>CANHGI010000003.1:3877500-8677500 GCA_947459285.1 Caenorhabditis angaria
CGAGAAACCTCAAAAAATATAATTGTGATTTTTTTGGATCAAAATGTTTTATTTTTATGTTAATTTTTAAATTTTAACAAAAAACTTGTAACTTTTCATGAAAAATAGAACTGGTTTTTAGGTTTCAGAAACAATTTGAATAATTTAAGCCTCACGTAATTTTCAAACTAACATTTTTGTTCATTAATACTTAAGATTTACTGTATTTTCTCAAAATCTCTTTTTAATTTTACTCTGTTGCATTTTGGGATTTTCAGAAGTGGATGGCAAACGAGAATAGGAACAAATAATCAAAACTGTAAATATGAAAACTGTGAAACGTAAATATTCCTTGAAAAATTCAAAATATTCCAAAATTATGCAAAAAATTTGGAACGCTTCACGAATTTGCGTGTCATCCTTGCGCAGGGGCCATGCTAATCTTCTCTGTATTGTTCCAATTTTAGTATATGTTCTCGGAAGAACAAAATATAACATATACAAAATAATTATATAAGTAAGGAAAAACATGCAACCGACAAATTACGGGATAGGCAAAGTGATATAAAAATGATGGGAGAAGGAAGTGCGAAGATTCACACATTTTCAAGGGAAGAAAGGAAAACTTACATGACCATTTGTATCCAATTGATTATTAGTTAATTTCATTTTATCAAAACTAATTGGTGATCTCATCCAATGTGAACCTGAAGCTGGACTATCCGGATGAACAAACATTCGAGATGGAAGCTCGGTTTCTCCTGAAATTTGAAAGGTGGATTTCGAGATAAACTTCTGAAAAACTCCTATTTTTCACTTCTCCAAATCCCTTACCTGGTCCAGTTGCAACCCATTTACTTTGATGAAACGAATATCGAAATCTTTTTTCTTGAACACATTCCAAATCAACCATTATTATATAATTTTTCGATGGGTTTAAACCAGTTAGAATAATTGACAAAGTTGGAAACATTCTTCTGCAAAAATAATTGTTGAAAACAATTAATTAATCTGAAAAACAAACCTTCCACTTTTAGTAACAATCATTTCAGTTCCTAAACAATGAAATCTTCTCCATAAACCAGCAGATTGTAGGAATATTCGAATATCTTCGCCGTTTCCGCTTCCAATTCCAATTCCATTTTCTCCAAAAATCATCGAAGAACATCCAGGTTCAGGTTTTGATAAAATAGCATCAATCGAAAAATCGGTGAACATTATTGGAATGAAGTTTTATCCATCCATATGACACACTCACAAATATTTGCTATTTTTCTTCTGTCGCTTCCACATCTGGTTCAACTACCGTATACCAATTTGTCATTCGAGATTCCATTCGTTTTCCTCATCTTTTTCTCACACAACTTTTATGCCTGTTTTATGAGTGCAAATAAATTTATAATAATAAATTGTTTTGATATTATTGCGACGTGGGTTGGGCAGGTTTAAGATTACTGTGGCTTAAAAAAATTTGAACTCAATTTAGTTAGGCTTAGATTAAGAATGTGAATTAGACTTCGAGTCTGGATTACTATAGTTTCGAAAAATATTTGATTCGCTTAAGCGTATTATTTTTTTTTGATAATATATTTTTGATTATGATTAAAAATTTGACTATGATTAAAAATATGCATATAAAATATTTTTTAATAAAACATTTGAAACGTATTTTTTCACTGGATTTTTTCGGTCAAATATTTTTGGATTTCACTAGTTATACAAAGAAAAAAATACAATTTTTCTAATAAAAATTTTGAAACGTATTTTTTCCGTAGCATTTTTCTTACCAAAAATTTCTTCGTGACTCAATTATTTTCTGATGTTTCTAAAAGTCTAATTTCTACCATCAAAAAGCCACGTGTCAAATCAATCAATAAATGAGCAAAATCTTCCCATGCCACCGTATAACGCAACATCACTCGAAAAATGACAAACTATGCCAGATGTGAGGAAAAACAGCAATTTTTTGATAAATCGCATAGAAATGAAAATAATTTATTGAAAATAAAACAACAAGATTTGCAATTTGAAATACAAAAAATTAACGATATCGTCTATCCCGGTCTCGATCTGAGGATCTATAACAAATAAAAACTTGAGAAATTTAGTTACCCGAACTTTGTGGGTAAATTCATATTTTAGCGCGTAAGTGTATATTTTCACACTCGTGCAAAGCATTTTCATATTTTTAGTTTATTTTTGGGTAAAAATCAAACCTGTCTCGATGACTTCGTCGATCTCTGTCTCTGTCTCGATCTCTATCCCTATCCCTATCTCGATCCCTCCGATCTCTGTCTCGATCTCTTGATCTACTTCGACTCCTCGATCGATCTCTCTTCTTTTCCTTTTTCGCTGATTTTTCTCGATCTTTTTTCTCCTTTTTGTTCTCATTTTTCGGCGAACTTCCTTTTTCCTTTTCTTTCATCAATTTTTCAACATTTTCCATTTCTTTTTTCCGAAAATCGTCAACTTTTTGTTTTGCATTCGGATCTCCGTCAGCTTCCAGATCTTCCAGCAAAACCATCGCACGAACTTCGACATCTCTCATTAGTCGACGACGTTTTTCATCTTCGATGTTGATTGAAGAAGAGAATAGGCTACTGGAAAAATAAATATTATTTTTGATAATGAAATTATTGATAAAATCTCGCCTCCCGTCACATTTTCCACTTACATTTTCGATGTATCAATTTCCTCTTTAATTTCTCCTGGTGATAAACTTCTTTCTCTTTTTCTTTCCGGACTTTTTCGAATATTCAAATCAATATCATCAATTTTCGCCGATTCCCATTTCGAAGCCGGTGTCGATTCAATAGGTTTGAAATTTTGAGCAAATCGATTTTTATTATCAAATCTCCGATCTTCTTCATCTGATTCAGATTCATTTTTCGATGTTTCCATCGGAATTCCATCAATATCTTCTTCATCATCTTCCTGATCTTTTCTATTTTCTGAAACTTCAATCAATTCTCCATCTGGTCCAATCGGAATTCCATCTAAATCATCATCATATTCCTCATCTTCCTGCGGTTTTTTGCCAGATTTGTTCATATTTGTAGTAAAATCATCGTCATCATCTTCATTTTCAGCCAAATCAATTGATTTTTTAAGATTGACTAAGCCAAGGAAAACATTTTGACAATGAATTAGTTTTTCGACAGGATATAGCGTGGTTTCTTCCCAATGTCTAAATACATTCATAACTCTTTGCTTGAATTGTTCTTGTTTTATGCGAGAACCAATGCTTTTATGGGTTGAGCCAATGGCTTCGAAAATCTGCAGAAAAATTGATTTTTTCAAGGTTTTATATGCTCTTATTGATTTCAGGGATCGAAATTGTTAGTAAAAACTATGCCCTACCTTCTCTAAAAGTTCTTCAAAATGTTTTCGAAACAAAAAAACATCCCTCACTCCTCTCAAAACACAATTCGATAAAATATCACTAATCAAATATAATCTCGCAATTTTCTTATGCAATGGTGTCTCATCAATCGTCAAACTTTCATAAATACATTCACAAATCTCTTTTGCATTTATCGCATTTTCAACACACCAAACCATTGCTTCTCCAATCACATTTTGTTCAGGCGTAATTTCTCGAATCAATTTCTCCAATTTATCTCGTTTCTTTTCCGATAAATTCGTTCTATTTTTTCTTTGCTCTTTTTCAATTCTCACTTTTTCAGCCATTTCCTGTCGTCTTTTTCTTTCAATTTCTTTCAATAATTGTCTACTTTCTCCACCTCTTCTTTCTCCTCCACCTTTTACTTGACACCATCTATCAGGATGTATTCGAACACATGTTGTATCATATAAACATTCAGGCATTGAACAATTCAAATCATTTGTTGACAAAGGCGGAATCCACCATGAACCATTTTCAAACATTCGGAATTTTTCTTTTCTCCAATTTGTTAATGAATCACCTTGTAAAAGTGAATATATTCTCCATCTATAATAAACATGACAAGCACTTGTATTATCCCATAAAAATTGGAATAATGGATTTTGATATTCGTGTGCACAAATCATTGCTTCAAAATGTGCACCTTCTGTTATCACATAAATTGCAGTTCGATTAATTAAACGAAGTGGTGCTCGACTTGGAGGAATTACCACGCGAATTACAGAATTTCGGATTACCTGCAAAATTTTGAATTAAAAAAATAATTCTTCAGAATTTTTTATCAAAAATTGGACCTGCTACTAAAACCTCAGGTCCAAGATCTTGAAAAGCGGAGCAAATCCAACTGAGAAACTCCCAAATTCTCTCCTCAAAAAACTAACATTCATATAATCTTCATATGCTGGATGTTCTGGTGTTGGAATCGAGTTCAACGGCGGAAAACTTTTATATTTCTCAATGAATTGTTTTGCATCATCTTTATTTGGTTGCGCATTGAATGGTAGACCAGAAATTGGATCGGGACATTGGAGTTGCACTAATTGTGGTGGGATATAATAGGGAGTTGGTGGAATTGTGACAGGTCGTGCAAGAGAAGAACGTATTGGTTCATTGCGGACGACGACAACGCGAGCCTCGTTGAGGAAACGATCTGTGTCGATACGGGACCTGAAAAAATATATAGGCTGGTGTGGTAATACTCTATTTTTGGAAATGACCAAAAATTAAACGAATTTTTACACGTCACGTGAATTTTCCAAATATTTCTAAATATTTAACATTTTCAGACATTTCTTATTTTTTATTACACAAATCTTCTTTTTTTTTCAATCATCAGCTGTAATTTTTACTAGACAATAAGAAAAATAGTCTTTAGTTTTTCTTACTCATAGTTCAAATAGTTTACATTCTAAGTCTTTGTCCATTTTGCGTAAAAACCTTGAACTTATCAATTTGAGGGATATATAAGTGAACCGCCTAGGTTTCTATTTTCAAATTAAATTTTCTTTTCGAAATGAGACTTTTCTTGATCTTCACTATTTTCATGATTATTTCGTTGGCTTTTGTGCAAGGAAATTCAAGTTCGGAAGAATCAGAAGAAGCATCCGGTGAATCGGAAGAATCCGAATAATTTGTTTGTGAATAAATGATTTGTTTTTAAAAATCTTACATGAATGCTACAAATGCACAAATATGTGGTCTTCTTCGTTCTTCTTCAGATCTTGGATATAAAATCTTCAAAGCAGCCAATGGTCCAAATGATCCAAAAGTGAATAGCAAATCCTCTTCAGTTACACTATGTGGAATATTACAAACATAAATATTTGTTGTATATGGATCATTATCAAATTCTCCACCTCCTCGAAATCCTTGTTCTGGTGCAAGTCTTTCAACAACTGTTGGATTTATTCCAGAACTCTCCAAATGTGTTCGAAAATCTTTCCTTTTCTCTCGATCTTCTTGCACTTTTTGCAATTCGAGTTTAAATGTTTCCAATACACTGACTTTTGGCTTATCATTTTTCGCTTTCAAGGATCCTGGTTTTGGCGGTCTTTTGAGATGTTGAGTTGGTGGAGCAACGACTTTTGGCACAACTTTCACGTTTTTGTTTTTCACCGCGTCTTCGAGCATTCTTCTTGCTTTTGCAGCTGCTAATTTTTTCGCTTCATCAAAATCCTTCGAGCTAAGATTCGAAGTTTTCGAAATATTCATCGATATTTTTGGTGCGTAAACATTTCCTTGAGACGACGAATTGACTGCAATATTATTGTGTTGTTTACTAGTATGCAAAAAAAAGAACAAAGAAAACATGAAAACTTACTAGTCTTATTTCCCTCTACAACACTTCCACGCAAAAACGTTTTTGGTTGGGCGGCCGAAGAGGATTGGCCAAATTCGGCTTGAAATTCGAGCAATGCATCGTTCAACTTTGCCTCCTCATCATCCGTGGTTTTCTTTCGCTTTTTCACCCAATCAAGACTCATCTAATATTATATCTATAGATTTTTTGTGTTTTTTGAAGACTCGACGAAAAAATAAAAGAAAAATGCTTGATGTTGCATGCGCGCCCTATTGCAAACTAGTGTGTAGTTCTCGCGGACAAGGAAAGGTGGCTATTCAAAAATGTTTTTTTTTCATTTTTTCAATTTCCTTTCTCTTTTTCGAAAAAGCAAGCATTTTTCAAGTTTTGAACCAACAATTTTGCTTATTGAAACGAACTTCCACTTCCTTCCTGTTACCAAATTCATTTTTTCCTCCGAAAAAAAACGAAAAGTGATAAATCACCCGAATAGTTCAAAAATCTTCGTTTTCCATTCAAATCTCCCGAGACTTTGGTTTTCCCCCAAAAAAGAAAAGATTTTCATAAATAACCCAGTTTTGTCTTGTTTTTTTTTCTGTGTTGTTGCCTCAAGGAAAAACAACATAGATATAAATTTATGCAGACTTTGATAACGTTTTTTCCTCGTTTTTTCGTGAGCAAAAAACGAGCAAAAAGAGCATTGAAATTTAATTTGAACAAAAAGAAACCTGAAAAAGAACAACTTTTTTGCGTCGTGAGTGAGCGGAAATTCAAAAATCACGAATATTTTCCGCAAATTTGCGCCCGCATTCGACTGGAATCTTTTTCGCGCCCATGATTTTTCTTCTTTTTGATGCTTTTTTTGCTTTTTCATGATATTATATATATTTTTTGTCGAATTGCTCAATTTTCGAGAAGCATTGAAACTTGCTTGAAAAACAGTTTCCTTTTCACCAATATTTTCACCACGTGAGAAAAAAGAGATACGGTCTAGTTGGTAATGCTTTTGCCTTCCACGCATGAGACTAGGGTTCGAATCCTCTTCCGGCAAACATTTTTTAAGAGTCTTTCTTCGACCTTTTCGAGTTTTTTTTTTAATTTCATGATTTCTTTTCTCTATATCTTATTCAATTTTTCCTCGCTTTTCTCTATGATATTATATATTTTTGGTCCAATATTTTCCTTTTTTGTTCCATTTTTCGATAATTCGAAAATGACGGCATTTAGGCGAGTCGAACATCAGACACAATGATCTTTGAGGTCGACATTTAAAATTCGAACTAAAATTCCCCGTTTGCCTGTTTCACGAATCAAAAAAATAGAAATCCACTACGTTTTTTTTCGTGTGTAAATTTTTTTTGGCTCAATCAAATTTTGTCGAATAAAATAAAAAACAAACGAAGACTGCTTTTAAACGAAATTGAGTTTTGACAACGAGAAGAAGCGCGCGCGAGAAGCCTTCTTCTCCTCAATTCGTCGTCCGTTTATACGTGTGTCAAGTATTTATTTATTTATTTATATTTTCCACTCGTTTTCCGATTCGCTTTCTGAAAGGCTCAAAAATCATGCGATCATCTAGAATTTATTGATTTTTCTGAAAGTTTTTGTGAACAGATGTTTCAAAGATTGTTGTGAATACTGTCTATTTAATCAATTATTTTCAATTATCAATTAGGAAAAATATTCAAAATTTAAAAACAGTTTCTGCATAAATTTAAATACATCATTATTATGGATGGATTTCTGTATTTCACAATTTTTAAAATGTTTTTTGAAAGCTCTAGATTTTAAGTTCTAATACTTTCTCGGCCATAAGAAAAAAGTTTGCGAATCCACAGTATTCTCTCGAATTTTTCTAGAATTCGTTAAAATTGAAAAATACCATATTATTTTTACGCGTTTGAAATATTTCATAACATAAGCTACAGAACTCCACAATGCGCAACTTACAACTTAAAATCTCTAGGTCTCAAACTTTCCAAAATGTTTTCGGTGGTAGATCAAAAATTGTGTTCTCTAAATCTCTCACTTTTGCTTTGCACTTAAAATTGTGTCAAGTCTAAGAAACGCGGGAAAATTTTAGGGCAGTAAAAATATTATGTGCTGTTGCACTCCTGTTGTTTTTTATAAACATTTCAAAATTTTCACTGTTTCGAAAATTCTGATATCAGATTTTCAGTCAAGAATTTGATTCATCCTAGCTTCTCCATTTGGAAAAATCCTCATAGCAATATTTCCAGAATAAATTTTTCCAAAATAAAAGTTGTCGCGTCTTATTAAACCTCCTAAGATTTTTTACTAAATCCTCTACCGTAATCAATAATTAATTCTTCAATCAGTTGACTTTTTTCGATGCCCTTTGCTTGCCAACCAATTTTTTTTTCAAAAAAAAAAATTCTAATTTCCTGTTGATTTTTGAAACTGCTTCAGTCAGTCACTTATATTAGTTAGGTTCAAAAAGAATCTCGTTTTCCTTTTTTATTTCTCCCCTTTTTTTCTAATCTCTTCTACAATTACCATCATCATTTCCTTCTTCTTTTTCCCCATTTTTTCTCAATTTTTCCATGCTTTGGACTTGCACCAATTCAATCTTCGTTTTTTTTTTCTGAAATAAATGAATGATTGTTTTTTCTTCCTTTCTTCGCTTTCCTGTCCCTAGTCTGGTCCAAAAATTGAGAAGTCTTGGAGAGAAAAACACATTTTTGTTGGTTTAGAATATTTTGAATTATGCGTTTGGGACCATTTTCATTTTATTGGTTTTTTTGAGTTTTGAAACCTTCGGAGATGACGTGGATGTTCTGACTGGAAAAGGTCGAAATTCCCACACAAGCTAGTAAATCAAAAATTAATTTGAAAGTAAAATAGATTAGTCTAGATTTTATTGGTTTGGATTGTTTTTTCGAGTTACATAGTCACTGAATATTTATTTATGATAAATAAAAACAAAAATAGTACTGTAGTTTAAAAAATGTGCAAACACCTTGAGGAACGGGATTTTTTTTTTGACAAAAAAACGTTCAAAACACAATTTTTGCGAGTCACGTTTTCAACACAAAATCAATCATTCTTATTTGACCCAAACACCTGTTCTTCCATCTAATTTCATTTCATTTCATTTCCCAATTTTACCCAAGTTTTCCCCCAGCAGACAAAACACAAAAACTTATATTTTGAATGTGTTTTTTTTTCGCGCGTCTGGGATCAGTTTGTCACTCACTTATTCAAGTGCTTCTGTGTTTTGTTCTGCTGCTGAGCTTTTCCTCTCCAAATACATTCGAAGAAAAAAACAAAAGTGAATTTCCACTTGACGTGAGTAACAAAGTTTTCCTCTATTTCTTCTTGATTTTTTTGATTTCACAAGAGCTATTTTGAGCTCTGACTATATTGGATTCTTCAGAAGTTTTCTAAAAAATAGTGAGACGATTAGGAACATTTCCAATTTTTCAAAACCAAATCTATTTTAAGTCACTTCTTTCTCTTCTTTTATTTTTGATTTACACGAACTCGAAAAATTACCATATATTTATTTTATTTGGTTCCCGAAAAAACGGAAGAAAAACAACGAAATTCCCTCTAGGAACCCTCTTCCTTATTTTTACCTACGTGTTTTTTATTCCGAAGTCTTCAATTTTTTTTGTAATTTGAGAATGTTATATGGGAAAGTTAAAAAATTCTGCATCTTCCCTTTCTTCGTTTCTCCGCTCCCATTCATACATCAATCAAACTAAAATCTTGTCATCATCATCAGGCACAAAAAAATGTAGAAAAAAGACAAGACAAGAACAGAAAAAAATCGTGTCTTTTTTTAAGATCACATTACACCACCCACTTTTTATCTTATATTTTTTTTTTTTGCTTGTTGCTCTGGATGTGAATGTGTTTGTGTTTCGAAGTTTGGTGTGATGAGCAGTTTTGACCTAGTTGTTGGTTGGAAATTTGAGTAAAAACTAGATATAATTATTTTGAGAAGAGAGGGAACTCTTTGCTGTTTTTCTGAGATCACGAGAAAGTAACATGAAAAAAGGCGCTCGTCGCGAGAGCCGAGGTAGATTCTGCTGTGCGCCTTTAAAATTTCGGCACTCCAGAAATGTTTTTATTTTTTTTAACGTAAAAATTTAGATAAATTCGATTCTTGTTCGTTGTGAGACCTTGAATGATTTATGTTTGCGCCTTCAAGATTACAAAAAACCCAAGCTAAAACTTTCAGAAATGAATTTTTTCGCCACGAGACCTCACATATTTTGTTGAGTGTGTCTTTAAGATTACAGTATCTTTTGAAACATTTTTTTTTAAACTCGTGGACCTTTAAGATTACAGTATCCATAAAACATTATTATTTTTTGATTTTTTGTATCTTATGTGCTCAAAAATCTTTTTCTCTCACTCAATTTATCTAATAATATATCTAATATCGCAACTGTCCTCTTCCCGTATTTCTTCATTATTTCTCATTTCACAGGTGTCATCTGTGTGTTTCAATATTATATTTTTTCGCGGCTTCAAACGAGCAAAAAGTCTTCGTGCCCCTGAAAATTAGAGCAATAAAATACTTTCTTTTTCATTCACCAAAATTGGTTTTCAATTGAACTCGAAACGCTTCTTCTTCTACTCGCAACGCGAAAAAGTTTGCCTTGTTTTCTTCTGAAAATTTCCTCGTTTTTTCCCCGTCTTCAAACCTAATTTGCCTAAATTTCCAATTCAAGTCAGAAGGAAAACGTTCAAAAAGGACAATTTATCCGACTGACTTTTTCCCGCTATTTTTTCTTATTTTTATATTAAACATAGCTTCCAAAATTTCTTTTTTTTTTTCTTCAGTTGACGACGAAAATTAATTTGGAAAGATGCAAATTTTCCCATAAACTCGAATTTTTCTCAAAAGTCAAGAGTAACATAAAAATGTTTCATCTTCAGACATAAATCCCATTTTCTTTCGTTTTTTTCCGAGAGAAACGATGTGGCTTTTTGGGGATACGGTGTAGAGTTTTTGCAAATGTGTATTCTAGAATTGGAATCAGAATTGAATTCAGGAATTTCATGAAATTTAGACTTGTCTCAAATAAATATTTTTTGTTTATGCTAACAAGAAGAGTTGACCCGCAAGTTCTGGAATTTTCTCAATTTAGCTTATTTAGGCTAATTTTTCCAAACTACATATTTTTCGTCGGAGAGTTCTGTAGTTTACAATTAGCAAATAAGTTTTCTGAAAGACATTTTCCAAAATTATGATATTTTTATTTGCTTCAAAAAATAGTTATGACATGCCAAAAGTTTCAACAAAGTTACAGTACCTGAAAATTTGCCATATCAAAAGTAAGTGTTTAATTTTTGAGTTCAGTTTTATATTGTGGCCCTTTTGATTCTCCAAATCCCGAATCCTAAAAAAGTTCGGAATGTGACTGACTTTTCCCATTTTTCCAACATATTTTCTATAAAATAATCGTCTTAAATGGTGGGAAACTTGTTAGTTTAAATGTTCTGTTTGTTATTCACTTTTTCGTTTTCTCCGCAAAAAATTATTATTTTTTTCTTGCTCTCCTTTTTTTGCCTAACCTTTTTCCGAAAAGTGTGAACACATCTATCAAAAAACTAAGCCCTCCAAAAAATCTCAATTTTTTTGCGTCAACTTTTTCTGTGTTCCATATTTTTTGTTGCTTTTTCTCTTTTGAGCCGAAAAAAATTCTGACACTTTCTTGTCATTAAAATTGACGAAAACTTGTCAAAATCCATCATTTTTCGTTCGGAGTTTTACTTCGGTTTTTTTCCGGGGTTTTCATCGATTTTTTCGAAAACAAAAAAATTGTTTCGAAGGAAGTCGACTTCACCTAAGTACGAAAAAAGTTTTTTTTTATTCTTTTTATAATTTTTTTTTTGCTAGCGGTGGGAAAATGTGCGCATTGGAGCAAACTACAATGCCCCACCGTGTTTCCGGTTCATTTTAATTCGTCACTTTTTTGAAATTTTCTCCTGAAAAATGCTATTATTATTATAATAATAAACTTTGATTTTTTTTTCAGAGATAAAAAATGAATGAAACTGATGATTTTTTCAACGTCACAGGCGTTTCGAGGTGAGTTAAATTTTTATGGGGTAAAAATGTTCTGAAAGGTTTTGCTGAAAGAAAATAAACTAGACCAAGGTGAAGCCTAAGACTAGGCTAAACCTAAATCAAGCCTAAGATTTTACCTGATTATACCTAGGGTTTTCTCAAGCCTAAGCTTTGTTTTTGAAGCCTAATGTAAGGCTAGGCCTAGATTAGGCCCAGACTTAGCCTAACTTGTTTACCAAACCTACGTCTCAGTTCAAGTTAGACCAAAGTATTTTGCTGCTGCTCATATTATAATACTTTTGAATGAGAGTTAATTAAATAATAAGTTTTTTGGAGAGCAAATGCCGCGTGTGAAAAAAATGTGTGAAACAAAAAGAATTATAAATTTTTACCGTAGGAACGAGGATCAATTTTTCCCCTTCTCTTCCTTTTATTTTTTCAAAAAATTAACAATTTCCTTTTTGCCCCCGGAACTTTCAACGTGCATTTTTCAATTTCCTGGAAATATATATTCATGATTTATGTATATTTTGTTATCCAACAACAGCAAAAATCTATGGAACTAAATTGATTTTTTGGGGTGTTATTCATATTGGAAAATTGGAAAATAACACATTTTTATATAGATTTTTTTCAAAAAAAAAATAAGGCTTACGTTAGGCTTGCGAGAAAAACTGGGACTAGACTTAGGCTTAACCTAGACCTAGTCTTTAGGATTTCCGAAAATAACTAGGATTACAGTTAGGCTAACATAAGAGAGATTTTTGATATAGTAAATATATTTTCCCCATCATTTTTCCGCCCACTTTTTTTTCTTTCCATTCTACCAACCCAAGATATTTTTCAACTCATAAATCATTTTTTTTCGTTGCTTCCTTCTCAAGATTATTTTTTTTCGTTCTCCTCAAAGTTTGTTATTTTTAGATAGAAAAAAGAAAAAGTTAGTTGAAAGAGAATTTTAATTTCGTTCCAAGACCTCACACACAAATTATTTTTTCCGTGTCGCTTTTTTTTTCGCCAAAACATCTAATAGTGGATTTTTTTTTGAACAAAAAAGCGGAAGCTGGATTTTTCAGCTGTTTTTGTTCATTTCGTAGAACTCAGCAAATTAATAAAAAAAATCCTGAAAAATTTCATGTTAGGATCAGAAATCCAATTCGGCCACTATTTTTCAGAAAAATTCCTAAAAATTGAATTATTGACCTTCGTGTTCCAAAAACAACAAACATAATTCAATTTTCTGAATCCACATATTTTTCCGAGTATTTTTTTATTAACCAGAGTGAGTTCGAATAATCACGGCTTTCTGTGGCCGAATTTATATGGACTCTATGGCCTTGAATCCGACTCGGCTATCAAATTCCTGTTCGAATTTTCACTCCACAATTTATTTATTACGTCAGCACCTTTTTCGAAAAAGTGCCAAAAACAAGACCCGTCTTCCTTGACAGAAAAATAATATTTATTTCACAGAAATTTCTGGGACCTCGAGTTCATTATTGACACATTTCGAGTGCTTGCGCACTTTTTGTGAATTTTGGTTGACAAATATTTTGAACACGTGTCTGGAATTCTAGAAATAAGATGACCTTAAAAAGAGTCTAGAAGATCTAAGTTGACGCATTTTCTATAGTTTCTAGATTTTTTGGAGAATTTTTGATAGCTTCAAATTTCACTGACACATTTTCTGTAGTTTTAAGATTCACTGACGCATTTCGTGAAGCTTCCAGAATTGTTGACGCTTTTCTTGTATCTTCTGAACTAGCTGGCACATTTATTGTTTTTTGGACAGTGAAAGTTAGTCTAAGTTTATCAGTTCAATTAAGCCTGCGCCAACCTGCAAAAAATCCTCTGAACTTTCAACTTCGAAACTACGTCAGAGCCCATTTCATTTTTAAAAAACAACCTCCTCTTTTTTCCCCCAAAAATTTTCATGAAAGAAGATAGAGCAAAAAATGGCTGAATATGACACATTATTTCTTTTGTTTTTCTCGATGTTCGATGTCTAATTTTCGCGTCCCAATAATTGTGACATTAAAAATATTTTCTATTCTTTTTTTGCTCCTATTTTGTTTGGGGTGAGGCCTAGGATCTCGCGCGCACGAGAAAATGTGTATGTTTTTTGCCCTCCGGCTGTTTTTAGTTTTTTTTTCGAATGAGTTTTTGGTGATTTTCAGATTTTTCGAACTTTCGTTCTCCACTTCCTCTTACTTAAAAAATAATGAATGAATGAATAAGAAAAGTTTGTTTTAGTGGGCGAAAGATTTTTTGAAGAACAAGGCCAAAAATAAATAAACATTCATATGTTTCTTTTTTTCTCGACAAGCATCAGAAATCGCGATTTTTGAAGCTGACGAGCCTAAAATTAGGCTTAGGTTAAGCTAAGCCTAAGGCACGCATCTTCTCAGTTTTTTTTTTTGAAACTTTGATCTCAAGGAATCAAAACACCTTTTTTTCCGAATTAAAAATCCTCTGGGAATTTTGTGTACCCGGAATTTCCTATTCTGCTCTCAATAAAAGATTTAATTTATTCTATTTATTCGAATAAAGATATATTTTTTGCTCTGCAATTTTTATTGACTTTAGAATACTACTATTTCTTTTTCCTCTTCTTATTCTAATTTTGAAACTCGAAACCTTCTTGCGAATTTGAAATTAAACTTTGAGCCCAGACATTTTTCAGTCTGTTAGTTTTTCTGATTTTTTTTCTGAAAAAACCTTGTGACTTCCACCTGCAAAATTTTCCATATATTTTTAATTATTCATATTTGAACCCCTGGAGTTTGCTCAGACATGGGAATTTTGACGAAATCATTTTTTTTATTTTTCGTGCTATGTGGGAAAAATTTTAGCAAAGAGTAATATAAACTACATTTTTCCGCATCAGCGAAACAGCAGATTTTAAAATTTCTGTGAAAGTGACGTCATTTGAATTTTTCAATATTATTAGGAAAATAATTATCTCGAGTTATCCTAACTAATTCACAACAAAGATTTTGATAAACTTCGAAGACAACACTACTTTATCAAATTGATAAATTGAAATTTTTAAAAAACCAAATATTGAAACGTATTTTTTTTCCCATTAATTCGATGAAATTTGAAACAGTTTGTGGTCAAAATATATGTATTTTGAAAACCTGAAGCTCCCAAGATTTGTTGCTCTAATCTTCCTTGGTTTTTTCTCCTAACATAGATCTTGACAAAGAAAACACACTTTCTTTTTTTCTATTTTAAATACCCTTCTGTCTCCTCCTTGCCTTAAACATTTATTGAATAATTCATCGAAAAGTAATCCGACTCTTCAGATGTGTTGAAAATAATTGCTCTCTTCTCATTCTCTCCTAAACTTGTTAGTGTTTTACTTGTCTCCAGACATTTATTCAATCTTTGGCAAAAAAAAGTTCAATAAAACAAAAATGTTATTGTTTTGAATGTAAATTTTGCTGACTTTTGATCCTCTTTTCCAGCTAGTTTTGTGTTCGAAAAACTCGATGTTGTTCGCAAAAAAGAGCACACAAAAGATTGGAAAATTGTTGGCAATTCAAAATTCGATTTCACATTTTTTTGTTGTTGATATTTTTTGAACAGGACAAGGACAAAGTGTGAATATTGTAATTGTCATTTTATTTTTCGTCGAATATGTTTTTGAAAATGAAAATGAGCAATACACATAATGCACTTTATCTATGTATACAAATCTAATTACTATTTATTTATTTTCATTTATTATTTTTAGTCAACAAAAATTATATTTTTTGTGTTCCAGCAATATGTCATCATTGGATCATGCAGAAACATCACTCCAATGTTCACTTCGATTATCAACCGAACATTTTGTTCTAATCTTCACATTTTGCACAATTTTTCTGCTTTCGGTTATTGGAAATTCACTGGTTTTATTGGTTATTTTAAAAGTGAGCATTTTTTTAAAAATTTTATTCTCAAAAAATCTGGGGAATTTTTAAATAGTAAATTACATGCCGTGCACTTTCAACATGTAGACATTTTTCTTCAAAGAAATTCAAAACAAAAATATTTTTCCCATGAACTTTTTTTTTTCATTAAACAAAATGTGTTTTTCTCATTTTGTCAAAAACAGAGTGCACTTTTTTCTTGAAATGTCTCTGAAAAGGGACTCACTCATCAAAAAAACACAAATAGGGATGAATAATTTATATACAATTTTTTCTTAACTTCTGATGTGATCTAGAAACAAAACGAACTTTAGGTTCAAAAAACAAGCTAATTTTAAAAAAAATTTTGGTTCACAAGGGTCTCTTTAGAATTATAATATGACTGAATTTTCAGCAACGAACAATGCGATCAATAACAAATATATATTTGATGAATTTGGCAGCAAGTGATATGATGTTATCCGTTGTTTGTATGCCACCCACTTTGATCTCAATGATTATGAATTGTTGGGTATTCGGCGCGTATATGTGTAAAGTTTTTGCCTATCTACAGCGTGAGTCAAATTTTTGAAAAAATGGGGATTTCTTGCAGTTTTTGAAATTTTTGATACAATTTTACAGTAGAGATCTTTTTAATACATAAAAATATTTTCAGCTGTGGTTGTAACTGCCTCTGCCTATACATTAGCAGTAATCGCATTTGAAAGGTATTATGCAATCTGTAAACCTTTACATTCTCGAATTTGGCAAACAAGATCGCATGCTTACGCAATGATAACTCTTGTTTGGGTTGTCGCAATCACTGCGAATGGTGCAATGTTATTTATGTATGAACAAGCTCAACTCAATGAACGAGCTTTTACATGTGCACCAATTTTTTCGCAGATTTATATTTTTATCAATCAGGTGAGTTATCTTTTTTTCTAATTACTCAGAGAATAAGAACGGAAGACCAGTGGAGAGTTTTCGGAGTTCCGGCGGAGAGAACCTGGAATTCCATTCTACCACCGCTGGAAGTCCCAAAACTCTCCGCCGGAAGTCCGAAAACTCTCCGCCGGAGCTCCGGGAGGCAAAATTTTCAAAATTAAAAAGGAAAATATGAGGTTGCTGGGGCTTCTATCTGAAGCTGTTTTTGTCATCTGGAACCTATTTGAAGCATCTGAAACTGATTTATGATAAGTCGGTTTGATTTTGAAGTTGTCTGTTTTGATCTGCCACTAGCGGGGATCGAACCTGGCTATTGAGGGCGGATCAATAGGCAGCCATTCACCCAATTACACCATCCACGCGCATAGAAACACCAGCGGCTATTGGTGTTTATATAATTAGTATCAGCCGAATTTGTATATGTTAGTACTTTTGACCCATAAATTAGCTATTTAAGGATTAGAATTAATCATTTGAAAGTTGTTTCATATGAGATTTATCTAGTTTTCCAAATATTTCTTGAAAAACATAGAAAAATGATGTTTTTAACTCCAGAGAGTCAAAATTGAACATTTTAATCATAAGTTTTTTGATTCAAAAATGTTCGTAAAATAGTGCTGAAATTTCAATTTTCGAAACATGTGTTTATAATTTTTACTTGAAAAGTAACGAAAAATTTTCTCAGGCTGATTTAAATTTTCTAATTCATGAATACTTTAGGAAAAGAGATGATACTACTTCCTGAACCGGTATTCAAATGTTTCCGTGAAATTATAGAAAAAATTATGATTATATTGAATTCAGAATCTAATTTTTATCAATAGCTTTGATGTGAGACATTCAAACAATAGAAATTACAGTGCAACTTTTTTTCTGTCAGAAACGAGTAAGTTTAGTTCGTAAAATCATAATGAGGCAACTGTTTTCCAGTCTTTGAAGTTGGGAGGAACTTCATGAAATTAACAAACTAAAACTTTTCTAATATTCATTTTTCCGTTTACATTTCGGTCGTCTAATCAAAAAGTTTGTTCCTCAACGTCTAACCGAAAACCTAATGGAAAAAACATGAAAATCGAAGTTTCAACTCAAAAGTCAAAAGTTCACTTCTTCTCTCCGCCGTAGTCTTTCTGGACACAATTGGTAACTCCGCCGGAGAGAATTCTCCGCTGGAATTCCAAAAAAAGCCGAAATCTCATTCCGGAACTCCAGCGGACAATGTTCTCCACTGGTTTTCCAAGTTTTGGAGTCCGTTTTTGTCGTTCTGGCAAAAAAACAAATCTGGAAGTCCGCCGGAGAGATCTCTCCGACGGGATTCCGAAATTCGCTATTTCGGGACTCCAGCGGAGGACTTTGTCCACTGGACTTCCGTTGTTATTCTCTGAGTTCCCTGATTCCATTTATTTTTTTTTCAGTGCTATATCACAGTGGTTCTTTTAATAGTTCCATTGTTTATTATGACATTCTTATACGGAAATGTGATTCGAAGTTTAAAAACTGGTATAAAATTGGAGATCACTTCAGTCGTTGAACCAACTCCATCAAATGGAATTGCAGCAGCAACAGGTCCTCTTAAACAATCTCATTCTTCCCATAATCTTGACAGCATTCTTGTTGGAAGTTCAACATTGGCTCGAGCCACATCGTGTATTGCTCTTTTTCCACCACCTCCACCTCCAGCTGCATCTTCAGTTTCTACACCATTCTTAACACCAACTTCAATTGATGACTACAAACTTCAAGAACAACGTCGTCGTTCTAGTGGTGCTGTGCTTTTACCTCCTTCAGGTGTTTTTGTGTTTTTAATTTATTTTGAATTTTTTTGATTTACCCCCAGTATGAGTGATGTTATCAACCCTGCTACCAAAAAGTGTGTGTAACGTTTTTTCTTTTTAATAATTTAATTTCGTTCGTTTTTTGACAGTCAATTTGGTTTAAATCTATAAGTTCAGTGAAGTTAAGAGACCCTGGGACCCGTCCTTTAAAAGCTTCTGATAATTTTCAAATTTATATTTTTTTAGCTGTTGTCACATCTGCACTTCCCGATTCGAAATTAACGATCTGGCAAAAGTTAACAAATAAATTGGCCTATCAGCCAGATAAGGGTGCAAATTTGGAGGTTAATATGAGTCATCGGAAAAGTGAGGCGTCGATTTGTTTGGAGAATCCAAGTTTGCGATCGACGCATAATCAAAAAAGTGCGATGGCAAAGCAAAGAGTTATCAAGTAAGTATCAGAGAAGATGTAGATGTTGAAATGAGATTGGGAATCTGAAATAGTAAATCTCTAGAATTATTTTTCTACAAAAATCACTGATTAAAAAAACATTAATTTCAAAAGTATCTAGCTTTTGACGTATGAATCTCCCCAGTTTCGAAAACTAATTGTAAGTAGAACCAACCCCAACCCCAATTTCACAACATATTTTTGCAGAATGTTAATCGTAGTTGTGATAATATTCTTTTGCTGTTGGACACCATCTTATATTTATTGGTTATGTCTTATAACAACAGACACATTCCAAAGTCTGCGAATGGATATTTGGAATGATCGATTGAATACCGTATTCACAATGCTGAACTATGTTTCATCTTGCACAAATCCAATCACATATTGCTTTTTGAATAAGAAATTCAGAAATGCAGTTTATGCGACTTTTGGAATTCGAAAAAAGAATATGAGAAATCATTTTCAAAAGGTTTGCACTTTCTTTTCAATTTTATTCTGAAACTTTTTAAATTTTATTAAAAGCCCGTGTTTGTGATTTGCCTAACTTGCAACATATTCAGTTGTTTTTCTGTTCAGGTTTATATTCCGGTCAATGGTGGTCCAGCAAATGGAAAATCATCGAATGATAAACCAATGATTAATAGGTTTGTATTTTTTATTTGATCTGATTAAAAATAATTTTGTTGGCTTTCTTTTCTGAAAAATGATTTTTCCAACTTCAGCAGCTCACGATCTGAAAGTGATTGGTCAAAGGTAAAATAAATATTAGATGTTTTCACATTTTCACACTCACAACTCGTAAATCTCAATCCCTAACCCCACTTCTTTTCTTACTTAACACCACTCACACATTGTAGATTATCCTTATGAATCTTAGATTTGAAAAATATATTTTTTGATTTAGGTCGGTCTCGTCGACTTACATTCAACAACATCAAGTCGTTTCTAACGATCCGGTTACGGTCACAAAAAATGGTACAAGAACTCCGGTGATTTCTAGAACTGTGAGTTTTTTTTTTCTGAATTTTGATAAGGGTAATTTTGGGAACATTTATGTTAGGAATTTCATTCTGGGGTCAAAAAATCACTGCAAAGAAAAAATAGTTAAACAATGATTCAAATTTCAGACAAAAAATGGTACGAGAACTCCGGTGATTTCTAGAACTGTGAGTTTTTTTTTTGAATTTTGATAAGGGTAATTTTGGGAACACTTATGTTAGGAATTTCAAGGGGTCAAAAAATCACTGTGAAGAAGAAATAGGTGAAACAATGATTCAAATTTCAGACAAAAAATGGTACGAGAACTCCAGTGATTTCTAGAACTGTAAGTTTTTGGGTAACTATTTTGGAAATATTCAGGAGTTTGAAAACAATTTGACGATACTTTAGATCTGAAAAATAAAGTGTTGTTTAAATTCAAAATTAGTTCTCTAGCTGGGATCAAAATTACCGTATTAAAATTTGAATTCCAACTGTGGTACAGTATTAAGGCTCAATATTACTGTACTCAAATATTGATTCTAGATGAGATACGGTATCTATTTGTTTTCCGAAAAGTTACGACTGTAATTCTTGGAATTTCTCACTGTTTTTCTCATTTTCCAAATTGTAAATGTTTTCAAAAAAAGGTGCCTTTATTAACCCCACAATTCTCCAAAAACTGATAAATTGAATTCCAGGTTCATGCTAGTCTCATCCATCATAATAATCGAATCAAATCAGCCGATGTTTATTGACTAGTCTCATTTTCAACGGGTTTTTCTTTTTCTGAACTTCTTTTGTTTTCTGAATATGTACTTTTTTTGATGTTTTACAGGTTTTTATGCATGAAAAAATAATAATAATAATAAGTTGTAAATAAATTATACTCGTAAACTTCCTTTTGCTGTTCTTTGATTAAGACATTAGTGAGGGATTCTTCTTCTTATTCTATTCAACATCGATGTTGAACATGAATGAATATAGATCATCGACAACTCCGATTGCACTTGATTGACTCATTTCAATCAAAAATCTGATAAGAGCATCGGTCATTAGAGCGAGGAATTTCATGTTTTGTTCAGTCATCATATAGAGACCATCACATTGAACACAGTATTGGCGGACACCTCGAAGGTTTACTGTAATTTAGGAGGATTTTTGGGATCTGAATCTGAACTTCCAGGCGAAGTTTGAATCGGTACGAGGTAAAAAATTAATATGTCAATCTGAACATGTTTTTATGAACCTGTCCCAATCTAAAAGCCCCAATGTTCTAAACTTACAAGTATCTGTTAAATATATTGTTGGAATTTCGAAATCGTTTTTCTTTGAGTGGAAGAAAAATGAAGAATGATCGGAAAACAGGAATGGATGAAGCCTGCAATTTGTTCTTTTTTAATAAAATTTAATTTTACATATTTGGTTAGGTAGGGTTTTTTTTAAATTTAAGCCATGCTAAGCTAACGAAAGGGTGATTTTTTCTAACTAAAGTGCTTGTGTCTTACCCATTTTGATCTCTGGCAACTTTTCTGAAAATGCTCATTAAAAAGGTTCTACAAATTTTAGAGATATCTAGCTCACTTGTATAATCTATCGAGTGATGTTATATTTGCAATATCCATTTTCAATGATAACATCCACGGATGAAATGGCCAATCATCGGAAAGCATTTCGGATGAACGATTATAGGATTTGGAGAAAAGATGGACGAGATGATCATCGATTCGAGAACGAGAATTGATTTGGATGAAATCACCCATGTGAGAATGAGAATGGAGTTCGTGAGCAGCGTCGGGGAAAAGCTGAAAGTATTAGATTAGGGAGGTAAAAAATATAACTGATGCCATTAGAAAGAACTTGTAAAAATTTAAAATAACTGATTTCATTGAAGATATTCCACGAAATTTTCTGATCAGCCTTTGATCTTTCAATTAACCAACCGTTTCAAACTCAGCTGGCATAGCTTGTGAACCTGGAAACGGATCAAAATGTAATATTCCATCAACAACAACAGCTGCAATAATTTCCGCATTTGTTCTTTCGACCAAAGGAAGAAGAATGTCTTCGACAAAAGCATGAGAACCGGCTAGAGACTGAAAGAATATTTGGATATGAAAAAGTTGAAATCATTTGTGAATTAACCCTTAAAATTTCATGTTTTTGTGAAACGTATTTTTCCACAAAAATTGCCAATGATCTGTTCTTTTTTTAACGACATTTGAAGAAATATACAAAAAAATATGAATTTTTGTTCAAAGGAATTTCAAATTTTCTGAATCCCGTACCAAAATCCTTCATGTTTACCTTATGCTTCATATCATAACAAACATAAATAATCGTGTACATTCTTGAATACAATGTATCTAATGTACTCATAATTCTCGCCGCCTCAATAACAGCTGCAACTCCAGAACCATTATCATCAACACCTGGATTATCTTCAAGAGTATCGTAGTTGGCAGAAAGTACAACAAGTCGATCTTGAGATGTTCCAAAATGTGGACCTTTTTGAACAGCTATCACATTTGCCCCAATTTCGTTCTAAAACAAAATAGGAATAAGATCATTCCTTCAAAACTCACAGTTTCCTCATGAATAAAAGTATGAGTCATCGATGATAATCCAACAGCTTCCAATGCTCTTTTGATTGCAACTCTAGCTACTGATTTTTCAGTCTCATTATGTCTAGAAATCGACAAAAACTTTGAAATATCATGTTTCATTCGATCAACATCAGCGATTGTTGTCAAACCATAGATCTCCACAAAATAAAAGACTGTGAATATTAAAATTAACCTCATTCTTGTGTTCTACTAAAAAATGATAATATTCCGAGGAAACGGCAAAAAATGGGAGGGAACTCCTGTATCCACTTTTTTGTGTCTGTGTGTGTTTACATTTCAAAACCGGATAAACCGTCGGAGATCCGAAGGTCGAAGGCCTTGTTTATTTGTTTGTTTTTATTTCGATAATAGAAATAATGAGGAAAATAATGAATGATAATCGGAAGAAGAAGACAAAGGCAGATTGCGAAAATAGGATATCCGGGCTGCCATTTGGCAGATTTTTTTTTGATAAATTTGGAAAAATGGGGCTCCAATTGATTGTGGTTAATAAAGTTTGCGATAGGTGCAAACGGAGCATCGTTGTTCTCCCGCTCAACCAAGACCACCCAGTCTGCAATCAATCTTTGTGCGAAATTCTTGTAGTTTGAGCTTGTGAGCTAATACAGTATGCATGGCTCATATGAATTTTAAATATCTACAAGAGCAAGAAATGAGCCGAAAAAAATGTTGACAAGTTTTTTTCTTCGATACTTACGACATGCATTTACATTATGATTCATTATTTAGACAGAGATTTTTTTGATATAACTGGCTTAAGAGGAACATAGTTCTGATCAAAAATGTTCACGGTGTCCTTTTTTTCCTGTTGCTTCTTTTTTCCATCCATTTTTGGCACACTTATCTTCGCCTCCTATAATAATAACATATCAATTGGCCACTTGAGAGTGTCAAAAATGATTTGTTGAAACAAGATCATCACATATTATCCGGTCTCAAACCACTTCACAATCTCCAAAAATGGGGTGATAACAATCTGTTGTGTTTTTTGCTCTTTCTCAATCTCCCGGTGTTCTTTTTTTTCAACCTCAAAGTAAATAAACAAGAATTGAAGGAGTTCTTTGAATAAATATTTATTTTTTCATTCATTTATTATTATTGTTGTATGTATTTCGGTTTTATCCGGCAAAAAAGTTGACCCGCATAGAATAGTTCGGCTAACCGTGTTTTGGTTTGGTTTGGGATTTGGAATGGGAAAGGAAAGGGTAAAAATCAATTGAGGGAGATCCGTATTGCTTATTCATCTTCTGCATCGCGTCGTTGTTTCATATAATACCACCAATAGCAAAGATTGAAGATCAGGAAAATACCTGGAAAAATTTCGAGATTTTCTCTCGAGATTGAAGCTTGCGATTTACACTCGCAACAAAACTCACATGGAAAGATAAACCTTGCTGCTTTATCAATAGCCAACGCTTTTCTCGAAAACTGTAGTGCTTTATACATCAAATGTGCCGAATTCTTATTCAAATTTCCATAATAATTTGTTGGACCTTCTTCATAATCTGAATCATAATCAGCCGCAATTATCGGTTTTCCACCATATGCACTTTGTATTTTATCGGCCATATGATTGTATTTGTTGGCTCTTCGCATATAACTGTTGACAAGGGCAAATTCAAGCAAAACGCCAAAGATGAATAACATGCATACTGAAAATAAGTGGGAAATGAAAAGAAAAATAAGAATGAATACATAATTGTTGTGTTTTTTTTTACTTGAGTGACTTCAGATGTCAAATGAAACAATAAATGCGCACTCAAATACAATAGTACTCTAGTACAAGATTACTGTAGATTTTGGCGCAAAAATTCTTTTTGACAATTACAGATTACTGAATGTGAGCAATATTTCTCAAACATTTTCTGTAATTATATATATTTGAAACGTAATTTTTTGAGGAAATTTGAAATTACATTTGACGCCAAGAAACTACAGTAATGTTAGATACTTACCTCCATAGAAAAAATCAATAGCTTTAGCATAACTGACAGCTGGAAGTGCATATCGAATACCATTTCCTTGTGTGCTCAAAGTCAACAAAGTTGTAAAACTTAGGCTAACTCTTGCTGGAACAGCTCTTCTATCAATCCAAAATGAAACCCAAGAAATTGCAACAATCAAACCAGTTGGAATATAACTTTGTACCAAATGAAAACCAATTGCTCGCTTCAATTTCAACATTCCCAAAAGACAACTGAATTCACCAACACGCGATGAATTATGAGTTAGAGTGTATAAGAATACACCATTACAGTAACCTTTGTCAAGTTTTTTGATGTGATATTCGGGAAGATCGATTTCGGGATTGTAGCGGATTGGAGCATCGGGAAACCACGTTACATTCATTTCATTTTTCACGTGAGCATCTGGAATGAGAAAAGGTGGTTTAGAACAATTTTTGGGCCTATTTTCCAAATTTAGAAAAACAGACCAGAATTTTTCTTCTATTTTTATATCACCATAAAAATTCTTTGTGTTTTCTATTTTCTCGTATTTTCTTCCCTCACAATTCGAAAAAATGACTAAAATTGAATTTGTCTGAAAATGTGTACTTTCTTTTTTTCCTTCCCGTCTTCTCAGCTTCTTCTCAGAACTCACAACTTATAATCTTGATAAAACATGTCTGCGAATCGAGCGGATAATCTTTGAGATCCAAATTACACGCCAAATTCAATGTCACTCTCGTTCCATATGAAATTGTGCCAGCTGGCGAGATAAACATGTTGAAGTTGTAGAGGGTGACTTTGTGGAAATAGGCTGTGCGCGCGTTGGCAAAGTACAAATCCGGCAGCCAGATTTTGTCCAAAATATCGCGATCTGAAACAGGGAAATTATTATGGGATTTTTCGATTGAAGCGAGTGGAAGCTTCTGCTTCAAGATAAATTTCAAAAAAAAATTAACCATTTATAAGGATGTGCTCGGTTCCATTATGCTTCATTGCATCGTCTTGCCAACTCATATATAAATACATATCCATATCAAATGTCTGAAAAAACCAATTAATCAAAGAAACTCTTCTTTCAATCCCGGAAGTTTGTTAGCAAAAAATAAATAACTGCGTGTCTGCGTGTCAACAAGTCATTCGCCGAATAATTTGTCAATTTCCTTTCTCCCACTCACTCACCATTTCAGTTGCTCGAAAATTGCCCAAACTTTCGACATAGAATCCAAAGTACACCTGAAGGGGCTCATCGAGTTTTTCATTGTTTGGCATCGCCTTTTTTTGAAGCAGTTCAAAGACTTCGGGCGATTTTATTGAACAACATATTCGAATTCTGAATAGGCAAACAACTATGGAATTGAATTAGCCTTTGGACTTTTTATTGGAGGTTATGGAAAGCTAAGGCTAAAATCTAGAGCCTAAACCTTCTTCAATACATTCAAAATTCCTTTGTAATTCTAGAGCCCCCAAGAAATGTGTTCAGCCAAAGACTAACTACATCGGAGTCTCGTTGTTTTTCTGTAGTCTCCCAGATTTCCCCGAAACTCAATTCAAGCATAAGAAATAAAATGAAATAAAAAGAATTCTCGAAATCTGAATCTGTTTAATTATTCGACAAAAGAGCAAGGCTTTTTGTCTCTCGAAAAATTAACGAAGCATACGAAATTCGTGTTGATTAGATCTCCTCCACTCCCAGCTCTTTTTTCTCGAGCCAGAGCTCTTTGCTCAGTTCTCAGTTCTCAATTTGTATTTGTTGTTGTTGAAAAAAAGAACATCAAGAAACATATGTGTCCCTGGAGAGAGCAAAGTTCATTTTTTGCGGGGGGAATTTTTTTTGGATAAAAGCTGAGAGATCTGCTCGAAAACAAAATTTCACAAATTAATTATACAATCTTAGACTCAGGCTTTTCTTCAGTCTCTATTTTATTTGCTTAGGCTTAACCAAAAAAAAATAGTTTTTTTTCCCAATAATATTTATTTTCATCTTATCCTTTTTCAATTAAATGCCTATGAAAAAACGGCTGTGGAAAAAACAAAAACACCTCGTTTTGCCGTATATAGCAAAATTTTTCAATTAATCTGTATTTTTGAGCAGTTTTATCTAGGTTGAAGAAAAATCCAAACAAAATTTTTCTCTGATTCAAAAATATTCAACCTTGTCTGAAGTCTGAAGCCTAAACATAAAGCTTTAGATTTAAGCTTAATGCTTCAACGCGTAGATAGCCTAACTTGAATACCTCTAGCTCTATAGAGCAAAATCTAAGCCTGAAGCCAGAAGCCTAAATTGTTATCCCTAAAGCCTGAAGAAAATAGAAATGTCTACACGAAAAATTCGTAGATAGCCTAACTAAAAAATTTCCAATTTTTTCCCCAATTTTTCACAATAAACCACCCATAAAAAGTATAACTTACAATATAAAAAATAAAAGCGACGAGTCGAAAATTGTCATATTTTTTCTCGTTTTTTGCTGCTATCCACTTTGTCCTTCTTCGTCGTTTTTTCGCCTTCTCACAGCAAAAAAAGTGGGCGTGGCTTCTTATTCAGATGAAGAAAATGGGCGTGGCCAACGGGCCTGATGGTCTGAAAAAATGGCGCAAAATATGAAATGTTTGCGGGCGGCCAAAAAGTGTCAAGTCAAGTAAAAAATCAATGGTGACACTGACTGAACAGAAAAAAACAACAGAACAATGAATTATTCATTCAATTTTTCTCGGATATGAAGAATAGAGACAAAAATGAAACTGAAACAGGAAATTGGGGGAAATTCGGCAGAAATCTGCAGAAAATGTATGAATTTTTGAGAAATCTTTGGTTTTTTTGTTTCGTTTGAGACCGAAAATAGAAAGCTTTGGCCACATATGCGACCAATTTCTGGTTCGAAAAGTTGTTGGGCGGTTTTTGAAAAAATTATTTACAGGAATTGTTTTTTTTTTTTGAAAAAAAAAACAACACTTGGGAAAATGAGTTATGACGTGGCAAGTGAGTAAAGTTTGACTCTGAATTTGAAGCCTCAAGGTTGAACCCGAAAAGTGATTCTCAAGCTTAAGCTTAAATCTTAAGCCAGACAAAATTGAAAAACCTAGAAACCTATGTCTCGTGAACTATGACGTGGAAAAACTTTCATTTTCAAGTTCAATCTGATTTTCAATTCATTTTTTAACGAAACAACACGTGGCTATTAAGCTTTCAGAAAATCTTTTGTTTCGAATTTTTCCAACCCGAAAACTTGCTCAAAAAAATAATAATTTTTTCAGCCAACAAAAAAAACAACAATATAAAACAAAAGAAACTAAACTTATTTACTTGAATGAATAGCAACAAAAATATTTTCCTCCTAACTCGCGAAAAAACACAAATTCTACGAACTCACAAGATTCCAAAAACCTAAATCTTCTTTTTTGAGCTAGATAGAAAAATAATAATTATTCTCGTTTTTAATTATTATTTTTCCGGTTTACTTGAGAAGAAGTGCGTTTTTTCGCCGCTGCAAAAATATTTTTCGTTTCATAAAAATAAAAAAAGGGTTTATTTTTGATTTATTCGAAAAATAATGCCATTGTTTGAGGGGAAAATGGGGAAAAAATAGAAAAAAGGCAAAAAAAGAGAAGAAGCGGAGTTGACCTATGTACATTTCAGATGAGTACTTATTCTAATCACGCACTTTTGATGTCTGAAGTTCTGGGAAATTCTGGCACCAGAAGTCTGACTACCGTAATCTGAGATGTTGATCTGCAGTATTCAACTTTCAAAATTTGAATGATTACTGTGGACTTTCCTAATCTACAGTACTCCCATAATTGTTAGATTACTGTAGAAATACCAAATACCTTTTGAAATAGTTTCACTTTTCATTTTCCACAAAAAAGTACACAAAAACATATAAAATTAGAATAAAAGCGCACTAAAACGCGACTCGAACGGCCCAATTTAAATTCGATAAAAATCGACATTTTTTTTATGTATTTGCATTTTTCCAGGCAATGCAAAATTGCTCATGATTTTTGAGCATTTCGAGAAGAGTTTAATTGGGATTTTTGTTGAATCAAATGATGTGTAGTTTCTGCGGAAAAACAGAGCAATTAAACTAGTAGTCAAGAATTTTTGAGAGCAAAAAAAAAGTAAAATTAAATATAGGTTTTGAATGATAACATCACTTTTCTTCTATAAGCTCGCGGAGCCAAGAAAAATAAAGATATGAAAAATAGTCGAGAATTTTCCAGCGAAATTTCTCTGAATTTTTGAGCTGAAAATCCACGTGGCTTAATATTTTTCAAACTATAATTTGTGGATCAAAATCCACGTGGCCAATCATTTGGAAAATAGAAAATTTTCGAATATCAAGTCCTAGGAGCTCGCGGAGCCAACCAAAAACTATAGAAAAATTATATGTATATAAAAAATAGTCGAGATTTTTTCTCTGAAAAAAACTCAAGTCAAAAACAATGTTTTTTGTTGTGTCGACGACTACAAATTTAACTCACTCACTCTTTTCACTCAGAACAAAAAAACGAAGACAAAAAAGACAAGAAGAAGTGAGCTGCTAAGAAAAAACATGTAATTTACCTTGTTGTGGACTTTTTTGTGCTTCGTAGTAGAGAAAATAAGAAGAAGAAGAAGTATCAATGATCGAAATAGTGGAAAATATTGGATTAGACATTGGCAAAAAAGGACTTGAGGATTAGGAGATTTTTGGGAAGAGAAGAGGCAAGTGCGCTCTAGCGAACACAATTTGATTTTAGGAGAGTTATTGGTTTTTGATCGGTGCAGCGCAATCGCACTTTTTATTTCAGAAAAAAAATCAAAATATTTTCAGCATTTATTTCTACTAGAACACGTTACTGCGGGAGCCCTGAGACTTGATAATAAAAAAATTTCAGGCAGATTTTCTGATCTCCAAAAATTCGTACTAACAAAATGCATACAAAATTCAGGGTGCGCTAGTGAAAATTCCAAGAAATATATATCATTTCGAAATTCAAAAAAAAAACCTCGGTCAAAAACACATTTTTTTCAACCCGAAAAAATCAATAAATAGAAAAACATCTGAAACTTGATCTCGAAGAAAACTCGGCGAGAAAATACGTTTTTCGTGTGTGTTTCTACCAATTTTTTATTCTGTCGAAAAAAAAAACATGTGCGATTTTTGAGGTGGAGAAACATATTTTGTCTAATCGTAGGAAACAATCTTTTCCGAACTTTTCTTTCCTTGTTCAAAAATAAAATTTATATTTAAAGAGAAAGAAATTTGCGTTTTTTCGAGATTATGAAGTACGGTAAAAGAAATTGAGCTATTATTTTCTAACCAAACCTGATAATCTCAAAAAATCAGAAAAATCTTATTTTTGTATAGCTAGAAATATAGAGAATTTCGAATAAAAAATGATTTTCTGCGGAAAAGTGGCTGCTTTTATAGTGGCCAAATTCATTTTTGATAAGAAAAAATCGAGCGAAAATGTTTTGACATCAAAAACTTCAAAGAAACAAAACCGCTTTCTCAAAACAAAAATCGTAAGAAATAATAATTAAAAAAGTTCGCAAACAGAAAAAAAAAACACCCACATAATTTTTTGAAAATAATTGGATGTCTGCAAGAAAATAGGTGTTCGTGAAAGTAATGAGGAACTCTAATTTTAAGAGTCTGCGCTGGAAACTGAGGCTGAAATTGGATTTTTCGAGGTGCTGAAAATATTAAACAAAGGGAGAGAGAAACTTGTTGAACGCAGGAATATCCTGAAATTCTTAGTTATGTTAAAAGTTTTCAAGCTTTTCACGTAATTTGAATCAGAAAAGCTTCTGAGAAAAATGAACAGCTGAAACATTTAAAATAAACTTATCAAGTGATTTTTCAAAAGGTTAGCCTATCAAACTAAAAGTTCCAAAGAATCACAAAACTTTTGAGCTCTGAACATGAGTTATGACGTGGAAAGATTGAATGATCAAACATTTTTTTGGGAACTTGATTCAAAATTATAAACAAGTTCTGGAAAGAATGTGAGATGTTTCTGGTAACAATCCAAATTAAAATTAGAAACCAGCAGACCAGAGATCACTCGAAATGTTTCATTCTGTTCAAAAAATAGCTCAAATAGTTCTCTGAAATTCAAACTCCAGTTTCAGATTACAGTACCCTCCATAATTTCCACCCAAGACCAATAAAATCACAATTTCGTTCCAAATTTCTTCCCATTTCTCTCCCCAAATTCTTTTGTATTCCTATTATTTTCCTAACAAAAACATAAACATTCATGATACATCAGATGTTTTTGTTGTCTAAACATCCGCCTGAAGACAGTCTTCTTCCCTGCCCAACCCATATCCAATTTCAAAATGCTCACTTTCATCTTCTCTCTGTTCGCTTTTTCACAATGTCATTTTTGTGTTTCGGGCGGAGTCTTCTCCTTTTTACTGTGTGTGTGTGCTCCGCGAGCTGCGCGCGGGAAAAAGAGAGAGCAAGAATTAGGCCAAGACTTAGATCAACTTTTTGACAGCTTTTGCGTTTCGCGGTAGGTCGAAGTAATACGCGCGTGCTGCATACCTCGAATTGATAAAGATATATTTGATTTTTCTTATCTGGTTTGGGGTTCGATCTTTTTGAAAATATATATTTTCATGTGGGATTTTTGGGGATAAATTTTGACAAATGTATGTTGGCTCCGAAGTTTTTTCTGTTTTATGACGTTAAATTTATTTACTATAAAAATTCCAAAAGATATACCTTTATCGAAATTTAGAATTTTTCCATTTGGAATACTTTTCGCTCCAAAAATGTGTATAATTTTCACTGTTTTTCGTATCCACTTTAGCCGCAAAATCCACGTGGCTTCTGCCTTCATTACAATAAATTGTCTACAATTTTTTGCAACCACGTATTTTCCTTGTACCCCTTTTCTCCTCAATCACCTCCAAATGCCTCACAATCAAATTTCCAGCTCTTCAAAAATGCTCATCAGAAAACTTCTACTGCTCCTCTTATTAATGACAAAATGTAAGTCAATTGTTTTTTTCCGGGAAAATAGTGCGCAGCTTATGAACAAGCTTAGGTTTCAATGGGTTGACAGACTATCCATTGCTGACCATTGGCAGCCACAATATCAAATTACCAACCCGATTCATGACGACATTGTATAACTTTTTTTGCTGTTTCGCCTCCAAAAAAACTGGGGAAAAATAATCCGATTGTCGTCGCCGCGTGCGTGAAATGATATGTTTGTCAATTGGATTAATTAGTTTTTTGTCTGTTGAGTATAATTAATATCATATCATATTATCAAAAAATGATAGAAATTATTGGAACCAAATTGATTGACAGTAGCGAGTAAAGTTCGTAACAAGTAAATATTTACCAGTCATTCAAATATGATAAAAACAACAATTTGCGCCAAGTGTGCTGCTGACAGTCACCAATCAAATATTGGTGGCTATATCTTATATTATTTACCAAAGCATGTCAAACTGGGGAATTATTTCAGATAGTTTGGCTGATGTGATATTTACATCGGAGCGGTGTAATCGAGTGACTTTTGGATTGCGGACAGTAAACGGGGATCCGGGAAGATATAAACAATGCGGACCATCGGGAAGAGTTTGGATTGTGCCGTGTGCTCCGCAAATGAGCTTCGATCCTCAGGATAGGGTGGGTTTTAGAGAGATTTTGGTTATACTCCAGGGATCAGACAAAGTCAGCCAAAGTTTACCCCTAGAAAACATAATTTCTTCCAGGTCTGCAAAGAAGATAAATTCGAAACCCGACTGGTGATGCGGAAATACGAAACACATCCCAAAACAATCATAACTACACCAGCTCCATTTTCCACTACCCCACAACCCATTCCTCGAACAGTGACACAGGCAAATGTGGAAGAATTCGTGTTCTCGACAATTCGCCCGAAAAAACCGAGAATTAAGACGAAAAAGAGGCGAACGAGCACAACTACGACAACAACACCGATACCACAAACCACTACTGAACTTTTGACAACAACAACATCTACAACATCCACAACTACCCAACCGAATATTGTTATCTTTAGTCGACCTCCAAAAGGTGGTCCAGCTTTTTCGAGACCAACTCATAAACCAGTAACTCATCCTGCAAAGTTCGTATCTCCGATGCAGGAACCATTAAAAACCACACAACATTCAGAAACTTATGCAAAACCTGCGACTTTGGCGCCATATCAAAAAATGGATCGAAGCCATCAAAATATGTTGCCAGAAGAACCTTTGAATGCGGTTACTGTACAACCAGAATATACTGTGAAATATAATGGACAAAGTATGACGGAAAACGAATTCTTGACACATTTATTATCAATGGTGAAGACACAGAAAATGTTGGCGGAAAAAGAACGAGCAGAAAAGTTTGAGAAAATGGAACAAGAAAGATTGCGAGAGGAAAAAGAGGAGAGAGAACGAGATCAGGAGAGACGCAGACAATTAGAGGAGATGGAGAAGACTAGACAGTTAGAGATACAGAGACAAGCTGCGATTTATGCGGAGCAAGAGAGAATGGCGGCGGAAAGAGAGCAAGAGATAGCAAGAATAAGGCAAGAGGACAGACGACGAGAGATGGAAGAGAGAAAGAGGAAAAATGAGAAGGTTAGACAACAATTAGAAATAGCGAGAAAAGCAAAGATGGAAGAAGAGAGACGCAGACTGGTAGAGGAAGAGAGAGTGCAGAGAGAAAAAGCATTGGAGGAGGAATTGAGACGACGAGAGTTAGAAGAGGAAAGACGCAGAGAGAAGCAGATTGCAGAGATGAGAGAAATCGAGGAGCAGAGAAGAAGAGCAGCGGAAGAACAAGCAAGAATTGAGCAAATGGAAAAAGAAAAAGAAATTATCAGACAAATGATAGAACAACAGAGTCAAAGTCAGAACCAGAATCAAAGAAATGAAGAGAACGGTGCGATTTTACAACCAGTTTATCGTCCGGAAATCACAGAATATCAGCCACCACAATTGGAAATGATTCGATTTACAACAACAACGACTGAAGCACCATGGATGTTGACGACGGCATCGACAACAGTTGAAGAAGGAGCAAAAGTGTATCAAGGATGTTTAGTGAATGGAGATTGTGAATTGAAATATAACTACGATTCATTCTGTCAACATCCAACGTAAGTTTTTGAGCGTGAGTCATATATGTTTTAGTCCTGGACTCAATCAGAATGTGGGCTGCCTGATTTTTCAACAAAAAAGGCGCGAAGTCAAGATATAGTCAAAAACTAGACCTTCCCAACGTTTTTTTTTCCAGAAATCCATCTTCATATCTCCAATGTGCTCCTTTATATGGAAGACACGGTAGATGGACTGAAAGACATTGTCCAGATACTCTTCAATTTGTTGTATCTCAAGGAAGATGTGAAAAACCAGAAGAACCTATGGATACGATTCGCAGACCTCCTTATGATCCGGATAATCGTGTTGTTATCCCTCGACTTCCTTCAGAAACTGAATTTATTCAATGGACAGGTAATCGAGTAATCGATTCAACTCCACCACAAAATCGACCGATTCCCCGAGTTTATCCGCCGATTCCTGAATCTGAACAACCTTCGATTTATAGTACTATCGAAGAATTTCCGCGAGATTTATTACCAACAATTAACACGGATAATATTCATGGAAGTGTTATTAGTGGACAACAACAAATTCAAGAGCAAAATTATCCTGCACAGGTTTTTTTCTAATTTTTCTAACCCTCATCATATTCTTATTGTTTTTTTACAGCCGGCTGCAAAAACTATTGATTTATCCAACATTCATCCTTTATTCCCTCGAGTTCAACCCGATTTTTTGAGTCGAATTTTGCCAGTTCTCAACTTGAAACTTCAAGATGATCCTGATCATAAAAACCCGAACTCAATTGGCAAAGTTGTGAAACCGGTTTTGAAACAAATTGCGTTGAATCAAACCGAGCAATTTTTGGATCGTTTACTCGCTGATCAATTAGCGAGTCAGGTTGAGGATTTGAATAAACTAAGGACTTAAATTATTTGTTTTACTTGTGATTTTCAATATGATCTCTGGTATTTATTTATTTACTGTTTTTTTTAATTTAAAAAATGATTTTTAGAACTCACATCCATGATTTAACAATAAACATATGAAGAAATTCATCCTCGATACTCAATCGAATATATTTGTTTGGTTCTGTCTTCAAGTTGATTTTGATATATTTAGTGCCACTGAAAAGTCAAATTTTTATTTAAAAAATTATTTTTAACAAATTAACTTACAATAGTTCTGTGACTGTTTCATACTCAATTCCTTCAAAATCCATTTCAATAGTTGGCGTTTTCTTACTATCATTATAAATCCAAAAAGATCGGAATTCCTTATACAATTTTCCATCCCGCCAATATTTCAAAAATTGATTGATATCTTTTTTTGTTAAATCCATTAGTGAAATTTCGACCCACTCGGATTTCAATTGAACTAATTGATCGAAGGTAAAACGTGTTCCTCTTATTCGTAGAAGTGATTTGGCATACAAAACTTGTTCAAGATCCACAAATTTGTATTTGAAGAGACAAAGTTGACGAGGAGTCTGATCAACTCGAAGACTTTTCAATTTTTTGAAGCCACGAAGAAAAATTTTACGAGTCACCAAGTTTTTCGCTTTAAAAAACTGAAAAAGTGGTTATTTGATTCTAAGATTTTGTGATAAATACTTACCAAGTCAATGAAAAGAGATTTCAAATTCCTTCGAAATAATTGCAAATATTTGTCGAGATATTCGACAAAAACATTATAAACATCTCCCTTTTCAAAAAATGTTGTTCTGCTTTCAAAGTCGAGATATTTTTCACATTGAATTTTTGTGGTTCCATCATGCGCATCTTCTAAACAAACCGAACCAATTTTCCGATCTCGAGATGTAAATTGAATTTCGAAACGTTTCCAATCTCCGCGAAACTCATGAACTCCGATATCATCACAATAATTATTGGAAGATGTCGCCTCTTCATAGCATAACTTCGAGCATCGAGCGAATTTTGGGATATCCTCGTGACCCATTTGTTCCATGATAATGTTTCTTAACTCGAATGGCAAATTGAACCAACCAGTTTGCTCCTCGTCTTCTTCATCTTGTTTTTCGGTTTCTTTTCCCAAGCATTGTTTTTTCGTAGGTGGTTCCATCTACAAATTTAAAAAATGGAAATATGGTACAAAGGTTCTGCTCGAAATCACCAAATTTGGCGTTCATGAACCTTCAAAAAAAATATGCATTGAAAAAATCCGCAAACATACTGAAAAATCTGGATGCACCAAACACCAAACACTACGCGCAAACACCTACAGTACTCATCGGAAAATGTGTTACGGGAGTTTAAGAATAATTATCAGAAAAAAACTTGAGATTCTGTAAATTATTTGGAAAAATTGGGTGATGACCTTATCCAGTGCAAGATTAAAATCGATTTGTATTTTACACCGGGTCATTTTTTGAGAAAAAATTGAAATTTGTTTATTGAAATATATCTTACTCAGCAATTGGTGGAGTATTTACAGTGTAACTTGAAGCAATTTGTAATTACGTTGATGTTTTCTTGTAAATACACGGATGAATCTGAAAAAGTGTAATTAAATTGTATATTGTCGAATTTGAAAAATGTGGCAGCCGTAAAACATGAAAAACAGTGCAGAGCTGAATGAATGACAAAGTCATTACTTCGTCAGTCGCGTGCGGCTGTGCGTCGCGGCCGAAAAAGAAAGGAAAAAATAAATAATTGATTGTTTTTCGACCGCGACGCACAGCCGCACGCGACTGACGAAGTAATGACTTTGTCATTCATTCAGCTCTGCACTGTTTTTCATGTTTTACGGCTGCCACATTTTTCAACTTTGACAATATACAATATAATTACACTTTTGCAAAAACGTGCTCAACCCTCAAAAATTGGCAGTTATGTAATTACACCGAACATTGTGTGTAGGTTCACTGTAAAAAAGGGGGAACGAGTGTATGCTTCCAATATAATTACTCCACCGATTTCTGAGTTGTAATTAACATAGTTTGAGTTCAATTATCACAAAAAAACTAGACTCTAAAGAATTTGATCCCAAAACTGAAACCAAAAATAATCATCTCCCTACAATCTTAGATCTATTACCTTCAGAGATTTCCAATATTCACACCTTTCTTTAAGTAAACTTACGATACATTTCAAAAAATTAAGGCGGCAATCCAAGCGTTTTGAAAAATCAGAAATGAGCAAAATAATTCACGTCAAATTAAATCAAGGACACAAAAGTAGGTCGAGCGGACAGACACACCGTGTAATATATAAGAAAGAAAAAATTTTTAAAGGTATTTTTTATTAACATCTTATTTTTTAACATAAAAAATAATTTTCAGAACTCAAAATTATGATTTATCATTTTCGATTCTTACGTGAAGAGAGTTGTCCTTCAATTCCAATAAAGCATATTTGTTTTGTTCCGAACTTGATTTTACTTTGAGATATTCATCACCACTGAAAAAATAAAATATTGATTCTCAAAACTTATCAAAAAAAAAATTAACTTACTATGGAGATTTGTATGGTTCATGATCAATTCCTTCAAAATCAATTTCCATAGTTGATTTTTTCTTGGTTTTGTCATTAGAAATAGTGAAGGATTCCAAATTCGGATACAATTTTCCATCTCGCCAATATTTTATAAATTGATTGATTTCTTTTTTCGTCAAATCCATTTGGGAAATTGTGAATTGATTAGCTTTGAATTGAATCAATTGATCGAATGTAAAACGTGTTCCTGGTAATTCGATAAATGATTTGACATTCAAAACTTGTTCGAAGTCCACGAAATTGTATTTGAAAAGACAAAGTTGATTAGAAGTCTCGCCAAATCGAAGTAATTGCAACTTTTTGAATCCACTGATGCAAACTTTACGAGTCAATACGTTTTTTGCTTTACCCAACTGAAAAAACATATTTGTTTTTACGATTTTCTAATCACCACTTACCACTCTGATAATGAGACATTTCAAATTGGCTCGAAATAATTGCAAATACTTGTTGAGATAATCGGCAACAACATCATAAACATTGCCTGGTTCGAAGAAAACTGTACTAGTTTGTCCAAGAATCATTCTGAAGTACGAAAATTTTTCACATTGAACTTTTGTTGTTCCATCGGCGAAATATTCCAAACTAATCGAACCAATTTGCCAACTTCGAGACGTAAATTGAATTTCGAATCGTTTTGGATTTCCGCGCATTTCATACAAACCGATATCATCGCAATAATTATTAGAAGATGTCGCTTCTTCATAGCACAACTTCGAACATCGGGCAAACTTTGGAATCGCTCCATTGTCCATTTGTTCCATGATAATACTTCTTAACTCGAATGGCAAATTGAACCAACCAGTTTGCTCCTCGCCTTCTTCATCTTGTTTATCGGTTTCTTTTCCCAAGCATTGTTTTTTCGCAGGTGGTTCCATCTGCAAATTTATAAATGAAAATCAGACAAAACTACGAGACAATAGTAAAGAAAACCGATTTTAAGACGTAAGAGTTGAATTTTATAATTGATATTACTTGAAAAACTACAAGAGTCTACTGAAAATGACCAAGCATGGCTGAAAACAAGAAAACTTCGCGAATTCGCTCTTTGCAAACTTTTTCGAAAAATTTGATAGAAACAATACCGTACCGTTTTTGAAGAAACACGCAATTTCAACACTTGGTCTCACCACGATCAACAAAAAACACACTGCGTCTTTGGAAACCGTAGTTTTTTTTTAAATTTTCGCACAACATCACGGCATTTTTTTCATGCATGTTTGAAAATGAAATGATAGATTCAGTCATTTTCAATTTCCCGTGAAAAAATTTAGAGGTCACGTTTGAGATTTTATCGAAAAACATTTTTCAAAAAAAAAATGCATAAATATCTATTTCACAGTGTGCAACATTACGAGAAAAAAACAATAAATAGAATTATAAATAACCTAAATCTTAAGTGTAGTTGATTGTTGTGTATGTCCATCAAAAACAAAAGTATTCTCCAATGGAACATATTGATTTGTAGCCAATTTGATAACTTCTTGAGATGTTATTCCACCAATTAATGAAGAAACAACATGTAATTCAGCTGCTCCATATCTACAAATCTCATCAATCGCATTTTTCGGAATTCTATTCATTATTTTAATTGATTCTTCTTGAGTTTCAGCAGCTTTTTTGACAATAGTCTCAACTCTTTGTGTCAAATCAAATGCATCAATTGTACAAGGAACTCCATTTGTTCCTGGATATCTTCCCTTTTCATTATGAAAACGATCAACAGCTCGAAGTAATAATAACCAAATTGAACCATCCACTGATTTATCATTTTCACTATCAATTGACAAATGTTTAATCAAATCGATAATACTCTAAAAATTGAGTTCGAAATTCTGGCTGTTAAAGTTAAAAATGAAGATATACCTTTATTTCCCGTTGAACATCATAACTCTGCCCTCTTTGAACCCGAATTCTATCCGCATTTTTACAAAATCGATAACACAATTCCTCACTAATCATCAAATCTTCCAAATTTCTCTCTTTCTCCACTTCTCTTGTTAATTCCAAAACTTTTTTCGCGTCAATCGATGCTTTTTCGTGGAATATTGTTGCTAATCGTGTATATCGTTTACTATCTGATGTCATATCGGGTAAATCTCCGCGAACTGGAAGATATCCATTATTTGAATCGACAAAACGACGGAGAGCTTCGCAAATTATCCAAAATGGTTCGGTTGATGTTGAACAATTTGGATCATTGAGGATTTGTTGAACAGAGCTTGGAATCTGAAAGAAACATATTTTGGGAATTCAAAATTGATTCATAAACTGTCCAAAATTTTCAACTTGAAAGATTTCCAGCAAAAAATAAGCACTAAAATAATTTATTTTCAATTTCAAAACGTGAACTTTCACAAATCTTTTTTTAAACGTGAAATTCATAATTCATTTCATTTCCAATTCTTCCCGCCCCCATTTCTAACCTCTGTTTTTTGAAATGCTCTCGTCACTGCCATTTTTGCCTCATCAAAATTCTCCGAATCTTTTGTTCCTGATTCTTCGCTACTTCTTCGCAATGATAAAACAATTGATTGAATTTCTTTTCGATCGGAATATGATTGTGGAAATGCATTTGGATTTTGCCGATTTTTTCGATAAATTTCCAAAGCTTTGAAAAGTATCAAAATGTATGGTGTATGTCGAAGTTCATCAATTGTCATTTCATCCAAATTTGTCTCATTTATAATTTCTACTAATTCCTGGAAAGGATTATCCAATCTCATATCTGGTCGAGGATTTTCTTCATGCGAATTTGCGATTGTATGTTCTTTGACACAAATTCGAATAGTCCCCAAAAATCCTGATGTTTTTGCGCAAACCAATGGAACTCCTTGAGACCATAAAATATTCGCATATAATGATTCAATATTTTCAGTTTGATTTGCAGCAACAACCACTGAAAATTCGCACATTTTTCCAATATCAGTTTCGTGTAATTGAGTCGGTGAAATTGTTGAAGCAAAACCGGCGACTGATGGATTCAATTCTTTCAATTTTTCGAGAGTAACTTCGGCTCGATTTTTTCCAACATCTTCGATGTGCAAAAAGAAATTTTGTCCGATGTCAGCGATTTCAACTTTTGCATCATCGACAATAAAAAATGATTGAATTCCAGCGAGAACTAGCGATTTCAATATTTCAGTTCCCAATGAATCTGAGCCAAGTAGACAAACTGTTGTTGCTCCGATTGATGATTGTCCTTCTTCTCCCCATAATCGAACTTGTCTGTCATACCGAATCGAAGCTTCTGCTCCAGAAAATGTCATCTTCAAATTTTATTTGATTGTGGAACTTTTTGATTTTCAAAAAAATATGATGTTTCAAAACTTGTAAATTCCAACAAAAGTAAACATGAGTGATAAATAGATAAATATTTATGGCAAGTAGGTAAGCTAGAAATACATTTTCGAAGAAATAAAATCATAGTTTCTTGTTGTCATGAAGAGTTTTTCGTTCCCATTTGAGATTTGTGAACGAATCTGGTCGAAGATATGTCAATTCCTCAGTTTTGTTTCGCATACATGCTGTGCGACCCAAAACAAACAATAAATCACTCATTCGATTCAAGAATTTCAACGCAAGTGGATCGACATCTTCATCGCGCAACAAAGGAACAACACTCCGCTCGGCACGTCGACAAATTGCGCGAGCATATTGCAATTGTGCAGAAGTTGCACCACCGCCAGAAAGAATAAATTGACGAATTGGTGGAAGATCATCACCATATCGATCAATTTCTGCGTTGATCCAATCGACCATATTCACATCGAAAGCGGTTTTCTCTGAAATATGTTGAATTATTTGAGGAAAACAAGGATTTTTAAGACTTACTCTGCTTGCGTTCTGATGAGCTTTTAGGAGGAGTTGCCAAATGTGCTCCAACATCTTGTAAACAACATTGGAGTCGAGTTAAAGTTTCAACAACGTCGGTCAAGGTTCCATCGTTCTGCGCACTTGCTCCGCAAACTCTGAAATTAAAAATTTATCATAAATTATAGCCTAGAAAATATCAAAAATAAAATCTCACCCTAAATATGATGATAATTCATCTGTTGCACCCAACGCCATAAAAGTATCATCATCTTTCCATCTTCGTTCCAAATTATAAAGCGAAGATTGTCCTGAATCACCAGTTCCTCGACCTTGCTTGAATCCTCTTCCAGCATTATCTGCCGCACTCATTTTCAAGAATCTTTGAGTGATTAGAATATTTGATGCAATTCTTCGCAACATCAACGCCGAAGATAAGAAGACTAGAGTGTAGTTTACACATTGAAAAAACGGACGCAAAAAAATAAAAGAAAAGAAAAATGCTGCTAAACAGCAGGCATGCGGAGTCTCGTTGTTTTATTTTTATTTTTGAATTTTTTTCGAAAACGTTTTTCGCGAAATGAATGAATTTGTCATATTTCCGCGAGAAAACAGTAAAACGTGACATTCTGAAATTTCGAGAAAAAAACGTGGAAATCCAAAGAGTCCCGATTATTTTAGATTTTTGCAAGTATAAAAACTGATTCGAAAAAATGGAAATAGTAAGCATAGAGATTCGTAATTATGAAAAAGTGTTATTATCACTAACCGTTGGTGCAAGTGTTGGTGTTTGGTGTTATACATTCTACCGAAATCACACGAAATCGAAAAATGAAAAACAAACTAGTGAATCATATCAACAATGTTTCGGAATTGCAAGATCACCAATTTCACCAAGAACAAAAATGGTTTTGCCGAAAACGGAGTGTTGTTGTAAACAAATTGAATCGAAAGATGAATGTCATTTAACATCAGCTGAATTGGCTATAATTGGAAGTCAAGAAGAGGAAACTGACACTGAAGGAGAATTCACATCAATAACTTCACAATCAGCATCACAGATTTCTGCGTCGATTATTAGTTTGGCACTTCCACCACCGACTCCACCATCAATTTCTGAAAAATCAAAGAGATCTGAAATTTCGGAAACGAAACCAGAAGAAAAAGAAGAAACTGAAAAAGAGAAGGAAAAGGAAAAGGAATCAGAAACAGTTACAAAATAAATATTTATTTGAAAAATACCTGTAACAACATAAGAATGTTTGAAAACACTAGAATTTGGGACCTCGATTTTAGATGCAAAACACAGGTGCTTTTGATGTGTCTTTTGGAGTCCAGGGCTTTTTGGTCTTTTGCGATGTCGCTTCAGTTTCTTCTGGAATTGGAGGAATTGGAGCCTCGAAGATTCTGAAATTCATTTTTTTTCCAAAAGTTCACCCAATCCCAAAAATCTCACTGTTTTGAGACTGCAATCGAATCTGATCGTTTTTTCAATTTTGGTTTTTCTGGTTCTGAAACTGGTGGTGGAACAAATGTTGGAGCCGAACTTCGACGGATTGAAACACAATTTGCTGGATCCCCCGATGCTTTGAGACTTTCACGAATTTCTGACATTGGCATCAACATTGTGATAACTTTTTCGTCGTCTTGTCTTTGATATAACATTTCGCCTTCGAAATGAACGAGACCGTATTTTCGAGCTCGGATCAGCATTCCAACAAGCTGAAAATAAGTGTGTTCATTACTCACTGACGCTAGTAAAAATATATGAATAATTTTCCAGAAATGAAATTTTGATAAACGCATTTGTGATAGAAAAGGGGCGGAGCTTATGTTTTGAAACTTCAAATAAAACCGATTGCCTTTCATAAGATTTTTTGATATGAGCAATATTTCCCAATATATTTTCAAATTCTGTATTTGTTGTCCCCTTGGGGGACTGGGCCGAGCTCAGCAGCAGTGCAACGCTGAGACGACCCTTGGAAAGTCGGAGCAAGCCCCGAGTCTTTCCTAGGTTCCAAAAATCATATAACCTTAATTACATTCATTCGAATGTATACCGTAGGTTAATACGATAAGAACAGATACTACACTTTGATCTTAGCTAATAAGCCGAAGAAGCGATGGAGGAAATTGAAAATGCGCTGATAAAAATAATCAGTGCTGCAGACAGCTGGCTGGTTGTGCGTGGTTGTATAGAATGCATGCAAAGTGGGCGGAGCTTATTTTCGCTTGAGGGGAAAATGTTGAGTTTATTGAGGGAAAAAACTGTAAATAATGTTTCCGGGGTAAAATTTAACGAGGAAAAAGCTTAAAATATCTAGAAATCTTGAAAATCTGTAAATTTTCGTTTTCCATCTCTTGGAAAAGCGAAGACCTAGGCTGAAATTTAATAAAGAAGAAACTCAAAAATGAAAAACTGACCTTATCAGAGTAAAATGAATAAATATAAAAAAGTGGTCCAAATTTGATCCATTTATTTGGTTCTTCTCCTTTTGCATTTTCATTGATAGTTTCACACAAAAATAAAATCTCACGACAAACATGAACACCAGCTTTTACACCTCGTGCTTCAGTTTTACTTCCAGGTGGTGGACGACCATAATCAGTTACTCCAAATTTTTGAACTTTATAAGTTTCAGAGTATGGGTTTCTAGAAAAATGTGTGTAAATTAATTAATTACAAAATAAAAAAAAACAAACTTTTTCAAAACTTCTTCATTTTTTTGAGCAACAGCGTTAAATTTTTTGATAGTATCCGAGGCTGACATTCTGAAAATCAGTAGGAATTCTTCCAAAAAATATTTGGATAATCGTGAAAAAACAGAAGAAAAGAAGCAAATGACACTTTACAACGCGAAAAGTTGAGCATATGAAAAAAATAACAAAAAAAATGAGAGAATTTTAGAGATTCTACGAAAAAGTTTAAAACTAATAATAAATAGATGTTAAAAGAAGTTATCCAAGAGATCTTGAAAAGTAAACACGCACTTTCCTAACTTTGACCAAAAAAATTCGAAACAAAAAAACGGCTGCAAAAAAAGTGATAAGTTTTCAAACAGAGAAAATATCTCTGCGTCTCTTTTGAAGAGTATTCTATTTCCGGTGAATTTGGACAAATATTGGAGGCCAAAGAGTTTGGAGAATTAATCATTGAGGGTTGGAATTGTATTTTTTGGGATTTAGGCAAAAATAATAGAAGAAGACGACTTTTTAGATGAACATAATATTAATACTTCAAAAAGAAAACTTGAAAATGAGAATCTGTAAATTCATGTAACTGTTTCTTGTTTTCATTCACTGAATTTCACATTTTGTTCGAATATTTGAACCGCATATTTATTCATTTTTCTGATAAGGTTAGTTTTTCATTTTTTTTAGATTCTTTTTTATTAAATTTTAGCATAGAAAATTTATTGACATATTCTTTCGGTTTACCAATAAATGGAAAATGAAAATTACAGATTTTCAAAATTTCTAGATATTTCCAGCTTTTTCCTCGTTAAATTTTACCCCGAAAACATTATTTCCACTTTTTCCCTCAAAAAACTAAACATTTTCCCCTCAAGCAAAAATAAGCTCCGCCCACTTTGCATGCATTCGATGCAATCACGCACAACCAGCCAGCTGTCTGCAGCACTGATTATTTTTATCAGTGCATTTTCAATTTTCTGCATCGCTTCTTCGGCTTATTAGCTAAGATCAAAGTGTAGTATCTGTTCTTATCGTATTAACCTACGGTATACATTCGAATGAATGTAATTAAGGTTATATGATTTTTGGAACCTAGGAAAGACTCGGGGCTTGCTCCGACTTTCCAAGGGTCGTCTCAGCGTTGCACTGCTGCTGAGCTCGGCCCAGTCCCCCAATGGGGGACAACAAAATAAGGAACTTGGAAATATATTGGGAAATATTGCTCATATCAAAAATCTTATCAAAGGCAATCGGTTTTTCTTTGAAGTTTCAAAACATAATATGAAATAAGCTCCGCCTCTTTTTATCACAACAAGCATTTATCAAATTTATATCATTTTATTTTTGAAAAATGATTCATTACTATTGCTACCAAAGAAAAATTCTGATTTTTTGAGAAATCTGGAGAAATCAAATATGATTTGAATTATTTGATCCGAAAGATGCTTCTCAAAAAATATGAATTTTTATATTACAACTATTTTTGCTCTCTACATTTCCAAAGTATTCCTAAAAAGTTCGGATTTTTTGAGTATCTCTGGGAAATCAAATATCATTGGAATTATTTGATTTGAAAGAGATGCTCGAAAAAACAAGAATTTTCCATTTTTTTCTCAAAACTTTGACAATGAAACCTTTGTCAATGCCATTGATTTTATCTTTTGTTCCTTTTTGTTCAACCAAAGAATAAACATTCGGTTTATTTTTTGTTATTTTTTTTCAACAAAAACATTCTATTCGAAAAATGGTCGAATTCAAAAATATTCGAAATTTATTGTCGTTTTGGTAGGTCTTTCCGAATATTTTCAAAATCGAGAAGCTTTTTTTAGGATCTTCGGATTATGCAACAACTTTGGTTATGTTATGATGCTCAGTGCTGCTCAAGATATTTTAACAAAAGGAGAAACTGGAAATGAAAAACAAGAGGAAAATGATGTTTGCCTGGTAAAAAGGAGAATTGACGGAACTAATTGTGAAAACATGATTCATGTTTTCAGAATTCCACAGAAACTAGATTTTGCAATGAAGTTTCGACTGGAGTTGTTTTGCTTTGTAATATTTTTCCTGGATTGATCATCAAACTTTTGGCCCCATTTTTTATTCATAAGATACCTTATGGGTAGGTTCGAATATTTTTTTGAGTAAAACGTTGTTGATAAAAAAAATGGGGATAATTTGTGATAGCTCAAAAAGTTAGCCAGATTTTTTTCACAATCAATAAAAAAATAAATTTTATGAATCTATACTTGAATTCTAAATCCCTCATAAAACTTTTGAACTAAAAACAATTTTCAAATACTCAGTAGATTTTTAAAATTTTAAACGTCATCTTGATTCATCAATTTCTACAGTAATCCCAAGAAATTCCGCATTTCAGAACTCGTCATTTCATTGTCTGCCTCTCTACTATTTTTGCCTTTCTAATCACCACATTTTCTGGAAATGTCATTCTTTCTCTTGTTGGAGTTCTTCTAACTTCATTTGCCAGTGGTTTAGGAGAAAACACATTTTTATCAATGGCAAGTCATTATTCTCCAGCATCAATTAGTTCTTGGAGCAGTGGAACTGGTGCAGCTGGAATTATTGGAGCATTTGTCTATGCTTCTCTAACTGATCCACATATTTTTGCTGTTTCACCAACTGATACAATGTTGATTGCTTTGATTGTTCCGATTGTTTTTGCACTGACTTATTATTTTTTGTTAGTTATTCCAGCGACAATTCGAGGAAGAATATTAATTCGGAAACCTCGATCTTTTATTTTAACAAACAATGAAGACAGGAAATCTGAGGATCAAAATTTCCCAAATAAATTTCAAATTATCCGCCAATTATTGATTTATATTATCCCAATTGCTCTTGTTTATTATGCGGAATATCTGATAAATCAAGGACTCGTTGAACTTTCAGTTTTTACATGTGATTCAGGATTTGGAACATCGCCAAAATCACAATATCGATGGTATCAAGTATTATATCAAGTTGGAGTATTTATTTCAAGATCTTCAAGTGATATTATTCAACTTGGATTAGTTATGATAACTCTTCTCCCAGTTTTACAATTTATAAATGTTGCAATATTTCTTGGAAATGCTCTTCATCCATTTATTCCAAATTTTGGAATTGCTTGTTTTTTGGTGTTTTTCGAAGGTTTGATTGGAGGAGCGAGTTATGTTAACTCATTCAGACATATTCATCAAAATGTTGATTCAAATATTCGAGAATTTGCTCTTGGAACTTGTTCAGTTGCTGATGGAATTGGAATATTATTGGCTGCATTTTCAGCAATTCCAGTGCATAATTCGATTTGTAATATGGGATATATTTGATTTGAGTTTCGAAATGAAAGGAAATGTAAAATATAAATATAACTAAACTTGTTGGAATAAATTTTAAAAATATTTTTCGTTGATTATTGAGAAAACGTCTAATTTTTCAGAATCTTGAAAAGATTGTGATTCAGGAATTCCGGCTTATAAGCTGTACTCATTTTATTGTTTCTTATCATTATCATCTTCTCTCTTTACTTTTTTTCCGTGAGCCGCCATTTTTTCCGTCAAAAGTTTTAAAACATAAAACGCTCCGCCCATTTCTCATATCCCATTTCATTTCGAAAAATAATGAAAAAATTCTAGTGATTCCAAAAAGTTCTGATTTTTTGAGGTATGGCTACTCTGCGACTTTAAGAGCAAAACATTTGAGTGCATAGAGCCAAACCTCGAAAAAACATGAATTTTGATTTTTTTTTTCTAAATTTATTTGTTTGCATTATGATTGCGATAAAAATGTTAAATATTGACATTTTCAAAAACAATCATCTGACACATTATTTTCCGCATCAAAATAAATATGCATTGCCGAAAAGTTGCCATTTTTCTAGATAAACCCATAAATGTCTACGTCTCTTCTCTCTATCCTATTGTTAGAGACGCAGAGTTTGTGTCTCATTTTTCCCGAACAGATGTCAACCCCACGCTGATCCCCCTCATCTCTTTTCTTTTTTTCATACATACATATATTTTTATACTTACCCACACCCCAATATTATTATTATTGTGAAGAAAAGTTTTTTTTGCCTCCTGTTTTCAATAAAATTTCAAAAGTTTCCCGCCCGTTTGACAAAAAAACACTAATCATTACCAGTTTTCTCCGTTTTCCAACGGCAGCTGAAGCATTTTTCGTTTTTCAAACAGTCAGCGCAAATAAAACAATTGATTTTTGTTTGGCAAGAACATATTTCAAGTGTGCCTTTCTTCCCGCTAGTTTTTCTTGATGAAATTCTAGAAATTCACATATTCCTGATTTCTCAATATTAACTAATTAATCATCTTTTAATGGGTGACAATTATCACCTTATCTATCTTTTGTTTTCTTCCAATTCATGTGAATTTTCTTTTTAATTCCGAAAAAAAATTTGAAATAAAAAAATTAATAATTTTTAAATGTTTTAATATTTAAACGCGTCGAGACCATTGCTTGTTTTCATGTGCGCCTTTGAAGTACAGTTTATCAATAGAGCACACTTTCCTCCACAGAATATATTTTTTCTTTTTTTTTTTCTCCAAGTTTTTTTTCGAAAAAAAAGTGATAAGTGATCAAATCTCGCCTCACAACTTCACAACTGTCCAAAAATCACATGCTACGTACATTTTTCGTCCTCGTTCCAACTTTTTATCAAAAAAAATAGAAAAACACTAAAGAAAATTGATTTTTTGTTGTTTTTCGTACTCTTTTTTATATTGAAAAAAATCGATACCGAAGAGGATTTTTCTATTTGTATTGTATTCATTTTATTGTAAAAAATCGGTTTTTTTCTTGGTTTTTCAAATAGTTTACGTTTACGTTTACTCGATGAAAAGAGAGAGCGATAAGAATAAGATGAAATGAAATGCATAATTTGTTCACATGACTTTTTTTCAACATTTATTCTTACAACAATCAAACATTAATTAATTTAATTGTTAATTGATATCAAATTTTGTAGATCGACTTGGTGAAAATCGAAAAATGTCGGAAACCCTCTCAAAACTACTAACAATAACAGCAGGAACACTTTATCCAGCGTATCGAAGTTATAAAGCAGTTCGAACCAAAGATACAAGAGAATATGTAAAATGGATGATGTATTGGATTGTTTTTGCTATTTATTCATTTCTCGAAAATATTCTTGATTTGATGTTTGCATTTTGGTTTCCCTTCTATTTTCAACTCAAGATTATATTCATTTTTTGGCTGCTTAGTCCGTGGACAAAAGGAGCATCGATTTTATATCGGAAATGGGTTCATCCAACATTAAATCGACATGAAAAAGATATTGATGCACTTCTTGAATCGGCCAAATCGGAAAGTTATAATCAATTAGTTTCGTTTGGAAGTAAAAGTTTGGTTTATGCAAAAGATATTGTTGCTGAAGCTGCTGTTAGAGGACAACAACAATTAGTTAATCAATTACAAAGGTTCGTAGTTTTGGGGGTGGAAAATTTTGGAATTCCGAGATCTTTTCCTGAAAATATAATTTCGCCTAGAAAAGCCAGAAACTGACTTCAGCTTTCAAAAAAATTGGTTTGAAAAATATCTAAAATTTTTTAAGACCAAAAATTGATAATTTAAAATTCTCAAAAATGTTTTGGAGTCGAATTTTCTCGCAAAAATTGAAAAAAAAATTTTTTTTTGAAAAATCAGTTTTCTTGAAATTTTGAAATCGAGAAATCCTGTTTCAGCCAAAAATCATAAAACTTGTCGATTTTTGAATTGTTATCTTTGTTCAAATGTTAGTTCAAAGAAATATGAAGAAAGTTCGAATTTTTTAAAATGTGAAATTAACTGTTTCGTTGAGAAAATAATAAAATCTGTTTTTGCGTGACCCTTCAATATTTTTTTTATTTATAAATTTTAGAATCTAAAATCATTTTCTAAAATTAATTTCCACAAATAAATCTAATAATTTTTCCAGATCCTACAGCGCAAATGATGTTGGTTCAGATCGTGAAAGTTCAGTTCGAAAACGGGTAAACATTGACAACGAAATCGAAGAATTGGACGAAACATCTGATCATGAACTAGTGAATTCAGAAGAAGTTCCAGCAAGAAAACGCAAAACTCGATCTCGTTCAAGATCAAAAACAATTGAAGGCGGTGAAAATGTTTATGCATCATCGACAATTCCAAGAAGAACATCTAGAAGATACTAGAAATCCCCTTTTCCCCGACATTTTTCATTCCAAAGTCTGTCTAACAACAACAAAAAACAGTGTAACGTGTTCTGCTTGTCAAAATTTTCTGATTCTCTCTAAAACCACATAATCTTAATCATTATTTAGAATTACTGTAGATTCTTGCTCAGTTTTTTTTCTCCATTCTCACCAAATCTACTCGTTTTCCATTGAAAAATTGATCTGAAATATTGATCAAGACGAGATATAGATTGTGTGCCTTGTCACTCGCCAATTACCTTTTTTCACAATTATATTGTCTCAGTTGCTGTAAATATCATTTTGAATGAATTTATTTATAATTATGAATTTTGTTGAAAATTTGAGAAAAAGGTTTTTTTTAATTATCGAGATTGAGGCAAATGAATTCTCGCAAAATAGGTTGAATTTTGAAAAGAAATTGACAAAAAATTCAAAAAAATTTGCGGGAAGAAACGTGTACTTCCAAAATTCCACGTCAAAGATCTTATCAGTTTTGCATAAAAGGAGAGGGATAATTCAGAAACCTCATAACTCACTAGTTCCTACTAACTTTCTTCTTTTTTTATTTACTAACCAGTCATGAACAAATGTAAGTTGAAAAAAAAAGATTTTCAGGTTCAAAAATACATTTTTCAGTGATAATCGCAGTTTTGATTTTGTCGCTCGCCGTTATTTCATCAGCATCAAATCTTCCAATCGTTTTCCAATATCCAACTTGTCCAGCTGTTTCATCCTATTCAAATATCACAGAAGTTCCAAAGCTTCTTCCTGCTTCCACAGAATTCCCACAAGAACAAGAACAAGAAGAAGATCAAGAAATTCACAGCAAATCGCTTTACATTGCCAAATTCATTGCTCAATTAATCGTTTTGCTCATCGCTGTTAATATTGTAACAATCGAATTTGATGAGGAATTTGAATTGCATCGTGCACAAGAAGTTCGGTTAATTCCATTGAATGCGAAGCCAATGCAAGTATCTTATGAACGATTGGAAAGATCGACTGAATGTTGATTGATGAATAAATATTTTTGCGGTGAAATTGAATTGTGTTGGCAGGCAGATTATCCGATTACGTGGGGTTAAATAACTAAACAAAAAATATTTGTTTTGTTACTTACCCTAACTTTTTTGTTACATTACTTTATTTTTAGTTATAATTATAATTATTATACTTTAGAGTTTCCACCTTTCTCTAATGAATGAATTTCCAGTTCAATGAATAATTAGGAAACTGCCTTGAATTCAGGTAAAAAAAGTTTTTGAAAAAATTCATATAAGTTTCAAAATCTCTATTTCATAATCACAATTGCATTTTCACTTTTTTTCTCAAATCAAAGAATAGATTAATTTGAAATTTTGTAGTTCTATGGGCTTGAATTTATTCTTGAAAATCTAGAGAATTTGCACTAGCGGAATTTAATTTCCATTCAAATTCATGAAAAAACAACAAAAAATACGCGAATGAAAAAATGTTCAAAAAACAAAAACAAGAAAATAAAAGTAAAAATGGAAACGCGCCCCATTGATAAAACATTAATGTCATGCACTCTCTCAAAAATGTGTGTGTTTCGTCGACGAACGCGCGCGTTGTTGTTTTATTATCAGACTAAAAGGGTCTATATTTTACGATTTTCGTAGTTAATTCATTTTGAGCTTTTTTCATTAACATTTTAATATTTTTTTGAAAAGTGGCTAAACATATATTTTTCTATCTGAATTAATTTTTTCTAAAGATTTTTCTGTATGACCCTCTGCGCATTGTTCGTCCGGGAAAACCATATGTAAATATTGTATTTTCAAGGTTTTTGTATTATTTTTTCTTATCGATTTTTTCTATGGATGTTTGGTAGATTTTATCTTTCCAGTTTTTTTTTTTGTAAAAAAAGGATCTCGGGTTTTTGGGAATTTTTTTGATTCTAGAGGAATTTTGCAAACCGTTTTTTTAGTTTTATCTTTTTTCGAGGAGATTTAATTTTCCCATCATTTTTGTAATAATTCCTAAATTTTGGTCCCAAACTATACTTTTTATAAGTTACCAGTTACCAAAACCAAAAAAATTCTTCAAAAATCTATCTTTTTGTAAATAGAGTAGAGAAAAAGGAAAGAGGTCGCTGAAGTGTTTAACGAAGAAAATTTGTGTTTTTTTTTTCTGTTATTTTTTTTTGTTTGTGGGTCGATGGATGATCCTTGGATAATTGTTTCATTTTTTGACATCTTCGTTCCCTTTTTTCGGTTTTTTTCGGGAAAATAACTTGAAATGTAAATATTTTTTAAAGTTCACGTCTTTTATGAGATTTTTTTATTCTGATAATTTTTGAGTTCATGTTTTTTGAGAATCATCTTTTAGCTTACCCATACTAATACTTTAACCGTCTTGTAGGCTTGTCCGAGTCTTGTGCGATCTTCGTTTTCGAAATCTACACAAACTTCGCCGGTTTAGCTTCTTCAGTTCTTTTGAACTTCTTTACCGGTGGCTCATCGTTTTTCGATTTTGAGTTGGAAGTTGTTACAGCCATTTTTTCCCAGCTGTACATCCCTCTCCAATAGCATCTGCTAAGTAATTGTTTCGCGGCTAATAAGCCGAAGAAGCGATTGAGAAAATGCGCTGATGAAAATAATCAGTGCTGCAGACAACTGGCTGGTTGTGCGTGGTTCCGTCGAATGCATGCAAAGTGGGCGGAGCTTAGTTTTGCTTGAGGGAAAAATGTTGAGTTTTTTTTTAGGGAAAAAGCTGGAAATAAGTTTGTGATGTGAAATTTTACACTGAAAACGGTGGAAATTATGAATTTTCATAAAAATTCAATACTAGTCGTAGTCATTTTCAAATTTTTATTGTAAAAAAAAAGAATAAAGAATCGTTAAATTCTTTATTTTTGTAAGGTTATAAATTCATCTTTCTTCTTTTTTTTTTGTTTGATATTTTCTTCCTTATCAACAGCAATTTATCAGTCAATTTACAACTTCCTGGAAAATTGATGATATTTTTCGATTTTCACGGTTTCGCTCATGGTTTTGCGGTTTTCCAGAACTTTCATGTTTTCTAACAAGAAATGTTATTCATACATGGAGAATTTTTACTGACAGCTTTTATTTAAAAAAAAAAAATTTTTAAATGACAGATTTTAATAATTTTTATCTGTCAATAACGAATATTTTCGAAAAAAAGCCTCTTTTTCGTTGAAAATAGTTTATTGTGACGTGATAAGCTGGTTATTATCGGATTGGGGAGCTATTTCTGAACGTTTATATCATTTTCATCGTGTTCAGCGCAAAATTTCACCCTAGAACCATCTTTTATTGACAGATTTTCGAAAAAAAAAACATTTAAAAAAAAAAAATAAAAATAAAATAAGCACCGCCCCCTTCACATGTATTTCTCGATGCAGCGCGTAACCAGTGAATTGTCTATGAATGACCACATGTAAATAGACGCCTGCTGTCTTCTCTCTATCGCTTCTTCGGCTTATTAGCTAAGATCAAAGTGTAGTATCTGTTCTTATCGTATTAACCTACGGTATACATTCGAATGAATGTAATTAAGGTTATATGATTTTTGGAACCTAGGAGAGACTCGGGGCTTGCTCCGACTTTCCAAGGGTCGTCTCAGCGTTGCACTGCTGCTGAGCTCGGCCCAGTCCCCGAGGGGACAAAAACATGGAAAAGTGAAAAGGGAACAAATGAAGAGAATTTCAAAAATGCAAGAATTAGGTATCCAAAAATTATTCATCAATGTATTTGCCACGTGTCAAACACAAATTTTCTTACTTTTCGTTAGTTAAACACATCAAAATACCCTCACATTGTTTTACTGGCGAAATAGTTTGGGACCGAAATTTCAGATTTTTAGAATAGTTTTCTAGCTGAATCACCTCATAAATGCCCAAAAACTCTCCAAGTTTGTTGTTTTTTTCGCCCCTCTTCACGGCGCCAAAACAAATAAGATGGAACACCTTTTTTCTCACTTTTTGGTCAAAACAAACATATGATTTGACACTTTTTCCGGAATTTGCGGCGGCCCGATGCAGGTGTGTGTTTTTTTTATGAATCGTTTCAATCGCTGGTTTCCAAAACCATCTGCCTTTTATTTATTGAAAGAAGCGCGCGTTTTGTATTATTATAATTCTTTTCCGGTAGAAATCTGATATTCTTTCTAATTGTAAGGATGTAATTGTGCAAAATCTGCGCAAACTAGAACATTTTTTAGAGGTGGATTTTTTGAGTCAAACTCTGACGCTATTCTTCACCAAAAAATCAAATCCTAAATGTTTTTTTGGGGAATCTCTTGATTGTTATTGTTTTGCGATTCAGTCAAGGATGTTTTATTATTATTCTCATTTTTCTTCCCTAAAGTGAACATGTTTTTATTATACCTTTTTTATTATTCTTTTAGTATTCGCTATCGTTTTTATTATAATATACATAACTACATATGTTATAATGAATTTTCCTTCAAATATTGAGCTGGGGTACTGTAGAGTTGAGAGTACTGTAGATCACGATTAGAAATTCGCAAAATAACAGTGAGCCTGGATGTAGCCCCTTTGGTAGCTTTCAAATCTCGGTGCAAAAAGCTTTAAAAATAATTTCCAAAATTCAAGGGTACTGTAGATCCATAAAACATTGCGTATTTAGATAAAAAAGCTTCTACTGTACCACAAGATTACTGTAGGACTATTATATAACATTATTATATAAATTCTCACAGTTTTCTCCTATTATTTTCTCACTTTTTCCAGAAAAAAAAAACAGTTGCGCAACAGCTAATTACTACTGTACTTATAATACTTCTTCACTTTCTTTCCGCTCTTCTTTTTCGTTTTTTTTTCTCTAAAATACTTAACGAATAAATAAATATCGTATTTCTTCCGGAAATTTTTATGATTTGATTTCACAATCCGTTTCGTAAACAATTTTTTGCACTTTTTTCGAATTATGATTATGATTTAATTTTTTTTCTGTTTGCAGGTTTCATATCAAACGAATTCGAAATGTTTTACGAACCTCCGCCTGATTATGTAAGTTTTTTTTTGAAAGAGGGAGAAAAAAGTTTTTAAAAAGTTTTCAACTTTAAATATTTGCTCAGTGTTCAGTTTTTTTGGAGAAAAAAGAAGACAACTAGTTTTTTGTTGCAACAAAAATCAAATAATTAAAAAATTATAGAAATAATTTTTTGCTCCCAAAGATCCCTTTTTTCGTTTTGAATTTTGATTTTACAATTATTACAGTACTCACAGAATAATAGGATTACTGTAGCTTGAATTTTTTGCCATAAAAACTTCTTGAAAAAATGTATGCTCCTTTAAACTTTGAGCTTCTGTACAGTACTTACAGTATTCCAGAATTACTGTATTGCATATAGTTCTATGCAAAACCCCTTAGGGTTACTGTTGTTTGCGAATTTCAGCACCAAAATTAAATTTCCAAAAAATGTTCTAGAAATTTCCAAGGGCCTAGTAAAATGTCTACGCCAAAACATCCTGAATTCTTCTCACCCCTGTCCAATTATCTCGTTCTCGATGTTTTTTTTCTGTTTTTTTTCCCGCGCGCCTCACTTTCTTTTCCCATTCATTTTGCATATAGTTTTTCTGTATTATTATTTAAAAGAAGAAGAAGAAAGTCGCGCTGCTAATTGGATGGAAAAAGTACGAGAACAAGAATTTACATACACACACACACATATTATTATATTTGAATCATTCATTTATTTATTTATTTATACCAGAGAAATCTCGATTTCATTTTTCGGTTTTGTTTTTTCCGAAATTACCTGCGATTTCTTCTTGGTTTATCCAAAAAGTTTCGTGTTCCAAATTTTTTCTGAATCAAAACCACTTAAACATTTCACATTTCATGCGATAATAATACGTTCTTGTCAATTGAATTCACCTTGAAGCTTGTCTTTTCAAAAAAAAAAATTGAATTGCAAAACGCGGCCTCGAACCAGCGTCTCTCGCCTAGAATTCTCGCGTGTTAACCACTTGCACACGCGTGCTCAAAGTGACGTCTACTGAAATTTTATGAAAAAAAGCGCTGATGTTTTTTGTTGTTTCGCTGTGTTGAATCAAAATATGAAGTGATTTTTGGCGGTATTGTTGTACAAACAAATGGACATCCTTTTCGTCTTAACGTCTTATTATCATTATTATTTTCCCGTCCTTGTTTCTTTTGTACTATTTATTTGTGAAAATTTGAAGGAGGAATTTTTTTCAAAGCATCTATCTAGAACTCTTCCTTTTTTCCAGCCAGCCTTCAGCAGGTGAGCAAATATTTATTTGACTTTGACATTGAGAGAGGTAAAAATAGCGAGATCATCATTTTTCGCATGATTTTTACACCACAAATGATCCTTTCTTTAACACAAAAAAAATCTTAAGATATCTATCTTACTTTTCTTCCCAAAAAAAATGACATTTTTATTCGTAAAAAAACTTTTTTATTGCTTATGATATATTATGAATCATTTCTTTTTATTGGATAGTTTTTGTTGTAGTTTTCTTGATTATTTTGTTGTTGTTGTTATACAATTATCAGGTTTTTGACGCGTTTGCGTAAATTTAGTATTGATTTTTTCGGGACCCAATGCGCCTTTAACAATTTCACGCTTCATTCTAGTTTTGATTATTCCCAAGTAATGCATTTCTAAATTTCACCTGTTCTCTTAATTTCTCATCAAATATCAAATTCTCTGCAAAAACTTCAGTATTCGTCTCATTTTTTAAATAAAAATGGAAGTACTTGAATCAGTCCATGAAATATCAATCTATATTCTTTCAATTCTCTCGAATTTATCATTTTTTCTCTTTTTGATCTACAAATATCGTCTCAATGATGAAAATAAATCACAAGATTGGTGTATTTTTAATGGTTTATATTGGATATCTTTTCTTATTTTTTTCTTGAATACCTTCGATTGCATTATTAGACTGTAAGATTTTTGAGATTGGGACCACACCCAAACAGTGTGATTTACCAGACAAAACTTCTCCGGATTGGAAGAAGAATTTAGGAATAAACATTTTTGATCGACCTCTAATAGTGTACAAAAGTTGGATAAGACTTGGGGAAATAAATTACACACGGTAACACCCTTTTCAATAAATTTTCAGATTTTCTTTGAAGTTCGAAACTGCAATAATTTTCATCCAATTCTTTTTGATTTCTCCAGTCATATTTTTTGTTGTGACATGGCTTTTGACACTTTTAGCAATTCAAAGATTCACAATTCTTTATTTCAAATCGAAAATGAGATTTATGAGTGGAAATTATTTGAAAACTTATATCTCAATTTTATCCATTTTATTTATACATTTCATATATATTCGAATATATCAATGTCCTCTTTTCATGAATTTTATAAGTTTTTATGAATGTATGGATTCTGACCCAAAAGTTCGAAATTACTACGAAAATTTGCTATGTTTTTATTACATTTTCTGCGCAATTTTGATTTTTATAACTTCTTTGATTTATTTGCATATTTATCGAATTCTGAGGAAAAATAATGAGAATGTTGTATTTTTTGTTTATCAGATTTTACCTATTTCAATTCATCAGATTGTAAGTTGAACTTTCAAATTATTTTTAAGTGGGAATTTTCGAGAAAAACTACACTTAATTTGTTAAAATTGATAATTTTCACATTCGAAATTTTGCAGTTTTATATAATCCAAACTCTAATATTGCTCATACTAGACAAGCTAAACATATACAAAGAACCATGGTTCAATCATTATTCCACATTTACTTTTTATATTTCACTTCCCCTTGTTATCTCACTGTCTTTTATTGCGTCAAAACAAAACTTGCGATATTTTATAATTCAAGTTCTATTTCCGCTCATATTTTTTGGCGCGATAACAAATAATGAAAATAGTGTTGATGGTCTGGTCTCTTTTGAAAAAAAAACTTTTTGAAAATAAAAAATTGAAACATGTATTTTTGCAGCCTATGGTAGAAGACCGATGGCCTAATAACAAATCAATCGAATATTATACACCAAGGTAAGTTCGTTTGAACGGAATTTTTTTTTACAAAAAAAATGTACTTTTCAGAAATCACTATTATCATCAACAACAAGTCCATCTATCAAGGTACAATTTTTTTTCAAAAAAAAAATTCAGTACAAAAAATAATTGGATATTTTTTCAGCCAATATCAAAATTCAGCAACAATGCTCAGAACTCGACATGTTCCAGAGGTAAGATTTTTTTTGGGAAACATTTTTAAATTGGATAACGCTTCTAGGAACTGTAATTTGGGCAATAAAAATGCTATTCAAAAATGAATTTTGAGTTAGAGTTTTTCTTGTCCCAAAAAATCAGATGTCGAACCGGTTTTTTTTGCCTCAATCTTGAGAAAAAACGAAAGTTTTTTGTTGTTTTACATAAAGAATACAAAAAGAAGAATAGCGCAAAAAAGTGTTCTTCATCGAGATTTTTTTTGGTTTTTTTTTGCAGTGATTTTTTGGCGCCAGAAATTCTATTTTTCGGAAACTTTTTTAAAATTGCCACGTCATAGAGCTGTTTAGAATCGAAATTCTGAGTTCAAAATAAATTAAATTCTGTAACTCAAGAAAAAAACTGCTAAGAATTCAAATTTCAATTTTTAAACGTTTCTGAAGTTTTAATTTCTAAATTTATGCCAATTATTAGAAAATATTTAGGAAAAAGTTATTTTAAACAATTTCTGTACAGATTTCAAATGGAAAATTAATTTTTCTAACCCAAAAAGTTTCAGCCAAATCCAATTCCCCTACCCCCCTCCAAAAAAAGCCCAAAACCAATTTCCATAAATTATAATATATTTATGTTTATGTAAATCAATAGAAATCTCTCATCAAGTTTTTCGATCACATAAAAATTTTATAAAATCCTTGCATTTTCCCGGATTTTATCTATCTCTTTGTTAGTTTTGTTTTCAAAAAAATAACTAGAACTTTTCTTCTAATCTGAGCAATGTTTTCTATATTTTTTATGTGATTGGAGGTTATGAGGAGAAATTCCGTAATTTTTAGAAAATAACCTGAGCAATTAGCAGTCTATACATGTTCCTTTAAAGGCCCCTTTGAAGTTCTAATGTGAGCAATATTATAGTTTTTTGTCCTAAAACATTTTTTTCTTTTTTCTAGATCGCTGGAATTTATCAAAGCGAAGAGCAACCATCTTTACGTAGATTCACCCGATATAATCAATCGATAAAAATGATGCCATCCCAAATTCCCGAAGTTATGCAAAGTCCAAAATCGATGTTTACAAAAAACTCTTCCTCGACCTCAAAAAAACCATTGTTCTCAATGGGAAATTGGACATTTCGAGACAAAAATAAGAAATCGGCGAGGCAAAATATATCCGAATCACATGTTTTCAACAACAACTCTTCGAGACCACAAAGTATGAATCTGTCAAATTTGCCCGATATTTTTCGACGAAGTAAATCGGGAGATGCGATAAGTCAGAATCGAACTTCAATTATTATTGGAGATTTTCCACGTGGAGAAACTAGAGTTCCGATAAAAGTTGAACGAAGTCCAAGAAATGATTTTCGAAGTTTGTTTTTTTTGTCCAGACTAAAAATGCCACGTCATAACCTGAAATTCTTCAAATTTCAGCAAATATAACTGTGGAAGATACCTCAACTTCTTCTTCTTCTTCCACAAAAACTCATGAAAACCTTCCAATTCTTCGACCGAAGAAAGATGAACAAAATAATAATTATAGTTTCCAGTCTTGGTGAGGTTTTTTTCTAAAAACATTCAAAAACTTTGAAAATTTAGCGCTCAACTTCGAAAATCGTGTCCAGATCTGGAAAATGCGCAAAACGTTTTCAATTCATCTCGAATATCAACGAAGAAGCGAAAAACGAGGAGATCACATGAAAAAGCACAATTGGCGGCTTGGAAAAGGAAATATTTGAAAGGTAGAGATTTTTGGGGCACTGCACCTACAGTACTCCAGGTTACTGTAGCTTTTGAGCCGAGTGAGTGTATGCTCCTTTGAACTCTGAAATGAGCAAAGGTTCTGTATCAACAGTATTCTAGATTACTGTAGTTTTCGAACGGCAGTTTTTCAATATTTTTAGAAATGAAAAACTCCGATCAGAACTCACAAATATTTCAATTTTTTGCAGATTGGACCCTTGATGATGTTCTTCTTTGGTTACAATCTCATAAAATGGATGAAATCGCATCGCTTTTAATCGGTTATGATTTGAGCGGAAAAGATTTGTTAGAATGGAATGATAACACATTGATTCAATTAGGAGTTGGAGATGATGAAATGCGACAAAAACTATTAGAAGAACTCGAGAAAATCAAGAAAAATGGACCGGAAAAAGAGGGAAGAACACTTTTTGATTTGGTGAAACAAACAAGTTATGATCAAGTTTTGGCAGTTGAAACACCATTAACAACTAGAGATATTACTGTAACACATGGAAGATTGGGATGTTTGCAGATTACTAAAGTGAATGGAGCAAATTTGCCGTTGAGGGAACATGATTGGTAAGTTAAAAGCTTGAAATTTACTGGCGAAAATTCCTAATTTTGTTTATTTTTTACGTGGAAAAGTTTTTGAAATATTTGTTTTTTCAGTCTTCTCGAAATAAACGAGCGATCTGGCGAACATTTCAAATCAGCTTTAATGCTTACAAAACTCATCTCCGACTCTTCTGGTTCTCCAATTCGATTTGTTGTTCTCCGCCGAAAAATTGACAATTCCGAGTTCTCGAATAATTCTGAAACTGTGGAAAAGGAGACACTTTCAAGCAGTGGAATATCATCCAGTCCACCGACTCCCAAATAAATGCTTTATATATTTTGTGCCAGAAAATAAAATAAAATTTGAATGAGGAAAATAAACTGACATGAAACAGTGAATTTTTCAGAACAAAAATTTAGAGAAGGGAAATGGGGTGAATAAAAAATGAAATGAGAAAAATTCCCAAGAGAGAAGAAAATTGCGAAATCGAGAACTTCATATTGTTTTGGATCATTTTGGGTTATTATTTTTTTTATTTTTGAACTTTGGATATATTTTCTCAAAAGAAAGTTTAATTTATCAATTTTTGAAAACACTTCTGAGACTTTCTGAAAATTTTGAAACAGTACATTTTCTTGTAGGGTTTCTTCATTTTTATTTATTTCTAACCAAAATAGAAACAGGTGAGATAAAAAAATTTTTCTTTAAAATTATGAAATCTTAAAAATTAACTGTTTCAATATTTCTATTAAATATTTTTGGTTTCCTGATTCACTTATAATGTTTCAAAATTCCATGTGCCAAAATCCCTCTTCGCTAACAAAAACAAACCATCCAATTAGTTGCAAAAATCGCCTCAAATATTTCATTTTCAAATGACCGCCAACCAAGAGAGTATAACTAAATGAGAACCGCAGACATGTCAGTTGTCCATCCGCAAAAAAACTTTTTTTTTCATTTTTTCAACGTGAAAAAACCGCTGCTCTTTTTTATATGAGAAAGTGAAGGATGTTCCTTTAAATGAGATTTTTTATAGTATTTTTTTCGCTGGCTGGGCGCCAATAAAAATGCTTGTATTGTTTATTTGCATATATAACATGAATAAAATGTGTTGGGTTTTGGTTCTTTTTTTCCAGCCGAATGGAGAAAAAGAGAAAAGTGAATCACTTTTTCGCTTCTTTGTTTTACTTGGGTTTTTTTTGGCGCCAAATAATCTGGATGTGAAATATATGGATTTTTTCGCGCCGAAACAATTGAAATCCACGTGGCAAATTGGCTTCAAAAATCTGAATTTTGCCACGTGGAATATTGGCGCGAACTTTGTTTTAGGAAAACTTTTTTTTGATCTCGAACTTGAGAGCTAGCATTTTTGGAGCCCGGCACAATTTTCGAAAATTTTGTGGTGCCAGAATTTGAATCGTGGATTTTCTTTCAAAAATTTTTTCACCCACGTAGATTTTTCGCGCCAAAACTCAATGACTCATGAATAATCTTCTAATTTTTTTTATCAAAAAAAAATTTGAACAAACAAAAACTTCCAGGGTCGCTCACTCATTTATATTTTTTTTTTTGATATCAAAAACTTGGTGGCCAAATTTTATATGAATTTTCAAAAAATTTCGATTATTCTCTATATTTTCATAAAATTTAGAATTTCTCGAGAAGAAGAAGATGTTGAACCGGTAGGTTTTATATTTTTTGATGGAATTTTGAATTTCAATTTCCAGACAAAATTTCTGCAAAACTTTGGTTATTTGCCTGCTGGAACACATCAATTCAGTCAAGAATCAATGAGAAAAGCGGTGAAGAAAATGCAAAAAATGGCTGGAATTCGAGAAACTGGAGAGATTGATGGATGGACGAAATATATGATGGCACAACCGAGATGTGGAATTCCTGATGTTGAAGTTAGGTTGGTTTAGGATTTGGCAAAAATTTTTGAAAGAAAAAAATTTACTGTTTCAAAAATTATATAAATTTTTTTGTGGGGGGGGGGTTGTGGAATTGATCATTAAAAAAACTCAAACTATAATTTTCCTGACTTCAACAAAAATTAACTGTTTCAATAATTTTAATTATTTTTTGTAGTTTGATTCGAATGCTTGTCAAACAATTATTTTTTATGCAAATATTGAAAATATTAAATTTTACTGTTTCAAAAGATCCATAAATACTGTTCGTGAAATTCAAATTTTGATAGAACAGACAAACAACCCTCAAAAATTCTAGAAAATTTTCCTGAAAAAATTCCTGTTTCAATATATTCATTTTTCAATTTTGAAACTATTTTTGCTTTAAAGGAAATTCACTGTTTCAAAATTTTTATAAATATTTTCGTTCAATCTTAAATATTAGTATGCACTTCATGTGTTCTGTACTCTTAAAATCCAAGTGGCAAAGCTAAGGTTACTGTAGCTCATTTTTCCCGCAAAAAAATTCCAATAATTTTTTTTTTCAGGAAACGTGCAAAACGAAGTGGTCCAGCCATTTCCACGTGGAACAAAAAAGTGATAACTTACGGGTAGGTCAAACATTTTCCCCCAAAATTCAATAAAAAATTGCGAAATCTCTCTTGATCAACTCATTCTAGGAGGTTGTGATGTTCTCGAAAAATCTATCAGATTTTTCATTTTCATTTTTGTACAACATGACAACCAGCAGAACGGGTAGATCAAAATAATTTCCTTTTTGACATCACGTCAGAAAATAATAGACTACGGTGGAAGATAGATATTGGAAGCAGCAAAAATAGTAGAAGTGATGAGTGGAGCAATGCAGAGCACAGAAAAAAGTGGGCGTGGCAATAGATCGATTAGAGAGTGTGATTTTTTGAGAGACGCAGATTGGGCAGCTGGCGAGTTTAAAGTAAGAAAAGAAAAAAGAAGGAAAAGAAGAAGTTTGAAAGAGAGGTCACCAGATGAAATATTTGTAAGTGTTTGTGTGTAAAATTGAGAACCAACCAACGGAACGCCGCTTTTTTATTGCACAACGGATGAGAAGAATTTGGTGGAAAAATCCAGGGTGGATTAGGGTTGGAGTGATTAGAAGCAGAAAAATATTGGTAGAAAATTTGAAACAGTTAACTTTTTCAGAAAAGGAAAAAATTTCAATTAAATTTGCACAAGAAAAATTGAAAGTGTAGAAATTTTGAAACAGCTAATTTTTGAAGAAAACAATCAATTCAGAAAAAAATTACAAATTTTGCCACGTCATAAAGTCATTTTGTGAAGAATTATTTTTTGTGAATCCGAATGAGTTTTGTTATTTTTTTTTGTAAAAAAAAATTACTGTTTCAAAAAATTCATATATTCTAACGAAGATTCATTATTCAGAATGATTTTCGATCTGCCCGAGTTTCCATAAAAATGAAAAGATTTCCTGAAAAATTTAACTTCAAGTTCACATTTCACATCAAAAAATTTTTTCAAATTTCTCTCCAATTTTCCAGAGTTCAAATTTACGCCAATATACAGAAACTTTAAAAATTCGAGAAAAATTTACTGTTTCAATGCATATTTTTCTGATTAAAATTTGCAGAGTTCTTGCCCCTTCTTCCAATGCTCAAAAATTCAAGCGTTCTTTGGTTGATATTCGCCGCGCAGCTCGTCAAGCAGCTCAACAATGGTCTGATTTAGCGGATATCGAGATAATCGAAGCACCGAATGGTGTGAAACCTGATATTCGAATTTCGGTTGAGGTGAGTGAATTGGAGAAAACTTTTGAATTTTAACAAATAATATAAACAATTTTGCTTTGTTTATATTAAAAAGTTGGTTGGTTGGACGATTTTTTACACAAAATTTTTTAATTGAGAATGTGAAGGGGAGCAAAAAAAGATGATTTATTTGATGGTGTAAAAATAAGAAAACCACGTGGTAATTTAGCATCATTTAGAAATTACGAAAAAAAAATTAGGAATGACATTTTTGAAAATTTTTTCTTACGTGACATCATTTCACGCCAGACTGTATTTAATATTTTTCATTTCTCTTTTTTTTCAGCGCGACGGTTATCATCAATCGTGTTCATTTCCATTTCAACACGGTACTTTAGCGCACGCTTTCCAACCGCCTTACGGAAATATTCATCTCAATGAAAATGTCGATTTTGTGATGACAAATTTCACCGAAAACTTCGGATCGAATTCGTTGTTTTCAGTTGTTGTTCATGAAATGGGACATGCTTTGGGTTTTGATCATAATGAGGAAAAAGATAGTGTTATGTTTGCATATGATACAATTAGGAAATGGAGATTTACGGAGAGGGATCGATATTTTATGAGAATGAGTTATGGTAAGTGAAGAAGGGAGAGAGAATTTGGTGATTTTTGACATCAAAAATCAATAGATCTATTGTCAAGTACAATATTCCAGGCTCCAAAAAATCGTCACCAACATCTTCAACTCGTTCTCCACCCGCCCCTAAACCAATTCCCACACCAACCGCCGAAACTGACACTCTCCGCCCTCCCAAACTTTGTGAAATCGAAAATCCAGTCATCGTCAATTATCGCAACGAATATTTGATTTTCAAAAAGTTTGTGGGTTTGGCGAGTGACTGCAGATTTTAGCGCGAAAATCACAGAGGCTATCGCGATTTCGGCAATGTTTCCTGGTTTAGTGGCGGCGCCAATTCAAGCGGCTTTAGTGGTTCAGGGACAATTGTGGGTTTTTGTTGGTGAGTTATAAATAGTGTTCTTCGCACGAAGAATCCCAATTTTCAGACGATAAAATCTATGTGATTCATGGTCGTCAAATAGTTCATGCTCCAATTTCGCTCAAATCTCTCGGAATCAATGAGACTTCAATAGATCTAGCCTACGAATGGCATTATTTCAAACCGCCCGCAATTTATTTGTGGAAAAATGAGAAATATTGGAAATTGGATGAACATTCATGGTATCGAAAAAGTGATGAAAGATATCCGAGAAATATTAGTTTGAATTGGGCAAATGTGCCCAAAAATGTGGCAAGCGCTTTCAATTTTCAAGATGGTAAGATATATTGGGTGAAAACTTCTATTTTTTTTCTTAGAAATTCATTTCGTTCGCGACAATTTGATCTACCGTATGAATTCTTCACGTGCAGTTTTCGACGTCGAAAATGGATATCCGATCAGAATTCAACAATTTTTCAAGTTTTGTGATTTATCCCTATACCAAAATTCTACAATTTACCCTAATCTCAATTATTTTTGGAGTTTCTTGATATATATTTCTTTAAACTTAAATTTGCTCTAAATCTAAACTTTCCCTGTGAAACTTTTACGTGTATATTTGTGTTCACTTATCTCATTTGCTTCTTTCTTTCTTTTCGCAAGTACAGGTTTTATGTTACGAATAAATTAGTAAAATATTTACATGATTGTTTGTCGAGATCATTTGTCCATTTCAGCATCGCGCATTGAGCTGAAATCAGTCGAAGCTCCAGTGTCGCCACCTTGATAGTTTTGTGGTTCGAAAGTTTGATTCGAATCGCTGTCAAAGTTGTCGCCAGTCGAAAAGTTCGAATCTTCATTGATGTCGAAGTTTGGTGGTTGAGTAACACTTGTAGAATCTGAAAATATTGTTTGTTATTTCATTGAATAGAACATCTATCGCATTTTTCATAGAAATTCTTTCCAAAACCAAACTTATTATTATATACCTCGTAGATTATTATCTTCACTGAAGTGATACGAAATCTCAAAAATCTTATTAAATTTTGAAACGATAGAACGAATCCTGGTCTATTTCAGAAATTCAACAATTTTTATGAGAAATCAAATCAGCGATGCCAATTCTGGATTGTTTTGAAAGTCTCATTTTCTTCAGAAGAGGAAACTGAGAAAGGAAAAGAATCAGAAGATTCGATCCCTTTAGGCTTAGGCTTGATGCTATAGAACACTCAATAAAGAATGCACCAAAAATCAGCCAAACGAGGATGTTTTTTGTTGTCAAAAAGTGCATGATTTCATTTAGGAGCCACATACCTTGCGAATTTTCCTCAGCTGATTGAATTGTGTTACTTTCCTCATCTATTGCTTTCACTTTTGGTGGTGGTGGAAGAATATTTTGAGCACTGACAGGAACCCATTTATATATCCGAATATTGGTGTCTTTGATCAAAACCAATTTCTTTTCCCATTTTCGCACTTTTTCGACAGACGCGATTACCTAAAGAAATAGAAGTTTTGCGAAACACTTGATTACAACTCACTTTTCTCAATTCATCCTTGGTGCGATTTCGAGTTTCTGCACGATGTGAGCGATTCGCAGAATACATGATTTGTCGAGTCAAATTCGAATTTGTTTTTTTTTTCGAAAGAAAACAGAACAACGACACTCCGGCGTGCCCGTTGTTTAATTTCGGTTTTCTAGTCCCCGGTTTCTCGTCCCTCAAATTTCGCAATGTTTGCCTTGACTTTGCAGTTGGATTTTACAGTGTTTTCCCTGTTTTCAGGTATTTATAGATGTTATATATACGCGGAGAAACATTGGAAACCCCTAGAACCTCCTAACTTCACATCATGTCAAAGAGCAATCGGTGAGAGTGATGGAGACGCAGAGAAATTCTCCAATTTGAAAAGAGACTGACTGCCACGTAGTTCACGTTTTTATTAAAAATTTTAATCATCTTTTTTTTCAATGCAAAAAATTAGATTTTCACGTGGAAATGTCTGCGTCTCGCTCACTCTCGCCAATTGCCACTTTTCATTGAGCTGACATGTTGTGACTTATACAATACACGACCATACAAGGCGCCCGTTGAGTCAGACGCGAGACGACGAGAGTATTTTGCAAAAATATCTCGAAAATGAATTTCGCTTCGAGATATTTTCAATAAAACGTGTGTTCCTTGAAACAAAATACGGTATTTTTTCAAAGGGACACATATTTTCTCAAAAATATCTCGAAGCGATGTCTTTCTCTGTCTCAGATGACGTCATCAGACTCCCGTCGTCTCTCGTCTGACCCAAGGGGCAATTTTCTATTGGAGTAAATGGTCGTGTAATAGTTTCGGTTTTTTTAAGCTTTGTTATTTTTCCCGCGAAAAAATGTGTTTCGCGTCAAAATTTAATTTGTTGCAGGTAGAAAATGTCGGCGATAGCGAAAGAAGACATTTATGAATCTGAAGGATCAGCGGATCAATCGAAAAACTTGACAATCCATGAAAAAGATGCTCAAAATCATCCAGACATCGAAGTTGTCTCTGTAGATATTGATGACGCATTGAACAAGTTCAAAGGAAGAGTTTTGAACTTGAAAGCGGCGGATTATTCGGATTCAATTGCCAGAAAACGAAGAAATGCGTTTGGAAATAATCAATACGTTTTGGAAGTTGTTGGAAGTGGATATAATGGACATGAAACAACAAATGAAAAATTGAATCGAATTTTGTATGAAATTGCTGATTTGAATGAGCAATTGAAGACTTCCGAAGGCAAAAAAGAGGAAAATGAGTTTTTGAATGAACAAGTTCTTGAAAACCTTGCCAGCGAAGTGAAAAACCTGCAAAAAACTCCGAAATCAGGAGAAAAATCGTATGAAGAAGTCGATTTGCCAAGATCTGTGCCATTTGATGCAAAATCGAATGCCTTGGAAAAACGTCTAAGAAGAATTGAAAAAGTATTGGGAGCACAGGACGAAAAATCAGCACCGATTTTGGACATTTTGGAAGATTTGAAGCTTCGATGCGAAACTTTGAACTCGGGTTATGTGACTGGATTGGAACAAAGATTGAATGTGGTTTTGACGAAATTAGAGAAAATTGAAGAGATTCGAGCAAATAATTCAATTGATGAGACTTCGGAGCAGAAGGTTAATGAAATTTTGGAAATTATGCAAAGGTGAGTAGTTTAGAGAGCTTTGGGAGGAACGGGAAAAATTGATTTGGAAAATAACATCAAGTTACAATTTTTATAAAGAAACATATTCTTTTTTTTTTCCAAAAAAAAATTAACTGTTTCCGAATTTCAACTATTTTTTTCAACATAACTGGTATACTCTCCAAAAGTCCCCAAATATTATTTTTTTGCAGATGGGATATTTCATGTTCATCTTTGCCAAGCAATGTAAATAAAGTGAAAGCCCTAAATCGTCTTCATGAACAAGCTCAACATTTTGCCTCGAATTTATCGCAACTCAAAACAATCCGCGAGAAATTGGAAAAAGAGGCTTCGCAAGGAAGAGAAGCTATTCGAGAATTCGAAACTGCGGGAAAACAAGAAATGAGTCAAGTTGTTGAGAAACTTAAATTATTGGAAAAACAAGTGGCTGATTTGAAATAGACATTGTTAATGAGCTTTATTTTATTTTATTTGAGTTATATTTATTTGCGATTATGGACATAATTAAATGATTTTTTTTAAATATAAAATCTGACTTATTTTCCACGCCCAAAATCGATTAATTTTACACCAACTCAGGTGTGAAAATTAAACTTCCGCTCAATTTTTTCCCTTCCAAACTTCTTCTCATTTCCCCCATTTTCCTCTCCAAAAAATGCGCCTTCGTTCCGAGAAACGTCGCCAAATTCGCCAGGCAAAAAAGGAAAAAATCGCCAAAATTCGAGAGGAGAAAAAACGAAATCGAGAAGTTGGCGAAGAAAAATGGACAAACAAAAACGAAAATATATTGATTGCGGATCATCGAAAAAATCAACGGAGTTTTTATAAGGAAAATGTGAGGTGAGAGATTTGAAAAATGTTTTTCAAAAAAATGTTTCTAGAATTTTCAATCAGTGAATTTTACTTTTAATAGTTTTGAATTTTAATAGTATTGATTCACACAAAAATTCAAAAACTTGATGAATTTTTGAAACAGTAAAAAAATTACCACATTTTTCTTTGAATCAGGTAAATGTGAGGTGAGTAGGGATTTTGGCATATAGAAAAATACAATCAATGTTTAAAATTTTTTTACAAAAATGTTATTAGAATTTTGAAATAGTTAATATTTTCTGTTTATTAAACACATTTTTATTTTGAAGTTTTTTGAGTTGAATAACTCGGATCTCTAATATCTAGAACATCTAGAAGACAAGAATAGAATAGAAAATATTATAATTTTTGTCATAGAGCAATTTTCAAAATTTTTCTCGCATGCAAATCAATAGTCTCAATATGAAAAAATGCAACTTTCATTAAAACTCAACATAAATTTTCTAAACAAATTTGAAACAGTAATTTTTTGGAATCAAAATTGTGTTTAATCCCATTTATTTCCAGAAAAGATTGTCAAAAATTGCTGGATCTTCTGAAAGTCGACGAAATCGAGAAACAAAATCGTCAAAAAATTCTGAAAAACGAAATCGATCAAGAAGTTCAAGATATTTTCAATTTTATAAATGAGGTAATGATTTTGACGCTAATTTTTAACGCCCATTTTAATTACAGTATACTTAACTACGGTACTTACAGTAATCTTGGTTTTGTTGCAGACTTGTCAATATTATGATGAAATACATCAACAAATAAGTCCGCCTGAAGAGAAAAATGTGGAAGAAATTATAAAAGAACTGGAAAATGAGCTGCGAAAAAACTTTGAAATATTCCAAAAATCCTATCATTTTCATCCGGAAAACTTTGCTGAAACTGAAATTCGAGAAGCTGAAAATTTGAAGGCAAAAGATAAAACATTTCAAAAAGATAAACTGAAACTGGAATTGGAAATTGAAGTTTGCAAAACAAAATCGGAGGAACTTGTCAAAAATATATCAGTCGAAAAAAATGAAATTGAGCTGGAAAATGTGCGATTTTCAGCGATGAAAAAAGAGAAATTGGCTGAAAATCTAGCGAAATCCAAAAAAATCTGGAAAATTCGAGAGAAATTGAACTTTTTACGAGAAGATCCGATTGAATTTGGAGAAATTATTGATATTGAAAATCAGATTTCGAAATTGGAAAAGGAAAAAACAAAGATTGATGGGATTTTGGAAGAATTGGCGGGAATTTTGAAAAATGTTGTGAAGATTTGAGGATAAAGTTTTCGTTTTGTTAAGGTTTTGGAGAGCACAAAGAATGGAGTCAACGTTTTGGAGAGCAGTTTAGGGAAATAAGTTTTTGAAACAGTAAATTTTTATGATTCATTTTTCAAAAAAAAATTTCTAAACTCTGGAGCATTCGAATTTATTCTGAATTAAGTTTCGAAAAAATGAAATCAAATTTTTATAACATTGCCCTAGAGTCATTGGATCATCGAAACTTCAAAATGTTCAGAATTTATTGCAATTTTTTGAACAGTAAAAACAGTAAAACTGCAAGTTTTTCAAAATAAAATAAAAAAATTTGTTATTTTCACAAGTCAGTACAAAACTAATTTTGAAAATTGTCAAGAAAAAATACGTTTGAAAATTTTTAGAATAAAATCTGCTAAATTTTGATTAGTCTCCAAATTAACATTTTTCAAAACTAAAAGAAACTTTGAAACTAATTTTTGAAACAGTTAATTTTTTCCAAATATATTTTTCTCTTCGCAAAAAATCCCTGTGTTTTGGCGCGCGTCGAAAAACAAGTGTTGTTTAATCAATCATCATGTCTGTTCAGTTCTTGTCAAGAAATAATAAATAATCATTTTTGTGAAGCACATTGTTATATTTGTTTGATCATCTGTTCTTCTTCTTCTTTTTCCACTCGCGCATTTTTCACCAAATTTCATAAACTGTACAGATTTTTGACGCCAGAAGAAAAAACTGTGCCACTTTTCCAAATTTTGGAAAAAAAAACTTTTCTCGCAAAAGAGAAAAGTTTTATTTGCCAAGTAATTCACATTGGTCAAGAGTTTCTCCTTCTTTCATCTAACCTACTAAGCCCAAGTAAAAATAACAAAAAAAAAGTTGTATTTTTTCTAGGTTAGATAGGTTACATAAAAAATTGCCCCGTCAATATAAAAATCAATCTTTTTTTCTCTTTTTGCATTCGTTCCCAGTGTTATTTTTTATGTCTGCGTCTCCCGGGCGCTGTGCTGTGTTCCTAGTTTTTACTTGACTACATCAAATAGATACATTATTATTTTTTAATTGTATCATCAACAGCAAAAAAAAACAGAAATGAGAATAGATAGACACTTATTTTTGCGATTTAATTGTGTTGTTTGTTTTTTTATGTATGTTTTCTTTTTGATTCTTTGTAAAGTTTTTTTTTCTGAAACAGTGAAAGCTTCTCATAAAATTTTAATTATAAAAATCTCTGAAATTACTTTCCAAGAATTATTTGAAATTAGCTAAAAACGAAATCCAAATCTAGGTGATATTCTCAATTTTTAAATATAAAAATTTTGAAACAGTGGATTTTTTCAAACTCAATTTTTTCCATTTGGGCGCCACGTGGCCATTTAAAATTTTCAGAATGCATTTTTTTTATTGAAACAGTACAATTTTTGAAACTGAAATTCAAAAAAAACAGCTTTAAAAAAATTATGTAGTTTTGAAGCAGAGGATTTTTTAAAAGACAATTATGAAAATTCGATCAATTTTTACGTGACCTATGACGTGGCAATTAGCAAAATCCCAGATTTATTTCCCAAATTTAGCAATAAAAGTTCCCAACTAATTGTCATGTTTTTACACTGCGGTCAACGAAAATCAATGTTTTTTTTCGCAAGATGTGTTTTCCCACAATTTTTTTGTCTTGAGCTCGTAAATTTGTTGAGCGTTTCGGTGTGTTGTAATAATATTTTGATATTTTTTCTCTCTCAGAGTTCAGTTCACATTATTATTTTTGTTGTTTCAATTCATTTCCAAAATCTATGTAGATAATTAGGGCGGTAAAATAAGAATGTATGAGAGGAAGATTATATCAAAATAATTCCATCTGACAGTTTTTTTCATCTTCTAATTAGTATTTCCCCCATATTTTCCTTCTTTTTATGATAAATAAATATACTGTTTTACTATTCAAAGGGTATGATTGAATCTACAACTTCACATCAAAATCATCAAGATTTCATTGTTCAACAAAGGCAAATGAGTGGATATGCTTTAGTGCAGCCGGCTTATCGTTATCGCGGAGCATTGTTTAGACATCCACAGGATGGAAGATTATTGTCAGGTAATTTAATTAATTGAGAAAAAAAATGAGATAATCCCATGTCAAGGACTTTTTTGATAGAAAATTTGTTGATTTTGTGAAAAAGATCGAAATAGTAAAAACATTGATAGAAAGATTTTGAAATCACTAGAAACATGAGGGAGATTTTTGAAACAGTGAATTTAAACTATAACTAGGGTAGCTTCAAAAATGTGTTCAATATTTTCAAAAATTCTCAATTTTTTTGAAACAGCGAATTTTTGGAATTTGTTCTTTTTTGAAGAATTTAAAATTATTTAATTTTTCAAATATTTTTTGGATTCACTAGACTACTAAAATGTAGAAGCAGATAATGTTTTGAATTTCAAATTTTTGAAAATTAATTAAAAACTCACGATAATCTTTGCAGGCTGCGGTGGCGACATCGAAGTAATCCACGCCTTCGAACTCGATCGTTCTCAAAACACCGGAATCCCAGTTCGCGTCACAAATGTCGTTGTTTTCGGCTCAAACGATGTGATTCGCGAAATCCAAGCAATCGATGGAACTGATGACGTCATTGTTCATGGCGATTATCACACTTCAATTGTTCAAGCAGTCGAATTATTTGAGAGTTCAATCATCTCAAAATCACGAATTCTTCGACTTCCGGGCAAAATTATTGCAGTCAACGCTGAAAAACATTCGAATACTGAGGTATGCCTTTTTTGAGAATGGGAAAACTCACTGAAAAATGTTTTTCAGCTACTTTTGGTATTTTTGCTTGAAACAGGCTTGTATCACTATAGTTTTTGTGCTCAAACATCCAATCATTTTCAATGTATCCAAGCGTTTCGTTGCAAGTGAGTTAGAGAAAATAAAATGAAAACAGGTTTTGAAAAATGGGGGACGAACGTCACGTGACCTAGAAACCGACACGACCACTATTATTTTTTCCACGCATTTTTTCATTTCCTCCTTTTCAGCCCCAAATACACATAGAAAAAAATAAAACATTTTTCTTTTCCACGTGAAATTGCGGACTCATTGTTCTGACCGCGTGAAGACACACGACTCCGCCCTCTTTTATTTTCAAAATTTGCAATTTTGCGGCGCACTCTCTAAATTTCAATGGAAAAAAGAACGAAATTTCTTTGACACGTGGAAAAACGTGAAAACGAGACGGGCTTTTTCGAGTCTGCAAACACCGGACAGCAGCAAAAATTGTTCTATTTTTTTCTATGTGCAAATAACTGATTTTCAGCCGGCCAATTTCATCAGGTCTTCTTTGGCGAGATAGCGGACTTCTTCACGTGGCATATTATGATGGATATGTTCGAGTTGGTGTTGTACATGAACAATATGATGATATGTTATTAGTCAAAAGAGTTGCTGCAAATTCGAATAATTTGCCAGTTTTATTAGATGTTGTCGCAGAGGAAATGAAAAGAATTACGAAATTCGAAGATACGGAAAAATTGCGAAGAGAAGAAATGTTGAAAATTTCGCGAAGTTTGGGAGATGTTTTGAATTCGGAAGAAGCTGAAACACAACAAGGAGATCAAGAAAATCAGGAAAAAGAGAATGAAATGTTTGCGAAATTGAAAATCGATTTCAAAAATCAATCAATTCGATGTGAAAGAGTTTCGCAACGATTGATTTGTTTGAAGAAATTGATATCTTTGATAAATTCGACGATGGATATGAATGAAAATATTGAAATGAATATTGGATTTTTGGTAACTGAGATTGAGGAACTTGCAAAATTGGAACAACTTTGTGAGCAAGTTGAACAGACTGGAAATCAAAATTTGATTGGGAAAAGTTGGATTGCTGTGGAGGAAAAGTGAGGAGTTTGAGGGTTTTGGGTGAAAAAAATTGACTGTTTCAAAATTTTGATTAATAGAGTTTTGTGAAAAATATTTCATCCTGATCGTAGTTTCATTGGAAAAATACGAAAATGATTCAGAAAAAAATTGCCAGAATTTTCTCACAACAAATACTGTTTCTAATTTTTTATTTCTCAGATTTTTAGTTGTATTCTCATTGTGAGAAGTAATATATTTTCCGAAAAATCTGAAAAAATATAATACAATTTTAAAATTCCAAAAAACCTACTGTTTCTAAACTTTTTATTCTTCTAGAAAAATGGTAGTCGACGAGCTGATCTCAAAAGTGAACAGCGAAAAAATCAAAAAATACGCGGATGATTGGAATCAAAACATTGCTCATATTATAGAACAATTGAATGGATGTTCAGAATCAGCAAAAGATATGCGATTGATTATTTCGCAAAATATTTTCGAACATCGAGGCGATAAAAAGGATATTTTCACACATTTTGTTTTGGATGCAAATTCACGAGATGTTACTTTGTATTGTTTATCCGGTTTGACAACTTTGGCGATTTATCCGAGAAAAGGAAAAAGGTTAGGGAAATTTGGGCCGAAATTTGGGAGGGGGGAATAGAAAGATCATTGTCTGGAAGAAATATATTTTTTTAATATGAATTCCTGAAACAGTGAGATTTTTTGAAAACAAAAACTCAGCAATAAATTCACTGTTTCAAAATTGTTTGATAATTATTTCTTCTCTGGTTTATTTAATTTGAAGTGTCCTATTCCACAAATTCAAATTTCTTGGAATATTTTTTTGTCAAAATATCCCCTTCAATTTAGCGGGTTTTTCTGTAATTTAATTTTCAAAAAAAAATTGGATTTTTGAATTTAAAAAAATTTACTGTTTCAAAAAATTATTTCATGTTTTGGGTGATATTGAACGCTAATAGTTCACTGTTCTTGTAATTTTGAATATTTTCGGAATTTTTTTAGTTGAAACAGTAAAAAATTTGTAATTAAAATTTCTAATAAAAATTTACCATTATTTGCAGAGTTGCTTCAATTTCTCTCGACGCAAGTTTCGCAACAAATCTGACAGCAGCTTGTTCGATGAAAACAATTGAAGGAGTCTATGTGGCTGATCAAAATGGCGTGTTCCCAATTTATTTTTACAGGTATTCATTTTTTTTTCTATTTTTCTCAAATTCTTACGTAAGCTGATATTTCAATTCCCAAGTTTTTCAGCAATTTTTTATCTGTAAGTCATTGTTGTGTTGTAATTTTGCTTTTCAGAAATCGAGCGAAACCTGGAAAAGGGTAATTTAGATAAAAACATTTCCCACTTCTTTCTAAAATAAAATACACCCTTGCATGAAAACGGTGGAAAATCTAATGATTTCGAGATGAAAAATTGAGTTTTTCAGAGAAAAACGATTTTTGGATGCTGGAAATCAATTGGCAATTCCGAGTTTTGATTGTATTTCGTCGATTTTGATTGAACCACATCAAATGGTTAGTTTTTTTGGGAGTGTGGGATTTTTTGGGAATATTTTGGCGCCAAAAGTCAATGTGAAATTAATATTTCCACGTGATTTTTTAAAGAGAGAAAGTTTTCATAAAATTTTAAAATCTGAAAAATTCACTGTTTCAAAATTTGTTGATAATTTTTCACTTTTTAGTTATTTTGATTCCGATAATGAACGTACGTTTATTTCAACTTCAAACAATCATGAAACTTCCAGATTATTTATGGTTTTTGAAAATCTTATAGTTCAAATTTTGGCACCAAAAAATCCACGTGAAAATAACGTATTTCTTGTTCAAATATGTAGTCAAAATGATAACCAAGTTTTTTGGCACGAAAAACACAATAAAACTTTATTTACAAAATGCACTGTTTCAGAAAATGCGAAGTTTTTTGAAATTGTTTTAGATCAAATTTTGGTGTCAAAAATTCCACGTTGAAAAATTCCATTTTATGTCTTTTTTTTTGAAAATTTTGAGAAAAAATTTTAAATTTGAAAAAAAAAGTGACTGTTTCAAAATGCGTTGATAGTTTTCAATCTTTTAATTAAATTGATTTTAAAATCATTTTCTATATTAAATTTGTTTTTTCAAAGTATTGTAATTTATAACCAGACTTATATTTTTGAAAAATCATTGAAAATCCTTATTTTCCATCTCAATTTTCAATATTTCATTGCAGATTCTTGGAAGTGTCACTGGCGGTCTAATCCATTTATCATTCGATTTTGCATCAAATTACGATCATTTCATAATTGCAAGTAGTATATTAGCTCATCCAATATCAACTGGTTCTGTGAATTGTCTAAAATTACTTGGAACTGGCGATTCTTTATTAGCAATTCATGCAACTGATAATGAAGTTGTTGTATCGGAAAAAGATCAAGAAAGATGGCATCGAGTAACACAACATACTGGAGGAGCACATAATATTGCAGTCACACCATTTTCGATTGATGAAAGAGGCGCTTTTGCGGTTGTGGCTAGCAGAAATTTTGTGAGAATTAAGGCATTGCAATATGCTGAAGGTAAGTGGTTTTTTGAGAGGGGGAGGATTGAAAAAAAATTACTGTTTCAAAAATTCAAGAAAAAAGTTTTGTTCTGGGTTTCAAGCTTCTTTTTTTTTGAAAAAAAATGAATTTCATGATTTTTTAATGCCAGAAAAATTCACTGTTTCAAAATTTTCTCATAAATTTTATGCGAATTTAAAATTCACTAAGTATGTTGGATTTCATCGCTTGAATAACATTTTTATGAACCAAAATTCACTTTCAAAAATTTCAATAAAAACTTTTACTGTTTCAAAAAGTTCTCAAAGTTTCAACCATATTTCAAATGTTTTGATGTAACCAGCCTCTCGGAACAACAAATCCAATTTTTTTTTTTCAGAAAGTCTAATTGGTCTACACGATTTGGGTGAATCTCGAGCCGAAGATGAAAATGGTCGACCAATTGAAGTATTGAATGTTAGCTTGGATCCATCAATGCAATATCGACAATTACCGTGTAAACTGAGATATGCTATTGGATTTGCGGATAAAGCTATTAGGTTCGTGGTTTTTCAGAGGGAAAAATGATATTTGTATTTTTATTGGTTGATAGGAGGAATAATACTAGAAGTTTTTTCCCAAAATTCATTCAAGTGAAAATTTTGAAGCGTATTTTTCCTTGAAGAATTCATATATTTTTGAATCAGCAGTTCCGAGAAATCTTTAAGAGAAAAAAAAATCAATTTCTTCCAGAACCTACGTGGCTCTTCTAACTGGTCAACACGATTTTCTGGTGACTGAAAAATTCATTGCTCAAATCGAGCCACTTTTTGCTGTCCAAAATATGATTTGTTTTCACGGAAGACCAATGGGATGTTATGTTTCGTGTGCGAAAACAATTCAAATTTGGAATGATTTGGATAGACATCAACAGAAAAAATTGAAAAGTGAAAGAATGCAGTTGGTTAAGGTTAGCTCTTTTTTCTGAGAATATGAAAAAGCCAGATCGAAATTATTAAAAATGTAATTTTTGAATTGTCTGCAGTTTTCATACTGGTTTCTAAAAATTAAAAGAAAATCTTATTAATATTTTGAAACAGTGAAATTTTTTCGTTTGAAAATCACTTTTTTAATTGGAAAATAAATATTCCATTATTTTTCCTCACTTATATTTTTTTTCAGCTTCAAGTTGCTGTAACTTGTCTCGAACGAATTGATGGCTATCTTTTTGTTGGATTTTCTGATGATAAAGTTTCAATTTACGAAGAAAAATCAAATGGATCGATTGAATTTATTGGAAATATTGAAAAATGGCATAATTTGGCTGAAATTAAAGAGCAAAAATCAATAAATTCTTTAAAAGTTCGAGCTACAAAAACATCAAATGGTGTTCGATTCTTTCTTCATTCTCTTACTTCACATCACATTTTGATTCATACGGTTTTGCTTGGAGCGAATTTGAACTCGAATTCTGCGGCCAAAATTGAAGAACATGATTTTGTTTTGGCGCACGAACATTCGATGTATCAACCGAATGGATTTGAATTTGTTTCGTATAAGTGAGTTTGACACGGGTTTTTTTTTAAATTGTCATATTAGTTTTCATTCCAAAAATTTTAGTCAAATTTCCCAAAAAAAATTTACTGTTTCAAAAATTCTATTAATTTTTCCTGCTTTTTTGAATTCCGATTCTTCATGCCGATTCTACCAAAAAAACCCATGTTTTTCTAGATATTTCGAATTTTTGGTGTATGGCAAAGGAATTTCAGTCGAAACACTTTCAGCTGAAAATCGCAAAAAATTGGACGATTTTCGAGATTTTGAATTTATGTAAATTATTTTTTCTTTGTTAGTTTTTTTTCTAATTTCGGGTTTGTCATATTTTGGGGGATTTTTTGGATTTTCACAATTTTTCTGAAATAACGTGTATTTATTTTTTATTGATTAATATTGAGAGAACCATAGACTTCTATTAATAAAATTTGTTTTTTTTAATTCAAATTTAGTTTGGTGAAGGAAAAACTTCAGAAAACTACATTTATCAAATTTTTATTAAATTTCCAAAAATTTTTCAAATCAAAGTGCAACAATTCTAACACTACTTATAACTTGTGAATTATTTGAATTTCGATGTTTTTTTTGGTAAAAAATAAGCATGATAAATCCATCAATTGCATAGAAAATATAATAAATTTCAGTGCTGAAAATGAAATTCCAAAACTTTTCATCTGAAAAATTACTGAACTTAAAAGATATCACAAAAACACAAATTGATAAAGAATCTTGAATACTAGTTTGAATTAATAAAATCAAATTCTTTCGACGCTTCTTATTTTTATCATATAATTTGTAAATTCTCAAATAGCATAGAATATTCAGAATAATAATTAGACTGAAATTGAATTGATAGAAATATAATAAATGAGTTTCTTGAAAACAATTGGAAGGTTCTGAATTCCATTGAAGTTTTTGTAAATTGAAAAATGTTGTGCAATTTTTCTCGGAATATTCTTTGATATCTGAAATTGTCATGAAAACTATAAAACTGCACATGAAGATAATTGAAGTATATGTGAATTTCATAATGTTTTTGGTGATTTTTTGAGCGAAAAATGTGGCGCCAAATCGATTCATTGCAATAAAAAGATTTAAAATACTATCAGATACTGTTAAATGCAAAAGTATTATGATAACATTGGTTAAAATTGTGTTGGAGAACACTGATTGGCCTCTGAAATTTTTATACTGAAATATTTTGTTGAACCACACTAAACTCACATCAAAATAATTTGAAAAGTTATGGTAAATCCTCCAAAAATGTTGAAAAAATTGGTTAATGATTTCAAGATACAAAAAATATTGAAAGATGAATTTTCGAAAGTCGCTGTGAAAATCAATTTGAAAAATTTAAAATTTACAATCATTCCAATTATTGAAATTAACAAACTTGAAAAACCAGAGAGAAATAGTGAAAAATCAAGCATTCTTCTTGTTCTGATACTGAGTTCATGAAATATGTGTTTTTTTAGAAAAAGATCTTTATGCTTGAATAAGTTCTGTCTGAAATTCAAATTTAAAGTAGCCTACGTATATATTTCTATGTCTATATTTTGTGTCAGAAATCTTGATTTTCTCACCTAAAACTCCACGTCACTGAAAAAAAATGTAATATTTATTCATAATTCAATTCAATAAAAAATTAACCCGCGAAAAAAACCCGTCTTCAATAAAAAATGCAAAATTTCAAGGAAATCTTTGATAAACAATATTATTAGGTTGTTTTGTTGGATAAATTGGTCTACTTGTTGGACTTGTTCCAATATAAGGCTGTCCAATTCCAGGCCTAGGCTTAGGCCTATTTGAATATGATGATTTATAAGGCCGCCTTCGATCCATTTCTTGTAGTCTTTTCAATTCTTCTTTTCTTTCTCTTCTCCTTTTTTCGTCTCTAAAAAGTCGATTTTGACGTCGATTTTTTCGACGTCGTTTTTCTTTTTCCTCGATTTCGACAAGAATTGGAGGACTTGTTGGAACTTGTTCGAGTTTTGCGCGAATGCTGAAAACAACATTTGATAGTGGAATATTTTTCGGTCTTCGCGCTAGCATACTTGCATTTTTTTTCCAAAAAAAATTCACTGTTTCAACATTTTTCAATAAACAATTATGATTTTTTGAGATTGTTTGCATGTCGAATTTTTCACATGAAAAATAGGTTTCAAAATTTATATGTGAAAAATATTTTCCGAGGTTTTTTTATTATGGCAATTCTGAGAAATTCTGATAAAATATTTTTGAAACTGGGACCTTCCGCTGTTTTCATCTAAAACCCCCATTTCCCCGTTCATAGCCATTTTTTAAATCTTACTTGGAAATCCTTGCTTTTCCCTGAATTGCTGGAAGTCTTCGAAGTGGTCTTGATGGTGGATGATGATATAAAGATGCTATTATTAGATCATTCTCATCCTGTAAAAAATACGTGAGGTTTTTTGACGGCTGAAAATCCATGTGGAATTTTTATAAGCGAAACTTAATTTATATTGAAAAAATGAAGGATGGATGAACAAAATTGGAAAACAAAAAAATATTCATGAAATTTTTGAAACAGTGACTTTTCTATAGAGAATAAAATATTTGAATTTTTAGTTTAAAACATAAATTATTTTAAAAATTTCAGAAAAAACTACTGTTTCAAAATTTTATGAATTTTTGTGATTATTTTCAGACTCAATGAACCAGCAAAAAATAGGTTTCAAAATTTCCTCGAAATATTCTAATTTTGAACATAAAAATTTACTGTTTCAAAAAACACTTTTTGAAATTTTAGGGACACAGAAAGTCATTAAGTAAATCTTTCATGAAGTAAAAAAAATTGTCACATGGATTTTTTGTGCCAAGAAAAAATCAATTTTCAAACTAACCTCTCGATTTTTTCTCTCATCTCCATAGGTATTCAAATCGTGATGAACAACGAGAAAATGACTGGCCTAAAAACATTCAAATAAAATTGTTTTCCCAAATCAAAAACCACCGTACTTTTCGTCGTTTTTTAGTTTGTGGTCCGCGTCGCGGTTTTCCCGTTTTTCGCAATTCCAAATACCAAGGATTTTGTCGTGAACCATAAGAACATGAAGAATATAAATTGTAGTAGTTGAGAGCCATTTCTTCGATAAAAACACATTCAGAAGAATAATTTGAGGATGGCTGCAAAGAAGAAAACTGGTTTGGATAAGGGAAACTTTTGAAACAGGGAAAATTTATTAGTACTTTTTTAGAATTAAAATTGAAAAAAATTTTAAGAAATGTTTGTTTTTTTTTCGGAAAAGTAGAAAATATTTTTAACATCCAAGAAATGTTTCTTGAAAATCATATGATAATTTTGAAACAGTAATTTTTTAAATTAATTTTTTTGGAATTTCTCTATGTTTTTCCCGGGGAAAAATACGTTTCAGAATTTTTAGAAATGTTTGAGATGATTTTGAAATATTGTTCACAGATTTTTTTCTTATTGAAATTTTAATTTTCAAAAGTGTCTCAAATTCATAGTCTTTTTTGAAACAGTGAAATTTTAAAAAATATTAATTATTTTAAAAATTTCCTACCGTAGCATATAATTTTCCTGACGGATCCATACACATAAAATTGCCAGTTTCGACGCCTCGAATTGAAATTAGGCTAATTGCCACTGATATAAATTCAAGAACAGCTGAAAATCACATAATTTATTTTTTTTCATTTTTTCCAATGAAACTCACAATAAATCGAATTTTCATCGCGAGTTCCATGAATTCTCATATCACTATCAATTTCCAGCCAATTTCCAGATCGACAAAATAAAGCGCCACGTCGAGTGCTGCAAAATTTCAGAAGTTTTTAAAATTTAGAATTTTCAGGCAAAACCAACTTTTCAAGCAGCGAAACACCGGCATCTTGTTCTTCTTCCAATTTTTTTCGAATTTTTGCCACCTGATTTGGGGCACACGAATTGAGACGATCGTAGACGAAGTTTGAACCGAAAAGCTGGAAAATTTTCATTTTTAAATTTCAAATGTCAAACGCCACGTGGCAAAATCACTGAAAAAAAACTACAAAAAATCACGTGGAAATTTTGAATTCATATTTTTTCACTGTTTCAAAATTTTTATTAATTTTGTCGAATTGCGATTGGAATCATTTTGAATAGCAAGTTTCGATAAAACAGTTATTTTTGAAACAGTGAATTTGTTTCAACATGGAATTTTTTTCTCTGGTTTTGAGGTTGCAATTTTCTCATCAACAAAAAATGTGATTCCACGTGGCAAAATCAGTGCCAAATTGAAAACTTTTTCAAAAAAATGTTACTGTTTCAACATTTTCATGATTTTTAGAAACACATTTCGAAACATGAAAAATTCCACGTGGCAAAATCTCAGCTCGCATTTTCTAAAAATTTCTGGAATTCCGAATTTCGGCTTTCAATTCTAGCTCTTCAATTTCTTACCATATTCAATTGATTAAAATTATTGGAATTGGCTGATAAATATGGTGGTGTTGGTTGTGTAGTTGATAATGAAGTTGAAGAAATTATTGGCAAAAATGATGACGTGGCAACAGAAGCACCACCATATGAAACTATCGATGAGGTAACCATATATTCATCTGACAGAAAACAAAAAAATTTGAGATTTTTTGAAAGGAGAAGAAAAAACATTGGCGAGCGGGGGTGGAAGAAGAAATTGAAGCTACTTTTGGGAAAATTTATGAATAAGAATGAAAATAGATTTTTTACAAGCAGAAAAAAAATTCACTGTTTCAAAGTTTTCTTATAACATTTGATATTATTACATAAGTTGATATCAAAAATATATTAAAATTCATAGTTTCAGAGTAAAAATTCAGAATTGCTAGCTGAAAAAAACACAAAGGTCAAAAATTGAGTGAGTGACCAAAAAGAGCACAAAAACTTTTCTTGTTGCGCGATTCGAAAAATGTGGGCGAAAAGCCGACAAGTTTTGCTTTTGCAAATAAAATAAACACACACACAATTTTTTGTGTTTTGTGGAAAAAGAAACACAGAAAAATCGTTTGTTTGTTCCTAAATTGGCCTGCTTGCACTTTTTTGTCACTTTTTAGCTCATTTTTGTGCAAAAAAAATGTTTGGGAGAAAAAATGGGGTTGGAATTCTTTCTTTGAAGCAGTGAATTTTTGGAATAAATGGAATCTTTTGTTTCGGAGAAGATAATTCGAAGAAGGAAGAAATTAAAAATAAAATATTAGGAAAATTTTGAAACAGTATAATATTTTTTGAAAAAATTATTTTTCAATTTCAATTTTGAAAAAGTGAAAGTTGAGGACATCAAAGGAGCACAGGAAACAAATTAGAAACAAAAAAGAATAAATATCTCGAAATAGTGATATTTTTGAGGGGACAAACACGAACCAATTAATTTCAAAACAGTGAAACATTTGTGAATAAAATATTTTGAAACGTATTTTTCTCGTGGATTTTAAAAAGCATAATTCAGAAAATTTTGAAACAGTAAATTATCAAATTTTTGAAAATCGCCTTTTTCTATTGAAAAGTTGTTTTTGACATATTCAACAATTTTGAAAAGCTAAAATTTCAAAAAGTATAAAATTTAAAACAGTAAACTTTTTTCAATTTTTATGAATCACTGATAAAAATTCTGAATTTATACACACTAAGGTTTCTAATTAAATTGACACCTGAACTTTCAGCGACATTTTTCAAATACCAAGTTTCTGATGCCAAAAAACCAGAAAAAGTTTTTTTCGGGAGACATTTTGGGCGCCAGAAAAATCAAATTTGGAAGAATTCAGATTTCAAAAAAATGAGGAAAATTGTACGATTTTAATCAGATTTTGTTGCAAGAGAAAAGGAACCAGAGTTTTTTAGTTTATTAAAAAAAATTGTTCTAGAAAGTTTTAGACCATGAATAGTGAAGTTTCGAAAAAATTAGAAAAAAATTAATGTCAGAAATTATGTGTTTTCCATGATTCACTGATAAAAAACTTTAATAATGTTTCAATGGACACAAGGATGTTTTACGTCATTTGTTCAAAAGTAACCAAAAAAAATTGTTTTTTGGGTACCGAATACTCTCAAATTGAGTTTTCTTAATGAAAAAAATTAATTTGAAATATTTTTGTGATTATTTGTCGTCACTGTGCAAACAAGTTATCAAATTGTATAAAACTTATTTGAAAATAAATAAAAATTGAAACAGTGAAAATTACAAATTTAAAAAAAACAGAAGTCACGGATTTTTTGCCTAAAAACTCTTACAAGAAACAATTAGAAGCCATAAAAATCCTCAAATTCAGTTTTTCGAAGAAAAATTAGAAACCTTGTCATTTCTTCAGAATATAATTGATAAAGGTAGAAAAAAGAGGCGAGAGATAATGAGTTGAAGAGACGCAGACAATTAGAGGGATATATGTTTGCGAGTGCTCAAAATCAGAATTGAACAACTGTTTCTTGTCTTTTCTCTTTACATTTTCATGACCTGTTGGAAGAAGAAAAAGAAGAGCTCGGCGAGCCAACCGAAAGATGAAACAAATATATTTTTTTGGACGAGGATAGGAGGGAGGGAGAATATCAGAAGAAAAAACATTAGTTTTTGTGACTGACTGACAAGATAGATATGATCAGGGGAGAAGATCAAATTACAAGTTCTGAGGGTGGGTGGCCACAAAAAACCAGTGCAGTTTCTATTTTGCGTGGGGAAAATTCGCAGAAAATTTAATAAGCGACCGACAGAAATGAAAAAAATGCACTGTTTCAAAAATTCTATGTGTAAATTTAGAAGGCGAAAAAATCTGATTGATGGAATTTATCAGACATAGCCCCATTTTAAAAAAAAATGGAATGTTTTGAGCTAGAATTCAGTTTTGACACGTGGATTGTTAGCAGCAAATTTGTTTTCAAACCAGAAATAATCCACTGTTTCAAAATTACTATGTATTTTTTAATCAATGCTGATCCTAATTCTTGTAAAAAAAATCTTTAGATAAATTTGGCACCTAATTGTAAAGTATAATTTGACACGTGGATATTTTGAACTCAAAGGTTAAAATTCCTGGTATTCGAAATGTAGTTTTCTTTCATTGAAAAAATTACTGTTTCAAAATTTCTATAAAATTTTGAATGAAAAATTTTTCCCAAATCAAAAAAAATTCACAGTTTCAAAATTCTCAAATAAAACTGATCTATACTTGCGCTATTTTTTTTACCAAAAAGTGCCAAAAGATATCTATCTTTCATCTCAAGTTTTCTTTTCTATTCCCATTTCATCCCATTAAAAAGCCCATTAACACGGACGGGACACAACACAAAAAACCCCAACAAAAAGTTGAATAAATAATTAATCGGAGTGTGACACGAAAGAACTTTTTTTTGCAAAAAAATGAAATGTTTTGTGATTTTTGATGTTCTCAAAAGTTGCTGTGCCGAAGAATCAAAACTTTAAAAATCACAAAAATTACATGAAATTTTTGAAACAGTAAACTTTTTCCTGTTCTTTTCTTCCAAAATTTCAAAAAAATTCCTAATAGAACAAAGTGGATTCCAACTAAAAATAACATATTTTCAAAAAAATTATTAGTTTTTTGAAACAGTGAAAAATTTTTTTCAAATCTTTTGAATACAGAAAGACGAGCCTACTGAATTTTCGAAAACATTAGAAATATTTCATGAAAATTTTGAAACAGTAAACTTTCCCAAAATAAATCCAGCCTGGAAATATCCCAAACCAACCAAAAACCTTGACAAAACCGAAATTAGTTTTGTTTTTTTTTTCTCGTTTTAATCTTAATCTATTCAAGATCTAGATCTAGATCTTGAATAGATTAAAATTATATCGATTGATTTTTTATGTCACACCTTTTTGTTTTGCGAAGAAGAAAAAACGAAACATTTCGACGATAAAACAAAAAAATAAAAATTTCGCGCGCAACAACAGAAATTGGATTTTATGACACTCATTTGGCAACATTTGGCATTGTAAAATTCCAAATTCTGAGATTTTTTGGTTTGTTGTAAAAAAAACAAGCGGAGAAAACAATTTCCAGTCAAATCAGAGAAAAAAATGAAAAACCAAATTTTATAAAAAAAATTTTCGAAACAGTGAAAAAAATATCTCGAAAATTCTGGGAAAAACTTAAAAATGTTCATAAGGTTTTTAAAAACAGTGAATTTTTTAAATCATAATTTTTGCATATAGTCCAACAACATAAAAAACAAATTTTAAAAATTTACATGAAAATTTTGAAACAGTGAATATTTTTTCTAGAAGAATTCGGTTTTTCTATTATATTTTGCCACGTGGCAATTATTCAATTCGAAAAATTCGAGGCAAATTTTTTTGTCAATTTTTTAGACCCAAAGATTTTCCCGGGATGAATACGTTTCAAAAATTTCACACAAAATTTCTGAATCAACATATTTTTCAATTCTAAAAACATCCACTGTCTCAAAATTGCTATATAACCTTTTTCACCCAAAAAACAAAAAAAATGAAATTTAGTTTGGAGGAAAAAAGGAACAACAGTTGTTGCTTATTTGATTGGAAGAGACCGACACAAATTTTCGTCATCATTTTCATTTTTCAAAATGATTATTGACGTCACGACAAATCTTGCGTCAATTTTTATTATTTGGCACCAAAAGTTGAGAGAAACGTGGATTTTTGATGAAGATTTTACTCGGGAAATAAATAGAGGGCGCTGAGGCGGGAAACGCTCGCGTGCTCAAAAGATGCCGTATTCCCGAGTAATTGTCATATCGAAAATGTGGAAAAGTTCTAAAATATACATCGAATTTTTGAAACAGTGAATTTTCTGAAATAAAATTTATTTTTCAAAATTTTGGAGATGTTTTTTTACGAACTGAAATTTTAAGGACTTCTACAGCTTATCATCAAAATAAGAAAAAATGATGGAAAATATACACAATTTTTGAAGCAGTGAATTTTTTCGAACAAAAATTTATGGACAAAATGATATTTTAGATTCCCAAAATCCACGTGGCAAGTTTATTTTCGAAAAAAAAAATTTAAATATTTTTTCCATGTGGATTTTCAGAATATTCAAATGAACCTTCTTTTTCCAAGTTTCATTTCCCTGTTTTTTATGAAAAGTCAAATTTTTCTTATCTTCAATTTTTTTCTTTGCTCCTTATTTGTTATTATGATGAAATATTCCGAAGCAAATAAAAGGAATATAAAACGGTGAAGCTCTAAAAGAAAATATCATTTTTGCTAAAATTTTTGATTTCTAGACATTTTTTTCTACAAAAGGGTGGTGCAGTTACAGTATCTTTTTGTAGAATTCTTGCTTGATTTGCTGAGCACAAAATGAGTTGGCTTTGGAATCCTTTTGGTTATTTTTTTGGTGGCTCGACACAGGAACAAGAACCGAATCAAGAAGAAGCTATTAAAAGTCTGCGAGAATCAGAAAAATTTATGAAGAAGAAACAAGAGTATTTAGAGAAAAAAGTGATAGAGGTAAGTGTTAATAAATTGTTAACAAGGAAACCTTTTTTCACTTTTTTAGGAAAAAGCGAATGCGATAAAATATGGAAAACAAAATAATAAACGACTCGCAATTCAAGCTTTGAATCGAATAAATACATTTGAGAAGGAATTGAATCACATTGATAAAGTATTGGCGAACATTGAAGCCAATAAGTATACTCTTGAAAATGCATCTTCAAACTCACAAATGTTGAAAGGATTTATGACAGCCAACAAAGCTTTGACTTCTGCTAACAATAACATGAATGCTGCGCAAGTTTGTATTTTTTCAGTTCAACGTAGATGTTTTAAAATTATTATTTCGGAAAAAAATCAGAAAAGTATAAGACTTTCTTTCAATGATAAAGTCCTAGGTGGACAAAATTAAGAATTCTGATTTTCTAAAATCCTTTAAAATTCTCTATTTTAGGTAGATGAATTGATGGATGATCTTTCTGAACAACAAGGAATTGCAAATCAAATAGCAGAAGCTATTTCAAGTCCAATTGGATGTTATACGGATTTTGATGATGAGGAACTCGCAAAACAATTGAAAGATTTGGAACAAGAAAAACAAGAACAAGTCACACTTCCTGATGCTCCACGAGTTCCACTTCCATTTGTTCCAGCCAAAGTTGCTAATAAAGAATTAGAAGAACTCGAAAGTTGGGCTAATGCTTCTTGAAAAAATTGTTAATAAATTTTTCAACAAAATCTTGACAATTTTCTGAAGCAGTGAAAAAAATTGATTTTTAGATACTGAAATTCTGGAACAACGCGGAAATTTTTCCGAATTTTGAAATATTTTTCCCACGTGGACTTCCAGAAATTTCAGATGAACTACGGAATTCAACACTTTCCAAATTAAAAATAAAAACTTTGACACAGTGAACTTTTCCGTGGAACAAATGTATCTTAAAATTGAGAGAAACAAAAAATCTTGAAAATTTCCTGAAAGTGATTTTTTGGAAATAATTCCACAAAAAAACACGAAACAAATTTATCTACAGTAGTATCTCTAATATTTACACAGACGAAAAATGGTACGATTCTTAAAGTTCCCGTAAAAAAGCACGTAAAATTACAGAAAAAACACACGCGAACAAAAATAAGAAATGAAATTCTAGCTTAATTTATTTTTAATTTGATTTAAAAATGAATGTGAACCGGACGATGACGTGGAATTTGAAGACAAGTTAAACATTTCAGTAGAAAATGAAGAAGAATTCGAATTGGCATCTTCGTAAAAACAAATATAACCATCGGACAAAAGACGATCAACAAGTGGATCAATTACTTGTTTACCAAATAATGACTGTAAAATAGAGGTTTAGAGAATTAATTATTGATTGATTTTTGGAAAGTGCCACGTGGCAATTACGGTTGAAAATTGCAAATATTTTGAAACCTCGGATTACTCAAAAAATTTACATCACCGTAATTTCGTGAAATTGTTTAATGTATTAGAAAACCCAAATATATCCATAATTTCCCCTGTCACAAAATGAGCAATTTCAAACACCTCCCTCTTCAAAAAAAAACCCGAACAAACCTTCAATTGTCCAGTTTCATCAGCTTCTTTCAATCGATTCCATCCAACAATCGATAAAAAATTCGACAAATCTCCACAATCTCGAACAACTGGAACATTGAAACCATCAGATAGTCCTTCTCGATCCGCCATTGAATCAAAAAATATCCAATTTCCGCTGATTGTTTTCACATATGCAACATAATGACTTGTTTCGATGCATAAAATTGCGGTCAAATTCTGAAAATTCGAAAAATAAATGTTGGATATTCATGGATTATGATTATTGAAGTATACAGATTCTTTATATAAAAAATTTGGAACAGTAGATTTTTTCAGAAAATGAAAATTCAAATTATTTCAAAGATAACGAAACCCTGACATACATATTTTGCTAACATACATATTTTGAAACAGTAAAAAAAAATTCCATGAAACTGTATATTTTTAGGTTCCCAAGAATTTTCAAAAAAACATTCCCAATCTCAAAAATTCCCAAAAACTCACCATTTTATGACTACTTGGTTTCTTTGGTAATTTTCCATTTGGATATGATAAATCCGATTTTTGATGATCCTCATTTTCAGCAAGTAAATGAGATTGTCGGAAACATTTCGAACAGTAAATTATCTGCAATAAAAAAAAATAAGTTTTCTAATAAAACATCAAAAAATTGCTTACATCAGTATAAAAGACTCTTCGAGTCAAAAAACAAGTTGGACAATAGCATTCAGCCGATTGTCCGCATTGAGAACAAGCTGGAACACTTTTAGCAACAAATGGAGTTATGTCAATTTTGTCGAGTGGCAAAATTTTGTCGAATAGTTTTTGTTGGCCATATCGCGGAAGCTGAAAATATTGTTTTATATCTTTTTTCCACAAACCAAAATTTTTTATTAGAAACATTTTGAAACAGTGAATTTTTTTGTCTTTTCAGAAATATAATTTTCTTGGAAAAAAATGTGATTTCGCGTTCTAGCCTATTAGTTTGAAAATTTCGGATACTGAAAATTTTGGAACAATTTTTCACAAAACAAATTATCCGGAAATGCTTGCATATAAAATTTTTAGAACGTAATATTTTCGGGGAAATCAATATTTTTGAAAATCCATGAATTTCTAATCAAAAAAATTAGAAACAGTGATTTTTTTTCTAAGAAAATGGCAAAAAAAATTAATTTTTCTTTAAATATTAAAATTTAGAAACAGTGAATTTTTTGAGTTACATAGATACATTTAAGTCCCTCGCTCCTCCCATTTTTCCCCCAAAAATTTACCTGCATAATCAAAACGGGCGGCACAGCAGAAAATTGAACCTGTGCCGATTTCAAATGTCTTTCCAACAAATGTTGTGACGTCACAGCTCCACCTTGCCAATCCGAATCCACCACAATCGGTACCAAATATTGCGAATCACTTTTTCCCGAATTCGAATTGCTCAATCGAACAAAAGGCGGTGCATCGAAGATTTTCGAGAAAATGAATTCCAAAATCTCTTCGGGATCTTTTTCCTCATTTGTTAATCCGGTCATGTGCGGCATAAGTTGTGCCAAAATCTGGCGCAATTTCATAATATGATCAGCCCGAACATAATGATTTTTGCGGAGAGGAAAGACAATTTCATGTGCCAAATGTTTTTGAAATTTCTGATTTTCCGGAGAACTCTTCAAATTTTTCTCCAAAAGCGAATCGAAAATGGTGGATTGTACAAACATTGCATAAAGTGTTGCATCAAGATAACAACTATTTGCAAAACCTTGAATTCCTTTTTGTCTTCCAATCAATTTTTCCGAATCTTTAACCGGACCAATTCGATTTTTCTCAATTCCGCTATCCGGAATTCCAAATTCTTCCATATTTTTCCGCACTCCTCCACTATTTGTCCCATAATTATCTTGAATTGAATTCGCAATTCGATTTCGATGCAAACTTGAAAGTGGAACTAATACTGAATTTGGATATTGATCAGAAGGTCGCCACGCATTTGGTATTTGATTTTGTGTTGGATTATAATAATCATCTAATTGTACAACTGCTGATTGTTCTAATCCATCATTTTGTTCATTTCTTGCATCGCCAAGCCATTTTACAATACCATCTCTTTGTGCTCCGAGGTGATTTATGATAACTCGATGACCTGTAAAAAAGTACGGTTTTGATTGAATTCTGCATTATGTAATACTGAAAAGCTAACCGATTTTTCTTATTTTTTGTTTGAAACAGTAGATTTTTCAAACAAAAAAATGTGGAATTAAAAAAATACTTTAGTTTCAAATTGGAATTTCAGACTACTCAACACAGTTTTTTGGAAATTATAGAGAAATTCTGGAAATTTTCTGGAAAAAATAAATTATGATAATTTTTTAAAACAGTGAATTTTTCAATTATAAAATTTTGCTATCCGTTTTCAAGAAAAATGTGTTTTCTTCATGTTTTTCAATGAAACAGTGAACATTTCAGAAAAATGTGATTTTATAATTATTCATTGTCAGGCTGATCAAAACTCTATCCAAAAAATTGTTTTCATGAAAAGAACTTTTTGAAACAGTCAGATATATCCACGTGGGAAACTAATCTTTTTCAATTTTCGGATCAATATCGCAGCAAACTGAATTTCCCATTTAAATTGAAACAGTAAATTTTCATTCGGCGAAAATTAGTAATATAATTATTAAAATGTCCACCTTATATTTACCGCTCAAAACTCCATTGAGCCCCCACATTTAAAAAAAAAGCTTTAAAAAAATTAGAATGATTTTTTTGCCAATTTTTCTAGGGCTGATTCACGAACGAAAAAAATGTTAAAAAATGTTTTTTTAACATCGAAAGATCAATTCACGAAAAGTCAAAAAATGTCGAAAAAACATTGTAGGTCAAAATTAGTTTTTCCAGTTTTTCAGTCAAAAATGATGACAAATCGATATTTTTGAAGTTTCTGGAGTGATTTCTGATGAAAATAAGCTTCGAGAACCCTATTTTGCTTTATTTTATGAATTTTTTCGAAATTCATTAAAATTAAAAAAAATTTTTATTTTCCGAAAAATCAACAAAACCTTCTGGAAAGTGAATTCCAAAGTCAATTTTCATCAGAAATTACTCCAGAAGCTTGAAAAAAATCGATTTGTCATCATTTTTGGCTGAAAAACTCGAAAAATTAATTTTGACCTACAATGTTTTTTCGACATTTTTTGACTTTTCGTGAATTGATCTTTCAATGTTAAAAAAACATTTTTAAACATTTTTTCGTTCGTGAATCAGCCCTTCTGAACAAGAATTTGCACCTTGCAATTCTTTCAATTTTGGCGGGTAGGTCAAAAAAATATTTCTTGTTATTTTCTCTATAATATAATTTTTTTCCATATTTTTTTTTTGAAAAACCTCCGCTTGGGGGGGAGCCTGTAACATAGTTCCGAATCAGGGGCATAAAATAATATGGGTGGGGGCCTGTTCTGCGTTATAGCCTTAGCATAAATTCTTGAAACAGTAAATTTTTCAAGAGAAAAACATTCCCCGAAATCCCCAATAAACCCACCAATATCAAATGAATTAATCAAATAATCTTCAACCGCCGAAAATGGTTTTGGTGGAATTGGTGGTGGTTGATGAAGATGATTTGTCGATTGTGCAGATTGTGCTCTTGGTGGCGAAGGAGGTGTATAAGTTGGTGGATGATATGGATATGAATCTGGATTTGGATTTGAATTTGAACTTCGATTTGATACTGGTATACTTATTGTTCCATTTCCAGAAACAGTTGGTTTTTGTCGCGAATTTGATGAGATTGAAATTGTTGTATTTGATGTTGGAATCGGACCTGGAACAGGTTCTAATGACGATAATTCGACAAATCCAGCATGACCATCACGAGCCGTAAATAATTGTTGTTTGTTGAAGATTCCAGTTCCAGCGCCTATTCGATTTTTCTAGAAAAAAACAATTGAATTTTGTTTGTGTGAAGCATTTTATTGATATAGGAAACAATGAACGAAGTTTCAGAAATTTTGAAACAGTGAAACTTCGATAAGAAAGAATAATAAAATTTCTCGAAATTTGAGAGAATAAATTCAAAATGATAAATGGAAAAAATAATCAATAAGTTTTTTAATAAAATTTTCATGATAAAAATTGAAACAGTAGATTTTTTTAAATAAAAATAATCTTTCTACAATATTGAAACAGTGAATTTTTTTTTCTTGTGGAAAAAATCAAGAAAAAAAGTTTTAAGAAAAAATTGTCCATCAAAACTCACAAATTCAACTCCAGCATAAAGTGCTGTATGTCCCTTTAATCTTCCAATAAATTTCACAATTCCATATTCATCAATTCCATTATTATTCCAAATACAAGCATCGCCACATCGAAAACCAGACTCGTCATAAATCGGTTCATTTTTGGCCGCAGGCGATCGATTCGACATATTATGAACACTTTTTGATCTACTTGGTGGAATTGGCGGGTGTTCGGGTGGAGTGTCGTTGAAACGAGAACGACGGGAATCCGAGGATTTGTTGGAAGGTGGAAGAACATCTATGGGAATATTTCGAACTTCTCTATCACGAGTATTTTCTAATCGAACTGGGATCCTGCAAAAACAGAATTTTCAATTTTATGCGCAGAAAATGACAGATATATTAAATTCATACCTGACGAGACGTGTCCAAAATGGACACTGTACAAAAATTTTCAAAGATCACACTGTACATTTTTTCACGAAAAAAGTGTAGTTTTCATTGATTTTCAGCCGATTTTGATGAAAATTTTCAAAAAGTCAACATTTCACGCTGCACAATTTTTTTTGCAAAAATTTCCACGCTGCACAAAAATTTTGGGACACTCTCTCGCCAGGTGTGATTAAATTTCTCAAAGTTCTTAATTTTTCCTCAAGTTTTTTTCGTCAGAAAGTACTGTAGATTGTCTAGATACTGTAATACAACCTACCTATTATCATATAATGCTTGAACTCCACCGCCTTTCATTGGCATATGAAGTTGATTTGGCGAGTAATAATTGTTTCGTTGATGATTTGAAGCCAGAGAAGAAGTGCCTGCAAAATTTTTGATTTTTCTCACAAGTAATTTTTTTTCGAGAAAAACTTCTGGATTTTTGAAGATTTCCCGGCGAAACTTTCACCTCAAAAAGAAACAATTGCAGCTTGAGAACATTGAAAAATCAACCAAAACAAGATGAATTTTGTGAAACAGTAATTTTTTGCTCAGAAAAAAATTTGGGAAAAAATCCATTTAGACCTATCAAGTTTCATCGTGATAACCAATTTTGAGAGTACAAAATCTTTTTCCCCCTCAAAACTAACCAGACATATCTGCTGCTCCAAAATTCGTGTCAAATTGTCGATTTATTCGATCATACGTAGAATTGTTTGAATCAAAGTGTTGTGAACGAAAAAACTGCAAAAACTATGATGAATTTCATAATTAATTTTTTGGGCCCCGACAAAAATCTAATTATAGATTATTTGTTCGTTATCAGCGAAAAAAAAAGAATGAAAAGAAATGATTTTCGCTGACCGAAAAAAGAAAATGTAATTAAAAATTGCATGTTTTGTTAATAATAAAGTTCAGAGTTGGGGGTGAGAGAGTGAAGAGAGTGCAGAGAAAAAAAGAAGACATTTTTAGAATATTTCAGATTTTTTGTGGTTGAAAAAATTGGGGGAGAATGAAAGATGACACGTGGATTTTCAGAGAAACACTGCAAAAATTAATTTTAAATTCAGATTTTTTTCTGAAGATTTTCTCAATTTTTTTTGATTGCTTCAAAATGATAATTGTAGACATAGCCAAACTCATTATGTGGTTGAATTTGCGCCAATTTTGCAATATCAGAAAAAATAAGGAAAGAAACAAGGTTGGGCTTATAAAGTGTCTAATATATACTTTTTGAAACAGTGAAAAAATTCAAACCAAACTTTTTTTTTCAAAATTTTTGCACTGCACAAAAAATTTCGGTCACTTTCTCTCTAGTGTCGTTTGAAGATATCAGCATATTTCAAGTACTGAAATTCATCAAATAATATTTTTGAAACAGTGAAAAAAATGAAAAATAATTTAAATTTTTTCCCATTCATTTTTCATATTCAAAATAAAAAACAGCCGAAAAAAACCAAGCGAACAACAAAAAAGGCAAGCAAATCAATAAAACGTTCCGTTTTTCCTCTTTTTTCTCTATTTTTTGTGGCTGAAAAAAACGAGAAGAAGAAGAAGCCATGAAATGCAATTTGGTAAAAAAAAAGTATATAAAACTTTTTTTTCTGGAAAAAGTATATACTTTTCTTTTTTTCGCAGTTCAATTATTCATTGAATCGAAAGGGAAAAAAAGAAGAAGAAAAAGGAACAGGGAAAAAGTAATAGAAGAAGAATATGTGTACTTTTCATTAGAAGATCATATTTCAGCACAAAAATGTATAGGTGGAAAAAAAGAGGAAAAAATAGAGAACACAGGAAATATAAAAGGAAATCCAGATATTTCTCGAATCAAAAATTGTCATGTGTGAGTACATTTCGGTCAATGAGTGATTTGTTATTCTTGAGAAAAATTTTCAAAATTCTTTGAAACAGTAGAAAATTAGTCACAATGTAAACTTTTTGCATAATCAAGTTTGAATTTTTTCGGAAAAAATATCCACAAATTTTGAAACAGTGGAAAAATTGAGAAATAATTTTTTTCAGAAATTTTGAAAAAAAAACTTATGTTTCAGAATTTAAAAAATTTAAAATCAAAATTACAACATTTTTATATTGATCAATTTTTCAACTTAACTTTTTTTGGCACCGAAAATCACTTAAAATTGAATGTGTCTAACAACCGACAGATATCTATCGAGTCAAATTTTTTTTTTGGAAAAAATATCCACAAATTTTGAAACAGTGGAAAATTTCGGAAATTCCAGAAATAATTTTTTTCAGAAATTTCAAAGAGAAAATTTGATTTTCAGATGGAAAAATGAAATTCACGATAAATTTCGCATTGAACAATTAGTCTCGTAGATTTTTCAGGCGTCAATTTTCATTTTGAAAAATCAAAATTTCAATATAGAAAAATCACTGTTTCAAAAAATGCTTATCGAAATTTCTGAAACAAAAATTTTCATTAAAGTTTTCCTTGTTAATAAAAGCACAAAAATCTGGCACCGAAAATTTCTCAAAAAATCAATATTTCTGGAGAGCTCACAAAAAAAACACGAGCTCGACGAAGACGAGAAAAAAAAGAGAATGCTTGGAAACTTGCCAAACAACAACTGAAAAAATAGGGAAAATGAGGGAGAGAGAGACTGAGAGAAGCAGACAAAAAACAAAACAAAACAACTTTTCTCAAAAAAAAAGTTATGACTTTTTGGTTGTAGAGAGAAAATTAGTGGCCAACAAAAACTGGATTTTTTTTTGGTTTTTGTTGGAAAAATGTGAGAGAGTGTGAGAAAATGAGAGAGGCAGAGAGAAAGAGAAAAAAGAGAAGATAAATGGAAAATAGAAAAAGCTTGAAGTCTTCTGATGTGAGTGGGTGGATATTTGGCGGAAAAAATTCCACGTGATTTGTTCATGTAGCGAAATTGCCACGTGGTTTTTGGTCTCCCCCTTCCCGCTCCCATCCAAAAAAAAACTTACATCATCATTGTTACCAAAATTCACATTATACCAAATACCGTGCTCATTTGGCCTGTCTCCAATCCAATTTATATGACCACTTCGACGCATGTTTTCACCCTGCAAAATGAACGAAAAAAATAAGAAATGATAAAAGACATGTGGATTTTTGACGTGAACAAAATTAAATACATTTTTTAAAATATTTACTGTTTCAAAATTTTAATTTGGAATTTCTAAATTTCTTAACCCACGGAATTCAAAGAAATTAAATACACACACTAGTTGTGACGCCAAAAATTGAAAAAAAAAATGAATAAAAAATTTTCAAAAAAATCTACTGTTTCGAAAAAAATTCATTAAATTTTTAGTAGTATTCAAATTGATATTGTATCTCCAATCTACTCTCTAATTCTCTCTAATTTCTAATCTCTGATTTACAAGAAGGACGTAATTTCAACAAATAGGACTAAAAGTTCTTGATGAATGGAATCACATAAAATTTGAGCAGTAAAGAACCTCAACTGAAAGGAACCACATTTTATCATTTTGTAGTAGTGTTCTTTCAGCATTTCGAGAAAAATTCAAATGGTCTCTTTTTTTATATCTTCTGAGATCACATTCTCACATGATAAAATTCAAATCAGAATCCACGTGTCAACGAATTCAGAATCCAAAATTTCAAAAAACATCATTATAAAACAAAAAAGAATCGTCATTTTTGCTGACCCCAAGATGAATTTTTTCTTTTCTTTTCACAAAAAAAAACGCTCAAAAAAATGTTGACAAAACAAAGTTGACAATCATTTTTCTGTTTTTGATTGTGTTGTTCTGTTAACAACAGGAACAATCAATCGATAATTTAGGGTCAAAAAATCGAAAAATTTCGGAGAGCAAAATGAGCATTTTTGAGAGCAAACAAAGTGTTTTTTGTGAACAAAAAGTCAGAAAAAATTGATTTTTTGAGGCTGGAAATCTGAAAAAGGGTGTGTCTGAAAAAAACAAAAAAAAAGTCGTTTTTCTCTGGTCGCAGAGAGAAAAAGTTAAAGTTTTACAATAGTTAACGCAGGAAAACTGGTTTTTTGGGTGGGGTTTTATTGAAAAAAGGGAGAATGAAATCAGAAATCGGATTTCGAAATTTGGAAAATTTTCAAAATCCACGTGTCGCTAAAAAACCCTACAACATTTTTTCTGAAACAGTGAATTTCTCTTTATCAGAAAAAGAGCTCATTTATCACTATTTCTAGAACTAACCTAGAAATATTTCGAAATTTTTCTAAATCTAATTCCGAAAAATATTGATAAGCAAGAACAAATAAAGATAGAATCTTTCAAAATCCACGTATACTTTTAGGTGAAAATTTGGAAACTCTAGAGTTGAAATTTTTCGAGATTTTTTTTTCGCCACGTGGATTCATACATAAAATAGGTCCCCCGAGTCAGTTTTCAAAGTTAGGGTCCCTCCTTGAAAATTTTCCAAAGTGAAACACCTTCCTCACATTTATGAGCGAATTTTGGACAAATCTGGGAATTTTGGTAAATTATCAGCAGAAAATTGGCCAAGTTAGGCACCCTTCCCTTCAGATTTTTGAAAAAAGTTAAGCCCCTCACCCCGATTCTGGGGACCCATTTTATGTATGCGTGGATTCTGGAAAAAATGGAGTAAAAATTTATAGTAGTCAAACTTCGCTTCAGTACAAAATTTAACGTGAACAATTAGATCAACAAATTCCGAAAAAGTTATCCAAAAACAATATTTTTGAAACAGTATAACTTTATAATTAATTTTTCCGTTGAAATTTCAATAGAAATTTTAGTTAATAGGAAATTTGTTTAAATTTTTTTCAAGCCTATTGTTTTTTTCAAAAATAAAATCAAACTCACCAATTTCACGACAACTGGATCTCCAACTTTTAGTCTTGTGATAAATTCCAATCTCTCAAAATCATTGTATAATTCAAGACGTTCAGCGGGGCAAAGTGATAAGAGCTGGCTGTAAGAATCAAAATAATTTGGCGGAAAACTAGAAAAATTCAAATTTTCAGAAATCATTAAAGAAAAATAAACATACAGTGCTTGTTCTTGTGTCACATTCATCACATCTGAACTCGAAACTTTGGCACAAATTGTATTGTCGTCCAAACCCTGCAAAAAATTGAAAATTTCATTTATTTTTTGGTCAAGTTTTGTTATAATGAAAATCTACAAAAACTTCACTGTTTCAAGTTTTTTGGAAAGAATTTCTTATTTTAAAAATTTAAGTAATAATTAACCATAACACAACAACAAATCCACGTGGCATCAGAAAATGTCACTGTTTCAGATGATTTCGAAATACTTTTTTCTAAATTTCATGTTTTGATTAGGTGAACTTGAAACTTCTGGAATTAATATAATGCAAAGTTTTGAATTTTTGGTTCATAAAAATTTCACTGTTTCAAAAATGTTTCAATTCAAGAATTTGGTTACAGTAAATATTACACTGAAATTATAATAGGACAAAAAACTGGCAATTTCAAAATAATCTCAATAAACTTCACTTTCGTTCTTTTTCACGACAATGAAAAACTCTACTGTTTCAAAAATGTTTTTTGAGATCTTCTCCCACATCCTCCCAAAAATCTCTACCTACCTCCATTGGCGCAAACATTCCAGGTTTTTCTAACTTCCAAATAATTTCCATCTTCCAATCATTTTCCTTTATTGTTTTCAATAATAATCCAGGTTCCAATAAAACATGTCGTGGTCCCATTAATTTTCCATCTCTTCTATCGAATTTCAATCCGCCAATTCGAGTTTTCAAAATTGTTATCACATAATTTGATGTGGGACTTTTATTTCTCGCCGCAGTATTTCTAGCCTCTTGAATATCATCATCTTCTCGTAAATCAACCAAAACCGATTCGGAAGAACCGGGTTGACTCGATGATATTTGAGGGTTGAAATCTGGTAGAATATCATACGTATCGATTAGTAAATCATCAGAGTTCTGCAAAAAAAATGAGAATATTCTTTTTGTTACACAATATTTTCAAAATGAAATTTTTGAAACAGTCAAAAATTTAAACTCAAAAAATCCACGTTATCAATTTATTTCAGATGATTTTTGTGAAGAAAAAATTTTAATTCACTGTTTCAAAATTTCGATAATTTTCTTTCGAAAAAATGTTTCGATGCTACTTCGTTCAGAACGAGAAAAAATTGTTGGCGCTTTTTTTTAAATGAAATAGGTTTGAAACAGTGAAATTTTTTTGCGAATTTTGTTCCTCCCCCAAAAATAGTACTATTCTCCCAAACAACCAAATTTGATGATTTTTTTTTGTTCACATCAAAAAAAATTTTGGATCACGCGAAAAAGATTTTTTTTTCGATTTTTGTTTTTTTTTCAACCTGATAAAAATCTTGCCACGTATCTTTTGTCATATACGTGGCAATACTAACCACAAACTGAAATCCCAGAAATTTAGGGCTTAATTGGTTAAAAAAAACAAAAATCGAAAAAAAACTTTTTTCGCGTGATCCAAATTTTTTTTTTTGTGTGAACAAAAAAATCATCAAATTTGGTTGTTTCTGAGAATGCGTGTCCCAAAAATCTCAACTAACATTGTTAAAATGATGATTTTGTTGCTGCTGCCGTCGTTGTTGATTATTGTGATTTGTGTTAAAATTTGGAGAAATTTGTGCATTTTGTTGGGATATTTCATAAACATCATCGAGTGGATTTTCGAAATAATTGAAACCTGCAAAAAATGGGGATTTTTTTAGGGAAAAATTAGGAAACCACGTGGACTTTGAAACTTTGAAGTGAAAAATTTCTTTGCTGGATTTTTTTTAACTCACAGAAAATTTGTTGAATTCCTATTTTCTGACGAATTTCAATTGAGAAATGATGGAAAAATTCGAATATTGGCAAAAAAGTCAGAACACGTAGATTGTTTTTAAATTTTTTGACGTGAAAGTATTTAGCAAAAGATTTTATTTTCAATTTTTTTTTTGCAAAATAAATCGTGAGGTTTCTCGAATTCGGAAGTAAGTAATTTCTGGATCTTTCGGGCTAAGATATCAGAAAAATTTGGAAACTTCGCGTGAAAAGTGAATTTTTGTGAAAATTATATTCTCAACTTTCTCTGAAATCCGCTTCTCTTTTCAATTTTCAAGTTTTTTTCCCGAAGATTCCAACCCCAAAAATCCTCTCACCTCTCTGATCGCCGGTCCTTTCAAAATCTCGCATTCTGCAAATGGTTTTTTGAAAAAATCCCATTATTATTAGATATTGTTGCTTTTGTAAGCAAAATAATATAAAAATGAGAAAAGGTGGGGTAGGAAGAGTTTTGTTAAACAAATATAAGGAAAATATTTAGGGGGAAAACTATTTGACCAAGCAAAAAAATTGAAGGATTTACTTCCTTTCTTTTTATTTTGAAAAACTAAACACATCAAGATCAACTCGAAATTGGCGTTTTTTTAAACAAAATCGATAGTTTTTTGTCTGATAAGAAGAAACAAGCAATGCAAATATTGAGGATGCTTTTGCTTTATCGGCATAAAGAAAAAGAGAATTGGTTGCGAAATAGGAATGAACTTTGCAAATGAGAAGCAAGCAATTGTATCTTTTTTGAGCCAATTGGAAAATAACGCAATTGCTCATTGATGATGAGGAATGTAAATAAACAAAAAATGATGAATAAATAAATAAAAGTCTACGTTTTTGAAAAGGTCAAATTTGTAATAGCAGGCACGCTGAATCCAATTGAGGGAGAAAACCGGTTTTTAGAACGAATCGATCGATAAATCAGTGGAGGCAAAGCCTAGCCGATGAGAAAAACACGTGTTTTAGTTTTCATAACAATTGTTTATTAACAATGGGAAAAAAGAAAACAACTTATGAGACGAGGGAAGCAGCGGTGGCTGACTCGTACTTCCAGGTTGGTGGGAGTTGTTTCTTGGTTTTGTAGTATCTGGCCAAACGGTGGATACGTGATTCGACCAAAATGAGACGGTATTTGCTGTCGATATCTTTGCGAGATCTCTCAAGATGCTTGCGGATGGCGACGGCTTTCTTGACCAAGTGGTACAAATCTTCTGGGAGCTCTGGAGCCATTCCCTGGAAAAAATTGGTTAGATAAAGTTGGGGGAAAGGGAAAATTGGTTGGATTGTCATCGTGTTATTGAGACACGACCTGATTTAGTCGCACCTCACCCAAAAACAAGATGTTTCATATTGCTCTCATTTGACGGCTGGCATGGATAAGATTGGATCCGATAACCAGTGCTTTTAAGGAGCGTATTCTAACTGTCCCAAAAACCAACCTTGGATTTCAAGATACGGAAGATCTTGTTTCCGGCAAGACGGCGGACTTGTCCAACTCCGTGGGAATCCCTGAGGATAACACCGATTTGGGATGGACGGAGACCCTGCAAAATCAGACGTTTAATCTTGTCATATGCAAGTAAAAGGTAACCGAGTGGCGCACTTTTAGGTACGATAAACGGCCCTTCTGAACTCATGCAGGTATTCCAACCCTGACTCCCTATACCAAGGAATTCTGCATGAATCCAGTTATTGTGATCGTATGGTAGTTATCAGAATCGCACTGAATAACTCCTCTGATCTTTCGCAAACCTTCTTGGCAAGCTTGACGATGTGGTCTTGGACATCTTCGGCGGTGAGTTTTTGCCATGATGGAACCGAGCGACGGTATGGGATGGCGGATTTCGCCATACCCTTTCCTGGATTGTGCATGCGACCCATGTTTACCTAGAAAAACCGAATTTACACTGGGAAATGGGAGATTAGTGGACTTCTCCACGAAAAAACTGAAGAAAAAGAACAGAAGTGAAAAGTGAGAAGAAAGAAAACAAAAAAGAGAAGGGCCTACACATTGGTATACGGTAACACTCAGTGGGCTGTGTTTGTTCGCCACAAGGATCCAAGCAGAGGCAGTGCATGTGCCTTGACTTTTTCTTTTTGTTTTTTTCGCATCTTTTCGATTGCACAATATTGCCCAATTTTGCGTTTCTCGTTGTCAATGTCTTGTTTAATCGATCAAAATACAAGTCGCCTATATAAAAGACCAAAATGCCTCATTCATAAATATTGATTTTTTTGAAGATCAGGGTGTTATGGCCGACAGTGGTGAAGCAACAACAAGCACTGCTGGAAACAGTCGCGGGAGAGGCGGAAAACGCCGGGTCCCTAGAAGAAAACCTAATAATCAAGCTGGGGAAGTAAAAGATGGAGAAGAGCCCAAAAAAGCGAATCCAAGAGGAAATCGACGTGGAAGAGGCGGACAAGGTGAGCACTTTTCTCGAAGGTTTTGTTAAAACTGAATTCTTGTTTTCAGGAAACCCGCAAGGTTTCAGTTTCAACCCAAATGCTCCTGCATTTGTCCCCGGACCATCTACTTCTAATGAGAATCCAGTTCCAAGAGCGAATCAAAATCCGAATCCACATCAACGCGGAAGAGGTGGGAGAGGCCGCGGAAGGGGACGAGGAGGAAGAGTTCCAAATTTACCACAAGGAAGTAATATGCGAGAAACTCTTATTTATCAATTAGAAAATAATAAGTATGATTGTCCAATTTGTTTCCACAAAATCATAACGAAACAAGGTTTATGGTCATGTCAAGTTTGCTATCAAATGTTTCATATTTCAACTGGTTGTATAATTGATTGGGCAAGATCAAGTCGAGACAAAGAAGATGACAATAAATGGAGATGTCCAACTTGTCAAAATAAAACCGAAGTCATGCCTTTCAATTATTATTGCTTCTGCGGAAAACAACGTAATCCAACATATCAATTGGGAGAAACACCGCATAGTTGTGGAGATGTTTGTGGAGGAGCAAGAAAATTTGGATGTCCACATCCTTGTGCTGAATATTGTCATCCTGGACCACATCCAGAATGTCAACAACAAATGGAAAAATTATGTAATTGCGGAAAACTTGCAAAAACTGTGATGTGTGGAAGTGGGAATCCGATAATGTGTGAGGATGTTTGTGGAAAAGTATTGTCATGTGGAACTCATACTTGTACTAAGATTTGTCATGCTGGAGAATGTGAAGAATGTACGCTAGTTGTCGAACAAGGTAAGCTACAAGAAAAGCATTGGGTTTTTCAAATTGAAAATGATTGTTTTAACTTGCCACGTCATAGTTCACGTCAAAATACAAAATATTTTCTTTCAGAATGTTTCTGTGGCGAATCACTTCGTGAAGTCATCTGCAATCCAGATTCACACGAAAAATACAATTGCGGCAAGAAATGTCAAGGATTCTATGATTGCAAAAATCACAAATGCGAAAGAAATTGCCACGATATCTCCAAAAATGGCTGTGGTGAATGTCCCCAAAGTATTTCTCGCATCAAAAATTGTCCCTGTGGCAAAAAATCGTTGAAATCCAATGAAAGAACGTCTTGTTTGGATGCGATTCCAACTTGCGGATCGATTTGTGATAAATTGCTAGAATGTGGAAATTATGGAAAACCACATAGATGTCGAGAATTGTGTCACGAAGGAAAATGTCCGCCGTGTAAATTGAATACGGCTGTGATTTGTAGATGTAAAGCTATGAAAACACAAATGACATGTGAAGAATATTTAGAGGTTTTGAGAAATGGTAAGATTTTCTGGAAAATCATTGCTCATTTCAAAAATGTTCACTGTTTCAACATTTTTATATTTATGGAAAATTCAGTTTTTCATAATTTCAAAATTTTCAGGCGGAGAATATTTGTGTACAAAACGATGCAAAAAACGAAAATCATGCCTAATCCACAAATGCCAAGAGAATTGTTGCACACAAGAAGAGCACATTTGTATGCAAATATGCAATAAAAGACTTGGTTGTGGAACTCATTCTTGCGATTTGATTTGTCACGCTGGACAATGTGCACCGTGTTTGCGAGCCGATTTTGAGGATAAATATTGTCATTGTGGAAAAACTGTGCAAATGGCACCGGTTGCTTGTGGAGCAAAACCGCCAGAGTGTTTGGAAGTTTGTGCGAGAGAGCAAGTTTGTGAACATAGTGTTAAGCATAAGTGAGTTATTTTTGACTTTGAAAGGGACAACGGGGTACTTAAAAGTAAATAAGCTTCTTAAACCCACGTTTCCAGATGTCATCCTTATACAAATTGTCCTCCTTGCACTGAATTAACCACAAAATGGTGTTATGGTCAACATGAGCAACGAAAAACAATTGCTTGTCATATTCAAAGTTTTTCATGTGGAGTTATTTGTGGAAAACCTTTGGCTTGTGGAAATCATGTTTGTATGAGAAGATGTCATGGAGATGAATGTGAAAAACCATCAGAAAAATGCATCAAAAAATGTGAAATTCTTCGAAATGGTTGTGAACATATTTGTGGTCTTCCTTGTCATGGAAAAACTGATTGTCCTCCTTCAGCTTGTCAAACTATGGTAAAAGTAACATGTGAATGTGGACGAATTAAAAATGAGATGAATTGTTGGAATGTTGATAAAATTATGAATAAGGAAAAGGAAAGTGCAGAAAAAACGGAGGAAAATGAGAAGAAAGAAAATATTGAGGAGAAGAAGAGCAATTTGAAGAGATCTGATAGTATGACACAATTAAATTGTATAAAATGCGATGAAGAATGCAAAAAATTGGAAAGAAATCGAAAAGTGGCTGAAGCATTAGCAATTGAAGTTGATGAACAAGGCGAAACAAATCTAACACCAATTATTACATTCCCATGTTATTTGAAAGATATGGTTAGAACACATTTGGATTTTGTTAAAACCGTTGAGAAGGTTTTTGATGGAATGTTTGAGCAATTGAGTGATGCCACAAATCCTCATAACAATGTTTGTTCACATACTCCACCTCTCAGCGTTGAAAAACGTCGATTCATTCATGAATACGCTCATTATTTCAATATTCAATCAGAAAGTGTTGATCAACCACCAAAAAGATCAGTTGTTCTAACAGCGACACGTGGAAAATCACATCAACCATTGGTTTATATTAGCGAATTGGTGAATTATAAAGGAGCATTGAAAACACCTGGAAATACAGTAATCAGGAAAGAATTGATGGATGAAGTTAGAAGAGAATTAAATAGTGGAAATAATGGAGGAGATGAAAAAGGAATGACAACATTGAAAACTACTGAAAGAATGGTTTATAAAAGAGAAAGTCGACCGATTAAGGTTAGTGCATTTTTGTGCTGAAAATTATGGTTTTTGAGAAAAAATTGTAAATTTTTCTATTGAAAAAAAAATGATAATTTTGATGTGAAAATCGTGAAAATTCGCTAATTTTGAACTAAAAAATCTCGAACTTTATCATAATTTTCGAAAAATAAAAATAGGTTCTCAATTTTCAGCAAATCGCCCCATCTGTCCCGGTTTCTCAGAAAAACATGTTTTCTCTACTTGGAAGTGATGATGAAGATGAAAACGATGAGCAAAAACCAACGAGTTCGAAAAATGTTGCTCCGGAAAAAGATTGGTGGAATGAAGAGACTGAAAAAGAAAAAGAAATGTCTGAAAAAGAAGAAGATGGTTGGAAAAGAGTGGAGCCCAAAGAATATGTTGTGGAAATTGAAAAAGAAGTTGAGATAACTCCTGATTCTCTTGATTTGCCAGCTGAAAATCCCGAAGATTCGACACAAAAACCTGAAGAAGAGGGAACTTGGGAAGATCTTGTTGTGTAAAAATATCATTTTTTTTTTCAAATTGTATACGGTGTTTTCTTTTTTGTTGAACGGTTTAATGAATTTTTTGACGGTTTTTTATTTAAGTTTGATCTTAACTGGTTTTATTTGCCAGCTTTATATTTTCTTTTTCGTGATTTTAGCTTCAGATCAGCTAAATTTGTGTGTTTTCTAGGAATTGGGCAAAATGCAGTGCGATGATGTGACTTGGAATATTTTGCACAAAGGGCAGTGCTCGTTTAAAGCATGGTGAGGAATTTTTCGAACAAATTGGGAACTTCGTGAAAAATTAGGGATTTTTAAGTGTAAAAATCATGAAAATCGATAATTTTAACACAAAAAGTGAAATTTATCATAATTTAAAACAAAATAAAAATAGCCTCTAAACCTTGTTGAGTTTTGGAAAAATGATTTTTTCTGAAAATTTTTGTTTTCAAGAAAGATCTCAACGCAGATTTTCATCCCAAAAATTCCCAATTTCTTTCAGGTCAAAACCGAAAATGTTTTGTCGTAATGAGTGGAATTTGACTGGTATGTGTAATCGAGCTTCTTGTCCATTGTCAAATTCACAATATGCAACTGTTCGAGAGGAAAATGGTGGGTTTTTTGGGAGTTGGTGTAAAAATTGGGTATTTTTCAAATGAACAAGGCTAAAATTGTTATAATTTTATTTTCGAAATTTTTGAAACAATGGAGTTTGGGACTTTTTGAATTGCAATTTTTTATGATAATTTTCCTCTGAAACATCCAAACTCACCCAATTTTTGAATTTTCACACTTTTAAAATCTCACTGTTTCAAACATTTTGGAAATAAAAACCGTTATCTCATTTTTTTGATGGACAGTGCGCAAATTTTTGTATTAGCAGAAAATTTGGAATTGTTGAATTTTATTCAGATTTTCGGTCATTGCCAGGCTGAAAATTGGTTTATTTCTGATTTTGAATTACTTGTTTCATAGTAAAAAAATAAAAACACAATTTTTCATTTTTGAAAATTTTGAAACTGTGAGCTTTCGAGAATTAAAAGGCATTTTTAGTACCTGGCTCATATTGTCAATCCGAAAATATAAGAACCGTGGAAGAGAAAACCAAACTACAGTAGTCTTCGCGGCTGCTTTGATCTTTTGTACCGATAGAGGAAATATTTGGTTTTCTAGGCCATATCGGTTCTCTTCCAAGGTTCACAAAATTTCGGACTGACATTATCTTCACACGAAAATACTCAAACTTATTCCAAATTTGAAATTATTGAAACAGTGAGATTTTGGGAACTTTATGTTTCATTTTTGTTCAAAAAATACAGTAAATACTTCAAAATTATCCCAATTTAAACATTTTTCTTTCATAAATCTCTCAAATTTTGCAGGTGTCTGCTATCTTTATGCCAAAGTAATCGAACGTTCTCATTATCCTCGTCGACTTTGGGAAAAAACAAAACTCTCAAAAGACATGAACAAAGCATTGGAACAAATCAGCGATCAATTATTGCATTGGAGCGAATTTGTTCGACACAAATGCAAAGCTCGACTTGTTCGAATTCATCAATATTTGATTCGAATGAGAAAAATGGCAGTTCGAGGAAATCAGAAGAAATTGATACCAATTGGAAGAAAAGTTGAGAGAAGAGAGAAAAGAAGAGAGGAAAAAGCATTGGTTGCTGCAAAATTGGATCATGCTATTGAAAAAGAATTGTTGGCCAGATTGAAGTGAGTTTGAGCGGAAAATTTTTGGTTTTACATGATTTGTTGTCCCTCATTTGTCTTGCTGAAAATCTGAAATTTTTAAATTTGAATAAGCTTAAAAGTTATTGATATTAATGTTCTTTATAAGGAAGAAAGCTAAGGTTATCTTTTAAAACGTATTTTTCTCGGTCTTAATTTTTCATGGCATCAAGGAAAAAAAAAATCAAAAATGCCCTTTTGTTTGTTCCCAAAACAAACCTCTAAAAACCGGAATTTTGTTACAGACAAGGAACTTACGGAGATGTCTACAATTTCCGACAAGAAGCCTTCGAACAAATGTTGGATAACACAGAACAAGAAAAAGAATTGGAAATTGAAGAAGAAACTGAAAGAGATGATGAAGATGTCGGAAAAACACAATATGTTGCTGATTTCGATGATTCAGAAGATGAAGCTGAAGATATTGAAGATGGACATTTTACACCACCAGATACTGATTCGGAAAATGAAGAAGAATGGCAACAAGAACAAGAAGAATCGAGTGATGAAGGAGAGGATTCAGATGAAGAAATGGAAGAAGAACCACCAAAGAAAAAGGCGAAGAAAGTTGTGAAAAAGAAGAAGGTTGAACCAAAGAAACCAGTCAAGAAATTGAAGAAGAAACGAGCTCATGTCGAAATTGAATATGAAGAAGAAACTGAGCCAAGACAACGTGTTAAGGCTTAAATTCTGGGTGGATTTGGGGCAATTCTGGCGTTTTTAAGGATTTTAGAATTTTCCACTGAAGTCCTTATCTTCATCTGAATTTTCAAATTCCCCATTTTTCTCCAAATTTTAATTATTATTTTTGTTGACCTGTTATCTCCCTTTGTTCCTTTTCCACATTTTCACTGATTTTTTTAAAAACCGAAATTCAAATTTTCAATTTCCCCTTTTTTTCTCCATTTGTTGTTGTCTGTTATGAAATTTATCGTATTTATTCATTTTTTTTCAGATTTTCACTGGTTTTCTTTTGAATCCAGATTCAATATCTCATAATTCTAGATTTTTTCCAGCTCTTCAAATATATTTTTCAGGTTTAAATCAAAAAGCGACTCATGGATTCGCCGGCTTGGATGTTCACCAAGGCGTTGAGTCATCGACAAAAGGTTGGTTTTTGAAGTTTGGCGGGAAAAATTGTGAAATTTTGTGCCATTTCATACAAAAAATACCGAAAGTTTAGAATTTTCACTGGTATTTGATTAAAAATTATTTTTCATAATTATAAATGGAAAAATTTATTTCCAAATTGAAATTATCGAAATACAGGAAGCCCTTTATTTAAAAATTAGTTTTACCTATTTTTGCACCAAAAATTACACGTAGTTTTCAAGGAAAAAAATCACTGTTTCAAAATTTATATGATTTTTGCAAGTGGAAACTGGAATTTAATAGAAGCAATGTGGAGATTCCTCAAAAACTAAATATATTATTTCAGGTTTGCCGCCTTTACAAACGTTGTCTTCGTGAAGTTGATAATTGGTATGGTGGTGATAATCTCGAAGTTCGTTTCCAAAAATGCATTATTCGCGCTCGTTTCGACGCAAATTCGCAAGAAATCGACACGCGAAAATCGCAAATTCTTTTGGCTGATGGATGTCGCCAACTTTGGGAGAAACGACACTTCAAACCATTCCGTTTTGCATTGGATCCCGGAGGTAGCAGTTTTGACAGAGAACGCGAATCTCCTGATGAAATTGTTGATTCGGATCAATGGACATTGGCCGAAAAAGAACAATTCCCATATTATTTCAATACACGTGAACAACGCAAAAAAGAATTGTTGACGCATTGGGCGAAAATTGAAAAGGCTTGGGATGCGGAAATTGCGGCGATTCAAACTGAATTGCCAAAAGCGAAAGAGATTTCGAAATAGAAATGAGACAGACAAATACATGAAAATAAATATGTAGAGTAATTCTTTTTGTTTTTTGAGTAAATAAAGTAATTTTTGTAGGGTTTTTCGTAGAATTTTTTGAAGTCATTTGGTTGAGAAATACCATTTTATATCTATTTTCAGTATATTTGTTGTTAAAATTTTTCTTGGAAAATTCCACTGTTTCAAGAGTTTAATGTTTCTGAAAATTTTGATAGATAGTTCCAAAAGTTTTGTATTATTCGATCTCAAAATTCAACTTCTAGAAGATTTACTGAAATTTCACATAAAAGTAATGTTTTGAAACAGTCAATTTTCTTGTAAAAAAAGTACATAACAATTTTTTCTTTGAAAAAATTCACTGTTTCAGAAAATTGCTCTAATCAAATTTACAGAAACCTGTTGGTTTGTGACAGATTCTCGTTATAAAATTTTGATTACTTCATTTTTTTTTCTTCAACAGCCTGGCTTCAATAGAAATTTTAGGATCCATTTCAAAAAATCAAATTTTTGAAACAGTGAGAATTTTCAATCATCATAAAATAATTATTGATTTTTTCCGACATGCAATGTGACTTTTATCATCATTTTTCCTCCAAATTTGTCTATTTTTGCAGATGGATGGTTCCAATGGGTTAACTTGTGTTACATGCAGAGTGGTTTTCGAGAATCCCGAATTGCAAAGAGAACATTATAAATCTGAATGGCATCGATATAATTTGAAAAGATTGGTAAGTGGATTTTATTGGAGCCACGAAAATATACGTTTCAAAAGTAATAGAAATTTTTCTTTTATTTTTGGGGTGATTCGTGTTTTTCGGAAAATAAAATAAAATTCCCAAAATTTCACTGTTTCAAAAATTGCAAAAATTAAAAATCTCAACCGATGTTTTGATTGTCTTATTCATTGAACTCAATGTAAAGTTTTATTGAGAATATCCTATTTTCAGACAGCTGATCTTTCTGCAATTCCTCTCGAATTATTCACCGAAAAAGTTGCGAATTTTCAAAACTCGACAACACAAAAATCTACAGTACCCCAAGTGCCAGCAAGTACGCTCTACTGCAAACCATGCAAAAAACAAATCAAATCCGAAAATGCGATGACAGATCATTTGGCAAGCAAAAAACACAAAGAAATGGTCAAAAGTTTGGAAAATGGAGAGAAAAAAGGGCCGAAACAACCAAGGAAAAAAGTGGAGAAAGTTGAAGTGGAACTGAAAGAAGCGGAAGCAGCAACAGAAGAGGAAGAAGATTCAGATTCGGATAGTTCTGGATGGGAAACTGATGAAGATCAAGATCAAGAAGATTTGGAATTGAATGAAGAAGAAGCTTTGCCGGTCACAAGTTGTTTGTTCTGTCCACAGACAAAGAATAAATTAGAAGAAATCAGAGAACATATGAGATTTCATCATGGATTTGTGTTGCCCGATGAGAAATATTTGATTGATGAACAAGGATGTTTGGAGTATTTGGGTTGGTTTTTGTAGGGAGTGGGAGAGAAATTACTGTGTTTTTTGATGGAAAATTCGAGAAAAATTCACATTTTGAGCTCCTACAAAATAGTAATAAGAAAATGCATATTTTTTCGCTCAATTTTCGGTCACTTTTTATTTCAAATTGTCAAAAATAAAATTGTGTCACAAAATGTTCGGAAAATTTGCTAGACAAATCGACCCACTGATTTTTCTTCTAGTTTTTCTCGTAAAATTTAGCAGCCGGAAATTCTAGAAAATTTACAATTACTGGATTTTTTGAAACAGTGAAAATTTTTGAATTTTTGGTTTTTTTTTTCGCCGGAGAAGTTTAAAAAGTTGTTTTGCAAATTGAATCAACTCAGTGAGTCATCGAAAGAAATTTTCATTTTCACCAATTTTCGAAACAGTGAACATTTTTTAAACAACATAAAAATTTAAAAAAAATGTTCATTAAAAAATCTGAAATTTCGGATCATAAATTTTGAATTTTTGTTGTCCTAAAACTTTATTTGCGCATCAAAAAATATAAAAATTCAGATTTTTAATCAAATGTTGAAACAGTGAAAAGTTTTACGAAACAAAAAAAATTATATTTGTTTTTGTAGGTCTCAAAGTTGGTGCTGGTCGTTGTTGTATTTATTGTCCGGATCGAAAAGCTCGATTTGCAAATGTGGAAAGTTGCCAAAAACATATGCGAGACAAAGAACATTGTAAATTGAGAAGAGATCCGAATAGTATGATTGAATTGGATGATTTTTATGATTATAGGTGAGGAAATTGGGGAGAAAGGTTTGAAAATGTGAATTAACAACGTTTTTTTCCCCAAAAAATTTTCTGCGAAATCACATGAAAATTTGTGATCCAACATTTATGAAAATTTTGAAACAATGATTTTTTTTTGATTTTTTGGTTTCAATTTTTTCATCAAATATCCGGATTTTTTCTGAATCGTGCAATGCAATTTTCCAACAAAAAATGAAATTTCAGTTCAATGTACGAAAACGACGAAATGAATGATCAAATAATCGATGATGGTTGGTCTTTGACACTTCCATCTGGTGCAACTCTAGGACATCGACATCTTTTCCGATATTTCAAACAATATTTGAGACCAGTTGATGGAACACAAAGGATATTATCGAAAGCTGCATTGGAGAAAGCAAGAGGAATTTATCCACAATTGGCATGGACTGGAACTACTGGAGGTGGAGGTAGGATTGATTTTTGAGGGAAGGGGGAGAGCAGGGTTGATTTACTTCAAATTTTCGAATTTCTAAAAAAAAATTTAACATCTAAAAAGTATGAATAAAGATTGAGTACTTGACCTCTTTTTTTCAATCGGAAAATTTCAACAAACTATATTTTAACTATTTTTAAAAATTAAAATGAACTATTTCCAACCTTTATTTCTTTCCTAAAATCCCCTATTTTTGCAGTGATCCAAGCTCGAAAAGTCGCTCGTGACATGAAATTCGTCGAAAGATTCCGTCGTCGTTTCGATCTTCGCGTCGCTTGCAAATCCAACAAATTGTTCAAAACTCGTGGATTTGTTGGAGATAATCATTAAATTTCTGTTCGGTTGTTTTTCCTTGTTTTTTCTTGTTCTTGTTGTTAACTCATAAATTCTACTACGTTGAAAATTGGAGTTCGTCAAAAATTTCTATTAAAAATTCAACTTTTTTTCCATTTGTGTCGAACAAATTCGCTCCAATGCAATAATTGATCGCTGATTTGTTCCAATGCTTTGTTCATGTCTTTTGAGAGTTTTGTTTTTTCCCAAAGTCGAATTCGAAAAAACGTCATGATTTTTTAGCAGAAAAAATTTTGAATAAAAACATTTGCTGTGTAAGTCTCTCATGCCAAAGATTTATGTATAAAAAACAAAAAGAAAATAAAGAATTGGCAAAAAAGGAAAACTTATATTTTTCAAATTGAAAATTCGATGTTCAGGCCGGAAGAGGCGCAAAATTCGCCGAAGATGTTCTTGAGCTTCGAGTAGGCCTGTAATAAACAATTTTACTGGTAACTTGTTTTTTTGTATGAAAATTTGCTTACCTCCTGATTTGAGTTTTTGCTGAATTCGGCGAAACTCTCGTTAACTGTTCCAATCAACAGATCATACTTGTCCTGTTTTTGACGAATTTCTCTTTGAACAGCAGAGAGCTCCATTGATTTTCGCTCTTTTTTTGTCTTCATATCGGTCAACATTTGACATTTGATTTCGTTTTCTTGGACAAGGTTCAATACATTCGATTGTGCTTCTTTGAGAATCATCTTCGTATGTTCAAACGTCTTGAGCATTTCGATATGAGATCTCTTCAATTCTTCAAACTCGGTGTCTTTCTCAGCCAATGTTTTTCTCTCCATCTCGAGCTCAAGTTTCATCAATTCAATAGTTTCATCTCTTTTTGTGATCTTGAGAGTTGCCAAATTCAAACTGTTTGAAATTCGTTTCATTTGAGACTCCAATCGGTCATTTCTCATCAACAATTCCGAAGTTTCGGACCTCTGTAAAAACGAACATATGTCGTTATTAAAGATCAACTAGCTTAAAATAAAACTCACAATTGTTGAGTCCGGGGAAAATGGCGACGATGAAATTTTTAATTACCTGAAAAAAAACCCATTGGAAGGAAAATTATAGAGGAACAGAAAAAGAACATGAGTGAAAAGTGAGAAGAAAGAAAACAAAAAAAAAGATATTGGCCACACACATTGGTATACTGCTCAGCACTTGACTCTGTAGACTGACTGTACAAATTGAAGAAGTGTGAATACAGCGAATGAACGCTGTACCTACACTTTTTTTCCCGAAAATCGTAGGTTCATTTTATCTTCAGCGTAGCTACGAAAAAAATCAAATTCGTAGCTACGCAGATGATAAATCGTTATTACGCACACCTTAAATTCTGACGAGAGCTGCCAAGCGTCACACAATCAGAGACGAAAACGTAGGTACAGCGTATCTACGCTGTAGCTACACAATTCGCGGACAGAAATTAAGTGAAGTGACCGCTCTATAAATATTATTTTTGAATCCGTAGCTACGCCGTTGCTGTTCTGTACACGGTGCGCTTTCCTTTACTCAGGAAGAAGGATGCGAGGTAGCGTGCTACTTGGCAGCAAGCTGCGCTATATCCGCTGCTACATCGCAAAAACTCTGCTGCTAGTGGTCATATGTTCGCTGCTACATAGCATTTTTGAAAAACAGCGCTGCTACCTGACTATACTTCGCAAGAAAATCGCAAATTTCATTTAACCGCGCTGCTACCTAGCACTTTTTCATGCGACTCGCTGTCCGATAGCGGAATCCCGCATTTTCGCATTTTACTGCGCTGCTAGTCTACATCCTTCTTCCTGAGTACCCGAACACCCGTTGTGAAAAAAAAAGAAAAAGAAATAGAGAAAAGGGTCAGAGACAAAGAGGAAACAAGCGAAAAAGAAAGGTGATGCAATGAGGGCAGCGACGAAATTTTTTTAATACACACAAAAGGGCTGCCACGAAGAGGTGAGCGCGTTGCAATAGAGCGCGTTTTCTCTCCTCGCCAGCAAATTTCACAACGGGTCTTTTGTTCAGGCGACGTAAAGGGAAGCGCACCTTAAGGTGAGTACTTTTCTTGGAGGTTTTAAAAAGCTGAATTCTTGTTTTCAGAGAAATTTCTAAATCGCTTATTTATCAATAAGAAAATAATAAGTATGATTGTCCAATTTGTTTCCAATAAATCACAACGAAAGGTTTATGGTCATGTCAAGTTTGCTATCAAATGTTTCATATTTCAACTGGTTGTATAATTGATTGGGCAAGATCAAGTCGAGACAAAGAAGATGACAATAAATGGAGATGTCCAACTTGTCAAAATAAAACCGAAGTTATGCCATTCAATTATTATTGCTTCTGCGGAAAACAACGAAATCCAACGTATCAATTGGGAGAAACACCTCATAGTTGTGGAGATGTTTGTGGAGGAGCAAGAAAATTTGGATGTCCACATCCTTGTGCTGAATATTGTCATCCTGGACCACATCCAGAATGTCAACAACAAATGGAAAAATTATGTAATTGTAGAAAACTTGCAAAAACTGTGATGTGTGGAAGTGGAAATCCGATTATGTGTGAAGATGTTTGTGGAAAAGTATTGTCATGTGGAAGTCATACTTGTACCAAAATTTGTCATGCTGGAGAATGTGAAGAATGTACGCTAGTTGTAGAACAAGGTAGGCTTGAGAAATGATTTATTCAATTTGACACGTTGAAATTGAACATATTTATTTTCAGAATGTTTCTGTGGCGAATTAATTCGTGAAGTCATCTGCAATCCTGATTCACATGAAAAATACAATTGCGGCAAAAAATGTCAAGGATTCTATGATTGCAAAAATCACAAATGCGAAAGAAATTGCCACGATATCTCAAAAAATGGGTGTGGAGAATGTCCTCAAAGCATTTCTCGCATCAAAAATTGTCTGTTTGGCAAAAAATCGCTGAAATCGAATGAAAGAACTTCTTGCTTGGATCCGATTCCAACTTGCGGATCGATTTGTGATAAATTGCTAGAATGTGGAAATTATGGAAAACCGCATCGATGTCGAGAATTGTGTCACGAAGGAAAATGTTCGCCGTGTAAATTGAATGCTGCGGTGATTTGTAGATGTAAAGCTATGAAAACACAAATGACATGTGAAGAATATTTGGATGTTTTGAGAAATGGTAAGATTAATTTTAAATTTGAAAATGTTTCAACATTTTTATATGAAATTTTTAGATTTGTCATAGTCTCAATAAAAATGTTCTGTATTGCGAGACAAAGAACATTGTGAATTGAGAAGAGATCCGAATAGTATGATCGAATTGGATGATTTTTATGATTATAGGTGAGCTGGTTTTGGGGGAGACATTTGGGCTGAAAATGTGTAGAACAATCTCTTGAATTATGATCAAATTTTTTTTTCATTATCAGAATTTAAATCCTTGAAAATTTATGATCAAAATTTTCTAAAAAGCTTAGAACAGTGTTTTTTTCAGATGAACAATTAATTTTTTTTTTTGAGAAAAGCACTAATTTTTCACTCTAGTTTTTAAAAGTATTGCTGGTTTTCAAGGATATACTTTTCAAATATTCAAAACATTATTGAAACAGTGATGTTTTTGTTCAGTATAATTTTTAAAAATTTAGTTTCGAAAAAAATAGGAAATTTAATTTTGTCGTCAAAAATTACTGTTTCAAGTAGTTCCTAAATTATAGTGTGCCTTATATTTTCAATATTTGTTTGCAGTTTTATACACAAAACTATGATATTATTTTTTCCAAAACAAAACACATTCAAACCCCTTAATAAAAAAAATAAAATTTCAGTTCAATGTACGAAAACGACGAAATGAATGATCAAATAATCGATGATGGTTGGTCTTTGACACTTCCATCTGGTGCAACTCTAGGACATCGACATCTTTTCCGATATTTCAAACAATATTTGAGACCAGTCGATGGAACACAAAGGATATTATCGAGAGCTGCGTTGGAGAAAGCAAGAGGAATTTATCCGCAATTAGCATGGACTGGAACTACTGGAGGTGGAGGTAGGCGAGATTTTTGAGGGAGGAGAGGGATGGAAAAATTTGGAGGATCTATTCGGGTAAAAATATTTGATCAACAATTTACGATTTAAAAACTATGTTTTTTCATCAAAATAAAATGATTTTTGGGTTAAAACGGATTTTGAACATTACATTTTTTCTACCGTTTCAAAGAGATTTCATGTGTTTTTTTTGAGAAATTCCTATTTTGATTCTTTGTTGGAGGATTTCGAAAAAAATTAAAATTAGTTTTTGATATTTTCTGATCCGAAGTTTTTTTTTTGTTAAATAAACGTTTTCAATTTTATTCCATAAAATGTTTATTCAGTTCGAAAATAAATACTCCATTCAGGGAATTTCGACAAATTACGTTTTTACTATCTTTAAAAAAAACAATTTCCATCCTTTTTTTCTTCTCCATATCCCCTTATTTTTGCAGTAATCCAAGCTCGAAAAGTCGCCCGTGACATGAAATTCGTCGAAAGATTCCGTCGTCGTTTCGATCTTCGCGTCGCTTGCAAATCCAACAAATTGTTCAAAACTCGCGGATTTGTTGGAGATAATCATTAAATTTCTGTTCGGTTGTTTTTCCTTGTTTTTTCTTGTTCTTGTTGTTAACTCATAAATTCTACTACGTTGAAAATTGGAGTTCGTCAAAAATTTCTATTAAAAATTCAACTTTTTTTCGGTATCGATTCCTTTTTTCCTTTTTTGTTGTTTATTTCTGTTGCTCTTCTTTTCTTTTTTTTTCTTTTTTTGCTCTGAAACGAAGAGGAGCCAGAAAACAGAAAAAGCCTCTTCTCAATTTCTCGTGCATTCCAAATTGTCTTTTCTTTTTGGCTCTTTTACCAAATGGGACTTTTCATCATCTCATTTTTTGGTGCACGAGCAATCGATTTTTTTTTAGTTTTTGGAATTTCTTGAGCTACAAAATTGTCTTGACTGTAACATTTTCCGCATTTTTTGAATATTTCGAGCTTTGACGAATTTTGACGCGTGGCAGAAATCTGACATCTGAATTTCGATAAAACTCTTTGCCACGTGGTTTTTGAATTTTCTTGGTAAATGGAAGATTTGTTTACAAGGGAAGTGTATAAGGTCCCGGAATAAATTTTTGATGAAACATATCGAAATATACCAAATCGACCATTCTGATCACAAATCCGAAGTTAAAATTTTGGTATATTTCGATATGTTTCATCAAAAGTTTATTCCGGGACCTTATACACTTCCCTTGTTAGTTCAAATTTTGTCCCAATAAATTTTAAGCCAAGAATTGCCTTGGGAGTTCGACATGTTTTCAAAAATATCTTAAAACTGTCATTTTTTTGACACATGACTTTTCGAAATTCTTAACCACGTGGATTTCTGGAAAATATTTTGAAAACAAAAAATTTTGAACTTTTCGAGCAAATGTTTCACTTGAAATTTTTTCCACATGCTAACATTTGTTTTGAAAATTAAAAATTCAAAGGCGTCAAATTTCGCACCAAAGTTTCATTCATGCATTTTTTTTGAAAATTTCGAGATGATTTTTGACACGTGGCAACAAAATGACTAAAAATTCTTCTCAATCTTCCAAAATACCTGTGCCACGTGGATTTTCCGATTTTTTTGTAAAATTAAATTTTTCAAATGTCTCTTTGAATCTTTTTATATTTTTGAAAATTCAGATTTTTTTCTTGAAAATTCCAAATTTTCCAGATTTCTTTCTCAGATTTCCATCCCCAAAAAATGGTAAAATTAACAGAATCAGCAGTTTATATTCGAACAAAATGCTCAATCGAAAATGTGAAAAAACTAAATTTGTGGGGTTGTGGAATCGATGACATTTCAATTTGCGAAAAAATGCAAATGCTCGAAATTCTTTCGCTTTCAGTAAATGATGTCAAAACATTGAGACCACTGAAAAATTGCAAAAATTTGAAAGAAATTTATTTGCGAAAAAATCAAATCGAAAGTTTTGATGAGTTGGAATATTTGAGAGATTTGAAGAATTTGAAAGTTTTGTGGATTGATGAAAATCCATGTGTAAAAGGAATTGGAAATGGAGAAAATGATGTGGAAAATGAGGAGAAAAAACAAGCAGAATATCGAAGAAAAGTTGCAAAAATGTTGCCGCAATTGGAAAAATTAGATGATAAACGTAAGATATTTAGCGAGAAAAAAGTTGTGACGTGGCAAATCTACAGTAATTATTCAAAAATTCCCATATTTTCAGCTATAACCTCATCAGATTTGGCTGAAAATCCTCTGGAAAATCTAATCGATGATACAGTTCCTGAATGTGATATGCATACATCAATGTATTCAACAAGATCAACAAAAGCATCACAAAGTGAAGATTTGATGACTAGAAGTTTATATGGTTGGTTTTTGATCAATTTTTCCGTGATTTCAAATTATTTTAGGCTTGGAAAATAGTGTAAATTAATAATTTTAATGAAAAAAAAGATAAAAAATTCACTGTTTCAGAATTGTTATACGTTTTCGGTGATTTATTTGCTTTTTGGTCACAAAGTGTTTTCAGTTCATCCAAAAATCTTCAAAAAATTCTATAATTCCAAATAAGTTTTGAGAATAGTCCGAATTTCCGAAAAAAAAATTATCAAAAATTCACTGTTTCAGAATTTTCATATATTTTCCTAGATATTTTGTTTTTCGATGGCTTAATGGGTTTCGAGAAAAAATAATTCTGTCTCAAAAAAATCAAAGATTCATCCGATTCAGAAATTCCTCAAAAAGTTCCTTTAATTTCAATTTTTCTCAGTTCCCTCAACTTCTATTCCCACTCGAATTCTTCCATCTCAATTTTTGCATTTCGGCGACACTTCGGATGAGGAAAAACCGAAATCAATAAATCGATCGATATCTGTCGAAGTGGCTGGAATTCCAATGACTGAGGTATGTCACGTGGATTTTGGGACTCACAATTTATTATTATTATTATTCCAGGAAACCCATACAGTTTATTTGAATAATCCATCTTCAAATACTCCAATTCTTCAAATGTCTCAATCAATGTATTCTCGACCGTTTTTCGAAGAAGGAGAACCACAAAGTTCGGAAGCCGATGATGAATGGAATGATTTTAGTTTTGAAGAAGATCGACAATTTCCCCCGCCTCCATCAAGAATGCATCAAAGTATGTATTGTGAAAATCAAGGAGTTGATCATTTTGGACCATTAATTGGGCAAAAGGGAAGACCGGGATATGGAAGAAGTATTAGTATGCCGAGAAGACGAACACAACAATCACAATCGAGAGGAAGTTCGATGAGTCCAGCAAGGGTAAGAAATTTGGGAATGTGGATAGGATTACTGTGAAATTGGTGATCCACGTGTCAAATGTTATGGGGTGATTCAGGTCGAAAAAACAATTTAAAAAAAAACGTTTTTTACAAAAAAATTCGATTCAGCAAATGTCAAAAAACTATATTTTTTTCCACACAAAAATGAGATATCTCGCAGCGAAAATGTTTCAATGAAAAAAAAATGTCAAAAAATAGGAAAAAAATATAGTTTTTGGGCATTTGCTGAATCGAATTTTTTTGTAAAAAAACGTTGTTTTTTAGTTTTTTTTTCGACCTGAATCACCCCATTACGAAATTTTGAGGAATCTGGTACTTTTTTTGATGCCAAAAAAATTATTTTGAAAATATTACACGTGGATTTTCCCGCCAAAGACTTGAATTTCAAAAATTGTTACTTCTAACTGGAAATCCACGTGTTTAAAATTTTTTAATTCCAAATTCTCCGCCGAAAATCCACGTATCACCCTCAAATTTTCAGGAGCACCGTCTTTCAAAAATCATGTCAGCAGTTTCAGTTTTACTTGATGAATTGGATGCGGATAGTCTTCGACATGTTGTAGATGAAGCTCAGCGGAGAATCAAAAAACAACGATAATGCTTTTTGATCTACTCACGAAATAATGTTTTTTTTTCCAAATTCTATCGATTTTCTCTTCTCTTTTCATTTCATTTTGTTTTCTCTCAAAAAATGCCAATTTTTTGTGTGACACGAGATAAACACATTTTTGAGTTTTGGTTGGTCAAAGGTCTGCCTTTTTGTCTATTTTTTTGGGGCGAGTTGATTGATAAGATAACTTGATTATTTTGTGTTGTGTTTAGTTTTGTGTGCTCCGAGTGCTTTTTTATTGAAAGATTCGGAGTTTCTCTTAACACGTGGATTTTTGAGCTATAATTATGAACCTTTTCACTTTTTCCCCTCAATTTCAATCAAAATTACCTTACTTTAGAATGTCTCCTTCTCCGATCTTCTCCAGTGATATCAGCGGTGGTCTTTTCTTCATTAATGGAAAACGAACCACAATCACAGAAAATTCCGGAACTTTTGATGTTCTCGAGCCAAGAATCGGAAAAGTTGTTGCAAAATCGCCAATCGCTTCCGCGTCGCAAGTTGATGAAGTCGCGCGACTCGCCGCTGCTTCGCAATCCGCTTGGAGTTCTCAAACTGCTCTTGAACGTGGAAAGATTCTTCGAAAAGTCGCTGAATTGATCCGTGAAAATCTTGAAGAAATCGCAAGATTAGAAGTTCTAACCAATGGAAAACCAATTTACGAGGCTCGATGTGATATCGCAAGTTCTGCTGATACTTTTGATTTCTTTGCTGGAATCGCAACTGCTGCATTACAAGGAGATAATTTGGAATTACCAGGTGGACCATCTCAAAGAATTTGTTATACAACACGTGAACCATTTGGTGTTGTTGGTTTGATTGGTGCATGGAATTATCCCTTCCAAACTTGTGTTTGGAAAGTTGCACCAGCTTTAGCGGCTGGAAATGCTGTTGTTTATAAACCAAGTCCATTTGCACCAGCTTCGCCAGTTCTTCTTGGTGAAATTCTAACTTCTGCTGGTCTTCCAAATGGTGTTTATAATGTGGTTCAAGGTGAAGGTGAAACTGGAATTGCGATTTGTGAACATCCATTGATTTCAAAAGTATCATTCACTGGATCGGTTGCTTCTGGACAAGCTGTTCAACGTCAATCTTCCACTAAAAATGTGAAACCAGTGACTTTGGAATTGGGTGGAAAATCAGAATTGATCATTTTTGATGATTCGAACTTGGAAAGTGCGGTTGCGGCTGCGATGTTGGCTAACTTCTTGAATCAAGGACAAGTCTGCACAAATGCCACCAGAGTTTTTGTTCAACGCGGGATTTTGGAGAAGTTCACCGAGGCTGTGGTAAATGAAGCAAATTTGAAATTGAAGGTGAGAATCGGAAAATCTGGAAATAAATTTATTTGAGAAATAAGAATTAAAAAAAAATCTAAAATTTTCTCACGTGAAATTTCATGTAAGAATTTGAAATGTTATTTTTTTTATTTAAAAAAATTGTTCATATTATTTGGATTTTTTTTACCGAGAGATGTCAAAAATTCCACATTCCTTACCTTATTCCAGGTTGGAGATCCACTTCTTGATGACACTCGCGTTGGAGCAAACATCAATGAAGGACATCTCAACAGAATCCTTGGATATATCGAAAGTGCCAAACAAGAAGGTGGAAAAGTTCTTCGTGGTGGAGTTCGTGTTCATCCAACTGGTGTTGAAAATGGATTTTATTTGGATCCCGCAATTATTGTTGGATTGAATGATGAATCGAAAGCAGTTCGTGAAGAGATTTTCGGAGCTGTTATGTTGATTTTGCCATTTGAGACCGAAGATGAAGTTGTTGCTCGTGCAAATAATACAACCTATGGTTTGGCCGCTGGTGTTTTCTCAGGGTTGGTGGTTTTTCAAAAATTCTAAACTTTATCTGAAAAATTTTAGAAATTTGGCTCGTGGCCACAGAGTTGCTGCTAAATTGCAAGCTGGAACCGTCTTTGTCAACACTTATAATGATACCGAAGTAAATGTTCCGTTCGGAGGATTCAAGAACTCTGGACATGGAAGAGAAAATTGTGTTGACACACTTCGCGCTTACACGCAAATAAAGGCGGTTTACGTGAACGTTCAAGACACCCTTGAACATTGTTTCTAGATAAATTGTACTTAATTATGTAAAGTTGCATTTGAGAATAAAGTTTTAAACCATAACAATTTATCAACAAATACATTTGCGATAACCAACTTAATCAGTTGCGACGATGGTGGTCTTCTCAGAAACGTAGATTCCGTCAAGGAACTTACGGATATCCTTCTCCTTAACAGCGGTGGATTGTTGGATACGGGCAGCGGCTTGGGAGACGAATTGGAGGTCGTTTCCTTCGACGATGATCTCGTCCTTTTGGGCGGTAGAGATAGAGGCGGTGACTCCTTCTGGGAGTGGCACACGTCGGATGATCTTTTCTCCCAAGAAATTACGGATCTGAAATTATAGAATTATTTAAAATCACAGAAGAAAATATCAAAGTACTCACTTCAACAGTTCTGTTTCCATCTTGAAGTGTAACGTTGATGGGGAAATGGGCATAAACTGAACGCATCTTGTAACGGAATCCAAGGGTGACTCCCTTGATCATGTTCTTGACGTGTGAGCAGACGGTGCGGATAGCGGCGAGCTCCTTGCGGACTCCGAACCATTTGCGAACACGGAGGGTGTTTTTTCCGACGCGTTCCATCTCCATATGAAGATGACGGAAGTCCTTACGGATGGTTCCGCGTGGTCCGGTGACGTGGACGATGCGGTTCTTGACTGTGAAAGTCACATTATCTGGGAACACAACGGTGTCGTTGGACTCGATCAACTTCATGATCTCTTAGGTTACCTAGAAATATATATAAATTAACAAGCATTCGGGCAATATGAACGGATTAACAACGACACGAAAACATGAAATAATTTTAAACAGCAACAAAACTTTGAAAAAGACCCCCGTAGGGCTGTAAAAAAGTGGTGTTCGTGTGCCGAAAAACACATTTGTGTGTTCACACGAATACACCACACAGGCAAAACACACTGCACCCGAATACACAGCACACGAATACACTGATGCACACGAACACACTACACCCGAATACACTACTTTTTTTGCATGCGTTTTCAACCAAACACACACAGAAAAAACAGTGTGTTCGTGTGCAGTGTATTCGGGTGCATAGTGTCTTCGGGTGTCTAGTGTATTCGTGTGTTTGGTGTGAAAGTGTGTTCGCTGCTGCCTCGCCGCGTGTGTGGTGTGTTCGTCACAGCCGCTCAAATACATTGAGAGAGTAGAAATGCTGCGTAAAAACTGGTGCGCCCATTTACACGGTCCTTAGGGTAACGTATGAAAACGTGAAAATAGCATCAAAATCAGCTCATCGAGATCTAGGCGACTATGTTTTACTCACTTCGTATAACTACCTAGGAAAAAGTTAGCTTCCAAGCGAGACCAAATAAAAAAATAAAAGTCATGTTCCTTTAAACACCGTATGAAAATTAACGTGTTTTCCTGGAATAACTAGGGTAATTCGTCAAGTAAAAATAAGGTGAATACACCATTGAATTGCTCGTTTCATAACGAATGTTAAGATATAAGTAACTTGATTCTTAGTGGCTTCTGAAAAAAGCAGATTTTCAGTTACGGTTTTGATGTAATAAAAAATCGGTGCGCCCATTTTGGAGAACTTCCCGGTATCGATAGCAGAACTTTTTTATATCAAAAAATTCGTCTTTTCGTGAACTATGCGACTATGTTTTGCGTGTTCAGTTTTCTTAGCAATTGAGCGCGTTAAAGACGCACAAAACGAAAAAAATCATTTTTCAGCGAAAAAGTTGTGCATTGTGACAGTGCGGTGTGTGCACAGTTCGCCAACCGTACTTCACCCAAACATTTCTACTTTCAAACGGGTGTGTCGTGTGAACTATTTACAGCCCTAGACCCCCGGACCTGAAGGAGCTATGAAAAACTTGTAAAAAGGCCGAAAAAATGAAATAAATTTCTAATACACTATTTCTCCGTATCCCTTATACATAATCGAGTCGATACTCAGCGGGAGAAAAAGTGTGCGAGTGTTGCCTAAATGTGTGCCGCAGTTGTTTGGCTCCGCCCCATTTTTTATTTTTTCGTTTTCTTTTTTTGCCAAAGTTTTCAACCTAAAACTGTTGTTTTTATTTGTGTCTTTTGAATATTTCGAAGGAATTTACCTTTGTTTTGAAGAGAATGCGTTGATGTTTTAGAAAAATTGGTTTTTTACAGGATGAAGGATCGTTTTAAGCAGAAATACTCAGCCGGAGCAGCGGTTGCATACATTTCACGCAAACAAGCGTTGAAGAAGTTGCAACTTACACTCAAAGATTTCCGTCGGTTGTGTATTATCAAGGTAATTTTAAAACTTATTACCATCACAGAAACTTGAGCAAAATCAATTTTTCAGGGTATCTACCCACACGAGCCAGCACACAAGAAGCAAGCAAACAAGGGTTCCACCGCTAACAAGGTCTTCTATTATCGTAAAGATATCAATTTTCTCGCACACGAACCAATCATCAACAAATTCCGCGAGAATAAGATTTTCTTGCGAAAATTGAATCACTTGAAAGCAAAACGGGAGGAGGATAAAGTCAAGAAACTGTATGAGCACAAACCAGTTTATAATTTGGATACAATTGTTAAGGAGAGATACCCAACTTTTGGATCAGCTCTTCGTGATTTGGATGATGCACTTTCACTTTGTTTCACATTCGCAATGTTGCCACATACTCGGGTTTTGAAAGAAGGAATGATAAATGATTGTCGTCGATTGACTGCTGAATTTATGCATTATATCATTGAATCACAAGCACTTCGAAATACTTTCATTTCCATTAAAGGAATCTATTATCAAGCTGAAATCTGTGGCGAGAAAATCACCTGGATTGTTCCACATGAAAGAGGTCTTCCACATGTCACTGATGTTGATTTTACAGTTCTTGTCACATTTGTTGAATTCTACATTGCTATGCTTGGATTTGTCAACTTCAAATTGTTCCAAGGAATTGGATTGTATTATCCACCACAAATTGGACAAACTGCGTCAGCCGAAGAAATGGAAACTGAAGATTATCGAGAGAAGATTTACAGTTTGGCCAAGCCACTCGCAAAGAATAAGGATTTCGATGGTGTTGAAGATGATGAGCCACTTGATCTCCTTGGTGAAGATTCTGATGCATTGGCACAGAAAATTCACGAGGCTAAAACTATCAAATCACTTTTCAAAGGATTCGTTTTCTATTTGAACAGAGAATGCCCAAAAGAAGCATTGGCATTTGTTATTCGAAGTTGTGGAGGAACTGTAGGATGGGAAGGAGCACCGACTGAATTGAGTGAATCAAGCAAAAACATCACACATCAAATTGTTGATCGACCAATGAACAAATTGGAAAACAACAGATTGTATATTCAACCACAATGGGCATTTGATTGTTTGAATGCGAGAAGAAGACTTCCAACTGATAGATATATGCCAGGAGTTGCACTTCCACCACATTTTTCACCTTTCACTTCGGAGAAGGCTGGAGATTATATTCCATTTGAAAGATTGGAGGAGTTGAGAAGCATGGGTAAAGGTAAGATTTCATAAAATTACCAGAAGGGTGCCTCCTTGTAATTCAACTCACTTTCATGTATAGTTTTCTTGACTGGTTAGGGTTGAGGTGAAATTTCAAAATGAAAAATAAAAATCAGATAAGGAACGTGGATGATTTTTTTCCAAATGAGAAAATAAAAATCTGAATTCAACACGTGAAATTTGTTTCAATATTCATTTCTAAATATTTATTTTTTGTAGTTTAGTTTAGGTGAGAGAACAACTTATGTTCATTTCATAGAATTTCGAGCTGATGCTTGAGAAATTTTTTTCAATATATAATTGAAAATACAGTTTTCTCAATTTTAAACAACAAATACTTCTTTACTAGTTTTTTCTGAACCAAAAAATATTTGATCCAACTTTTCTCATCTAAATAATTTTTTCCAGATGTGAGCGAATTGGAAGCTGCAATTCCAAAAACCGCTGATGAATTGCCAAAGAGAAAGAAGGAAGTGAAAGCTGAACCAAAGAAGGGAATGCATGTAACAGTTGGACAAATGCATAAGAAGAGCAAAGAAAAGTATCACGATATTGTTGAGAAGGTTTGTTGATTTTTGATCTTCTAAGAACAGAAAGCTAGGAAAATCCCTATTTTTCGTGTTGTTTGTCTTGAGCTAGAAACTAGGAGCATATAATTACGTTTCTCTGAGACTGAGACAAGGGAACATTTATTTTTGATTGACGTCACTATTCTTACGAAATCATTTTCTTCTTTCAAACTAAAATGTGAAACATGAAATTCTAATTTTCAGACACAAGAATTGAAGATGCGCGAATTGATGATCTCGAAAAAACACCAACGAGTCTATCACAGTATGAAAACACAATTCAAACGCAACCGAAACGATGCGTTGAAATTGAAAAAGAAGGCAAAATTGGCGAAAGTTGCAGCGGCCGAGTAAGTTGGGCTAAGAACGGTATTTTTTATTTGTTATCATTATTATTTTTTTTTTCATTCTTGTTGATTTTATCCTCGTTAAAATTACTGTTACATTTAAGCCTAGCCTAATAAACTGGAAATTGGCACAATTTTTTTGAAAAATCTCATTGACTTCCAGCACAAACAAAAACATAAGTACATAAAAAATAATATTAATTTATTGAAATATAAATAGAAATGCATAGTTATATTATTGCTATTCAACTACTATATATTTATCGCTTTTTTGAAAGGAAGGGGAAATATTGCAAAGTGAGAAAATTCCAGCCTATATCTTTGTTATTTTGGGTCATAAGTTTTAACGAGTTGTGCTAACATATCTATCATATGCGTCTTGTGTTGGATCTTCTTGACTAATTGCGCCGTAATTTGAATTGACTACAGTATTCGAATTGAATGCATCGGTTAATTTACCATCGCGGGCCATTGGAACTCCTTGCGGTGCCATGAAATCCATATCCTCTTCTTCGAAATTTCCGGTTCCGTATTTGATTCCTTCGTATTTGAAGAGTTTGTTGAGACCGAAACTACCAGCGCATGTGACTAGACAAATTAGAGCGTAGAGAACGAATGTTGAACGGGAGCCGATTACTGAGATCACAGATCCACCAACGATACTTCCGATTCCTAGAAAAAAAAAGAATTGGAAATTTTTGAGTGAATAAAATCGAGAATCTTGACAGTTTATTTTTTTTAGAAGTCTACGAATTTTAACATTTGAAAAGTGACAATTTTTGCCACGTCATACCCCTATGTCTCTCACCTTTTCCCAATCCATGATATCCAACTTGAAGTGCATATTGTGCATGTTGTTTAGCATTTGGTGGAGCAACCAATGAAATATAAGAAGAGGCACAAGTCCAAACTGTCGCCAAACAACATCCTTGCAAAACTTGAAGCGGTAAAACCATCCATGGATTTGTGATAACTGAAAGAGCCAAGAAACGGAAAACATTGACTGCCAAACATAAATACATTACGCGAACGTGGCCATACTGAAAATATTCAAGATAATATTAGGAAATCGGAAAAATAAAGGGACAAACCTTATTGATAAGTCGGAATGTGTAGAAATAAGTGATAATTTCGGAGACATGATTGACGACTGAAAGAATACCAAAAAGAACTGGAGAACCTCCGAGATCTTGAAGATGCCAATAGAGAAATGAGAAGACGAGACCAGCTCCGCCACCCATTACAACAACAGAAATGAAGAAAAGAAGAAGATGGACACTGGCGAGTGATTTCATTGCTATCCATAATGTATTCTCACCACCACCTTCGGACTGGAATTATTGGATATGGATTAGACTTGTGATTGGGTTGTCATATGGAAAGGCAATTCAAAAGGCTGTGTAAAAACAGAATTAGGTGGACTTCATGGAAGTCCGGTGTTGTGAGAAATATCTGGGGGACTTTTGCAGTGTACATTTTGCTCAAATCCCATCCCTCTAGAATACTCTCTCCAACCAACCTGCATATGTCTAGCTCTCGCTTTCTCAGCCACCACATGTGACACCTCGGCTTCTCTCGTATCCATAACCAAACCATGAACATCACCCGGTTGTGCCACGTCATCATCGAATTTCAGTTTTGTAGCCAACGCCATCGCGGTGCACATAAAAATCACACTCATCACAAAACACAGTGTATAGTTCTTCTCGGTTGTATTTTCCGCAGGACACGGATGATTTCGGAAAGTGTCCGAATAATCCAACCCGACTCCCATTACAAACATAGCCAAACCCCAACCAACAGAAGCCATTAGGCGGATTTTTCCGAATTCTTGAGGTGTGTCTGCAAAATGGAAGCTTGGGTTTTTTTTTGAGTTGCCACATGGAATTCGTGAATCATATTTTCATCCGAATTTTAGTTTTTTCACCACATTTCCCCGTTCCTCCAACTCACCTTTCACCGAATTCAACGTAGCCGCATCAGCCAATGCCAGCGCAGGCGACGAGAAAAACTCTCCCAAGCAAACCAAAATCAACAACAACATAAATGATTGTTCAACAGCTGGTTGTCGATAAACTCGAGTTGAATGTGGTGGAGACACCAAAATACCATACGTTTCCTCATTGTAATTACACACCAATTCTTTGGTGATATATTCGGGTGCAATTCCAGCGGTAATATCGTCTTTGCTTTCGTATGAACTCAGGTCGATGAATTTTTCGACGAGTGCTGGAAATCAAAAATTCCTCAAAGGAATCCTATAATTTATGCAAACTTTGACGTCAAATTCTAAACCAATAATTAGAAAGTCATGAGTTTAGATTATCATTTCTATGTCATAGCTATAATTACAAGGTTAAAACAACTCACGTGATTGTTGTCGTTTCTGTCGTTGTTTTCCACTATTTCCAGCCTCATTTCCTCCAACAACAGCAGCTTTTAACATTCCCAATGCTCCACCTCGAATAATTTTTCCAGCCGGTGCTAACATTGTTCGACATGATGGTTTACCTTCAGGCACATATACAATACAATATGGTGTGACTGGTTGAACTAAACCAATTGCCAATGTAAATACGATTAGAGAACCAAGAGAAAAGAGTAAAAGAAGCTTTTGTTTTCTGAAAAAAGAATGGGGGGTAATTTGATACTTCTGACGTCAATATAATTTTTCTCACCTAAATCGACTAGCGAATTGACTCCAGAATGGTCCCGAAAGGAATTCGACAATTGGTCTCGCACCGATCAAAAATCCTGCTTGTGCAGCTGTCATTCCCAATTGTTTGAAATAGACGGCGAGAAGCGGGAAAAGACTACCGAAACTTGCGAAAAATGTGAGATAAAATAGGCGACAAATGAAGGCGTCGCGCGGGAAAACTTTGCCAAATATATTGACTGTTCGTTCCCCGACATGATTTTCCATGCTTTTGGATTACCCCTGGAAAATTGGAAGTGAATATTGATTTGAGATGGGTTGAGAGGAGATGCGGAAAGAGGTCTAGAAAAATAGTTGTTATCTTCAGAAACTAATTTTGGAGCTCGAAAAATTCCACAAAGTTATATTTAGAATAACTTGTGAAGCATAATAGTTTTTCGGAAAATATGAGCATTATTTTGACACCCCCGATTCCCACTTTATTCAAAAATGTGCATTTTGAGCTCTGAGCTCAACTCGAAAAATTAGACAACAGATAAGTAGATTAAAATTAAGCTTCTAATCCAATTCAAAATCAAAATGATGAAAAATTCCGGAGCTCAAAAATTAAAAAATTGGAAATTCTTTCAGAATTTGGGAGAGAAGATTAGTTCCGAATTTGAAAATATTCTTCATTGATGGAAACAAATTTGTTGATAATTGTATTGTGCTTGGCTTCGTTTTGAAACGTATAATATTAAGGTGTTGAAACCTATTTTCAAACATATTTATTTTCGAGCCAAAACTTCAATCAATTTTAGAAGTTTTCAAAGACTAGGCAATATCAGATTCAAATTGATGCACAGAACCTAAGTGAAACTGTTAAAATCATTGAAGATTTATTTGGAAGATTTCGAGATGTTTTACGTATGAGAATAAATTTCGAAATATTTTCCGAACTCAAAATAGACTAATTCAGATGTTCTGAAAGTTATCGACGATTTCAGTGTGCTCCTGAAATTCAGAGCGATTTGGAGAATGTTGTGCTCGATGAGCCCGAAATCGCTCCAAATCCTGAAAATTGATATCAAAGGATAGCTTGAATTCTTAAGAATTTATTTGAAAAAATCAAAGTTTTCCAGAACTTTAACCTCCCACTAATTATTTAAATGGAAATCGATAAAAGCAGGGGTGAAACAGAATAAATTCAGAAGCCATATATAAAAAAGAAGCAAAAAAAAGAAAGAAAAGTAGAAGAAGACGACTAAAAATGGAGAAAAAACGAAGAAGAAAAATCGATGAAAAGCTGCGCAGTGAAGAAGTAGAGGAAAAAAAGAAAAAAGCTGAGAAGAGCAAAAAAAAATGGGGGAGAAAAATAGGGACTGACTGAGAAGAAGACTGAGGTTGGAATTATGCACCGAGAGAAAGAGTGTTTACCATGTTTTGAGGAAAAAATATCTAGGAAAAAGGTTTTTGGTGATGTCATTTTGGCGGCAAAAATTTGAAAATTCAAATTTCTGGAACAATTTTCCACGTGGATTCTTGGAGTCAGAAAAAGTCCTAGAAAATTTCAATTTCTAAAAATGATAAATTCGTGTTTTCCTCGAAAGAAGTGCAACCGGAAGGAAATGAGATTTGTAATTTTCAAAAACATCTTCATCTTCATAATTTCATTTTCAAAAAAATCACATACACACGTAAATATTCATTGTTTCCTATCAATCAATAAAATTTGAATATCCATAACATTTGTCCCAGTTGGTCCAGTTATCAAATGACATTTTCCCTGCTGAAATTGACGCCAGAAATTCCATGAATCTGAATTTGCTAGGAATTCCGAGGGTGGCAAGGTTTTCAGATCTTCGGAGAGAAGATCTGAATTTGAAATAATAGCTCCAGCTGCATTTGTCGGACCATCTTGACCATCAGTGCCTATAAATTTTTTATAAGACTTTGAAAGAAAACAATTCTTGACAAACCTGCACTCAAAAAACAGAACTCATATTCGATTTCTTGATTTTGTAACTCATTCAAACATGCTAATACCATTTCTTGATTTCGTCCACCTTTTCCTGCAAATAATATGACACGTGGAAATTTTTTCTCAAGATTAGAATTTTCGGAAATAACTTTAGCATTCATTTGCCACCTAGTGTTTTTTCCTTAAAAAATTCGAAAGTTTGAAAATTCTCGAAACGATTTGAGATTACTGTAGTTGAATTTATGATGCCGAAGCTCTATCTACAGTACCACAAGTCGCTGTAGGAATTTTTTTTAGAAAAAAAATTCTTTTAAATATCTAACCCCCCTCCCAAAAAACTCACCATCTCCCTTTAAAATCACCGTAGTCTCTCCACCAAAAATCAAGGCCATTGGAAATTTCAAATCTGGAATCTTCGCACCAAATACATCTCCGAAATTCGCGTTGCGAGACCTCAAAATCCTCGCAAATTCCTGCCCAATTTCAGTCGCATTTCCAGACAAACTAGATGTTATTATTTGGGTACTGTAGTTTGTTGGAAGATTACTGTAGATCGCTTCGAGAGCCAAAGAATTCGACGATATTATGTGGTTTTGAAATTGCACCAAATTTGGAGCTTCAGCAGTTGGATCTTCAGAAGGTTTCAGAAGGATTTCAAGAATTTCCGGTTTTATAGATGATTTCGGAATTTGTAGATCAGCCAAAATTTGGGAAATCGTAGGATTTTTTGGGATTTCGACGAACAGTTGGACCACTTGCAATCAATTCAAGAGGATTATCAATTATATCCGAGATAATTAATGAAATTGCCTGCAAAAACTGGATTTAGGAAGATTTTTGGCGGAAAAAATGGGGTAAATTTATTTAGTTAGTTGGGATATTTTTTGAGAAGATCTGAAAGATTTTTCAAATTTTTCAGAAGCCAATTAGCTCGAGACGGAAAAATTTGAATTTGGCGCGCCAAAAAATGAAATGAAATTTGAAATCAAATTGAATAAAAGGAACAAAATCGAATTGAAAAAAATTAGCAGAACAATTTTTTTCATTTTTTATTTCTAAAAATGCCAAGCGCCGTAAGTTTTTTTTTCTGAAAAAATAAAGAAAAACGCCACGTTGAGAAAAATTTGAAGTTCTCACCTTTCCCTTCTTGATTCCCTTCAATAATCCACCTCCTTTAACTTTTGATAACTTCTGCCTAACAATATTCAATTGTTGAATAGTCGCCCCATTTTTCACCAAAATCTTGATAATTTCTAATTTCTCCGCTAATTTTACACCATCAATTGGTGAACAAAAAAGTGCCGAACCACCGCCAGAAATTAGAAAAATGAAAATTGTTTGAGGCGAATCCAACTCATCGATTTTCTCCAATAGTTTCTCGGTGTAAAATACAGAATCCTCATCGGGAAGATTATTTGGAGCTGCGAAATTCACCTCAAAATTATCCCCGAAATTCTGCGCGCCTTGTTGATTTTTGGGAGCGATTAGATGAATTTGTGTTTGATTTTTTGGCAATTTTTCAATGATTCCTTTTGACATTCCAACAACTGCTTTTCCAAAACCAATTACGACGAAATTTGTGGAATTTGAGATCGGGATTTTGTCGAGTTTTGAATTTGTTATTGATAGATAATTTGCACTGATTTGGAGGGCCTAAAAAATTCAAAATTTTTGAATATAAATTTGGCGGGAATAAGTGGAACTTTGAAATTTCTGTTGAAAATCTACGTGATCATAACAATATAACAACGTGGATTTTAGGCGCCAAAATCCAATTTCGCACCAAGACCCACCTTTTCAACACACATTTTCGGCTCCACTGACTCCAAACATTTTCGAAACACATTTTCAGCCAATTTTCTCATTTCGACCTGAAAAATATTATTTTATTTGTTGTTGTGATATTTTTTGAAGAAATGATAAAATATTTGGCGACAAATATCAAAAATGGGCAGCAAATTGATCTTTTTGAACTCTCCAAAATCTCTAAAAATGACAAAAATCGTCACAATGACGTCACAAAAAAGTGTAAGTTATGCTAATTTTGTTGACGGGAAAACAGAAATATGTAAAAAAAATCAGGAATCAAATTTTGGTTTTTAAAATAGAATTTTCAGAATTCCCATAATTTTTGAAAAAAAACGCGATAATTTTGAATTTCGCGCAAAAATGAGCAAATATGGAAAAGAAAAAGAGCACGAGCAATTTTTATTTACTCATTTTATTATTATTGTTATTATTATTTTTTTTATCAGAAAAGTATTCTTTTTGACATATTATATAGATTTTTCTTTATTTTTTCTATATTCCTTCTGAAATATGAATAGTCGAATATTCAGAAGCCACGCTTCGATGCGAATTCAAGGACTTGAAGAAATACCATTGAGCACGGTGATTTTCCTTTCCCTTTGCCCTGTTTTCTGCAAAAATTGTCGTCAGGTTTGGTGTTTGCACACACAGAAGAAGGAGTTATCTATTCTATTATGTTTATTATTTTATTATTGCGTTGTTTGCATTTACTTTAGACTAGGAAAATGCTGTTTTCTTTCAAAAAATTGGGAAAAAATTAAATAAAAAATGAAATATTTCTGTAGTTTTTTCAAGGCGCAGAACTGTTTCGCTTTGTGTCCCGCGGCGATTTTCCCCGCACACAGTTTTTTTTTCAAAAAAAATTGTTTTCCTCAAAAAATTTCCCGATGAATCATCATTTTCCCACGCATAAACAATGAAATTGCAAACATATTTCTTGTTGAAATCAAGATTGAAAGGAATTTTTTGTCCTCCCTACAGAAAAAACCCTTTTCTAATTGAAAATTCTCGATTTTCAGATGTCCAGAAGAAGCGATCGATCTGAAATGTGAGTTATTGATTTTTTTAAATATAGTTTAAAGTTTCCTTTTCAGACACGAGAATGGAAGTCAAGCATCATCATTTGCATCTCGCCGTCCAACAATAAATTTCCAAGAAATTCTTGATGAATTACCTGAACCTGAAAGAGAAACCGGTGAAAGATTACGAAGACATTTGCAATTCTTTTTCATGAATCCAATGGAAAAATGGAAAGTTCGAAAACAATTGCCATATAAATTAGTGCTGCAAGTTTTGAAGATTATATTTGTCACAGCTCAATTGATATTATTTGCTGAAATGAGGATGTCACATGTGGATTTTTTAGAAGACACAACTACTGTTATGAGGCATCGATTTTTGAAGGTAAATAAATATTCAATAAAATAAATAAATAAAAATCACGTGTACTGAACGTGTTTTTCAAAATTCCACATCATTTCACAATTTTTATTTTTCGCGAATCGGTGAAGAAATTCAATTTTGAAGTGAGTCTAAATTTTGGAAAACATCGTGTTTTTCGCAGATTTCCCAAATGAGAAATCGATATTGTGATAAATAATCATTTAAATAATTTTTAAATATTCCACTGAATTTTCTCATTTTTCCACCAGAAATCTCAAAAATACCGTCTAAAATCCCATTTTTTCACAGGAATGGAACGATGATCGAGATGCTCTTCAATATCCGCCAGCCGAAGGTCGTTATTCAGTTTATACCGATCAATCTCTAGATGAACATCTCAGTTTTATAATCAATTCATATTATGCAATTCAAAATGATTCTTTTGCCTCATTCAGTTATGATATGAAAAAAGCAAATAATTTGAAAGATACTAATGTTTCGTTGAATTCTGGAGTTGATTTTACATCGATTCCATTTATTGAGGTAAGGTACTTTTTATTTATTGATTTTATTTTGGGGAATTCCGTTCTATTCATAATCAATTAATCAATCAATATATTTCTCCAGGTTCACATTGATCGAATATCCAATGTCACTGTTAATAATAATACTTATGATTTTGATGTGACTGAAGTGAAAGATCTCAAAACATTAAATCTAACATCGGAAGAAGTTAGTCAAATTCAATCATCTGATTCGAATGTTCGAGATATTTTGGCACGAAAAGGTGTGACTTTTTTGCCGGAAGATGCGTTGAAAATTGCCACTGCTACTTTCAAATTCAAATTAAGAACTATTCATTATTCGCCAACTGCTGGAGATCAGAAACCAGAATGTTATAAGATTGTGGTAAGTGTTCTGGGCGAGGAGAGGAATATAACAAAAAACAATTTTTTGTTGCCACGTCATAACTCTTTCTCACATCTCCTAATTTAAAATAAAGTTTTCTTCCAGGTCTCCATAAAATTCGATAATTCTCGACATTCTGGTCAAGTTCACGTAACTCTAAGCACAGTAGTTTCCTACGAAAGTGTTTGTAATGGACGAATTATTAAAGGTGGGTTGATTTTCTAAGCCGTGGCCTAAAAAACCAAGAAATATTCAGGTGTTGGTTGGTCAACAGATGCTCTAATTATTGGTGGAACTGATATTATTGTGCTCATTTTATGCTTTTTGTCATTTGTTTTGTGTTGTAGAGCACTTATCAAAGCGCATTTATTGCAAAGTGTGAGTTTTATTTTTTGAGAAACTGGAGAAAGTTTATACTAACAATTGCTGTTTATTGAAATAATGCTTATTTTTTGAAACGTATAGAAGTTGGGACTTGGGAAATGAAGCAAAAATAAAGAATAAACCCAGCGGTAAAAGATTTTAACTAAGCCAAAACCTTATTTCCATTATTCTTTCACTGAAAACACACCCTTCAATTGATTTTTTCCAGAAAACAAGTGATTATTTCGAAAACACTCTCAAAACCAAACTGACAGTCACAGATCAATTGGATTTTTTGAATTTATGGTATCTTATGATTGTTGTAAATGATATTTTGATCATTCTTGGAACTGTTGCCAAAATATCCATCGAATTTCGAGATTTCGACAATTCACTTTTCACATTGACATCGATATTCTTGGGAATGGGCGCATTGATGGTTTATGTTGGAGTTTTGAGATATTTTGGATTTTTTAGTCAGTATAATGTGAGTTTTTTGGGGTTGGGAGTTTGGAAAATATATGGGTACTTAAAAATGGGTACAAAAAACTAAATCATTTTTTTTCAAAAATTATAAATTTTTTCAATTAGAAACTAATTTATCATCAGAATTCAAAAATTAAAAGTACATGAATACAATTTTATTTTGTGACTCTTGTAATCATTTCCGAATTATTTCTAATTACACTCTGATTCACAACAGTTTTTCGACTTGAAAATGATCCAAAATACAAAACCCATGGAGGTCCGCAAATTGATAAATCTAAACAAAAAGTGCGCAAATCTTGAGCTGTTGCTCGAATTGTTTCGATATCTGTGAACATCAGAATAACGATCTGAAACATTGTATTTTCAGGCGTAAGCCTACAAATTAATTCACGAGGGCAATATCTTCATTTTTGATCATCAGGCTAAATCTTACCTGAATAACGCACTGAAGAATTAAAGAGAAACACGCAATTATTGCTATTGTTAACATCGTTAATTCAACTCGACGATTCTTTTTGAAACTTGAGATTTTTGCATGGTATTTTAGGATTGTGATAGTATTGGCGATCATACAAATTATTGCGAGAGTTAGGGAAATTGTGGCAAGTGCACTACTATTTCGAATCTGAAATATTCACTGTTTGGAAAAAGCCTAAGTCTATTTTCTTTTCACTCACATATCTCTTCAAAAATACTTGATTATAGTTTAACTGATATCTCGAATCATTAGCCGCCAAAATATAATAAAAAACATCATATGTCCAAATATGCCAAGTTGGAATTAGGGACAAAACATAGATCAGAATTATACTCAAGTTCGTGTGACGTTTCCAAAACTGGAAATTGAATTAACCTAACTTGCTTCTTTTTTTTCTTGCAAAAACTCACATTATTTTGATAAAAAGCCACACTTGTCATACGATGCAAACAAATTAAAGTGCTTGAAAAATAATTGGCATAAATAAGATAATAAGAAAGAAATAATAGGATTTTTGGGAAATATTCAGGGAAATATGATGGATAATTATTGATTAAACCTGATATTGGAAGACGGGTTGAAATTATATCAATTATGAATAATGCAACATTCTGGAAAGAGATTTTGACTTCGGCTGGTTACCTTTGGTCTCTTATGAGTCATGGAGATGAAGCCTCTTCCGGTTATTCCGGCTCTAGGACATTTCAAAAACCCCAAGAGCACAACTCAAAACTCACAATATAAAAATCATTGCTGAAAATAGTGTTGAAATGATTATTTGATTTTTCCTTGAGCAATTTCCGACATTTTGAATAAATATAAAATGAAGGAATTGTGTAGATCAAATTAATTAACAATAAAATTTGACGATAATTAAATTGATATTGCGTCGGAATACCTTTTTGAATTATCAATGTTGAAGTGTTTTTGAAGTAAAATTCAGAAAGTTTATCAGAAATCGTACTCATAGAATGAATAATGATTAATTTGATAATGATATATGTTTTAGTCAGAACTAGAGAACGAATTTAGTAATGAGCATAGTTTTTCTGGTTATTCGTGAATTTATTTCCGGAATAGAGCCGATTTTATTGCCAAAGTACAGAAATCCAAGTTCATGTTGTAATTCTTGTAATCATTTCCGAAGCATTTCTATTTTTACTCTGATTCACAAAAATTTTTCGTCTTGAAAATGATCCAAAATACAAAACCCATGGAGGTCCGCAAATTGATAAATCCAAACAAATATTTCGCAAATCTTGAGCTGTTACTCTAATTATGTCGTTATCTGTGAACATAAAAACAATAATCTGAAAGAAATAGGCTTAGGCTTATAAGTGATGTTAGACTAGGCTTACCTGAATTACGCACTGAAAAATTAAAGAGGAACATGCTATAATTGCTATAATAAACATTGCTAATTCTACTCGACGATGTTTTTTGATTGTTGGAGGTTTTGCATTATATTTTAGGATTGTGATAGTATTGGCAGTTATGCAAATTATTGCGAGAATTAAGGAAATTGTGAAAAGGGTACTACTATTTCGAATCTGGAAACAGTAAACAATTAATTATTCAAAAATGTGAGTTTTTCGGTTATTATTTCAATTTGAGGATCGAGATTTCGGAATGAAAATGAAATTGTTTTCAAGGCATTTCTGTCTACTCACATATCTCGTCAAAAACACCTGATTATAAGTCAACTGGTATCTCGAATCATTTTCCGCCAAAATGTAATAATAAACATCATATGTCCAAATGTGCCAAGTTAGCATAAGTGATAATATATAGGTCAGAATTATACTTAAATTTATGTGGCGTTTCCAAAACTGCAAATTGAATTAACCTAACTTGCTTCTTTTTTTGCAAAAACTCACATTATTTTGATAAAAAGCCACACTTGTCATACGATGCAAACAAATTAAAGTGCTTGAAAAATAATTGGCATAAATAAGATAATAAGAAAGAAATAATAAGAGTTTTGGGAAATATTCAGGGAAATATGATGGATAATTATTGATTAGACCTGATATTGGAAGACGAGTTGAAATTATATCAATTATGAATAATGCAACATTCTGCGAGAGAAATATGAATTTCAGGATGTTTTCAGCAGAACTTTAAAACTTACAATATAAAAATCATTGCTGAAAATAGTATTGAAATGATTATTTGATTTTTCCTTGAGCAATTTGCGACATTTCGAATAAATATAAAATGAAGGAATTGTGTAGATAAAATTAATTAGCAATACAATTTGACGATAATTAAATTGATATTGCGTCGGAATCGCTTTTTGAATTGTCGGTGTTGAAGTGTTTTTGAAGAAAAATTCAGAGAGTTTATCGAAAATTGTACTCATGGTGTAATATGATTTTATTGATAATGATATATATGCTTTAGTCGGAATTGGAGAATAATTAGTAATGCTCAAGTGACATTTTTTGCAGTAAGGCTAATTTTAATGAAAGGGTTTGGACAACAAACAAGGAATAAATAAAAATTTAGAATCGAATCAAATTTTTGTTCTTGATCTATGGATAAATGGTGAACATTTATCGCCATATAATTTTTCAACAAAAAAAAACGTTGCACCAATTTGGTGGCAAAAATAAAAAAGTTTATTTGGTGATTCGTGAATTTATTTCCGAAATCGAGCCGATTTTATTGCGACTAGATATTGAACTGAAATAAAGAACCCATGGTGGACCACAAATTGAAATGTCCAAACAGAAGTTTCGCATATCTTGAGCAGTTCCGCGAATTGAGGGAATTTCTGTGAAGACCATTATGAGAATCTGAAAGAAAATAAAGCGGGATTGAGCCCAGCATTCCAGACTGGACTTATTAGAGCTAGAGAAGATTGGTATTAGTCTAGATGTAAAGGCTTTGAGTTGGAGAGAAGGCTTAATAACATACTGTGGTTGTGATTGGCTTTAGAAATAAACATTGTAAAGCATATAATCAAGGGTAATTTAAGTTTGATTTATCAAGTTGAAGCTTAAATCGAAGCTTAAACTAACTTTGGCAAGGTCACACCTAATTTCCTGCTTTACTAATGTTAAACTTTTTACAAATTAACTCTACAAATCCTGACGTAACAATGCATTATCCTTTTTTGAATTTTTTTAATCCGCTTTTCCGTCAAAAATGTTCTCTAGACCACTTACCTGAATTGCACATTGTAGAATTAAAGAGGAACACGCAATTATTGCTACAATTAACATTGTTAATTCAATTCGCCGATTTTGTTTTTGTTTGGAATTTGTCATCCAAGAAGATTGAGATTTTTGAATCGTTTGACGATATTTTAAAATTGTGATAATGTTGAAAATTATGCAAATTATGGCGAGAATTAGAGAAATTGTGGCGAGCGAACTACTGTTTCGAATCTGCAAAAAGTCACTGTTTCAAAAATATTTTTATTTTATATTTTTTGTGATTCTGGAATGAACCGTAATCGAAGCTCCAAAGGGAAGTAAAAATTTCTGACTTTTCCAGTTTATTGTCTAATTGAGCTCACAAGGTTAGAGTTTAAAACTTATCAGTCACCTCTGGTCCTCTTTTCTCATAATTATCACCTTAGGCTTTCATAATTATACATTGCTCATGTTTGTCATTATTTTTCTAGTTTACTCCATCAATCATAAAATTCTCACAACAACTCACATAAATTTTAATAATAGTCGTATTATAAATCATCTGATATCTCGAATCATTTGCTATCAAAGTGTAGAAAAATGCATCATAAGTTAACATTTGCCAAGTTGGAATAAGTGATAAAATATAGATTATTATGATGGTTTGTTTCGTGTGACGTTGCCAGAACTAAAAGACTTTGGAGTAGATTTGTGCTAACTTCTCTTCTTCTCTCCCGGATAACTTACATTTGATGAAATGTAAATTACACTTGTCATACGATTTAGACAAATTAAAGTGCTTGAAAAATAATTAGCATAAATAAGATAATAAGAAAGGAAATAAATAATAGTTAGAAAATAACCAGATGGAAGAAATGATGGATAATTATTGATTAGACCTGATATTGGAAGACGAGTTGAAATTATATCAATTATGAATAATGCAACATTCTGTCAAAATGTAAACATTGAAGAGTTGAATCTAGGGTATTTTTTTCCGGAGAAATAATTGATGCCTTATTCATTTCAACCGAACATTTTCCACCAAATTTAAAATTATCAAAAACATATTGATGTTTTGAAACAGCAAAAAAATTATAAATATTTTTATAATAAGTTGTTGTTAACTGTATTTTTTTCTATTTTTCAAAATTTTGCTTGAAAATCATTTTCCACGTGGCAGAAATTTTACTCTCCCTTTAAAAACTCAAGACAAAACTCACAATATGAAAATCATTGCTAAAAATAGTGTTGAAATGATTATTCGAATTTTCCCTGAGCAATTTGCGACATTTTGAATAAATATAAAATGATGGAATTGTGTAGATCAAATTAATTAGCAATAAAATTTGACGATAATTAAATTGATATTGTGTCGGTTTTTCAACCACAGAAATCGCATTTGCTGGCTGATGAAAATAGAATTCGGAAATCAAGTCGAAAATTCCTCCCATTTTATTTGAAAATTAAATTAATAATGAGTAATGAAAAGAAAAATATAAAGTAAAGTAGTAATTTGGAGGCACGCCTTTTCGTCTATGATTATTTATCACCTAGTTACTTTTTTGATACTTCAGTTGATGATTGAAGAGAGCCTGTTTGTTTATGAGAATTTGTTGAGAAATAGAGAATCCAAGGGGGAGCACAAATTGATAAATCCAAACAGAAATTGCGAAGTCCTTGAGCTGTGTCGCGAATCACCTCGTTTTTTGTGAATATCATTATTGTTAGCTGGAAAATTGAAAGAGAATAGAACATTATTCCGGTTTTCCTGAAAGCTTAGGAATGTGAAAGGGACCATTCCGGAGTCATGAAATTTGATAAAAGCCGGGAAAATTTTGTGATTTTTAAATTTTAAATGTCACCTTGTCACGATGATTGTTTTGTGTAAACACTGCGACGCATTTTTTTGCGTACACTTTCAAAATTAGATTTGGAAAATGAATATATATTGGGCCTATCAATTTTGTAGTAACATTTTAAATCTATGTAGAATAATAAAAATAAAAAGTACAGAATACAAAACATTTTTTTATCAGAGCATAGATTTCAGACGGAAATTAGTTTTTTAATAGTATTTTTGTTTTTATTTTTCTGCTTTTACCAATAGTTCGATTGCCCTAAAATTGGATTCGAGGAGAAATTTTCCCAAAAAATATGGTTTTTGACGTTTTTTACCACATCATCAGTATCTCACAAGATTATAGTCTAGTCACATTTTTTTTTGGAATCATCACATCAAACTTCACCCTTTCTCCGGGGAATTTTTGGAATTATTAATCTAGATCTACATAGTTAGTCATGATGATTATTGAAAGCAATTTTGAGAGCAAGATATATACATTGCTCATTTTTGACTAGGGAATCTGGATGACCTCCATTTGGCACGTCATAGCTCATTCTTTACAAACCTGAATAATACATTGAAGAACTAAAGATGAGCAAGCGACTAAAGCAATCGCAAACATGACGATTTCAATTCGTTTTGCACGATGTTTTTGAGTCTGAAATTACATATTTCCACCTTCAGATTTAGTTTCACCACATTCATTTATCTTACCATTGGTTTTTGACGAAATTTGAAAATTGTTGCGAAATTCAAAAATATTCAAATTAGCGCCAAGAAAAATGAACATGCTGCAAGACCCGTACTATTTCGAAGATAATTTGGAATATATGTAATTTGATATATCATTTGATATCTAGAATTGTTGATTTCCAAAGGAATGAATATTGGAATATAGGTTAACATATGCCAAGTTGGAATTAGGGAAAGTATGTAGATTAGAAGGATTGAATGATGGAGATATGAACGCCAGAGCTGGAATACTAGCAACATTTAAATTTAAATTTCCCGCCGAAATTCACCCCGGAAAATTGAATCTTTCATTGGCAAATGTGCTCCATTGAGAATTTCTAGTTTTGATGGTTTTTCATTTTCAATTTTCGAATTCGACTCTCAATACGGGTTCATCAGCTCCAAATTTTCACATAGAAGTTTGCGCACTTTATTTATTTTTAATTAATTAGATTCAGTCGCATCAAACTATTTAATTGAATAATTAAACATATTTTAATTATTCTTGATGTTTGCTTTGTGAATGGTGAGAAATTCATTGGTTATTAAATTTATCTCAATTTTTTATCTATTAATTTTGAAACGTATTTCCTTCCACTTCCAATAAAATAACTCACCCAACTTGAAACATGTGGAAAAACTACACTTGTCATTCGATTTAGACAAATTAGAGTGATTGAAAAATAATTAGCATAAATAAGATAATAAGAAAGGAAATAAATAATAGTTAGAAAATAACCGGATGGAAGAAATGATGGATAATTATTGATTAGACCTGATATTGGAAGACGAGTTGAAATTATATCAATTATGAATAATGCAACATTCTGCGAGAGAGCAAAATTAAATTTCAGGATTTTTTCAACAAAACTTCAACACTCACAATATAGAAATCATTGCTGAAAATAGTGTTGAAATGATTATTTGAATTTTTCTTGAGCAATTTTCGACATTTTGAATAAATATAAAATGAGGGAATTGCGTAGGCCAAATTTAACATGAGCAATATTTGTCTGAAATTTATTAAATGTTCTCAAACTTTAAAAAAATTCCCCCAAAGCTCACCGATAATTGAATTGATATTTTGTTGGTAGATCAATTTGCTGATGATATTCCTCAATTCGACTATCATTTTGAAAGACTAAAATGTTTTCGATTCGAAGTTTTTCGAAAATTTCCATAAACTCAAACATGCGTTTTTTTCTTGGCTGAAAAAATCAATGTTTTTCGTAAAAACAGAAAAACAAAGAGGCACTTCAATTGCTTTTTAGGTTTAATTAACACACAAAAAAACAAAAGTGCCAGGATTGCAAAAAAAAAAATTCAGAGAAAAATAGGTTTCAAAAATTATAATTGAAAATATGGGAGAATAATAATTCGCTTGTTTGGAAAATTTGACCACGCCCACTTGAAAAAAATATAAATTTGAATTTTGCCCAGCGAAAAATAAGTTTCAATTATTTCATACACGAAAATCAGCAGTTTGAAAATTATTCATCGTTTTTTATGACAGTGAATAAAATATCACACAAAAACTGTGCCAGGCTTGCAAAATAGGCTCCGCCCACCTTTTCGAGCATCCGTGATTTTTTATATCAACAGAAAAAAAGGTGTCTGCCCATTTTTTTGAACAAAAATATGGTCCCGCGAAGAATAGGTTTCGAAATTTTTAAATAAATTATTTGAAAATTTTTGAAAATATTAAATCTTTTTGGATAGCAATTTGAATGAAAAAATCCACTTGGAAAGAAATTGAACACATTCACTGTGCTTCAATGTTTTTTTTTCAAAAATATGATCCATGGGTTTTGAAATTTTGAAATTTTAAACTTGAATCTTCAAAAAAAAGTAAGAAGTGTTCGAAAAAACGAACAAAACCTGACAAATTCAATTTATTCAAAGTTTATTCATTTAACTTTGACAAAAAAACCAATCCTTTTTTTACAGATACTTATCCTAACTCTCAAAAAATCTCTACCAAACATAATGCGTTTCATGTCTTGTGCAATCGTTCTTTATGCCGGTTTCCTAATCGCTGGCTGGGTTATCATTGGACCATACAGTATGAAATTCCGAACATTGGCTGAATCATCTGAAGCGCTATTTTCACTTTTAAATGGAGATGATATGTTTGCCACTTTTTATACGATTAATGATTCGAATACGGTTATTAAGGTAACGGTTTTCTTCAAGGATTTTTGAAGTTTCAAAAAAAGTTTTTTCAGATTTTTGGAACAATTTATATTTACATGTTTGTTTCGCTGTTCATTTATGTGGTTTTGTCACTTTTTATTGCCATTATTATGGATGCTTATGAAGTTGTTAAGGTAAGGGTTTTTGAGGGGAGGGGGAGAGTTATGACGTGGCAAGATTTTGAGATTTTTAGCATATAACTTGGGAATAAAAAAAATAACATAGGAAAAAACACCAAATTTTCAAAAAGGTTTTTAAAAACTTTCAAAAATTCGATTAAATTGATGAATTTTGGATAAATCAATTTTTCAGGATCGATATTCGGACGGTCTTCGTGTTTCGGAACAAACTGGTGGTCTCAAAGATTTTGTGAATCTTCTTCCGCCGCCAACTGAATTATCATCACCAACAACTCAAGCAGCTTATGCACCATCAAATCTTTTGAATTTGGGTCGGTGCGTGCTTGTTAAACACTTTGGGTTTTTTGGTTTTGGTTTTGATTTTGTGTTGTGGAGCACGAAAAATAACTGTGTTGTGTGTCTGATACTAACTCGGAAAATTTGGGTAGAAATTGCGGAATTTTTCAACCTAATTCATATTTTCCAATAACACTAACAAATTTCGAGCATGTTTAACACACTAAAAAACTATCTTGCTCAATTTTGCATGTTCCATTTTTCACATTATTTTTTTGTTTTTATTTCAGCGGCTGGCAACGACTCGAGTAGAGCTCTTCAAGCACTTAATGCTATCGATAATGCAAGAGATTGGTTTAGTGATTTGCGGAATGGTACGAGGTATGACATATTATTTTCTCTTACTTTAATAGGTTACCTAAGGATACCTTAACCTTAACCCAAAATTGGAACTGTTTGATCGAAACTCATTTTGAATATGAGTTATGACTTAGAAAAGTTTGACAATGTCAAAAATCCTTCAAGAATAATTCTGGAAAAAATCTGAAGTTGAAGTTTTTTAGTCAAACAGTTCCCTCTGATAATATTACCTTTAACTTTACCTAATCCAATCCCTATCTTAGGTTCCAATCGTTTTCCAATCCACTAAACGATTCATCTTTCGATATTTCTTCGCCTTCTTTTCCTCCTTCTGCTGGACAGCAAAATGTATAACATTTTAGTGTACTTTTTTCCGCGTGTTTTTCATTTTTTTTTGTCTTCATTGCAATATATTTATTTACATTCTCATGTTCTTTTTCTTGTTTTAGCCAGTTTGTTGTGATAGAATCTCGAGTATTTTTAATTTGAATTGTGATTTTCTTGGTGCTATAGAGAGAAATAAAGAGTGACAGATAAGATTGCAAGAATTTGGACTCTGATCATCCAAGTTCAGGATTTTTTCCAAACCTCTTGAACCTTGAGATGTTCTTCCAACTACTGAAGTTACAGCAAGTTCACAATACGTTTCAAAATTTTTATATCAATTCGTGTTCTATTTTTGATTTGGTATATTTCTCTCTCTGTGTAATTCTCCCGGACAATAACCTCTTAATTATATTCTACCCGCAAAAAAAGTTGTCAAAAAATGCCGCGGCGCCTCCCTTGAGAAAAAGCCGAGAGAAAAATATAGAAAGAGCCTGAAGAGGATTTTGTGTGGCTGATGGTAGGAGGTAGTGTGTTGTATATTTGTATGTGTATGTGAGTGATGTTTACCCAATCCTCGAAATCCCGTGCTTTTTCGCTCTTTGCGTACCTCTTGCGCACCTCCACTTTTTTTTACTATGTGATGTGTGTGTGTGTGTGGAATTTTTACATGAAATTATTTTTTGTTTTGAAATTTTCAGATAGAATTTTTAGGGCTTGAAAAATGGCGCAAGTGAATTTGGACTATATGATGGATCCGGGTTGGCCGTTTTTGAGACAAGCTCAAGATGAGGCACTTAAGGTAACTCTTTTTTATTTTGAAATAACAGATTTCTAGAAATTTTTCCAAGAAGCTTGTAGCTCCTTTTAGAAATTTTCAACAAAAAATTTGATCTCAAAAATTTTTTATAATCTTAAATGTCTTATAATCAAAAAAAAAGTTTTTGGCCGAGTTCCAAAGACAAATATTTACCCATTTTTATCTCTCTTTTTATCTGACTGACAAGATTTTACAAGAAAGAAGCAAAAAAAAGAGCGAAGAAAAAAACGCGGGGGCTTTTTGGTTTTTAAGGGAATGAGTACTGTAGAGGAGAATTTTTGGCGGGAAATTTGGGAATCAATTTTTATTAGAGAAATTTGAAGATCAACATGTTAATTTTAAAAAAACTGGTTCAAAAAATATTTAGTCAAATTTTTTAAATAAGTTTTCAACTTTCAAATTCTCATTTTACATTATTTTTGGGTACTGTTGAATTTTTTTGATTCGTAAATATCTCGTATACAAAATTCCTAACAGAATTTCGCTGAACTGTGATTTATTTGTGAATTAAAAATCTGGTAGATCACACTACCACGTGGATTCTATGTTTCTCTCCAAAATTTGAATATACCATTTTTGCGAGTATTTTTTCAACTGTGCACGTCGTGCCACCACACAAATCCGAGGAGACGCAGAGAAAAAAAGACACCGTACTCCTCCCCGGTCGCACAGGTGAATCGCTGCAAGACCAATTGCCGAAACCGTACTCTCCCCGGTTCCTCAGGTGAATCGCTGCGAGACCAAGCTTCAAACCGTACTTTCCCCGGTCCCCCAGGTGCATCGCTGCGAGACCACACAAAAGCTCTGCGTCTCCACGAAATTATCTTTCTCCATTTTTCTGGCACGACGTGTGTGAAATATTGTCTGCCACGTGGCCACGTGTTTTCCCTCAAAAAATACTTCCCTTCAGGAACAAGCCGCTCGTCGTTTCGACAACAAAACTCATGCATGGGTTCCGGATCCAGCCGAAGGTTTCGTCACTGCCGCCATTGCTGTTCAAGAAGGAGATAATTATACCCTAACTATGCCTGATGGAACTCAAGTTTGTCTCTTTTTTTGAAAACTGAAAACTTGCAAAAATAAAATGAATAATTATTTTTTCCAGAAAAAATTGGGAAAAGATGATGTTCAAGAGATCAATCCGGCGAAATTCGAAAAAACCGAAGATATGTCGAATTTGACATTTTTGAATGAAGCATCGGTTTTGCACAATTTACGTCAGAGATATTATTCAATGATGATTTATGTGAGTTTGGGTATTTTGAGACCTAACATGAGCAATGCTGAAAATTGTATGGTTTTTGAGCTAAAATTAATTTTTCGGGAAAATTTGGTGATTGTATGAAAATAAATCAAGTTCTAATTTTTGCTAACATGAGCAATTTTAAGAGACCCCAAAGAAATCTATTGTATTCATTTTTTTCAGACATATTCTGGACTCTTCTGCGTCTTCATCAATCCTTATAAAATGTTACCAATTTACACGGATTCCGTCGCCAAAATGTATGTAAATAAACGACGCGCTGAAATGCCACCACATCTTTTTGCTGTTTCCGATGAAGCATTTAGAAATATGATGACAGACAAAGAAAATCAATCAATGTTGATTACTGGAGAATCAGGAGCTGGAAAAACTGAAAATACAAAGAAAGTCATCGCATATTTTGCAATGATTGGAAGTGGAGGAAGTAAAGAAACATCTTCGCTTGAAAATCAAGTTGTTCAGGTGAGAATGGCAATTCTTTGGGTGGGAAATCATGTTCTCTTCTGATTATACAGACTTTCAGAAATCGGAAAAAGGGTTATTAACTTTTTCAAAAACGGTTCATTCGAATTTAAAAATAACTTTACTGTCCGTTCGCCAGCGAAGGAAACGCGGCCAAACGCGCCCCATTGATAAACAACGCATTTTTGTGCGGCCATTCAAACAATAATTTTTATTCTTTTACTGTTTTTCATGCGAAAAAAGGCATTTCCACTAATTGAAAAATGAGGAAATTGGTTATTGTGGAAACTACTGAGTTGAAAAGGTTTTACCTGACCATTTTCACTTAAAATTGGTGCATTTGGACAGAAATGAGCATAGAAAAAGTGAAATTTTCTTATTTCGGTTGGAAACGATATATAACTAGTTGGAAAACAAAAACTAAACAGTTTATCAACAAAATTAATCAAGAAAATAGATTAAATTAGTGACAAATCACAATTTTCGACCAAAAAAACCCGACTTCCTCATCATTTCTATCAAAACTCCGAGCGAACCGATGTCTTTTTCGCATAAATCTTGTTGAGAAGTTGTTTTCTTTGTCACTAATGTGCACTTGCATCATTTGAATAGCACATTGATTGATTTGAGGCATTTTTGAGCAAATTATCCATAACATATCGCCATTCATTTCAAAATTGCGATGAAAACCGCAAAAATCACTAATTTTCAATCAACAACCTGAAAATTGCATCATTGTCATAGAAAATACATAACTAAACAACTAACCTTCGATTTGAATTGAACTGCGACTACAAAACACTCCAAAAATCGATTTTATAACACTTTTTCGATCGAAACATCGAATTCCATCGAAAAAAATCCATAAATCGCTACCAAAAACCATTTTGTTCGGGCAAACTTGGAAGATAAGTATAATTCGAGTTTTGCCAACTTCTGAAAGCAGAAAAATTACAAAATTGCTTCTTTTTTGGGGAAAAAAGAGGAAAAAACAAGAAAAAACGGGAAAAAAATGAAAAAAATTGGGTCGGCAAAAAAAGCAAACTACGGTATGTAGTTGGAGCGCGTTTCCTTCGCTGAAAAACGAACAGTACAATCTATGTTTTGAATTGACGTGAACCCTAAAATTTCTCAAAACATCCCATTTTTGATCATTTTGAAATATTCTCCTTTTCCTAAATCGTTTCAACCCTAATATAAGTTCAGGCAAATCCAGCAATTGAAGCATTTGGAAATGGAGCAACTACAAGAAATTATAATTCATCGAGATATGGAAAATTCATCCGGATTCATTTTGATCGAAAAGGAAAATTGGTTGGAGGAGATATTGAACATTGTAAGTTTGATTCGGGGAGAGAGTACTGTAATTTTTGGCAAAAAAAAAATCTGATGTGAAAGTTTTGCGAATTTTTCAATTGAAAATTGAAAACTTTGAAATCCACGTGGAATCTTAGGAGCTGTAGATTTTTCCACTTGATTTTCGAATTCAATTTTTGTCAAGTAATCCTATCTTTTGATCACTAAACCAATTTTTTTGCAGATCTTCTCGAAAAATCTCGTGTCATCAAACAGGCTCCTAGAGAACGTTCCTATCATATTTTCTATCAAATTATGACTCAAAAACCGCTTCGCGAAAAATTCGGATTAACTGATAATATTCGCGATTATAAATTTGTGTCTCAAGCCGAGATTACTGTACCAGGAATGAATGATACCGAAGAATTTGGAATCACTGATGTCAGTTTTTCTTCAGATTCTGATGTTTCCCTCCTAAATTTCACTCAATTTCATTTCCTTACTTGCAGAATGCTTTCACCGTGATGGGTTTCTCAGATCGTGAACGCGAAGATCTTTACAAATTGTGCTCTGCAATTATGCACATTGGAAATTCAACATTCAAACAAAAACCACGTGATGAACAAGCTGAAGTTGATGATATTTCGCCAGCTGAAAATGCATCGAAATTATTTGGTGTCAATTGTGACGCATTTTTGACAGCTTTGACAAGACCAAGAATAAAAGTTGGAATGGAATGGGTTAACAAAGGCCAAAATGTTCAACAGGTAAGATTTGAGGGGGTTTAGGACCATTTTTAGAAAGGTTTGCACAGTCTTTTATCATTATTTTTGGAGAAATTGAATCTGGTTTGAAATGTTCATGAAAAAACTTTTCTGAGCATAATTTCCACGTCATAGCTAGTGGTTTTTATTTCAATTTAAACATCTGAAATGGAACTGAGCAATCTAATTTCTCAAAACTTGCATTATACAAATTTTGAAACGTAGATTTTTGAGATAAAAATATTTTTTAGAAATGTTTGAAAAATTCTGAATAAAATTGTCCTAATCAAAAACCATCTAATATTATTTACAGGTAGATTGGGCAGTTGGAGCACTCTCCAAAGCGATCTACGCTCGCATGTTCAATTGGTTGATCAAGCGAGTTAACAAAACATTACAAGCCTCAATGGAAGATAATATGTATTATATTGGAGTGTTGGATATCGCCGGTTTCGAAATCTTCGACAGAAATTCATTCGAACAACTTTGGATCAATTTTGTGAATGAAAAACTTCAACAATTCTTCAATCATCACATGTTTGTTTTAGAACAAGAAGAATATCAGAGAGAAGGAATTGAATGGACATTTATTGATTTCGGTTTAGATCTTCAACAATGTATTGAATTAATTGAAAAACCTTTGGGAATTGTATCAATGTTGGATGAAGAATGTATTGTTCCAAAAGCAACTGATATGACATATGTTGATAAATTATTGACACAACATCTTGGAAAACATCCAAATTTCCAAAAAGCAAAACCACCAAAAGGAAAACAAGCCGAAGCTCATTTCTCAATTGTTCATTATGCTGGAACTGTTCGATATAATGCTGAACAATGGTTGGATAAAAATAAAGATCCATTGAATGATTCAGCTGTTGCTGTTTTGAAAACAAGTGATAAAGAAGGAGTTTTATATCAATTATGGGAAGATTATCAAACTGATGTTGATAGAGAAGAAAATGAAAAAAGAGGAAAAACTGGAGGAGCTGGAGGAGCTGGAGGAAAGAAAAAAGGAAAATCTGCATCATTTTTGACTGTTTCAACTATGTATCGAGAAAGTTTGACTTCTTTGATGACTATGTTGCATACAACTCATCCACATTTTATTCGTTGTATTATTCCAAATGAAAAGAAAACAAGTGGATTAGTTGATGCACCTTTGGTTTTGAATCAGGTCAGGAAGCTTATGCATTAACCATTTTCAAAACTCACAAAAATAAGACAATTCCTTGAAACAGTGAAAAATTTTCTAAAAATTTGAAAATATGATTTTAGGATCCAAATCCACGATCAGAAAATTCAAAATTTCTCAAAAACTTGGACATTTTTTGAAACAGTGCAAAATTAAACATTTTTTTGTAATTTTTGAAACTGAACCTTTTCAACTGAGTCGAAAAATCAAGTAACCATTTTATTTGCAGCTAACTTGCAACGGAGTATTGGAAGGAATTCGAATTTGTCGCAAAGGTTTCCCAAATCGTATGATGTTTGCCGATTTCAAACAAAGATATGCAATCTTATCAGCTCAAGAAGCAGAAGACAAAGATGCTGGAAAAGCATCGAAAGCAATGCTCAGAAAATTGAGCAAAGACGGAAAAATTAATGTGGAAAATTTCCGAGTTGGATCAACTAAGGTGAGTTAGGAAAGAGGGAGGAGTTCAGGTAGAACATGGAAATGTTTTACAGGTTTTCTTCCGCGCTGGAATGTTGGCTCATTTGGAAGAACTTCGTGATGAAGCACTTACTGTTATTACTGTCAAATTTCAAAGTGCTGTTAGACATTATTTGGCCCAGGTTTGTGATATTTTTGGGGAAAAACTTTGGCTTACAGTTGTCGAAAGTGGTCCGCTTGAATTATTCAAAAAATCTTTAGGTCCAAGTGATCGGACCACTTAAAAAGGGTCCAATTCGGATTTTTCAAAGTTTCCAAACCCCCATCCCTTATTCATTATGTGTCCTCATTTGTGTGTGCTATTAACACACACATAGTTTTTTCCCTCCAAAAAAATCTCCGGGAGATATTGGAGTAAGTGATAAAATGGGGGATGCGCAGAACACATTGTTTATTTTTGCACCGCGCAGCGATCGATTTGAGCTCGAAAGAAACAATCTTCGTTTTCAGTGCGACTACAAACGACGTTTGGATCGCGAAGAGGCTTATCCGATTTTGCAACAGAATATTCGAGCTTGGATTAAGTTGCGGTAAGTCTTAGAAATTCTCAAGCTGAAAATCAAGATTTATTTTAGCTCTTGGCCGTGGTATCGTCTTTTCTCGCGTCTGAAACCTATGCTTAAAGGAATGAAATCGAACGCCGAAATTCAAGAATTGGAGAGAAAATGCAAAGAATTGGAAGAGAGCCAAAAGAGAGAAGAAGAGGCGAAGAAGAAATATGCGGATGAGTTGCGGTAAGTTGTGCGAAGCCATCCTGGCGTACTATTTTTACTCAAAGATAAATGTGCCAGGGTTGCAAAAAGTGAAATGAGAGGCGCAGAGAAAGTCCGAACAATTTTTGAAAACCCGGAAAAAATATGTTTCAAAATGTTTTCGAAAGAACTAGAGAGAGCTAGAAAATTTGATGCGCATTCTCGAACCCTTCTATAAAAATCTGTAGACTCAGACGACTAGAGTGCAGTGAGAGACGCAGAGCTAACAGACAACTAGAGTCTACACTCTTCTTCATTTTCAGCGCAAAAATCGAGAAATACGAAGAAACCAAAGCAGCCCTTGAACGTGATCGTGTTATGCTCGACAAAAGAAACAAGGAAATCGAGGAGCTGAACAGAAACCTCAAAGCTGAATCTGAAGCCAACTATGAGAATGCGAAAAAAGCGGCAGAATTGGAGAGACTTCGAGAAAAAGAGAGAAAAGAATGGGAAGAAAAAGAAAGAAAAATGCAAATGGAAGCTGAAAATGAGGCAAATAATTATAAGACTCAAAATGAGAAACTGAAAAATGGATTGGAGAATTTGCAAGGGGAATTTGATCGACTTCAAGCACAAAGAAAACAACAAGAACAGACAAATGCGGAATTGATTGATGAAGTTGCTGGATTTAAACAAAAAGCTGAAAGAGCTGAAGAACAAAGAAAGAAAATATCAGAAGATTTGGATGCTATGGATGATAAATTAGCAGCTGAAAAGAGATTGAATAATGAACAAGTTAAACGTAAGCATTTTAGAATGGCTTATTGTCAGCCAAGATGACAATTGAAACCACATAAAAAATACCCAAAATATCTAGATCCCAAACGTATCAAAACATTTTCTGGTAGATCAAAAATATTTTTCTCTAAACCTCTCCTTTTGTGTTGAATTTCGTCCTGTAGATTATTTCAAGTCTCAAAAAATACTGAACATTTTCCGAGTAATAAATTACAAGCTGTGAAAATTTATATATCTAAAAAGTTAGAGTACTCGGAAAATTTCCCGCGTTTTTTTAAGACCTGACACAATCTTAAGGGTGGTACTAAATCTGACGAAATTCAATGCAAAAGTTAGAGATTTAGAGAAAAATATGTTTTGTTCAGCAGAAATATTTTTAAAGTGTGGGATCTAGAAATTTGGCTGGTAAATCAAACACTTTGACTTAAAATCCCATTCCAATTCCAGAAAACAAAAAATTGGAAAACTCGCTAAAAGCCACCCAAAAACAACTAGAAATCGCTTTGGCTGAAAAACACTCATTCGACGTGGATTGCAAAAAACGTGAATCGGAAATTGGAGAATTCAAAAGAAAGGCTCAAGCCGACGCAAATTTGATCGCAAAATTGCAATCAGCTTTGAGAAGATGTGTTTCGAGAATTGAAGAATTGGAGGAAGATTTGTTGGAAGAAAGAAAGAATCGAATGAAAGTGAGTTTTGGTGGGAAACATTTGAATGATTATATCAAAATTTTATACAGATATTTTTAAATAATACACTTTTGAAACGTATTTTACCCATTAATTTTTTAGTAGGAAAATTCTTCTGAAACGAATTTTAAAAAATTATCACTATTACAAATTCTAGGCTTCTCGTCAATTCAACGAACTTCAAACTGAATTCGACAATCTTACTGAACAAATGGCTCAGGCTAATGGTCAACTCACTGCTGAAGCTCATATCAACAAAATTCGCGCGGAAGAAGTATCAAATCTTCGACGCGATTTACAAAAACGCTCATTGAATCAAGAAGCCTACATTTCGGATTTGTGCAATATGCAATATGCAACTGTGAATAATTTGAGAAATTTGAGCCAGCAATCAGCTAATTTGGAAACTGAAGCTTTGCGAATTTTGGATGCGAGAAGAGCAATTAGTCAACAACCACTGCCAAAAGTTTATGTTGAAGAGGATAGCAGTGATATGGATTCGGTTTAATTTTTCCATTTTTTTCATTTTACTTCAAAATAATTTTAATCGCAATGACTTTCACAAAAAAACCAAATTATATAACCTCTTTCTTCAGTTAATAAAGATTTTCTCGAAAATTTGAAGAATGGCTCATTTTCCCCCACAAAAAACCAAAAAAAACCCTCAAATTTGAGGGTTTGCAAACTTCGTGTCGAAATAAAAGTAAAAATGGAAGAGCGCTCCACCGAACAACCGGAGAATTTCAAATTTTGAACGAAATTTATTTTATTTTTTTTTTCGACCGAAATTTTCCATGATAAAATGGGAATCTCTGGACTGTTGCCATATGTAAAGAATGCTTGTCGAACGGTGAGTCTTATTCAAGTTATCGCAACTCCCAACAAATCACGGTTTTAGAGTAATATTCGAGAATTAGCTGGAAAATCAGTGGCAGTGGATGTTTCGTGTTTTTTGCACAAAGGATTGACGGGTTGTATGGATAAAATACATATGGGTGAAGATACGCAAAGTTATTTATATTATGTCGAAAAATTCATACTTGTATTGCTAAAAATGGATTGTCATGTTGTTTTGGTTTTTGATGGGCGGCCGTTGCCAGCAAAGAAATTGACGAATGATTCGAGAAGAGAAACGAGAGATGCAAATATTCAAAGTGCGGAAATATTATTAGCGAAAGGATTAGAAAGAGAAGCAAGAGATAAATTTCGAATAGCCACCAAGATTTCACCAGAAATAGTTGAGAATGCGATACGGTTTTTTAGAAATCGAGAAAATGTTGATATTGTTGTTGCACCTTATGAAGCCGATGCTGAATTGGCGTATCTTATGAAATCGAAATTAGTTGATGCTTTGATTACCGAGGATTCAGATTTGATTGTTTTTGGGTGTGAGAAAGTGAGTGGAAAATATTTCAAATCAATATTTATTATAGATATTCCAAGTTTCAGATCTATTTCAAATGGCAAATTGCGAATGGTGAATGCACTGTTTACGAACGCCAAAATCTATCAAAATGTTTTACTGGCGAATTATCCGGCGATAAATTTGATTTCATAAAATTCCGACGAATTTGTATTTTATCAGGATGTGATTATATTCCAGCTGGTTTGCCAGGTGTTGGCCTATCAAAAGCCACAAATTTCTTTCAAAAAACATCGATCACTGATTTGCCAACACTTCTCAAAAGGATTCCAAGTTATCTCAATGCTCCGAAGCTGAAAAGTCTGATCACTTCTGAATTTATCGAGAATTTTGATCGAGCTGAAAAAACATTCAAATATCAAATTGTTTTTGATCCAAGAGAAAGAACCCAAAAACCATTTGAAAATGATGGATTTTCGGGAGAATTTCAAATATTTTCTGGTGAGATTTTGAATCAAAAATTGGCACAACGATTGGCATTAGGAAATGTGAATATTGAAAGAGAAAGTATTAAGGATGAATTTCTACTTGGAGCAAAAATTGAGAAATGGAGTATTTGGTCAGCAGAATATATATCAAAAGGAGCTCAAAGAGCACAAAAACAATTAGAAGAAGAGAAAAAGAAAACAACGTGTTGTGCATTTAAACTAGATTCTAGTTCAGTTCAAAAAAAGAAAAGAAAAATCGAATTAAGTGATGATGAAGATGATATTGTAAAACAATTTATGGAAGATGTTGAAAATTCACCAAAAAAGAAAAAGATGAAAGTAATGGAGCCAATTAGTGACTCACAATCATCGATAACTCGAAAAAGTTTGGAAATTCTGGATATTATTGAATTATCGCCAGAGAAAATTGAGATTTTGGAGGAGAGAAAAACAGAGAAAGTTGAGAGGAAATCTGAAAAAGCTCCAGTTTTGAGGCCAACGAAATCATCGCCAGTGAAAAGAGCAGCCGAGGAGGAAGTGATACATGGTGGGTTTAGTGGGGTTATAGATTAGTTTTCGGACCTCAAAAAATCAGAGACTTTTTTTTGAAGAATTCAATATTTTGCTAGCAATTTAAAATTTATTGAATTTTTTTGAAAATTGTTTAAAACGTATTTTTTCTGTGAAACAAGTGTGCAAATTATTTTTAAGTTTGGAAAAATTTCTGACACGTGGCCCACATAAAATCTGCTTCATTTTTTTCTAATTTATGTATTTTCCAGAAACTGAACTCCGACCTCCACCAATTCTCCGAAAAACCATTTCCACTCCATCCACTTCAAAACATGAAAAATTTGCGAAACTCGAAAAATTCAAATCTCCAATAATATCTACTGAATCTCTAAACTCGCCATCAACTTCCACTTCTTCTACTAAGAGAATTCTTGGACAAAGCAAATATTTTACGAAAAACTCGCCGAAATTATCAAATCCATTTCGATGTCCAGCTTTCATCAAACCCTCACCAACTCCTCCTCTCGAAAAATCTACTGAAAATGCTGATAAACCTGAAAATATTGATGAAAAAGTGGAAGTTACGAGTCCATTTCAAACTGTTGGCTTCAAAACAACCGGTTTACGCAGAAAAAACTAGGAATTTTTTGAATTTTTATTGTAAATGAATTGTTTTTATTTTTCAAGTTTTTACCAAAAAAAAAAGAAAATACTTGCGCGTCAAGTAAAATGCATTGTGTGCAAACACTGCAAGTGACGTGGTTCACTCATTTCTTGTTTTTTTCTTTTCGTTTCGTGAAATCGTGAAATTCGTAAAAAATGGCGGATAAATTGTTTTCGATCAAAAACTACTTCTTTTTGGGAAGTTATCAATCATGTATTGGAGAAGCTTTGGTGAGTTTAGATAATTTAAAAATTTCGAGAAAATTGGGTTTTTGCAGAAATTCTCGTCGAAGAGCGAAGAGGAGAAGATTGAAAAAGATATTTATTTGTACAGAAGTTATATTGCACAAGGACAAGCTTTTATTCCATTGAAAGAGGTTTGTGACATTTTATTGGTTGAAAGACAGAGTTAGGAGAAATTCTACCTTTTTGTAATTGTAGGAGTTTCCTAAATGTTTATAATAAAAAATTAATATCTAGTCCCAAGCCTCGAAATCTTACATTATACCTCAAAAGAAACATTTCAGATTCCAACTTCAACAAAATCTGCGGAACTTGCTGCAGTCCGCCGCTACGCCGAATTCCGCTCCGACGCTCGTGCTCAACAAAGAATCGTTGCTGAAATTCAAGAGGAAATCGCAGCCAGAAATTTGAAATCGGAAATCGGCGCAGTTTTGGCTGCCACTATTTTGAATGAAACAAATGTAAGTTTTTAAAATATTTCAATCAGATATAATTATAAAATCAATTTTTTAGAATTCTGAAGATGCTTTCCGCGCAGTTTCGAGATTTGATGGATTGGAAGCAAGAGCTGCGAAAGTTTTCACTTTGATCAAGATGAACAAGAAGAAATTGGCATTGTAAGTTTACTTTTACGATATTTCGCATTTATCTGATCCAGCATATTTTTTTCAGCGCTGAAGCTAAAAGAATGAATCAAATTGACGAAGACGCAACACTTTCACAATTGGCAAACGCACTTGTTTCTTCATTCATCGCAACTGGAAAAGTCAAAGATGCTCTTTATATTTATAGCGAAATGGCTGATAAATATGGAAGAACTAGCGATTTGGAAATGCATCAAGCTGTTGTTAGCATTTTGACACAGGATTATGCTGGAGCTGATGAATTGTTGAATGTGAGTAGGAACTGGGGAAATTTCAAATATCAAAAAAAATCCGAAAATTTTACGTTTCAATATTTATATAATAAAAAGAGAATTTTTTCAAAAAAAAATATTCAGATCTTTCAAAAACCCGAAATTTTCACTTCAAAAATAAAATTTCCGACTCTCCTAACTCATATTCGTTCCTATATTCACTTTCAAATTTTGCAGAACGCTCTCGAACGCGACTCAAAAGATGCCGATGTCATAATCAATTCTCTTGTAACCGCTCAACTTTTGGAAAAAGACGACGATGTTGCTGAAAGATTTGTCTCATTACTCAAACACGATCATTCAACACATCCATGGACAATTGATTATTTGGCAAAAGAAGCGGAATTTGATCGAATTGTTGCAAATGCATAAATGGATGGAACTACATATGTAATTGACACAAAAAATGTGATGTTTTTAACTTATTTTACTTCTATTATTATTTTCGTTTTCTTATGAAAAATGGTGTATAATTGGATAAGTTATTTATCGTTGCCGAGGGAATACAGTAATCTTGGCAGTGAGCGCGAGTTTTGAAATTGTTTGCCGAAGAAGGACGGTCGGGATTCCATTTGAATTCAATGCAATGCTCGCCGTCGAATCCCCAACGGGTTAAAAATCCATCATCCGGATGATCGAAAATTGGATGAGAGCAGGTTTTGGCTGGAAAAATGGGATTTTTTATTTTCGGTCTGCACATTAATATTTTGTAAAACATAGGTTCGTTATCACATAAAAAATTGAGATGCCAGAAATTCTAATTTCCATTGATGTGTTGGATTTCTGGCCTTTTTTTATATATTAAAAAAATCATTTTTAAATCCCATGTTCCTTTAAAATAGTACAGTACCTTGATTTGGACAGCAAACCCCATCCAATTGTCCCAAAATCGATAATCCTTGAATACACTCATAACCATCTGGACAATCATTTTTCTTCGAAGAACATTTGAGAATTTCGCCATTTTCATCACGGTATATTGTCTGATAACCAGCACCTTCAGGAGTTGGACACGTCAGAGGAGCGCCTGAGAGACCGTCTGCAAAATTTGGAATGCCAGAAATAAGCCCCAAAGCCCCCGGGAGAAACCTTGCGGCGCGGAAAAACTTGACTTACTTGCATCCATCGTTGCGAGACACACAAATCCACGTGACGCACTCTTTTTGCGCAATGTATTCATTGGACAACGACATCTGGAAAAAATGACACGTGGCAAGTTTTAGAGTAGTTTCACATGTTCCTTTAAACTACAGTAGTTTTCTCTAATTTTCTCACAAACCTTGATCGAATACATTCTGCTTCTGGCCATTTTGCATCACATTCCTCGTTCGAAACGCATTTCTTCAAAAAAATGGTAATTTTCAAGAATTACAGAAAAAATTCAAATTGCTAACCTCCGCGCCAATTAAAATATTACATAATAACATGAGCAATAGTGGAAAAATCATCTGAAAATTGAGGAGAAAATCGATAAAAATGAAGATTTTGGGGAGAAAGTTGGGAGGTGATTAAACGAGGGAAAAGATAAGAAAACTGGATAAATGTGATATTTTTTGTTTACTGTTGTTGTTAGATTAGAGATTATTACAATTTAGAGACGGAGGAAAGTTGTAGCACCAAAAAGTGTACTGTATCAATTCTAGCGCAAAAATCCCTTCCTATTTATTCAAATTCTTTTTGTGTTGATTTTCCAGATTTTCTCTCCACTCCTTTATTTATTTTTTCGTATGGTTTATTCTCGAAACAGCAAAAATAAAAACAACGAAAAAATCGCCTAGGAAATTCCATGGAAATTATGAAAATAAAAAAAACCAAGGAGATACGGAAAATGTCATTTTCCCTTGAAAGAATCTGGAAATGTCAACGAATATAAGTTTCAAAGGTGGTCTTCCAGCTGATTGTACTTGTCCGATTTGTGATCAGGTATCTAATGCTGGGCTTTTAGGCTTAGGCTTAGGCCCCTAAACAAATCAATTTCAGGCTTTACGAGAACCAATAAAATTGAATTGCGATCATTTTTATTGCAAATCTTGTTTGACTGAAGATGCTCAAAATTGTGCAATTTGTCAAACTTTGATCCAACACGAATTGTGTGTTTATGATAAAGAAAAACATAAACAGGTGAGAGGAGTACGGTAGGGGTTTTGGCGGGAAAAATTACTGTAGATTCAATATGTGGTTACTGTCATTGAAAACTGAAAGATTACTGTAATTGTTATCCCCAATTTCCTTCTCATTTTTTTTGCAGATTCAAAATCTTCCAGTGGTTTGTTCTTTCGAAGAAATTGGTTGTGATTGGTCAGGAACTCTTTCTGAACTTTCATCTCATCTCGAAAATTGCCCGAAAAAATCAGAAAAATGCTCAAAATGTGGCAGAGAATTCGAAAAATCCGACTTCGCACGACATTTTGAAAAATGCGGAAAAAAAGACGATGAAAATGGAACAACATCAGTTTGTTCGTTTTGTTTGAAGAGAATTCGATTGTCGGATTTTGAAAAACATTTGAAAACATGTCAAAGTGTTATTATAAGTTGTCCATTTCAATGCGGATTGGTTGATAAAACAAGAAAAGAGGTTGGTGAAATGAAATTGTGAAAAAAGACATTTCAGAAAACGTTTGGAATAGTTATAGTATTTAGAGCCAAATCCAAAAAAAATATTTTTCAGAAAAATATACTGTTTCAAATTTGTTTGAAAGTGTTAGATTTTTGAGGAATTCTGTTGGTAGTTGTATGTATGTTGACATAAAAAATTAGAAAAATTTCACTGTTTCAATGTTTTTTGAAATTTAAAAATTTTTTAAATTTGATAATGAATTGTGTTATCCGATACCGTTCAAAAAAATCACATACAAACTTTGGAAACAATTTTTCCGAATTATTTTCTAGAAAAAAATTTCACTGTTTCAACATTTTTTGAAAAATATCTCAATTTTTCGAAATTTTGATTTTGTAGTTGTATGTCTACAAAAATTTTTGCGAAAAAAAAGATTTTCTAACAGGGCCGATTTTAAAAAAAAAAAACTCGGGCCGATTTTTTTTGAAAAAACTCGGGCCGATTTTTTTTTTGAAAAACTCGGGCCGATTTTTTTGAAAAAACTCGGGCCGATTTTTTTTTTGAAAAACTCGGGCCGATTTTTTTTGAAAAAACTCGGGCCGATTTTTTTTTTGAAAAACTCGGGCCGATTTTTTTTTGAAAAACTCGGGCCGATTTTTTTTTTTGAAAAACTCGGGCCGATTTTTTTGAAAAAACTCGGGCCGATTTTTTTTTTGAAAAACTCGGGCCGATTTTTTTTTGAAAAAACTCGGGCCGATTTTTTTTTTTGAAAAACTCGGGCCGATTTTTTTGAAAAAACTCGGGCCGATTTTTTGAAAAACTCGGGCCGATTTTTTAAAAAAAAAACTCGGGCCGATTTTTTTTTTGAAAAACTCGGGCCGATTTTTTTGAAAAACTCGGGCCGATTTTTTTGAAAAACTCGGGCCGATTTTTTTTTGAAAAACTCGGGCCGATTTTTTTTTGAAAAACTCGGGCCGATTTTTTTTTGAAAAACTCGGGCCGATTTTTTTTTTTGAAAAACTCGGGCCGATTTTTTTTGAAAAACTCGGGCCGATTTTTTTTGAAAAACTCGGGCCGATTTTTTTTTTGAAAAACTCGGGCCGATTTTTTTTTGAAAAACTCGGGCCGATTTTTTTTCATCCAACGAAAAAACTCGGGCCGATTTTTTTTTTTGAAAAACTCGGGCCGATTTTTTTTGAAAAACTCGGGCCGATTTTTTTTTGAAAAACTCGGGCCGATTTTTTTTTGAAAAACTCGGGCCGATTTTTTTTTGAAAAACTCGGGCCGATTTTTTTTTGAAAAACTCGGGCCGATTTTTTTTTGAAAAACTCGGGCCGATTTTTTTTTTTTGAAAAACTCGGGCCGATTTTTTTTTGAAAAACTCGGGCCGATTTTTTGAAAAACTCGGGCCGATTTTTTTTTGAAAAACTCGGGCCGATTTTTTTTTTTGAAAAACTCGGGCCGATTTTTTTTCATCCAACGAAAAAACTCGGGCCGATTTTTTTTAGAAAAACTTTTTTTATAAAAAAAATATCAAAAAGTCACATACCTAAGCCCATACCTAACTTATCCTATTTTATTTTCAGATCGAAGATCATCGTCCTTTGTGTCCAAATGTTGACAATGTCTGCCCATTTATTCCATTTGGTTGTAATTTCGCAGGAGGTCGTGAAAACATCCAAAAACATTTGAGCGACGAACCAATTCGTCATTTAATGCTTCTTTGTGACGAAATTACTGATCTCAAATTAACCTACGAAATGATGGAAAAAGATTTGGACACATTTAATATCCGTCAAACTGGAATAATTGAAAATGCAGAAACTTGTCATCAAATGTTTGGACCACAAATAATTTGGAGAATTGATAATATAATGCAAAGAACAAATGAGGCAAAATCCGGTGCAAATTCCACAATATTTTCAGCTCCTTTTATGTCACATCGTTTTGGTTATAAAATGATGGCTTGTGTTTGTCTTTTTGGAGATGGAATTGCTGCTGGAAAAAGTTTGAGTTTATATGTTCTAATTCTTCGCGGCGAATTTGATGCAACATTGCAATGGCCATTTAATCGATCAATCAAATTCACACTTCTCGATCAAAATCCGAATATCGAAAATCGATTGAATATCACATATCATGTTGATCCAAGAAAACTTCGAGCAAATGAAACATTTTTGGCGCGGCCAAGAGGAGAAAGAAATGCTGCTTTTGGATCACAATCATTTTGTTCATTGAGTATTTTGAATAATTATATTAAAGATGATCAAATATTTGTGAAAGTTGAAATTGAAAGATGTGAAACAATTTTGAAGCAAAGAGATGTTGATCAGGTGAGATATTATGAAAAATGGAAGGTGTAGTGTACGTTTGAAGGAACACATGAATTTTGTGACTAAAAAGTTATGCCTTATACAGTATTTTCAGAAGAGGTACTGTAGTTTTTTTTCAAATTCATTTATTGCAGCAAAAAACATTGGAACAAATTCGCGCCAGCGAGAATCAAGAATTGCCGCCAAATGTTCGTGTAGTTCCAGTGGTTCAACAACAATCGGCGGAAGTTTGAAAAATTCAGATTTTTTTTGAAAAAAAAATGAATTTTTCATTGTTAAAATACCAGTTTTTGAGTGTTACTGTAGTTTTAAAGGAACATCAAAGTTTAAAATAACCAAATTACCCACTTCAAAATCCAAAAATGTTTATTCCAAAATATTTTGTGCAAAATTCTCAGCTTCTTTCAATTTCCACAAAAAATCCGTCAATTGCATTTCATCAAAACTCAATTTCACGGCATTTTTCTGCGATTCCAAATGTCCGGCCTCCAATGTTTCTAGGGTTACTGTAGTTGTTAAAGGTGCATATGCCATTGGTTGTCCTCCAAAAATCGAGCATTTTTCTGATTTGGCAATTTGCCAACTGAAATCCACTATTTCTGGATATTCCCAATTCATTGTTTGAAGAGTTTCGAGCAGATTTTTTTGATATTTTTCAAATATTCTTGAAAGGAAATCGAAATTTGGCGGGAAAATTTGTGTGGATTTTTGAGGTTCTCGAGCTGCGAAAATGAAAATGCTCCAAATTGCTTCAGCCAGTTCACGATTTTCGATTTTATCTGGAAAATAAATTGGGATTTTTTCCGGTATATAGTTTTCCCCTCAAGATCCAACTCACCTTCAATTTTTGTCACCAACATTTTCACATATTTTTCCACCTCATCTTCGCTCAATTTTTCCACGTTTTTCAGTATTTTTAGCGCGTTTTCAAGTTGCATCTCTGAATATTTTTAATTTTTCCAGATTCCAGGGATTTTCAGATATTTCAAACAAGGAAAATAGATCCTTTTCAGGGAAAATTTGAATAATTTCCAAGAGAAAAAAAAACAAAAATACATTCTCTCACAAAAAAAATGAAAACAAAACAATGAAAAAATTACTACCTGCTCCTACAAAAAAAAATTTAAAAAAAGTGATTATTTCTGATTTTCAGCCTGTTTTTCATCAGATGTTTCAGATTTTTGTTCCAGTCGCGATAATTCTTCGTCTATTCGTTCTTTGGCGCGGTAAATCTGAAAGAAAAATAAATTTGAATTCGGAAACTCGTGGCGCCGAAATTCACAGTATTTCGATACCGCAGCGTTTGGGTCTCGTCACGAGCAATATTAAAAATCTACAGTATCCCATGTTGGGTGTCAAAATTTCTAGAATTTTCTGCCTAGGGATATTGTAGGAGTTAGGTTCTCGCGGGAATATCTACAGTAATCAGGTCTCCGTTGAAATCTGCATTCTTGACACCTCACAAGCCAGGGTTACTGTAGATACCATAATTTTCGTGGCTAGACCCAACTTTACAGTACATTGTCTTGTGTAGCCTCAAAATTTACAGAATTTTCTGAATAACTCAGACTCAATTACAGTACTCTAGTCATATTTGGTATCAAAATGACCGTAATCCCCTCCCCACCCCATTTTTCTTCACAAACCTTTGATTGCAAATAAAACGATCCACCTTTTGTCTTATCATTTATCTCAAACATATGCTCATATTTTTTATTGATCTCTTCGCGATTCAACGGCGCTTTTACGTTCAAAATTTGTAGACTTTCCTGCAAAAACAGAATGATTCTAGGTACTGTAATCTGAAAAGCTACAGTACCTCAAGTGAAATTCCGAGTTTTGCGTTGGCATTCGCATTTTCTTTCGTTTCGCTTGCAGATTGACCGGTTGAGGCAGCGTGACGAGCTGCGGCTTGTTGAGTTTCTGCAAAAAATGAAATTCTAGGCTACTTCAGAAACTACAGTATCCTAGGGATACTGTAGTCCAATTATTTTGAAAATCCTATTATTATCTTAAAAATCCCAACATATTTATATTCGAAATGCGTCAAAAAATCAACTCACGTCGAATTTCATCTTTGACAGCCCGTGTCAATGCTTTTGCCACAGCTTCACCAGCCGCCAATGCAACTTTTACAGCTGTTCGCCAAGGCATATCAAAAAATCTGCAAAAAACAAACAACTCAAAAATATTGGTTCAAATTTAAAAGAAAAATATACTGTAGTTCGGTTCAAGACCTTTAAAGCACGTGGAAAAGGAAGATTACAATTCCAACTTTATTTTTTGCAATAAATATACAATTCAGCACTATTATCCCTGCATGCAATTGGTTTGACAGTTCGAATTGTTGAAAAATGAGAAGAGAGTTCGGAGAGGAATTTGGCACGTGAACTTCCATCCCAAATCTAAAAAATAATCGATTATTTAGAGAAGGTGGGCCTTTAAATTACTGTCATTTTGAAATGAAATACGATGAGGTTACTGTATATAGCGAGCGATTTTTTTTCGAAATTCCTTAATTTCAAAATTCTACAGTATCTCATGCTTTTGGGGATGTCTAAATGACCAGAATAACCCAAACATTCAAGGTCAGAATGGGATTTTGAGAATTTTGAACCTCATCAGATTTTTCGTGGTAGGACCTCACAGCAGGTTCTACAGTATCCTCAATCTTGTGGGGTGTTTAAATGACCAGAAGCGTCTGGAGAATCCAAATCCTCCATTTTCTCATGAAAATCCACCAACCTTGCATAAAAATACGCCATTTTTGCTAATCTCAAATGCATTTCCACCCTCCATTTCTTTCTCCTTTTCATTCCCACTAAAAAGTCGAAAAACAGTTCGACACAATTCAATAAGTCTCAAATGATCAGTTGCATTATCGCCAGTTGGATTTGGAGCCATGTCACTCAAAACAACATCCACTTTCCGATTTTGTAATTTTTCTCGAATTCGCCGTTGAACTTCGAGATTTGTAACATCGGAAAGAGAGAGGATTTCAGCTCCAGGAATTGGAAGGACATTTTGAAGATCGACACCAAGAATATAGCCATTGGTGGATTTTTGAGTGCAAACTTGAAGCCAGGAACCAGGTGCGCAACCAATATCGATTATTGTGCTGTCTGAAACACTTGAGATTAGCTTGACACGTGGATTTCTTAGAGAAAAAGCAAAAAATCACTCACCTTTCCTCAAAAATTTGAATTTCTCATCAATTTCCAGCAATTTAAACGCACTCCTTGCTCGATAATTATGCTCTCTGGCTTTCACTGAAAATTCATCATTCGCCTGACGTGTCAAATATTTTCCAGTCGATTTTTTCGTCGCAAAATATCTGTGGAATATTCGAGAACACATGAAAAACCAAAATCTGAGGATTACTTCAAATAATTGGTTTTGAATATGGATTTTTAGGGATTCATACCCATTTTTAAAGCATGACATCAAGACTTTCAAATGAGAAAAATAATTTTTTTCGGGCAAATAAGGCACATGAGTGAAAAAAAAGTGAAAAATACAACGTGTAAGCTCTAATGTCATCTATTCTTCGGCTAAAACCAAACATTTATTAACAGCAGTCATCAATGTTTGATTTTCCATTGCTGCCGCAACTCTTTCTTTATCGCATAATTGTCGATTTATTGATTCTTCAGTGCTATGTGATCCAGGAGTTATTCCAACTCGAACTTTCACCTTTGCACTCAAACTTCTCAAAAGTTTAACACGAATTGCTAATCCAATAAGTGTTGCCATACTACAATGTGGAATTGTTGGTGTGAAATTGACCTCAACAAAAGTTTCGTCTTCATCTTGATGCACTTTGATAAGTTCTTCTTGAACCACATTTAATTGCTCCAAAGTATAAGGATGTTCAGGATCATTAATATCTCTTATCAAATCAAAAATCTCCCACGAATCAATTGGATCTTCCACATTTTCATCCCTAAAAATCACACTTTTGAATGAAAATTGCATCATTTTACTCACATTTCTTTTCCGGAACTTGGTCGTGTTCGCGGTTTTTCCGTGTAAAGAGTCGGATTTGCATTTTCCAATCTATCGACTCCCATTATCTCTGATTTTGTGACAGAAAACACAGAAGAAGGAAGAAAGCGAAAAAAATAAAAATATTTTTCAGGCGGCCTAGAAATCCGTCGGTTTTCTAGTCCGTAAATGTTGTTTTTCTAGGCCATAAATTTTTTTCTTTTTTTGCGTCACACTTCGTTTCAACCCTGTGTTGGGACGAACAAATAGAGAAACCGCAGCGCAGACAAAAAAGAACCCCGTAAATATGAATCGTTTAAAGGAACATGGATCATCGCTTCAGGACCCATCAGTTGGCTGGTTGCCAGCCTTTTAAAATTTCGCGGTTTCTTTCGCACTCTGCACGCTCTCTCTGTCTCTATTTGTTCGCCCTGAAACGAAGTGGTCAAAAAAAACGTGAAAATGAAAATGTGGAATTCTGTCATTTCTTATTTATTCGCTAAAAATGACTGAACCGAAAAAAGAGATTTTTCCTAAAAAACCACAAATTGCACCGGATATGTCGGTTTCAATTCGACAATTGCCAAAATTAGATGTACAGGAAGATGGTGAGTTATTTTTTGTGAAAAAAACGATATTTTAAATTCAATTTTTTTCAGTGAAAGGTGAAAATCTGGGAGAATTTTCGGATACTGAATGGGATGCAAGTGAAGAACCATTTTCTGCTGAACTTTTGAATGTGAAAAATGCGCCAAATCGAATCAGTGTATTCAGCGGACCAAAACGATTCAATGATCCTCAAATAATCAAGAAAAAGGTGCCGAAAGCTCAACCAAATCCACCAAAAATCGATAATCGAGCAAGTCAAATGGCAAAAATGATGGAAAATGTTTTTGAAAAATTGGTTGATGGAAGAAGTTCGGATGGAATTAAGGTGACTATTGATTTTACTGTGGGATAATTAATAAATTCATGTTTGATGGCAATTGAAGATAAACATGAGTAACATTTCACGGTAACTAAAAATTGTAAAAAAAAATTGAGAAAGGTACATACTATAATTTTCGATAAAAATAATTGCACCTTCCAAAATTCAGTTTTCATATGACATTATTCTTGTGATGTATCATATATTTTTCTGCCTTATCTTGTTTACATCTCAAATTTTTTCCGAAAAATGCACAATTTCGAAAAATATATCTGAAATTGATGATAATTGTGAAATAATAAATGGAAATGTTGTTTTGGATGAGAAATCTGATGAAAAAACTGTGGAATTATTTATCAAAAAATTATCACAAGTTAGACAGATATTTGGAAGTGTTGTTGTAACAAATACAAGTTTTGTCAAACTCGATTTTCTGCCGAAATTACAGAGTATTGTTTATACACCAGTTATTCACCAATATTCATTAGGTAATGTTTTAGGAAATAGTGAAGAAGAAAAGATTTCTCGTAACTTCTAATTTTGGAGGCCTTTTTTAAAGATCGTCAATATGCTCTTTACATTGTAAATAATAAATTTCTTGAATCTATGAAACTTCCGAGTATCGAAATAGCAATGGATAATGTATTTATAACCGATATAAATTTTTTTGGGTGAGGTTGAACTATTTTTTGAAATATTTTGAATTATTTTTTTAGAACTTCTATTTACGATAACCCTGTACTATGTTTTGATTTTCAAACTCTCCTGAAGCTCTACAGATTTCCGAGAATTTACATATCCCCAAAAAAATTATGTAATCCGAAAATTATCGAAAAAACTAATATGTATACAAAATATACAGATGAAAATTCAACCAGTTAGTTTTAATTTCTTTGAAAAATGATTTCAGTGAATATGTTTTTCTGTAGAAGTATTTTGTTATATGGAATGGTTCAATTATTCAATGCCACTAGACTGTCAAATTTTAGAAAAACCTTTGATTATTGATGAACTTGTAGATGGCAATAAGAATTTAATGGTATTCCAAGAAGCTATCAAGACTGTAGAAATTATTTTGGGATCAATTTTTGTCAAAGATTCAAGTGTAACAAATCTCAACTTTACAAGTCTGGAAGTTGTAAATAATATGTATTTTGATTATGATCCACTAACCTCGCTGACAAATGTTATTTTTTTGAAGAATAATACAAAATTGCTCATGTTAAGCTTTCCGAAAAGTCCCGAAATATATCATTATGGAACAACTTCATTTATTTATACAGAACTTAATACAAATATAGTGTTAGATGATGATCTATGTAAATTCGTGAAGAAATTATATATGTTTGATTTCAATGATAAATTTGAGAATTGTGGTTAGTTTTTCTCAAATTCGAAACATGAAATATTGAATACACATTATTTAGGGCATTTTCCAACATTTGAACCGGAATCAGATTTTTATATAACATTAATAGAAAGTGGTATTTGTATAATTCTAACATTTTTACTTTATATTTCATTATTTTATGTAATTATAAAAACAAAACATATAGTTAGTCATTATCAATATTCAATAATAATTTATATAATAATATGTTCAATTGAAGCAATTTATGCAGTTATAAATTATATTGAAATATTTGATATTAATAATTATGGACATGTTTTAGGATTACAATTTTTATTATTTTCAAATAAGAGATCATATTTCTATCAATTATTTAATATAATTTATACAAATCGTTTATCATTATTATGTTCTTGTTCACTTTATCGAACAGTTTCATTTATTAGTTTAAATTCTGGAAAATTTGCTATATTTTTAGCATTTCTTATATTTGTTATATCAAATATTTCAACACTTGGTGGTTTAGCTGGAAAAAGGTAGCCAATATAGTTTTGTTTTATATCCTTTTACTTGGTTTACTTTTATTTTAACTATTTCAACTTCAATATTTTTAACTATTTATCTTCGAATTTCTTTTAAAAATCATCATGAAATACGAAAACATCAATTGAAATTATCATTTATTTTCTGTTCACAAGCTATTATTGCTTTTGGATTTTGTGGATTTCCTGACGCATTTTTTGAAACCTGGTTACTAGGTAGTGGAATTACTCAACTACGAAATACTGGAAAAACAATTTTGTTACAAACAATAAGACGTCACACAGTTTTTAGTCATCGAGTAGGTTTTATAATTTCACTACCAAGAAAAACCCGAGACCTATGACGTGGAAATTTCCAGAATGCTTCAATAATTGTTCGATGGCATTATCCAATTTATGCACTAATGTTAAGATTATCAATCAAGCACATGTTGAAAAAAGTATCAACAAAAGCAACAAAGATTGAACCGAAAGCACCGCGAACCTTCAAATAACATTTTGTTTAATGAAATGCCACTGAAAAATAAAATTTCCGATCAAAAAATAATTACACGTCTCAAAATTATTTTTTTTCATATGGTTTTTATGCTGTGTCTACTATTTTTCTACCTTATTTTTTTCATAACTCCTAGTTCTTCTGAAAAATGTACAATTTCTAACCAAAATATATCTGAAATTGATGATAATTGTGAAATAATAAATGGAAATGTTGTTTTGGATGAGAAATCTGATGAAAAAACTGTGGAATTATTTATTAAAAAATTATCACAAGTTAGACAAATATTTGGAAGTGTTGTTGTAACAAATACAAGTTTTGTCAAACTCGATTTTTTGCCGAAATTGCGGAGTATTGTTTATACACCAGTTACTAAACAATATTCATTAGGTAGGAATATTGATCTACTTTGTAATGTTTACTGTAGAATGTCTAATTTTGTGAATAATCTAGAGTTACGAGTTTGTGATTGAATTGCAACTGTGAAAAATTCACTAAACAGTACATTTTGGATAGAATCACAGAGCGGATTGCTGAACAAAAAATTTTTTTCTAATACTTCTAATTGTAAGAAGTACTTCTAACCATAAATGTTAAGTTATATTTTAGCTCGCCAGCACGCTCTTTACATTGTAAATAATAAATTTCTTGAGTCGATGAATCTTCCAAACATTGAAATAGCAATGAATGATGTATTTCCAACAGATATGAATTTTTTCGGGTGAGTTGAAGCTTATTTAAAAATTCTTGAAACCGTTTTTTTAGAACTTCTATTTATGATAATCCGGTTTTATGTTTCGATTTTCAAACTCTTATGAAGTTCTACAAATTCCCCAGGTTTTTCATATCCCCAAAAACTTTATGTGATCCACAAATTCTTGAAGAAACAAAAATGTATACAAAATATACAGATGCGAATTCAACCAGTTAGTTTTCTGCAAAACTTGAGAATTCATGTTTTTTTCTGTAGAAGTATTTTGTTATATGGAATATTTCAATTATTCAATGCCACTCGGCTGCCAAATTTTGGAAAAACCATTGGTTGTAGATGAATCAGATGATGGCACTAATAATTTATTTGTATTCCAAGAAGCCATTAAAACTGTTGAAATTATTTTGGGACCAATTTTTATCACAGATTCGACTGCAACAAATCTCAATTTTTCAAGTCTCGAACTTTTGAATAATATGTACTTTGATTATGAACCTGTAACATCATTACAAAATAGTGTTATTTTCTTGAAGAATAATACAAAATTGCTCATGTTAAGCTTTCCGAAAAGTCCCGAAATATATCATTATGGAACAACTTCATTTATTTATACAGAACTTAATACAAATATAGTATTAAATGATGATCTATGTAAATTTGTGAAGAAATTATATATGTTTGATTTTAATGATAAATTTGAGAATTGTGGTTAGTTTTTCTCAAATTGAAACATGAAGTATTGAATACATATTGTTTAGGGCATTTTCCAACATTTGAACCAGAATCAGATTTTTATATAACATTAATAGAAAGTGGTATTTGTATAATTCTAACATTTTTACTTTATATTTCATTATTTTATGTAATTTTAAAAACAAAACATATAGTTAGTCATTATCAATATTCAATAATAATTTATATAATAATATGTTCAATTGAAGCAATTTATGCAGTTATAAATTATATTGAAATATTTGATATTAATAATTATGGACATGTTTTAGGATTACAATTTTTATTATTTTCAAATAAGCGATCATATTTTTATCAATTATTTAATATAATTTATACAAATCGTTTATCATTATTATGTTCTTGTTCACTTTATCGAACAGTTTCATTTATTAGTTTAAATTCTGGAAAATTTGCTATATTTTTAGCATTTCTTATATTTGTTATATCAAATATTTCAACACTTGGTGGTTTAGCTGGAAAAGGTAGCCAATATAGTTTTGTTTTATATCCTTTTACTTGGTTTACTTTTATTTTAACTATTTCAACTTCTATATTTTTAACTATTTATCTTCGAATTTCTTTTAAAAATCATCATGAAATACGAAAGCATCAATTGAAATTATCATTTATTTTCTGTTCACAAGCTATTATTGCTTTTGGATTTTGTGGATTTCCTGACGCATTTTTTGAATCTTGGTTGCAAGCTGATGGAATGACTCAACTTCGAACAACTCAAAAAACAACTATTCTAGAATTTGTAAGAAGCCACACAGTATTCAGTTATCGTGTATGTTTTTCTTTTTTTTTTGAAGAAAAAAATTGATCTATTCCAGAATGCTTCAATAATTGTTCGTTGGCAATATCCAATGTATGCTTTTATGCTAAGATTATCAATTAAACAAATGTTGAAAAAAGTATCAACAAAAGCATCGAAAAGAAATTAATAAATTTTTATCAAAGTTCATTTTTTAACAAAGTAGTTACCAATTGATTTCCTCGATGTTCCGCTTGATATTCTTGATAACTCGAAATAACGAATTGTGTAATTCGAGACTTCATCAAATTTCGATCAATCATTGGAAGTTTCTCCAAAACTTCATCCAACAATTCGTGAAGATCTTCGTTTTTTCGAGAATTATCTTCTTTTTCTTGGCAGGCTGCGATTTTTCGGAGATGATTGTTGGAATCTCGAGCGATTTCGACGAGTTCTTCGAGGGTTTCTGGAAATTTTTGGAATTTGGCTGGATGAAGTGATTCGGGATGAGAACCAAAATTTAAAAAAAATTTATCTGAGAACCGACAATTTCAGAAATATTTTTATGACGTCATATTCTACCCACGAATTTTTTTCAAGAAAAACTGAAATATAAATAAGTTTTTATTTTTTAAATATTTTTTTCTTAATCACCCCAGAAAACCTTCTCAAAAATTTTACCAATTTTCCGACTCGACATAGGTAATTCAACAACTTCCGACGGTGCTCGCATAAAAATCATTTCATTTTTTCTCGAATTATCCACCAAAAACAACATATGTTTATAAAACTTGAAACCAATCGGAAAATTCATTTCTCCTTTTTGTATATCGTGTTCTTTTTTGAATTCTCGTCGCAATTTCGACCATAAAAATTGTGCATTTTTTCCCGAAATTCTCGCTTGTTTCACAAATTGTCCACAAATTTGCTCAACTTCTGACCACGCACGAGTTATATCAATGTTTTTCAAGCTCAATTCATTGACAGAATCCCAAAGATATGGGCGTTCCTCGACGAGTTCGATGAATTTTTCGATATCGGAAATGGAATACTGAAAAAATTTGGGAATTCAACTCGGAAAACTTAATTAAAAAACATTTTTTGACATTAATCGAAATTTTTTGTTAAAAGACACAAAAAAAAAAACAAAAAAAACTGACCTCATCAATACTTGCATCTGGCATCAATTTTGTTTTTCTTCCTCTTTTTTTCGGCAAATATTCAACATCTTCTTCCATTGTTTCACGTTTGATTGCATTTGCATTTGAAGCTACCATTTCAATTATATTATCCATTTTTCTTCTTCAAAAATTATATTTTTGACGAAAAAATTGAAAAAAAAAACGGGAAAAAATTAATTTGAAAAACATTATTTTGACCAAGAAATAGAAAAAAAGACCGTTTTTTTTTAGATGAATTGATTTTTTTTTGTCAAATACGTGTGATTAATTTTTTTTCGACTTGAATCGCCCCAAAAATAAAAAAAAAGAACGCAGCGTTTGTTGATGAGAAAATGAGAGAAAAACAAAAAATACGAGAAGGCGAAAGTGAGAGAGTGTATTGAGAATGGAGAGTGTAGACAGGTAGAGCGGGCAAATAAATGCATTTATTGTATTTATATTATTATTATTCACCAGGCAGCACGGGCACGGAAAAGGAGAAAATATTGATTGGTTTTTTGTAGTGGAGACATGCCTAGACATAAAAAATACTAACTAAAAGATTACGGTCTTCATTCTCAAAATACCACGAAGATATTGAAATAGACAAGACTGACATGTGGCTGCCGCCAGAATCAAATGGAAAATTCAGCAAAAAATTTATGAAAAATTAGTTTATGTTAGTTAAGTTAGCTATTCACAGATTCAATAAAAAATTAAAAAAAAAACTTATTTACAAGACGTTTTTGTGCTGTTTAGATCGCGTTGTTGAACAGCGGCGCCAATTTTTGTTTCGCGCATTTTGGCGGCGAATTCACAGCTTCGCTTCGACTCGTTTACATTTTCGTCGCATGGATTGATGTTCACGATGACCATCGTTTTTGAACTTCCGCCGCCTAAGCAATCCTTGAGACATTGGGTCAATTTGGTGTCGCGATACGGAACATGTGCGGCCTGGAAAATTTTGGATTATTAACGAATTTCTCGTTAAAAAATGTTTTGAATCATGTGTTCAATCCCGAAAATTCAAAGAATAAAACCTTCCCAAAAAAATTACCTTGCTTCTCTGCAACGAAATACATTTTTGCAGACACGACAACGATTGATTGATATGTGTCATCTCTTGGAAACGATCGCCAACAACACCCGATTCCTTTGCGCGCTCCGATCCAGCCAAATCGACCAATTTCAAAACTGAAGTTGTTGAAATTCCAGTCTTCTCTTGTTCCGCTTTGACAGTCCATTGGAAGATTGCATGTGATCTCGATGAATGTGCATTGCATTTTGTTGCAGCCGTTTTCCGATTTGAATCTGCCATTTCCAACAATCGATTAACATCCGATTTCTTGACAACCGTGTGTTCTGTCAATCCATCGAGTTCTACACTATTCGAAGCCAATCGAATCTTCAATTTCTGATGTTTGTTGAGCAAATCGAATGGTTCGTTGTTGTAGATTTCGATGAATGACATCAAAAATTCAAATCGCCATCCAAGGCTTTCCAATTTCTTCGATTCTTCAAACAGGAACGATACACTTCGCGGTATAACACCATGTTCCTCTTTGTCTTCAGATCCTCCGCGCATCGTGTATGTTTTGCCACTCCCAGTTTGTCCAAATGCAATTAAACTGACGTTGTATCCGTGAAGACATGACTGAAAAAAAAAGATTTTTCTATTTGCTACTAAAAATACTAGAAAATAACTTACCAAAATCAATTCTTTCACACTTGCAAAAACATCCTTCTGCGAAAACACTTCGGTGAAAACATTTTCAAATTCAAAAGATTGTTTTTGATCAAAAGCAATGGCATTTCGATTTGGATATTGAATGGCAGTCGATGATCCATCTTCGAATGACAATTTTGGTCGCACTCGAATCGATACACGGATTTGTCCACGCAAATCGACGACATCATTGTGCAATCTTCGAAGTGTAGCATCTTTTTCCTCCAATTGCTCGCGGGCATCATTCAAACTTGTCGATTTCTCCCCGATTTCATTAGCAGCTGTCTCGAGTTTCATCGCCATAGTCTGATTTTTCATTTTTTCCATCTCCAGTTGTGAAGACATCATTGTTAATTGATTTTGGAGCATATCCGCCTTCTCTTTCAACATTTCCATCATCACCGTTTGAGTCTCTTGTGTGCTTTGCATCAATTTTACTTGATCCCGAAGTCTCTCATTCTCAGCGGCTTCTTTTGTTGGAGTTGGTGCTCTGCTATTGATCCGAGAACCAGTAGCAGGTCTCGTTGAAGCCAGCGAAGATCTTGGTGGCAAAATTGGCGTAGCTGACGTTCTTGTAGCTTTCGACGACGTGACTCCTCCCAAGGTTGTTACTCTTCCATTTGATCGATCTGGCAGTGGGCAATTCAACGATCTTTCTGTCAATGCTGCTCTCCGTGTTGTGGATGTTGTGGGAGCAGTTGCTCTGGCGGCTGTTTTCGTAGGTGGAGCACCTTGAAGCTTTGAAATGCTTCGTCGTTTCAACTGCGAAGCAGCTCGAACTGCTGGCGAAGGAACCCGACTCGACATCTGAAACAAAAATCGATAAGAGAGAGATTTCAATTATAGAAATGACAATGAGCAAAAACCGCGAAAAAACGTGAACTATGACGTGACAGATTAGAAATTCATTTTATGCAAAGAAAATCCATCCATTAGGATTAAAATAATACGTTTCACTGAAGCTTAAGCCTAACCAAGAGTATCCTGACATGCCAATAACGCACAAAAACTCAAACTTTTTTGAAACACTGAGCAAAAGGCCTAAAAATTTTTCAAAAAGAAAAAAATAATTTTGTATTTTACGCGGGCGCGGGGGTTACTGTAGCTGTGTGTCTTACGGATCGTCGAGAGACCCGTTAACACTATTTCAGTTTTCAAAAAAAGTTTTTTTTTTCTTTTTTTCTTTTTTACTGTTTTTCATGGAAAAATTACATTTCGTAAAAGTTCAGATGAAATTTATAACCACCCCGAAGCCGCCAGCGCCAAGAAGAAACTCCAGAAGTAGCTGGAGAGCTCAGGTAGGTGGAAATGTGGAATTTTGAAAAAAAAAACAGGAAAAAAAGTTTCAGCTAGGAAAAATAGAAACCAAGCAACTTATTCCATTAATCTACACAACTTTTCGATTTATCAACCTTTCGAGCTCGGAAATCTATGGAATCGACTCATTCTTCATCGATTTCCATCGCTATTTATACATCATAACATTTGAAGTTATATTTTTGCTATCTGCAATTCTTGCCGCATTTGGAACATCTCATCAAAAACCACTATTGCTTACACCAATTCTACTTATCGAAATACTCACTTTCATCTCAAATTTGATACTTTTACCAAAGACTGGCAATTTTCCGTTTGTTTTTATTCTGGCATATGTAATTTATTGCAATGTTGCGGTTTTTCGACATTTTTGGAGAATGGTGAGGATTTTTGATGGGGTATTTTGGATACAAAAAACGGTTAAAAAATTCTAGTCAGGATTTAAGAACTGTAATTTTTCAGAGAAAAAGCCTGGATCGTGATTTACAATTCTCCTTGGACAGCGACGATGAAAGCGAAGCCGAAAATCGAACGTAAATATCTATTTTCTCAATTTCAATTTCTCCTCAAATATTCTCAACATACTTCCAGATTATGGACAACAATTTCAATGCTTTTCCATCGAACTCCCGAAAGTTTGCCGAAAAAACGTGTCTTTTTCGAGATGCCAACCACTTTTGCCAACTCAAATGTCCACAAACCATATGCATGAGCAAAGAAATTGAATGTATTTTCTCAATATTTACAGCCTGTGATTGAATGAAATGTTTATTCTTCACTTCCATAAACAAAACCAAAAAACAGTAAAGCAACAACAAAAAGAATGACAATTGTAATTCGAAAAGTCAATTTATTATTTCTTTCCTCATTATTCATATGAAATACTTGAGCACCGTGTTCAGAAACATGTTGAATATCAATTCTCGATTTATCAATGTTGAAATAATATACATTTTCTTGTTTTTCAATCTTACATTTTTCAAGATTTTCGCATATTTGACAATCGGATGGGCAAATTATTGTTAGATTATAATATTCTCCAGACAAATTAGACGTCATTTTCAAATTGGCTTCGTAATTTGGCCATGAACAATCGATCTTTTCTCCTTTGAAAACAAATATAAAATCCGAAGATGTGCAATTCTCGTTTTCAAAATTTTTGATAGGCACTTCCAAACCAATCTTATGAAAAGTTCCATTTGAATAATATGCTTCGATTTCGATTGGAATTTGATCCGAAACTTTGATGAAAATGACGATAATTGAAATAAGCAACATTTTTAGAATAGAAAAATAAATAAAAATGAGGATTCAGCAACACGCGGAAATTTCACGTTTTTAAAAATATTCAGTCTGAAACATTTCTGATTTTTCAAGCCTAATTCCTAATAAAAAAATAAGATTCAAGAAATGTCAAAACTATAAATAATTGGAATTTTCGTTTTATAAATGTTCCTATTCTTCTTTTTCTATACAAATTGCCCCGAATAAACTAGTTAGAAACCAGAAAAAATTAAAAAATTAAAAAAAAAACCGAAGAAACATTGACCCAAAAATCATGTGTGGTCTCGCAACGCAGCACAAACTACTGTACCCCGCCATTGTTTGAATTTTTCTCTCAAAAACTACTATAAAAGCCGATTTTCATCCAGTTTTTGCCATTTTTCCACTACTAATGAACATGTCTCAATCAGTTATCGAAATTGCACGAGAAGCGATGTTGTTCGAAGATGTCTCGCCAGCTCCAATCATAAAGAAAGCCCGAAGATTCAACATAATCAATCCGTTCACTTGGTTCAATGCTACACAAGAAGAAGTTGAAGAACAGATGATCTCAAGAGAAATGACCGAAGATGAGAAATTGGTGGCTGAAATCATGGGAAAGTTCAGAATGGATGATGTGGCTGGAATGGAGCGAATCTTGAAAAATGAGGTGAAGAAGAATGGCGAGGTTCGAATGGCAAACGATGAACATCAAGGTGACGAATATCATTGGATTGATGAATTCTCCGAAGTCGCTGCTCTTCCAAATCGAAAGAAATCGGTGAGATTTGACAAATCGATGGAACCGCCAACACCGAGTCGCCGCCCATTCACACCAATCTTCACAAGCACTCCAAACTCTTCACAAAAATCAATGATTTCTGGATTTTCAATGGGAACATCGACGATTTTGACGGAGAATTCGTCGATAAATTCAGCCATGAAGGTAAGGGTTTACTTTTCAAAGTGATTACGTTGTTTATATTATTTTTCATCGAATTATAAACTTTGTTATTTCAGAAATGCGCTCCACGATTCAACTATGAAGAGATGGCACAGAGAAGCAGAAACTACTACAACATCTGCGGTGATATTTCGGAAGAAGAAGAGGAGGAGGAAATCGAGCAATCTATCAAAGCAACATTTATCAAAGATTCGCCGAATACTTCTTGCTCTTCTGACAATTATCCGAATTTCAACTGCTCATCGACCTTCGTTTTATCTGGAATTTCCGAAGAATCTTCTGCTGAATCTGCACCAATCGACGATTCTTCTTCGATTCAAAATGCTTCCGAAATCTTCGATGATTCATATTGGACAGCTTATGATGATGAATCGCTTGTCACAATGCGATCTTCTGAAACGAGCATGTAAATAACTTATTTTTAAATATTATTTCTAACCGCTCGCTGTAAATAACTATTTTTTTTTACTTTTTTAAATTAATTTCTTGTGAATAAATTTTATTTTTGAGAAACACCTTGTTTTTTTTTCTGGCGTGAACCGTGGCGAGGCGGCACAGAAATACTGTATTTTTCTTTTTTATTTCATTTCTGGGTCTTTTTTCTTGAGAAAACGATCTCGGCTATTATTGACTCTGATATTACGATGCAAGGAAGAATCCACGTGGCAAAACTGGATCATGCGTCTTGGAAATCTGATCGTGAGTTTTCCCCCGATTCTCCTCGAAATCCCGCCAAAATAATGTCTTTCATGCGCAATTAAATCCCACCCCTTTTACAATTTTCATTCTCTTCATTCATTTCTTTTATTCACCCGCCGGTTACAAAACTTTTTCAACCTAATTTTTTGTCTCTTCCTCCTCCTCCTTCTTTTCTCGACCTAAATAACAATTAGGTTCAATTTGTGTTTGACTTTTAGAAAATGTGGGTTATTTAGAAAGTGTCAAAAAATCATTTTTATTTCAGATGCGGAAGAATATTCTAATTTTATTGGTATTGCTTGTAAAATTATCTGAAAATACAAATTTAATCGAGGATATCACGCAGGATTCAGAAGAAGAAGAAGAAGAGGAAGTTTTTGATGACGCCGAGGAAGATCATCAAACGTAAATTTAGCTTTTTTCTCAGATTTTCCGACAAAATAAAATTGTTACAGATTTCCTACACCTCCACCAATCGGAACAACAAGACGATCTCCCCAAGAGAAATTTCAGATTTTCAATGAGAAAGATATTGTTTTAGGAGATCAGAAGACATCAGGAAGTTATGCGCTCAAAAAACAACCAGCAAATCGAAGTAATAAAGCGAGAGATATGATTGGTAATTCGCAAGATCAGATTATCGCAGGAATTCCGGATTTGAGTGAGTTTTGAAGATCAAACCATGAAAAATTACCGTGGTAAAATCAAATCACTTCAACGCCCAGAAAATGTTTTGTGTCCGCGTCTTTAAACTACCGTATGATTTATTTTTCATTTCGCAGATGATCCATGTTTCCGTCGCTACGAGAATAGTATAATCGTGAATGCGCAACCATATGAGCGCCGATCATCAACCGGTCTAATCCATTGCAAATCTCACTGTCTAAGCAGTCAATCCGGTGTTTATAGTTGTAAATCGTTTGTATATGACAATGTGAATATGGTAAGTAGAAAAAAGGGGATTTGAAGGGATTTTGAAGGAAAACGGAAAAATATAGTACACTGCTCCACAAAAGTATAGCCTCACCCTCAAAATTTTCGAAAAATCGAAAAAATTGAAGTTTTCAGAAAATATTTGTTTTTGAAAAATATGGACAAATGGGACACTAATTTATCCCAGAAATCAAATTTTGAGTTGATAAGCCACGAAAAGAATTTTTTGAATTTTTCAAAAAATCGAAAATTTCCAATCCACAAAAGTATAGCCTCACTTCAGAAAATCGCTCTGGAAATCGGTTTTTGGGTTAGATAACTTCAGTTATTGTTGAGAAATGGTTAGAATAACTCATTTCAAGTTGATTCCAACAATTTCTGATCCATTTCATTGATTGTCATTGACTTTATCGGGTGTAGCGTGATGACTTCCAACTTCAACCAAATTTTTTTGTCAAAAAATTTATTTATCATATTATTTTGGACCAAAGCTTGGGAATTGGTCTGAAAATGGTAAAACTTCACTTTTTCATAATAAAAACCAAATTTGGTTCGAAAATTCGGAGTTTAGACAAGAAAAATAACAATTTTTTGGTACAGTACTCTCATGGAAGTGGGGTTTTCATTGGATTTTCAGACTTTTCAGCATGAAAATGTTCTGGAAACGTGAGAAAAGCAAGAACCAAGTTTTTCAAAGCCTTTTAAAACTTCTTCTGACAAAAAAACAATCTGTTGGTGGATTAAAGCTTTGAGGGGTTTAGAAGTTTATTTTGAAAACTTTGGAATTTAACAAAATTTGGTTTTCATCATGGAAATCGTTAATACTGGATCAATACAATTTTAGCGATCTCTTTCAACTCTTTTAAGTGGATAAAAAGTGAAAAATGAATTGCGGAACCATTTTAAACTTTTTCAAACAAAAAATTTCTGAGATTCATGAAAGTTGGAGAATTTACAACTTGATTAGATTCCTTAAGCAGTAATATCGTAATTGAACATTGTTTAAATTTATGAAAACTTGAAATAATCTTACTCTCTGAGCAGTATTCTCACGTTTCCAGAACATTTTCATGCTGAAAAGTCTGAAAATCCAATGAAAACCCCAATTTCATGAGAGTACTGTACTTAAAAATTGTTATTTTTCTTGTCTAAACTCCGAATTTTCGAACCAAATTTGGTTTTTATTATGAAAAAGTGAAGTTTTACCATTTTCAGACCAATTCCCAAGCTTTGGTCCAAAATAATATGATAAATAAATTTTTTGACAAAAAAATTTGGTTGAAGTTGGAAGTCATCACGCTACACCCGATAAAGTCAATGACAATCAATGAAATGGATCAGAAATTGTTGGAATCAACTTGAAATGAGTTATTCTAACCATTTCTCAACAATAACTGAAGTTATCTAACCCAAAAACCGATTTCCAGAGCGATTTTCTGAAGTGAGGCTATACTTTTGTGGATTGGAAATTTTCGATTTTTTGAAAAATTCAAAAAATTCTTTTCGTGGCTTATCAACTCAAAATTTGATTTCTGGGATAAATTAGTGTCCCATTTGTCCATATTTTTCAAAAACAAATATTTTCTGAAAACTTTGATTTTTTCGATTTTTCGAAAATTTTGAGGGTGAGGCTATACTTTTGTGGAGCAGTGTAGATATTAGGAATAAGGCTGGTTGGAATCTCGAAAGTTTAAAAAAAACCAAAAATAGATTGCACAATCCCTCATTCGCTTGCGATATACACGCTCTTCCTGATTCCGAAATTTCCGTTTCTTTTTTTTCAGATTTGCGATCTCTTTGCCCACGTCGGTGATCAAGCTCCAGCTCGCTTGCTCAAATTCCAAACTCGTGATTATTTCGAGCCCACCTATGCAGTACATTGTGCGGAATTTGGTGCACCACCAAGTCCTCCACCATCAGATGATCAAATCGATGAACATGCAGTTGCTTTGGCCACCCAAACAGCCACTCAATCAGCCACCAAAACAACACAAATTGAGGAATTGATTCCGCAAAAAGATCCGGAGGAACAAGATTGTTTAGATGGAAAAATATCGGCATTTTTGAGGACTGAAGGTTTTGAACTTTTTAAAAATGATGATGAAGTTATGGAAAATGTGGGAGATGTTGAAGAATGTGCAGAGGCTTGTAGAAATAATTTGGTGAGTTTTGAGGGATTGAATATTTACCAAAACAACAAAATTGTTTCCAAAATGGTCCGGGGTAAAAATTTAGTCCATTTTTCTGAATTCTCTTTTTTCCAGATCAACAACCATCCTTTAAAATGCAAAAGTTTTGACTATATCCCCTCAATTTCCACGTGTTATTTCACAAAAGAAGCAGCTGTTCCGGTTGGAAATGGACAATTAAAACAGAAAGAATCGGCTGCGTATCACGAGAAAATATGTGTCTCATCCACAAAGTCAGCATGCTCTGGGGATTCGGATTTCGCTGGTGCCAGAAAGTCTTCAAAATCATTTTTCTCTCGCCATCCTCAAATGATTCTGGTTGGATTTGCTGAAAGTGTAATCGATGCCTCGAACTTCGAAACATGTTTTGATTCTTGTTTGAATAGTTTCGAATTGTATGGATTTAATTGCACTTCGGGAATGTTTTATTTTGAAGAAGCACAATTGAATTGTATTTTGAATTCGGAAAATCGAAAAACACAAGCGGAACTTTTTACGGAAGAAAATACGGATATTGTTGATTATTTTGAGGTTGAATGTGAAACGAGTAAAAGAATGGCTGGAGTTAGGAATTTAGGTGAGTTTCGGAACTTTTGAATGGGTTACGGTACTTTTAAAGTTTATAATAAATCGAAAAAAAAAATGGAAAGTTAGCCTATTATTTTTTTTAATTTTGCAAAAAAAAGTTTTAAATTTCAACATCAGACAATTTTGTTATTGCTATCACTTAACCTGGAACTTCATTTTTTTCAGAAACCTCGGCCATTCAATCGGATAAAATGGAACTTGGTTTCTCTTCCTCTTCTAGATCTTCTTCTTCGTCGGAAGACGAAAATAATGGATCACACTGGGAAAGTTGGTCAGATTGTCAAGATGGAAAACAGACTCGACGAAAATCTTGTCAAAATTTTAATGTGAGTTTGAGGTGGATAAAATTATGTTGAAAATTTTTGAAATTAAAATTTTTCACTGGAAAATCTCTAGTTACAATTTTTTGATGAAATTTTTTCACTAATTTTTCAACATTCAAGATTATTTTATTTGTTCAAAATTTTGAATCAAACTTCCTACACGAAAATTCCAAATTCAATTTTACCTCAAAAAATCCAAAACTTCTCACAGGCCATCGAAGATTGCGCTGAAGAAGTTCGAGATTGTCCCCTTTCACCTCAAACATCAGGCGGCCTTCGATTATCAATAAAACCATCCGAATCCAAATCAAAAGCTCCAACAAAATCCGAAATCGCAGCTGTGAAGCGAAAAATCCGTCAAGAAGGTTTCAAATGTCCACTCAATCAATGTTGCCCAGTTTTTTCCACGTGTTCTTATGGATTACGACACAATTCACACACAAAACAATTGGAATGGTGTAAAAGACCGTGTGGAATTGGAAATATGAAAAAACGGGCAAGATTGGTATGATAATTAATTAATTTGAAAATAATAATCAATAATATATTTGAAAAGTAATTTTCATTCATTCAATCAAATTATGTACAAGATATGACCTGATATGGGGGAATTTTTAGGGTGAAATTTACAAATTTGATATGAGTCAAAACAAAATACATATATATTTACAACATATATGGTGGAATTGGTATTACACCAACACCAACTCCACCTTCATGAGTAGCTAAAGGTGTTCCGAGAGTCCAGGAATCCGTGGTTTCGTCGTAGATTTCCATACTGCATAGATTATGTTCGCCATCGAAACTGGAAAATTTTAAAGTTGAAAATTCCTGTACGTTACTGTGAATAGTTAATTTCTAAAAATAATAACAATTCAGAAACAAAAAAAAATTACAATGTTTTTGGTTTCATTTTCCACTTATTTACGATTTGATCGAAAAATATTGAAATATAAAATTTGATAAATCAAAAACAAAATAATTTACCAATCAAAAAATGAATATTTTTGGAAATTTTAAATTATTTACTACATTATTTATTAATCGGAAAAGTGTATTGAAGTTCATTAAAAATTAAAATACATTAATAAAACTTTGAAACAGTGAAATTTTGTTTCAAAAATAAATTTTACAAATTTCTTTCCCTAACTATGTTCCCTTTTTCTCACCCTGCAATCGCATATAATCCATCCAAAGTTGAAACCAAAGATACTCGACTTCTTCTCATATTCATCGACGACAAAAATGTCCATTGCATAGTTTCGGGATCAAAAACTTCAACAGATCTCAAAAAAGTCGATCCATCATATCCGCCAGCCACATATATTTTTCCTTTATGTGTTACAGCTCCAAATCGACATCTTTTTGTTAACATTGGTGGAAATGTTTCCCAAATTTCTCGATCAACATCAAATCTTTCCATTGTATTGAAAATCTGCATTCCATCGTGGCCACCACAAACATAAATGAAATTATTGAGAACCGCGATTCCTGAAAAAGAACGAAAAATTGATTTCTGAAGGGCAAGACTCAATTATTTTACCTGAAGCACTTCTCTGTTTCAACATATCTGGTCCATCATTCCAACATTTCTTATCCACGTCATAGACTTCAACAGAAGATAAGCTTTCGATTCCATCATATCCTCCACAAACATACACTTTTTTACCAACAACTGCGGCAGAGAGAGCTGAACGCTTTTTTTGAAGAGGAGCAATCTGGAAAATGAGAAAATAGAAGATCTCGAGTAGTTGAGATATTTTAGGGCCAAAATTAGCATGTTACGTGGCATTTAGAGGATTTTTGAAAAAAAAAAATTTTAAATGAAAAAGTATTCAAAAGATGCTCAACAAATTAATTGCAATCATTTTAAGCCGAAAATCTTAAAATTTGGCTCGATAATGATGGATTTGTAAAACTGGAAGAGCTTCCAGATTTACAAATTTTTGAACAAAAAAAAAGTTGATCAAAAAAATAGTATTTTTCGAAGACAGTATTTAATAAATGCTCAACAAATTAATTGCAATCATTTTAAGGCTAAAATCTTAAAATTTGGCTCGATAATGATGGATTTGTAAAACTGGAAGAGCTTCCAGATTTACAAATTTTTGAACAAAAAAAAGTTGATCAAAAAAATAGTATTTTTCGAAGACAGTATTTAATAAATGCTCAACAAATTAATTGCAATCATTTTAAGGCTAAAATCTTAAAATTTGGCTCGATAATGATGGATTTGTAAAACTGGAAGAGCTTCCAGATTTACAAATTTTTGAACAAAAAAAAGTTGATCAAAAAAATAGTATTTTTCGAAAACAGTATTTAATAAATGCTCAACAAATTAATTGCAATCATTTTAAGCCGAAAATCTTAAAATTTGGCTCGATAATGATGGATTTGTAAAACTGGAAGAGCTTCTAGATTTACAAATTTTTGAACAAAAAAAAAGTTGATCAAAAAAATAGTATTTTTCGAAGACAGTATTCAAAAGATGCTCAACAAACTTATTGCAATCATTTTAAGCCTAAAATCTTGAAATTTGGCTCGAAACTAGAGAAAATCTAGCAGAACTCCTGGAAGAAAATTCTCGAATCTAGAGAACTCTCATTCTTTTAACATAAAACTATCATCTTTTTTTCTGTAATTAACAAATATTTATCATCAAGAGGAACACCCCATCAAAATTTTTCAAAATTCTTTCCCTCTCGCTTACCGAAGTCCATGTATTAGTATCATATTCAAATTTTTCGACCAAAGTCAATCTATCATGTCCATTAAATCCACCAATTGCATAAACACATCGATTATAAACCGCTACTCCAACTCTTGTTCTCAATGTTTCCATTTCTTTCATCGCTGTCCATTTTTTCAATTGTCCATCATAAATTTCAACCGAACTTTTCGAATCAGTTGGATGCATTAGACCACCCACAGCGATAATTAAACCCGGTAAATTTCGACAAATTCTTGGATGCAGTTTGAATGACGTCATAAATGATCGTCTTTCTGGAACCAAATGATAATCTTTTGCTTCATCGATTAAATCACGACATTCTAAATCTTTTCGAATGATTGGATTTGCGGCGACGTTGACAGAAAGAAATGCGGGAGTTAGAAGAGGAAGGCGGACACATGAAAGAATTCTGGAAAAATAAAAAAAGAATGGGGGGAGTCGTGGATTTTTTGAATCAAATCCATACGTCGCATAGCCTCGTTTTAAATCCACCAGTGCACACCCCTATTTTTGAAAATTTTTGGAAAAAGGGATAACCCCCCCCCTTTTCCCTTTTCATTTTCAGCTATATAAACTTGACAACCCACATTTTTGATAAACTTTGAGCTCAAAATTGCTTCGTTTCGGCAAATATTCTAATTTTCACCGCTTTGTTGATTCAAAAATTCGAATTTTTCAAAAACAAAAAAATACGTTTCAAAATTTTGATATAATTTATTATCAATTGTTTTTTTCAATTCTTCCATAATAATATCTGAGAATAAATCAAAACCAAAATTTGGATGAAAATTTTGAAATTATCGATTTTTGAATCAAAATTCGTGGAAGTTTTAATCACTCCCAATAAGTGTTAGAGTACAAAGCTTAGAAAATTTCTTCAAAATATTTTCTCAAGTGACATCCCCTTCCAAAAACTGGGGTGAGGGATAACCTCTCCTCGGGTCGATTACCCTAGGCATGCGACGTATGATCAAATCTTAAAATTTATTTGTAGACATATTGAAAAAATTAGCTTTAAAAATCTAGAAAATCCAGAATTTTTTCGTTGGAAAATTATAAAATTTTCGGGATTACTTTTTTTTGATGCTTGACAATTGAACTTTCTATGCTCAGCTAATTAACATAGAAGCTCTCAAGATGTGGCTCACATGATTTTTCAGTTTAGAATTAAGAGTACAAAATTAATTTTAGTGTTCAAATTCCCCTCTTAAAAATCACTAACTTTGCCGCTTCCAAATGCCTTATCTCATCAACTTTCAACCATTCCAACGCCGAATTAAAAACATCTTCCTCCGAATCCACGTATAAACCATCAAAATTCAAAACCTCTACAACTTCGGCTAACTCCAATTTCTTAAATTCTTCATCTTTCGAAATTGATAGAAAATGTTTCTCAATAAAATCATTACACATTCCAATAACTTGTTCTGTACATCCAAAAGTTTTGCAAAAATCTCGAATTGATAGAGAATTTGTGCAATGTAATCGAGTTATCAGAAATTCAGCGCATTCTTGAACAACATCGTGAAGTTGAAGAAAACTTGCGCCAGTTATTAGAGATTGAACGTTGCCTGGAGAAATAATTGATATGAGCAATGATTTTGAAAATTTAATTTTTTGAGCCTTATTTGGTATCAAAATTAGCCGAAAAAATCACTTACAGGTAGAAATCCTTAGCTCGCCGGTATATGCATAGCCTAGAAGTAATTCCATTGTATCATATTCCATATTTGCAATCTCAATTTCTTTCATTGTTGCTTCCAACATTCCACTTGTAAACATCCCTCTAAAATACGGAATTGCAGCCGCCAAAACAACACGATGTGCACTTAATTTTTTGCCTTCCATCACCAAAACCACATCACATAATTGGCATTTTTGACGGAATTCGTTGAAAATCGCATATGATTTTGGATAATGTGTGTTGGCGACTTGCATTTTGATGAAATCGTTGTCGTCGTCGGTGCATAGCGATATTGTTGCTGGCATTTATTTTGTTTGAATCTGCTGAAAATTGCAAGATTTTCAGCTAGAAGTAGTGAATTTTGAGGAAAATGAAAAACTGTGAAGAAACAGCCAAATTTTCAGTGTAATTCAATTTTTCCAAAAAAAAAATTTTTCTTTAAAATTTCAGCAAGCACTTCGGAAAAAAAGTAATAAAGCTTCATCGATAAAATGAAAAACCTGTAAATTGTAGCTGTAACCATGGAAAATGCAACAAAAAGTGAATAACGCTGAAAAAGGAGGAAAATAAGAGAGAGTGTGTCAACCTAAGAGACACAGGCAGTGGACGAGAAATGCGTCAGTCTCAAACAGCTGGCGTGAATCGATTTTTTTCATTTATTTTTCGATTTTTCTTGACGCTTGATTTTCACAGAAGAAAACGAAGATGTTGAAATATGATAAAATGGAGAAAATTGGTGAAGGTAAGAAAAACATTTCAAGTCAATTTTTCTATCTGAAAATATTGCAGGAACCTATGGAACAGTGTTCAAAGCGAGAAACAAGGATTCGGGTGAAATTGTTGCTTTGAAAAGAGTTCGATTGGATGATGATGATGAAGGTGTTCCAAGTTCTGCATTGCGAGAAGTTTGTATTCTTCGAGAATTAAAACATCGAAATGTTGTGAGATTATATGATGTGGTACATAGTGAAAATAAATTGACATTGGTTTTTGAATATTGCGATCAGGATTTGAAGAAATTCTTTGATTCCTTGAATGGCTATATGGATCCACAGGTAGAATTTAGAGGTTTTTTGAAAAATTTACATGTATTGTTTTAGACCGCTCGTTCTCTAATGCTCCAACTTTTACGTGGTCTCTCATTTTGCCACGCTCACCACGTTCTTCATCGCGATCTCAAACCACAAAACTTGTTGATAAATACAAATGGAACTTTGAAATTGGCAGATTTTGGTTTGGCTCGTGCTTTTGGTGTTCCGGTTAGATGTTTCAGTGCTGAAGTTGTTACACTTTGGTATCGACCACCTGATGTATTGTTTGGAGCAAAATTGTATAATGTTTCGATTGATATGTGGAGTGCTGGATGTATTTTTGCGGGTAAGTGGAAGTTTGGCGAAATTGATTTTGAATTCATCTTGAGATTTTTTTTCAAAAAAAATTTATTTTTACCAAAATTCTACGAAATTTTGGAGGCTTTCGTGAGAGTTTTGTGATCAAACTTTCGAAATTCTCAATTTTGTACATAAAAAAACGTTTCAAAAATTTAATGAATTTTTTGAAAATTGATAATTATGTTTGAAGCAACACTCCAATTGTAAATATAAAAAATCCTCGAAAAGGCAAAAAAATCAAGAAAATATTAAAGTTTGCTATTTTCACTGGAGATTTTTGTGAATCATTTGATTTGTCTGAGTGATTTCAACCAAAATGTTCCTCTTGATATTATGCTTTAGTAAAAACTTGGACCTCAATCTCAAAAATTTAGAATAACCTGGGATTTTCCTGAAATTCAATTTTTCATTTCAAAATTTTCATAAAACGGCTCTCCATCGATCTTCTGTTTGCTTGAAAATTGAACAACAAAACTTTTTCAATAATTTTTTATTAACATGGAAGTTTTTCAAAAAACTCTTCCAAAAATCAACTTATTTCTCAACTTATTGTGGGAAAACAGTGCTCTTCTTAGCTTTTATTTTTCCATTCTTGATTTCTTTTCTCTCAACAATCTTGTAAGTATTCCAAGTTGAAACACACATCAAGAAAATTGAGAGGATGAGCCATCCATTTGCGAATTCCAAAAGGAATAATTCTGGATCTTCATTGAGTTTTTGGATTGATGCCATTAGAGTGGCGATTTCAACAAAGATGAAGGCAAATAGAATTTGCCAAACATCATGGTGAAATCCAACAAGTGTCACCACATTGGAAAGGCCCTAAAATTGAAATCTTGTTGCTTGAAAATGTTCATCTGATTTTTTGTCATTTCCAAAAAAAAAGGTTTTTTTGACTTACAAATGCCCAAAAAATCCAATTTGTTGGATCTTCCGAAATACAATTGACCATAAACAAGCATTGAATCGAAAAAATGAACATCATGAAGCTTTTGAAGATTTTTGCGTAGATGTCGGCTGGCTGTAAAAATTTGTTGAGATTTCCTAAATAATTTTTAAACTTAAAATTTTCCCGCCAAAACTCACCAATTCATCATCTCCAAAGCTCAAGTTGTTCTTGATATACTCCAAACTTTCTTCGTTCATATTTTTAGATGACATAGAAATCCGAAGAAATATCTTACTATATTTATACTTTTATTTTATTGGTTTCGTTATTTTAAACGAACTCCTAATTGTCCTTATTTATATTTTTGTAGTTTTTTTTCATGTTTGTATGTCTTTTTTCGGAGAAACATTTTTTAGTACAAAGATGGGAAAGGCTCAAAGATGAAAGTTGGATGTGAAAAATATAGATTTGAATTGAAAAAAAATTAGAATTTTTTGAAGTTTACCTGATTAAAATATTGAAATTTGTATTTCATGTTGAGAATTTATGTTTTTTTTCAAAATTAAATTTGAGTTAATTCTGAAATATTTTTTCATTATTTATCAATTCTAGATTTCATATACTATTTCAGAATTTTGTTCTATGATTTTTGACTGATTATGACCATAAATTCTAATTAAAATCTTGAAAAATTTTTTTTCAAAAGTACTGTTTCAAAATTTTTAAATTTTTTTCGGAACACTAATTTTACAAACTTATATTCGTTTCAAAATTCTTTCTACTTTTTTCAAATCCAAATTATTTTACCCCATAAATTCAAAAACCAGACATTCATTTTTTGTTCTGATGTCCTTCTCAAAAAAATCTCAAGGCCACTGTACTTTGTATTTCCTTACATCATCTCCTCCACTATTTTAAATTTTCCTCAATTTTTTTGTTAATTTGTCTTTTTTTTTTGATAACCCACTCTCATAAAATATTGATAAGGAACTGAAGAACAGTGGGTGATTTTTGAGAAAAGGCAATTTTTTCCTCGTGCAAAAGAAGATAAGTGCACAACTTTTTTGTTTGTGTAAAGTATGATGAGGTGTACTTTGATCTTTGCTTCTGAAAATTGAAATCCTGATAAAATTCTACGAATTTTGATGTTCCAGAGATTTCGAATGCTGGTCGACCACTTTTCCCGGGCGCTGATGTCGATGATCAATTGAAACGGATATTCAAACAACTTGGAACACCCACTGAAGAATCTTGGCCGTCGATTACACAGTTGCCTGATTATAAGGTATCTTTTCTTTCTTTTTTCTCTTTCTGACGTTTTCCGAGATTCGCTCAGCTGTTTGTTTAATAGTACTGCAAACAGTTGTTTGAAGCAAGCAAACAAAAAATTACCACGAATTTTCAGCCTTATCCAACTTATCATCCATCATTGACGTGGAGCCAAATTGTTCCAAACTTAAACTCGAAGGGAAGAGATTTGATGCAGAAGTTGTTGGTTTGTAATCCAAGCGGCAGGATTGATGCGGAGGCTGCTTTGGCTCATGCTTATTTTTCGGATACAACGGACCTTTGATTTAATTTTTACTGAAATTAATTGCTTGATCTCATTGCTTCTATTTCTCTTATCCAGAAAAATTAATGTAATAAAGTCTTACGGTTAAACGCAACAGGTTTATTTGTTGCAATTGGATCAATGTGTATCAAAAGTAGGAACATATGAAAAAAGAAAACCGAGATTGTCGTCACCGACTGCTAAACAAGGAGAAAATCTAGCCTAACGAATGTCCAGCATGATCAATATAAATTGTAAGGATTTTTGGAAGGGGCAAAAGAATAGGTGGTAAAACTTTATGGAGTTCGTTTTATTTCTGGAGGAGAACAAAGTGGTAACTAGTACTACTTTGCTAAAACGAACTACATAACGAGATTTTGATGAAAAATGATAAAGTAAAAAATTCGAAAAATTATTAGATTGTCTGCAAATTTAGATGAATTTTTGGATTTCGTCGTAGATGGCCAAAACGAGGGCTCCTCCGGTTCCACGGAAAACGTTGGAGAGGGCTCCCTGAAAATTAAGAGTTTGGTCCGTTCAAAATGCTTTAAATTTATATTCTTACCTTGAACATAGCTCCGATTCCTTCGTTGGCGATGATTTTTTTGGCACAGTCGAGGGTGTTTTTGTAGAGGATGTCTTTGCGTCCAGATTGCATCATCATACGACGACGGACGGTGTCCCATGGGTATGAGAGGATTCCGGATCCGACTGTGACGACTTGAGCAATACCCCAGGCCATGAAGAAGTTCAATTTTTGTCCATCAGCGGTGAAGACCATCTTGGCGGTGTCGAACATTCCGAAGTAAGCGGCACGGTAGATGATGATACCTTGGACGGAGACGAAGAATCCTCTGTAGAGTCCAATTGGTCCATCGGATTTGACGATCTTGATGAGACAGTCGGCGAGTCCCTTGAATTCACGGTCGTTGGCTTTTCCGATATCGGCGGCAAGACGGGTACGAGCGAAGTCGAGTGGGTAGACGAAGCAGAGGGAGGTGGCTCCAGCAGCTCCTCCGGAAGCCAAGTTTCCGGCGAAGAATCTAAAAATTTCTAATTACATATTTTTCTTAATTAATTGAGACAAAGTGTGGGGGGATACTAACTTCCAGAAGTCCTTCTTTTTGTCGAGTCCCTCAAGGAAGATGTTCTTGTAGGTATCCTTGAAGGCGAAGTTCAAAGCTTGGGTTGGGAAGTATCGGATAACGTTGGCGAGATTTCCTCTCCACAAAGCGGCGACTCCTTGCTCTTTTGGAACACGGACGAGGACATCGACGATACCCTTGTAACGCTTGTCAGCGGTGATAGCGGTGGAAGCATCTTGGACCTAAATTTGGATAATTTTGTAAATATTTCTCTGGGAAAAAACTCACTTGAAGAAGGAGCTTGACACGCTCAATTGGGGCGACAGCAGTCTTGGAGACGGCAGCAGCGGTACCTAAAAATTCAAATTTAAGAAAATTCGTAAGTTTTTCAAAATTAGGCCCATTTTTGGAAATTTTCAGGATCATCTAGAAACAATTTACGTGAATTATAACTAACCTCCTGAGGCAAGATCGATAAGGAATTTTCTGGTGTCGAAAGACTTCTCTTGTTTAGCCATGATTCAAAAACCTCGGTGGTCGGTGCTTGCCAAAAAGCAATGAAGAAACGATCCGATGGGCGGCCGTCCAAAAACCCGCACAGCCCATTGAAAATGGAGAGGCATTTAATAGGTCTCACCACGACAAAAACTACGGTGGCGAGCAGCGGCGATTCAAACAAGGTTTTTCGGACCGCCCAGTTTTAGGACGGATTTTTATTTTTTCGCTGTTTTTTTGATTTTCCAGGGGTTTTTGGTGAATTGAATTGTGAATTCGGTTAAAAATAATTTGTCTTACTGTTAGGAATATTTTAAAATTATGAGTTATGAAATTTTATCGATTTTTGGTGCGTTTATTGATTTTCGAAATTTTCCTGAATTTTTTAATAGCTAATTACAGCTTCCAATGAAATGGTAGGATTACAGAAGTTTTGTAGCAAAATGTTCTTGAAAATATTCAAGTGTTTATGCTGAAAATCGGTTCAACATTAATTAATTAACCGTGACCCAGTTTGTCATCAATTTCCAAAATTAATGGTGTTAAAAGTATAGAAAATTGCTAAACAGCGGATGAAATTTTTTCTTGATTGGTTGAGCATAGAATTGTGGTTTTAATTTGCATAAATTTTCGATAAATATAAACATTTTTCATGTTCGAAATGATATTGTGAGAGAAATATCGATTGTTCGGTGTCATTTTCGTTCCTTTGATATTTTTATTTTTTCATCCTATTTTCTACATTAGTAAATACTCAGGTACCTAAATTCAAAATCATGCCAGCTGAACCACTTGAAGAAGGAGTCGATCAACTCACTCAATACCGCGAAAGATGCGCTGATCACGCCGCCAACTTCAAAGCCATTCTTGATGAATGCAATGATCGTGTCAACAGCCGCACAGCCACCGAAGAAACTTGTCATCAAGAAATGGCTGATTATGTTCACGAACTTGATCATTGCGCTATGCCAAAAACTTTCGCCAGCCTTAAGTAAACTGGATTGGATTGATTTTCAAATATTTTTAATTGAAATAGTCTTCCTTTTATTTTTTTTTATTATGTATTTTCTTTTCTCTTTTCCGTAATTCTTTAGTGTTGAAAAGTAAATGAATAAATAAAAAAATTTCAGGGTACCCCAGACGCATCGTCACAACAATGCCGTCAGACGCGAAGAAGGCTAGAGAAGCTGCGAAGAAAGCAGCTGCCAAATCTTCGAAAGGAGGAAAAAATGCTAAAAAAGTCGAGAAACCGGAAGCCACAGTTCCACCACCACCAGCAATTGATGGAGAAATCGATGAAGCTGCTGCCACATTGGCCAAAATTGAGTTGGAAAATGCGCAAGCTCGATCGGTTGCCGGTTCTTTGACTTCGGATCCAAAAGGTCTTGATCATAAGGTCGAATCCTTGACGGTGAGTAATTTGAAGAAATAAAAATAGCTACTTTGAGATTTCGAGAAAAAACCGATTATTCCGAATCACTCAAAAATTTTTAATTGTTTTTCACCAATAATTCGTCTGATTCTAGATTTGAAAAAATGAATTTTTCTATTTGTTAGGAAAGTTCACGTTTTAAATTTCAAAATTTCTTATTTTTTAGCTTTAAAATCTAATTTTCAATAATTATATTTTCAGATCACCTTCCACGGTCGTGAGATTGTCGTCGATACAACTTTGGAATTGAACAGATCTCGTAGATATGGTTTAATTGGGTTGAACGGATCTGGAAAATCAACAATTATTCAGGCGATTTATAACAAAGAAATGCCAATTCCAGAAGGAGTAGATATGTATTTGGTAGGTTGCTTTTCCCAAAAAAAATTTCAAAAAATACCTTCAATTCTTCAGGTATCCCGAGAAATGCCAGCTAGTGAAATGACAGCTCTTCAAGCCGTTATTGATGTTGATACAGAAAGAAAAGAACTCGAACATTTAGCTGAACATCTTGCTTCAATGACTGATGATGAAAGTCAAGAGAAATTGATGGATATTTATGAGCGTTTAGATGAAATGGATTCTGCGTTGGCTGAAAAACGTGCTGCTGAAATTCTTCACGGTCTCGGTTTCACTAAAACTATGCAAATGAAAAAATGCAAAGATTTTTCGGGAGGATGGAGAATGAGAATTGCTTTGGCACGTGCTCTTTATTTGAAACCTAGTATTTTGTTGCTCGACGAGCCAACAAATCATTTGGATTTGGAAGCTTGTGTATGGTTAGAAGAGGAATTAGCGCAATATCCAAGAACTTTGTTGATTGTGTCGCATTCGCAAGATTTTATGAATGGTGTTTGTAATAGTATTATTCATTTGTTCCAAAAGAAATTGGTCTATTATGGAGTGAGTTTTTCAGAAGGAACTATCCATCTCGTTTAGGATTCTTTTCTCAGAATCCAAGAAAAATTTGAATAGTTTAATTTTTCATAACTTATAGCTCGAAAACTGTTTTATTTTAAGATCTCAAGCACTTCTCCTGAAAGTGTGTATTTCATATTTTTAAATCACAATTTTTCAGGGTAACTACGACCAATTCGTGAAAACTCGTGACGAATTGCTTGAAAATCAACAAAAACGCTACAATTGGGAACAATCTCAACTCCAAAATATGAAAGATTATGTCGCTCGATTCGGTCACGGTTCAGCAAAACTCGCTCGACAAGCCCAATCCAAAGAAAAAACAATGGCAAAAATGATTGCTGGAGGATTGACTGAAAAAGCGGTGACTGAAACTGTCAAACAATTCTACTTTTTTGATGCTGGAGAAATTCCACCACCAGTTATCATGGTTCAACATGTTTCGTTCCGGTATAATGAGAATACTGTGAGTTTTTTTTCTGAGTGAAAGTTTTTGTAAAAAACTGGAAAATCAATACTCTTCTACAACTTATATTTTTTCAGCCATGGATCTACAAAAACATCGATTTCGGAATTGATCTCGATACAAGAATCGCGTTGGTTGGACCAAACGGAGCTGGAAAATCGACATTGTTGAAATTGTTGTGTACCGATGTTATGCCAACTGATGGTTTAATTCGAAGACATTCGCATTGTAAAATCGGAAGATATCATCAGGTAAATATTTTGTTAAACACAACGAAGAAACTAGAAATTTTTATTTACTTTGACATCAATGCAAAAAGGACAAAAATTATTAACAATAGTATAACCCAATTTATTTCATCTTCATTTTTCAATTTTTCTTCGCGTGGAATTTGTTGAGCATCTGTGATACTTCTGGATAGTCTGGAAATATTTGAATTATAGATTTCCCCAAAATACAGTCATTCAGAAAAGTTCAAACTTACGGTACAATATTATCATCTTTTCCAACAGCATCTAATAATAATTGTTCAATTGGCGGTTCATCTGCGCTACACTCTTTAGCTGCGCTAACTCTTGCAACAAGACGAATATTCGTCGGAGCCTCATCTTGCTCTAGGATGCCGTGTTGTGTGAAATAAGTTGTGAGAAGGATTTTTGGAAGTCCAGCCTCTTTCCAATTTTCAACATTTTCTGGTCTTTTCCAAGTTAGCACAAGACGTAATTGTGATTTTGGCGAAATATGACCGGAACTTGATGGAAATGCTGTGACATTTGATGTTCCACTGCATTTTAATTTGGCGAAAATGTCACGTTCGGAAATGTTGCAAAGTAGGAGTTGAAGACGAGCTACGCTTGGATTATCTGCAGAAATTTAGAAATATTTCCTAATTTCCTTATTGAACTAACCTTTTAAAGCTTGAAATGTCAAAACAGTTGCTTTCAAAGTGTCTTGTGCAATATTTCCATGATTTGATCTACGAACTGACATTGAACGGCGTTTCGATCTTGTTCCAGTCACATTTCCAGTAGTGACATTTTCAGTTTTATCAGTAGCAGCCAAGTTTTTGACATTTTCAACAGCTGCTTGTGGATTTTGCAAAACATCCACCTCTTTTTCCATAGGAATTGCTGTTTTTGTTGAATTTTGATTATTCATTGAAGAAGCAGTATTATCATTTTCATTTGATTCGACCATTTTTAGGCGAATTTTCTAGGAGTAGGAACAATGTAAAATGACTGGATTTTTTGAGGAGATCGGGTTGTGCTTTTTTCTAGAAAAAAAAACGTGAAAATCTAGAACACGTTGGAAAATTTAAAACATTCTAATAAAATGTTTTCAGCATCTCCATGAAGAATTACCATTGGATCTTTCGGCCTTGGAGTTTATGATGAAAGAATTCCCGGATGTGAAAGAAGTTGAGGCCATGAGAAAAATTGTTGGAAGATATGGAATTACGGGTAGAGAACAGGTGAGAAATTGCGGGGTTTTGTAGGGAAAAATTAGAAAAAAACTACATATTCCTGAAATTTATAAAGAAGAATTTATGGCGCAAATTGAATTTTTATACAGAAAATTGATTTTAAATTTCTTTTCTGAGAATTTCGAATTAGACTCGATTTTCTGTCAATTCTTGCACTACATGACAATATTAATTTTTTAATATTATAAAAATGAACTTTTTCCAAACAATTGAAAATTTCAACCAATATTCAGCCATTTATCAATATTTTTCCTTCTAGGTTTGCCCAATGAAACAATTATCTGACGGTCAACGTTGTCGTGTTTCATTTGCTTGGTTAGCCTGGCAACAACCACATTTATTGTTACTTGATGAACCTACAAATCACTTGGATATGGAATCGATTGATGCATTGGCTGAAGCGATTAATTGTTTCTCTGGTGGATTGATTTTGGTTTCTCACGATTTCCGACTTGTATCGCAGGTTTGTCATTTAATTTTGAACTTGAATTTGAATTTGAAAATTTGGCCTGAGCTTGATGGTTTCAAAAACATTTTTCGATGCCTCCTCGATATTTTTAGGATTTATTCACAAACTTGTAAATTTATCACCTCTCAAGTTAGACCCGAAAATTTTAGTTTTTCACTGTTCCAAAAAATTACTATTTTTTACACTCTTGAAAATAACTACTGTTTTTCAGGTCGCTGAACAAGTTTGGGTTTGTGACAACCAAGGAATCACAAAATGGGAAGGTGACATTTTCTCGTTCAAACAACATTTGCGTAACCAAATTGATCGAGATGTCAAAAATCGTGAAAAGGGAGTTGTTAAAGAGCGTTAATTTTTTGTTCCACTTCCAACTCAAAAATCTTCGCTTTCTTTGTTGTTTTTTACACCTGTTATCACTTTTTATTTCTTCTTTCATATTTAGTATCCCATTTTTTATTATAACATCCTGGTGAATTCAACTTGTTATAAATCCCTAATTTTTGGTTTGATTCTATATTAGAATTATTCAATTTTTCTTTTATTTATCATTTTCTTGTTGGTTATTTATTCAAAAAATTGATTTTTGAATGAATTGTTGCTCAATTTCGCGATTATTTTATTTTTGATATGGAAACTTATTTTTTTTTCAAAATTTTCTATTCAACAAACCGGTTTCTCTATACATTTTCTTACACTTTTTGTCCATTGTTTAGGCCCAATTTTACTTTGTACAACTTTTTTAACATTTTTGAGACAAAATTGTGGTTTTTTACGAAAGAAAAAAATCGATAAACGTGAAAACGTGTAACGTTTTTTTGCCACGTTGTTTTTTTTTATTTTTCCTGTTTTTTTTGTTTTTCTTTCATTATTGAATTTTGTGAAGAAGATTGAGGTGAGCTCTCGGAAGTGATTTCGTGGGAAATTATAAAAATGGTGGAAAGTGTTTCAGAAAAATGTCAAAAGTCAAGAGATCGGACAAACATTCAACTTCAAAAAACTTAGAAAAAGAAAGATCAAGAAAATCTGAGAGAAATTCAAAAAGAAGTTTGTTGGAAAAAGAACCTCAGAAATCTGCTGAAAAATCAAGGAAATCAGAAAAACCATCATCATCTTCTGAAACTCCTCAGCCTCAACCACAAGAGATCTTACAAGTCGAAAACTCAGTCGCTCTTCCCGAAAAACCGAGCAAAGCCAACAATTTTCAAACATTGGATAGTCATATTCGTCATTATATTCAATGTTTTGAGTCGAAAATGGTGAAAAAAATGTATGAAAGTGAAAATCGATTGAAACAACATATGGATTTATTGATTGAAAATGCTGTCAAAAATATAATTGAAAATCAAGAAGAATGCCGTGTTATGTGTGTTGCTCCACCTTCTGGTAAATTATTATTGAAAGGGTTTTTAGAAAATTGGGATTTCTTTGTGGAACTCTGACTTCAAACAGTTTCTACAGCACCGCCACCAAGAAAAAAGACACGATTCGATGTTGAACCACAAGCGGAACCATATAATTGGCCAACCGGTGAACATCCAATTGAGAATCCAGCATGGCCAGAAGGACAACTTCGAGTTCTATCAACTCATCCACAAAGATTCTTAATGCGCGGCGATCCGACAACACCATTTGAAGTTGAAGCCGGAAAACCAAAAGTAAATTGTATTTTCTGCAAACTTCCGCATTTCTCTGATTGTTGTCCGATTATTCCGGATCCATTGGCGAGACGAGAAATTTTGAAGGATGAAAAAAGATGTATGAAATGTTGTGGAAAATTGGAGGGAAATCATCAATGTAATACAAAACCGTGTAGATATTGTAAAGCGATTGGAGATTTGAAATCGGATCATCATTCGTCGATTTGTAGAGTTCCGAAAAATATTGAATAGAGTTGGATTTAATATTTTCGGTAAAGATGTTTAAATTATTATTATTATCATTGGATTAATTGAATAAACCTGTTTTGTTGAATAATATCCGTGAGTTTGGGATGAAAAAGTAGGGAGCGGGAAAGGCGCTTGGGGTCCCGCATATTCTCCCTGACACCCAATTTTCTCTGCGTCTCCATTCCAACCACTAAGACCATTGTTATCAAAAAATCATTCCTATGAAACCCCGTATTCTTTACTAAATTCATAATGTTTGTTTAGTGTTAAAACACAAATGTGTCCCTATAACTATTTTAATTTTTTTATCATTCTCAGACTCTCTTAAGTCTTCACACTCTCTAGCACACATTTTTCTGGAACAGTCTCGGGTCCTTATTAGCACAAAAAAGAGCGTTGAAAACACTGTTTCACCAAAACATTTTGATAAAACAAACACAAAAATTGACAGCTTGCAACTATTTTTTTCCGGTTTAAATATAAAAAAATTATTTTTTGGCTTACTCTTAAAATTCGTTATAAGGTTTCTCTCAAAATAGCACTATTCATTTCGAAATGAGCTCGAGCTCAGTGACGTCATTTTTTCAGGGAAAAACATCAGAGAAAAAGGGGAAGGCTCATTTTTCTTTCTGTTTTTGACAAAAATTTAGATTCTCCCACATTTTATGCCGTTTTTATTTGTGTTTTGTTTATTTTTATGAAAGATTTATTAAACGAAAAACATGAGAAACACGCGAATTTGAATTCAGCGCAAAAATCAAAAAATGAATTTTTTCAAAAATTACTCGCTGGACTAGAAACCGAGAGAATTTCTAGGCCATCTCATTTTATTATTTTTCTCGTGTAACTTTTCCAATTAAAAACCACAATTTCAGAGCGAATGCATTGAATAATGAGTCTATTGGATGATACATTTCTACCGCCTCCACCATCACACCCAAAATTGGCGACAGGCGCCGCAAAAAATGAGGGTGTTTTACGGAAAGTTGCGGTTGTTGAGATAAAGTAAGTTATTTTTCAATGGTGTGAGGGTAAATCAGGCTTTATATTGTCACAAAGTTTAATTCAATTCTTCTCTTGCAAATTTCAGTGTTTCGAAACACTAAACGTTGAATAAAATCCGATTGAAATTCACAAAAATCGAATATTTCCAGAGGTATGACATGCCACGCGTGCGTCAACAATATTCAAGACACAATTGCCCAAAAAGATGGAATTTTGAGGATTCAAGTGTCGCTCGAAAAATCGCAAGGAACAATCGAATATTATGTGAAAAAATGGACTGGTGAAAAAGTTGCCGAATCGATTGATGATATGGGTTTTGATTGTAAATTTTTGAGAGAAGGTGAGTGATTTTGGAGCGTGGGAAACTATAATTTATGGGCATTTCCTCACCGAATAAATTTTCTAAGTAAGTGAGGAAGTTGAAAGAATATACCGAGGGCTAATTTTCCAAAATCCTTCGTTCAAAATATAGTTATGACGTGGCAAACAACACTGTGAAATCAGAAAAAAGGTTTTGTTTCTGAAATGAGTTACAGTACTCAAAGTATTCGATTTTTGAAGTCAAAATATAACTCTGCCACGTCATAACAATATTTTGGGTAGGCTGTGAACTCTAGGAATTTTGGAATAAGTATCGCTTGAGGTCACCAAAATTACAAAAAAAATTTGCCCTATCCTCCAAACCCTTTTTCCTAACAGGTATTTTTTGTGTGTGGGAAAATTGTAATTTTATGTAAATTTTTGCCAAAATATCTTTCTCTCTATTTTTGGCGCATTCTATGAGTTTTCCTCGAAAAACCGAGTTTTCTTATCAAAAATTTATTTTTATCGCGAAATTTTTATCAATTTTTTATTTAGCACTCCTCCCTTTCCTACAAAAAATACATAAATACTTTGATTTATTGATTGTTTTCTTTTTAGAACCTCTTATCCAACTTTCGAATTTTTCGAATGATCGAAAAATGACGTGGAAACGTGCAATTGTATCGATTGATGGTATGACGTGTCATGCGTGTGTTGAAAATATTCAAGAAAATATTGGAAAATTGGATGGAGTTAGGAAAATTGTTGTGAATTTGGAAAAAAAAGAAGGTAAACTTTTATTACATAAGCCTTAATTAAGTCGAAAAAATAATAAATTTCTAGGAACAATCTTATTTGATTCTTCAAAATTTACTGGCGAAATTTTGGCTGAAAAAATCGATGACATGGGATTTGACTGTAAATTGGTTACAGAAGATGATGATTCTGAGGTTTTTGAGGAAGTTAAGCTAACTTCAACACCTAGGAAAAAATCGAGAGCTGAAAGTGCTGTAGAATTGCGGTTGAATGGTGTGAAATATACAAAGGTTGGTGGAAAATTGGGATTTCCGGGTTCAATTCAAATTTGTCTTTTTTTTCAGGACGCTTCCGATAATTTGGAAAAATGCAACTTTGCAGTTGAAGGAATGACTTGTGCCTCTTGTGTTCAATATATTGAAAGAAACGTGGCCAAAATTGAAGGTAAACCCGTCATGTATTTTCTCCAAAACATCCAATTTCTCAGGTGTTCACGGTGTTGTTGTTGCATTAATTGCTGCAAAAGCTGAAGTGACTTATGATGGAAGATTGACATCATCCGAAGCGATTGCTGAACAAATTCATGAAATTGGATATAAGGCGACTTTGATTGATTCAGCCAATTCGAATTATAATCGTATTCAACTTGTGGTAAGTTTCTAACTTTAGGCCCGATTCCTTTTTCCAATCTTCAATATTCTCATTTTTTCAGATCTCCGGTCTTGGCTCTGAAAACGATGCACAGCGCATCGAATCACATGTCCTTTCAAAATCTGGAATTGATTCGTGTTCAGTTTCTCTTGCCACATCAATGGCTCAAGTCGAATTCTCGCCTCAATTAATTGGTCCTCGTGATATTATTCAAGTTATCGAAAACCTTGGTTATCATGCTGATCTTTCAACTCGAGATGATCAAATTCGACGATTAGATCATTCAGAAGAAGTTCAAAAATGGAAGACAACATTTCTGATAAGTTTGACATGTGGAATACCAGTTATGATTATTATGATAATATTTCATTGGATTTTGCACACACCAATGAATCCCGAAAAACAAACACCAATTTTTACACCGGCTTTGTCTTTGGATAATTTTCTATTGCTCATATTATGCACACCAGTTCAAGTATTTGGAGGAAGATATTTTTATGCGGCGAGTTGGAAAGCAATCAAACATGGAAATGCGAATATGGATGTATTGATTGTATTAGCAACTACTATTTCATATGCTTATTCGATTATTGTTCTGTTGATGGCAATTACATTACGGTAGGTTTAAGGAAGGAAGAGGGAAGAGTGAAAATCTAGGTATTATCACTAATATTTTTAGGGGAGATTTTTTTAAAATTAAAATCTCAAGTGAAATTATAGTCGAGACCTCTGAATTTTTGATTTAAAAAAAATTCAAAAATGGTTATCCTTTCTCACACCCAAAAAATCTCTAATGTTCCCATATTTTTCCAGTTGGCCCAGCTCCCCAATGACATTTTTCGATGTTCCTCCAATGTTGATTGTTTTTATTGCTCTCGGAAGAATGTTGGAACATAAAGCAAAAGGAAAAACATCAGAAGCATTATCAAAATTAATGTCATTACAAGCAAAAGAAGCAACTTTAGTCACAATGGATTCTGATGGAAGATTAACATCTGAAAAAGGAATAAATATTGAATTAGTTCAACGAAATGATCTCATCAAAATAGTTCCCGGTGCAAAAGTTCCAGTTGATGGAATTGTTATTGATGGAATAAGTTCGGCGGATGAAAGTTTTATAACTGGTGAATCAATGCCTGTTGTGAAAAAACAAGGAAGTCTTGTTGTTGGTGGATCTGTTAATCAAAAAGGTGTTTTGATTGTAAAAGCAACACATGTTGGAAGAGATTCGACATTGGCACAAATTGTTAAATTAGTTGAAGAAGCACAAACAAATCGAGCACCAATTCAACAATTGGCTGATAAAATTGCTGGATATTTTGTGCCATCTGTTATATTATTATCACTTCTTACATTAGTTGCATGGATTATTGTTGAATATAATTCGGACAAAAATAAGAATATGGAAGCGGGTGATCGATTTGAACAAGCATTAAAAGTTGCATTTGAAGCTGCGATTACTGTATTAGCAATTGCATGTCCTTGTAGTTTGGGATTAGCAACACCGACTGCTGTTATGGTTGGAACTGGAGTTGGTGCAACTAATGGAATTTTGATTAAAGGAGGAGAACCCTTGGAATGTGTTCATAAAGTGAGTTAGTGGAAAAAAAATAGAAAAGCTCTAGGTTTTTGGAACAAAATCGAGACATTTATTTTAAATGAAATTTCACTGAAATTTATCCGAAACCCGCCATTTTTTCAGGTTTCAACAATAGTTTTTGACAAAACTGGAACAATCACCGAAGGTCGTCCACGAGTAATTCAAATATCTTCATTTATCTCACCAATTTCTCTTCCACTTCGACTTTGTACATATTTAATTGGAGCAACTGAACAATTATCAGAACATCCAATTGGATCGGCTGTAACACAATTTGCCAAACAATTATTGAATGATCCAATTTGGCCAGTTACAAATCGATTTCATGTTTCAGCTGGAAATGGAGTAACTTGTCGAATTGAAGGAATTAAACAAGCATATTCTGGATTGATTTTGAATAATAATGGAGATGGAAAAGGGAATAATTTAGAGATGCCGAATTTAGCTGAAGGAGAAACTATGTTGATTCCGGGAACTGATGTGACATTGGTTCAAGTTGCGAATTCAGATGGTGAGAATTTAATGGGCAGAGAAGAGGGGGCTCAATTTTTTTCTAAAGTATTCAACATTTGAAAAAAATTTATTTGGGAACAATAATTGACCAATACAGATTGTTTGGAACAACAAAAAAATCCTGAAAAAATTAGGAGAAAACTTGAAACAGTAGATTTTTTTGGAAATGTGAAAATTCCTTTTTTTTTTAGTTCTGAAAAAATTTCAGCAGTGCAAAAGTTACGAAGATTTTTTTTAAATTTTATTGAAAATTCAGAAATTCTTCAATCCTTTTTTTGTAAAAAAATACCCCGAATAAAAAAAACTTCCTTTCCTTCTTAAAAATCCTCTAACATAAACTAAATTTCTCAAATTTTTCAGTGACAAAATCTTGGAAATCCACCGACTCAGCTAATATAATAATTGGAACTGAAAGAATGATGATGAAACATGGAATAACAGTAACTGATTTAGTCAAAAAAACATTATCAGATGAGCAAAGAAAAGGGAATATTTCGATAATTTGTGCAATAAATGGAGATATTGTTTGTATTATTTCAATTGCTGATCAAATTAAAAAAGATGCACCTTTGGCTATTTATACATTAAGAGAAATGGGTTTGAGAGTTGTTTTGTTGACTGGAGATAATTCGAAAACTGCTGAATCAACTGCGAAACAAGTTGGAATTAGTGAAGTTTTTGCCGAGGTTTTGCCCAATCAGAAACAGGAAAAAATTAAGCAATTAAAGGAGTTTGGGAAGCATAAGGTGAGGGTGATTTTTGGCGGATTTTTTCTCTGGAACTACAAATTGATTTTGAAAATTAATCGCAATTTTTATCCAAAGATTCGAAGCTTATAAATGGACTTTTTTAATTAAAAAAAAATTAAAATCAAAAATTTATCACTCAAAAAATAAAAATTTCGAAAAACTTCACAATTTTCATATTTCTAATCTCAACCCCTCTTTGTTTTAGGTTGCAATGGTTGGTGACGGTGTAAATGATTCACCAGCTTTAGCAGAAGCTGATGTTGGAATCGCAATTGCAGCTGGAAGTGACGTGGCAATTGAATCAGCTGGAATTGTTTTAGTTCGAAATGATTTGATTGATGTTGTTGGAGCCATCAAATTATCCAAGAAAACAACTCGTCGAATTCGACTCAATTTTCTATTTGCTATAATTTATAATGCAGTTGGTATTCCAATTGCAGCCGGATTATTAAGACCAATTGGAATTGCATTACAACCTTGGATGGCTGCGGCAGCAATGGCTTTGAGTAGTGTTTCTGTTGTTTCAAGTAGTTTATTGTTGAAGAATTTTAGGTAAGAGTTTTGGGAAAAGGGAAGAAGGCTTTATTTTGAACATTTTGAGATGTTGCTTTTCAACATTTTTCAAGGAAATTTGAATAAAATTACGACGTATTATCATTTTTCAAAATATGTACGTTTGAAATAAAAACTTTTTGAAACAGTGAATTTTTTGAAAAAGTATATTTTTCTCAAATTCCAAAAAAATTGAAAAATCATGATGAATTTTCCAATTATTGATTTTTTGAAACAGCAAAATATTTTTAAGAAAATGTTTCACAAAGTCTCCCTTTCCTTCCAAATCCCTATTTTTTTCCAGAAAACCTTCATTTGCCACCCTTTACACTCCAAAATTCAAACAACATTTGAAACTTCTCGAATCTGGCAATTTTGATGTCGAAATTCATCGAGGACTTGATGAAACTGCAGTTTTTCGAACTGCCTCAAAATTATCGATTTTATCATCGAAAATGGGATCTTTGTTTAATGGATCAACGAGTTCGCTGAAATCTTCGAGTAAAAAAGATCGGTGAGATAAATTGATTTTTTTGAGCTCAAAAAATTTCGAAATTTTTTTCAGATTACTTGACAGCGATACAGAGGATTTGATAGTATAAAAAATTTATTTCAAAATTTTGAATTTTTTCTCATTCCTTCATTTTCTCCCTTTTTGTATAATATTGTCATTTTCAATTAATTAATTTTCCTTTACTTATCTCAATCCTACGAGGTATTCTCATTTTCGTTTAGTTTTTTTGAAATTCTGTGATTTTTCTACTTATGTAATTTTTTTGTTGCTTTTTTTGAATTTCAGGATGAAATTTTGCATTTTTATGAAAGATTTTTTGATTTTGGAGATGGTTTTTTGGGAGTTTGAGGAAGATTTTCGACAGAAAATTTTTATTTTCTAAAGCTAAACTAATAAACTACGATTGTTGTTAAATTCATCGAAATATTTACTTTTTCAGAAATCCGAGAGAAATCCAAAAAATCGTTTTTTCAAAGGTTTTATGGACATCTTCGCGAGACCCCAGCGCGGGAGAAAATAATTTTCAAAAATTTCTAGACCTCAAATTTTTCAAAAAAAATTTCGTGGTAGATCAAAAATTTTTTGTCTCTAAATCTCTCAGTTTTCCGTTGAATTTCGTCGCATCCCTGATGCGCGCGGGAAAATTTGTGTATAGTAAAAAACGCTCTGTTTATTCGAAATGAAAAATATTGGCCCACGTTTTTATTGATTTTTAACGTCCACGTGTTTTTCTCATTCAAAAATTCAATCATTTCTGATTTTTTATTCTCTAAACTATCGGATTTATTCTATTTTTTTCAAAATAAACATTTCGTGAGTTCATTTACAGTGATATATTTTTCATGAAACTCTCGATTCTTAATTTTCAGGTGAAAAATGAAGTCACTTTTTCGGCTCCACAACAAACATGATTTTGGCGAAAATTCCGTGAGTTTTTGGGGTTTTATCGAAAATTGGTCTCCCAAAATAAAAACAAATTTCGTTTTACCGCACATTTTGTATATCTATCGAAAGTGATGATCGGATAGCGTGCCAATGTTCACTTTTTCTTCGCGCTCCTCCTTTTTCGCGCGGTGACAAATGCAAAACAACCATGAATTTTCGAGCATAAGTTTTCCTTTTTTTGCTTTTCTGTAAATATGGCGCCAAGCGGCACCGATCTCTAATATGAAAATCGCCTCATGTTTCTCAGTTAGGTGCGTGGTCTAGTGGTTAACACGCGCGCCTTCGAAGTCAAGCCGTTTTGGTTCAATTCCATATGCCCGCAGAACTTTTTTTTTCTTGTTGATTTTCTCATTTAGTCAGGAGAATATATAAAATAAAGAGGAGATATTCATTCTTTAATACCCTACTCTTTTTCCTAGGCTTCTTCTATGGCCATATTGGGTTTCAAATCTCTTTTCTTCGGGTCTTCTTACTCTTTATTTACTCTTTTGCTCATCAGTCAGTCAGGAAGCCCCACTCATTAGCCTCCTGCCTGCCATTTCGAAAAAATCGCATCTAACTTTATTTTTATTTTTATTTTTGTTGGCTTGTTTATTTGTTCCTTTAAAAACAGGTGATCACGGGTTACTGTAGGTCAATTAGTTAGCAAAAAAAAAGAGAATGAGGGGGGTGGATAACAAAATCGCATGTTTGGTGTCAGATTTCTTCCTGCCAACACATTTTTGGTGTCACCAGCAAAAGCCATTTCTTGGTGGGTTTTTGTGGCGAAGAGATTGCGTGCCTATGAGTTTTTTGTCATACTATACTCTTTTTTTTGCCTCAAGTCACTCACTCACTCACTTTTTTCTTACTGGTTGAAGGGGGATTTGAGAGACCACGCCCCCATTTTTCTGCTTCAGTTCAGCTTTTTTAGAGTTAGAAAAAGAGAGGGGATTTGAGTTTTGCTAGGGGGTACTGTAGGTTTTTGTCCAGAAATTTAGATTTCCAGAAGGAATTCTGAACTCAAAATTAAAATTATTTTGAAACCTGCCACGTGGATTTTCACAGTAAATGTTGTATTTATGTTTTTAAAAGTTCTCTCTCTCTCGAAAAAAACGATGTTAGGCTTCTGAATTTCGTAATTTCTTGTTTCAATTTCAATTTCAACCTGTTAGCCACGTGGATTCTGAGCCTCAAAAGTTCCCTCTTATTTTTTCAAAAATCCATTCTCGAAAAATAAAACAATATTGCTCTTCTTCTTCTATTTTTTTGCCTCATTTTCGGTTGCCAACCAACTTCTCCTCTCAGGTTTTCTTTTTCTTCTTCTTTTTTTCCGGGTAACCCGGGTGACATTTTTGAGCCAAAAAATAGGAAAAAGAACCCTTTTTGCTTTGCTCATCTTTTTTTCTTGGGAAGCCAAAAAAGAAAAAGAAACCCTATTTTTTTGCTGTGCGCTAAAAATATGTATACAAGTGTGTGTGATCTACCGTACCTGCCAGATGTTTTGCCTTTTTTCAGGGAATTTTTTTTCGGGAAAAAGGGAAGAAGTTGTTTGTATCATACAGATGTTGGTTACATTTTTATATTTTTGTTTGATTCATTCAAAATTAGATGAGTATCAGTTTTGACAGTGTTGTGAAAAATACTTCTCTATTTTTTGAAACAGTGAATTTTTTCATCTCTTTTTCTTTTCATTTTAGATTTTATGATTTGTCCAAAATTTATATTTCTTCATTGAAACAGTGAAATTTTTAAAAGTTTAGCCCGTGAAATTCCACGTGACACCTAGTTTCAAAATATTCTGATTTCTAACTTTCGATATTCTTGAGTGATTGAGAAGTTTACTGAAAGCAAAAATCAAGTGATTTTTTTGAAACAGTGAGAAATTATTGAAGTCATTTTTAGGGTACAAAATTCGTTGTAAACTGAACATTCTAAAACATTTTTCAAATGTTATTTTTTTGAAACAGTGAAATATTATTTCCATATTTTTTTTTGCCACGAAAACTTCCACGTGTCAAATTTTCATTCCAAACTCACCTCAAATCCCAAAAAAACCTCAAAAATAAACAAATAAATAATAATAATAATAATATAATTTTTTGTCAAGTGGTTCTTCATTTTCTTCTCCTGGCTTCTTCTTTTCCAAAAATGGCCTAACAAACAAAAGAAGAAAAAGCACTTGTTATCACCTTTATCTCTTTTTCTCATTTTTTGTGCTCATTTTCAAATTGCTCCAGAAATTTTCTAAAAAAAACACATAATTTTCTTGTAAAATGATATATATTTTTTCTTGTTATATGACCACCCTTTTGATAACGAGCAGGTAATTTTTTGTACTTTTTCTGAACTTTTTCCTGTTCCTTCTGTGTGTGGTATTGATTTTCTGGATTTTTAATTAATTAATTAATTAATTAATTTTTGATTAATTTGTTGAATATAGGCCATTAGGTTGTGTTGTTTTAATTTGTTAGAAATCGCAACTTTTTTGAAGGGATAAAAACATCTAGAGGTCAACAGAAAAAATGTGGGTTAGCAGATTAGACTTTGGCGCGAAATTTGAGAACATAAATCTTGGAATTCGAATTTTTAATGAAAGTCAGAATTTTTGTAAATTCGCTGTTTCAAAATAATTTTACTACATTTTGTTTGAAAACACATTGTTTCTTTGAACTTATTACAGTTTTTAACAAGAACCAATCAGTTCATTTTCATTTGAAATTGAGAAACGTAGACTTTTCAACCAAAGTGCTTTTTTTTGTTACATTGGTTACTTTTCAAAATATTTTGGTTGAAAAGTCTACGCTTCTCAATCTCAAAAATTTTCTCTCTAAATTTTCCCACCAAATGTTTTTTTTTCGAACATTTTTGTATTTAACCTAAAAACAGTAAGTAAGTAGTAAATTTGTTCGAGCGAAATGTATCTCAATCAGAAATTTGTCTCTCTTTTCAAGTATTCCTCGATTCCAAAATCCATTCTTAATCCTTTCTTCTTTTTTCCATAATTTTGTTTTCTGACCCTCAACTTTTGTAATCCGCCTACCTCTTTTTTTTTCGCGATTTTCCCCCAATTTCTTCTTATTTTTCTCCTAAATTCGCGCTATTGAAACTTTCTGATTCTGAGTTGAGTTACACAAAATTGGGTCAAACTTTGATGTTTTTTGTAACAAAATTCCCAAAAAGTATTAATTTGATTTTGCTCCCCCAAAAAAAAAAGACAACTTTGATTTTAATAAGGTTAGTTGGGTTTTGTTTTTGGTTTACACCAACGAAAAAAATCGGATAACTCGGTTTTTTGGTGGTTTTTGGCGTCGGAGTTTTCGGGGATTTTTTGGAGGGGTTTTAGAAAAAATGTTAAAGTAGTAAAACTTTTCGGAAATTTTGAATAGAAAAGTTTATATACAAATATTATGCTGTATCATTATTTTCTGATAGTTTTTTCACTTATCAAAATTTTGAAACAGTAATTTTTCAGGAAATAAATTTTTTGTGAATTACATATCTATCGACTTATAAAACAGAATTTCTCAAAAATAAATGGAGTTCTCTGAACACTTTTGTTTCTGATTTTTTCAATTATCAAAATTTTGAAACAGTAATTTTTTATTCGCAAACCCTTCTAAAGTATTGGCATCAATAAAAATTGTATATATTTTTTGAAACAGTGCAAATTTTTGAAAATAGTTTTCTCTGAATTTTTAAATTTCTTGAAAATGATTCATCTAATTTTACCTCAAAACTTTCCACGTGTGTTTTTTTGGCGCCAAAAAATGGTAATTCATGTAATTTTTGCACATATGCCTTGTGTATTATTTTATTTATGATTTTTAGTGGGACAAGAGCGAGACACGGTGGTTTTGCATATATTACTCGACCTGATTCTATTTTTCGTCGCCCGCTATCTATAATACTTTTTTTTCTCCCATTGTTTTTTTTATTTAGATACGGACAATAAGTTTTGATATTAGGGATATTTTTCTACGAAAGTTGGCTCTAGATTTAGGAACTTAAAATTCTGTCAGGTATTTTAGAATTCTGGAAACCTCTTGAAGATTTGCCACGTGGATTTTCCTAATAACAAAAAGTTTATATTTTTATTTACTCTATAATCTGCTGGTTTTTGAGAATTTCCAAAGATTCCTGGTAACTCTTATATTTGATTATCCACGTGGAATTTTTTAATTTTTGCGCGAAAATGCTCAACCCCTTTTTGTCCCAAAAAGAGCAAAATGTTGTAGACAAACACAAAACATAGTGTGTATATAAATATATTTTTTGATCAATGATTCATTTCGGTGTCAGCCGCGAGCCAGTCAAAAGGGCAGCCAGAAAAAAAACGGTAAACTTTTTTTTGGTTGGTGACATTTGATGGTGGAAAGTTTGGAGGAGATGATTAATAGACACATCTTTTGTTTTTGAGATGACAAAATAACAAAATAAATATTACTGGTTTTTTTTGGGGGAACAGTGAGCAAGCGGAAAGGTTAGACTGTTTACGGTAGCTTACTTTTTTTGGATAGGAATTTATGGAGCGGGAAATAATCCACATGGCAGGAATACTCAAACTGTTCAAACTTTATTATGAAACTCGGAGAGATTTACTGTTTCAAAATTTCAAGAAATAAAATTCAAAAATATCAAAAATTGGTTATTCACGTGAGTGGACTTACTAACAAAAATTCAAAAAATTTTCTTTGGCACCAAACTCATGTCAAAAAAATCTACTGTTTCAAAATTATCATGTAACAAATTCAAAAAAAAATGATTTTTCTCTCTCGAAAATCACGTTGAAAAATCCCGGAAATCTACTGTTTCAAAATTTCTATGAATAAATTTTCATGATCCGCTACTTTGATAGTATGTCTACATCGTCCGGTATGTTTTAATAAAAAATCCACGTGGCAAACTACAGTAGCCCAAGAACATTTCCGTTTTTTTCCTGGACCCCAACCACAAAAAAAAAGATATCCGTTTCGCTTCGACCGTTTTTGATAGGAAAATTATACGGTTTGCAATTTCTTAAATGTTCAAAAACATGACACAAATTGCCTTTTCTGCACACCATTCATTAATTGGTGTATTTTTTTTTTACAATTGAATTCGAATTGATTTTGGTGCGCGCCAAAATCAAAATTGAATCAAATTTCATTTTTTTTTTCCCGAGAAAAAGTAACTGTTGACCACACCAATTTATCCATTGTAAACCTCATTTCTCCCCCAGAATTTCCACTAGAAAACAGTTTTTTTCTAGGTTTGACCTTATTTGTCTCTTTATCAACCTCCCCTTTTTTTTAGGAGAAAGGTATGAATATTATACATATTTGTGTACTCTATAATGCCTATATATTTTATAATATTTATTATGATGTGTCATATCACCCATGTTTGCTATACTCATAACTTTTTTTGATACTTTTTCTCCTTTTATTTGAAAAACAAAAAATTGGAGGTATGGGGGATAGAACTTGTGACCTTTTGAACAGCAAGGTGGTCTCTAACCAGCTGAGCTATCTTGATTCTGCGCGCGGCAAATTCAGAAATTCAAATTCCCTTTCTCTTTTCTTTCTTTCCTATCCGAAAAAACTTTTTTGAATAGATTTTCGCTTTTTCAAAGAGTTTTGAATACGAATTTTTTTGATTGAATTAATAAATACTTGTGTTGTGTCAAAGCTATTATTGGTTGGGTTTTTTTGTGTTTGGCCCGGCAACACACAATTTTTTCCGATATTTTTATCGAAAAAAAAGTATTTGGCTTATATTGGAAAAGCTATACAACTCTTTTTTTTTGAGAGAAAGCGGGAAAAAACCACGTAGCAAAAAATGGATTTTATTTTTAAAAATCTGGTTACTGTAGCCTTTAGCGTCGGAAGCCCTAATTTTCACGCCAAGCCTTCCGTAGGAAATATAGAATCACAAAAAATTGAAATTAGCGCTCTGAAAATATCACCAAAATTCAAATTTCAAACTTCGCGCGCTCTTCCCAAGTAGCTCAACTGGTTAGCATTCTCTTATCAATCTAGAACCCTCAGGTTCGATCCCCGCTGCCTTCATAACATTTTTCACTTTACATTACTTGCGTTAATCTCATGTCTCGATCAATTATAAACAACTTCCTTTTCTTTTTTGCTTCTTCTCTTCTGGTAGCTGCTGCTGTTTTACACGGCGTGTCAAAAATTGGCGCTAAATTTCCGGTGTATGCACTCACCGGCTCTTTCTCTCTCTCTCCTTAATTTACTCCTCAATCTTTCTTTTTTTTCTTATTTTTTGTTGTTAGGCTTCGCCTTTTTTCTTAGGCTTACCAATTACAATGTCAATCAAAAAAGGGTACGGTAGAAAGAGGTTTCCTATAATTATATGGGAACAGAAGAGGGGGGGGGGGGGTTTTCATTATTTTGGAGCTAAAAATTACAGTAGGTTGGGTTACTGTAAGCTAATAATTCAGCAATTTTAATGCCACGATTCGAATATTTACAGTACCTTTTCTCTCCTCCCTTTAATCCCAATTTTTCCTCATTTTTTGTCTTTTTTTTTGGTGATAAACCCGTATTTTGTTATTCTCAAATCAAATCACTTGTTTTTTCTCAGATTACACCATATTTATTTATTTATTTATTCATATTTATTTTCGACCAACTTCTTCTTCTTCTTCTAAACTTGTTACGCAACCGACTGGTTTATATATGTTTTAGTGATAAAAACACTATATATCCTTTACCAACCTTACTATCAATTGATAACATTAAGAATTGACAAAAGAAAGCTAGAGGAAGTGATTTTGGTGGGGAGCTGATTTATACTTGAAAAATCAGAAATTATTTGAGAATCTGAAGATGTTTTGAACATATTGACTCCAGATTTAGTAAAAAAAATTCCAGGTGGCAAGAGATCTTTTTTTGAAGCTGATATTTTTCAATTAAAAATTGAGTGCAAATTTTTAATTTCAAAATCATTGTTTTGATTGTGGCACCTAAGCTTGTGATGTTCCCTTAGGGACCTTATAAAACTAGGGTTTGCTTATTTATGATTGATGGCTAAGGTTCAGGAGATGTTTATGTGTGTTTCACCTGAGCAATGTTTGGAGCCAAATTTAAAGCGCACAAAAAATTAACCACGTGGCAAAACTATAGTCCTTTTCTCCAACTATTTTTCATTTTTCCCCAATCCAAAAACTCATCTCACCTCCTCCTTTTTCAAAAGTTACCGTAACTTTCCGGAAATTTCGAATTTCCTCCCACCGGATTCCAGATTCTACCTAATTAATTATGTGCCACACTTTTTCTCCTCACATTTTCTATTTCGCCCCAATTTTTTTCGATGTCTCAAACAAGTGCACCAGCCATCCAAGCAAAATTTACAGTTGGCTGAATATTTTGAATCCGATTTCGAATTATTTTTTCTCTGATGTGAATAAAAAAATGCATCAAAAATTCCACATAATCCTTCGGAAGAGAAGAGCTCATAGGTATACGGTAGGAGGTAGAAAAAAGCGAGAGAGTGAGAGACGCAGAGACATATCTTCCTACTCTTTTTCTGCTTTCATGTGGCTCCGCCCATTTTTTACCCAGCCAGCCAGCCACGATTTCGCGCATCTTCCCCCCTTCTTTTTTCCTCCTTCTTCTTCTTTTTTCACGCCATTTTGTATTATTATTTGCTGTAGAATTTTAATAGGTGAAACTACTGTACTTGATCTAATTTTTCTTTTTTTTTTCTCTGAATTGAGGAAAAAAGGTACTTGAAATGTGTGGATTTTCCATTTTTCCGGTTAGAAATTGAAATTTTTCGCTTTTTTTTGGGGCGAAAGGTTTGGGATTTATCTAGTATTTTTGATAACTCTGAAAATTTCACGTGGAATTTTGAAAATATTTTGAACGAAGTTTGAATACTGAAAAATTCCAGTCATTTTTTCAGTAGCTAGAAATTTTGGCTCTGTATAACTGTTGAATTGTTTTGATTTCGAAATTTGAAATTTAAGAAGGGTTTTAGGTGTTAAATTCCACGTGGCACTTTCTGTTTTTGATCTACAGTTTTTCAGCAAAAAAAAATGTTGAGTCATTTTTTCCACACTCGAAGAAGTTTGGCTTGAAAAAAATTGAATTTTTTTTCCAAAAGGCAAAGTCTATATTTTTGGAATCTCTAGGGTTTTCAGAATTTGAACAAAAACTTTTTGATAATTGAACTTTCTCGGCGCTGCTGTTTAGCATAAAATCTCTCAAGGTGTGGCTCCTTCAGAGTGGATCTCTAATCGCGAGTCCTAGACAGTTAGGTTCTCTAGCACACCTGGGAAAATTTTACGTTTTACGAAATTTTACGGTCGTTATCTAGCTAGTCTCGCTGATTTTTTTAGGCTTGAAGTTTTGAATCATACTCCCTGATGATGTTTATGAGATTTAATGATTTAGTGGGAGAAAATATGAATTCCAACCCACTGAACTGAAAATCAATTTTACGGTTTGTCCCAGCTCTGTTCTCTAGACTCGGCTACTTGACAACGGCTTCTGCAGGAGTCCGTGATCCTCTGATGATCGAGAAAGTTTAGAATACAGTTTTGACTGGAATCCGAAATGTGTCTACAAAAACAACATCCACATCTTTTGTTCGGAAACCTTGTTCATTCCTTGAAAATATCACAAAGTAATATGTATCAACAACCTTCAAACAAACTACTAATCCCTCTCACTCGGCTTCTTCTTCTTCTTCTTCACCCAATAATAATAATAATAATAATTCTATCTATCTCCTCTAATCATAAGGAAACCTGTCATTTGCATATTGTGTCGCCTCCACCCAATTCCCCCTTTTTTCCACTTCTTCTTCGTCTCAAATGACCTCATCATAACACTTTTTTCATCGTCTTCATATCTTCCTAGATTAACTTTTTTTTCATGTTTCTTCTACTTAGCTACGAGATAGATAGAGTACGGTAACTTTGCTGCGCGAAATTAACCTCACGGTCAATTGGGTTGTTGAATTGTAGAAGGATGCAAGGAAAAAAAACATAGAAAAGAAGTGGATGTTCATTTAGGTCAAAAAGATATTGCAAAAAATGAGAATAGTTGTCCCGGTACGGAGTTGAACTTCTAACCTTTGACTTAAAAATTGGGCACGATACATCGAGAGCTCGAAAAAAATAGTTGCGCCGGTGCGGACTCGAACCCTTGACCTCCCGCACAAAAAAATCAGCGCACTACCACCGAGCTACGTGTAACTAGTGGGAAGAGTTTAAAATTTTGTTGATTATTTTTGCGCGTTCTGATTTTAAGCAATAGCTCATTTATTTCGGCGCGGGTTTGAGAAATTTAAAAAACCTACTTTTTAACGTTGCTCCGCTCTGGCAAGAATTCCCGAAATTCAAAATTTTTTTTGAACAATTGTGTATATAACTTTTACCATCTTTTTTTGTGCCTCTTCCTTTCCCCTTTCCTCCCATTTTCTCCCTTTCGTAATATAAACATTTTTCGGTCCGCTCGTTTATTTCATTTTGTTTTGTTTTTTTTTCGTCCCCCCCACTTTGCCTCGTCACAAGAAGCAACCGTTTTCTTCTTTGCCTATTTTTTAATTATTTTTCAAACAACTCTTTCTTACACGAAAAGTACTGTACTGTATGCTATATTTGACCAGACGAGACCAGTCAAAACTCAAGTGACCACTATTATTTGAAAATATAATATAATAAATATCATAAAATACTGTGCAAACTGAAAAATCCAATAAAATTTTCGAGCGAAATGTTTACCCAGCCCCAAAAATAAATTTCATTTTAGGCTTCATTTTTTTGCACCTAGCTTTTTGTATGAAAAATCTTGCGCGCTCACTTTAGCTGACGTAGCTCAGGTGGGCACACGAGAGTTCTCCAATTTCAAGGTGAAAGGTTCGAGCCCCCATGAGAACTAGAGTTTTTTTGTCAATATCTCAAGATAACATGATGTATACAAGTTGTCAAACACACATAAACATCTCCTGAACCTAAGCCATCAATCATAAATAAGCAAACCCTAGTTTTATAAGGTCCCTAAGGGAACATCACAAGCTCAGGTGCCACAACCCATCAAAACCACATAATCCATCATTTTCTTCGACTCCTAAGAGGCTTCCTTCGTTTTTATTTTCGCCTCAAACTCAACTTTGGATAAAACTTTTTGATAAGAAAATAAAAATGTGTAATAAATACAGTATGTCTGTGCCTCTTCTCTCATCTTTTTTTCGTTTTTCTCTCTCAAAAAAAAATAATTTATTTAGGTTTCTTTTTTTTCCTTCTAAAAAAGGGTTTTTGTTGCTCCCCGGAGGAAGTTTTCGCGTTTTAGAAACAAAAGGGTTTTTATTTATTATCGTCTCTCAATAGTTTTTTTTTCCCGCTTGGCGCGAGTTTTTGAAATTATTTATTGTGATTTTTTGCAGGGTCCGAGCAATACGAAGTTTTGGTGTAAAAAAAAGAAGAAGCAGGAGATTTTTGTTTTTGGGATTTTTGAGGTGAGTATTTTGGGGTGGGATTTTTTGGAACATGTGAAACCTAGGAACTTTTCTGATATTTCAATTTTTAAGTTCTTGGAGACCCAAACTCAATATTCTGGTTTTTCAAGATTGTAATTTAGGCTCCTAACTTTGATCTTGATTTTTTAGAACGTTTTTTTTTCGAATCTTGAAGCTCTTGGAGTTCAGGCTTGATAATTAGAATGTCCGCTTGAACTAAACTTGAAAGCCTATATTTTTCTGAAAAATAATGTTACCTTCTGGATCTTCTAGGTTGAAATTCAAGCCAAATTTTTTTTAGATCAGACATAAAAAGTTATATACTGGCTTGAAATTTTCTGATCTACGTTTTTTGAATTGATCCCTGACCATTGAAGATGAGAGTCCGAAATTGAGTTCCAAAATTTCTGGACAAGGCTTTGACCATTTATTTTTGCCTTTTGCCATTTTGGAAATCTCTATCTACAGTTTCTAAACCCTCCAAATATTCCCCTGCAAAAGCCAACAAGCAAACACTAATAATATGCAAAACAAAACAGTAATAAAATTCCCATAATTAGCAAATCACTCGATAATATTCCAATTCAATACAGTACTCCTTTCTCTCTTCTAATAACTCGAGAAAGACACATTTTTATTTTCCCAACATCACACATATTTTGGTCTGTACCAGTCACTTATTTGCATAGTCAAAGAAAAAGTCACTTGGTTTATGAGTTGTGGGATTCTTTCTTAACTTTCTGAAGTGAAAACAGTTTTGATTTTAGTTTTCATGAAAAAAGTTTTTCGGGGGGAAAATGAAGAACACGACACTTTACTCAAGTAATTTTTGTTTTATTTTAATGTTGAATAACACACACACACACACACTTTATTATTATTTCTTTTCTTTTTGTTTTTCAAGTGCTGGCTGGGTTTCTTTATCTTCATCTTCTGTTTCTCCAAATGAACATTTTGTTCCAATTAACCACTACCTCCAGATGGTTTTGTTTATTTATTTTCAATGAGTTGTCTTTTGGAACTTCTAAACTTTTTTTTGAAAAAAAAACTTGGGCGAGCAAGCATCCATTGATCTGTTGCTTAGAAACTCCAAGACTAACCAGTTGAACCATTTTTCCGCATTCAGCCATAGTTGATCTCCGAATTTTTTTTTTCAATTCATTCTCTGAGCCCCGTGGGGTTTCAATTCGTAATTCATTTTCTAACGAGTTTAACTCTAGAAAACCATTAGCGGGAACCCGAGATCGATCTCCAGACTCTTAACTTCATAACTTATCATCTAACCACCTGAGCCTTACGTTTCGCGTTCACCCCGTCTTGATCCTCGGACCCCTTGAGCCCATGAATGTTGCCAACGCATATCGAATTTCAAAAATAGATAATATAAGGTAATTACAGTAACCCACCCAACACAAGACTCTCCACAAAAATTAGCCTAATTCAACCCAAATTTTGTTTTCTTCGTTCTCCGGACGAAGAAAAATATATGTGAATTAGATACGCAAAACGATAGCCTACTTTAAAACCAAACAAAACTATGCGGTTTTTTTTCGATTTTATCTCCCTCATCCAAAAAGTTTTTTTTTGCATTTCTGACAAAAAATAGGATTTTATTATTTTTTGTTTGACTTTTGTGGGTTTTAGTTTGAAATCTCCTTCGCGGATAATCGAAATCCTCATTGATTCTTTTTTCAAGCCATGAGAGTTTTTTTTAACATGATGCTTCAGCTTTTTTCGAAAACCATACATCTATGCATTAGTTTGAACTTCGCATTAAGAAAACATTTCTAATTAAATTTTTTTTTGCAAAAACCAGCCTTTGGGAGAAACATTAACGCTGCAGGATTTTCTATGTCATCCATTTAGAGTTTCCAAAACCCCGCGTAGCTCAGTTGGTTCCATGCGCGCCTCTTGAACCAAGACCTTTTGGTTCGATCCCCCATGCCCGCAACATTTTTTATTTTTTTTTTTGCCTTCAAAATTTCAACATCTCCTTCTCTCCTGACTAAGTCCCTCACATCATATTCAATCTAACAAAGTGTTTAAGCGGAGCCCCCTCCTCCTTCTTCTTCTGCCCAAAAATTATAAGCCTTATCCCCATCGGCTGACAAAAATCCTTGTTGAAAACACCATAATCTCATACACTGCTCCACAAAAAGATAACCTCACCCCTCATTTTTCAAAAAAAAGCGAAAATTTGAATTTTTTGAAAAAAGTTTGTTTTTGAAAAACATGTCAAATTCGGATACTAATTCATCCCTGAAAACAAATTTCAGATTTGGTAAGCGCTGAAAAAAAAAATGAGAATTTTCAAAAAAAGCCGATTTGCCAATCCACATAATGATAACCTCACCCCATGTTTTTTGACGAATTCGGACTTTTTAGTCGGAGTTAGTCACCCAAAATGTGTTAATCTATGGTTGGTGAGTTTTTAATCTTAAAAAACCCAGTGCCACGTTTTCAACAAGTTGTGAGCATCAGATTTGGAGCATTGCGATGTAAAGAGCATTTTTCAAACATTTTATACAGATATTGCTATTTTTTCATTTTTTTTTCAATGTTTGACGTTAAAGACGATCCAAATGATCTGTTTTAAGCTCATTATGTTAAAAAAAATTGGAAAAAATTGAAAAAAAAGAAGAAAACGATCGAGATGCGAATTTTGAATTTCGCGCTGATTGAATATTTGGAGCACCCACGACGTAAACTTTGGAAAATTACTGTTTTTTTTGTTTTTCAAATTGTTTTCTAATGATCAATACTTTTCTAACATCTCACATCAAATTTTCATCCAAAATGCCGCGAGGAAAGCCTCTCTCTGATTTTGAAAAAGGGCAAATCACAGCCAAAAAAGATCAACGACTTTCAAATCGACAAATCGCAAGAGATTTAGGCCGTAGTCCACGAGTTATCAATAATTATGTTAACGATCCGCTAAATTATGGCACCGGAAAATGTCCTGGTCGTCTGAGCTTGCGATTTGTCGATTTGAAAGTCGTTGATCTTTTTTGGCTGTGATTTGCCCTTTTTCAAAATCAGAGAGAGGCTTTCCTCGCGGCATTTTGGATGAAAATTTGATGTGAGATGTTAGAAAAGTATTGATCATTAGAAAACAATTTGAAAAACAAAAAAAACAGTAATTTTCCAAAGTTTACGTCGTGGGTGCTCCAAATATTCAATCAGCGCGAAATTCAAAATTCGCATCTCGATCGTTTTCTTCTTTTTTTTCAATTTTTTCCAATTTTTTTTAACATAATGAGCTTAAAACAGATCATTTGGATCGTCTTTAACGTCAAACATTAAAAAAAAATGAAAAAATAGCAATATCTGTATAAAATGTTTGAAAAATGCTCTTTACATCGCAATGCTCCAAATCTGATGCTCACAACTTGTTGAAAACGTGGCACTGGGTTTTTTTAAGATTAAAAACTCACCAACCATAGATTAACACATTTTGGGTGACTAACTCCGACTAAAAAGTCCGAATTCGTCAAAAAACATGGGGTGAGGTTATCATTATGTGGATTGGCAAATCGGCTTTTTTTGAAAATTCTCAATTTTTTTTCAGCGCTTACCAAATCTGAAATTTGTTTTCAGGGATGAATTAGTATCCGAATTTGACATGTTTTTCAAAAACAAACTTTTTTCAAAAAATTCAAATTTTCGCTTTTTTTGAAAAATGAGGGGTGAGGTTATCTTTTTGTGGAGCAGTGTATTTTCTTTCTTCTTCACATTAAACAAAATTTTCAACCAACCAAGAAAGCGATTAAATTTTAAAATTTGAAGAAAATTCCCGCGCGAAAGTTTGAAATTAAAAAAATGCAACGCCCCATCGCGCGATATTACCATGCTATACGTTATGCTGAAAATGATGAAGATCGAGCGGTGAATCAAGGTGATTTTGAACCGAATGTTGTAAATGTTAATCAAAAATAAATAAAAGGTGCAAGCGATCAGACAAATATTTTTCGGGCTGAAACCAGTCTGAATCTTGAGATTTTCAGCAGTTCTGAAATTTTTAAAAATCGAATGTCTATAAGTGTTCAGAAGGTTCGATTTGGGGTATCAAAATTCTACGATTTTCAAGCCCGTTAAACTTCGCCAGGCTCAGCAAACCTTTGGCGGCAAACTCGTTTTTCGCTACAGGCAGTGTTCTACTATTCTTCTCTCTAAACCTACAGTACCTTTTTTCCTTCCCTTTCCCTCAAAAGGAAAAATTCCACAGGTGAAAAACAAATAAGCTATGTACCTCTAGATCTAGGTTGTACTGTTTGATCAGCTTTTTCTTTTTTTTTCTCCCAAAATTCCCTTTCCCATATTATATATATATTATATAATCAAATCAAGCACCCGCGTCGTTACAGTAATAATTTTCAATAAAAAAAAAATAATCGATTAACCGGGGCGCGCCGGTCCTACCATTTGCACACGCACACACACAACGACATTTTATTGTTTTTATTTTGTGTGTGTCACCTTCTTCTCCCGTTTCTTCTCAATTTTTGCTAAATAGAAAGAAAAAGTTTTGTTTTGCGGGGGCTGACGGTTTCCGGACTGCTGGTTTTATAAAGTTCAATACTTTTGATAGGTGTTTGTTATCAATATGGAAGGTACTACCGTACCTAAGATCCTACTTGATCTTCTTACCAGAGGATCTACTCCTGAAGGAGTCTAAATACTCGTCAACCTCACCTTAAAAGAGGTTCTTAAAAAGAACCTGCCTACGTTCCTACTTATCTTTTTTCCTTGCTGAATTTAGAGCCGCGACAGAGCTACCCGCTCTATGTCACCTACTAACCCCTTGATTCTTCCAGGTTTATGCGAAAAGCGCACCCATTTTCAATTGTCCTCTTCTGAATCCTCATCAAGCAGTTCGATTTTTGGCGGTTTCAGTGGAAATATGAGCGGTGTTGACGTCGAAGGACCACCCGATGCCAAAAGATTTCGAATTGATGTTAACACACAGGTAAGAACCACATCTAAAATATTCCAACCTCACTTGATTAATTTCAGGTTTCTTGCGATGCTCCGTCAGTTTCAACAGCTTGTTCAGCAGCCACTCCATTAGCTGGCGAAGCACATCAAGAAGGTCAAAGTCCAGCCGCTCCCTCATCAGCCAGTTATCGATCTTCAAATGGAAGTGTTGTCTCAAATTCAGATAGTCCAAATAAAGAAGAAGATATTCTACTCAATGATGAATCGGAAGGAAGTTCAGTTGGAACTGGAAGCACTGTCAGTGGACTCATGGGATCGCTGAACACATCGACTAATTCAAGTGCGCCATGCGATCTTTTGGATATGTTGAGTAAAACAATGTTGAGTGGTGTTTTTGGAGGCGGATTGGTGGATGATGTCGTGGCGAGACCATCGAATTTGTTGAAATCGATATCGAGTTCGCCGACGCCAGTGGGACAAGGTATTCCAGGAGCACTTGCAGTTGCGCAGACACCAGCTGCAGCACTTTTTGCAGAGGTAAGTGATGTAGCTCTTGATCTAGTAGCTAACAAAACTCTCGTTCCAGGATGATTGGAGTTGGCATCGCAACCCGGCTGCCTCAATTCGCAGCGGTGGAACCAACAAACAAACACCGGTCTGGAAATATTTTGTCTATAACAAATCTGAAAATTTGTCTCGTTGTATTGTTGGCGATTGTACTTATATGCTAAAAGGTCCACACACTTCAACATTGGCTTGTCATTTGAAAAAACATACTGTAGAATATGCGGAGTTTCAGAAATTGAAAAACGAATATTCGAGAAGTAAAATGGAAATTCAAGCGAATCAACCAAAGGTTTGTTGAAATTCTGGATAACTTATGAGGCTTATTCAATAATCCTTGGATAGAAAAAAGGTTCTTCAAAAAATCGGAAGCTAATCTGGGTTTCAGGAAAAAGCCAAATATTTTTTGAAATTTAGCTGTTTCGAAAATTCTATATTTTTTCCATAGATTTTGATTTTTTCGTACATATTTCGAAGCAAAAAAAACTATGCATGATAAATTATTTTCCTCAATCGAAAATAATTTCAGGATTCGCCACATGATTCAATTTCTCCATCTGGAATGGATCTTTCAATGCCTTCAACTCAACAACATCAACAATCTCAACAAAAACCACCAAAAGCACCCAAGAAAGAATCCCTTCCATCTCCACCAAATCATATGAATTTCCTATTTCGTCCACAAATTCCACCATCTTCTAATAATTCGACCAATTCAAACAATCCATCACATCATCCAGCTCCAGCACAAATGCTTCAAAATATGATGCAACTTCAACAAATGATGTTTATCTCACCATCAGCTGCGGCGAATTCGGCGGCTGCGGCAGCCGCTGCCGTCAATTCTGCAGCATTACAACAAGCTGGATTACAATTGGCTGCAAATGGACAAATTGTGCAATCGAAAAAATGGCGAGGAGATGATAAAAAACAACGAGAAATGCAAATGAGATTGGCGATGGCGTTGTCCACGTCACATGTTGGATTTGAGGTTTTGGCGAATCCGATGTGGAGGGATTTGATGGAAATTGTGCAACCGAAGTTTAATTTTCAGGTGGGATCTGATTTCAAAATTAGAAAAAACTTCAATAATTTTTCCAACATTTTATTTCCAGGCTCTAACTCAAACTGATTTGGATCACACAATAAATTCAATCTCAGCTCGCCTTTATCAAACCATCAAAAACCTTCTAAACAATTCAAAATCAATCAATATTTTAGTAGATGTTTCACCGAAAACATCTCAAGAAATATCTCGAATAACAATTTCAGCTGCAATTCCAACAAATAATAATTATAATGAAACACAAGTAATATTACTTGCCTCAAGAAATTTGTCGCAAAATTCCGAAAATCCAGCAGAGGAGATCTCAAAAACAGTGGAACAAGTGATAACATCGGAATTTGGAGTGAATTTTGAAATGATCAATCGATTTGTTTGTTCGGGTTTGAAGAATTATGTTGGAGAAGATTGTTTGAATATTTTGGATAAACAAATTGAGGCTTTTGGTAGCCAATTATTGAATTGTTTTATGAATTGGTTGGAAAATAGTCAATTTGTGGATTCGATTAGAAAATCTATGTTTACTATGATTTTTTCGGTTATTGCTAATCAAACTGCACTTCAGATGGCAACAAAGCTTAATTGTGAGTTGGAGAAAATGAGAAAAGAAAGGGGAGGGCTGACTGAGTATCTAATGTAGATGTAAAGTGCGAGTGTAGGAAAATTATTAGAGTTACTGTAGAAAAAATCAGAATGTGTTCCTGTTGAAGTTCAAAAATGCGATGGAGCGCATTTTTTCCTTTTAAAAAAATTAAAAATTTCAAATTTTTGCAGGTGGTAAATTCGATATTCCAATAACTGAACCATTTCCAATTTTAATCGAAACAATATGTACAATGCGGGAATGTTTCAAACTTCATCAAATCGATGGTTTTGTTGGAATGTCAGATTCTCAATGGACCAAACTTGCAGCACTTAATCAATTCTGTAATCTTTTCAAATCATATATCACATATTCAAATTGTAATTCTGAAATTCACACAATCGATACAGTTGTTCCATTTCTTCAACAAGTCAAAAATGCGTTGGAAAAAGATATTTATAATTTGGGAAATGAAATGGCAAGCGAATTGAAAGAATTGATCAATGAAAAAATGGCATTTATTTTGGATAAAGAATGTGAAGAATATGATTCGACTTATATTCAAGCAACAGCATTAAATCCACAACTTGCCGTGATTCTTAACAATGAACAAATTGAAATGGCAAAAGAATTGATTGAACAAGAAGTTGCAAAGAAAAAACGAAAAGGAAAAAATAAAAAAATAACACTTGGAGTTGATTCGATTTTGGCAAATGTTATAAAAAGTGAAGGAATGAGCAATATTTATAGTGAATTGTTTCAAAATATGGCGGCAAATCAAAGAGAAAATGAGAAAAATGAAGAGGAATTGAAAGAAAATATTGTTGGACAATATTTTGATGAGATTTCGAGCTCGGTAAGAAGATTATTTTTTTTTTTTTTTTGGGGAGAAGGGATTAGCCGACTGAAATACGGGTTGACCAAAGTCTTATAAAATTTCTATTGGGCGATTTTTGATTACTGTAGATCAAATTTACCCCCAAAAATACACGTGAAACATTTCAAATGTTGAACTTTAATTTCCAGCTTGAGGTATTGTGATATCTAGGATACTGTAGCTCATAAAAAGTACAATCAAAATATTCAAAATTGCACCAAATTTCTTTTCAGATTTTTTTGCATAAAAGTTCTGCCATGCGCCTTTGAAATGCCAGGGTCACTAAATTTTGCTACCATGAAAGTTTTTTTGAGAAAATACTTGAGGCGGAAAATGTTCGGATTACTGTAGTTCGATTTGATTTATAAACAACTTGAATTTTCAAACTTCAATCAACTTTTCTCAAAAATCGAAATGTTTTAGACTCCTGTCGAATCAATCTTCAATCCTCTTCTCAATCGTTCATTCGGTAATCCAATGCAAACTCCAATGTTATATTGGAAATCATGTTCCTCAAAATGTCCGGAACTTGCCGAATATGCTCAAGAACTTCTCTCAATTCCAATCTACACTTTAACATCTGAAAAATGTCATCAATTCCATCCAAATCCTTCGCCATATCATCAATTGAATCTGAATATTTTGGAACAACAACAATGTTCGGATCAATTTGAAAAACAAACATTACTTCGGCTAAATCGACAAATTGTCGCAAAACTTTTGTAGATTTGTTTCTATACCCCTAATTTTTGAGTTTTTGAGCAAAAATATATATATACGAGTTGATTTCAATATGTTTTCTTTCCTTCATTTTCCGAGCAGCTAGTCGATAGTCCTTTTTTGAATTTTCAAATTTCATATTTCCCCTTCCCCCCGAAACCCGATACAAAAAATGTACGCTTTAATAATCTTGCCTCCCCTCGTTTCCCCCTTGAAAAAGTGCAATGTTTGCCAATTTTGTGATTTTCCCCCAAATATAAATATTATATTTATTGCTTCCCATATTTTTTTCTTGATTTACTTTTTTGATTTGATTGAATGAATAAATATATTTTTTATAATAGAGTAGGCAGTTCAAGGTTTGGTTCCCTTGAACTCCTTTCCAGCAACAAAGATTGAAGTGGATCACAACCACTTACACAAACGATAAATACACGAAAAGGTTGAAATGCAAGCATTTATTGATCGCAAATCATTTTATGACAAGAAGGGGGACGGTTTAGGACCGTCCCGAGACACAAAACCTACTAAAACCCTAGAAAAACAAGGAAAAGCTCAACTCGGTTTGAAACCTTGAAAAACAAAGCAAAACCAGAAATGCGCAACACAAACACGTCAGTGCTTTGACGTTGGCGCGTTTTGTGTGCACCGCGGCTATTTGAATACGGAGTTTTACCAGGGATATTACTTCCCCCTCCTTCAAAAAAGCCGTCCCGGCTTTACTATAAAACCGTAGAGTTGGCAGAGCTTAGGGCAAGAGTTAACAAAAAATAAACAAATTACACCTCATTTATTTATCCAATTGTTGTCGATCATCAACACCGTTTGATATCGATTTTGAACTCATCCCATCATACCAATCTTTCCATCAACCATTCAATCCACATCAACTTTCTGTTCAACAATTCATAAATCATCAATCAATGCCATCGGAATCCTATTTCTCATCGATTTCGATCCCTATCTACTTTCGACCTCCGAACATCCAGACTCCACGACGCACATCCAATTGAATCCTCACCATGATTTCTTTCATCCTCAACATTCATTTTCTTCAAATTTTCCAGCGTCTCCAGCGCCATTTTTCCAATAATTGTGTGCTTGGTTCCGATGCTTTGGCCATACACCACACCAATATCTTGCACCATTCAGCCAAATTTCATCCTTCGGAAGTATAACCAAACTTCAGCGCATCGAAACACGTTCACCTGGGTGTCCACCTTGGCGCCAAATAACCATTAAATGACGTTCGATCGCTTCCATTATCCACGGAGTTGCTATTTTCGGACTTCGGTGCAGGATTTCCTACCCTTTTTCTTCGCACCTATCCCTCGACCCTTCGAGTAGCTTCCTCCTCTTCCAAATTCTGACTCTTTTTCCTGAAATTCCACAACCTTGAGTTTTCTTGAATCTTCCATTCAAAAATCATACCATTTGCTTCCAACAATCTTCAGACAACATATCCTCCATGCGAACAGGTTTTCGAGCTTCTTTTGGCTTTCAAATCCTCCCGATTCCACCAATCACCCTTCTGCTCCACTTCCAGGCTACATTTCTTCCGATTCTCCATCTTCCACAAACTCCTGATATCGAATTCTCGATTTTTTCGATTTTCATCTCGCAAAACCCCATCCATTGTCATTCCAATCCATAATATTTCAATCGGATGTCTCAATATTGCCAGTTTTGTTGATATGGAGTTGTCGGACTGCAAAAATACGAATAAATTGACGATTTTAGGTCAACGACGACATAAACTATCTGATTCAGACAGTTACGTTTGCCGGATTCCGACAAATGTCGCGTCGACCCCCCAGCACGAACAAAATACACGAATAAGCAGCATATCGATCAATAAAATCAAATAAATCTTCATTCACTCAAAGATTCCTCTGAGTTGCGACGAAAATCCAACAATCCATATTTCCTCTCGATTCGCCAAGTCCATCTGGTTCCTCGATCGGTTTTAGTTCGGCCCCCAAGTAGGCAGTTCAAGGTTTGGTTCCCTTGAACTCCTTTCCAGCAACAAAGATTGAAGTGGATCACAACCACTTACACAAACGATAAATACACGAAAAGGTTGAAATGCAAGCATTTATTGATCGCAAATCATTTTATGACAAGAAGGGGGACGGTTTAGGACCGTCCCGAGACACAAAACCTACTAAAACCCTAGAAAAACAAGGAAAAGCTCAACTCGGTTTGAAACCTTGAAAAACAAAGCAAAACCAGAAATGCGCAACACAAACACGTCAGTGCTTTGACGTTGGCGCGTTTTGTGTGCACCGCGGCTATTTGAATACGGAGTTTTACCAGGGATATTACTATAGAACAATATTTATTTGACTGCTTACTTGCTTGTTAGCTGAGTATCTAATGTCTTTTGAATATTATATTCTTTCTTGGTTGATCATAAGCTTTCAAATGAGTATAATCGTACCCCGGTTTTCTCTCTAATTTTCTACAACCTCAAAACAAAATCTCTTTATTTCTTCATAAAATACCTATCTCTTAACAATTTCCTAATTGCATAAATAATTGCATCTTTTTCATGTCTTTTTTCTTCTTCTGAAGATGAAGAAGAAGATGAAGAACTGCTGCTCGAACTTGAAGAACTTCCTTTATTTCGATAAATATTCAAAATTCTCCAAAAATTCTCATGTGAATGACTTCCACTACTACTTGAACTTCCACTTTTCTCATTCGAACCCGAGCCAGATCCTTTCTTTTTCTTTTTCTTATCTTTTTTCTTGTTCTTTTTCTTTTCCTTTTCATCACTATCGCCATCTTTTCCATTTTTGTTTTTCTTTTCATCTGTATTCTGATTTCCTTGATCACCTCCAGTATTTGTACCATTTGTGTTAGAAGAACTAACATCTGCTCCGGTGTTATTAGAAGCTGGCTCTGAAAACAACATTTTCAAAATTTTGCAGAAGTTTATTTATTAGAGTTTTCTGACATCAACTATGTCGACACTCCAAGATTACACATGAAAAAGCGGATCATCGTTGTATTTTTTAACTCACGATCATCACTATAAGCAATCACATAATTTCTCGCCGTCTGTCTCTGTCTCGCCTCCTCTTGCTCTCTCGCCATCCTCGCCAACGTGAAAGGACACGGTTGTGTTTTGGGGACAACTTCTCTACCAGCAACAGAAAACGGACATGGTGTTGGCGCGGGAATATTTTGTGGACACCGGATTTTGTATAGAAAACAGAGTGTTAGAAATAGAAATAGTAAAGTTTGCATTTTTAAATGAAAATTTTTTTGAATAACGGTTTTATATAGGAACAACTTTCAATGGACGAAAAAGTAAAATTTGTTGGAAAAGAAAACACAATGAGTTTTTGGAAAAAATAGTACTGTTTCAAAGGGACAACAGGATGTATTGTGTCAGGGTCTCGAAGGGAAAGGCACCCGGGTTGTTTTTTGTGTCGAAAAAAAAACAACATTTTTAAAATTATTTTTTCTTTTTTGCGTCACGTGTTCTATTTTATGTGGCATACGTGTATTGAAAATGCCAACCAGACAACGAAAAATCGAAAATCAATCAGTTCTATATTTATAAAATGTCAGAAAGTATCAATAGTAGCAATAATAGTAGTAGCAAAAAAGACGACGCCAATTCGAATGCACCGCCTGCAGATGGAAAAACTGAAAATGCTCCCGCTGAAAATCCATTAGAAACCGGACAATTTATCGATTTAACCAATGATTTATCAACAAAATCTATGTCGAAATATTTGGAGATATTTGGTGAATTATACACCAAACAGTCCGAGGCCCACATGGAATCCAACAATTCTTCTCAAATTATTGCAAGATGTTCGAGAGAAAATGGATGGAGAAGTATTGATTCCGGAGATTTCGACAACACAAAAACCAACAATTGTTTTTGGACCGATTTTTGGGGAAGGAGATTCGCTGGTCACTTTGATGAGTCAAGCTGGAATGCCACCCGATGTTAATTATGTCATGTTGGGATGTTATACTGGAAAAGGTTTTGGTGAGTTCGACATTCAACACTCGGATAACTAGATTTTCGAATTCTCTAGTTTCGTCCCAATTTTTTTGATAAGCCCTACCAAACTGAAATTTGAAATCTATATTTTTCAGCACCACTCGAATGCATTTGCCTTTTGCTCAGTATGAAAATGTTATATCCCACAAATATTTATTTATTAAAGGGACATCATGAAGAATCGCTGTCCCTTGAAATGCTCAAACTTGGTAATTGGCTGCAGTTACGTGGAATACCTCTAAACACTCCCGAACATCAACAAATCATCGACGAAATGAAGAAATCGTGTTTCGCATTTTCGCCGGCTGCATTTTTGGATTCACGTATTTTGTGTATGGCTGGTGGTCCGGGACCATTATTGCGAAAAAAGAATGGGCTGAAGAAATTGATGAAAATGCAGCGAAAATTGAAATATTCCGTGAAGGAGAAGAATTTGCTGATGGAATCGAGTTGGTCGGTGATGATATTGAATGAGGCACAAAAAGAGATGCATGGAATGCCGTATTTTACACCGGTAAGATAATATGGCCTAGGAATTACGTTCTATTTTTAGTCCACCAAAAAATTTCATTCAGAATGTAGAAATTTGGCCCACATCAAAATTTCTACATTTTTTTTCGAAAAAAAAATTCATTCAAAATGTAGAAATTTGGCTCACGTCAATATTTCTACATTTTTTTTTTCGAAAAAAAAAATCAAAAAAAAAATTTCATTCAAAATGTAGAAATTTGGCTCACGTCTAAATTTCTACATTTTTTTTCGAAAAAAAAAATCAAAAAAAAATTTCATTCAAAATGTAGAAATTTGCCTCACGTCAAAATTTCTACATTTTTTTTCGAAAAAAAAAAATCAAAAAAAAATTTCATTCAAAATGTAGAAATTTGGCTCACATCAAAATTTCTAAATTTTTTTTCGAAAAAAAAATCAAAAAAAAATTTCATTCAAAATGTAGAAATTTGGCTCACATCAAAATTTCTAAATTTTTTTTTCGAAAAAAAAAATCAAAAAAAAAATTTCATTCAAAATGTAGAAATTTGCCTCACGTCAAAATTTTAACATTTTTTTTCGAGAAAAAAAAATCAAAAAAAAATTTCATTCAAAATGTGGAAATTTGCCTCACGTCAAAATTTCTACATTTTTTTTCGAAAAAAAAATCAAAAAAAAAATTTCATTCAAAATGTAGAAATTTGCCTCAAATCAAAATTTCTACATTTTTTTTCGAATTTTTTTTTATTTTCGCAGCCATATAAAATCCCAATTTTTTCCAGGAACAAGCCTCTGAATTCTGCCAATCGAATAATTTGCACTGTCTAATTCGTGGTCGCCAACTTGTAGATCAAGGTTTTTTGAACAAACCAAAAGATGTGATAACAATCATCTCAGCTGTCGCATATTTGGATAATTTTCGAAATTTTGCGGCTGTTTTGAAGATTCAAGGACCAAAAGGAACAATTATTCGATATAAAATGGAAGAAGGCGAACAATTATCATTAGAACTTGTGAAACCAGGAATTGGTAGAAATGTTGTCGCATGAGAAATGAATCGAATTTATGAATAAATATTTTGATTTGCGTAGATTTTGAAATTTTCTACTTTTTGACAATACGAGAAAGGTTTTGTGTTAAAAATCATTTTTCCTGAAATCAAATGAATTTTTAATTATTAGAAAAAAAACTAATTGAAACTTTATTCGAAATCTTCAGAAACTACGATTTTTTCTCTTTTGAGCAATTTATTCCTTCTTGAGAGGTTTTCCATTTTCCCAAACAGTTGTTTTCAAAGTGGCAGCTGGTTTCTTGGCACCTTGAGCACTCTGAAAAAAACATTTCAGATAATTTTTTGGCTCTGAAAGTTTCGAAAAAACCAACTTTTGAGCATTGTCTAACGACTTGAGCAGCAATTTGCGAATAACGAACATAGTTCAAACCGGCGGCTCTCCACGCAACCATTTTAAATCGATTTTTTAACCTTAAAAGTTTTTGATGGTACTGTATGCGCCTTCAAAAAGATTTATATCAAATATTCACGGTATTTTTTCAAAACCGGTATTCAGAAAAACTATCAAATAAAATACAATATACAATTTTTTGTTCAAATAATAAATACAGTACAACAAATTGAATGAATAAATTAGGTAAGTAGAATGTGTTTGGGTTACGGTAAGGGAAACATTTTGGGTAGATCAAAACTTTTTTGTAAGAAAGAAAATCAAAAGTCAGATTCTTTTGACATTTTGGGTGGAAGTTCAGGGTGGGGTTACTGTAGATGAGTTTCAGTGCCAAAATTTAGATTTTCAAATTTTCAATTTTTGCGCGCAATAATCAAGGTTACTGTAGATTTTTTTTCACGCGTAAAATTTTAAATTTTGAATAGGTGGAATGTTCCATGCGCCTTTAAAATTTCAAGGTTACTGTAGCTCTGAAGTTTGCGGATTACTGTAGTTTATTTGTTGCGCCAATGTGGATTTTAATTTTAAGGGTTACTGTACCCCAATTTTCGACACGTTTGAGAATCGAAATTTCGGATTACTGTAGTTCTCATTGGCAAAAATACATTTAATGTAGGAGCAGACATGTTCCTACGACCGGGCCGGCCCCGGCCCGGCCTGGCCGAATGGAAAAAACGGGCTTTAGGGCCCGGCCCGGCTTCTCGCTCGATGGCCCCTGAAAAGCCAGCCAGGGCCGAGCCGGGCCCGGCTGGCCCTTTCAATTTTTTTGTCAACAACACACTTATTTTTCTCAAGTTCGCAAGTCCACTATTCGATTAGAATTAGGCTAAAATACCGAGACAATGTTTTCAAACGTGTGAATTAGGATTACAATTCGAAAAAAATCGTGTCAGAGTTGTAAAAAAAATTTTTTCGACAAAAATTAATTTTACAGGCGTTGTAGAATAAAATATCTAACAATTTGCTTCATTTTCCTGTTTTTCTATTATTTGACGTCAGAATTAATGAATGAAAAACATATAAAAAATCGTGATAAGAACGAGAAAATATTGAAATCGGGCCAAAACGGGCCGGCCGGGCCGAGCCGGGGTTCGGCCCTGGCTTTCCCCACAAATTCATTGAAAGCCGGGCCGAGGCCATGGCTTTGAGATGAGGGCCCGGGCTCGGCCCGGCCGGCCCCAGGAACATGCCTGTGTAGGAGCTACCGTAGTTACCTTTAGAAATAATGAATAAACGCGCCAAGGGTTACTGTAGCTCATTTTTTGATAACAAAAATTATTTGACACACCATGCTTGTAAGTCGCAGAAAAAACACTTTATTAAAAAAGAAGGGAAGAAGAATAAAATTATCAAACAAGAAAAAAACATGTTAATTCAAAAAAATCAATAATAATAATATAATATGCCATTCAATAAATAACTGTTTTTTTGGGAAAAAAACGAATTATTTCACAACCAGAAAAGGGAGAATTTAAAGGGACATATATAAAAAAAAAGGCAAGCGGGGAATGAAAAAAAATGAAGAAGCAATTCGAAAAAAATCACAGAAAATCTCGGAAAATTCTCTTTTTTTGGCGCCAAATTGGAATAGGGCGCAAAAATGCACAGCAAACACGAAAAAATAAACAAACCAAGGCAGAAGAACAAAGTAGAGTAGATCAAAAAATTGCAAATTTTTATCGAGGCGTTTGTGACGACATTTTTTGACAAACTTATTGATTTGCTGGAAAAAATACAAATAGACATGTTAGTTTTTGGGTTGAGAACATACCAAAAAATCTACAGTAGTCCGGGAGATCCGGGAGATACTGTAGAAAAATTTTGGGTGTTTCTCAAGGACAACAAGGGAAATTTTCACTTCAAATTTGAGAAAAAAAGTAAAGAGCACACAATTTTTGAATACTGTAGTATTTTTTCGATAATATTTGGTTGGAAAAAATACGTGGAAATTTTTTTTAATTGCCAAAAGGCATGTAGAAACTTTACAAAATTTTAAAATTTGAATATATTTCCGCAAAAAAGTAATTTTCTGTTTTAGATAAAACATTTCGATTTGAAAAAAACGATTTAAAGCGCTAATTCAATATTGAAAATTGGAAAATAACGTGAAATCTAAATTTCGAGTCGAAATTCTCAAATTTCAGCAACTAATTGTGAAATAGTCATTCGATCAAAATGATTCATACCATTTGGTGATCCACCATTTCCAGCACTTCCACCACCTCCTCCACCAATAATAACTGGAACACTTCCAGGTGTTGTTTGTCCCGAATAAACTTGTCCAGGTCGAATTGGTTTCACAATTTGTGGCGCATTCATTCGACGCATATTTCTTTGTCGAACAGCTTCTTTGATTCTCTCAACTTCTTGTTGATATTTTTTGCGTTCAGCTTGACTTCTTTGTTTCGAATCTCTCAACGCAGTTTCGAGCATTTTGATACGATCTTCTCTTCCGCGAAGACGAGCTTCCATTTTTGGAAGTTCGACACGAAGATCAGCATTGTCGCGAACAAGCTGAAAATATATATAGAAGATTATTAATACTATTCAGTTTAGTATGAGCAATGCCAGATATTTATGTGAAACTTCAATATTTTGGATACTTTTCAGATAATATTCAGTACCTAAAATCCAAATCTTGATATTTCATCAACCTTTTCATTTCAAAAAAAAAACCAACCTGTTTGTGAACTTTGGTCAATTTGTCCAAATTATTCTCCAAAAATTGAATGCGTTGTTTTTGTGCTGGTCCACTCAGCGAATCTTCTCCTTCTGTATCTTGATTTGTTTGGCATCGAGCAACAATCACACGCAAAAATTCCTTTTTGAGGTTTTTGAGAGTTGTGAGCTCCTGAAAAAAAGGAAAAAATTAGGGGGAGTAAATATTTAGAAACTTAAAAACCAAAAATGTTCGAAAAAAATTATTCATATCAGAGAGAAAAATTCCGAATGAATATACGATTTTCAAAATTTCTGCACATGTTTGATCTCAAAAAAATCAGCAAAGTTTCAGTTATCCCAACCCCCCTCAAAATTCCTTAAAAAAACTAACCAAATTAACACGATCACTCAATGGTTTAATCTCTTTAGCAGCTTGATCTCTAATCAATAATTGCTTCATTCTTCCAGCATCTTGTCCAGATTCAACTCTTGCAACATCAGCTGCTAATTTGGTTTCAGCTTGTTGTTCAGCAGCATCTGATGATTCTTTGGCAGCCGAATATTCGGAGAATAATTTCGAAACTCCAATTCGAACATGATTCAAAAGATCGTGATCAGGAAGTTGATCATTTTGCGAAGCCTGAAAATATATTTATAGGTGGGGTTTGGTTGAAAAAAATACATTTTGGCAGAAAAACAACTTACAACTTCAGCAATATTGAATTCTTTAACAACATTATAAATTCCTTCTTTGAAATGTCGAATTTTCGGACCACATTCATCCAAATGTGCATTCAAAAGTGAAGTTGCTTGATTCATTCGATCTTCCAATGATTGATTTTCTTCTTGAACAACTTCCAAATCGCGTTTCAGTTTTTCACATTCCGCTTGACGAACGTCTGGAAAATATGGAAGAGTTTTCATAATTTCTAGGCCACGGGATAAATTTTGATAAAAATTTAAAAGTTCCCGATATTTTTCACCCCAAAATGTTTGTTGTCTATAAAATCAGAAAATCATGAAGAATCCTATTTTCTCACTCAAAATCCTCCTGTTCCCAAAATTCTTACCCAAATTAACAGCAATTTCTTCCAAAGCAGTCATCATTTCTTTTCCTTCTTGTTGTTTATCATCAGCCTCTTTTTGAATTCTCGAATTTTCATCTCGAATGATTTCTTCGTTTTCTCGCATTGTTTGAAGAGCGTCTTCTTGAAGAGTGAGTTGAAGTCGAAGTTTTTCCAATTCTTGGGAGACTTTTTGAATCTCATCATCTTTTTCGTCGAGTTGTTGATACAATTTGACACGTTCTTCTTCGTATCTGGAAAAAAATGAGTTTAGGCGAAATAGGGTGAAAACCCTCCCCAAAAATCCCTTACTTTTTCTTCTCCTCATCAGTAATTGGCCCATTTCCACTAGTCAACATTGGCGGTGCTGGTGCAATAGATCTTTCCATCAATGGTGTCGATCCACCCGACACTTCAGATATTCCAATCTGTGCACTTTCAGCCAACAAATTGACCCATTCATTTTCAGCCACACTTTCTCCAGCTCTCCATCTTGCCAATTCCAAAGCTGCTGCTTGTAGCAAAGCGGCAAGTCTTGTTGCTTTTTCCTTCTCTTTCTCATATCTTCTTTTCCATTCTTCGGCTGTGAGTTCTTCGTTGATTTGGACAACATTCTTGATGGTTTTGGCTCTGAAAAAAATATGAGAAATGAAACGGGAATTAAGAAGTTGGAATTTTAAATCGGGGGAAAATTTTTCAATTTTTTTTTGTTTTCACATTTTCAAAAAAAATCAATTCTTTCAAAAATCTACAGTAAGCTATTTGAAGGCGCACACCAAACATTGTTTGGGTCTTGCAGCGATGTTTGCTGCAAATGCGCCCCAATGCGAATTCTCATTGCTCATCCTATTTTTCCAAGTTTTCAGCCAATTTTCAGCTGAAAATGCCGGTTCAATACAAAATCGAGAAAAAAGAAACGACGAAGATTTTGGTGAAGAAAACTGAGATTAGAAAAATTGTAAGTGTGGTGAACAATGCAGCTCCAAAACAGGTGAGTACGAAGTTCCACAGTTTTTATGAATGTCGTAAATTTTAAAGATATCTGCTCCAAAACCAAAACCTACTCAAAGTTCGATTGCGAAACCGGTAGGCATGATTATTTTCAGTGAAAAAAACACCTTAAATTTGAACTTATTTTCAGAAAGCAGCAGCTCCAAAACCAATTCCAAAACAGGTGAGTTACCGAAATTAGATTGAAAATACAAAAATTTTATATTTTTCAAGAATTCCGCTCCAAGATCTACACAAAAAGCAGCGCCAACCCAAGCTAATCTCTTTTTGATGGCCATAAATCCAAAGATTTCCAACTGTTCTCACAAAACTGCGCAAATTTCGAATTCAAAACAGGTTAGTCCGTATATTTATAACAGAAATTCGAAAATTCTCAAGTTTCAGAAAGCACCAGCAGCAAGACCAACTAAAACCGTTGCCAGAAAATAAAACAAGATTCAAGGGTTGGTCCTGCTACAGGAAAACTTAGGTTCATTCGATAGAGCTAAGGTGCTCCTGAAACATTCCATATTTTATTTTGATTTTAGAGCGAGTTTTCACCATCTTATTCATGTTTTTGTTGGGTTTTAAGGTTTTAGTGCATATAAAAAACATGTGTGCCCTTCACACACATAATTTATTTGTGTGTACTTCTCGCGAAATGCATTTCATAACATTTTTCAACTATGGAAGGTAATTTTAATCAACTTTAGGATTGCTTATAGTTAGATTTAAAAAGTGACGCACTATTGCGGACTTGTTTTCTCGTGTAGCAGGACCAACCCTTTCACTAAGTTCTTCTAACTGTTAATTTTTCCTAATAAATCTACTTATAAATTTCTTGCGTTTTTTCAATCACAATTGTATATACTACTTCTGTAAATATCTATTCATCAAAAATCCAAATTTCAGCCAATTTTCAGCTGAAAATGTCTCTACACTACAATGATTTCAAAGTAACTAAAGAGCACGCAGCGAAATTCAAATTCTACGACGAAGTTTTGGGAAGAAATGTGACTTTTCAAGATCGTAGACGGAAAAAAGTGCAAATCGATACGAAATTGACGTTTTTCAAAAAGGAAGATAGAGACAAGATTTTGGTAGAAGAAAAAATGGAGAAATTGGATGTTTTCAAAAAACCCAAAGTTGTTGTGATTTCGAAAAAACAAATGAGAAAAATGAAACAGGCCGAGAATGCATTGAAAGATCAAAATCAAGCTTCGACTTCGAAACCAGCTGAAAATTTTGCGAAAAAGAAGGTATGTCTAAATAATTTCAAGCAAATTCTAGTAGAAAACGTTATTTTCAGAAGAGTCCAGCTCCAACATCAACTCAAAATGTAGCGGCTTCTAAACCTACTGAAAAACCAGTTCCGAAACAGGTCAGCCCGAAATTCCCGCAATTTCAATGATAATTGTAAATTTTAGAAGGTTTCCACTCCAAAACCTGTTCAAATACAAGCTGAAAATGTTCCGAAAAAGAAGGTATGTCTAAAGATATTCAAATAAAAAATACTTTGAATCGTGATTTTCAGAAAACTCCAGCGGCGACACAACCCCAAAAACCAGCTCCAAAACAGGTTAATTTGAAAAGCTCAATGTGATATTCTAAATTCTTTTGATTTCAGAAAGCTTCAGCCCCAAAGTCAACTAAAAATCCAGCTCAAAAACAGGTACATTCATAAATTTTAATTCAAAAAGTTCGTAATTTTCCTGATTTTCAGAAGAATGCAGCTCCGAAATCAACTGGAAAATCAGCTCCAAAAAAGGTTAGCCCGATTTTCCAACTATCTTAAAATTAAAATTGTGAATTTTCAAAGGCTCAAGTTTCACAACCTGCTCAAAAACCGGTTGAACATCGGGTAAATTAAATTTTCAAAGCTTAATTTTTCAAATAATGAATTTTAGGATATTCCATCTAATAATCATGCTGAATGTGTTACAACTTTCATCGAACACAATCCAATATTATATGAAGATCGGAAAATTCCACCTTCAAAAAAGTCAAGACAACGGGTAAATTTAGTTAAATAAACCAGTTAGAATTCAATTTTTTATTTCCAGGCTCGTGCCAGAGAACGCAAAAATCTTGCGAAACTTCAAAATTCAGCTGAAGAAGAAGTTAGTTCCAGATTTTCAGTTGGAAATCATACAATTTTCTCATTTTTAGAATGGTCCAGCTCCACAACCTGCTCAAACACTGGTTGAAAATCAGGTAAATTAAATTTTTAAAGACTAATTTTTCAAATAATGAATTTTAGGAAATTCCATCTTGGAATCATGCTGAATGGGTTACAACTTTCATCGAAAATAATCCATTATTATATTTGGAATCACTCATAAAGAGAAGTGGAGTTCGGAAAATTCCAGAATCTTCAAAAAAGTCAAGAAAACGGGTTAGTTTGGTAAAACAACCCAGTTAGAATTAACTCTTCTATTTCCAGGCTCGTGCCAGAAAACGCAAAAATCTTGCGAAACTGCAAAATCCAGCTGAAGAAGAGATGAGTTTCAGATTTTTGGTTTGAACGTATAAATTCTATCATTTTTCAGAATGGTCTAGCTCCACAACCTGCTAAACCACTAGTTGAAAATCAGGTACATTCATAAAATTCTATTAAAAATTCGGAATTTTCCTGATTTTCAGAAGGAATCAGCTTCAAAACCTGCTGAGAAAATATCTAAAAAGAAGGCTAAATGGATCAGAAATTTCATCGGATACAAATCAACATATTCAGATGCCGTCAAGGTGAAATTAAAAAAATCAAACTTCATTCAAAATTATGATTTTCAGACGGATCCAACTCCTGAACCGGCTGTAAATCATCCAAGAATCATTACTGAACAAAGTCTGCCAAAGCTTTCACTTCAAATGTCACAAGAAAACCCGTGGTTCTATAATTGCTGGTAAATATTTTCCAAATTTTTCTTCGCTTCAAATAAATAAATAAATAAAATTTCTTTTAATTTTTCTTAGATGTTTCCCTCCCGAAAATCAAACCTTTGTCCAAACAACAATGTCGATTTTGTTTCAGCTTCATTGAAATGTGAAGGAGAAGCACAAATAATGACAGTAGTTCTTGAATTTCCTCCCAATGATTCTTGCAAAATACGTGTCAATTTCGAATCACGATATGGAACATGTGATTTGGTTCCTTCGGCCAAAGCAGAAATAACAATACCCAAAGCAGTCAATGATTTGTTGATGTTTTTTGCTTCTTCAAGTACAGCTCCTTGTGCTCCAGTTTTGCTTACTTTTTCTGAACCAGCCAAATCGACCAAATACAATTTTCCGGTCAATTGTTTTTTGGTGGTTTGATGTTCTTGTTTGACTGTTATCAAGAAAACCGAGTGAGAACGCGATGAATGTTCATTCATGTCTGCAAAAAAATGAGAGTTGAATTGTGTTAAAATAATTTAATTTCATTAAATGTTTTAAAACGCCCGGTTTTTTCTACTTTTCCCGCGAAAAAGAATATCTAGTAGTGATTTTTTTCGAAAATTAAATTTTCCGCGCTCAAAATCGGAATGTTTTAAAATGTCCCTTTAAATCTCTCATACTTGTGACAGCAACCATTCGATTCGATTTTCCGTCTTCAATTGCTTGCAATACTTCATCCGGGGATCCAACAAATCTTTCAGTTGCTCCTTTCACATAAGGCACTCTCATTTTATCCTCATGAATCGACAAATTCACTTTTTCTGGATCTAACAAATCCCGAATTCGCTCATTATAAATCTCATAATACGAAACTTTGATGTGAAATTGTAATTCAGTGTCCATATTATAAATATGATTGAAAATATCAGCAACAATTCTTGGAATAATTCCAGATAAACCAGTATCTCCAATAACTCCTTCCATTGTATGTGTTTTTCCGGAAGATGTTTGACCATAAGCGAAAACAGTTCCATTATAACCGGATAACACATCTTGCACAATATGATAAGCGGCACCTTTATACACTTGTTCTTGGGTTGTATTTGGCTTGAAAACCTTGTCGAATACATACACTTTTCCCTGCAAAAATTAAATTTGTTTTGAATTTTTGTTTGTCATGTGGAAACTCTTCTTTAGAATTTTTCGAAGTAGAATTTACCACCTTGAGGTTCACAGAAAAATTTGAATTTATAAATGTAAATTCTAGAAGCCGAAAAGCTACGTGGCAAAAGTTGATGTGACTTTGAATGAAAAATTTAGCACAGCTAGAAGTCAATAAATTTTGAAGTCAATTAAAAATTTGAATTTTGCGAGCGAAAATTTGAAATTCAAATTTAAGACTGTTTTTCTTTTTTCAGAATTTTTGAGCCACATAAAATTATATTTTTGAAATACATTTTTAGGTACCAAGAAATGCGAGGGGAAGAAATCTTGGTCCCTTAATTAGACTGGGCGGATTCGCCAGCCTTGTATAAATTTCACAAAATTTTCAATTCCACGTCACCATCCCAGCTGCCACAGCTGTGCAAATTCCCTCTTTTCACATTTTTTTCAATGTTTCAAAGTATTTATAATAAAAAATAAATATGAAAAAAAGCACTAACCCCTAGTGAAATACTATCCTCCGATGGGAATTTCGGCAAAAATCGATCGGCATTCTTCTCTTCAGTTTTGTTTAGCGGCCGAATACGACAAAACACCTGGAAAAATATTGATTTTTCTCAAAAATTTCGCCATGAAAAATTAGGGATTTACCTGAACTCCACACTCGGCTCCATCGGTTCGCGGCTCCATTTTGTTGTTGTTCAACTACCCGCAATATACACAAAGTTTGTTCTACTACAAAAAAAGTGGTTGAGAGGCGACAAAAAAAGAGAGAAATGGAAAAATCGATAGAATTGCGAAATTTTATAGTTTTAAATAGGAAACGAAGATGATTAATTAATGTGACAGATGGTGGAAGATATGTCAATATAAATAAGTTGGATTTAAATCAAAGAAAAACTGTTTTTTGGTTAGGTTTCGGGTCAAAAAAAAACCGAAAAAAGAAATTTCGGGAATTGAAAACAAAAAATTCAGAGAAGTGCGCTGAGGTCTTGCCACGATTCACACAAAAACAGAACGCGCCTATAAGAATACCGTAACCTTTAATTAATTTATTTTTGCAAAAAAAATTTTCCAGAACAAAAAAAATGAGTAAAACGAGCGGTGCAAACAGAGTTGAAGCTCAAATGAAAGAGAGAAAGCGAGAGAGTACTCTCCTCATTTCACACACTCTCTCGTTTTTCAATGGACAAACGGCCGGCCTCATCGACCGACTGGTTGGTTGTCAAACATGTATTATATTGAGCGAGTGAGCGGATGGGGGATGGATGGCTCGAGAGACAAAAACGAGGAAATAATGTGAGAAATTGAGAGAGTGGCGAGAGAAAGTTGTTCGATTAGAGAGCGAGATTGAATAGAGAAATAGAGAAAGAGAATTGAAAGAAGGACATTTGACTAATTATACAATGACTGGATATAATAAAAATACAAAATACAATGAGTAAATAAATGTAGTGAAGTGTATTTTAGTGTAAAATTAAAGGGTTACTGTATAATTTTAGTGAAAAATCTTATGATTTTCAAATTAAAAATTTTTTTCGCAAGCAGAGATCGTCACAAGCCCAACGGCGAGATTACTGTAACATAGGCATCAGGTGTGTTTCTAATTTGCTAAAAAAAACTCCACGTGTTCTGACTGTCAACTTTTAGAACTTTAAAGAAATAAAATTTTGGCGTAAACAGCGATCGCAGCGAGACCACTACTGTTCAGAGTACTGTAGAACACCCATCATATGTGTTTGTGGATAGAAATATTTGCTCGAAATGCACGTGGAAATATCAAGGGGTAAAAATTCATGTTGAGAGTACTGTATCACTCACATAAGCTGTGTGTTTTTACGAGACTCTGGACACTGTATTTTTTTTTGCAATTCGAGGGAGACGCAGACTTTAACGTGTGCAGACAAATCTCTCGTCGAAAAAGGGAGAGAAATAGTGTGTGGCAGACACACAGCGTGTCGAGACCAGAGAGTGTCTGCGTCTCCTCGAAATTGCATTTTTCTATTAGAAAAAAACACAGTGTGGAATTGGAGAAAAACATATATTTTCGTAAAATATTCAAATCCACGTGGCAAAATGTTTCCTAAATTCTGAAAATTTTGTAGATGACAAATTTTCTGGCTGAAACATTTTTTACGCCAAAATTTCGAAATCCCTCTAATTTTTGTGCATCTATATATCATCTCTGATCATCTGTCCAATTTAAAATGGCTCCGAGAATTTCGCAACTTCCTTTTTCCCACAAAAAAAAATTCCGAAGAAAGTGAAATTTTGTTTACTATCATAACTTATTGTGGCTTTTTGTAAAAAAAAACAACAAAAACAAAATGTTACACAGTATTTCAAAAAAATGCTATTTAAGGCGGACCCTTCTCCCAATACAGCATCCATCTGTCATCAGAAGAAAATATGGAAGAGCATCAGCAACGTATCAAAGCCTATCGATTTGTTGCGTATTCCGCAATCACTTTTTCATTGGTCGCAGTTCTTTCAGTTTGTGTAACTCTTCCACTTGTTTATAATTATGTGCATCATGTGAGAAAAGTAATGAATCAAGAGATTGAATTCTGTCAAGGAAGTGCAAAGGATATTTGGGAAGAAGTTCGAGCTATGAAACCATCTGCTAATCGAACCAAAAGACAAACATATACAGAAGGTGTTCATGGTGGAGGTGCACAATTAGAAAGTGGTGGTTGTGATGCTTGTTGTGTTCCGGGAGCTGCTGGACCTGCTGGTCAACCTGGTAAACCTGGTCGACCTGGAAATCCTGGAGCACCTGGAGCTCCTGGTAACCCTGGACACGCTGTTATCCAACCTTGCGATGTTGCCACCCCTCCACCTTGCAGACCATGTCCAACAGGACCTCCAGGACCTAGCGGACCGCCAGGACCTGCAGGAGATGCTGGAAGACCAGGAGGTCCAGGAGGACCAGGAAACGATGGAGGACCAGGGAACCCAGGACCAAAAGGACCACCTGGGCCACCAGGGCAACCTGGAAATCCAGGATCGCCAGGAAATCCTGGACAAGATGCTCAATCAACTCCAGCTTCTCCTGGATCACCAGGACCTTCTGGACAACCAGGGCCAAAAGGACCACCAGGACAACCAGGAGATCGTGGAAGAGATGGAACACCAGGAACACCTGGACCTAAAGGGCCAAATGGACAACCTGGACAACCAGGACAAAATGGAAATGATGGTCGACCTGGACAACCAGGAAATAGCGGAAAACAAGGAGAACGCGGTATTTGTCCAAAGTGAGTTATTCAAAACTGTCTAAATCGCAAAAATGTCATTCTTTTTCCAGATATTGCGCCATCGACGGAGGAGTTTTCTTCGAAGACGGATCTCGCCGCTAATTTTCTATTGTCAAAAAATAAATATTTCATTTTTTTTCATCGTGTATTTACTTAAATATTGAAAAAAAAAACACCTCAACAAATTTTGCATTGAAAACTACTTACGATCTTCGTCAGAGTTGGGTTCTTCAAAAGATGAGGCGTAACAATCTCCTCATTCATTTTAGTTTCACTTTTTCTGTAATTATTTTTTGAACCTAATTATTGTTGGAATGTTGTAAAAAAATAAATAAAAGAGAAAATTACATTAAATTATTTCACGTGTACGTGTGACGTGGAAGAGGTGGCGGCCAACGTATACCGCCTATATTTTCCATTATGTTTTTTCTCTCGAATAAAAATTGGTAAATTTCAGGCCACATTTCTATTATCATACAAACATCGATAAAATGGGAGATTCCTCAACGAAAAAGATTGAAGAGTGGAACAATGAGTAAGTTCAACACATTTTAGGTTATAGAAACTCGAGCAGAATATTGAACAACACTTTGGAATACATTTTCCAAATTATAGGCCATTATTCGAATATTTTGATTTTGAAAATGTGCTAGGTGCCAAAACTGATAAATACATTCGATTTTTTATATAAAAAATGTTTTTTTCAGTTGGAAATGCCAAATTCAATCAAAACATGAAAAGGCGTTGATTATTGATCAATTATTGGAGACATATGCAGATTTTCGAAAATCGAACGTTGGGTTTGGAGGCAATACATTGCAAATAAAGTTTGTGAGTTTTTTCTGGAAAAAATGATTGGGGACTCGGGTGAAATCAACTCCAATTTTCAAAGAAATTTTTGGAAAAACAATTTTTTTGCCACAGAAAAATTTTGTGAAATTGGCTTCGAAATCATTGAATCTCAACTAAATTGTTAAATTTTTGATCCGAATCACTACGAAAATAAAAAAAAACTAGAGGTTTTTTATTTTCTGAATGCATTGAGAATTGTTTGAAGCGAGTTTTAGTCGTTGTTTAGAGCCCATCTCAAGTAATTTTCCCCTTCTTTTCAGCAGAAATAGTCATTATACATATTTATTTTTACAGAAATTCAAGGTTGACTTCCATCGATTCACAACAGAAAACGTTGACTTTATGCATGCCGACGAACTGGATCTCAAAATTAGCCACATTAATCCCGCCCTCGGTGAAATGCAAATCAAAGACCACTTAAGTCAAAAGTGGATGATTCAAACAGTTAGAAAACTACGAAACTCAACCACTGCTTATGTAACTTTCGAATCAGCATTTGATCTTGTTGAAGCGAACAACTTTTTCAATCTGAACTATGTGTTCTTCTTTGGGTTAGTTTTTGGTGTTTTCAATTTTGTTTCAAAATCATGATTTAGAAAGTATATTCTTCCAACAAGATCCGAAATTGTGAAGGAAGAAGCAGTTTCAAATAATTCAATCGACTGCAAGTAAGTTTTTATGTTTACCTATAGCTTGTAAATTTATACTATCATTTTAATATTAAATAATTTTGTGATGTGAATTATTACAGAATCATTGTATTAGGCGATGAAGAGGAGGATTATAAAATGGAGATTGAAGTTTTGTTGAATTTGCACAAAGAAAAAGAATTGCGAAAACGAAAAATGTTGGAGAGCATCGAGCAGGAATATGATGCGAAATTGAAGGAATTGAATGAGCGCAGTGAAAAGAGAAAGAAAACTGGAGATCTGATGAGTAGTGAGTCATTATGGGGTGCAGGGTTGCTCAATTGGAATTGAGCCCAAATGGAAAATGTGAAAAATATAGGAATCACTTGAAACTCGAAGTCGAATTTTGGATCTCAAAATTCAAAAAAAAAAAAAATATCAGGAAATTTTTTGGTTCTTTCTTATAGTATTTTTTGGAAACTTTTGTGATTCATTATTGAATAGGGAACAAACACCACTTGAGAAGCCCTTTTCTAGCCGTCCTAACTTTTATTCGATTTATCGAAGTTGTAATTAATTGGAAATATTTTTTACAGAAATAGATAATAAACTTGAGAAGATGATAAAAGACGCGGAAGATGGTAAACTTCAAACGATGAGAAAAGACTCGGAAGAAGTGAAAAAATTCACAAAGGATATCATCGCCATTCTCAAAGTTTGACTGATTTTCTCAAATGTTTCTATTATTACTAGTGGTTCCTGGACATTCAAAAATGATTTTTCTTATTTTTTCTATGCATAATCTTTGTGATTATCATTAATTATCAATCTTATTATTTGTATTTGATTATTCGTTTTTTGAGCTTTTTATTTTATTTTTTGATGTCAAATAAACATAAAAGAAAAAAAAGAATAAAACAAACCTTGAATCAGGCCCCCTTTAACAGCTTTGAGTAAATAAAATAAATATTTCATTTTTCCACCAAAAAAAAAATCACGTTTTCACCAATTCCTGTCGCCATAACCGTATCCTTCCAACAATTTCGAACTATTTTGAGATTCTGAAAATTGAAAAAAATTCGGATTGAGGGATTTAGAATAGGAATCGGGGCATTTTCTAGGTTTTCTAGATCGCGGTCAAAATTGTACACTTTTTGAAATTTTAAAAATCAATGTACTTTAATTTTAAAAATCAATGTACCTTAGCTGAACCTAGAAAGGCTAGTTGTGAAGTGAGAAAACCTGATTGTATAGGACACACGCCTAGAGAAACACTCTGACTAAGGGAAGAGCCTTTAGAGCTACATGTCAAGTAGCTGAGCCTAGAAAACCTAGTTATCAAGGGCCTGGGTCTAGAGAACCTGATGCCAGATTCAAAAATCAAAATTCAAAATTTTCCCCACCCTCTCCCAAATAACTCAAAAAATTGCTCACCAACAAGTGGTCGATATGCTCCTCCGGCAGGCTGCAAATCCTGACTAAATCTCCTCGAATTCGCCGCAAACTGATCAGCACTTTGGCGGATTTGTTCGGCAGTTGGTGGGATAAAGCCAGCGTAGCCGTGTTGTCTTTCAATATCCGCACGTGTTTCCTCTTCGCGTAGTCTTTGTTCGGCAATTTTGATGGATTCCCGGAGAATTGCGCGGCGGACGAAGAGACGCGTATTCTGCGAGAAAAATAAATTGAAAACGAATATACTTGTGACGTAAAATAGGTGGAACGTGAACTTGTGACGTGGAATTTCAGAAGATTTTTTCCACGTTTTTCAAACTCATTTTTTGATTTTTGAAAAGCCAGAAATTGTGAATTGCTTATAAGGTAAGAATTTTGGGATTCTAAATATCACAAGGAAATTTTTTTTAGAAATTTTGAAAAAACCTACTCACCCTAACAAAATGACTTTTCTTAATAATCTGATCTACCGCTTCGGTCTCCGTAAATGTCAAAATACAAAAATGCAGTGGTCCTTCAGAATCGCTGACAAATTCCACATCAGTAATCTTCCCAAATCCACCAAAAGTAGTTTTCAATTCTTTCGCCGTCAATTTATCCAATGGAAAATACGAAACAAACAGTCTTTTCGACTCCAATTTATTTTCTCCAACCCCAAATTCATCATTTTTTGCTAGTTGTACAGTGATATCAAGTCCTTCTATCATATGATCTTCTTTTTCCATACATTTTTGAAATCCTTCCATAAATACAAATGTGATAAATGCGTAACCTGCACATGTTTTTCGTTTTTTCTTTATGAATCCTTCACCATCTCCTATTTTTTTGATATATTCTTCAAAACTTTTGAACTTTTTTTCATCATATTTTACCACATCTAATTCCTCATCCAAAACTTCATTGCTATCTAAAACTGGCTCATATCGTATATCACTTCTCTCCTCGATTTTCTCATTATCGGGCCCGAAATCCAGCGCCTAAACAACAATTTTTGAAAAAATTAAAATTACCTTTGAAATTAACTCACATTATATCTGGGCGGTGATGGTATAACACATTCATACAATTCACCAAATGTCTCAAAATATTTTCTCAACGAATCTTCTGTGATAAACGCTCCCAATCCGCTGACAAACAACCGTTTTACCATTGGAAGTTTGAAAAAAACAAAAAGAAAAACATCGCGTAAACCTACACACAAACAGCTCGCCACAGTAATCCGACAATTGTGTCTCGTAGCGATTTAACCTGCTAGGCAGGGAGCGGCTTCTCAGGCAAACGGGCCGACTAATCGGCGACCAACTGGCGATAAATCGCCTGTCAACTAGTAGTTGGTCGCACATTAGTCGGCGATTAATCGGCCTACATATAAATTAGCAGAAAAGTTGGTCGGCCGACAAAAAAAGTTGGTCGTCGATTAGTCGGCCCACAAAAAGTTAGTCGGCGATTAGTCGCCCCAGGAGAAGTTGGTCAACGATTAGTCGCTCCACGTAAAGTTAGTCACCGATTAGTCGGCTCGTTTGCCTGAGTTTTTTCATTTCGTTTTTTCGGTTTTTAGCAGAAAAAACGCGTATTTTGTGGTCTAAAGTGAGTTTAAAATGAGAAATAATTGATGAAATCATTTTCAGAATGGGGAAAAGGCTGAACGATGGTTCGGATGGAGATGAATCACAGGATTCGAATGATGCTGGTTTAAAACGTCGCAAAATCACATTCGAATCGGTTCGTCTTCCCGCCGTCAGTGGAGTGAATGATATAAATAATCGATCGATTAATTATAAAGCTGCTAAATTGGCGCAACAAGTCAAGTATAAAAATATGAAGATCGCCGAGTTAGAACGCGAAAATGAGCGATTAAAGAGGAGGCAAGAAACGGACGAGGAAAATTTCTATAAAATTCATCGAATAGGTCTAGATGTAAGTTTCTTTTTCTTGCTTTTAATTTAATTTAACATCAATACAAATATTGGTTTCAGATGGAATCACAAGTTTATAATGCAATGCGTTCCGAAATCGATTCACTTGTCAAACTTGAAGGAGAAGATGAGAATTTGGGAACAATGGATTTGTTGCAATTAGATTCAGAACAACTTGAGAAACAGTTTGGAAAACAAGGCGAAAGAATTATAAAATTTTTGCAACTTTTGACGCAGAGTCGACAGAAACGAGTGGAACGACAGAAAACTTTTAGCAAAAAATTAATTGCGTTTATTGAAAGTAAGCCAGGAATCTCATTAATAAATTTAATTTTGAATTTTTCAGATGATCCTTCAACATCTGCAGAGACTGCAACTAGCGAACTTGCGACTTTCAATCAACAAATCAGTGAAGAAAATGTGAAATTGATCGCCGAAAACACACGTCTTCAACACGAAAACACCCAAAATCGCTCAAAACTTCGTCAAAAACAAGACGAATGCGAAATTTTGCAGAATAAACAAGAGGAAATATTAAGAGAACTTGAAGATGCCAAATATGAAACGGATAAAATGATGAGAACTGCTAATAAATATGAGACAAGGTTGTGTAGTTTGGCAGTCGAATTGAAAACAGCGACGGAAAATATGGCAAGTGGAAAAGCTGCAGGAAATTCGCCGAGTTCTTCAGGACCACCGGCGAAGAAAATGAATGGAGGAGGAACGCATTCAAATGGATCGCCTGGAACGGTTATTGATACTGTTGAGGTAAGGATTTGGGGGATGTAGAACATGCTTGTGTCGGATACGCGGAAATTTCCCGGATTTTTTTAACCGGAAAATTCTTGATACGAAATATCATTCAAAACACAATTATTTACTAAATAAATCCATTAAAAAATTATAGAACTGGATTAAATCTGTTATAAAAGTTATTGAATTTTAAAATTTGAACCTGATTTTTCAAACGTTTTAGATTTAGTTAGAAATTCCCCCGTTTTGTGAACATATGAATTTCCTAGCCAAACGCTCCGATTTTTTGCAGGTTGAAACAATTCGAGTAGAACGAGATGAACAAGCTGAATTGGCAAATCGAAGATTACAAGAAATTGTGGATCTCAACACGAGAATTCAAAAATTATCATCGGAAATTGTGAAACTGAAGGCGATCAATGTAAGTTTTTTATAGCGATTTTCAGTCAGCTTTGAGAAATTCGTGGTTTTTTAGGAAAGTGCAATCTCATCGGAGCGAATTTACAACAGTGAAGAATACAAAAACCTGAAAGCTTATTATTCGTTGTGTGTTATGGAATTGGAAAAGAAAAGGTTGGTACACTTCTTAAATTCCAGGGAAAATTGATTTCAAAAATTCAAAAAACTCTGGTTTTCTCTATAAAAATGTTCAAATTTCATTCATTTTTTTTTTCAGTAAAACGTTGATTGATGTAATTGAAGAACGTGATCGTATGAGAATGGTTGTTCAAAATCGTTTGGCTGCCGATCGAGAAAATCAAGAAAAAGCTCAACTAAAAACGATGGAAGTGAATGAAAAGACGAGTAAAGAATATCAGTCACTGAAACACGATTATGATATATTACGCACTGAGTTTGAACAAACTATAGTGCAGAATAATCATTCTCTTGCGGTTAGTACTTTTGTGTTTTTTGGGAGGAAATTTGGATTTTTCGGAAAACTTGTTTATTTTTCTGGGGAATTTAATTTTTCTTCTCTCAAATTCCTAATTTTTTAGGATGCAAAACAACAAGATATTCGTCCAATCATGTCTTCTCTCAAAACCCAAAATCATGTTCTCAAACAAGAAGTTGCAAAATACAAGAAAAAGTGGCGAGATAGTGTAAATAACTATTCAAAAACCCAAAGAGAATATGATTTGTTGAAGAAGAAAATGGATAATAGTTTGGTTTTGGCATTAGATGAATTCAACAAAGATGACACATTACAATCACCGGAACAAAGTAATGAAGATGCTGAATGTAGTAGAAATGAGGTAACGGATTTGAAGAAAAAGGAGGAGGGATTTAGATTCATTAAAATATTGGGAAAAAAATTTAGAAAAAAAAAATTTTCAGAGGAAAATTTGTCTCCAATTTTTTCCTGAAAATCTAAAAATTATTTGAAAACTACAAATTAGAATTTTTTCGAAAGAACTTTTAAATGTTCTTTAAAAATTGACAATTTTCAGCTTATTCGATTGCGTTCCGAAAACGAAGTAATGCGGAAAGAAATGCGCGCCCACGGAAATGCGGATCGAGCCGAAAAACAACGTTTCTTCGAAAAAGAATTCCAATCAAATATGTCACAGAAATTAGCGGAACTCGAAAGACTTCGAAAAGATAATGAAAGATATGATAGTGTTGAAAAAGTATTAAGTGAAGAATTGGAAAGTATTGGACAAGCACTTGAAGAATTACAAGAACAAAATGGTTTATTAATTAGTGAAAAACGAGCAAAAGAGGATCAAGTATTGAAATTAATGAATGAACGCATTTTGGAAAGATCGAAAAATCAGAAGTTGCATGATGAAAATGTGAGTATTTTTTAAAACTAAAAATACAATCAAAATGTTTATCTCATCCATAAATTGTGATTTATAACATAACTTAAAGTTATAGTTGAAATGAAATTTTGGACCTGAAAATCAACTTTTTCAGCCAAAAAGTTTGATTTTTCATGAAAAAATTGACAATAATATCGTAATTTCTCATCAAAAAATGATTATTCTGCATGAAAATTTTAAACACAAAACTATTCTCAAAAATTCACTGAAAATATCAGCAAACTTTTGTTTAAAGTCTAAATTTTTGTCGCATACTAATTTTAATGAAACACCGAAATTTTAAACAAAATAAATGAATTTTTATCCAAAAAAATTAACTGTTTCAAAATGTTGTTAATTGTTTTGCAAGATCTTTTATAAATTTCAACCTTTTTTCTTCAAGACACATCAGCCACTGGAAAAAACAGATTTCCCGCATTTATTTTCAAATGACAAAAACAGCATGTGCGCTCTATTGCTTCGTTGTGTGCAAACTCTCTCGAAAATCCCGTCGGCTGAGCGATTTTAAAAACAATTATTTTGTTTTTTTCACTTTTGCCAGACTCAAAATTTTTCTTGATTTTTATGAATTCCGATTACTTGAAAGGTGTTATGAAAGAATAACAAACTCATTTTCTGTTCATTTCTAGTGGATTGTGTGTCTTTCAAGTTTTGCACGATCACTATGACGTAGCAATTACAAAAATCAATCAATTAATTAATCAAATCAATGTTTCTTCTTCTTGCAGAAAACTCTAATCAAAATGCGATCAGCTGAAGAGGCCACAAATACTCTGCTAAATTATGAGCTGAAAACATTGAGATCTGAAATTGAGGCGCATACGAAAAATTGGGAATTTAAAACAATGGAGAATTCGTGAGTTTTTTTGAGTTGAAGATTGAAATTGAATATTTTTACTGTTTCAAAAAAGGAATTTTTGATATTGTTTTTGTGTATTTCAGTAAAACCTTCTTAATTAAAGAATAAAAAACAATCTTCATTTTCTGTGAAATATTTTTTCACTGTTTCAAAAAAAATTACCTTTTTAAGAATTTTGGTTGGTTTTTTCGGCTCCAAAACCTTTACAATTTTACCTCGAAAAGGTCCCTAATCCGTTTTTTTTTCTTCAGAAAAATGACAATTGCACTGGAAAACAATCGAAAAAAGTTGCAAGATCTCGGAAATTCTCGCGATGATTTACAAATTCGCTACGAAAAACACGAATCACAATTGAAGCATATTCAGGAATTGTTGAGCCAAAAAGCATCACAATTGGAAGCGATTTCGCATAAGAAAAATCGATTGGAAGAGGAGTCAAATTTGTTGAGGTTAGGAAGAGAATTGAAAAAAAAATTATATGAAATCATTTAGTTTTGAAAATATTTTTTTCAATTTTCAGCTCGAAATTTTATAAATCTACTATCTACTAATTGGGAAAATTTTTTTGGCAATAGTGTGTCCGGGTCCCGTTCTCCAAACTGTGTGCATAAAAATTGATGATCAAAAAAAAGAAAAAGTTTCTAAATGTTGGCAGCTCGGTGCGCATCCTATTCATTCTTTCTCAAAATGTATGTGAGTGCGCGGAGAGTGAAAAGTTTGAAAATCTCAATGTATTTTCCGCATTTAAAATGTGTCGCTCGACTTTTCTCAATTTCCAGAAGACCATTTTTGATGGGACCTTCACCATTAAATTCCAAATTCTTTCCCATCGAGGCGCTAATATTCGATTTTTCAAAAAATGCGCGAGTTTTCACGTGAAAATTCAAAACTTTTTCATGTAAAAAAGAATGATCACGTTTTTATTCCAAAAAAATTAAAGGACACGTTTCTTATCTGATCTTTCTGTTTTCTGAAAAAAGTGAACAATTTCTGGGCATTTCTCAATGTTTCTCTTTCCCTAACCGGAAAATTAATCAGTAAAACGTAAATCAAACTACTGTAGATGGCGTTAGACAGCGAAGCCCTTCTAGTTATAGATAATAATTAAATTTTTAATTTCGGACAAAATATTCAATAAAATTTAAAAATCTAATTTTCAAACCATATTTTTGCAGAAAAAAATACGAACGAATCCAAAAATCGGAAAAATACGGTGGAAGTACAGACGCGGTTTTGGTTGAAGAAAATCGACAACTCAAAGAAATTCTAACATGTCCGTCGTGTAAAACAAAACCAAAAGATTGTATTATGATCAAATGTCATCATTTCTTTTGTGAATCGTGTATTAAAACCAGGTTAGTTTGGGAAGTGGATTTATGGGTCAAAATTGAAATTTGCTTTAAAAAATATTTGACTGTTTCACGAAATTGATGAATTTTGATAAACATATTCAAATACTAAAATAAATAGTTGGATTTTCTGTTAAATTTTTTTCACTGTTTCAAAAACAATAAGATTTTTGGTTTTTTCGATATGAAAAAAATCTTCTTAACAGCCAAAATGAATAATAATTTTTATTTTTTGAATAAGTTAACATTTTTCACTGTTTCAAAAAACGAATTAATTTAGAAATGTTCGATTCCAACAAATAACACATTATTTACTATTGTGGATTTTAAACCAAATTCAAAGTTTCAATATTTTTCAGATACGACACGCGTCAACGAAAATGTCCAAAATGTAATAGCGGTTTTGGCGCCAACGATTTTCATCGAGTATTTTTCTAGTTTCTTTCTTCGTTTTCCTCCTCGCAAATCTCATTCCCAAAATTCCCAGCCCAATCCAATACAAAAAACACCATCCAATCTCACCCATGTTTTTTTTTTCGTTTTCGTTCTCATTCTTATGTTTTTGTTCATTAATTCATCCTGTATCCTATTATATATATTTATTTATGTTTTTTTTTCTTTTTCTTCTGTTTATTATTTTTTCTTCTTGTTTTAGGAATCCCCCGTTTCCCCCCTCTTTTCTATACTGGTTTTTTTCTCGGAAAATTAATATTTTTTTGGAAATTTATATCCAATTGGAGAAAACTGTTGGCAAATTAAGTATAATAATTTGAATAATGAATTTTATTAGAAATTTGACTAAACTTTATAACTCGTCGTGATTTTCTGTTTGACTGCCACCACCGCCTTGCATAAATGGACAACCACCGGATGGATTTGAAGGAATTGGAGAAGGTTTCGAGAATGGCTGAAAAATTGAAGGATTTTTTGGGTAAGGTTTTGAGAAATTTGGATTTTTGAAGAATTTTGAAACAAAATTTGAAAAAAAATCATAATTTTCAGCCAAATTGAATTGTTGACTTACATCTTTGTCCAAAAACAGTGTATGATCTGGTAGAACAATAGTTTCCTCAAATCCAAATATTTCATTCACTTTTTCAACTTGTAAATATCTCAAAGGATGTGCTTCTTTTGTTGATAAAACTTCTGCAAAAATTGAATTTTTTTTAGATTTCCAGAAATAACCCACTTTCAGCTTCAGCTTCCGCTTTATTTTGTATCAATTTCAAAAGATGATCTGGACATCTTGCAATTTTTGAATCAATAAAATGAACTCGATCCTTATTCAAAATTACAATTCCATCAGATTCATCCGAAATTCCCAAATTTTCAAATACTTTCTTTTTGTCTTCTTTTTCTTTCTTCAAAAATACAAAATTATGTGTTTTTCTCAATTCTTTTCTTCCAGCCAATTTCTCAAAATTTCCATCAATTTTCGCTCCAAAATTCAAAAGAATTGTTCGTTTTTGGCGTAACAGCAAATCAGTTGTGAATCCTTGAGATATATCGAAAATTGTTGGAAGTGTTGATTTTGTTATGAAATCCATGATTGAAGCTGGATCGAAACGACCCGAATATGATTGTCGTTTTTGTTTTTCCGAAGGACGGTAGGTTGAGATTGTTGGGTCTTGACTGGAAAAATGAAAAGGAGAGTTTTGGAGCGGGAAAATTTGAAAGATTTGTGATTTTTTAATTTAAAATTTGGAAATTTTCTAGAATTTGTACAGAGGGAAAGTTTCGAATTTCTGCCACATGGATTTTCTGACCTCATAGTTTAATTTGAGAAAAATCCATGTGGCAATAAAAGCAAAAGTTTCCAGAATCTCTTTATTAAACGTTTCAGACGAAAAACCTGAAAATTTTCCACGTGGCAAAAATTGTATTTCTTTTTCCTGAGAAAAACGCTCGACAAAATAACTCACTCAACAAAAGCATGTGCCAAATAATATTTTCCCGCCAATTTTTCGGCGGCGATTCGAAAATGTTTATATTCAGCATCTTCACTGCTCCTAAATACACCAATCGTCACCGCATTTCGTTTTTTCGCGCGCCAAAATCCTTTTTTCGTTTCAACAATGTCTTCAACTTCTACAGTAGGCTCATTGAGAATCCTGCCAAAATATAAAAATCAATAATTTTGTCGGGAGTGCTGTAAAGTGCTTACAATTCAACCCATTGCTCATAATATATCAAATCTCCAATATTTGCAGTTTTTCCAATATTTATACCATTTTTATAAGCGACTACGGTATTGTAATCATCCGAATTCAAACCATTACAAAAATCGGGAGATTCTTGGCATGCCACGTGACAAAAGAGTACTGTAGATGGGAATGATGACGTGGAAGATGCGGCAAATTTCGACCAAAGATTGAAAGTGTGAAGGGAAACCATGCGATCTACAAAAATCAATATTTTTGACAACAAAAAATATTTTTCGCGTGAACTTTTAATCGAACCAGAAATTTGGAAAAGGGTCAACAAAAGGGTTGGGTCATTTTTCGACGTCAACATGTCTGAAAACCAACTCGAAAATAATGAAACAAAAAATACTAGCGCAAATCCTACGGTAGGTTACTGTATCCTTAGTTTAGACTCGATTTACTGTTTTTGCAGGCGACAAAGTTTCCATTGTTGTCGGCGGCGTTGCTGAATCAGGATGAGAAAATATTGAGAGACACGGCATTTGGAAAATATAAAAATGTGATTTGTGTTGTTTGCAATGAATGGATATGTGCCAGAAATCGGTAAGCTCACACCAGGTCTCGAACCCTTGACCCTTCACTCCAAAAATAAACACGCTAACCGACTGCACCATTTTGCAGAAAAAACCACATCGAATCGCATTTGAACTATCGCCCATTTCATTGTTCGCATTGCGATTTTTCATCGCGACGCGATATTTTTATGCGACAACATATCAAATCAAAACATTATGGATTGGAAGGAATCGTTGTTTGTTTGAATATTCCTGATGTGGCAATTGAAAATGAGTGAGTCTTTGATTTGAAAATTTGAAGAAAACGTTTATTGTTCGATGGAGCGCGTTTGCAGAAAATATGTATTTTCGGTGCGGAAATGATCAATCACGTGAATGGACACGTTTGGATTGAAGAAAAATATCCACGTGGATTAGGCAGATTTTCATCAAGACATTTTTGATGTTTTGGCCTCAAATTCACGTGGCACAGTTATCAAAGCACGAACTTTCCTGAAAAATTATCGTTCATCTCAAAATGTTCCTGATTTTTGCAGAGTAGAACGCCTCGCTCAAGACTGCCTAACCTCGACCCAAAAATCGGCTCTTCAAATTCTCGAATCCGGAACTCGAAATCGATCAATAACTCAAGCTGTTATATCAAATCGTCCAATTTTAGTTATCGAATCGGTTCGAAAAATTCGACCAATTGTGAAGAATCGAACAAGACAAAAACGGACAAAACAATTAAATTTGGATAAGATTTTCAAAATTTCACAAATACCCTCAAATTCAACTTCATCTACTAGTTAGAAAAATTTACAAATAAACTTGTTTTTTCTTTGAAATTTTAAATTTTAATTTCGTTGAATGCGTTGCGGTCATGCGCTGCGGTCACCCTAAAGAACTCACTTTTATTCCAAAAAAGCACAAAAACATGCTCGAATTTCTCTAAAACCTCATCGAATTCTGCCGAATTTTTCAGTTTTCTCAAAACTTCCGAATCAGTTTTCAAATTGGCGCCAGTTCGAACTTCGAGCAATGCTGGTTCGATCAAATTCAGCTCATTTGGCCCGAATTTTTCAAGAGATAGTGGGATTTTTGGTGGCGAGGACAGCGACTGAAAATTTTTTTTTGAAAAAAATGTATAAGTTTTCAAAAATTACCTCCAATTCCTTGCTTGACAATGCTCGAATATATCCAACTTCTTTTTCAGCTTCTGGCGATGCAAATGCAATCAAAGAATTCGGAGAATGTCGAGATAATGCGCTAAAAAATAACTAGAAAATGTTACAGTACTCTTTTCACAGATTACTGTATTTAATACTAACTCTAAAATCGCCATTTCAATAGTTCCATCATTTTTCTCATTATTTTTTCGCTCAAAATTATAAACCACTGCTCCATTTTTTGCATCTTCCACCAGAAAATAGTTCCATGATCCGGAATTTGGAAATTCTTGACATCGAAAATGATCGGATTGAGAATTACATTCGATCTACAAATCGATGAAATTTTGTCACGAAAAAATAATTGAAACTCACATTTTCATTTTCCAAAGTGAGTCGTGCGGATTTTCCCAATCTTTCTCGAATTTGACGCAGAACTTGGATCACACGGTTGGAGAACGTTTTTTCGAGTTCTGAAGAAAAATTGGGATTTTTCAGAGGTTAAAAATAGTGGCATAAATTATTGCTCAAGTTTCAGAAAATTTTAATTCAATTTTTAAAAAAAAATTTGGGACAACCTTGAGAAAATGAAAAATTCAGAAATTTTTAGGCTAATCAAAAATTGAGGCTTCTCAAGAATCTGGGCATATGTTTTAGGCTCATTTTAGGTCTGTCTGATAAAATCCACGTGGTATTTTCAGCCCCCCTTCCCCCATTTCCCGAAATCTCACCATTATGTGATCGATAAACATAAGTCGACTGAATAAAATGTGGTTCTGGCAAAATACCAGGCGCCGCTCCAGCCTCATCCCAATCCCAACCTTGATCGCCTTCTGGTAAATTTCCGGGAGGACTTGGTCCCGCTGGGGGACCAACTTTTACGCCCATCATGTGTGGGCAATGTGATCTGGAACATTTTTTTTCTGAAAATCGATCTCAGAAGCTTCCAGCAAAAATTATGACGCCAAATTTTTTCAAAATAAAAAAAATACCTGACATTTGCCACTAGAAATACTATGAATACTAGAAAACTTGAAATAATCATCGAAAGTTTGTTTTTTGGAATAAAAATATTTTTTATTATAAGAAAATACAAGAAAATTTGGGAAGAAGTAGGTCAATTGAGAGATTGAGAGACGCAGAGAAAAACAGTGGCCTTGGAGAGATTTGTATTGTAAGGAAAAAAGATGGAAAAAATAGCTGGAATCGATTTTGAGGCGAGATATTGTTTTATCTTTGAAGATTTTTTGCTTTTCACAAATCAAAAAAAAAATCGCCGAATAAAACTACTATTTTTTTTTGTTGAGCTTATTCAGCGATTTAGATCTCATTGTCACACAAATTTTGATTCGGCAAATGTCAAAAAAAAAGATATCTCCTTATTTTTTTTTAACTAGTGGGCCCTGTGCAGAAAGTGTTATTGAGCGTATCCCTTTGAATCTGATGAATTTACTTTATTGCAGAACAATCTTAAGAGTTCCCGAGCTAAAATCCCATATAAAACGAATCTATAGATTCGTTTTACTTCAAATGTCTGCGGTTCCTTAGCCAATTAATAACTGTTTAGGTTACAAAAACTCAATCCGGGTCCCCAATATCCCGATTTCCGGGTTCCCAATGAAAAAAAAAAGAAAATTGAAATGAGTGTACAACAGAGCGAATTTGCTGCACTTGGCAAGTCGCCAGTGTGCACGGTTGCGTCATGGTGTTAGTGTGGAGGTGTTTGCGGTTTTGGGAGAGAATTTATTTTTTGCGTTTTTTTAAAGGGAAAAATTTTTCCAACCATTTTCGTGGTGATATTTTTTCATTTTTTTGGAAAATAATAAGGCTGTAAATAGTTCCCACGAACACACTTTTCATGAGAAAATACACACAAAAAATAGTGTGTTCGTGTATTATTTTTTCAATTTATTCCGGCACCCGAACACCCTGTTTTTACAGCCCCAATGAAATAAGAAAACATTGTTTGAAACTTTCTAATTTTGTTTGTCAAAAATCATTTTTGAATAATAATTTCAAAAAATTGAATCACTACACTCCCTCCCGCCCTAAATCTCTTAAGATCCCTTATACTTCCGGACCAAAAACATTTATGATCCTAAAAATAGTTATTCCAAAAACTTAATCTTGAAATGAAAAAAACTATTAAAAAACATTTGACGTGTAAATGTTAAGTATAGATAAGATCAGTGACCTAAACTAGTTGTGACCTCAAAAATCACGCTATAAAAGTCCAGTGGATTGCAATGAGTTCAATCATAATCACATTCACTTTCTTCTGAACTGCTGACTGCTGATAAAAACATTCGGAAAATGCGATTTGGACTTGTTGCGATTGTATTGCTTAGCATTTGCTGTGCAAAAATATTGGCTGCAAATCCTGTGTGTAAAGGACCATCGAAGATTGGTAACATTCCGGATTTACCAAGAATTATTCTGTTCATGGTAGGATTCAAGGATCCAGCAAACAACGAGGTAAGCATACATCTTTGAAATAGGTAATAATAATTGTTTTTATTTGCAGAAGATGAAAACTTTTAAAGCTATCGAATATATGTTGTGTTCTATTCCCAGTGATTCAGAATTGACCGTAATATTTTCCTATTATCCAACAGACGGTGCCGAAGGTGTTTCTGGAGAATACGGTGTGAATTCTCGTCTCTTCATGAAAGGTAATTTTGATTATTTCAGTAAAGTTTCATAATTTAGATTTTCAGATAAAACTCATCCACTTGATTGTGAGCATCTTAAAAACAATTTGAAGAGCGTCAAGGATTTAGGTCGAAAGAGATTCGATTTCATTTTTAACATTGAAGATAATACTGAATGCGATCTCCATCAACTATTTTTAGATAGAAAACTGGACAAAAGCATATTCAGATTTCATGGAATTCGAATTAATGGAGCTGGTAAACAAGGTGATTTCAATTCTTTCATCGCTAGAGTCGGCGATGAAAACAAATATGATGAGGATTTGGCAAAAAAAGCTGACCGTTTCATCAAACATGTTATTGATGGAACAAAACCAAGCGATGAGGAGTTAGCTGAACAATTGAAGGAGTTAAAACCTCAACAAACCAACAACAACAACTCAACAACTCAAAAACTCAACATCACACAATTCAGTGCCATTTTTGCAATTGCCTTTTTTGTCATCGCCTCAATTTTTTGAAATTCTGATCTGAAGGATCATATACTTGTGAGATAAAATGAATTTATTCCATTCTGAGATTTTGTTGTTTTTCGATTGCGCCAAGACATTTTTCTGAAACGAGACCAATTGGATTTTTGAAAAAAAACATTTTCGAAATCATAAATAGTCTCATATAACAAATTCTGGTGCAATGCGAATTTTCTAAAAATTGAGAATTTTTTTCAAGAAATGTTTTTAGTGGTGACGTTTCCTTGTGAGGCCAGAGTTTGAATATGTTTGGAATCGGACGAAAGTGACTTAATAGGAATAACCAAAAAGAAATCAGACGAGGTCCAATTTTTAAAGAAAAACCCGAAGCGGATTTATTACAGTAACGCGAAATGCACAAGATTTTCAAAATGTTCATTCATTTCTCGAATCGGGAAACTCCATCCTTATGTGCAATTTCGCGTTTCCCGTCGTTTTTTTCAGCAAAATTTCGCAAGTTTTATGAATTAACCTGGCCAAAGAATGGAATTCGGGCTGTTCGGGTTCGATGGATTTCGGAGAGAACTCTTCTTGCACAACGAATGCGCTTGTTGGTTTTTCCGAAGCCGAAAACACGTTGACACGGTTCTGAAATTGTTTTTGATGTGTTAGCAATTGATAATTCTGCATAAAAATCAATAACTCACTGGTTTTTTCTTGACATTCAACAATTCTGCACCATATGCTTCATCACTTGCATCCCATTCTTTATCCGAACACGGTGTTAATGCTTCGCCACGTGGCGCTGAAAAAAATTATGAAGAAATTGACACCAAGAACTATGAATACCTCGAGATTTCTTGAAAATTTTATCGCTCTCAGAATTTTCCGACATTTATGAATAAGAAATGAGCAAAATTTACAGAATTTTATAATTTTCTGTTGGGAATTGAAATGTCACGTATGATACGTGGCTCAATAAATTTGGTTGATTCATTTTCAATAAAAATTGTGCAAAAAATGTGGAATCTAGGATGTTCAAGGAAAAAAACAATATATTTTCTGCTAAAAATGGAAAGATGATCATGTTTGGTGAGTTTTTTGCAAAAAAAAATCCAAAAAAATTTTTATTCGCTGAAAATGGGCTGAAATTAGGATTTTATTCGAAAAAAAAAAAAGAAAAACAACTACCGTAGTTTTTCAAAGGAACATACATTTCCAATGTGTGGTCTTGCAACATACTGCAAACACCGCGACATGAAACTGCACAGAATTGTATTTTAAACTTTTTTTTCTTGTGAAAAACTTTCTTTTTCGCGTTCTTTTCCCACATAAGAAAAGAAAAGAACAAAACAAAGCAATGAATAAGATTGCACTTTTCTCGTTGTTTAAACCCTGAATTTTTCTTTCACCAATATATTTTTTTTTCGAATCCATAGATATTTCCAAAAAGAGTATTCAATTGAAAATAAAGGGTCTCTTGAGAAATGTGGAAAGAAAGGTGTTGTTTATTTATTCCCACTTCTCAACTCACGCCTTTTTGATTTGACACAAAAATATTCTTCTTCTTCTTCGCTTTGTTGAAGTAAGTTACCGTAACTCTCTAAGATTTCTCTCAAAACCTTTTGCTTTTTTTGTTGAGAAAAAACTTTGCGAAATAAACATAAACGGTTATATAATAATAAATATAATTGCGTTCACTTCATCAAATTAAATTCTACTATACTTTTCCATAATTTTGACCGGTTTGTCACGCAACATTTCATTTTTCTCCAGATTTTTGACCTAACATTTTTTGAATTTTCCCCCAATTTTTCAGCCGGCCGATCACATCAAAAAAAAGTTCAAAAACACTTCAAACAATAGAATCTCTCCTATAATTATACCTTCTCTTTTTTTCGTGTCATTTCTACCGTATTGTAAATTAGTAACAAGTATATTATAATAGATATTACTGTAGAGAAGAGGAGATTAGCTAAGGGAAGAATACAAGTAGAGAGAAGAAGAAAGGAAAAATGTGCACTCGACCTGAAATATATTCATATTGTATTATTTAGGTTTTTGTTACAAATGAGCTAGACAAGATTTTTGAATTTGAGATTTTTGGAAATAAGGTGTTTTAGGATTACTGTAGATGTTTGGACTCAGATAAATGTGGGATACTGTAGGTTTACTATAGAATTTTGATCTAAAACTATCAGAGACGTGGATTTCGAATTGTTTGCAGATTACTATAGACTTTCGACATTTTATTCCAAAACCTTACTGTAGATTAGTGGAAATTCTCAGATTTTTCAACATTTTCTGTAAAACTCTAAAAGTAGACTCCAAACGTTTTGGCTGTGAATTTTACCTGATCTACTAGATCTCTTTGATCCACCAAACTTGCTGGCATTTTTGTTCTTTTTTCCCTCTCCCAAGAAAAGTTCCAATTTTTGAAAACTGCCAAGAATTCTTCAAGAAAAGTAGTGTGTTTTTGACATATCTTCTTAATTATCTATTCGTTTTTCTTCTTCTTTTCAATAATTTTTCCTCAATTTTCCTTCTTTTTCTCATCCATAATCATCATATTTTCTTTAGAAAAATAATAAAATAAAGTCAAAATTTCGGCTTTTCATTTGAGGAATTTGTGTGCTTGCTCAGCTCAGCTCATTTCGATATGTTAGCACATCTGTCTTCTTCTTCTTCTTTCTATGCTCAGAAAAAAGTATTTTCTTCTCCTTTTTTGGATGACTTATTCTAAGTGCAGTTAATAATTTATTTACTTTTATTTAGAAGGAAAGGCTCCCAACTCAAATATTCTTAGAGAATTCAATTTTGATGGATTACTGTAGGTTTTGAGGCTGCAAGATGAAGATGATCTTGAACATTTTGAGTTTTGAAAGGCTACTGTAGAATAAGGTCTGAATTTCACCCCCTCGTGTTCCCTAAAAATCTCGATCCTTTTTCCGCAAAAATCAAACAATAACATAAATAACAGTAAAAATAATAATAATAATAATAAACAGGTACTATAATTAGAGAGAGCTAACGCCAAACACAAACAATACCAATAATTTCCAACCTTGACAGAAATTACCGTAACCTACCAATTACTGTACCTCTCCTACCTTTTCTCGCGCCTTTTCCCCGCTTCTTTATAATCACGTTTTGTGCGTTTCCCGATTCTGTTTGTTTTTGAAGAAAAAGAAGAAGAATTCTGAAGAAGAAAAAGGAAAAGGTTCTTGTTGAATAATTGAGCCGAAAAAGGTATTCAAATGGAAAAATGGGGCGAATACCAAAAGATGTTATTATTATTTTTGTTGTTTTCCAAAAATTTGGAAAAATTCTGAGTTTTGAGTCCAAAAGTTCCTAGGGATTCTTTGAATACGGTAGTTGAAAACATAATCTTAGGATTACTGTAGCTAAGTATTTCTGAAGTTACAACAGAAAAATCAATATTTTTCTTGAAATTCCAGGTTACTGTAGATTAGATTTATATTCTCAATTTGTAGATCAAAATTTCCCTAAAAAGTCTGTGTACTGTAGAAATCTCTAGCCAAAACCAGGGTTACTGTAGATGACCAAAAATCTACGTGGCTTCAGTTTTGCCATTAGGAAAGTCTAGAAATGATATTTGATTTCTTGAAAACCTCCAGATTTTCTGAAAAAAAATGATTTTTTATTCTCTCGTCGTTCTCTCAAAACCGTTCCCCTCATTATTTTTTGTACCTTCCAAAAATCTGTCAAAACCCGAAACCTGCAGTAGCAGCACATTGTTCTGTGTTCGGCTAACACATGTATAATTAGAGAGAATGAGGGGCGAATAAAGGCATGCGCGCAAAATTACTGTCAATAAAAAACATAGCGGCGGTCAAATTTCATTTATTTAGGAAACGGTCCCAGCCAGGAAAATAAGATTTTTCAAAAAAAAAAAAACCTTCCTTCTAAAATCTAAGGCTTCTCAAGCACCTGCTGATGATGTCTAAATATAAAAATAGAAAAGAGTTCTTAGATTTTGACCCCCCTAATTATAAGCTTTTCTTTTTCCACAACCAGAAAATATTTTAGTTTCATTTTCCCCGGGTTTTATAATTTTATGATTATTATTATTATTATAAGTATAAGTATAATACGTTTTCAATTTCCTTTCTTTTTCTCCTCAAATATTTTCTGAGGAAATTGAGAGGAAATTGAAACACACCTTAGGTTTGTCACCACAGCTACTCATAGAAGACCTTAGGCGCAAACTATTCTTTTAATTTCCGGTGATTGACAGGTTTTTTTGAGATTAAGCTGATGTGCTGAAAATAGTTTGGAAACATTTCGAGTTTTGTAGATCAGAACTTTGAACACCAATTTTGTAAAGGTTCTCAAATTATTTTCATCGCAAAACTTCAATTTTTTTAAACAGTAAAACCTTAGGCTCAGGATAATAAGCAAGAAATTTGAAAACTTTAAGAAGGACCTAAAAGTTCTGAGAAGTTTTTGATGAAAAAACTTAATTTTCAAAACTCTAGCTTCTGTGGGCTCTTAACTCCTCTTGTGAATACAGTTTTTTCATAAATTAATTTGTGTTCCCTAACTGTTTTTAGTAAAGCGCAAAGTCAGGCACTACTTTTGAAGTTAGGTTAAGCTTAGCATAAGTTAGGTTCAGACTTGTAAGAATCTTAACTCTTAACTCGCTTTAGGTATCCCCTTATTCATTAATTTGAATATCTTATGAGTTTCTAAACCATTAGAAATCTTCCAGAAGCTTTAGGTATCTTATTTTCATACATCTGGGAAATATCCCTAGCTCCCTTAACTAACCTTACTTTTCCATTCCTCAATTATTTTTTCCCCTCATTTTCCTTCCAAACTCAAATTATTCAAACAATCAGTGCATGTCAATCGAGTCATCAGAAAAACCCACCAAGTTCCAATTTTCCCCTCTCCAATTTTATATAACCGATTAAAATTCTCCTCTCTCTCTCTTCTAACTACAACTTGAGAGAGCGCAGAGAAAACGAGATGAAAATACTGTAGATTACATGGCGATTATTATTATTATTATTTTATTGCGCACTTAGATTACCTATCCAACAGCAAAAAAAAAGAGAAAACTTTTTCCGCTATAATCTAAGGGGGGATTACTGTAGGCCGGATAATGATGTGATTATTAATGGGTTTGAAATTGAGAGAATAGGTACTACTGTAGATGCAGATTTATGAGAGAAGGAAAGGATTAGCACAATATCCACAGGACGACGCGAGGTGTGTGCGCTCTCTGGTTGTCTGCGTCTCTACAGCAAACAACACTCTCTCATTTTTTTTTTCAATTTTTTTGAATTTTTTCGAAATTTTTCAAAAAATTCGAGAAATTCACGGGAACAATGGTATATGAGCTAGTAGAGGAGGATGAAAGGAAGACAGAGAAATAACATTTAGTTCCATTTTTGAAATTTTGAAGGCTATAAAATCGAAAGAAAAACTTATGTGTTTTTTATGAAGAATTTTAGCTGAAATTTCACGAAATTTTTGGTAAATTTACTTCTAGATGCCAGGAATTACGTGAATCAAAGTATACCAGTTTATGTGATGCTAGGAATAAGAAGTTTCGAGCCTAAAAATTCTTGCAATCAGCAAAACACGTTTATTTGAGCGTTTTTTAATTTAAAAAATAAGAAATACCTGAATTCAAGTGTGAAAAACTGAAAAATCTAAATGATAAAGTTTTATGTAACAAAAAACGAACTATCTAAATAAATATTCATTAATAAATAATAGAAAGTCGTGTCTTACAAAAACATTTTTGAAAAACCGGCTGAAAATTAACATCAGCAGAAAGGCAATATGAAAATATACAACAAAAAGATTGTCAGGATTCGAATGAACTTTTTAGCTGAGTTATAGATCCGAATATCACAAATCGATAATTTCGGCAAATAAGGAACGTCATTCTTCGATTCAAACTCAACTTTTCCAATCAACTTCAGAAAAAATATCGTCAAATCTCTACCAAGCTCCAAAATTCGAATTTAGCAATAAGAAGAGTCGGATGTTACTGTTGAAATATGAGTTCCTCTCAATTAATCATCTTTTGAGCCATCAAACATATACAACCATCTCCAACGACCGCTATTTTCTTCATAGTTCCAACATATACATTGTCAAGTGGATTTTTATGTGTGTTCTCGATGTTTTTCACTGTCCTCTAGTACTCTGAATAACAAATGTCCTGATGTTGGTGTTGGAAAGCCAGATCCTCCAGCGCGAGTTTATCGCAATGTTCCTCATTGAAAAAATGTGTGGTTGATTCGAAATTACGATCAGATACATCCAATGCGATTACGATTTTGTCAAAAATCAAATATCACGAGCAGTTACATACTTTTTGAACAAGTAAATGTCCAAAAGTAGCGATGACCAGCGTGAACCTGCAATAATACCGTTATAAATTTCGTTATTATCAAATTTCTGAAGCAAAAAACCTACGAAAAGCTTAATTTTCTTCTCTCCCATCATATTCGAATCATTTTATATCCAAACAAGCATCAGAAAACAGTTCAACGCACCACTGGTAACATCCATCGATTCATATGAAAATAAATCTGTCGTCGTTAAAATTGGTCCAAATCTATCCCATTTCATCCCAAATGTGGTCCTCGTATCCCAAAAAGTTCGAAAAATGTGTATTCTTCACTTTCTGGTGACACCCAAAAAAACCTGAAAAACGAACGAAAATCTTTAAAATTTTTGAACGGCATTATGGCGTTACTTTATGAAACGATCTATACATGAAAATGTTCTCTGACATTCATAGAATAGGAAATCGTTCATGAAATTAAGAAAAAACAACAATAACAATGAGTAAAAACAAGAAAAAGTTGAAAAATCGGCAAAAAATTCGATTTTTCCATTGAAAAAAGACAAACGAGCAAACGCGCTCTACCGAAACGAGAGATTTTTCGAAAAGAGACGCAGAAACGTCGTCTTGTGGACACTGTGATTAGAGATTTCTGTCACGAAAAAATCGATAAGAATTTGATGATTCAGACGGTTACTGTAGATCTTTATTTTTTGCACGTTTTGAAAAATTGATAGATCAGAAATCTGGCGCGGTACAAAATAGTATTTCACGTAGAATTGGCTAGTGTATGTTTGCAGTCTGAGAATTAGAGAAGCAGAAATACCTCTCTATGTTTCTTCTCACTTATCTCTGGCACTCTCTTCATTTCCTATGCTCTCTATCTTCTCTGGTTTCTTTGTTCCTCTCGATCTCTACCCTCTTTTTATCCCTCACAATCTCTAATCACTAGAACTTCCAACCATCGAAACACGCTTCATATTTTCAACAATTTCCTTTTTTCCCTCAATTTTTGTGCACTTCGACTTCCTTGTTTCCACTTCTGTCTGAATAGAAAATAATAGAAAAATATCAGATGTGAAATAAATAAATAAATATAATAACTTCTTCTTCTTCTTTTTGCTGTCTTGAAGAGCCTAAGAAAATATCAATTAAGTCTTCGTTTTCCAAATAATTACCCAAGGGGACAAACGGAAATTGTTTTCATATTTCTTCTTCTCCTCAAGCATTTTATAAAGAAGACTTGTTTTTGATATTTTCACATTTTTCCTTGAGAAAATATTATTATTTTATCTTAAAATTGAGGGTTCTCCAGAATAATAAACCAATGTAACTTCTGAGATGAAATATTTTGTGCAAGTCTAATCCGCGAAGTGACTGGTCGCTGAAGCAGTAGATAATTTTCCTACATTGAAGCTAGCGGATACCGATTCAAGTTTCCTTGAAAATCTTCGTTTTCTAGTCTTGACTACCGTAGTTTTTGTCTCATCTCTCGCTCGATTTTCTTCTCCTTTTTTCAAATACACAAACACTAAGAGAAACGGCAATTCGAGAGCATCGAATTACCAAACAGGTATATTTATATATTTATTATATACAAAATGAATGCATCATCTTTTTAGTAGAAGAAGAAGAAGAGCAGAATATGGATGGAAGAAGGGCAAAGAATATTTTTGGAATCTGAACAGGCTTCTGACACGAGATTTTTCAGACTTTTAAATATTTGTTTCGGAAACCACGTGGTTTAAAAAAATTTGTTCCATAAGAACTTCTTAAGCCCTGTTCAGATTCTCAGGTAGCAAATCCTCGAATTGTATCCTTTATAATATGAGCAATGTTCACTCACCGAAATCTTTGCCCCAAAATTTTTATCCACGCCATGAGGATTGTACAGCTGAGTATTCCCTTATGAGATATCCTTATTAGCTATAATATGAGCAAGGTCTCACAATTTTCTTGCAAAAGATTTTTCCTCATCCCTATCTCACGAACTCTGTTCAAACTCTTTCCCTATTTGTACCATTTTCTTCTCTCGTTCTTCTTCTTTCCACCCACCCACACCAAAAACAGGTGTTTTAACAAAAAATCTTCGTCGCCTGTCCCAATTCTCAAATTTTTTGTTTATTCAAGGAAGATTGATGCGAATTCTTTATTTGTTTGGGAAAAATCGAAGACTATATCAAATTAATTATAAACAAAATGAGTAGAAAAAACGACACCTGAGAACGAGATGATTCGGAGTAAACATTTATCAAAAAAATGAAAATGAAAACGGGGATGTTTATTTTTCATTGCTCAGGTTAATCAAATTTTCTTCCAATAGTTCAATGGAGCGCATTTTCGAACCTGAGCAATTAAAATATTCCAATTCAAATTTTCTGAAAAATCGATAATTCCCCAGAGCGCACTTGCAAACCGTATTCCAGCTGTCAACATTTTTCTATAATCTGAGCAATCCTCCTCTCTCTCTCTCTCTTCAAAAAAATCCATTCCGCTTGCTTGATACAAATCAAATCCTTGTTGTTATTTTTTAATGACACCCGCCAATTATGCTCTACCTACAGTACTAGCCTATTTACTTTCTTCTCTGACCTTGTCCCTTTCTTTTCTTTTCTCACCTGTAGTCTTCTGTTTTTGTCCAAACCTCAGCTCAGCTCATTCAATTTGTCTAGCTGCTGCGGCTGCTGTTCCTTTAATTGTTTTCGGCTCTTTTTTGTCGGGAGAAAAAGGGATTCATTTATAATACAAAAAAGGAGAGAAGAAAGGCATGGATGTGTGAAATTTTTCGTGTTTTTCTAATGAGCCCAGAAGATGTTGGAAAGGTTAAAGGAACATAGGAGACAGGTGGAGGCACAAGTCTAAACCATAAGCTCAAAGTGATTTTTGAACCTAAACTTTGAACAAATCTGAACATTCTGAGCCTTGAAGCTTCTATGCCACGTAACCGTGCCTAGAAAGTTCAATTGTCAAGTATCAACGCCTGGAGATTCACTCTGACAAGGAGTAGCGCCTTGAGATCCTGGTTGTCAAGTAGCCACGCCTAGAAAATATGATCGTCTAGGACACACGCCTCGAGATCTACTCTGGCAAGAATCCACGTCTTCACAGCTTCTACACCTAGAAAACTTTTTTTGTACTGAAGTAGCTACGCCTAGAAAATTGAATTCGTAAGGATCAGCGCCTAGTGAGCCTAATTTTCAACCAAAAAATAATGTAGATCGAATTCAGAATCTTTGAAAAAGCAGCAAAAATATTCTCAAAATTCCCCGTGACATTCTAGAACTTTTAAACCTTTTCAAGCTAAATTTGAAATCCCTATGGAAATTCTTTTATTATTCCCAATCCAACACAATTCTCTATTATTATTAGTGACACATTGAAAAATTTAATCTCAAATATTTTTGTGCCTGCAAACAATCACACACAATGGGTGGTCCTTTAATGAAAAAAATCCACGTAGATTGATATTTCCCTCCTTTTTCGCCCCGATTCCATTTTCTTTGTATTTCGCGAATCTTGCTATTCGCCGACTCCTCCCATTTTTTCTTCTATGCTCCGCCCATTTTTTCTTTCTTTTCGAATAAGAAAAAAAGAAGAAAACACTTTTCTTTTTCTTTGTGTTGGAAAAATATGAAGGTGGATATGTTAATTCATCTTCATAAATTTTTAATTTTTGAATTCGAATAAGAATTTTTTCAATTTTTTGGGGAGGGTTCAAGAAATTTTTGCAAAAAATAAAAGTCCCAAGGTGGAATAGAATCCGCGATCGAAAACCTGCGCTATTTGAGGAATTTTTGATTTCTTTGATTTTCATAGACTAAAATTTATTTGATAAAAAGTTCCAAGGTGGAATCGAACCCGCGCGCAAAACTTCTAATATTCCACCTAACCACCTGCGCCACTTCAACATTATTTTTCTGAGAAACGTCAATTTTATAGACTATAAAACATCGGTTTGCAGCTAATTACAGTATTCTTTCTCTTCTTTTTTCTTTCGAATTTCTCTCAAGAAAGCATTTGCGAGCTCCTCAGAGAGCCATTATCCAAATTGTTTCTTTTCTCACCATTCTCCCATATGTGTACATTTTAACTAACTAATGACTTAGAAGCCGTCCTGTCTATCTCTTCAATATCCTCTAAAAAGCCATTATTTTATTTCGAGACAAATTTTTGTGGAAATGGCTTTTTTCTTTTTGATTGAGATTGCTTTTGAGAAGAAGAAGAATTTGTGGAGAAATTTCGGAAAAGGGGTTTTTTCTCAAATTTTTATCCGAAAATTCATTTTTTCTAACCTGGAAGGGTGACTGTAGAGAGTTGCTGTTTTTTCTCTAAACAATTTAGAAATCCACGTGGCAGGATTCTCCAACCCTCTTTAAATATTTTTTTCAAACAATTCTCCCCATACACTCAAGTTTACTGTACTTCCTACTCCCTGTCTGTGTCATTTTCTTGTGCAACTTTCTCAAAACACCTCATTCATTCAGATTATGTAAATTAGCCCTAACTCTTCTTCTCTCAAACACTTGTCATAATAAAATAATATATAATTTCGCTACTTATCATAATCCTTTTCGTCAGAAACAATATGCTAATTTTCTAGACTCGAAAAAACTTTTCTTTTTCTTTTTTGATGGAAAAAAATCAAAGTGGGACTTACATTTTCTTATGTGGCACTTGTTCATTTGTTGTTTAGAAAAAGAGTCCAAGATTTTCGTGCCGACTTTTTTAAGTTAATGTGGATTTTTTCACGAAGAGGTCTAATGATATTTCACAGTTATCCACAAAAAAAAAAGTTAAAAAAACATTATTTTTTTCTGAATCACCCTTGTTTATTTTTCGCTCAAAAAATCGATATTTGTTCTAGAATGTCTACTAGTCTACCAGTTGCCACGTCATCTCCACCATCTCCCCCACAAATTCCTCAATCCGCCCAAAATCCGTCATCATTTCCCACACCATTCCCACACTTTGGTTATTTATTCGCCGCCGGAAATCCGATGGCGAATCCATTTTTGGCAGCAGCCGCAGCGACGCAACCTGCGACACCTGCGGCAGTTGCGGCAGCTGCAGCCGCCGCTGCTGCAGCTCAACAACAACATCAGAATCGATTCAAGATTAAAAGACATCGACAAAGAGTGGATGCGGGAGAGCCGAGAAATACATATCAGGTTTGTAAAAGGGGCATTTTTAATTTAACACCGAAATACTGAGCTTGGCGGAAGCTTGCGAATTGGAAACTAAAAAACTGACGCAAAGATAGATCAGATGTGGTAGATCAAGTTTCAAACCCTTTCGCAACGACAACAACAAAATATTTGAGAGACGGTTAAAGAAAAAACATTTGTCAATAGGGCGAACATGCGTTGTTTAATAAAATAGTGACCTCAAACTCGCTTACCAGCGCTTAATCGGGAAAAAGTAACAAGTTTTGCTTTTAAAAAATTTTTTAAATAATGTTAAAAAACTCACTTTTCCTCCAGTTCTCCTCGTTTTTGAAAATCATCCAACCAAAATTCGCTTCATTTTGTTTCGATATTTCCATCATTTTGCTGACGTTTTTCCTGTAAAATAGAATTGAGTGAAATCTAATTGTAAATAAGATAACTGAGAAAAAATTCAAGAGTGTATAAATTTTTTAAAAACCACTTTTCAAGCACCAGTTCTCGTATAAAACTATCGAAAATCAACTAAACTTGTGTTACTTGTATTAGGAACAAAGGAAAATATGAATTTTACAACAAGTTTCATTCAAATTCATGGAAAACAACAAAAAATACGTGAATGACAAATCCAAAAACCTATGAAAGAACGAGAAAAATAAGTGTGTGACAACACCGACTGCCCGCAAACACTAAATCCTACGCGCAATCTTATGAAAATAAAATAACGACACTCCGCTCAGACAGTATGTGAAAATTACTCAGCAATCCGCCCCGTAATTACATTGTACGATTTCTGTAATCACATTGTTGCGTTTCTGTAACGAGACTAGGGTTCCAATGTAAACTCAGTTCTCCAACAATGTAATTACAGTTTCGTGTTATTCGCGAGCAGCGCTTTTACAATGTAATTACAGTTTTGTGTGTGTCGCGAGCGCGGGCCTTACGATGTAATTACAGTTTTCCCTCCCCTCTCCCATGCATTTTCGAAATGTTTCGAATAAATCAAGAATTTATTTATCAGAAAAAAAACAACAAAAGTAAATTATATAAATCCAGACTTCCTTGACAAATAGGCTGGCCTCTTAACGATTCTCGTTCAATATTGATTGTTGTCGTTGTTGAGAAGATGAAGCGTTTGAATGATGGGAAGTTGGGCTGGTGTAGTTTGTTGTTGTAGATTGTTGTTTTAGACCTGAAAAGTTCAATTTAAGTATGAATTCCTATAAGAATAATGAGAAAATTTCTCAACACTGTGAGAAAGTAGAAGAAATCCAGAAAACATATTTTTACAGCAGCTTTTCTATTCTGAGAGGGTTTCTGAATAGAGTTTCTTCACTTTCCCAACGTTGAAAAATTAACTTATTGGTCAAAAAACCACTTACTTTCAAAACATCTCCGGTATTCGATTTCGAATGAGTTCCTTCTGATAAATTTCTGCGAAATCTGAAAAGAAATAATGTTCTAGTTTGAATAGAAATTGAATCACTAAGTCACTAACCATAATTTTTCTCTTGTTGTATCCATCAGACGGTGATCGTAGAAGCGATTGGTCGAAAACCCAAGTCCCGGCAAATCTGAAATATCAAAAATTAGAATTTATCAGAAAAAATCATAAAAATTTGTCATATTTCACTCACCCGCACACTTTTCCATTGTTATATTGATTGCATGAAACTGTCTGAATTTGATTTGACCTGAAAATTGAGCATAAATCACTGAAATAGGGAAAAACTTGGAAAAAAAACAAGAAAATTGTTTCGAAATGAACAGCAGCGCGTCGCTTGAGCGTCTTCGCAACGAGACCCACGTTACAAAGAAATTACAAAATGTGTTCGATGTAATTACAGTTCCACCCAAAATTGTAAAGAGTGTGGAAATACAATGTGATTACAATTTTGCAAAATTCAACTTTGTATTTACGTTGTAACATCAATGTAATCACAACTCACTCCAATTTACAATGTAATTACGGGGCGGATTGCTGAGTAGACAACAGGCAAGCCGAGTGTAGTTTTCCGAAAAACAAAAATCGTTGCTTTTTTCAGGGTGTGAGTTTTTTTTTTCAACACTTTTCGATACTGAAATTTTGCCACGTAATAAGCAAAGCAAAAAATTAATGATTTTTTACGTGATAGTATTGTTGCCCTAATAATTCTAGAAAATGTCAACCTCCTGAAAAATTTAATTTCAAAATTGGATTTCAAAAATCCATAAAGAAAAAAATTTTACATAGTTTTTTGGGTCTACTCTTTTCACAATTCAATTTTCACACTTTTTTTAAATACACGTGGCTGAGCAATATATTGATTTTTGCAGGGAACAGTAAAATCTCGAAATTCGACTGCTACAACATCATCCTCTTCTACATCTTCAACCACAACAATTCTTTCACAACCGCCTCAAATTCCAAATCTTCTACAATTGAATCTCGAATCACTTTGGCCAAAAATCAATAATATTTCATCAGAAGAAACATCAATTGAACAAGAAGAAATTGAAGAAGAAAAATCAGGACAAGAAACGGAAGAAGAAGAGGAAGAAGGAGCAAGAAGCACACCAAGTAGTACATCTGGAACTGGATCAGATCCATCGGGTTCAAGATCAGAACAAGGATCAGGGAAATCGAAAAGGAAAAGTTTTCAACCGAAAAAATTGGAGCCAGATCAAGAAGAAGAAGAAGAGGAAGATGTATCATGTGGAGAAGAAACAACACAACAACAACAACAACAAACAAATCAGAATAACTCATTTTTGGAGGCTCATCGAAAAATATATTCAGCATTTTTGGAACAGCAAAGAAGTCGAATTATTGGAAATTTGGCACAACAACAAAAAGGAGATCAAGTAGATCAACAACAAAATAAAAAAGAAATGAATGTTGAACAATTGGTTGAAAGTTTGAAATCGGAAATTTATGATAATATGCAAGAAAAGGTACGGTTTTGGATCTGAATTGAAGATTTTGGGTTAAGGTGCACCTGAAAACTTTAAGGGTGAATTTTAGAAAAAAACTAATGTTTTTTGAGAAAAATTCAGATGCTCACATCGAGATTCTCACATTTTAGAGGTTAGAAAGAAGCTTGTCAATTTTTGAGAAAGCTTAACATTTTAGGATGAAACTAAAGTTTTTAGGATGAAGCTTTAATAAATCTTAGAGAAGAGCTCGAATGTTCAATGAAAAACTTAGATTTATTTTTGCAGAAACCCGCTTCCAAACCAATGTTGCCACCTGGTGTCCCTCCAATTTTCCACCATCCAATGTTTGCTGCTTTGGCAGCCGCTCAAAATAATCAAATTTTCGGAGCTCCTCAACAAGGTAACCTATAAAAACCTTCTTTTCGACCTCTAATCTCTCAAATTTTCAGCAATTGGTGGCGGAATCTTTCCCCCATTCAATGCTTTCCAAGCTTTTCAAAATGCGATGCTCCGTCGAAATTTGGAAAATGAAGAACCGCGAAAAAAACGCATGAAATTGGAACCTTTTCCACCAACAATGGTTGGACATCCAATGTTTGGAACAGATCGCGAAAATTCGCCGAGTAATTCTGATGATGGAGATTTTGGATGTTATGATGGATGTGGAAATGGTGGAGGAGGAGCTAATTCAACATTAACTCCAATGCATTTAAGAAAAGCTAAATTGATGTTTTTCTATACGAGATATCCGAATTCGAATTTGCTGAAATCATATTTCCCGGATATTCGATTTAATAAAAATAATACTGCTCAACTTGTCAAATGGTTCAGTAATTTTAGGTGAGTGAAATTAGGAAATCGATCGCAAAAACAGAAATTTAGCTTTTTTTCTCTACACATTCGTTTTTGTAGTTTGAGTATCGAAAAAATGTAGACTAGAAAATCCACATGGCAAAATCCTTGCTTAGCTTCCACGTGGCAAGGCCTCCAATTTTTATACAAAATCTTCTGCACATTGTGTTTTTCAAAAAAAAATTCACATTTGACCTGAAAACCTCTTAGTAAAATCTTAGTTCCGGCCGAAAAACTCCTACTATTTTCTAATCCTTTCCTCCCAGCGGCGGAAAGAAAAAAAAAACGAAAATTCCATTATTAATAACCTTGAAGGATTTTATGAAATATGAACACGTTTAACAATAGAAATGTCTTCTTTAGATGGTCATGGCTCGTTGATTATCTTCTTCTTTTTCTTCTACGTTTTCTTTATTATTATTGAATTATTATTATTATGTTTGAGAAAAATAAAGGGAATTTTTGTCAGAAGAAGAAACATAGGAAGTGAAATCAAACGCGCTCTAGTGCACATCACGAGTTTTTTGAAAACTTTCAAAATTTCAGTTTGCTTATTTATCAAGCGCGCTCTATAGTAACCCCCTTCTTTTCTTGAAAACCTCCAAATTTTCCAGAGAATTCTACTACATTCAAATGGAAAAGTTTGGTCGTCAACTTCTTGCTGAAGGAGTTCGATCTCGAGATGAAATTTATGTGACAAAAGATAGTGAATTGTTCAAAGTTCTAAATACCCATTATAATCGAAATAATCATATCAAAGCACCTGATAATCTATTATTTGTTGTTCAAGAAACACTTCGAGAATTTTATGATGCAATTCGATTGGGAAAAGATGTTGAACCATCGTGGAAGAAAACTATTTATAAGGTAAGATGTTTTGGAAGGGATTTTTAGAATTTGGGAATCGAAACGGACGATCGTTTAAGTTTTGAAAAGAAATCTCATCACAAAACCTCTGTAATTGCAGATAATCAATCGAATGGATGACCAAATTCCCGAGTTTTTCAAAGAACCTAATTTTTTGGATCGATTAGAAGGATAATAATTTATTTTTTATATATATGTGCCTCAGTTTTTTTCTTGATTTGATACTTTTATTTTTTATGCATAAAATTTCTATTTTTGAAAGAAGATATGGTAATTTTTCGAAAAGAGAATCAAATGTTCTGTATTTTTGCGTGAAATTTCCACGCACATTTCAAAAATATAATTTTCAAAATATTTCTCAAAACAGTGGGGAAAACCCAAATTTTCCCAAGAATTCCAGAAAATCCCCACAATCAATTGTTTTTCCCAAAAAAAAACAAAACAAGTAATACGATTTTCCATTATGAAGAAAATGATTCATCTTGCAACTATCTGTGGATAAGAGAATGAATGTTTCCTTATTTCATCTTGTTAATAAAAAACCGGTTAATGTTTTTGGCTTGGCAGCCAAAAAGTCATCTTATCTACCAGTTTTGGACATTTTTGTGGCGAAACGCAAAATTTTTGCCCCAATTTTATTTACTTATCATCATTCAGAAACCATTTTCTCTTCATTCGAAAGCCAACATAAATATGAAATTTACCCGATGGGCGCTCGTGGCTTCCGTAGCGCAGTAGGCAGCGCGTCAGTCTCATAATCTGAAGGTCGTGAGTTCGAGCCTCACCGGGAGCATTTTTTGTTTTTTTTTTTGAATTATTACATTTTTTCTCCAAATCACTAGATAATTTGTGTTTTGACCCAATTTTCGATTGCATTGTTTCTTCTTTTTTCTCATTTTCCTTTCTATTGTTTTTCGTAATCTTTTTCTTCGTTTCTTTTGTCATCGGTTTCACCTACTAACAAAAAATAAGTTAGTCATTTTGTGGTTCAAAAGTTTTGTCTAGCCAATTATAAGGTTATCCGGGACAAGTTTCCTTTTTCTAGAGAAATACAGGATCCATAAAAAGTATTTATGATTTTCTTTGCTGCCTCCAATTTAATATATATTTATTATAGTTTGAACGAATTCCATTCCTTGGCCATTTATGACCTTGGAGAAGGACAAAACGACGAGGAAAAGTGGCTAACGACTTTTTTGTATTTAAGTTTTTTATTGTTGGTTTTTTTCTGTTTGGGAATTCTAGCTAGACTTTTTTGTTAAAATATTGATTTTTCTGTGTTTTGTGCGCAAAATTTAGTGTGAAGTTGAAAATGAGAATTTTTGAAATGAAATTCCACATTTCAACCTTATTTTTATCATTTATGAAAACACAATTAACATTTTTTCTGATTTAATTTTTAAATTAAAATGAAAAATCTGCATATTTCGGTGAAATTTATTGTGGAAATCTGAATTTATCATTTTCAAACATTAAAATTAACATTTTCTCTTTAATCTGGCATTTAAAATAACAGTGTTATTATTTCATTTACCTCTTTCTCGTATAATTTCTCAATTTCTCGAAATCTTGATCTTCAATCTCTATTCAATTTTTCTCGATCCATTTTCCATATACCATTTTCCCTCTTCATTTTCTCACAGATGGCAGTAATCGCTTCAACATCCGACGATTATTACGCAAACTACGCATTTAATTCATCGGATCCATCAAATTCAACGATTCGTGTTCCAAAAAATTCGACCGAAAATCGTCGATTGAAATATGGGCATGCCGAAGATGACAATTCCGATATCGCTTATTTGAATTTTTCGATTTTAATTCCATCGATTTTATTCACAACAATATCGGTTGCTTGTTTCATTGGTGAGTCTAAAAAAACTATTTTTATTTCAAAATAAAAAAAACTTTTTTGAAAAAATAAAAGTAAAACAACGATACTCCGCATTGACATATCATGTTTTTCAGCCGCGGTTGCATTTTCTTTGAAAACCGATTATTTACCGAATGAACAAGAGTTGGCACGTGGATTTATTGTTTCTTATGGAAGTAGTCGATTCAGGTGTAATGTGAGTTTTTTGGGGATTATCTAAAAAAAACGTTGACAAGGGTTGCTACGTAGCAAAATTCTAAAACTTTGTCAAAAAACCCACGTGACCTAGTGTTTTTTGAAGTTTAAAAAACAATATGATTTTTTTCCTTCAGAACACTCTTCCAATTCCTTCAAATGGTCTTCCATCAATTCTAAATCTCTTTGAATTAAATGTCATCGGAAATGTTTTATTTCGATATTCCACGTGTATTCCAATTATTATTCGAATTTTCCACAGTTTCACCATAAAAAATTTGGTGCAACACGATTTTGGAGCCGAATTTTCGAGTGTTCATAAATTGCTAGCCGATTCAATGCCAATGTTTTGCGGTTTGGAAGCGTTGACTCTGGCACTTTTCAGTATTATTACTGTTCATGAGGATTTTCCAGGTTTGGTTTTGGGAAAAACATTAATAAGCGATGTGGTATTGCTCATGTTAGACTGTAGAATTTTGATGAAAAAATTACCAAAACATCGAATGTTTTTTGCAGAAGCCAATCGGTTATTCAAAATAATTTTCTCAATGTCTTCAATTGTCAATATGCTTTCAACAACAATTGTAATATTTCCATTTTCCTCAAAAAGTCCAGCAAAAATCGATAATTTCTCAATTTGCCTCAAAATTTGTGCCACTTTTTTATATTCCTATTTTATGCCACAATATATTCAATATCATCAAGCTTCAATTACTTTTCCAATTTGTCATTCTTATTGTGAGTTTTTTTTTGGGGTTTTGGAGGATCTTTATGTTGAATACTTTCCACGTGGAAAATAATCTAGACCACTCTAAACAATTCACAGTAAGTCGCTTTATTCAAGAAAATGTTCTTATCATAAAAAATGACTGATTTCTGCAAAAAATATTTCACAATAATTTCGAATATGAAAAATTACAAAAAATGATTATTCAACCTGGGGAGCTCCCGCATATGGCAACAAAAAATCGAATAAAAACAGCTTTATTTTCCGCAATATCAATCCATTGTTCAAATTCTCTCAAACTCGTTCCACCAACCAAATTTTGAATCGAAACCGCCAACATTTTTCGTTGTTCAATTTGAAGATTTTCATAAATTCTCATATAATCGATAAATTCTTCTCGATTTTGTTGAATTGCAAATTGTGCAACCAATCCAGCCAAAATTCCAAATGGTCCAAATAATATTCCACCACCCAAACCCCAAAAAATTGTTTGGCGATTGAATGGAAGTTGAAAACCACGCTGGAAAATTCGATTTTTGGCAGAATTTCTCACATTTTGAATCGCATTTATTTTTAAACCCTTTTTTTTTTAAACCCATCCAGACTTTTCGGGAAAAATTATTTTTTCATCAAAATACTGACCTGAAATTCTTCTTCATTTTGAACATGTCTTAGAACGCTGTGTAAATATTCTTGAAGCATTTTTCTAAATATTTAAAAAATGATAATCAAATTTTTGAGATTCTTTTTATGGGGAATTTTTTTTTTTGGAAATATGACTAATTTGAGATAAGAACAAACTATTTTTTAATCAAATTTTTAATTCGAAAAAGAAAAGTTGGAAAATGAGAAAGTTTTTCTCTTAAGTTTTCATGCTAAAATTCTACTTTTTTAATAAAATCCACGTGGTTCTGTAATATTCCCACCAAATTATATTTTCTTTTTCCAGTGCCTCGCGCCTTTGCCTATATGGAATACACAATAATCCTTTCCTATGCCATTTTCCATCTTTCAACCCTAATCGATCTTCGCCACATTTCATTCATTTGTTATCCGCGAAGTTCAAGCGGTGAATGTGAACCATTGGACCCAAAAAACTTCGAAATCGGTGCAAAATATCAACATTGTCGAGCTTTCGAATTCAATCAAAGACGAATTATGAGTTTGTAAACATTTTTATTTTATTAAATTTTTTTGCATTTAAAACTTTTTCTCTCAAAAAAAACAAAATCGCATTCAAAACAAGAAAAAAAACAGAAAAAAGGTTATCATATCGGGAAAAAAGAAACTCGTAAAAATCACACATTTTTTGTTGGGGTTTTTGATTTAAAAAAAAAGGAATTAATATTACAAATCATCATCAGACATATCTTCAATTTCCATCGGACCAGTTGGTAGTAGATCAAAACTGATATGGTCCAATTTTGAGGTTACTGTAGGTCGAATTGAAGAAGAAGAAGTTGTCGATGGTTTTGTTAGATTGTTTTCGTCGTTGTCTTCGAGATCGAATACTGAGATCATGCGGGGAGCTGCAAAAATTGATATAAAGAGGGGTTTTGAGGATTTTCGTATATTTTCTAATGTTTTTGAGCCACGTGGCACAGTAGTCCGGCCCGCCCCAAAAGCCCGCAATAAAATACTCACCAGGTGTAGTTCCAGAACTCGGTGTTCCTCCAATCACTTTCTTAGTCGCAGTTGTTGCAGCAGATGCAGCCGCTCGACAAATCGCTTCATCTTCATCTTCCGACATATCCGAAAACACAGGTTCCGTATTGTGATTTGCCAAATCTTTGTTACCAATCAATGAAACAATTGGTGACGGGGCTTTTGGAAGAGTCGAAATTATTGGAGTCGGTGCAGCTGGAACTAGTGGAACAGCTGCAATCGGAGTTGTTGCAACTAGAGGCGCAACAGAAACTGTAGGTGGTACAGGAGGTGGAATTGAAACTGTCGCAGTTGCCGGAATATTTGCGGCTGTTGTGATTACTGTAGATGATGCAGCAGCAGCAGGAGAAGGTGCTTGGAATGCGGAAGTTGTCGGAATAGGTCTTGCAATTTCCGGAGGTGGACGAATCAAATTGAATTGTTCATACATATCAGGTTTTCCAATTTGCGGAGTTGGTCGACGAATTTTTGATTGTGGTGGAACAGACGCGGGTTGTACCGGCGCGGCTTGCGTTGTTATCGGTTGCGGTGTTGCAGTCGGTTGAACTCCACTCTCAAATACAACCATACAATCATCCGAATGATTTGTGTTGGCAGGCGATGGAACCAATGATGCAACAGCTTGTGCTTGTTGTTGCACTTGTTGTTGTTGTTGCGCTTGTTGCGCCTGAGCTTGCGCTTGTAACACTGCATATGCTTGCGGAAGATTTCCAGAAAACAATTGTTGACATAGAGCCAAGTAATTTTGCTGTTGTTGTTGTTGTTGTTTGGATACAGCTTGCTGATTTCCTTGCGCCGCCGCCACATTTGCTTGTGTTGTTGCGACTTGCGCAGCAGCCGCAGCAAGTTGCATTTGATAAGCTTGTTGGATGAGTTGCTGCAAAAAAACCAATAGATTGGAATTATGATATTTTCAGTATGCCTGGGAATATTTTTCTATATTATGGTAGGTTGAAGAAAAAATTAGTGAAAAAGCATAACTACAGTAACCTCGAAGATGTTTCAGGGCTACTGTAGACCTTCCAAAAACATAGAAAAAGAAAGTAATCTGAATACTGTTATACAGGACTAAATTTTTTATTTTTCTGAACTATTCTTTCAGAGAGAAATTCTACAGTAATCAAAAACTACAGTGATCTGTTCAGATAATACTATAGTTATAAGAAAAAATCTAGAGCTCCAGAATTTTGATAGAAAATTTAAAAAAACTGAATTGACTTCAAAATTACTGCGATTCAGAAAAATATTACAGTAACCCAAAAATTACAGTAGTTCTTGAGAAAAAAATTCTGGACTACTGTACTTCAAAAAATTCTGAAAAATCTTTGTACGATATTTATATTCTCCGATTTTTGCTATATTTTTTACTTTGGACATAGCATTAAGAAATACTGTAGTCAAAGAAATTCGCTAATATCTGGAGAAATTCTAGTTAAAAACCAAATTTCAATAATTTCCCACTAAATGTTCCCCCGAATGTCTTACCATTTGCTGTGCTTGTGCTTGTTGTTGAGCCACTTGTTGTTGTTGTTTTTGTGCAGCCGAAACCTGTACTTGCACTTGCGTCTGCGCTTGTCCACTCGTTCCAGCCACAATACTTCTAGCAGTTGGTCTCGCAGCCATTTGCATATGTTTTTGTTGTTGCGGTGCAGCAGCCGCTGCTTGATGCAATCCAGAAATTGTTTCATATCCCGATTTTCGTTTAGTTTGTTCCGGTTGCGCAGTTTGCTGCTGCTGTTGTTGTTGTTGCGCAGCTTGCGCAGCCGCCGCCGCTTTTGATTGTTGTTGCTGATTATGATAATATTGCATTGCATTATTCATTTGGGATAATTGAAGAGTTCTTTCATTGTACTCATTTACTGCTTTTTGATATTGTTGAAGTAATACTGGATCTTTGTTGTTTGTCTGCAAAAATTAGATTGTGGCAAGCGGGGAATTCAAAATCAAAACTTTTTCAAAAATGATATTTTCAGCTTTCAAAAAATTTCAGATCCGAAATTCATATTTCTAGATTTTTTTCAGAGCTCCAAACAATTAATTAGGGACACCATAGGATAAATACAACCAAGGGAAAAGCTTTCTTTGCTGCCACGTGGCTTCTCAAACTTAGGCTTGAATAAATAAATGAAATGCTCACTAGTTGTTCCTGCATTTTCATCATTTTTTCCAACATTTTCTTCTGATCCGCCATGAATAATTGATGTTGAACATGTAATTGTGAATAAGTTTCGGCATCGAATTTTGGTTGTGGATTTAGTTTTTGTTGGATTTGGTGAATTTGTTGAGTAGAAATTGGTGCAATTTGTTGTTGTTGTTGTTTTTGTGTTTGTTGAGGATACTGTAATAGGGAGAAGGTGAAGAAAGGAAAAAGAACAGAAAAAAGCTATTTGAGGGTTAGATAAAACACAAAATCGTGCAAAAATCAGGGGTCAGAATAGGAAAACTTACAGGCTGTTTAATTCCAATCACAGATTTAGCCGAACTTGAAGAACTTGATGCTTTTTGATGATGAAGATTTGAATTAGCCGGTGAAGCAGTGATTGGCTGGAAATAAGAGAAGGTTTGAAATTTTGAAACTTACGTTTCCAAAAATAAATTAAATTTTGAAAACGTTCAAATTTTTTAAAAATGATGAAATGTCAGAGCATTCCCATGAATATCCAAAATTGTATACGTTTCAAAAAATGGAGAAATTTGTAATAATTTTGAATTTTTCGATTTACATTTTTTAATCTATTTCAAAAAAAATGAACAAAATTTGATGTACCCCAGAAAATCTTTTCAGAAAAAACTAACCCTCTGAAACTGTTGTTGCTGAACTTGTTGCTGAACCTGTGCCTGTTGTTGTATTTGTTGAATAAGCGTCTCTCTTGTCTTAATATTCTCCCGAATTGCAACAATACTTTTGGCAACTTCCGTTTGTTTTTCAGTCAATGTTGCTTTTTCATGATGCGCTTTTTTCAAATCATTATGATTTTGGTTCAATGTGATGTGCAAAGCATTCGAATTTGGTTGAACATTTTCTCGAAACATTGCTGAATATGTCGAATCCAATTCTCGTTTTCTACTCTCCAACAACATAATTTCTCGAGTTTTTAACTCAATCAACTCATTTCTTCTTTGATATTCTTGTTCCACTCTATTTTGTTCAGTTTTCAATTGATACAATTCTCCTTGTTGAACTAATAAAGCAGATTGATTTTGATTCTGAACTTGTGCCTGAGCTTGAACCTGTGGTTGGCTTTTTTGCGGCATAGTTGCTGCTCGATTTCTTGGCTGAGGTTGTTGTACTGGAGGTGTTGCATGTCTCAATTGTTGCTGCTGCTGCTGTTGTTGTTGTTGAAACTTGAACATATAATCAGTCAAATAATTCAAAATCGGCTGATTATTCACTCCAGAATTCGGTTGAGTTATACTGCTGATATACATGCTCAAATAATTTTGGAATTCAGGATTCGATTGACACAAAAGTTGCATTTGTTGTGGATTCTGAAGAGGATGCAAAAACATTTGAAAATGCCCAATGAATAATGATTTGGGGGAGAAAATGAAAGGGGAGGAGAGAAAAGCGGAAAAATATCGGGCATAAAATGATCAAAACTTTAGGGGTAGATCAAAAAGTTTAAGATGTTCGAAATTGACTAACTTGGGATCTTTGGGCGAAAAAACTACAGTGTAATTTCAAATTTTGAAGCAAAATAATTTGAAGTTCTACAGTAACCCAATTTAGTAATTATTTATTAATTTCTACAGTAATCAAACGGAACATTTTTACAAAAACAAGTTTCCCTTTATATTTAGCTACAGTAACTTTGATAACAAAATTGTTCTACCGTAATCCTACAGTTTTTTCACCTAACTCCTATTTTTTGTGAAAACTATGCAAAAACTCTACAGAATTGTCGCTAAAAGAAGTCTACAGTAATCCTGAAACCCTAATACATATTTCGCCATGAACAGTGTCAAATATGTTATCCTAGAAAGCCTAGTCTTTGTCAAGTATCAGCGCCTAGAGATCTACTCTAGCAAGGAGCCGCGCCTATAAATTCACCCAATTTTTTCCTTCCGAAAAAAAACCAACCTGACAAAGATCGAGAACAGCTTGATATTGTACTTGATGAATTTGCTGCTGCTGAAGTTGTTGCTGTTGCTGCTGATCTTGTCTAACTTGTTCATCAATCGTATTATTTTGTTGTTGTTGTGTGACTCGTGCAAACGGTGTTCCAGTTGTCAAACTTCCAACAATTGGTCGAATCGGTTCCGGATGATGTAATTTAGGTGTCGAAGATGATGAAAGTGCAGATGAAATGAATTGTTGTTGTTGTTGGGGAGTTGGTCGAATTGGTTGAGGTGTGGCGACTTTTGGAGGCGGAAGCAACTGTTGTTGTTGTTGAGCTAGAAGATTTGGCGAAACTGGTGGCCGTTTTGCCGGTGGCTCCAAACTCGATTCTTTTGATTCGCGCGGTTTTGCAATTGATATGATTGGAATCGGAGCTGATTGTGAAGGTGGAGTTGCGATTGCAATTGGTGCAACCATTGGTGGATTAGCTGGTGGCGGTTGAAGAGTTTGTTGAATTGGTGGAGTGTTGATGAGAGATGGTCCAGGTTTCTGAAAAACATAGATGTTTGAGCTTGAACTTGAGGTTTCAGGTCAGCTAATTGTCACCCAATGATTTTTCAATTTTTTTTTCATTATGAATCCCATTAACATGGAAAAAGAAGATTTTCAGCTCAAGAATCATACTTTTTGGAGTTCTAGGAGGTATTGAATTTTAAGATGTTTAGGCTAAAAAATTTGATTTTGTTTTCGTTAAAAATCTAGAGTTTGGCTTCTGAATATATATTTCAGTCCAGGTTAATTTTCAAGACCCCGTCCCTCTGTAAATTCCTTACCATAATATCTTGTTGCTTCTCAATAATTTCATCTTCATTTTGTATATCATCCTTTTCAATTTCTTCTTCTTCATTCTCTTCTTCATTTTCCTTTTCATTTTCTTTTTCATCTCCATCTTTTTCTCCTCCTCCTCCATCATCCTCATCTTTTTCTTGTTCATTTTCTTCTTCTTCTTCTCCTTCAATTTCTTCTTTTTTCTCTTCTTCTCCTTCCATTTCTTCTACTTTTTCTTTTTCTTTCTTTTCTTCTGGTTTTTCTTCATCTTCTTCATGTTTCATTCCATTCAATTTTTCATATTGTCTTCTACATTCCATTGCAGTTCTTTGTTCTTTCATTCCTTTCGAAATTGCTGGCCAATTTTGAACTCCAAATTTATTGATTAATTTCGTCAATTTTTCAATCTCTTTTTCTGTCCATTGAACTTGTCCAACATATTTATTCAATTCTTCAGTCAATTCAGAATCACCGTTTTTCAGCTGAAAAAAAATGAAATCAAAAAATTATCATTTTCTCATATTTTTCTCATGTGATTAAATGTTATGGTGATCGTTTTGTCACCAAAAAAACTATGAATCACGAAATTTTTAATGTGAAAATTTTTATTGATATTTTTTCGATCATAAAAAAAATTCCCAAAAAATTGTTATGACGTAGCAAAAACCCCAAATTTTTTGACACGTTGAATTTTTCAACCATAAAATCTCTTCCACAAAAAATTGAGTTATGACGTGGCAAGTACACACTTCTTTTTGATTTTATTTGGTTTCAGCTTAAAATTGAAGATAAGCCTGGATAAATAGGTTCAAAATTACAATTTCATAGTTTATCAAAATAATCTTGTTCTCAAAAATCAAATTCAAAATTAAGAGTTAGTTATGACGTGGCAGATTGTTGGCGTCAATTACTTTATTACACCAAAAAAATGACTTTTTGCAATTAACGTTTGTTCGTTTTACACAACATTAATATCATTTTTTGGTTGCTTGGGAAAATTGAATTTTTAAAGACTCTTGAAAATCAAAACTTCAGGGAAAAAGACTCAAAATCCCTGCATCTTCCAATTTCTGGTTTCTAACCTCTTCTCCCAATTCATCCAATCCATTTGGATGCGACATTTGATAATAAAACTTATAATGAACCATATTTCAAAAATGAAATGAAGATGATGTGAGTCGAGAAAAAAACAATGAGAGCTCTAAAAGCAGGCTATTTAGGCTATTAAAAGCGAAGAAAGAAATCCGTCGTCAACGATGAGAAAAAAGGAGAAAATGAGTACGAAAAAAAGGAATATATGTATATAGATCTCAAAAAAAAACTATGTATTATGGTTTAAAAAAAAGGAAAAAAATTTATGTTCGAAAGTTACGTTCAGCTTCAGAGTTTCATGAATAAAACTGCGAAAAATTCAAAAATTACACCTAATATCCTGTGGCCAGAGAGACATTTAAATTTTCAAAAAAAAAAAACGGGTTTAAAAAAAATTCTGAATCGGACCACTTTCTGAAAAGTTTCATATTCAAAAACTAAAATTGTTGGAAAATTCGGAGCTGATTAGATTCCTAAGAACAATTTGGCCACCCTGGTTCAATTCAGAAATCTTCAAAACATATTTTTGTTTTCTGCCCGAATCACCCGAGTAGGAAAAAGCTAGGAGAAACAAAAACAGAAAAACCTTTCATAAAAATTCGTCACATCACCCAAAAAATCAATCGATAAATGCACTTTTTTGGCGCAACAGATTTTTATGAAAAGAAAAGGAAATATGCACTTTTTTGCTTCTTCGATGATGAAAAAATGGGGAAAAAAGAAAAGGCGACCACAAAAAAAACGAATGTGCAAAATCATCTAATAAAAAACATTACATTTACATTATATATTTCTCGCCTTATATTATATGTTTTTGAGAAATAACAAAAAAAATAGGATGAAGATGTAAAATGGGCGGAGCTTAGGACCCAAAAAACTACTGTACTTTTTCTTTTTTTTTTCTGGGGAGAGAAAGAAAAACTCAATTTTCCTACAAATTTTTACTTGAAAACGACATTTTTTGTATTTTTAATCCTTTTTTATTATATAACCTGAAGTGTGAAACGAAATTAGGGGGTTTCGGTGCAAAAAAATCTGGCGAGAAAGGGATTTTGCTCCGGCCTAACAAATTTAGAGCAAAAAATTACAAAAATTTTGATCTTTGAAAGCTCATGAAAACATACATTGTATTCGAAATCTCTTAAACCTAACGCTTTTTTCTTCAAGCTCCTAAAATGTTTACATTAAAACTTCAGATATTGAAGACCTCAAAACTACTGTAGTTTTTTTAAAAAGATTTTTTGGCTCAAAAGCCTTTATCACAAAGTTTCTAAAATTGAAGTTTAAAAATTGACCATTTCAAAATTTTGCGCTAAAAAATCCAATTTTCCCAAGCAACAAAATGGTTTTGTGTAAAACAAACAAACGCTAATTGCAAAAAAAGTCATTTTTTGGTGTAATAAAATAATTGGCGACGAAAATTTGAACTTTTTTGCAGCTTACAAGATTTTTAAAGCTTCATATCAGAATGATTTTTGGCCACGAAAACTATAAAAATCCGAAATACTTTGTAGTTTTTCACCTACTTATAAGCTCAACTTTGAATTTCACCACAATTTTTGACGTTGAAAATCAAAACACAGATTTTTTTCAAATCTTGTAATGAAATTTTTGCCACGTAATAGCTCGTTAGGAAAATATCAATTTTGTAAAAAAAACATTATTGTTTATTGCCAATAAAAATCATTTTTGATGGAAAATTGTGAAAATTTTGAAAAATAAGAAATGCCACGTCATAACTAACAATATTTCAAATGAAAATAATTTTTAAACGCCTGGGAAATAATTGATGAAAATTGTGGGAAACTTGAGAAAATTTTCACTAATCGTCTAGAAAATTCAAAATTTCAAAGTCAAAAATTATTTCGAGGCGTCGAAATTTTGCGACTCGAAAATCATCATTTTTCAAAAATTTCACGGAGAAACCTATAATTTTAGATACCAAAGATTTTGAAATTTTTAACGGAAAAAAAACAAAATTTCAAGGGTTTCAGGTTCAATTTCGTTAAATTTTCACAAAAAACATTGAATTTGTTTTCCGATTTTCAAAAAATTGCCACGTCATAACTATTCTCGTAAAAACGTTTTCTGTTCAGAAAATTATTTGAAAATTATTTTCCAAAGTTTTGAAATATTAAAAAAAACCCTCCCCAAAAAAACTAACCGAATCAACAAGTTTCGAAAATCTCTTGAAACACGTGGCACAAAACTTCAAACAAGCTCTTGGCGCATCAATTTTATCAAATAAAAATGCACGTTGTTTGAGATTGAGATCTTTCAAAGTTGCCGGCAAACATTTGGATGGTTTCATTTTTTTCTTCGACGCACACAAATCACCGTGACATTTGGAATTTCTCAATTTCAGCGCTTCTTCTCGACATTTATAACAAACAGCTTCTGCGTGTTCACTCGAAAGTTGAAATAAATCAAAAGCTTCTCTCGGAATACCAGTTCCATTTGTTTCAATTCCATCAATTTGTCGACAACAACAAAAACAGATTTTCGGTCGAATTTCGAGATATTCAATAGATGTTGTTGATATTTGAGGCATCATTCGATATAATGCAAGTTCTTCATTATTTGGCATTTGTCCAGGTCGATATTTATTTGAATATCTTTTCTTTTTCTTAATGAACAAATTCTTATAAAACTCCTCATTTTTGGATAAATAATAAAATGCGACACAATCCGATGGTGTTTTATCATAGAAATATTCAGACATTGCTCCAAAATTTTTAATATGATCTGGTATACGAGTTTTGAATAACTTCCTTTCTTCAATTGTCCATTTATCTTTTTGTTCAGCAATTGATGCAAAATGTTCAACTTCTAAATCATCAATAATAGCTCCTTCTCGTTCAATAAATACATCTTTTGCTTGTTCAGCTCGATTATAAAGTGGTGGTATAACAGCTCGAGAATGTAGTAATTTATCCTCATATGTTTTCTGTAAAAATAATGATTTTGTGGATATTTCTGGTGATAAATTATTATCAAAAATATCCCCCGAAAATGTCGCTTACCCTCGCTGCAACTGCCGCCGCATCTTCTCCTCTCAATCGATCTCCTCTCGCTTGTCTTTCTCGATCTTCTCTTTCTTTTCGAACTTCCGGAAATGTTTTCTCAACTATTTCACGAACTCGAGCCTCCAATTCTCTGCAAAAACAACATTTTTAGATAAGTTTCAAACTTTTTTGAACATAAAATTTCGATTTCAATAATCGAATTATTAAAAATTCAAAAATAGTCTTACATTCTCTCACTACTTTTCTCCCAATTTTCCAATTTCTTCATATATTCTTCTCTTTGTTGTTGATAAACTTGCAAATATTTGACTCTTGCAACAGCTTCTCGGTTATCAAATTTTTCTCGAAAATTTGCACGAATTTGTTTTTCCATTCGAATCATTTCTAAGTTTTTTCTCGGAATTATTCCAAATCCTTCAATTTCTTCCATTTCATTCGCTTTTTCCAAACATTTCGCATAATTTTTCAGCCTTTTTGTCGCCAAATTTTTGCTTTCATTCATCATTTTTTGAGAAATTGGAATTTCTTCATTGAAATCTTCGAATGGTTCTTCGATTTCTTCTTCTTCTTTCACTTCTTGCTGGAAAAAACGCCATTGGAAAAGAAATTTGAATTCGTGGATTCAACAGTTTTAATAGGAAAAAAAATGTTGCCACGTGGATTCGCATTTTTTGAATGTTTAATTTTATAATTTTGAAGAGAAATGAAATTCGTAATGAAATTTTCAGAACTCCGAATTAAACAAAAATGTGCCACGTGAATTTTGTGTTTGAGAATAAAATTTAACATTTCAAATTTGGCTTGAAAAATCCACATAGAAAAGCGAGTTTTTGTTCTAATTTTGTCAAGTGAATTTCAAAATTTAATTAATTTTTCTTGATTTAAAAAATATTCCAAACCTTTTTCTCGGCCAATTTTTGCATAGCATCACAATTCGTATCGCCAATCTTTTTCTCTTTCTCAACATATTCCAAATCATCCATAATTTTCTTTTTTCGTCCACGCTGAAAATAGAAAAGAGTTAAAAATCTGAATTTTTCGGGGGATGCTCTCACAATATTATTCATAGCCTCATTTGCTCCTTTCATTCGTTCTTTTGTGTGTGAATACAATCCTTCTGTATGTGATTTTTCGACATTTTTCGATGGATCCGAAGATTTCTGAAAGATCAAAATGAATGTAATCTTTAAAAAACGAGTTATGATAACTTTTATGAGCCAATTTTCAAGAGAGAAAACATAAAGATATTACAAATTCTAAAATGTCCTTTGGCCTTCGGATTTTTCAAGTTTTCATAACTTGTCTCATAATTTACTTCAACAACTTGAAAATCCCACCTTTTCCAATTTCGATTTTCCATTCCGTTTTTTCGTCCAAAATTCTTCAGTTTTCGATTTTTTCATCGAATTTTTCAAAATTTCCTCTTTAGATTCATCATTTTCTTCATTTTTCACAACAATTTTCTCCATTTTCTCATTCAATGATTTCCATTCAATTGGTGGTTCTGATCGACATTTTTTATATCGATTAAAATCTGTTTCATTTGATAACTTTGCTCGAGATGTACTTGGTGGACATTCCAAAGCACCAGATGACAATAAATATTGATCTTTTTTCGATAATAATGATGAGTTTTTGAAGAATTTTGAGAAAGATTCAGATGATAATTTTGCATCTTTCAGGGCCAAATCGAAAGTCTGCAAAATAATCTGGTTATTGTGGAAGTTTCAGATCTAATGGACCTATGATTAAAATATTTTTTAAATTAAAATTTCTGAAATATATTTTTTTTCAAAGAGACAACATAAATTTGAGAGAGCGCAGACAATAAATTAGTTTTTTGAACAAAAATACAAGATACTGATTTTCTGTCTACTTCAAATCTGGCCTAGGTCACAATTTTGTTCCGTATTCTTTCTCAAATCAGAGCTTTTCCTATCATAGCCTGACTTTCGAGTCCAGTCTCCATCTATGTCAAACTAACCCTTCTAGCAGATGCTCGATTTACTGTAGCCGGATAACCAGTCGATGTCGATGGTCCGTATCCATATCTTGAATATTCTACGCCAGCCTGCAAAAATTGTACTTTTAATCCATTTTCTTTTTGTTTTTCGCGACAAAAAATTGTATCTCCATTTTTTCCACCTGCTTTTTTCCTTTTCCTTTTTCTTTTTTTGCTAGCAGCTGGCCAAAAAACACGGGGATTATTATATATTTATATGTAATAACTAAATCTAGATATGGGAAATTAGAAATGCGACAAGATCTTTGGAGATAAAAATCTGTACTTTGGCAAGAAAAAAAAACGGAAATTTAATGGTTTTTAGTTCAGAACTTAGGTTAACTTTAGACAATTTTGAAATTCTCTCTCTTATAAACATTTGGAAGAAAGTTGGAACTCACAAATTTTGCAGTAGTTTTCTGAATTAGAAAATAATGAAAATAAGCAAAAATGTGATTTAAAAAAATGAAAAATGTTACACGTTCAAAAAGTTCACGTGGAAAATACGAGGATATGAAATTTTGTAGATTTTTTTAAATGGTTCGATAGAGCGAATTTGTAACCTTAGAAAATATGTTTCTAGGCCATGAAAAACTAGATCAACTCTAAAAATTGAAATACTGTAAATTTGAAAGCCTGGCCGAGTTTTCCGTATTATTTTTTAGGCCATGGGTCATTCTTGACACAGAAATTTTAATTTTCACGATTTTTAATTCGAAAACATAAGTTTTTATCATTTTTTCAGCAATTTTCTTATCTCAAAATTCTAAAACAATACATTTTTGCAGTCCTCTTAAATAAGTATTATTTATATATTAAAAATTTTCCCCCTTCTTCTTCTCCTTTTTTCCCCTTCTCAATTCTTCTCCATTTCCAATTCAACCAAGCCAAGCACACATACACGGCCTCACAAAACTAACCAAATACTCTCTCTCTCCTCTCACTCTAGACACACACTATTTCACTGTCTATCTTTTTTTCTCTGCACTCTCGCACACTCTCTCGTCCATAGCGACACAAAAAGAAAGGAGATTTTCAAAGAAGAAGAAGAAGAACGGGGAAATGGGAAGAAGAAAAACTTACAACTGGTGAAGCGGGTGGTTTTTTGGGTGGCGGATTGTAAATTCGTTTTCGGGTATAAACAAGATGATGAGAAGATGGTCCGGGTCTGGAAAAATATTGGATTTTCACAGTTTCGCCTAAAAATTCAAGGAAAATTGAGATTTTTTTAATTTAAAATGTTCTTTGGAAATTCGTGAAATCTTGGGAGAAAATTTAAAATTCGAAAAACCAAAATTAGAATCAAAACTCAAGGGCAAAGCCCGAATTAAAAGTTCAAGGACAAAAAACCCGCGCGGAATTTGAAATTTGAACAATTTTGAGCATCAAAAATCACCATTTTCACTCAAACCCTCTAATTATAGCCAAAATGACATTCGGCCCCCAAAAAATGCTTACGTTTCCATTAATTCCAGCTTCTCATATTCGTCTTCTCTCTTTTCTATTTTTATAAATTGAACATCTTCATCTGATTCTTCTTCTGATTCTGTTTCTACTTTTGTTTCTTCTTTGATTTCCTCTTCTTCATCCTCAATTTTTGAATCATTATTTTGCTCAGAATTCGGTGAGTTTTCAGGTCCATGTTTTGGTGAAGATGAAGGTGATGGTGCCATATATCTAATCTTTTTTGTTGCGAAGATTTTTAAATTAATTAATTAATAACAGATAATTAGGATAACAAGAAGCGGTGAATTTTGCTGAAAAAAAACATTTTTGTGCGAAAAAACAAAAAGGAATGGGTTATTACGTCATCAATGGTTTGTTGGCACGCTGCCAAAAAAACTAAAAATTTGAAAATCACATGGTTTTTGGTGTTTTTCGATAGAGAATTTTACAAGGAACATCATAAAACTATTTATTTTTCCTAAAAACAATTTTAGCTAATTAAAGTCCCCAAAAAACTAATTAAACTTTAGGGACCTCCTAAAATCTCCGGTTTTTCGAGAAAAATTAAACAGCTTTGCCTCGTGGTTTCTAACACCCTTAAGAACATCGAAACAAAATTTGACAAAATTTTGACCGTTAGATTTTCAGAAATATCGATTTTTCTGAAAATTTCTTCCCGGTTAGTTTTTAAGAGTCCTAAATAAAATAAAATAGAGGTTTTGGGTTCTGCGGGTTCTTTATAGACCTATCTAGAAGACTGATAGAAAATTATAATGATTTACAAATTTCAGCGCGAGATTTTTGAAATTTCAGAAAAAATTCTGGAAAAATCTATAACATTTTACCCGATTGAGATTTCTTTCTGAAACTTTTCATACAGTTTTAGATAGGTTTAAAGAAGCAATTGACAAAGTTTCCACGTTTTTTGCAAAACGGGAACTGAAAAAATCAATAATTTCAAAAAAATTTCGAAGGCGATTTTCACCCTTTCAACTATCTCTAAAAACTTGGAAATTTTGACTAGGGCTTCTTTAACCACTTAAAAACATTATGCAATTACCAGACCTTGAAAAATTTTCAGAAAATTGAACTTAAATCAAAGAACAAATTTCGAAAGTACCTAAAAATGTAAGCGAACTCGATAAAAGTTACACTATAATGTAGAGAATTTTATGACGAGAAGAATGGTACAAAAATGAAAAGATTTGAACAATGTTGGACACGTGAAACAACGTAAAAAACAAAAAATATCAAAGGAGCGAAGATGGTGAAAGTGAATTGCTAAAGAGCGGGCAGTGTCATCGCGGAGGCGTGTAGTTTGTTGAAGAGGGGGAAAAGATGTGAGACAGAAAATTGGACGGCGGCTGCTGCGAAACACTACTTATTTACTACTTTTTATGTTCTTTTCGTTGATTTCACAGGTCACTTTTGTTCCAGAACACCTTCAATTTGAACTTATTTGTATTCTTGAGATAATTAATAAAGAAACCTTAACTTTTGACCTGGAATTATTTGTATTCACATGAAGAATAAAAATTTAAGATTTTGTAAATAGTAACAATTTTATAACAAGGAATTTATAAACAGAATCACGCAATGATTTCGAAACGAAGTGGAGCGAGGAGTTCTGGGGTGTTATCCTTGGTGGTTACGGTGTGGGCAGCGCGTGGAGCGACTGGAAGTCTCTTCAAAACTGGAACTGGCTTGTTGGCGGCCTTAGCAGCTTGTCTTTGTTGATCGTTTGACTTGACGCGGTTCAAGAAATCGAAACGGCACTTGGATGGCTTGATGTGTTCGACGCGGAGGTTGATTCTTTTTGGAAGGATGTTTCCTCTGAAAAAATCATGGTTTGAATAATAAATTTCAAGGATTACAGAATTTTCTATCTAAACTTAAAGAGTATCAATCAGTAATCTCTGATCTAGATAATTTTGGTAAGACAATAAAAATGAGAAACTAGTTTTGTGGAAAATCATAAATTTTTCTGTCTTAAAAATATCAGTTCCTTCGAATAAAAACACAAATGCCATTGGAAAAAATGTCTAAAACCTCAAGACTCACTATTGTTTCATAAACACAATAGTGAGATAGAGTCGAAGAATCACTATCGACGGTAGATTTACGCGAATGATATTTTTGAAATCGACAAGGCTTGAAAATTTGGAAGATGTTTTGATTTTCCGATTTCAGACGTACTCTCACTATTCTACCAGTCAACAAATACTTCTAATTTATTCTCAAAACTTTTAAAACGAAAAAACACCAACCTGACTCTCTTGTTAACAATAACTCCAACAGCGCTCTTGGTGACGTTAAAAATACGTCCGGTTCTTCCGTGGTAAACCTTGAATGGCATACCCTTTTGGAAGGCTCCATTTGTCTTGATATCGACGAGATCTCCACGTTTGTATTGGGTGTAGTATGTGGAAAGGTGCTCAACTCCGTGCTTGCGGAATTCGCGAGCGAACATGTAACGCGTTCCGCGTCTTGTACCCTTGGAGTTGGTCATTGCTGCTAACCCTGAAACAAAATAAAGTTTAAACAGAAAAAATCGCAAATTCACAAGACGAAAAAATTTAATATCGATTTTTCGAAGATTTACGGATTAAAACCATCAAAACGGAGATTAACAAAGACTTCACTACTAGAAAACATTTCCAAAAACTTTTTGAAAAGACAAAAATTTGAAAAACCGCCTCACGGAAGGAAAAACGTGAAAAAAAGCTTGAAAATTTCTTTAGGCCATGTATTAAAAAACGAAATTAAAGGCACATCAACAAGGAGAAAACTACGGTCACACACACTGGGCTGTGTCACACCTCCCTTTCGCTCGCGACAAGACCCATTTCTCTTTCTCTCACGTCTCTTCATAAACACACATCTCTCGTCACGATTTTTATTTTCTTTTTTTCATGTTTTTTTACGGGAAAACTCGCGTTTTACGCAGATTTCGAAAATTTTCCGAGTGTTTCTAGTTTGTAATGAAAGCTATTGATTTGTTTGAACCTATAACTACTGATTTTTCAGTGTAATTACTTATATTTACAATAAAAATTGGTTTTTAAGAATGTCTTTGGGTTCCATCGTCTACCACAACGTCACCAAGCGTTTTTCAACAGTCCTTCTCGCCTCAGCTGTTGGAGCATACGTCTTCAATTACAGTTTGGATGGACTCACCAACTTCTACTGGGATTCAGTAAGTTTTTTAATTTTTCTTGTAAAAATCAAAATTGTCATGTTTTCACTTTGAAAAAAAATCAAAAATTTGCAGAACAACCGAAACAAGCAATGGAAAGATGTTAAGAAGACAATCGCTCAAGAATAAACGACTTGTTTTTTGATACGAGAAAAAACAAAAAATGTGTTTAGACAACTAAATATTTTATTTCTTCTTCTAAAAAGGTAGATAAATTTTTCTCAATTTCCCCACAGTTTTTATTTTTCTTTTCCGTTTCGCTCTGTTGATTCATCATCAAAAGATATTTAGAATAATCCCTCGGAAAAATGCGAAGAAAAAGGAACTATCTCCTTACTTTACTCGATAAATATTTGACTTTGTCTAACTGTCCTGGCAAAAGGGCACACAAATATATGAGTGAAGAAAGAAAGGAGAGAGCAGAGGAATTCGAGAGATTTGGCGAGTTTGCACAAATTGACCGTACCAAATGGTACCGGCTCTTTTTTTGTGCAAAGAAATGAGCCGCGCGCACCGGTTGATTTTTGAGTTAGTTAGTTTAGTTTAAATAAGAAGTTTGGCATCGGAAAGGTTGGTTTCTTTTTTCTTGAATATTTTTGTTGCGATTTTTTTTTGAAAAAAAAATTAAAAATGAAGGGAATTAAAAATTACGTGACCTGATATAAGTACACGTGTACTTATTTCGAGCGTAGAAAAATTGTCCATTTCAAAATTTATTTAGCATAAAAAATGTGACGTGGCAGATTTCGAGACGAAACTGGCCAGTTTGAACTTAAAGCCGAAGGTATTTTCAGAAGAATCTCTTATGTGGGGTTTTGAATTTTGTTCTAGAAATCCACATGGCAAATTTGAGAATTTTAAATTCTAAATTTTAAAACTTCTTCAATTTTTCATCCAAAAAGTTTGATATTTTCTAAATTTTCACCAAATTTTGAGCATTCAACAATCATTTTTCCGATATTTTTGCCACGCGGCACAATTTCCTCATTTGAAAATTTTTCATTTTCCCGCCATAAAACAAACATTCTTGACCTAGTCAAGTAAATAACTATCTATCCTTATTAATATTATTAATCCACAAGCGAAAAAAGTAAGGTTTCTTTGCCTAACTCCGCCCATTTACTCTGCGTCTCTCATAGAATTTGAACTCTCTCGTCGACCTGTGAACACAAAAAAAAAGATAATTTGAAATACTGTGACACGTATACTTCTTGTTTTTATTCGTTTTTTCTTGAGTTTTCTTTTTGACAAAGTAATTTTCAGGTAATGAGGAATTTCCATTCAGTTTTTGTGCTACTGACAATATTGTTTGTCAGCGGATTTGCAGCAGAATCTGAAGAAGAATTGAATTATGAAATGGATGAAGGAGTTGTTGTATTAACTGACAAGAATTTCGATGATTTTTTGAAGAAAAATCCGAGTGTTTTGGTGAAATTCTATGCTCCATGGTGTGGACATTGTAAAACATTGGCACCAGAATATGAAAAAGCATCGGGAAAAGTATCGATTCCATTGGCAAAAGTTGATGCGACTGTTGAAACTGAATTAGGAAAACGATTCGAGATTAGCGGATTCCCGACATTGAAATTCTGGAAAGATGGAGAAGGACCGGTGGATTATGATGGAGGAAGAGATGAAATTGGTAAGCAGATAGGGAAAATTAGAATAATCCATAAATTTTGAAGATGTTTTTTGGAAAATGTCTTACCATGTGAAAATTTAGGATAACAAATGAATTTTTCCACAGTTGTGGGTTAAAAATTCGGGATTTCTTTCAATTTTGAGTTTTGACGCGAGAAATTCCTAGAAAAAGTTTTGAATTACAGGTATTGCCACGTAAAAATTACATGAAAATGTTTCTTAAAAGCCACGTCGAATTTTATGTCAAAAATTGGAAATTCCAAAATTAATCCCCAATTCATTTTTTTTTCCAGGAATCGTAACTTGGGTTGAATCACGTGTCGATCCAAATTACAAACCACCACCAGAGGAAGTTGTCACTTTAACAACTGAAAATTTCGATGATTTTATTGGAAATAATGAGCTTGTTTTAGTTGAATTCTATGCTCCATGGTGTGGACATTGTAAGAAATTAGCACCAGAATATGAAAAAGCTGCACAAGAATTAGCTGCAAAAGGATCAAAAATTAAATTAGGAAAAGTTGATGCAACAATCGAAAAAGATCTTGGAACAAAATATGGAGTTAGCGGATATCCAACTTTGAAAGTTATTCGAAATGGAAAACGATTTGAATATAATGGACCAAGAACATCTTATGGTATTGTAAAATATATGACTGAACAAGAACAACCAGCAGCAAAGAAATTAGGAAAATTGAAAGAAATTGAAAGATTTATGTCGAAAGATGATGTAACTATTGTTGGTTTCTTTGCAACACAAGATTCAACAGCATTTGAAGCATTTTCTGAAGCTGCTGAATTATTGAGAGAAGAATTCAAGACAATGGGATATACTTCTGATCCAAATGCTTTCAAGAAATATGATGCTAAACCAAATGATATTATCATTTTCTATCCAACACTTTTCCATAGTAAATTCGAACCAAAATCAAGAACATTCAATAAAGCATCGGCAACTTCTGAAGATCTTTTGGCATTTTTGCGTGAACATTCGGCACCTTTGGTTGGAAAAATGACAAAGAAAAATGCGGCGACAAGATATTCAAAACATCCATTGGTTGTTGTTTATTATAATGCTGATTTTTCAATTCAATATAGAGAAGGAAGTGAATATTGGAGACAAAAAGTTTTGAACATTGCACAAAGAGTATGTTTCAATTTTTTTTTCTAGTTTTTCGGGGAAAAACGAAACTTTTAGCTCAATATTTTGAGAAAATCTGAAAAAAAATATTGTGGCAAATTTTACCGTATTTTATTTTCAAAAATCTTGAATTTACTGAATTTTTCGATTGAAAACATTTTTGAAAAAAAATCAATTTTTTGGAATTTTTTCGAAAACGGTTCATAGTCAACAAACCCCAAAAAAAATGTTAATTTTAATTTAAAGACACAAGAAACACTGGAAAAAACAGATTTCCCGCGTTTATTTTCAAACGATAAAACCAGCATGTGCGCTCTAGCGACACACTGTGTGCACACACTTTCGAAATTTCCGTCGGCTGAGCGCATTCAAAAACAATTATTTTATTTTTTCACTTTTGCTAGACTCAACATTTTTTCTCGATTTTCATGAATTTCGATTACTTGAAAGGTGTTATGAATGAATAACAAACTCATTTTCTGCTCATTTCTAGGTGCTCTTGTGTCTTTAAAAATCAAAAGAAAAAATGTATTCTAAATTGCTACGTTATAGGTCACGTCAAAATGAAAAGAAACATTTTTGAATTTAAATAAAACACGCAATTGTTTCTACAACATTTTCACTATAAATTCAAAAATTCGTATTTTTTCAGTATCAAAAAGACAAATATCGATTTGCTGTAGCTGACGAAGAAGAATTTGCCGCTGAACTCGCAGCTGTTGGTCTCGGTGATTCAGCTCTCGAACATAATGTAATTGTATTCGGATATGATGGCAAAAAATATCCAATGAATCCAGAAGAATTCGATGGAGATCTTGATGAAAATCTCGAAGAATTTATGAAAAGAATTAGTAGCGGAAAAGCGAAACCACATGTCAAATCAGCAAAAGCACCGAAAAACGAAAAAAGCGCATTGAAAACTGTGGTTGGCGATAATTTCAACAAAATTGTAAATGATGAATCGAAAGATGTTTTGATTGAATTTTATGCTCCATGGTGTGGACATTGCAAGAAATTCGAACCAATTTATAAAGATATGGCTGAAAAATTATTGGCTGAAAAAGAGACGAATTTGGTGTTGGCGAAAATGGATGCAACTGCAAATGATGCACCAACTGAATTTGCTGTCGAAGGATTTCCAACCATTTATTTTGCACCAAGTGGCAAAAAATCTGAGCCGATTAAATATAATGGAAATCGTGATCCAGCTGATCTTCGCAAATTTATGCAAAAACATGCTGTCAAATCGTTCCAAAACAAGAAAAAAATCTGAACTTTAAATTTAATTGTTTCTAAAGTATTTCTCTAAATAACACTCAAGTTTCTTTTACGTGTATTTTCGAAAGAAATATATTTTTTGATGAGATAAATAAAATCTTTTTTATCTATTTACACTGGATTTGGCACTTGAGATTTTTCTGTTTATTTGAACATAGACAATGTCAAGTTGGACAATTTGATCGATTGATTTTAACGCCCGAAACAAATCAGAATTCAACCAACTTAACAGATCTCTTCATTCCACGTGAATGTTTCCAATAAAAAAGTTACCAGATATTTAGCCACGTGGATTTGATTGTTGAAAAAATTTCCGAATTAAATTAAATTTATTTTTGAAAAAAAATTGAATAACTTTTCTCTCAGACAAACAAACACATGTGGCAAAATAAAAGGTTGGGAATATGAAATTTCGAATTCCGGAGAGTCACATCAAAAATCCACATGTCGGCGAAATTTATTTGATGTGTGAAAGCTACGTGGCACAAATTGTGACAAATTTTCTGAATCCAAATCCACGTGGAAATTTGGTACTAATTTTTCAAAACGAAAATTTTAAATAATTGAAAAACTTACAAATCTTTCTGATTGTGAACTTTTTTATGGGAAAAATCCACGTGACATCAAGGTATCTGAGAATTTGGTAAATTTCAATCTCCATGTGTCAAATTAAGCCACGTAATTTTGAAATGTGAATTTTCAGAGCAACCGAACGAAATAAAAAAGGACCCATACTTGTTCGGTGGATATCTTCGCTAGAATTTCTCTCTCAAAATCACAGAGCTTTTAGTACGATTTTGTATTTCTTATCTCGAGCTCGGAAAATAGAAAATTGTTTGTTTCAATATCTCTATATTCCCTATTCCCTATCCTATATTTATATTTGTCAGAGGTCAATGCTCTTTTCTTTTTCTTTCTATACAGTTTTGTCGTCAAATTCTTAGAAGCTCTCATCTCATCCGTTCAATAAATGGATAAACGACGAGACGCAGATCTCTAGAGCCACCACAAATATTTTGTTGTGTGTTTCAAAAAGTCTTGAGAGCTCCGAGCTCCGCCCGCGAGGAGCACTTTTACACACACACAAATATCCTATCCCGAGCACCACAAGTTTTATTATTAGTTTCGTTTGTGGCGCGCAGAAGCAGCAACAGATGCGCTTTTATTCAACTCTCATATGTTTTTGATCGTTGATCCGCTTTGTAATGTAAATTAAACTAGACTAGACTATAGTTTCAGAACCGCAAAAATGTCCGCAATCGAAGTTACCGCTGATGCCGCTTCCACCTGGGATTGGCCACTTCAACACAACGACGGAGTTGTCAAGGTTAGCTTATTTTTGAGAAATGTTTTCTAGATTCTAGAAATTTCAAGAATTTTTTATGGCTTTCGATGAAATTAGAGCTTCTTAGAATTTAACAAAAACTTTTTAAAAATAATATTTTCCGAGCTCGAAATAAGAAATATTCACAGAATCTTACCGAAGCTCTAGGATTTTTGTGAAAGAAATTTGGGCTAACAATAAGAAAGCCACGGGGCAAATGTAGAATCCTATTTTAGAAATATGATCCGTGAAATTGCTCTCTAAGAATTCAAATTTCAAAATTCCGTGGCTGAATTTGACACGTGGATTTTCAGAACTTTCAACAGTATTTTTTGAAATTTAGATGAAACTTTTGGGATCATAATGATTGAGCTCTCTTTTCTCAACAATTTTGAGTCACGAAGATTTTGGGAACCGGGAGAATGAAGAATTTATCTCATGATACTAAAGTACAACTTCAGGTCCACAACAACAAGGAAAAATTCGAAGTCGGACTTGATGTCCAATTCTTCACCCCAAAAGAGATCGAAGTTAAAGTATCGGGACAAGAATTGTTGATTCATTGCCGTCACGAAACTCGCTCCGATTCTCACGGAACAATTGCTCGCGAAATCAACCGCGCCTACAAATTGCCGGATGACGTCGATGTCACCACTGTCAAATCGCATTTGGGAACTCGCGGAGTTTTGACAATCACCGCCTCAAAGAAGGCTTAAGAATAAGACCTTTTTTATTTTTGCAGGGAAATATATGAACTTTATTGCTTTTTCTGATTGTAAATGGAAATAAAATACTTTATCTGCAGATGATAATTATTTCAGGCGGTACAACAAACAAAATCAAGATTATTTGGTTGATTAGATCGACCAAAACACATATTGAATAAATTAAATCTTTGAGGCAAAGTCATTTTCGGGCAACAACCTCGTAAAATTTGACGAAAACTACATGAATTACACGGTATACAAACAGTTAAACATGAGCAATCTCTCATTTTAAATTGTTCATCAATTAGCTCACTTTGCTTGAATAATTTTGGATTGAAAATTAGGATTAGAAGCGCGATAATTGCCACAATCAAGAACCAGATAAAAATAGTAGCGATGAAAAATATAGCAATTAGATATTCAGTTTGCAAAGAAGTTTCAGAGGTCATATTCCAAAAAAATGCAACTTTTCCAAGAACTATGGAATGGTTACTATGGAAACCATTGATTTTCCTTTTTCTTCTTCTTATTTCTTACTCCATCTACATCAAAACACCTGCTAGTTCTGTTCACTTTTTCTCTATCTCATTAATATTTTTGTATCAAAAATACAACAACAAAACCCCATTTTTCTTAGAACCCTTGAAAAGTGAAAATTGAGAAAAAAAAAGTAAATTTCTTGTCTGCACTTGTGCGTCGCGGTGTTTGAAGATCGCACATTTTATCCGACGCCAGTCTCGTTTTTTTGTTTGGCGTTTTTTCGATTGCGTGTTTCGCTTGGTTTCCCCTATTTTTCATTTCTTATCAGTCTTGTTTTTTGTTGGAAATTGTTGGAAATCACGTTTTCCAGCAAGAAATTTCAGAAAATTGTAGTATTCACTGCTGAAATTAATGCTGTGATTTTTTCCAAAAAAAATCGATTTTTTTGTTTCAGAAAAGAAAATGTCAGCAACTCGTCGCCTACAAAAAGAGTTAGGCGACTTGAAATCTTGTGGTGTAAAAGCCTACGAAAATGTGGATTGTGAAGAGTCAAATTTATTGAAATGGACAGTTTTATTAGTGCCTGTAAGTAATGTCATCATTTTTTAATTGTATATGAATTAATTAAACATTAATTTTTTAGGACAAAGAACCATACAATAAAGGAGCCTTTAAAGTTGGCATCACCTTTCCAGTTGATTATCCGTTCAAACCACCAAAGGTGCTTTTCGAGACAAAAATCTATCATCCAAATATTGATGAGGAGGGCAAATTTTGTTTGCCAATTGTGGCCAGAGAAAATTGGAAACCAGCGACAAAAACTGAACAAGGTGAGCTATGACGTGGCAATTTGAATGTTGTTGTTTATGTCCCAAAATGAGACAATCCCCTATGTCTGAGCTTCAGATAAAAATAATTTTCGAAACTATCGTGGTCTCTGCTTTTTTCCCCACTTTTTAGCCAGGAATCCCTCATTTCCCTCTCCTCAAAAAAATCATTTTTTTTTCAGTAATGATGGCTCTTCTCTCACTTATCAACGAACCCGAACCATCACATCCAATTCGTGCCGACGTAGCCGAAGAATATCAAAAAGATCGCAAAAAATTCCTGAAAACCGCCGAAGAATTTACGAAAAAACACGCCGAAAAACGACCGGAATAATTCAGATCCCAATTGCCCATTTCTTTTTTTTTACCTAAAATTTTTGAATTTCCCACCAACCAATTTTTTATGTAAAAATCTCTTCCCTTTCCCAAAAATTCGTTTTTTTTTAAATTTTCAACCGGGTTGTGTCCCTCTTCCCAATTTTTGCCCTGTCGATATAAAATATTTATTTTATTTTATTTTTGAGGGGTTTTTTGAATTGATTCAAAAATGTTCAGCTGTGCCAACATTTCATTCGTTATCTCTGCGTCTCTCACTCTCTCCTCTCGCTTTTGACGACCGCAAAAAACGTGGCATAATTTTATTTGTACATATTTGGTCATTTTTACTTCGTTTATTAGTGGTTTTCAGTGAAAAATTTGAAGTTTAGGCTTGATTTTCCACGTAGCGTATGTTCGGAGTGTCGTTTATCTTTCAGAGAAATTTGATACGTAGCGAAATTTTGAAGTTTCGTCTTTTTCCACGTGGCGTGATTCTGGAGTATCCACTTTTTCGAAAAAGCTCATTTTGCCACGTGGAGCATCGTAGTTTTTCACACGATGTTTTGACACGTCGAAAAAAAACGAATTGAAACGACACTCCAAATTTACGCCACGTAGAAATTTGAAAAAAACAACGACACTCCAAAATTCTATTCTGAGACATCGTAGTTTTTCCTTTTTTTCGGTTACAGTTAGAGTTTCTAACTACGATGCTCCGCAATTACACCAACTCATTTTTCAGGTAAAATGACACAAAAAGTGATTCTAGTCACTGGTGGAACAGGTCTCGTTGGGAGCGCCATCAAACAGGTAAGTACGGTAGAAATGTTTATTGTTTTTTTTTCAAAAAAAGATTATAGATTGTTGAAAGTGAAGAGAGACGAGACGACGAGAGATGGGTTTTCTTGGGAAGTCGTGATTGCGATTTGACGAGTCTTGAAGCGACAAGGTATGTTCGTTTAGAAATTTGGGTTGTGAAGACACATGTCTATGAAAAAATTTATTTTTGTAGAAAATTGTTCGAAGAGCTGAAACCAACACATGTAATTCATTTGGCAGCAATGGTTGGAGGACTTTTTCACAATTTGGCGCATAATTTGCAATTCTTCAGGAAAAATATGGTGGGTTTTTTGGAGAGAGGATTTTTGATTTTTTGAACAAAGTTTTAAGCAGGAATATTTATTGGGTTACTGTAATTTTTTAGTCGAAAAATTTGGATTTTCGAATTGGATCAGATTTCTGTAGATAAAAATATGTAATATTAAAAACATTTCGAGCTACAGTAATCTGGAAGTTATTAAAAGATTACTGTAAAAAGCTTTATGAAAACTTTTTGAAATAGCAGCTAATACTTTTTCATCGCGAAATTTTCGTCAGCCCTGGTCAGGAATCTGATTTTTTCACAAATATGTCACAATTTACATTTTTTCAGGCCATCAATGATAATGTATTGGCACTTTGCCATGAATTCGATGTTATCAAATGTGTTTCCTGCCTTTCCACATGTATTTTCCCTGATCAAACTACATATCCAATTGATGAAACAATGGTTCATAAAGGACCACCACATGATTCAAATTTTGGATATTCTTATGCTAAAAGAATGATTGATGTATTAAATCGTGGATATTCACAAGAACACGGTCGAAAATATACATCTGTTGTACCGTGTAATGTATTTGGACCAAATGATAATTATAATTTGCAAGCTGGACATGTTTTACCAGCATTGATTCATAAAACATATGTGGCAAAGAAAAATGGAAAAGATTTGCAAGTATTTGGATCTGGAAAACCATTGAGACAATTTATATATTCATTAGATTTGGCCAGATTATTTATCAGAGTTTTGCGAGAATATGATGATATTGAGCCAATTATTCTATCAGTTGATGAAAAAGATGAAGTTTCAATTGGTGATGCTGTTAAATCAGTTGTGAAGGCGATGGATTTCAAAGGAGAAATATTGTATGATACAACAAAAGCTGATGGACAATATAAGAAGACTGCATCAAATAAGAAATTGAGAGAATTGTTCCCCGATTTCGAATTTACTCCATTTGATGTGGCAATTCGCGAAAGTGTTGAATGGTTTAATGAGAATTATGAGAATTGTAGAAAATAATTTGATTTGGGGTAGAATATTTAATAATTTATGTATTAGAGCATGTGTTTTTTGGATATTAAACTTGGTTTTTTGAAATGAAGATTGTATTGAAAAATAAGGAGAGAATAGGAGAAAAGGTTTCTAGGAATTTTCGTGTTCAAGTCACTCGAAAAACTTGTACGTGTCATTGCTCATGTTAACATTTGATGATTCATTTGACCAAACCAAACCAAAAAAAGCCAAATCGTTGTAACATTTTTTGGCGATGACGAATCGCGGACAGAATTTTCTAGAACATTTATTTTTTCTCGGCTCCGCCCATTTTTCCCTCAAAGAGCCAGAATTGATCATTTATGATTTATATTTTCGCCAACAACTTGGATTATTGTATCTAGACTACAGTAATATTTTTGTTCATTTATTATTTTTGGATAATGGCGGGATCAATGTTCTACTGTTGAATATTTATGAAGGAAATGGTGTGGAGAGGTGAGAAAAAATTTTGAAAAAAATCTAGGTGATCCGTAAGAATCTGACCTCTTACTACACTTTCATTGCAATTGGTAAGAGTCCCTAAATAAATTTAAATTGTTCACCCAGTTTTTTTTGAAAATTGTGTATTCTGGAGGAATCGAAAACCAATAGAAATCAATATTTTCCAGATCAACAATGTCGGTGAAATCAAAAAGTCCTATCAAACGTGGAAAAAATTTCGAGGAGAAATATATCAATTCAGGAGTACTGTATCTAAACTACAGTAATCTTATCGATCAATCAATATTTACATAATCTGTTGGAACGGTAAGAGACATTTCAAATTTTTATTTTTGGAACCAATTTTGTTACAGACGGGAGCTGTTTTTGGCAACAAGATATTTTCAAAAGTTGAAAATTAATCATAATTCCAACCTCATATAAAGAGGAGCGCACGCACTTTTGAGAAAAAAGTATGTTTTATTTGGAAATTTAATGAACTCCAATTCAATTTATTTATTTACAGAAAAATGTAACAACTTCATGAGAACTGTAGCTAAACTACAGTAATTATTTCGATCAATATGTGTAATATGAAAAAGAGCAGATATGAACACTTAGGTAATAACATTTTGACAATTGTTGATCTTGATCTTCGGAACCAATTTTTTTCAGGTTATAACAATTTTTGACGACATGAGAAATACTATGGTGTTAAAAGAATTGGAAAATTCCTATCAAATATTCAAAAAGAGGCCAAAGAGGAAAATATAACAAAACACAAGTACTGTATCTAGACTACAGTTATATTTCCGATTAATTTTTGTAGCTGGAAATAAGACTCAATATGGCTTAGCGGTAAAACTTGAGATTCAATTCTTTGAAACCAAGCTATTTTCCAGACGACAGCAGTTTTTGGCAACACGATATTTTCAAATGTTGAAAATTCGTTATAATTTCAAGCTCGTATGCAGAAGAACGCACACACTTTTGAAAAAAGTAAGTTTAATTTTGAAAAAAAATTAAATGAACTTCAATTTTATTTTATTTTCAGAAAGTGTAACAACACATGACTACTGTATCTAAACTACAGTAATATTTTTTTCAAAATTGCTATACAAAATGCGTCTTCTAATTTCACAAAATTGAAAAAACAAATTATTTCAGATTGACAACACAACTTGAATATGGTTTTTGTACAATAAAATCTTTTTTTCGAAAAAAAGTCCAAAATCTATTGAAAAAGAGGTATTTCATGATTTTAATGAAACTCTTTGTGTTTGGAGTCAAGCTTCTGGAAATTTTTCTTTTTTTTTCAAATTTTTCTGAATATATTTCATCATAGTCACAATATTCGCAATCGTACGTGCCATTGCTCATTCTAACATTTTCCTTCCCCATCTCAGCCCAATTATCAACGATGATTCATAAGTCAACCCTTTCTAGAAAATGTTTTTTGGCTCCTCCCATCTTTAACATTTGGACTATGCCTGTAGATACAAAACATGTTTTGAATAGATAATCCAAATGCCTCTCCAGATGTCTATTTTTATTTTTTTGACCATCAAGAGAGATCTCTTCCCTTTTCACTTCTATTTATTTTTTAACACAATTTTTCACATTTAGGAATTTTTGCGTGACCTAAAAATCGTCTTTTTTTTCTGTCCAGCTCATCTTGTCCCAATTTTCGAATCATTCTCGTTATTTCTATTTTTATAAGATTTCCAAAAAATAAAATGTCAACAAAAAGTCCAACGAAAATTGTTTGCGAGAATAGTAACGAGGTGATGAAAAAAGAGAAAGAAATACCGAAAGTGTTGATTGATACGTGGATTTCGATTGCGGCAAGGATTTTTGAGTGAGTTTGAGGAAGCGGAATGGGAGGGAAGAGGCATACATCAGTATCCCCGGATTTTCGTCCGGAGGGGGTCTGGCTAACTTTGGAAAAAAGGGGTGGGGACCGGCTAACTTTTTGAAAAAATACCAATTTACCCCCCAAAAACCAAGTTTTTTCTCTTTTTTTTTTGAGGGGTCTGGCTAATTTTTGTATTTTCACATTCCGGGGGTGGCTAATTTTGAGACCCTGACCGGGAGAAACCGATGTATGGGGAGAGAATTTAGATCTTGGGATCTCTACTCACAGCTCTACATTGTGTCTCTCTTCCCAGCTAAAGTTACCTCTCTGAATTCCGAAATTTTCGAAACCCTCAAATTTGGGGCCCTAAATCCAGACCACCTAATCTGAACTAACAAATATGAACTTCAAGATCCGGTCAGAACCTAATCAAAACTATTTTCAGTCGAATGTGTGAAAAAGTCGATTCACCATTCTTCGTCAGTTTTCCACAAATCATATCAAATCTCGCATTTTTGATATCAACTTGTGAAGCAGAAAATACAATCGGATTGCGAAAAGAGTTCAATGCGATAACTGGTCAAAATATTTCGAATATTCAAACGAGAGAACTAATTGATACCACACTCGATTTTGTGAGAAGTTGGAATACGGAACTATTTAATGTGTCAAAACCTGGATATCATAAAGCGGCGAAAAGAGTGATTTGTCATCCAAAACATGCAAAAAGTTATACGTTCAATACTTTCAAAACTTTGAGAAGATTTGAAGTCGAATTGAAGATTTTTGAAGGTTAGTTATGACGTAGGAAAACATCAGACTCTTGGAAGGACTAGAATGTCTACTGTCTCTTCGGAATTCCACGTCAAATACATGTTTCCAGGCTCTCAAGAGATTTGTAATTGGCTTGACAAACATTTGAAATTCGAAGAACCTACTGGAAATCGTGTTCTCACACTTTGGTCAAACGAAGATGTCATCGAAAATCAAGCGGTTGTCAAGAAATCCAGCAAGAAATTGCTGAAAATGCAAAGTAATTCTATTTTAAAAATTTTCCATCCTTTCCTTTTCCGCATTGCTCTTACTATATTTTCAGATGAGCAAGGAATGCAATTTCTCGAAAATTCGGCACATAATCGACAAGAATTGAAAGCGGAGAAGAAAACACCGATTTTGGTATGGGCCGCCCATTTGATGATTGCGATTCATCCAGAAGTTATGGATTCAAGTGCGATCTATAAGATCAATCGACGTGAATATTTGAAATTGCAAGAAACGAGAACGAGAAGAATTAAATTGGTGCATGTCGTGCAACCGGAAAATGGTGGGTTTTTGGGGCGATCATAGTAGCCTTTTGAACAGAAAAATGAAGAGAAAAGAAAGAAAAAATGAGGGAACTTGATTTTTTCTTTGGAAAATAATAAAAATCGATTTTTTGTTGGTTTTCTAGGCGACAAAACCACGAAAAACACAAAAAACCAGAAAAATTCGAAAAAAAAAACAAGAGGGACTAGAATTTCCATGATGCGAAACCTAGTCCCTCTATTTTTTTTCATTTTTACACGCCTGTTTTTTTGCGACGGTGAAAAATTTCACTACGGTACGCAATTGGTGCATTTGTGCGTCGCGGTGTTTACACACTAGATAGTGATTTCAGAGCATTTTCAGCATGTTAGAGGCATTTTCAGAAAACGCTGAATATACCATTTGGTTCGTCTCGTCGACACTTCGTTTCAACCCTGTGTTGAGACGAACAAATAGAGAAACCGCAGCGCAGACAAAAAAGAACCCGGTAAATATGAATCGTTTAAAGGAACATGGACCATCGCTTCAGGACCCATCAGTTGGCTGGTTGCCAGCCTTATAAAATTTCGCGGTTTCTTTCGCACTCTGCATGCTCTCTCTGTCTCTATTTGTTCGCCCTGAAACGAAGTGTCGAGATGAGCCAGGAAAACTATTTATTTTTTTTTCTTGTTTTTGAAACGCATTCTCAAAAAAGTTATGGGCTAAAAATCAAATTCTGAGCAAATCAAAGGCGCACACATCTTTCGAAAGAGTGAGGTCTCGCAGCGATTCCAGTTTTTCACGTTTTTCTACGTGAAAACGCCATTATTAAGGCTTCTACTATACTTATTCGAAGAGAAGAGATGAAATTACGTATGTATGAATGTTTTGAAATTTTTCTGGGGCCCCCAAGATATAAAACGCGGCGCCGCCAAATGGAGACCTATTTTTTTGACGTCCTATTACTGTACCGACGAATTTTGTTCAGGCAAAACAGGCGTGTTTTCCCGCGCGCGAACGCCGGCGAAAAAAAATAGGTTTTTTTGTGTTTTTCGTGGTAATATTGTCACCTAGAAAACCAACAAAAAATTCGATTTGTTATTTTTCAAAGAAAAACTCAACTTCCCTCATTTTTTTCTTAAATTTCTCCTCATTTTTTTTTCTGTTCAAAAAGCTATGACATGTCATTATCCGTTAGAAGCTTTTTTCACTCTTTCCTCATAATTAGCACCCATTAAAACTAATATTTTCAGCTTCTTTTTTTTTTACATAAAACGTCATCTTTTTCTTAAATATAATTTTCAGACTGGAACACTTTGATCATACCGACAGCTCAAAAATCGCTTCAAATTGCCATTTTTTATAATGATGATCGAAATTCGAAAAATCGACCGAATTTGGAGAAAATTCGAGAAATTATGAAAAAATTGGACGAAAACAAACAATTTTGTCTTTTCACCACGAAAAAACGACAAGAAAACGGGCGAATTCGAGATATTTATTTGCCATATTGGAATTCATCGCATTTTCGAGGAATGAATTTGGCTGAACATTTTTTGGTAAGAAACTTTTTGGAAATTGAAGAAAACATATATCTGGGGGATTTTTGGCGGCTTTTCTAAGAGATTTTATGAAAAATTGCCGGTGGTTTTGAAATATTACGGTGAACTTTTTGCCTAGGAACGCGATTTATGTCTGGAATAAAAAATTTAGAGGAATATGACGTTGAAAACTACGAAACTTTGGTTTTGTAGGTCATAAAAATATGGGATATAATTTCGAAAAAAAAACTCGCTTCAAAACTTATAGTTAAAGTCAAATATCTATATTTCCCCCAATTTTGTAGGCTTGTCTCGAAATGAATTCAATATTTTACGCTGGCGGATTTGGTGATCTCGCAGCTCCAGATGCAGAACCATCAGCTTCATCTTTTCCAAATCGTGTTCATCATATTCAACATCATTCAGTTGTCACAATTGTCAATGCTCCACCACATACAGCTCTCAAGTTAGTTTCTACTGAAACTTTCGAAATTTGTTGATTCAGATGAGAACACTAGTCTGATCCAAATTTTTCTCAAATTTTCAATATTTCAGAATTGATCCGACACCGTCTGCATCACCGAAATCTCGTCAAACTCGTCGACTTTTGCACCGAAGTTTATCGCGTTCGAAATCATCGCAAAAATCCGAACAAACTACGAAATCAGTGGCGAATTCGTCGATTTCTGTGACATCTGCGACTGCTACGAGTCTCAAAAGTGCAGTTGAAATGCAATGTGAGTTTTTTTTTGAAGATTTTGGCGGCCAAAATCTTTTTCTCTCAAGTTAGTTTCCACTGAAAATTTTGAAATAATTTTTTTTTTGGGATTCCTGAGGTTCAGAAATATGTATGAATTCAATTCTGTTTCAAAATTAAGAGAGTTTTGAATTTTTGATTGTTGTCGAGTTTCCCAAGAAGGCTTTTATTTCTGATTTTCTAGGGGCATCAAAAATCCCATATTTCTAATTGTAGACGACGAAATCATCACGGAACCATTCATTTTAATTGTTTGGGACAAAACCAAAGAACAACCAGTATTTATTGGAAAAATGACTGAAAATCGAGAAAATGTATCGGATTCAGCAAAAAAGACGAAATTTGAACAACGCGATTGGTGTAGTATTTGTTAGATAAATAGTTTTTCTAACTTTATTGGTCTCACAATCAATTTACACGTTGAATCTCTCACAAGTTTCTCAGCGTTCCAGGAATAATCCGAGGCTCCGCCCATTTTGGCTCAAAAAGAGGCGTGGCCTCTCTTCTTTCCCTTTTTGCTGAAGCATTCGCATTTTTTCGCATAGCGAGTTATTTTGAGCGCGAAGCTGAATTTTTGTGGAATTATATCGTTTGATTTTCAATCGCCAAGTTTTCTATGTTTAACTTTGAAGAATTTTATGCTGCTCGAAAAATCCCGATTTTTAAAGTTTTCAGGAAATTTTTGAGGAAAAGTTCAAACATCTTTTCCTTTTAGGTGTTAGTTTTCACAAAGTTGTTCTAAATTTGGCGCACAATATGCACAAAAATTCTGCCAATTAAAAATTCTGTTTTTTTTTTTGCAAGTCTAGTTTTTTGAGCTGTTTAATATCAACATATGTTTCATCGAGACCACCCACGAAGTCTCACTTCCTAATTTTTTCCAGAAAATGTATCACCGCTGGATTTTCATATTTTTGATGTTATTCAATTTCATATTTTGCCAACAAGAAAATGATCCAGCTCCGCCAATGAAATCCGATAAATTTTTCGAATATGCCACCCAACCACCAACAACAAAAACACCAATTATGTGAGTTTTTCGGGCGGCAAATTTGATTAGATTTGATTTTTTCTGAATGGGGTTCGTTTAGATTTCAATTTCAACTTCTTCAAGTTGATGAGAGATCATAAAAAACATAACATCCACCTATTTTTCTGCGAATAAAAAAATAAAAGAACAAAAAAACCATATGTCAAATCGAATAAGTCATTTTCGATAAATATGAATATTTATGATGTATAGGAAAAAAGTAAAGGATATTTTTTGAGACGTATTTTTTCCTGCTCATGGGTTAAAATTTCCAAACGCCCTATGATCATAGTTAGAAAAAGTTCGAAAAAACACAAACACACACTAATCTTTTTATCATTACCAATTCAGCTTTTCTTCTTCGGTTTTGGCCTTTTTTTTTGTTAGGTGTTTGATCAGAAATTAGTTTTTTTTTCGTTTGTTCGTCTTTGGACAATGATGGAACCCTGTGGTGAGAGCAAAGTTGTTGAAACAATGTGAAACACAAGTTTTGAATGAAATAAGGAAATCGGAAATAGAGTACGAAAAACGGGAGGGGTACGGTGGATATTTTGACGTAAAAATGAGATGTGGAAAAGCTGGAGTGTCGTTTGAACTGCCTGTTCAAATTCCAATTTTAGATCAAAATTCAAATTTTCTGATTTTTCTTTCCTTCCAACTCTAATTAATTAAATGAATTCCTCACTCGCTTGCAAAAAATAAAAATTCCAACTAATTTTCTCCCTTTCTCTGATCTGAAAAACAAGACTTTTCTCATTTCAAAAATGAAAAGAAAAAGTTTTTTTTTTGAATAATAAATCCTTCTTCTCATATCCCTTCCTATTTTGTATATATTTAATAAAAAGATAGGAAAAAAAGAAAAATTATTTTTTTTGCTTGCTCCGAGAAAAGAAGAAAAACAACCCTTTTGATGATTTGAATTGAAATTAAAAATAAAATAAGAGAGAGAGAGCTGAAAAGAAGAAGATATTTCTTAACTGACTCAGGAAAAAAGGGACCAACCAAATATGTATCTGTGTTGTTTTCTTCTCCAAAAGAAGTACACAAATGAGGCTTATTGGATTAATTATATAACAAATATCTATAAACAAATTACTTCGATATTCTTCTCTCTCTCTTTTTTTTTCTGTGTTTTTTTGTTGCTCAGAAAAACAATCAGGCAAAAAAAAGAAAATACTTACACTTTTTTGGAGAAAAAAGTCCTTGAGACCCTTTGATAATTGGAGAAGCGAAGAAAACGGAAAGACGACACAATTTTTCGTGTGTTTTTGTTTTTTTTTTTGAGGAGGAGGAGGGGAAGGAAATTGGGGGAAGCGTGATTTGGCGCGAGAAATCCACGTGGGTTTCGAGAAAATTTAAAAGCGGTAAAACAGCTAGTTCGGTTGACCGAGACCACCCACGAAGCCTCTGACTTACAAAACTGCTCTAAACTTGAATAAATCCAAAGATAGATTATGAAAGTTCAAATCCTACTGTACGCAAAAAAGCGGTTGCATTTTCGGATTTCATTTTCAAACTTTTTCACAAAATTTAAACGTGGACTCGCCGAAAATTACCGAACAAAATAATAGTTTTTTTTCAGAAACACTGATCGAATTTTGGAATACAATGTTAGTCAATTGTTATCGAAACTTGTGGCAAGTCATGATCGAAGAATTCGACCAAATTATGGAGGTGACTATCTTTTTTCATTTTAATTTCAAAATTCAAATTTCTCGCGCGAGCTCCAAAAATAGATAGATCAAATGGAATTTTTTATGGCTCCAAATTGTTTTTTTTATCACTTCTCTTCTCCAAACTTTTTTATGCGCATCACAACTGAGGTCAAAAATTGAATTTATTCCGCTCCGCCGTCGTTTTTTTGGCTTTTTTTGACGAGTTATGCAACTTTTTTCCTGAAAAAACATTTTTGAAAGAATGGGGGAAAAAGGCGGGGGAGATTTAGATTTGAAAAGTTTTATTGTCAGTCAATTTTTGTTTGAAAAGGGAGAAAAATTGAAAAAAAAAGAAAAAGAATGTGGTTTGATGTGAGATCAAAAAGGGTGCAAAATTTGAAGGGGCGGCAAAATTAGGGATTTTTAAAATAGATTTAATCTAAATAGGGCTGATTCACGAACGAAAAAAATGTTTAAAAATGTTTTTTTAACATCGAAAGATCAATTCACGAAAAGTCAAAAAATGTCGAAAAAACATTGTAGGTCAAAATTAGTTTTTCGAGTTTTTCAGCCAAAAATGATGACAAATCAATATTTTTCAAGCTTCTGGTGTGATTTCTGATGAAAATTGACCTTGGAATTCACTTTCCAGAAGGTTTTGCTGATTTTTCGTAAAATAAAAAATTTTAAATTTTGATGAATTTCGAAAAAATTCATAAAATAAAGCAAAATAGGGTTCTCGAAGCTTATTTTCATCAGAAATTACTCCAGAAGCTTAAAAAATCTCGATTTGTCATCATTTTTGGCTGAAAAACTCAAAAAACTAATTTTGACCTACAATGTTTTTTCGACATTTTTTGACTTTTCGTGAATTGATCTTTCAATGTTAAAAAAACATTTTTTTCGTTCGTGAATCAGCCCTAATCATCCATTTAGGTTTAAAATGAGGAGGACCAGAAATTACGAGTTTTGGGCTGACCAGAAGTTTCAAAATCAGGATTCAAATTCAGCTACAGTATCCCATAGAGTAGTTGTTGTGATACCTTAAGATGATTTCTAAATACGATATGGTTACTGTAAAAAAAAGCGTGAGTGTAAATCGAATTTAAAGGGACATAGTGTACTTTTGAATCAAGCTACAATACTTGCTCGTTCCGCTCAATAAAAAATCTAGACTCAAAAAACATCATAAAGATTCACAGATATGTTTTATGTAACTATGTACGTGGAATTTTCAATCTTCAAATTTTTTTCTCATTTTCCAGGTCCACCAATCGAAGTGAATATAACAGCTCACGTGACAACAATCAGTGCAGTTTCGGAAGTTTCAATGGATTATACACTCGATTTATATCTTCGACAAATTTGGAAAGATCCCAGATTATCTTGGGAATCTGATGTTGAAGATTCGCTGACAATTGGTATTGAAATGGTCAAATCCATCTGGACACCTGACACTTTTTTTCCGAATGAGAAAAAATCATTTTTTCACGAAGCGACTTCGCATAACTCATTTTTGAGAATTGATAGTCATGGAAATGTTTTGAGAAGTATTCGATTGACTGTAACTGCTAATTGTCCGATGAGTTTGCATACGGTAAGTGGAATTGGGTCAAAAGAACATGGGATACTGTAGCTGAATTTAAAAGCTGCTCTCAAACCGAATTTTCGGATTTTTGATCTACTCATAAAAAATTAGAGAAATAGAAAAACTAGAAGACAATATTGAAGCCAAGTTCTTTCCCCACTTTAAGACCTTTCCTATTCACTTTTTATTTTTTTCAGTTTCCATTGGACAAACAAGAATGTGCATTGGAAATCGAAAGTTATGGTTATTCAACTCGTGATATAATCTATCATTGGCATCAAGAAAATGCGGTGACAATTGATGAAAATGTGCATTTAGCACATTTCACAATTGGAGAACACAAAATTGTTGAGCGAGTTATCTCATTATCAACTGGAAATTATTCGAGACTCACCGCTTTTTTCACTTTCAAAAGGAATATTGGTTTTTATTTGATTCAAATCTATTTTCCGTCGAGTTTGATTGTTGTTATTTCGTGGGTTTCGTTTTGGTTGAATCGAGAAGCTGTTCAAGCGAGAGTTGCGATTGGTAAGTTGAAAAAATGGGCTGGATGGTGTTAGGCTCAAAATCTTTTTCAAAAATTAAAAGACTGAAATTCTGCAAAACCTTTTTTTTGCATTTTTTGATGCCACAAAATTATTTGATCCATCAAAAAATGTGAACACTAAATGAATAATTCAACCCCTAATACATAATTACATCTATCAAAGTGCGAATATTCACAGACTTATGTCACGAACACGAACATTTATATTTTTGACGCCAAAAATATTAATTAGGGGATTTTTAGAGCTGGAATGTCCATCTGGAAAATTGAGATTTTGGGATTGAGAAATTGAAGAAGAAGGTATCGAAAAAAAATCATACAAATTAGAAAATACAGAAATTTTGAAACAGTGAAGTTTTTTTGAGAAGAAATATTTTTCAAGTACCAAATTTCGTCACGTGGCACAGATTTTAGAAAAATTACCAACATTTTGAAACGTATTTTTTTGGACAAAAATTATTTGAATTGAACTTCCGGTGAAAAGTTATTTATTGCATCACAAATGGTGTACAACAAATAAGTATTAGAAATTAACAAAAAGATAAATGAATAATTCGAACACAGTTTAACTCGAAGTTATTTTTTTAATATCCAAATTACCACCCAAAAATTACGTCAAATATCTTTTCAATAATAGAAGGGGTGTTAGTTGGGGCCACAATCATAGCTACACTGCTCCACAAAAAGATAACCTCACCCCTCATTTTTCAAAAAAATCGAAAATTTGAATTTTTCGAAAAAAGTTTGTTTTTGAAAAACATGTCAAATTCGGATACTAATTCATCCCTGAAAACAAATTTCAGATTTGGTAAGCGCTGAAAAAAAAATTGAGAATTTTCAAAAAAGCCGATTTGCCAATCCACATAATGATAACCTCACCCCATGTTTTTTGACGAATTCGGACTTTTTAGTCGGAGTTAGTCACCCAAAATGTGTTAATGTGTGGTTGGTGAGTTTTTAATCTTAAAAAACCCAGTGCCACGTTTCCAACAAGTTGTGAGCATCAGATTTGGAGCATTGCGATGTAAATAGCATTTTTCAAACATTTTATACAGATGTTGCTATTTTTTCATTTTTTTTTCAATGTTTGACGTTCAAGACGATCCAAATGATCTGTTTTAAGCTCATTATGGTAAAAAAATTGGAAAACATTGAAAAAAAAGAAGAAAACAATCGAGATGCGAATTTTGAATTTCGCGCTGATTGAATATTTGGAGCACCCACGACGTAAACTTTTGAAAATTACTGTTTTTTTTTGTTTTTCAAATTGTTTTCTAATGATCAATACTTTTCTAACATCCCACATCAAATTTTCATCCAAAATGCCGCGAGGAAAGCCTCTCTCTGATTTTGAAAAAGGGCAAATTACAGCCAAAAAAGATCAACGACTTTCAAATCGACAAATCGCAAGAAATTTAGGCCGTAGTCCACGAGTTATCAATAATTATGTTAACGATCCGCGAAATTATGGCACCGGAAAATGTCCTGGTCGTCTGAGCTTTCGATTTGTCGATTTGAAAGTCGTTGATCTTTTTTGGCTGTAATTTGCCCTTTTTCAAAATCAGAGAGAGGCTTTCCTCGCGGCATTTTGGATGAAAATTTGATGTGGGATGTTAGAAAAGTATTGATCATTAGAAAACAATTTGAAAAACAAAAAAAAACAGTAATTTTCAAAAGTTTACGTCGTGGGTGCTCCAAATATTCAATCAGCGCGAAATTCAAAATTCGCATCTCGATTGTTTTCTTCTTTTTTTCAATGTTTTCCAATTTTTTTACCATAATGAGCTTAAAACAGATCATTTGGATCGTCTTGAACGTCAAACATTGAAAAAAAATGAAAAAATAGCAACATCTGTATAAAATGTTTGAAAAATGCTATTTACATCGCAATGCTCCAAATCTGATGCTCACAACTTGTTGGAAACGTGGCACTGGGTTTTTTAAGATTAAAAACTCACCAACCACACATTAACACATTTTGGGTGACTAACTCCGACTAAAAAGTCCGAATTCGTCAAAAAACATGGGGTGAGGTTATCATTATGTGGATTGGCAAATCGGCTTTTTTTGAAAATTCTCAATTTTTTTCAGCGCTTACCAAATCTGAAATTTGTTTTCAGGGATGAATTAGTATCCGAATTTGACATGTTTTTCAAAAACAAACTTTTTTCGAAAAATTCAAATTTTCGATTTTTTTGAAAAATGAGGGGTGAGGTTATCTTTTTGTGGAGCAGTGTAGCTGAGAATATTTAGATTCAGATTGAAATTTTTCTTTTGGAGTCGAGTATTTATATCAATTAAAAATGAGAAATATTACATATTCTTATCAAAAGTGGCACAATAAATGTCAATTGGTCATAAGGGTTTTCCAAAACAGAAATATTTCATAAGAAAGATGTATGCTTTTGATTTTTGAAAAAAAAGAATTCCGGTCCAAAAAATGCCACGTGTCTATTTTTTCAGGTGTTACAACAGTTTTAACAATGACAACTCTGATGACAAGCACAAATGCAAGTTTGCCGAAAGTTAGTTATGTCAAAAGTTTGGACATTTTTCTTGGTGTCTGCTTTTTTATTGGTGAGTTTGCACCATTTTTTTGCGCCAATACAAATATAATTATTTCTTCAGTTTTCGCCTCACTTTTGGAATATGCTGCAATTGGATATTTGATGAAACGAAATCGAAATGTTCCAGAAGCCTCTCCGGTACAGTACTACGAGACAGGTACGGTATTGAAAGTTTTAAACTACAGTAAAGTACAGTACACCCTTTGTAGAAGAGTTTTTCGAACTCGAAAAACATCCGAATTTTATTCGGGGTTTTGTGGATTTTTGTGAGTTTCTCATTTCAATGCCTTTGCTGCTTTATTCGGTTTTTTCCCAGCCAGTCCCAAGAAAATGCCACGTGGAAAAAAATTGAAAAAAATATTTAAAAATTATTTTTGCAGGCGATGGTGTTTTGAAACGAGAAGCGAGTGAAAAAGGTGGAAGAAAGAGGAGTCGAAATCGAAGACAAAGTTTGAAGGTGGGTACTTTTTGCCACGTGGCAGAACATTTTTGAATAAGCTTAAAATTGTAATTTTTTGAAATTATATGGGGATTCAATCTTACTGAAAATTTATTTTACGAATAAAAAAAATCTGAAATATAGTTTTTATGAATTTTCGTAAGTTTTGATGAAAGAAACGTTCACTAGATGAATTGTGTACTTTTAAATTCAGACACAGTATCCCATGCTCCTTTAAATTACTGTAGATTGGTGCGATATCTTGAGAAGATCATTTTGAGTCTAAATACCATAGGGTTACTGTAGCGACATCGGTTCACGCGGAGCGAGTGTATGTCCCTTTAACTTTGCCTACAGTATCCCACATTGCCACGTGGAATTTCGGCACTGAAAATCCTTGTTTTTTTTCTGTTTCTGGCGCCAAAAGTACATTGCCGGTGGACGAGAATTTCTCACTTTCTCATTTTCTCTCTTGGGAACAAAAAAAAACCGCCCGAAAAAAACAATGTTTTTTTGATGTTTTAAAAATAGCTCGTGCAATTCGAACATTTTTTGGGGGAACGAAAAAAATTTTTTTTAAGTGAATAAAACAAGTTCACACGGTTCTTGAGTTACTTAGTTGTTTCACGCGAGTGGCTAGAAATTGATATTTTGAAACAAAAGAAGTCTGGGGTCAAAAAATAAGGGATTATTAACAGCTCCCTTTAAATTCCGGCTACAGTATACCATGTTTTATAGAGTACTGTAGATTGTTGCGAGACCTTGAAATAGGGATACTATTAATAATTTCTAGCGCGAATGTAGATCGAAAATTCCGCAGAGCGGGTGTATGTCCCATTGAGTCTAGATACAGTATCTCATGTTCCTTCAAATTCCACGTGGCAGGGATGTTAAAAATGCTATTTTTAGCGCAAAAATTTGAACCACGTCATCACATTTGTATTGTTGGCTCTCAAAAAACTGACCACTCCAACTCTGTTCATTTTTTCGTTGGATTTTTCCCAAGGGAACACATAATTCTTTCTTTTTTTTCGCTCTGAAAACAACAACACCATCCATTTTTTGCCGACTTTAGAAATTAGAAATCATGGGGATTTTTATTGGGAAAATTGGAAACAAAAAACAAAATGCTGGAGAAAAACAAGATAGATTTTATAATTGAGTTACAAGAAGATAAACAGTGTTTTTTGGCGTCAAAATAATTGGAGGGATTTTTGGTGTGGGAATTTGAGGGGCGCCAAAAATGACTTGATAGATTGAAATTTATATTGTAGCTGAACTTAAAGGAACATACCCCTCGAAGATTGAAAACAGTTACAGTTCTTTTTAGGAACAGTGTATGTTTCTTTAAATTCAACTACAGTATCGTGATGCCACGTGGAAATATGTATTTTCAAAAATTTCAGAAATCTTTTTTTCGATCATCAATCATTTTTTTCGTTCCAAAAATAACAGAATTTTTAATTTTCTGCCAAAATTTTTTGGAAAAATAACTCAATTTTCTTTGAATTAGTCAAAAAAAAAGTTTGAAGAGCACTTGGAAAATTTGAAATTAAGTGCAACACAGCAAAAAGGGATTTGGCTAAAAATAGAATTTGTATTTTCAGAATTACACGCAAAATAATAATGGAACACATCGACGTGGAAGTTCGAGTGAACAAATTGATCAAAGAATTCCATTGTTATCAATGGTTGCAATGCCACCAATTCCATTTAAACCGAGAAAAGTTTGGGGATTTTTCAGGCCTGCGCAGGTTAGTTAAGGAATTTGAATTAATGAATTGCTCAGATTAAGACGATCATTTTGACACTTTAAAAAACTCTGAAATAATTTCTATCAAAAATCATAAGTTGCAAAAGTACATTCAAAGTTCACATAAAAATCCCACCAAAAATGTCAAACCTCTCTTATATATTTTTTTTCCAGGTCGATTTATTCTCACGATTTGCATTTCCAATCTTTTTTGTCATATTTCATATCATTTATTGGACCTATTATATCAATCAATAATTTTTTGAATATTTATATTTTTTTTTTTTTTTGAATTCGGGTATTTGTTTTTGTGCCTTTGTGAAATTGAACCTAAATTTGAATATAAAAAATATTTGTTTTTCTAATATAGAAACTTTATTGAAATTAATTACCAAAAGAATGTTATACCAAAATATTTCAGGCTTTTTGATATCTAGCTGGACATGGACAATATCCAGCATCAATTCCAGGTTCCCCAGGTGGCGCGTGTTCTCCACAATGTCCACTTTTACCCGGTGTTCCTGGTTGTCCTGGAATTCCTGGATGTCCAACAGCTCCTTGTTGACCTGGTTGTCCATCTCCTCCTGGTGGACCTGGTGGTCCAGTTGGCCCTCGAGGACCTGGTGGACCAATTCGACCTGGTTGTCCTGGACGATATTGTGTTCCTGGTTGTCCGCGTTGTCCTGGTGGACCTGGTCGACCGTTTTGTCCAGGTCTTCCAGCATCTCCAGGTTCTCCGGGACCACCAAGTCCTCCTGGCGGACCTGGTTGTCCTGGTCTTCCTGCATCTCCTGGTAGTCCTGCACTTCCAGGTCCTCCGGGTGATCCACGTGGACCTGGACGACCTGGTGGGCAGCGAATACATCCTCCAGGAAGATCATGAGTAATCGCGACCAATACACCCGGTGCTCCTGGTTGCCCATCATCTCCTGGATTTCCAGGTTCACCTGGTGCTCCAGGACTTCCTGGTTCTCCAGGTGGTCCAGCTGGACAATCTCGACTACGTTCTCCACAATTACATTGCTCAGGATATTGATTGATTTGACGGGTGGCACGAACTCGAAGTTTGACAAGAGTTCGGAAATGAAGAGTGGCTGGAGTTGTAGAAGTGGATGACATTAGTGAGGGATCTGAATGTTTGCTGACAAGACGTTTCCACGTGTCTTGTGTGATAACCTGGAAAAAAGAGGAAGGAAGTTAGTAATAAATAAGAGGTTTTAGGCGTCGGCTTCAAATCACTTGAAATTCAACGAGAAAATCAACGTGACACAACTTGAATTAAAAAGAATGTGTCCCTTTAAATCCAGCTACAGTATCCCATATTTCTTTAAAAATTCCACGCGTGATAAAGTATCCCATTAGAACTCACTCTAAATTGCACCAATTCACTTTCAAAATCATCCTTGAAACTCTCAATTTCATTTTTCATCACCAAAACCGTGTACAAAGTTGTCAGAATAAATACTAAAACAGCGGCCGAACCGCCGAAAATCACAAAATTTCCCATTTTTTGGGATGGGCCTTGATTTTCTGGAAACAATTCGCGACCAATTTTTGATTGTGTTTGGTTTCAGTTTATATAGCAAAAACATTGTCAGATAAGAAGACAAGAAAAAAGCGGAACCGTTTTTTTCCGTGATTTTTTGAAAACCGGTTTTTAAATAGCGGGAAAATGTGGATTGATTCTGTGTCTGATTTTTGGTGGTTTTGTTATTGCCACGTGGCATGGTGAAAAATATTTGCGCTAAAAGTTAAAATTTTCAACTTTTAAATAATGAAACTTCAGAACTCTTGTAATCAAATTTTCCGAATTTTGAATTTTTTATTTTCGCGCCAAAATTCCACGTGGCTCAAAAATTTCATTTTTTTTCGAATTTCCCTCTAATTTTCTTCATTTCTCATTTTTTTCCAATTTCCTCACCTCGCCCAAAAAATCCATTTTCTCATTTTTTTTTTCTCTTTTCAATCTGAAAATGTCATTTTTCAATCTGTTTTCGACATTTTCTAATCTTTTCTCTGCGTCTCTTTCAATTTCAAAAAGAATCGATCAAACTATATAAATTTACCCGGTTTTAATAAAATTAAATGGATGTGCTGCTCTTTTTTCGCTCTGTTTTTGGCCTGCCAAAAATGTCATCTTTTTCTCTGTCCTCTCCCGATTCCTCACAATCTTTCATCTTTTCTCTGCTTCTCTGCACTCTCTTTTCTCTCGTTTTTTCTTTATTTACCACGAAGACAAAACCGAAAACATTGAAGAATTTCCGGTCGATTTTTGTGGTGCTTGAAAAATGGCACTACTTTTCGATCCGAGTTTTCAAATTTTACGAGAAGATCAAAGTGTCAAGGTTTTCAATGCGATTTTATGTGCATCGCAGATTTTTGGTGAGTTTTTTTTTGTAGATTTGATTTGAGGTCAAAAGTACAACCCTCGGAAACCAACCCTCGAATGTTTAACCCTCGTCATTTTGTACAACCCTCGTGTGTTTAACCCTCGACGTTTTCTGATTTACCCTCGTCATTTCAAAAAAAAATTTTTTTCAATTTCAGTTGTCATTTTTTGAGGCGAGGAATCCTCGGATCTAGTTGTTAGGAAAAACTTTAAATTTTCACACGATGTCAGAAATACTTGTTTTTTTCATATGAAACATCGAATTTTGTTGAAAAAACATTTTTCTTGGGCGTTCACTAAGCCTAAGCTTTATAAAGAGAAATGAAGTTTTTTCCGAAAAAAATCATTTCGAAAATGAAAAAATTAATTTTTGAAATGACGAGGGTAAATTTGGAAATTTCGAGGGTTGAACACACGAGGGTTGTACAAAATGCCGAGGGTTAAACATTCGAGGGTTGGTTGCCGAGGGTTGTACTTATGACCTTGATTTGAGGGTTGGGGTGGCATTTTACAGACCTATAAAGGTATTTTGAAATTTTTAGCTTCGACTTAAACTTGCGGGATTCTTTTTTTCAAAAAGAAAAAAATATTATGAAAATTTTGAAACAGTGAAAAAATTAAATTCAGAAAATATTTTAAAGATGCTTTAAAAGCTGAAATCCACGTGGCACTATTGAAAACTTTCAAAAAATTTCATTTCATTTCATTTTTGATTCCAAATTACATGAAGAAACTACAGTGTCTACATTTTTTTTCTAATTTTGAAATAGTGAATTTTAGTTGAAATTTTCAGCACTTTCATAAATTACTTTTTCACACTTTTTCCTTCCTCAAATATTCTTCCATATTTTCAGGTGGTTTGGCAGTTGGCCTAGTTGCAATTTGGATGTCAGCTTATGAAGATGGTTATGCATGGAATGAAAATCCGGACAAAGAATTTAATTATCATCCAACTTTTATGATAATGGGAATGGTATTTTTGTATGGTGAAGCGATTTTGGTATACCGTGTATTTAGAAATGAACGGAAGAAGTTTAGCAAAACATTGCACGTCGTTTTACATTCCGTCATTTTAGTTTTTATGTTCACCGCGTTGAAAGCTGTTTTTGATTATCATAATTTGCATAAAGATGCTGATGGAAAACCAGCTCCAATTGTTAATTTGGTTTCATTACATTCTTGGATTGGAATGGCTGTTGTTATTAGTTTTTGTATGCAGGTTAACATTTTTTTAAAATTTTTTTCAAGTAGATAAACTTAAAGCAATCCTCTTTTTTTAGTACGTCATTGGTTTCGTCACCTATTTTTTCCCTGGTCTTCCAATTCCAATTCGTCAACTTTTAATGCCATTTCATCAATTGATCGGAGTTATTATTTTTATTTTTGTTTCGATTACTGTTGGAATGGGAATATCTGAAAGAGCTGCATGGAAACATACGTGAGTTTTGAATATTGTTTTAAAAAACCCCCAAATTTTTTTGCAGTTGTTGGACAAAAAAAGGTGAAATGTGTGGTCAACAAGCCACGTCATCATTCGTCGGAGTTTTCACATTCCTCTATACAATTTGTGTTCTTTTATTGGTTTTGAATCCACGTTGGAAAAGACATCCACTTCCAGAAGAAGAAGGATTATCACATTTGACATCATCAACACATGATATGACTGATTGATTGAAAGATCTCGATATGACTTGGTAACTTGCCACGTCATAACTAATTATTGTAACTAACTAAATTATTTTCAAGAAAAATGTGAATAAAAGCATTTTGTGTTAAAACAGTTTGCTATTTCAATAATAATTACACAAAAAATGAAATAAAACAAATACTAGAAAGAAATACAAAAAAATAAAATGAATACTGTGAGATCTCAAATGTGGATACTGTATGTACCTTTAAATTGCGCCGATAAATGACAAAAATGCGGCTTCGTTTGATTGATTGAAAAATGTGGCGATTGGTGGATGATTTGTGACTGAAAAGATTGAATAAGGCGAGTTTTAATGCTGAAAATCCACGTGGAAAATTTTGAAGCTAAATTTCTCCACACAGTCTGCCACGTGGTATCAGTTTAATTTTTGTCTCATAACTTTAGTTTTGAAATCCCCCTTTCGGAACATTTTTCAAAGAAATTATCACTTTTTAAATCTTTTTTGCAATTCCCAATTTTCCCCTCAAAAAATGCTCACCATTTTCGACTTTTTCCTTTTCATTACAATTATCATCGATAGTAATTTTTGCTCTTTTTTGTTCCATCAATTTATTCCAACAAATTCGATATTTATTTTCACCATATTCATATTTTTCAATATCAATTTTCGAATTTGGATCCATATTTTCCGATATGACGTCATCAGGCAACATTTCAATCGATTTTTGTTTTCGTCGACTTAGCTGGAAAAATAAAGGGATTGAAAGAATTGGAAAATTAACACGACGTGGATTTTTTAGGCTATTTCTTGATCTCAAAGTTGAATTCAACTGAGAGTTATTTTGAATTTCAAACAATTTCAAATATAATCTCTCACCGCCATTTTAGTTGTCATAACAACTCGATCCAATTCTGTCAATATTCCTTGATGTTTTACTCGACTTCGATGTGCATCAGTCTTTTCATGTTCATACATTTGTTGCACTGTTTTTCCACAAAATTGACAATAAGTTTCTTCATCTTCCAATTTGTAATTCAACTTTTTCGCTGGTTGAAAATCGCCGCGCAGAAATTGATCAAAATCTCGAGTTCGTCTTTCAGTCAAAGAAGGATCAGCTTGACGAAATACACTAAATCCAGCATCATTTCCAGTATAAAATTGGGAAAATAAGCATTTATCGATTATCTGCAAAAAATATGGGGAATTATTGAAAGTGAAAAATGGAGGGAAAACTCTGAATTCTATGGATTGAGCTAGAACTAACACACAAAAATTTTAGAAAAATTTTCTGACTTACCCTAACATCGGGTCTTTTTCTTGGAACATCAATTCGAACAAAACTTTTTGAGGATGAAGAAGATTTTCGATTATTTGCATTTGTTGTTGTTGATATATTACAACTTCTTCTTTTCAAATATTCTTTTTGCTGGTGTAATTCCGGAGTGTTGTTTACCACTTTTGTCGTTGTATTTTGTGTGATAGGTAATCTTGAAATAGCTTTCATTGTTCCAGTTGAATTTGTTGCTGATGCTGTTTTTGTTTTTCCTTTTGCCCAACGTGTTATTTGTTTCATAAATGTTTCGACTGTTCGAATCTGCAAAAAATAGACAATTTAGAATTTTAGATTGAAAGTGGACCGTTTTTTCAAAAAATTAGACGATTCTGAGGGAACACCTTGAAAAATTAATTTTGTGTTCGAAAAATAAAAAAAATTTTCAACTTTTTCAATTTTTTCTGGAGAAATATTGGTAATTTTAAAGTATTTCAAATGTTTTTCTCAAAAAATCTCACCTTAATTTTTCTCTGAACAGCTTCTCTCAATAACGACGGCAACGCTTTTAACATCTGAAAAGATAAACCACTTATTTTAACAATTTCAAGAAAAAACTCACTTTTTCACTCGGATTCTCAATGTCCACTTTTTTCTGCTCAATTTTCAAGGCCCATGCATGATCAGAAACAACTACCTAAAAATTGAAATTAGTAATTTTAAAAATCTTGAATTTCTATCAAAACATCTACTTACCCATGGTAATTTTTCCTCATGATAAGTTACAACAATTTCTCCTCCATGTTTTCGAATTGCTGAAGATACGGTATTTCGATTTTGACGATTATCGATTTCGAGAAGAAATCCACGACCCTGCAAAACCAAATTTTGAGTCAAAAATGCTGGATTATTGAGGAAGTGTAGGATTTTATAGAAAACTTCGAAATTTTCATGAAAAATAACTTCTAGAGCTGGAACTTTGTGATTTTCCTTGAATTTTATATATAAAATTACGTTTTCAAAGTTGGTTCCGTAGTTTTTTTCAAATTGAATACTAGAATTCTCATTCAAAAGTTATGTAATATTCTAAATTTTTTAAGAGAAAAATGGGAATTTTACATTAAATCTTCAGAAAATTAAAATGTATACAAAAATTCCTTTTTTTTTCGTAATGTTCTCCAAAAAAACTCACATTCAAGCTAAAATTGGCGGCTGAACTTGTGCTCGCAAAATTATTCGAGTTCCTCGAACTCGAACTCGCCACGTGGCTTTGTCTCCTCGAATCGCTTGCCATTCAAACGAAAAACTAGAAAAAATAATAAAATTCGTTTCCCGCGGCGAAAATCTGCAAACACCAAATTTGACGACATTTTTCTAAAAAAAAATTCCTAGCGAATACCGAAACAGAAAATAGGCACTTTTGGGGTCAAAATACACCAGATTTTTCGAATTTTATTCATGAGGTTAAAAAAAGATAATTTTTAATTATTTAAAAAAAACATAAAGAAAGAAAAAAGAAAACAAATTCAGAATGCAATCAACAAGGAGCAGGAGAGGGGTATTTTGAGACAGGGTAATAAGAAAAACAACAAATTCTCTATGGCTTAGGCTTATTTTGATTTTGAGCATATAAAATTCCAGGGAAAAAGAAAACAAAAAAGAAAGAATAACTCTAATTAGTATCTAAATATACACCTTTTTAACAAATAAAAAAACAAGAAAAAACATTAGTTCTACATTTCCTAAATATCCTAAATTTAAATTTTCAACTAATTTACTCTAATTTCTAAATGCTATTTAATCTAGGGTTTCAGTTTCAAGTTGATTGGCTAGAATTGATTTTTGATCGGAATTTTCGACGGCAGAATTTGTGGCGATTTGAGAAGGAGCAACAAGATTTTGTGTGGAGATGATGAGAATACCATTAATTATATTGAGAACATCGAAAATTGATTTGACACTTGGAGTTTTGACCTGAAATTTTGGACATTTTTAATGATCTTCCTTTTTTCACAGGAAAGTCTGTTTTTTCCCGAAATTTTGAACGATGTTTTGACTTCGTGTAGCTTTCCGAATATGTCAAATAAAGAAAACCCTTTGCATTTTACACCGGGATGCCGTTTTTATCACATTTTTTTTTGAAACACTAACGATTCAACTCAATTTTTTCAATAAAAACTATATAAAAAAAACTTACATGAATCAATTCACTGATAGTTGTCTTATTATTTGCATCCATCATTTTCTTTTGGAAAGTAACAGCTTGTTGTGTCAAAGTTCTCAAATATTCTCCAGATTCTTGTGTTCGATAATGGTTTTCTCCATACAATTCCTTGAATGTCGCATATGTTTCTTTTTCAGCAACCAAAGCCGGTCGGAAATCTCCTCTCATTGCCAAAGTTCTTGCAATCAAATTAGTGATCAATCCAGATTTCAATTTCTTTGGTTCACCAATTTGTTTCGAAATTCGATCGGCTGAATGCAAGAATTTGAGAGCTGTTTCGTAGTCTTGCATTGTGAACAATATAGTTCCAATATTAGCATCAATTTGAGCCATCAATGGATGTTTTTCACCAAAAACAACATTCAACAAATATCTAGCTCTGTAGAGTGGTTTCAATGATTCAGGGAACAACAAAGATGTGAATGCATAATGAGCCAAACTGATCTGAAAAACAATAATATTGAGGATTTTCCATCAGTTTCCTTTCAAAAACTAACATATTCAACAATAGTTGCTCCAGCATCTAATCCAATCAATCTTTCACTCATAATTGTTGCTCGATATTGTTGATGCAAAGCTTCGGCAGATTCTCCCATAACATGTGACAAACGAGCCAAAGCATGTAATGGTTGTGGCATATCTTGATGCATAATACCGTATACAGCAGTCATTAGGCTGATTGATTCACCAACACATTCGAATGCATCACGTGGAGAACCCATTGACATTGCATGTTGTCCACGAACCATCATTTTCTTGGCATCAGCGGTGAATGGCTGCAAGGAGGAAAATAGGGCTAGGTTGTTTCAGTATTGCAGTTACATTTGTTTTCAGAAATAAAAAAGGTTTTCATAACTTCACATGAAATTTTTTGAAACTTTCAATGGTTTTTTCGCAGCTGACAAATTGTTTTCCTCGATTTTCCTATAGTTTTTACAGATGATACGCTTTCAGGTTTTTTCTCGAAACTTCATATTTTTAATTCACAACTCTCACCTGTTGATGTTTAATAACTGGATAAACATTGATAATATCATCATCAGTGAAAACAAGTTTCTTTCCATTTGAATTATCCAATGAATAATCTCTTGCTGCAATTTGAAGACCCAAAACACGACAAATTCGACGAAGCAAAGCGGTTTTTTGAATATCATGAAGTTCACAGAATTGTTCCAAACTTTCAGATTCAATTGGATAACCATAATAAGATGTTGATTCTTCAACAATATTTGCCCAAAGTGATTGAGTTGTTAATGTTGACCAAGCTGAGCCCGAACGTTTTTTGCCATTTTTCTTCGAGTTCTGAAAATTAAAACATGTATGAAAATGATACGTTTGAAAATAGCGCCATTCTAACCTTCTTATTAGCCGCTCCTTGTGTTGGTGAAACATCAACAGTCACTGAACCAAACAAGCAATTCAAAATATGCGCCAAACTTGTTGCCAATTGTTCCGAACTTGTTTGAACATTAATTTTGCGAAGAACGTGTTTAGCAGATCTTGCAATCAATTCCGAAAGAACAAGTGGTCGAGCAAATGAATTTGTTGTGTCAACGTGTTTTGCAACATCTCCCAAATATCGAATATTAATTCCTTTCATATGCATATTATCCGACAAACCCTCTCCATCAATTGGCATCAAAGAACACTCGAGCAATGATTTGGCGAGTTCAGGAATTTGAGTTGTCAAAACAAATTCAGCGGCTTCAATAACCAATTGTCTTTGTTTTTCAAGATTCTCTGATGGCGCATGTTTAATCAATGGAGAAAAACAATCTGGATTGAATTTAATCTCATATTGATCATCTTTCAATGAATGAATTTCAGCATATGCTTTCAACAAAGCTTTTTCCAAAATCGAATTATTCTCAAAAGTGACTGGTTTATCTTCACTGATATCAACAAATGCTTGAGATAAAAGATTTTCAGCTTCTCCCAACAATTTGATTCTTTCCTCATTTTTCGATTCATTCGCTTCAATAACTTCGTTTCTAATAAATCCAGCAGATGATTTGATGAATTCAACGAATTTCGATTCGCAGAACAAATCAATCAATTCTCTTCGAAGAGCTGCGAGTTTATGCGGGAATTTTCTTGGGAACCCGTGCTTTTTCGAAATCTCCGATACTCCAGCATCTTCCAAGAAATGAACATCTGGTGGCATTGTTCGCAATAAATCGAGAACATATTTTCGACCATCATTTCCAATTATTCCTTTTGTTTCATAACTTGTGAACAATTTCAATTCTTTTTCTTCGCCATCTTTTGTTGTAAGAACATTATGAGGAAGAATTTTGAGTTGTTTTCCAACATCAGCCAATAATTCATGATATGATTCATCAGACACAATAGTTTTACCAAAATCAATTGATCCATAGATCACTGATTGTTCTTGTTCACGTTCCAAAATTCCTGGAATAATACTTTGAGCAGTTACTCGATATCCACGATAATCAAAGATTGCCATTCCAAGAACATTGAGTTTTGGATCTTCCAAACTTGCAATTGCACGAACACCTTGTAAATCAGCTGAAGTTGCAGCAAATGCAGCTGCATCTCCTCCCAATTCTTTATAATGATCTTTGACATCAAAACCGAGACTGAAGAAAATATTGTTCCAAATGTACATGTGTGTTTTTCTTTCATCTCCTGGATTGATTGCAACAATATTTCCATCGATAATTGCTTGTGCTCCTTTTGCTGCCGCATTTACGAAATCCGCATGGATTTTATAATAACTTCTATCGCGAACAGCTCTCTCGTTCAAATTTCCTCTTGGCATTTCGTAGGTTGTTTGAAGTTCCTCATTCCAATCGCGAAGAAGTCCTGGCATATTATCTGGAAAAATGGAAATAGGGGATAGGTTATTTGGGTTATTTTTCGGATCGAAATTTATCCTGGAATTTTTTCAAAAAAAATAATACCGCGGCTAAGTTTTCAGTTTTTCAAAAGAATAAATTTCCAGAAAAGCTTAGCAGTTCTCATTATATTTTTAGTTCATAAATTACCTTCAAATCCAACTCTAAATGGTTCAGTCAATTCTTCAGCACGAATTGGATCTTCGGTAAAAGTATCAATTCGATTTGTTGGTGCAATCCACGAAGCAGTCGGATAACTTGTTGGAATCTTTTCAACCATAGTTTTCTCATTTCTTCTTTTCATCAACAATGGATAATTCTTTTTGAAAATTGGACTAACATTTTGCAAAAGTTCGACAAGACTGTGATGAACAGTTTTATGAGCGTTTGATTGTGTTGGATCAAATTTGGAGTCTTGTGAATTATTGATATAGAATCCTTTTGTTGCACATGTCACATGATAAGTGCGATTCTCAGCAGTAACAATATCAATATACAAAACATCTCCTCGCAATTTTCTTGGTCCCGGTGGTGGATTAAATGGTGAAACACTGACACTTTTCACTGCAATGATTGGTTTTTGTGGTGGGACAAGAATATGAGCAAATGATCTTTCTTTGCTCAATGGCAAAATATGATCAGGTGGAAGAAAATCGTTTTTCCATTCTCCCAATCGATTTGATGGATCAGATTGCAAATTGACAGTTGGCAAAAATGTTGGAGAACCATCAGTGTTGCAAGCTGGATCATGTGGATCTTGGTTGAGTCCAACTTTGAGAATTTCACGAAGTTGGCGGAGATGAAGACGAGCTTCGCGGACAGTGTATGGTTCTAAAAATTGAATGGCATTTATTTATTTATAGAGAAGACTGGATTTTCTTACCATCTACAACAGAAATAGTGCAACCATCAACGAATCCAGGAACATTTCGAACTTCGGAATAATTATCAATTTGATTTCCATTAATAGCCAATGAAAAACATGTTCGATGACAAGTTTGTTCGCGATCGAGTAATGTTTGAAACAATTCTTGAACCAATTCCGTGTCGTGAACCTTTAATTTTAAAATATATTAGAAATGACCAAAAAATAGGTTAATCACACTTTTAAATACACCCCACGTCAACTCTCAAAAAGATTTTAAAATTAAAAACAAAAATAAACGTACATTGAGATCAAAGGGTTCTCCGACAGTCGGTTGGACAGTTACAGTGAGCATTTTGTCGGTGGTTTGAGCGTTTTCGAGATCCGATTCGGGTGTGTTCACCGATGAATGACCAGAATCATTGTCCTCTGCTTTGGAAAGACTCTCAATCACTGCTGGTTGCGCAACTTCCAACTCGGAACCCAAAGTCATCTGGAAAAAAATAGAGAATAATAAAGAGAGAAAGAAAGTATCTAGAGAGAAGAATAGAAAACAATGAGAAGAAAAGATAAGATAATAGCAATAGGAGAGCCGGGAATGGTCCTTTGATCTTTGACATCCTGGATTTTTATGAACTTAGGTTAATTCAGGATGTCACTGAACAATTAGAATTACGCTTTTCAAATGGAATAAAACATTAAAATTCAATTTTCTAATAAAAAACATTACGGTTCCCTTAAAACAGCATTCTCGAGATCTAAGAATCTATTTTTTATAGTGGCATTTTTTTCTTAGGTACTCCTACTTAATTTTTATTTTGAAAAAACGAACATATAAAATGAACTTAATTCAAATTTTTCACACAGAACATCAATTATCAAAAATTGATCAGATCCTTCAAAACTATGATGCAAATTTATAGTTTTATCGAAATTAACGATCAAAAAGCTCAAAATTTCAAAGTTCGGACCTGTTTCCATTCCAGATTTAATTATTCTTTATGAGAGCTCGAAGCTCTTCATTCCGCTAGCTCAAAATTTGAACCAAAAGGTATCTCCACGATTTTTAAAGATTCCGAATTTCTGTCTGATTTCCCTAGTATTTAGAAGAAAACTAAATACACCTAGACTATTTTTCATGGACATTTCGAATTTTCACATTTATAAGTCTTAAAATTAAACAGAAAATCTTAAAATCCTCATCAAAAACCCAAAAACTAGGGAAAAAGTGAAAATGAAAAAGTTTAAAGTACCAGGGATGCGTCAATCGCCGAGGTTGGCGTCTTTCTCGTTTTGCTGACGCACAAAATGTAGCTAACGCTGAAAAGAAAACCAAACAAAAAAAGATAACTAATTTCAAGCACGTGAAAAATATGACGTAAGTACGTGGTGTCGAGTTTCACGTGAAACTCACGTTTTTCGTGGCGCTGAAACTAGAACCGCCCATATTGAAATGCACCTTTAACTCGCATCTCGAAACGACGACTCTTCGCTGCGAGACCCAAAGTAAGTGTTTTTTTTTTCAGTTTTGTTTTCTTTCACTTTCGAAAACCTTATTCAATCAAAACAATTTTCAGATATTTGAAATTGAAATGTCGGAGGAAATTCAGCTTAAAGTGCCGAAACTTGAAGAAATTATTGAAGTGAAGGAGAAACCGAAGAAAATCATGTTTATGATTAAAGATGGTGTGAAAATTCAAGTGAAACCAAAATCCGAACAACAATCACAACAACTTCCAAAACCAAAACCATTGTTCAATCTTCAAGCATCTCCATCAACATCAGCAAGTGTGAATATCACAAATGCGAAGCCAATTGATCTCACAGCAATATTGGCGAGAAATAAAGTGATACCAACACCGAAGCTTGGCAAATTCTCATTTTCATTTACCAGCAAACCGAAACCTGCAGCTACTCCAGAACCAGAAGAAAAACCAAAAAGGGCATTGAAAAGACCAGCAAGATATATGGAAGAAGGAGAAGTCGATGAAAAACAATTGAATTTAGCTGAAGAAATGTTGAAAATTGTGCCAAGTTCTTCTACTTCAAGTTCAACAAAAAGTCCAACTGAATCATCAGAAAAATGCGGATGTTCACAAGCGATACCAGAAGTTGTAAAGTATGTTATTCTCTATACTCTATAGAAAACCTAACATAACTTGTAATTTTCAGCCAAATCCGTCGAATTTCATCTCGTCTTGATGTTCTTACTCGAATCATGCAATCCGCAATCAATGCGCCACATCGAGAAGCTGAATTGAAAGCTGAAAATACTCGTCTGAAATTGTTATTGGCTGCAAAAACGGGAAAATTATGAAATTTAATACTTGAATAAACTTGTTTCGCTTTAAAAATATGATTTGTAGATGAGATTGAAAATGAGGTTCATAGACCTTGAAATATTTTGTTTTTGATGAGAAAAATTAGTCAAAATGAAATATGATGGTTTTCATGAAGTAGGTCAACTTCAGGTCAAAAATCCACGTGTCAATTGAAATTTTGTTGCAGTATTGAAACGATTGTCTAATTTTATAATTTTAGTTGCAAAAAATGATTTATGACACGTCGATTTTTGACCGGAATTTGACCTTCTCACCAAAATTTCCCAATTTTTTCAAGAAAAAATTCAAACTGTTATTTCAGCTCCTCGAACCAAAAATGGAACCACCTCTGAAGTTCGCCAAACTCGAAGAAGAAAATGAGCGATGTTTAGAAATCGGAATCCGAATCAGCGACCTCGAATCCTCCGAATTCCCGAAATTTCGAAATCCCCAAAACAGCGATGAAATTCTAATGAATATCATGAAATTTTGCGCGTTTTTCAAAAAACGAATGGGAAAATCGACAAATGACACGATATTTGCAAATATCACTGATTTGATAATTCTGATGACTGGTGTTGAAAGAAGAACTGTTATTGAGAAAATGAGCGAATTTCAATTATTGGATTGGGTTACAAATTATGAGCCGGGTCGAATTGAATCTCCAGCTCAACCAAAAATTCCAACACAAATTGAAATGCCAAGTGGATCTCCAACAAATTATGAAACAATTGATGATTATCCCTCAACATCTATCCAATCTTCATCTTCTTCCTCATATTTAATGCAACAACCATCAACATCTTCTCGTGTTTTTGTTGCTCAAATTGTCAAAAAACCTGCACCTCCTCTTATTTCTCATCCTCCAGCCGCAATTATTCAAAGAAATCCAACACGATGTGTTATGAAGCAAGCACATCATATCATCAATAAATTGATTCTACAATATCCTTATTCGATTTTCACGTGGGAAAGTTTTTTGTTGGATATTCCGTCGAATATGAGCAGTTTTCCGACGAAATTGGTGAACACGGCATTTTCTCAACTCAAAGAACAGAAATTAATTTATCAATGTGATAGTAGAAGAAGTGAACAAACATTGTATATTGTAAAGGAAACGGTTAGTTTTTTTTGTAGAAAATGGGGTGAAATTGAAGATTTTGATGAAAAATGGGTTGAAGTGCATATTTTAATGAATTTTGGTTGAAAAAATATTTTTTGTCAAATGTTTGTATTGAAAAAAACAACTCAATTTTATATTTTTATGAAGTCCCCTAGCATTTTTAATCCCAAAAATTCAAAATGTTCTGTAAAACCGAAAATTCATCAATAGAGCGCATTTGTAAATTTCAGACGTTAGAAATACAATTTTGAACCAAAAATATTCAAATATTTCATATTATTGTCAATTTTTAAACCAACTTTCAATCTCACATTAAAAATTCAAATTTTCTTCAAAGCCCAATTTTTTTCATTAGAGCGCGTTTTCACAAAATGCTTCTTTTCTATAATATGTTTTTTTTCAGCGACCCCATTGTTTGAATCCTTTATATCTTTATGGTTATTCAGTCGAAGATTATATCGAAAATATGGTAATTCATTGCAAAACGCCATTATTCGACCAACTTCGAAACTTCGACGAAATTTTCCGACCAAATCCTGAAAATCCCAATTATTTTCCAATGTTGATGAATACTTTTGCATTGGCAATTATGCAATTTCCGAATTTGACAATGGATTTGAGTGGCTTGGAAATGTCGAAAACTGATATGGTGAGAGATTTTGGAGTGAAACATTAATTTTAATTTAATTATTAAATATTATAGGCTGTTCGCGCATTGGCATTCCTTGAAGCACATAATATTATAACAATTTGTGTTGAAAATAATGGAGTGAAAATTCAAAAATTGACAAATATTGGTTTGATTGAAGAACATTTGAAGAATTATGGATTGACCAAGGAATTATTCATGAAAATGTTAAAGAAATCAATAGAAATGACACAGGATTCGAATATTGGACGAGGTTTTGATGAATTTGGAAATGGTTAGTTCATATTTTTATTTATCATGGTATAGAAAACTCGGCTAGTCCCTCTTCTATTTAACTTCAAAAATTTTCCAGGTTCTCCACTTGATTATTTTCCACTAATGTCCGAAGATCAAATAAAAACAGAAATTGACGATTTTGTTGTAGTTAAACAAGAAATTGAAGAAGAAGAAGAAGGTGCTCCATGAATTTGAATATATTGCCAACGGGTTTTTTCTACTTATTAAATGTATTTATATCTCACTTTATATGTACTCATAATTACAACAACTATAAAGTTGTTCTTTTATATTTCAATCATATTTAGTCACACACAAATGAAATAGCATGGTACACTTGGAGAAAACAGAGAAAATCAAGAAATAGTGATCGAGAGACGCAGAAATGAGAGAGTCTGGAATTTGAAGAGAGTGACAGAGAAGGAGAGATGCGTTTTCTTTACGCTCTCGCTGTTTATTTCATTCTTTTCGTGTTTTGGCGATCAGTTTTTGTCACGTCGAATTATGGGTGATGGTGAGTTTTTTTTTGAATTTGAACAGTTTCCAGAAAATTGTTATGAAAACTCATGAATTCTGAATTTTCCTGTTCGATTTCCAAACTTATGTTTGGAGTAGACTTAACGCAAAAATGCAGAAAATTCAAATTTTATTCTGAAAATTCAACGTTTATTTGCGCTTTTTTTTAAACTACGGTAGCTCGCAAAGTACGTATTTTGAAAAATTGAGGTCTTCACGCAAAAATGCAGAAAATATTTTTCATCTTCCCAAACTTGAAAATTATTCCAGAAACACGTTTCGCAAATCTCACTTCAGAAGAACGAAAATGGCTTGAAATTGGAGAATGTATTTGTGAATTCAACACGCAAAATTTTCCGCGTTGCGACAAATCATATTTAGATGTTTCGCGTCGCGGCGAAGTTATTCTAATGAATATGATTCGTGGATTGAGTTATATTCAAAAGAATTTGGGTGTGGAATTGGCGAAAGGCACGATTTTTGAGAAAATTCCAGAATTAACGAGTGTTTTGAGTGGAATTACTACATATACAATTGGATTGAAAATTGAGGAAATGGAAGTGAAAAATGGAAAAAGACAGGTTAGACTGAAAAATATTCAAAAACAAAACATTTACTTGAGAGTTGAAACTATTTTTTAAAAAGTTCGAAAAAAATTTCAAAAACTTTATTTTCCACAGAAAAATCAAAATATCTCGCCACGAAAATTTTTAGATGGAGAAAAGTTCAAAATTGAAATTTCGCTGCAAAAAATCCTCAAAATCTCAAATTTTTTTCATTCCAGGCAGCCAAAGAATATTGGACGCAGCGAAATAATATTCGAAAACGAAGAGCCGCCGAAAAATTGTTGACCGAAGAATATTTGACTGCTCCGAGCACAAGTAATGCTCATTTTTATCAAGATGAAGAACAAGTTGTTCTTGAAAATCAAGAAGAAGAAGAAGAAGAAGAAGAAGAAGCTGTAGTGGAAAATGAAGAGTCAGGAGACATTGAAGAGAATAATGAAATACTTTTGAATGTTAAAGAAGAGGAGGGCGAATTATTTAATATTGAACATCAAATTATGATTGAACCTGGCAGGTGAGATTTTGAATTCGGAGGGGAAAAAGGGAACAATCCGGCTCTAAATCCACGAATTTTTTCTACATGACAAAAATCCATTGTCCGATGAGGAAAAAGAAAACCATTTAAAAATATCGGAAGCTTTATTGTACATAAGAATTATACATATTTTACAAGATCTAATACGAATTATTTCAAAAATCAAAAAAGGAGAAAGAACATAAATAAATAATTACAGAAAAATAAAACAACTAGAACAATCATGAAATTGTTGTGAATTGTATATTTTTCAATCAATTGCTTGCTTCGAATTCCGTCTTTTTCTATCCTTTTCTTCAAAAATGCTATTTCCCTTTTGTTGCTCTTATCTGAATATTCCTGATCGAGTTCCAATTTCTGATTGGCTTCTTCCAGTTCTTCTATTTTCTCTTCTTTTTCTCTCAATTCCTCTTCTTTTTCTTTCAATTCCATTTGCAATCTTTCCGCTCGTTTTTGATAATATATCTGAAAAAACGACATTTTCTAATTACTACAAATCTTGAAACTTACATTTTTCAAATTGTTTTCTGGAATTGAAACCGAATCCATAATGTGAGTATCAGTAAATAATAAAGAATCAGTATTTCGAGCTATAAATAATGTTGCAAAAAATATATTTTAGAACATTGAAAAAAAATTCACGAGCGGAAAAATAACTGGTCAAGAAAATAGAGTAGATCAAAATTTGGTAAAGATCAAGTCGAAAAAAAATATTTTTTATTTTTTGAGTGGAAAAAATGCCGAAAAATAGGAAAACAAATTTTATTAATTATTTTCGACTTGAATAAATTATTTCAAAGCGAAATTTCAAGTCTACAAAGTTTTAATTTTCCACGTGGCAATCTTCTAATTTGTGAAAAACATTGATTTTTTCTTAATTTTAAGACAACATCAAATTTTTTTCTGTAAAATAATTTGCTCAACAAATCCAAACTTCAAAATTCAAATTTTTGCAGCGATGAAACCATCATATCATCGGATCAATATTTGTTGATCTCAACAATTCTTCAATATCCACGTGTCATTTTTTGTTGGGGCGATTTTTTGCGCGACAATTCGGAATGCAAACAATTTGATGGAGAATTTCAGAGACAAGCGTTGATTTTTTTGGAAACAACTGGATTAGTGACATTGACAAAACAGGAGACATTAGACAAATTGGAAATGACTTCGATTTTTGTCAAAGAAACGGTAAGTTTCGGAAGGGTTATGACGTGGCAATTTTTTTTTGTTGGAAAATTCAGAGTACTTGTCGGTGGGTGAAAAAGATTAAAACATTTTGAACAAAAATTTACGAATTCGGAAATGTCAAAACTTTTTTTGCAATTTTTTTTTCGCTGCGGGAATTTTTTTTTAATTTAATTTAATTTTAATTTATTTACGACATTGGAAGAACACCGTCAGAAAGAAGAAGACAAATTACAAATGTAATTTCAAAAACGTAGATAATTATATGACACAGTTTGTTGCTGACTATAAATGTTAGCTTGAGCAAAAATTAGAAAATAGAAGAAAAAAAAAAGTGAGATCATGCGAAAAGGTAGTAGAGATTTTAAAATAAAAAAGGAAGGGGGGGGGGGGTGTGCACAACATGCCAAACAGCAATCGGTGAGAGTGAAAGAGACGAAAAGATATTGAAATCGCGCGTGATCTACAGCGATTTACATTTGTGGGTCTAGGATTTGTGAAATTTAGAAATAGACTTCAGCTTGACTTTTGAGAATTCATTCTTGAACTTTCAGTGTGCCAAGCGACTAAAAGTCATCCTCAATTGTTTTCGAAACAAAATATGTTTAGCAACGGCAATTTCAAAAATTATGGATTTTCAGACCCACAAATTTTTAATGTACCTTTGATCTATTTTTCTCTAAGTCTTCTTCACTCTCACCGATTGCCAATTTTCATTGGGCTGACATGATGTGTGTGAGGAGTATAAATAGAAACAAAACAGAACAAAAATATGACGGATATGTTGGGTGGACTAGGTTTAGTTGCTTGTTGATTGAAAAAAAAAAATGTAAAAGGTTTGAATTTGTTATAGATATTTGGATTTGCTAAAAGACTACGATCCCAATCCATTGAAAAGGTTGGAATGTGAAAATTTCAGTTAAATGTGTTAGAAACCCAAGAACCCGAAACCAATACGAGAGCTAGAAAGAGCTGGATTTTGATATTTTTATTTGTTTTTATTTTTAATATTTTGGTTGGTTATGGTGGACAGAAAATGGAAAGAAAAAATAAAAAATTTAATGAATATAACATTATCCGATTTGACTATGATTCAACAATTCGGGCAAGTATCCCAAGAACACATCAGAATGTTTCTGAATGTTCCTCAAAAAATCAGGAACAGTTCGCATGGTGAAAAAACTTCCCCGAACTTTCTTATTTGGTTTTTTATACATGATATTGAATTTGGATCTTGATCTGGTCTTCACCACTTGAAACAATGAGTTTTTATCCACTTTGGATTTACCTGTCAATATTGCTTCGAATAGCTTCATATCCAGTTTTTTCCTCCTCGTTGAGAGATCTTCCAGATCAAATATTTCCAATCTCTCCTCATAATTTTTGTAGTCTCGGTCAGATTTGGCAATAAATCTACCATTGATTTTTTGTCAGAAAATATTTGTAATAATTTTTTTTTGACTTTAATCACCCTCAACTTTTCCACGTCATAACTTTTTTCTCAGATAATTTCTAATAACTCAAAATTATCCATTTTCCAGCGCGAATCTCTTTGTATATCAATCTATTCATTTGGTCTAACTTTTGAAGAATATCTAAAAATCCATTTTCTTCATCCACATCCAAATCGTCGTCCACTTTCTGAACAAATTCTTCTATTTGATCGAAATTTCGGGATCACATTAGATTCTCGAAATACGGAAAAACTTGAGAATATTATGGCATTGGCTATCATTCAATTGGAAACAGCCTTAGTTACTCCAAGTCGAGTTAAAGTCAAAAATTTGAAAATGATTGATGATGTTTTTAATCGAATGCAAGCGACTGGATTATTGAAAGCTTTTAATACAACTTATGCTGATGCACAAGATTGGGAATTTAAGAAACAATTGGTGAGTGATTTATAAGGCATCGTAAACTAATTTGTCTCCCAAAAATTCAATTTTTCTAGTGCGGTGAGGATTTGGAAGAACGTCTCAAAATCTACGGTCTCAATAGTTCATTTTTCTTTGTCACAAGTCTTTTGGATATTTCAATGATGATGAAAGAACAACAACAAAAACAAAAGAATGAACAAATGGGAAATCAGAGAAATACGATATTTCTTCAAAATGAAGTAAAACCATTTGAACAATGAAATCATTCGGGTTGATTTTTTAATTTTCTTTTTTTAACATTTCAAATTTTTTATGTTTTTTTTTCTTTAAAATAAAATAAATTTTTGATGATAAACGAAAAAGTCGTAAAAAACATTTTGTGACACTTTTTTTGATATCAAAAGTTCCGCCCCAGAATTTCATTTCTATTTTTTTTCATGAAAAAAGGGATGAAATGGATTACAGCCAAATATATTGTGCAATAGTTTTCGCTTTTATTTTTTTCATTTTGTTTTTGAAGACAATTTCGAAAAAGAGAAAAGATGTGAAAATTGTGGAAACCAAGAGAAATCGGTAAGTTTTAGTTTGACTTTTTGTTTTCGAGCATTTGAAATAGATCGCGAAAAGTTCTTTTTTAATTTTATTGTGATATTATTTTAGAAAAATCAATTTTTACTTTTAGATAATGATCGACACTTTTCTGAAAAAACTTATCAATTTTCAGAAACTTGTTTCATCATTGACAGACCTCGAATTTTTTGAGTTTTTGAATTCTTTGTTATATAACAATATCTGATTCATATCCACATGGTTTTTTCTGAAAAAATGTTAAATCCCAATTTTTAGTTCCGAATCTACACTCTCTACTGGAAATTTCCACGAATTTGAAACTTTACGACATTTGTCAATTTTACAACTCGAAAAATACAATGCTAAATATTGGAAATTGACAGATCGATATTGGCGCGAGATTTTTAGAAGACAGTAAGATATTTTTCAATATTTTCAGACTTCCAATTTTTTAATCAAATTTAATTCAAGGAATCAAAATCATCATCCTGATCATATAAATGTTTCTCGCCTTCAAACTGCAAATATTCTGACAGCTTTAGACGAACATTTACCGCCTGGAAAAATGCACGAAGTTACGATAACAGGTTGGTGGAATTTTTCTCTCTCTAAAATATATTCAAGTTTTTTTCAGGATATACTCCAAAACCATTTCGAAAATGCGAAATAATGCGATATCTTCGAGATCGAATTGCAAACCAAAATTTCGAGTTGGTTCTTCAACCGAAATTTGAGAAAATTCGAATACTACCTATTTTGGATTAATCTATCGATTGATTTATGAAATACATATTACATGTGAAACGAAGCCGATAAAAAATTTGAAAAATGAGAAAAACTTTACTGAGCTTGATTTTGTGTGAATCCTGTTGGTTGTTGTTGTTGTTGTTGAGGAATCGAATTTGTTGGAAGTTGGGCTGGTTGTGCATTGAGTTTCAGACGATTTTCAACCATTGCAGCTTGTTCAACAAGTCCTATCGATCTGGAAAAACGGGATAATAGTGGATTTTAGTGCGAAAAATTATAATAGCAAACCTATAATAAGCAGCCCATTGCAATGAATAATCCGGTGCACCAGTATTTGGATTCATAATTGGAGCTGTTCTATCAGCAGCTATTTGTTGAGGTTGAACAATTGGTTGCTGTTGGAAAGCGACTTGTGAAATTTGTGGGGTTTGTTGTTGTTGAATTGCTCCCCACATTTGTGGCTGTTGTTGAACTAGAAATTAAAATTAAAAAATAGAGCTAACACATTTCTCGATTGAAATATGTAACTATGTTCTTACCTGGTTGCATAAATTGCTGTGGTTGTTGCGGCATCGAAGTTGTATATGGATTATACATATTCGGCTGAGGTTGCTGTTGTGTCATAAATGACTGATATTGTTGTTGCTGTGGTTGCTGCATTTGTTGTTGAACCATATTTCCACTTCCACCACTCATTGGAGGAACAGGTGTATTTGGTGGAATATCTCCAACTTTGATTCGGATCAAATGCTGAGCATGATGAATTTGTTGAGGATTTCCGCGAATCTCAAAAACTCGTTCATCATTCTTCGTCTCCTTGTCTCTTGCCAATTCACAATGCGCATAAGATTCAGCGTTGATTTGTTTGATAGTTTCTCCGCCTTTTCCAATAACCAATCCACATTTATCGGCTGGCACATGCATATAAAATTTCTCTTGATTGGTTCCTCCTCCACCGAGGCTACGATTAACGATTTCGGTGATACGTTCTGTGGCAGCATAGATTTGTTCACGAGTTCCCATTATAACAGCACATCGCTCGGCAGAATCTGGATTTTCTGCAAGAATTTTGAGATCAAATTTTGAAAATAACATCATCTAAAGAAAACTATACCATCTGGCTTGAATTGAATCTTAGTACCAGTTTCTTGCGCCAATCGTCGAATAACATCTCCTCCTTTTCCAATAATCAAACCAGCCGAATCACGTGGAACAATAACTTCACCTTTTGCCTGATCGCCACTTGCATAATGACTTGTTGGTCTGCTATTTGAAATAGTATTCATCATATTTGTATTTGTCAAAATATTGTTTACAAGCGCTTTAGCAGTTTCGACCTGTAATTTTACAATGGGAACTTTGCGATTTTTAATTGTAGAAAAATACCGCATCTGGTGTTCCAGTTATTCTCAAAGGTTTTGGTTGACCTGTGATAGATTGCGAAGCTTGAACAATATTCATACGACAGCCAGATTGTTCCTGAAGCAATTTGATATTATCTCCAGCTCTTCCAATAACCCATCCACATCTTTCAGCTGGAATCATCATTTCAATAGTTATATCTGCTGATGATGGAACATGCATTTGTTTGTTCATTGTGTTATTATTGTTGTAACGAGCAATAACTTGATTAATGAGTTGTTTCGCAGCATTGATTTGTTCAGCATTTCCTTCCAATGTACATCCTCTTTTTCCATCTCTCGTTGTACCGTCTGGATCCATTTGAACACGAGCGCAAGACATTTGCTGAATGTTTCGAATTTCGGAACCAGATTTACCAATAACTAGGCCAACATAGTTTTCCGGAATGTCGTAGGTTTCGACATAACGCTCATCGGCAAATGTTGCTGCTTCAGGCGCTTTCTTTGCTGGAATCATCCCATCGTTTTCCAGTTCCAATGACCGTTTGATCCCGGCAGATTGCGAAAAATCGCTGACTTGTTGTTGTTGTTGACACTGAAAAATTATGTTTTTGTATGACTGAAAAGGTTCAAAAATTATGATATCGAATATTTCGGACAATGAATGAAAAATCAAACAAAACCAAAAAATAGAAGAAAGTTGAGAAATTTATAATATTCCACCTGAGATTGTTGCTCCATTTTTAGAGTCGCCAATTAGACCACAAGTCGAAATGAGAGGAGCAAGAAAATACCCTGAAATAGAGACAAAATATTAAAAGAAAAATAATACAAAAAGTTGGGGCTCTATTTCTGAAATATAATAATACTTTACTGAAAAATAAAACATATAATCATTTCTTTATTCGACATAAATTATAATTAGGCAAAATACACTTCATGCAATTTCAAAAACAAACTATTGGAATTTATTTGATCAAATTATAAAAAATCAATAAACATTGAGCAAAAACTATAAAAACAATTGATTCTGATGAACATTTCAAAATAACAATTTTCTCGGGAAAAAATTAAACTTCAATAAATATATCAACAACAAACTTTACTTTCTTAAGTTTTCACGAGAAATACTAAAAAAAAAAGAAGAAAAATGTCTTTCAAACTCTTTTTTCATAAATTTTTCTCGAAAAAAAATGCTGAAATTCCAGTTTTCAGCCGAAAAAAAACCAAAAAATCATAAACGCGCGGCCTAAAAAACGATTACGGTATGTCACAAGATGTGCAAAATAGCGTGAGCGTGTTTGCACAGATCGTCGCGAGACCAGACGGAAGAGCGGAGCAACGTTGTTTTGTACTTCTCTCGAACTTCTTTTCAATTTAAAAAAAAAAGAAGCTTTTTCTAGAAGCTCAAAAACGAGAATAAAAATAAAAGCACAACTAAAACGAGGTTTATTCTAGTCTAGTAAAATGTTCACAAATTCTCAAAAATTGCCGATAGTTGGTCCAAATCATTGTAAAGTTCTTTACGATTCAGTTTGTCGGCTCGGCAATCATTGATTTTGTTTTGTGACGATTTCAGAAGTTTACGCATTTTCGAACTGTTGAGACCAAGTGGAACCGATTCTTCGTAAACCCATTTACGAACGAAGCACTTGTTCTCAACGAATCTGAAAAACAATTTGGGATTTTTGTGGATTTATAAGGAAATCAGGTAGAAAAAACATGTTTGAAAATTTTTTTCCGGACTAAAAAATATAGAATTTTCAGGTGATTTTCGGATTTTCATAAAATTTTCTGAACGTGGAATTTTCAAAAACTATTTTCAGAATCCCCTAAAAATACTTACTGCAGGATTTCAAATCTCTGCGATGGGAACATATCCAAGCTCTCCGATTTTTTCGTCGCCACAATTTTGTCCGGTTTTTCCTCGCTCGGTGGTGCCAAATCCTCTTTTTTGATATTGTTATTGTTGTCATCAGCAATTCTTCCATTCTTATTTTGTTCATTTTCCCCATCATTATTATTATCTAATTTTTGTGGTTGTGGTGGAACCAAAGTCACTTTTCCATTTTGCTCTTCTTCTTTATCTTTCAATATTTCAGCCTCTTTCTTTTCACGCAAACTCTTCTTTTTCTCTTTAATACTTGCTAATTTCTTTTCACGAGTACTTGCTTTCTTTTCTCTTTTCGATTTCTGACTTTTTTGCAATGATTCTTTTGATCTACGCGATTTTTGACTTTTTGGTTGTCTTAATTCTCGTTTCGATTTCATTTTCGAATTATTTCCAGCTCTTCTTCCACCTCTTTGACCTGGTCCACGATGAACTCTTTGTCTTTTTTCCTTCTTTTTACAACATCCCAAAAGACCTCCTTTTTTGCCACTTCTTGCACTTTTTGAACGACTTCTTCTTCTTGACTTTCTGCGAGTGCTTTTCTTCGAACGACTTCGTGAGCGACTACTCTTCTGAACAATAAACAGATTTGATTATTTGTTCTGAAATTGTGATAACTCACTCTGAGACTTGCCATGCTCAATCAGTAGACTATTTTTTCCAGTAGTCAAAAACTAAAACTGAATTTTTCTGAAAAACCAAACCTTTTATAGCGGTTCTTTATCTGATTAGAACAACACGTTCTCGTTTATTTAATTAAAAGAAAATTCATTATTTAAAGTCGTAAAAAAAATTAAAATTTAGGGAAAACCGATTGTTCGGCTTCAGTTGTCATTCCAGGAATAACATCGCTAATTGCGACTCCATTTATTTCTTTGAAAATTTCGGGGAATGTTGTTTTGCAGATGCGACGAACTTCTTCAATATATCTTTGGTTGCTGAAAAAACACATTTAATTTGAGATGAACTTGAATTTTTGGGGAAAAAACTCACACATTATCAATAAAAATATTTTCAATAATCTGTGTTGGGTGCTCCAATTTCAAATGCTCTTCGCATTCTTTCAATAATGAATATTTTGTGTGACATAATTGGCATTCAAATCGTTTACTGAAAAAAACCGATTTTGTTTCGCACAAAAACAAGTTACAAAAACTCACTATTTACAGTGCTCTTCGATAATATGTTGTCTGATTTGCTCGTTTTTTCCAACTTCCAATTGGATCAAACACTTTTCGCATTCGACACTGTCAAACAAGAAAGAAGAATAGCTGGTAGATTTGTATTTTTTTGTTGGAATTGGACACGAATCATTGGAATAAAACGAATCATCTGGTTCTGATTTCACTGAGACAAATGAAATATCTCCATTGCAAGGAATTTTGACAAGAGTTTCCGGATCTACACGATTTTTGAGGAGAAGTTCTGGAGGAATTACTTCTTCCTCTTCTTCTTCATCGCTTTTTTCAGCGTCACTTTCTTCTGCATCACTTTCTTTTTCTTCTTCGTCACTTTCTTCTTCATCGCTTTGTTGTCCATCACTGACTTCTTCGTTTTGTTGTTCTTCAGTCATTTCATCTGCTTCTCTATTTTCTTGAATCACAACAACTTCAGTTTGAACTTCCATATCTTTTCCAATATATTTATCAGTTTCAACTTCTTTATTCAATACTTCGATTCCATCTGTTTGGGATTGTGTAGATTCCTTGAGAATATCCGATTGATCGATAATTCTGAAATGAATTTTGGCCAACTCTTCAATCGAATCATGCGTCAACCATCTGACTTTTCCCGAAGTGCAAACTGTTTCTCTCAATCTTCTATAATCATCATCTTTTAAAATAAAACAAAACGTTTTATTGCAAAGATTGTTTGTGCATCGCAAAGCACTTCTATCTACCATATAATTATTGAAATTGTACAATTTCTGAAAAAAATTCTAATTTTCGAAGATAAAAAACAACACGCAAACTTACGAAAAGCCCCATCAAATGCTCATTTTCTTCGTGACAGTCGCTTGTTTCTTTATGACTTATCATTATGTAACGTGCCATTTTTGCCTGGAACTTGTTTCAGTTGAAAAACGCGTACTTCACTTTTTTTTTTGAAAACGAAAAAAAAGTAAATTCCGTGGTCCGCAAACACTTTGACGAAATTTCACAGAAAAGTTCAAAGGTACAGCATCTCCGCTGCGAGACCTCGATAGTGACGCGCATTTGGCGATTCATTTTTTCATTTCCGTTTTTTTCTCACCAACCATGGTTGCAATCGTGAATCCGTGTAAAGTAGAGTTTTCATATGAATTGATGGTACTTAATCAAAGAATGCATTTCATGTTCCTCTTCTCAAAAACTACTCTGATAAATATTTTCCGATTGAAAATAGTTCCGAAACTTCACTTCAAAGTGTTCTTTCTCAAATTAGATCTTTTAGAACCACCGTTCTGTTCTTCTTTTCCTTATTACGTCATAAAGTTCCCTCCTCTTTCTTTTCTCTTTGCCTAGACATTTTCAAACAGTTGTCTAGTCGAACATCTGCGCTCTGTTGAGAAGAGGCGCGTCCAGTTATTTGAATTTTTCATTTTTCCTTGTTTCGCAATTTTCCTCGTTTTTTTTCGAAAATAATCTATAAACTCACGTTTTTCAGATAATGGCGATTGATGTTTCTGCATTGTCTGATGCCGAATTGCGTTCCGAGCTAATTTCGCGCGGGATGAAAATCGGTCCGGTTACTGGAACAACTCGAGCACTTTTCGAGAAGAAATTGAAGGGACTTCTTGAAAATAAAACAAAAGCAACACCAGCGAAATCAACTCCAGCGAAACCGACTCCAACAAAAACTGCTGTTGTTAAACCAAACACATCTGTCACTAAGAAATCACCATCTCCAGCAAGATCTGCGAAAAATGTCACAACAACATCATCGACAAGAAGAAGTATTGTACAAACTGCGAATAAATCGCAAATTGAGGAAGAAGAATCGGATGATGATATTGAAGAATTTATTCCAGTTGTCACAAAAACTACTTTGAAATCTCCAGGAAGACCGAAATTGAACGATTCGATTTCTTCTGTCAAATCAAGCACTGTGAAAACACCAAATTACACCAAAAGAATTTCATCTTTTGATGAAGCGATCCACGTGCCAAATTTGATAACATCATTTGAACCAGATTATTCAATCACAGATCGCCCTGGTTTGACACCACCGAGAGCTTCAAAAGCACCAAGTTCAACACTCCGGCAATCATCTATCAGAACTACAACAACAACAACTCCAAGACTTTTCAGTTAGTTTTTTTTTTCAAAGTCGAGATTCATGAATTAATGTGTGAATATTTTGTAGAATCGAATTTCAACGATCTTGGCGCAACAACAGGTGAAGAAGATAATGAAGACGATGATGACGGTCTCGAATCAAGTCGAGTTGTTTATTCCTCAAAGAATTCAAATTCCGGAGGACGTGGATTGGTTGGCAGAGCTTGGGATAAAGTTCTCGGATATGATGTGAGTTTTGAGTTTTCAAAAGATTTCCTAACAAAAAATGGAAAAATTCACCTAGAAAGTGCAAGTTTTCAAAAACCAATTTTCAGTTCAAAGCATCTCCATCGGTTGGTAAAAGTTATGATTTCCGTGCTGGAAACACTCGAACTCGCGTTGTCCGCGATAAGAGGACTGGAAAACTGGTGGTTGAACAAACCAGCGTTTTCGGGTATGTTTTTCAAAATGCTTTTAAAAGAATCTCTTATAAATGTTCCAAATCCTAAAAAGTTTCAGAGAGGCACTCAATTTGGCATTGTATGTCCTCGTCATTTTGTTTGTTGTCCTTTCGATCGGATATTTTATCAGCAGCACTGATAAATCGACAGTTACTGGAACTGTTTCGCTTTTGACTAGTGAGTTTATCATTTTAAAAATTTCGGAAGAAAAATTGTAACAGAATGTCATTTTCAGAGTCAATCCGTGATTCGATCAACTTTGTTTATCGTTATGCCATTGTTCCAGTTGTCACAATTCTTGCTAGTGAGTTTTACAAACAAACAAAGACATTTTTCTGAAATTCAGAAAATTGAGATTTAGAAAAATAAATAAATTTTCAAACTAAAGTTGAATTTATAATTTCACAACAAAAAAGCTTCAGAACTCTAATTCACCTCCATTTTTTCAGTTGCTGTAATTGGTGCTGGATCATATTATGGCCACAAGAAATACAAAGAAACAGTCGATCGCGAAGAAGCTGCCACATTTGATCTGATCGAGAAAATCATTGAATTGATTCGCGAAGCCGCTGTCGAAGGTGAAGCTTACGTCTCCCAACCACACATTCGTGATGTTATTTTCCCACCAGCAAAACGTCGCGGTGCTGAATTATCGCGTTGGGAACGCGCCGTCGCATTCATTGATGCCAACGAATCGCGTGTCGCAACTGAAATCCGTGTTTTGCCATCCGGAAACGAATGCGCAATCTGGAGATGGATTGGACACACTCAAAACAAAAGAAATTGGTAAAACATTGCATTTCTTCCTGCCCAACAAATCAAACCAAATCAATCTGTTGAATATACATATTATTTTTTATTGTAACAAACTCTCCTGTTCCCATTCATTTCATTCAAATTCCATTTTGTAACATTTCATTTTTCTAATACTAAATAAATTTTCCAAAAAAAGCAATTACTTTGGTCCAAGCATATTCTCTGGCTTAACCCATTGATCAAATTGTTCAGCTGTAAGAATGCCCAATTTGATTGCTTCTTCTTTCAAAGTTGTTCCATTTTTATGAGCAGTCTTGGCAATCTTTGCAGCATTATCATATCCAATGTGTGGATTCAAAGCGGTGACAAGCATAAGAGATTCACGCATGATCTGAAAATAAGGTTATTTTAGTGTGTAATTTTGAAAATAATAATTTTTATTTTTGCAAATTTTTAGATTATTCTTTGAAATTTAGAAAAAAAAAACATTTGAAACACTGTTAATTTTCTAGTTTTTAATTGTAAGTTTATTTTTATTATTGAATTTCTATTATTCAAAAGGAAAGACTGTTAATGTTACCTCAAGGAAAACAATGATTTTTATACCGTGTCAATGTCATATAGGAAAAACTATCTGATCCCCAAAATAATACAAATAGCATACCTTAGCAATATTATCCTTATTTGCTTCAATTCCAACAACACAATGATCAGTAAATGAAACAGCTGAGTCAGCCAATAATCTCGTTGATTGCAAAACATTTCGAACAATTAATGGTTTGAATACATTCAATTCAAAATGTCCATTTGATCCACCAACTGAAACAGCAACTTGATTTCCCATAACTTGTGCAGCAACCATTGTAATTGCTTCGCATTGTGTTGGATTCACTTTTCCTGGCATAATTGAACTTCCCGGTTCATTTTCTGGCAATGATAATTCTCCCAATCCACATCTTGGTCCAGATCCGAGGAATCTGATGTCGTTTCCGATTTTCATGAATGAAACAGCGATGGTGTTCAATGCACCGTGAACTTCGACAAGAGCATCGTGAGCTGCGAGTGATTCGAATTTATTTGGAGATGTCACAAATGGAAGACCGGTGATTTGGGCAACTTTGCTGCAAAAACAATTGAATTGGAATAGGTCAGGGATCATTTTAAATTTAAATCACTGATTGCTCATTAATATATTTTATGGGCTATGAAAGCTAACAAATGAGCAATTAAAAATCAATCAAAATACAGTAAGCCGTGAGAAAATTAGTTCCATTGGGAAATTTGAGAGCTTATAACCAAAAAAACAAAAATCCATATTTTGAGAAATTCTATGAGAAGCTAGAAAAAATTATAAAAGTTCCTGAAAGCCTGAAAAAATTCTGATGAATCTACATGAAGAAAGCCGAAATCGCGGGAAAAATTTGAAAAATTCAAAGAAAAATTCTGACGTAAATTAAAAAAAAAATTTCAATTTCTGGTTTTCACCTTAATTTTTGAATTTGAAAATTTCAAAGACATTTTTTGAAGTTTTGAATAATTTGTATAATTTCCATGATTGTTAGGTGAATTTTTGAAATTTCATTTCAGATTCTGAAAAGTTCAGAACTTTCCCAGAATTTTTAATTCAAAAAAATTATTTTAAAGGTTGGGAGCTTCATTATAAACGTTCAAAATTTGCTTGAAAAACGTTCAGGTTGAACTCGAGAATTTTTTAAGAGGGTTTCAAGTAGAATTTCGTGGAATCTAAGGTTTTCAGCTCAATCCCGCTACAAATCCCTCTCCTCCTCATAATAGATAAATTTTCAGGTTGAACTCGAGAATTTTTCAAGTAAAATTTCGTGGCATTCTAGATTTTCAGCTTGATCAGCTCGCTAAATACACCCTCAAAATCTAACCTTGCAACACCTTCAGCAAATCCAATTCTTGTATTCAAACCAGTTCCAACAGCAGTTCCACCAGCCGCCAATTCATATAATCTTGGCAAAGTTGCTTCAATTCTAGCAATCGAATTATCAACTTGTTGAACATATGCCGAAAATTCTTGTCCAAGTGTAAGTGGAACAGCATCTTGTGTATGAGTTCTTCCAATCTTGATAATATCCTTAAATTCGACAGCTTTATCATTCAAAGCTCCACGAAGTTTTTTCAATGCTGGCAAAAAGTCTCGAATTGATTTCTCTTCCAACTGCAATATGCATTGCTGTTGGGAAAGTGTCATTTGATGATTGTGACATATTTACGTGATCATTTGGATGAACTGGCTTTTTTGATCCAAGTTCACCTCCGAGAATTTCGATGGCGCGATTTGAGATAACTTCATTTACATTCATGTTTGATTGAGTTCCTGAACCAGTTTGCCAAACAACAAGTGGGAAATGATCATCGAGTTTTCCAGCAGTTACTTCTTCAGCAGCCTAGAAACATTTGAAATCAGAATTCTAGATATTCTGAGTTTATTTGTGGAATTTTTGATGTTTCGATAATACAAATTCTTGCTCGAATTCTCCAAACTCAGAGTCAGATCCCCCTCCCCCAGAGATTCACAAACCTGCGAGATAGCATCCGCCAATTTCTTATCCAATCCAAATTCGGTGTTGACCAAAGCAGCCGCCTTTTTCAAGATTCCAAAAGCATGAATAACTGGGAGTGGCATATGTTCTTCGGGTCCACCAATTTTGAAGTTCATTTGAGAACGAGCAGTTTGGGCACCGTAATATTTATCAGCCGGAACATCGAGTTCACCGAAGGTATCACGTTCTTTACGAATCTGCAAAAAACCAATATGAAATGTGGATTGAAAATGGAAAATTTGGTGGTTTTGCAAAACCTTGGACATTTTGTAGATAGGAAAAATGGAAATGAAGAGATTATTTTTTAGAAAAATGAAAAAGGTCACACTTCAAAATTTTAGTTTACACTCTCTTCTCAAACTACACTCTAGTTTTATTTACTTACTCCAGCCATTGAAATTGAACTACGCGAAACGTGTCGAACAGCAATTCGAGAAAGCATCTGCAAAAATCGAATGTTGTTTTTGGGCAAAAAATGGGCGGAGCGAGAGGCTCAGACATGAAAAGAGAATGAGAGAAAGGGTTATCAAAAGAGAGTGCAGACAATCAGAGATATTTTGGACGGATTATTTGAAACCGTTGAATCGAAACGAAAAGATCAATTATTTTTGATGAAAAATGTTTTTTTGAATTTAAATACAAACTATGTAAATACAAATTATGACAATTATGGAATGTATTATTGGAAAATGTTGAAAACTAGAGTCTAGTTTGGCTATTTACAGATTTAATTTTGATAGATTTCAATGTATCCGATGAGTCGTTGAACTGAATTCATTGTGTGATTTAGGCGGCGGAGAATCTGGAAAAATATATTGAGTTTGATAGGAAGAGAAGGGATTTTCAAAATTTCTGGGAAGGTTTACAAATTTTTAGCAAATAATAAAAAATCTCTAGTTATTAGCTCCCAATTTCCGGATTCCGGAAGTTTTAGATCCAAATTTCAATGATTCCATAAAAATAAAATTTAGAGTTATTTAGTTTTAAGTCGACAACATAAACTTTTTATTTATAAAAAAATTACCTCATCTAAATATGGCAATCTACATTCAGCCATAAAAACAGATAATCCTTGTGGATGTACAGTTTTTGGAACCATTTGATAACTTGCACAGACTAATCGACAACTTGAAATATAAAATGATAATAATTGATCTTGTGGGAGTTGTGGCACAAATTTCCGAGTTGGCGGAAAATAGCATAATTCTAATAAACTCCTCTTTCTTGGTAATTGAATTGAAGCTCTTGCTAAACATAATTCATTTTTGATTTGTCTCAAATCTTCGAGAACTCGTTTTCCGGAATCATTTGTATATACAGACATATGAGTTAATTGATCTTTCAAATCACAAAATGCGATTGTTACTCTTGAAATATAATTGCCTAAATCTTGAAGTTGTTGAAGTTTCCATTGAACATCTGGTTGAGCAACAGCTCGAAAATATCCACCTCCAGCTTTTGGATATTTTATTGATACTTCTGCTTGTATTACATTATCATCTAATAATGTAACGGATGCTTTCAATGTATCTTGTGCTCCTTGGCGTGGAGTTAGGCTATATTTTTCAGTTGTTGTTTGTAAAACTGGAATTTGCAATCTTTCATCGCATTTCGAACCAAGATTCAGTTTTGCACAACAATGTTTGAGATTTTCCAACGATTCATCGATTAACATAACAACTCTTTTCTCTTGCACCCAACTAAGCTCATTTTCTCGCAATTTTCGAATCTCATCCTTTGCCGCCTCCTCTTCTTCCTCATTTTTATCAGCATTTTGAGGTTTCAAATAACTTGACGTCACTGTTAATTGCGACATCTTCTGGAAAAATCGGTTTTTTGAGACAAAAGAAGAGCAGGGTAAAGCAAAAGTTTGAAAAAACGCAAAAGAGAAGAAAAACGTGCATGCAACAAAAATAAATTGTTGTGAAGAAGAGAAGAAAAAATGTTAGGCGGAAAATAAATTTTGGCATTGGAGCGAGGTTTCACCGAACAAAACAAACAAATTTCGTCATGTGTGAGGGTTTTTGATGAAATATTTAAAAAATAGGAGAAAAAATCCATTTTTTCTTGAGAACTCCATTTTTTTCAAGTTTTTTTTTCGAGAAACTGTTTATTGGCTTTTCAAGAAGAACGCTTAGCCGTCAAAACTTCTTTTAAAGAGCATTTCCGAGGTTTAAAAATGTTTAATTTGAAATTCTTAGTTCTAGAAATAAGGTTATCTCATAAGTTTACCTCACGCATGAAAAATCAGATATTTCATCAATTCTCACATCTGAAATCACTCCACATTCCTTGAAAACCCTGAAAAACACGGCTAAAAAAATAAAAATTTTCAAAAATCGTGATCCCGTCATCCTGGAGAACTACACAAAACCGCAAATCCCCTCAAGACCTATCCCAATAAATCGATGCGCCTTTATTTTATTTTTTCATTTTTTCGCAGAATAACAACTTTTTTCACTTTTCAGCTCGAAAAATGTCGTTCGCCGGGCTTCTTGATTTTGCTCGAAAGGATATCGATATTCCAGCAAGTTCTCCAAGAAATCTACTCAAAGATGTGCATTCCCAATTCATTCATCAATATCAAGCTGATCATAATAGTTATGTAAGTGTATATTTGAAAAATCACTGATTCAGAATTAATAAATTGCAGATGTATATAATGTCTGAACATTTACGAGTAAGCGGAATATATTGGTGTGTAAATGCGATGGATTTGAGCAAAGATTTGGAGAAAATGCCCTCGCAGGAGATCATAGAATATGTGAAAACATGCAGAAATTCTGATGGTGGATATGGACCAGCTCCCGGACATGATAGTCATATTTTACATACATTATGTGCGGTGCAAACTTTATTGATTTTTGGAGAAACAATAGATTCTGAAACAAGCAATGAAATCGCGAGTTATGTAAAATCTCTTCAACAAGAAGATGGAAGTTTTGTAGGTGATATTGCTGGAGAAATAGATACTCGTTTCACAATGTGTTCACTTGCCACGTGTCATCTTATAAACCGCCCAAATACCTTGAATATTCAAAAAGCGATCGAATTTATAATGCGATGTTATAATACAGATGGTGGTTTTGGAACACGTCCAGGATCAGAAAGTCATGCTGGACAAGTTTATTGTTGTGTTGGAAGTTTAGCAATAACAGGTAGATTAGAAGAAATAAATCGAGATCGAACAGCTGAATGGTTGGCATTTCGACAATGTGAAAGTGGTGGATTGAATGGAAGACCTGAAAAATTACCGGATGTTTGTTATTCTTGGTGGGTTTTGGCGAGTTTGGCAATTCTGGGAAGACTTGATTTTATTGATGAAAAGAAGATGAAACGATTTATTTTTGCGTGTCAAGATGATGAAACTGGTGGATTTGCAGACAGACCAGGAGATTGTGTAAGTCGCTATTAAAAAAATATTCTGAAATTCAACAAAATTCCAGGCTGATCCATTTCACACAGTTTTCGGGATTGCTGCTCTCTCACTTTTTGGCGACGAAACTTTGGAACCAGTTGATCCGATATTTTGTATGACGAAAAGAAGTCTTGGCAAATTATCGATTTTGTGATATTTTTGTGCGTGTGTGTTTATTAATTAATTTATTGAAACTTATGAAAAATGTGATTGCTCATGTCAGAATTGTTGTATGTATTCAAATATTTGATTTTCGATGGATGGATCAATGCGAATTTTGGCGGGTAGGAATTCTGGGAAATTTTTATAAACTGTTCAGAGGGAATTATGTTTTGAAATTTTGCGTCAACATTATTTTACCGAAGAAAACAATTCAAAGAAACATTCTGGACCAAATACATACAGAATTTTCAAAAATTCTATTCTTTGTCTTCGAAAATCCTCGTGGATTTTTTAAATTCAAATTTTCTGAACCAAAATTAGCAATTTCAATGTGAGATCTCAAAATGTAAAACAAAAATATATAAAAATTTTCCGAAAAATAAAATCCACGCGGTTTTCAATGTGAAACTTTTAAGCCGAATTCAAGAAATTTCATTTGTAAATTGTCAAAAGTTTAAAAAAAATCCACGTGAAACTTTCAAAATAAAAATTTTGAGTTTGGAAAATTCACGTGTATTTAGTGTGAAAATCTCAAATTCCCGCTCAAACATCTCACTAATCCGAAAATCTAACATGAAAAAAAACATTACAATATAAAAACCTGTATAAATTAAAATAGTGTCGAAAAACTTGAATTCCTCTGCGGCTCTTCACTTTTCGTCCTTCTTTTTCTATTCAAATTTTCCACAATCACTCGATTCTTTTTCTCTTTGATATTCTTTTGTCTCGTCTTTTCCTTCTCCCAATTTTCCTTATTTTTTCGCACCAAAAATTCAATCAAAGCAGTCAACATACTCAAAACCATTCCACCCATTAAAATATAAAATATTCCAGCGACTTTTGATAAATTCAAACTCGAACTATTTCCACCATCAGACATTCCATTATCACATTGTCCTCTATCATACCACCATTTATTTTCCAATTTTTTCAATTCTCCTTTTTCTTGAAGATATAAAATTGCTAGATTTAGACTAACTCTCAAAGGATTTCCAATTTTCGTTGCAATTCCATATCCCAAAGTATTCAAATTTTGTCCAACTTTCATTGTATCACAAGGTCTTCTTCCACTTTCATAATTATTTGTTGTTTCTTCGAGTAAAAATGCATATTTTCCTTTACTTGTTCTAACTTTTTCAATTCCATCTGCATAAGAACTAACAAATGTTTTTGAAATTGTTGTATTTCCAGATGTTGAATCAGCATGTCTTTGATGTGTACTTGCCATAAAATTCCACATTTTCTTGTAAAGTGGAACTATTGAATCTTCGAAAAATGCAGCTGTTGAACCGCCTTCAACAACTCCATAAAGAATTTTATCTTGATTTGCCAAATCATCAACACTTTCAATTGGTGGAGTCATTCTTTCTGTAAAATTAAATTGGGAATTTTGAGGAGGAGAAGATCCACGTGTAAACTTTGATTTGGAATTTTCATAATTAATTTTTTTTTGTTGAAAAATCTGTGAAAAATTCAATTTTCGAAGCCGACACCCCGATTTTCCCCGAATTTCCTCGAATCCCAAAACCATACCAAGTGTCAAAAAAGCGGCCAAATTAGCAGTATAAGATGATACAATAATAAGTGTAAAAAACCACCAACAAGATGATGCAATTCGACCAGAAACAGCTCGAGGTAATATATCAGTTCCTTGTTGCATAAATGCAGCCAAAGTAAACCATAAAGAATTGTAGAGCGTGAATTCATTGGTGACTGAAAGAGAAAACATATTGTGAGTTATGACGTGGCATTTTTCAATATTTTAGTAGTTACATTCAAATTTGTTGTTTCAGATTTTTTTACTTTCAATAAATTTTATTTTTGAAAAAATTCAGTAGCAAAAAAAGATTACTGTTTCAAAATTTCATTTAAAGAAACTCTGTTTTGTATAGACATTTCAGTTTCTTGAAAATTTTGAAAAAAAATTATTTTGGACTCAAAGTATTTCCCTCAAAAATTTCCGAAAAATCTACGTTTCAAAATTCCATTATATAAATTGAGAGTTCTAATCGAGTGATCGAAAAAATGAACGCTCAAGTACCTGTGAATTCTCCGCGTTTAAATTCAATTCGTTTTTCATACGGTGAAAACCAAGAAACCAAAAAAATGGTCAAAGAAACTCCAAAATAACTCGAAAGTGTAAATATCCAAATAGTCATTCCAAGTGGTTCCATAAATGAAAATATATTAAATTCTTGTTTTTCTGGTTTCTTTATCATAATTGATATTCCAGTTGTCATAAATGGTTTCGAAAAATCAACAGCTCTTTCTCTTTCTTGTGTTATTGTTAAAGGTGCAACTGCCACGTCAGCAGTTTCATTTAATAAATATCCCAACATTCCATCCCAACTTCCATCAGCTTGTCGTGCACCATATTTATTACCTTCTGATATAAATACATCATAATGGAAACCTGTTATATTATTGGCTAATAAATTCAGAAGATCAATGCAATATCCTTCGAATCTATCGTTTCCTGAAAAAATTATTATTGGGTTTTTGGGATTTGATAATGAAAAGTAATTCATTTTTGGTTCGGTTTCTGAAAATTTTAGATTTTTTCATGATTTTAAGAATTCGGAACTTGAAAATCTGCAATTTCAATGTTGGGCACTTGGAAATTTATTCATTTTTAACTTTCCTCATCAATTTTTTCTACATTAAAAAACTACAGTAATCCAATCCCATGCCTCCTCTTTTTATTCCTCCCCTTTTCAAAGTTACCTTTCAATTCTGGATCTTTTGGATTTCTCCTTTTCAACATCACAAATGGTTTAACCAATACAGTAACCACATTAAATCGAAGTTTCCAAGGTTTCGATGGCAAAATGCCTTTTCTAATTTGTTGCGAATCTTTTTTCTTTTCCACGTGTACATGATTATCACCGCCAAGAAGAAAACCAAAACCTTCAGACCAACGAAAACGCTGCAAAAATAATTGAGGAATAAATATGCTTGGATTAATAAAATATTTCCAAACCTCCCAAACACTATTCAAACTACTAGTTCCTGGTCGAATTTCAATGACAGAAGCTGAGAAATTCTTTCTCGCCCCATTTTTTGCATCAAATTGTATTTTTCCAGTCAAAGTTCCATCATTTTCATCGATTACAACTTTCGAAATTGCTTTTGCGATTGTTTTTCCGAATTCAAATGTTTCAAATTGTCGATTTTCATTGATATCTTCGTGTGGTCGACAATATAATCCTTTTTGATTTCGATTTAAAAGTTGATGGCGATTAAAAGCACTGCAAAAATAAAACTGGAAACGTTTCCAGATTTACAAATTTTGATTTAAAATAGAGGTTCTTTTGAAAAAGTATGTAATCAAAATTAAAAGTGCCACATGGATTATAAACTAAAAAATTCAAGAAAATATGCAATATTTTTAACAATTGCCACGTGGCCTTTGAGCGCCAAATTGTTCACCAATTTTTTTCAGCTTACAAATTTTTTTAAAATAATTTGTTCCACCAAAAAACTCTTCCCCCAAACTAACTTATCAAAAATCTTCCGATTATCCTCAATCACCAATTCCAATGCTTTCGCTGCCACCAAAATCGCATCATGTGCAAAAGCTGCCATTGGTGGAATATTTTCAGCCAACGGCAAACCGCCACGATATAAATCTTTGAATTCCGCACGATTTTGTCTGAAATTTTAGTATTTGAAAAAGTTTCCTCATATTTTTCTCCGGGAAAAAACTCACAAAAATTTCTTATTTGTCTTGTCGAAAACTTGAAAAATGGTTACATTAATCAACGAGAAATGAAATCCGCTCAAATCATTTTCATCGATTTGAAAATTCGAAAAAACATAATGATATTCTCGTTTGACTAAAACACTTTCTTCGAGAGCTCGAAGAAATGCACGATTTCGATAACTTCCTTCAAGATCGACAACCACGTTGACACTTCTGCAAAAAAAAATGAGGGAGGGTGGGGTGCAAAAAAAACAAAAATGTATTTTTTTGAAAATTCTAAATGTTGATTCTAATGTAATCTAGCATTTTAGCAGTCAAGTTTCATTTTTGAGGTGAAAATTTCAGTGATCCAAAATTATTTTTATCTACTAAAATTCAAAAATTACCAGTTTTTCGCGAAATATTAGAAGCCACGTGGAATTCTGTGTTTTTTTTTTAATTTCGTAGAAAATCACAGTGAACCTAGCGGGAAATGAATTCAAATTGTGTCTGATAGACTTCTCCTCCCAAATTTCAATTTTAACTAAATTTTTTGGGCCCGATACAGTAATCCAGAATATGAACCATTTTCAATTCATTCTTAATAATGATAAATAAATTACAGTACACCCGAACCATCGTAGAAATTCTCTGAATTCTGAAATTTCTACAGTAATTTACAACCCCTTCCTCTAACCCCGAAAAACTAACATAATTTCATCAATTTCCTCCGAACTTTCATTAGTTTTCAAATTTTGTTGTGTCGATAATCTTCGATGAAATTGATTCAAAAATTCTCGAAACATTTCCTCATCATTTGGTGCCGCATAATTTTCAACAAAAAGTTGATAATTTGGTGATTTTTGATGAAGATATGAAAACATTGAACGAAGTCGACGATCGGCTGAAAAATGAAACATGTTCGGGACCCAAAAATCTCAAACTAACCATCATTATCATCATGAATATATACGAAATTTCTCCATCCTTTATATTGAATATAATCAATAACTAATTGTTCTGTTGGTGGATTTATTGAGAAAATCATTGGAATTTCTGCCGATTTTTTATTTTTATCATTTCTCTCGATTTTTGGTGATTCCCAATCGATTAATGGCATTTGCATGTGATTTGAAATATCTTCGTAAACTCCAAAATTTTTGAATGTTGTTCCTGCGAGCATTATCATGAAACCAAGTTTCATTTCATCGCAGACTGCAAAAAATAGTTGATGGAGGAATATTTTATGAATTAATTTACTTAATTTGATCCAATTTTTTGTGATAAATTTAGAATTTTTGAATATTTTTTGTACTTTTGTACTTTTTGTAATAAAATACTTTTGTAGAAAGTACTTAGAATCTTGATTTTTCAATTTCAAAAAAGTTGACAGAAAAATTATGAGGTTTTTTTATAATTCTAAAAATCTTGAATAAAAGTCAGATCAGTTTTTGAACATTTGAAACTTCGAATTTCTATTTTGAAACAATTTTTGTCAAGAAGTTTTGAAAAAAAAAGAAGAAAATATTGAAATCAAAAAAATTCCAAAAATTTTTCAAGCTGCCCAATTTTCCACGTGGATTTTTTAAACTCCCTCCCCTTTCCCAAAAAAAACCAAACTAATTCGATTCAAATTCCACATCATCATTGCTTTTTCCATTGGCGGCAAATCTCGAGTTCCCAACAAAACATCAAAATCCACGTCAGTTCGACCATTATGCAACATTTCAGCCAAACGAAGCATCTGAAAAAATATAAAAATATGGCCACGTGGCGTTTTGGCACTATTTTTTTGTTACCTCAATAATAGCATGTGCTGAATCATTGTCAGTGTCCGAAGAATCCACAAAAGCTCCTGAAAAATAATAATTTTTTTGGGCAAGAAATTTTCAATTTGAAGAATTTTTGAGTTCTGAAAATTTTCAAAATTCACTTTTTTTTTGAGAAAAAATATGAACTTTTCGGGAAATTTGTTGAATTTGAATTTGCATATTCAATTTTTGTTGCCGAAAAGAAAAAGTGAAATGAAAAAATGTCTGATTTTTTGGTTGAAAATAAAAGTTCACAAATTTTGAAAGTTTTCTTGAAATTCAAAAAATGAGTTTTAAAATTTTCTGAAAATTAGAGAAATTTTAAAAACTCAAATTTCAACTGAAATTTCCAGCTCCCCAAGAAAAAACTCACTAATCGGAAACTTCTTCGACGATTCTCCAAATTTCGAAAAAATCACCAAAACTCCCACCAAAATTTGCCAAAACATCTCAAATTTCTCCGGAAAATGAAGATTGACAGGATGGAAAGAAGGTTTGGGAGGGGCGAAGAAGAAAAAAAAAGATGACTTCCTCTAAATTGCTTTTTTCTCCTTCGTTTTACTTCTCCGCGAAAAAAAAAGAAGGGAGAACCCAATTTCGGGAAAGAAGAAGAAGAAGAAGTGTTTAAAAAAGTAGGCAGATGGAAACAATTTTCGAGGGGTATAATTTGCACATGTTCCTTTAAAGCGTACTGTAGTTAATCCAATTTTGAAAATATAATTTTCATCAATAAATAAATAAAAGTTTTCAAAAAACGGGACCCATGAACACAATAAAAATCGGGGGAAAAAGCTCGGGGAAAAGGAGAATAAGACATGAAAAATTGGGGGGATTGTCTAAAGCAAAATTATGTCTGGCGATAAGTTTCAAACAAATAGAATAAAAAAAATATGAGAAAAAACAAAGAAGAACACGGCTAGTATAAGAAGGAAAAAATACGGGGAGAGAAAAACATTGAAAATTTAATTCTTTTTGAGTGATTTGTAGAGATTATCAAGTGTTGATTGATAGGCATTTTGAATTGGTTTTCTTTTCAATTTCAATGCTTCTGTCAATAATCCAGTATCTGGAGCCCAAACTTCAGGGCAAAGGTGGATTGCAGAGGGAATTTCAACACGGCTCAGTTTGCCTGGAAAAAATAACATTTATGAAGGCGTCAAAAGTTTGAAGTGAACAAATTTAAAGTTTTTTCTTGAAAATTTCTTTGACAAATAATTTTTTTTTAATTTGCAGAATTTTTTTTTTTGAATTCTCAGACAGAAAAATACAGTATTTTACATGGAAAATATTTTTCTGTCAAAAATCAGGAAATCAGAATTTCCAGTTTTTTAAATTGATTTTTTACGTCAAAAATCCAGTATCTTCAAATAATTTTTCCAAAAAATTGAGAAAAACTCACTCTTTGTGGAATGAGCATCCAATTGTTTTTTGAATGCTGCAACAACTTTCGGATGTTCGCACATTGTTTTCAAATCTTTGCTATCAACACCTTCTTCTTCAGCAATTTTTTCCAAATGTTTTTGATTTGGAACAACCAATGCAACAACACTATCTTCTAAACCACTTCCATAAACACAAATATTATCAACAATTGGACAATTGAGAAGAGCACATTCGACCTGGAAAAATATAAACGATTTGAAGGAGTTCAGCACAACATGTCAAACAGCAATCGGTGAGAGTGAAAGAGACGAAAAGATATTGAAATCGCGCGTGATCTACAGCGATTTAGGCGATGATCCAGATTAGTTTCTCCCCCGAGCTAATTGAGGAGAAAGAGGAGAAACGTGTTGCACGTGGAGGCAAAACAGTGCATTTTTTGAATTTCGCCCCATTTCTCCTCATTTCTCCTCGGAGGAGAAACTCATTTGCAACATCGCCTTACATTTGCGGGTCTAGGATTTGTGAAAATTAGAAATAGGCTTCAGCTTGACTTTTGAGAATTCATTTTTGAACTTTCAGTGTGCCAAGCGACTAAAAGTCATCCTCAATTTTTTTCGAAACAAAATATGGTTACACAGGGATTTTTTCACTACCGAGTCAATGCAAAATTGTAATCGAGCAAATAGGCTCCGCCCATCTTTTTCCGCACAGACATGTGGGCGGAGCTTAGGTTTTCAGATTTTCAAAAAGAAAATTGAAAACCCTTTGGCTCAAAAGACACACAAATAAAAAGAAAAAGTCGGGCTATATGTGTGTTTGCAGCGACCGACATCTCGCGAGGCCGGCCACACGCTATTGTTTTTTTTTGTCGGCCACGTAGCGTGCTGTTTGCGGAGATTTTTTGTCGTCAGATAAAATGTTTTGTACGTGATTAATTCTCGGTAGTGAAAAAACCCCTGTGATGGTTAGCAACCGCAATTTCAAAAATTATGGATTTTCAGACCCACAAATTTTTAATGTACCTTTGATCTATTTTTCTCTAAGTCTTCTTCACTCTCACCGATTGCCAATTTTCATTGGGCCGACATGATGTGTCAGAGGAGATTTCAATTTCGTGGTTTCAAAAATTTCAAACAAAAACAAAAACTTATTTCTTTCGTGAGAAAAATTCCATATAGAAAACTATGTTGAGAACATTTCAGAAACTGATTTGAGGGGTGGGACTTTCAGAGAAATCCAGATTTTTTCAATGAAACTTCAGTCAGAAAGTTGAACCTTCCATAGATTCGAAATTTAGAGGATTTTTGAAAGATTTTTTTTTTCGAAATTTGTCAAGGGTGTCAGCGAAAAATCAGATTCAGAGTTTTCCACAAAATTCTCACCTTAGCCAAAGAAACATATTCTCCATGTTGCAATTTAACAAGATCCTTCTTTCTATCAATAACCAACAATGATCCATCATCTCTTTTTTGTCCAATATCTCCAGTCGCAAAATATCTTTTTCCTTTATACATAATAAAATCTTCGGCAGTTTTTTCTGGTTGTTTCCAATAACCAAGCGACACATTTTCTCCACTAATCAAAATTTCACCTTGTGGTGGATCATTGAATGGTGAATATCCACCTTCTGGCCATTCTCTTAATGCAATATCCGAACATCTAACTGGTGGTCCAACAGTTCCTGTGCTCATATCATTAATATCAGCAACACATGCAGCTCCACAAGTTTCAGTTAATCCATATCCTTGAACAACTGGGCAACACATACAAATATTCATAAATCGTTGAGTTTCCGCATTTAATGGTGCTCCTCCTGATAAAACTCCCTTCAATTTTCCACCTAAAAGCCGGCGAATTTTCTTGAAAACAATTCGATCAAGGAATGGACTGCAATATCCTTCCAAATATCTTGCTCGTTTTCTTTCGTAATTCAATTTGAACAATTCTTGCATAAATCTTGGAGATGCTGCAACTTCTTCCGAAACCGCTTTGAAGATTCGATCCATAATGGCTGGAACAGCAGCCATTAAAGTTGGTCGAAGTGCGTGACAATCTCCGTGGGTTCCTTTTTGAATTTTACTTGCTCGATCATGCAAAGTCAATGGGGAAGAATATCCAACTTTGGCTCCTCTTGTCATACAAGTCAATTCAGCATCAAGTTCAAGAATGTGAGCAAGTGGAAGGTATCCGATATAGGTGTCAGTGTTTCTGAAAAATAATTCCATATTTCAAGATGTTAAAAGAGTTCCACTTTTTTTCAGGATAAAAATCAAATTGTTCAGCATGGTTGGATTATATTTCCAACAAGTTGCCGTGAAAATTCAGTTTGCAAATTATCGTATTTGTTAATTTTCCAAAAAAAAAAACCAATGCTTACCCTATAATTCCAACACCATGTCCTTGTCCACAAAGTGATGCAACAACATTTTCATGTGACAAAATAACTCCTTTTGGTTGTCCAGTGGTTCCAGATGTGTACATAATAAGAGCAATGTCTGATTTGACGGCGGTTGATTCTTCTGAAAAAGAATACCCCTTATTTTCTTTCCATCAAAATATTTTGAACTCACTCAAAATTTCCTTGTTTCTTGTCAACAATCCATTCAACGATAAAACATGTTTGAATTGTTCTCTAAATGGTGCCAAATCTGGTGCAGCCGCTTTCGCGTTGACTTGTTGGAAATAAACCAATGACTTGAGTGTTGGACATTTCTTTCCAAGAGTGACAATCTTTGACAATAATTCAGATGTGGTTACAATAGTTGTGGCTTCAGTTTCATTTATAGCATGAGCAATGGCTTCTTCTCCAAGAGTTGCATAAACTGTGACAATTGTAACATTTGCGCGGAAACAAGCCAATGCAGAGATCAACCAATCAGCACGAGTATCGGCAAAAATAACAACTTTTGCTGATTTTTCCTCATCAGCCAAATCTTTGAAACCAGATGCAAGTCTTCCAACTTGATTTTCAACTTCGCGATAACTTTGCCACGTGTATTCTCCAAGATGCCATTTCTCGAAAATTCTACCACCTGGTTGTTGATCTTCGATAACTTCAATCAATTGACGTGTTCCCAAACATGGTGATTCATCATAAAGTTCAACACAATGTCTCCAAACTTTGTCAATAGTATCTTTTCCAGGGAATGATTCACTAGCATGTCCATCAATATTACGAATTGGTCCATCTCTTTCGTCAACCCATTTGGCCTACAAAATGTGTTTTTTTGTGGTTTCTTTCTCCCATCATTTTTTCGCGACACAAAAAAATGTGTTATAATATAGAAATGTAACATTTATCAAATGATAAGCAAACAAGACAAATGATGATAGATGATTGACAACAAAATGATGCCACTAATCATCTTCACACGCTGTTTTTATTTTTAGTTCCGGAAAAGTGCAACTTACCTTAACTCTTTCAGATTTTCTCAATTTTTCAGTTGGTGAATTAAATAATTGATATGGCAAATAGTTCAAACAATCATAGATAAAGAACCAAATACGAAGAATTGACATAACAATACGAATCCATAATGGTGATTCACCTTTCACCAATTGTTTGAGAGTTTTGTCTTTCGACGAATCGTATACCGAAGTTTTTCGTTTCATCTGAAAAATTGCAACAATTGGGAGGAAAAGAGAAGAGAAAGGGCAATTTATTATCAAATAAATTTTTTTGAGGAGGTGGAGGAGAAAAAAAAACAAAAATAATTCGATTATTTGCAGGTGGTTTTTGAAGACAAGAAACTTGGGAAAATTCAATCAATCTGAATTGTCTTGCATAAATCAATTAGGAACAAGGACTTTCTATTTACAAAAAACAACAAAAAATAGTTTTTGAATCGAACTCGACTTTGAAAATATCTGAATTTGGCCAAAGTGACCAATTTTTAAAAATAGGAATCGCGCCAGGTTCAATTTTCAGCTTAGAATGTTCCTCACAAAATCGGAATGGTTATCTTTGTTTCTGCTGGTCCAATTCCTATTTAAATAGAGGTCACTCTGGTCCAATTCAAAAACCCTTAAAATCGGGCTGAATTCAAAAAATCCAAAATTAATTCATTTTGTTGTTTGAAAGTAAAATAACCTCGTACCTAATTTATTCATACTCGAGAAATCCGCATGACTGATTTTTATAATTTTTGAAAATCGGGGTTTCTTGAGGTTTGATAAACAAATTTGATAAGAAAACAAACAGCTGCTCGAAAACATAAGAAATAATCACACACTTATTATCAGTATGAAAACAACAACCAACTTTCTCCCTTTCAAAGAGTGGAACACGAGAGGTTAAAAATTGGCGAACTGCACACACAAAAAAAGTATCGAGAGAGAAGAAAAAGACGCAGCGTCAAATGAGTTGGAGGTGGAGGGGAAAAAGAGAAGAGAAAGAGGAGAAAGAAAATGGCGCCATCTACCAACAAATATGTACGAGAGGGAAAAAGAGGCGCGGAAAAAACACAAGAGGCGAACACAGAAGAGAAAAGGAAGAAGAAGAAAAACAACTCGGTTGAATTTTTTCGCTTGCTTTTTAGGGACACGTCAGCGTAAGAAATGAATCATGATGAAATAACATGTTGTGAAACCTGTGCGAAAACAACACATATTTTTGATGATCAGAAGTTTTCAAAATAAAAAAAATGATTATGACTCATGATGCAATATGAAGCACACAACTAAACTATGTATGAAAAGCAAATATTTGAAAAGTAGTTCTTCTCACAAAATATTTCTCATCTCAAGAAAGGAAGACCTGTATTAGATAGATAATCATCTAGGAATTTTATATTTTGAAACGCACTTTTTGTCCTCAACCGGATCGTAAAATGACAGAAAACCGAAATGACGAGAAACATTCCTAAAATGAAGAGAAGCCCGGAAAATGTCACGTTTTCCTACTTTGCCTTCTTGATAAAAAACGTAAATTTCGCTTTTTTCGCTCTTATCACAGAATGTTCACACCTTATAAGGAATTCATGTGACGTGTTTTTAGTTGAATTAATCGAATGATTTTCATGGGAACATTATGTTGAAATTTATATTTCCGGAATAATGTGATTGTACTTTGAACATGGGCATCAAATTATGATGGGGACAAACTTTGAAACATCAGATTTTGAAGCGAGAAACGTGGAAGACAAATAAAAAAAATGAAAATAAAAAATCAAGGCACATGGGCTTTTGTCTGTGGGTCTCACAGCGAACTGAAAACCAGCGCGTTGCGGCTGTGCAACGCGGCATCATTTCCTTTTAAAAATTTTTTGTTCGGTTTTTGTGGTTCAAATTCTTTGACGTCTAAAGCTGAATACGGCAAGTTTTTATTCGTAAACGTGTAATCAGGCAACACTTAAATTATCCCAGTAAGAAATTCCGAAATTGCCAGTTCCGATGAGGAAAAATTTCCCATTCCGCGAAGTTGGCTGAAAATTAAATGTGCATAAATATTTACATTAGAAAAACTTATTTCAAATCAAAATGTATTTCTCACCGATTTCAGAACAATTGTTTTTCTTAAATTGTCAAGTGTTATTTGAATTCTCGACGTTGACAGGGATTCCAGAGAAATTTGGTGAAATATTCCGAATTTCAATGGGACTTCGAAACGTGTCAAATTCTTTCGTTTTACAAACTTTGAAAAAACATCTGCCCTCTGATTAATATAGTCGAATTCGACATATAATCCTTCACAGTTCTTTTGTGGGATGTCGCAGCCACTGCAATTCGAAAACAGCCCCAAGATGATCGAATTAGCGGTTGAGTTTTCGGGAAGTTTGACATCTCCCGAAATCTTTCTTGATTTATTGCCAAATCTACAATGAAACATTGAACCTAAAAGTTAAAATAGAAACCTTACGCCATAACTGCATACGGTGTATTGATTTCAAAAGTGCACCAACTTATAGGTGGCTCGATAGTTTTCTGTATAGCCACACCATTTCTAACTTCCCATGCGCCTTTTTGAGGCATCCAAAAACGGGGTTCATCTCCATTTTCATAAGAATCTGTGAAGTTGTCGAAATAATTTTCTGGTAATTTTTGAACTTTGACCATTTGCTTTCTAGGAACCGTGATAGGCAATGTTGTTATAACACCAAAGGAATCTGATTTTATCGCAAACTCAATGAAGCCAGATGGATCTTTTCTAATAAATTGTGGGCTATCATAATTCAAAGAGATATTCATTCCTTGGCACTTTTGAGGTAATTTGAATCGAATGATTTGCAATTTTCTAACTTTGTAAGGTTTCGGAGAGGAGTATTCACAAAGTGAAGATTTATGGCTCATGGTTTCTATCACTATTGATAAATCTTTCCTGTTTGTGTAACTAACGTAGGTTCCACCATAAGTCAGATTTCCACTTCCATTCCCATGTGACAATATTTTCCAACCTCGTTTCACATGTCCAGTTGTATATCGTAGCACATCAAAAGCTAAGTCTGTTTCGAATGCTTTTTCAGTAAGAAACGATAATCCACAACGCCACCAAGCTATTTGAGGATAAAATGCAGAAATCATATGCCAAGTCAACATTCTGAAAATTAAGAAAATTTCAAATCATTTTCTGAAAACAAAAAGCTCGCCCTGTAATATTTCCATGTACATAATTCCAATTTATTGTTCTTGCCATACAACCTTCTCCAGTTTTTCGATTATCTGTGCTGTAATCTTCGCTAGCCCATAGAGTTTTACCAGATTTCTGTACATAATCTGGTATATTTCCACCAGGATAATGAGCTCCGATAATGTCATAAGAATTAATGAAATCCTTGTCAAGAAGTCTCGGATAACTTTCATCCATTTCAAATCCTTCTCCTGCAACGATTTTAACCTTTTGAAAACCGGATTCGTCTAAGATATGACGGAGAGTTTTCACATAAATTTCTGAGAAATTTCTTTCGTTCCAAACACCAATGCAGTACACTTCAAAATTATAAATTTTTCTTCCAATTCTCAACCATTCAACAACATAATTCGCAGTCTCACTAACATTTTGATAGGGATTTTGATTCCCAAGCCAACCTGGGAAAGCCCAAGGCAATGCACAAATCCGAATCTTGGGATTAATTTTTCTAGTCTCGTAAATCAGTTGAAATTCATAGTTTCTAGGCGAGATTTTATTTCTTTGCGACATATGTGAACTTTCTGATCCTTCAGTGCTTTGATCATCTCCGCCCATTTCTACTTTTAGCATTTGTAAACCATTTTCTTTCTGAAATAATATTCAAGATTTGTTAGGTAGAATAAACGATGAAACAAACATTAAAGAGAATTTCCAAAATTGGTTTGCGATCTTCCTGTTTCGGAAAATAAGTGAATAAAAGTTTAGAAGTTGCACCACCTCCACTGATCGCACCAATTCCATCGAATGTTTGATAGGCAGATTCGATGTTTATCTCGTAGTCAAATGATCTCACAGAGTTGAATACGAGAATTATCAAAACTCCACAAAGCATACACATTTTAGTAGAATATTTGTTTATTTTTTGTTCGCGAATTCGATACTTTTTTCTGTCTCGATCAAACTGTTAATATATATTTTTTCCAGTGAGTACAAATGAACAAACAAAAGTCGTCAATGAAAAAAGGGCCCCAAACTGCGAAAGGCGATGAAGCCAACAAACGTGTAAAGTTTGCGGTTCCTGTAACATCTCGAATCGGAACTCCACCAGCCCCAAAAAATAGTGGTGAAAAAAGAGCAGCTGGAAATGCTGAAACCGCAGCGAAGCCACAGAAAAAGAGCAAAACATCGGAATCGACAGATTGTTTTCAACTTGCAAGCGAGCAAAAGAAAATTGAGGAAGATTTGAGTGAGACTGAATCGAATATATTTTCAACTATCACTGATGTTCGAATTATTGCCAATAAAATGATTGGAGGAATTCAGACTGTCTCAAGCGCTTCTTCGAAACTCAAAGCATCCGAAGATTTTTTGCTGAAATCGCCAGATTTGGTAGAATCGATCAAGATAAAATCAAATGAGTTTGCTGAGAAATCAAAGACCAAGTGTGATTACATTGAAAAGGTTGGCTCGTTGGTATTTTTTGATAAAAAATATATTTTCAATTTTTAGAGCATCGCTGCCAAATCCAATTACAACAACATCATCTCCAATTTGGATACCTATCTCGAAACTGTCAAAATCCCTGAAGACATTCTTGAATACGAAGTGGATTTCGAAAAAGTTAGGGAAATTTTCAATAATCTTGTGAATATAATCGAAATCATGTGAATATACAATGTTAAATTCTGTAAGTTTCCATAAATTTGTTATTCTTTTTTGTTGCACCTTTTTCCTGTTTGTGTATTAACGACACATGTGTGTGTATTAACGACACTCCGCCAATGACGCGTACTTTTTGAATTTCCCGCCGCTTTTTTGTTTTTGGTTGTGCACTTCTAATTTTCTGTAGATTTCTCAAAATGGCTCAAAAAACCGCATTCAACACATTCAAAAATATTATTTCGGAACTGAAAAAAGTTGATAAGGTATGTTGATATTGATGAAATCTAAATAGAGAGAAAAACCAGAATTTTTCAGACATTTTCGCCGAAATCTCAACAATATCAATATTTGATGGAACAAATGCGAGCGGATCAAGTGACAACTCAAAGATATTCAAAAGCTGCAAATGAATCGGAAAGTGTTGCTAAATTATATTTGAGCTATGTTCAGAGGTAAGACAATTTTTGAAAAATATTTTGTTTTGAAAAAAAAAGAGATTTTTCAATTCTAAATACTGTATTAAAATTATAGAATTGTCTTCTTTAAATTATTTAAAGTGACCATATTTTTGAATCCAAATTTTGCAGCACTCGCCGACTCAATGTTCTTCAAGAACGATATGCTGGAAATGAGAAAACAGTGGAAGAAAGTGCACGACTTGTTGGATTAAAACTTCCAGAGAGAAAATATTAGAATTTATCAAGTAGTGATATAATAAAGTTTAGGTTTTGAATAACTTGTTTTTTCTTTCCAATTCGAACTTGGTTTTTAACCAGTTATTTTCATATTTTGTTTTACAAGCCTACCCCTTTTTTCCTGACAAAACAGCCTTTTTCAGATTTTTTGAGTGATGACAACAAAAAAGAAAAATACAAATGAGGAAGGAGCTGATAAATGGGCATATTTGCTGAAACCTGCAAAAGATTTGACAGACAATTTTTCGATTGATTTGCTATCATATCTAAACGAATATTTAGATGTTATTAGACATCGAAATGAAGAAGAAGATCAAGAACAATCATTTGATGTTGAAAGCAATTATAAATTATTTAACTTTGCTCAAGCTTGTTTAGTTATTCAAGGATCGACAATGGTTTATGCGAAAAAGGTGGATTTCATCTTCGAAGAAGTTTATGGTGTTTGGGGTTTGGTTGAAAATGCAAAAGAAGGTGAAAATGGACCGGGAGGAGCATCGAAAAAAGGAAGAAAAAGGAAAATTGATATTGGATCGACGGCCAATTTCGAATTGTTGGATATGAAAGCGGTGAAAACTGAGATATTGAAAAATGCAACGAAATTTGAAAAAGAAGAAAAGATTGCTGTTGATAATTTGAGATTGGTTGATAATGCCGAATTTGCTGAAATGTGTTATGAGAGGAAAAATGTGAGAGCAGTGAGACCGACACAATTTATGTTTGGAAGAAATTCGTGTCAGTTTATGAGAACAGATGTGAGTGGTTTTGAGGGATTCTAGCGGGACTGAAAACGTTGCAGAAACATTACGCTCAACAATTTTGAGTCTAATGGACCTATGTAGATGAATATTCTTCAATAAAATTTAACAGAAGAGGAAAATAAACAGAATATAATTTTGATTAGAGATGACGTAAAATTGAGAGAATCTAGACAAAAATTAGTTTCCTGTTTCCATTATTCGAAAAACTAACTTTTGTCTACACTCTCAATTTTACGTCGTCACCATAATATTCTGTATGTTTCGGAATTAATTTATCTAAAAAATTTTCTAGGAACAATTCTACAACGCGAAGACACGTCCAGAAGTCGTTGGAAAAGTTCGAGATTTTGATGTCAAAAAATCGGAGATTCTACACGATCATGTTAGTTTTCCCCCCATCAAATGCCTCCTTTCAACTAATTTTTGTTTCAGGAAATGTTGATCCTCCATGATTCTTATCGACGAAATGTTGATCAATTCAATTTACCCGGCGCCAAATGGATTCCAGATAATAAAGAACTTGCCGCGAATTTCGGAGTGGCTGAAATTGAAGCAGAACTCGATTTGGAACAAAGAGATAATCGACGAATAACTGCTCATGGACCATTTAAAGATCCACTTTCTGGAAGAGAAATTGTTGCACCACCAAAATGGTATATTGAACAAGAAGTTGTAAAACAACAGGAAACAATTGCAAGAAGTGCATCAGCTGCAACAAATTATGCAACAATTCGAGATTCGCAAGGAGGTTCACAGAAATTTGGAGGAGGATCACAAGTAACTAGAATGTCTCAACCATTTTTCGAAAAACAACGAAATAGTTTGAATCAATTTGTGTCGTTTGTTGAAGGAAGATTGAATAAAAATCGGTTAGTTTTTCAATAAAATACATCAAATTCAAAGTTTTTATCCAAATCTGAAATTTTCAGAGCAAGCACTCATTTGAATACACATCTTGTTGATATGTTTGTTGAGAATTATGGTGGTGAAAAAGAGAACCATCAACCTTTTGAACCAATGGATTATGATGATGGAGATTATGGAGGAGGCGAAGGTGGAATGGATGAAAATGAGGAAGAAGAAGATGATTATATTGATGGATTACGGAAAAATCGAGAAAGGCGACAAATTGCACCATGGGATGAAACAGAAAATGATTTGATGAGAGGATTGGTTTATGGTGAAAATGAGGATGTTAGGAAAAATCATCGAGAAGTTCGAATAATTCAAAAAGAACCAACAACTTCACTTAGTATTCTAGCAAAGAAAACAAGGAAAAATGAGAAGATGGGCGAAAATCGAAGGGATAAATTCATGAGAACACAGGATTATTTGCAAAATCATTATTATTGGAGAAGTTCGGCGAGATTGAATCCGACAAATGATTGGAAAATTGATGCATTAAGAACGCATATTTTGAAAGAGCAAAAAAGGCGAGCAAGAGAAAGAACGGCGAAAATTCGAGGAGCGAGAAGTATGAGAGTTGGAAGAAGTCAGAATAGAAATATTGGACAGGCACAATTTGAACAGGCTTTTGATGGATTATTGGATGGAGAAAATGAAATTGGAGGAGAAGGAATTGGGGAAGAAAATAGGGAAAAGGGAAATCGAAGAACACTTGGAGCTGAATGTAAGTTTTCGATTGGAAATTGTGAAAATCTGAACAAAATAGGTTTTTTTTGGGAATTTTCAGATTTTTTCTGAAATTCAAAAAAATATAGAAAATTGTACAGAAAACCTAAAATTCTTCACAATTTTTTGAATTTTTAAAGAAATTTTTAATTCTCAGTTTGTCATAATTTTATGGAAAAAATCTTCTGAATTTTGTGAAAAGTTTTTCAATTTCATCTCAGAAATTTTTTTTAGAAATCATTATTTTTATATTTAATTTTCTGATTTTTGAATTCGCCGTAAAGTTTTGTAAGTGCTGGAAATTTTAATTCAATTCCAAATTTCCACTCGACTCCTTCTCTCAATATCTCGTTTTTCAGACGATGACATTGCCGATGAAGATCTTGCGGCTGAAGTTGAGATCTCAATGTTGGGCGGAGCTTATGACGATGATTTTGATGATATTGCACCATTTGGTGAAACAGTTCCACCAATTCCTGGCGGTTCTCAAGATCCAACAATTCCTTCTCATCCACAAATCGAAACTATTCACGAACCTCAACAACTTCATCAAGGTCTCACATTTAATGCAATTGATGATGCTGAACTTGCGAATATTTTCAATTTACCTGGTGATTTGTTCGTTTCACGGGCTCTTCCATTGCTCAAAAAGTTTGCCGAAAATCGAACAGATCGAGAACAAATGGCATATGAAATGGCAAAAGCATATGAAAATGTTGATGTGGCAACTTCGAGATTACAACAACAAGTTGATGAATGGCAAGAAAAATTGGAACCGATTTTAGATGAGGGAGAAACTAGAAAAGAATACAAGGTTTGTATGAAAATTCGATTTGGAGTTTAAACAAATATATTTTCTGAAAATCCACGTATGATTTTTCAAACATTCTCAACATTTTCCAGGTTCACGAATACGGTGGCTATGTTCTGGATCAATTTGGCGATGAACCGGGTGAAACTAAAACTCTTGCAGAATTATGCGCCGGAAAATGCTGGTTTGAAATTAGTCGATATTTTTTGTCGTGTTTATTGATGTCGAATACCAAAAAATCTTATGGTAAGGTGTTTTTATTAACTTTCACATTCCAAATTTTAATCCTAACTTTTCCAGGTAACCGAAGACAAAACAAGTGAGGATTTGGAAAAAAGAATAAACACAATGACAATTTCGCTGATCTCGAAAAGAAAACATCACGAAGTATTTGAGCAGGATGGAGCTCTTTAAAAAAATAATTCAAAAATTTTTATGATTGTCTTGTTCATTTATTTGTTTTACTATCCAAGATATTGGAAGTATTTGTATTCTCACTGTATTCGTGTACCATTAATTTTCACTTTTCTTTTTTTAAATAAAATTTTTCGTGATTTTTGGGAAAATAGCTGCTAAAAATGGACCTGAAAGCCAGTTTTATTTTTTGAAAAAACAAATTATTTTGATAGCTTTATTTTGTTATTTATGTACATTGATTGGTTTTACGAGGTTTAAAACTAAAATCATGAATTTTTTTGGCTCTAAAACTATAGTAATCACATAACCTACAATAATCTACAGTACCCCTCACCTACTGTATTCCAGCTCTCCTTCTCTTCGACAAAAAACATTTCAAAATGCACATTTATTTTCTGAAGCGTCAAAAAATGATGACGTGACCCAGCCACATCAGATCAGATAAGAAAACGTGTATAAAAAGAGCTCGGCTCATAACAGTTTTCATAGTTGTCTACCGGGAGCTCTTGTTCAAAAAGCTACCGTAGGAATCGTGTGTGTGTGATACTCATCTGATCTACCTCTCTCCACTACAACAACAATGCCAAATCCGCCGCCAAAAGAAGACACGTGGGCATTTCAACCAATCGGTTCGCCATTTCCACCATCGCCTGTCAAATGTATGGGTGAACAGAATATGTATGTGGCATTGTGGTATAAACACGGTAAACCAATTCATGGAAGATCGTGGAATAACGGTGGAGTTGTTGAATGCTCATTTCCATACAAATCTGCTGAATTGACAACAAAAGCACAATTGGAGGGACAAATTCAAGTATTGCAATATTTGGGTGACCATAATAGTCAAGGTTAGTTGCGAATACTGTAGTTACTGTAACTGGTACCTCCCTTTAAAATAGGGATACTGTAGTTATTTAGACGTTTAGACCTTTAGGGTTAAATTTAGCCAAGGCTTTGATCTTACTGTAGAAGTGTAAGAAAAAGCTTCCAACCATTAGCGTCCTTCGGGATTACGGTAGGAGAGGATTACTGTAGCTAGATACTGTAACTAGGTATATTTCTGGATACCTTTTTTTTCGAATTTCAATCAGATTTTGAGGTACTGTAGCTTTCAGATTGAGGTTTAGGATACTGTAGATAGGTTACTGTAACAAATTGAAATGCTGTGTTTATACTCAAATTGGTCCAAATTTCTAGAGCTACAGTAATCCAAATCAAATTAGGGTTCAAAAATCTGCAAATTTTCCAAATTTTGATTTACCACCTCTCCCCCTACAGTAACCCAAACTACATCAAATTCAAATGTGCATTATTTTCTTGTAGGATTCTGGTATGAATGGATCAAATACAAGGATCGTCTCGAAAAATTGGACGACAAACATCAATTGGTGCGTTGTGGTGATTCGTTCCCAATCTTCTGGAAACGTCCCGAAGGAAATCTTCTCGGCTACGTTGACAACAAAACCGAAGAAGCGCTCTTCTCATTCAACGGAAAAGTGTACAGCAAAAAGGGTGGAGAACTTTCGGACATGTATATCATTACCCGAAACTGTGTCGGTGGTCCACCACATTGTGGTTGTGCTGCTTGCGGTGCCGCTCCACCACCACCAAAACCACCACCGAAGGTTGTTATTGATGAATGGATGGATATTCGTGAGGGTGATCCATGGCCAACAAGACCGTTGGTTCGTGCGCTCGACAAGAGTTTGGACACTTTGCCAGGAGTTCCTGCCGATCAATACGTTGGTTTGTGGTACATGCAAGGTGAACCAGTTATGGGTCGTGTTTGGAATGAGAATGGAAAAGTTGCTGCATCATTCTCGTGGTTCAATAATGAATATGCGAAGAATGTTGGTTCAATTCAATTGTTGGTTCATTTGGCCGAAAATGTTAGAGGTAATGATTATTGAATTTTGGATTGCTCATAATAATCTCAATTTTTCCAGGATTTGACTACGGTTGGATTCCGTTCCCAGAAGCTGCCAAATTTGACAGTGGAAAGGAATGGCTTCCAGTTCATGTCAATAACCACAAGGGTGATATTTCGGTTGGTGTTGTCAATTTGCCAGGTGGAAAGCAAATTTTGGCAAAGGTATGTGTGCATTTTGATATCAAATAAGCTTAGGAAAAATTTATGTGCTGAGAATCACTATTTCCATAGATTTCAGCGCGAAATTTTAGACGATCAATCCAATTTTCTCCTAATTTTCACCCAAATCCACCAAAATCCATCAAAATTAAATTCAGGTTGACGTGCGTAACGAGAAGTACGGTTACGGACACGGTGGAAAGGAGCATTCGGCTTCTGCCAAGGCTTGCGCTGATTCGACTATTGTTTTGTGCCGCAAAGCAAAACCGGGCTACAAATTGGACGGATAAATTAGACCCTCCACGCATTCTTTGCCAATTGTCTTTTGAAATGTCTGATTATTTTTGTGCAATGAAAAATTGTGTAGAAAATTTGTGATTTTTTTCGGCTAACTGGCTTGGGTTTGAAAATTTGGAGCATTTTGAGCACAAATAAGCCCTCAAATAAGAATGTTTGGCGCAACATAAAATTTTCAAGCGAGAAAATCGCTATCCTCTTTGACCAATACAACAAAACTATACAATTTTGTGGACAGGATTTTCTTTGCTCTAACATATTTTCAGCAGTCAGCTGATAAAAAACAACACACACACAGCCATTTTATTAGTCAGTTGGAAGAAACTTGAGATTACTTTTTGCTTGTCATTTTTTTTGCTGTGCCGGAAAAATTTTCCCGTTTTTTTCTCGCCCGTTTTTCTGGTGGTTAATTCAAATATTTGTATAATACTTAGAGCGCGTAATTTTTTTTTGATGTAGATCAAGAGCCACGCATTTTTAGAGCTTGATAATTTTTGGATTTTTTAATTTTGCATTATTCAGGCTAAACTCTTTAAACTGACATCATTTTTTAAAATTTTCCAAAAAACATTATTTATCACAAAAAATCAATGATCACCCGACGATCGAATTTGTTGATGACGTGGTGAAGTTGGATGCTGAAAACATCAGAATCTCAAGAAAATAAGTTTCAGCGAATAAAAACCAACCCGATAAGTTTCCACGTTTTGTTCGCCAATAATTTCGGCTAAAATATCATCAGGTGCAAATGAAGCAAAAAGAATTGCTTGCCAAATTTGAAGTGGAAGAGTTATATTCAGACATAGTTGAACCCAATTATCAAATGAGCTGCAAATTTCTGATTTGAAATTTTTTTTTAAAGTTGTTATTTTGAGTTTTTCGGAAATATCGAGATTTCAGGTCATCAAAACTAAAAGTGTTGGATTCTAGGACACGAAAATCGTTGTTTCAGATTTTTAATCCAAAAAATAGGAAATTCGGTTTTCTAGGCCATCAAAAACAGGCTACCTATAGGTTTCTTAGGTCAACCATTCAAATTTTTTAGTCCCTCCCAACCAACCTTATAATATACGCATAAACACAAAAATCAATGAAAACGAGTGCAAAAATCCAGGAGCATAGTTTATCCGAAAATCCAAAGTACATAACTTATCTTATTTTTATTATTATTTCTTTTTGGCTGCTCCCAATTTCCGGCCAATGAAAAATGAATTGAAGAAGATGTTTTCCTCAATTTCAATTTCGAATTGCGAACAATATATTTATTTTTTTATTTAGAAATGAGAAATTTCCACGCGGAAAAATGGGAAATATGTTTTTTTTCGAAAAAAATATGAGGAAACCCTTCGTATTTAGTACACTCTTTTATCACATGAGAATAATTTTTTCGTGGGATTTTTGGAGGGAAGCCAAGAAAAACATGAGAAATTTGTGTTGGCATATGGAAACAAGATAGCTATTTCTTGTTAGGAGGACTTGAAAAATAAGAGAAAATGGTCTAGAAAACCACAAACAACAACGTCGTGTATTCAGTGTTTGATAAACGATAATCTAACATGAGTCAGGCTTCCAGAAGCGATTTTTTGAAAATGTTTGACTCTTCGCTGATTATTCAATTATTCGGAGAGTCGTTTGGCAAAAACCGATGTTGAAAATACCATTACGTGACCTAGAAATTCCATTTTTGTAGAAATCCAAAAACAACTTTTCTGGTAAACTGAAAAACCAATTCTTTTTGGCCTAGAAAACCAAAAAACGTTCAAAAAGCTGATTTTGCGAACTCGTTGTTTCACAAAATGTCAGTTGTTCCTTCCCGTTTTGCTCCTCAAACATCATGTGCTTTATTTTTTTTCAAAAAAAAATGAGAATGTATACATTTTTTGCCCCAAAAATCCTATGATTGCCACATTTTTCTCGCTTTCTTTATTTATTCATTTTCGAGAGCAAATACAATAACTTATTGTTATAAATGCTCAATTAGAATAAAACATGCGAAAAAAACAAACTTTATAGACTCCGTTTTTTTCTAATATGAGTCATGTGAATAAATACATCTGTCAACCGGAAAAATGTATCAATTCCGAGGTTTTCACGTGTTAGTTTAACAAGTGAGAGAGTATTCAGCCGGAGGGAGCGAAACCAGATTTTTTGCGGAGCTCCGCCCTTTTTTTACGGAGTTATTCATGCTATTTGGTTAAATAGGTTAAACGGGAGTTTCATTTTCCCTCATTTTTCCCAGTGGGTTTTTAATGGCCTAGAAACCCAAATCACCCCATTTTCAAGTGCTTTTATGTCTGTACTCGATCTCTTGAAACACTCGTCAAACATTGTTGAGAAAACTGACCAAACCGAGCCGAACCGTTGTTTTTTTTTGCCTCTGTTGCCTTGTTCTTGTTTGCACTCATTTTTTGACGCCAAAAAGACAAAAGTATTGGGTTTCCCAGGGCGCCAAATTTGACATGGCGGATTTCTGGGCCGGTTTTCTAGGACTCTAGAGTTTTGTAACAATTTTGAATGTTTATAGCCAACTTTCTGTTTTTATTGTCCAATTTGCAGTTTGTAGCCTCCTAACAAAATTGTACGACAATTTTCGGGTTTGGGATTTTCAGGTTTTGTGGAGTTCTATTTAGACGATTTGTTTTAAAACCACTTTTTGTTTATTTCCTAACCAAATTCATGTTATTCGTCATTTCCTAGATCTCCAGATCAATTTTTTGGGTTCTGAGTCAATTTCGAATCATTTTCGATTTCTTGATCGTTGAATTCTTCTCCTTCGTCATATTTTCTGTTTTTTCAGCCTTTTAGTTTATTTTCAAATGTTCTTTAGCTTCATCGCATTTCGCATTTCCAAACTACACACATTTTCCATCAAATAAAAAATTATAATTAAATAATCATCCCAGAACAATGTAAATATTTGCTCATAACTTCTCCATGTATACATTTTTTTGATAAGAGATCAAAATTCCGGATTTCCCATTTTTTCGCTCATCAAAAATTATCCATCTATTTATTTCTTGATTGCAGGGGAATTTGAGAAGAAGTGGCTCAAAATGATGGCGGCGTCGAATTGCACGACGGCGTTTTGTATGCAATTTTTGGCGCAATTGGCGAATGTTGTTGTTGATAATAATCATCATCATCACAGTGCACATTCATCAATTCGTTATCGTCCAACAGGTCCTTCAGCTCCCGCTATCAGTCCACTTCGTTTCAATTCCTATTCCTCAATTGGTTCAAATATCCATGGTTTAAATTCTTTAATGTTGCATCCTGGATCAATCGAACCACCACTAACACCAGGAAATTATCGATTATATAGCATGCGATTCTGTCCGTACGCCCAACGAGTTTTGATCTATTTAACCAAGAAAAATATACCTGTAGAAGTTGTTAATGTGAATCCGGATCGTAGTCCAAATTGGTATTTGGCGAAATCACCACTTGGAAGAGTTCCAGCACTTGAAATTAATGGAAAAGTTGTTTGGGAATCGAATGTTATTGTTGAATATTTGGATGAATTGTTCCCTTCGAATAGTATTTTGCCAAGAGATGCGTATGAAAAAGCGCATCAGAAGATTCTTGTTGAAAGATTATCACCAGTGAGTTTTTGAGAATGAGATTTGGGAGAGAGTGGGCATTTTAAATTAGAAAATAATTCAGTTTTTTTTCTGAACGATGTTCGGAAGAGCACAATAATGACCCAAGCCATAAATGTTCAAAAAAAACAGTTGTTTAACACTTCTGACATTTGTATCACTATTCGGCTCTTCGGAGAGTCGTTCAGCAAAAACTGAAAATATATCACATACTTATCTCGTTAGAAAATCAAATGAAAGATTGAAAGAATCAATCGACAGAATGAATTTTGAAAACTTAGAAAAACAAAACAAAAATCAAAAAATAATATTTGCAGCTAATGAATGCGTTGTTCGAATTCTACTCATCATCCAGCAATCACAATGCTCAACGTCAAAACGACGCCAACGTTCATTCGGCATTGAGAAACGCCGAGAATCTGCTACGCGACACATTTTATGGCGGACGTCAACCAGGTTTCGCCGACTATCTTATTTGGCCATTTATTGAACGTCTTCAATTATTAACTTTGACTCAAACTAGCACACAATTTCGATATTTTCCCGGGCTACACTATCCAAAAATGGGTGCTTATATTGCGAGAATGCAAAATCAGCCAGAGATTAAATTCACATCTCGACCATTATCGCATCACAAAGCCTATATGGACAGTTTTTCCACCGGTATGCCCAATTATGATTTTGGCATTTTTAATTGATCTCGTCCTAATATATTAATTAATTTACTAATTTACTAACTTAATATGAGAAACTATAAATAAATATTTCGATTCAAAATGAATTTTCATTATTTTTTAGGCGAAAAAAAAAATAAAATCAATAAATACACAGTACTGTAGCTGAAAATATGTGCATTTGCGCGTGACGGTGTTTTGTCTGATTCTCCACGATTTGTGCGCTCTCTCGCTCTCTCCCGCTCATTTTAATTTTCTGTTTTTTTGTTTTTCGCCAAAATCATTTTTCGAAATCAATCGAACTATGAAGGTTAATGAAAAAAGTTACAGGAATATGCCAAATCACATCGATTCAGCTGAAATTGCAAGTCTCAAACAAGAAATAGCTGAAATGTATAAAACTCTCAAACTTCAAAGAGAGCCTATTTCGAAATGCACGAAAGATTTGATTGCGTGAGTTTTTCATTATTTTTCAAAAACAACAATCTGGTTAGAAACTGAACTGTTTTTTATAGATATTGTGACGATCATCTCAAAGAAGACTTTATTGTCAAAACAATGATTCAATCTCCCGACTTACCAGCAAATCCTTATATACCTCGCAAATGCAATCTTATTTGAATTGCCCACTCGGTCACCTTCAAAATTTCCCAATTTATGTATGTTTTGTATTTTTCGAATCCATATGAAAACCATTTATTCGTAATTAATCAATTACATATTCAATTATAACATGAAACCAAAATAACGAACGAATTATAACATTTGTTAGAGAGGATTGCGTGGATGTGGGACAACTTGACTTGTTCGACTTTGACTTCTTCTCGGACTTCTGTCCCAACACTTTAATAATTTGCATAAACGCCAACTGTCAGATTCCGGTATGCTGTATGAAAAAAAAGTTGAATATTTCTATTCGTTTTGAAAACTAACGTTGCTGGACTGATGGGTGCCGCAGGTCTTTGAAGCGGCTGTGATTTATTCAATGGTATTTGTTGATTTTCTCGTGGTATATTTTTGTAAACACTCGACTGGCGACGATTTGTTCTCTAAAATTAGACATCTTGATTATTTTTTTTTAGAAAATTTTTTGAACTAACCTCCTTGCTAGTTGTATTTTCTTTCGAAGATACTCCTGTCACTTTTGCCATTTCGGGATCATATTTATAACTATCAGGCTGAAAGATTTTCAAAGATTAAAATGTTAAAAATTTAATTTTAAATGGAATAACTTTACCACGTTTGGAACTTGTTGAGCTGTGCTTGAACTTGGAGCATTTGGCTGAAACAGTTTGTATTTACTGAAAATCTACCAATTTCTCAAAGTGTTCCAGACTTACATCAAATCCCTCTCCTTCCGTCTCCTTCTGATTTTCTTCTCTCCCAAATTCCACATCATCCTCATTTATTCCTTCGATATTTTCTCGTTCAATTTTTCGATCTTTTTTCGGATCCAATGATTCTTCAACTTTTCCATTTTTAATTGTCATTGGTCCACACATTTCCTCCATTTTCGGACGTTTCAATGACACATTTTTGACCTCTGCCGAATTTTTTTCAGCTTCCGAGCTTGTAGATGATCTTTGTTGAATGCTTTGAGCCTGAAAAGTTAGGTAATTTCGGATGAAAATCGTTTTGTTTTGAGAAAAAACTCACATCTTTTTCAGATTCTTGATCTGGACTTGGACTTCTTGTAGCAGGCATTTTCGAAACTTTTCGATACAAAAACGAAAAGTGATGATATTTTCGAAAAAAAAATCGATTCGAATTTTTTAAAGCGAAAACTAAAGTTGAAATTTCGCGGATAGATCAAAAATATATTTGAGTATTCGAATTCAAGAATTTGTAGGATTTTTATCTGGGTTTTCATTTTTCTGCAGCAAAATATCAGCATGAAGAAAAAGCTGAAGGAAAGTGTCAGCTATTTCGCCGCAGAAATGCGTGTTTTTGCGAGAATCCTACACTCCTTTCTCTGAGAGGAACATCTAAAAACTAAATTGCACCCTCTGCGTAGAGTTCACCAGTTTTCTTTTTGAAAATTCTTCACGAAATACGAAACATTGTTGTAAGTCTTCAATCCTTGTTTTTCTTTTCTTTTGATATAAAAAATGAATTCTGTACTTTTTGAAATTGATTTTCAGAAATTCATTGGAAGAAAAATAAATATAGCAAATTTTCAATGTATGATTTGTATTTTAAAAGTTTAAATGAAAACCATTTATCCGTAATTAATAAATTACATAGTGAATTAAAATATGAAACCAATATTACGAATTTGCAATTCTACACTTCGGATTCTTCCGTTCCTGGATGTATAGAATTCGACCGACTTAATTTATTTGTTATTTCTACTGTTTTCTTCACACAATGACATAAATTCAATAAAAAGTGACAAAAAGAACATTTTGCGTGTTGTGTGTCTGCATCACTGTAAAAAAATATTATTGAATATTTCAATTTGAAATATTTCGAAACTAACTCTGCTATTTCCACGCGACTTGATTCACTTGGAAGTGTTGATGGATTTAATTCGAGTTCTCGATTATTTAACTGTAAAAATAATTATCGTTGATGGCTTATTTGAATATAAATTTACCAAATTAGAAAAATTATTAGCTTGTGGTTGAGCTGTGCTTGAACTTGGAGCATCTGGCTGGAAAAATGTGTTTTACTGAAAATCTAGCTATTTTTCAAAATGTTCCAAACTTACATCAGATCCCTCTTCTGTCTCCCCCTCTTCCTTCGGATTTTCTTCTCTCTCAAATTCCACATCATCCTCATTTATTCCTTTCTTATTTTCTCGTTCAATTTTTCGATCTTTTTTCGGATCCAACGATTCTTCAACCGTTCCATTTTTATCTGTCAATGGTCCACACATTTCCTGAAGTTTCCCAGGTTTTTCAGAAAAATTTTTGAGCTCTGCTCCAATCTTTTCAGCTTCAGAACTTGTGAATGATCGTTGTTGGACGCTTTTGGCCTGAAAATTGGGATATTTTGGATGAGATAAAAAGTTTTTGAGAAAAAGAAACCTACATCTTTTTCATATTCTTCAGCTGGACTTGGACTTCTTGTTTCAGGCATTTTCGAAACTTTTCAAAACAAAAGCGGAAAGTGATGAAATTTTCGAAAAAAAATCGATTTGAATAAAAATAAAAGCAGAGCACTTGAAATTTCGCGGGTAGATCAAAAACAAAACTTTTTTGAGTTCTAGCTGAGCGATCAATCGTCTGAATTGATTTAGTTCAGGCGAAAAATCGTGCAGCTCACTTGACTAATCGATTAATCGCCCATCTTGTCTGAGAAACCCCTATTTTCTAGTTTATTCAAAAAAGGAAACTTTATTATTTATTATTGAGAAACAAAATAAAAATTATTACTGTGAATTTTCAAAAAAAAAGTGGGGGATATATTAAAAAAAAATCAAAAATTTTATCAATTCTCATAAATTACAAAACCGAATCTTTCAATGGATCAGCAACAACTCTCGAAAATCTCCTTCCATTTCTTCTTGACATCAATTTTTCGGACAAAATTCCCAAAACACCTCCAGTATCAAATACTTGAGTTACAACATCTTGCGCTTCTTCTTGACTTTTATTCATCAAATTCAATTGTGCTTTGAGAAGTCTCAAGTTCCATGTGAAATTTTCAGCAGCTCTTGTTGCTTTTTGACCTTTTAGACCAGCTTCAGAACAGAGTTTGGTTAATTCTTCGTGACATTCCGAGATTTTTCGAATCGAATCTTCGATCTGAAAATATATGTCTGAAATTGCAAATTTCTGGGGGCAGCTCCGAAATTTCGATTCAGAATGTTTCTCCGATTCAGAAATCCTGAAAATCAGGTATTTCTGAATCGGCTAATTTTGAATCGGACCATGGTAAACATTTTTCAATAGGAATCGGTCCAGATTCAAAAAACCCTCAAAATCAGACCTGGCCCGATTCCTATGGTCCGATTCAAAATCTGCCAAATCCGGCCCCTTCAAATTCAAACCAACCTTAGTCAATAAATAATCCGCTTGCGACAAAGTTGTAACACAATGTTGAATCAAAACTTTCAATTTTTGGAATGTTCTTTGCAATTGTTCCGGCAAATTTCCACCAGTCAAAATAAGTGGGAACTAGAAAAATACTTTTTTTTTTCAAATTCTGACGATTGTGAATTAAAATCTCTTACCCCATGTTCATCACTATCAATAATAAAAGACGGTGCATCCGAATTTTTTCCGTTTTCCAAATTCGACGATGGCGAAGGTGGAGGCGAGGCTGAAATTGGAAAATTTCAGATAGATATTTTAAAAGGGGAGGGGGAGAAAGAAGAGTTGGTTAAGATGGAAAACAACTAAAGGGGCGTCTAAAAATTACTAAAATATGGCACTATTGGAATTGACCATCGATGACGTTTTGGATATCCTGGAAGATTTAAGGAGGTCAAAAAAATTGGAGAGATGAAGGAATTTCAAAAATTTTTAGCAACCAAAATTTTTTCCAAATTTTCAAATTCAAATCCAATAATTTTCCACTCAAAATTTCCATCTAGAAAATTCTGACATTTTTCCAAAAAATTTAGATTCCCGGTTACTGTAGAAAATTGTGCCAAAAAGTTCCAAAAATTCCTATTTTGATTGTGAGTTGAAAAAGGGAAGTTCAAATTTTCTGGATTTCTCGACTTCAAAAGTTCAATTGAAAATTCGAATTTTTGCAAACCCCGCCCTAAAAAAATAAGCGCGAAACTTGAATATACAACCCCCCCCCTTCCCAAATATGTGTTCATTTATCTTCTCACCATTAACAGCCAACGTAATCATTCTCGAATGTATCAATCGAATACCTTGTCGAATAGTTCCAGCCGGACTTAATCCACATTCTTCTTGCCAATCAATCATTGATGATTCTAATCGATTTCTCATTGCAATTGATTCTCCCAATGGTGCAACTGCCACTTTGAATTGATCATCGACGAATTTGATGCCAACCAATTTCATTCCGGATGAAATTCGCGAATTTTTTCGCTTTACTGACATTCCACGCTTTTTCGCTTTCTGAAATAGCAAAGAAAATTGGGGGAATTTGATTAGAAGACAAATAAAAGTGGGCGGGGTTTCAGGAAAAACATTTGGAAGATGCTTTTTTGGATAAGCCTTTAAATTTTTGAAGTTAAAAATGCCTTAACAAGGCACAGACTTTTTTAGAAAGAGATTTTTCGATGAAAAAATTGAGCAGAGTTTGTCAGAAATATCGAAGTTTTTGTTCAAACTAACCCCTCCACCTCTTCGATTTGTAATTGCAACATGAACAAAAAGCGTTGCATTTTCCAATGGATCTCCTTCATTATTCAATAGATAAATATGTCGATAACCCGGTTGTAAACAATCAAATGGAATTGTGTATTGTCCAATAAAATCATCACCAATATAATCATCGTCTAAAACAAGAAAACGAACAAGTGCCAATTCAGGAACACAAACTTGAAATTGAAATGATTCGTCGAATGATGGATTTGTGCCTGAAAAAAAAGGAAAATATGTTTATAAAGATTGAAAAAAGTTGAAAACACAGCTGAAATAGTGCTACAGTATACCTCTATCATTTCCTTGTTTTTCGTAAAATTTCGTACTTTTCTCATTGTCAGGAAAAACACTTATTAGATTTTCCATTTTTATTTCGAAATCAGCTGATTTTCCTCCAATAAAAAGTGAGAAAAACAAAAATAACCAAATTATCGAAAAAAAAGTCAAAGTTTTCCTTTTTCCCCCCGAAAATCAAAACTAACTATCATTTCTTATTGTTCTTGTCCTTTCTTCAGCACAATCACCAGGTAATCCAAATATTTCAACAACAACAAATGGATCAGCCGAATCTCCTTTTGCATTTGATCCACGTGGACGTGGCAATTGTTGACCAGAAAGTATTCGAAGATGAAGAATTTGTGGAGCAGCTGGAAGTTTGTCGCCGGGGACAAATATTTCATCTTGCATTATTGCTGGTTTCAAAACATAACCACAACCGCCATTTTCAGAGAATTTTCCTTCCTGTGGAAACAAATGGGATTATTGATTGAACTTCTGGGAGAAAATTTTGCCAAATAAATCTACAGTAACCTTCAGAATATTTTAAATTACAGGAAAATTAGATCCCGAATTTGATTACTGATGAATCTCAAAAAATTATGAAGTTGATAAATTTCTGCCCCAAAAATTTCAAATTTTTTGAATTCTCAACAAATTACAAGATTTTTGGAACAGCTTCTTGAGCAATCTACAGTGATTAAGAAATCTTGAAAGCAAAAAACTACTGTGTCGAAAAATCAAGAAAAACATTTAAAATGTAATTTTTGGCGCTGAAACTTTTCAAAATTCCTCTCTCTATTTTTTCTTGCTTTTTTTCACTAACTTGCAAATCCATCATTAATCCAGGTGTTTGATAATTCAAACAAACCATCTGAACTCCATTATTCCAAAATTCTTGCGGATTCAAATTCGACGAATCAATTCTTGAAGCATTCGGCGAAACTCGAACACAAAAATCTCTTGTCGCTTGTCCAAATTCCGATGCATAAGTATGCATTAATCTGAGACACGTTGATTCGCTAACCGATGCCACATTTTTTCTCGCCGACATTGTTTGTGAACCAGGAGCTGTTGCCATTAAATCATTCAATATTTTTATATTGAAAAATGGTGGAACCAAATCTGATAATTCTTTTGTTAGTCGAATTTTTCTTCCTTTTCTTTTCGAAGATTGTGCAACTCCATCATCTTCTTCTGAAACTTCGCCACTTTCCAATTCTGGATTTTCCAGTTTTTTGCCAATAATTAGAATTCGATTTTGGAAATCCCATGGACTTGGAATATTTTTTTCATCTGACCAATTTGTTGGATCCGATGTTGGAAGATAAAGCTGCAAAATTGGAGGAAATTTTAAATTTTTCATGACCACACGGATTTCTAATATCAAATTATTATTTTTACCTTGGTTCCCAAATGTGTAACAATCAATTTCGCCGCCACTTTTTGCCAATCAATTGTGCAATGAACAGATAAATGTAGAAGAAGTGGATATCGACTTCTTTCAAATGCACATTCTCGAATTATTTTCAAAGCCTGCGAAATTGGCAATTTACTGTTTGCAATTGGACCATTTTGAACCATCGGCTCTTTTTCGCCTTCATTTTCCTTCGGATCCCAAATATCCACTGCAAAAATACAGATTTGAATATATATTTTTGAGAAAAAAAACAATCAACTAACTTTCAATAAGTCGACAATTCCGTTTGAGCGCCGATGAAAATCCATCAGGTGATGCTGGTCCTTGTTGATCTTCAACCAAATATGTTTTCTGCGAACACGATATAAAATATCTTGAAAATGGCTGTTTCATATCCATTGTAACAAATCGATGATTCGGATCAAATACTGTGCAATCATGTGAGAAAAGAAAAGCAGTGAAACCATCGACTGTCATCAATGAATTGTCTTTTGCTTCTGGAGATGGTTCATATTGTTCGATTAGTCGCTCACAATGATCTGTTGTTACTCCAATCATCTACAAAAATATTGATTGATTTTTGGAATTGGATTTGTCTCATACATACTTTTTGAAATTCCGGACATTTTTGATTGTTGGAAAATTGAGAAATGAATAATTTGAAAATAATGAAATTTGAACGAAAAAATTAGGGAAAATAGGTCACGTTTGAAATTTTGGGAAATCAAGATTATTTTTATTGGGATCTTATAGGCACTGTATATTTTAGCTTCTTAAACTAACCCCTTGTTCAGTTTCCAAAAACAATCTCAAATCTTGACACGATAAATAATCCTTATTCGCATATCGAACCATCAAAAAATAAACTTCCGGCCTTGTTCCAATTTCTTTATATAATTCAACAAATTCATTTTTCATAATTTTTCCTCTTTCCGATTCTTCTGCTCCAACTGTGACTTCTTTCAATCGATTTTTGATTCGATGATGAGAAAGACGTGGATTTATATGTCGAATCGCATTAAATGCCACTTTTTCATCAATCCAATTTTGTTTCAAAGTATCGAATTCGTCAAAAATTGATTCGATCCATCTTTCTCGAAGTGTTGCCCATTGAGATGATGATGGCTTATTGCAATCATCTGAAATAAATTATCGATTTTTGGAATACAACTTTTTGAAATGCGCCATTAAAAACTAACACTTATTAGAAGTCAATGCCATTAGTCCAGTTATCCAAATATTTGCATCATCTCCTGTTGCAGCTATCAAATCCAAAGTATCGTATTCTTCACCGTAGATTATTGAGAACAGACATTCGTCCTGGAAAATTGAGAATTAAAAAAATAAAAACCTTGGAACAGAACCGAAATGGCCTACAAAACCAAGGCTACAGTAGACTTCGCAAAAATTTGGAATCTATTTGAAAAATAAAATCGTCATTTTTAGTCTACTGTACGTGAGCGGTGATTCAAACAGGGGATCTTCTATTTGAGAAGAAAGTTTGAAAAAAATGAGAATTTCATGCTTCAACTAAAAAAAACGTAAGATTGAACACCAAACTAAAACATGTCTACTTTTTTCGAACTTTTAAATTCCAATCCTCACCTGCAAATCACTCAACGCATCATCAGAACTTCTCAAAACATCTGTATTTTTTCCGATTCGAATTTCTCTAATATCCTCAATTGCAATTCTTGCTTTATGTGGTTTCTTATTTGTCGGAGTCCATCGAATATTTGCCAAATCCGCGTCCAAACTAAAAAACCTTCGAAATTGTCGATTTGTTCCACGAAGTTTGACGAATTCACTTCCATTTTGCATGAAAATCCAGCAATCATTCACATTCGAAATTTTCGTCGTCTCATTGTTTTTCGATGAAAATGAGACAGTTTTTCGTGATGAAGCTGGACTTTTTGCAGTTCGACCACCGTGTTTTATTATTGAGGAACGAAGGGTTTTGCTGGAAAAAATTAATAATTATTCAGGACCAAAACTATTTTTTCAACTCACCAAATTCCATCCATTTTTTTTCAAAATAAAAAGTTTATTTGAATCTTTCTTTTGTATATATTTTTCCAAAAGGGGATTTTCAGGACTTAGAAAAACTTGAAAATTATAAACAGATTTTTTTTCCAAAAAAAAAAAAATAAGAAAAAATGTTTGGAAAAGAAGTGCGTAGGAAGCAAAAAAGGGCAGGTGATTTTTAGATTCTGTGTGTTATGTTAGCCTAGATTTTCACCCCGAAAATTACCCTAACTTAGCCTAACTTCGATGCAAAAAGGAAGTGTTTTCAAATAAATAATTAACTTTATTTTGTGGTTTGTAAAACAAAAATGATGTCACTTGTATGCACTTTCCAAAATTTATTTCTGGGATTTTTTTAGGAAAAATTTCAAATTCGGGAGACAAATCAAAGTTGTTTTTCTGGGAACCCGAAAAAAACACAACAAATCCTAATTGAATATTTTTTGGGTAGCGGAAAAAAAACAACTGAAAAACAACAAGAAACTTTATTGGCGTGTCAAATTTTCTGATTTTTTTTGAGAACGAAAATATGAAAAATAAGAAATTTCAGAAAAATAGGATTTTGGAAGCAAAACATGAAATTTAAGCTTTATTTTCGAGCTTGACTTGAAAGTTCAAAATGTTTTGATTTCTTTTCTGCATGGACTAATTTTCATCCCGATAGTAAAAATCCACGTGGTACAAGTTTTTCAAAAGAAAATTTGGCTCAGAATTGAGGGCAGGTTTTAGGATATGTGTTAAGGTTTTTATAAAACTTATGTCAATTGACTTATGTTGACCTAATGTCCTAGAAAGTTGATGAAACATTCGATAATCCACGTGTGAAAAATTTACGTGTCCCAAAATTTAACCCCCTCTCTTCTCCCCAAAATGTCACCTACCGATTAGCAAATGGTACATCCAAACTTCTTGGCGTATCTTCAGCATCACTTTCAGCCATTGTCATTTTGTTCTCATCTCATTTCAAAAAATAAAACTTTCTTGTTTTTCTTGTCTCTTTTTCTTCTTCTTGTTTTCTTCTTCCTCTTGTAACTCTGAAATATTTCCCATAGGGTTCCTTTTCAGTCAAAAAAAAGCAATGGCATGCAGAAAAAAAGAGTTCCAACCAACAAAAAAAGAGACTAACCGAAATAGAATAAATAAATAAATAAATTCAATAAAAAGAAAACACTGACTGACATTTTTTGCCGTTTTTTTGAGAGAAAAAGAGAAGACAACTAAATATACATAAATTGGCATCAATTTTCAGTTTTTTTCGCTTTTTTTTTTTGAAAAATAAATTATAAACGTTTTCAATTTTCACATCTGAAAATCGAGTGAAATTTAGAAAATCGGGATTGTTTTTTGAATTTCAGAAATATCTATTCAAAAATTGGTTTTTCTATCCTAACATAATTTTTTCCAAAAGGTCAATTTCTATTTCAAACCAAAAATCAGAGCTCGAGATAAATCAAATTTTTCTGAGGCTCCAAAAAATAAATTAGATTTTTCTTTTTTTTTTCCAATAAATTTTCTAGTTGATTTTTGGCGCGAAAATTAATTTCAATTTTATTCAGAGTTTTAATTTACTGGTTGAATTAGATTGAAAATTATCAAGAAGAAGTTGAGAATCTGGAATTGAAGCATTTTCAAATCTGATTATTTCTTTATAATTTTGAGATCTGAAAAAAAATTTAATAAACCACGTTATTTTGAATTTCGAATCTTGCCACGTGACTTTTTTCAGAATAATTCTCAAATTTTTGAGATAAAACATTACAACTTTTCTGAGAAATTGGCTCTAAAAACACACACTTTAAAGTTTAAATTTCAAGTCGGAAAATGTAAAAAAAGGGCTATTTTTGGCTCCAAATTTTTGAACGAAATCCAATATTTTTTGAAACGCAAAAATGTAATAAATATGTGTCAAACATGAAACAAAATGAAATTTTTTTTGAAATAAAAAAAGATATATTAAATTTCGGTCAAAAAATCAAACAATTTTGTCTGAAAAAAACAAAAATCTTGCTTTTTTCAGTTGACGGATTTTTCTAATCGATGACGAACGAAAATGAGAAAAAAAGGATTAGGATTAAAAAATCTTTGAGAAAAAATATTATTTATGAAATTATTAAATGTCGAAAATCGTGATGTGATTTGGAATTTTCAAATCTCAAACAATTCTTCGCAACTCGAAAAAAAGGAGAAGAAAAAGAATAAGATGTTTATATATTTTGTGTAGTGTTGAAATGAAGTTAGGGCAAATACAACAACCAGAAAAAAACGAAGAAGAATTGAATTGAATTGGGCAAAAAAAGAGAAGGAGAAGAGGAAAGTTAGAAGATTGAACAAGAAAAAAAAGAAGATTTTTTGATTTTTGACTCTGATTCAGATTTTTGACGAATTCTTCGATTTAGCTAGAAAAGCCACGAATTAATTAAAAAATATTGGTAGACAGCTGTTAATTATCTGTCTGTCTGTCTGTGTCTTTCAAAGTGCCGTTAAATTCTTAAGCCAAAAATTACAGGTTTAAAAAAACTGTGCCAGGTGGAGCCAAAAAACCCGAAATTTTTAATTAAAAAGATCGAAATACACAATTCTCATGACAAAAAAAAACAATTTGCAAATCTCGTACTCGAAAACTCATCGAAATTTCAAGTTCTAAACTTTTATAAATACGAAAACCACATGAAACACAAAGTGTTTTTACTACCCGAAAAGTTTCGCGCATTTTTTGAGACCTGATACGAGAGATTTAGAGAAAAAATATTTTTGATCTACCAGAAATTTTTTTTGAAAAATTTGGAGGTTTAGAGGTTTGAGGTTGTGAAATACACACTGTGTGAAAGTCAGAATCACTAAATTTCAGTTCAAAAATCCACGTGTCTACTCAAATGTTGACCTCTACTCTAACTTGAAACCTATCCGGAAAATCACATGAAACAGCGAAAAATAAAAAAGTGCCACAAAAAACCTCTCAAATTTCCAAAAAATGTGGGAAAAAGTCAAGTTTTTCTTTTTTTTTTCGAAAAAAAAGAAATATGAGAACAATTAGTGCATTTTTTCAACAAAGAAAAAATAAATGAAAAAAGTCATCTGTTAAGTTTTGAGAAAAACCAGTGATTGACACCTTGGAAAAAATGAAAAATGAAGAAATAAAAGAGATTTTTTGAGAAACTTTTTTTTGGGCCAGTTAAAAATAGAACTTTTTCGAGGTTTGAAGAAATAAAAATCAAAAATGCAAAACTTCCAAGTTTCTTTTTTTTTCGAAAAAAAAAACTTTTTGAATAAAGTTGAGAAAAGTTGGTGGGTGCGAGAAAAAAGAAATAATTATAAATAAGTAGAAACATTTTCGCGAGAGAGAGACATTTGAAATTAAAAAATGTGACTTTTTTCTTTTTATTTTTGCAAAAAAAAAATTCTGACGAGGAACTTCTTACTTCCTTCAAAACCGAATGCAGATATGAAGCAAAATGGACTTTTATAATCTGATTTTCTCATTTCTCGCGGGATTTTATGATTTTTGGTGCTAAAATAGATTTGCTCAAAATTCCACGTGGCATTTAATTTCAGGATTCACAAAAACCCATGAAAAGTTATATATTTATCATTAAAAATCCACGTGTCGTTTTTTCTTTTAGAAAATTGCCACGTGGCACAATTTTGAACACCCAAAAAAATTCGGATTTTTCGAATTTAAAATTCCACGTGGTTAAAAATTGCCAGGTTGATTTTTGATTTGAAAATACAAAAATTAAATTTTAAATTTTTTCGGGTTCTAAAAATGCCACGTAGAACTCATGTTACTACGCACAGAAAATGTGTGAAAATTTCCATATTCCTTGAAATCCCCCAGAGATTTTTTCTGTCGTCAAAAATTCTTTTTTTGGTTTGAGCGAGATTAAGTAGATGTACTTATGAAAACTTGAGTTTTTCTTGGCGCCAAAAATCTCGCTGAAAACGGCTAGAAACTCGAAAAAAAACACATTCACTTCCAACACAAATAAAAACAACACCAAAATTTTTATAAATCCCCAGAGCCCAAAAATTGAGTTTATTTTTTTTTGTTGAAATTTTTCTGGGGGAAATTCTGGAGCCAGTAAAAATGACACACAAAATGAGCAAAATCTGGGGCTAAATTAGGGCTATTCAAAAAAAAACATGCGAAAATGAAAAGAGGAGGAAGGGTTGTTGCTTTTTGTGTGTGACACACAAAAAAATGGCCAAAAATGTATGTAGAGAGAAAAAAGTGCACATCTTTTAGCCAAGCGGCTAAAAAGCAAAAAAAACACATAGAAGAAGAAGAAAACTTTGTCGATTTTTTCTTCAAAATATGGAAAACGCATTTGACTTTTTGATATGAAAATGTTCGGAAAATGAGAGAAACAACAAGTAATTTATTTACCCGGGAAAAAGTGAGATGTTTTGCAAAAAAAAAGAGTAAATTAGAAAAAAAAAAGAGAAAAAATTATGACAATTTTTCAAAAAGTTTGCGCAAGCTCGAAATGTCGTGTTGATCGTCTTCGTTGAAATTTTCAAGAAGTTTTAGAGATTCTTTGATGCTTGTTTTGTTGTACCAATCTTTTCGTCCACGTAATTCCATAAGAGCTACAGTTGTCTGAAAAAAATTGGGAATAAAATTATTGGAACTATCTGACAATGAGAAACATTTTTTCTAACGAAAATCTCGGAGAATGAAATTTTGAAAATGTGAAAATCATTTGACAAAAAATGTAATTTCTCCTGATGTTTATAAGTTTTTTTCTTCTAAAAAATTCCTGAATTTTTGAGTTAAAATTGATTGAAAATGCAATCTTGCTCTTTTAATTTTTGTACATGTTTTTCTGAAAATCATTGCTCACCTCAATACAAACAATTTTCCAAGCATCTCTTCTCTGAACTTCTCTCATTCTTGCCAAAAATTTGACAGCAATCAATGGAACTCTTTCATCCAAAACCTTCAAATCATCCATTTTCTCGAACAATTCCTCGTATAATCTCGAAACATCTTGAATATTTTCATAATCATCGACAATTCTCAAAGCTTCGGTCAAAATCAATTTATCGATTTGTTCTCGCTGTTTTTCGTCAGCAATTTCGAGTTCACCGCGAGAAAGCAAGAAAATTGTGAATGTGAAAAGATTCAACAGAACTTCATCAGCTAATTTGATTGAAGTATTTGTAACTTCGATCCAGAATAAAAGAATGTATCGGACACCAGAACCAACCTGCAAAAAAATGAATTTCGAATTGAAACTTCTTCAAAATATACTGTTCTTTGTTATTTTACATGATTTCATTTCTAATTGTAAAAACCCTAGAGGATTCATGTTATTAGTACAATTTTTTGAGGTACATAAATATCGCTATCCACGCACGCGATTTTCTAGCTATTCTCAAGAGAAGTTTTATAATTGTGTGATCTAGGATATATAATCTGCCCCCTTTACCTCCTCGTCCACTTTTGTCAAAAAACAAAAATTGCTGAATTTTGATGGCTTTCCATATATCGATTTTTCACACCTGGATTCCTAGGATTTTCAGTGGAACATCTGTTATTTTCAACATTCTTTTCATAACTCTTGTTCGATTGAAAACATCAACATCAATTGGAAAGTATAAATATTTGTTGATTTCATTTTCTTGCATGAATTTATTAACAAGTATTTTCGAATCATTAGTTCCTTTATCTTCCGATGGTTTTAATTATCATTTTATTGTTTTTGCACCACATGGTATACTTTTCGAATATATTGGTTTTGCTCAATTTTGTATTGCTGTTAGATGTTCGATGTGTGCATATACTTATGGTATACTTATTGTTCATTTCATCTATCGATATTTCGCCATTTGCAAGTAAGTTAATAAATTAAAATTAATGATCTACTTCAATTTCATAGACCTCAATATACTATTGCTTTCTTCAAACCTCGATTCCTTACATTAGTTATCTTCTTCACATTCTCATATGGAACTATGTGGATGGGAATAATTTATCAATGGCTTTGGCCAACTGACTCCTCTCGATCTATCGTTGATCAGGGATTCAAAGATACTTACAATGAATCAAGTTATAATATTCCAATGATTCTAGCGAATTATGAATGGCCAATTGAAAATTGGAAAACAAATGGACTTGTTGGAATGGGTTTAATAACTCTAAATTCAGTCGTTGCTTTAGCAATAGATTCAGTATTGGCTTGGAAAATTCATTCAGCATTGAACATTGTTACGTTGAGCAATGTTATCAAAAAACTGCATCGTAACTTATTGATTACGCTTATAGCTCAAACTTTTGTACCGATCGCTGCGACTTTTATTCCAAGTTTGATAGCTTGGTATTATCCATTTTTCGGCTTAAAATGGGGATATTTCAATAATTCGTTTTTGATTCCATTTATCAGTTTCTATCCAGCAATTGATCCAATTGTTATTACTTTTGCATTAACAGATTATCGTAATGTTATTCTTTCATTTTTGGTTGATAGATGTGAATCGGAACAAACAAGAACTCGATTGAGAAGCACATTTCATATCGAATGTTGAATTCGAATAAAAACCATTTAACCAAATATTGAAAAACAATTCAATATTTCTGCACAATATTCTCTATTTTTATTAATTAATCAAATGAACTCCCAAATTCAATTTCCTGTTTTCAACAATGCGTTCTTGTACTTCGGAACGCAAAGAATCATTCTAATTTTGTTGAACCAACATAAAAATGTTCTTTATCAGTATTTTTCACACGTGGATTCCAAGAATTTTCACAACTCTTTCCATAATTTTCAATTTACTTTTCATAACTCTGGTTTTTCTCAGAACTACAGGATCAATTGGAAAATATAAATATTTGTTAATTTCATTTTCTTGCATGAATTTATTAACAAGTATTTTCGAATCATTAGTTCCTTTATCTTCCGATGGTTTTAATTATCATTTTATTGTTTTTGCACCACATGGTATACTTTTTGAGTATATTAATTTGGCACAATTTTGTATTGCTGTTAGATGTTCGATGTGTGCTTATACTTATGGTATTTTAATTGTTCATTTCGTCTATCGATATTTTGCAATTTGCCAGTGAGGTTTGAATGAGCAAGATCATAGCCTAATTATTAATTTTTAAAGCATCGAATACACTGTTAATTTTTTCAAACCCCAATTCCTCATATTAATTATCTTCTTCACATTCTCATATGGAACTATGTGGATGGCTATTATATTTCAATGGCTTTGGCCAAATGATTCTTCTCGATATTTAGTAGATCAAGGATTCAGAGAAACTTATGGTGAATCAAGTTATAATATTCCAATGATTCTAACGAATTATGAATGGCCAATTGAAAATTGGAAAACAAATGGACTTGTTGGAATGGGTTTAGCAACCTTGAATTCGGTGGTTGCATTATCTATTGATGCTATTCTTGCCTGGAAAATCCACTCAGCATTGAAAATCTTCAATATAAGTCCAGTTATTCGTAAACTTCATCGTAACTTATTAATAACTCTTATAACTCAAACCACAATTCCAACTATTGCTACATTTGTTCCTTGTATGATTGCCTGGTATTATCCATTTTTCGGCTTAAAATGGGGATATTTCAATAATTCGTTTTTGATTCCATTTATTAGTTTCTATCCTGCAATTGATCCAATTGTAATTACTTTGTCGATTACAAATTATCGAAATGTTTTGGTTTCATTTTTTATAAACCGACTTGAAACTGAAGATATGCGAACAAGATGGAGAAGTATTTTTCGTATCGATGGATAGATAAACATAGCTTCATAATAAGAAATGTTCTTCAAAAGTTCTTTGATTTGGAGGAAATTGATTTTCTAAAAATATTCCATTTTCTACCAAATTGTACTATTGATCTTTTTTTAGTATTCTTCTTTCTACTCATCATCATACGGTTTGAATAATGGTATTTCACATAAGTTTCTCTCACACCTGGATACCAAGGATTTTCAGTACAGTTTCCATAACATCTAACACTTTCTTCATTTTATTAGTATGTACAAAGACATCAACATCAATTGGAAAATATAAATATTTGTTGATTTCATTTTCTTGCATGAATTTATTAACAAGTATTTTCGAATCATTAGTTCCTTTATCTTCCGATGGTTTTTTGTTAGATGTTCGATGTGTGCATATACTTATGGTATTTTAATTGTTCATTTCATCTATCGATATTTCGCCATTTGCAAGTAAGGTTTCAGCTAAGTTACGGCTCTTTTGAAAATCATTTCAGACCATATTTCATAACCAAATTTTTTAAACCTCGAGTTCTGACAATAATTGTTATTTTCACATTCTCATATGGAACTATGTGGATGGCGATAATTTATCAATGGCTTTGGCCAAATGATTCTTCTAGATATTTAGTAGATCAAGGATTCAGAGAAACTTATGGTGAATCAAGTTATAATATTCCAATGATTCTAGCGAATTATGAATGGCCAATCGAAAATTGGAAAACAAATGGACTTGTTGGAATGGGTTTGATTACAATCAATTCAGTCGTTGCTCTTGTTATTGATTCTGTTTTGGCTTGGAAAATACACAGTGCGTTGAGAAGTTACAACTTGAGTTCAATGATTCGAAAATTTCATCACAATCTATTGATCACTTTGATAGCTCAGACAGTTGTCCCAATAGCCGCAACTTTTATTCCAAGTTTGATAGCTTGGTATTATCCATTTTTCGGCTTAAAATGGGGATATTTCAATAATTCGTTTTTGATTCCATTTATTAGTTTCTATCCAGCAATTGATCCAATTGTTATTACTTTTGCATTAACAGATTATCGCACTGTCATAATTTCGTATTTTATAGATAGATGCGAAACAGAGGAAATGAAGACAATATTGAGAAGTACATTTCATATCGATGCGTAAAATTCGGAAATAAACTAACAGTAAATCATTTTTTGATAATGTGTTTTTTTTAATATAAACGTGAACATCTCATTTTTTTTTCAATAAATTTTTGACTCATTTCTATATTTTTTTACTGAATGAAAATAAAACTCACCGCCAAACAAACATCGTTCAAAGTTCCACCTTCTGTGAAAATCTCCTCATCATTGATTGCACTCACAAAAACTTCGAGAATTCTCAAATGTCTCGCGAATTTGACAACATCAATAGAATCAGCTGTATGAAGAGCCATGTTTATTTCGACGGTATTCATTTGAGCGACAATTTTAGCAAAATTCTCGTCCAAAGAAAACCAATCGGGACCCATTAATCTGGAAACTGATCCAATTATATCCCAAATTCCAATAATTATGGTTTCGCTCATTTTTTCGGTTTTCTCTTTGATTAAATTGCGAATTATTGAGAGAATTCCAACTGGCCAAACACGAGTATCGATTGTTGAAGCTGAAAAAACGTTTATTTTATGTGGAAAGATATTTTCTAATTGAATTACCGTCATCTCCGACGTTGATCAATGAGAAGATTTTTGATAGAAGAAGTTTTGAAATCGACAAGAAAACTTCAACTTCGAGTTTTTCTCCTTGATTTATGAAATAACTAGTAGTATTTCGCAAGAAATCATAAATGCATTTTCGATCATCCGACATGTAAGTGACAATAATTGTGATATCATTTAATGTTGAAGTAGTTAGAGGGCCATTTTTTGGTGTCGAAAGTTTGACAATGTTAGCAATTACTGGTTTGAACTTCATGTGAGTTGTTGGTGAGGTCATTTGACAGCAAAATGAGAGAATATGAGCAATGAGAGGTTTGCCACTGAAATAAATACGAGACTTGAATATATTTACAGAATTCATTCAACTTACTCCTGAAATTGCCGATCTTCTGAATTCAAAACACAATCAAAAACTTCTACGGGGGCTGAGGTGAAAAGTTTTTCACATCTTTCAGTAGTCAATTCTTGAACGGTGAAGATTCTTGGAATCGTCAAAATTGTCGAAATCTTTCTGCGCAACTCGACATCTGGATCTTCAAGAGTTTCACAGACTTCTTCAAGTCTTTCGTCGGCGCTCATTTTTCGAGATTCTTTTCAGTTTCTGAATTCAAAATTTCGAAAAATGAAATATTTTTTGAACTGCTACAGGGCATGTTTGCTCAATTTGCACGAGACTGTGTGTGTTTCGACGAGACGCAGAGATTGATAAACGAAGGAGGGAGAAAGTGCGCTCCATCGAACGAGGAAATTTTTATTTTTTTTGTTTTTTGGGCTTCCTACTTTTTAGCGTTTCACTATTTTTCCGTTGTTTTACTATGTTTTGAGTTGGATAATAATTTTCTCCACATCCTATTGCATAGTTCGAATGTATTTTTACTCGCGTTTTAATAGTTTTCCATGAAATACACGTGGAAGTTTAAAAAATGCTATTTTTTGTAGGAAATGAGTCGGAAAGGGCCATTAGCCAAGGCTTCGGCCGAAACCGATGTTCCACTTCGTATTGCCATTGTTGAAAAAGATCGATGCAAGCCAAAAAATTGCGGTTTGGCTTGTAAAAGAGCGTGTCCGGTTGTTCGACAAGGAAAAATGTGTATTGTTGTTGAAGCAACATCAACAATCTCGCAAATTTCCGAAGTTTTGTGTATTGGTTGTGGTATTTGTGTGAAGAAGTGTCCATACGACGCGATCAAAATCATCAATTTGCCAGCCAATTTGGCTAACGAAACAACTCATCGTTATTCGCAAAACTCGTTCAAATTGCATCGTTTGCCAACCCCAAGATGTGGAGAAGTTCTTGGTTTAGTCGGAACGAATGGAATCGGAAAATCGACTGCGCTCAAAATTCTTGCCGGAAAGCAAAAACCAAATTTGGGAAACTTTGAGAAAGAACAAGAGTGGACCACGATTATCAATTATTTCCGTGGTTCTGAATTACAAAATTATTTCACTCGAATTCTTGAGGATACTCTCAAATGTGTTATCAAACCACAATACGTTGATCAAATTCCAAGAGCTGCAAAAGGAACTGTTGAAATGAATTTGAAAAAACGACATGATAATGATAATTTGGATTCTGTAATTGATCAAATGGAATTGAGAGGATTGTTAACAAGAACAATTGATCAATTATCTGGTGGAGAATTGCAAAGATTCGCAATTGCAATGTGTTGTGTTCAAAAATCGGATGTTTATATGTTCGATGAACCATCTTCTTATTTAGATGTCAAACAAAGATTGAAGGCTGCTGCAATTATTCGAGAAAGAATCAGTGATTCGAATTATGTTGTTGTTGTTGAACACGATTTGGCTGTTCTTGATTATCTTTCTGATTTTATTTGTTGTCTTTATGGAGTTCCAGGAGTTTATGGTGTTGTTACACTTCCATCTGGTGTTAGAGAAGGTATTAATATGTTCCTTGATGGATTTATTCGAACTGAAAATATGAGATTCCGGTAAGCTATTGAAACTCAAAGAAGCCTCATTCATAACTTGATTTTTTAGTGAATCAAAACTCTCATTCAAAACTTCTGAACAACAAGAAGATATCAAGAGAACTGGAAATATCACCTATCCAGCAATGTCGAAAAACTTGGGAAATTTCAAATTGCACGTAGAAGCTGGAGATTTTTCAGATTCTGAAATTATTGTTATGTTGGGAGAAAATGGAACTGGAAAAACAACAATGATTCGAATGATGGCTGGAAGTTTGAAACCGGAAGATGAAGATACCGAATTGCCACATGTTAGCATCTCATACAAACCACAAAAAATCTCGCCAAAATCTGAAACTTCAGTCAGATATATGCTTCATGAAAAGATTCCAAATATGTATCAACATCCACAATTCAAAACTGATGTAATGAATCCACTTATGATGGAACAATTATTGGATAGAAATGTGACTGAATTATCTGGAGGAGAATTGCAAAGAGTTGCTTTGGCACTTTGTTTGGGAAAAACTGCTAGTTTATATTTGATTGATGAACCATCGGCTTATTTGGATTCTGAACAACGTTTGCATGCTGCTAAAGTTATCAAGAGGTAGTTTAGCTTTCAGAATCTTTGTTAATTTTAAAAGTCATTCTCAGATTCATCATGCACGCCAAGAAAACCGCATTCGTCGTCGAACACGATTTCATTATGGCAACTTATTTGGCTGATAGAGTTATTGTTTTTGAAGGACAACCTTCTGTTGAAACAACCGCTTGCAAGTGAGTTTTGGACACATTTTGGGTTTCGGTATATTTTTTGTCAAAAAATTTCTAATTTTGAATGATTTTATATTATCCACGTAGTATTTTGAAACCCCAAAATCCTGAAAAAAGTTATGTATCAATAAAAACTTTTTTGAAGTTCACCAAGGGACCCATAACAATTCTCATTTCTAATATGAAACTCACACAAAGAAAACACTTCTGGGCTTCGGAGACGCGCTTTGAGCTTAAATGGTCTATGAAATTGAAATAACTCTTCTCAATTCTTGATTCAGAACAAATTTATAAGAAAAAAAATTTGATAGGGTTTTTCTAGGATACATTTTTGGACTGATAGCTTTTCTAAAATTTTGTGAATTTTTGAATGTTTCCCGCCAGAGATTCGAGAAGTTTAAATTTAAAAACTTTTTTCTCAGACCTCAACCACTTCTCGAAGGAATGAACCGATTCTTAAAAATGTTGGACATCACATTCCGTCGTGATTCGGAAACTTATCGACCGCGTATCAACAAAAAAGATTCGGTAAAAGATGTCGATCAAAAACGATCCGGTCAATTCTTTTTCCTCGATGAAAATTAGGTGTTTTTCTTCTGTTTTTTCACTGTTTCTTTCTTCCCTATTTCCCCTATCATTTTTCTCCAGAATCTTGTAATTTATTCTTTTTTTCTATTTAATTTTTATTGGGTAAGATTGGCTTTTGCCATTCTTGGGTTTCCCCCGGTTTTCTCTTTTCTCTGTTGACTGTTTTTCTTTTATTATGAATTTTCTGGATGTTTTTTTTTTATTTTTGGAACTCGTGCCAAAACATTTTTTCTTGAGGTGTTAAAAAAACAGCTGTTGGCAACTACAAAAAATGATGGAAAATGTTCCAATTTTCTAGAGCACTACTACTATTTTTTGTTTTGTTTTCACAAGGTTCTTTTTTTTTCGAAAAAAAAGCGTTCCATGGCGACTTGAAAAATATGACCTTCACACTAATTTTTGTCAATCTCGATTTGTTTTTTGTGTTTGCCGCAATTTTTTGCGGTTTTTATCTTGTTTTTTTTTCAAATTGGAGTGGGAAGATTTGCTTAGCACCAAAAATTCGCCACGTGGTTATTTTCCTGATCTTTCGAATATCTGAAACTTGGACCCCAAAAATTTTCGTGCTGAAATTTTTGCCACGTGGATTTTTATAATTGAAATTTTGAATTTTTCAAATGAAATTTCATTGCCACGTGGCTTTTTTCCGAAAATTCAAATTTTAATTTTAAAAATTGTTCAAAAGCTTTTCTTTAAAAATTCCAACAAATTTCAAATTTTCTTTTATTTATTTTTCAAAAACAAATATACAAAATCGTAAAAATTTCCACGTTTCTATAACAAAAATTCTGTCCGTTTTTTCTTTTTTCTTTCCGTCGTTTTTTTCTCCAAAAAAATCCCATATTTTTCTCTGAAGTACACTTTTTTGTGTTTTATACATTTTTTTTCTATTATAAACAAAACAAAAAATGTACGAAAAAATGGCGATTTTTTCTGTTTTTGAGCGGATTATTCAATTTTTATCGCAATTTTTTTACTCAAAAATATTTCGACAACTTATTTTTACATAGTTTTTTAACTACTAGTAGTATTTACTGAATAAAAGAAAAATTGTGTCAAGGACTTTTTTAGATATGTGTGTAGGGTTTTTTGGTAGAAGAAGGCTGCTGATCGAGAATTAGTTAGCCCAGAAAAAAATCTTGTTTATTTACTTAATTTTTAATGAGGGAGTACTGTAGGTTTAGGAAATTGGGTTTTAAATTTTTGGCGGTACTCAAAAATCCACGTATTTTTGTGCTGAAATGTCTTTAAAAAGTGATCTGTTTAATTTCGCTCTAGATTTTTCCAATAAAATTCTGAAATTAAAATTTTCACATCTAAATTTGAAATATAAACTTACAAAAAAGTTTACCTTTTTCAGAATCCTTAAACTTTTCATAATTTTCGAAATAAAAAAAATTCAAAATACACAAAAAACTTTTTTTCAAATAAAAATCAAATTTCCGGTTCAGTGAAAGTGTTTTTTTTTTGCAAACTCAAAACAAAACACATTTCACGTTTCGACATTTTCCACGTGATCCACATATTATTTTTCTAACTTCCCACCTTTTCTCATTTTCACACTCATTTCTTTCTTTTTATTTTTTCCCACCAAAGAAAACAAATCAAAACACGTTCATTTCGGTCACTTTTTTCTGTTGCTGCTGTGTTGAAAGGCTAACAAACCAAAGTAAGTATTTCGGCGGGTTTTCGCGAGGTGGCCATTTAAGATTGTCGGTCAATATTTACCGTATTTTTTGTCCGCGCGGTGGCTTCCTCGAAACGATGAGAGAGTATGCGGAAATGAGAGAGTTTGACAGAGATATTGCACGATTTCAATTCAGTTCATTCAAAAATTACTCGATGTTTTGACAAAAGTTGTTTGAATATGTGTGTGGTTTTTTTTGTGATTGAATTGAATAAATCGAGACTGGTTTAGGGTTGATGTATCCTAGAAATCCGATTATTTTTTGTTTTTTTTTTTGAGTCATTGAAAAAAATATCATATTATTTTGAGGGCTTATGATTTTAAGGTCATTTCTCGACGATTTTGGATTTCTAGCCCAAGACTTTGTAACTCTAGGGTTTTTCTAGACCAACCTGATTTTTAAGATTTCCAAGATTCGGCGATGTTTTTTTTTCAAATTTCTAAGCCCTCTTTCAAATTGTCCATGTCAATTTTTGATTTTCCATGTTTTCTGATGTTCAGGTTTTTTATGTCAAGAATATTTTTTCTTCAAAAAATCCAATTTCAGATAAAAATCTTTTTTCTCGCGAATAACAAAAAATCGCCCCAAACACTTTTTTGTTTAACAAAGATTTTTATCGAAACTTTTCAGTTTTACTTACGATGCAATTCATTTTTCTTTCAAGAAAATTGTCTAGAACCGCTCAAAAATCAGCCAATTTTTGTTCATGAAGTACTTACCTCAAAAAAAGTAATTATCGTAGCCCGTTATGTCAGAAGAAAATGAATGGAATGGGAGAGGGATAATAGAGGGTACTTCCGAAAATTTGCCTCGCTACCGAATTTTTTTCGTTTTTGGAGGAGGGCTGCCAATTTTTGAACCGGTTTAGTTTTTCTGGAGAAAATGATTTATGACGCTTTTTGTGTTGTTTTCATATTATTCTTTTATTTAAAAGTTTTGAGTGCAAAATGTTGCGAATCTATTTTAAATTAGATAAGTTTTAGTTTCTTGTTGCTGAAAATTTAGGATCTAGGCTTTTTTATAATGAACCTAGGCAGATTAATATTTTCTAGTGAAATGTGACAATAATTATTATATTTTGTTATTTTTTTTAAATTTTCTGCACATGAAAGAATTAATTTTTGTTACATTTTTCGATTTTTTCTTTGAAAAAGTGCAAAAAGTTTGGTCAGAGCCGAAAAAACACGAATTAATTTTAAATTAGATACATTTTAGTTTTTTTTTTGAAATTTAGGTTTTCGGCCATTTTTGAAAATGATTCTTCTGCTCTCCGGCCACACCTACACTCTAAAGACAATATACAAATATTTTTAAATATGTTGATAAAACTTCATCCCCTCTCCCGGGCTGACGTGGTTTTTTTCTCGTTCGAATTATTTTGATTGGTCATCAACAAACTGCCTGCTTCTCCTCCAAATATATACTCTTTTTCATCTCTGCGTCTCTTTCATTTCATATACTATCTCTCCATTTTTCTTGTCGCGGTTCGAAATTATACAGGCAAAGCATTGTTTCTCTCCACTCTTCTCGTTTTCCCCCACTTTTTTTTGTTTTGTCTTGGTGATTTTCTCACATTTTGTGGGATGCTTATATCTTTCAGTAGCTGGTTTTCGAGGGAATTTCCTCCGGAAACCTGAAAATTTGGGTTTTTTTTTGGTGAAAAAAATAATTAAAAATAATTATTGAAAAAAATACAGTAGTTTGTTTCAAGGCGCACACTGAACATTGAAAAAGTCTCGTAGCGATTTGATTTACATTAGAGCGATATTGCATTTCTACTTTATTTTCGAATATTTTTTTTCAAAAAAAAAGTTCGTGTTCGGTTCCCGTGGTCATTGAATTGAATAACATAACAGTTCAACGTCATATTTGTTCAACCTCTTATCAATATTATATTTCCCCCGCTTTTGAGCATTTTTGTCCTTCAAATTTTCATTTGTTTTTACTCCAACTAAAAAATAGAACAATTAAAATTAAAACCATATGCCAACATCTGAACAAATAACTACATATAAACGTGGATTTTTTTTATTATGTTATGCCTATTTCACAAGCTTTTCCTCTTCCTTCACTTTTTTCCTCTTTTTTTCTCGCGCACTATTTCTGATAGAGAATTAGAGAAAAATGCAAAACTTTTTTCTTGATTTTTGAAGCTATTCATTTATTTATTTTCTTTTTGTTTCAGATAAATAACGGGTATGGTGTTTATAAAGAAAAAAGTGATATTAAAAATTTTGCTATTGGTACCGGTTGTTTGGTTTTGCTCGTTGATTTATTTTGCAGCAACATCATCGAATAATAATATAAATAGTAATAATGTGAGTTTTTATTGTTTTTTATGGTTATTTGGGGGTGTAAAAATGATGATTGAATTAGGGCGAAATTGAGAGAAGAAAATAGAAAAAAAATGCTAATTTTGAATTAGAATGATTATAATCAGATCACACCTCGGCTAATCTTTTCTGGGAGAGCAAAATGTTTGATATACAAATTCAAAATTATATATAATTCAAAATTTAAAGTTCCCTGGAGATGTTCAAAAGTTACAATAACAAATTGCAGGGTTTTAATTTGTGGAAAAATTTTAAAGCAAACCCCAAAAATTTCGAAGTTCTGGTGTCTGAAAAATTTAATTTTTCGGAGTTCAAAAAATCGAAATGGTCGAAACTTCTAATACACTGGGTTCCCGCTTTGAATTAATCTAACCTTTTTAAATGATGAAAATCTATAAATAATTGTTGGTCAATATTTAAAAAAAACAAAATTTTTTTTATAGATTGACAATGATATACGTGCTCAAGCAGCTTTACAACATCAAAATGCAAATCCAAAACATTTACCACAACAACAACCAACAGTAATACAAGGTTTTGGACGGCCTCTACCTCCTGCGGAACCCGAAAAAACTGAAGAAGAAGCAGAAGAAGAGCCGAAAAAAGCTGTTGAAGAAGAAAATGATATTGGAGGAAATATTGCAAAACCCAAATTTGTCGTTGATCCAAATGATCCAATTTATAAAAAAGGCGATAAAACACAAGCTGGAGAACTTGGAAAAGCTGTGAACATTGATAAAAATGTACGGTTTTCTGGGGTATTTTTTCAAGTATTGGGTTGTTTTTTCAGAAATTATCGTTTGAGGAGAAAAAGATTTTCGACAAAGGAATGTTGAATAATGCATTCAATCAATATGCTTCTGATATGATTTCGGTGCATAGAAGTTTGCCCGAAAATGTTGATGCTGAGTGGGTTTTTTTTCAGAAGAATTAAGGGGAGGGGGGAGGGGATTTGGTAGTTTTCTTATGAAATTTGGGGATTTTTGACACCCATATTCGTGTGGTTTTGTCGAAACTGTGAAAAATCAAAAAAAAAATCACCTTGAGAATTTTCGAAATTTGTCAGAACTCCTCTAATTTGAACGAGAAGCAAAAAAATGCCGGAAAGTCCTATGGAAACCTTTTTCAAATTCAAAAAATTCCGTTCATCAATTTTTTCATTTACATCAACATTTTGCTTTTTTCCAGATGCAAAACTGAAAAATACAATTCAAATTTGCCGGCCACTTCTGTAATTGTCTGTTTTCATAATGAAGCATGGAGTGTTCTTCTTCGAACAGTTCATTCAGTTTTAGAAAGAACACCAGATAATTTATTGACTGAAATCATATTAGTCGATGATTTTTCGGATATGGAACACACAAAAACGCCATTAGAAGAATATATGTCACAATTTAATGGAAAAGTTCGAATTTTGCGAATGGAAAAAAGAGAAGGATTAATTCGAGCAAGATTACGAGGAGCTGCAATTGCAAAAGGAGAAGTATTAACATATTTAGATTCACATTGTGAATGTATGGAAGGATGGATTGAACCATTATTAGATCGAATTAAAAGAGATCCAACAACTGTTGTTTGTCCAGTTATTGATGTAATTGATGATAATACATTTGAATATCATTATTCAAAAGCATATTTTACAAATGTTGGTGGTTTTGATTGGGGATTACAATTTAATTGGCATTCAATTCCTGAAAGAGATCGAAAAAATCGAACACGAGCTATTGATCCGGTTCGAAGTCCAACAATGGCTGGTGGATTATTTTCGATTGATCGAAAATATTTTGAAAAATTAGGAACTTATGATCCTGGTTTTGATATTTGGGGAGGCGAAAATTTGGAATTATCATTCAAAATTTGGATGTGTGGAGGAACACTTGAAATAGTTCCATGTTCTCATGTTGGACATGTTTTCCGAAAAAGATCACCTTATAAATGGAGAACTGGTGTGAATGTTTTGAAAAGGAATTCGATTCGATTGGCTGAAGTTTGGTTGGATGAATATAAACAATATTATTATGAAAGAATTAATAATCAATTGGTAAGAGTTTTTGAGCGGGTAGAGAGGGGTTTGAACTGAAAAACTTTATTGAAAATTCCAGATATTTTTTAAAATGTTTGAATTTGAAATTCGTTTTTTGAAAGTTTTCCTAGCGAGACCCAAACTGTAGAAATTTTTATATGGGTATCTTAATACACCAAAAATTCGTTGTTAACTTTAAAATCATCTCTAAAATTATCAAAAAGTTCTATAAATCAATATCTGAAGTTTTATAATTTTTGAAAATTTCAACCCGAAGATCATAGGAGTTTTTCATGATTATAATCATGATCTTTGAATTCTCCAGGATTTTTCGTGATTTTAGACACCCATATTGATAAGGTTTCGAGAATATATATATTTTGGGACTCGCCAAGAATTTTTTTTTGAATTCAGAATCTCAATACAATTTAAATTAAATCTTCAAATCTCGCGATTTTCGATTAACAATTTTTTTCATTAAAAAATTACGAGCTGGGAATCCTCAGTCAAAAAAAACTTACAGGGTGATTTCGGAGATGTTAGTGGCCGTAAGAAACTTCGCGAAAACTTGGGATGTAAATCGTTCCGCTGGTATTTGGATAATATTTTCCCGGAACTTTTTGTACCAGGAGATGCAATTGCGAAAGGAGAGGTTAGTTCTTTTATATTTCTTTGCTTTTTCATCCCCCAACTTCTAAAATTTAATATTTCCAAATTTTTCTTTAATCATTGTGAAAACGTGTTTGTGTCGAAAAAACTGTTCTTTTCTAACTTTTTTTTGGACGCATGATTTTTATTTTATCCTCATTTAATTTAATTTCTTATCACTAATGCTTTTGGGTTCTTTTTTTTTGAAAAAAAAATATTTTAAAATATCAAGAGATTGCCGCTGAAACTGACAAAGGTATGTGCTGAAAATGGAAAAATGGAAAACTAGTTTTGTTGTTGTGTTCTTTTGCACCAGATTTGTATAGATAGAGCATGAGAAAATAGATTTTTGGCTGAAAATTGCACCCTATTCCCCACCCAATCCACCCTGCACGATATTTTAATTTAATAGTTTTTATCACCGAAAAGAGTGTGTTTTTTGACGACGACTAACAGCCACGTTTTTCACATTTTTGTGATTTTCACAGCATTTCAAGAAGTGTTTTTTTAATAAATAAAATTTCGACTCTAATTTAGCGCTCATGAAAATCTGAAATTTTTAAATAAAAAAGTTTCTGTCAAAATTAAAGGTGATTTTTTCATCGCCTCATTCAAAAATTAAATTTTGGAAAAAAAATCACCAGAATTTTGAACTGATTTTGAACCTAAAAATCTATTTGTTGAGTAGCTACTAATTCATTTTCGGAATTTTCAGACAAATTTTCATTCCTAACTAACTTCAAAAATGTCCCTTTTAATCACCCACCAACAAAGTTTTTTACAAACTTCTTCTTCTTGTGTCATTTTCTCTCTTGATGTGTTTTGTTGTGTTTTAAAGGTTCGCAATAATGCGGTGAAACCTGCACGATGTCTCGATTGCATGGTCGGAAGACACAAAAAGAACCAACCAGTCAGCACATATCAGTGTCATGGTCAAGGCGGCAATCAGGTAAACAAACACTTTTCTATTTTTCTTTCCATTCTAGTTACGACAACTCAAATCGGCACAATGTTTGGATAGCGCAGTTGGAGATGAAGTTGAGAATAAGGCGATTTCGCCTTATCCTTGTCATGATCAGGGTGGAAATCAGGTTTGGAATTTGCAATTGGAAAAATGATAAAACGATGATGGAATATGGAAAAAGTGGAGGAAAAGAGGAATGATATATGCACTCTTTAAAAACTGCTAAAACCCAAATCTGAAATTTAGAAACTTTTATGTGTGCCAAAATCATTAAATTTCATAACAATTCTGAAAATCAGTACTAGAACCCATTGAAATTTAGAAAACCCAGAATCTGATATTTTTGAACCGCTGAAAATTTCAAATCACAATTCCCAGGCGTTTTCAAATGTTCTTACTATGATTTTCGAACTCCCTGTAATTTTTTGATGATTTTGAACACCCATATTAATGTGGTTTCAAGAACTTTCGAAAATTGGGTCCCACCACGTAAATTCTAAAAATCATCAGAACTATATCAATATGGGTGTCTAAAATCATCAAATGTCATGTAGACCCTGAAAATTAGCACTAGAACAAATAAAATATTTTAGAACCTGCTATCTGAAAGTATTTCAACAAAAAAATCAATATAATTCACATTTTCTTGTTGTTTGAGCACATTGTTGTCAGGTGGTTGGATCATATTTATTTATTTGTAATAACTTCTAATTTATATCATTTTACTATATGTCAAAACATCTATGTTTATCTCATATTCATTTTTACTCCGAAAATAGTCCCAATTTATATCCCCCACCTGACCCTTCCCCTTTTTCTCAATCTGCTCTCTCTTAGTTGCGAAATGCTGGCGGCGGTTCTCGTCAATGTGTCGATTTTAAAAGTGGTGGCAAAATTGGAATGTATGAATGTCATAATCAGGGTGGAAATCAGGTATTTTCCCACTTTTCCTTCATTTTTTTTCCAAATTTTATTCCGGAGTTTCAAGAATCAGGATGAGTTTTTTATCGATGGAAATTGGAATTTTCTTTAAAAAATTTCAAGATTTAGAAACAATATGAAATTTTTTTGATTTTTAGTATTGGATGTTGTCAAAAGATGGAGAGATTCGTCGAGATGAATCTTGTGTTGATTATGCTGGAAATGATGTTATGATATTCCCGTGTCACGGAATGAAAGGAAATCAAGAATGGTTGTATGATCATGAGGTATGAGACAGGAAGAGAAAGGTTTTGGGAAATGGTTTTTATTTCAAAAGGGAATAAAACTAGAAAAAACCTTTGAAATTAAGAAAAAAAAAATTGAAATTCAGATTTTTCGTTTCAAATTTTGAAAACTTCAGAATTTCGGAATTTTTATCTGACAACATTTGATTTTTGTGAACATTTGATTTTATCTCAAACTTGAACCTTCAGAGATTTCGAGCAAATTTTCACGAAATAAATTAACTAAATTTTAGTGTTTAGAAAAAATTCATATCTGGAGTTTTTCTCAAAAGCTTGGAAGTTCGGAAGTTTGTTTTTCATATTTATTTTTTCAAACAAATTATTCACATTTTAAATTCACCGAAAAAATAAAAACAAAATTTCAGACGGGTCGAGTGCAACACGCAGTTTCCCAAAAATGCCTAAGCATGACACACGATGGGGCAAAACTTCAAATGTCTCAATGTTCATCTGATGATTTATATCAAAAATGGAAATTCAAAGAATATTCAGATGAAAAAGCACGAGAATATAATGCCAAAAAACCATCTCGATAGAATTATCAAATAGTTTTTTTAATGATTTTTAATAGCACGGAATAATTTATGGGTATCTTCTTCAAAAGTATTTGTTTTTTGTTTTTTATTGCATTTTTTCTGTTCCTCTTCTTTTCAGTTCTTTTTTGATGCTTTAATTTAAGGTTTTGTTTTGTGATATTTATTGTTTTTATTTCACTTGGGTTTATTCGTGTATCTTATTTTCTTTTTACAAAATGAACAGATTTCTAGATTTTTTCGGCTATTGCGATTGCTCCTTTACAACCGGTTTGAATGATCCATTTGAGAGCATCGTAGGCCGGAGCCTAAACAGAGAATTTGGAGTTTTCACCTCGCACCAAAAAAAAAACTAACTTTTTCTCCGTCGTGTTCAATTCCAGTATCATGATGATGTAATTCTTCATCTCGCAACCTTGTCAAAATTTCAAGTAATTCTTTATGAGCTTCTGGATCATCGGCTAAAAGTTCTTTCAATTGATCATTATAATGTTGACCAATAAGTTCTTCAACAGCAACTGTGCAAGCCATTGCGCCTTCTTTTCCCAAAAGAGCTGATCCAACACCTGAATAAATATTATAGTATTGGGAATTGGAGAGCAATTTAGTTGGACATGACAAGGGACTCCATTTTGGGCAAATTTTGAGTTAGAAAAAAATTACCATATCTAATTGTAATTTTTTAAAAAAAGTGAGAATTTTTCTCTAAAAAATTTCTCAAACTACAAAAATTTTTAATGGAATTTTTATTTGAAAATTAAATTAAAAATCTTGATAAAATTTTCTGAAAAATTTTTTCGGCCCAAATCTTCAGTCGGAAAAGTTCAATTAATATTTTCAAGGCTGAATTTCTAAACTTCACTTACCCAACGCATAAGCAGCCAATCCAAAAACGGGCGATAAAATTGTATGTGAAACATCGTGTTTTGCAGCCAATCTTTCCATTGTATCCAAATGTTCTTTTTCCTCATCCCACATTTTTTTGATAATTGAACCGATTGATGAGCCTTTAAAAAATTAAAAATTAGAATGCCCATTCAGAAATTCTGAATCAGAATCTGAAACTGACAAAAAGGCTAAAAAATTTTGATGGGAAATTTTTCAGAGCTGAATTTTAGGAAACGTTTACTGATTTTGATTCGGAATTTAATTTCCTGGAATAAATATTTGTTATGTTCAAGTTTCTAATTTTCAGTCAAAAATCATATAGCATTCGCACCCAAACCCTTCTTCCTCCCCCAAAAAACGTTTCTCACCACTCAAAACTGCCATTTGTCCGGCATAAATTCGATCAGCTCCCAATTCTCCAGCATGATCAACTCGAATTATTTTTTCAATCATTGCTTTTCGCGTCGCCGCTGTATGCGCATTTCGCACCAGTATTTTTAGCATTTTCCTAGAAATTCTTAATAGAGTTCCAAAACTGAAGAAAAAACTATAAGTAATTTTCCTGGAAGTCTTGCCATTTTTAATAATGATTCAATAACCCAAAAAAGGTAAAATACTTATATTATCATCATATCACAATTGAATATATTTACAGACAAAAAAGAAAAGGATTCCCCGCTTGACTATGAAACTAGAAGTGATTATTAAACATAGAAAAAAACAACCAGAAAAAAAACAAGGAAAATAAATAAATAAATTATTATATCTAGTGATAAGTTACACCGTCATGTGAATGACCGTGTTGATTTCCAGAATCGTGTGAATGTCTGTGATTTTGAGAAGAAGATGTTTGAAGTTGGCTTTGATGTTGATGTTGTGGTGCGATATCGTGGTGCGAATGTGAATGACCGTGATCGTCTGGAATTCAATTTTTTGAGGTTCTAGACCAGGGATTTTTGCGTTCCACTGTTTTTACACGATTTCGAGCTCAATTTTTGACTGTTCCATATTTGCAACCAATGGCAAAAATTACAAAGATTTATTTATCGTATCTTTAATTTCAATGAAAGTTCGATAGAAGAAATATTCAGTATTAGATCGTTTAAACTTGAATTTCTAAAACTATTTCTAACTTTATATAGAATATGAAACTTGAACTCATTTATCAAAGTCTTAAGATTTGTCAAATATTTAATGCTAGAATTCGATTTACTATAAATTTATGGGAGAAAAATTTATGAATTTGCAAAAGTGGTGTGAGTGATTTTCTCCGAACCATTATTTTCAGAAAATTTTCAATTATTTTTCTAACCCAATTTCGAGCTGTCAAGCGTAATCAAACATTTTTAAAATTGAAAAACATTCTCACCATGTGCATTATGACTATGCCCATGTCCTTCATCGTGACTATGTCCATGACTTGAGTGTTCGTGTGAAGAAGCAGCCGAAATGTGTGTCGGATAATTATTCGATTCTCCTCCAGCTGACCAAGCTGCATCTTTCACAACTTGCACTGACAAAACTGTGATAACTGATGAGAATTTCTCAGTAACATGAGCCAACACATTTTGTTCATCAGCATCTCGTCGAACTCGAACATCTACACTTCCAACGAGTTGATTAAAATCGAGTTGCCAAAATCTTCCTCCTTTTAATTCTAAAACTCCATCAATTGTTGATGCTTCGGAAATGCATCGATCGATTTGATTGATTAAATGTGGAGGAGTTGTTTGGAGAAGAATCATTCCAGTATAAGTGGATAATGGCCACATTGTAGAAAAAACAGCGATTGAAAGAATTAGACAACATACAGGATCAGCCCATGTGAAATCGTGTCTGAAAATGGGATATTTGAAATTGTGTAGGTTGAATTGAAATAATACACGTGTTATTTTGGTTTCAATTTATCAAGATCAATTTCTGCGTAAAAATGGAATTTATTAAAATGAAAATAAAATTTATTTGACCCTTATTTTTGAACGTGGACTTGGGATTATTATTTCAAAATAAAACTCATTTTGCTCTCATTTCGAATTATTTCAAAATAAAACTCATTTTGCTCTCATTTCGAAAATGAGCAGAACATTTGAAAAAAGAAAAATTCCCGAAAAAGAACTCACTTGAAATGTTCACATAAAATTAGAAGTGTGCTTGTTGTTCCAGCCAACAATACCATTGAATTAATTCGAGGTAAGAGCAATCTTGAGAGCCCTGGAATTACCCAGCAAATTGCAGTTGATAAATCGGATGCGTGTTCTTGCAGACTTGAAGCTGTTGCTGATGTCAAAACATGTTGAAATGGTGAATTTTTTAAAGCATACGCAGATAATAAAAGAGCAATTGAACTCGCAGCGGAGCCAACAAAATATGGCCATCCTCCAATTTCTTCAGCTTCGTGTTCATGAGCTGCTTGATTTGCGTCGTGTGTTCCGTGATGATCAGGTGCCAAAATATGTTCGAATGATTCCTTTGATAAGAAAATTGAAAAAAGTTGGGCTAAAACTGTTGTACTGAACACTGCTAGAACAGGAACTCTTGCTAAACCATAACTATATTTTTGAGTTGGTTTATTTGTAATTGACATCGAATAAAGCGATGCGAATTGTGAGCAGAACGCGAATATTGTTATCCATAATGTCGACATTAAAACTATCGAATGACTAGTTGATACACAATATGCCAATATTCCTACACATCCTAGGCAAATTGCAGACGAAATGAGACCACGAGAGCCTTGCGGATGGCTTAATGCTGCAGAAACCCATTTGAAACCAATCATTCCAAGAATGTAGAAGTCTGGAATGTGATAAAATCTGTTGAAAAGTGAAAGTTTTGGAAAGGAACAGAAATAAAAATAAGTTGACACGTTGCCAAGAATAAAGGCGCATCGAATTTGTGTGTTGGGTCTTGGAGCGAACGCTTTTCTTTTCTCGAATTTTTGAATTTTCGCTTGTTTGTTTTCAGGTTTTCCAACGGTTTTTGCACGATCTTTGATGTTTTTCATGATTTTAACGTTGTGGAGCATATTTTAAAGTCTATTCCAACAAAAATTTTCTTAAAATGTCATCGGAAACCGTTGAAAATAGGCTGTTTCGAAATCTGACTTTCTGTTGTTTTTTTTGTCGAGAATGTTCTTTTGTACATGTAAATTTCCCTCTCTCATAGTAACGTTTTGATTAGATTCTCATTATCAGTCTGTTAGGGGTTTTCAATCTAGAAATTTTCAAAATCCTATTAGGCACCTATGCATGCGCAAAAACTCTACTCTGTTTCCGTATTCTGATTTCTATCCATTTGGCTTTTTCTCCTCCTCCTTCTCATTTATAATTTAATGTGTTAAATAAATATCCTTCGCTAGTTCACGTGGTAACCATGGAGATCACAGCAAAATATAGAAATTTAAACCTTCATAATCCAGTTCGAAAATATCTTTCGCCTTTCGTGTTTTTGCGTCATAGAAACCATAGCATAAATAGTTCGTTTTTTGCAGAAAAACCTCGACAAAAATGGCAAAACAACCACAAGTTACATGGGCTCAACGCGAAAGTTTCGTGTATGTCACTTTGGAAGTTGATGATGCCAAAATTGACGAATTGAAGGCTGAAGGATCCAAGCTTCATTTCGCGTAAGTATTTTTTGTGGTTTATGACACATTCAACAGTTTTAAATATTTTGTTGTTTTTCAGTGGCAGCAGCAACACTGAAAAGTATGAAACAACCATCGAATTCTACGAAGAAATCGAGAATGATTCAGTTACTAGAATCGGAACCAGCACTCGTGTCATCGAATTGACAATTCGCAAAGCGTCTCCAGGATGGTGGCCAAGATTGTTGAAACAAAAAGGAAAGGTCCATTGGCTTAAAGTTGACTTCTCGAAATGGAAGGATGAGGATGACGAAGAAGTTGAAGAAGATGCTGGAGGCGCTGCTGCTGGACTTGGAAATGGTTTCGACATCAATCAATACATGTCGCAACTCGGAAATGGAGCCGGAGGAGCTGATTTCGGAGGACTCGAAGATGACGAGGAGGAAGATGGTGAGTAATAAATTTTTATTGATTTTCATATGTAATGATATCCCATAATTTCAGATATGCCTGAACTCGAGGATAACGAAGAAGAGGAAGGAAAACAAGAAATCAAAGCCTAATTTATATTTTTCTCGAAAATAATCCTTTTCTCCAAGTTGTGCGGTTTTCTCTTTATTTTTCTTTTCCCCAATCGTTTTTTTATATAACCCAGTGTTTGCACCCGATTTTTTCCTGTTCAAGAATCTCAGAACATTTATTCTTCTATTTATTTTTCCCACATTCGTTTTGGTAATGAACTCTATAAGTATTTCTCACGTTTTGTTTTTTGAAGAACTAGGAAAACGTGAAAAACCATTCATTTTTTGATTATTGAATTGTGTGAAATGTCTTCAAGATCTGTATCGGGAAAAGTGGAAGATTTGGAAAATGCCGTGTTTATTGGAGCTGTGACGAAACAAAAAGCTGAACAACGAATTGGAAATCGAAGTTTTGTAATTTATTATCGTCTACCGGATGATGGAACTATTCCATATTCAATGGAATTATTTTTGGTTTATTATTCGAGTAATGGAAAATTCTATCATTTTTCGATAAGTCAAAGAAAACAAATTGATGGAATGGGAAAAATATGCAAAGATTTGTTCAAAGTTGAATGCGGTGATTCATTGGATGTGAGTTTCTTTCTATTTGTAAAAAAAATTGGCTGAAATTAAAATCAATATTTCGCAGTTTCTATCGCTAGAATCTCTAATCCGCCACTATGAAACCTTTGTTTATCACGATATTTCAACTGGTGCAATGGAAACATTTCCAGTTGGTTCAAAAGAAGGATCAATTTATGATGTTTACAAGTGAATGCTTAATCTACAATATAAAATAGTAACTTGGCATCCAAATACTCAATATTATTCAATTTTTAGTGATTATTATTAGTTTTTTCTCCTCGTGGGAATTAAATTCACTTCTTCGATGGTCTTGGTGGTTTTTGTTGCTTGAATCGGGAGTGAGAAGTTCCTCCTCGTCAGCATCGCCATCATCTTCCGGAGCAGCAGAAGTTGAATTAAGGCGACTTGATTTGCGTTGCGGTTTCGGCTTGACGTCCGGTTTCTTCGGCGAACTCGAACCAGAACCCGAACTTTTTCGCGCGATTTTCGCCACCGCTGGTGATGATGACAATCTTTTATTTGGCGATGGTCCCTCTTTTCGTCGATGTCTATATTGATGAAGACGATGAGATGGTCCAGCCAAATCCTCTTCATCATCTCCTTCTCCGCCGGTTGTGGTTGGTGCAAATTCATCCTGTGGTGTTAAATCATCTGGCAACTCATCATCTTTGCTGGTTTTTGATTTGGTTCGACACAAAGATTTTGGTTTACTGGGTCCCTGAAAATTCGAAAGAGTTGGGATGAATCGTAGAAAAGGCCAGAGTTGTATATTGATATTTTCACGCAAGTGAAGTATTCTCATTTGCGTGAAATGTCTTATCCGACTCAGCCAAAAATTAGTAAAAAAAAAAACAAAACTCACAGCTCTATTTGGAGAAGGTTCTCGAGAAAGTATTTTTCCAGTCGGATTATACAAATCTTCCGCTGTTAAATCGTTTCCCATAAACTCTTCTTCTTTTTTCTCGTTTTGTAACGTGGCTTCATCCAATAATCGAAGTTCAACGTCTTCGATACTTGTGACGTCATCTGGTACTGAGACTCGTGGCCGCGAAGTCTGTCTTATAACAGGACTTTGTTTAGTGGTCTTCGATTTAGAGTTCTTTCTTTCCATTGTTGAAGTGCACTTGGTGTTCGACGAGAAGAAGAAGAATGATCAATTTCATCGCTTTTTTCGGGTGACACCCGCCTCCGATCGATATTTTCGTTGAAAAACTTTTCGCGCGCGCGGAATATTTTTTGATCTACAGGCTGGAAATTAGGGAAAATTGAAATTTTATGATTTTTTTTGCAAAAAATAATTCGTTCACAAGAAGACAACAATTTGGAATGCGAATCCGAAAAAAATATTTTTCTGAAATTATTTTCAGTCACGAGTACAAGACAAAAGTGCAACGGAGTGTCGTTTACGCAATTTTTTTGAGTAAAAAATAGTAGAAAATATTTTCAAAGATTATTGAAGATGTGAATTTTTTTCTCAAATTTGGGTTTCATTGAAATGAAATAACTTGAAAAACGTTTTTTCGGACTTTTCCACTACGGTAGATCTGTTTATGTGAATTTGTGTGTCACAGTTTTGCAGACTACAAAATTATTTTATTTTTCAAAATTTCATAGACTTTTCAGCAAGTTAGGGAAAGTTTCAAATAATTCTGAATATATAATCTGATTAGTTTCGTCGAGATGAAAATAACTAATTTAAATTTCTGGGAGTAATAATTTTTCAGAAAATTTAGAAGCAGAAAATCGAAACTGCAGAGATTTAGAATTTTTCAGAGAATTTTACAAATAGTAGAAAGTATTTTTAATATCTGAAATTCCCTTATGAACTGAATCCCCAAATATTTTTCCAAAATATTTTGATCTACCCGGGAAATCCCGAATTAATTCAAGATCTCCAACCGAAAAAATGAGCGGCGTCCAAAAATCGTCAGTTCTGCGAGTTGACGATGACTAAAAAAGGGCTTCAAAGATCTCGATCAATTTCACCAAATGTGAGTTTTTGTGTTCAATTTCTTGAATTTTAAAAATTATTATTTCCAGCCAACTCCTAGAGAAGATCCGAAAGATGCGAAAAAGAAAGATGAAAAGGAAGATAAAAATGAGAGAAAAACATCGGATGAATTGAGACGAGTCAAATCAACGGGAGCATTGCCTAGAACTTCAAATACACAAGTTGAACGAATTTCGAAGTCATCAGGAACGTCGCCAGGAAATGCCCAAGTGGTTCCTTATGTAAATGATGCGAGATCGACAAATTTGCGGACAGGATTCAGATTTCCATCATTTCGTAGAGCATCTCAAAGACCACCATCACCTGAAAAATGGGCTACTATATTGAAGCCACCAAGTGCATCGTTTGTTCCTCGACCCAGTGAACCACTTATTATTGAAGAATATGATGGACCATCGACTTCAGCTCAATCAAGTAGCACAAATGTTCGACCAGAAATTGTGATTCATTCCGAACCTGATAGAGAAGATCGAGATCGAGATGTTGAAGCTGGTCCTGGACCATCGAATACTTCTCGTCGAGTTGCAGTTGAATCTTCAACAAGACAACTTCCGCCACTTCGAATTCAACGAGAAAATGAAACTGTTGCGAGGCGGAGTGTTCCGATCAATGTTCTGCCAATTACAAGTCATACCGAAGTCGCTCAGGTCAGTATTCATTACTTTTCTCTGTATAGTTGAAAGTTAAATAAAAACCACAAAGGGTGATTATTCCAAGTAATCCTAGGGCGCAAAAATCGCAGATCAACCTTGCTGAGAAACGCTGAGAAACGCTGTGAAATCAGATTTCAAACGTATTGGTTTTGAAACTAATTACAGTACGCCAAGTCCGAATTTCAGCTAAAATGCTAGTTTTTCCACGCCATAACTATATTTTGACACCCTAATGTTTTGAAATACTTATCCTTAGGAGTTTTCTTTTAACTTCCAAAGTTACAGGAGCAGTTTCATTTTTTCAAATCTTTAAAATTGTATTTTTCAGCAAACAAGTCCAACTTCTCGATCTGTTCCGCGCAATGTTCCAAATAGAGTAAGTTACTTATAATTACATTAAATTTCATATTTACATGTACGATTTTTGCAGTATATGCCTCGTGATGTTCTTCCTGGTGCTGTACCATTACCAGATTTGGTATGTTTTTGATTTTATTCCAACATTTCATCTATACAAAAATTAAAATTTTTTCAGCCAAGTCCAACTCCTCCCTTGAGTCCAAGTCGTACAATTCCAGAACGAGCAGAAACACCATTACCAATAATAGTAGTACCAGCTCAACCATCAACACCGCCTGCCACGCCACGTGGATTTTTTCGCAGATTTCTCAATGCGCTTCATGCGGGATACATGGCATTCCGGCGATGGTATTTTAGTTGAAAAATAAATATCGCTCATTATTTTGACTCTATTTATAACTATTTTCTATGTTTGTTTGTGAATAATATTAATAAAAGTAATAAACTTTTTTTGGAATTCTTCAAAGCGGTTATGACGTGGCAAATTGATTGCACCACGTAATTTTTCATCTATTTGTTCTCATTATACTTTTTGTAGCATAGCAACCAGCTGCACTTTGTTTGAAAAAATAAAATAAAATGGAAACCATTTTGTTTCCCTTTTGTTTATTATTTTCCTCGTTTATCAAAAAACTAGATATCATTTTCGTAAAGTATTCGAATTTCGAAGAAATTCGAAAAAATTGTAGTTAAAATACAAAAAGTTACAAAAATCCCCAAGCTCAATTTTATCTCGAAAATATTTTTCTCAAAATTTTCATTTCGATCGCTCGAAAACATGTTGAAGAGAGCTGGTAAGTTTTTTTGGGCGCGAAAATTTTAGAAGGAAAAAATTCTTGGAACTTTTCCAATTTTTCCGAAAATCCTTGGATTATCTGAAAATCTCGAGAGATCTATCCTGAACTTCCTTCCTCTCAAAAATCATTTTGTCTGAAATTGGCCCTAGAAAACATGAGACTGAAATTTATTTATGAACTGACGAAAAATGGTGGGTTTTTGTAATTTTATTTAACTGAAAATTTTTTAGAAGCTTCTCACAAAAAGAGAAGTCTATAAAATTGAACTTGTTTCAAAAAGAACGTTGGCAGTTAAAAGAAAACCCCAAGGGACATTTTTTTTCCAAAAAAGCCTAGAGTGCAAAATTTGTTCAAAATGAAGTGATGACGTGACTTTTCGAATACTGTAATTAGTTTCGGAAGCAACATTTTTGAATTCTGATTTCGCAGATTTGTTCGGGACAATCGAAACAGTACCCGAAAATGCCGATTTTTGGCCAAAATGAAAACTTTGCAACGTCATAACTATATTTTGGGTAAGTTTTGCACCGTAGTATATTTGGAATAAATATCTTTTGGGATGTTCTTTTAACTGCCAAAATCAGATAAATTTTTTCGGTGACTTTGTCGGGTGAAACTTTTCAGTTTTTCAACCCAATTCTATATAGAAAAACACTTTTCCCGTTAAGAAAATGTCAAACATTACTTTCCACATATTTTCAAAGAAAAATCAGCATTTTATGCTACTAAAAGTTTTCGCTGGGAAAGAAGAAAACATATGGGTTATTTGACATTTTTGAATCATCGAATCTCATTTTTTAAATAGAAAAATGATAAACTATTGTTTTTTTTCATTTAAAAATGTTTAAAACTTTTTTATTTGAATCACAAATTGTAAGTATGCTCATCCCTTTTATCGAAAAAATCGATACAAAGTTTCTTATCATAAAGTACACAAAAAGTATACTTTTGGTACAAAAAGTATATTATTCAAACATTGAATAATCATAATTTTATTGATGCTATTCGTTATTTTATTTTAATCGAAAACCTTGAAATATTCCAGAAGCTCAACATTCAACGCAAAAAACTTTCAAGAAAGGTTTGTTTTAAAATGTTAACCACTATTTCTTAGACGTAGGGAAAAATTGTCACCAAGAACAATTCGGGTTTTAACGTGAACCTATCCGACCTTCGATTTCCACGTAAATCCAATACAGGGTGACAACAAATTATAGATTCAGGCTGTTGTCACCATGTCAGAGGCCAACATGAGGCCACGATTTCCACGCCTTATTTCTCATTTACCAAATTAAGAAAATAGGATTTCGTTTAGAATCGCCTTATCGATTCGATTATTACGAGCAATTGTTGGCTACGCCTCCGATGAGAATTTCGTCGAAAAAAACCAACATCACTAATCGGATCATCTACGCTTTTATCATTTTTGCGTCCATTACTTTGTTGTGTAAGTCTAAAAGCCGAAAATAAGCTGGAATCTCACTATGGAATTTTTCAGTTGTTTGAGAATTTGAAAATTCTTTCAAGTTGGATTGTGAGAAACTACAAAAGATTCCTTATCAGTAAACAAACTATTTAAATTACAGTATGGAATCAAAGTGCCCCTCTTCTCACCGAATCCGAACGTCAATGCATTCTCGACGAGACCTATCCACGTGGCAATATCTCGTCAGCTGATCTTGGAGAATCGTTTCGCATCGCTTTCTATGATGTTCAAAAGACATTCAAGATTCTACAATTGCCAAATGTTTCATGCGATTTTGCAGAACATTCAACTTCGACAACTGTTTTAATGATGATTCAAACAAGAGCCAAAAGTTTTACTCGTCGAAATGTTCTTCGTGAAACCGTTATCAGCGCTAAAAACTCGAAAATCGTTGAAGATGGAAATATGAAATTTATCTTCGTCACCGGGCAAAATGAAGAGGATGAAAAAGTGAATGAAATTTTGGAAAATGAATCTAGATTATATGGAGATCTTCTTATAACTGACATGCATGATAATTATACTAATTTACCATTCAAAGCTCTTCAATCAATTCTCTTTGCTTCTTCTCGTTGCAAAAATGTGGATTTGATTGGAAAAATCGACGAGGATGTGATTTTCTATCCAGATCAATTGGCAAAACTTTTGCCTGGATTGAGAATCGAAGCCGATACAAATTTAATATTGGGAGATTTGTGGAGAGAAGGAGTTATGGTTAATCATGAACCAGATACTAAATGGTATATTCCAAAAGAAGCTTATCGCTGCAACAGATTCCCGCAATATGCTGCAGGACCTTTGTATTTTATGACAAGACAAGCAGCAAAAGATATATTGAAAGTTTCCAATGGCAGAAAATTCATCACGGTAATTCAACTAAACTTTTCAAAAAAATTACGAAACTAAAACATATTTAAATTTTAGGTGGAAGATTCCCTCATCACTGGACTTTACTCAGTCGACATAAATGCCGAAAATATTCATCTTCCAATGATGTACTACCATCACGGACAAACAACTGATCTCAGCCGCCGTCAACTTCTCTCGTGGCATAACAAGAAAAACGACGAGCAATTCAGAATGTCATTCTTCTACATGCTTTCAACCAGATGTTTGCCATGTAAAAAGTTCTGATTCGAGAACTTTCTGACATTTCATTTCATTTTTCAACGACTTAATTTATTTTTCTTGTGATATATAAAGACTGATTTGCATGCAAACAAACACTTGAAAAAGAAAGGAAAAACAAATTAAAAAACGTGCGCGTCGAATAAAAGGCATTGTGTGCAATGTGTGCAGACACCGCCTGCGAACTACAGTAATGCAATTATTTATTTTTTTCGAAATTTTTATTCCTGTTCCAACAAAAACCGTCTACAAGGTTCACAGCGTGTTTCTATCATTTCAAAAAAAGCACTTTTCAATTCCACGTCATTTTTCTTATTATGCCACGTTAAAAGCGGTGTAGTTTCGGTGTTTTTAGTTGCATAATCAGCGAAAAACATATTAGGTAGTTTAATTAGTTTGGCGCCAATATCCATTCCGTAGAGACCCGTGATAAGACAGTCCTCAACCTAAAAATAAGTTTTTGATTTCAAGTTAAACCGGAGACAACTTACACTTTGAAAATTTCGATGTTTCGTTATTGCCAGAATATTTTGCGCCGCAATTTTCGTCATAAAATAAATAGGACCAGAAATATATTCAGCGTAATAATCACATTTATAACTACTTTTTGATACGAAATATGGACTTGAAATATTTCGATTTACAACCACATTCCAGTCATAAAAATCACCCCAAATAACTGGTTTCGAAAATAAAATTGGATCTTTTCTAAAATTCTCGAAATATGCGGAAAAATGATCAGGATAGAATAGAACATCTTCATCATATTTTGCAATAATTTCAGCCTTTTCAAAACGAGTTGTTGCTAGAAGTAGAGCGCTAAGAACCTGAATTTTTAAGATAAATTGGTTGAGGTTTTTTTTCTAGAAAAATAATTTGACTTGCCTTATAAGGTAAATGAACATACGAATCTAAGAATTCTGTAATTAGAATATCACCAAAAGTATCAGCCTCCTTTTTTAATTCCAAATTCACATTTTCATCCAAACTTCTCCCACACACGAAAACGAATCGCATTGCGCCATTCATAATAACTCTAGAATATTTAGGCGATGCGATTGAATCACGAAATACTCGGCGACGTCCTGAATTCTCTGGTCGAACTAGAACCATCATAATATATTTCGATTTTTTATCGAGTTGTTCTTTTCCTTTGAATAAAGGTTCTGCTATCCATTTTGAAACATTTTGTTGATCGAAAAATGCGATTCGAAATGTTCCATCGCCATTATCACGACTTGCCTCGATGTTTTCGGCATTTTGCCGAAATTCGTCGCGCATACATTGAAAATCTTCCGGTGTTAGCTTTGTACGAGAACTATATTTAACTATAAAAACGATATTTGGTTTTATAAAACTTCAATTCTTATTCTATTCTTCTATTTTTTTTAGTGGTTGAAGTTTTTTAATAAAATTCTTATTTCAGATATTGCACTAAACGATTTGGAAATAATGAAATCAATTATTATGTAGTTGACGGTTCGGAAGATTCAAATAATGTTCTGATTCGAGCTGGATTTGGCATTTATCAGGTATGGAGATTTCAGAGATAAGCATTAAAAATTGTAATTTTCAAAAAATTATAAACTAAGCGCTTGAAGCGATTATTTCGCTGTATTTGTTTCAATTTTTTCATTCATTTTTGTTTTTTGTTTTTAATGTGATTTTTCGTAATCCTCTGATATGTATGTTATCCAAAAATCGAAAGCTTTGTTGCGCTTTTTTTGACAGAAATATAATATTTTCTCAAAAAATTGAAGAGAAAAATCTTACAACGTGTCATTTTCACGTGAAACGTGGCAATCAGATAAGAATTACTATAAAAAGGGCCCTTAGCTCACACAAAACTCATAATTTTTGTTCCTTCACCTTTCAATCGACGAAAAATCGTTTCGCAATGCATTTAAAAGTGCTTGTTCTCATAGCGGTAAGTTCCATCTACAGATCTCTCGATTATTTCCAGCACTATGTTTTTTCTAGATACTACATCAATATGTCAATGGAGCTCAAGTTGGGAATGATGTGTTGAAAACCGAAGTACGCGCAGATTTTGATGTTTTTGCTGGAACTTGGAATCCAGGAGGCTTTCAGTGAGTAGTTATATTTAGAAAAACGAAAGCAAGTAAAATAATCATAAAATTTACAGATACGGTAATCCAACAATTATCAATATGGTTCAAGTGAGAGAATCCACCGAAAGTGTTTCCTTCGAGTTTTTTCCCCACGAGTACTGTCAAGCATTACTGGTTTGCTCATCACCGTACACCGACTTTTCTGGAGACAATCCATTAAAAGTTACGGAAGATATGTGTACCGATAATTTCTTTTATGTGCCAGCATCTGGCCAATTCAAGTTGATCCAGGGAAACGCGGAAATCAAAGGATATGTTGATAAATTGACATTCGAAGGAATGGAAGATAAACATCAAATCAAAGTATCAAAAGAACCATTCTATAAATCTTCGATTTATCAGACAGAAATCAAAGACACGTCAATTTTGACAAATAAGGTGTTGTTGGTTTTGTCGAATTCGAGACAATGTCAAACAAATGTTATTGTCGATGGAAAAGTTATAACCAACGATTTTTTGGTAAAAGAGTGAGTTTTAGAATTGTTTTGGGACAAAAAGTGGTGTAAGACCATCAAAAATAATTTTCCCTCAAAAGTTAGGGTGTCTTTTGAGTAGTAAACCACAGGATATTTTACAATTCAGGTGGTATTTCAAGAAGAAACAATAAAAATTTGATTCACCAATTTTCAAAACAAAATTTCCCATTATTATTATTTCAATTATTTCATTAATTATTATTTTCAGCCGCATCACAAACGAATTGCCAAAATCTTTCCAATATAGTGGAAATCAAGCGGAGACACGAACATTTTATACTGATACTCATTCCAGTGCAATACGAACACAAGATGTTTTCCCACAAATCAAATCATGGACTCAGAAAAATGACAAATTGAAAAACATCAAATTTTCATGTCATGTTGCTGGCGGAAAAGTTACAAGTGGTTCTTTGATTGTCAAACCATCGGTTTTGCATATTAAAAAACAACAAAACACTGACTCTGGAGGAGGATCTAGAATTTGGAGAACTTCGATTGATACTGGAGATTGTCATTGGATGCGTTTGTGGATTACGAAAAAAAGCACAACATGGGAGGATTATCCGACTAGAATCGACGGAGAACTTTCCCAAACTATTGATTTTTTGTTTGAAGCTGGTCTTGTATTCCTTCCTGATCGTGAAAATGCTGTTTCTTTGCCTGGTTCTGCCAAACAAATTCGTAAAATTTTCCTCAATCGCTACGCAGACGGAATTGCTGAACTTGCATTTGGACATATCGGAAATCGTTTGATCAATACAATTAGTTTCAAAATGGACATTTTGAAGGTGGATGATCTTGAATTTTTCTTGATTCGCTCGGGATCGTGTGATGCAAGATTTGGCGCAGATGGTATTGTCGGAGGAATTTTGGGAGCTGGATCGTCTTCGAATGTTCCAAACGAGGTTTCATTGTCTGATTGTAAAGCATATTCGCTTGAACCAGCAGCAGCACCAGCACCGGGACCATGATCAACATCATAAAGTGAATAGCATTGAAAATGTATTGAAATGAATGATTTTTGAAAATTTGTTGATTTTTTTTTGAAACCGTTAAACTAAAAATGACTAATAATATTATCCGGGAAACTTTTGAGGACATGTTTCTTATCAGAAAATTCCAAAAATTACGGACCTGTGCATTTTATAATCAAAAATTTGATTAAGCAAAATTCCTCAATTTTCAGCTGACTGTTCTTTTTTTGCAAACTAACTTCTCAAAAAAAAACTTACAAATAATTCCGAAAACCAAAATGAATATAACAATAGAAATAATAAATTTTTTTGAGTTCCTAGAAAATAATAATACTATCCTTTTTCGCATTTTTATTTGATTTCAATAAAAACTATAATAAATTCATCAAAGAATATAGCAATAAAACAAAAACAACAAAAATAAAGAAATAATAATCTGATCGGAATAAGGAATAGGTTTTTTTTAATGTTCTTTTTATCCGGGAATTTTTTTTTTTTTGAAAAAAAGATACAAGGGAAATATATGAGAAAAGTGTTCCATGTAATGTTTTATTATCAAAGTATGAGGAGTACAAATGTTGACTGATAAGAAACAATGATTTTCTGATGAATTAAATAGAGCAGGTGAATAGAAAGTTAGGATATCTGATGATCATTGAGATGCCACGTGGCAGGAAATACAATAATTTTGAAGTTTTTATGAAAAAATGATACTTTTTTGGGGAAAGAAAAAATGATAAAATTTCATGAATTTTTTTCGCGAAAATTTTAACGGGGTGATTCAGATTTTCTATCTTTTTAAAAGAAACATGTTATCTATTTAAAAGAAACATGTTAAAAAACGTTTTTTTTTTTGACAAAAAATTTTGATTCAGCAAGTGTAAAAAAAAACTATATTTTTTTCCTATTTTTTGAGATTTTTTTCCACACAAAAAATGAAGATATCTCGCAGCGAAAATGTTTCGATGAAAAAACATGTCAAATAATATAGTTTATATATAAATATAACATGTTTTTCTACCATTACTGGAATCTTTACCATTAAAAATTCATATGTTTCGAAAAATTAATAAATTTCAAAACGTGTTCTAGAAAAAACGTGTGTTTTTTTTTCAAGCCAGACACAAAATGAAAATCTCAATCAGTTTCTATTTATTTGTATTCCGTTTCTAAACCATTTCAAAATATTATAAGCGGACAAAACCAAAAACCCCAGAAGATAGAAAAATATGGATGATCACGAAGATGAAGAGCATAAAAATGAGCAACAAATGCATGATATCATTGTATATTTTGCATTGTTCACTGGAATTGTTCTAATTTGGATAAGATATAGTTGGGGAGCATTTTATGGATGTATTCCCAAAATTCCAGTTCGTCAAAAATGGCCACCGTTTCTGTTTGCTTTTTTGATGTGCATTATTATTGGTTTATTTATTTCATGTTTAGTTTTGGAGATTTCGATGCAAAATAAACGAGATAAAATTGCAAATACGGAAGAAAGTCCAGTCACCAAAACGTTGAACCGTGAGTTTGGTTCTGTTAGTCCATAAAAAACGATGAGGTACAATTTTCAGATGTCTCCAATCAAGTTAATGCTTCACTTCAAGCATTATATGCAGTCAGAACACTTCAAGAGTCCGAGTTTCGTTTTCCAAATGCTACTGATATTGTGTCAAAATTATCTGCTAGAACGAAATTTAATGATATTGCAAAGGTTCGTTGAGATATTGATGTTATCTATTCAAATATTTATATTATTTTTTTAGTTGAATCTAATTGGAATCGATATGACCAAATTAGGCGATGCTCTTAACGAAGTCAAAAAAAATTGCCCAAATGAAGAAAAAACTGTGGATTCCATCAAAAAAGATGCTGAACGTTTCAATGTTTATCTCTATGAAATTAATGGTTTCAAAGAGCTTGTTTCTAATATATCAAAAGGTGGTAAATTTGAAGGAATCGATTCTTATGCACCTGAAAAGGAGTTTAATGATGACATAACATCAATTCATGAACATCTGATGAGAGTTGAAAGATTTTTCGAGAATTTCTTGAAATCTTTGGATGAATCAAAGTCATTTTTGAAGGAGATATACGATAGAAAAACTGCTTATCAACGAGATAAATTGTGGAAAGGAATTATCAAAATCTATATTCCTCTTGCATTTATTCTACCAACTGTATGTTTTTCAATATTTATCCATCTTTATTATCGAAATTCACCAGTTGACAACAAAATTCTATCTTTTCTCGTATCTGCTTCATTCTTTTTGGTCGCATTTTTTGTTATTTATCTTGCAATTGTTCATATTTATTTTGAACATGCAGAAGAAACAATTTGCTCGAAATCTGAATATAAATTGTTTGAACAAGTGATGTTGCCGCATTTTGGTTCAAGAATGGAAGACAAATTGAATGACGAGTTTGTGAAATGTGCGAAAAAGAATGAAAAGTTTGATGTGAAAGTTATGTTGATAACAAGTGGAAGATTTTTGAGAGGTTATGGAGATGGGATATTGAAAATTGTTCGAAAAGTTGTTTTGAATAGAGTTGCAGCTTTGCCCAACGATAATTTTGTAACAAATGCCACGGAAAGAATCAATAAATTCAAAACAACTGGTCTAAACTGTTCGAAAAACTATGCTCCGTTTCACACACACTTGGAATCTTTGTCCAAATTTTTCAACAAGGCCCATGAATTTCGAGAAAAAATGGAGTTCGGAACACTGAAAGAGATGTCAGTTTCGGCGATTGAAGGCAGTTTGAAATCAATTGTTGAACAATCTGAAAAATGGGTTAAACAGATAAATGTAAGAAATATTTTAGTCTACTGGCTGGAAACAGCAGAATGACTATTTCCAGTCGGTAACAACATTTTTAAAAAATAAAATATTTCAGGATGCACTCTTTCATATTGATTTCAATTGCGATGATGTCTATAGTTTGGTCAAACCATGCGACAAAGATACGGTAGATGGATTGGAAATCGATTTGGATTCGATAATGACTGCCTGCTCCGTCTGTTTTATCATTTTGCACATGTTGGCGTTTAGGAGAAATGGTGAGTTTTAAAAATTATTCTTCTAACCTGAAAGCTGGTTTGAAACGGGGAATCACGTGGCAAAGTTGTCATCATTTCTCAAAAAATAAAAATTCGTGATTCTAAACGATTCTTGTCGAGAAAATTTTTTTAAACATTTTTCTAAACACATTTTCCCAATTATAAAATGAAATCTTGCTACCAGAAGTCTCCCTTTAAATTGCCAATTTCGTTCAGATCTCTCTCAATTTTCAAATGATAATCGTCAACGTTGGATTCGGAAAATGAATAAAAATCCAATTTCAATGATTGAAATTTATAATGAAAAATTGAAGGATTATATTTCACCAAAAGCAAGTTTTGATTATTTCGAAGCAAATAAACAAAATAATCGATATCCAAATATCCCGTGCAATGATGAACATCGGGTTGTTTTGAATGGTTGGAATCATTATATTCACGCAAATTGGATTCGTATTCCAAAACATCTCATCGATCCACTAACACATCGTGCAATGCCTGGAAAAGTACGACAATATATTGTGACACAGGCGCCGATTGATGATACTTGTGCTGATTTTTGGTCGATGTGTTGGCAGGAAAATGTTGGAATTGTATTGATGTTGTGTGGATTTGTTGAAAATGGACACGAAAAATGTGCAGAATATTTGCCGGGAAAAATTGGCGAGACATTGGAGTTCAAAAAGGATCGAAGATTATCGGTGAAATGTGTTGATGTTAGAAATCACTCGTTGAAGGTGGGATTGGGAGTAGCTTCCGCGAAATGAAACTGTATAATTCTAAAATTTCAGGGGGTTGAACATCGTATTCTTGAAGTTCGCGTTGAAGATGAACTTTATGGTTCGGCAAAAACTGTAAATCATTTGATTGTAAATTGGTGGCCAGATAAAGGTGTTCCCGATGATGTTCATCAATTAATTGATTTATATAATTGGGTCAAAAAGAAGTCGACAAAATTGAAGAAAAAGGCAGCAAAAGAGCAATTATCATCTGCAATTTGTGTTCATTCGAGTTCTGGAATCGGAAGAGCTGCCACTTTTGTCGCATTTGATTATTGCTATGCACGAATTTTTGAAGATGCTTGTTTTGATACGGCGGAACTTGTGAGAGAAATGAGAGCATATAGATTTGGAGCTGTTGAAAATGCAGAACAATATATTTATTTGAATGTCGCGCTTCTTGAATACATGTCTATTGAAGGAATTTGTGATACCGAACTTGGTCTTAAACTAATTGATGATTATGAAAATTTTTTGAGAGGTGGAGGATCAGCCACAACCGCAGCAACTACAAATACAACTGCAACTTATTGAGAATCGAGAAATTAGAATTATTTTTTATGAAGAATTTTATTGAAAGTTTTGGTAGAATTTTTTATTAAAAAACGAAAAAGAAAATTCCAAATTTTTTGAAAAAAAAATATATTGAAAGACTGAGGGTGTTTTTTTTTAAAGAAAGAACCATAATCCATTTTTTTTTTGGTTCTAATCAATCATTGTTTCTTTTTCCTTCTGTATAAAACCCAAATATCCTCCAACAAAAATTGAAAAATTAAAAATGTTTGCTAAATTTTTGATATTTTCTCTTTTGTTCATTTCTCAATTGAATGCCGCCACCGAATATTGTTGGTTCGGAAATTGTTCAGGAGGAAAACAATGTTTTTTTTCACTTGTCGTAATTAGATTGAGTTGAAAAACAAATAAATATTGAATCATTTGAATATTTTATTAGTGATATCGATTAGATTCGGATTCTGTAAAACGATTCCAGTGATTCCGACTTCACGAAGTAATTGGAATTCGTGAATAGCACTTGTTTCATCTTTGAATTTGCATGTTCTTGCGGCGACTGGTTTCATATTTGATTCGATTGAACGACGAATTGCAGAAAGAAGGCGACTATTGTATAAAATATCAGTTTCCTACAAAACTTTAGATAATATTGAGTGAAAATGAGAAATGATGAGAAAAATCAAAAAGGATCTTGTGTCTCAGATTTTCATTTTGACTTTACTCACATTCACAGTATGATACGAGATAATTGTGTGCGAATATCGATTTTCTTTGAAATTCCACAATAATGTGAACATTGTTCGCGGTAAATCCACATGGAAATCATCTTCATTGCCGTATTTTTCGACAGCCGTCGAACTTCGAATTGCGTGGCCTAAATTTAAAACAAATGTACTTTTGTTTCAAAAAAAATATCTGAAGAGATTCTGTAGAAAAAGGCTACCTTCAATGATTGGATATATTTCGAGGCCTTTAATCCATGGATTTGGCGGATGTGTGATGACAGGATCGACTAGAATACGTGGCAACGGGAATTTGCTGAAAATCACGGGGTGAAACTAGAGAAGCGCAGAGAAAACGAGAGATTTCGAAAAGTTTCAAGTTTGCCACGACATAGACATACCTGGTCAAAACACTATTGATCGATTTGATTTTGTAGTCATCGCTAAATTCCTTTCTTTCAATATCAATTAGAAGTGCGTCGGCTTTTGCGCATCGATTCATAAAATAAATATCCGATCTGAAATATTTCGGGAGTTGAACTCGCATTATTGAACGCATTTTTTCGGATTAGTTGTGTTAGCACAGTTAGTAGAGAGAAGGTTAGTAAAAATAAGCATTTTTGGGATTTCATTTGTTTTTTTGGTTGGAATTGGGTCACGTTTAAAATGCGGGAAATTTGAAATTTTAAATATTTTTGACAATATTTTGGATGCCTCAATTTTCGTGATAATTTTTAAAAATTTTCTATCAAATATTGGCTGGTTATCTAAAACATTAGATACTCACAACTCACGATCAGCTAAAGTGCCCAGTAACTTCCCTTTAAAATCTTCATACTGTAAATTGCTCCTCATCTTGTTTTCTTTCCAGACTCGCTCTTTATTTTTGAATGTTTGATCTTTGTGTCGCGTGGCACTTTTGCCAACTTGTAGAAATAAGAACAAAAAATCTTTTCTCATTTTTTCCACGTCATTTCGGCTTTTTCTTTGTGAGTAAAACGGTGAGTTTTTTCTTTGTTTTTTTGGTGACAAAAACTTTTCTTTTTTTGTTGGATAGAAATCTTTGAGATACAATCAAATAATATTGTTTTTTCTCCAAAAGTAGATAGATTGAAATGTCTGATTTTTCTAGTTTTCTACAGCTTTTTTTTTTCAAAAAAGTTTCGGGCCCTTTTTTCATCCACGAAAAAGCTTTTTCTCATTGGAGCATGTTTGCATCATCAAATCAGCAACATTTTCCGCTAACTTTTTTTTCAAAAAAAAAAAGATAAAAGTTCTCTAAGCTCCGCCCAAAAAGTATCTTTTTTATATAATTTACAAAGTAAAAAGGGGTTTCCCATATCAAATCTTATCAATGGTCAATTTTTAGTGTTAAAATATTTTTTCGTTGACTTTCTGATCAAACAGTCAAAAATCGTAGAGATAAGAAAGAAACACGTGAGAAGAACTGATTTTTGCTAAAATGGAAAACTAGTCAAGGTTTTGTCTGTGGGTTTTTGGGAGTTTTCCAAGCTCGTTATCGTCAAACCAAATTCCTAATTTTTTGCTTTTTAATCAAAATTTTCTATCTAAATCATGTTTGACCTGACTCTATCTTTTCTGATAACACTTTTGCACAAATATTTTTCATCAAAATTTCACAAGGTTTTAGCAGAAATTCAAATTTCCCGTAAAACTTTGAGAATTTTTTGGCACAATATTTTCATAAAAATTGTTATATTGCTCATTTTCCCAAGGCTGTAAAATTTTTCAATCAAAAAAGTGTCCACCAAATCATATTTGATTTGACCCTATCTTCTTTTGATTAAAAATTTTTACAACGGGAGAAAGTTTGCACAAAAATCTGTTTTTATTAAAAGTTACACACATTTTTTTGAGAAAAAAACTGTTCATTGCTCATTTTAATGGAATTGTCTGACACAAAGTTTTCTGTTAGTTTTCTAGCTGAAGAAATTCGCGAGTTCTCTCAATTTTTCAAATAAAAAAACTAGGAAATATTTTTATCGCCGAAAGTGCCACGTTTCACTGCTCTACCAAGTCATAACTCATGGCATAACTAAAATTCTGCTGAAAATTATTTTATTTGGTGCCACCTCTCTCTTCTCAATTAATTCATTGCTCATTTTATATTTCTTTCCGCCGCTGTTAAAATCCCTATTCTTTCCAGCCATGCTTTCTTCAATTTCCCGCCAAATCTCCAAAATCTCAACCCGCTCAATAACTTCTCAACAAATTTTCGATCGAGAGAAGAAATTCGGCTGTCATAATTACAAGCCGCTTCCAGTCGCATTGGAAAAAGGATCGGGTTGTTTTGTTTGGGATGTGGAAGGAAAACGATATTTTGATTTTTTGGCCGCTTATTCGGCTGTTAATCAAGGACATTGTCATCCAAAATTATTGAAGGTATCGAGTTTTGGGGCGAAAAAACAGGGTGAAAAGTTGAAAATAGGTCATCTTAAAATTGGAATTGGATTTATAGTCCGTCGTGATTGATTCTCCATATTTCTTTTTTCCCGAAATTTCTTTTTTAACCCACAAGGTATAAATTCAGATGGAAAAAAAATCTGAAAATTGAAATTTTTTTTTCAAATTGCCACGTCATAGGTCACGTTTTATCTTATTTTCTTATCAATTGTGGCATGAAAATTACAAATTATTATTTTTTGGAACAAAAATCAATTTCAAAATTCAAGAAACGTTCTCCAACTTTTCTAAAAAGTCATCATTTTAATTGCAGACCCTTCAAGATCAAGCTCAAATTCTAACTCTAACATCTCGCGCATTTTACAACAATGTTTTGGGAGAATACGAAGAATATATCACAAAATTGTTCAAATATGATAAGGTTTTGCCAATGAATACTGGAGTTGAAGCATGTGAATCGGCTGTGAAATTGGCAAGAAGATGGGCATATGATGTGAAAGGTGTCAAGGATAATGAGGCTGTTGTGAGTTATTGTTTTTTTTAGGATTTGCTTTGCCATGTGAATTTACTGAGTTACCAAAAATCTAATTTTTTGCAGGTTGTATTTGCCAACGATAATTTCTGGGGTCGTTCAATTGCTGCAATTTCGGCATCAACAGATCCCGATTCATATGCCCGCTTCGGTCCATTTGTTCCTGGATTCCAAACTGTTCCATACAATGATTTGAAAGCTGTCGAAGAAGCCATCAAAAATCCAAATGTAGCCGCTTTTATGGTTGAACCAATTCAAGGAGAAGCTGGAGTTGTATTACCAGATAATGGATATTTGAAAGGAGTTGAACAATTATGCAAAAAATATAATGTTCTTTTTATTACTGATGAAGTTCAAACTGGATTAGGAAGAACTGGAAAGTAAGTGTTTCTAGGAAAAAATAATCGGAATATTTTCAAATATTCCAGACTTCTCGCTCATTATCATGACAATGTTCGACCTGATATTGTTGTATTAGGAAAAGCGCTTTCTGGTGGAATTTATCCAGTTTCTGCTGTTTTATGTGATGATGCAGTTATGATGAATATTAAACCAGGACAACATGGCTCAACTTATGGTGGAAATCCATTGGCCGCTAAAATTGCAATCTCAGCGCTCGAGATTTTGCAAGAAGAAAAATTGGTGGAAAATTCGGCGGAAATGGGAGAGATTTTGATGAATAAATTGAGAACATTGCCAAAAGAAGTTGTTTCGACAGTTAGAGGAAAAGGACTTTTCTGCGCTATTGTTATTAATAAAAGTAGGGATTTCATAGAATGATTTCAAATTTTAATCCCATCATCTTTGCAGAATACGATGCTTGGCAAGTTTGCCTAAAACTCAAAGAAAACGGATTGTTGGCGAAAAACACACATGGTGATATTATTCGATTTGCTCCACCACTTTGTATAAATAAACAACAAGTCGAAGAAGCCGCTGATATTATCATTAAAACAATTACCGATTTTAGTAGAAATAATTAGATAACTAACCAACTTAAACTAACTTTTGAACTTTATAAGTTCACATTTTTCTGTTTTTAAAATTAATGCATTTTTCATAAAACCTTCGTTCGTAGACTAGAATTTTTGGCTGTAAAATACACCGTTTCCTACGTCTTGAACTTCAAATTACAAACTTCCTTGAAGCTTGCACACTAACTTTGTAAAATTAAAATTCATACCAAATATAAAAAATGCATTATTTACAGATTTACCTGAAATTAAAATTTACCACGTTTTGCAGACGGCCCGATTTCGATTATATCATCATCATCATCCTCTTCTATCTCATTTTCTTCTTTATTTTCAGAAATTGGATCTTTCCATTCTCCAACTTCTCCAGTAAATGATGTATCAGGAGTTTTCTCAAAATATTCAGCCACACTTGGTTGATTAACATCCGTAAAACGTAGATGTGTTTTATCAGCAGTTCGAAAAGTATCACTTGATAGATTAACTTGTCCCAAAACATCCAATTTTTGTTGTACCATATTCCACATTACATCATCTGATGTCTTTTTTGCGATCAAATATTGTACAAAAACACTATCTTTTTGTCCAACTCGATGTGCTCGATCTTCTGCTTGAACTAAAATACCAGGATTAAAATGAATTTCAGCGAAAACGACGACAGATGCAGCAGTCAATGTTATTCCGATTCCAGCTGCTGTTAGACTTAGAATTGCAACTCGAACTTCATCGTCATTTTGAAATGAATCACAAAGGCCAGTTCGAACTGAAGACGGTGTTTTTCCATCGATTCGAATTGCTTTCAATTTTCTTTTCATAACTTCATTTTGAATTGTATCCAAAACTATTTGATGATGCGCAAAAATCAATACTTTTCTTGGCGGTGCATCAGTATAGAAATAGTTTTCCAAAATATGTTCGCAAACTGCAGCCGCTTTTACAATTCCAGTCAAATTATAATATTCCAAAAGACAATCATGTGATCGATTTCCGAAATCTGATGAATTTATTGAATCATAGGCTGCTTTGGCTTTCTGTAAATCTTCCATTCGAGATTCGATTGTTGGACCAGAAATGTAGACAACCTGCAAACAAGAGATTTGAAAATAGGAATATATTTCTATCAAGAAATTCTATGTTTTTAAAATAAAATGATTTTGTTTTAATTATTTACTAACCTCTCTCCGTTTTTCCGGCAAATCTTTCAAAACGTCACATTTCAATCGTCGAATCATTAATCTCTTGAACATAATCGCAGCCAATTCTTCGCTATTCGAACAACCTTTTGCCTAAAAAATCAGGATTTAGCAACAAAAAAGAGGCCTGAAACCTGAAAAAAATAAATTTTTGAAAAATTTTTCTCACTCACCTCTAACCCAAATCTTCCTTGTTTTCCATCACAATATCTCAACGCAAAATCCTGAAAATTCGTGAACAATTTCGAATCAATAATTCGAATTTGTGTGAATAATTCAGCTGGTCGAGATAATGCTGGAGTTCCAGATAAAAGAACAACATGCAGTGCAATTTTCGATAATTCCGTTGCAACTTTTGTTCGACGAGCTTTTGAATCTTTTAACATATGACTTTCATCAAAAATATATGTTAAATATCTTTGTTTTTTCAAGAATTCATGTTTGAGAACCATTTGTTCATAACTCATAATAAGCACAGTATTTGATGTTCGAACATCGGGAAGTGCATCTGTTCCTTTATCGATTATAAATATTCGATGAATTATTGGGAAAAATGTATTGATTTGTTTTTTCCATGAACCTTTTACGGAAGCTGGACAAATTATAACCAATGGCCAATCGGATCTAGAAAAATGTGAAGATAATGTAAAGCTAGTTTTGCCACGTCATAATATATTTTCTCTAAAAATGACTTACTTATAATATCTAGCAATAGTCAATGCTTGCACAGATTTTCCCAATCCCATTTCATCAGCCAATAGAATTCGACCATCTCTTTCCAATGCAAATCGAATTCCGTCTTTTTGATATCCGAATAACTTTTTAATTAGTTCTGGATCCATAACTTGTGATAAATCAAAAGGAGCTGGTTTTGGTTTGAAATCCAAAAGATGTAAAACATTCAAGGGAATTGTTTCGATATTTACATTTGCTACTTTTACAGTTTTCAAACATTCTGTCAATTTTTTGATATCTTCGAATGTGCACGACCAGATTTTTAGATTTGGATCCCATGATCGACTTGGAACATTTTTGATAGCTTCGACGATTGCACTGTGGAAAGGATAGAATTCGATCTGAAATATTGATTTTGTTCGAATTTTTTAATGTTCGTATAGTTTCTGAAATTTTTTATGATGTCTGGAAAAAGCTTCAAAAAATTCTATATTTTTTCATTTCAGAACAACATGAAAACGCTTACATTTTTTCTAGTTTTTCTCTTTTATTTATCATTTATAAACTGTGTTTTTCAAAGTAATCTAACAATTTTCAAATTTTGAAAAGTAAATGGGAGTTTCAGGAATTTGCCGACATGTGATTGAATCACAGAAAATGAAAATAATGCGAGGACCTAAAAAAGTTTGTCAAAAAGAATATTTTCGTGGGAAATATAAAGGAGAAGATGCTGTTTTTGTTAAATACAATTGTAGTTTGGTTGAATGAAAATCTGAAAAGCCATATGGCGGAAAAATCTGCGCTATGACTTATGAGGCTTCAAAAAATCCCCAGTGTTTTATTAAATTCAGAATTGCAGATATTTCAAAATCCACGTGGCGTCTAAGACTCCAAATTGTTTCCCGCATATGTTGTCTTTCCTCAAAATCCACGTTCTCACCTTAATCCGATTACCCGTCCAACATTTCAATTTCACATCAATATTCGGATTTTTTGATCGATTTTCCACGGGTTTTTGTATATAATTTATCATTGCCTCTTGTTGTTTCGATAATTGTTTTTGTTGAAAATTATTAGTGCGCGGTGCGAAAATTGGAGCAGTTTTTGGCGGAATTTTGAGCGGTGGTTGTGAAGGGACATTTTGGTTGGAAGTTTGTGATGGTTGAGGAGGAGGACGAGGAATTGGAGCAGAAGAATGAGTAGATACAGAAGATGATGATGTGGATGATGTAGAGGGTTGTGATTGTTTCTGGAAAAATCTTACAATTAGCTAAAACTCGAAAAATTGGATTTTTTGTATTCCTGAACTGAAAAATTTTCAAACATTGATAGGATAATTGTTTCAGAATCTTTACAAAATTTTTTTAAAGAATTAAATTTTGAAACATGTCAAAGTATTTAGTTTCAGAATTTCAGAAATATTGTTGATTGTGAGGAAAAGTTTCAACTTCCTTATTTTCTGAAGATTCGAGAATGCTTAGAAAAACTCAATTGAAATTTTAGAATAATTCCAAATTTTACGAAAAGGTAAATGTTTTGGTTACTGAATCGGAAAATTTTCAAAAATTGGATTCAGATCTTTTCTCAAAAATCCGATTCCCTTCCAATTTCAAACCACCGAAAAATCTCACCATCTGATTTTCCTTATAAAGTGCCGCTCTTCTCAATGCCTCTTCTCGATTTTTCGCAATCCTTGCTCTTTGTTCATCAGTTAACACCATGTTTTCTAAAAATCTCTGAAATTTTCATTTTTTTTGCGCTAAAATTCTCGATAAAATAAGCCACACAGCATTCAAAAAATAGAAGAAGAAAATAAGAAGAAAAAGAAGAAGAAAGTGAAATATTAGAAGTATTTTATACAATATTCACAGCAAACGGACAATACTTGTTTATTATTTGAGAATCGTTGTTGAGAAGATGCGGATTATTGAGATTTGAGGAGGAAGAGGAGGTAATTTCGATGATTCGAGCACGTTCCAATGAGGCAAACTGCAAAAATTGGGATATTGAGACACAGTATGGATGGATTGCAGTTCGCAAAATCATCGCGAACTTCAGAGTTCAAGATACAAAACCCTTCGGTTTTCGAAATACAGCAATATTTTTAGTTCGGAATAACCAGAATTCTCATATACCCCAAGCCAAACTTACATTTTTAGCATATTTATTCAATTGCATAATAAATCCAACATTCGGATTCACTTGTTTCCTTCGTTTCCTAACAAATTGCAAACAAGTTGGACCATCTAATTCATAAAAAGTAGCCAAATATGCACAAATAACAGTAGCACTTCTCGATTGTCCCATTAAACAATGAACTAAAACAGGTTCATCTCTAATTCTTGCCTCATGTATAAATTGAACAGCTTCACCGAAAACATCCGAAATATTCGCATCAGCTGAATCGGATATTTTGATAAATTTATAATTCAAAAAATCGAATCGATGTTCTTCTTTTCGATCATGAATTGCTAGAATTCGACAAATTCCATTTTTTCGAATTTCTTCTTTGTTTGTTGAATTTAATCGTGAACCAAGAAATAAATTGGGTAGAATTTCAGACATTTCCGAATGGCGGATTTTTCGAATTTTCTGGATTTTTTCCTCGATCGACATATTGATATTCACATTTTGAGGTGAATGGAAACAAGAGATCTGAAAATCAAGTTATTAAACTGATTGTGAATTGAATTCTCGAAGCTCAAACTTTTTTCAGATAAACATGGAATTTTCAACCATTTCAACAATTCAAATACAAATTCCACAAAAAAAACTTTTCAATTCAATAATAACGAAAAATCAACAACAAAGTATATAAAAAAAACAAACAAATAAACAACAAAAACAGCAAAAAAACAGACAATTTAAATCGATTCCGAAACTGATTGTAAATATTTTTCAGCTTTCGATTTGACTAATTCAATTGATTGCGGATCTCCATATTTATTCTCAATTTCCAGCCATTTTTTGTAAAGTGGTCGCATCTTGTGGAGAGATGGATTTTGGGTGGAGGAAACTGAGCGATCGAGGATTTTTCTGGAAAAAAATGAGATCTCACAATAAAGCCCAAATTATCAATTTTCAATGTTATTTTTAATTACGGAATTCTCAAATTTAATATTTTCTGGGAAAATTGATTTGATCAATTATTTAAAAATAGAACTTTCGCTCTAAAAATCGCCTCAGAAAACTCCAAAACATTTCCAATTTTGTCAACCCTCTTCCCAAAAAAGACTACAAACCTTGCTTGTTCGATTCCTAAATGTTTAACAGCAGCATCAGCATAAACAAGCCATAAATCATTCTTTTTCGGATGCGCAGTTACTAATCCTTCAAATAATGTTGTTCCTCTTTCACTGTCACCGAAATTGAATTCGAGTTGAGCAAATTTAGAAATCAGTTGGGTGTCTGAAAAAATAACATGAAAATAAAGTTGAAAAAAGACTCAAGTCCCTCTGGACTTCAGAAAAAAACACTCACGTTTCTCTTTTTGCACACTACTCAATGCTCTTTGCAACAAATCTCTCGCCGATTTCAAATCCGTTTCATTTTTCATCAAATGTTCAGCCAACAAACTCCAAACTTCGATGTGTTGAGCGCGGAATTTCTTGATCATAGTCTCCAAAACTTGGCGAGCTTCAGCGTGTTTTTTCGAGTTCTGATAGATTTGGGCCAATTGATGATGCATTGTGTAGGAATCCGCGTTTTTGCACGATCTTTCAAAGACTTTTTGAACTGTTGATTGATCTCCATACGCTACTTCCATATTCAAATAAGCTGTCCACATATTTCGAAGTTCAGCAGATTCGCTGGAAAAAAATGCGATGTTTTTTGATTTTTGAGTTTTATTTTAGTTTTTCGGAAAAATCGGAACAGTCTCAAGAGATTAGTGGGGAAACTCTGATTTTTGAATTTTTCATAAAAAACAAATCAGGGGTTATATCAAATTTAGGAATAAAGAATTCAAAAATTTAATTTTAAGCTCACAAATTAAGCCATGTGGATTTTTTGAGTGAACATCTTCATTTTTTGACAATAAAATGTTTCCCAACAAAATTTCAAAAAATCTCCTATTGATAGAAAATTCGATTTTTCGTGTGAAAATTGAAAATTCCTAGATTTTTCAATCTAGAATTTCAGTTTATTTATTTTATTTATTTATTCATATCACATTTTAAATTTACAAGAAATTGGAAGAAAGAAGAAGATACATCTTTAAGCCAAAATAAATATTTAAATAAAAGAAGGAGATTGGAAAATATAAGATGACAAGATTTTTGAGGTTAGTGATTTAGAATATAAGATGGACTTTTGTACCCGCAAGAGTACGGTAGTCCAAATGTGCAGTGTGAGATTTATGATTAGAGAAAATGGTTAGATGGCAGAGACTTCAGATGTGGAATTATATTATGAGGGAGACGAGAATGGGTTAGTGTTTTTGAGGTTTTATTCCAGAGAGAAATGTGTTTGTGCAGAAATGAGTTGTTTTTGCGAGAACCAATACATTTTAGGTGGAGGGGGTAGCGCTGAGAGGTGGAAGATGTAACAAATAGGGGGAGGGAGGGGAAATGACTAGAGTTAGTTAGGATTTTATAATACATATTTGTGATAAAAATGAGTTGCCTATGTTGGGTAGTGATTAGATTGAATTGGGAGAGACGGTTTTGGTATGATGAGTAGGATAAATTGCATCTTTGGAAAACGCGCCGAGAAAACAATTGAAGGGGTTTTTCCAGTTTTTGGATTTGTGAAATTGAGGAGGGATGGTAGATCTCGCAACCATAATCTAATAAGGGCATGACATAAGAATAAAACAATTTAAACAAAAAATTTGGGTTTCTAGATTTGAAAGAATACAATAATTGGCGACATTTTAAAAGGGCAATATTAGTGATGTGGGAAATGTGGTATTCAAAATTTAGGTCATTATCTATAAAAACACCAAGATCCTTGGTTCGATTTGTGGGGGAAATAGGGAGGGTATTGACATGATATTTGAAGCTTGGATTTTTCTTGCCAAAATGGAGAACACTGGTTTTGTTCTCAGCAAGTTTCAGTTTCCAAACACCACACCAATTACAAATAATTTCGATACTTTTCTGGAGGGATTGAGGGTTTGTACTGTAAATTTTGAGGTCATCGGCAAAAACAGAAAAATGAACATCAGGGGGGAATAGGGTGAGTAAATCGGCCAATACTGAATGGGTCCCACTGAAAGGGACCGGTGTCAAAAAAAGGGACCGGTTTTAGTAGAGTCTGAAAGGGACCGAACAATAGAAAAATGAATGACTGAATGGGACCGATAAAATAAAGGGACCGGGATAAGAAAATAGGAAAAACTGAAAGGGACCGGGGAAAAAAGGGACCCGTTCATTATTTTTGAAAATAAAATAATTCTGCTGAATGGGACCGAAGTAAAAAAGGGACCCGATTGAATTTCAATGAAATCTGAAAGGGACCGGCGAACAATTATGATAACTACTCTGAGTTCAAGTTAATTTTTTCATGATTTTTTAACAATGTTTTTGAAACAAAGTTCTGTTTTGAAGTAATTAAGAGCGATGAGTAGAGTTCATTTTGAAAACTTATTACATACTTGTGGCTCAGCGTTATTCCTCTTGGTTGTTCGTTTCAACCCTTTACATCAGTTACGTTTTCGATGAGATTCCCCAGCAAAATTATAATATTTCATCACGAGTTCTGACAGTTTTCTCTATGAAATTTTAAAATGTAAAAAACTGATTTCTGATAGCATTTCCGACTTTTTTGCCGAAACTTCCCAAAAGTCTGCTCTGCGTATGCAAAAAAGACATTCTATTTCACAGCTGACGCGGTTTTTTGACATGTGTAAGGTGCGAAAAAAATTCGAAAGGTGCGAAAAAAATTTGAAAGGTGCGAAAATCTATTAAAGTTGCCATATTTCTCCGAGCTGAATTTTGGTAAATTTTCAAATTTGGCGCCAAGAATATCTAGGGGAAATCAACGCAAAGCTAAGCAAATGTCCTAATTTTTTCTCAAGTGATGACCCCTCCACGGGTCGATTATCTCTGGTGACGTATGAATTCAAGAATAAATGTTTTTGAAAATGATCCATGAAAAAGAAAAAATGCATGAAATGAACTCTACTCATCGCTCTTAATTACTTCAAAACAGAACTTTGTTTCAAAAACATTGTTAAAAAATCATGAAAAAATTAACTTGAACTCAGAGTAGTTATCATAATTGTTCGCCGGTCCCTTTCAGATTTCATTGAAATTCAATCGGGTCCCTTTTTTACTTCGGTCCCATTCAGCAGAATTATTTTATTTTCAAAAATAATGAACGGGTCCCTTTTTTCCCCGGTCCCTTTCAGTTTTTCCTATTTTCTTATCCCGGTCCCTTTATTTTATCGGTCCCATTCAGTCATTCATTTTTCTATTGTTCGGTCCCTTTCAGACTCTACTAAAACCGGTCCCTTTTTTTGACACCGGTCCCTTTCAGTGGGACCCATTCAGTATTGGCCGAGTAAATCATTTATGTACACAAGAAATAGGAAGGGACCTGAGACGGTTCCTTGAAGGACACCCGAGATAATTGGAAAACTGTTAGGAGATACATAATCTTCAATTTTAATGTGGGATTTACGGTTAGTTAGAAAAGATGAAAAATATTTACATAAGCGATCGTCAAAACCAAAATTAGATAATTTACAGATTAAGAGATTATGGGGAACTGAGTCAAAAGCCTTACAAAAATCGAAACATATACAATCAACAAATTTGTTTTCTGATAGGTATTTTTGGGTTATGGATATGAATTCTAGATTAGCCAAGGTGCAGGAGCGGGAATTTAGGAAGCCGTATTGGAAAATAGAGAAATTTTTGGCAAAAACAGGACGTAATTGATCAATGATTACTCTTTCCATTATTCTAGAAAGGGGATGGGTTAGGGTTATGGGGCGATAGTTTTTGGGGTCGGATTTAGATCCTTTTTTATGAAGGGGGATTACATATGAAGATTTCCAGGATTCTGGAAAGGTTTCAGCAAAATAAGACTCGGAGAAAATAATGGAGAGCGGGATGGTAATAGAATCTGAGCATTTTTTGACAACATAATAAGAAATATTATCACCAGAAAATCCTAACTTACATGGGATTTTAGATATGATTTGGGAGTTGATCTTTACTAATCCAAAAAATTTCAATTTTTTGGAAAAAAAACTATGACAATTTCAGATTTTCAGGCTTCCTTCGTGCTTTAAAAATTTCCCAAAAACCAACCGATAATTGATGGTTTCAATAGCTCTATCAGCAGTTTTTCTGGCTGCAACCAAATCGGATTTTTCCAAAAACATGCTCATATATTTGATCCATAGAATCGCCGAATTTGGATCATTTCGAATTTGTTTCGAGATTTCTTCTTCAGTCATTTCCTCCTCTTCCTCTTTTTCTCCTTCTGATTCTTCTTCATCTTCATCTCCAGATTCCTCATCACCTTCTTCATTTTCTTCTTCTTCATCCTTTTCTTCATCTTCTTTATTCTCATCTTCCAATGTCAATTTTCCAACTTTTGCCAAATCTTCATTTCTAAATCCTTGATTTGTCCAATCAAATCCAGGATCTTCTCCCTGTTCAACTTCTTTTGTTTCCTCTTCATAAACCACAACTTTCTTCGGAACATCTCCAATATTTCCATCTCCTTTTCGTTTTCTATCCGAATTTTTGGCAAACTTTCGAATCAAAATACTTTCCAAATTCAACAAAATCATCGACTTTTCTGCGTCAACTTTTTCAACTTCAACACTAACAACACTATTTTGACCGATTTCGAGGATTTCCGCATTTTCTTCCGTAACTGGGATTTTTCCAGATATTCCAGGACCGAGTTCAATATAAAGAGCAGTTTTAGCAGAAGAACGAACAATTCCATCAAACTGCAAACAAAAAAGAAATTGATTTTTTAAGGATTTTTGAAGAAGGTTATACAAAAATTATTAGACTACAAAAAATGATGAAATATTTTTTTATCCGAAAATTTCGATTTACTAAAAAAATGAAAAATGCTTTTGGAAATGTATGGAATAAATCAAAGTTGCAACCCGCTCCCATTTTTCATTGAAAAATTCAACTAACCTTATCTCCCTTTTCAATTCCTTCAAAATCAACATAAAGTTGTCGATTTGACGCATTTGCAAGATCATCAAATCGTTCTGGTAAAACCACGAAAAATCTTCTCGGATTTTCGGTGAAATTTGCGCAAATAACATCAACGAGCTATAAAACAAAACAAAATTAATTAATTTTTGTTATCTCTAATACCTTTCCAACATCAAATTTCTTGACAACAATTTCTTCCAAATTCTCAAACTTCGCCGAAATTCCAGTTGGTGGTAAAATAGCTTGTTGTCCACATGATAATTTCAAAAGTACTGTAGTTCCTTGAATTGAGAATACTCTTCCAGTAACTTTTGATCCAATCAAATAATCATTCGAACTTCCAGTTTGAGAATCATTCAATGAAAGTGTCAAAATCTTCTTCTTTTTATCAATTCCAACAACTTTTGCATATCTCATTTCTCCTTTTTTGATTGATAAATCTCCCGAAATTTCGCCATCTTTTTCAGTTATTTTTAAATCTTCCGATAGATTTTCTCGTGGAATTGTTCCTGTCCAAAGACCACTGATTTCAACTTTGATATTATCTGATGAAGCATTTGAAGCAGAACCAAAACATCGAACTGTATCACCAATCTGAAATTGAGTTAAGAAATTAAGAATTTTTGAAATTTTAATTTTTCCACAAATTCACGTTTGCCACGTGTATTTTCAGAATTATCGTAAAATTTTAACACAGAAAAATTATTGGACAAACAAGTTTTAAAGCTATAATTTTATTAGAATTATGAAAATCCACGTGGCAAGCGCTGAAAATCCCTCAAAAAAATTCCCCAAAATATCTCTAACATTATAATTAGCTTGATAATTCAATTCAGCTGCTCTAATTTTTCCAGTCGTCGCCAATTTCTCTTTTTTTCAAACTCAATTCCGCAATTTTATCATTCTTTCCACTTTTTGTCAATCCAATAACCCGGAAAACAAGCGATTTTTTCGCATTTCTTTGCAAAAATACATCCATTGGTGTTTCTTCTCCGTTGAAAGTTGATGATAAAATAGTTTCGGGCAATTCAGAAACATGAATTTTTCCAATATTTCCTCCAGGAAGTGCAACTTTTGCATAAAGTGTGAAATTCTGTCCATTTGAAGATGGATATTCTCCAATTACAGTACCCGTATATTTCATCAAATTCTTAATAGTTTTTTCGCGAGTTACTTGAACTTTTTCATCATCTTCTACTTCTTCAATTTTAACTCCAACAAAATCCAAAAGAACTTTCGAAATTCTTTGTTCCTCATTGTTTCTAACAGCAATTCGAACATTTCCAAAACTTTCAATCTTTGAAATTTCCAATATTTGTCCAATTTTCAAATCTTTTTCAATATTCGGAAGATGATTGAAATGAAGTCGAGTTGGAAGATAAATAAGACCTTCTGAATCAATTGCACAAAGATAATCACGTCGAATTGAAATAAGTGTTGGTTTTTCAGTTTTTCTTGCCAAAACAACTTCATTTGTTGAATGATTTACATCAATCAAAATGAATTCTTCTCCATTTTTCGATTGTTTCGGAATATTTTGATCTTCGATTTTATGAACAATTCCAGATATTTTCTTTCCATCATTTTCAAATTCAACCAATGTCAAATCATCCAATTCTTTTCCGATTTTTGCATTGATAAGTGTTCCGGGAATTGGGATTTTTGTCTTTTCAGCAAGCCAAGCAGTCTGGAAAGATTGAGTTAAAAATTTGGAAGTTTTAGAGTTGAAAACATTATCTAGAAAAATGTTATGACGTAGAAAAGAGTATTTTTTGTGACGAAAAAAACAGAAATATTATTTGTTTCGGAAGTTTTCGACAAAAATCATTTCATTCCAAAAAAATACGTTTCAAAATTTTCATTTCAATTTTCTTTTCAATTTTTGAAAATCATTGAGAACTCCAATTTATGTGTCTTCTGAACTTTTGTTGATAAATTTTTTTTCTAAATCCTTAACTTTTTTGCATAAAATCCTACCTCTTCAACAATATTTTTCAAAATCGTCATCGAATATTCGAAATGTTTCTGTTTCTTGTCAAAATCAACAACTGCATCCAACAAAAATGTCGATTTTTCCTTATCGAAATGCACAATTTTAGCCACAATAATTTGTCCAATTTCAAACATTTCACTTGCCATTTTTCCATTTCTTCTCTCAAATACTTTTCCAATTAAACCACTTCCACCCAGAATTTCGACAAAAACTCCAGTATTTGATAGAATTTGTGTGACAATTCCGAAAACTATTTTTCCGTCTTTCAAATCATCGGCACTTTTTGGGATATTCTTCGCGTTTTCTCGAATGTAATTTGCAACTGATCTTTTAATGGTTGATCGATTTATTGCTGAAAGTACTCCAAGTGGTGAAATTCTATCAATATTTTCAGGGTTTTCTGCGAGAATTCTTTTGATTAATCCAACTGGAGCATCCAAAAGATCAGAAACAAACGAATCTTCAATAATCGATGCAATTTCCTGGAAAAAAATAAAGTTTTGATTTTTCATTCGAAAAAAGTTTTTGTTAGATATTCACTCGCTAATATCGATACAGTTGTCAAAACTTTTTATCTAAATTTACAAACCTTTCCATCTTCTCCAACAAATTTCGCAAATAATCGATCATTTTCCGAATTCACACTTCCTTCATGAACTTTTCCAATTTCAACAATATTCTTATCAGCAATTTTTGGTTTTTGAATAAGTTTCTTATCAGAAATCGGTCCTTCCAATGCTTTAGTTTTCGAAATTGATGAAGTATCAGCCAAAACAAATACAATTCTGTTGTTTGCTTCAATTTGTTCAACATTCGCTTCAATATAATCATATAATTTGACATTTCCCAATTTTTTGGCTTCTTCCAATTTGAGAACTCCGAAAATATTATTATACGTTCGTACAAGAATAACACCAGATTCGAAGATCTTTTTAATAATGCATGGATAAGTTTGTCCAATTTTCAAACTTTCCGCATGATTTCCAGTTCCCGATTTCAAAGCCACCATTTTTTCGCGACACGAAACAATAATTTGTTTTCGTTTTTCAAGAACTTCCCAAATTCGACATTTCACAGTTGTTCCAATTTGGAAACCTCTTTTCTTTTGTCCCAAAATAATTGGTTTATCGGATAACAAATTGAGTGGTGCAAAAGCTCGAACAAATGAGCAAATTGAGAAATGAACTCCGGATTTTGAAACATGCACAACTTTTCCTTCAACAATATCTCCACAAATCGCGTCTTTATAACTTGTGATTTTTTGTTTGATGATATCTTGGCGAGTTGAGACAACTAGACTTCTTTCAGCGTATTTGTAGCCAATTACTCTGCACAATTTCTCTTCGCCGATTGAATATTCCTCGACTGAAAAATATGAATTTGAAGGTATTAGGAACGGGGTTTGAATTGGAATTGAAGAAAAAAATAAAATAAAAAATGGTGTAAAGAATCTTCCAACCAAAAAAAACTCACCAATTCTATCAGGTTTTTCCAAAAATCCTTTCGAACAAATGGCAGTAACAAGTGATTTTTTGCCATCTTCACTATCCGGCAAACCAAAATAAACAATATTTTTGGAAACAATCGAATCAACAACTCGAACTCGAATCTTATCACCAATCGAAAATCCTTCGAAATTCACACGCTTCTCAATTTTACTAACAGCCACAATATCAGGATGTGCATTCAAAACAAGAAGTTTGTTATTTTGTTGACAAAACATGACAACAGCTCGAAGAACTTTTGTGAGTTTTTCTGGATTTTCGCGAAGTCTTGGTGGTAATAATCTTCTTGGAAGTAATCCTTTCAACCCGTTACCAATTGTAACAAAAACTCCATTTTCAACAGGTTCATCTCCAGTTGGTTCACATTCAATAATTGTTCCTGGCATTAATTGATTTAATTGGAGTTTTTCGCAAGTTGCAATATTCAAATTATCTTGTTCAACAAATGATGTTACTTGAATAACTCTTCCAGTTGTTGATTTAACAATTCTAACCAACAAAGGTTGTCCAACTTTCAAACCTTCTGCTGGTTGTTGAGATTTCTCGATAAATCCGCTTACTTGATCTAATCCAATATCCAAAACAGCACCTTTTTCTTCAATACTTTGAACAGCTGAATGAATTGTTAAACCAGCAACAAGCATATTTGGTGAGAGATGTTTATTGAGTTTTGCTGGATTGCAAGTCGCGTGAACACTTCCCTTTTTCACTAAAAAAAATTTGATTTATATTTTCTTACACTTTTGCCCTCAACTTACATGTATCTTTCTTACTCAATACTCTGAATGGAACCATTTGTCCAATTTTGAATGCTGTTTTCATATTAATTTTCTCTTGATTGAAAATTTCGGCGAATTTTTTCGAAACTTCTGACACATCAATTCTGACATTTTGTGATGCCGAAGTGTGCAAAATAACACCATCCTCATAAATCTCCGAAACAACACCACATCCCATTAATCCTTCAATGAATCCCTCACTTTCAACTTTACAATTCCAACTCGACTCTTCACGTGCTTTTTTCACTTTGCCATGCGAATCGTCAGCCTTTCTCTGAAAATGAAATATTTATTTATTTTTAAGACTACTTATTCACTATGATAAAAATAGGAGATAACTCACTTTTTGCCCTTTTTTATCCGGAAAACTGCCTTTCTCCTTGTTGAACTTTGGTTTTTCCGATCCTCCACCTCTTGGGAAATATGTTTCTGTCGTTTCCGGTTTAACCATTTTTCTGAAATCTCTAATTATGGGAATTAGATTCGTAAAAGGCTTTCGAAAAATTAAAAAACGCAAAAAAACAAAAGTAAATCCTACTGTGTGTCAACACGGCGACGCAAAAGGGAACACAATTCGCGTGACCGTAGTCTATTTTTTTCTTTTTTTTCATTTCAGTTTTTTTCGTTTTTGAGAAGGAGAAGATAAGAAATCGAGCATTTGAAACGAAAATGTCGACGATTTACGACTTTTCGGTCAAAAATGCTGCTGGCGAAATGGTTTCCATGGATAAATACAGGTATTTAGATGAATTTTACAAGTGTAAAACAACAATTTGGATTTTCAGAGGGCTTGTTGTTATAATCGTAAATGTTGCATCATATTGCGGTTTTACGAATTCAAATTATCGAGAATTGAAAGAATTAAGCGGAAAATATTACAAAAAAGGTCTTCGGGTGGCCGCTTTTCCTTGTAATCAATTCGGATATCAAGAACCATCTTGTGAAGTTGATATTTCAAATTTCATCAACGAAAAATTCGAATTTGAGCCAGATCTTTATGAGAAAATCGAAGTGAATAAACCAATTTTCGGAGGAGGAAATGTCTCACCACTTTGGGAATTTTTGAAAAAAGAGCAACCTGGAACATTGACAAATGCAATCAAATGGAATTTCACTAAATTTTTGGTGGATCGAAAAGGTCGAGTTGTTGCTCGTTTCGCACCAACAACTAATCCAAGCAGTTTTGAAGAAGAAATCAAGGAATTATTGGGCGAAGAATGACTTGTGAAAAATTACATGTACCATAAATTTATGCTCCTTAAAATGAATTTAAATAAATAGAAAATATCACAAAACTCGCAATAAATAAATACAATTTTTTTACATAGAATATTGTTGTCCAGGATATCCTGCTTGTTGGCCGTATTGTTGTTGTTGTTGTTGTGGAGGAGCTCCGCCATAAGCATTATAAGGTGATCCCTGTTGTGGAGCACCATATTGTGGCTGTTGAGATTGTTGAGGTGCACCATATGGTGAAGCTTGTTGTTGCTGCTGTTGATAAGGATTGGCGCCATAAGCTTGAGAACCTCCAGAACTCTGAAATTTTTTGATTCGAGTACATTCAAGTGCACACAAAAAAACCACATTTTTTCAAACAAAATGTTAACAATTGCCGTAGTGATTTATCCAATCAATTATGGATCAATTCATTTGACGAAAAAATGAATTTCGCGACATTTTTTGTCGCGAAATTGCAATTCGTGAAACGACACGAAATAAACACAAAAATAAAGGAGAAACATTAAAGGGACACGTAATCGCTGCGAGACCCAACACACGAAAAAAGGATTTCCTCTTTCATTTTATTAATTTCGTGTCGTTTCGCGAATTGCAATTTCGCGACAAAAAATGTCGCGAAATTCATTTTTTCTTCAGATGAATTGATCCATAAGATATGTGAGAACCAAGTGAAACGTAAAAATTTCAGGTCATTGAAAAAATCGAAATTTGAAGAAAATTGAATTCGGAATAGATTTTTCGGTGAAAAACATTTTTAGAGAGGATTAATATTTCTAGGACGGTTGAAATAGTTTTCTTAATCAAAGAACTAAATTTCAATACCATAAAAAAACTCACAGTAATTGATGGATCAATAGGTCTTCTTCTCATATTCGCCAATCGATTTGGTGTTTCCGCAGCTCCTCCACCAATTTTTGGCAATGGTGGTGGATCATTCCATCCGGGTGTTACTGTAGGTGGTAACACTGCCTGATAACTTTCATGTGTATTTTCAGGGTGATTTGGGGGTTGTTGATTTTGAGCTTGTGGTTGAAATTGGGTATACGGTTGATATTGTTGAGTTTGTGGCTGGACTTGGGGTTGTTGTTGATAAGTTTGTGGTTGATATTGTTGTTGAGGTTGATATCCTTGTTGTTGTTGTGGTGCTCCTTGATAATAAGGTGCTGACATTCTAAAATGAAAACTACAGTAATCTTATCCGGAATTAAAAATTGAATCTTATGAAAGTATTTAAAGTGAACGTAACACTAAAAGATTTCACAACACTAAACAAAAAAAATAAAACGTTTTCTCTTTATTCCAACACAAAAAGGGGCGGAGCCTTTCGGCAAAGTCTCGCACACATTTTATGCAATTTCAGCCTCCAAACGAATAAGACGATTACTTTGTTCAGCAATTTCATTAATTGAAACACGACCCCGTTGATTGATAAATTTGGCAACTAAAAAAATAAAGATAGATAAAAAGTTCAATAGAAAAAATGATTGTTACCTGCCACAAATTCTTCTTCAGAAATATAAATAAATTTTCCTCTATCATCCATAACTCCTTGCAATAAACCTTCTTCGATAAAATGTTTCAAGCGATTCACAGATTCATCGGATTTCAATCCAAAATGAGCGGATAATTCATCAATGTTTACTACTTTATTATTTTTTACATATTCGACGAAATCTCGGATCAGATTTTCAGCTTCTTCTCCTTCGACAACATCATTTCCTTCTTCTTCAACAGCAAATGATGCTTTTAGCTGCAACAAAAATGTGTTTTAAATATAATTTTCATAAAATTTTCTCAAAAATTTGTAGACCAGAAAAGAACCCATGAACCAAATATGAATTCATAAAGGGTCAAAAGCTAAGTAGGCTTAGCTAACCTCAAATAGCGCAGATCTAAATCTTCGCCTGGTCAAAAAAAGAATCGAAGTTTTTTTTAGTCTAAAATTATTATTCCCCAAAAATTCAAAAATTCCCTAACTAACCGCCAAATATTCCTCATGTTCTCTTCTCTCTTTCTCCTCTTTTTCTTTTCTCTTTCTCTCTTCCTCTTCTTCTTCCTCTAATCTCTCTCGTTCTCTTTCTTCCTCTCGTTTCTTTTCCTTCTCTGCTTCTCGTCTTTTTCTCTCTTCTCTCTCTTGCAATTCCCATTCTCTTTGTGCTCTTTTTTCTTCTTTCGCTGCTAATTTTGCAGCTTTTCTTTTTCCAATTTTCTTTCCATTTTCATCATATTCAAATCCTCCTCCATCTTCATCTCCTTCATATTCATCTTGTTCAATTCCTCCTTCAGCAGCCATCATATGATCAACAAATCCAGCTGAATCATCTCCATCTCGATTTACTCTTCTTCTCGCATTTCTTCTCATTCCTCCAGCAACTTCAGCTCCACGATTTTGTCGATTTCCAGCATTTTCAGCTTCATTCATTGCCATCATCATTTCAACACGTCGTTTTGCATCTTTTTCATCCCATTGAAGTTTTAAAAGTCGCCAAATGATAAAAGTCAGGCTGAAAGAAAAGGAATTTTATGAATTACAGATCTGAATCACACTTCAGCCAAAATCGTGGTTTTCAAAATAAAAAATTGTACGCTAACTTATTACAATATGAAAATTTTGATTTTTTCAGTTTTTGTCTTCTAAAAATTGTGATTTTCTCAATTTTTGACCTCTAAAAACTGCAATTCAGAATTTTTCAAAAATTGTACATTGGCCGAGGTGTGATCTGAATATAATATTTGTTTGAAAAATAATTTTTCAAACCTGAATCAGTCACTAAAAATTCAAATTTTCCAAGAAATGAACAAAAAATAGCACGTGGCCAATAAATGTTTCGCAAAAATTAATTTTCATTTCGCAACTTTCATTATTATTTAGTTTAAAAAAAACTCACGCTGCTAATAAAAGTCCAACAGATCCCAATAATAATGGATCAATTCCATCTTTCTGTGTTTTAAATGGCGCTTCAGCTGCCATTTTCCCTGCAAAAAACTGAATAAAAATCGACGAAACGGGAAAAAAATAAAAATTCTCCAAATCTCCCCTGTTCGCCGGAGCGCACTTTCTTCTTTTGCGAGAAAAATTGTTGGAAAATAGCCAATTTTTGACTGAAAAATTACCATTACAAGTGTTTCAAGAAAATATTCATTAATAAAATTAATCTTCAAATAAAAACTGACTAAAACATCAGATTAGCGAGGAAGGGACAACCAAAAATCAAGAGACCAGTGCAATAAAAACACATTGAAATTTGAAAAAACGGGGAGAATGGGGGCGATGAGAGGGAAACGGGGATAAATAATAACGGGTACAAAATAATTTAAATAATCACTTAATCAACATCCATTTCAGCTTGTGGTTGATCTCCGCCAGCAGCTTGAGCTGGATTTGGCGATGCTTCTTCAGTCTTTTTTGGAGCTGGTGGTGGAGCCGGCTTCTTTTTGTTAAGAATTGGTTGAACAATGTTTTCGAAAGCCTGCAAATTTTAATCATTATTGAAATTAAAAAGGTCCCAAAAATTCATTTAAATTGAAAACGTGAACTAGATAATAAGTCTAAAATATTTCCATCTGTTATTTCTGATTGTTTAATTTTTTTAAAGCTAGAACTATGATTATTCAACAAAAATGGTGAGCTTCTAATTTATCCATATTTCAGTAAACTTACAGTTTTCTGCTGTTGAATTTCTTCAACAAAAACAACAGGTGTTTCAGTCTTCGATCGATTTTCTTGTTTATGTCGAACATCATCCAACCATTTCTTCTTCTCTTCGATCGCATTTATAACTTTTTCCATTTCTTTGCTATCCAAATGAGCATAGGTTTCCCCTCCGGCAACATAGTCTTCGTATGCTTTTCGGATTCGGAAAATGGCTTGATCGAATGAATCGAAAGCTGGTTTACGGGCTTCGAATTCGCGGAATCTTTCAACAACTGGAGTTCCAGTCACTTTCAATTCAGCCAATCGTTTTTCATAAACAACTTGTTCGGCATCCTCTCCATCCTCGTACAACCAATTTTCAGTGGCTGTCAAAACCGAACCAAAATCTTCAGCTGCTGCAGGAGAAATGAATTCTTGATATTGGTCAGAAATCTTATCTCTCATCTCATAAACATATTCTTCCAAACTATTTTTAGCATCAGCCTTTTGTCTTTCTTTCTCGTCAGCTCTTTGCATTTCGATTTCAATTTGAGCGTATTTGGCAACATCATAGTGAACTGGAACAATTTCAGTGATTGGCAATTCAATCGCTGTTGTCTTTGTTTTTGGCTTTGGTGGTTCTTGTTCAGCTGTAGCTGGATCTGCTGCTGGTTCGGTTTCCATTGGTTCTTCTTCGATTACGGTAGTTTCGTAAATGGTGGCAGTGTTGACGGCGAAAACTCCATTTGGATTGACACGAACTTTCACCTTAACTTTGCGAGCTTCACCATCAGCTGTTGGTTTGACATTTGTGACTTGCCATGTTCCTAAAATGATTTTTTTGGGTTTGAATCAAGCTTGTGTCGGAAATTTTCCGAATTCACCAATTTTCAAACTTACCGAGATGAGTTTGTGTGTGTGGAACAGTGTTTGGAAGCGAATAATTGGCATCAATCTTGAAAGCGTCCGAACGGAACAATGTGACCATTTTCGAGAATGGGAATTCATCTCCTTCCACGAATGCGTCAGATTCACTGAAAAAAGTTTCCTATTTTTTTCGGGGATCAAAAACCGCCCCTTGAAAAAAAAAATGTTTTGATCGTTTGTGTAAACACATTCAGGTATGTTCGTTTCGCCTGCTGACCGGACGGCACGGCTGCCGTTGGGGGCGTGGCCTTGCTGTTTCCGGCCGTTTAGCCGAGGAACAAAACAGCAAAAAACGGCAGCCGCGGATGCCGGCAGGCATTTCGGCATTATTTCGAACAATTTTATGAAATGACATTTTCATTTATAAAATAACTTATTTTTTTCAATTTAAACATGATTTATAGCAAACAAGAATTCAATATAATATGAAAATAAAACACATTCTAGAGTTCATGAAAAAACAGAAGTGAATATATAAAAGTGTGAACAATAAAATCTCTAATTAGTTCTGGAAAGTTCGTAACAGATAAACAGCTTCTCCAACAAATTGCACTCTAATTTTCTACGATTTTCTCTATATATATTTCGAAGTAAACTGAAACTTCTTTCTGTTGAGCTTTCGGAGGCTACTATTCCCATCACTTTTCGAGCTATATTATATAATTGTGGGAAATTATGTTCATTAGTTGGCCAAAATTCTTCGACTTCCAGATGACTTTGTACAGTCAAGAAGTGATTGTATTCAATTTGTAACGACATTTTGGGAGATTCCCGTCGCAAACATTTGGCCAAAAACGAGTCAGGCGAATCATAGCGAGGTCTTGATGGTGGATTGCCATTCATCGAAATGTTTAAAATGTTGGCGAGTTTTTCGAGAGCATTTTGTGCACGACTTTTCAAATCAAGATCAACCTAAGTAAAAAATTTGATTAACTGTCAAAAATTCAGAAATTTTCGGAAAATCACCTTGAGTGCATCAATATCAGCCTGTAAAGTTTGCGGCCTCCGTGGATCTAGCATATATCCTAGACAATGAAAGTCGGTTAAATCGTGCATGTTGAAGCGCAGTGCTTCGACAGCAGCGCTGGCTAAACTTCGGAGTGTTTCATCATTCGACAACTTTTGCGCTTCAAAATGTTTCAGCATTCCTATAACACATGGCACAACAACATGGATTTGTATTGAATCGCTCTGAAAAATGCATAAATAATCAATATTTAGATATTTTTGAGGTCTTACTTGGAAAAATACACAAAGTTCGTCGAAAATTTTCAATGTGCTAGTTATTGACCGTAAAGTTTTCATATTTTGCGAAACTTTAGTTACATCATCCGCCAAATCGGGTTCCATCATATATTTGAATTTCAACAAAACATCTGCATTTTCAATTACACTATCAACAACTTTTTTATAAGATAGAAAACGTGTTTCGACATGTGTTTGAACTTGCTTTGGAAGTTGGGAGCGGATCTGTACTCGTTTTTTCTTCTTTAAACAACTGCAATCAAGAACTTACATAAAACTTTTTCTTGATATTCTTCATCAATTCATTACAATCTTTCAATGTTGATCGAACATCACATAATTTACTTTTATCCTCACTGCTAAGTTTTGATTTTGAATATGGAACTGTTGTACGATCTGCAATTATATTCATCATATGTGCGGCACAGCGTATGACTGAAAACAAGAGTTGAAATTTTTTTTCAATGGTTTTCTCTTACATGTGATAAAATGATCTTCTCCAGCCTTCCGATTATAAGCAGCTGCATCAGCTATCAAAAAATAATCATTCAAATTCACATTTGTGATTTCCATGTTCTTCAACTGTTCTTGAATAAGTTTTGCTACCTGGAAAATGTTCATGCAATGTTTAAAAAGTGAAAAGTATACTTACAAAAACAGATGTTTTTGACGACTCATTCACCACTTGCATACACATGGGATAAATTTTCATTTCCCAACTCTTTCTATTTGTGTTTTGATCGGTCACAATTTGCACGAAGCTAGACTTCAAACAGAAAAAATCTGTGTGATTTCTACCGAAATCACAAGAAAATGACGCCATCTTTGACAGGATCTCAGGCTTCAAAACATCTCTAACTGCCTTTATAGCCGCAGTCGCCTCCTTCTCCACAAGATCTCGAATTGACTTTCGTTTAGGCATTATCTTCTCGAAGCAGTCTTCCGATAAATTATAATTGATATTTAACAAATCAAACACTAAATCTTGGAATGCATCATTTTCCACAACATTGAGCGCAACTCCACTTTTCAAAATATATTTTGTTATAATATGCTGAATGGTAGATTTTTCTAATTTTCCTTTCGAACATTCACCAATCAAAGTTTCGCCCATCGAATCAGTATTATTTTTCTTCTTATCCATTTCTTTTATTTCACACTCTCTTCTGTGAACTCTGAAAACAAAAAATAATCTAATTGTAACGAAAAACTGGAATATAACTCACGATGCTTGTCCTCCATTTTTCGAATAAATTTTATAGCAAAATCGACAAAACACATATTTTGTAGTGATTAAACTTTTTCCATCAGTTAAACATAAGTCCGGCATGGAGTCAAAGTTGGCAGGATTTCGCGCCTAAATTTGAAAATAGAGGGAAAAATGTCATAAAGTCACTGACCACACGATATCCATTAACAGGTTGTCCAGGAGTCTCATCATTTCCTAACATCATAATCATGTGATGTTTTTGCAAATCACCAATTTCGCATTCCACCCAAATTCCGGAATCTGAAACACTTGGCGCATCGAACAATTCATTGGTTGACGGACTCGGGCAGTTTGACATTTCTAGAAAACAATTTAGACTATATATCATAGTGAAATACACGGGAAAATATGAGAATAATAGTTGAAAATCGATATGATGTATGACACCGAACTACCAATCGATCAAGTTTTATCAGAAAATGAATTATTTTACTGGAAAAACAAGGAAAATGGTTTTTATCGACTTTTCAAAAAAACAAAAACAAAAGGAAAAAATAATTATCATCATCTCTGCGTTTGTTCGTCATTTCTGGTGTTTGTTGCGTATTTGATTGAACACAGTAGTCTGAAAACTGAAAAGAAAGTGAGAAAACATATAATTTCCATAGAAATTACTGAATTAGCAAAACGGCAAAGCCGGCATTTTGGCACGGCAGCCGCGGCAAGCTGTTTAGTGTTGTTTTTTCAAAACGGCAGCGGCTGCCGTTGCCGTTTTTGAAACGGCGAACGGCCAGCATTGCCGGCGAAATGATCATACCTGAACACATTCTCGCACTTTTTTTCGATCAACTTTTTTAAATGAAAAAAATTTCGCACAAAAAATCAAATAAATAACTCACCCTCCTTCAGCAGCTCCGCCACTCCATGTAATCTTGATGCGATATGGTTGAGAATCCTTGATCGAGAATTCACGAACTCTGAATGTTGGCGACAAAATGGCGCATTGCATAGCGGCTCCGCGAGCAACAGCTTCATCTTGATTCATTGTTGTTTTTGGATCTTTTGCGAACAAATCATTAACGATTTTGCGGATCATTGGAATTCTTGAAGATCCTCCGACAATTTCGATTTCGTCAACATCTTCTGGTTTGACATCGATTCCTTCGAAAAGTGAAACAAGTGTTTGTCTGATTCTTGCGAAAATTGGAGCAGCCAAGTCTTCGAATTCTTGTCTTTGCATTTTTCCAGAAACATCTTTGTCTTCCATGAAACATTCGATGTTAATTGGAATGGGTGTTTGATTTGCAGACATTTGTTTCTTGACTTTTTCACATTCATCAAGAAGACGAAGCCATGGCCGTGGAGATGTTGAGGCATCAATTCCATATTTGGTTTTGAATTCATTCTTGAAATGTTCACGGATCAAGGCATCAAACCACAAACCTCCAGATTCCAAGTCATAGGAAGTTTTGAGCATCTAAAAACATTAATTAACAAACTATCATTTCGAACAAAAACAAAACAAAAAATCCAACTCACGGTAAGTTTTCCCTTGTTGAAAGCAACCAATGAAGCTTGTGTGGAAGCGTGTCCAATATCCAAGAAAACAACATGTTTGGCTTTGGTTCCTTCTTCTGGCAAATCTTGTTTGTAAATACCGTAAGCCAAAGCAATTGCAGTTGTTTCGTTGACAATTCTAAGAGCATTCAATCCAGAATATTGGATTGCGGCTTGAACTGCGCGACGTTGAACATCAGTGAAGTAAGCTGGAACTCCGACAACGCAGTCAGATACTTTTTTGACGTCAGATAATTGACTTTCGACAGTTGTACGCAATTTGGTGAGCAATGCGGCGAAAACTTGTTCTGGTGTGAAGGTGGTTTGGTTGTCCAAGTAGTTGACCTAGAAATATTTTTATAGTTATTTGCTGAAAAACATTTTTGTAAAAAAAACATACCTGAAGTCCGATCTCATCATTGGCCAATTGAACAACTTTGCATGGAACAAATGGGATGAATTTTTGAGCAATTGGATCAGAGAATTTACGTCCGATCAAGTGCTTGAAATTAATGATGGTGTTTTTGAGATTGGTGTTGACAGCTTGACGAGCTGCAACTCCCATTGAACGATCGCGAGATCCGAAGGAAACGCAGGCTCTGAAAATAATTCACAAAAAAAAATTTTTTCTAAAATTACGAAATTTTTTGAACTAAAAAAATAACTCACGGTGTTGCATGCAATGAATAATCATTTGTGATGACTTCGATTCCTCCTTGACGCGCAACGCCAATGTAGCAATTCAGATTACCAATGTCGAATCCAAGAACCGACATCTTTGCAGGCTTGACAACTGAAAAAGGGCATTTGTTCTGTTAGTTTATTTATTTTTGGGCGTTACCCCTAGGCGAGAGAAAAGTAGACACAAAAAAATCAATGTAAACGAATAAGGACACTGAAAATGAAAAGTTGGGGTATTAAAATATTTACATATTTATTTGGAACAGATTATTTTTCTTTGTGAAGGGAATGATTATTAAAAGTATCAGATTTCTGGATGTTTATAGACAGCAGTTCAATAAACACAAATTTTTGAAAATCATATTTAATGTGAACTTGGAAAAAGAAGAAATAAAACTAAACCTACAATTACCATAGAAATTGTATTCTGTAATTTTCATTTTTCAAAGAAAACATTTTCTACTTCAAAATAAAAGAGAGTAAAACTAAAATTTCAACAAAAAACACTTTTTTTTTCATCGAAACTCTATATTAGTGTTCGAATACTTTTAAACGTGGAATCAAATAAGTATCATTTTTATCGTATGAAACTGTTTCAAAAATTTGCTAATAATAAAAACTTCTCGAAAACTCGAATTTCTTTGGAAAATCATAAGTTTTCAAGTCTTCAAATATAACAAAATTGTTCTTCCTAGCAACAACGCTACGAGAAAAACAACAAAAACACTCAAAATACCTGAAAACGCATGGAAAAGCTGAAAACAAACTGAAAAAGTTTGAAAATTTCAAAATCCTTTTTAAAGGGGCGCGGAATATTCTCGAAAATTCCACAAAATCGTTGCGAAACCAGTTTATTTCATGGAGTGCGACAGAGCGCGTTTGCGCTTGCAAATCTTGAAATCATCATTTTTTGTTGTTTTTTCAAGGTTTTCTTGAGTTGTTCGGTGTGAACTGGCTTAAAATCATATTTTCAGGTGGAAAAGATGCCACCAATGGCTGCCGCTGCTGTTGAGAAAATGGAGGTTGATGAAAAAGAAGCCAGAAGTTGTAGCAGAACCACCAAAAGATGTGAATGCTATTGCAGTCGAAAATATCAGAGAACAATTGTCTTTGTTGGATAAAGCTGAGGCTCATTTGATTGGCAGAGTTTTACAAACTATCCCAAAGTTCCGGAAAACTTTGAATAACCAAGTGTTAAACAAACTCGTTCTTACTCAAATCAGCCATAACGCAATTTTCGCAGAACAAGTTTTGAAATATGTACCATACACTGCTCCACCAACTCCAATTGTTGTGGATAACACTCCTCAACCAATGGATACAACACCATCAAAACCATCCAAAGCTTATAAGAAATCATTGAAGCCAATCTATTCAAGCACCGAATCAGACAGTTTCTTGCGACTTTTGATCATTATTCATTTGTACTCGCAAAACAAATATGCTGAGGCTTTAGAGCTTTGCGATTTGCAAATTAAGATCTGTAAGTGCATTTCTTGATGAAAGTTAGGAATTCTTCATTGTTTCAGGCGACAAACAAGACAAACGCAATTTGGATCATTTCGCAGCTAAAACAATCTATTATCTTTGTGTGATTTATGAAAAACAAGGAAGACTTTTCGAACTTCAAGGATTCCTCAATTCTCGTTTGAGAACTGCAACTCTCCGTCATTTCACAGAATCACAAGCTGTTTTAATCTACTCACTTCTTCGTTGTTATTTGATCAATCGTCAATATCAATCAGCAGCTCATCTTGTCTCAAAAGTTGCTTTCCCAGAAAACGCATCAAACAATGATTTGGCTCGCTACATGTATTATCAAGGACGTATAAAAGCTCTTCAATTGGATTATACCGCCGCTGCTGGATATTTTCTTCAAGCTCAACGAAAAGCGCCACAAGAAGGAGCGATTGGATTCAAACAAACTGTTCAAAAATGGGTTGTTGTTATTAGTTTGTTGCAAGGAGAAATTCCAGAAAGAAATGTTTTCCGTCAACCAATTTATCGCAAATGTTTGGCCGCCTATTTGGATTTGACACATGCTGTTAGATTGGGAGATATTGTGAGATTTAATAAAGTTTTGGAACAATCAGCCAAAGTTGTAAGTTTTCCTCTAAATTGATTTCGCTTTTATATATATATTTTTGAAAATTTTCAGTTTGAAGCTGATGATACTTTGACTTTGATTGTCCGACTTCGTCAAAATGTTATCAAAACTGCAATCAAACAAATTTCATTGGCTTATTCAAAAATCTTTATCAAAGATATTGCCAAGAAGTTATTGATGGATAATGAAACCGAAACTGAATATATTGTTGCAAAATCAATTGCTGACGGTGCAATTGATGCTGTTATCACAAGCGAAACAAAAGACAGTCCAAGATATATGCAAAGTAGTGAAACTGCGGATATTTATCGAACTGCTGAACCACAAGGACATTTCGATTCGAGAATTCGCTATTGTCTTGAATTGCACAATCAAGCGGTTAAAGCATTGAGATATCCACCAAAAAACAAGATATCTTTCGAAAATATTGAACAGCAACGTGAAAGAGAACAACAAGAACTTGAATTGGCAAAAGAATTGGCCGAAGATGATGATGAGGATTTCTAAATGCCAATGCCCCCAAAGAATTTTTAACTTATTTTTTATTGTATTTTTGTGAACCCGGATGAAACAAATTCTCTTATTTTTTAAAATTTTTGGTTTTTTTTTTAAATTGATGACAAAAAGTTGGAAAACTTTAAACATATTTTTAATATCAGATTCGGTATTTTACAGTGAAATTATGTGTCAAAAAAAGCTCCAATTATTTTCAAAAAAACAAATTGAGAATTGCTCAGTTTTAACCAGATTTAGAGCTCAAGAACTTTTTTTTAAACATGAGATTTTTTCCAAAAATGATAATTTCGAGGAAAAAAATTCTTCTGAATTTTTCAGGAGCTCCAGAAGTTTTAAATATTAGTAGAAACTTATAAAAGCCAGCTTCAAAAAAATTTCTCCATCTCAAAAATCTATGATATTTTTTCAGAAAAATGCTTGAAAAGCTTCTCTGGATTTTGGGAAGAAGACCACCACTCGATTTCGCATTGGCTACAGTACCTCAAGCAGCCGTTGCAAGACCCAGAATCACCTATGAAAGTGTGAAGGAGATGATTGAGGATTTTTCAGTGGTTTTGGGAGTACCGAAATATAGGACAAGTAAACGTAAGCGATTTTTGAAGGAGTTTCATTCATGTTTTTTTTTATTAGAAAACTGTCTGAAAATAACATAAAATATTTTCAGCAAAGAAAGTTACGCGAAAATTCTCATTTTCTCGACTTTTACAACCAATCGATAATTTGGTAACATGTCCATCTTGTTCAAATATTCATCCATCGGATTCGATTTGTGATAAATGTTATGAAAAAGTTCGAAGTGTTACGAATGAGATCAAAAAGAAAATGATGGAATATAATCCATATGTTGGAGATAAACAAGACAAAGAGATATTTGTGAAGTTCAAAGGAGAAGAAATCGAAAAAGATGAAGTTGTTAATGGAAAACGGGTTATTGAATTGGAAAAAAGAGCGACCGAGTTGGTTTAAGAAATTGACTTTGAAATAGTCATTTTGTTTTTAGACTTTTCTAGATAATCCAGGTTAGATCATTGTTTTTCTTTTCGTTGTTACATATTTTTCATAAAATTTATTTCCTCAAAAAATTAGTTACGATAAGTTATCTTGAGATACCAAAAATATAAAACTCTTGCTACAAATGGCCAAGTAAAGGCGAAGATTAAAAATTGGAAATTTTTGAAAAATCGAAAAATAATTGATAGCCAAGATTGTCTAGGTTTTGATAAACGATGAAGAAGATGCATTATAACTTTGAGTTGTAAACCATTTGTTGCTTCGATTTCATTCAATTGGCGAGTTATTTCCATTAATTGTTCATTTAATTGAACAAGCAGAGGATAATGAGCCATTTCTTGGAACTGAAATTAGGAAATTCGGCATTTTTTGTGGAATTTTTAGAGATAATTAGCAAATTCTACAATAACCTAGAGTAAATATTAGAATATAAAACTACCGTAATTTTTTTGGTTGAATATTCTTGAAAAAGGGTCAGAAATCTACAGTACCCATCTTTTTGGCAAGATCCACGTAGATTAATAAACTACAGTAATCCTTCCTTCACCCAATTATATGATTACTGTAGACCCAGAAATAAGAATTCTACCTTTCCCTAGATTTTGAAAATAACTTCTTTATAAATGAAAAATACAGTAATTCTTTTAAAAATATTGGCAAGAATTTCAACATGACCAAAAAGGATTTAAAAAAATCTACAGTAACCGTAGAAGTACATGAATTGAACAATTTTGCACGTTTCTACAGTATCTCTGATTAGGAAGATTAATTTTTGACTCATAAACTACCCAGGCTTGCGAAAAATTGATAATAAATGAAATAATTTTCTACAGTAACCCACATATTGCATTAGGAACTTCAGAATGGAAAAACCCTGTTCAAGAGATAAACAATTTTCGGTTAAAATTATTTTTTGTTCAAACTCAAGTCCGAACTTCTTAGGTCCCAACTCCAAAACTCACAGCATGATTCAAAAGTCGCCAATCACTATGATCGCTATCACTTCCACCACCATTATTCCTTTTTCTCATTGCTGCTGTATTTCTTCGCGATCTCATTTCTCCGGGTTCTAAAAATCAAAACAATTGATCTGAAGCTTATGAAAATCCAGGAAAACTCACGAAGTTTTTCAATGCTTGAATGATCGCTACTCGAAGATCGATATTTGACAACTTGAGGAGGAGCTCGTGGTTGTTTTGAGATTTTCCGCTCATTCTTGAGGCGCCTAGAAGAGATAAATATACATTTTTGAAAATTTTCAAGTTTTCAAGGTAATCTTTCTACGAAAAATTTGAATTCCACCTCAAAATCTCACGTTTTATGAACCAAATGACTCTTCAGAGATGTGCATAATTTATTCAATTCTTCTTCGCTGTCCACTGCATCTTCATAATCCGAAAAATTTTGCTCATCAATTTTTTGTGGAATATCAGAAGATGTTGAGGGTAGCATCTAATTTATTTTAATAATAATAATGAGAAAAATCAATATTTTTTGTCAAACAAAGGTGAAAAAAATTGAGACAAAGAAGAGGTGAAATGAGAATGATAGATTGTAGTCTTATCATCCAAAAAAAAAGAACACACAAAAATGTTTTATTATTTTTATTGTATTGAATAAAAAATAACAACGCAGAGGAAAAAGTGCAATTATCGAATAGTTACAGACATTTTACGGCAAATACGAAATGGTTTTTCAAAATGGATCTTGCAACGATCTACAGTACTTTTCAAAAATATGGGTTATTGTAGTTACATTTAAAAATGCTCAAGCGAAGCTATGCCCCTTCAAATTGAACTAACTACAGTAACACTCTGTTTCTTACGGACCCATTTTAGAAACCCATTCCTCATTTGCCACACATTTTTAAATTTACAAAAACTCCCTAAACTCTTGGGATTGATTTAGTAAGAGTCGAGAATTGTTGAGCCAATTGAATCAATTCGTTTTGCTCCAAAAATCCATCGGAATTCTTATCCAACATTTCGAATATTTCATCAACTTCATTTTTTGACACTTTGTTTGTCGATGTTTTTTGTGAAAAATTGAAGAGTTCCAATTTGTCTAATCTATTATCTCCATTATAATCAATAAAAGCCAACAATTGATTTGCAGTATCTCTTTGCTCATTTACTGGTTTTGGTTGTTCTCCAGATAAATGTCCTTTGAATTCTTCATATGTTAATTGTCCATCTCTGTTAATATCAGCAATTGCTAGAATTCCATCAATAATTCGATCATTGCTTTCTTGTCTTAATTTTTGAACTTCGTTTTTGTCAACAATTCCATCGTCATTCAGATCCATTTTTTTGTAGAATTCATAATCCAAATCAACTGGTCTACGGCTCATTTCATAAACTAATGGCACAAATTCAGAAATATCAAGATGTCCATTACGATCCAAATCGAAGCGAGCAAAGAATTCTGGAAACATTTTGATATAGTTTTTGGTATTTTAACTTGAAATTACGGAATATCTAATTTAAAAAAAAGCGACAAATCTAGATTTTCTTGAAAATGAAAATTTTGAAAAAAAAAACAATTTTTTAAACGTGAACTCTGTGGAGATTTGGGAATTAATTCCAGATTTTTTTCGAATTATAAATTTTTTTTTGAAAAATTAGAATCATTGATGGAACTTTTACTATAGAAAAAAAATGTGTCTGAAAACCATTTATTTGGAATTCTCATGTTTTCTTATTATGAAACTTTTTTCAAAAATTTCAAAAAATGTAGAAACATTCTCAACTTTACAAACATCTAAAATTTGTATTCCTTCAAAAACTACCGTATACCTTTTCCATCTCTTCTTCCTCGTTTTCTCATAAAAGTGACTAATTCATTTTCGGACAACTTTCCATCATTATTTGAATCGACCAAATCAAATGAATCATCCGCTGGTTTTTGTGGAATTTGTGCATTTGCAACAAAAACCACGCCGAACAAAATCACCAAAATTACGTAAGAAAATGAAGGCGACGAATAAGATAGCATAACTTGATTGGATTCAAATGATGGCAGGCAGCAGAGAAAAGACAACCCAATACGAAAAAAAGCAAAAGTTTTTTAGCTGATCGAGAAGAGATTGAAAGGATTTGAGAGACACAGAGAAAACGGGTTTTTGTACGAAAAAAAAGGAGAAAAGTGAGAAGCTTGTTTTGGAATAAAAAAAGCGTTGGATGGATTACGTAAGGGGACAATTTGACAATGATACTATGAATAAAAGATGAAGAAAAATGGAAAATAAGAAGAATAGAAAAGAGGGAATACTGTAGATAGACAATTATTGATCAAATTATTTAAAGATGTGTTCATACATAGTTACAGTGTAATAAGATTAGTCATGATTTTTTACAATGTATAATTTATTTGGAAAATTTTTGAATCGGGCGCGTTGAGATGGGATTCATGTCTAAAAAGTGGAATTGAAAACGGCTGATTTATATCTGATTTTGATAAAAGTGTTTAAAAATGTTATACTTTTTTTGTTGGCGCGAAAATTGCAAAGTTAAACATTTTTGAAATTTGGCGCCACAACTTACAGTATTCCTAGGTAGAATTTTCTTAATTTTGGAAAAAAAAACGTCTGACGATGCTGGTGCTACTCCGACATCAGAAAAATTTGATCTGAAATATCGGACTCTCGACTTCTCATTTGCCGTAAAAGTTTTGTTCCCCAGTTTTTTGTCAACAACTTCTTCTGAATCCAGACTTTTTCGATTCCTCAAAAACATTTTTCTGTTTCCTGTTATCAATGAAAAATTTCTAAACACCAAAACTCCAGTTTTTTCCTCGTGGTCAGTTTCTCATTTTCCAGGGTTTCAAAGTACACAATCTTCAGAAAAATGAGCCCATTTCCCAACAATTCTTGCCTGCAGCCAGCAATGAAAAAAAAAACATTTTTCTCAAGACGAAGTTCATTTTTTCTTTTTCTTTCTGTGTTATCAGAAGAAGAAGAAACGATGGTTGGACAGAAATAGTGTGAAATATTTGGAGAGTATTGACAAACCATATCAGCTCCACTACTTTGTTGCGCGCTGTGGAAAGAAAAAAAACAGTATTTTATTTTTTTGTGTTTTGTTATTCTACAGACTGAAATATTCAAAAATAAATAAATAAATAAATGGTTTCACCTTCAAAAGAAAAAGAACAAGCTGGTTCGAGATGTTTAATTTGCTCAGCTCAAGCGACTGGATTTCATTTTGAGGCGCAAAGTTGTTCGGCTTGTGCTGCATTTTTTCGAAGAACTGTGGCACTCAATAAAAGTTTCACGTGTATTACAGCCAGAGATGATTGTCAGGTAAGGATTTTTTGAGAATTGCAGTTTCTGAATCTGATAACTTGAATCCAAACTCGCTCCGCGTGAGCCGATAAATTTTGAACTACACTTGCATTTTTGTGCTCGCCATTTCTACAGTAACCCAGACTTGTTCAGATTCAGATAGATCTACTTCGAGTTACTATACTCAAAAATGGAAGTACTGTACTTAACTTAATAGTTTGACTCAAAGGGATATCCCAGCTCAACAATTTACTAAGAAAACCTGATTGCTAAAAAAATTATTACCAAATTTCCAGGTTCATTACACAATGCATCAAATTTGTCGAAGTTGTCGATTCAAAAAATGCCTAAAAATCGGAATGAAACAATCTGGTGTTCAACCAAAGCGACCGACTTTGGAACAAGGAAGAGCATTTTTCACAAAAAGTGGGCTCAAGAGAAACAAAAAATTTGCAAATATTGCGCCAATGAATGAAGATGAGCTAAGACAAGCTTCGAAGCAACAAAATCTGGAAGAAGAATTGGAAATTGATGTGGTAGCGAATGGAGATGGTGAAAGTGAAATGAAGAGGCGAAAATTCTCAGATATTCCAAGTTCTAGTCAAACACCAACTTCTTGTAATACACCAATTCCAAGAGTAGAGTTAACGTAAGTCTGAAATAATTCTTTTAAAAAGTTACCAGAGATTTTAGGGCAAGTCAAGATGTTCTTCGATGGTTGGTCAAAGAGGAGATGAAGCTTGGAGAAAGGAGGAGAATTATGTTTTGTGAGAGACCTGTTGAGAAATTATTAGGGCAAAATTATAATTGCGTAAGTTGTGGGGATTTTTGATGTTTGAAGTGGAATGAGATGAGAGATCAAATGATTTGAAAAAAAAACATTTTTAGTATAACTATAGAGTTAGAGGCGCAGAGAAATCTCATTGAAAAATTGCAGCCGTATACCAAAGAAGATATCAAACCTTTGTCATTCCGTGCATTCAGAAAATCAATCCGAACTCATATTCTACTAATTTATGAATGGCTTCAAGCTTGGCCTGATTATCAAGAATTGGATAACAATGACAAAGTATCATTTCTCAGAAAATGTGTTTTATTTCACACAATTCTTGATCCAGTTTATATTTCAATTCAAATCGGATATCCAGATAAATTTGTAATGCAAAATGGTGGATATGTTTCATGTTTAGAAAATTGTGATGATGGTTGGGAAGATGAAAAGGAAATAACTGGAAGGACAAAAAGATTGATATATCAACCATTATTAAAAAGGATTATGGAAGAAATTATTCCGCCAATGATTGAATTGAATTTATCATTTGAAGAGTTTGTGGCTTTAAAAGCACTTGTTAGTTGGCAAGGAGCAATTCCAAATGTTAGTGTTTCGAAAAGAGATATTATGAGAAAACAATTGGATGCTATTACAATAAGTCTACATGATCATTATATGCAAATTGGAAAAATTGAAGTGGCAGAGAGACTTGGATCTATTATTTTATTATTGAGCAATATTTTTGTGAGTTTTGAGAATCGCGGAAATTACGGTATTTTTTCTGGTGGGATTTTCATTCCAGCAATTTTTCTGACAGTACATCTTTGTCTCTTACTTAGAAGACTAGCTGTGGTTTTCTAGATCAGAAAAAAATGTTCCTATAATGTTGAGTTCAGGATACTGTAGTAAGTTCCAAAAAATATTTTCCACGTCATAACATGTTTCTTTTGTGTAATTTTTCAGAATCACAAACATTATATTTTTCTAAAACCCCTATATTTTTCAGTCAACTGGCCTTGATTTTGTTGTGAGTCATCGACAAATCGAATTTTTCGACCTATGGAACTTGGATTCTCTACTTCTCCAGCTTCTAAATTTGGACACAATTCTTGAAGATAATGAACAGAAACAAAATAAAGATGAGGAATAAAATATTTATTTCCTTTTCCAAATTAAAACAAATTTAATATCAATTCAAACAATCTCTAGTCTCTCCACTGAATTTTCCAGCCAATTGCAATGTTCCGAAATCGAAAATCTTCTTTGGCTCTTTTCCACTTGAAATATATTGAGATGGAATATAGATTGTGATTTTTCTTTGACATGGTTTAATTCCATCGTCGCAATCGTGGTAGATATTGATTTTTGGTTCGATTGAAGTGAATTCATCAGCACTGCCTTTGAGATCGAATTTTCCGCTTGAATCAGTTTTTCCAGCAACCATCAACTCATCAGGAGATACTACAAAAAATATGGGATAAATGCAGTCACTTATAAGTTATGCAAATATTTTTCAAAACAAAAAAAAAACTTACATTTATCCTCATCATAAATCTTGATCTTCACACCGGCTGCTGGTTTATCCTCACAGATTAATTGTCCTCGAACTCCAACACTTTGAGTTCGTCCAATTGCCAATGTTAGGCTAACAAAACAACACGAAACGATTAGAAGAGTTTTCATCATTTCGTTCTGAATGAATGAAAAAAATGAAGTTAGGGGAAGAGACAAAAAGTGACCATGAAAAATGGAAAGAAAAACAAAAAATAAAATTTTCTTTGTGTAAACTAAAACTGCATTGATAAAATAATACTGTGAAAGGAAGAAGGAAGAAATAAATGACCTATCACAAAAGACAAAAATACTTGATTTGATTTCTTTTTCTATGTAGTTTTTTATGCTGAAAATGAAGTGATTTTTGAAAATTGTTTTTGAGATATTTGATTTTCACGGGACACACCGTATTCGAATTCAAAGATTTTAACGCCAGATTTTCGAAAATTCAAAAGTGTGTATTTCTGAGCCAAAATTTAACGCATTTTGTTCCCGAATTTAAATATGATTACTGTAAGTTTTAGTGCGAAACTGCTTACACAAAAAAAAATCAAAAATTTCCTATGATAAAACCGAAGTTTTTTCTCAATATTTTATAGGGAAACCCAATCTTTTCAACGGAAATGATAAGAGTTTCAAAACAAGTTCGTCTAACTTTGAATTAGTCATCCTCCAGGTTATTTTTATTTTCATACTTTTTTCATATCAAAAGAATCAAAGTTTATCGGAAGTTGATATAAAAGTAAAGAAATATTTCCAGTTCTCTCAATTTCTCATTTTCTTCTCACTTTTACTGTAAACAAGTTACGTTAACTTACTTTTCAAATATTTTATTGATTATTGAATAGACGAAAATGGTCACCAAAATCCAAATCGTATTTTTGCTTGGCGTCGTTTCTTTCGTGCATTGCATTGGTTTCAAACAATCAGTGGCTGTAAAAGGAAAATTGATTTGCAACGATAAACCGGCGACTGATGTTAGAATTAAGATGTACGATAAAGATGTTTGTGAGTTTTCTAGAAATGAGAAATGAAATTCCACGTTTCAAGAGTTCACTTCACGTTAAATAATTATTTAATTTTTTTTTCTTGAAAAAAAAATCATTTCTAAATTTTCCAGTGGTCGATACAAAACTTGATGACAAAACATCTGATAGTAATGGTGAATTCTACTTGAGTGGTGGAGATAATGAGGTTGGTTTAAAAAAATTCCAAAATTGGATGAAACTTGCTGGAGTCATCAATTCAACCATTCTGAAAACGATCCCAAATTCAGAAATTGTCAAAACAATTTTCGAATTCGGGATCATTTTTAAAATTTCAGAACATTGTTCACTAAAAAAAATGCCATTTTCAGATCTCATCAATCGATCCCCGTGTCAATATTTATCATGATTGTGATGATGGTTGGACTCCGTGTCAAAGACGCTTAACAATTGGAGTTCCAGACAAATATATTTCAAATGGTGATAAGCCAAGCAAGGTTTTCGATTTGGGAACAATTCAATTGGCTGGAAAATGGGTTGGAGAGACAAGAGATTGTATTCATCGTCATTAATTTTGTACTTTTAATGAATAGTTTACTTTTCCATTATTAATTTCTTCTCAAAAAGCATTGAAAAATATATTTGAAGATAACAACCTTGAAGAAAAAAAAACAAAAAAATCGAATATTCAAACCGCCGCCTTCGTGTGTGGCCAGCCGTTAACTGAGTATCCTATTTTTACACACACGATGTACGCAGCCAAAGTAGTGCCGCGCTGCTGCACTCAAAACGGGGACACATGTCGATTTTTGTCATTCTTTCTCTTCGCTCTCTCGATTGAAAGTGTTGTTTCTTTGATTTTTCCGTGTTATCAGCTTCTTTGGGTGGATTCAGAGAGACGAAATGTTTTGATTTACACGGTTGAATGTCGAGAAATTCGATTATATCAATGTTTTTGTAGGAGAAAATGATTTTATTTGTCTGGGAATTCCTTTTTCTCACACTGCCCATTCAAATAGTTTATGAATTATATTGTTTATTCAAATTTTTCGCATAGTTTCGTTTATTTTGTATGATTCAAAATTTGCAATAACGATTTTCTAGATCTCGGTAACGAAATCAATTCAACATGAGTGCAACTGATTCGCAAATAGTACCAGCACAAAGCAACGACGAAGGCTGGAAGACGGCGCTTAACTTGCCACCAAAAGACCGTCGCTTCAAAACTGCTGATGTTACTGATACCAAGGGAGTTGAGTTTGAGGACTTCTGTCTCAGCCGCGATCTTTTGATGGGAATTTTTGAGAAAGGATGGGAGAAACCATCGCCAATTCAAGAAGCTTCGATCGGAGTCGCTCTTTCTGGACAAGATATTCTTGCGAGAGCTAAGAACGGAACCGGAAAGACTGGAGCCTATTGTATCCCAGTCATTGAGAAGATTCAACCAGCCCTCAAAGCTATCCAAGCCATGATCATTGTTCCAACTCGTGAATTGGCTCTTCAAACTTCGCAAATCTGCGTCGAATTGTCGAAACACATTCAACTCAAGGTAATCATTTATCACAACTCCTATCCCACCTATTAACAAAATTATTCATACATATTTCGTAAATTTCAGGTCATGGTTACCACCGGAGGAACTGATCTTCGTGACGATATTATGCGTTTGAACGGAACTGTTCATTTGGTTATTGCCACTCCAGGAAGAATTCTCGATTTGATGGAGAAGGGAGTCGCCAAGATGGATGACTGCAAAACCATTGTTCTCGACGAAGCTGACAAACTTCTCAGTCAAGACTTCCAAGGAATCTTGGACAGACTCATCAACTTCCTTCCAAAAGAACGTCAAGTCATGCTCTACTCTGCTACATTCCCACAAACTGTCACTCAATTCATGGCCAAACACATGCACAAGCCATACGAGATCAACCTTATGGAAGAGCTCACATTGCTTGGAGTCACTCAATACTACGCTTTCGTTCAAGAAAAACAAAAGGTTCACTGCTTGAACACTTTGTTCCGCAAGGTAATTTTATATTGTCTTGTGTTGCAATCGATTTATTCTTGCTTTTCAGCTCCAAATTAACCAATCCATCATTTTCTGTAACTCGACTCAACGTGTTGAGCTTCTTGCCAAGAAAATCACAGAAATTGGCTACTCCTGCTACTACATTCACTCCAAGATGGCTCAAAACCACAGAAACCGTGTTTTCCACGACTTCCGTCAAGGAAACTGCAGAAACTTGGTCTGTTCTGATCTCCTCACCCGTGGTAAGTTGTTTATTCATTCACGGGGGTGCGATGAGGATCACCTTACACACCTCCTAATTTCTATGAGGAATACTAGAACGGATATCTGAGCACAGAATAGATTTGCAAAACTTTGCAGCGAAAGTTTACCTTTAATTATAAAACTAAACATTCATAATTTTTCTTTTCAGGTATCGATATCCAAGCTGTCAATGTTGTCATCAACTTTGACTTCCCACGTAACGCCGAAACTTACTTGCACAGAATCGGTCGTTCTGGACGTTTCGGTCACCTCGGAGTTGCTATCAACCTCATCACCTACGAAGATCGTCACACCCTTCGCCGCATCGAACAAGAGTTGCGCACACGTATCGAGCCAATTCCAAAGACTGTTGACCCGAAATTGTACGTCGCTGAGCAACAACTTGTCGATACCGAAAACGAGGTGGTCTCCGCCTAAACTCAACCGGTTGCCTTTTTTCGTGATCTCATATATTGTGATGTGAGCACCATTATCCTATCAAAATTTTCTTTAATATGCTCTATTTTTGTGTAATTTCTAATTGCATAGTTTCTGTTATAATTAAATTCCCCCTACCCAACCCAGTTCCCTACAAATTTTTGTCCCACCCCTTCCAAAAACGGTGTAAAAATTCCCCCAGATCATTTTAGTATGTGCATTGTTTTCTCTCCCCCACCCACCCATCGATTGTCAAAATCTGGAACCCCACATAGTCATTTATTTTGAAAACCACCCACCTAATGGGAATTTTGTAACTTACGGGCATTGTTGACGTGTTTATACATTGAATGGGTTCGTAAAGGGTAGATGTTTTCATCTCTGAAACATCCAAATCTTTCGAATTCAAATTAATTTGTTCATATACATTCTTTTTAAAATATTCCACCATCTGTCCCGCGGTTTTCCCCACTCCAAACATCTGTAGGGTTTTATTTTCATCCGCTTTTTTTTCCAGTGCATTTTGATAACATCCCGGAGATCAACCCAAAACACTTTCCTAATTTGATTATTATATATTTTTCTCATGTCAAATGGTCCCCCTTTCCCACACACACCACAAGCAATTCTTTCCGACTTTATAGTCGATGGAATAGGCTCCGGCTGGCCATGTGTCTCGCCTACAGCTTATTTCTCTTTTCCCCCAAAATCCCACATTCTTTCTAGTTTTTTGTCCCCTGAAACAACCATTTGTGATTGTCTCTTGTTTATTGTATAATTGTTATAAGTTGATCTTTAAAAATGCACTTTCGATTCGTTTTTTCAATACCATCAAATAAACGATTTCGAATCGGAATTCTTGTTTTTTTTTTGTATTTCACATTTGCCAAAAACTTTGAATAATCAACCTGAACCGGTCTTCTTTGCCAAATCCCATCAAAATGCTTCCTTTATTCTCACTTTCTCTAACTTTGACTTTGGAACACCCTTTTTCTACTTTTAAAACCAAATTGTGTCCATTTTCAAATCATCTAGAATTCCAGTTTTTTCACCCTAATTAAAATACTGTCTACAATTTCTTTCTTGAAGGTTTTTTTCTAATGGACAACCAACAAACTAAAGTTGTTCCTTTGAAACAATTTCTTCCAATTTGCCGCACTGAACTTAATCTTCCGAAATACTGAGGATAAATGAGAGAGATTAGAGATATCGAAGAATAATAATAATTTCTTATTATATTATTTATGTGTTTTTGGTTGGTTGTATTATAATAAATACAATCACTGAAGAGAACCTGTCCAACATTTCATTTCTGAAAATTTCTCCTTTTTTTGAAGTTTGAAATTTTTATGTTTTTTTTCGGTGGAACTTTTTTTGAGGCAAACTTTCGCTAACTTTCTCACACGTTTCAATGAACAATTTAAATAAAATAAATAAATTGTCATTTTCCCTCAATTTTGTTTCTTATGTCCCTTTAAAAGTATTATTTTCCCCTTTTTTTCCGAAAAAAAGAAAATGAGAAGCCTAATGATCACTCACTAATTAATCAAATCATAAACATTTGAAATTACGTAACACTGGAGAAAAACTGGATTTCTTTTTGGAGATAATATACTTTTGAGGATAAATGTTATCAATTATTTGGCCTTTCACTTTTTTGTTTCGAAATGAATATGTTTGGCGTCAAAAAACATTGCCACGTTTTGAGATCTGGAAATTTAAAAAAATTCGGATTTAAAAATTATTAGAGTCAAAACACAACATTTCCAACTTTATTTGACAGACTATTTTTTTGCCACGTGTCGAAAGTTTTTCGAAGCTAAATATTTCGAATTTTTAAAATCGGAAATTTCACGTGGCTTATTACCCGAAATTAAAAATGAATCTCAAAAGCTTCTTCTGGCACAAAACATGTTTTTTTGCAAAAATTGTTGAATTTTTTGTCACTGTATGTTTCTAATTTTCACATTTTGATACTTCTTGAGCTTTCTATTCTTTTTCATTGAAAAATATAATTGCGCAATTATTCTGTCGGTTATGTAACACTTCTCCTTTTTTTTTTGATATCAACATCGATGATTAGGGGAGAAAGTTCTGTTTTTTCCCTTTTTTTCGACCAAAAAAAAGCGAAAAAATAAACGATATTCCAGTTGGTCAAACAAAATATATCTATAAAAACAAGCATTTTTCAGACAAAAAAAGTTTTTTTTTTCTTTTTGGAAAATGTGTTGTAACACTATGTATTTTTGATATATGTTTTGATATATATTTTATTGTTATTTCATGATTCAGTCAGTCAGTGATTTATTTATTATGTAGATCAGAAAAATAATCTTCTACAGTACTTAATCTTTGAAAGAAAAAAGCTTCCATTATGAGATGATTCAGCACTACTATTGTAGTACGGTCACAGTTTTTTCAGATGTGCTTTTCTCAATTTCTATGTCAGCCCTAGAACAATATATCTGAAATAAAGTCATATTCTTCAAATTTTTCAAAACTATAGTTTTTCGAAATGGAATTCTTGCAACAAAAAATTTGCAATTGAAAACTTAACTGCAAAGTTTTTTAAAACCTTTATTTTTCTCTTTTCCTGCATCACCTCCAGATCCTGATGAAATAATCTCTACAGTAACCCTCAAGAAAAATGTTCCATTAGTGATTTACATGAATTTCTTTCTTTTTTTTTACAACAACAATATTATTTTTAGATGTTTCGAAATGTTTTTTCCTCACTTTTTCTCCTTTTTTTTCACTTTTCACCGATTTCATGCTAATTCGCATTTAGTGAATTCCTCGATTTAATAAATGTGGGAATACTGTTTTTTGGCGGAGGGAGGTTACTGTACTACAAAATGAGGTTTGATTAGTTTTTTTCTTGAAAAATTGGTATTTGTGGATCAAAAACAGGAACCTCTTGAAATAACCTAGAAAATATTGTTGAAATTTTAAACTCACTGAAACGATGACATAAATGTGGATTTCTTCTCCCGTGAAGCAATAATTATTTTTTTTTGAAATGATTTCTCGATTGCAATAATATACGTATACAGATTTTTTTAGTTCACGCTAAAAATATTTTTTGCCAAAAAATTAAAACTGATTTTTAAACTTTTCTAATTAATTTTCACTTTGAATTTCAAGCATAAAACTTATCAAAATTTGAAGATTTGAGAAATCAAAGTGAACCTCTTGAAATTTTCCAAATCAAACTTTCCCAGTCTTTTCGAGTAGCGTAATTTTTATTCTAAAAAATTTACAAATTCATTTTCAAAATAAAATTCAGAATCCTGATTTGATTTTCAGATTTCACTCCTGCCAGTTTCCAAAAAGATCCCTTCATTTATTTATCATTTTTCAAAAAAAAAACATGTTGAAATCTGATCACCTAAAATGAAAGAACCACACCCTTTTAGTCATTTTTTGAGAGGAAAACTTTTTTTCAAATTTTATTTTGCAAAAAAAAGTGAAACAGAGATTTACCGGTTTCAAATATTCTCGACAAAAATTTATATTTTTTGTAAGCCGAGTTTTTTCCCATAAAATCTAAAGTATATCTGATTGGGTGTATCTACGTTCAGAGTATTTTGGGTGTTTCCAGTTACCTTCAAAAAACCACACCCAAAAATATATTATCATCCATTTTTGGGAAAGTGGGCGGGGCGGGGTTGCGATGATTTTCCGCGCGCGCAACAATTACACTTTTCGCCCTCCGAACAGTTATATGCATAATTGGACACAAATCTGGTTACTTTTTCTTTTTTTTGCGGCAACATTTTTTTGGACAAAAATTAGCCTTTTTCTTTTCTTTTCTTATCATTTCATTTATTTTTTTCCGAAAAGATAATTTCGCGGAACTTGATTTCTGAAATCAATTCCTTTTCCCAATTTCATATCAGTGTGTTTTTAGTGGAACCTGATTTCTTCCCAAATTTTTCCTTGATTTCCTAAATTTTATTTTTGCAGGCAGAATGGTGGAAAGGTGGACACCAATTTTGGTGTTGCTACTTCCAATTTTGGTAACTGCCGCTAATTATCAGCAAAGGCATACTTATTGTGAGTTTTATTTTTTTTGGGAAAAGGGGGAGGGTTTTTGGATTTTTGAGAAAAATTGAGGGTCTCAAAATATAACGGATAGATTTGAGAGCAAGTTGAAAATGTTTCAAAAAATAATTTATTTTTAATTTTATTTCAGTTTTTATTCCCGTTTCAGTTTCAGATTTTATTTTATTTAAAATGATGTTCTTAACTTTTGAACCTAAGGAAATTTTTTTCTAAATCAAAATTCTCAAAAAAATGCAGTTCAAAATTTTCACGTGTTTTTTTGGTCCAAAAAAACTTTTCGAAACTTTTTTCCATCAGATCGAAATTCGAATTTTAAAAATCCTCGTGTAAAATTAGCCTGCTTCCAAATTTTTTGAGGGAAAATCGAGCGGGTTTCATTTTTCAAAATTCTCAAAGCCACGTTTCATAATGTTCTAAAAATTGGATTTGCAATATACCACGTGGTTAATCAGTTGAAACGTGAATTTATGAAATTTATCTGAAAAAGTTAAATTTTTTAAAGCCACGTGAGCTTTTTTCCTAGAAAAAATCAAAAATTTAATTTTCCAAATAAAAATTAATTTTTAAATTTCTGCGCTTCAAAATTAGGCTAATTTCTTTTTCTATTGTAATTTTCAATTTTTGAATCGTTCCAAATCTTTTGTCAACACAATTTTTGAAACACCGTGTTGACCACAATCTATTATTATTATTATTACACAATAGAGACATCAGAAGAAAATCCCACGAAAATGTTTTTTTCTTCTTTTTTGGCTGCTGCCTGCCAATGATGAGATTTAGTGTAAAAAGGTGTGTCTTTTAGTCGGTGACAAAAATGGGCAATTTTTGGGTGTGTCTTCAATTTCTTCCCTTCGTTTTTAGTTTCTTCTTCTGAAACTAATGTGACCTTGAATAGTTTAGTTGTTGTTGTGGTAAATAAATATAAAATAAAATAAATCGAAAATGAAAAGAGAAAGAATTGGCGAGAGAAAAAAGAAGAGAAAAAAGGAATGAGAAGGAGATAATGAAAATCGTATAGTTAATGAATGAATGAGTAAGGGATTGCCATTGATAAATAGTTTAAGATTTTTTTTTTGAAAAAAGAACTTCTGGAAAATGAAGACTTCCAAAAAAGGGCAAAAAGTTAAAAATAAGCTTTTTTTGCAGCTAGTCTTCAATGTCGAGTCAATGATCCACTTTCGTGTAATCAAGAAAAGAGCGAGGTAAATTTTGAAATCTGAAAATTAGTTATGACGTGGCAAGATTTGAACTGTGAGCAAAAGTGATAGTTTTTTTCAATTTTGTATTTTTTCAAAAGAAAAACTTTTTCGATTCTGGAAAATATCAAAACTTTTTAGAAATTCAAAATTTGAAATTTTCTGAAAATGTAATTTGCCACGTCATAATTTGAATATTCTTCTCCTAGGTTTGTGTATTTGTAAATGGTCAATATCGATGTGAATGTCCAGTTGGAGTATCTCGATTACCCGATGGCCGATGTCTTATGGTAAATGAATGTGCTCGACCATCTTTAAATGCCTGTCATAAAGATGCCGCTTGTATAGATCTTGCAGAAGGTTATACTTGTCGATGTAACACAGGATTTGCTGATGTTTCACCAGACAAAGTTAATAAACCAGGAAGAATGTGTCAAAAAACAGCAAATGAATGTGGACAAAAATCAACTTATGGTGTAGATTGCGATGAAAATGCAGCATGTGTTGATACACCAGAAGGATTTCAATGTGTTTGTCAACCAGGATTTGTTGATGTTTCAACTTCAATCGCCAAATTACCTGGAAGAAAATGTGTTGAAAGTGTTAATGAATGTACAAATGGTCAAGCTGATTGTTCAAAAGATGCTGATTGTTTTGATCGAGCTGATGGATATGAATGTAAATGTCGACCTGGTTTTGTAGATGCTTCACCAAATAATGATAAATATCCAGGAAGAGTTTGTAATAAACCAAAATCACCAGAATATTATGGTCAACAAAGTAGACAACCTCAATGCTCAGATGCTTCTCCTTGCGGACCAAATGAAGAATGTCGATTCAATCCAGCCGGCGAAAAAGTTTGTCAATGTAGAAGAGGATCTGTTCAACAATCAAACGGTGTTTGCAAAGTTTTTAGTCAATGTGAACAGAATAATGAATGTGATAAGAATGCATTCTGTTCAAATACTTATGACGGAGCAAAATGTCAATGTAAAGCGGGATATTTGGATGTGAGTCCAGATGTTGTTAAATTGCCGGGAAGAAAATGTCAACAAGTTGTGAATGAATGTGCCGATGGAAGTCATGATTGTTCACATAATGCAGATTGTCAAGATACACCAACGGGATATTTGTGCTCGTGTAAAAAAGGTTGTATTGATGTGTCATCAAGATATGATTTATTGCCAGGAAGAAAATGCAGTGTTGGTGAGTGAAATTTGGAAAATTAGCAAGTGTGATTTAACTTCACTCTAACTTTTTAACAATTTGACGAGAGTGTGTTTTAGAAATACAATGGAAATGGTCTTGGATTTGAAAAAAACCATAGATTTTTTGAATTGTAGTCTGATTAGAAACATTGAAGATCATTATTTTTGAAAAATGTAGTCTAAAATTGAACGCTCAAAATCAGGAAGTGCATAATTTAAAAATCTTCCAGTAAATAATATCGGTTTTAAAAAATCTCCATCTTTATCTTCAAAACTTTTTCGATTGACATTTTAATAACCCTCTAACATTTTCACCATATAACCCATTTCAGCCGATTCCCAGAATCCATATCAACCAGGTAAGTTACTGTATGCTTCTCCTCATTTTTTCAAATTTTATTTTGCTATCCCGCATCCGCATGTACAATACAAGCTTCTCCATCCTACTAGCTCAATAAAATCAATAGAAAACCTATTTTTTTCAGCCGCCAATCAATGTTCTGATAAATCTTTGAATAGCTGTGATGAGAATGCAGATTGTGTTCAATTACCAGATGGATATACTTGTAAATGTTTTGCTGGATATGTTGATGTCTCTTCAAATGCCAATCTACCTTCAGGAAGAGTTTGTACACTTTCAACCGCTTGTCCAGCTCAACCAACAGATCTTGTTTTCCTTATCGATGGATCGGGATCAATTGGAAGTTATGTGTTCCAAACTGAAGTTTTGAGATTCCTCAAAGAATTCACCGAACTTTTCGATATTTCTCCACAAAAAACAAGAGTATCAGTTGTTCAATATTCTGATCAAATTCGTCACGAATTCGGTTTGGATAATTATAATGATCGAAAATCTTTGCAAAATGCTATTACAAATATCGAATATCTTACTGGATTAACTAGAACTGGAGCAGCTATTGAACATGTTGCAAACGAAGCATTCAGTGAAAGAAGAGGAGCTCGACCAGTTGGACAAGTTAGCAGAGTTGCTATTGTTATTACTGATGGAAGATCACAAGATAATGTAACTCGACCAGCAAATATTGCAAGATCTCAAGATATTCAAATTTTCGCAGTTGGTGTTACAAATCATGTTTTGGATACTGAATTGGAAGAGATTTCTGGAGCTAAAGATAGAACTTTCCATGTTTCTGGTTTCGAAGATCTCAATACCAGATTAAGAAGTGCAATTCAACGTGTTGCTTGTCCACATCAAAGTAATGAAGATACATTTAACAAGGGACCATGTGATCCAAACAATCATAATGGTTGTGATAGATCTTTGAATCAAGTATGCACTTTGGTAAATGGTAAACCAGTTTGTGGTTGTCCACCAGGATTCGATATTCATCCAGTTACAAAAGTTTGTGGTGGAGATGTTTGTAATCCAGAAATTGCAACATCTTGTCCAGATCCGGAAATTTGCGAGAAAACACCTTTTGGAAACTGGAGATGTACTTGTCCAGCTGATTTGGGATGGAGAGATCGATTGACTGGAGTTTGCAGTTAGTTTTTTTTTATTTGTATGGGGATTTTGTAAACAGCGCAAACATTTTTAGAAAAAAATTAAGACGTGGCAGATTTGTAATTTGAATTTTTAAAAATGTTGCATTCTGAACCCTGGAAAATTCTAGCTCACGACAGCGCAAAATCACCCTACAAATTTTCAAAATTTCTCAAAAGTTCTGAAACCGAAATTCAATTATCTATCAAATAGAATTTCATGCAAAACCTCCTGATATTAAAAACTTTTAATTTTCAGAAATCGGAGAGAAACCAACAACATCAGATTCAACTGATGAATGTCATCCAAATGATATTCATAGTTGCCCACCAAATTCTAAATGCGAAAAAGGAGCCGGAGGAGAATTCATTTGTAAATGTGATGATGGATTTGTTAGAAACGGACAATCGAACAAATGCGAAGCTCCAGGAACATGTGATCCAAGAATTCCAGATTCATGCGATGCTCGCAAAAAAGAAAAATGTTTGCCAAATCTTCTCGGTGGATTCTCTTGTCAATGTGATCGTTTCCACAAAAGACATCCAGTCACTGATATTTGTTTGATTGATGAATGTTCAGCTGGAACACACGATTGTGATCAAAATGCAAAATGTACCGATACAGATGAATCATATCTTTGTAATTGTAATGTTGGTTTCCTTGATAAATCACCAGAACAACATAAGAAACCAGGAAGAGTTTGTTCAAAACAACGAAATGAATGTCTTGATGGAACACATAATTGTTCAATGAATGCTGATTGTATTGATCATCCTGATGGATTCCTTTGTCGATGTCGCGAAGATTTTGTGGATATTTCACCAAATCCACATGCTTTCGGAGGAGTTGATTGTCGTGCTTTGGTAAATGAATGTCTTCTTCCTGGAGCAACAACTTGCAGTGAAAATGCGATTTGTATCGATACTCGTGATTCTTACAAATGTCAATGTAAAGAAGGATTTGTGGATCATGATGAACTTCGAAATCCTGGCAGAACTTGTAAGAAATTGAATCAAATTTGTGAAAGTGGAAAACATGATTGTGACAAAAATGCACGATGTGTTGAAAAGGGAGCAAATGATTATGAATGTGTTTGTAATTCTGGATTCATTGATAAATCACCACTTCCAAGTAGAACTGGAAGAAAATGTGTTGAACCAATTTGTTCGGATGAAACAAAACACACTTGTCATTCAGCAGCAATTTGTGAAGAAAATGATGAAGTCGAAGATAAATACACTTGTAAATGCCGTGATGGATATATTGATATTGGAGACAAAAAAGATGGAAGAAATTGTAAAGAACTTGTGAATGAATGTTTGGATGCTTCATTGAATTCTTGTGATGCGGCAGCAACTTGTATTGATTTGGATGATGGATATACTTGTAAATGTCCACTTGGATCAAAAGATGAATCAGCTGATTTGGAAAAATTGCCAGGAAGAAATTGTAAGGGATTGGTTAATGAGTGTAATATTCCACATTTGAATAATTGCTCGCATTTTGCCACGTGTCACGATTTGGAAGAAGGATATGAGTGTAAATGTAAACCAGAATATCATGATCAAAAACCAGAACAACCCGGAACTGTTTGCAAATTCAGTGAGTTAAAAAACAATTCTTCTCCCTCCAAACCATACAAAATTTTCAGTCATAAATGAATGCCTCGCTGAAAATCTCAACGACTGCAGTGTAAATGCTGAATGTATCGATAAAATCGACGATTATGAATGTAAATGCAAATCACCACATCAAGATATGCTTTTGTCGAGTCCAGGAAGAGTTTGTCGATTCAATGAATGTTCGGATCCAAAATACAATGATTGTCACAAAGATGCGAATTGTATTGATACCGATGATAGTTATACTTGTCAATGTAAAGAAGGATATTTCGATGAAATCGCAGATATCAATCGACCAGGAAGAACTTGTATTGAAGTTGGATTAATTATTGAACAACCAAATCAACACGAGCCAGAAACTACACCAGATCCAAATTTGGTGAAATGTGGAAATGATAAATGTCGATTGGATTTGGGAGAAGTTTGTGTTGGTGGATCGAAATGTGAATGTCGACCGGGAGAAAGTCGCGATTCAGATGATGAAAAATGTGTGCCTGTTACAACAATTCCACTTGTTGTTAAAGTCGAAGAAATTGACGGTGAACCAATTCATTACACAACTGATTATTCAAAACCAGAATCTCGTCATCATGTTGAAATTTCTGATGCTGTTAACAAAGCAGTTCGAAAGATTATTCCAAGAACTGATGTTGCTCCAAGATTTGTTACCACCGATGTCAAATATGTTACAAATCCAAAAGTTGTTGATAGTGATTGGGATAAAGGAGTTCTTGTTAATTCAACAATTAAACTTGCTGGCAAAGAAGAAATCGATAAATGCAAATTATACAAACAAATAACTGATATTGTCAAAGAAATGGGTGGAAGAGTTGATAGAGTTACATTAGGAGATAGTGATAAATTAGATCCATGTGGAACACAAGATGATGATAATAATAAAAAGAATGGAATTCGATGTGGAGATACATTCTGTTCTCCAGACCTTGGCGAAGAATGTATTGCTGGAAAGATTTGTGGATGTCCAAAAGGAATGAAACGAAAGGATTCAAGTAGTCCATGTAGAAATGTTGAATCGTGGAATCTTCCACTTTATGTTATTCGAGATGGTCATGAAAAGATCACTTATTCTCCAAATCTTGCAAATCCATTGGATGATAATTATAAATCATTGGTTTCGAGATTCGAAAAAGGAGTTGGAGAAAGTTATGATAAAACACCATTGAAATCTGGATTCGTTACTGCTGAAGTAAATGAGATTGAAAAACCAGAAACAAGAAAGAAGATTTGGGGAGATAATGGAATTCTTTACAATTTCACAACTCATTTTGTTCGAGGAACTGTTGGAGAACCATCAACTGTTTTCACTGATCTTATTGAATATATTACGAAAAAGAATGATTTCGAAGTTGGAACATCAAAACTTTATATTTCACCAGATCAATTGAATCCATTCTCAAGTTGTTATAAATCCGATTGTCATCCAGATGCAATTTGCAAAGAAGATGGAAAAGGATATACTTGCTCTTGTCCAGACGGATTCCGTGATTTGAATCCAATCAAACCCGGAAGAAATTGTTTGAGTTATCGAGGAGTAAATGAATGCGAAAAACCAGAATTGAATGAATGTTCACCACATGCAAGATGTATTGATATGGATTATTTATACAAATGTGAATGTATTAAACCATATGTCAATTCTGCTGAAAAAGATGCACTTCCTGGATCAGTTTGTTCAATCGATTATTGTTCCGATGTCAATTTCTGCCCATTGAATTCAACTTGTGTTAATGTTGATGAACAGGTAATTGAGGGACCGTGTAAAAGGAAGAGGGGTGAGGAATTATCAGGTTTAGTTCAAACTTTAAAAAACTTTGAGAAACACCACCCTTCTCTCAATGCTCGAAATTTCCAAATTAATAAGATAAAGTTTAATCCTGATATCCCTCCCCTTCTCGTTTCAGAATCCCCGCAATTCCAACTTCTATCTTTTCTATCCTAGCCCATCTCCTCAAATTCTTCTATATCTAATTTTCAATTTCAAAACTAACCTCTTCTTAGAACACCTTTCTATCTACCCATTTTCAAAGACTTATAATTCACAGGCAAAATGCGATTGCAAAGCTGGATTCGTTGATATTCGAAAATCCGATCATTTATCCGATGCTGGACTTGGCGATGCAATTTGTTTGCGATCATCTGATGTTGATGAGTGTGCTTTAGGTCTTCATAATTGTAGTGCAGCTGCTTTATGTATTGATAAGAAAATTGGATATGATTGTAAATGTCAAGATGGTTATGAAGATGGTAATCCATCACTTCCTGGAAGAATTTGTGCTGCTTCACTTTGTGGTCTTTGTAATGGACATGGTGATTGTATCCACGATTCTCATTCATCAAATGTTACTTGTGCTTGTCTCGATGGTTATACTGGAGAATTCTGTGAAACCGCGCCATCAAATGCTGGTTTGATTTTGATGACAATTCTTGCACTTCTCTTCCTTCTTCTTACTCTTCTTTGTTGTCTTTACATGTGTGCAAGATGTAGATGTTTTGGTGCCAGAGGAAAACATTCAAGTGGATTAGGAAGTGAGATTCTCGAACCAACTTATATACCAAGGCCGACTTATATCAAGGGAAATACTGCTGATTATGGTCAAATTGTTCATCCAGGAAACCTTGATGGATATCTCGATGGTTTGTCAATGTCTTCCGATGGAAGTTCGATCGAAGAAATTGAGAGAAGAGTTACAACTGATGTTACAACAAGAGAAGTTCGAACAACAACAGTTCGAGATGAAAGTGGAAATATTGTTAGTCAAACAATTTCTCATAGTAATGGAGCATCTGGAGCAGCTGGTGGAGCAGCCGCTAGTAGTTATGCAGCTGGAGAAACTGAAACTGAACAATATGGAATGATATCATCTGATCATTATAAAACATCAGCTTCGGAAGCAATGGATGCTGCTATGTCAGCATCTGCATCACAATCAAGAGGAGCATATAATCAAAGTTATCAAAATAGAAGTTATGAACATGGATATGATTCGGATTCTTCTGCTGACACTGATGCCGGACATGCGACATACGATAGAACAACTAGATCGAACACGGTGAGTTAAAAAATATTGAAGCTGTGCACAGTCATCAAAACTTTTGAAAAAAATATACAATATAATTTTTAGGCGCATGACTTCGAACCCGGAACAGATCCTCGAACTGGAGTTGAGAGAACTAAGCGTGAATTTGTAACAACAACAAAGGCTGAAGAAGTCAATTATTTCTAGATTTCCAACTAAATACTTTTATAGATCATAATTCGGTGCATTTTATCCCCTATTTCTCCCTCAAATAATTTCCCCTATTTCCCAAATAAATACGAAGTAATTTACGCTAGCTAACATTGTAAATAAGTATATTCTTTGTTTTTTTTTTCCAATTTTTGATTTGCTCAACGAAACCCTTCAGTTACTTTCAAACCTTGAAACAAACTGCCATTTTTTGTATTTATTTCTCAACCAATGAAAATTTTCAGTTTTTTTTGTTTCTTGATAAAAATAAACTTTCAGGATTTCTACATTATTCAAACGTACCTTTTTTTCGTCGTTCACAATCCCAGAATTCCTTCAGCTAGCTGACGATTACTTCTTGAACTGCTTCTTCTTCTAGCCCAAGTGTTGATAAAACTCATAGGATATCTGAAAATTACAAGAGTTGGAGGGTTTTTGCTAGCTTTCAAATTTCAAAAATTCAAAAACAAAAAAATTAGGAGAGCACAGAGAAAAAGATGAAAGTGCGCTCTAGCGGACAGTGGCGGCATTTTTCTTTTTCAAATCTTTGTTTTATTTTTTTTTTCGCGCAATTTTTTTCTCGCCGAAAAACTCAACCAACTCTTGTTATTTTCAGGTATCCTATGAGTTTTATCGAAACTCATCAAGCTATAAAATCATTTCAAGAAGGAATCGCCTGCTCAGAATGCGAAACTTCAAAGAAAGATTTGCAATTTCTTGGAATCTCGTGTAAACATGCATTTTGCTGGGATTGTATCAATAAAATGACAGGAGACACCAAGAAATCAAAGGCAAAAACACTTTGTAGAAGATGTGCGATGGAATTGAATTTGAATAAAATCAGTGGAGCTACGATTTTGAACAATTGTCATAATCTTCTCGGAGAACTTCAGGAATATTTGGAGAAATATGAGAAAAACAAAAAGACAATGACAAAAGAAAGTTTGGCTTGCACACAAAGGATGATGGAAAATTTCGATTTGAACGCTGGGCAAAAGCAAAGAACCGTTGATGAATTTTTGATGACCCAAGCTGCGTTTCCCGACGATGCGAGTTCGACAGACGATGATGGTCCTAGAACTTCTTCACTTAGCCCAGAACTTGATGCTTTTACTGAGTATACAAATCCGAAGCTAGTGAAAAGTGTTGAAAGACCAAGAAGAAGTTCAGTTAAACGACAAGCATCGCCAAAAGAAAATATAGCAAAACGGGCAATGAATTTCGATTTGTTTAGTTCGCAAATTCCTGAAAAACCATCAAGTCTTTTAACACCGTTTGTAAATGTAAGTTTTTGTCAAGCTCATGAAAACTCAAAGAAATTCATAATAATTTCAGCGCCGAAAAACAGAATCTGCCGCAAGTTCTGCTTCAAATCTCGGACCTGTCGCACTTTTTGCAGACCCTCTGAAATCCTCGAAAAAAGATGATTTATTCTCGAAAAAAGTCTCGCAACCAAGAAGAACAATTTCATCAAAAATGGATGAATCATCTGAGAATTCAACATCTTCTCGATTTTCAACAGGAAGATTAAGATCAGAAAGTCCAGCAAGTTTCGATAAGATTAGTGGAAACAATCGTCGTAGCTCATTCGGAACTCGTCGCGGTGAAGTTGTCATCATAAACTCAATTCTTCAAAATCTTCTCCCCCAACTAAGATCTGCTATCGAAGCCGGAACTTGTGTGAACGAACGAGACTCCGGTAAAACGCCTCTTTATATTGCAGTTCAACAGGAAAATTTGGAGGCTGTGAAGATTTTGGTGGAAGCTGGAGCTATTATAAATGCGAATTGTGATGTGACTTTTGAGACTGTTTTACATGAAGCTGTTAGAAGGAAGAATTATGAAATTGTTGATTTTTTATTGTCAAAAGGAGCAAGTATCAAGGTAGGAGAATAAAAAAAACAACTGTTTTTAATCACTAAAAGCCTATGACGTGGCAATTCTCAGTCCCCTTTTTCAATTTCCTCATTTTTCCCCCAATATATTTCAGGCTAAAAATAGTTGGCAAAAAACACCGGAAGATCTAATTTCGAAGGATGATTTGAAAATGCGAAAAATATTCGATCGATTCCGAAACAAACACATGCTTCAGCCAGGTAAAAATTCCCTGAAAACATTTTTTTTTCCTTATAAAAAATTATGAAAATGTTTGCAGTGATTCCACCGCGCCGCCCGAAAATCTCATTCGTTCAATTGACTGACGAAACAATGTTGACAGACATCGAAAAGGCAAAAGTTCCCGGAAAAATTAATCTTGTCTCAAAAGAAATGGACGGTGTTAGTCACTATGTTGTCAGAATTGATGCGCGGACAAAAGTTCTTCGACTCACCAAAGATTTTTTGGGGCCGATTTTGAAGGCGATTATTCGACCGGGTTTGGTGGTTAGTTTGGAGTGGATTTTTGCGTGTATTTCGAATGAGAAAAAAGTGGATGATGATCGAAATTATATGGTGAAAAAGGTTCGATGGATGGATGGTCCGATAATTGAAGGATCGATTCAGGAATGGAAAAAAACTGATGATCGAATGACACCAAAATTATTTGCTGGTTGTAAATTCTTCTTTCTTCGCGCAAAATATTCATTTTTAGGTAAATGTTTCTGGGAAAATTGTGGGGTTTAAAAATCTAAAAACTGAAGGTCTAAATTATTAAAAATTCCTAATTTTCCCCCATTTTTAAGACCGTGTGACCCTTGTGGATATTTGTCGCGCTGGCGGTGGACAAGTTTTTTCGCGTGAACCACTCGTTGACAAAAACGACCCGCCACCGTTTCACAATTCAAATTTGGCACCAATTTTCGTGGTTTATAGTCTGAACCATGATGTGCCGGAAAAATATCGTGATTCCACAAAATTTACACTTATTTGCGATCAATGGATAATTGAAGCGATTTTGGCTTTTTCATTGGCCGCGAATCCATATTAAACACAAAACCTCAATTATTTTTTCCTGTGAATAGTATAATAAAATTTTTATCCCCTTCTTTTTCTCATTTTGAAAAACATTCCACTAGAATTTGAAAAAAAAATTGCCTGATCTCGGGCGGGCTCGAACCGCCGGCCTTCTGTGTGTTAGACAGATGTGATAACCACTACACCACGAGATCGCATGAGAAACTTATTTTGCAAGGTTGTTTTATTATCGCTCTCTTCTTTTTTGGTTTTCATTTTTTTTTTGCCAAACAACAACGAGTCATTAACAATTCTATTGGGAATGAAAAGACAATTGCTCCTTCGCTTCACTAATTATTCGAAATTTAAGATTTTTCGGATCGGATACTGTAGATTATTCTAAATTTAGATCGAAACATGTTCGTTTAGAATACGGTGGGCGTAATACTTGAACCAAAAAAAAGATGAAAATGCTTGAGGGATTTAATGAGAAAAATCGTGTTCTCTGGAAAAAATGAGGGGATTTATGTTGTTATTTTTTGACGACGACAAGATGAGCCAAATGGGAAAATCTAAAGGAATTTTGATTGAAAAGCTGATTTTTGTGAGCTAAGAGTGTTTCTTGAATCTCGAGGTCACGCAGAATAGCGCGCAATTTTTAAAAATACGGTAGCTTCCATAGAACGTGAAAAGTCGGATATTGTAGTAATGCAAAACTAAATTAGCACAGATTTATCAGATTTTTGAAATAAAAATCTGAAACTTATTGTCCTAACTCCCATTTTTGTTGTTATAAACTGATTTTGTTCCGAGCAAAATACGAGATTTTTTTGCAAAGAAAAAATCTAATCGGATTTCCTGATAAAACACCCTCTCATATATATTTTCAGCCAAATATCATTCTACGTCACAACACACTCATTTCTTCTCTATTTTCTGACTTTTTCTCTGCGTCTCATTCTCCGCCCAATTTCCCATATCTTCTTCGAGCAAGACAAATAAGGCAGAGCTTCTTCTTCTTCTTCTTTTTCTCTTCTTTTTCGTCTCGCCGCCGCCGCGAGCCAAAACCGCCAATTTTTATTTTATTTATATTTATTTCGAAGAAGCTTTGAGCAACAAAAATAATTTCAGATGGAAAAAACCAATTTTGACACGCTGCCACAACAAGACTATGAGTTAACAGATGTCGAGATTCAACAATTGAAGGTAAGCGATTTTTTTAGATGGGTGGAGGGGATTTAAATTTATAGGGGTTTTTTTTACTACCGAAAATTATAATAACGTACTAAGCATTTAATCTGACGACAACTCAGCCGCCCTCAAACAAACTATGGCAAGTGCCAAGACCCGTTCAATGTCGGTTGCAGAAAACTTATACAAAGCCCGAAATCTCCAAATTCAAAAGAAATGGTTACGATTCATTTTTGAAAACTTGAAATTCTATGCTCTACGGAGCTCATTTTCTCGATAACAATTGTTTCGGTAGCGAAAACCCGATGCGTATAAATTTTTTCCAAAAAAAACCTATCAATTTTTTATTACCTACCCTCAATTTTAAATATAATATATGTTTCCCCACGAAAATCCAATCAAATTCATCATTCGACATCACATAAAATATACAATTTCAACCCGGGAAAAATCCATATATTCTACTCGTTTTTTGTGGTCCCCAGAGCGTATTTAGTTATTCATTGGAGATGGCACAAAAAAGTGTCGTTTTTCGCAAAAAATGCCACTTTTTCGGCACAAAACACAGAAAAGAAATTTAGACAAAAGTTTTCTAAATACAGTTTTTTTCGAAAAAAAAACTATTGTTTCTTTTTTTGGTTGTGAATAAATCACGAAGAGAATTTCATTGCCACGTCATAGGGCCGAGATATCGAATTAAAAATTAGCAAGAAAAAATTCCGAGAAAAATCTCGCAAGATGAATTATTCATATTATGAATAATTTATCTGAAATTCTAATTTGTGATCGATAAAAACTTTCAGACAAGGTACCTAACTTAAAATATCTTACAATAAGTCTTGAAAGGCTTGAAATAGTTTTGGATATGGGATTAAGTTGAGATTGTCTGGGCTCAAAATTCGTCAAATTTCAAGCACATTTTAGTTTTCACTTTTCCACCACAGCTAATCCTAACCCAACCTAAAAACAATTGAAAAACTCCATTTTTTTAGGATCACAATCAAAAACGAGTGAAACGTGTTGTTGGTTATGTTGCAGTCGTAATGACAATTTTATCATTGGCTCTTGTCGCATTTTCGTTGGCTCTTGGAAGAAAAATCGATTTAATGGGTGAGTTTGAAATTTGAGAAACAAAAAAGAGGAACTTCTGATCCTGATCCTATATTGAATTTCAAATCAAGTTTTTTTTTTGAAATTCGAGAATTCTGAGAAACCGGAAACTGAAAGAAGTTATTTTCAGTGGAGCAAAAAGTCGAGGAACGAATGGAAAATTTTAACCAACAAATGACATATCTCAATTTAACGGAAACACGTCGAAATAATTCTTGATCTACAGTAACACAATCCAAATAATACTGTAGTTTGTTGGTTTTTATTACGGGTTTTCCTTTTCTTCAAAATTCCATGTAAATATGTATTTTGTATGTTTTTTTTCGACGATAAAAAGGGATTATTCATAAATATTTTGTTGGTGGTATTTTTTGTACTTTTGTTATTTTCGTATAATGTCAAGAACATTGGTTAGTTTAAAGATGTTCGTTTGGATTTTTGTGATAAAAATTTGACATGCTAATCAACGTGATGTATTCGAAAAATATCAGCGCTCGACTACAGTAACGTCTGCGATGTTGCTCATGTTATCTTACTTATGTAAACCAATTTGGAGAGATCTACAGTACCTCAAAAAAAGCGTATATCTTACGGGTTGCACGTATTAATTCGCAGGTGCGAAGGGAGCAACAGTACCTCTCGGAAAAATCATTGCTCATTTTAGCTAGCTAACACAGAATGTTAAAAAAGATCTCCAAATATCCCAAAACTCACCGAAAAATCGTTCAAAAGTCTTCGCACAAAGTTCACATAGAAAGCATAGGATTAGGATTATTTTCAGACCGATTAGCAAATACTAAACATCAAGAAATGACTGAAAAATGAGTGACCTGCCTGATAAAAAAAAAATAAAAACGTGAACATTAATTTTTTCAAAAAATCTTTATTCAAAAAAAAAAACCCGTGAAAAATAGGAATCGTAACGAAATATTTGTTTTGTTTTCTTTTCAAAGAAACAATCTGTGATAAAATAAAAAGAAACAGAAAATGAATTACACCATTTTAGGTTCAGGTTCAGGTTTGAACAAAAACGCGCAAACCGAATCTTTGTGCACTTTTTGTTTTTTTCTCAACATTGCTCGTGGATCATCATTGAATGCACCTTCCGAACTTCTCATTGCTTTCAAATCTCCACTTTCTGGTTTTTTCACTTTATTATCTTCAGCTGGCATATCTTCGATATAATATGATGAATTTTGTGAGGTTGATGGCTCTTTTTCAGCTTCATCGCTGGAATTAAAACTTTTTTTTATTAAAAAAGATGTGCGTGGGAAATTAAAGACATTTTTAATTGATAAAAATAATTTGATTTCCCTAAATAATAAATTCCAAAATATCATCATCATCATCCACAATTTTTTTTCCTGAAAATAATCGCCCACCAGCTTCAAAATATGATTCTGAAAAATAATCAGGATTACAAAGTTCAGTTTTGGGCTCAATTTTGTTTCATGACATTTTTCGATGTTATTTTTCTCAAATTTTTTTGGATAATTTTTTGAGTCAATCTGGAATTCAGAAAATGAGATCTTTGTTGAAACATATTTTTCGTCAGAATTTCCGATTGAAATTTCCAATTCTAAGTATAAAAACTGAATAAATGTGAGAAATTTATTTATAAATCTCAAACCAAGAACCAATATTTTTCAAAAAAAGAGGGTTCCAGATTAATTTATGAAAATTTATAAATTATTTCTAAACACTCTGGGGGTCACATTTCGAGTTTTTTTAATTATTGAAATCCATTTAAAAATTTCACCCTATTAGAAAAACTCACTCAATATCACTTGGATCTAATGGATCTGGTGGTCCGGCAAAACATCCTTCTTCAGCTTGAATTTCGTAAACTCTTTTTGAATGCATAACAACATTGTTATAAGGGTTATTTGATCCTGCAAAAAACGATTTGAATTTTTATTAAAAATGAAAACTCGGATCAGAAATGGCCAAAAAAGAAATATATTTGTTTCTAGAGGCATCTTTGCTATAATTATATCGGAGATAATAAAAAAAAATTTTTCTAGAAATAAAAAAAAACTCATTAAAATACGTTTCAAAATTTACAGATATTGTTAATCGAACGAAATATCTCTGATTTTTAACATTGACTTTTTTTAAATCAAACAATATTCAGAATTTAGATTATCTCAATGTCAATAGCTACTTGAAACGATTTCTAGGAAATTTTTAAAAATTAAACTTATTTCAAGCTTTTAAATGTAGTGTGTGTTTGTTCTTCAAAAATTATCCGCTTACTCATAACATCCTTCGAATCATCTCTTGATAGAGCGCGATGCATAAATCGCATAATCAAATAACATCCGAAAAAAATCACGATAACAGCTGTGAGCACAATTGTGAGCACAATTAATCCGGTTAGACTGAAAATAAATTGAATTTGAAATTCTTTGCGCAAAATTGATTGGACTTTTTTGGGAAATTTTGGCTATACCTTAAAATATCATGCTTGACATCATAGTTTGAATGTTTTGGAACTGATGGGAAAATCATTTCTGCATTTTTTGCAGGCCGAAAAAATGGAAGGAGAAAAGGAAAAGTAAAGTTAACGTTAAAGTTGATTTTCTTGAGCGAAAATGAGAAAAATTGATGAGTTTTCTGTGTTTTTTCTCATCTCATTTCCTTGTCTTTACTTTTACTTTTTTGGGGAAAAAATTAGTTTTTTTTTGTATTTTACCTGACAGGAACATATTCCTCAAAAACCCAATGTTCGTCCGAAATTGGTGGCATAATTAGCTAGGAAAATAGAGAAATAAAGTCACGAAAATCTCGAAAATTCAGAAACAAATTTTCAGCAAAAATTGATGGCGTAACTAAGAAAAATAATTTTTCAGATTTGCAGATAAAACAAATGTTTTCTGTCAAATTTAGAAAACTGATAAGAAGGGGATTTTGAGAGATTTGTAAAATGCCGTGAGTCAGGAAGATTAGATAGTGTGGGAAAATGAGAGAGACAGAGAAAAACTAAAGAAAAAATAAACAAGGAAGTTGATAAGCTATGGAATATTTGAGAGTAAATCACATGATATTTTTTGGAAAAAGGTTACTAGACTTTTTAGAAGTAATTCTGGGAAGGGAAATTGAGATTCCCAAAAATTGATATTCAAAAGTGAAAAAAATTAATTTCAGGATTATTGTTTTCAAAATCAATAATTTTTTTTCGAAAAAAAATAAAAAGTACATCAGTTGATTATAGGCTACAAAAAAGGAGAGTAAAACACATAATTTTTTCAAAAGGTTACTAGAAAAAAGATTACACAGGGATTTTTAAACCTAAAAATATTTATTCTGAAATGAATTTTATTAAGAAAAAAATTCTCCCAGAAAAAGTTAATTTAAGGACGGTTAGAAAAAATGTCAAAATAATATTTCGAAAATCAAGATTTTTTTTCCAAAAAAAATTCAAACAAAAAATCAATGTTTTTTCGCGCCAAAATGTTTGCTGTTTCAGTTTCTCCTTTCATATTTTGTCATGACTACAAATCTTTTTTCCTCGCTGCTCCGCCTTTTTCTGCCATTAATCCCTAAGATAAAAATTATCAAAATAGATAAATTGCATGGTTTTTGATTTTTGAGATCCTATTTTCATTTTTCTGGAAAAAAATTCCAAAAAAAGAGAAAAGTATGAATATTTCATTGAGGGTTGTTTATTTCAAATTTTGAAAAAGGAAAAAAAATCGATTTTCTTCCTTTTTCTAAAAAAAACTAAAATTTAAAATGCAACTTTCTAAAATATGAGAAATGTGTCCCTTGGAACTTGGCCAAAAAGTTCCGTCACATGCCAATCTTTTTGATCTACGGAACAAGAAAACATAGGAAAAAATAGGAGAGGAAGAATAAAACTAACTTGTTTGAAAATCCCCATCCACTTTTTTTGTCAAAAAGATTTGTTCGATCATCCGGCCGAAATGCTGACAAATCTGCATTTTCCAATTCGTCGCGATTCAACATTGTCATCTGCAAATTTTGAACATTATTTTTGAATGGAACTTTGGGGGATTTTTTTCAGAAACAAAAATCTGCGCAGGCGGCGGGGCTCGAACCCGGGTCTTGTGCACGCTTTGCAAAAGTGAAAACCACTTGACCACGCGACCATTTCTTGGCGCATATTAAATTTGAAATATAAAATGAGTAGAAATAGAAAAAAATCAATATTTCTGTCAGGTGAAAAGAAACCCTATCTTAGGAGAGCTCGAAAATAACATAACATACAAATTCTAATCACAATGGTATTATAGCTAATTGTTATTTTTTGGCTGAAAATAGAAAAATGGGAAAAGCGAAAAATATTTATGATATCAGTTTTTCAGATATTTTTTTTTATTTACCGTTGGATAATCGTCTTCTTCGTCATATAGACTATTTGATAAATGTTGCATATAAGTTAGAGGAAAAAAAGAGATTATATTGAGCAAAAAAAACTAATTTCATTTGACACATTTGAAACGGAAATGTCTTTCGAGAAATTTATATTAAATTTCAGTTTGAAACTTAACTTGAATCCAAAAGCCATCGAAAAAGCGCAACTTTTTTGGAAATTGAAGAAAAAAGGAAAAGTTTTTAGTTTTTTGAAAAGGTGGAAAATTAGATTTTACTTTTTACTTCTTTAACAAAATTCTCAAAAGACGGATTCTCAAAGTGCTATGGAGTCGCTAAAAACGACGATGCCGCAAAAATTAAAAACAATTCTCTACAAAACATTAATGCAAGTCCCTTGTGAAATCTAAAACCTAAAACTCACCGGTTTTTCTTCATCATAAAAGATGAATAATTCCTCAAGTTTTTTGCCTCCCATTAGAAACTTTCAAAAAAAACTTGTCAAAAAATCAACATGACAATAAAAAAAAACGTTTTTTTTTTGAATAAATTATGGTCTCTTCAGGCGAAAAAATATGATAGGAAAAATAGGAAAATCGACACAAAAAACAAGATAATCTTCTTTAACTGTTTTTCAGTCTTCTCGGAAAAATTAGAGTTATAGCCAACAAGATTTTTCTGCTTTCTAAGTAGATTTTTAGAGAAATATTTTTTCGTTGGGAAAAAAATTCAAGAGGTTTTTTGTACTTCTTGTTTTTTTTCGGGTAAACACAAAAAAGGTAGTAAGCAAAAAATCGAAAAATATAAAAAATCTACGGTAGCTTTTTTTTCGTCATAGGACCAAGAAAAACCATGCTACAAATTTGCAGAAAAATAGAAATGGTCTCTGGAAAATGGGCGGAGCCTCGAGAAATCATGCAGCTGAATTAAAGGCGATCTCACCGCGAAGAGCCAAACTACTGTAGAAAATTATTCTCCGCTTCAATTTTCATGTTTTTTCCAAAGCATTGAAATTAAATAAAAATAAAGAAAAACGAACCCATAAATGTGCCATATCTAGATTTTTTTCGTCATAAATAAATAAATTCTAACACAAAACAGCGAAAAAAAAAACAAAAACCCAAGAAGAAAAAAAGAAGAAGAAGATAATGAGATGTTCTAAAGAGAAATATATTGGTTTTTCCTTTTTTCTTCCATTTTTTTTTGAAAAAAAATAGGAAAAAATAGAGGATTTTTATTTGCAAACAAAAAACTCACATCATTTTTTTTATAATGAATTTCGTTTTTCAAAAATTTGAATTTTCTGTAATTTAAATTAATTAATTTGAAGGAAAAAAATTCATGAGGAAAAAGTTTTGAAATTTAAACTTCGCGCGAAAATCTCGTTGCTAAATTTTGAAAATTTTAATTTTTGAAACCCACGTGGCGAACTACTGTAATTAAAATTGATCTAAGCCCCGCCCACTTTATTATAGATATTGGGATTTCAGCAATTTTGTGGCATTGTTTGTTCAAGGAATTTTTTAAACAAAAACTCACATCATTTCGAAGAAATTCCATTTCTCATTAAGTTATTAGCGCAAAATTATTTCGAAAAAAAAGAAAAATGAAGAGAGAGATGGGTAAATTTTCACATGAGTGGTTTTTTTTAAACAACCAAACCGAAATCGTCAATAATTCATAATTTCCGGGAGTAAAAAATTGTGCACAAATGTTTTTTTTTTCGAAGATTTTTTTGCCCCGAGCGAGCGAGTTTTTCCAGATGACTTCACAAAACATTTTTTCCACTTACCGGATCCATTTTTTCTAGAAATCTAAAAATAAATAGAAAGCGGAGGAAAAAGTTTCTAGGAAAAGGAAAAAAGACAATTTTTGGAGTGGGATAAGAAATAAAAAAAAACTTAACGAACTTCGTGGAAACTTTATGATCTAATTAGCGCAAGCCTACTTTTTTGAGCGTAAAACTTGGTTTTCTATTTTTCCCAGAAACTTACAGCACAACGTTTCAGACACATTTCGAAGTAAAATGAGATTTTTGGTGAAAAAAATCAGCTGCCTTTTATTTTCATGAATATGAATAATTTTCAGATGAAGAATCAAAAATCTCAAAATCCATGCCGAAAAATTGCACAGAGAAAATTGAGCCAGTGTTTAAAAAAGTTGGTTCTTATACAGTAAATAGCTCACAAAGTAACTGATTTTTAGATGGAAACGCGCAAAAATCAGAACATTAAAATTTGACCACGTGGATTTTTAGCGCAAAAATTATAGTTTTGAAATTTTGCTGCGTGGAATTTCGGCACGAATATTTGAAATTCAAAATGTCTCAAAATTGCAAAATTTTAGCTTGTTCATTATTTTCATATGAAAAATCAAAAACCTTTTTTTTTCAGAAAAAAAATATCTTCAGCAAAGCAAAATTGAGCTTGATGAAATGAAGAAATAATTGTCTGGTAAACACAATTTTCTTTTTTATTTTTAACCAACCTTTCCAGATTTTTTCAATGCTAACATTCTTTGCTGCAAAGACGTCATTTTGTCAGCTGCTGAAATTAATTTTGAAAAAAAAACAAAAGAGAAAATGAATAATTACGAAATAAAAAAAAGAGCTCAGCAAAGTATCTAAATTAATTCACCATTAGCCAGAAAAAAGTGTGAAAATAATTATTTTTTCTAAATATTTTTCTTTGGAAAGTATACTTTTTCCTGAAAAAAAAGAAAAGAAATCGAAATTTTTTGTAGTTTTTTTACGAAGATTTCTCAGATTGTACTAAAAGTATGAAAAAATAAAAATGAAGAAGGAAGAAAAAAGGAAAAAAAGAGTAAAATTTTAATGAATGTGTTTTTTTTTGCCAACAAGCAGCAAAAGGGAAAAAACGAGCAAAATTCAATAAAAAATCTGACAAGAATCGAATTACATATTTTTCATTTGTTCCAGGAACAAAAAAATAAACAAGAAAAAATTTTGAAGAACAAAAATGAAACAGGTGATTGTTGGAACATAATTCTGAACTTGATGAAAAAATTCAAAGTTTTCATAAAAAATTGTGAGCAAGGTTAATCCATTCAGGGAGGTCACTTTAAGTGTGTTGATTTAGAAAAATTCATAACTCTTCTAAAACTAAATTTTTTTTTAATTTAAATTTTTTGTCAGAGTTTGGTTCGAAAAAAATACTTAAAAATATGTGTTTTCAGTTTTTTGGCTAAAATTTGGGCTCTGCACAGTATACGGTAGGGGAAGATTGATTGGATTTTTAAATTGAAATCAACTCAACCAAGTCTGAAAGCCTAATCCGAATTTTTTAAAGTTACAACTTGCAAAAACATTTTTTTCGAGCTCGGAAAACACAAAAGGCTGCAAACCACTCCACCTAATAAATAATAACAAATAAAAAACAATAGGCTCTCTCTCTCGTCCCACAAAAAAGTTATAAAAATTCTCGGAAAAAAAACAAGCATGAAAATATTTGGCGCGAATTAGAGGAAAATAAGCAGCTTTTCCATTTTCAATTCAATTCAAATAAAAAAACTGACCTGTGTTTCCCAAATAATCGTCTGATTTCTCAAATGTTCTTCGATTTCCGTTCGATTTCGAAATTTTTTCATTTTCATCTGAAACAAAAAAAATGAAACAATTATTGATTTGTTGACAATTAAATAAATATTTTGATAACCTTAGTTAATAAAAAAATCTGGTTTTTCATTTTTTCGAAGTTCGAAAAAACAAAGCATCAAAAAACAATTTCTATCGGGGTTAGAATTTTTCTGAAGAAGGTAAAAAAAAGAAATAAAATGAAATGAAAACGTTTCTTGTTTTCACTTTGAAAAATGAAAAAAAAACAACAAAAAAAATCTGATATCGATTCTCGTCGAGATCACGTAATTTGATAAGCACGAATGTTCTCTCAATTTGTTCCTCGAAAAATGGAAATCTTGAGTTTTTTAAAATATTTAAAATAAGAAAACACCCCAAACCATGTACGTTTGATTAAATTTTTAACATTTTTTGGGTTTTCAAATTTCTCACTGAAAATGTTTTTGAAAACTAGAAAAATTGACTTGTGACGCACAAGGATTAGAAATGCTTTCAGTTGAAAAAAGAACATATTACAGTCGTTCATTAAAAGTAAAATCGTATGTGAAAAAATCAAGAAAAAAAATAACGGCAGGATTTTTGATCATTTTCTCTCAAAGCTACATAATATCAGAATTTAAAAAACGGATCAAGTGAAAAGGTTTGGAAGTATTTGAATTATAGGGATTTGGCAATAAACTATTTTTGATAGAAAAACCAGAAAATTGTTTTCAAGATTTTCCCTGAAAAAAATTTTTTTTGCGCGCAAGGGTAAAAAGGGTACGCATTTTCCTATCGGCAGCAATTTGTAGATCAAAAAATTTTGCGAGTCTTGAAATTACAAATTTTCCGAGAATTTCTAAACTTGCCCTCGAAACTCATAATTATTGAATTTCTAGTAACTTGATAACGACAAAATTATTTTCGAAAGCCAAATTTGTACGAAAATCTTGAAATTTTAAACTTTTTGTGAGTCTCAGACTCATAATATTTTTTATCTACTCATAAAAAGCGTGCGCAACATTGCCATTTTGGTCCAACCCTCCAACTTTGAGCGAGAGTTGAATTTTTTCTGCGGCAGCGTTCTTGCATTGGGAAAGATTCCGTTTTTGTGCACGTGAGCTCATGAGCGCACAACAAAAATTCAAAAAAATAAAAATAAAGGCGCAACTGAAAAATGTTCTGTTGGGTCTCACAGCGAAAACATGTTAGCAACATTACTGTATCCCATTTCGAATTTTTTTTTTCGGATGCAGTTTTTTCTCCTTTTTTTGCGAAAACTAATCGAAGGCTACGCGCGCGCATAAGCACTATTCTACTTAATTAGAGCAGTTAAATACTGTGTCGAGTGTTGAGCTAAAAAAAACTGGGTGTTCAGTTCAGCAACGCATTTTTTGCAAAATTTTAGGACTCGATTGATTTCTACTTCGAAAATTTTAATTTTTTGATTTCACTTTTTCCTATGTTAACCTTCTGATATTCTATTTGTTTATTGAGATTTTCTGACAAGATTCAAACGAAACACTACGCGACACCTGTGTGCTTTGTTATTGATAGATATATTAATTAATCTGCACCCTTATTTTTCAGAAAAAAATGTCTTATAATTTATGGCATGACACCTATGATCTAGCTTTTCGTATGTACAACGATTCGGTTGCAACTCACCGATCTGATTTAGATGTGCTGGACATAAGTGTAGCAGACAAAAGCGCCCAATTAATTGGATTCGATCCATTTACAGGTTATTTTTGTGAAGTCATGTATTTGTCTGTAATTAAGCTAATGTTTTATCCTAGGATATCCTTGTATCTTTTTTGCTCTTATTGAATTATTTTTTGCAGGAAACTACGAACTTTTGATCATGCAAGCTGATCTAAACACACCAATCAATTCTCTTGTACGCGATTTGGCGGAATGTGACATCGAAGAAATCAGGAAGAATCAAAAACTTGCGAATGGCAATCATCCGAAAGTAATCACCGTTAAACTTTTGCACGCTCTTCCTCCATTAGGTCTGATTATATTCAACTGTGAATACAAAAAATCCATTGATCTCGAGAAAGAGTTGCAGTAAGTTTTTCCATGGAGTTTTTTCAATATCTTACGATTGATTAATTCATTTGACCCGGTTCATAGCAATTAATTTTTCAGAAATCATGCGAATAAGCTCAAACCAGCTCTCATAGGAGATATATTTCCGGGTGCAATTCTTCTTCGAAAACAAAATGATAAATTATATCGTGTAATGATAGTTGGCCAAGTTGGTGATATATACAACATTATATTGGTTGACCACGCAATGAAAGGATTCAGTAGACTCGAAAAGTTGTTTTTGTTAAATCCGGAACTTGATTTATCTAATTTTCCATGTGCACTTATGATTTGTCGAATTCGTGGTTTCCGAAAGCTCAATAAGTCGGCATTCAACAAATTCAAAAATGATATTGATAAGCATGGTCCAAAGGAAAGAGTGAAAGCAGTGGTTTTCAAGCAAGATGAGGTTTGATAGGAAAATTTTTATTCAAACCCAAAAGTATATTATTGTAGGATAACAACATGGTGATCGACTTCGGAGCAGTATCAGGCGCAGAATTAACTGCAAGTGAAGAACTATCGATTTATATGAATGACGACGGAGATGAAAATGATCCAGAATTGATATCATTGAGTGATATACAAAACATGCAAAACTCGTCGATAGCTGATGTTCAAATGGATACAGAAACTTCCAATAATCCGTTAGTTCAGAAATCGGTCTTCATATTCTGTTTTACAACATTTCAATATTTTCCAGAGCTCGCGTATTCGATCCGCCAACTCAGCCAACTCGCCCGGCTTCAGTTTCATCAATAATTGGTACAAAACTTCGTCTTCCACCACCATCTCCTGATATGAACTCTTCAAATGCTCCAAAACCGAAAGTTTTATTTGGAATACAATCGATCTCGAATTTCACAAAGGATAATCTTTTTCCAAAGAAAACATCGGTTTTTGGTATTCAATCGGAGAAACCTTCTGGTTTTGATTTTGTTGCAAAACATAGTTTTCCTCCAAAACCATTACCATTATTTTCAAATTCTGTAAAAGTGAGTCAAAACCCACAAAAATGATGTTACAAGATGAAAATTGTTAGATAAAAATTTGAGAAATGGCGTGGTTAATGCTAATCTGTTTGATTTCAGGATCCTTCAAACACGGAATATGACTTTTCCGCAAAATCGAACACGAAGTCTGGTTTTTGTGCGGAATTGAATACGGAATCTGGATTTGGAGCGACGTCGACGACACAAAGTTCATTTGGCACGAAAAACAACACAGAAGCTGGATTTGCCGCAAAATTGAACACGGAATCTGAATGTGGTGCGAAATCAAAAATTGTTACATTCTCAAATGAGGTTTGTTACGAGATCACAATAAGCTTGTAAGTTTCCCGAGGATTCCAGATTGTTGAATCGAGCCCAAGTAATGTTCACAGTTCAATCGATCTCGATGAATCGCCTTCAATGTCACCGAAAGAAAATGAACTTGTAAGTTTTTTTCTTGATATTTGGAAGTTAATCATCAAATTGATGACATCAATTAATTGTTTAGAATCTCTCAATGTCTTGTCCAAATGGAGTCGCAAGAATAGAACAACTTCTCACATTCCATTCTTCTGGTGTTCCAACTTCTGTTCCCGTTTTACAGGTTTGTTGAAATGTTGAATTTTCTCAGGGAATTTGAATTTTTGCAGCAGCCAGTTGGCTATGATGAAGGAGACGAGAGCGATACCGAATTATTAGTGGACATCAAAGAGGTAAGAAAAATTAAAATTGTGATCAAGCAATGAAATTCATTTTTTTCAGACAACAAACGAGAACAGCACGAGAGCTGGTATGGAATCGGAAAAAATCGTGAGTTATTTTGAATGTTTTATTATTTTCCATTAGAAATTTTCAAGCTGTCATAGCTCAGTTGCTGACTTCTAGTAATCAACGAAAAAATGTTTTTTTTTCAGCCTATCTCCGAAGAACAAGACAGCATTGAAAGATCAATGAGTATTCCGGAATTGCATTCGCCTACGCGTTCTGCAGATCAATCTTATATCCCGAATGTTTCCTCCGACCTTTCGCCATTTGAAACACATGATGGGGTTCCTGATCTCCAAAAAGATGACTTCAAAGTTTTGGGAAATCATTCGATTGTAAAAAGTGTATGTTTTTCTATATTTAGTTCTTGATTGGTTTAAAATTCATTTTTTGCAGCCTTCTGACGAAGATACTGTGCAAGAACCGGAATCATCTGAGATAATTGAGAAGAAGGAAGAGTCAGTTAAAGTTGAACAAGTTTGTCCAATCAGAAATTTGAAAGAGATCGTTGAAGAAGCAATCAGAAATCACGATCATTGGAACTTCTATATGAATATGTTGACTATTCTTAAGGTAAGTTAAAGTGTAAAACAGATGTAGTGATTGATATAAATTGTTTTGAATTTCAGAACTTTGCATATAGCAAGTCCGAAGAAGAATCAGAAAAATGGAAAGATCTCATCCAATTCGCCAATAAGAGTTTTGCCGATTCAATCAACCAAGCCTAAAATATTATTGTTTTAATGCACCAATTTAAGTACGTATTTCTTGTTTTATATTTTTTTCTCTTTTTTCAATCTTTTTTGAATATTTTTTTTCTAATGAACCAGTTGTTAATAAAAGTGCAGATGTTTAAGTAAAACAATATGTTAACAACGAAAAAAATATTTCTATTTATATTTTGGAACTTTTTTCTGAGCCTTCTTATGAGAAATATCTTGGTTTCAAATTTGATGCAAGATTTTCTTGTTCAAAAAAATTGATTAAAGGCGCTCAAAATTTTTGAAAGTAAAATCCTGCAAATATCCATGTTCTGTGTACTTCTCTCGAAAAATAGAACATTCATTTTTGCTACTTACTTAGGGTAACTAACTACTACGTAAATACTAAGACACTGTGTTCCCCTCATTCCTCATGTGAATAGTAATGTCTGCGTCTCTCATTTTCTCCCCCACGCTCTCTCTCGTCGTCTCTACTCTCTCTCTTTTTTCTCTCTCCTTTTATTCACAGCTGTTGTAAGTTATTTTTTGTTCTGATTTTTCATTTTTCTGTCTTGCCAAAGGAAATTCGAACTTTCCGATGTGAAATTCGATATTTCATGTGACAAAGTTTGTTTTTGTTCCAAATTTCGTGATACATTCTAAATATGTTGATATTTTATTTGAAAAGTCGAGATTTTTTGTTGTGCAACGTCGCGTTGCGTTTTTAATTTCGAAATGTTCACATTCATAAATATAGTTTTCGAATTGTTTCGTCGCGTTTTTCGCTCTAAAAACTCGATTTTTCTCCGAACTTTGCGCTTCAAAAAATAAATTCAGACGAATTTCGATTTTAATCGTGAACTTACCTCGGATAAGATCTCTTAATTTTCAAAAAAAAAAAACAATCGATTCTCCTATTTTTCATTTTCATTATTCTCGATCGAGAAAAGAGACATATGTCTCTCTTTGTCCTCTTCAATTAGTCGTAAATTTTATTTTACAAACTTTGCCCCCGAAAATATGTATTTCGCATTTTTTTCATGTGACTTCCTCTTCTTCTAATTTTTTAGAACCCTTTTTTATAACCATGTTTTTAGATTTTTTGAATGGAAAAAAAATGATAAGAGGACAAAGTACAACATTCTGGTTTTTCATCTATCGAAAAAAAATCTGATTTTTCTGCCACTTGTCATTAATTTTTCAGATTGGAACGAAGAAAAACAAAACAAAAAATAGATAGGAAAAACAAATAAAACATATTGATTTTCAGCCTAATTTTCATTTAACAGTTTTGCTAAAAATTTTGGACTTTCCCCTTGAAAAAAATGATACGCTAATAAATCAAAACTCTCGTCTTCATCAATCATTTTTTCATTGTCTCTATATATATTTATTTGGGTCGTTCACACATTCTGCAAAAAAAGTGATAAAATCTGCACTTTTTGACCCAATAGAGTTTCTTCAATTCTCTATTTGTTTTAAATTCTTTTTTTTTTATTGCTGAATTGGAGAAAAAGAATTGAACTGTCATGTGATCATTAATATTTACTCAAGAAAATAAAATTGAATAGAAAACCATCTGCTGCAGGTGTTTCTTCCGTTTTTCGAGATTTTTTCAAATTCTTGAGAAGTCTTCTAATCATTTTTCTTTTTATTTTCGAAATCAATTTATATTAGGAGTTTAGTTTGGAACATTTTAACTAAAGTTCGTTTTTTATATTTTTCTTGTCCTCATTCTCAACAAATCCGCCTTCTCCAATTAATCAAGATAATCTACAAATTCCAGACACACACGCACAAAAATACCACACGAATTGCTATCAAAATACACGGCCAGTTGGCTTGCCGATGTGGCAAGTTCGCTGGCAGAAGCGCCGCGGAAAATGTGGCAATTAACCGCGTGGACTTATCAAATATTCACAGATGACGATGTCGAATTACCCGAAATGTCGTCAACTATGAGACAATTATCGAAAAATAATCGAGAACAGGAATTTCATGATTTTGTGCGACAACAGATTGTAAGTTTTGATGAATGAAGAGTTTTTTTTCGGAAATTACCTGAACATTTTTTCAGATTTGCTTGTGGATTTTTATGGCATTCTATTTGTTTGCATATTGGCTGATATCAAAACTAAAACGAAAAACGGAACGAGAAGCATTATATGCTGGAGAAGAGGATTATTTCGTATACAGAGTTTCGTGAGTATTTTTAAATGTTATTTCAAACTGCGACGGATTCATAAAAATCGGACAAAGTTTGAAAAATATTACTTGATTCATATTTCAAATCTGGAATCCGTTTCGGCTGAAATCTTAATTCCAAAAAATCCAAACCATTATTTTTCTTAAGAGTTTGGATGTGCAGTATATCAATGTCAGTTTCAATCGGAAGTTTAACCCTTTTACCATTTTCTGTAATCGGTGTTGAATTATTACAATTATACAAAGAAGGACACGATAATAATTATTATATTCAATGGTTATCATATTCACTTATTGGTTCGCTCTGGAATTATGTATTTATTCTATCGAATTTATCACTTTTTGTTCTTCTTCCTTTTTCCTATTTTTTCATCGAATCTCAAGGATTTTCAACAACAAGAAATAGGAATGGAATAACTCAGCGAGTCTACGAAACATTGGCCATTTCTGCACTTTTTATCGTTGTTCTTCTATGTTTGGCTGAAATTGTATTGACGATTTTCAAATATCCCGTCACATTTTTATCAATATCTTCTGTAAATCTACCACTGATTTATTCATGTGTCTCACTTTTTGGTGCACTTTTATTGCTCATTTCGACGCCTTATGGATTTGCGAGAATGTTTTCTGTTGTTAGAGAATATTTTTGTGCTTCTGAAAATGAGAATGCGAATGGAAATATTGAAGAAGTAAGTATTTTGGGGGAAATTTTGAAAAAAATCGATAATTTTTGAATACCGAATGGGATCCCATGGGTTTTGCAAAAGTTAAAATTCTATTGTATAAATGGGAACCGAAATTTTTTTTTTAAATAATCGTTCACTACGTCATAACTTGACTTCAATTCAGAAGATCTAATCAAAACGTAAAAATTGTTTTCAGCTTCAACTCGAAAAATCAAGAGAAGAATCTCAAGCTGCTGAATTAGTTCTACCCTTCTTTGAAGATGAAAATCGGAAAGATTCAGATAGTGGAATCGAAACAGGATCAGTTGAAGAAGGTGGAGCTGGCGATTTTTTGGCCCAAAAATCGAGAAAAAGATGGAAAAAGAAACATGATTATGCAGAGGATAGTGAAGAAAATAAGAATATGGAAATACACAAAAAACGAGAGAATAAAAGTATTGAGAGAAGGGATCCACCGAAAACACCAAGACAACGACATTTTTCGGAATCTGGTGATTTTGCCGATTTTTCGCCGGAACATTTTTATGTGGCGAGTCCGGAACAGAATCAGTATAGAAAGAATTATAAAAGTGAATTGAATTTGCCAAGATTCTTTTCGGATTTGACGATTGCGAGTCCGATTTTTGCATCAACACCGCTCGGGTGAGTTTTTTTTGTGATTAGTTATGGCGTGGCATTTTTTGATCATATTTGGTTGAAAGTCTAAATTTTCCCATTTGAAAAATAAAGTTTATTTTTCTTCAGATTATTCAACGTCCAAACCCGAAAAAATCGATCGCGATCCGAAGAAGCACTTTGGCGACCATCCTCTTCAGCCCTTTGCACTCCTCTCAAAATTCCACGTCGAAGTGTTTTTCGTCGTGTCGCTGAACGATTATTTTTGAGATTTGGCGAAAATTCACGACGAGGAAGAATTTATGGATTATTAATGAGACTTCGATTTCCAACAATTGTTGCTATTTTATTGGTTTTGACCACAATTGCTTTAATGATGGTTGCAATTAATTCATTGAAATTGTTATTTGGATTTCGAAGTTTACCAGAATATGCACAGATAATTGAAGTATCAACACGTCATTCTTTTGGTTTATTTGGTGCATTTATTGAAACTTTAATTATAATATATGTGATGTTAACATCATTTATTGGTTTATATTCTCTTCCATTATTACGACAATTTCGACCAATTCAAAAAGATACATCAATGACCGCGATTATTATTAACTCATCATTGGTTTTAGTTGTTAGTTCAGCTCTTCCAGTCATTGTAAATACTTTAGGTAAGATTTTTTGTTGAAAAAACCTATGGGAATATAGTGGAGACAAGAGCTCCGAAGCCTTTTAAAATTTTGAAAATTCAATTTTTGAACCTAAATCTCCATTTTTCCAGGAATGACAACATTTGATCTACTCGGTGCTTATTCATCTCTTCAATGGCTCTCCTCATTTCGTGTGGTTTTAGCCTACAATTTAGTCTTCTTCATAATTTCCATCGCATTTTTATTCAATCAATTGACGGCTTCAATGCGAATGGAAATTGTGCGAAGAATTCGACAACTTCGCCAAAAAATTCGAACCAAAATTGAATAGATTTCTTTTTGCTCTTTACCCTCTCGTCAAATATATGAACCGCCCCCGAGTATTTTTCTCCTGGTTTTTTCACGGATGATCTCAAGTTCACTTTGATTTTTCGCGGGTTTTTTTGCACTTGCCACGTGGATTTTTTTGTCTGTAAAATAGCTAATAATAATAAAGTTTTCGAGATTTTTTTCTGCTTTTTTTGAAGTTTCAGGAAAAATGTCTTCATTTCAAAAAAATGTGATCTGAAATTTTGTGAACGCCGATACAGGAAAATCCGGGATTTAGCAACTTCTCAAAAACCACACAAAATTCGGTAAAATCCTCAAAAAACAATTTCAAACTACCGCCCGCCCGCTAACAAACACATCTCACGACACACATTCGCAATGGAGCGCACTTTCCTCTCTCACTCTACACATTTTTATTTTCTGCGATTTTTATCATTTTTCGACGCGATTTCTGCGCTCTCCATGATTTTTATTATGTTTTTGTGTTGAGCGGAACAGAAAAACTTGATTTTTGCCATCTTCTACCAATTTTTTTCGATGAAATTCGGATTTTTTGAAGGCAAAATCCATTGTCATCATTTTTCAGATGTACTCTCTAAAACCGAAACCAGTCGATTTTGAGAATGTTTGGTCGTCTTTACGTCCATCTGTTGTAGATATTATGAATATGAAACCGATTTCAAGTATTCAATGGCATCATAAGTTCAGCGATGTTTATGATATTTGTGTCTCGATTCCAAATCCATTGAGCGAAAAATTATATAACGAGGTAAGCAATTTTGAGAAGTTCAGAAAGGAAAAAAAGAAAATCTTTAGGTTAAAACTTGCATCAAAGACCATGTAAAATTGCAAAGAAAAATCATCGAAAATGTTGAAGCTGAACAACTTCTTCAAGAATATTTTCGAATGTGGACAGTTTTTCACGAAGGCGCTGTTTATGTTCATCAATTATTTGGATATTTGAACAAGCAATTTGTGAAGCAGAAAAGATGCACGGATTTGGAGAATTATCAAAATTATGCGCCGTTTTTGCAAGCGCCTGATGTCAAAGAAATTGGATGTGTAAGCAATTTTGATATTGAAATATTGGAAAAAATTCGAGACCTTTGACATATATTTTTCTGGTAGATTTAGAGCCGCTGATCAAGGTCTCGTTGACAACGAACAAGTCGTTGTCAAAAACTTTGAATTTGGGGCCGAAATTTAAGTAATAGACATTCGAATATTCGCTCTAAAAACACCCTAATCAATTTGTTCCTAATTAATTATTTTCAGCTTGCTCTTGAAATTTGGCGTGAAGATCTTGTTAATTCGATTCAATCTCGTCTTGTTCAACTTCTTCTTATTGCAATTGATGAAGATCGACGTGGAAATACTCCAGCATATTCAGATGTTGTTGCCGGTGTTATAAAATCCTTTGTTCAAATGGAAGATCATGATTTCGACATGAAAGAATCGACAAATAAAGAATCATCACCAAACAAATCGAAAAAAACAATGGAATGCACACAATTCTATAAAACTAACTTTGAAGCAAGTTTCTTAAAAGACACCGAAATGTATTATTCAAATTTGGCGCAAAAAATGTTGGTTGAATTGTCTTGTAGCGAATATATGGAAGCTGTTATACAGCAATTAGAACAAGAAGAAATGCGAGCGAAAAAATATTTGACTGAGGCAAGTGTGAGAAAAGTTATCGAATTATGCCAAAAAGTTATGATCAAAGCACATAAAGAGAAATTGCATGCTGTTTGTCACGATTTGATTACAAATGAGGAAAATAAGGATTTGAGAAACATGTATCGACTTTTGAAACCAATTCAAGCTGGATTATCAGTTATGGTTAAAGAATTTGAAGATTATGTCAAACAAAAAGGTCTTGAAGCGATTTCTCGACTTTCCGGAGAAAATGTCCCTCAACAGTTTGTTGAAAATGTTTTGAAAGTTTACAATAAATTCAACGATATGAAAACTGCTGTTTTTATGGATGATGGAGAATTTTCGAGTGGTTTGGATAAAGCATTACAAGGTGTTGTGAATGCAAAAGAAGTTGGATTGGGAAATGTTGCAGCAAAAGCAAGTGAAAGATTGGCAAGATATACAGATGGATTATTGAAGAAAACATCAAAAGGAATATCGGATACTGATTTGGAAACAAAATTAACAAGTGCTATTGTTATTTTCAGATACATTGAGGATAAAGATATTTTCCAGAAGGTAAGCATTTTTTGTTGAATAAAATAATTAGGAAATTATAGTTTTACTCAAAAATGTTGGCCAATCGATTGATTACAAATACATCAATTTCAATGGATTCTGAAGAAAACATGATCAATAAATTGAAACAAGCTTGTGGATATGAATTTACGAGCAAATTATCGAGAATGTTTTTGGATATTGGATTGAGTCATGAATTGTCGACGCAATTTGAAGCGGTTAGGATTTTGAGATTTTTTTTTGAAAATTAGAGATTTCCCTCTTATTGTGAGAAAATTTAGTTTTCCCCTGAATTTTCCTATTCAAACTTTAGATTTTTCTTACGGTAGATCGCTTCAGAACCCATTTTTTAGAAATAAAATCAAAAGAATCATTTTGTATCCGTCAAAAACTACTGTATTTCCAACAATAATTCATTTTTTCCAGCATCTCACCGAAGTGAAAAAGAAAGATCCAAAACTCGAATTTGTTTCGACACAAACATTGATTCTCCAAGCTGGAAGTTGGCCATTGAGTGCACCACAACTTGGTTAGTCTTTTCTCTTTCAAAGTTCCACCTCAAAAATATTTTTCAAATCATTCCAGCAAGCGGAAGTAATACAAGTCAAACCGCCCAAGAATTGGCCGATTTCCGACTTCCACGTGTTCTTCAACCTTGTATTCAAGAATTTGAAGAGTTTTATACATCAAAACACAGTGGAAGAAAATTGACATGGTTATGGAATATGTCACAAGGTAAAAAATCAACTAAAATATAAATCTAACGAGATTTGGTTTGTTTTTCAGGTGATATTCGATTTTCGTATCTTGACAAGCAATATGTTGTCACAATGTATTGTCATCAAATTGCAGTTCTGATGTGTTTTGAGAGATCTGATTTGATTAGTGTAAGTAGGGAATTTTAAACATGGGAAAGGAAAATATTTTGGAAATATTCTTCGCTGTTTTTTTCTTTGAGAAGTTAGAGATTCAAAGGAAAATAAGTATTTTTTCTGAAAAAAAAGAGTTTTGAAAAACAGTCACAAATACGTTTCAAACCTGGAATAACGGAGATAAAAATGACTTCAGGTAATAAAACTTTGAGATTCTTTTTTTATTCTAAAAAGTTACAGCATATTTTTCCTGTTCTCAAAAAGCTCCGAAATTCTTCAATTTTTGAAATTGATCACAAAGTTTTCCGAGAATTTTTGAAAAATAAAAGAAACTTTCTAGTTGTCATTTTCGATATGAAAATTTAAGCGGAAATTGAATTTTTTGTTCTGGTGAAGTTTGTGAGTTTCAGACAAATTCAAACTTCGAAATTGGCTGAGATGCAGAAACTCAATTTCTCACGATCAGTTTTCGAAAAAAATTCAAATTGTTATAGAAAATTTAAACTTTTCTGAAAAATTCCTGTAAATTCATATAATTCTTCTGCTATTTTCAGGTCAAACAAATCAGTGAATCAATTGGAATCACCGGTGATTATTTATTGAAAGTTCTCAAAACAATAGTCGATGCCTCGATTCTTTTATCCGATTCCACAACAATTTCACAATCCTCAAATCTTCGCCTCAATTTACAAATGACATCTCGTCGTATTAAATTCCGCCTCCAAATGCCACAAATCAATAAAACTGTGGAAAAAGAAGGACAAGAAGCGGTTGCAAATACAGTATCACAAGATCGAAAATATTATATGGAATGTGCAATTGTTCGGATAATGAAAACACGAAAAGTATTGAAACACAATGCATTGGTCACTGAAATTATGGATCAAACAAAAGGTCGTTTTATGCCTGATATACCATTTATCAAGAAATCAATTGAGGATTTGATTGAGAAAATGTATATTCAGAGAACTGATCAAAATGACGAGTATCAATATTTGGCCTAAATTTATTCATTTTTCTATATTCCTCAATTGGAATTACTTTTTTACTGAAAGTGGCTGGGAATTTGTATCGTTGAGAAAATTACCAAAAAAATTTAAAGAACCAAAATGAAACTGTGAACAAAAATTAGGAGAATTTTGAAATTTTCAAAAATAAATTTCTCGAACATGTTTCTGAAAATTTTAGAGCTCTATTTTTGTTCATAAGTTCATTTATGCTCTGATTTTTTTGCATTATTTTCTCCACGATTTGAATTTCCATCCAGTTTTTTTGAAAAAGTTTCCTCCTCCCAAAAATCGCTCTATTTTTTGTCCTCATTTTTGTATCATAATAGAATATTTAACACTAAAAATCTACACTGAACCCCACACAAATTTTTATTTTTTATGTACAATACTTATTTCTCAACGTTCATTTTGTTTCGTTATGTGTGTTTTTTGAACGCGGTATGAATATTTTTCAAAAAAAAGTACATTTTTGTACGTTTTCTGTTGAACTTTTTGCCCTATGGAGATTAATTTTTCAGGCCCAGGTCTATTTTTTCTCGCTTATTTTTCTCTCTTAATTTCTTCAATCTCTCGCATTTTTCGCGACAAAAAAACAGTTTCTCTTCTTTTTTTCACTGCGTCTCTCTTTCTCTCTACTTTTCGCGTTTCGTTTCGTTTTCCGTTTTTATCAATAATAACACGACCAGACCAGTCAATTTCAAATAGCAGCACCCAACCACATATACTTTTTTGAAACACATTTTTTCCCGCGCAATTTGGATTTTTTTGCTGGCCTCTCATATTTATTACCTCTTTGTGTATTTCTCGAGGACGAGAAGAAGCAGAAAAAACAAGTTTTATAGCTATACGAAAATTTCTAGCAAAGATGAAAATAAATAGCACGTTTTTTGTCGCGCTGGAATTTTTTTTTAGAACGTGGATTTTTATTGATTTTTTAAATAGATTCGATCATTTCTTGATTACTACTTTTTGCAAATGTTCGAATTCCGTGAAGTTTGGAAAAATTTTCTTGAAAGCCGGAAATGATATAGTGAGTTTCGGGGAATTATTTCATGCTCTGAAATTCTGAGCTCTGTAATTTTGACTGGATTTCTTTCAAAAGTTGAATTCTCATAACACCTTGGGCTAACACTGTAAATATGTATATAGATTATCTTCTGACTCTTAAAATTAAGTTTCTGGAACTTTTTTCGACCCATCTCAATCTAATAATCTGAAAATCTGTGTTCTGAATTTTCCTGGTCCTTCAATTTTTTCAGGAAAATAAATAATAAAAATCAAAATAAATTTCACGTTTTTTGTCGCGCTGGAATTTTTTTGAACGTGGATTTTTATTGACTTTTTGAAATAATTTCGATCATTTCTTGATTTCTATTATTTTTGAAAATGTTCGTAATATTTCGAAAAATCTATGGAAGCCGGAAGTTATTGTGAGTTTTGGGGAATTACTTTGGGTTATGAAAATCTGAGCTCTAAAGTTTCACTGGATTTTTGAAAGTTCTGAAAATTGAGGGCTTGAAACTTTTTCTGAACTATAGTTCTGAAAAATGCCAACATCTAATGTAAAAATACATTAAAATGTTAAAAAAATATACTTCTGAAATCTAATAGAAATATTTGAAATCTTTTTCCGAATCCAGACTTTCTTTGAGACTTTTTGAAAATGTCAGAAATTGTATAGTCTAGGCCCCTCTTCTCTAAAAATTCTGTCAAAAAATTCTGCAAAAATGTCTCTCTGTGTATTGCGTGGTCACAAAAAAGTATACCTATATAGTTGTTATATCATATTTCAGTGTCCATTTGTCAGTTGTTCAAAAAACCCAAAAAAAAAACACAGCAAAAAACAAGAAGAAGCGTTCATTTTTCTTTCTCTCGTGTGTTGTTTTGTCCATTTTTTTCCTTTTGGCCATTTCTTTTTTTTCGTTGTTTTTCTGTGCCAGCTTCGTTTCTCTCCCCGTCTGTGAGCCTTTTTTTCGTGGAGAAAACGAGGAGCAAGTGAGTGAGGAGCATTTTTGGGGCGCCAAATTCCGGATTTTTCTCGAATGTTTTGTTTTGATTAAAAATCTATTGGACTTGTTAGTTAGGGTTTTGGTTTTAAGTTTTATTTTTTCGAAATTTCTCGACTTTTTAATGGCAAGCGCGGCACAGTTCTGTGGGCGTGGCTTAGGTGATGAATTCAGTGCTTTTGTTGTATCTATGTTTCAGGTCATCTGTGTTCTGAAATCAAACTTTGCAGATTTCGACTAAAATTGAATTTTGGACTTTAATTTTCAAATGAAATTAGGCCACGCCCACAAAACCGTGCGAGACTTCAAAATTTTGCTTAAATCCAAAATATCTGTAAAAGAAAACATTTGAGGTTCAGAGAAATTGTGATTTTGTAATTAACTGTTCCAAAAATGCTTTCTTGACCTGCAAAAATTGTTTCTGATCTATATTTCTCGGAAAAATTGAACTGTTGCTTATTTCGTCCAAAAAATTATGTTCCAAATTTTTTTCATTGGAAATCTCAAAAATTCTCGATTGTTTTTATTTTTTAACGAATCTGGCGATTTTTTAGGCGAAACTTCTTTCTTCGAAATGATTTTATTATATTTTCGAGATTTCTTTCTCAGACCCCCCTAATAGGTCAACATTTTCCCCGATGACTAAAAAAACTAGACTTTTTCGTCATTCAAAGTCAGAAATATCATCTTTGACTCATATTTTTTGAAATGATAGAATAATTCTGTGTCTAGTGTGATTTTTCAGAATCCTAGAACTTTTTTAAAAACAGGCCTGAAAGCCCTTTATTGTTCTGGAATGGTTTTCAGACAAGTATTCAAAATTTTTCAAATTTTTTTCTGAATCTTTTAGTATTTCCAAATTCTTGTGCGCTTGCTCAAAATTTTCTACAGTTCAAGTTTTTTTTTCCCAAAAAGTCCCATAGAAGTTCTGCTCTGCTGAAATTCCAAACACTTTGCGATGACTAAAAGCTATTTGTTTTTTTTCATTCCAAATTCCGACTTGTTCGAAATTTTTTAAAAACCTCGACTGTAAGATTCCAACCAAAAATTCTATGAAAAAATTTTCCGAGTATTTTTCTAGGTCATCTCGAATATTTTTGTCCAGGCTTCTAAGACCACCGCTAGAACTAGCTTTTCATTTATTTTTTTTCAGTTAAAGTCATTCAGTCAGTAATATCATCTTTATTTTTATTTTTATTTTCTTTTTTTCATAATAATAATAATAATAGTATACATATAATTTTTCATCCATTTTTCTTCTTTTGCGAGAAAGAAGAAGAAAATAAGAACCAAAAAAATTGTGAACGCGCTTTTCTTCTTCTTCTCTTTTTCTTCTTTCGTTTTTCGTTTTCACATTCATTCCCTTTGCTTTACGTTTGGGAATTTCCAGAGAATTTAGAATTTTGGTGGATCTCTTGGCGCATTTTTCACATTAATTTTTGATAGAAGCCAAGAAATTAGTCTCAAGTTTTTCTAGAAAAAAAAGAAAAGAGCAAAAATAAATTCTCTTTGAACCCCCAAAATTTTTTTGCTCTCTGTGATCCGAAAAGGTCATTTGCCCTTTTTTTTGTGTTGCTCTCGCGGTCCAAAAATGTCTCCAACTCTCTCAATTTTTCACAATGTTTCATCACTCTCTTCTTCTTTTTTATTTTATTTTTTTTTGAAGATTCTTCCCTCCAAAAATGTATTTTTTTGTCTTCTCGACACAACACAAAAATCGAATCGTTTTCTCTATCCGTTTTGGTTGGAAAAAATCGATATGCGTTTTTTTTTTGCAGATTCGGGTCAATTCCAAGCCAAAAACATCGTTTGAAGTCTTTCGTTTTTTTCATTAGTTCAGGTAAGGGTTTTGGGAAAGGTTTAAAATTAGGATGAAAAACGTGAACCTGAAATTAATTTTTGAAAAAAAAAATTAGGCAAGGAAACATTTTTACGGCTGAATTTTTTTTACGAAAAACTTAAAAAGCTGAAATTAATTTTGAGGAACTTCACTTTCAGAACCAGCTGAATATTTTTGAGAATAATTTCACAAAAAGATCGAGACATCGGCTATAGACGAAATTATATCTGAAATATCTAAAATTAATTCTGGAACTCTTTATTTTCAGAGTTCTGATTTTCTGTAAAAAAAAAACTTCGAGTTTGAACATAATTTGAATCTTAAAATTTTCTCAGAAATTTTGAAAGCAATTATAGCGTATGCCCAAAAAGTGTCCAAATTTAAATGTTTCGACTTGAAAACCATTCCAATGTGGGTCCTTGAATTTTCAGCCGATACTGCAAAAGTAACCCCATCTAAAACTGTTCATCAAATCTTCAGAGTTCCTTTTTTCCAGATTATCTTGTTCTACTTACAATAAATAAAAATGGTTCGTAATCACCAACAACAAGTTGAAGGAAATTCGGAATCAGCAGGTTAGTTAGTTTCCTCAATTTTTTCTCCATATATTTTTTCGTAAAAATTTTTGCGCCGTTACATACGTTACGTAATATGTATTTGTACAGGACAAACAATAATGAAAATGAAAAATTTGCTGTGTGTGTGTGTATGCAAAAAGCGTTATTATTATAGTTTTTTTTCGAAAAATGTTTTGTTGCTGAAAACGCTTTCAGTTTCACTCTTCTCTCAGTTAGTATTAGTAGTAGTAAAAAAAGCAAAAAATGAGAAAAACCAGTTCAATCATCTTTTTTTTCGCCTCGTGTTTACTATTATTATTTATATATGACTAGCTAGATAATATTAGATTTGAGTGTATTGTTCTTTTTTTTGGACTGATGTTTTTTGTTGTCTGCAAAGACTGTGACTGAATATCGTTGGAATTATTTTCAAAGGGACTTCCTTTTTTAAATATCCGAATTCGAGCATTTTAGAGGTCCAAAAACTGAAAACATACAGAATTAGCACGGAAAAAGTTATTGTACAATAATGATTTTTGCGAATCACGAATTTGTCCGAAGTGTGGCGCTGATCCTTGACAATCTAATCTAGACTATCTGTACTCAGCTATTTGGAAAAAATGACACTTTTACTTCTTCATAGCTTAATTTTCAGAAAGTAGAATTATTGAAATAACTATTTCGTGGTCTGTTCCTTCAACTTCCAAAATTAAATTTCCCGAAAATATTTATTTTATGACCTTGCCTTCTGTTTCGTTGTCAGTCACTCACAGATTTCTCATCATTACGCAATCAAAACCTGAATGTCCGATGTTATTGGTCAACTAGCGAATAGCCCTAGAAAAAGTGCATTCAATTAAGCTCGAAACCGGATTTCTTGCCGCTGACGCGGAAAAAAAATGGTATTCGACTGCTTGCGCGCGCCGCCGCTCGCATTCTTGAGAACACTTTTTTCTTCCATTCATCTGTTCGTTGTCGTTCATTTTTTCATATTATTATTATTACTTTTTCGGATTGGGAGAGGGATTGAAAGAAACTAGAATTCTTGCATTAGAATTAGAGGGAGATGGGACATGTTTCGAATTTTGGTGCAAAAATAATGTGATATGATCAACTCTGAAATTTCGACCTGAGATTTACGATGCATTTAATTTTTATTATAGTTTTGAAATTAGAATTCCACGTGGTAATTTTAAAATTTCACTGTTGAAATGCCACGCGGCAACAATTATTATGAGAGTCCATTCTCACCTTAATGTTTTTTAAACTTCAGCGCCGATAAATTTGAAAATTCATATATCTGACCTGAAATTTGCGTGGATTTTCGTTACATTTTTGCTCCAATAATTCCATTATCATATTGATGCTCAAAAATCCAAAAATGTTCGGTTTTCTTGATATTTAAGCTCTCTGACAGCTGCAACTAGGATTTCCAAGCTTTACTGCTGGACTAGAAGCTCTTTAGGCTCCGCACCTAATCACAGTACTGTTCAAGGTGCAGATCCTTGTCCAAGAGGATTTCTAGACAGCGGTTTAGACAATGAACTTTTCTAGGCTCGGTAACTTGACAACTATGTACGCTTTCAAGGCTTCACTATTTGACCCATAGCTCTAAAATTTTGTCACTGTTATTTTGTTCTGGGGTTCATAGCTCACTTTTCTCCAGAACTTATTCAATATTTCATTCATTCGATTTCCCGCGCGCTTAAACAAACATCAAAAATTGTCCCTCTTGCGCCAACTTTTCCTCTTCTTCTTCCTCTTGGTCAGTCATTTTTTCCGCATTTGCCGCGCGCGCGCGCTAAAATGACCAGTTTATGACGCGACTGACTTTCCGAAACAATCCGGACCGGATTGTTTCGCCGCAATTTTCTTTTTGCTTCTTTTTATTTTTTACTCTGCTTTGGTATATGCTTTTGATGTGTCAAAATTTTTTTTTGAGTTACTGTAGATCAGGAGGCACAATTTTTACCCTGGGTTACTGTATAACCGTAGATATAACTCTAGATCTTCAAAAAAAATCCACGTGCTTCACAATATTCAACCCAAAACGTTGAGTTACTGTAGATCCTTTGAAAATATTCTGGAAGCCTGAAGCCAATGATTTTCTGAAAGACCACATTACCAAAAAACCAACTAGTTTTAGTTTTTGAAGCAAAACATGCACTTGAGAAGAAGCTGTTCTTCTTCTTTTTTTAGTCGAATTCAAATTTGAATTAAATTTAGGTCAAGATGACTGGTTATTTACAAAAAAAGACAGGTTCTCTTTCTGTTCTCAGCTGATTGATTCGAGGAAAAAATCGAAAATCGTCATCATGTGATCGCCAAATAGAAAAAAAGAAAAGAAAAAGTTTTTCTAGCTGCTGCGCAATCGCTTCTTTTTTTTGTCTTTTCTCAAACCGAACCGAACAACAATTTGATTTCAAGTCGGAAGTTTTTTCACTTTCAGCAGCCAGAAGCACTTATTAATTCTTTCATTATATTCTCATCGTATTATGTAATCGCCTTCTTTTTTTTTGTTTCACTTTCGATTTGATTTGAATTCCTTGAAATTATTACGGTATGCTGCTATGATTTTTGATGCTGAAATTGTAACTGGAAATCTTGTGAGAAAATTTCAGAGGTTGCTATAGGGTTACTGTAGGTCAAAATTCCGCGGTAAAATTCTCCATTTTTGATTTTCAATAGTTTCGAAATCATTATCATTTTGATTATTTCTCATGAAATTTCGAATTACTGTAGCTCTTTTGAATAGGATTGGTAAGGGAAAATCGGATTATTCCCAGACCAGAAAAAAAGTGGTCCGATTTATTTTTTTCCAAAATCCGATTTTTCTATTGGCCTTATTCAAAATCTCTGAAGTTGAGTTAAATTCTGAAATTAACAATTTAGAGCTTTGTATACACTTTTCAATAATTAAAAAAGGTTCCATTTCAAAATTTTCCTGATAATTGATGTACATTTCAAAACTTATCATAAATATTTCAAAATATTTCCAATCCCTCCCGAATTTTCACAACAATTTCACATCAAAAACCGTCCTCGTTGTCTTTTTCTTTCATTTTTTCCGCTCACCTCCTTACCGCGCAGCCGCCGCCGCCGGTTTCTATTTTCGGAACATGACCAGCACAAAAATACACACAGCCTCACGCACCGCCATCTAAAAATAGCATCTCCCATCGAGTGCACGACTGTGCAAATAGTGTGACCTCTCCCCCCACGGGCAACAACGGGTCACTTCTTCTTCTTCTTTTCGAAATATTTTTGGATGAAATTGCGCTATTTTTAGATCTGGTTTTGTGTTTGGTTTTTGTTGTTCTTTACTTTTATACAGTGTGTTATTCTATTTTTCTAACAGATCAAAAATACTTTTTTCTTAGCTGCAGGTACTAGAAAATTAGGCTCTGTTGTTTCACGCACAGACTCTAAAAGCTTCAAAGTTTAGGGTTAAAATTTTAAACTACCCTGTATGTTTTTGTTAGTTTTTCTAGAAGTCCCCCTTTTATCTCAAAAATCTGTGTGTAAAAATCTACAATCTTGTGACATAATCCAAGTTGACAAATCAAATGATAAGAAATATCAAAATCAAGGTTGAATATTTACTTTTTTGGGCGCCAAAAATTTTTGTCTATTTTTTTCAAAAAAAAAAAGAGAAATTTTTGTTTTGTTTTCGTCAACAACAACAACAAAGGTTCTTTTTTTGAAGACTAGTATAGTTTTTTTTTACTTTGCCTTTGTCATATAAAAAAGTATTTCAATTTTTTGAATTCTCAAATAATTTCTGAATGTTTCAGTGGAGCGCATTTACGATATGACATAAGTTGTGGTGTTCTTTTTCTTCTTCTTCTTCATATTTTTGTTTTTGTTTTTGTTTTCTTCTTCCCAATTCCATTCCATGCTCGTTTTTTCTTGTTTACTTCTTTGCTTCTTCTTTGCGAAGAAAAAGACGAAGGAAAAATCTTGTTTTACGATTTTGGATATATTTTCGTGCGTGTTGATGCCAAAAGAGTTTCGCGCGAAAAGTTCGAGAAACTTGTTGTTATTGATTTTTCTAGATTGAGAACAGCCAGGAATTTTTTTTCGGAATTTGCTTATTGAATAAAATTTTTTGAATTTCACAAAACTATTTTTGGCACCAAGAAATCAGTTTGCAAATTTAGTCCTCAATAAATTTGTCAACATTTTTTTTGCGAAGTTCAAAAAATTTCTGAAATGTTCGGTCAATTTTTTACTACTGTGGAACTCTATAACTTGGCTCACTGATGGTAATTTCTGTAAAACATGTTCCGATCTGAAATCCTTCGCAGTTTCATATTTTTCTCACCCATCCCATTTTCTTCATCTTGTTTCTAGCTTCTTCTTCTTCTTCCCATTCATTTCTTCCATTTTTTCCTTCATTCGTTCAAATCCATCCCTCCTTTCCTTCTTCCCAATCGCATCCCACGAAATAAATAAATACATACACATACACATTCACATTTTACACAAAAATTATGTGAAATGCGAAAAATTTCACTTTTCTTTCGCTTTTTCTGCGTTTTGCTTGCTTGCTTCTTCTTTCTTTCACTTTTTACATTTTCGATCATTTTTCATATTAATAATAATTTTCTTCTTCCTTGTTAAATGACTTGAGATTTTTTTCGGATTAAAAATATTCCTGATATTTTGGGTTAGGCTGAACATTTTCTAGAAAAATTAAGCATTTTGTATTTTTTCAAAAAAAAAACGACACGTTCTAATCTCAAGAATTCCTAAATTTTGAATTTTTTTGGAAAAAAATGACACGTTTTAATTTCAAGAAATTCCTAAATTTTGAATTTTTTGGAAAAAAATAGCATTGCTCATTTTAGGTATTTTCTGAAATTTTTTGGATACGGCTTAGAATTAGTCTAGCTGGTTAGGCTTCGGAAGATCAGAATTTTGTTTCTCGAAACCAAAAAAAACAAAAAATTCCATTGCTCATATTTCGGAAGATTAGTATTAGCCTCAAGCTTAGGCCTAAATATTCATACAGTCTGGAAACACGGAAGGTTACTTTTACTTCTGGAATCCAGAAAACACCTTTTATCTTTTTATTTGAAAAAATTTGAATTTTCAAAATTTTCTGAAAAAACGTTCCAGTTTTCCACGTGGCAATAAGTCTCTGGAGACCGAAACTGAGCTATCTAAATATATATTCTCTAAAAGTTGTCCAATCTCATTTTCTTGATCAACATTTTGAAGATGAAATTAAGTAATTCAAATGTCTTCTCCCCTTCCAATTTCCCCTTATTTCATTTTTCACATTTTTCCCTGTTTCACCCATCCATTAAATCATTCCTCTTCTCTCTTTTTTCCATCTCAAAAATGTTTTGCACCCAATTGGTGCAAAAATAGCAAAGAGAATCAGAGAAAAATAGAAAAACAACAAGAATAATGTCTGTGGTCTCTTCTAATCTGACCAATGTCTCGTTGTTTTGTCTGTCTGTCTCAAGTCTCTTCTATACTGACCACTCTCTTATTTTTTGCTATATACAAACACGGGGAGAAGGAGAAGAAGAAGACTACTACGAATACTACTATTTTTATTCTTATTTTACTCCTCTTCTTTTTTGGGTGGGGCTTTTTGGAATCATTTTTGAGAACTATTTTTACACTGTTGTTTTTTGAGATTGACTTTGTGAGCTATTTTTAAAACTGGGAGGAGCAGAGATTTTTTGGTTTTTGAGATTTTTTTTTGGAAAAGTCTGAGCTTCGGAATTCTATGAGATTTTTTGAGATTTTTTTTCGGAATTAAAGACTATTGAAATTTGAAAAGTATTTTTTGAAATCTCGATAGGAAACATTTCTTTAAAATTCCGAAATATTTCGAACTACAGTATTTTTTTCAGAATTTTCTTGATATTTTCAAAATTTTTGATAAATCAAAAGCTTACCTAAAATGAGCAATGTCATTGAAAAAAATCTACAAAATCTCATGACACACTGCTTTCAAAAATTCAATTTTTCCAATAAAATGTCAAGAAACAGACATTTTCCTACGCCTACCATGTTTATCAAAATCATTCGAACCCCCGCCCAGAATTTGAGCGTGTAGATTGTTTGGTAGACCTCTAACTACAGTAATTGTTCGAGATTTTTTTGATTTACACACAGATATCGATAGATCAAAAACTTTAGCTGACTTGTTCCTAGATTCCGAGATTCTTTCCAAGCATCTCAATTCCACCCTACAGTAAATTAAGAATTTTAGCTGATCTACCAAAAGCTTTTCAACTTTGGCTAACTATTCCAATTCCCAGGCTCCTTTTCCAAAAATTCTCAATCTCGAAAATCCTTATTCCCTTGATCTCTATTTTATTTTTTTTTCCGTTCCCATGTCTCTATTTTTGTGTGTGCGCCCGTCCGGATCCTTGTCCCGACTTCCCACCAAGGCCATCATTTTCTTTCTTCCTATTTTTCGGTGTATGTCTCTTCTTGTTCTTTCATTCATTTTTTTTCTTTATTTTCTCATTGCATTCTCGACCTGTGTTTGTACCAGCTGATACCTTTACCCTCTGACCGTCTGCGTCTCTTTGTATGTCTAGTACTCTCTCGTAGTTTGCTGGCACGATGCCACCCGGTTTTTGAACACACACGGGAACGACGGGACGGGGAATGACTTTTGATGATGATTAATTTTATTTAGGTGTAGGTACCGTGTTGTGTACTTTGAATGATGACATTGCTCATATTAGGCAGTTTTTTTGGGTTGGGTTTCAATTTGAAGCTCTGATTAATTAGACCTAGATAGTTTGAATCTTAGTCTAGAACCTGAAAAAAAAGCATTGCTCATGTTAGGTTATAATTCTGGAAGATTAGGCTTATCCTCAAGCTTAGTCCAGGATATTTCTAAAGTGAAAAAGATTAAGGATTTTTAATCCTAAATTCAGCCTACCTGTATTAGGAAACTTCTGAAATTCTGAATTTCTCTGAAACTTCAGATTTTTCAGAAGACGGAATTTTGAAAAATCGTTTTTCAAGTTCTGAAAGCCTGAAAGGGTTTGAATTAAGCTTAGATTAAGCTTTCCAAATTTAATCTGGTTGAACCTTTGAATTCGAGAAGGCCTAATATGGCATTGCTCATTTTTGAAGTATTTTTTAAGTCAATTTGAAACTTCAGGAGTTCTTCTAGAGGTTATTTTTATTGTGAAATGTTTCAAGTCTACAAACTTTTAGGATTCCCCTACCTTGTACGAGACTTCCCCGCTCGCTGTAACCTTCACCCCAAGCATCACAAACACGTCAAATCAAAATTGAATTATTTCATAATACCCACATACAGCCACACACACACATAACTAACAAAATGACCTTTATTGACCTTATGGGACTGTCTTCGCTCGTTCTTCTTGTGTCTTTTTTTTCACTATGTTTATATGTGGTTGGGATGGTGCGTAGTACCGCGCAGTATATGTGTTGTGTTGTGTGAGAGGTGGTACACACAGGCAGACACTTTCTCGCTGTCTGCATCTCTTGTCAGCGTTCTCACTCTCTCATATATTTCGCGCGGGATGGATGGATATCTTTTTTTGTTGTGTTGCTTTGGTTTTTTTTTTGACTGATTTGGGTGTGGTGGTGATTTTTTGAGAGAGGTTTTCGAAGTTTTTTTTCTTTGTTACTGTAGAATTTTTGTTCAGAGTTTGGTAGAATTTGACCCAGGCGACCTCTGAAATAGATTCTGAAATAACTTTCGGAACAAATAAAATCTTACTTTATTTCGAACTTCCCTTCAGTTTTCGTGCAAACTTTCCAAACTTCTAACAATTCCTGAGAACCTTTATCTTATTTTTTGTAGAAAAATTTCTGAATCTGAAAACTTTTTTTTTTGTGTCTTGATTTTGATTCGGACCAAATTCGAAAATACTTTATCTTGTTTCCTCTCTCTTTCAAATTCTCAAAAATGTTTTGTTTCAGGTTCGAGCAGTTCATCGGGTTGTAGTTCTTCATCAACTGAACTCTACGATCTAATTCGTCATCAAAATCAACAACTTCCAACATCACAACAAGTTCAAAGTGCTACCGCTGCTTCTGTAACTGCTTCCACCATCCCACACCATCATCATCATCCATATCTTCATCCTCAAATTTTACACAATCATCAGTTGAACAATTTTCAACATCAGCAACAACAAGCAGACGGTTAGTGAATTATTTGAATTTGACGGGGAAAAATCTGAAAAATGTTTTGAGTTGAAATTATTCTTGTGAAACAGTAAAAATTCTTAAAAGCATTTCTACGTTGAATTTTTCACTGAAAATAAAGTACTAATTCATTTAGTTAAATCTTTGTGGAATTCAAGCTTGAAAATTTCTGAATGAAAAAATCTGAATTTCGAATCAATTTGCAATGAAAAAGTTGCTCATTTCGTTGAGTGATTTCCGAAAAAAAAGAATGATTCTCGTGACCCTTGAACTGCATAATAATCACAAGAGACTCTGATCGACATGATCTTTTTTTTTCGTCCTGCCTATGTCATTTTATCTCTGCGTCTCCATTGTTTCCCTATCATCACACACAGTCTTTTTTTTCAAAAAAAAATTGGGATGCGTAGAAAAAAACATTGATTGATTTTTTGTCGACGATTTGATTTGACAATTTTTTTCTCTAACTGTCTGTCTAGAAAAATTTTTTTTTTTCGAAAATTAAAAATTGTTTAAAATTGCAGTGGCCGCCGCTCAACACCAATTCTCAACCACAGCTCTGCATCACCAATTGCAGAATCTTGTGCACCAACAACAACATCTTCACCATCATCATATTCCGATAGTTGGTGAGTTTTTTGGGGGATATTTCGGTGGAAAATTTGAAATTATGAAAATTATGTTGAAAAAATTGCGAAAATTTGAAGACTTTTATGAAAATTTGCTTCAAATTTAAAAAAATTTGGAAAATTTCGACCTAACTTTCAAGTCAAGTCTGAATTGTTAAACCTAAGTCTAACATTTTGGTTAGATTAAGCCTAGGATACGTAAATTTATAGTTTTCTGTACAAATTTTTGAAAAATCTGAAATTTCACAATAATTCTCACTAGAATTTCCTTTCTTCTTCAAAAAATTACACAAAATCTTTTTTTCTCCAAAAAACCTAAATATGAGCAATAATCCCTTATCCTTTTAGTTCATCTTTCTCTCTGCAAAAAACCCGAAATTCCTTGCTGTTCCAGTTTTATACTTTTTGTTGTTTTGGAGCACACATCAAACTGAACTTGCTCTTTTAGCGTTTTGTTTTTTTCTATCCGCTCATGTATTTTTTGTTTTGTTTACCACAAAAATTGTGCTCTTTTCTCTCTTCAATTATTTTTTTCTTCTGTGTTCTGAAAAAAGTTCAAAATAACAAAAAATCAACGTGTCGCGGTTTTCAAGAATTATGTGAATATCTTATTTATGCAAAACAAAAAATTCTACCAAAAATCACCGGTTTTGCGTGCGTCATTTTGTATCTTCCAAATGACGAAAATTTTCCCCGAAACAACTTTTTTTCTCGAGAAAAAAGGAAATGTCTGGAATTTTCTTCTTTTTCCTTTTTCGTTTTTACCTTTTTTTCTTCCTAGAAAAAAAGAACGTGTTCCGAATGAATCAGCTGAGCCAAGCCGGCTATCTATGACTTCTCTGCGTCTCTCTCTCTCTTTCTCTCTCTTACTTCCTTTTTTGATCTCTCTTCCTTTTTCTAGCTGAAAACCAAAAGGTGATTCAGAGGAATGAACTTTTATTTCTGAGAGCAAAAAAAGTTCAGAGAGAATATAAAATGAAAAAAAAGGACACGTAATCTTTGGAATACGAATGAATTAATTTGAAAATTGAATATTTAGAGGATTAAAAAGCCTTACTGGAAAATTGTGAAGATTTCTGATTAGAAATTAGGAGATTTAAAAAATCGAATTGGAAAATTTGATATTTGGGATCAGAAAGAGATACCAATTACTCTAATCCATCCATTTTTCACATCATAATTCACATCAGCTCGAAAGCTCTTTTGACTTGGTCAGTCAGTACCCAAATTTTTTTTTCAAAATTTCAATTTAATTCATTTAACATCTAGAAATCCTACAACCAGATAAACTTTGAAAAAAAAACTGAATTTCCAAGAAAACCCCGTAATAGAATTTCTATGATGTCAGATGATGACGAAATCCACCCCCATCATTTTTTCCGAACAAAATCTTCTGAAAACTTTTGAATCCTAACTTCCTACAAAATTCGATTATCCGGATCAAAGTTATCCTAAAAGTTCACCAAAAAAACGTCGTTCTCGTCAAAATTTCACTTCCCAAAAACTGGCTACTCGTTCTCTGTGTCTTATCTCGCGCATCTCTTCATTTCTCACAATCTCTCGTCGTTTCTTGTGCCAAGAAATATTCATCATCAGCTGTGTGCTCTTCTCTCAACTCACTCTCCGTCTCTTACTCTCTCGCCACCCTCTTCCTTTTCCAAAACGAAAAAAGTGCAAAAAGAGGCGTGGTGGTGGCTTTTTTTCTTCCTTCGTCGCGTTTTTTTTCGGTGCCTGGCATTCAAGGTTATAGTATATATATACTACGACTACAATCTTTTTTTATTTTGACTAAACACTCTCTGATACATTTTTGAGAATATCTACCTCTTCTTGAACATTATAAAGTTCTGAAACATGCGGGACATGTTATATGGTTAGTTTTTTTCTGTCGGGGAAAAACATTTAAATCAAATGGAAAATTTTTTAGTGATAAGAAAATTTGTTCTTTGAAGTTTAAATTAAAGTTTTGAAAATTCAAAAATTGCTCGTTTTATATTTGAAATTGCTCATTGTATATCAAATATTCAAATTTTCGGCGGAAAAAATTTAAATCGAAAATATTACATGAAAAATAATGCGCCAAGAAATTGTCGACTTCTTTTCTTTTTAAATCCATTTTTTGTTTCAGGTGACATGGCTTTGGTGTCATCTCACACCCATCCATCAGCCGTTGGTGGATCAACAACAACTTGTTACGAGAAATCGGCTGCTCAACCCTCAGGAGCATCTCAACAACAAAAATCACAACAACAGCAACAACTTTTGCAACAACCATCGACAGCTCAACAACAGCCACAGGTAGGCTTTTTTCATTTTTTTGAAAATATTCTGAAAATTTGAAAAAAAAACCAAGATCAAAAATAAATCCACTCTCTTCTGTTTGCACAAACTTTTGCGGTGGTCTCGAACAGAAAAAGTGCAAAACGCCGTGTACTTTAAGGACATTTCTCATCTCATTCGATGACTAAAAATGACCAATAATTTTTGTACTTTTTTTTCTGAATGCGGGAATAAAATCGGATTAATTTTTGAACCGATGAAAAAAATGAAGAAAATGGAAAATTCCTGGAAATTGTTGTTGTTTTCCATGTTTTTCTTTTTTTTGGTGACGTTATTTTTTGAGAAATAGAAAAAGGGAAAAACAAGAAATGTTCAAGAGATTTTTTTCGCTGAAAAAGGTCAGTAAACAGAAAACACACGGACTTTTGAACTTGAACTTGAGCTCTTGAGAACTTTAAGGACAAAATTAATTGAAATTGAAAAATAAAAAAAATCTTTTGGTAAATGAAGTTTTTGATCTAAATTTCCAAAACTTTGAAATTTTTAAACGAGTTTTCGAAAAAAATTCCAAACTACCCAAACCCCTTCTCCAAATTAGTATATCATAATTTTCTCATTTCAAAAATCGTACACTTGAAAACCAAGCCCCGAAAAAACAAATAAACCCAGGAACATGTGTACTTTTTCACCGCTATCGATTATTTTGTCAACTACGAATCACCCGATGGCGCCATTTTAAACTAAAAAAAGAGATATTTATGGGGAAAAGAGAGAACAGCGAGACGCTGAGAAATCGAATTTTTCATTTCATTTCATTTTGTGTCTCTATTTTTTCAACCTCACCACGTGACAACTTTCTCTCCTCACATGTAGAAACAAAATCAGAAAATCATTCCAACCACGTGGGGCAGCCAGTGTACATTTTCAAGTGTAAATATCAAAAAGTGTACTATTTTTCTCTCTAATATTTATTATTTTCCCTATGATTCTGATTGCTATTTTTGAATCGGTTATTGAATATTTTAGACAGTTTATATGGGTAAATTTGACATTTTTTTTGAAGATTGGGAATTATTTCGGAAGTCTCGGCCGAAATCATAGAAAAAAAGAAAATTTCAAAAAAATCATTTTTTAAATTTCAAACATTTTATTGCAGGCTGCTCACATCTCATCAAATGCAATTCTCGCCGCCGCTCAACCATTCTATCCACCACCAGTTCAAGACACTCAACCCGATCGACCAATCGGTTATGGTGCATTCGGTGTTGTGTGGTCGGTGACTGATCCGAGAAGCGGAAAACGTGTAGCCCTCAAAAAAATGCCCAACGTATTTCAAAATTTGGCATCGTGTAAACGAGTGTTTCGAGAAATCAAAATGCTCTCCAGTTTTCGACACGACAATGTTTTATCGCTTTTGGACATTTTACAACCGGCAAATCCGCATTTTTTCCAAGAATTGTGAGTTTTTCTCTTTTTTGGGTGGTTTTGAGAAAGAGGGATTTTAAAAAAAAATTTAATCGGAAAACACTCCAAAATTGAGCTCTGAAGCTTTCAAAAACGCAATTTTATGATGAATTGCTAACAGCTGACATTTAGTCTCTTTAATATCCTTTTCTCCTATCGGTCAGCAGGAAGAAAAGGGAAAATATTAGTAGTGAAAGTGGGACAAGGACAGTGAAAGTAGCCAGCAGCGAATCGGGAAGGAATTTCGGATTTTTTGCTGTGTTTCTGGTCGAGAATTTTTGGTCGGGAATTAGGGATCTGATCATTTTGAAGACTTCTGGTTACAGGAGTTTTCACCAAGGCTTTTATCCCCTTATGACCAAATTAAGGATACCAAAAAAATGGGTTTATATCCAAGGTGCACCAAAATTTTTCACACATTTTTCTCTCTCTCATTTCTTTTCTTGCTCTAAAAAAACAGCCGGATTCTAATCACCATATGTCGTCGTCGACACCTTCTTCCTTCCACCCAACACCCATTCTCCCCCTTCCCACCAAAAAAACAAACATGGTACATACCAGCACCAACCCACGAGAGCCAGTTGTTTTTTTTTTCCCGTTCTTGCCTGCGCAAGTGACCTTTGTGTCTGCGTCTATCTATCTTTATATTGTTATTATTCATCTTATTATTATTAGTAGTAGTTATATTGGGGTGGACGAGAAGAGAGAACACACGGCCGGCCGGCCACCCTGTACCACCCACCACCAATAACCAAAATATATACCTGACCTTTTGATTGATTTGAAGAAAATATTTGAATCACTAAAAAAATTGGGGAAATTTTTTTTCTTTGGTTTTGGCTTGCCAAAATGTGAACCAGAAGGTCGTTCAAGTGTTGGTGACATGGGTGTTGGCTAACACCAAAATGCCATTTGGTGTGGTTGGGTGAATGGCATTAAGGTTTTTTGACAAGGAAAAGGGGGTCTATAAATTTTTTAAAGGAAAAGTTAGCTCATGAGAGAGAACAATCCAAATTTTTCAAAAAATCACTAAACTTGAATTTCTTACAGATATGTGTTGACTGAATTGATGCAAAGTGATCTTCACAAAATCATCGTATCTCCTCAACCTCTCACAATTGATCATGTAAAAGTATTTGTATATCAAATTCTTCGTGGTCTCAAATACCTCCATACCGCTAATATCCTTCATCGAGACATCAAACCCGGAAATCTTCTAGTGAACAGTAATTGTATTTTGAAAATTTGCGATTTTGGATTAGCCCGAACATGGGATAGTCGAGAAAGACAGAATATGACACATGAAGTTGTTACACAATATTATCGAGCACCTGAATTATTAATGGGTGCTCGTCGATATACAGGAGCTGTTGATATTTGGTCGGTTGGATGTATATTTGCTGAATTATTACAAAGAAAAATATTATTCCAAGCGGCTGGACCAATTGAACAACTTCAAATGATTGTTGATTTATTGGGAACACCAAGTCAAGAAGCAATGAAATATGCATGTGATGGAGCTAGAAATCATGTTATGCGAGCTGGACCTCGACCATCAAATCTTCAAACTTTATATCGATTATCACAACAAACAACTGATGATGCAGTTGATTTGTTGGTTAAATTATTGCAATTTGATCCGGATAAGAGAGCATCTGTGCAAGAAGCATTGGATCATTCATATTTGGAAGAAGGAAGACTTCGATTCCATAGTTGTATGTGCTCGTGTTGTTATACAAAACCTAATTCGGGTAATCATCGCAGTTTCGCACAAGATTTGGATCCATATGTAAGTTTTTTCTGGTAACCGGGGGAGGGTGGAATTTGATTTGAATAATTTTTGGAAAAATCTAAACAGAAAATTATTGAAAAAATAAAATTCCAAAATTCCGAATGAAAAAATACAGTAAAAATTATCTGAAAATTCTTATTTTCACTGAAAAAATGATTGAAAATTTTTTTCTTCAAATTTTCGCGTCAAAAATTAAAATTCCGAGAAAAATTGTAAAGATAATTCATAATTTTTTGTTGCAGCACGAGGTTCCATTTGATCCAAAATGGGAAAAAGATATGTCACGATTATCAATGTTTGAACTCCGCGATAAAATGTATCAATTTGTGATGGATCGATCGCCTTTATATGGAGTTGCACTATGTATAAATCCACAATCTGCAGCTTATAAAAATTTTGCAAGGTTTGTTATTTATTTCATTTTTTCTCAATTTTTTTCTGAAACAATTCCTAATCAATAAATTTTGCAGCTCATCTGTGGCGCAAGCTTCCGAACTTCCACCATCGCCAAATGCGTGGTGATCAACATCATCATCATACTTACTCATTTTGCCCCCGCCCAAAAATCGCTGAACATATTTTTTTCATAAATTTCTAACCCCCAACTAAAAAATAATTCTACAAATGTGTATGTATTTATTCAGAGCTTGTCATGTGATTTTCTCTTTTCCCCAAGATTTTTGAATCAAAAATCTATTTTTTTCCCTGGCGGATTTAAATGTCTTTCAATTTTTGGAATTTGAAATTTTTATTAATTTTTTTCTTATTTAAAAATACCAAATGTCTTTCAAAACCCCCACACATTGTTTGTTTTTTTCTTTTTCATCAGCTAAAAATTAATTTTTAAGTGCCAAGAGATCTACCAAGTTCTTTCAAACAACAAAAAATCCTTCTTTTTTCTCCAAATAAAACAACATTACGATTTTTCTAACCTATATTTTTTTCTTGTATAAAACCCTGCTCACACCCCCCAACTACACTTTTTTTTCGTTAGAAATGAGGATTAGAAAATTTTGATGTTCTTTTTTTTTGAGGAATTTTTCAGACATAATACTGTATTTTTTGTACCCTTTTTGTGCTACCGTGTTTTTATTTTGGATATTTCTACGATTTTTAATAAATTTATTTTTAAAAAAAATTATTTGAATATTATTTACACATGCAAAATTTATTTTTCAGGAATAATAATTCAACGAAAATTTTGAAAAATTATTTTACGTTCAAGTTTATCTACAAGAAAAATACATATTTTTACTTTAAAAATCCACGTGGATATGATATATAATTTTCTTTTACTTATCGAATTTTTAAATTTTTATTCGAATCATAGGAATTTGAGTTTTTTCTGTGATGAAAAATGAGAAAAAAACTGAATTTTTAGAGCAATTTTTGAATTGAAATAATATTTTATTTATTCGATGTAATTGATTTTTTCAAGAATTCCAACTTGAAATATTTAAGATCTTCAAAATTATATATTTTTCAAATTTTTTATTCCAACAAAGTTAAAAATTAAAAATTCAACAAAAAACGTCAAATTTATTGCGTGTTCCTGAAAACGACGAAACCCCCATTTTTATATATTTTTCTATTCTAAAAATGTTGCTTATTTCAATTATAATCTTTTTCATCAAAGTTTCGGATCAAGTCGAAATCGAAATATATCATCCTAATGGAACTTATGCTACGATTGATGTGGAAATTAATTTCAAAAATTTGGAAGCCGAGAATTGCACATCTTCGGATTTAGTAATTTCTTGGGGAAATCAAAAAATCAATTGCTCATTGCCAAATTACAAAATTCATCCGAAAAATCATAATTTAACAATAATTTGCCCATCGGATTGTCAATTATGCAAAAATCTTCAAAAATGTCGGATTGAAAAACAAGAAAATATATATTTCTTCAACATTGATAAATCGAGAATTGATATTAAACATGTTTCTGAACACGGTGCTCAAGTATTTCATATGAATAATGAGGAAAGAAATAATAAATTGACTTTTCGAATCACAATTGTCATTCTTTTTGTTGTTGCTCTACTGTTTTTTGGTTTTGTTTATGGAAGTGAAGAATAAAGATTTCATTCACAGCCTGTGACTATAAATATAATTTAATTTTAAGAAAATACATACTTCTCAGAAATCGGTGGAGTAATTATACTGGAAGCATACGCTCGTTCCCCCTTTTTTACAGTGAACCTACACACAATGTTCGGTGTAATTACATAACTGCAAATTTTTGAGGGTTGAGCACGTTTTTGCAAAAGTGTAATTATATTGTATATACAATTTAATTACACTTTTTCAGATGCATCCGTGTATTTACAAGAAAACATCAATGTAATTACAAATTGCTTCAAGTTACACTGTAAATACTCCACCAATTGCTGAGTTATGCATATGGTTTGTGGACATTTGAGTTGGCAAAAGTGGTTGGCATCTCGAAAAATACAAGTTTTTTCGGCAAACTTTCGGGAGTTCGATGGAAAATCATTGAAATTGTTGTCCATAATCTGGAAGTATGTTGAGAATATTTGAGGAGAAATTGAAATTGAGAAAATAGATATTTACGTTCGATTTTCGGCTTCGCTTTCATCGTCGCTGTCCAAGGAGAATTGTAAATCACGATCCAGGCTTTTTCTCTAAAAAATACAATTCTAATATTCTGGCTCGAATTTTTTCAACCGTTTTTTCTATCCAAAATACCCCCCCCCATCAAAAATCCTCACCATTCTCCAAAATTGTCGAAAAACCGCAACATTGCAATAAATTACATATGCCAGAATAAAAACAAACGGAAAATTGCCAGTCTTTGGTAAAAGTATCAAATTTGAGATGAAAGTGAGTATTTCGATAAGTAGAATTGGTGTAAGCAATAGTGGTTTTTGATGAGATGTTCCAAATGCGGCAAGAATTGCAGATAGCAAAAATATAACTTCAAATGTTATGATGTATAAATAGCGATGGAAATCGATGAAAAATGAGTCGATTTCATAGATTTCTGAACTCGACAGATTTATGAATCGAAATGTTGTGTAGATTAATGGAATAAGTTGCTTCGTTTCGATTTTCCCTAGCTGAAATATGTTAAATCATTTGAAGATTTAATTTTGCCATTTACCTGAGCTTTCCAGGAATTTTTGGAGCTTCTTCTTGGAGCTGGTGGCTTTGGAGTGGTTAGAAACTTCATTGAAATGTGTTCAAATATAGCTTTTACGATAGAAAACAGTGAAGAAAAAAAAAGAAAATATATTTTTTCCTCACAAGAAAAATCCCTTATTTGAATTGCCTCCGAATCAAATGTAAATCTACCTCTCTTCGTCTCGAGACACAAACAGCTGCGCGACACGCTCGCGCGCTAAAACACTCATTTTGAGTGAAAAAAGCGAGAGAAAAAGAGAGAAATGGACACCCGGCGTGCACTATTTGTCTCTTTTTCTCTGTGTTTCTGCTTCTCTCAACAGGCCAGCCATTTTCGAAATAGCCTCCCTCCTTCACTTGGTTTTTTCTTCTTTTCGAAATGTTCGCCGTTTGTTTTGTGCGCCTTTAATCGATTTTGAATTTTTTTCCACTGGAAATTCACGAATTTCGCAATTATCGACACTTTTCTTCACATTTTTTAGATTTTTAAACTGAAATGATGCAAATTTTTATTTTTAGATCCGAACTTTGCCGAAAAACCGGAATAATCGATTGTTTTTGATGGTTCGACCATCAAATAATGTATGAATTTGGACAGCGACAAAGTAAGTTCAAAAGAATATTTTTCGACAACCGAAAAAATAATTAATTTTCAGGAAAACATAAAAAATCCAAGCTTGGCACACGAATCTTCATCATTTATGTCACACCTGCGATTGTCGGGTATGGAATATGAAAAATCGACGCTCAATGGAATTTACGACGATGTCGATGAAGCGGAACTCGATGCGGCTGCAAAACAATCCGAACTTTCACGACCAACGAATATGACACCACTTCATGTTCAAGTCAACGGATTTAATGGCAGCGGAGTGAGTTGATTGAAAATTGCATCATTTTTTTTGAAAAAAATAGAAAAAAAAATTTGATTTTTTAGTCCGAGCCATCTTCAATATCCAGTGGTCAACGTGGAATTTCAGCAGAATCTTCTTCGTATCTCGCCGCGATGAAGCAAAAAGCATTCAACAAAAGCAGTGAGTTATACTTTTATTGAAAAAAATCTAAGAGTTCAATTTCTAGAAGAATATCAATTCCAAAGGCCGAGCACATCAACAGCTCCAATTATGGGACCACCAAGTTCGTCATCTTCAGTTATGCTAAGTCCGGCAGGAGCATTGAATGGAAATGGATTCTCGTGAGTTCTACTAGGTTGTGAGATATATTTTTGAATCACAAATTTTTGCAGGAGAAATTCTGGCGATTCTTCACCAAATCCTGCATTTCAACAACCATCAAGGCAGTATTTGAAAAGGTTTCGTTTAGAAAATTGAAACAAAACAACCTCATACTTTTAGACCACCACAATATCAGCCTGCACCTTCAACTCCTTCACCATCAAGTGGCCAATCTTCTTCTGGCTCTATTCCAAAATCACCGGCAACTCAAAGAATGGGAAATATACCAAAAGAGACTGTTCGGAAAGATATTGAAGTAGGCCAAAGAAAAGCACTTTGTGATGCTATCCGAAAACTGCGGGACGAAAAACAAATCAATACTTTTATACCACAAATTGATGGGCAAACCGAAACTCAATGCGCGATTATGATGCGAAGAAATCGAACGGAAATCGGTAAAACCATGCCAACAGTCATCAAAAATGAAGTTTTTGGCGAGAAAGGCGACGAATTCGCCGATTCACGTAAAACTGCAGCGCTTTTGCGAGAAAACGCGGTTCTTCGATTTCGTGTATGTGAACCGGATGATTTGACAGATATTTCGGAAGATGAAGAAGATGAATCTGTTATTTCGAAAGCGAGGCGAAAAGAATTGATGGCGATGAAAATTCCGCAAAATAAACTGATTTGGAATGAGAACAAATTGAGGTTGAGTGGACAAATGGCCAAAACATCGCTTTTAATTCAGGAGAAATTGGCAAAACTCGAATTGTTGGAAATGGAGGTTTGTAAAAATTATTAGATATTGGGGAAAAGGACAAGTTCATGTTTTAGTTAGGGGCAACAAGCTTTTTGATTTAGCTCAAATTTTCACAGAATTCAAAGAAATATCTTTTCATCCATTTTTGAATTCTGTTTTCGAAAAATATGGCACAATGTATATTTTAATATTTTACATCTTCAAGAAAAACAACATCAAGTCATTCAAAATTTTCCAGATTTCTGCCATGAATATGTCATCTGGTGTTCGATTTGAAGGCGAAGAATTGATTCCTAGAAAAAGACGACTAATCGATGGAAAAATCCATCTTTTCGATAAAAAGAATAGTCTTGATCGTGGAACGGATTCGGAAAAATATGGATGTTCGAGAGCGCGGCCGATTATTTCGTGGACAAAAAATGCGTTGACCAAAAATGTTTTTGAGTGAGTTTTTTGGGAAAAAACTTATTCTGAATTAAAGCTGTATCAAAAAATTAATTTCCTGATTGAGAATTGATAGGAAACTCTGTAATTATTTGAAGTAATTAGTCGAACACCTTCGATTTCGACAAAAACAGAGCTTCCAATAGAAAAAAGACATGAAAGGTACCAGATTATTTTTTGGGATTGTTTCCAGCCAAAATTTCGTTCAAAAAAAACTTGTCCCGCTTTCCTGTCTAAAACCAAGCATCAAATCTAATTTTTTGCAGACCTGAAAAATGCGATTATAACAAACCATGTGGTTCAAACTGGTCATCATTACAACAACTTCCTCAACATTATCATAATCAAGTAACTGTTGGCGCAAGAAATGTGATAACAAAGTTAACCTCTGGAAATACTGATCAACGGGAAACTCGAGAATTTGAATATGAATCACATGAAGAAGGAAAAGGAGCGGTTGGAGTGAAAGCTGTGACAGAATTGGATGTTATGGATTATGTTGTGCCGAAAGATTGTTAGTTTTTAAAAATAAACATTTTATAAAAATCAATATTTTCAGTCCAATCTCTGGAAACTCGTCTCTTGTCATATTTTTACAATTTGTCATGTACTCCAAGCCTTGTTTATCGTCGATCGAGAGATCGATCGATTTATTTTAGTGCTGGAGCTGAGGAAAAACATCGAAATGGTGTTGATCGGAGTGCGGCTGGACAAAAAGGAGATCGAGTAAAAGAAATACGAGATCGAGATAGAAAACGAAAAAATGATGATGATTTGAGTGATGAAGATGATGAAAAAGATGGAAATTTGAATGGAAAAAATGGACAGAATAAGAAGAATGGACAGAAAAATAAGAGAAGACCAGCGAATAGAGTTGGAAAGAAAACTGTGAGTTTGGGATTCTTGGGAATCAGAAATATTGGCTCGGGAAAGAGATTTTTTGAAACAAAATCAGACCTCTAATTGTTAGTTTGAGCTTTTAATTATTCTACAGTATATTTGAGCCTGATATTCGAGAAATAAGACATTTTGACCACAAAAAAAGCACATTACTAGAAAAATATCAATTAAAAATGTATTAAAACTCAAATTATCATGATTCACTTTGAAAAATCTGAATTTCGTTTTTTTCAGATTCGAAATCGCCCGGCTGGTGTTTCAAGCCGTCAATCAACAAGTACAACACGGTCTCGACCTGATTTTGACGACTATTATTTCGATGAACCATTCAGTGCACCACTTCCTCCCAAAATTGCATATGCTCGAATTTATATTCCAAAATGGGAAGAAGTTGCACCAGATTATTGGTTGAAATTTCCGCAAAAACCATCAGAATCAGCTGCGTCTGCCGCCACAACACCTTGTTCAAGTTCAACGAATTCGCCGGCAATAAAAGAACCAATGTGGATGACTGTTGCACAAGATCATCATAAATTGATGTATGTTGAAAGAGAAAGAGTTAAACGAGAATTGGCGAAAAAGAATCGACAATTTGGAACGAGACAACGACTTGTTGGATCTCTCACACCTTGCGAAAAACCGTCGGATGATGTTTTTTCGATGGAAGAAGATGTTATTCTACAGAATCTTCCGCCATTCGATCCGAAAATTTTTGCAAATGAGGAGGTTGGTTTTTTAGAAGGGATATAAAATTGACATTTTTTCCATAATCTGTTGGATAATTTCAAATTACAATCTTGGAAAAAAAGCCATGTAGAAATTCAAATATTTCCGAAAAGTCTATGTATCAAATGCTTCACTTTAAAATGTTGACCCATAAATTTGTTGCAATATTTGAATTCAAATTTTTCAAGAGAAAATCAAGTTGAAATTTTTAATGTGTCTGTTCGGAATAATCGATAATTTAAGTTAGCTTTTTAACACTGAAATCCACGTGTTACATTCGAAACACATTTTGATGCCAAAAACTACGTGGTGTTTTAAATTTAATTGTTTTTTTTTTAATAAAATCCAAATTTCAGCTATCTCCAACACGTCGCCGTTTTGCTAACAAAGAAAGTCCATTCGAAAAACGCACGTTCTCCTTAATTTCAAACGGTAAAAAACCATGAGCGATTTTGTTTTACTATATAAGGTATACTTTTTTATTCAATTAATTAATTTATTCCTTTTCTAATTTAATTCTCATATATAATTATTATGGTTATTTTTTGAATTCTTTCCCCATGTGTAAATCTAACTTTTTCCCCCTTATTATTATTTTCTCATTTTCAATTTTTGCCCCATTCCCAGTTCATTTCTTTATCCAATCGTATCTCTTTTGCATATTAAATCGATCTCCACCTATTTTTTTTCTTAAACCTATTTTCCTCTTCCAGTTTATTTAATCCCGTGCCTTTTGATCTTTTCATTATCCCAAAACTTTCTTCTCCTTTCTCTTCCCGGTAGCCTCTCATTTTCATTAGCTCTGTTTCTCTCGATTTCATTTATTGTATCATTTTATTTTTGAGTCCATTCATGACCAACGCGCCAAATCTTGTTGTTGTTATTGTTTTTTTTTCTTGGCGGGACTTTTTCTCTTAAAACTTTTTTGTCATATATTTTTTATTTTTGAAAAGTTTTTGCAAAATATATACAAACAAGTGAGCATTTTTGGAAAAAGGAATCTGTTGAAAACAGCGGAAAATTTGATTTTTTGTGAAATTTTAAAACAAAAACCTTCGATTTTCCTGCCGATTCCAAACAGTTCCCTCATCCTGAGATCATTCAACTATATTTAAACATCTTCAAAATACTTCAATCTCGATTTATTTCGTTGTATTTCATCATTTTCTCGTTCTTCTTGCATTCTTCTTCTCATTTCAATTGGCATATTCGGCAAATCTTCTGGCCAATGTTGATAATACAATGTTTTGATTTTATTCGCTTGTGTTTTTCGTCTTTCGTGATAATTTTCTTCTAAAGTTTTCATTTTCCATGGAAATTGTGCATCGCCAGCTTCAGGCGCATAGAAGTCTATTCTGAACAAAAAATAAATTTCACAAGTGTAACCCAACTATCAAACAACTCACGTATTTCCTTGTACTCCTTGTGCTCCTCCAGCTCCAAATGCCACGTCATAACCATCTCTGCGTCTCTCCTCTTTCCTTCTTCTCTTCATTTTTTTCTGCAATTCAACATCTGGCAAACTTGGCCATTCTCTTCTCCAATCTGGCAAATTCGAAGGTGGCGGACCGTCGCCACGTGGCTTTGGCGAGAATAATTCGCCTGTATCGATTTCGAGATATGGAGCCGCATGTGATGTGTTATGACGTGGATTATAATGATTGGGATCCAAATAGACACGTTGCACATGTTTTCGTTTTCGACGTCGAGAATGTTTTGGACGAGTTGAGAGAAGACTTCCGTTTAAACGAGAGAAAAATACGATGACTACGATTATTGTGATGCTCTGCAAAAATATTATATTTGAAAAACTTGAAATTAGAATTGCCTTTTCAAAATGTTATGATCTCGAAAAAAATATTAAAAAGTTTAACACTAAAATTTTTTGTGAATATTTTTAAACCGCGAGTAACATTTTCTCAATAAACTCCCCCCTCCACCGTTTCTCTCCAAACTTACATTAACAGCAACAGACATAACAAACTCAAAAATCGAAAAACTCAATTGTTCATTAAATACATCTCCACTCCACCATAATACAGCATAAACAGTTGTCATAATACAAAGTGGAATTGAAGTGGCAAACCATGGCCAAATTAGAACTTTTAAATATTTTATAGCAGCGTAGAGTAGAGTTACTGATGTTAGAAGATTTCCGATTGCAAGAATTATTGCCACTATTATTATTACGTACATTGCTGGAAAAAGTTGGAATTAAGGATTTTTCTTTTAATTGCAGGAAACATTTCAGAGTTTGATTAAAATTAAAATGATAGGCTTGGATCAATTCTACAATTTTTATTTGGAACTGAATTGGATGAAAATCAAATAAGCTGTTAGTTATGTACGGTACTCTAAAAGAGTTGAAAACAAAATGATCCTCCTTTGATCTACAAAAATTAAAAGAGAATTGGATTACTGTAGATCTCATATAATCTACTGTGGCTCTGACCACGAGGCAAAGTTTGAAAGTTTTAAGTCGGTGTTTTCCCTCGACAAAAATTTACCATTAGCTCTCCTCCTTTCCGGTGTTTCTGTATAAATCTGATATAATCCAGGAAATCTAGCTTGAAATCCATCAATAGCTCCAGTCGCTGGTAATTGTCGATTCTCATATTCCGCCAGAATATCTTTAACAACTTGAAATTGCCAACCCAACAGACCAAATTGAATAAAACAATAAATAATATTCCAAATTGCGATTGAAATTGTGGCAGCTCGAAGACATCCCAAAGGATCTGCCATTACTCGTTGAGTAATAAAACTTGAATTTTGAAAAGAGCAAGTGTAGGAAAAGCAAAAAAACAATAGGAGTCACACTATTTACTCAAAAATACACATATGCATGTATGAATGAAGAATATATATATTTTGCCCCGAATGAGAGAGAAATTTTACTATTATTTGTTTAGTTAGCAAGCAAGAAAGCAGGAAAAAAAAGAAGAATATCGATTTATTGAACAAAAATTTGAAAATAAAAAGTGACTCATAGAAAAAAGTTTTTTTTGATTTTAGATTTAATTTTGATTGAAATTTAAAAAAATATAAAGAAATCTAAAAAAATCAGAAAAACAGTTATTTTCTACTAGCCAATCATTTCACCAATACATAATCATCTCTAACTTTCAAATCAATATTCATCGGATCTCTTGGTCTCATAATAACTCCATTACAATCCGGTGCAACATCAGTTCCATCAACTGGAAATTTCATCTCAAATTTCTCAATAATTCTTGCCAACGCAGTTTTGAATTCCATTTCAGCAAATCGATATCCGGTGCAATTTCGAGGTCCAACTCCAAATGGAATCCATTTTAATGAATTGATATTTGCCTCTTTTGAATCGATAAATCTTTCTGGATCGAATTTGAACGAATTTGGCCAATTTTTTTCGTTGTGATGGACGGAATGAGGGACTATTGAGACAATTGCACCTTTTGGGATAAGTTGTCCACGAACATAAGTGTCATTTAGGGTTGTTCGAGTCAGCAAACTGAAAAATATTGTAGTTTTGTTAAACATTGATTAGGGTTACTGTAATTTCTAAAACTCACTGAATAACTGGTGGATACATTCTCAATGTTTCTCTATAAACTGCATCCAAATATTTCATTTCATGAATTGTATCATAATTCAAACCAACAGAATCTCTTGTCAAAATAATTTCATCATACAATTTCTGCTGAACTTCCAAATCTCTTGATAATAAATAAGCACAATATGTCAATGAAATACTTGTTGTTTCAAAACCAGCCAATAAAAAACCAAAGGAATTCTGAAGAATTTCTCGTTTTCCAAAACCTTTGAATTTTCCTTCATTATCGATCATCATTTTTAGAATATCTACACTTTCGGATGCTTCTCCAGCTTTTCTTCTATCATAAACTTCAGTCAATGCTTTCATAATTGGGAATTCGCAAGCATAGGTTTTCGAAAATCGATAGATTGTTTTCCAAAGGAATTGTAATTCGGGAAGAAGAAATGTGTAAGCAATTAAAGGAGTATCACGGAAATGTAATTCTCTCATATATTCACGAGTTTCTTTGTAGAAAAGCTGGAAGAAAATTGGAAAGTTGAGGAAAGAATGAGAAACTGTGTGAAGGAAATTCACATACATCATCTCGATTTCGCTGACAATCACATTCAACAGCAAATGCAGCTGCAGCCATAACATCAAGAGTGAGAGCTTGGAAATCTCTGGGAAAAACTTTTGAATTAAAAAAAAGTGTTTCAGAACGTTTATCTTCTATTCAGTTTTTTAAAGCTATGAATATTGAGAACTTGAAAAAATTAAAAAGTTAAAACCTACTCATAAATATCAAACTTGGTTCCAACCTTCGTCTCCAAAATTTCAAGCATAAGTGCCACTTTTTTCTCAATCGTAGGAAAAAGTTGTTTCATTTTTCCAGATGAAAATACTGGCAAAACACTGTTTCGCGCACTTTTCCAACCATTTTCATATGTCAAACACATCATGCTTTGAGATAAGTCTGAAAAATATACGTTTCAATAATTTTAAAAATTAGGCTACACTATCAAAAAATCTAATTATTTAGGATTGTTTACCTAGTAAATGTACGTTTCAAAATATTAATATTTATCAATTTCAGATTAGTTTATTGCTCTGAATACTCTTTCTACTTCAGAAATTAAAATTTACTTATTTTTCTTTAGTTCAGTTTCCACTTACTTCCAGCATCAAAAAATGGAGCAAGACTTCGATCGGAAAAATTGCGGAATTGTTTGATGTAAACTTCTTTGATATCTTCTTCATCAGATAAATTTATGAAAAAGTTTGTGCCGAAATATATTCTGAAAAAAAAAGAAAATCATTGCTCACATTTGATGTAACAAAAAACTAAGCGCGCTCCATGGATATCTCGCATTTTATTTTCTCCCCAATGCTCACCCAAATTTATCGCCATATTTCTTATGCAATTCCAAATGCCACATATTCGAATCATCCAATCCACCATTCTTTTTTTGCCTCTCCAAAATATCCAACAAACTTCCAAAAAACCAATGAGCCGGTGGTCCTTTCAATCCAATTTTGTCTCGAAGTCCAAAAACAATCCATCGTTGGCGAAGTCGAATTATCAAATAAATTAGGAATATTATTAAAAATGCTGAAATTATAAGCATTTTTTGTTGATTTGAAAGCTGAAATTGAAGTAGGGAATGGGCTTTTATGGAAATTTTTTGAAGTTATCTTTATGAACCCAATAAATGAAAATAAAAATAAAAACTGAAAATTTATTTTACAATTGCTGGTCCTAAAAATGGTCAGATGTTTTCTGCGATAAAATAAAATGGGAGCAAAAAAAAGTGGTGTCTTTCAGTTGTTGCGCCTTTAAAAGTCCCCTCTTTAGCTTTCACATAAGTACCAAAAGTTCATAAATCTCTCTGAAAAATTGAAAATTAGTATATATTTTTACTAGTACTAGTAAAAAAAATACCATGACTCATAATACTAATTTGAAAGCGAAAACTGATTGGATTTTTTTACAACCAACCAGGAAAAAAATTGTAGTACAAAAATAAACACAAATATTTGACCGCACCCCATTTTGCACGGCTTCTTCTTCAACAAGAAAAAAAAACGAAAATGAATATTATGATTATTATTGTTGTGGTGTTTATTCTGGAGACTGTGAATGGGTGTCCACCACAGCCACCGGGAAATTGTTATTCAGGTTTGAAAATTTCAGAAATATTTTAAAGGCACACTGGTAGTTTTTAAAACGAAATTATGAATAATTTAAAAAAAAATCAATTTTTATATTTATCAAATCTCCTATATTCTATGGTATTTTTTTTAAAGGCACATACACATTGGCGGCGAGTTCTGGAGGCTTCCAGAATCAAGCATGTGGAAATGTGATAAATCGAGAATGGTGCGCCGTTTCGTAAGTCTCTTTTCTTCTATTTTTAGAGCAGGTGTAAATGCGGAGTGTAGTTTACAAACAAATACTTGTAGAACTAGTAGTACTTGAAAATACTTGACATTCATTCATTTTTGGAAATTTAATTTACACTCTATTTGAGTATTTTAATTTTTGGTGAAAATGTTTGCTCCGAGGAATTTTAATAACTATGGTTATAATGGCTATAATAGTTATTATCAAAATTATCCAAGAATGTCGAATGCAGAATATTCAAGGTTTGAATTATTAGTTCCGATGTAAAGTTAGATTTTGAAGTCAGATTCTGTGGCTCAAATTAGTTTTTTGAAAAAAAAACAAAATTCTGAATAAAAACTTGGGAACATTTTATTGTATAAAAATGTTCAATAATTCCCAATATATTCCAGATACATGCCCGCAACTCAGCAGGCGAATTTCGGTTGTGCCAACAATTTTCAGCAACAAATTGGTGGCCCAATTTGTGGTGATGGGCCAAATTTTATCAATCAACAAGGATGTAGTATGGTGAACACTGAAAATGGACCCTGCTATTTTTGTTGTTGTAAAGGTGGAAGTTGCAATGATCCAAGGGTAAGAAAAATCAAGTTTCATTAACTGTGCCACGTGGCATTTTTAGACTCAAATTCTATAATTTAAAGCAGACTAGAAGGGCTTCGCTGGCTAACGCCATCTACAGTAGTTTGACTTACTTTTTACTGATTAATTTTCCGGTCAGGAAAAGAGAAACATTGAGAAATGCCCAAAATTGTTGACTTTTTCAGAGAATAGAACGATCAGATAAGAAACGTGTCCTAATATTTTTTTCGAATAAAAACGTGATCATTCTTTTTTACATGAAAAAAGTTTTGAATTTTCACGTGAAAACTCGCGCATTTTTTGAAAAATTGAATATTAGCGCATCGATGGGAAAGAATTTATGATAGAATAGTGAAGGTCCCATCAAAAATGGTCTTCTGGAAATTGAGAAAAGTCGAGCGACACATTTTAAAATCGAAAAATACATTGGAGTTTTCAAACTTTTCACTCTCCGCGCACCCACAGACATTTTGATGGAGAATTTTTGAAACGCGCATCATTGTGCCACCATTTAGAAACTTTTTCTTTTTTTGATCATCAATTTTTATGCGCACAGTTTTGAGAACGGACCGCGGACAGACTCTTGCCAAAAAATTTTCCCAATTAGTATATAGTAGAGTATATAGTAGATACTTCATTATCAACTTTTTGATTGAAGATTTCAACTTCCCTATAATTTTCTATTATCTATAAAATTACAGGTATTTGCTCGAGAAGCTGCAAAACTTCCGATAAATTCCGGAGGTCAAATGATTGGAGGAGGTGGTGGATATATAAATCAACCATCATATCCAAATTCACCATTATATTCTATGCCATGGTATAATAGTTCGAATTCTCTTTCACCATTTTTAACCCTTCTTATTCTTCTTTTTCTAGGTTTTCGAGCAGTTTTTTAATTTGTACGTATTCTTAAAATGTTTATCTTATTTTAGAAGCTAAATGTTAATTTTGTTTTCACTTACAAATAGTCGATTTATTTTTGAAAATAATTGGTGCAATTTTATGGAAAAAAGGAATAAATCAGTTATATAATGACAACTTTTTTATATGTAAACTGTTGGAATTTTCTACCATTCAATAAAATCGCCAATAGAAAAAAAAATAAAAATCGTCGTATAGAAATATTTTTCCGAATTTTTGTGACAACGGCGGATATTTTTTTCCAAAAATATGCGTTACCGGATATGGGGACAAAACAGCGGGCCGTGGGACTCGAACCCACAAAATTAGGCAGGTTGAATAGAAGACAGAGCTTCCCCACTACACCACGCGTGAAGATAAGAAATAAGGCACTTTTGATAAATATATATTTATTAGAATTTCACGTGACCCAGATAATCAGGAATAGAAAAAATCTTTCTATTTACCTATGAAATACTTAATAGTTTGTTTTTCAATAAAATCCGGAAGCTGATCCTATAGCTTCAAGTGTAATTCAGAGCTCCATCTAATCATTTAAACATAGTAATTTATAAACAACTTTCCTTTAACATCAATAGTAATTATGAATTGAAAACTTTACCCAATTTTTTTAAATGAAGCTCAAATCTCACCTGTTAGTTTTGTTCCTTTCCCTCCTCCCCCCCAAATCTGAAAATAAACTAACTTGACTTGCCCGTTCCGTGAGAAGTTGTTGATCTTTTCGAATGTCCTGTCCAAACGAACCATCTTCTTGTTCGGAAGCCTGAAACTTCTACATTCTTTTTCTCAAAATTTTTGTCTATTCTTGAACTTACATCAGAAAATGCCAATTGTGGACTTGATGGGACCGCTGCATTTTGTGACTGTTGTCTCTAAAAAAAATAAGAAAATTAAAAAAATGTACCAAATCACCCCATTAATAACACTTTCTGCGCTGAAAAAAACCACTCAAAAAACAGAAAAATTATTATTCAGTTTCAAAAAAAAACGTTCAATCAATAATTTCTTTTTAAATAAAAAGATCTCTCTCTCTCTCTCTCTCTCTAACTCTCTCTCCATTTCCCACACTCTCTCGTCTACCCTGCAAAAAACAACAAAATAAACACGCTGAACAACGGGCACTCGGAGTATCGTTGTTTTGCTTTTTTGCACGTCATTTTTATTTTTTGTTTTTTTCTGGTTTTTGAGTGGTTTTTTTCAGAGCAAAAAATGTTATTAATGGGGTGATTTGGTACATTTTTTAATTTTCTTATTTTTTTAGAGACAACCGTCACAGAATGCAGGGATCCCATAATATCGACAATTGTCATTTTTTGATGTAAGTTCAAGAATAGGCGAAAATTTTGAGAAAAAGAATGTCGAAGTTTCAGGCTTTCGAAAAAGAAGATGTATCATTTGGACAGGACATTCGAAGGTATAAACAACTTTTCACGGAACGGGCAAGTCAAGTTAGTTCATTTTGAGATTTGGGGGGAGGAGGGGAAGGAACAAAACTAACAGGTGAGATTTGAGCTTCATTTTAAAAAATTGGGTAAAGTTTTTAACTATTGATGTTAAAGAAAAGTTGGGCTATAACGCAGAATGATTAGATGGAGCTCTGAATTACACTTGAAGCTATAGGATCAGCTTCCAGATTTTATTGAAAAACAAACTATTAAATATTTCATAGGTAGATTAATTTTTTCATAGTTTTATGCACGCGATTTCCAGTTTGTTTTGAATTTATTTATTTTCTTTTATAATCTATGTCTCATTAAACTTCACAATTTGTATTCCCATGCGTAAGTTTTTTAAAAGAAATATTTTTTCTCACGTCAGCTTAGCTGCGAAAAATAAGGTTTTCTTTAAAATTCAGAATTTTTGAGGATTTTCTGACTGTTTCGCCTAAGGGCACCGCCCCTAGTCTAGATAAAATTTTATTTTCACAACAAAAATTCATCAAATCTTAAGTTCAATTAAATTTCATCTATCGTGTATACATATTTTCTCGAACAGCTTTAAAAAAATTAATAATCGGAAATGGTTTTCGCTTATTTTTCTGATTTCGAATATTATTTCCGATTGCACCACACGAGAAACACATAAGAAGCATTCCAAGAATAATAAAAGTTATAAGTATGACTCGCATTAATTCTAGTTTCATTTCGGAAGTTTTCAATTCTCGAATTTCTTTGCTATCGGTTACTTTTACACTTATGTTTAGACACGCATTTGTTAATCCCACAGATTGTTCAAGGTCTGAAAAAAATCACATTTCGAGATTAATTTAAAAAAAAAACTCACAATGCATATACTTAATATTCTTCTTATTTTTTTGTAAATTGAACACATATCCATCGTCAACAAAATCAATAGATCCGCCAATTTCAGTCAAGTTCGGGAATAAAAATCCTTCCAGTTTTGGGTTTCTTTCGAATATCAAGTTTTCCTCAATGATTTCTAATGCTGGGAAAAAATCGATGATTTTTCCGATGTAGTTGGAAATTGTTAATTGGTTGATTTGAGTTATAGTTTGTAATCTGTCAATAACCCAATCTCGCTCTGCAATTTGATATTTTTAGTTTTGAAAAAACACTGAAAAATTTGGGTGATCAAATCCCCACAGATTTTTATGAATCGATGACTATTTTCCCATTCAGAACCAAAAATGAATACCTTTATTCTTCATATCAAGAATTAGATGTGTTGGAACTTCAGTGCAATTATCTATCAAATCAGAATATTTTGTCGCAAAACACATCTTTCCATCCACACTATTCATAGTCATATTTGATAATAAGAATACTGATAAAAATATTGCAATTCCTTTAGTCATCATTATAATTTTTGAAATTATTTAAAAATGATTTATATATTTCTATGATTTTTTAAAAATTATTTGGGAAAAATATAGGCCACGTTTGATATTTATTTATTGAAAACCTCTTGAAAACCCTTTTTCTAAAAAATATTAAATTTATAGAGAAAATATTCAAACCAATACATCATTTCTGGAGTTGTGTAATGAAATGAGATTGCAGAATCTGAAAATTAAAAAAAAACTTTTACCAAAGTTCGGATAACTCTTACGATACCAGATGGATTTTTGTCAATAGGAAAAAATGAGATGTTCCAAATCCAGAAATTCCAATCAATTTCAGTTGATTTATCCACGTGGAATGAAACATTGAAGGGATGAAATCTATGAAGATTTTGAGAATCGCGAGTGTCCAAATTTCTAATTTTCAAGTTATCAAGGCAGTTCCCAAGTTCAAGATCTTCATCGCCAAATGGACCAGGATTGCAGATATCTGGATTTGGAAGAGCAGAATTTACAAAGCTGTGAGAAATATATATTTTTGATTGGATAACAATTTTAATTGAGTTCAATTTTTCAATCAGATAATGCTCACCGTTTAACTGTTTCCCGACTCAAAACATATCCAGCTCCTCCACTATTCCAACTTCTTTCCTTTTCCAATCTCAATTTACATCCAAAATGAATTGGATCATTTGCTGAATAATTCGATAGAAAATTTCTTAGATTTTCAACAACAACATAAGTATCATCATCAGCTTTCAAAAACCAATCAAATTCATCAATCAATTTTTGCTCATAAATCCATTTGAAAGCTGCTCGAGTTTTTGCCCATAAAAAATTACGACCTTCTCGAACACCGAGATCTATTGATGGTAGTTCTGGATCAGATTGTGAAGACATGAAAACATATCTGGAAGGTTTGGATTAAAAATTTTACAACCCCTGATCATCCTATTAAAAAAAAATCCTAAAAATTTCACAACTTTTGGGATACTTTTTTGCTAATTTCAATTAAAAAATTCAGAATTCCTTAATACATATTCTGGATATTAAAGTTGAACTTGAAATATTTTAAAAAGTCAAAAAACTCACCCATCACATCGTTTCAGCCAAGTGTTCTTCACATGCTTCGCTTTTGTCTCGTGATTTTGGTTTCCAGTCAAAATCCAACAAAAAATCTTGGGACTTCTATTATTTTCTGTGAATTCAACTTGATTAGAGTTATTAGTCAAAATTATATCACCGATATAAAATCCTACAAATATTCCAATCGATAAATATATTAATTTTTGAAACATGACAATGACAATTTTTTAATAAAAATGAAAATGGATATTTTTTGACTCTCAAAATGAAAAAAAAATAATAGAAATCTTTGTTTATATAAAATAAAATCTACACAAAATACAGTAAGTAAATGGCTGAAAAATGCAAGTCTGAAATTAAAGCATGATATCAGAATGTGGCTGAGTTGTCGGAATTGGAATATATTCAGTTTGATCTGGTCGTTTTCGATATGGCATTGTGACACGTCGCCATTTCTAGAAAATTTTGTTTCACATTCAAAAAATTCAGATTTTTTGAATTTACTGTAAAAGTGGGTTGCTGTTGGCATCAACCTTTTGAAAAAAAATTAGGTAAAAAGGGTTTTTGCTCACCTCTTTAATACCATTTCCTCTAGCTTTGGTGAATTTGTAAATGCCTACAATTGGAATAAAAGAGGCGCCAGACAGCGCAAACATAACACCTAAAATATTTGCAGTTCGTGGATAAACATAATTTTGATAAGAAAGTGGTTGAAAATTGAAGACATTTGAACAAATCATTGAAAATAAAATGAATGGAGCAGCAAAACACCAACAGAATTTCCAATAATATCCTGGGCGGAAACCCATCATTTCTTTGACATCTCGAACAAATTGACGAATTCCGTAGATGTAGGAAATTACAATTGCTTCACAAAGAACTGCTGTTAAAAGACCCCAAGTTGTACCATACACAATTAACCATTCCATAACAAGGATACCACCCTAAAATATAAAAATTTAGATTTTTTAAAGTATGAGACTAGTCTATTGTTTCAGTGAAGTTAAGCCTGAAACTCACATCTGTACACATTGATAATCCAATAATCATATAAAGTGAGAAAAGAGCACCAACGAAAATCTCTCGATGTCTTTTCAAAATTGGAAACTCATCAGATAATCCAGTGATAATTGCTTCCGATCCGCCAAACTACAAAACTTCAGAATTTATTACCAACTACAAGAGAAAAATCTTACCGAACTATCCAATCCAAGTGTCATCAACATCAGAAAAAATAAAATGGACCAAAATGGAGCATAAGGCATTGTGCTCAATGCTTCGGGATAAACAACAAAAACTAGGCCGGGACCTTCTTGTGCAACACTATCGATTGGTTTTCCGGATTTACAAGACATGTAGCCGAGAACTGAGAAAATTACAAAACCGGAAAGGAATGATGTGGCACAATTGACGAAAGATGTGAAAAGGGCATCACTGGAAAAACAGGAGGATATGAATATGAGGAGAAAAAAAGATGAGAGAGAATTCACGTGAATATAATTATTTACGTGAACGAAATGGTTTGAAATTCATTTTCATTTTGATTTTTGTGCGCTAAAAATATCAATATTTTTGGAATAGAAAATTGCAGAATCTAGCTGGCTTGGTTCAAACGATGCTCCGCAGTTATTTCGTAAAGCGGAGCATCGTTGTTTTCCCCACCCAACTCACACATAAACATTGTTATGAAAATCATTATAACTTGAAAACGCCATCAAAACTCCAAAACCAGGTCCAAGAGAAAAGAAAACTTGAGTTGCAGCATCTTGCCAAACTCCAGGCTCTTTCAATTTCTCGAAATTCGGTCGCAAATAATATTCGATACCCTTTTGCCAACCAGGAAGTGTAACTCCTCGAATAAAAAGAACACCCAAAACCAAATATGGAAACAAGGCGGTGAACCAAACAACTTTTCCACTCATCTGAATTCCTTTCCACATTGAAAAATAACAAATCAAATAGACCACCAAAAGTGAGAGCTACAAAAAATTTTTTTGAAATTTGAATTTGATTCGTGAGTTACCGCAATATCCCAATGAATTGATCCTAGATTATCGATGCCACGAATAATATTTGAATTCGGCTCGCCTGATCCATGAAGTCCCAAAAAACCCTTGCTGAAAAATATTGATTGAAAAGAGCCCGGTAAAGAGAGGCTCACTAGAAATATTCTTCGGCTGCTGAAATTTTGGCGACAGATTCTTCGATTTGATGATCACGACAAACTGCGCTGCCATCTTCGGACCAACTGAAAATTATTTTGGATTTTTGAATCTAGTTATGACGTGGCAATTTGTGGTTTTGAAATTTCCAAATATCAGAAAATCACAAGTTTTCTGAAGTCAGAAAAAAATCGAAAAAAATACGGCGGCAACACACCGTGTCTCTAGCGCCAACACACTGTGAAAACGCATACACACAAAATATATGAGTAGGCAAAGCCTGTGAATTGTCGGCGACTCGTTTCGCTTATATTTTTGTGATTCGTATAGTGAGTGTTCAGAAGAGTGTTGATAATGATATAAACTTACTACGAGGATTTTTGAGAGTGTACCCGCTCTGATTATTTCAAAGCAGGAGCTTTTGATTTTCTTTGAATTTTTGAAAAGGCAGAAATGCCTAGAATATTGAAAACAGGTCATTTCAAATAGTTGAACCCTTGAGTTTTTCTAAAATCTTCCCAAACTTACTGTGGTTCATAACAGGCGGGTGAATTATAAGAGTTATTACAACTCGCCCATGGTAAATTCATTTGAAACGAAGTATACAAATAATGCAATCCCCACGCCAAAATAACATTATAGAAAAAATCGACATAAAACGCCGTCAAAATCACACAATATCCAATTCCTTTAAATAGCGGACAAATTCTTCCCCAAGTCGTAATCGCACCTTTTCGATAATATTGTCCCAAACACAATTCCATATAAAATAATGGAACACCAGTCATCAAAACCATAATTGTATATGGGATAAGAAATACACCACCACCATTTTTAAAACATAAATATGGAAAACGCCAAATATTTCCGAGATCAACTGCGAAACCAACAACTGATAGAAGAAAATCTAGTTTTCCGGACCATTGTTCACGCGGTGCACTTTTTATTTCATGTTGTTGTACTTGTTGTGATTGTTGTTGAATTACTGTATCTACAGTATTCCCATTTGATGAACCTCGCTTCTCATCAGGATCATCTTAATTTAAATTCAGATAATATTATGATACGGCTGGGAGGGGTTTTTAACTTACCAGTTGGTACCAACTGCATTTAAAAAGTTTTCGGAATTTATTTGTCGACGTTGAATTTTTTCTGGAATTTATATACGTATCCGTTGGAGAAAAAATGATCTTATGTTTTAAAAAGTCATAAAAAGTCTGAAAAACGTTGCGGGACAATGTTTTGATTTTGAGAATTATGGTATCGCGATGAAACTCTGGCTAGGTACGGTTTTTTGATAGAATTTATTTTTGGTGATCTGAAAATTGAAACAGTTTCAGGCATCGTGATTTTTAAAAACTAGATCCATAGGTCAACAATTTTCATCCCAAATCTTTATTCTAAGAAAAAAGCAACATATCGAAAACCAACAAAAAAGAAAGAACAAAGATATAAATGTGAAACTACGGTCCGTCGCAGTGTAGATATGTATGTATAAAATATATGTGTATAATAATTGCCGGAAAACATCTATCCACTTTCTTATATTCTACATTTTTTGTTCTTCCATTCTTTTTTTTTGTCGATTATAGGAAAAAAGAGGAAAATGATGATGATGGAGGAAAACGAAACGAGCATGATCTGAAACTTTTTTATGAACGAAAAAAGGCAGATTCGAGTTTTTTTGGATTGGAATTGGAATCGGGAGAGCTGAACAGCAGGGAAAACATTTCCGGAAAAAGCTCTTCGGAGTTTTTTTTATAAATGACTAAAAAGAGCATGATTTGAAAACTGGAACTGTTAATTCTTAGCTTCCACTTATCCTAAACGTAACAAAAATAAATCGTTTTATTATTTTCAAATCAGTATGTAATTATGAATATATACAATTTCAAAAAAACCGGGATACAAGAATAAAAATATTTCAATTTGAGGTAGATAATTCATATTCACATAAAAGTTGGTCCTCCATTCGTTCCTCCTCCAAATTGTTGTGAAGTTCCATTTCGCAAAAAGTTACTGTATTTTTCGAAAGTTGTGGCCGATTTTTGACGGATTTTCAGCAAAAGTTGCTCATTCAGCATGAATGAACAATTGAGAATTTCTTGGCTGAAAAATTGAGATTTTTTGAGAGCGGAAACGCGCGGTTAGACGATTCGATGAAGCGGATTGTTTTAATGGGCCGATTTTTGAAGAGGAAAAATTGAAAATTGAAAGAAAAAAAGAAGAAAGAATAAGAAAAAGAATAGAAGAATATGTCGGAAACTTACAGAAAATGTGGAGCAACAAGTTGTTTAGCGTCATCAAAAATTAAAAGATAACATCTTCCAGCAGCGCGGATTTCGTGAAGTTGAGATTTGTCTTCTTCATCACATGAATACTGAAAAATGAATATTTTGTAGAGATTCGGAAAATTGAAAAAAGTTTCATAAAATCAATTTTCAATGAGGAGATTCCAGATATTGAAAAGGCAGAAAAGTTATGTGGAAAAGAATATTTTTAAGCAAAATAATTCAAATTCTCAAAAAACTAAAGCTTGTGCAAGTTCTGGTACCGATTAATTTTTGTGAGCCACGATTGAGCCTTTTTTGATCAAACATTCTAAAACTTTTCACTAACCCTAAACATTCTCGGATGTTTATTAAAGAGCATCGAAACAGGCCAATTCAAAATATTCGAAACTTTAGAAGCTGTCACAAATCGTGTCTGATAATTAATTCGTTCCGGATTCCACATCATAACCTCATTCAAAGTTGGCGGTGACATTTCCAATCTCTGAGTTTCTTCATCTTTTCTTGGTCGGCCACGTCTTCTTTTTGCATCTGAACAATGACTGATTCCACTCACATCTGAACTGTCTGATTCATAACCACGCTGTAAATTTGAATGATATTTTTTAAATGAGGAAAGTTTGTGCTCAAGACAACTCAATTTTAGATTGATACCAACAAGAGTTCCGACCATGTGAAGGCCCAATTAAAAAGTGGGGAATTCAAATAATATTGGTGACCACCTTTCTGAATTTAATTATTTACCTTCAAATTATTCTCAGCTTCGATCGCATCAATCATCGAAAATCCTCCACCAAATCCGCTCGCAGGTGGTTCGGGTTCAACTTTTGCGATAAACGGTTTTTTGGCCGCATCCAAAATATTACAGTATAATTGATTCAGAATTGTTTCATCAACAATATGTCCATTTTGACGAAGATTTTCGATGGCTGGCAAAAATGTTGTTCGAGTGTGTCGGTCGAGGATTTGATGGATTTCTTGAGTCATTGCGTTTTGGAAAATTCTTCTCATGAGATCTAATGAAGACGGCGCATCATCTGCCATATCGGTTTTGTTCTTTTTTATTACTTGTTTCAATGAGTTGACCTGGAAAATATGTAAATTATTTTCTGAAAAAAAACGAATCTATTTAAAAAATTTTGTTGGGTTTTAACTTCAATTTTTTAGGAATAAGAATAAATAAATCAACTAAACCAATTATGCTTCAAAAAAACGGGAGAAATATCAATTTTCTCAGAAACCTAAAAGTGCATGTGAACTTGAGTGGGTTCAAAATATATATTTTTTTAAATGTTCATGATCCTTTGAAATTCCTGATCTACAGTAAGAGAAAAGCATTATTGTAGTAGATATATTTAAAATACAGTTTCAAAACTTACTCTTGCTGAACTTCCATCACTGCTACTTTCCATTTCTCGACTCAAAAGTGCATCCAAAATTGAGATTCTCATATTCATTTTATTTCCATTACCATTTCCAGTATGTTTATCCAACATTTTGTATTTTTTTCGTTTTTTTTTGATAAATAATCAGAATACAAAAAATATAGACACAACAAAAAAATAAGAAAAAATCGACTGAATGTGGCAGCCGTTTTCTCTCTTTTCTTCTCTTTTTCTCTAACCTCTCCATTTTTCCAATTCTCTTTTGTTGTCACATTTTTCTCTGCATCTCTCAACATTTTTTAATATTATTTTTTATTTTTAGACAGACTGGCGTGAAAAACAAGTGAATTTTAAAAAGCAACAACAAAATTTAGGTACACGCATCGCGGAAATTTGTGACTCCGATTTGTTGAAAATAGTTTTCGGGTTTCATGAAATTTTCGAACGCTGAAGCACGACACATTCCAAACTTCAAGTCGGAGTTCTGAAAAAATAGGGAAATTTTTCATGGGAACTTTTTGGAAAGAAAAGATTTAAATGAGAAATACGAAGTTATTAAGCTGAAAACAATCCAAATTTCATAAATCTTTTAATAAATCTTGAGTTTGCTCAAAATTTAAAATTCAAAATTTTTCGAAAAACTTTTTTTTTACAAATTTTCGATTCTAACGATTTCTAGCAGCAAAAACCTTAGGATCATTTTCCAAGCAAAAAAAAACTCGATTACAAACCATTTCCCAAATTTCCCATTTTTCTTCAAATTCTCACCTTACAAAACTTGACATCACTTGATCGATTATAACCGTTATACATAACCCGTATAAAAATACCATCATTCAAATGTTCATAAATTTCGAAAATAATCCTAGAAGTATAATGTGGAGGATCGACGAATGGAATGCCGAGAACTCGGAGAATTGGAGCAATTAAAACATCGTGGCCAGAGAAAATCTGAAAAATGTAACTTTTCTAATTATAAAAAAAGTATTCAACAAACCCTGATATAATTTGTGTGCGGAAATTTGCGAATTTTAGCAATTGAATCTCTGACATATGATAAAACTGGCCAAGCTTCTAAAACATGCAATTTTCTTGAAATTCCTGATTTCCGATTTTCAAACATTTCTTCTCCTCGAATTGTTGAAATATTAATCATTTCATTGAGGAATCCATAATCTAAACAATCTTCTCCATTACACGGTAATTTTTTGCGTCGACAAATGAATTTTCCAAGTGATACATCAATTATTTTCAGTGGATCATCGGATTCAGAAAAATCGGCAAAGTTGTGTCGAATTTTCGCGACTTCTTCAGAAAGATGTTTATTTTTCGATAACTCGAGCATATTTGCAAAATACTCCGCGTGTTCTTTTTCATAATCTTTTCGCATTTTTCTAGCAAGTTTACAATCACAAAAATCATCAACACATTGAAAAGTGTGATCAGAAGCTCGAATCTCAACTGGTGTTAGGAAATTTCGTTTTTTGAATAGGAATTCGGATGAAAATGCGAGAAGTGATTGAAGAGTTCGAGGATATTTAGAAGTTATCACATCTGTTACAATTCTTTGGGAATCATCTTCGAATAATTTTGTTTTTGAGTATCTTTCGCGTAAGAATTTTCCAAGTTTCACGTGTTGAAGAGCACCTTCAGCAGTTAGAAGACCACTTGAACATTTTGAACTGGAACAATATATTCTTGTTTATAACAAATATGAAGCTTGAAATGCTTGCACAATTAAAAATACACGTTCAAAATATTATTAAATAGTTCACGCTATAAAAAAAATTTGCTAAAATTTAAGAAGCATTTCATTATTAAAAAATAAAAATGTTGCATTTGGGCACAATTTAAAAACGTGAGTTACATTTGGGGTGGTTAATTTTTTCATCTCATTTCTAAAAGTCTCATAATTGCAAATTTTGCTACCCCATATAATTATATTTTTAAAATTAACTCACTCGTCCGGAACTCTTGGATAAGTTTCAATCGATTTATCAACTCGTAAAAATTCGACCACATCCTCAGACAATGCTAATTCTTTATATTTTTGAAAATTCTTCCGATCAATATCTCTTTGTGGAATACAATCTGTATTATCATCACCAGTTGCTGTAAGAGGTGATCTTTCACCATGTCGAAATGCCACGTGGATTCCTCGAAGTTTCAATTCATTTTCATAATCATTTCCTTTCAACCATTGATCTCCTTCATCTCCGCGTATTTCGTGTTCCAAAAATTGGCACATTTCTCGAATATCTTCGTATAAATAATTGGGTGCTATTTGGCCACCATATTCATCGAAAATTTCATCTTTTGGAGCTACAAAAATTTTCTTGGTCGTGATTTTTTCACAAATTCAGAGAAAACTTACATCCACCAAATGATATTGTATAGATGAAGAATATAACAACAACCAGTAATGTGCAGTCCTTAAAACCCAAGTTATTTTACAAAAAAATAATAAAAAACACCTACCACAATGCGAAACCTCGCCATCATTGACAATATTTACATTTGTTCGGCGTACCCCTGCAACAACACAAAAATTGGTTTTGGCACCTTCCCAAATCATTTTATTATTGATTTTATTTGCTTTGTGTAGTCCTCGAGGAGGATTTTCCAAACCATATGCTTTTCAAAAGCAAATTCAACACCTTTCTATTATGTAAATTTTTCCATGATCAAACACGTAAAATGACGGGAAAATGCAGACTTTCACTTGTATTTTTCTCTCGACTCTCCGTGCTTCACTCACTATTTCGAAGCCATCATGTGTGAGATGCCATTTTTTACACACACACTTTTGCTTTTCTTTCTCGACGCAATTTTTTTGCTGTGTTATCTTTGGTTTTAACTAATTTCGATAACGAATGAAATAATGGAATACTCGTTTTGTTTTTGTGACATGAAAATGAACAACCAAAAAAATAAATAAATAAAAATCGTCCAAGAGAAGTTCAAAATTGCATATCGTGGCGAGATATTTGAAATATATTCGTGCGCCTTTAACACCTTTTGTACTTTTCTCGGAATATTTTTCCCAATTTTTTTTTCGAGTTCAAACATTTCTCCCTCTGCCTCCCTGACCAAAATCAAAATAATCTGTATTATATTGTTTGACGAGCCTAGTTCAAACAGAAAAGACACCCAAAATCTTCTTGTTCTTCGTTTTCTTTGTTTTATTAGTGATAGTAACATTTATGCTCTTTGAAAGTTTTTTTCTCTATTTTTGTCTCGTTTACTATTTTTTGTATTGAAAAATATGTCGACCTTTTCACACACTAAAACATGCAATTTTCTCGCGATTCAAGGACAAAATCCAATTGTTTTTGTCAAATTATTTTTGATTCATGTTTTTTTCAGCGACAAATGGCGGACGAAGGTGGCGGAGGAGATGGAGGCGCAAAAACTGCGGCGAAAAAATCACTCCGTCCAGAAATACAACTATACCGACCAGGTGAGTGAACTTTTTAAGAAAATGGAAGAAACATGTGATAGATTTTCTTTTCGATTTTCTTTCTATTTACTATCATTTTCATTTCATTACATGAAATTACATAAGATTGGTTAAATGGGCAAATATTTGATATAGATTTGTTCTTTCATGAGTTTATCAAGATTGTTTCCAGGAATGCTTCGAAAAGGCGATAGCACAAAAAGTCTGGCCACCGACGAACGACCACCAAGACCAGAAAACTTGAGTGGAGCTGGTGGAACTCATTATGTCGCTTCAAATTCTTCAAGAAGAAGATCGAATGATGCAGATAGTATTACATCTAGTGGGTTTTCTCGATTTTTGAAGAAAAAACTGTAAGTTCACAATTTTGTTCAGGAAATGGTTCTGGAAGTACAACTCCTGATGCGAATGCGATTAACGAGCAACGAAAATATCCGAATCCTCGAGATCAAAATCGACGAAATGGTGAATCTTCGTCTTATGTAAGTGTTTTTTTTCTATTACGAGAATGTTTTTTATTTAAAAAAAACAAAAGTTATTTTCTAGAACTCAACTCAATCTTTATATGATTCTCGACAAAGTGGAGGATATGTTCGAGGTGGAAATTCATCGGGTTATCAGAATCGACAAAATCCCAATCGACGAAGTTATCCATCTCAGAACTTTGAAAGGAATTTTGTGAGTTTTTTTTTGAGTCAAAACTGGGCTACTGAAAAAAGTCTTTAAAAATAGTATATTGATTATCCAGTGATGTTTTTCTAGTTTAAAATTTATCAAACATTTTATTTAGAATCGCCCAAATTACCACCATAATCATCAAAATGGCGGATCTGGCTTCAATGATCGAGCATCGATGCGAGGAGATGGTGCAATTACCAAAAGAAATGATCATCAAGGAGGAAGAAGACGGCGAAATGATTCGATAAATAGTACGCAAAGTGAAATGCCACAATCAAATGTAAGTGAAGAACGGGTTTTTTAAACTTTTTAGTGTTTTTTATATTGTTTGAAACACAGCAAATTAAATTAGCTCATATTATTCAAAAATTCTTTTTTGTTTGCTTCCTGAAAATTTTTTTGACCTTATCTGAAACTCTGAAAATTCAAATTGTTAACATCAAAAAACATTCCGAAGAATGTACGCTTCAAAATTTTTTGATATTTTTAGAGGGTTTTGAAATTTTTGCTTCGTTTCCCGATGTATCATAAAACTTAAATAATAAGGAAATTTCAGATTTATTCTGAAATTGAAAAAACATTAGATTTCTGGTGTGAACCTTGACGTAGTATTTTTTCATTTGAAAAAAATTAAGCTCCGCAGATTCACACCATTTTTCTTATAAATAAATTTTACAGAATGATCAATTACATATCGATACATCTTATGATTCTGTATCACAATGCGGTGCATCTTCTGCATTTTCAATGGATTCACTTGGAGAAGCAATGTCTTTTGAAGAAATGTGTGCATCGATGCAATCATTTGGTTCTCTTGATTGGAGTAAAGAAGTTGAAAATGAATTTGCATTGAAATTAGAAAGAGAAGAACAAGAAGCTAAAAGATTGGCTGAAATTCAACAACAACAACAACAACAACAGGTTGCTCCAAAGATATTAACGAGACCAAATACAAATCGAACTAACAATAAAAGTGAGCCAATGAAAAGATCACCAAGAAATCATCGAAGAAGAAATCAACGAGGATTTGCTGATGAATCAGATCGAGAATCTTCATTTGGTGGAAGTATTGCTGAAGAAGAAGGTGAAGATTTGGAAGGAGGTGAACAAGAAGAATTGAAGAGTGGAGAGAGAACACCAACTTCGACTAGAGATAATTATATTTATCAACCAAGAGCAAGAAATAATGAGAATAAACGAGAGACGCAGAGACAAAGAAGAAATAATCAAGAGGAGAAAAGGTGGGGGTTTGAGCAAAATTTTAACGTGATTTTTTGAAATGTCATGTTTTGGGACTTCAAAATTTGAATTTTGCGCTAAAATTGATTTGAAAAATAGATGAAAGTCTCAAAAGCACAAAAAAAATTTCAATTGAAAAATTTGAAAAAATTCTGCACGGTTTTCTTTCAACTAACTCTGGGAGAAATGTTCAGTTTTCATTTATTTTCTCTGAGTTTCTACTATTTTTTTCCTCAAAACTCGGCCCATTTCAGATATCGAGGTGAACACGATGATCGCGAAGATGAATCGACAAAATACGACGCTTTTTCACATATGACAAGTGGAAGACTTGCCGGAAGAATTTCGATTGTTAAAAAAGAACCAGTTGAAACAACATCTTCAACTTCTCCAATAAATAATAAAACGAATACAAAATACAGGTGATCTCAAGATTATTTTTTGTGTTTTTTTTTTGAATTTTAAAAGCTTTGGAAAAGACCTAGGAATACTTTACGGTTTTTGAAAATGTTTTTTTCTCGAACAATAATTATTTTTGATACCGTAAGCATTCCCAGGTCTCGTTTGGATCTCCTTTTTCTTTTTTCCATGTTCGTTTTACTTCTTCTAACTTTATTTTCTAAAATTGCAAAAAACTAATTTGTTCCTTTTCCTGTACTCAGAAAGTGTCCTGACAGCCGTCGGCGAGAAAATCTCGCCAGCTAGCACGCGAGCCGGCAGACGGCCGTCCATTTCTCGCATTTTTCTGGCGAGACCTCGCCAGTTCTCGCTGCTAGCTAGCGCTTGTCTGTTGTTTTTGCAGTTCATAGAGCTTGTTTTGAAAGAATTTATTAAACAAAAAACACTTCATTTATCGGAATCCTGTGGATGTCGAAGTGTGGAGGGTGATGTGTTGTTTTCCAGGCTGCGAAGAGTTGGTTGATGATTGTAGAATCTGAAATGTTCAATCATGTTTAAAACTTCGTTTGAAAAATATAGGGCATTGGGAAATGAGAAATAATCTAATCATTTTTGAAGTTTTTCAAGTTTCATATTCAGGTATATCTCATTATCTGCAAAATGAAAAAAACACTGCAGAGGGAGCGTTCAATGTCTATAGACTTTCTATAGAAAACACAACAAGCCAAAATTACGAGGTTTTCGTAGAAATTGAGTCAGTGCTGACAAGCGATTTAGGAGCTTGACTTGACAATGACATGGCAACTACTTATTCCTATCACTATCAATTTTCTAAAAGTAATGATTTTCTAATTTATCAAGCACTGATGGAAAAATACAATCAAATACATTTCTAGATGAATAAGAGTAACAAACATGAATATAGAATTTTCCATTCGAAGTTCATATAGAATGAGTTCTTTTCTCATGAAATCGATTTGTTCCTACACTAGAGCATGATTTTAAAACTACTGGGACTTAGGAAACAAAGCTTTCATTCAAACCACCTTACCTTACAAATTTTATCAAAAATATTGTTGTGCTGCTCGTCCATCCCGCCATTTCAGTCGAAAACATCGCTTCAAACATCGAGAGCCCTGTAAAATAGGTTTACACTAATTTACTGAATCAAAAATCATCTGCACTCACCAAAAACACATTTTCATGTCACGAAGGTGCCTGGCGATGTGCACCGTCTCCATTCCAACACTTTGCGACGTTGCTTGCATGTTTTCTGTGAAAATTTTCGATGAAAAAGGCATAAAAAGATTTTAGGCCAAAAAATTCGAAAAAAAAAATGAAAAAGGAAATAGACGAGCAAATCTGCTCCAGTCGCAATTTTTTCTGTCCGCTAGCTGGCGGCGAGAAGATGCGCTCGATCCTCCCCTTTTTATGAGAATGCGAGCTGGCGGACAGCCTCTGCTAGCTTTCGACAGCTCGCAACCTCGCGGACGGCTGTCAGGACACTTTCTGAGTATATATTTACATTCCACTAACCCATTTTTCATTCCACTCCAAATAACAAAAATTAATAAATGTTTCCCTTTGTTCAACGGTTTTTATGGTTTTTTGACGCGCAATCGCTTTAACCTTGCTTATTTTTATATGTCAATCTAACGTGGAAACGTGCATTTTTTGAAATTCTACACATTTTCAATCCAAAAAAATTCAGCGAACCGCCGATGATAAAAAGGCGAAATGGCGAAGAAACGGAGACGAAAGATGTTTTATTCGAGCGAATCTCAAAACTCGCGCCAAATGTGGCGAAAAAGAAGGATTTAGATGCAGCGAAACAAATGGTGGAATTGAGTGCGAAATTATCGAAAGCCTATTCGGAGACGATTTTTGCAAGTGATATTGTTCAAGTTTTTACGAATGGATTGGAATTGAATCTTTTCAAACAAGCTTTTCATAAGGTTAGTGGCTAAAAGGAAAAGGTGGAAATGAAATCGACAAAAATAGGTCATTTATTATTTTAATTTTTTCCACGTGAATTCATTTTTTGTTCATTTCAGCCAATTGAATGTTTCCGAACTGGTTCAAATTCCGCCTCTCCACAATCCAAATTAATTCGAGCTGCTTTCCAACGACTTCTTCTTGATGGAATTGATTTCTATGAAAAATTGATTGAAAAATATGAAAAAGAATTCGATTTCCGCCTTGATAATATTTTGATTTGGCCCGATGGTTTAATTGAGGAAATTCAATTGATCCACGAATTTGTTGATTTGCCTGCTGGAGTTCAAAAATTGGAAACGAGTCGACAAAAAACGGCGTTGAAATCATTGGCACGGCATTTGATATCTTTGGGAGATTTGCATCGATATAAAACACTTGTTGATGGATCGGAGAATTATCAGATTTCTCAAAGGTTTGTGAAATTTATATTGGGAAAAAGTGGGGATTTGAATTTTTCAAACATTTCGATCCTAAACATTATCCAAAAATCCCCAATTTTTCCAGTTACTATCTGAAATCAGCTCAACTTTGGCCAACAACTGGACACACTTATAATCAACTCGGAGTTGTTGCATATTATTCGGTAAGTTCTTTTCCTCTCCTGGGCGGCCCCAAAGATATAATTCTTCTCTTTTTTCTCTTCCTATTCATTTTGTGAGAGTTGTAGATGCTCTACCGTAGTTCACGGCGTGTTCGACTCATCCCGCTCGAAATTTTATCGAGGCAAAGACAGGTAGCTTATGTTTTTTGAATGCCTCACGTATTATCTGCTTTTTTCCGGGGTTTTCTCCACTTTCCGGTGTTGCTTTTACTTATTTAATACTAATCCTGTCTTTACCTCCTCTACTTTTTTTTACCTTCTAACCATTCCTTTTTTGCACTTTTTTCTTTTTTCTTCAAATATCATCTCGAATTTCCACATATTTTTTTTCAGACTCGTGTAATTGATGAGATCTTCTTTCTAACTCGTGCACTTGCTTGTTCTCATCCATATGCAGCCGCAAAAGAAAGACTTGCTCAAAGACTTGGAGCAATGAGAGCAAAAGTTGCAAAATATGAACCACTTTTGGATTCGGAATGTGGAAAAAAATCGGAAAATGAGATGGAAAAAACGAGAGAAATATGGATAAATGTTGAAAATGGAGAGATTTCTGATGATTTTGGGCAGAAAATTATCAAGGATATTTTGAGCCAATTTATGTCGCATAGTGTGGATAAGGTTGGGTTTTTTTTGGGAGGATTTAGAGATTGTAGAAAATTCTGAAATTTTCAGCTCCATCGTCGCGCTGTTTCCTATCTTATTGATACATTTGGAATACTTGTCACAAAAATTGGAATGGATCATTTTGAAAGTGTTTCGGAAAGAGCATTTGCACTTCTTCATGCTTCACTTGCAAAATCGAGCACAGATTCTGGTGAATTTACTGCGAGACAACTTGCTCAACTCGCTGCTCTTTTTATTTATTCTGCTCAAGCTTCTGAAGGTAAGTCTTTTCCAAACATCCCTAAAAATTCACCTCCATAATCAAATATTTTTCCAGCATCCACGTCATCACATCTCACTTGCTCTTTGAATACGATTCTCACATTTTTCACAATTTTGGCACATAATTTTTTTTTTCCCAACGAATATCGAAAATCCTGCGATTCTTCCGGCACTTAATATTATTGCCACGTGGATCTCTAAGAATTTCAAGATTTTTACAAATTCTGAACATTTGAGTGGATTGGAATCGACGATTTTGGAAGGAAAAATAACTGCAAGAAAAACGATATCAGAAATTTTGAAGAATTCGAAAAAAATGGAAAAATCAGAAAGTGTTTCTATGAAAATTGAACCGGAGATTTTGTATTTGGCATCGTTTTGTGGAATTTTTGAGCCTTATCCGAAAAATGGAGAAATTTATGGAGATGGAGATGAGGTATAGACTTTTGGAGGGGTTTCTGAAAAATTTTGAGCAAGATTTTTGTTTTCAAAAGTTCGTAAAAACTTAATTTTTCAGCCTCAAACAACTCGACTTCAAAATATCTACGAAACAGCTGAACTTCTCGATAAAATTCTCACAGATTTCAATTCAACAACAACTTCAAATGATTCAAGAGATTCATCAAATTCTCCTCAAAAATCACATCGTGAATCACTTTTGGATGCTGAACGAAAAAAACATGCTGAAATTGAAATAGTTGTGAAACCCGAACAAATTGTTATTGATTCGAATATTCTGATCGATCATTTGGAACTTGTTCAAAAAATCTATGAATCGAAAAAATTCCAAATTTTAATTCCAACAATTGTTTTGTCTGAAATTGGTGGATTATCTCACGAGAATTCGAGAGTCGCGGAATCGGCCAAAAATGCATTGGGATGGTTGAGAGAATTGGCGAAATTGAGGGTGGAAACAGTTTCGACATTGACGAGTCAGGGAAATAAAATACGATTTGTTATTGCGTTTGAAGATCATACAAGAGAGCAGAGGAGACAGCATACGGTAGGGCATTTTTTGGGAACGGAAAAAGCATTTATTAATTTCATAAAAATTGTACAGAGAATCTGAAATTTCTAAAAAACTCAACAAAAAGTATATATTTTATTTTTTGCAAATTTTATCACTTCATAAATCAAGATTTCTAATTTTGCAGGTCAACGATGATACAATTCTCGAAAGTTGTCTAAAACTCATCCAACCTTCAAAAATTCCCCAATTTTCAAATCTTCCTCCAATAAAAGATGAACAAAACGCGCTCTATCGAACTACAGTACTCTTGACAGAAGATCGCGGTTTGGCAATCAAAGCAACAAGTCGACAAATGCCTTGTCGTGATATTTTCAGGTTTATTAAATGGGCCAAAATATAATTTTTTGCATTTTTTTTTTGGTTTTTTGTTGTTGTGAACAGACTGTAATAAATTTCTCTGTTTTCTCTTTTTTTCGAAAAAAATTTGAAGAGTTTTTTTTTGGATTTTCATATATAATAAATCAGAAAAAAGACCAGATGGTCACCATAAATTCCGCCCGCTCGGCCCCCTTTTTTTTTGAAAAAAAAGAAGCTGTGAAAAAATTAAAATTCCAAGAAAAAGTTGTCCCTTGAGATTTGGTGGCCAGAAAAAAATCATAGGGAAAACGTTTTCAGATTTTTTTGGAATTCTGAAATTTCGTGAGTTTGGTTTGAATTTTGAATTCTGTATGTTTTCATTTGAAACCACACAACTTTTGTTTTCTTTTTTTATTTGGCTTTATTTTTAAAAATAAAAAAAAGTGAAAACTGAGTACTGTAGAGTTTTCTGGAGGAAATTTTGACAATAACATTTTTAGTCTCTTTGTACAGGGAAAATTCAAGTATAAATTCTCAAAAATCAATCTGAAGCCTGTTTCTAAATTTAACAAATCCTAGACCCGCAAAATTTTTTAAAACAAATCCTAGACTCGCTGTAGATCACGCGGGATTTAAATATCTTTTCGTCTCTTTCACTCTCACCGATTGCTTTTTGACATGTTCTGTCTGAATTAAGAATAAACATTTTTTGCAAAGTTTAACCTCATTTTTTTTTCACCAAAATGTAGTTTTCTTCTTCTTTAAAAAAATGTAAAAAATTAAGATTCCAAGAGAAATTCGTCCCTCGAGATTTGACCCTTCAAAAAATTCATAAAGAAAAGTTTTTTCTAATTTTTGTCTTCTGTAGTTGAAAATCGATAATTCTAAAAAAACAAGAAACTTAATTTTATTTTTAATTTTTGTTGAAAATGTTTCAGTTCTGAGCCAATTTTGCAAATAAAAACTTTTGAAAAGATTTCCCTTGAGATTTGAACCTTCACAAAGCATATATTCAAAAATTTTTGTAAAAAAAACTCAATTTTTCTTAAATATTTCAAATATTCAACCCACCCACCAATTTTTATTTATTTCTATTGTTTCGCCAATTTTTCTTATTATTATTATTTCTTTTGTAAATATTCGAACCAACTCGCCCAACAAATTGACCTTTTTGTCTAACCTCTCTTTTTCTTCTAATAATAATCCTATATTCTTTTTTTCCTTCTAATAATATTTTTTTGTCTCTGTCGTCTCTTCATATCTCATACTATTTTCGTCGGTTTTTGTATGCGTTCACCCAATGGGTGACTGACTTGAGATGAGGAAAAAAAGAAAGAAAAGGCTGGCTGTGGGTGGGTGGGATGTCCTCCCATCTTATTTTTTTATTTGAAAATTTTTGGCGTCTGTGGATTTATTGATTGGTAATTTTTTGGCAGGGGGTACTGTAGGTTTAGATTGATGCTTAGAAGCTAGAAGAGTACTGTTGTGAAATTTTAGTAAAATTGACTATTTTTTTTCGAAAAAAAATCATCTGTGATGTTCCTTATCCAATTCTTCTGACCTTCATTTTTCTTATTATTATTTTTTGACTTCTTGAAGTTTCTGGAACATGCACTCTCTGAGTTATTTCTGGGTTACTGTAGTGATTCAGGTTTTGATTTCTTTTTAAAAAAATTACAGTAAGTCTGAAACTCAAATCTGAAAAGTGCTAAACCCAATTATTCTTACTGTGGATTTTGTGAAATTAGATATTCCCTTCCAATTTTTCTTCCTTCATTTTCTGACCTTCATTTTTTTCCTAATATTTTTCCGACTTCTCTTTTTTTTTTCAAACACACACACATCAGCCAGTCAGCCCAGCCAACCACACATTATTTTTCGACATTTGTGTGCGCGTACAAAAATTGAGGTCATTTTGAAGCGAAAAAAATGGGGGGAAGAAATGAAAAAAGAAAAAGACGCGGCCAGCCGCCACAAGAAACAGCAGCCTTTTTTTCGACCCAACAAAACATTTTTGCGCACGCAAAAAAAAAGAAGAAGAAAAAGAAAATGTCAAAAAATTTGGGTTGATGCTTGTTAACACACAAATGAAATGAAATAACATGAAATGAATTTGTGTTTTCATTTTTTTTTTGAATTCGGCCTGGATTTTTGAGAATCTGATAAAAGTGCAATATTTTCTATTTTGAACTTGAGATCCGATTTTTTATAAGAAGGTTTTAGTATAAGGTTACTGTAGATCTTAAATATTCTCTAGGATATCTTAAACTTCATATAAACTTCTTTAATTCTTTTTTTTTTGATAAACATTTCTAATTTACCCGAACTCTTTTCATTTTCTCTGTTTTTTTCGAGAATTATTTTTGATCTGATAAAAAGTACAACTTTTTGTTGAACTTGAGAATTTTTAGAGAAAAGTTTTTGCAAAAAAATACTCAAGGTTACTGTAGATTGAACATTTTTATCAACTTTTTTTTCGAATTTCAAATCCAAGTTTTTTGAAGCTCAAACAAAAATTTCGAAATTTTATTTCATCATTGAATTTTAGAAAAGTGAAATTATAAAAAAGGTTTCTGAATCCAAGTTTCTGTAGATCAAAAAAATATTTTTACAAATTACTTGAATTTTTGGCGCCAACGTTTATTATTTCGATTTTTTCTAAATATTTCCAAATATTTTCCCAACAACATTTTCCATTTCCCATTTTCTCCAATTTTTTTTTCAGTCACAAAAAATCCGGATTCCTATTTTTTCCCCACATTTTTCGTCTTTTCTTCGCTTAGCGCGCGCCCAATTTATAACTATCTATCTATAACTATAATTTAAAAACGTCTCCGAAAACCACTTTTTTATTTTGCATTTTCGAAATCGCGCGTTTTTCGAAAAAAAACTTTCAATTCTTTCGGATATTTGTACTACTATTCTTTTCTTTTTCACAAAAAATTTCTGATCGAAAAAAGAAAATACCATTAAAATTTTTGACAGCGGCCCGCGCGCAAAAAAAAACAACTACAGTATTCCTAGAAAAAATGAATGCGAAAAACGAAAAAATGAACGGTTTTTGAGGTCATATTTTATTGGTATTTTATGAGATTTGAAGGTCCTGCTGGCGAATTTTTAACTACTTTTTCTTTTTTTTTTTATTTTAGCTGGGCCACAAAAATTTCATTTCCAAATTTTACTCGAGTTATACAGCTTCAGCAAAACTCTTAAGACTTTGTAGTTTCAGAGCTCAAAATTTGAGAAAGAAATAGAACACGTTTTCCACGTGGCAATTGAGTTCGCGGAAGATTGCAGCTTTTGCACGAGTTTCCGGCTTACACACAATTTTTAACTCCTTCTTACTACTGCCCTCAAACAATTTCAATTTCCCAATTTTTTCCCATAATAATTTCTACCTCCTCTTTTTTCTTCTCGTCTTCAGAAAAATTTTCCCATAAATTTTTTGCGAAAAAAAATCTAATTTATTTTTTTCCAGGCGAATTTTCAACGAGGTCATTTCTTTTTTTGGTGTGCTGCTGGTTTTTTGTGGCTGTCCGTTTTTTTTCGAGGTCAGATTTTAATGATTTTTTTCCTTTTTCTTACTTTGATTTCAAAAAATTTCGAAGTTTTTTTTCGCAAAACGTAGATTTTTGGCGCCATGCCACGTGGCATTTTTTATTGAATTTTTAAAAGCGTAAAAATTGTGTTCAAATAATTTCAACAATTTTTGAGCTACACAAAATTACTCGAAAATCGTATAACTCGAATTTTTTCCCCAAAAAATGCCACGTGGATTTTTAACGTTAAAATTTCATCTAAACCAAACTTTTTTTTGTTTGCTGAAAAAAAGTTTGAATTGAAAAAGCTATATATTCCCCTAGATCACCAAATCCAGTTTTCCCATTCTATTTTTTTTCTCTGGCTGATTTTATTTATTTTTATTTTCACATTTTACAATTAGTAGAAAAAAGACATGTTTTATAAGAAATGAAATTGAATGAAATGAGATTTTATCTGGAAGTCGCCCAAAAAAATCGTTGAAATTTTTTGCGCGCGCCAGCGATAAAAAAATAGTTGGTTTTGTTGTGTTGAGGTTTTTTTTCGGAAAAAAAGTAGAGCTGAAAATGTGAGGCCGAGCACCGAAATTTGAGCTTATTATAAATAGAATTTTTACTCAAAAAATTTTCCAAGTGATTAGATTATTTTTGATCCCAAATTCCAAGGTTTTTAGAATCAAAGAAAATGTTTCCGAGAAAAAGTAAAATTTATTATTATCATCTACTGTAGAGACTTCTAAAATTTCCCACTTTCATTTTTTCTCAAATTTCCAATCCCGAATCCCCAATTCGAAAATTTGATTTTCATTTTCAAACAAATTTTTTTGTCTCGGAAATTTCCGGTTAACTGAAAGTGAGGTTTTTTCCATCGCCTATTTTCCTTTTTTTTTTTTGCTCGTGAGCCGACGACCGAATGAGCGCGCGAGAAAAATAAATTCGATGTTTGTTTTTGTCCAGTTGAAAATCGCGCCCGATTTTTTTCGCTTTCACAAAAATTTTGTGCTCAATACACACAGTTTTTTCCAAAAAAAACCTAAATGCACTTTTTTCGTGACATTTTTTCAATTCATATTTTTTTTGGATACTGTGAATATATTTTAGTGTTAGAGTACTGTATTTTTTTCTGTCAAAAAACGTCATAAAATTTTCTGCACAGCTGTGAAAAGAAATTTTTAGTATACTCTTTTTGAGTCCCATTTTGTACCATTTATAGTTTTTTTTTTTCAAAAAGAAGTTACAGTAACCCTGCAGTAACAAAAACGTACATTATTTCTCATTTTAGCGATATTTTTCTGTTGAACTTTCAGGATTACTGTAGAGTACTGTAGTTTGTTTTCTAAATTTTCTACCGAACTTTAGTCAGCTTCTTTAATCATTTTTTAACCCACAGTAACCAGAAATTTTATAATGGAATTTTTTTGATTACTGTGGAGTACTGTAGAAATTTCATGAATCGAAATGTGTTCATCATAAAAATTTTGCAGCTGCGAAGAAAAAAAATTATAACACTTTTTAGTACATTTTTGTAAGTACTATTTTATGGTTCCCTACAATTTCCAAAAAATAAAGATATTGGTTACTGTAGAATACTGTACTCATTTTCACCAAGAAAGTTGTTTGCAACTGTTCCGACACTTTCTAATTTTTTCCGAAAAAAATCTACAAATACAGTACCCTTCAATTTTTTCTATTTTGAAAGAGGAAGTTGATTTTTTTTTGTTACCCACGATTTTTGTGAGCGCCGAATAGCGAGCGAGCAAAAAAAGGTCAATTTGGTAAGAATTTTTGCTCGACCGGCGAAAAATGAAAACAAACAAAACAAACAGTCTTTTTCCTTCTTTTTCTTCTAAAAAATAGTGGACATTTCGGGCGCCAAAAAAAAAGAACCGCAAGAAAAATAATACGACCATTTTGAGCAAACGAAAAACGAAAAACGAAAGGTGCGCAGGATGACACCCGATTTTGGACGCTGCACACTGTATTTCGAAACTTTTTCGATTCGAAAATCAAATTTACCTCTTTTTTTTGAAGAGTTTAGGGTTTTTTTCAATTTGTCTAATAACGTGGCAATTTTTTTCAAAATTGTTGATCTAAAAAGAACTGAAATTTCTCAGATGCCAATTTGAATTTTGCCCCATTCTTGTAAATATATATCTGTGTGAGTCATTTTTTTAAGAGTCTGGAGCTTTTTCAATGCTTCTGATAACGTGGAAATTTATTTTTGAATTTTTTTGATTCTGAATTTAATTTTGTTCTAAACTCGACTTTTGAAATATTATTTTGAATCCATTGAGCTTCTAAAAAAATCCAAAACCTTTCAGTGATTTCTAAAGTTCTGAAATTTATCAAAAGTTATGAAATTTTCAATTTCATATTTTTTCAGAGTTTTTTATTCCTGCCTATTAAATTTTCTGATTATTTCTTCATCCCTATTTCTACAGTACCCATATTAATTTCAAATTTCAATGTTTTCAAACATTTTTTTCATATCTTCTTCCGCTTTCTTCTCGAAAATATGAGTATTTTATTTCATTATTATTTTTCACAAAACAAGTCATAAAAACTTTTTTTTAGCTTCCAAATTTTTTCCTTTTTATTATATTATATCCATCTACAGTACTTTTTCGCTTTTCCCAAATTATGGTCATTTATGTAGAATCGTATAATAATAATATTTAATTTAATAGTTTTATTATGAGGAAAAAACGAACGAAGAGGGTAAGGGAAAAGCTGGCGAAGCTCCGCCCACCCCGAGAAAATTTTGATGGTTTTGGGAAAATTGGCTGAAAAAAGAAATAGAATAAAAATATCGTATTTATCTATTAATCTACAGTATTGTGAAAACACTCATTATTTACTGATTGATAACGAATTTCATCTTTAGATGAGAAGATGAGTCACTCTTGTCTTACTGTAATCCCCATTTTTATATATTTTTAGTTCTGTAGCTTGAATTTTTTCTTCTGAAAATTTTTTAAACTTCATCCTTCTTTTCCAAACATAATTTCGAAATTATTTATTTACTTATCTACAGTATTTCATTGTTTTCTGATTGATATGAGTCATTTTGATATTACTTCATCTGAATTTCTTGTCATTTTTTGTCGCATTTGGAGTTCTTTAACCAAAACTTTCTACTTTTATTTGCACCTCGATTCACACCTCGCTCTCAAGTAGCCACACCTAGAGAACCTAATTGTCCAGTACACGCTTCGAGAATTCATTCCTGACAAGTAGCCGCGCCTTGAGAGTTTCTATGCCAAGTAGCCTGACCCTACAAATCCTAATTATATTTTTCTACAGTATTTTTATTCAAATATATATTTTTACATTATTTTCAAAATCCCAAACAAGCTTTTCTTCCTCATAGATTGTTGTCTCTAAGCGAATTTTTTTGGTATGTTTTTGTAGGCGAAAAAAAGGAAAAAGTATGTATGTATGTGTTCAACTAGATCTTTTTTTTAGTTGTGGAAAAAAGAAAATGGAGGGCAAAATTAGACTTGTTTTTTTTATTTAGATTTTTTTCGTTGATTTTTTTCGCATTCTTATTTATTATTATTACACAAAAATTGGTTTTTTGTCTAATTTTTTGGTGATTTTTTCAGAATATGACGTCATTATTAGATGGTTCTAGTATTATGCATTTGGCGAGTCAATTGGTGCAACAACAGCAGAAAAATGGGCAAGGTTGGTGGGGAATAACGCAAAAAACTGCGCGCAGGGAGGTGGGCTCGAACCCAGGTTTGAGGAATGGTGTGCAAAATTGCATACCACTTGACCACGCGATTATTTTTTGAAGTACAGAAAATGACATATTTTTGATGGCTCATTTTTTGTCGCGCACGTGAAAATTTTTCTTCGTTCCGGGACCTCACACTTGTCAAATTTATTCAAATATTTATAGATTCCGCCTCACCTTCTTATACAAATGCACAACAATTGACACTGGAAATGTTCAAAAATTCGGGACTTTTTTCGTGTCTTCAAAATCAGAGTGTAGGAATGATTGAGGAGACGCAGACGAGTAGTCAGAATTCGGATACGGCGAGCTCGGAATCACCCGAACCACCAATTATTATGCAACATCATGAAAATGAGGAACAGGTGAGCAGCGAGGAAAAAAAACTAGAAATGAAAAAATAGTAAAAAAAAATAGAAATATTTTTTGACGTGGAAATGTTTGATAAGGAAAAAAAAGAAAAAATTTGTGGGCCACGGTTATTTTTAGTTTTTTGAATTATTAGAATGATGGACACTGATTGACTCAGGTTGGTGAGAATTTGCAATATTTTTGAAAAATCTGGGGAAAAACTCAAACTCATTTTTTGAACTGAAAAAAAGTTCTAGAAAATTGAAACTCACAAAGTCTGGAATCAAGTGATTAAAAAAGTTTTTGAAAATTAGCTGTAATTTACAATTACGTCCAAGTCTGAATTTTTTAAACAAAAATTAAGCAATTTTCAAAAAGAACTTATATCCATTCTAAATAGTTCAAAATTAATAAACGACAAACCATTCTAAACAATCGTGCCAAAATTCCTCCACTGGTCCCAAAAAACCTCCTTTTTCCAGCAACTAGCACTAATGCGATCTTTGGGTCAAACAATAGATATGGTTTCGTCTGGTGATGAAAATAGCACCGAAGCAACGATGCGAGATTTAATGCCAGTTTTAGCAGCTGCTAATCAAGTTTGCACAAATGCCGAACAACAATCACAGAGTGCTTGGGCAAGAAATGCGGGAAGAAAGAAGTCGCATCCAGTTTGGGAGTTTTTTCGCGATTTGAAAGATTCAAGTTAGTTAAATTAAGAAGATTTTTGAATACCTTTTTTTGTTTAAGCGTTTTTTACAAGTTGAAGTTTTGAAGTCCAGGCTGTCCTACTCGCTTCTTTAAACTCCGCCCCCCTCCCCCATACATCCAAAACAAAAAATTCTTTCAGCTGGAGCCGGCGGTGTTATTTGCCTACACTGTAGTTGGTGTGGAGATGATCGAAGTCCGAACAATTTGCGAACACATTTAAAGAAATTCCACACGGATGATGGGATTTTTACGAGATTCAGTCAAAAGTTAGCATCGGTTAGTTTTGGGGAAGGGATTTTTGGGGCAGAAATATTTGGGATTGGGTGGGAGTGAAATATTTGGATTAGAAAAAAAACTTATTGGGTATCATCAATATTGTGAAAATGTAATTTTTAAAAATAGGTGGAAGGAAGTTTAGTAAACTCAGATAAAACGGGACCAAAAGGTTAATCTCGGTAATCTGTCAAAAAATCTGGAACACCCAAAATTATTTGGATTTTTTTCCTGGTAGAACTCCATCTCTGATTTATTTTTGGAGCTCTGATGGATTGTTGAATCTTCTTTATTTTTGTCATAAAAATAGAAGACAATTCGTATTTCTCTTTCGTGTGCTCTAGAGTTCGCCAAGCTGATTTATTTCCTCGCGGTTCTTAGAACTCTCCAAAAAAAGTTCCTCGAATTTCCCAAGCCCAGTCAAAACACAAATTTTCTCGACCCCTTTCTGTTTTCTAATTTCATTCACCTCCTCCTCCTCGAAATTCCCCCGTCAATTCATTTTCGACCGACCGATCGCCGCAAAAACCCCCGACCTTGGTATATAGAACAGGATCCCCCATTCTTTTCTTCTTCTTCTTCTATTTTTATTATTAGCAAGCACACACAAAACACGGCGAGAGGAGAAAAAAGGGAATGAGGTACTGTATTCTTCTCCTCTCCTCCTTCTATTTTTCCCCCGCGCGCGCACAGGCAAAATGCGCGCACTGACTGACCAATTCAACCGGTCTATTTATTCGCAAAAAGGAGAAAAACGAGGAGGGGAAAAGGAAGGGGGGAGACCAAGACCAATACAATAATAACACACACAGACCGTCCTCTCAAAATATCTATACTTGATCGAGAATAGAATATTCTCGTTTTTTTGGCTCCCTGAGGCCTATATCTGCTTTTTCGAACTTTTTCTGGTTTCTCCAAATAGGTATTACAGTTTTAAAAGTTTCGAATCCCCCTCCTCGTATTTTTATTTTTAAAAACTCATGGAATTGCGGAGTGTCGTACTAAATTATTTTCATTCTCGCTCTATTTTTCTTGAAAGCCTTGTATTATTTTTAAAACTTGTACATAAACGATGCTCCTGGTTTACGCGTGGAATTGTCGTGTCAACTGAGAATGTGTTAGTCTCTGATGAGCCCAAAGTTTTTCCGATGTGTCCTAGAAATTTCAAGGACTTGTCGGGGTCATTCTTCCCTCCCAACACATCAAAATCTTTTGTAAATCCCCCGTCCAACCAGTTCTTTCTCATTTTCTCGCCCCCGTCAAAATGTGTGACGAGGCGACGCAAAAAAAAGAGAAAGAGATCCAATCTTCTCCCCCCCCCCCGGCCCGTCTCCGCCCGCCCGCTTTTTATCTCTAACCCGGACCCCCGCTCTCTTCATTTGTTATACTCTCTCCGGGCGAAAAGAAGACACTCCCCTCCCCCGTGTGTTTTTGGAGAAAAAAGACCGCGGCCATTATTATTTGCCCACCCCCCGTCAGCCAACCAACCAACTACGACCAAAAACCCCCCGAATATAATACTTCACTCGCCTATTTTTCGCTTTTCGAACTGTAGTTAGAACGGTTTTTGTATAGTTTATTGAAAACTTTGGGTAGTTCTCTCTGATAATTGTTTTTTTTTTTCAAAAATTCTCGAAATTTATACTTGAAAATTAATTTTTTGGTTGAAATTGTGTGTACTTCTTGTGGACAAGTTGTGTAGTTCTCTTGGACAATATTTCAAATTTTTTGTTTTTTTGTTCAAATTAAAAACAACTAATTTTTTTGAATCTTGGACTTAAATTTGTAATTTTCTTTATTGAATTCATTTAAAATATAATTATGTTAGTTTCGCCCCGTTTTTCTTTAGTATCTTATAATTTATGTTGGATTTTCAACACTCTCCGCATTTTTTTTGCATCCAACCCACTCATTTTTCCCCTTTTATTTTTTTGGGGGAATTTTTTAAGCCCCGCCACGGCCCCCGCTTTTCTTCTTCTTCTTCTTCATCTTCGCATTTTTCTCCACCTCCTTCTTTCCCCCATTTTTCTTCTCTTTTTTTCCCCCGTCAACCAAAATATATATGTGAGATGTTAGATAGTGTGGTAGAATGAGAGAGTGTGGTGATGTATTGATTTGCCCCGGGTTTTCAGTCGTATAGTGCCCGCTATGTATTTTTATTTTTACGGGAAGGGGGGAGGGTTACATTTTTTCCTCTTGAAAAAAGTGATGGAATCACAAAAATTTTCATCTAACTTTGCCACGTAATGACTTTTTCTCAAGAGAAAATTTTTTTATAATTTTTTTAGCCCAAAATCCTTTTCTGTAAATTTTTCTGATTTGTATTTCTCTTGTATCTTCAAATTTCTCGATGTCTTTTAATTCCATCTCTATCATTTTTATAAATCTCAGAATAATGACTCGAACTAAACAACAACCAAATGTTGTCAAAACTGAACCAATCGATATCTCAACTTCTGACACTCTTGATACCAATCAAATCCTCGCACTTCTCGAACAAAATTTGCCAGCTGGTCTAATCGCCGCAAAATCCACGGCATCAAATCAACAACCAGAACAAGAAGTTCATCTAACTCCAGGCAAAGCTTCGGAAATACTTTTCGCTGCTGGTGTCAGACCGCATAAGAAAACATCGGAAATTTGGGAACATTACAAATGTTTGAATGAAAAACAGAATGTTGAGTGTATTTATTGTTGGAAGGTGTTGAAAAGAAATGATAGTAGTACGAAAAGTATGTGGGGACATATGAATGCCTATCATCAAGATATTTTGAAAGAAGGGTCGACGAAAAAAAAGTTGAAAAGAAATGCGGCACTTTGGGATATGGATGAGGTAAAAACAATGAATGATGAGAAAGGGAGTGGGGTGATAGAAAAATATGGGTTAAAATTTGGGAGAAGTATTATAAATCATATCAATAAAATCCAAAAAGTTTAATTATTTCAGACACCAACTCAACCGTATGTGAAACGAGTACGCGGGGCCAATGGTGGTCATAATCATCACAGTTCAAACAATTCGATGTCGGATCAAAAACCATCGATGATTGATTCGATGGCTTTTGCATTGCAACAATTACAACAAAGTGGAAGTTTAGGAGATGTGAGTTTTTTTGGATTTTATTCAGAGGAGGGACCTTTTAAATTTTGAGAATTTTTAAAGCAAAAATTTAGTTTTTTTTTTACTCGATTGATTTTTTTGATATTATTTAAAACAATTAAAAATCGAACTAAAATTTAGCATAAGTTAAATTTCATGTTTTTTGAAACATAATTAAATTGAAATTTCAAATTCCATGTGGAATTTTGGCTAAAATTCAAAAATTTTCTCAAAAATTCAGAAAAATCTCCAAAAGGTTACAGTACTCGAAAATCGACGTCATAACTTTTTTTGGGAGCCATAAAAATTTTTTAAATTAAATTTTTTAATAACCTTGAGAGCGTCTTAAAAAATCAAATTTATTAATTTTTTTTGCAGTTCAACACATCGTTCAACTTCCTCGATTCCCTTCCAAAATCATCAGAAATCATAAACATCAGTGGCGGATTCAATGGCCCAACCTCAACAAATTCCCAACAAAATGATAACGATGAAGATGATAATGAAAATCACGCAGAAGCTGCATCTTCATCTTCAGCTTCAGCTGATAATGAACCACATACACGAAATACAGATACACCAGATGCAGCAACTCCTCAAACACCAACTTCTTCGAATGGAGGAACAAGTTTTGAAAATGGAAGTGATTTAGCTGCATTAGTTAGTAATTTGGCATCAACAAATCCAATGATGTTAGCAATGTTAAATGCAGCAAATGGAACTGGATCAGGATCAGCAGATAATCATACATCAACTGATAAATCTTCAGCTGAATCACCAGATCTTGAAAAAGATCCATCCTCATTTTCACTTTCTGATGGACCATGTGCTGCTGTTTTAATGTCAATGGCACTTGATTTAGATATGACAATGTCATATCATCGAAGAAGAGTTGATATTGAATTATGTTTTGAGAGTAATCGAACGGCTGAAAAATCGGGTGGACGTGGAAAAGTGATTTGTTTAACTGATATGGGAAAAGAAATTAAGTGAGTTTTTGTGAATTATTGGAAACATTGTTTTTTGGAGGAGTTTATCACAAAATTCAAAACAAACGCCTGTTTTTTTTTCTTATTTCTATAAACTAATTTTTTTCAGAATCGTTGAACGTGTAAATGGTGCAGTTAGCGGAACTGAACTTTGGACCAAAACCGATTTCAATCAATTTCATTGGGCAATTCGAGGAAAGTGTCAAAAATGCTTCAACAAGCCATAAATCCTACAGTACCCCATCTACAGTATCCCAACAAATTCTCACAATTTTTTGTGTCTTTCGGCATTTTTCTCTTACGCTTTACGAATTTTTTACTTTGTGAAAACAAAAAACGCTGGACGTTTTTCTACGGAAACCAACTTTTCATATCTTTTGGATTTTACTTACTTATTTCCTTTTTATCTACTTTTTAAATTGTGCCTGGTATTAAATAATGTTAATATAATTATCCCAAATAAATTATTTTTTGTTTGAAAACGTGAAAAAATGGGGACAGTTTTTATAAATACAGAAAAAATAATAAGTCATTCTTGATTTTTTCAAAATGATAAACTACGTCAACATTTTTGTGGTTATCGGGATTCTTGAAAATGTTGCAGGTTGGTTTTTCTAGTAAGAGTTCGAGCATTCAGAACTTGAAAATGATGGAATATAAAAATCCAAAAAAAATCTTTGGAATATAGAAAAATCGCCAAATTCCCGAAATTTTCAGCTATAAAGTGTCCGACATCCCTCAAAGCAATAGAAACTGACATGCCAATGACACGTGTCCAATTGGATATACAAAATTCCGTGATTTTGTTGATTTTATTTGTTGCGATACTTCTGAATGGTGTAAGCATCGAATGCATTCTGGATGTAAATATGATCCCAAATCAAAATCTTTTGAATATCGCGATTGTAAGAATGTCAGATTTGAATCGTGGTTTTGTCCGATTGTCGCTCCGGATTTGGTTAGAAAACCATTCATAATGTATACTTATTGTAAGATTTTTTAAAGGGAAGCTTTTTTTTCTCAGCAGTAGAATTTTCAGTTGAAAATGGGCGTCCTAAAGAATGCGAATCAAATTCCGAATGTCCAATCAATCATTTTTGCCATGCAGCTTATAATCAAGCTTATGAAGGAAGAGATCAATCTGGACCAAATGGAACTGCCCTCAAATATTGTTTTGAATGTAATATAATTTTCAACATTTCTAGATATTTATAACTTTCCAATCTGAAAATGAAACTACGATTTTCAGGGTATGATTACATCGATTATTTCTATCCTGATCCAAAACCTTGTGATGTGGACAATGATTGTTTCGAAGGAGAATGTGTTCCATTTTTGTCTTCCCAAATAATTGATGATTCGGGAAAAGAAAGACAAGGAATTTGTCGATATAAAGTATGGTATTATAAGAAATGGGATCATGGTGATTGTTTTTGGTATTTTTCACGGATTCTAAAACCTTTTATTTTTTTCCAGTCGAAAGATGCCCCGAAAATGCTGGTCTAACATCAAATCCAGTAACAAAATGCAATACAACAAGTCAATGTTATGGAGACAATTATGATTTGAATAATCGACTTTATAAATGGTGTGATATCAAGATTGGAGAATGTTGTCAAGGTAATCTCTTTTTATTAAAAATACTCCAAGTTTCCATATTTTTTTCTAGAAAATATTGAGAAACCTGAGGAAATCACAATGTGTCCGGATGGCCAAACTCCATTATATTCCCAAAATCAATGTGAAGAATCAGAAGAATTTTGTAGTTCAACTGATTTTTCGAATGGAAAATGTTTCAAGGGACATTGTTGTCCAAAATCAGGATATCTTCCAAATGGCAAATTTTCAATTTCAAAAAAAGATGATTTTCGAACAAATGTGGAATGTGATTCGAAAATCAAATTAGCGCCAAGAATGGAATATAGTTTCTGTAAACATGGTTTTGTTTGGTCGATGTCTGAAAATATGAAAACAACGGGAATAAATTGTACTTTGAATATGGATTGTGAGACGAATCAAGTTTGCGCGAATTTGAAATTTGGAGAGGAATCGAAATGTTTTGCAAATCCGGAAGCTGGTAAAATGGTTCAAGTTTTAGAATATGCTTTTAAATTGGTTTTGGATATTGTGAAAAATATGGAATTCTAACAAGAGAAGAAAAGAAAGGTTTGGGATTGGAAAATGAAGATTTTTGTTTGAAAGCATTTTCTGAAAACTTACTGAACGAAAAATGAGATTAATTTTTTATTCCATCAAAAATCAAGAGAAAATCATGTTAAAAATTTTGAAATTCACGTGGCACTTTCAAATTTTTTCCAAAAACATTTCAAATTTCTAAATATAAACCTTCGTATTTACCGTATATTTCTATAGACTCTGTAGAAAATTAATTGTTCGAAATGAATAATAATTACTATAATTAATAATAACCTGAAATTAAACTAATTATATCTACAGCAACCCAGGACGTTTTTGGTGTGAAAATCTCAATATGAAATTCTAAAAACTAATTTCCACGTGGCACATTTTGAATAAAATATTTGTCAAAAATTTATTCGACAATAAGTTTGCCAATAAAACTTTGAGAACATTTTCATAGCAGTACTTCACATAGTCGTTTAAATTCAATTATATACAAAAATAATTACTATAATTTAAAAATTTTTGAAACCTGAAATTAAACTAATTCAATGTCTCATTCCAGTTTTCCTTTTTTTCAAAGTGCATTTCAATTCGTCAGATCTTAGAAAAATTATATATATTTTTAGGCATCAAAAACCGGAAAAATACTTGAGCGCAATAAAATTCCAGTCGGCATCTTTTTTTTTGTTCTTTAAAGTAAGTAGATCAAAAACTTTCTCTTCCCAAGAGAAAACTGGGTTATTTAAAACAAAATTTTGTTTATTTTTATTTTTGTTAAAGTTTTTTTTTTGAAGTTTTTTAACTGAAAAAAACTTGATATTCTGTTGTAAAATGTTCTTTCTTTCTGTCTTATCAAATAAAAAAAAACTTCCAATAAATTTTTTTCGAAACTTTTTTTCACATTTTTTAAATGGCACTTTATTCGTGGCTCCTCCGATAACACCTTTTTATGATAATGATTTTTGAAATTGCGTTTTTTTTTTCGCGAAACGCACTTTTATTTATTTTCAAACGAGGGTTTTCGGTTTTTTTTTGAGTTGTGTTGTGTTGACATTTGTGATAAGCTTTGAAATTTTGTGTGTGTTGAAATTTGATATTTTTCTGTTTTACAAGTCGCAATAACTAGAACTAGAACTCGAAATTTGTTTTTAGAATTTCAAAAACGTTCCAGAGTCTGATTTTTTCTATAGAAAACAATTATGCCAGATGTTATGACGAAAAAAATTTTAATTTGAAAACCAATTTTTTCGTTTAATTTCTGACACGAAAATAATTTTTCAGACTCGACTTGGCCACGAAAAATCTACGTGGCATTTCAGTTTTCAAACTTTCATATCTCTCTGAAAAATCTGAGTTCCAAAAAAATTCGCATTTAACGGACCCCTATTTTTTGAAACTCTTCTATCATTCTGAAAAAAACGGAATTTCAAAAAAGTGTAATTTCGTTCCAGAATATTAGTGTCGAATCCACCTATTCAGCTCGTCCTCCATCCTCATTTTTTCCCTCCTCGTTTCTCGTTTTTTCCACACATTCCCTCCCATCAATACATGTCCAAAATCGAGTCCGTGACGAGAGAGCACAGAAGATGAAGAGACGCCGACACATTCAGACACACTGCGCACACTCGCCGTTTTTTCTCTAACCGTCTCTCACTCTCTCACACTGGATTTTTTTTTGGTTTTTTTGCCATGTTATTTGTGTGTTGTGTGTGTGTGTGAGAGGAGAGAAAAAGATCTGTTTCAGATTTTTTTCCAGAATTTTTAATTTCTCTTTTATTCAGGCGGCCAATTGTTTTTTATTGTTGTTTTTTGTTGAATAATATTTTTCCCACGTTTTATTTATTTTTTATTTGAATTCAACCAAATTTCTATTTATCATCAACAAATTTTGATTTTCTTCCACTTCTTCCTCCCAAAAATCATATGCCTCTTTTTTTCAGCTGACTCTTTTTTTTTCGCGCCCAAAAAATAAAAATATTCAATCAAATCCAAGATAATCTCCTTAGTAACTAAAAAAGGGAGAGATTTGATTGAAACGTTTTTTTTTGCAGATTCGGAAAAATATGTCGAGGTGAAAGCAAAAATTGAAATTGAGAAAAATGCTCATCAAAGAATATCGGATTCTTCTTCCGATGACCGTTGATGAGTATCGAATTGCACAATTGTATATGATACAAGTGAGTTTCAGACTAAAAACATCTGAGTTTTCAGTTTTCTGGGAGTCTTGCAATTTTTTAGATCTTAAAATTAATTTCAATTCCATTGTTAGAAATTGCGATTTTTCCAGACTGTTATAATTTACTAACGTATTTTTTTCGGGAAAAATTTCTGGAGTGTTTTTTTTGAAAATCACATTTTGAAAAATTTATCATTGTAATTTTATTTTTTTATGTGCTTTTCCAAATTTAGATTAATTTTTCCCTAGTTTTTTTTTCAGTTTTGTAGATTTTCAGAATTCTTTCTCAATTTTGATTTACATTTTTAGGAAAAAATAATTAGACAAACTTCAATTCAAAATTTTGATACGTATTTTTTGACCCTCTTCAAATTTCAGAAAAAAATTTCAAGTTTTCTTCTCCGTTTCAAGTTTTCTCAAATTTTCAGAGAATTTATTTTTAATCATCCCCTGACTTTCTCAGAAATCACTTTCACAACAAATGTTGATCTTGGATTTTCTTTTTTTCTTCATTTCCTGTTTTCCTGCCTCAATTTTCCCCTCTTGATTCCATCGAAAAAACCAAACAACAATAAAATTGCTGAAATTTTAGCCAGACATAATCACCATCAATTATTCTCTCGATTTGTTTTGTTTTTTCTAGTCGCGCTGGGAAATTTGGACTTTTTTCCTAGAAAATTGAATTTTTCCTTTTTTTTCTGTATGTTGCCAGCCAGCCGTTTCCGTCCAATTAACTTTGATTTGAGCTTTTTTGCAATAGGCAAAGCAAAAAAAAAAGAAAAGAAGAGCAACACAACAAAAAAGCTTTTAAGCCACCACTTTTCCAAACTAATCATGTGTGAAAATTGCGAAAAATTCACATTATTAGTTAGCCAATGTTGCTATTTTTGCTCACTCAAAAGGGAAGAATAGGAGAAGTCTCCGGATATTGGCACATACAGTTTGGAACGCTGATCAAGACTGTACTTTTTCTGAGCTCGCCTGTGAGCTCCAAAGAAATTGAGCTCTACTTTTTAACCGAAGAAAAAAGTGCAGATTCGATGCAGCCGGGTAGTGCAGCGTCTTTTAATTTCATACTTTCTGGTTCAAACCCCTGTCGGAACTTTTTCTAGTATTTTCGTCAGGAAAAAATCATTTTACTAATGGATAGGGAAAAAATGAAATGAAATAATCATAATGAGCAAAAGGACATGATGAATATTTCAAAAGTTGGTTGGTTGGAGACACGAGTTTTTTCACGACTCATAAATATTTTCGCCGCGGATAATTTTTCGAGCTTGGTTGGGGCTCAAAAATTTTTTGTTCGAAAAAACACGTTTTCCTGGAACAAAAAGACAAAACAAATTGAGGAAATAGAATTTTTGAACTGACACGTCATAGAATTATTTGAGAGAAGAAGGAAGATTTGAGATAAAGTCTGGACGAATTGAAAAACAAGTCTAGAGTATTTCAAGGCATATCTCTAGGCGTGGGTCATAGATGATCAGGTGCTTAAGCTCCGCTTCAGCCATGCCATTACAATAAAAATCCAACCATCTTCTTTTTTTCAGAAAAAGAGTCGACTTGATTCGCATGGAAAAGATTCGGGTGTCGAAATAATTAGCAATAAACCATATTCAGATGGACCTGGAAAATCTGGACAATATACTTTCAAAATTTATCATGTCGGAAGTCGAATACCTGGTAAGATTACATAAATATGGTCTAAAAAATCTTACAATTAGTTATGTGATCTATACTACCTTAGAACCTTCTAAAACCTCTCAAGAGCATCAAAAAAAGCCTTTTTCTATTCTTGCACTCATTAAAAATCCTATCAATTCTAAATACCTAATTACCAATTAGTTTTAATTGTTTTTCTAGCAAGCAGCTGAACCGTGTGTCCATATTTTTTTATACATTTTACTAACAAGAAAATGAATTTTTTTCCGCGATTGGCACGTATCAAATTACATCGTGTATCTCGTTAACATAAATTTACATGAATTTCTAACGAAATTTTTTCATACAAAGCGCCTCGCAAAATAACTGACCAGGGGATCTCTCAAAACAATTTATTTAAATTTCTTATTTTTAGCGTGGATTCGAACTGTGTTACCGACGAATGCTTTGGAAGCACACGAAGAAGCATGGAATGCGTATCCACAAACAAAGACAAGATATTCGACTCCAATGATGGATAGATTTAGTTTGGAAGTTGAAACATTGTATTTTGATGATGATGGAAGACAGGAAAATGTATTTAATTTGAAAGATTCTGAACTTCGGAGTCGAGTTGTAGATTATATGGATTTTGTAAAAGATCCGATTTCAAATCATGATTACGCAACAGATGAAGATCCCAAACTCTTTAAAAGTACCAAAACTGGAAGAGGACCTTTATCTGAAGATTGGGTTGAAGAACATCGACGAAAAGGGCTCACAATTATGTGTGCTTATAAATTATGTCGAGTTGAATTTCGATATTGGGGAATGCAAACAAGAGCTGAAAGATGGATACATGATTTGGCATTGAGGAATACAATGTTGAGAGCACATCGACAAGCATGGGCTTGGCAGGATGAATGGGATGGATTAACTATGGATGATATTAGAAAATTAGAAGATGAAGCTGCTGTACATTTGAGCAAAGTTATGGCTGATAAGTAAGTTTCTAAATTACCATATTAAGATTCTCATATTTGTCATATTTTTATAGAGAGGGAAGTCCGGATGGCGATTCAGAAGAGGATGATGGAGCTGATGCTGTTTCTGACGATCTTTATTTTGATTGCACAGATGGTTCACCTCCTCCTACTCAAAAACCATCAATTATTCGATGGAGTAGTGAATTAGAACTTGAGATTCAGGGAGATGGTGAAATGTCTCCACCATTAACACCAGCCAATGCTGTCAAAGATGCTGCCCTTCTGATTATCGTATTTCATGGTGATTTTGCACCAGAAAATCCAGCTGATTCGAAAACTACTGATACAAATACATTTGGATCAACGATTGAAACATGTGTACAAAGACATTATCCTCAATTGAAAGGTCGACTTCATATTTTGAATGTATCTTGTGGTAGTGAAATGTCAGCAACTATTCGAAATTTGACAAATGTTTCACCGAGTTTTGGAGTTCTTCATCCATCTCTAGCTTTGATGCTTCCATCAGCTTCACATTTATATAATGAGGCTGTTGAAGGAACAATTCGACGAGCAAATGAGACTTATGCAGAGTTCATAAATACTCAGCCGAATTTTAATGGAGAAGTATTTTTGGTTGGTGATTGTGTTGGGGGAATATTTCTATATGAAGCGATGACAAAGAAATGTGATTTTTTGAAACGTCATTCATCAACAAATATTGCTGCAAGAATAATCAAAGAACATCAAGAATCGGTAACATATTTCTTAAAATCACAAACAAAATTGTATTCATTCCAGAGTCCTAACGGTTCCCTAATCGATTTATCAGATAATATCTCTGCTGCATCACTACCAGCCAATAATTCCACATCATCACATCAAAATGGGAATTCAGTGCGGCGATCGTGTCGAAATTATTCGGCACCGCCGTCCGCGTCGTACGTGCGTAAAAAAATTTCGCTTGTTTCTGTTGATTCTGTTACTGTGAGTAGTTTAATCTAACCTCTCTTTATTGTGTTCGAAATATTTCATCCCGTTAGATGTTTTTTAAAATAGAATTCTAAGTTTTCTAACTCGTCCACCCCTTGGTTCATAATTCGCCAAACACTTCTTAGGTTAGGAGAAAATATGTTTCAGTTTCCGTCTTCTCGTCTGAATTTCCAACCTTCTACAGTTTTCTTACTTGGATGCCCACTTGGCCTCGCACTAATGCAGAAGAAACTCGAAGCTCAAGATATAGAAACCTTGGATTCATGCCAACTTTTCAATTTGTATTATCCACTTGATCCATGTGGAGCTAGAATTGAGCCAGTTCTCAATTCTCAATTGGCTTATCATCAACCACACGCAGTTCCAAAATATCAAAGATATCCATTAGGAGATGGAAAATCACAACATTATGATTCAACTATTGATCGAACATGTTTATGGGGATCAAAGAGAATCGATAATCTTTTATATTGTCCAAATGCAATGATTGCTTTGCCATCAACAGCTCTTCCAAATATTCTACATGCTTCATATTGGGAATCTTGCGATGTTGCTGCTTTTCTTTTACGACAATTTGTTCGAAGTGGCGGTGATGATGATTTATCACTTATGCCAACATTATCATCAAGTATGAATAATATTCCACTAAATATTGATCTTCCACAAATGCATTGGAAAAGAAGACGAACAAGATTCAAGATTGCGAATTTGGCTGCAAATCATCGAGCAAATGATTTGTTGGTGACAGCTGGAATGGATATAAATATATCAGCAAAGTTTTGTTATGGTCCAATGGATCTAGTTGCATTATCTCGAGAAGCAGTTAGTGTATTTGTATGTCCTCAACGTGGTGAATGGTATCTTCACGGTGTTGCTGATACTGATTCTCATGGTCGATTACAAGTTCAACTTGCTAAAAGTCTTCCATGTGGTATTCATTCCATCAAAATTGTTGTTCACGGTGATCGAAGTTATCTGGATACTTTTGTCGCCGTTGTTCCACCAGCCACGAAATGCGCAGTTTTCTCCGTGGATGGATCACTAACTGCTTCGGTTTCGGTGAGCGGAAAAGATCCACGTGTTCGAGCGGGAGCTGTTGATGTAGTAAGATATTGGCAAGAACAAGGATATTTGATAATTTATATGACAGCGAGACCAGATATGCAACAACGAGTTGTTTCAGCGTGGTTAGCACAGGTAATTTGAAAAATTATTCAGTTTCAATGGAATATTTAAATTTTCAGCATAACTTTCCTCATGCTTTATTGTTTTTCAACAATTCTATTTCAACTGAACCGCTTAAGCAAAAAACTTTACTCTTACGACATCTTATTGATATGGGTGTTCAAATACACGTCGCATATGGAAGTTCAAAAGATGTTTCAGTTTATACATCAGCTGGAATTGAACCAGAACATGTTATTTCAGTATCAGGCGGTTCAAGGAGAAGAATTTGTGTTCATATTGGTAAGATATCTAACAATTTGTCAGTATCAAATAGAATTTCAATTTTCAGACAATTATTCATCTCATTTATTAGATCTTCAAACGGGTCATTGTGTATTAGGCCAACGAATTGAGCAAGAAAATAATAGTTTACAGTTACACAGGTTTGTTTATATTATCTCACAATTTATCAATCAATCAATATTGATTTTTCAGAAATGTACAACGAACACCTTCTTTCACACCACGTGGCGGGAAATTTGAAAATGAAAAAGAGCTTCGAAAATAAGAAACAAATCCATCGAAAAAATACGGTTTTATCAATCAAAATTAAAAATTGTACGTTTTTCATTCTACTTTGAAACATTCCTGAGATTTTTATTAGTTTATTTGATTTTCCCGGTGTTCTCAGGGGTACAGATTTTTATTTATTAATGTTTAGGTTTTGATTTTTTGAATTTTCCGGTTTTGAAAGTTGAATAAAGTTTTATTGATTTCTCTTCTTTTTTTAGAACTTTCAAAAAAAATGTGTGAACTATACCGAAAAAATGCATTCCCCATTCTCCCAAAAATGTATTCTCCCATGGGAGAAAAACCCAAAAAAAGAACTTATCTTGATTTTTTTATCTCTTCGATTTCCACTTGGCTACCAGAACATGAAAATCCCCGATTCGCGTGAGCATTTCTTTTTTCTGTGACTGCCATTTCTGCAAAAAATTATATGGAATTTATGCTTGGATATGCAAAACTCGGGAAAAATAAAAAAGAAAATATATTATTTCGAACTGGTTACTGTGCGTGCATATTTCTGCAAACACCACACACAGCACACATTTTATTTTACGACATTTTTTTTGTGTTTTTTCTTTTTTTTCGGCTCTCCGCTTCAAAGATCAAGATCTGTGAAGCAGAGGGATGGTAATAGTACCTTTCTATAGATAAACGTTTATTTAGGTATGCCTCCAGTTTTGCGAAAAAGAAAACAGGTGCCTGAACCAGGGGAAGAAGAAACTTGTGAAAAGAAACCAAAAAATGAGGTAATTTTAAAGTTTAGCCGATTCGAATGAAAATATTAATTTTCTCAAAGTTGCAGCCAGAATCGACTTCGTGGTTTGATATTCCATTGGAAATGCGCGAAATGGTTATTGATAAAATGGATGCAAAAACACGTTGTGAATTTACAAGATGTTCGACAAAATGCGAAGATGAAGTAAAAGCATCGAAAAATCATTTATACAGTTTGCATGTTTTCGATTGTGAAACAAGTGTTTATATCAGTTTCAAATTCGAAAAAGAAGCACGTTTTCATGATTTTTGTATGAAATTCAGAAAGTCATACGAAAAAGAGACGAAAATTTGGTATAGAGTATGTATGTTTGATGATTGGGATGATGAAGATGAAGATTGGGAACCGGATGCACAAAGATATTTTGGTGATTTTGGACATTCGAAATGGAGAAAAAAAGAGGAAGGAAAATGGCAAACTGTTGTCTTGAAATATTTGAAAAATTATCTAGAAGTTTATAAAAATTCCATTAGAGAATTAGAAATTTTTGTAAGTTTTTTTTTTCCGGATGATATTCCTCGAGTGAACGCTAAAAGGATTAATAAAATAATTTTCAGCATTATTCCATGCCGCTCAAAAACATTGATATCAAAAATTTGAAACGGCTCGAGCATCTCGATGTCAGATTTGAAAAACCGAGATGCAAAAAGATCTTCTCAAAATTGGTTTTCTCGATCTCCGTCAGGTATTTTTTAGCTAACACTATTAATTTTTTTGTCTTCTAATTAATTTTTGTTCAGATTTCAAATCTTCGAACATGCTTCATACCTGACACAAACTTCACATTCGAACAAATTTGCCATTTCAAAGGAAAAGTTTTGTATGTAAAAAGCGATGATTTTAATGCCGAAACTATCAAAAATTACTTGGAAATGTGGAAACGTGACGAAATAATCAATAATAATTTGAATGTTCTCTTCGTAAAAACTCCAAAAAATCGAAATTTGAACATTGATTATTATACAGAGAATTTGAACAATGAAATGAATAATAGTTCGATTGATGGGTTGATTAGGCAAATCGCATTAATTCATTTACAACATTCATATAATTCATATCATCCAAACTCCACTGGTTTCACTTACGAAAGTTCATCTCGTATTGGAGCTGTTAGCTTTAATATAAATCAAGATGAGTTTCGTATTTGTTCACCATAATTTCTCATGTTTTTTTCTTAATTGATTGTTTTTTGAAATGAATTTGTTGTTGTTAAACACTAGATTTTTCACTGTATTTCGCGAAAATCCGAGATTACAAAATTTTCAAAGAGAACAAACAAGCATGTGCGCCCCATCGATAACGCATTTTTTGTTTTCGAATTATTTTTATTTTTAGCGTTCTCGTTTGTTTTACCTGTTTTCCCTCTAAAAGAATTCTAATTTTCAGAAAAACAATGTCTGGAGAATATAGCGCAGTTCGAGGTGGTGGTATAAAACTGAAAGGAAAAAAGAAATCGTTGTTCAAAGTCGACAAAAACAAGGCGGATAAGAAACGAAATAAAAATGATGACAAAGATAAAGTGGATCCAGACACAAAAAGCAATGGTGGATGGCGACAAATTGAAAATGAATTTGATATGAAAGGAGGAATCAGTGTTGCTTTCGAAGCGGGTTCGAGTAGATGTTATATTTCTGCAATGGATAATGGAAAATTCACATTGGGTGGACCGCATGCAGAAGGAGAAGGACCGAATCCGGAAGAGATTTTTGCACTTGTCAAAACTCCCGATGATAGTAAAGTCAGTTTAAAAACAGGATATGGAAGATATGTTGGAGTTGACAGTGAATATCAATTAATTGCTATGGCTGAAGCAATCGGAGTTCGCGAACAATTTCAATTTGTATTCCAAGATGGAAAATCAGCAATTCAAGCTGTTGCGTCTCCTCTTTTCCTATCCGCGCAGCCAAGCAAAGAAGGTTATATTTATGTAGCAAGTCGAACTGCTAGTCAAAATGAGATGATTCAAATTCGAACAGATGCAATTAAAGAGGGTCCTGCAGATTGGAGATCTGAAGAAGATCGAAAAAATGCGAAGGATTGTGAAACTGCTTATGTGTGAGTTTTTTGTTGAAATGTTTTTTTCTTTAAAGAAATGGGTTTAGGAAATGTCACGTTTTCTTAAATTCATAATCCATAATCGTTATGATTTTTAAAAAGTTTTAAAAAACAAGAGTCTTAATTTTCCAGAAAAATGTTCCAACACTCGAAAGTTGACCTGAAGGGTCGACACATTTCGGTTGATCTCAAAGATCGAAAATCAGTCAAAAAGGCCCAAGCAGAAGGAAATGCTCACGAACTTTTGTTGAATCGAAGAGTTAAAACAAAATCCGATCGATATTGCTAAACATTTATGTAATGAAAGACATTTTTGTATACTCAAAAGGTCAAAAATAATAAATATATAATTGGAAAGTTTTCAAAGGAAAACTTATTTACGAATTCCAAATTGTTTCTCAGCTTTTGTCTTGATCTCATTATAGAAGCATTGTTTCATATTCTCAAATCTATCATAACATGGAACATATGAATAATCCAATTTGGTAACACGATCCGGACGTTGATCACAGAAAGTCAAACACTTTGCACCGGCTAAAGTTGTGGCAACTCCATTTCTAGCACAACATTGTGTATGATCCCTTCCTTGTGCAGCACAGAAATGCATGTCAGCAGCAGCTTCCAAAGGACAACCATCAGTTTTGAAGTACATTCCTTGGAGCTTAAAAGTCAGTTTTGAGATTTTTTTCTTGAGGAGATTTAGAATAACTCACCGCATCCTTTGTGTAGGCATTGAAATGACATTTATTCAAACAAGCATCTGGAAGTCCTCTTTGTTCACAGCATTGACGGAAAATGAAATTTGGATTCTAGAAAAAATTGATAACTTTTTTTTCAGTTTTACTTTTTGTTGGGTTCTTCTCGCCGTTCCAGTTCAACCAACACAAAAAGTGAAAATCGACAATTATTCAATCTCTCTCTCTGTATATAGTAGAATAATAATAAAAATCATAATAATTGCAGAACCGGATATAATATCTATATAGAACAAAAGAAATAGGCTTTGACTAAAAATAATTGGGAAAAGCTCAAAATATTGATTTTATTAATAGAAACATAATGGAAATTCAAATTAAATTCTGTAACATTTTTTAAAACCCCATTTGAGCTCCAAAAAAGTCCAAAGCCGTAATTTTGGAAAAAAAATCGTGAAACACACATGGTCTCGTGGATTTTGATTTTCAGAAAACTCACGGTGTATTGTGTGTTATTAGCATATTGAAGATTCTGATGTTGTTCAGCAGATTCTCCAGATTGTCCAACTTTTTCTCTTCTCAATCCGAAAATATTATTCTTGGTTGGCTTCAGTCTTGGAAGTTCAGCAGATTTGTGTTCGTGGGATGAATCGTCGATGAAAATTCCTTCCTAAAATTTATTTTTATTTTGGGGCATGTGGGAATTCAAAGTAAACAATTTTGGTGCCAAATTCATATTTCTCGATATTTTTTCCAAAAAAATTGTAGCTCGCAATAAGCTTTACAATTAGATTGAGAGTAGCACAATTTTTTCCAAAAAAATAAACTCACAACTTTCTTGGTTAGCGAACTTCTTGCTCGATTTCTAGCACATCCATATTGTCCACACGAATAACCCGGTTGACAAGATGAAGCAGAACATGAAATTGCTGGTGGAGCAGCACAATATGAGCTGCCACAAACACCCGAACTAACACAACTTGCACCAAATTGCACCATAATTGCAAAAACCGAAAAACCAAGAACAAGAGAAGTTTGCATTATTGTTTAGATATTTATTTGTTATGCAATACAATACAGTAATATAGAAAAGTAGCAGGAAGCGAGGATTATATATAGTTTCATTGGTGGGTGGACGAGAAAAATCCGGATTTTGTCTTTTGGAAATACTTCTACTACTTGTGGCAAGGACATTTTTTTCCACACTTTTTTTCAATTTCATTTGTGAGAATTTGGGTTTGGTTTGACCTTGCAGTTGGTATAGATATTTGGTATTTGCCAGCAACGAAACCGGAAGTTCCAAGGGCAATGGTTTTTGATGGGCAAGATTTTTGAAATACTTCTCAAAGCTTCTGGAAGACTTCTGGTTGTAAACAATAAAACTTTTCTGTTTTTGAAAATCACATTTCAGACAAATTATTGAAAAAAAAAACCATAATTAAAATTTTTCAATGAATATTTAACAATGGAAAAAATGTTATTAAAAATTTCTCACGTGACCTTATTCTTTCTCAACTTCGATGATCACATTATTCATTTCCAGACTTTTTTATTCTCAAATATTTCAGTCTTTTCAAAAATCATCACCTAACTTCTGAATTCAATAATAAAAATAAACTACTGCACTGCAAATCTGAAAATTGAAATTCAAAAGATTCCTGATAAAAACAATTCGTATGATCCCAAAAATATTCACATGAACTTTTTCCAAATTTTTTCGAAGATCATAAAAACAAAGTGCAATTTTATAATCTTCTTCTCCTAACTTTTTAAGTCAATCAAAAATTCGACCAGGTCCTAGTCAGAGATTTTTTGTGTCCTCATCAATATTATTGTTTCACCGCATCAAAATAATCCGATTTTGCGATGATGATTGTTGCACGTTTTATGGAAATCTCTGTTTCATTTTTGTCAAAAACCGATTCATTTTCAGACATCATTTTCCTTTTTCATTCAATTTTGATTCTAAATTCTTTTTTATATCAAAAATAATTTCCCCAATCAGTTAATTTTCTGCAGCTCGGGTAATTCGCCTACAAAAATAATGAGCAAGTGGCTGGATGATTTTCGCACATATTTTCCAACAATTTGGCTAGTTTTAGCGCCTGCCATTCTCTCGCCTTTGGCATTTTTGGGAACCGAGGGAAAATGTTGTTTTGTGATTTTGACAATGTCGTGTTATTGGGTTGCTGAAGTTCTTCCGCTTGCTGTTACTTCGCTACTTCCAATGATATTTTTGCCAATTTTAGGAATTTTGAGTATTCGAGATGTTGCGCCCAAATATTTTAGTGTTAGTTTTGAATTTCTAAGTTATGTTAACTAATGAAATTTTTTAGGATACAAATATAGTGTTTTTCAATAGTTTGATGTTATCACTGGCTGTTGAAGAATGTCAACTTCATAAAAGAATCGCGTTGAAAATGTTGACCTATGTTGGAACAAGAGCACATTGGTGGGTTACTGTGGTTATTTGGGCTCGAAAAGTGTTAGAAAAAATTATAATTTTCAAAATCTTGAAAACTATTCTTTGATTTTTTTTTTTTTGAGTTCAAACTTTGTATGTTTTTTTTTTCAATATCAGGCTTAGGCTTAGGCTTAATTTAATACTCAAAACAATTTTTATTTAAACTACAGTAATACAAAACTAACTGCAGTAGTCTAGAAAAATATTTAGCACTGAAATAATTTAAATTTTGAGCTACAGTGATCTAGAAAAAACAAATAATCTGTAGAATGTTCAATTCAAGTACTTCTAAAACCATTTTTCATAGGGCTTACCTATTTTTGGATAAATTTTCAATTTTATTTCCAGGTTAATGGCTGGATTTATGATCATCACAAGTTTCATGTGAGTCCAATTTCTTATTCTCCTTCCCCCTCATTTTCCATATTCCAGATCCCTTTGGATTTCTGACACTGCATGTTGTGCTCTGATGGCCCCGATCGCTTATGCGCTTCTCGAAGAAATCATGATTCCAAAAATGAAAATTGACCCAGAAGAATTGGAGGAACTCGAAAGAGAAACTGGTAGAAAATTGGACACTTCAAAATTATCGAAAAGAGATCGAGGAATTTGTAAATGTATGATGCTTTTAGTTGCACATGCTTCATTGATTGGTGGAACTGGAACTATTAATTCGACTGGACCAAATTTGATTTTTAGGGATACTTTGGAGAAGTTAGTGAAACTATAAATACAGCTAGTTTGTTTTTTAAAAAAATTCCAGAAATTTCCCTGGAGAGGATACGGGAATCTCATATTTATCTTGGATGGCATTTGCAATTCCACCAATGATTTTTTATATGTTCAGTTCTTGGTTTATTGTCCAACTTCAATTTTTAGGATTCAAACACCTTTTGGGAATATTCAAGAAACCAACAGAAGAAGAAAAATTAGAAGAATCAGTTGCTCGAAAAGCAGTTTTGAAATCATATGAAGAATTAGGTCCAATGAAATGGTCCGAAAAATCAACTCTCATCATTTTCATTCTCGCCGTTTTCAGTTGGATTTCAAGTGATCCGAAAGTTGTTCCAGGCTGGTCTTCATTGTTTTTACCGGGATTTGTGACTGATTCTGTTTCTGGACTTATTGCAGTTCTATTTTTATTCATTTGGCCGAAAGAGAAACCAGATTTCAGATTTTTAAGAGAAGATAAAATGAGAAAATGTGTTAGAAGAGAGGCTTTGATTGATTGGGATACTGTAAGAAGACGATTTCCTTGGTCGATTATTTTGTTGCTTGGTGCTGGATTTGCGATTTCTGATGCTGTTAAGGTGAGATCTCAACTTCTGATCGAAAAAATTCGAGAATATTTTCAGAGAAGTGGTCTATCAGCTCTAATCGCTTGTTATCTCAATTCCTCAATTTCATCTCTACCATTTCCAGTAATGCAAATAATTATCTCAATAGTTGTTGTTGTAATGACAGAATTCTCAACAAATTCAGCGACCGCCTCAATTTTCTTGCCAATTTCTTTCAAAATGGCTGAAAATGTTCGAGCTCATCCATTATATTTTTCAATTCCAACTGCAATTGGACCAAGTTTCTCATTTATGCTTCCGATGGCAACTCCAGCAAATGCGATTGTTTATGAGACAAAAACTATTCGGATGATTGATATGGTATTTTTTTTTGTGGTTTTAGAGAAGTTTTCAGACAAAAAAGCTGGAAAAAATGATAGGAACTCCTTTTCAGAGCTCTAAAAGTAAGCTCATCGTCAAATTTTCTAAATTCCAGGTTTCGTGTGGAATTTTCCTCAATATATTTTGTATAATCATAACCGTAATCAATATGAATACATGGACATATTGGCTTTTCAACATGGGAACTTATCCAGATTTTGCAATTCGACATTCTTCAAATTCCACCTCTACGCAATGTTTCTAAACTGTACTTTTACCTTCGTGTATATTTTTCTAGAACAATAAATATATAAAAACCTTGCCAAAAATCTGATACTTTTTATTTTATGATCCAAGTACCCCTACTTACATATTCGAAAAATCAGTTGACAGTACCCCCTTTTTCTCTTCTCATATTTCCCGCTTCCAAGGGCTCTTCATTTTGCATCAGAGAGAGACCCAATGAGAGACGCAGAGAAGATAAAGGTGATCTGGCGAAAAAAGTTTTTATGTTGCATAGGCCACGCCCACTTTTTTTCGAGGGACCCTTCCTTCTCACTTTTGATTAGTTAGATATATCTTTTGCTTTGTGTTATTTTCTATATTTTTTCTCTAAATGACTCCACCCGCTAAAAAACCCGCCAAATCTTGGCTTCTCTATCTTTTGGCGATTGTTTTGGTGGCGATTGGTGTCTGTGCGGCTTTAATTATTTATTTAACACTAATTCGAGGACCCGAGGAAGTTCAGGATATTTCGGATTCTGAACTTTTGCTGAGCGGATTGAATTCAACGACTTCTATACCTGTGACAACAACATCTACAGTACTCATAACTTCTACCGTAGCTGGAACTACAACTGGAAAAATCGAAGATGAGGAAACATCAAGTACAGAAGCTTCAACTACTACTACAACAACAACAGAGGAACCATCGACAACAACTGAAGTTGAAGAAATTGCTGTTCCTCTTGATGTTTCATCAATTTTGAAGGAGAAAACCAAAGATTTCGAGGTACGGTGTTTTCAGAAGACTTTTAGGGATTTCTTGAAGTTCTGAAAAATCCTATGAAAAATTTTAGTTATTAATTTTGTCATATCATAGCCCATAGTAATCTCGTTATCAGCGACTCAAAATAGAGCAAGAAGTTATTTTCTGTAGTCCACTAATTCCTCGCTTTTCCAACATTTCAAAAAAAACTTCTCATTCTTCGTTTCCCCAAAAAAAAACAGCTGTCACCACATAGTACATAAATATTATGACTTTATATTCTGACTCACATATGTTCCTTCCATCTTCCATCATTTCACTTATACTTCAACAAAAACACAAAGTGATATTTTTCAGGTCGTTGAAAAGTGTGCTGACATTGATGTTCTTCCCGTTTCTTGTCAACATCAATCATCGTCGAATTATCAGTGAGTTTTGAAAAAGGGGGAAAAATGAAAAGAAGAGAGAGGGATTTTGAAAGAGGGAGTGAAAATGAATGAAATATTGATGGTGGGCTTGAAAAAGTATTTCCTACAGTAGTTTATCTATTCGCAGAAAAAACGTTTTCACCGATGCGTCTTTGATAAAAATTCACAAAGTCTCGAAAGCCATGCCAAATAAACTGACTAGACTCAACTCAACCTTGTTCTTTTGCAGAAACGCGGCACCTTCCCAATTCCAACCACTTCATTACAATCTGAATCTAACACTCCGTGATGTCCGAAACACTGTGTTCGAAGGAAATGCAAAACTTTTCGCACAAACTCTGGAAACTACAAATGGAATTGCGATTCATGCGACAAGAATTCGAAATTTGGATACAAATCATATTCGAGTTGTCAATTGTGATTCGGGTTAGTTATTTTTGTTCTTCTCAAACATTTTTGTTACACCAAAAGAAAGATAGATACATGTTTATTTATCGACATACCGCAATGACATAAGAAAATATGATTTTTTTTTGTTTCTTTAGAGATTCCTGGAGTTTCAGAGGTTCAATAGTTATTTTAAAATCAGAAACCATTTGTAAAATCCGCACATTTTTCAAAAAGTAATTAACAACACGTCTTGAGCTAAGCAGCTGTCAAAAAAGTTTCAAAAATATGTGTTTTTGCACCGATGCGTCGGAGAAAAAAACGAAACAAAAACAGGTGTGGGCTAGAGGCTCAGGGCTCGCGGAGCAACAGAAAAAAGAGATGAGTCACTCACTTTGAGGGGGCCATCACAACAACAGCACACCAATTTGTCACCACAAAACCTGAAGAGTTATCTTTTTGGCGGCGGGTGTCTGGCGAACGGGCGGGAATAAATTATATGATAGTACTATATAGTGGATTTATGAATTTATTAGTGGTGCTAGATGCCGATAGGATGCTAACACTTGTGATCGAAAAAAAGGAAGCAGAAGGGAGAGGGGTTGACAAAAACCTAGACCTGTGAAAATAATAAATTTCAGCAAATGTATTTCACACATTTTTCAAAGTATTCATTTTTTAATGAAAAAAGATGACTCATTTTTAAGAAATCATTTTCAAAATGAAGTTTCGAAATTCAAAAAATACTTGATGAATCCATGACTAATTTTTTGAAATTGATTTTCAAAAAAAATTGGATTATCAATATTCGGAATAACATCTCGGCTTTTAAGAATTTGGAAAATTTTCCAAAAAAGTTGTGACGTGGCGAAAGTGTGAAAATTTGATACGTCATAAATTCTCAGTTTACAAAAAAATTTTAGTAAATTATCACATATTCAACTAAAATAATTGTTTTCAACCCAAAATAACCTCATATTTTTAGGTGAAACTCTCTGCGTCACAAATGTTCGACAAGTTGATGAAGTAGTCGTCATTGAAACCGCTCAAAAAATCGATGCCAAAACAAACTTGCGACTTGATATCAACGGATTCATTTCAAGTGATTCAACTCCTCATCTTTATAAACAAATTCCAACTGGAAAATGGAGAGTTCCAGTGATGATTGGAAGTGTTTTCGAGCCAACATCAGCTCGCCATGTTTTCCCAGCTTTTGATAATCACAATCAAAAATCCACTTTCTCTGTCTGCGTCTCTCATCCTCCACAATTCTCTGTTATTTCGAATTCCGAAGTTCTATCAAATCAAACATCAACAACGTGTTTCACAAAAACTGTTCCTCTTACTGCTCAACAACTTTCAATTGTTGCTTTCGACGAAACCGCGCATCTCAATTACAACAAATCATCATCAGATGGAACATTTTTGCCAGAATTCAATATTGTTTTCAATCTCAAGTCAAATTTCCGATCAGCTCAATATGAATGGATTTACGGAGAGGTTTCGAAAGTTATGAATTTGATGTCAAAATGGTCGAAGTTCTCTTATCCTTTGGATAAATTGAATATTGTTGTTGCACCAGTTGCAACAGGACACAGTGCTTTAGGAGTTATGACACTTCCCGTAAGTTACTTTGTGTTTTCGAGAAATGATGACGCTTCCGTAAAATTTCTAGAATTATCTCTAAAACTCATAAATTTTTAGTACCTTGATAATAACAAAATGATTTTTGAGAATCCAGTTTTCGGTGATTCTTAAAAATGTTCAAATTTTCTGTAAGTTCTCATAATATTTTTATAGGCTCAAGCAGTCGCATATCAAAAACATACATCAACCCACGAAACATTAATCAAAGAAGTGATCGGACAATGGATGGAAGGAATTGTAACGACAGAACACACGTGTTTTGAGGTTAGCCTTGCTTATTTTATTCATAAACAAGAGAAATTCGATATTATTATTTTGAGATAGTGCTGAAGGGCAGTTTGAACATATGTTTGAATGCATCTTTTTTCCAATACGTGCGCACGAAAGATAATCCATCATAAAATCACCGAAAAATTGTAATAATAAAAATAATAAGATGCGCTGTGACCCGGGACTTTTTTATTACCGAAATTTCCGAAAAAAAATCTTTCAAGTGCTCACAATTATACTTTTTCCTGATGAAGCTTATTAGCACCTCTGTTTTCCTCTTTTACTTTTTGGATACTTTACACTTGTTATTTGAAACAAAAAACTTGTCACATAACACCGCCAGACGATACGATAAGAGAGTATTGAAAATAGGGAGAGAGGCAGAGAAAGATTGCGCAATTCAGGGATTCTGGCGTGTAAAAAATAACAAAGATATAAAAAAATAACAAATGTATTGAACAGTTTTGTTTTAGAAAGCACTTGTCCAATATTTGGAATGGAAAATCAACGAAGAATTGCAAATTGTGAAAAAGACAAGAAAATTGGAAATCGCTAAAATTCGACCAAGAAATTTAAATGAAACTAGCGATCAATTGCGAGTTATTCGAAGTGTACAACAAAATGATAAAATCTTGTGTTCACCAAGATTTGTTGAAGTTTTCTATACTTTGGATGAAACTTATGGAGAGAATACTGTTGTTGGAATTATTCGAGTGATTTTTGAAAAGTTTGCATTTTCAACAGCAACTATTTCGGATTGGCAAAATGCGGCTGAAACTGCGACTGGAAGATCGGAAGCTGGCAAATTGATTGGGGAATGGTTTGCGAGACCAACGAAGAGACCGATTCTTCAAGCTGTTGTTCAACCACAACATGTTGAATTTACAGTAAGTTATCTCAATAGAAAAAATTCCACGTCCATTTAAACACATGGCGTTTTTTGAAGAGTCATTTGTATTTTAATTAAATAAATGCCACGTGGAATTTGCAGACATTAGGCTCACCTTAACCCTTTCAAAATCACTAATAAAAACCCTCTTTACAGCAACTCACTGATGAATTATGGTCCGTTCCATTGGAAATCAGTGGTTCAAATGGTTTGCATTTGGCAGTTATCCAAGACAAAACTCAATCAATTCCATTTGTATCAACTGATTATGTCGTCATCGATCCATCTCGAAAATCTCACGCTTTCGTAGTTTATGATGCTGAAACATATCTTCGACTAATTCGATGCTTCGGAGATGCTTCAAGATGTCCATCAAAAGAAATTGGTGGAGCATTTTCTGATTTGGCAGCTGCTCTTATTGCCAACATTCTTCCTGTCCCTGAAACTCAAGATATTCCGAAATGGAAATCGGTGTTCAAATTTATGGCGCAACAAAATCTTGTTGAAGGAACTGCTGCGTGTTGTGTTGAACATGCGATTCAAGAAATGAGAAAATGTAGTTATTGGGATATTCAAGATTTTTGCACAAAAATCGCCTTTAATTCGGTTTTAACGCGCACCCGACTGTAATTTCTACCTAATTTTTGTTTTTTTTTGTATGTACGTTTCCTGATACTCATAATATTATATTTTTCTCCGATTCCCTGTGGATCTTTCTTGAAATTGCTTTTGAGCTTACAAAAATAAAAATTGAAACTCACTTTGTATTTTGAATTTGTGCATATCCGCGTGAAAAAGCCGCATCAGTCGAATTGTTTCTTGTTTTAAAAAAAACCTGTACGAATACTGCAGGAAAGACGCAATGAACAAAACACACAGTTGGGTCTTCACGCGAAATGTTTTGTGTAGTTCACGCGGGCAATTTTTATTTGTTTTTTTTTCATTTTCTGTTTTTGCGCGCGCAGTATTTCTCCAAGGAAAAATCAATGGAGAATAACCTGGTCTCACTTGATAAGAGTTTCAATGATTTATAAGATCGTCTCTCTTCCGCCTCACCCACTTAATGAAAAAAAGTAACTTTTTCGACGCGAGAAAATACAAATACTTGTATTGTAGATACTTATTTTTTCATAATGCATGGTTAATTGAATCATCATGACACAAACCAGTCATATAAAATTGGTATTCGTGCGCCTTTTTTCCTTTTTCTCCTTCTATTTCTCTTTTTTATTCTTGTCCACCAACTATAGTGTTGTTGTTTTGTACATATTGTATCGATTCGTTATTTCAACGCGCGGCGCTCCCTTGTTTTCGATTTCATTCTTGCGCTTTAGTCTCTCGTCTTCGAAAAACCACGAGGATTTCGAGAAATTTCTTTTTTCACACTTTTTTTTGATTTCAATTCAATCAAACCAGATTCGGTTTCACAATGATCGGATGACGTGCGTTTGATTGCGAAACCGAAATCATCAATTTTCTCTTCGTAACAACATTTAGTACGTGGCAGGAAGTTCCTCATGAAATATATTTTATTTGTTTTTTCAAAGAAAAATGTATTTTTTTTATTATATTTCTGGCAAAAGAACTGTTCTAACTTTCACTTGAGATTTTTGATAAAATATGTTTTCTAGTAGTTTTCGAGACGCTGATCACGTAATCAACAGTTGCAGAAATCAGCTTCTAATAGGAGTTATGACGTGGCGAAGTTCAAAAATTTCTAAAAACCGGGGTGAAGTCGAAAACGATTATTTAGAAAACATATATTTTATCAAAAATCTAGAAGGAAAGTTGAAACAGTTCCTTTGTAAAATCATTTCGAAAATTGATCATTTTTCACATCAGACATCATTGTTTTGACAATGTTTACATTATGATGATTATTTTAAGCATCCGAAATATTTTTTAAAATTTGTGATCGTTGTCTCTGCCCTTATCCAAATAATATATAGACTTCCCTCTTTTTATTTACTTTTCGTTTTTTTCCAATAATGCTCATTGTAAAAGCGTTTTTGTTTTACGCTCACCTCTCATATTTCAAAACACCCCCCGTTTTTCATGCGAAAATTAATCGGGCCGGAAGCTGACCTGACCCCTTGTTGCTAAGTAACAACCACAACTTTCCATTTTTTTTCTGACTTAAAAATAAAATAGATAGACAAAACACATTTTTGAAAACGACCTTGATTTTACCGACTTGGCCTTTTGATATGAATCATTATTTCGTTTTATTTAACAAACTTGGAAAACTTAATTTAATCAAACCTTTTTTTTTGCAGAATGTTTCAACATTTTTCCACATTTCTACTAACAGTTCTGATATTTTCACCTGGTTTCATTGAAGCCAGAAGATCAAGCAGTGGATCTGGAGGATTTTCAAGCAGAGGACAATCTGCAAGTCGAGGAAGTGTAGGACAAACTAATACTGGAGGTGGATTCAATAATAATCAAGGAGGATTCCATCAAAATACAAATAATGGTGGATTCAATAACAATAATGTTCGACCAAATACAAATCAAGGAAACTTCCATCCAAATACCAATCAAGGAAATTTCAATAATGGAAACAATTTCCGACCAAACACGAATACTGGGTAAGCATTCAGGCAAATTTTGGAAGATTTTGGGAGCTGTGAATAAACTCCAAGAGAAAATTTGAAAAAATTTTTAAAAAATGCAACTTCGGGTTTTCAAAAAGATCACGTTTTTTTTCTGAAAGATTTGATAATAAAATTCTCAGATATTACATTTTTCTACGTACAATGGTTTTTAAACTGAAAATTCAATTTTTTAACCTTTAGATTCCATTCTGGAAGTGGTCTCGGCTCATCATCAAGCAGTGGAACATTCAAAAAAGCATTAATTGGTGGAGCTCTCGGAGCAGCTGGTGGAATAATTGCATACGAAGCCGGAAAAGCCATCATCCGCTCAGCAACCGATCCATTTAATTACAATGGAAGAAGTTATCATTGGGATAATGCTCAAGTTAAACAAGGAGAATTCCAATGTTCGATGCCATTGAGTCAATTAACTGGACAATCTGGAACGACCACAACAACCACTACAACAACTGCTGCTCCAGGAGATGCAAATGCTTCATCAACTACAGTTGCACCAACATCCACAACTACACTTTCACCAGATCAAGTATTGCAAAATGTCAGTTTTTCTTTTGGAAAATCAAAAAAACATGGGGAATTTTAAAAATGTCTTCTTGTGTAAATATTAACAAAACACTACTACCTAACGAAAAGTTAGAAAATATCAAAAAAGATCAAAAATGTTCACTTATTGTTTGACAAGACGAAGAAAGATCAAAGGGTCGGAAAAATACGAAATTTTTGGTGATGAAAATTATGACGTTGCACTCTTGATCTTTGGTTACTAGATTTCGAGAAATACATTTTTAAGCAATTTTTCGGAATTTTCTAAGATCTTAATTTTGGTTCAAAAAATAAAATTTTTTGTTTTTTTTTCGGTCCCTATGTCTTTTCCAAATTGAATTTTTATACATTTTTCGAATAATTTTCTCTGAAAGTTCCAAAGAAAACATTTAACAAAAAATCGAAAACACTGAATTTTTCTTTTAAAAAAATCCTGAATTCAATTTAATTTTTTCAGGTTCAATACAGCAATGGAGAACGACCAAAAACAATTGTCTGGGGTTGTAAGGTAATTTTAAATACAATATTTTCGCTACAAGACCTCTGACAAAAATCTTCCAGGTCGGACGTGAAACATGTTGCGGAACCGATTGTTGTCCAGTTCAAAATCAAGCCTCAAATACTGGAAGAAGTGGAGGAGGATCAACAATTGGAACAGTTATTTTCATGTACATTTTTTGGTTTCATTTTTAACTAACCTTTTATTTATGTGTGAAAATTCTAGGATTTTTTTTCGATTTTGAAAAATCCTTAACGAAAACAGGGTATTTTGTAAATAAATTGCTAATTTTTGAAAAAGAAAAAAGCTAAATGTTTTGTCCGCGTCTTTTTTGGTGGTGGTGTTGTATTTGTCCGTGTCTTTGTATTTTTGTTAAAAAAAGGAGCTTGGGAGAATTTTTGATCAAAAATATAATTTCATAGGTAGAAAAGGATTTTTATGTCAAATTTGACTACGATTTTTCACAAAAAAAATTTATTTGAGAGATCACACAAAATCAAGAGACGCAGAATCCAAATGAAACTTGTTTGTCAGAAATAAAAAAGTTTCAAATATGTTCAACATCTCTCATTTTATGTGCTCTCTAGAAACAGTTGAAAAAAATTCAAACAGAATTTAGAATTCTAGAAAATCTCATTGATGATTTTATTTTTTCCTATGATTTTATTTTTATAACAAATTTTGAATTTCCCTTCAATTTCCCTCCAAAACTCCCTATGTTTCAGAATCTTCTTGATTTCATTGCTATTGTGTTGTGGATGTTGTATCGGTGCATATTGTTGTTGTCGTCAAGTTTTCGATTGTTTCCAAAGTGACAATAATGGACGAAAAGATGATGATTATCAAGAGGACTATCAAAATCAACAAAACTATCAAATGCAAAACTATGCTCAACCACAACAACAACAACCTTTCCAACAACCAAATTATCAACAAGGCGGATATCAACAACCACCAAATCAAGGATATCCACAAGGAGGAAACTATTATCCACCAGCACAATATCCATCGCAACCAAATTATTGATTCAACTCGATTTTAAATCTTGAAATCCTGAATAGATATTGATTTGCCATTTTATACGGGATATCTGTTGTTTTATCAAAAATTTCACATAAACTTCCATTTTTTTATTACAAACAAAATATTTGATCAGAATAATGAATCCATAGCTCCACGAGTTGCTTTGAATTGGAATTGTTGATTTCGCGAAGAGACTGTTGTTTCACGTTTTACACCATAAGCCGATGAACCATCTTGACTTGAACCCGTTGCATTTACACGTTTTAAACCCTGAAAGTTATTTCAGTTTATTTTTTGAAAACCAGAACAAAGTTGTGTTTTAGTAGATTTTGACCAACTAAACACAATCTTATCATTAAAATTTGCAAAAACTCTGAATATGGGTTATGACGTAGAAACGTTTCAAAATTATTTTACAAAAAAAACTGAATTTTTTCATTAAATTTTTTTTTAAATTTTGCCAGTTCATAACTCATCTTCAGATCTTGCAGTTTTCAGCGATAAATTTTCCAACATTCTCTACTTTTTCCATCTCTTTTTCTTTCTTTATTCCCTTGTCATCCTCACCTTCAATCCTTTTGCATTCGCTTTCAAATTGAATTTCTGCCAACTTTTCTTCTCATTATCCTTGACTTTATCGAGCTCTTTCTTTTTCTGCTCTTTTTTCAACGCTCGCTGTTTTCGTCGTTCTTTTTCAGCTTGCCACTCCTTTTTTCCGTGTCCGGAAGAACTTGCCGCATTCGATTTTGGATTGTCGAATGCGTAGGTTTTTCGTTGATTTTCTGGTGGCAATTCCAAATCGGATGGATCGACTATAGTTTTTTGACCACTTTCTGGAAAATGAAAATATTGTTTTTTTAGGATTAATAAAAAATTCGATCACGTCAAATATATTATTTAGGTTCACGTTATCTCAAATTTTCTCAACCAATCATTTCTCGATTTCCTAATTTTTCGAAATGATTACAAATTTAAAACTGAGTCTGAATATGGTGCCGAAATTATGAAATATGGTGTAATTACTATTCCAACAATGCTGAAACTTGGAAAATAAACGTGAGTTCGAGTTTGGATTTTTGGGGAATGGGGATTTTGAAAAGTGTAAGCCAGAAGAGATTTTTGTGAATGTTAGATTAATATTCTTCAAAACACATGGTACGCCCAACTTCGATCAAACTCGGATTAAATTTTGAAATTTATCGGCGAATTGGCACCAAGAAAATTCATTACTCTTGGCACTGTATACGTATGTCTAAAAACTCACTTGTGAATGTAATAGCAACTCCAGCCGGTGTTAAACTATCAATTCGTGCATAAACTTTCTTTCCATCTGGATGTGGTGCAAATACTCTTTCTCCAACTGTCCATTTATGTATTACTTTTGGCGCAATCACAACATCTTCAATTTCATCTGTATCTTTTGCTGTAATTTCTTCTTGCAATTCAATAATCTCTTGCAAATCGGCTTTCAATTTCAATAATTCGTCATTTTCCGGATCTCCAAGAAGGGCAGCTTCAACTTGTTGCAATTGTAATTTATAATTCGCTAGTTCTTCTTCCATTATTGTTTCTGTCTGAAAATTAAGGTTTTGCTGGAGAACGCTCCTGAAAAAGAAAGAAAACAAAAACGCTGAAAAAACGAAAAAATAAAAATCGATCGGTGTTTGCGGACAAACATTCGTATGATGCACACATTTCTCTGCGTCTCTCGTCATTTTCACACTAAAATTGAATCTTTATTTTAACTTTATAAAAAATTAATTTTCATTTTTAAATTTCAGAGGAAGGCAATAATAATATGAAAGAAAATGGTATTTAACAATCAGGGAAAAATCAAGAGGAATTTTAAAATCTTTCAAACCGTGGGGACATTTTCGTCTTTATCAAGCTTCAACACAAAAATATTTAATGATAAAGTAATTAAAACCAATAATGATACGGAGAATTTAGCATTTTTTGATAACTTTTTTGGCAACAAAAATTAACATTACAAATATGATTTTCGGAACCACGATTTGTTTCGGCACCACGATCCTCTTTTATTTCGTTGTTTATCAGAAGAACCAATTGATTTTTTGATTTAATAATATCCATATGATTATTTGGATTAACATCACTCATTGTTCGGAAAATTTGACGAGTTTCATCAAAAGTCGAGCGGAATCTGAATGAACAATAGACCTTCGAAACAAAAAAAAACATTATCCTACCGTCCGCAAGTATTATGAGCTCCAAGTTGAACAGAATCCAAGTCTGTGAGAATAGTATCCAAAGAAACATTCGATGGATCATGAAATACGCAAATTTCCAATTTCGAATCTGCAATCTTTCCACTTTTCCACAATTTTATGAAATCATTGATATGTTCTGCGGTGATCCATCCAAGTTTCAATCGCACTTCTCGAGCATTCAAACTTAGAAAATCGTCGTATTTCAGACACGTATGTTGCAGTGAGAATAACTTGCATCAAGAATCTAAAATCAACTTGTTTTGATTTTGAATTAAGATATTTGTATTCTTACCTGTGGAAAAACATTCAAAAATTTCGTGTTTTCATTAATTAATCCAAAAAATTCGCAAATCAAACTGAGTTTTTTAATAGTCTTCGGTATAGTCTTCATAAAAGTTGTTAATGTAAAAAATACTACACAAATGAAGGCTTTCCAATCGTGGAAATTGTTTGACTTTCAGCTTATGAACATCTCGAATAATTTCTGCTCTAATTTCAATAACGCCCACTGATTTTTGCCGTTTTTCAAGGAATTTTTTGATAAATTTCCAAACAACTTCCAACGGACGTCCTTCAACCATAATCATTTTTTTATTGAAATCGCTGACACTGAAATATTTTAAAATATAAGTGAGATTAAAACAACTCTGCAAAAAACTAACTGATGAACTCTTGTTAACACTGTATTTCGTCTTCTTTTCCACAATTCATCCTGTTGTTTTTTCTCTTCATTTTCATCTTTTACTTCTTCTATTTCATCTTCATCATCACTTTCTTCTTCTTTTTCCTCATCTTCGAATTCCTCTTCTTCATCTTCATTTTCTTCTTCATTCATTTCAACATCTCCTTCTGAATGTCTTTCCTCATTCTCTTCTTCCACATTTTCCATATCATCATCCGAATTCTCACGATGATCATCATCATCACTGTCAGATACATGACGTCTTCGAGGCAAATCGCTGAACGTAACATAATAATCTCCTGCAATTTGACAATCATCTAATTCACTATCAGTGTCTTCGTAGAAGAAATGAACATCATAAGATTCGTTATATCTCATATCGTCTTGCGTAACAACTATTTTGTGGAAAAAATCGGGTTTTTCAACAATAGTATTCCAAGTTCTTCTAGAGCACAATGACAAGTTCAGCCTGGAAAAATCGAAAAAATGTGCGATTTGAGTTTCTTGTCAATTTAATTTCAATTTTCCCTAATTTTCAGAACTTTCTAAAATAAAGTTTGCGTAGAAAATTGGCAGGTTGCTCATATTAAAATACAGTAGTTTCATCTCGTGAAAATCCAGATTTCACATAAATTTCTAGTAAATTGAATACGTTGGTTCACTTTTTTCTATTGCTTGATTATCCAAAAAATTATCCTTTTGTTTTCAAGTAAAAAATTAAAAATTTCGTTTCCAAAATTCTCAAATTATTCCAAACTTACTTCGAAACTGGATCGAGATATCCAAAAACTTTTTGCCGAATTACTTTCGGCAACTTATGCCAGTCATCTTTATCCCCTCTCCGATCATCGGTTTCGCACATTGTCTGTAAAAATTGTTTCGATACAATTTTCTTTCGGAAAATTGAGATATTTTTACTGGATGTTGACCAGAAAATTCATAAGTACTTATAAAATTAACAAATGATTTTCATAACAACTTCACAGACAAAATAAATAACAAAATTCAACAGATAACAAATAAAATAACAAAAGAAATAAACAAATCTAGAGTTCACCACCACATCGGTCCTTTGTTGTTCAGCAATTCCTTGTAACTTTTCTGACAACAAAAATTGACATTGCAAAGATGCTTCTTGTTTTCATATCCATCATTCACATCACTGTTTACACAAAGAATCAGAATATTTTCGAATTTTAGGACATCTATGAAATAGTTTGGATCGATTTTATGCACGATTCGATACATTTGACGTTTTTTCATTGAGAAATGATTATAACTGAAAATCAATTTTTAAAGACACAAGAAACACTGGAAAAAACAGATTTCCCGCATTTATTTTCAAATGACAAAACCAGCATGTGCGCTCTAGCGACACACTGTGTGCAAACACTTTCGAAATTTCCGTCGGCTGAGCGATTTCAAAAACAATTATTTTATTTTTTCACTTTTGCTAGACTCAAAATTTTTTCCAGATTTTCATGAATTTCGATTACTTGAAAGGTGTTGAGAATGAATAACAAACTCATTTTCTGCTCATTTCTAGGTGCTCTTGTGTCTTTAAATCAGCAGTTAACAATTTTTCTGTGTCATATCAGTTTCGCATCAAACATTTTAATTCAACTTACCGTTCACGTTTCACATGATTTCCAATCTCAACGTATTCCAAATCTTTGAGAATTTGATCCATTTTGATTTCAGAATGTTTATTGAATCGGCACATATCGAACTTTGTTTTCGATATTTTTCCATCAATCCATAATTTTATGAAATTGTTCACATCTTCATATTTAATTTCGTCTATTGGAACTTTGATTTTTCGAGCATTCAAACGAAGAAAACCATCATAAGAAATATTGACACATCTGATCGATAATGAATCAGTGACATTGAGAATCTGAAGTGAGACCCTTTTTGAACCAAAATTCCAATAAAAAACTAACCTTTGGGTAGGAATCAACAATACCAGATAAGTTTTGAATAATTCCTGTTAATCCGCCACTCAATTTCACGTTTTTGATTTTATCTGGAATTCTTTCCAAGAAAAATTTGAACATGTAAGATTCGCAAATATCCAGACGTTCCAATCGATCAAATTTTCTAACTTTGATTTTATTAATATCGAACATTTTTATAACATTCTTAATCTCAATAACACCAACTGATTTTTGTCGTTTCTCAAGAAATGTTCTGAAATAATTCCAAGCAACTTCTGGATAATAACCTTCGTAAGGTGTAAACTTTGCTGATTCGAATAATGAAAATTGCGCACGGCGACTTTGTTTTGCCAGCTCGCCTCTTCTGAAAAATAGAAAAAACATCACAAAACAACTTCAATCAATATTTAGGGCAGATATTTTTGAATACCTCAAAGCCTAAAACAGTAAGCACCCAATTTTTGTGGTCCAACCCCGTTCACTTTAAAATTTTCTTACACATAAGCTCGAGTCAGAGGAATTTCACCTCTCCTTTTCATTAACTCCTTGTGCCGTTTTTCCTCTTCGTCAAGAATTTTTTCTTCTTTTTCTTTTTGTTTTCCATTTTCATTCTCATCTGATGATGAATCCTCCTCTTCACTATCACTGTCATTATCAAAAAATGAACATCTTCTTAGTGGAAAATTTTTCCACTGGAAATGTATCAAAAAGAACTGAATAATCCGCCTCCTCATCACTATATTCATCATAATCATAATCACTTTCTTCTCCCTCTTCAGTTTCTGTTTTGTCTTCATAATACATTCTAATTTGATAATATTCATCTCCAGGTTTTTCAAAATGACTGAAAACAATTCGATGAAAAAAATCGGGTCTTTCCACAATATTATTCCATGTTCTTCTTGAGCACAATGAGAGATTTCATCTGTGATTTCAATTTTTTTTTTTGAAGAAAAAATCAACAACTCACTTTGAAACTGGATCCAAATAATTGAAAATCTTTTTTTCTAACAAGTTTCGGAATTTTATTCCAATCGTCGGTTTTCGATCCTTCCTCACTCATTCTGAAAAATATTCTTAATTAGGAAATTTTTTTTCTAAACAAATATTTTTACTGGATATGGTAAACCAGAAAATTACAGATATTCAAATAATCAGCAAAAGTTAACAAATTCATTTTTCCAACAACTTTTTTTGACAACAAAAATTAAGAGACATTATTTATAAAAATGTGAATTCCTATAGTATGCGTGGTACAAAAAATTTTCAAATTTGCTAATTTTTGGCTGGTTGGTAGCCCCTTAGCTATAGAACATATTCCCGGAGTAAAATAACAAAAAAATGTTTTTGGTGGATGGTGGACACCAATGTATGTCAAAACTTCAATAAATCATTACTTTACTCTCCGTGAATAATTTTTCGATGTATAAACGTCATTCTGCTCAGAATTTGAAGGGCTTCATTTTAGAAATACAAAAGAAAAAAATTCGACTTACCCTAACTTTTGAAAATTGAACAAAATTTTCAAAGTCAAAAATCGATATTAGGGGGACTTTGTTGCTCGCTGAATTTGGATTTATCGGATTCCTCGTCCCTTTTTACGTACCCTCCAATCATAAAATCAAAATTAACCCTCCCGCCTCATGGGTGCCCAGATCACTTTTTGCTCCCCACTCGCGTTTTTTCCCGAATTTTTTGGGTGGATTACTATCTGGCAGACTTTTTGCGCCCGTCACGACGGTCGGTGAACACAACATTTTTTTATTTTTGCTAATTTGAGTTTCTAAACATTTTTTCATCATTTAAAATGTATATTATCACAATTTATTCTTCACCCACTCATGTTGTCGCCAATGGTGACACCAAATATTGAACCATCACCAATTTGTTCGAAACTTGGTGTAATTGAACATTTTAAACAACATCCTATATTTTCATTTTGATAAAAGTTTTGTTACAATCGAATTTCTGACTATTCCATATTCTGCTACGTTGTTTCACGCAATTCGAGAAGTTTATCGCTCATTCGAAGTTTTTCGAGAAAGATTTGGTCTGAGGGCCACTTTTATCAGAAATAAAATATAGGATGTTGTTTAAAATGTTCAATTACATGAATACACCAAGTTTCGAACAAATTGGTGATGGTTCAATATTTGGTGTCACCATTGGCGACAACATGAGTGGGTGAAGAATAAATTGTGATAATATACATTTTAAATGATGAAAAAATGTTTAGAAACTCAAATTAGCAAAAATAAAAAAATGTTGTGTTCACCGACCGTCATGACGGGCGCAAAAAGTCTGCCAGATAGTAATCCACCCAAAAAATTCGGGAAAAAACGCGAGTGGGGAGCAAAAAGTGATCTGGGCACCCATGAGGCGGGAGGGTTAATTTTGATTTTATGATTGGAGGGTACGTAAAAAGGGACGAGGAATCCGATAAATCCAAATTTAGCGAGCAACAAAGTCCCCCTAATATCGATTTTTGACTTTGAAAATTTTGTTCAATTTTCAAAAGTTAGGGTAAGTCGAATTTTTTTCTTTTGTATTTCTAAATTGAAGCCCTTCAAATTCTGAGCAAAATGACGTTTATACATCGAAAAATTATTCACGGAGAGTAAAGTAATGATTTATTGAAGTTTTGACATACATTGGTGTCCACCATCCACCAAAAACATTTTTTTGTTATTTTACTCCGGGAATATGTTCTATAGCTAAGGGGCTACCAACCAGCCAAAAATTAGCAAATTTGAAAATTTTTTGTACCACAGGATTTTTCTTCTTACAAAAAACGTCTCTTAATATCACAAGCATGGCTTGGTTTTTCTTCCTTAGTTCGTAAATTCGATTTTTCATTATTCACAGCGAGAACAAAATCGTTGTTGGAATATACAATATCCATATAACTATTTTCATCAACATTATTGATTGTTCGAAAAACTTGTGTATTTTCAAGCGTATTGTATCTGAAAATTGATACAAATGTATAAAAAATGTTTAACTTCATAAATGGTTACTTTAAATGATAGACTTTTGAGTCTAATTCAATGTTTTCGACACCATTCAACACTTTTTCCAGCTCTAAATTCCGTGGCGACTCTAAAACCATGAACTTCATATTGTTTTTGATTTTGCCATTTTTCCAAGAATGAATATATTGGTTGATTTTTTCAGAAATCATGGATTTCTGGAAATGAATCACAACCATCTCTGCATTCAGACGGCTAAGCTCCTCATAAAGAAGCTCACCAAATGATACATGGAACCAATCGGATACCTCGTAAATCTTAGAAAAATTTTATTTACAAATCAATTCAATTCATATTACCTGTTGAAAGGACATCACGCTCCTCATAGATGTTTGCAACCATTTGTCTTGACCAGAATTTAAGGTTAAACTTTTCAGATTTTTCGAAGTTCTTGTAATAAAATAACAAAATGCGACCATATTACTAACATTCAAATCGTCCAAATATGGCAATCTCTCAATTTTCATATCGAATAAATCAATATTTGCAACATCGACCTTAATAGCTTGAATATGCCAATAATGTTTGGCAAGGATTCTTTTGAAATAATTAGATGCAACCGTTGCCATATCACCATCTTCAATTATTGGATTCCTTTTTACTTGCCAACCCACAACATTGTCATTACTGAACATTCATTTCGTATTAATTAAATATATTAGTGACATTTTTACCTTGAAACTTTTGTCTGCTTTTGAATTTTTCTTCTTTTCCACAATGCACCATTAGATTCTTCATCGGATTCAGAATCATTAAAAATATCAGATTCAGATTCAGACTCAGAATCACTTTCATATCTGTCTTCCTCTTCGTTATACCTCTTCTCGCGTTCTTCTGAATAGTCTACAAACCGAATATAGCTATCACAATCTTCATTATTTTCATAAGACATTTCAATTTCATAGAAATTATAATCCAATTGAATATACTTCAAAACAAGTGTTCCAAAATATTCCATTCTTCCGACCATTTCATTATAAGTTTTTCTTGAGCAAAGTGATAAATTGAGTCTGGAACGAGAAATTAGAAAACTACTAATTTTTTTTATTTCGAACATACTTAGTTGAAGGATCAAGATGAGCTCGGTTAAAGTGGTGCGCCATTTGGGGCGACGTCGCACGCTAAATTTCACAAAAATTTTTGATGCGACGTCGCTCGAAACAGCGCCTCATTTGATGCGCTGTTTGGGGCGACGGCGCGCATTCCGGCGCTATTTCGGGCGACGGCGCACACTCGCACTACGGTAGGAAACAAAGTGTGCAAGCATTTTATATGACGCGCACCCTTTTATTTTTCTTTTTTTTTTTTGGGCGGCCTCTCTTTTGCTTGTGTTTTTCGAGGGTTTTCAGTATTTTTTCAAAAGAAATTGTAGTAAAATGATGAAAACTACGTTGATTTTATCTATTTATATGTTATTTGCTGCCGAATAAGTAGAAAGCTCGGCTCTATTAGGGGGAATATGATTTTCAAAAAAGTTTTGTCATTTTTCGATGTATTTTTTCAAGCCGGAATATTTTAATTAAGTATTTAGATTTACGAGAAATTTTCTGGCAAGATTTCATTATTTTTACGTGAGCATGAGACGTGATTTCATTTTCAGTTAAATTCTTGATCCTAGAGTCAGTTTTTTGTTTCTCTTTCGACCCAATGGCATGTTCCTATTCGTCTGGCTTGTTTCTGCGATAAGATAGTTTTCAGATAACCGGAATTGGAAGTTCGACAATAAAAAACCAATACAACATATGGTGGCGTCACAGAAATCATTTTGTTTTGCGCGCTCCTCAGGTTTGATTTTTATGTATTGTCTTTCGAAAATTCAAAAAAAATCGTAGGTTAACTGATTAATTCTAGATTGGAACAATTGAAATATCATGAACAACATCGAGACGGTCGAAATGGAAACAGATCGAATGGCCAATCGACTAGGAAAACAAGAGATGGTAAGTGTTTTTCGATATGAATCTCGAAATACAGACAATCAAATACGTAAAAAGATAGCGAATCAGCTGATCTGGCATACCTTCCTGCCGTATATCAAAATTTGACGAGCTCAGGAGAACGACCGCGAAATCTGCGCGAAAAGCGGGGTCTCTGCGATTCGCTCAACCTTCGCGGGAGAATCACGCGTTTCGCATAAACCTCGCGCAATCTGGGACTCGGTCGACTGGACGTCGCGAAATTTGCGCGAATTGCGGGGAACTTCGCGTTTCGCGGGCTTCCTCGACCGAATTGGAGCGTTTCGCGACATTTTCGCGCAGTAGCATAGTATATAAAAAACATTTTCGCTATTCGCGTCACGCGCGCGCATGGTCAAGTGGGTAAAACAAATGTATTCGAGGTGAGAGGTTGTGGGTTCGAGGTTGGGTGAGTGTGATAAATACAAATGATGATCATCTGAATGTGAGGATCGATCATGATGACATTTTGTTTTGAAATTGAGAGGACACCGCGAAATTTACGCGAAACGCGATAATGAAACCGCGAAATTTACGCGAAACGCTGTAACAACACCGCTAAACCGCGGCGGATGCGCGGCGATTTAGCGGACTTCTGGGATTCGCGTTTCGCGCAGATCTCGCGGTCGTTCTCCTGAGAGGATTTGAATATCAACATTTGATTCAATTTCGAATTTTTCATTAAAAAAATTCCAATAGTTTTCGAGCTGAAATACATAAAATTCATGGTTTTCAGCTCGAAAACTAGCATTTTCTCTCGAAAATCCCTGAAAATCGCGATTTTTCAGCTGAAAATTGTGATTTCCAAGGATTTGGGTAGAAAATCTGAAATTTGGCTTGAAATTTGAAAGTTTGCCTTGAAATTCACGTTTTTTTGGAAGAAATCGCAACTTTCTAGGTGGTTACTAAGCCTAAGCCTGAAGTGATGTTGAAATTTTGAAATAATTCTTATACTTTCAACATCATGTTCAGGTTTTAGACTTAGACTTAGCAAACCCCCTAGAAAGTTGCGATATGTCCCGAAAAAACATGAATTCCAAGCCAAACTTTCAAATTTCAAGCAAATTTTCAGCTTTTCCCAGACCCGAGATCTTGAAATTTGATAATTCAAGGTTTCGAGCTAGGGAAAAGCTGGATTTTCAGCCAAATTTCTAGAAACATCCAAATTTTGGGCCAAATCAGGCCGTATTTTCAAGAAAATCTGTTATTTCGGGCCCTGAGTCCGGTTTTCAACAAAAATCGGAATTTTTGACAAAAAAATGGGAAAAATTTGAAATTTCAGTCACATTTCTAGAAAAATCCAAATTTTGGGCCACATTTCGATAAAAAGGCCAAATTTTTGAAAAAATCTGTAATTTCGGGTCCTGTGTCTGAAATTCATCAAAAAAGCCCAAATGTCAGATTCTGAACGTAGTATGTTTCACACCATGCCTATTGTTGCTGACGATTTAACTTTTTTCGAACATTATCGCAAAAATAGTGGACACGTTTTTGTTAACTTTTCCTCAATTTTCTTTCATTTCGAAATGGATTAAAAAATGAGCACCGAGTTTGAACCACGAGTCAACAAAGCTCAAATGAGTTCTTTTATTAGAAAATTAGCCTAGATAAGCCGAGTTTTACTGAAGTTATTAGAGTATAGGAAGATTATGAAAGTTCATATCTTACAATTCGCAGAAGTGCTTCGCTATGTTTATACCAATACCATTTTTCAGATTTGCTCCAATGCGACACGAGATTTTCAATCAACAACACGCTGCCGCAGAGCCAAAAATAATAATTATTATTATTATAACTTCTGTATTTAGAGTGAATAAATATCATTGTTTCAATATATGATGTTACTTCAGTATTCAATTCAGCTTTTCTAGCGCTTATCGAGCTTTTTCTGATCCAAAAACGCTTTTTGGAAGGTTTGCTGCGCTATTTCAAGCGACGGCGCGTCAATTGATGCGCTATTTCGGGCGACGGCGCGTCGTTCTGATGCGCCATTTCGGGCGACGGCGCATCATCTGAGGCGCTGTTTCGGGCGACGGCGCCCGGCTGTTTGATGCGCCTATCGCCCCAGATGGTAGCAACAGCGCCCCAGAAGTCAGCAAGTGGCGCATCACTTTATCCGAGAGATATGATCATTTTTCGCAATTTTATGCCCAGACGTTCCCATAATGTTCTTTTAAATCGATACATCTTCTAAAAACGGTTTCTGTTGGAATGGCTGATAAAATTGGGATATTCCTTTACGGAATTGTTTTTGAAAAAGACAAATATTTTTAAACTGGATGTGGTCAACCAGAAAAATTATAGATATTCAAACAATCAAGAAAATTAACAAATTCATTTTTTCAACAACTTTTTTTGACAACAAAAATTAATATTACAAGCATGGCTTGGTTTTTCTTTCAAATGTTTTGTTCGTAAATTCGATTTTTTGTTATTAACAGCGATAACAAATCGGTTATTGTTATAAACAATATCCATATAACTATTCGGGTTCGCATCATTCATTGTTCGATAAACTCGACCGTTTTTAATTGTACTGTATCTGAAAATCGATAAGAATATAAATATATCAAAATTTGAATTTTTATAAATGCTTACTTCAAATGATAGACTTTTGAGTCTAATTCAATGTTTTCGACTCCATCCAAAATGTTTTCTATACCCAAATATTTCACTCCATCAAAAATAATGAACTTCATATTGTTTTTGATTTCGCCATTTTTCCAAGAATGAATATATTGGTTGATATCAGCAACAGTCAAGTTGTCATGAAAATGAAGGCATACCATTTTTGCATTCAAACGAATAAACTCCTCATAAAATATTTCACCAAGGGGTGCAGTAAAATAGTCCGTGACTTCGTAAATCTTTGAAAAATAAAGTTTTCAAACCAATTAAATTTAATTTACGTTACGTTACCTGTTTAAATGACATGACACTTCTCATAGATGTATACAACCATCTGTCATTCAAAAAATCTAAAGTTAAACTTTTCAGCGGCTGCGAAGTTCTTGTGATTAAAAAGCAGAATGTGACCAAATTGCCAACAGTCAAATCATCCAAATATTTGAAATTATCGATTTTCATATCGAATAAGTCAATATTGGGTACAACGACTTCAATAGATTGAATATGCCAATAATGTTTGGCAAGGATTTTTTTGAAATAATTAGATGCAACAGTTGCCATATCACCATCTTCAATCATTGGTTTGGTTTTCACTCCCCAACCTACTACATCGCTATGACTGAAATGAATAGATTTTAAGACTTGAATCGAATTTCGAACTTTTCTCAACCACTAAGCCAGGTCTTATTCATCGGTGTTTCGGAACTATATTAAAATTTACCTTGTAACTTTAGTCTGCTCAAATATATTTCTTCGTTCGAACTGTCCCATTGAAAACTCCGATATTTCATCCGAGTCGGAAATTTCTTCTGATTCTGAATTACAATTATCCGATTCGGATTCACTTTCATATCTGTCTTCCTCTTCGATATACCTCTTCTCGCGTTCTTCTGAATAGTCTACAAACCGAATATAGCTATCACAATCTTCATGATTTTCGTAATTCATTTCAATTTCGTAGAAATTATAATCCCATTCATTATACTTGAAAACAAGCCTTCGAAAATATTCCATTCTTCCGACCATTTCATTATAAGTTTTTCTTGAGCAAAGTGATAAATTGAGCCTGGAACGAGAAATTAGTAAACTACTAATTGCATTATTTCGAACACACCTAGTTGGAGGATCAAGATGAGATATGATCTTTTCTCGTACTTTCCTACCAAACCGTTCCCACATCGTTTCTTTGGACGACATCTTTTACCACGACGTACTCAGGCAAACGAGCCGACTAATCGCCGGCCAATCAGTAGTTGGTCGGAAGTTGGTCGGCCTAGATCTGGAAAAGACAACGCAAAAAAAGGAGACGCAGACCGGCGACTAACTCACGACTAATCGCCGACCAATCAGTTAGCTCTGCGTCTCTCATTTTTGCATTATCTTTTTCGAGATTTCGGCCGACCAACTTTCGACCAACTACTGATTGGCCAGCGATTAGTCGGCCCAGAAAAGTTGGTCACCGATTCGTCGGCTCGTTTGCCTGAGTAAAAGCCAGAAAATGGATTTCAGTATGACTGAAAAAAAACGAAAAACATATGCCACCGTAGTCACTGCAAGGGACATATACGTTGTGTGTTGTGTCTCGCCACGATTCTAGCGCGCGCATTTGAACATTAGTTTTTTTTTTCAATTTTTTTTGCAAAAAATTTGTTTACAGCTTCCCTAGGCGATAATTATCCACCGGTGCCATCCCATCCCATCTGCTTTTTTGCTGGCACAATGGCGCGTTTTCGCGTGAATGAATTGAAAGAGCACAAAAAGCCTCCCGACCATCCACCCACCTGTCGATTACTGTAATTTTGAGGTAGAACACAATCCAAAAATATGTGCGAAGAGGAGGAAAACAATTATATTTTTGTTCATAATAATTCAGATGGTGTCAATGAGGTAAAATTAATCCCTGTGTAATTAGAAGATTAAGGTTTTAGACTTTCTTAATTTTATATTACACCAGGTTTGGCAGTTTATTCAATACCTCTTGCTTTTGCTCCCTTTTCATTTTACTCATTTTATTCATTTTCTTTTGCGGGTTCCCGAACAATAGTCATAATCAATCAAATAAAAACAATTACGTAATTGAGTCGACCCGTGTTGTTCCTTGAAACATAAAAGAGCGGTGCCCAAGTAATCACTGTCAACACATGTCAAAAAGCTGTTACAGTACATTTGGAGGGATACGGTTATCAATTATTTATGCATCTGAAGGAGGATCTTATTTAGAGGAAACACTTTTATTGGTATAGGTTTTTGGTGGATTTAGAATTAGGGAGGAAATAAAGGGAAAATGAGATTTTTGATGTTTTGACGTGAGGTAAGAATTTTCGAAATCATTTCTTTGAAAAAATATTTTTCAAAATTTTCAAATGAATAAAAAAAATATGCCAAGAAGCAAACTATATTTTTCTAACAACATTTCATTAAAAATTACGATTTCTTTTTAATTTCTAAATGAGTACTTACGGTTTTTTTCCGGAAACAAAAATCCGTTCCCAAATTTTTTTCTCTCCAAATCCTTTTCGCTACATTTTTTCCAAATTCCCGAAAGCCATTAATTTATAATAAAAACAAAACCGTCTCCATTTTCCTCATTTTTTCTTTTTTCCTTCCCCGTTTACCGTAATTGCTGCCCTTTTTCGGGCGGCAACACAGCCACATGTTGTAGTCACGCTATGAACATTTGTCATCTTCACCGCAAGCGCGCACATTCTATTTTATGATATAATGACATTAATTTTCTATCCCTCGAGGTTTTATGGTGTTCCTTAATACTTGGAAGAAGCTCGGCTCACAAATTAATCTACTCTTGTAATTTTTTAATTTACATAGTTACTAAAAAAAAGTAGATCACCTGGAAAAAAAAGTGAGAGATCGTGGGAGATGAGGAGATTTAGAGATGGTATATTTGTACAGGAATTAACAAAAAACATGTGTATCAATTACGCGCTGATCCCTAACACCCAGCTGTCTTGGTTTAGGATTACTGTAGTGTCTTAATTTTTAGAAAAGGCTAAGGACTACTGTATCTAGTACTAGTGAGGAGCAAACCAAACCTGGAGGTTAGATATGCAGGTGATACGGTTGTTTGTAATGTGTCTTTGATTCGAATTGATTAAAGATTGTGGTTTAAAATTGCGACTTTGTTGCTCGTAACTTTTGAAATTAATTTTTTATTTTCATTTTCATATTCCCTTTTTCATTCCCTATTTTTTCTACAGCCATCTGTCTTCTCGTCGAATAATTACTCTTACTCCTCTACTCTTGCTCATATTAATACATCTCTTTGCAGTTATGATGAGTAAATCTCTGGTGAAGCGTGAGAACATATTATTCTCTTGTTTTCCGGCTGCAAATACTTGACACCATATGAATTGGGTGTTGGTTTGGGTGGCAGAAGTAGTAGGAAAATATGATGTGATGGGTGGAAAGTGAAGGGTGTAATTAGGAATTGAAAAGTTAGTGAGGGAAATTGAGATTTTCGCAAAAATGGTAACTCTTCTGAATCTTATTTTCAAGTTCTAGAGGATTCTCTGAAATGTAAAGTTCTCAGTTTTCGCGAAACGTTTTGGAATCTTTGACAACTACAGTATCCCAAGGTTTTAGTGGTTTCAACCCAAAAAAGTTTTCTGAATCCGAAACCATTTGAAAAATTTTAATCTATCAGAAACTTTCCACTTTCCAAAAAATGAGCCTATGTTCTTTCAAATCCGTCTGAAATTTTGTCTAAAATTGTTTTTCGCCCAAACAAAAAGAAGAAGAACATTTTTATTTTCAAACAAAAAATATACAATCAAGGAACGGTATTTTCAACTTACAGTAATTCAAAGCATTTTTTCTCAGAAATCCCTTGTGATTCATGTTCTTCCCTCAAAAACTCATCGTATTTTCCGCCGGCTTTTTTCTTCCGAGCTCGTCCGTCGTTTATATTTTTCCTCCATTTTTGTTGTGTCTTTCTGTATGTTTTCTCTAATTCTCCTCTATCTCATCATACACTACCTTATTATTAATGTATGACTCTTCTGGCCGTCCGTCCCCCCGTTTCTTCTTTTTCTCGATCGAAAAAGCGAGCAAAAAATAGGCAAAGGATACTGTAGATGTTGTTCAGCACTAACTTACTAACTAACTTACTAATGATCGATTTTGGAATGAAAAAGAAGAAAGAAAAAATGGTGAACAAAAAAAAACAAAAATAGTGCATGAACATGAATATTTGATTCGGGTTTTGTTGTGTTTTTTTTGGGAGGCGAGAAAAATAGTTCTAATTGTAAAAATTAGAGCTGAATGTCAGAGGCGTGATGAAAAAATGAGGGGTCACGTGAAACGTGTATAATTAAAATTCATTTTCAGAAAAAATGGTAACGAAGGATGCGGATTCTTTGAATAAATTTTCAAGATTTTTGAGAAACTTGTTCTAAAAAATGATATTTTTTGGAAATTTTGAAAACTTTGATGAAACTTGAAAAATACACAAAATTCTATAACTTTGACAAATCTGTTATTTACTACAAAATTTTAAATTTCAATCAAAAACATTTTCAAACTTTCAAATGTTCACATCAAACGTTCAGATTTAAAGACACAAGAAACACTGGAAAAAACAGATTTCCCGCATTTATTTTCAAACGACAAAACAAGCATGTGCGCTCTAGCGACACACTGTGTGCACACACTTTCAAAATTTCCGTCGGCTGAGCGATTTCAAAAACAATTATTTTATTTTTTTCACTTTTGCTAGACTCAAAATTTTTTCTTGATTTTTATGAATTTCGATTACTTGAAAGGTGTTATGAATGAATAACAAACTCATGTTCTGCTCATTTCTAGGTGCTCTTGTGTCTTTAAAAAAAAAATCGGTTTTGGATCCAAAAATTACAATTCTGTATTTTCAGAAACTAAATTTGAAAATACTGAAAATCTCAAAATAAAAAAATTTTTAAATGTTTTTCGAAAAATTCAGAATGGAAATTTTCCAAAATAGAATATTTTTTATTTTCAATTCAAATTTTTAAAATATTTCAGATAACTGATTCTTTCAAGTGTTAGCCCAACTAAACTGTATTCAAAATTGAAATGATCGACAAAATCTTTAATTCAACATCTAGTAATTCTCAACCCAACCCCGAAAAAAAAATCAAAAAATTCAACAACAATTTTCAAAAACGCAAAAAAATACAGAAAAGGTAACTCAAAAACAAACGGTGTCACAAAAATTTGGGTGAAATACAAGTGTCGGTTTGGAATGGGGTGTGTCTCTTTTTTGTGGCTGTCTTTCTTCAGCTCTTTTTAATATTTCATTGATGTCAGTCGGGTCGTAGAGCCATATAATATTTATTTTAAATTTAAATATTTCATTCATTTTTCCTTTTCTCTCTCAACTTTTTCCTTTTTTTTTTTGCGGGGACCCCTAATAAAATTATTCATTAATATTATTATGGTCCCACTTCAAAAAAACACCTTTTATCATCTATTTATCTCTATCAAATCAATTTCTTCACAGCTTTTCCGTGGACCAAAAGCTTCCATCTTCCCAGAAGCTCCGCCTATTTCTCATCAAAAAGTGGGCGTGGCCAACGAATTGCGGCGGGTTCATAGAACCACGGTAGTTTGCGCAGGGAAAAAGGGCGTAAGGGCCATTTTACCCCAACCATAATCATGCAGACTGGTGCTGCCACTGGAACAACCAAAATGCAAACTGTGAGTTTTAATTTGAAATTTTGATTTGGAACTTTTTTGTGAGAAAAACAGAAGTTTTTGTTTTTCGGAAATTTTTTGGAGAGAAGAGAGTCATGAATAAAATAAAGTCTGAATTATTAAACAACACATTTTAATTATTCAACAAATATTTTTATTTTCTCCATTTTTTCGAGGTTCTAGAGACTGGTGACTGGAACTCGGTGAGCATATTGAATTTTTGAGGAACAGTTTTTCTTGTGTCATTTTTTCAAGTAGGATTAAAATTTTTTGTTTTCTCAATAGAAAATCAGGATTCTTAAATTTCTAAAAAATGTTCAAATTACTAAAAATGTAGTATAATCTCTCTGGAACATCTTAAAATTAGAAGATCAATTAAAATCGTGTCCTTTCTCTGGTCACATTCAGAATTTGCTTTTTTTCACCAAACATCTTCATTCGAAAAATTCTCCAGTTCACTCAAAATCAGGAATGAAAATTCGAGATCTCAAATTATCTCCAAGTTCTAAAAAATGTAAACAATTTATTTTGATCAGGTGAAAATTGTGTGCTTTGAACTTCAAATCAAAATTAATTCGAAATTTCAGAACAAAAATTCTGAATTCTTTAACCTGAAAATAAAAAAATCCTCGATTAATTTTTTTGCAAGTTTCGTTCTATAACGAAAGTTTTCCAAATTTAGCTCTGAAATTTCATTTTCTAAAAGAATTTTAGAAATTCATTTAGCTTGGGGCTATTTTCAGATCTCTTTTGATTTCATAATTCCTCAAGTTTTCTTCTCATTTCTCCGCAAATCCGCTTCCGGAAAACTTATTTTAGAACAGAACAGAACACGAAAACGTTTTTTGCAACACCTCCTCCGCGGCGCAGGTGAAAACGTATCTACGCAAATTGAAAATTTTTATCCCCTCCTTTTCACCAAAATAAAATTGTTTCATTCTAATTCCATTCTGGTTTCATTTCATTGTTTTGCAAAATGCGTTTACAGTTTAACAACTCACTATTTGGCTCATTCGATGATCCACTTTTACATGCTCGAGCTGCTCAAGTTGCTCTCGCTGATATTGATGTCAAAAATGTGCATCAACAATTGACGAATCCTCTAATGAGACCACATGATATGTTCAGGTTAGTCTGACAACAAAAAAAAGGGTATCCCTCTCTAGGCTACTAAATAATTAAAACCTATATAAATTTTTCAGTCAAAAACCTATGAAAAATTCAGTTCTTTTTCTGAACACTTCTTTTTTTCTGAAAAATTAATACTTTTTAATTTTGATTAGTTTTTAATCGGACTAAAAATGTCGCAACTGGGTACGATTTTTTTGAAATGTTAAGATCATCAAATATTTTAATATTTAGATTTGAGTTAGCTTTTTAGAACCAGGGTGACCAAATTTTTAATTGAAATCAGACTTTCAAAAAGGATTTGGTGTGTTTTTCTCCTATCAAAAAATGTTATAGCAACTACTTCTCAACTGGAATTCATGACACAGCTGCAAATATCTATCAAGGTCTTCCAAGTTCATCTGAACAACCATTTGATGCATCTGTAATTGTTCCAACATCTTCCGATGATCAAATGACTCCACTACAACAAGTTATGGCAATGCAAAGTTATGGTGCTCCACCGCCTTTTGCACAATATAACATGGCACATTCATTTTCAACAACTTCAATTTCAAATCCAACAAATATTGCAAGATATCCAATTGCTCCTCCAACTTCAGAATTGGAAACTGATCCACGAGAATTAGAAAGATTTGCAGAACATTTCAAACAACGCCGGATAAAACTTGGTGTAACTCAAGCAGATGTTGGAAAAGCATTAGCTCACTTAAAAATGCCTGGAGTTGGAAGTTTATCACAATCAACGATATGTAGATTTGAATCTCTCACTTTATCACATAATAATATGGTAGCACTAAAACCAATTCTTCATTCGTGGTTAGAAAAAGCTGAAGAAGCAATGAAACAAAAAGACAATATTGGAGATATTAATGGAATTTTGCCGAATACTGATAAAAAACGAAAGAGAACTAGTATTGCAGCACCAGAAAAACGATTACTTGAAGATTATTTCAAACAACAACCAAGGCCTTCTGGTGAAAGAATTGCGGCGATTGCGGATAGATTGGATTTGAAGAAAAATGTTGTGAGAGTTTGGTTTTGTAATCAACGACAGAAACAAAAACGGTAAGAGTTAGGGAGAAAAGAACTTTTAGTTTAAAAAAAGTATGATGGACCATGTTTCAAAATCAAAAATTCCCAAAATTTTGAAATTCTGTTATTTGTTTCAATAAAAACGGGATACGTTTAGGCGATTCTTGAATTTTGTCTAAATTGCTCGGGATCTAAGAAATTCGGAACTTTTACAAAACCTCAACTTAGTGATGCTCAAAATTTCTAGTTTGCAGAAATGTTTCACAAACTATAAATGAAAACTTACCAAAATATTTCCCGAAAATAACAAATTCCAATTTACAATTAGTTTCGATTTTTGAAAACTTTGAACACATGATGGATGGTCCCAGAAATTCCTATGTTTTTCTCAGAAAAATTTTAAAATGTTCCGTAAAAATTTATAGTTCCAAATGTCAGAGGTCAAAGGAATAACTAAATCCTGAAATTCCCGTCTCAACTTTCGATGTTTTCAGTGACTTTCGCTCCCAATTTCGTGCCCGTAATGCTGCCGCCGCTGTCATGGGACCCCGTGTAATGCCAACATCAACAAATTCCGCAGTCAAGTGTGGACCATTCGGAGCAATACCCTCGTTTTACGATTAATCAACCTCTTGGAAATATATTTTGATAAGTTTTATTTGATCTCGTTTTCACACATATTTTTTTTTTGAAAAATAAAAATAAAATGTTCGCGCACTTTTTTTTCCGTTTTTCTACCGTAATCGTTTTTTTCCGCTCGTCTCTTCTTTGTGGAAAAAAAGAAGAGAGAAAGAGGCGAGGAGCAGGTTAATGAATATTTCAGTATGTCAGCCTAGTCGAGTCTCTGTCTATTTTTCTCTGATCTCTCGATTTCCTATACTATTTCGCTGGTTTTAGCGTTGAGATTCGATTCGAAAAGCACGTCTTCTTTTTCTTCTTCTCTTTTCCTAGTTTTACTAACTACCATTTCCTTTTCGGATGGACACATTTTTTCGAGGGAAAGAGGAAGGGACCATTTTCCGCGATTGGAAATTCGATGAGATTTTTACGAGTCAGATTGGGGAAAATTAAAATTCTACAACATTTTCAAAATAAGTTGAAATATCATATTTTTGCCACAAGGATTTCGTAAAAACTACAGTATTCCTGGGTTTTCTAACCTCAAATATTTGCTGATTTTCCGACACCGAATTAGCCTAGGGTTACTGTAGATTTTGGTATCGAAAATTGATAGCTTCTATGCCGAAGTGTCCTACAGTGATTTTTTATAAAATTTCAAAAAATGAGAATAGTGGAATTGGGTTTTTTCTTGAAAACTGAACTTTGTCGGTTTATGGAAAAAAATGTCCAACATAATAAATTGAAAATGTTCTGTGAACAAAATAATCAATCAAATCACATCGAAAACAACTATGGAACTTCGTTAGAAAACTCATGGGCTATGAGAAAAGTCTATCTGGGACATACCTCATTTAGGAATCTATTATACTGGGCGATGATCTTATCCAGTGCAAGATTCAAACCGATTTGTATTTTACACCGTTTGAAAAAAAATCACATAACAAATACAAACTTCAAAAAACTATTAAAAAAAATAAAAATGTAAAACATAATTTCGGCTTTATTGTTACTATCAAGCAACTTTTTGATGAAATAACTTTTTTTTCAGTTATACCAAGATACTTGTCCATACCCACAAAAAAAACCCAACAATTCCCCGTTCTTGTCTCAAAGTTCTAACAACCTTTAGAAACAACACATGCCTAATTCATATTTGAAAAAAAAAAGAAATATTATTTCTCCGGACCTCAAAGTTTTTAAAAGATTCTAAAACTTCCTTTAACAAGCATCCTCGATTAAAATGCAAATCAGTGTAAAAATTTTCGAACTCTACAGAACTCCCTCCGACTAAAACTTCACTACTCAATCGAACCCAAAAAAAGAGCTAACCTTTGAAATTTCGACGGTTCCTCGATCATCTCATCGCGCACAATTGATGCATTGCTTCATGTTTTCCAACAAAAATCATCTCGAATATCCACGGCCAATCTGAAAAATATTTTCAATTAAATGAAACTTTTGGTTGTTTTTTTATTGATTCAAAACGCTATCTCAAAATATAGGCGTCCATACGAGAGAGAGAGAGAAGAAGAGACGAAAAGATAGTGAAATCGCGCGTGATCTACAGTGATTTTTAAAAAAAACTTGCGGGACTATGTTAGAAATTTTTTTTATTTAACAAAAAAAAATAATTTCGCGGTGACAAACATAAATAAAATGAAACACCTGATACAAAATAATTCATTAAAAATCCCAAAGCTATGCAGGCTGAAGCAAAATAGGAGCTATAGTGGTAGATGGACCTGAAACTGTTGTTTCAATTGATGTTTGAGTTGTCAATTCTGTAGTAGATACTGTAGTTGCTGGTTTCGCAGTTGTAGATTCTACAGTAGTTGCTTCAGTTGTCAATTTCCCTGTTGTTGTTGTTTTTTGAACTGTTGTAACAGTTACTGATTCTGTAGATCCTGTTGTTATTGGCAGTGATTTTGTTGTTATTTTTGGTGGAGTTGGTGGTGATGGTGGAATTTTCGCAGGTTCAGGTTCGGTTACAACAAGAAGAAACATAAAAATTCCCATTATAAGAGCAACACCAGCTGGAATACTAACCATTGTTGCATATTTTACAAATTTTGATGGCGGTTTGGCACGATTTTCTTTGACGGAAACTGCCAAATATTGCGTATTCTTTTCGGTTGAACTTAAAAAATTGTATGGATTGTTTTTTGGAAAGTTTAGGATAATGAAATTGCCCAAATTTTTTATCTAAAAAACCAATTCTCTAAAACTCACCTCATTGTTAAATATGTTTGTACAATCTGATTTTCCTAATTTATTTTCCAAACTGAATTTTTTTTCTCAATTCGGAAATATTTATGGGGAATTTTTTCCAGGTCACGCAACGCTTTTTAATTGGATAATGAAAAACTGAATTTTTTCGGAAGTGAACATTTTTAAAATTGGATCGTATCATCGATTCAAATACCTTAAAAAAAACCAAAAACATTTATTCATTTTTTGTCCAATTTTTTCGCTCTCACTGATTTCTTCACCTTCGTTCCCTTTCCTTCTTTTGCTTTTTCCATTTCTTTTTCTGATCCCAAATCCAAACTCAATCCACTTTTATTCATTTTCAAAGATGGCGCATCTTGAAATGTATCATCATCATCCTCATTTATCTCACAATTTTCAACAATTTCCTGTGTTCCATCCAAACTTATTCCATTTTCATTTTTCCGCTTTTTCTCATTTTTCGCTTTTCTAGATCGATTACTTCTTTTTGATTTTGTCAAACGTTTCAATGTTTTTCCTCCTCCAATTGTATCATCTTCTTGTGTTTGAGCTAATTCTAATTCAGGCGGTGAATTTTGAACCGATTTTGAATGAGCGATAGGTGAGAGTGGTTCTGCAGTTTTTTCGAGATTTTCAGAAATCAACCAGGAATTCGCATGCTCATCTTTTTCGATATGACTACTGTTTTTATCCATGTCGACCCTAAAAATATTTCGAATATTCAAATTTCAAAGTTTTCGCGCCAAAAACGGATGTAAACACGGAGTGTCGTAGTTATCCTCATTGTGAGCAATTTTTGAATTTTTAAATTTAGCAACAAAGATAGTTTTTTATTTTATTTTTAATACTCACCTAACAGAATCCTCACTTTTCGACGGTTTCGCATTTCTTGAACCTTTACAAGTGATAAAAACTGAAGCTGTTAAAATAATCAATAAAATTATCGTAAGTAACATATTTTTTCTTGAATTCGACCAGTTCGAAAAACAATAGAAATAGAAATGAAACACATATCTGGATTTTCACGCGTCACGTCGTTTTTTAAAATTTAATTCACCTTCAAAAATTCTTCATTCGTACATTTTGGTGTTTACACACATAAGCAAATACACGGCGACGCATAATTGCACACTTTTTTTCTGCTGGCGTGTCAAAATTTATTTGATTTTCGCCGGTTTGCTCTCGAATATACAACTTCTGGCTAGATGACGAATAATAAAGACCATCACGAAAATTCGCACGAACATCGGAGTGTAACCTCGGAAGCCGTTCATTTTCTGATTTGCGCTGGCGGAATTTTGACATGCTATTTTTATTTCGGAATTCAACAGGAAAGAATGTAAGTTTAACTTTTTATTGGGGGATTTGGAAAATAAAAAGAACAATTGCAGAGTTCAAGGAAAATATTCGGGAGGAGATAAATTCACATTCACTCAAGCGCTGGTATTTTTCCTCTGCACGGCTAACACGATTTTTGCCTATATTTTCCGGCGGAAAACCGATATTGATAATGTTCCAACAAAGTGAGTTTTTTCAACAAAAAAAATTTGAAAAATCAAAATGAAAGAAGTGATTCCGGGTCGAAATTTTGATGAAAATACTAATTTTACCATGTTTTAAACGGCTCGGAGTCAAAAATTATTAGAAAATAGTTGTGTGTAGCTCGAAAACGGTTTTTTTCTGATAAAATGAAAAAAAAAAAGTTGAAAAAAAAAATTGAAAGCTAAAAATCCTCAGAAAATTATAATTTTCTAGAATGTATGCCGCATGTGCTGGAAGTTATTTAGCAGCAATGATGTTCAGTAATCAAGCTTTATTATATCTCCCATATCCAACTCAAGTTCTCGCAAAATCCTGCAAACCCATCCCAGTTATGCTTTTCGGTGTTCTTTTTGCCCATAAAAGCTACAGTTGGAGAAAATATTGTTATGTTCTTCTGATCGTCGCCGGTGTTGCTCTTTTCCTTTACAAAGACAAAAAATCCGAAGAAAACAAGGATTTCGGATATGGAGAGATTCTTTTGGCACTTTCATTGATTATGGATGGAACAACAACTTCAATTCAAGATCGAATTAATCGAAGTTATCGAAGAACTTCGCTTTCTCTCATGTTTTATATCAATTTATATTCTAGTCTTTATCTTTCTGCGGGGTAAGCAACAAATATTATCGCTGACTATTTTACAACTTTATTTTTATTTCAGTCTTATCTTTACTGGTGAACTCTACTCGTTCTTTTATTTCGTTCAAAAACATCATCATGTTCTTTGGGATCTCGTATTTTTAGCGCTTTCTTCTTGCGGTGGACAATATTTCATTTTCAAAACTATTGCTGAATTTTCACCATTGACCTGTTCAATTGTGACAACTACTAGAAAATTATTCACAATTATCATTTCGGTAATTTAGAAAATAATTAGTGAATTTAAAAAAAACCAAAATTAAATTTCAGGTAATTTTCATGAATCATCCACTATCTTCTCGTCAAACTTTGGCTACTGGAATAGTTTTCGCCGGTTTGACAATGGATGCTGTTGATGGAAAATTACAAGCAGCTTCGAAACGAAAAATCGAACCAACTGAAAAAGTACCATTGAAGGGACAATGACTAAATGTGTGATTTTTTGTTGAATAGAGAGAGAGTTAATTATTTATTGCATTTTTCATTGGCTTTAATTAATCAGCCAAAAAACATATTTTGGGCCTAAAAACTTGTGATTTTTCTATTTCAGATTACTTTTTAGGGTTTTATCAATTAATATATTTTTCTAATAAATATTTATGAATGTCGAGATTGTTAGCGCAGAAATTCAAAAATCAAGGATTCGGCGCAAAAAAAGAAAAAAATTGTGGTTCGAGAGCATGTGCGCTCTGATGAACATAACGCGCCCTTTTGAATTTCCCTCCCTTCGAAATTTTATTTTTTTTTGTTTTTGTGAGTTTTTTCGTCTGTCATTTGATAAGTATGTTTTTTGGAGTTCCGTAGCTTTCCCCAATCGCATTGTTTTTTACTAATTCTGATTCTGCAAATCATTTATTTAGTTTTACAGCTGTTGTTGCCTTGGTAACCAACAATTTTTAATGAGTTCGCGAATTTATCCAATTCCACATTATATAATTCCACGAAGATGTGAAGAAACTAACAGACAACAAAGAGATTTCAATGAGCGAATATTAGCGATTTTCGAAGAAACCAGAGCTGGAGATTTTGCCGAACTTTTGAAGGAAACTGAACAATTCTCGATTTTATTGAAAGAAAATTCCAAAGATAATTTTATATCAATGCTCAAACTTCATTCGATTCTACAAAAATCTGCAAAATGTATTAAAGATATGTTTCCATTGGATATGGTTAAAATGCTGATAGCAATGACAAATTTCAATAACACGATGGATATTAATTTGATTGAAGAAATAATTAAAATCTATGTTCATTGTGAAAATCTTTATATCAAACTACTGCCATACGCAGAAAATAACAAAGAGATTTCAACTTATGTAAGTTACTTCTATTATGTTTTCAACAAAAACAAAGATTCAAAATTTAATTTCTAATTTTGTTTAGCAACTCCAAGAGTTCATCACCGCCAATTATATTCCTTTGATGAAAAAGAAGCCGGAAAAGTCTGAATATTATTCAGCGTATATTGTTGGAATTATGTTTTTCATCTTGGACGCGAGAAGAAAAGATTTCGCATTGATTCAGGATTTATTAACATCCACTTTGTTTTTCCATTTGGAAAGTTGCATTTTGTATGAAAATGAGGAAACCGATGAAGAACCACCGATTGAATTGTTAGTTTGAATAATTTTTGTTGAAAATTTTGAAAAATGAAAGAGGATTTTCAGTTTGTCACTGCGATTTTTTGAAAAAGCATTGAGAGAATTTAGAAGTTTGGATGTTGATCGAAATGGAGTATTGTCAGAATCAGAAATGCTAGTTTTTGGAGGGTAAGTAACTTTTTGAATTCATTAATGAAAACTAGATGAGGCGTACCGTTTCAAAAATCGTCTAGAAATAAAAATTTGAAGTTCCAAAAAGTTCTACTAGGAATTCCCGACAATTTTGACTCTTCATTTGATTCCTAACTTTAGCTTGACATTTTTCCAGTTCCTACTTCAACTCGATTTTCATCAAAAGAATATTCGAAATTTCGCAAACCTATGAGAAGGGTTCTTTGGATTTCAAAGGATTTGTTGATCTAATCAGCGCTATTGAATTCAGACATGTAAGTTCTATTTACATTTTCCCTTTGAAATTCAATTCTTCATTGACAATTTTAGACTCGCGCATCTGCAAAATATCACTTTGAAGCGTTTGATCTTAAAAACGACGGAGTTCTTGATGAACAAGAAATTCGAGAATTAGTGAGTCATATTTTTCTTCAAATGAAATATTCGCTGATTTTCAGTGCTTGATGTTGCCTGAATGTATTCCCGAAGAAGGTGTTGCAAGTCCTGATGTTTTGGTCTACGAAATTATGGATATGATAAAAACCAAGAAATTGTAAGGATCTTGATTTTCTCGAAAAATGTAAGAATGTTTTAAATTTCAGTTTGACATTGGAGGATGTGATATCCAGCAACATGTTTCCAACATTCACTGGATTTGTATCGAATTACAATGACTGGAACAGATATGAAAAGAGGGAACAATAATAATTTTTTTGAATATTTTATTATTTTTATGTATAAATTGGGTTTCTGTACTTGTTTTCTTTTGAAAAATTTAGATTTCTCTCTCCAAAACGCTCTAAAAATCGCTCCAAAAACGACCCATTTCAAATTCCCTCCCCGTTTTCAATGGAGCGCACATGCTGCCTGGCCACCCTGCATCAAACAAAAAAATGCTGCCCACTCGTCTGTCCTTCTCATTTTCACACACTCTCTCGCCACCCGCGACGCGTTGTGTCAAGCGTTGCGTAATCTCATTCGTTTCAAAATTTTGCCGCGCACACTATTTTTTGAATGTGTTTGTGTTGGGTGACCGTTCTTCGTGGCGCTTTCTTGATGAGAAAAATTTTGGGGTTTTTTCCCAATATTTTTTCAAAGCTTTGTGAAATTTGGGACGGTTCCTGGCAAATTTTTTTCGAAAATTATTTCGCAATCCTAATCTGATTTTGTAGTCAAAAATACAATTTTGAATATCCTAGCAACGAAAGAACACTTGAAATTGATACCTCTGATTTTCTAAATTCAGAAAAATGCTCCCTGAGCTGTGAGAAATTAGAGAACATTCAAATTTCATAGGGACGAGGAAAACACCTCTCTAGTCCCTCTTTTTATGCTCACCGAGCATTTTTCTGAATTTTGAAAGTGACAACTATTTTTCTAGTTTTATGATTTTCCTCCACTGCCGGAAGCTATTCAAATTATGAATTTGTTAAAAATTTAGTTACAGCAACTTTCGCAAATCTCTAATTAATTAATTTTTATTAATATATATTCTCAAGTTTCTAAAAAGTCTTTTACAGATAGCTCAGACGAACTTGTAAACCAAAACAAAGTTCGAACTGAATCATGCCGGCCGCTGTGACTCCGGTCGCCGCCGGCAGAGCAATCTCAACAAGAGCCAGAAAATCATCGAGAGTTGATGAACCATCGACTTCAACAGCTGGAGAAGATGAATCAGAAACGGGTACAGAAGTAGAAATATCGAAACGGGATGAATTGAGAGCTTTGCTCATTGGACGACTTTTTGCTATTATGCGAGAGCAAAGAGATAAAACGTAAGTTAACTTGTGATTGACAAAAATTATTGCCGTGATGCAACTCACACTTTTCAAAACATAATTTAGGAAATGAGCCATGCATGATTTCAATAATTTTTTATTAGAAATGCATTGCTTCCTAATTTTTTGAAAAAATAATTTTATAGCGTGAACTAAAAAATTGTATACGTGTATAACCAGGTGAACATTTCAAAATTGCATTTTGATTTTTTTCCAGAGAAGCCACAATTCATCCTCGCGAAGTTTCCGTGGAAGAAGTTGTAACTGAAAATGATTTGAAGTTGGCACCAATAAATGATCACATTCTGCAAATGGAGCAGACTTCTTGTGGAATGACACTTGAAGATATGCTGAAAGATGCGAAATATGCAACATATTCAGCAACTTCGATGAATATTAATGAAGTCGAAAAAGATATTCGAAAAGGTAAATTTTAATAAAACAAAAGCTTCAAATTGGATCAATAAATATATAATTTTTCAGTCGGATCGAATCGAACATTAGAACCGATTGAAGTGAAAATCGAAGATTCGGATTTGTTAACAACTGCATCAAGTTCAGTTTTACCCTCAGCGTCACAGGAAACAAATGTGGAAAGAGCTGCGAAAAGAGAAGCACATGTTCTCAGCAGAATTGCAGAACTTCGTCGATCTGGTCTTTGGTCAAACAGTCGACTGCCTAAATGTGTTGAACCAGAAAGAAATAAAACACATTGGGACTATGTTTTGGAAGAAGTCAAATGGATGGCTGTTGATTTCCACAAAGAGACAAAAACCAAAATGATTGTCGCGAAAAAACTTGCGCAACAAATCGCTCGAATTCATCGAGAAAAAGAGATTGAAGTTGAAAAAGCTGTTGAAAGAGAACTTCGAGAGAAAAAGAAATTGTGTGCGAATGTTGCTAAAATGGTCAGGGATTTCTGGCAAGGTGTTGATAAAGTTGTTGATATTCGAGCAAAGGAGATTTTGGAGGCAAGAGTAAGGAAGGCAAGAAATGATCATTTGATGTTTGTTATTGGACAAGTTAATGAAATGAGTAATATTGTGCAAGAAGGACTTGTTTCATCAAAATCACCATCAATATCAAGTCGAGGTAACGAATTCATATAATTTGAAAAAAATAACATTTTCCCAGTATTTTTGACATTTCCTAAATCGAATAATATTTTAAACCTTTTCAACCTTAATTGGAAAACTTCAAAGTTTTAGTGTTTTTTTTCAAACGTGAACTGGCAGTTTTGCAACCCTCCAAAATATTCAAATATTTTTCAGCTGATGATGATAAAGAATTCGACGCTGGAGATGAATCAGAATCAGATGATGAAAGAACCATCGCAAATGCTGAAAAATCACTGAAAACTGAAGAAGTTAAAGATGAAGTTGATGCATTGAACACTGAAGCAAACGCTGGAATGGATGATTTTTTGGCATCACTTCCTCCAGAATATTTAGCTGCTTATGGATTAACAAAAGATGATCTTGATGATATAAGAAAAGAAAATAATATGACAGCAAAAGTTGAGGAAATAAATGAGGAAGAAGAAGATATGGAAGTGACAGGTGATGGTGAAAAAGAAGATGGAGAAATGGAGGCTGGAACATCTGCTGAAGATGAAACTGGAAAGAAAGATAATGAAAAGAGTCAAGATGTTTCGGCTGAAGATGGAAATGGAGATGGAAGAGGGGTTTTGGAGAATGTTGATTATTTGAAATTGAAGAGTGTGAACAGTGATGAAAGACAGGAAGAACTTGCGCATATTGCAGAAGAAGCTTTGAAATTCCAACCAAAAGGATATACACTTGAAACAACACAAGTTAAAACACCAGTTCCATTTTTGATAAAAGGACAATTACGTGAATATCAAATGGTTGGTTTGGATTGGATGGTTACTCTTTATGAGAAGAATTTGAATGGAATTCTTGCCGATGAAATGGGATTGGGAAAAACGATTCAAACAATTTCATTGTTGGCACATTTGGCGTGTAGCGAATCGATTTGGGGACCACATTTGATTGTTGTTCCGACGTCGGTTATTTTGAATTGGGAAATGGAATTCAAAAAATGGTGTCCGGCTTTGAAGATATTGACGTATTTTGGAAGTGCGAAAGATCGAGCAGAAAAACGGAAAGGATGGACGAAACCGAATGCTTTTCATGTTTGTATCACTTCTTATAAAACTGTTACACAGGATATTCGATCATTCAAACAAAGGGTACGTTGAAAGTTTTATTTTTAAAATATCAACAATTCCAATATTTTGGATTTTAAAAGCATCTGTTTTTTTCCAGGCTTGGCAATATCTGATTCTTGACGAGGCCCAAAACATAAAAAATTGGAAATCTCAAAGATGGCAAGCTCTTTTAAATGTTCGAGCCAGAAGACGACTTCTTCTAACTGGAACTCCTCTTCAAAATTCACTAATGGAACTCTGGTCTTTGATGCATTTTCTTATGCCAACAATTTTCTCATCTCATGATGATTTCAAAGATTGGTTTAGCACACCAATGACTGGAATGATGGAAGGAAATATTGAATATGATGGACCACTTATTCAACGACTTCATAAAGTATTGAGACCATTTATTTTGAGAAGATTGAAAAAAGAAGTGGAAAAACAATTGCCGGAGAAAACAGAACATGTTGTGAAATGTGCACTTTCGAAAAGACAACGATATTTGTATGATGATTTTATGAGTAGAAGATCGACAAAAGAGAATTTAAAGTCTGGAAATATGATGTCGGTTTTGAATATTGTTATGCAACTCAGAAAATGTTGCAATCATCCAAATCTTTTCGAACAAAGACCCGTTGTTTCGCCATTTGTTGTTCCGAAAGCTCAACTCGATTTACCTGCAAAATTATTCGGAATTCAAGAACGAGAAGATGAGAGAGTACCGGCGATTTTTGATTTGACACAAAGAGTTGGAGTTTGGCAAACAAGTTGTGAAACACAGAAAAAACCGTTGATTGAAGAAATTGAAAATAGTGAGCAAGTTATTGATGAAACGAATTTGAGACCACCGATTGTTGAAGGATTTCGATTCAGTAGAAGTGGTTATGTTAGTTTGGTAAGTTTTTTTTGAATTAAAAAAAAGCACTGGGTTGATTTCATCATTAATTAAGTTAGAAAATACCAGGAAAGGAACTTTCAGAAAACCTCCGAAATTACCCTCAAAAATTCCCCTTATATTTATGTTCAATTCCAATTTTCCAGCCAACTCATGATAATGCTCCTTCTGATATTCAAGAATCAAATAATTCCGAAGAAGAAGTCAAAACGAATGGGAGAATTGATATTCCGTCTTCATCATCATCATCCCAAAATCCATCACAAAATCGTCAAATTGCTCATATTCGTACACGAACTGTTGTAAACACTGCTCCACTTACAATTGCAACTGAAAGATGTGGTTTTAATTATACGATGGCAAACAGCGGAAGTCGGCAAATTCTTGATCAAAATGCTCGATTCAGTCCGCCACTCAAAAAACCGAAACTAACCGGTTCAGCTCTCAATTTCTCTGATTATGTTCCTGATCGTGTTATTGAAAGAATAGATGCGGCAAGAAGATTGCAATTGGAAATTTTGAGAAGAAGATGCGGAAAATTCAGCATTCCTATTTTGTCAAATGAATTGATTGGTTTATTGAGATCGGAAATTGGAATTGATTCGAAAACGAAAAGAGATGAAAAAGTTCGAATTTTGTTGAATGATTATATTGAGATGTTGGGAAATAGGTTAGTCATTTCATAAAGGAGGATTGGACGCTTTTTTTTAATAATTAATCATTACATTTTTTTAGATTTGGAATGTATGTTGAACCTGTTTTGAGTGATGCTTGGCAATGTCGACCTTCATCTTCTGGACTTCCATCTTATATTCGAAATAATCTTGTGAATGTCGAAACTTGTTCTCGAACTCTTCTTCTTGAATCACAACCCAATTTAGACGAGCAAATGATTCTTTCTCGACGTCTTCAATTCCCTGAACTTCGTCTCATCGAATATGATTGTGGAAAATTGCAAACTCTTGCGATTCTTCTCCGTCAATTATATGTTCATAAACATCGTTGTTTGATTTTCACTCAAATGTCAAAAATGTTGGATGTTCTTCAAACATTTTTATCTCATCACGGATATCAATATTTCCGATTGGATGGTTCGACTGGAGTTGAACAAAGGCAAGCAATGATGGAACGGTTTAATGCGGATCCAAAGGTTTTTTGCTTTATTCTTTCGACGCGGTCTGGTGGAGTTGGTATTAATTTGACTGGAGCGGATACTGTTATTTTCTATGATTCGGATTGGAATCCGACAATGGATGCACAAGCACAAGATAGATGTCATAGAGTTAGTTTTTTTTTCAATTTTAAATTTGGACAGTTGGTAAAAATTTGTTTTTTCCAGATTGGTCAAACCAGAAATGTATCAATTTATCGATTGATTAGCGAGCGAACCATTGAAGAAAACATTTTGAAAAAAGCGATGCAAAAACGAAGATTGGGTGAATTGGCTATTGATGAAGCTGGTTTCACACCAGACTTTTTTCAAGCAATCGGATAATATCCGGTGAGTTTTTTCTTCTTTTCCAGCATTTCCGTAACCCCTTTATTTTCAGTGATTTGTTTGATGGTGAAGATGTTGATATTGGAGCACCGGCTGATGTTCCAACAAACGAAAAAGAAATGGAAAAAGCATTGGCAAAATGTGAAGACGAAGCTGATGTAAATGCTGCGAAACTCGCAAAAGCTGAAGCTCGTGTTGATGTTGCTGAATTTGATGAATCGGCAAAATTAGTGACTAGTAATTTGGCTGCTCCACCGGGAGATGAAGAAGCTGATGATAAATATATGGAATTGATTAGCCAGTTGAAACCGATTGAAAGATATGCTATTAATTTCTTGGAAGAAGAATATAAACCAGAGTTTGAGGAAGAAGTTAAAGAGGCTGAGGTTAGTTGGAATTTTTGGCGAGTAAATATTCTCGGATATTTTGCTGCATAAGGTGCAGCTACAGTAATGAGACCTACAGTAATTTTTGAAATTTGCACTACAAAAAAATAATTTTTCAGGCAATGATCGAACAAAAACGCGAGGAATGGAATGAAAAAATGAACGAATCATCGCAATCCGAAGAAGACTTGAAAAACATCGAAAACGACGACAACGAGATTTTCGGCGAAGACTTCTATTTAGGCGGCCCCAATTTGCTAGATGAGGTTAGAAAAAATAGACGTAGTAGTAATAATGTAGGGCCCACCAAAAAACCACCAACAAAAATGCCGATTTCCCAAATTAAATCTCGTTCTCCCTCAAAACGTAAGACAATAACACGTTCCCTAAATCCTTATATATCCTCTGCTCATCATGCTTATGGTTCTCCGCCTCCATCTCCAATCAAGAAAAAACGAATTATTCGAAAATTTGTGGAGACAAAACAGGAAAAGGAGAAGGAAAGAGAGAAAACACCTCCGCCACCAAAAATTGTGACGCCAAAAGTTGTTGCGCCAAAACCAACAACATCTTCTTCTTCTACTTCTACTGTAGCACCTAAAATAGTGCCGAAGAAAGTTCGGATAATTGAGCCTGTAAAAGTTCATTTGGACACAAAACCAGTTCCAATTCGACATCTTCCACAACCACGTCCACAAATTCCACAAATTCCACAAAGAAGTCAAATTGTTTCACCAAGAATTGCGCCACGAATCCAACCAATAATCTCTGGAGGTTCACCACAACGAAGACTTGTTGTTGTGTCGGGATCAATGAAATTGACAACATCACATCAATCACCAACACTTTTACCAGTTCGTGTTGTTCCACGTGTTGTTGTTCAACCGACTTCTTCTTCTTCTTCTTCGTCTAATTCGTTGCCACGTGTCGCACCGCCTGGATTGGGAATATATCAGAGACCAAGATTGAGTTTGAGAGCAAGAGGAGGAAGTGAATCTGGAGGAGGCGGAGCTGGAGCTGGAGCAGATATGAGCCAAAAATGATTTTTTTCTACTTTGTCTAAGTTAGACAGTCTAACTCACTTTTATCATTTCATTTTCATGTTTCTCGAAAAGGGACCTTTTTATGGGAGAGGAGAGTATATTTTTAAAACATAAGGTTCCGAATCCTGAAAATTCAAAAAAAAAACGTTTCCATTTAAAAATTTCACCAATTATTATCCTTTTTCCCCCAAAAAAGGCTCCTTTTCATATTTTCATAGTAAATTCTTAAGCTTTAAAAGATCTACATTAGGTGTTCCCTAAACCAGTGTTTGTAAATATCCGGTTTATTCATTTTTTTTTCACACATTTCACATTTCAATTATTTTGCCTTTCTTGTTGTTAAATTTTGAACCAGTTTCTTTCTTTCTTTTATTTTTTTGGATAAATTTTTGTTTCCTTTTTTTCAATTTTTGCACATTGTTTTCTGTCCAATTCTCTCATCGAATTTTCTCCGGAAAAACGAGATGATTTGAACTGGATTAATACTTTTTCGGGGAACCATCCCATTCCGTTTCGTTTTTCGTCATTTTTGTTCCCCAATCCATATCCCCGGACAGCAATTATTTCTTCGAGAAGAGCGCGCCTGCCGCCGCCACTCCCCAAAAATTTGCTGATTCGGGGAGGGTTGGCGGTGGCGAAAACGGCGCGGTATGTGGTGTGGACTCTGTTTTGGTGTTATTCTGGTTCGAGAGATGCGGTGGAAAATATGGCAAAAATTGGAGAGGAAATGAAAAAAAGGTGAGATTCTTTGAAAGATTTCAAATTTAAAAAAAAACATAAAATTCTCAAGCTTTGGCAATACCTTAGGACTCTGTAGCAGAAAAGTTTCGCTCCGCAATTTTTTCTAGAAAGTGGTCGAAATCTTTTTTAAAAATCTAATAGGGAACTTTTGTAAACTTGAAATTTTGGGAAAATTCCCTTTTTTGATACGAAAACTCAATTTTTGTTTTCCAGATTCTCGCAATTGGTTTCAATGATGAATATATGCCATCTTGGCTTCCACCATCTCCACCAATGTCTGATAATGAATTCGATTTGAAAATGGAAGATGATACTTTTGATCTAATTTATGAAATTGATCCAATGAATGAAGCAAGATTACCATCACATATTGAAGAATTAAGAAGACCATTGAGAGAAAAGCAAAAACAAAATGAAGATGTTATGTTGGGTATGTTACTTTTTATTGATTTATTGATGACGAAGGATAGATGGTCTAACTTCTCTGACACAGAAAGTCAAAATAATTTCCCAACTGATTTTAATTATGAGAAATGTAATTTTACTATTTTAGGTTCAAATATCATCAATAATAAGGATAAGGACTTATTACATGATTTTTCGAAAAGACTTGGTTTCCCTTCAAATTCTTCGAATTCTGCAAATGCTGCTGCTTCATCACCTGGATATTCAGAAAATTCATTTTCAATGGATGACAGTAGTCAAGAATCAAAACCCGATGTTTTTGCATCTCGAATGGCTGCTTTATCTGGACAACAAACACAACAACAGAAACAGGCGAAAAAACGAACAAATAAATCGCATAGAAGTTCGGAAGTTGATGCACTTCGATCTTTTACACCTCCACCTGCGATAAAAGAAGAAATTGATTATGATGGAGCTGAATGGAGTTTGGTTGAAGATTATACACTTTTACAAGCTGTTCAAAATGAGATAGCAAATCTTCATGAATTTGAAACACCGAGAAAAAATGAGGGAATGGTATTCAATTGGGAATATGTTGCAATAAGTGTGAATAAAGTGACAAGATTCTATCGATCTGCAAGACAATGTTCAATTCGATATCAAATGTATGTGAGACCAAAAGAATCGGGTGTTATGTATGCTTGTGATCCGGTGACTAAAAATCGAATGAAAATTGAAATGGGACCGGCAGAAGTTGGTGAGTTATTTGAAGTTTGGGGTCATTTTTTGATTCGAAATGAGAATTTCAAAATTTCGGAGAAAAATCAAAATTTCAGTTCAGAATTCAATTTCAAATCCAATCATTTCAGCTCACATTCGAAAAGGCCGTGCAAAAACCGAAAGTCAATATCAACATGAAGGTGGCTCGATTATGGATAAAAAACACCTCAATCGCTTCAAAGCTGTCAAAACTTTGGCTGACAAAAAACCAGCAATATTCTGGAGAGGACCGAAAGAATTGAGAAAAATCGAGGCGTTGGAAAATCGGCTCCCACTCAAACACGAAACAAAGTTACGCGAATTCGATGTGAAAGTTGGCACACTTTCGGATGCTGAACAGATTTCGACAATTGAAGAGGATAAAATGGTGACAAATGAACCGAAAAAGAAGGTTGGAATTATTGATCGAAGTCGAGCAAATTCACCGCCTCCAAGAAGAAATATATTGTTATTGAGACCACATGCAATGCCTGTTTCAAAGAATAAGGAATTATTGCCTGTTCGAAGTAATATGACAATTGAAGTTCCACAATTAAGAGATCCACAATTACATATTGCACAACAACAACAGCAATTACAACAACAGCAAAATCAGCAGCCAACAAGAATACCACATGTTATACCTTCTATGGATCATTCTTCACAATCACAAATAATTCAATCTCAACAACATCCACAACATCCACAAAGAAGAATTGCACAAACACATTATATTCAACAAACACAAGGCAATTATGTTATGGTGAATAGTCAGAATTCTGAACAAACTGTTCAATCTGTTGTTCAACAACAACATCTTCAACAACAGCAACAACAATCACAAAATGTGCAGCAACAGCAACAACAACCACAAATGCAACCACAACAAAGAATGACACAATATGTGACACCGCAACAGATTCAATCGCAACGTGGATTACCGATGTATACTTCGTCGCCGCAAGTTGTTGTAACTCGAGGAGCACCGAGGGTTATGAGAGTGAGTTTTTTTTTTGAATTGGAAACGGGTTGCGAAAAATCCTAGAAACAAAGAATCCGAACATACATAAAATGGGTCCCCAGCATACATCAGTTTCTCCCGGTCAGGGCTTCAAAATTAGCCACCCCCGAAATGTGAAAATACAAAAATTAGCCAGACCCCCTCAAAAAATAGAGAGAAAAACTTGGTTTTTGGGGTGTAAATTGTTATTTTTTCAAATAGTTAGCCGCTCCCCACCCCTTTTTTCCAAAGTTAGCCAGGCCCCTCCGGACGAAAATCCGGGGATACTGATGTATGGTCCCCAGAATCGGGGTGAGGGGCTTAACTTTTTTCAAAAATCTGAAGGGAAAGGTGCCTAACTTGGTCAATTTTCTGCTGATAATTTACAAAAATTCCCAGATTTGTCCAAAATTCGCTCAAAAATGTGAGGAAGGTGTTTAACTTTGGAAAATATTCAAGGAGGGACCTTAACTTTGAAAACTGACTCGGGGGACCTATTTTATGTATGAATCCGAAAATAATCTAAAAAGTATTTACCCATTAAAAAATAACTTTTTTTTTCGAAAAATTGCATTTTCAATAAAAATTCAGATTTAAAAGTTAAGGTAAAGGTAAAGGTAGATCCGTATTCGAGCGCCTATTAGGACACTGCGGATCAGACGATTCGGACACGGAGTACGGGTGGTGTACGTCTATAGGCCATTTTGGAGAATTTAAGTCACCCTGTTGCCGCAGGGGACCGATTTACCTTGCGTAGCGAACTACTACCCACTTACGACTGGGTGGATCGAGGAGGAGCGGGCACCGGGGATCGAACCCGTGACCCTGAGATCGCCAGCAGCCAACCACTACCACTGAGCTACCTCATCCCAATTTTCACTCAAAATCCCTTCAATCTTCCATTTTTCAGGGAGGCGGAACAAGTCGAATGTATTTGCAACAAACCACAGCTGGTGGCCAATCATATGTAATGACAAATCATACTCAACCAGTTCGAGTTATGCCAGCAACACAACGAGTCATTCATACACAAGGAACAATGGGTGGACAACGAAGAACACAACCACCACAACCTGGAACTGTTGCATCAATGATTATGCCTGGAAGAGGTGGTGGAGTTGCACAAATGAGAACTATACAGTAAGAATTTTTTGGAAAAACTTTGGAAAATAATGAGTTCTAAATATTTTTTACTGTTTCAAAAGTTTCGTATCTGCTCAGGTTTTTGATGATAAAATTACGCTATATTTTCCCATAGAAAAAAATTCAAAAAATAAAGTTTAACTCATAATAACAACCCCTAACCAAATTCCATTTTCCAGACGTTCCTATCCAGCTCAACGCATCAATCTTGTCGTTCAAAATCAGCAACAACAAATGCGACAAGCTCCCGGCACAACAACTCATTTAATAACAACAACTGGACCTGGTGGACCAACTGTGAAAAGACAACTTGTTACTGGAAGACCGTTGCCAACATTGGGAAGACCTGTTGAACAAGTTGTAGTTCATCAGCAAATGCAACATCAACAACAAGTTCAAGTTCAGCAACAACAATCTTCATCTTCTCAAGGACTTCCTCCAACTTCTTCCTCTTCCTCCCAATCTCAACCAGTTGCTCAAGTTGTATTAGCTCCGCCAACTTCTTCTACTAATTCTCATGTACAATCTCAACCACCTCAACGTCCTCCTCCTCCTCCTCAACAGCAACCGCAGCAACAGTCAAACGACACTCCGTCGATTCCACCGCCGCCACCCCAATCATAGTTAAAACGTGTGTATTTTATAAGCTTTGACTTTTCTTCTTTTTTTTGAATTCTCTGCCGGTTCAGATTTTTTTAATTGTTATTTTTTGTTGGAACCTATGAATAAATTTCACATATTTTTAATTATTTTATTTTCGGAATGAACAGGACAATTTTATGGGCGTGGCTTCGTAAAGATCACAGGGTTTTTTGTGAGACGAGAGAAAAGAGAGACTGTGAAAAAAAAAACATGGTAAGTACAGAAAAATGCCTAACAATAAGCTGACTGAAAAAAAACAAGAAAATAGCTATTTATTTTTTATTTATTTGATTACCAGTAGAATATAAAATTTGTGAAGAAAATCTGAAAAATGTTATTTTGAATTTCAAAATTTTTTCGAAAAGAAAACTCACTTGTTATTTTTATTTTTACAAATCCAATTGATGTACACGAATCGAGTCACCAACAGCAACAACAACAGCTGAATTGCCAGCTTTTCCACCCCAAGAATCCGAATAAACGACACGTGGAAAATCGATTTGTTGAAAGGTTTCGGGGCGAGGAGATCGAATTGAGCACAGCATATCACCAGACATCAGAGACCAACCGCGAGTTACACCATCATCGCCAACTGCAAAAAATATATAGGTGATTTTTGAATGGGAGGGGTTGAATTAGATTTTTTGAAACATTTTAATATATTGAAAATTAACTTGGAAACAGAAGAGTTCAATTAAAATTTTTCATTTTTTTTTCACTTTTTCATTTCCAAATCTTATTTTTCGATTACTTTCAAATTAATTTTTGTCATTTTTTAGAGTTAATTTATAAAGATTGGATGAAAACCTAGTTCTTTAACAGTTGAATTTTCAAACCAGAAATTTCAATAATAATTGAAACAGTGAGAAAAAACATGAAAATTGATTTTTTTTTTCTAACCGAGTTGCGAGCGGGAATTTATCTGCTCCTAACCAATTTCCAAACCACTAAAAAACTTACCAGCAAAGAAGAATCGCTCCTTCGGATCAACAAAACACGACATTCGATAATGTTGATTTCGATGTCCTTTGAATGATAAAAGCGGACGATTTGTGAAACGAAGATCCCATAATCCAGCCTGCAATAATCATTTAATTTTCAATTTCAATCTAAAATTAAAAAATAAAATAAAACTAACCCGATTATCAAAACCTTCAGCAACAAAACAATCAGGATGTGCTGTTTTCAACATTTTAACAAACGACGTCGATCTTGTTCCTCTCAATGATCCAGTAATATGATGACTTCTCAATCGCAAATCAGATCTTATCAAATCATCGCTTCTCAATCCCATTATCACCAAATTTCCATCTGCAGAATAATCATGTGAAATGACATTTTTCTTTTTGCTCGAAATACTAAATCCTTTATCCGCAACAATATCATGAATCCGAAAATGATCCTCCAAACCAAAACTGACTCCCATCATTTTTTCGTTGAATCCAAGACTCCAAATTTGGCCGGTGTTTCGCCAGCGAGTATTATAAATTGGGCATGATTTAGATAATGTGCTGAATAGGCTGCAAAAAAATAAATGGTGAAATTTATGGGGGAAACTTGTTGGATTATTTCAAAAATCCTATTCCAAAGTTACAAAGAGTTCCGAAGCCTAACTTCTCTAAATTTTCCAATTTCAAAAAAAAATACGCACCAGTTTGGATTACTAATATCAACAAGTGGATTAGCATGAAAATTTGATTGTGAAGTAACAGCATTCGTTATTGGATCCATTATATCTTGTGCTGTCACAGTCAACAAACAAGTCACATCTTTGTCTATTTTTGCAAGCGTTTGATCGACAATGAAATCTTCAAATTGAAATGCTGCATAATTTCTATTATTATGGTTGATTCTTTGAGTATTTACAGGTTGGATGACGAGACCTACAAATATAATACAGTTTAAGGTGTAGGAGATGGTTCAGACATTTTTGTACCAAAAACTCATTCACGAGGTCCCGGAATGAACTTTTGATAAAAAATAGTGAAATTTACTGAATCGACCACACAAATCACGGTCCTGAAGTCAAAAATTGGTCGTTTCAAAAGCTGACTCCGGGACCTCATGCATGAATTTCCCTTGTGAGAAGTTTTTAACGCTTTCAAAAATTTCCTGTTTTCCCACCAAGAAAAAATCAAAACTCGAAAATTCCCTTACTCTTCGTTTTTTTCTCTTATCAAAAAATATGTGTAAAAACAACTGATAACAAAAAAAAACACATGACCCTTCTCTTTTCAAAAAACACGAACCCATTGTATTATAGCCATTCGAATTGCAATCTCCTCTTGATTTCTTTCGACATTCTTCGCTGAAAAATGAACAAAATAAATGGATTTCAATTAAATCTAAATAAAATAGTATAATAAATAAGCTTACTCTGCCAATTTTTCATTTGTATCCACGTTGAACACATAAACCGATGAATATTGTCGTTTCGACATTCCACTGTATGGATCGCCGATTGGAAAACTGCCTGAAAAAAAGAGAAATCGAGGTGATTATTAGAAAGAAGATGAGGAATATACCAATTATCCGATTTCCTTCTTCATTGACTTCAAGAAACTCGCAACCAATCACATCTCCAGATTCTTTGATGGGATTCTGGAAAAATACGAGGTTTTAAAAATTGAAACAAGGTTCGAAATAAGATATCCCGTGGCAAATTGCAGAATTTTTGGGTGCTTTCGGGTTATCCAGCTCAAAAAATCCGGCCAACTCTGCCACGCGATCTTCCCTCTACCCGCAGAATCATATCTCAACTCACTTTCAATACGAAACTTGGTCTTGGTGTATGATTCAATAATCGCATCTCATCGATTTGACGTTGAATTTGAGGAATACGAGACCCACCGAGTTCCAGACCTAAAAACCAATCATAATTCAATTTTTCTCATCTCAAATCAAATGTTGTCTAACCTGCCATCAAACTATGCATCGGTTTGATAACCGGTCGTTGTATAAACGATCCAGAAATGAATCTCGGTCGATTTGTGGCGAATTTCTCATCTCGTTGTTGATTCCTTCGCTCCTGCACACTATTTGCATTGAATGAGGCGCCATTCCGAATTCCCGAAAGTTCATTCGTCATTTTGAAGTATTTTTTGGTTTTTGGATAATACAGATAACCGCGCATATTCATCGGGCCACCTTCATAAGCTCCATCCGCGTTTGGATCAGGCCTTTTTGGATGTCGTCGAGAGGCGGATGTGGTCCATTCATTGATTTCATCATTTCTATCGGGGATAATCTCTGAAACTCAATGATTTTGATAATTTCTCTTTGTAGAGAAAGCTAAAAAACAAACCATTATAAGGTGGTGGTCTCCATGAAGTGTTCATATTAAACTGTCTATCAACTATTGCAGATGGCATTCTTATCTAACCTGAAAATCATTCACATTTCATATATGTGTCTATCTAATAATAACAACGACAAATAGTAATATTAAATGAGACAAAAAATCAAGTGAAAATTCGATATTTGGACTGCAACAACACAAAAAACAACGGCAGTCATGCGACATAATATTTTTCAAGACAATTTCTTGTCTCGTCGTCTGCCGGCTCTCTTGTTTTACTATTGTCTCTCAACAATATGCCATTCGGTGCATGTTTTCGTCAAAGTGTTGGCAGACAAGAGGAAAATAACGAGGATACTCGATTTTCGGAGTTTTGAATTAAAAATCCCGTGAAAAAGCAAAAAAATTAAAATTTGGCGCAAGCGGTGTTTGCACACATTTAAATTTCTACAGTAACCAAATTGAAAATAATTTAATAAATAATTATTGCACACCTATGGGGTGATTCAGGTCGAAAAAAAAATAATAAAAAAACATTTTTTAACAAAAAAATTCGATTCAGCAAATGTCAAAAAACTATATTTTTTCTCTATTTTTTGAAATTTTTTTCCACACAAAAATGAAAAATATCTCGCAGCGAAAATGTTGCAATGTAAAAAAATGTCAAAAAATAGGAAAAAAATATAGTTTTTTGACATTTGCTGAATTGAATTTTTTTGGTAAAAAATGTTTTTTTATTATTTTTTTTTCGACCTGAATCACCCCACTAGAAAACGAAAATTTATCATTTTTGCTCAAATAAAATATTGCGCATTCGTAGTTATTCAAAAAAAAATATCTTTTGAAATATTTAATACAGATGCAACATTATTTGTTTGACCACAATAAAATGGAGCTGAAAATATAGTGACAAGACGGCGATCAGCAAAAAATTCATAACCATCTTGAACAACTTGATGTGCGCGAACAATTAGATCAAGATCAAAATTTTTGCAAAAATCTTCAACAGCTTTTGCACCAAATATATTTGCAGCACCACGTGGCGATGCTCAACGAATGATTTATATCAATTTCAGTCTGAAATAATGTGTAATAACTTGAAAAAAATTTGTAAAACTGAAAGCTCTTTCAGAAAAAAAAACCTTCAACTTTGAAAAAATTGAAAATTTTCAGAAAAAATAAATTCAACGTGAACCTCTTGAAATGATTAATCATCGATTCGTGGCAACACGTCATTAAAAGCATGTTTGGAAAAAAATGCACAAAAATATTCAGTTTCTGTATTTTTCGAAATCGAATTCGGTGAATTCCTCCCAACTCCTTAAAAATGGGTGTCGATGAATGGGATAAAAATATGAAAGCGGCTGGATCGGATGATCAGAAAAAGGTATTTCGAATTTCAAAATTCCAAAAAAACATTCATAGATAACATTTTTTGCAGATCGATAAATGGTTGGAAAACATAATCTTCCGTTATTTCCATGTTTGGTCGCCAGTAAATTGTCAAGCAATGTTGAAAAGATATGAAATCTATGAACTTTGTTTGAGAGCTCGCGAATTTTTCTGGGAAAAACCATTATATCGACATGTTGAAGTACCAGTTAGTATTGTTGGTGATATTCATGGACAATTTGAAGATCTTAAAACAATATTTGATATGAATGGATGGCCATTTAGTGATGATGAAGCTAAAGAAATGTGTACTAATTGGATAATGAGAAATCGAAAAGATGAAAAAGATCCAAAAAAAGTCCAGTCAGTTTTTTTTGGTTTTGGTGAGGGAAGAAGGGAAGAAGTGTGAAAAGATTCATGAAGTCAAACTGTTTTCTCGCCCCAAAATTTCCGGGCTATTTTCATACCCATTGTTCAACTTTAAAATTCAACAAAATCATCAATATATATATTCCAGGCTTCCAAAAATCCTTGGTACTGGATCAGATCGTCAACCTGGTCCAAAATCATATTTATTTCTCGGTGATTATGTTGATCGTGGTCCATATTCAATGGAAGTTGTAATACTTTTATTTGCAATGCAATTACGATGGCCTGATAGAATAACACTTCTTCGAGGAAATCATGAATCTCGACCTGTAAATCGACAATATGGTTTTTATAATGAATGTGCGCGAAGATATAATGAGAGAATTTATGAAGTATTTCAATTAACTTTTAATACAATGCCATTAACAGCAATTGTAAATAAAAGAATAATGTGTATGCATGGAGGAATATCACAAGATTTATATGATTTGAAACAATTAGATCTTGTTAAACGACCAATCGATATTCCTGATGTTGGTATTTTAGCTGATTTAACATGGGCAGATCCAGAACCTGAAATTGATTTGTATCAAGAATCGCCACGTGGTGCTGCAAATATATTTGGTGCAAAAGCTGTTGAAGATTTTTGCAAAAATTTTGATCTTGATCTAATTGTTCGCGCACATCAAGTTGTTCAAGATGGTTATGAATTTTTTGCTGATCGCCGTCTTGTCACTATATTTTCAGCTCCATTTTATTGTGGTCAAACAAATAATGTTGCATCTGTATTAAATATTTCAAAAGATATGGTTGCATCGTTTATGTTAGTTCGACCAGTTACTGAATTAGATGGCAAAAATGTGGCTGAAGATGATGAATAGATTGATCGATTTACTTGCTTTTTTCGAAGATTCATTTATTTTTATTTGAATAACTACAAATGCGCAATATTTTATTTGAGCAAAAATGATAACTTTTCGTTTTTAGATGTGCAATAAAGTCATTTTGAAATTTTTCAGATCTTTTTCGACCAAACATTTAAAAAGTTCAAATTGTTCTTTTTCTTTCTGCGATCTATTTCGTTTTCAAATAAAAAATCCGAAAATATATTTGCGACTTCTGACAAAATAGATAATTAAAGCTACACATTTAGATGTTTATCTTATTTTCAAAAACACGGAGGAGATCTTGAAATAAAACCGAAATTGACATCATTCTTTTCTTTGAAGTTTTTCGGAATTATTCTTTGAAACATAAACCTACACAAAAATCATTTTTTGGCAGCTTTCCAATTTTTGAAACAGTTGCAATTGCTCTGTTAAAAAATAAATTTGAAATAATTTTTTGGGAATCCAGAAACCTGTATTTTGATGAACCGAATTGTTTTGAGAGCTTTTTGGATTCCGGAGGTCTTTTTATTCTCTAGAAATTTCAGATGAATTTTATTCTGTGCCGTCTTTCTGCCTTGCTCACAGAATAACCATGTGCCGTATTGTTTCCAACACAAACACATGGTCTCCGAACAACATTGTACAAAAAACATAAGTGTATCTTCTCTCATTTCTTCGCAGTTTAGTCGTTTATATCGGTCCAGATTTTTTGTAAATATTTGATCGTATCTTTTTTAGACACGGCTAGTCAGAAACTTTAAAAAACTCGATATGATCGTGGCATTCTCAATTTCGGTCAGAATTCAATTTGGGCATATGGAATAATTATATCTTCGGGAAAAACCTATTCGACATAGAAATGAAAGCAGATTCAATCAAGCAAAAAATAATTATTGAGTTTCGGGATCTAGAAAAATGGATACATTTTTTAGTCACCGAAAAACAATTGACCTGTAATACAATTCAATTATCTCAATGTTGTCCTTTTCTAAAGAGATTTTTTGTAGTGAAATTTCATACAATTCTTTTTCCGAGAAAACATTTTTAGATAAAAGAAGAAACTTCGAAGTTGTTCAACAACTTTTTCAATCCATCTGTATTTTATTTATTATTATTATTCCAGTATTGCTTGAAGAAACACAATACAATTTTCAAAATTCAATTTCCTCGCTTCCATTAATTATTCTCTAATTATTCCGATGCAAATTTTGATTATATTATTATTTATCTATATATTTCTCTTCTCAATTATTCCGGAATGAACCTAAATTCTCTCTCAAAACAATCTCCTCATTGATCAGCGGAGGATGCAGAATATTTCATCTACATCGATTTGTAGCAATTATAACCTACCAATTTTCGATTTTCTCCGCCCAATTGAGGCGAATTGAAACGATATTCAGTTCAATTGTGAAATCTTCGGTTTTCCAAACAAAAATAAGAATGTCGGCTACAAAATTATTGAATTTACAAGGAATTCGTGGAATTGCAATTATAGCAGTTTTAGGATTTCATTTCTTTCCAAATTATTTTCCAAATGGATATTTGGGAGTTGATCAGTAAGTTTAAATTGTTGAAAATAATTTGAGAAATTTGAAAATATAATTGCAGGTTCTTTGTGTTATCTGGATTTTTGATGTGTATGTTATTGACAAAAAATGAAAAATTACCAAAATTTGAAATGATATCAAATTTTTATATTCGTCGATTTAAAAGAATTTTACCATTATATCAATTAATAATATTTATTTCATTAATTGCATTATATTTAATATTTCCTGATACAACAATTGAAATTAATATAAATTCAGCAAAAAGAGCAATAATATTTATATCAAATCAATTGAAAACATTAGAAGATGATTATTTTGAAAAATTAAATATGGCAATTGATATATTTACACATACTTGGTCACTTTCTGTTGAAATTCAATTTTATTTAATTGTTCCATTTTTATTTTTATTACCATTTCGAATAATATCATTAACAATTATATCAATTATAAGTTTATTTTATTTTTATATTTTACCATCTGATATTGCTTTTCTCAATGTTTTTGCAAGAATTTGGCAATTTTTAATTGGTATGATTGCTTTTATTATTCATCAAAATATATCAACTGACAAATATCAATCAGTAAAAAATTCGGATGAATGTGAAAAACAACAATTATTATCAGAAGACGAAAAACACGAGAGTGAAGAAAAAGAAATTGAAACAGAATTATTAAAAATTGAAGCTACGAAAATTTCTGAAATTATTATCAGAATGGTGATCATAAAAATGATAATTGCTTTATTCTTTCCAAAATCCATAATGGAAATTGTTGCAAGGTGATCTCTTGTTTCGGAATGATTTTAAAAAAACTCAGAATAAATTTCCAGACCATCCATAACATTAATTACGGGTATAATTTTAATATTTTCAAAAGGAGATGATATATTATTATCAAATAAAATATTAACATATATTGGTGATATTTCATATTCATTATATTTAATACATTGGCCAATATCTTCATATTGTAAAATAACTGGAATGCCACATCATAATTGTATTACTGTATTTTTATTTGTTTCTCTTATTCTTTCAATTTTAATTTATCATAGTTTTGAGAAATGGTATACAAAACAATCAAATATTATTGTATTTATTATATCAATCATATTGTTATCATTGAACCTCGGAATATTATATCATGAATTATTAATACCAAAAGAATATGAAGGTTCAATAGAGAATATGAAAAAAATAATTGGTAATGGAACTTTGGAGGATTCTAATAGATTAAATCGTAAATGGACCTTAGATGATCTGAAAAATTTGGAATTTCAATGTGATAAAATCTTCGGATGGTGTTCATACACTGGTTTAAATCCAAATAATACACTTCGAATAATGTCATTTGGAAATAGTTGGGCAGATAATCATGCAAAATTAATGTATGAAGAATGTGGATCGAAAGTGAGAGAATTTATGAAAGGATCAATTAGTGGTTGGTTTATTTACCAATAGATAGAAAATATGAGCATAAATAAGGTCATTAAGGTTGCGAACCAATTTACAAATTTCCAACTCAATTCAAACAATGTCCAGAATTTTTGGAAGAAGTTGTACATCATTTGGATGAATATAAACCGGATTATGCATTCTACTTAACACGAGCAATTAATATTGGTACCAATTATACAGATGATTTCAAGAATGATCCAATTTATCAATCAATTTTGAATGAAACACGTCACTTGGTTGATAAAATCAAATATAAATTATTCATTGTGAATTCAATTCCATCAGTTAATATAACTAAGATTGCAAGCTTATCAGATGATATAAAAAACAATATACCGAGAGATGAAATTGATGTGAGTATAGGCAAATGTTTGTAAGCTTTGTATAATCAAATTAAGAAATTCCAGAGAAAATTGATGATATATTATGAAGAGCATATGAATGCAAGAAAACGATATGCTCAATTAGAAAAAGATTGCGGGTCGAAGTGTGAAATTTTTGATTATTTCGATTTATTTCATCCAAATGGAACGGAAACTTTTAGATATTATGATGATAATGGATTTTCATATATGACTGGTTTGGCACATTTTTCACCGTATGGTTTAGAATATTTAAGACCATTTTGGAGAGATTTTTGTAATAAAAAGCTTGTATGAATTGGAAATACTCTTTTTGTTGTTATAAATACATTTTTGTTTTTTTTTTCGAATCACTTTTGTTGTAAAATATATTAATTCTGAACTATTGATCGAGATTTGGAAGAAGTTATCTAATTTTCCGATCATTCGTTCATTTTATGCAAATGAAAGATTTCATTTGATGATTTCTGAAAAGATATACTACAATTAATAAAGATACAAATGACACAAACATGAGAATCAATCATTATTTATGGTTCAAAATCAGGATTTTCATGAAGTCGAGATTGAAAAACTTCGAATATTATTAACATAACTAAATATTTTTGATCGACTGTTTCAATTTTTTAAAAAGGATATTTCTTACAATTAGGATTTAAGATTTCAAATTGAAAAAACAAAAACAGAAATATTCTGTTAGGAATTTTGGAGATTATTTAGATGTGATCAGAATTCTTCTTTCTTTTAAAGTCATCAAAAACAAGTTTCTATTTGAATCAGAACAACGAATCAATTCGATGGTTCTTTAAGATAATAATAAACTGTGTTTTTTTTTTAATTTAACCCCAATTTGTTCTAGTTTCAGCGACCACGAAGATGAGTAATTTTTTATTTTCAAAAAACAACTCTTAAAAGTGTTCTGAAGAAATTCTGAAAATCAGAAAATGCAATATCAGTTTGTGATTAACTGTCTCAGTCTTTTGTTTTCATGACATTACATGTACAATCTACATATTGAAATTTAATAGATCAATCATTTTGATTTTTCGGAATCGAGAAGTTCAAACTAATTAGGAAAAAAACTAATGAATCGAGAAATATTTATCAAGATATTTATGTCCAAAACATGAATTGTAATACAGTTCGACGTTTCCGAAGTCCTTTTAATTATTGTAAATATTGTGCGTGGGAATTTGTTTGACTTATTGAAATTTGTTTGACTTATTTGTGAGGCTTATTGAAACTATAAACAATAGATATTGTCAGATCGAAATCAGTTTTTTGTTTTTGATTTCATAGTGCGCACACGGAAAAAATAATTAGTATAAAATTGAGAACATGAATTTTTCGATGGGTTTCGAGAAAATTTGCTGTTGACCCTAAATTTCAATTATCTCCGCGAAACAAACCATTTTCCGATAGAATTTTTCCACAAGAATGATTTTTAAATTTGTTATCTGAAATTACAACGTATTGTTCATCTATCCCGAAATGAAACAAGCATGATTCGAAAAAATACTAATTGCTGATATTATCAGAGTCAGATCCATGTATATAAAGACAAAAAACATACAAATTCTAAAAAAAAATCGAGCTAAAATTAGAGCTATAAGCTATAACATGTCCACGAAAAAATTATTGAATTTACAAGGAATTCGTGGAATTGCAATTCTAGCAGTTTTAGGATTTCATTTCTTTCCAAATTATTTTCCAAATGGATATTTGGGAGTTGATCAGTAAGTTTATTTTAAAAAATGATAATTTGAGAAATTTGAAAATAATTCCAGGTTTTTTGTGTTATCTGGATTTTTGATGTGTATGTTATTGACAAAAACTGAAAAATTACCAAAATTTGAAATGATATCAAATTTTTATATTCGTCGATTTAAAAGAATTTTACCATTATATCAATTAATAATATTTGTTTCATTAATTGCATTATATTTAATATTTCCTGATACAACAATTGAAATTAATATAAATTCAGCAAAAAGAGCAATAATATTTATATCAAATCAGTTAAAAACATTAGAAGATGATTATTTTGAAAAATTAAATATGGCAATTGATATATTTACACATACTTGGTCACTTTCTGTTGAAATTCAATTTTATTTAATTGTTCCATTTTTATTTTTATTACCATTTCGAATAATATCATTAACAATTATATCAATTATAAGTTTATTTTATTTTTATATTTTACCATCTGATATTGCTTTTCTCAATGTTTTTGCAAGAATTTGGCAATTTTTAATTGGTATGATTGCTTTTATTATTCATCAAAATATATCAACTAATTATGAATCAGTAAAAAATTCGGATCAATTGGAAAAACAACAATTATTATCAGAAGATGAAGAAACAGAACAATCAAAAGTCGAAATGTCAACTAGTTATGGAATTTTGATAAAATTAATGATTTCAACGATGCTATTGGCTATTTGCTTCCCAATAGCTTTTATTGAAACTGTGATAAGGTAAAAAAAAACTATTTTTCAAAAAGTTCCACGATTATGTGATATTTCTTTCAGACCATTAATTACATTAATTACGGGTATAATTTTAATGTTTTCAAAAGGAGATGATATATTATTATCAAATAAAATATTAACATATATTGGTGATATTTCATATTCATTATATTTAATACATTGGCCAATATCTTCATATTGTAAAATAACTGGAATGTCTAATTATGCTATATTATTTTTATCATTTTCTGTTCTTTTTTCAATTTTGGTTTATCATAGTTTCGAAACGTTTTATACTAAACAAACGAATATTATTGTTGTTTTCATAACTATTTTATTATTTTCTCTGAATCTTGGAATAATACATAATCAATTATTCATCACAAAAAAATATGATGGAGCAGTAACAGCTGAAATTAAAAAAATAAGCGTTGATGGAACATTGGAAGATGCGAAAAGAAAGAATCATATTTGGGAGATTATGGAATCGTCAAACTTGCAATTTAAATGTGGAGGAAGTGGTGTTGGTTGGTGTTCGTACGATGGATTGAATCAGAATAATACACTCAGAATAATGTCATTCGGGAATAGTTGGACAATAAATCATGCACAAATAATGTATGAAGAATGTGGACCAAGAGTGAAAGAATTTCTTAGAGGATCTTATGGAGGTTTACTATTTAATCGAAATTAATACTTGAAAATCAACAATTTCAGGTTGTGAGCCATTATATAAATTTTCAACAAGATTTAAAATTTGCCCCGAATTTGTGACCGAAATTGAACAACATTTGAAGGAATTCAAACCAGATTATGCATTTCATGTAACTCGAGTCCTTTCATTTGGAACAAATTATACAGATGATTTTGAAAATGACCCAATTTATCAATCGATTCTGAATCAGACGAAACGTTTTATAAAACATATAAAATACAAATTATTCATTCTTAACTCAATTCCATCAATTCGTCGAAAAGCTGTTGAAAATTTATCAGATGATATTAAAAATAATGTATCGAAAGTTGAAATTGATGTAAGTTTAGAAAATGTGAAAATTGTGAAGAATAACTATTTCAGAAAAACATGATATGTTCCTATGAAATGAATTTAGCGGCAAGAAAACGATATGCACAATTAATAAAAGATTGCGGATCAAAATGTGAACTCATTGATTACTTTGATTTATTTTACAAGAATGATACAAAAACGTTCAGATATTATGATAGAAATGGATATACATATATGTCTGCAGGAAATCATCTGTCTCCATATGGTTTAGAATATATTCGACCGTTATGGAGAGATTTTTGTAATAAAAAACTTGTATAAATTTATCAGATTCCATTTTTTTTCTAGAAATAAAGATTTATATTTTATTAGAATTATTAATTCTAATTTCACACTTTGCAAATCTCACAAGACCTTCGAAATTTTTTTCATCATTGAAAAATATTCATCGGAAGCTAACTAATCAAATTTTGAAAAGATACCCGTAAATATTACTATCCACCAAAACGGTAAAAAGGTTTCAGGAAAATATGGAACGATTTAAAAATAAATTAAAAAAAAATACCGATGAACTCCATTGAATTTTTTCAATACCGTTTCTTACAAATGTTACACATGTTGATTTTCTATAAAGTTAAGTTCAGGAGTTCATGATTTCTTAAACTTGATATCAATAATTTTACGATATAAAAATCATCTTCCCATAATAATATTAATCTTCACTGTTCCAGAAACAAAAGAAATAACAATCAGCTCTGTTTTAGAATGATTTCAAGAGAACTATGACTAGATTTTACTATATACATTTTCGTTTAAAATTTAAAAAAAAGTCAGGTGATATACAAAAAGATACTGGATTCACGCGTGATTTACACATTTCACAAATTGTTGAATTTGCAGTTGATGATTTTCGAAAATGAAAAATCGTGCTGATTTTTGAGAAATAGCGTATGAAAATCATTTCTGAATAGTTTTATTCCCGAACGCCGAATGAAAAAAAACCTGAAGAAGAATATTTTCCGTCAGAATCATACACACAATTTTGTGATCAACTGTCTAAACCAGTATTCAATGTTGAAACAATGAACATTTGGTCGATCGGACAATACATTTCTTTCTCTTTTTTTTTAAATCTTTTCGATTTGTCCAGTTTCTAATCTTTGTAAAATCTTTTGTAGTTTCATTTTGAAAAATAACGTACGTTATTCTTCTTCAGGTTTTTTTTCATTCGGCGTTCGGGAATAAAACTATTCAGAAATGATTTTCATACGCTATTTCTCAAAAATCAGCACGATTTTTCATTTTCGAAAATTTCGTAAACCTCAGACGCGCAAATTTAAACTTCAAACATTATGAAACAAGTTGGAATGTCGTGCTCACAATTGGAACAAATCTGAAAATAGAATGAAAAGAATAGAACAAGTTATACATTCACATATTTTTTCTTCAGTCGAGCTTGGAACATCAAATAAAAAATACCATCAATAAAAATTATCGACTCAGAGATTCGCTGGCCAGCTCGCGACCAGGTGGAGAGGCTGGCTGACCTGGAAACCACATGGAAACCATGTCGCCCGGTTTTTTTTGCTGGCAGGGTGGCCAAGCCCTGGCTAGGTCACGGCCACATGGCTACCACGTGGTGGCCACTTCGCCTCGTCGAAATTAATTTTCATGAAAATCTCTGAAAAACTTGTGAAATGAGGCATTCTCGAAAAATTTGGCTCATTTTCTGTTTTTTCGCAGCACTTGAAACCTTAGGAAGTGAAAAAAACAGTAGAAAATGCAGTGTTTTGAGTACAAACCACTGTCTTGCCAGCTTTCCAGGATTTCAAACACACAGGCCACGTCGCCGGAAAACTCGAGGCGAGCTGGCGGCCATGCGGTTACCAGGTGGCCGCAGCGATCTGATGGCGAGCTGGCCAGCGAATCTCTGAGGAGTGTCAAGAATAGGGTATAATTTCAAAAAGCAACTCTGAAATGGAGATGGTAAACTTATTTGAAGAAAAAAGCAAATGTATCTTTAGTCGAAAACTCATTATATCATGAGCTGAGTAAAACAACTCAAACTATAAAAATATGAAGGGCGTAGATGAAAAAACTAGATAAATGGGCACTGTAAAACATTCCGATTTATTTTCGGACAATGCTTTAGATTAATCAGTAAACCCATCAACCAGATTCTCAGATAATATGAGAATGATCCAGGAATATATAAGTACACTTGAATTTCGATACAATTGGAGTTTCCATTGTAAATTCAAAATGTCTGTCAAAAAACAATTGAATTTACAAGGAATACGCGGAATTGCAATTCTAGCAGTCTTGGGATTTCATTTCTTTCCAAATTATTTTCCAAATGGATATTTGGGAGTTGATCAGTAAGTTTACATTTTTGAAGATTATTTGAAAAAAACAAAAAATAATTTCAGGTTTTTTGTGTTATCTGGATTTTTGATGTGTATGTTGTTGACAAAAACTGAAAAATTACCAAAATTTGAAATGATATCAAATTTTTATATTCGTCGATTTAAAAGAATTTTACCATTATATCAATTAATAATATTTGTTTCATTAATTGCATTATATTTAATATTTCCTGATACAACAATTGAAATTAATATAAATTCAGCAAAAAGAGCAATAATATTTATATCAAATCAGTTAAAAACATTAGAAGATGATTATTTTGAAAAATTAAATATGGCAATTGATATATTTACACATACTTGGTCACTTTCTGTTGAAATTCAATTTTATTTAATTGTTCCATTTTTATTTTTATTACCATTTCGAATAATATCATTAACAATTATATCAATTATAAGTTTATTTTATTTTTATATTTTACCATCTGATATTGCTTTTCTCAATGTTTTTGCAAGAATTTGGCAATTTTTAATTGGTATGATTGCTTTTATTATTCATCAAAATATATCAACTGAATATCAATTGGAAAAACGACAATCATTATCGGTTTATGTAAACGAATCAGAACAATTAAAATGTAGCACTAATTATGCAATTTTTATTAGAATGATGATTATACAAATGATATTGGTTGTATCTTTCCCAATCACGATTAGAGCTGTTATTTCAAGGTGAATTATTTTGTGATAGTTAAAAAATCTAAAAATAATTTTTCAGACCATTAATTACAGTAATGACTGGAATAATTTTGATATTTTCTAAAAGAGATGATATAATATTATCAAATAAAATATTAGCATATATTGGTGATATTTCATATTCATTATATTTAATACATTGGCCAATATCTTCATATTGTAAAATAACTGGAATGTCTAATTATGCTATATTATTTTTATTTCTCGCTGTTGTTGTTTCAATGTTAATTTATGAGAGTTTTGAGAAATGGTATACAAAAGAGTCAAATATTGTTATACTTATTTTAACTATTTCCTTATTCTTTATGAATCTCGGAATATTAAATAATCAATTATTCATTGAAAATAATTCTGAAGGATCAGTAACAAATATTTCGGAATTGGCCGGTTCTGCAACACAGGAAGATATTGCAAGATTGAACCATCAATGGGAATTAGATGATCAGAAAAATTTAAAATTTCAATTTGACAACATTTTTGGATGGTTTCCGTACACAGGATTGAATCAGAACAACACTTTGAGAATATTTTCATTTGGGAATAGCTGGACAGTAAATCATGCAAAAGTTATGTATTCCGAATGTGGACCGAGAGTGAAAGAGTTTATGAGAGGTGCAATAAGTGGTAAGTCGTTTTTCGAAAAGATGAAAATAATCAATGTGAATAATTTGAGGTTGCGAACCGTTATATAAGTTTCCAACTGAATACAGAAAATGTCCCGAATTTTTGATAGAAGTTCAACAACATTTGGGAGTATTTAAACCAGATTATGCATTTCATATAACACGATCAATTAATATCGGTAACAATTATACAGATGATTTTGAAAATGATCCAGTTTATCAATCAATTTTAAACGAAACGAGATATTTGGTCAAAAACATCAAAAAAAAATTATTCATTTTGAATTCAATTCCATCAATTGATCGGGAAGCTCTAGACCATTTGTCAGAAAACTTAATGAATAATGTACCAAAAGAGGAAATCGATGTAAGTTTTTCAATACCGATATTTGGAAAACAATTCATATACTTCAGAAAAAACTGTACATGGGTTATGATCAACACGTGGCAGCCTCTAAAAGATATACGCAATTAGTGAAAGATTGTGGTTCAAAATGCGAACTTATCGATTATTATGATTTGTTTCATCCAAATGGTATAAAAACCTATAGATATTATGACGATAATGGTCTTTCATATTTGACTGGTGGAACTCACTTGACTCCTTGGGGTTACGAATTTGTTAAACCGTTTTGGAGAGATTTTTGTAATAAAAACCTCGTATAAATAAAGGATTATTCGGTTTTTTTTAAGTCCACTGTAAAAAATGAAGTTTGAGTTATAGAGTCCATCTAGGTTTAATAATTTTTGGTGATTACTCATAAGTATATGAGCTCATGCGCACTACGAGAACAATATTTGACAGTACCCCACTTTGTGAACGTTTTCCTTGCCAAACCATGAAGTTTTACAGATATTTTTTCAGATTAGAGATATGATAAGGAACTGTTTTAAGATTTTCAATTTTCTCTGTAAATAAAAAACTATCATACGTTATTCTAGTTAAGCGTAATTTATTCAAGTTTTTCTCGGCAAAAATGTTTCCAAAATGGTCTCAAATATTCTGAACCAAGAGGAGTGAAATGATTTCCCGCAGACATATATGTATATCCATTATTATCATAATATCTGAATGTTTTCGTATCATTCCGATAAAATAAACCATGATAATCAATAAGTTCGCACTTTGAGCCACAATCTTTTATCAATTGCGCATATCTTTTGGTCGCAAACACGTGTTCGTCATAATTTATTATGAGGTTTTTCTGAAATAATTTATGTTTTTCTTTTCGGCCGCTTCTCAAACTAACATCAATTTTATCTTTCGATACATTATTTATCAAATTATCTGCTATGTTATCCACTTCTTTCCAATTTACAGGTGGAATTGAGTTAAGGATGAACAATTTGTATTTTATATTTTTTACAAATCGTCTTGTTTGATTCAGAATCGATTGATAAATTGGGTCATTTTCAAAATCTTCTGTATAATTCGTTCCAATTGCCATTGTTCTTGTAATATGAAATGCATAATCTGGTTTGAATTCTTCCAGATGTTTTTCAACTTCTACCAAAAAATCAGGACATCCGTTGAATTCCGTTGGGAATTTATACAACGGTTCACAGGCTGTAATTAGCTGGTGAGATGATTTCTGACTCGACTGTCAAAACTGACCACTGATTGCTCCTCTCAATATTTCTTTGACTTTAGGCCCACACTCTTCATATAATAGTTTTGCATGATTTGATGTCCAGCTATTTCCAAATGCAAATATTCTTAATGTGTTGTTTTTATTTAATCCATCATAGGAACACCATCCGTGAGGTCTCCCATTACATCTGAATGTTATAGATTCTTTATCTTTAAGATTCCATTCGTGATTCATTCGTTTAGCCTCTTCAAAAGTTTTATCATCAGTCAATTTCAAATTATATGAAACTGATTCTTCGTTTTTAATAAATAATTGATGATATAATATCCCAAGATTAACAATAACTAATGAAATAGATAAAATAAATATGAAAATATTTGATTGTTTTGTATACCATTTTTCGAAACTATGATAAATTAACATTGAAACAACAACAGCGAGAAATAAAAATAGTAAAGCATAATTAGACATTCCAGTTATTTTACAATATGAAGATATTGGCCAATGTATTAAATATAATGAATATGAAATATCACCAATATATGCTAATATTTTATTTGATAATAATATATCATCTCCTTTTGAAAATATTAAAATTATTCCAGTCATTATTGTTATTGAAGGTCTACAAATATGTTTAATCATTTTAAGATAAATGAAAAAAGTGAACCTTGAGATAATTTCGATAATAGTGTTTGGGAAAAATATAACCAGAATAACTTTTATAATCATCATTCTAATCATAATATCATAATTGATCGTACTTTTAGTTTTTAACGTTCCAGCTTCTTTACCTTCTCCATCTTCGTTTCCTTCATCTTCTGATAATAATTGTTGTTTTTCACACTCATCCGAATTTTTTACTGATCGATATTCAGTTGATATATTTTGATGAATAATAAAAGCAATCATACCAATTAAAAATTGCCAAATTCTTGCAAAAACATTGAGAAAAGCAATATCAGATGGTAAAATATAAAAATAAAATAAACTTATAATTGATATAATTGTTAATGATATTATTCGAAATGGTAATAAAAATAAAAATGGAACAATTAAATAAAATTGAATTTCAACAGAAAGTGACCAAGTATGTGTAAATATATCAATTGCCATATTTAATTTTTCAAAATAATCATCTTCTAATGTTTTCAACTGATTTGATATAAATATTATTGCTCTTTTTGCTGAATTTATATTAATTTCAATTGTTGTATCAGGAAATATTAAATATAATGCAATTAATGAAACAAATATTATTAATTGATATAATGGTAAAATTCTTTTAAATCGACGAATATAAAAATTTGATATCATTTCAAATTTTGATAATTTTTCAGTTTTTGTCAATAACATACACATCAAAAATCCAGATAACACAAAAAACCTGCAATTATTTTCAAATTTCTCAAATTATTTTCAGAAATGTAAACTTACTGATCAACTCCCAAATATCCATTTGGAAAATAATTTGGAAAGAAATGAAATCCCAAAACTCCTAGAATTGCAATTCCACGAATTCCTTGTAAATTTAATAATTTTGCAACGGACATTTTCAATCAAGAATAATTGCACTATGCTTCTAGGAATATATTATTATTATATATATATAGATCTTCCGATCTTGATTTTATCTACTCTTTTTGCCTTTGCGATTGTATGGATCCTGTTCAATTGAAAGCTTCCTCGAACAAAAAACATACAGTTTATATGAGATTGAAATCCGTGAAAAAAAATTTGAAAAAACCTCCTTCTCAAACATAATCATTACTACTTCAAAAAATTAAAGGGTTGGTGTTCTCCTGGTGAAAAAATCGTCTGCAAACACACGCACAAAAAATTCAAAAAACGAGCTGTGCGTTGGAGCGTATTTTCTTGTTTTATTTCGTAGGTTTCAACTCGCCTGTGTTTTAGAAAAAAACATGGACTTAATTGATACTAGATTTTTTAAAATAAAACTAGAACCTTCCAGGAGCACTTTATTCCTATCTAAACTAAGTACCTTGGCGGAGCACAAACTTTTTTATCCGAATTTTATTTGAAGGGAAATACCACGACAAATATTTTTTTCGAAAAATTATGTTAAATTTTGAAGGGCAAAACAGCCGAAATCATGATAATTATCGATGTATGAAAATAGTTCTTGTAATTTGTTTCCATAATTTTAGAGAAATTTTTTTTACTATTAATTACTTATTCATAAAGTCACAAAAAATCGATTTGTATCGAAATTTTTGTTTCTGTCTTGGAATATTCATTTATTGATAAAATCTCCTCGGTATATTTTGTGTCTAGCTTTCCGTTTTGTCTTTATTGAACATTTTCTGGAAAATCTCGTTTTTATCGAATGATCAATCTAATACACCTTCATAGGCACAATCGGAAGAACATTTGAATAATTCAGCAATTTCTACGAATCAGAGGGGACTCAGCCTTTCAAAGATTTTCTGATGTATCCAACTGAATTTAGAGAGTAGTATGATTTTTTGTTATTTATTTAGTTTCCTAAAAATACCAACGAATTGGGTACTGACGTGTGTATCAAAAAACATCTGCTCTCTAGTCAGTCACATTCTGTTCGGCCAAAATAAATACATAGCTCGACGCGATTCGCTACACATTTTTTAGGCTTGTTTTACGGCGAGTTCCACGATCGGACGACTCACCCACAGCTTGCCCGAAGTGCCTCGGGTCAGACGTCCGAACTGTGTAGCGACCTCGCCGTTTTCTGCCCGAGTGAGTAAAAAACACAGTCTGATTGAATATTATTTTGTTATTTCGAAATTTGTCGATCCTTGGAAGAGAACCGATATGATTCAGAAAACCAAACAAACGAGATCACATGTGCCGACAAAAGTCTATTGTAGGGATTTTCTCTTCTGCGACTCTAATTATTTCGGATTATAAAATCACATTCAGAAAAAAAATCGCTGAATGTTATTCTGACTTGACTCTAATTTTCAGACTGGTTTCATTTGAATTCTCTCTGTACATCTTGATTGCGAAAGACACACATATAATAATTTTCTCATATTTTCGCTTCTTATCTTGAAATTATATCTCATGTGTAGCTTGTCCCAAATTGCAATTTATTTTCAAATATCAAAAAAGATAAAAGAACCATTCCAAACAGCGAATTCACGCAACATGGTGAAAAAAATGTCGTACGATAAAAAAATATTTAAATTCGTAACAATGTTTTACTTGAAACTTTGAAATGTTCAGAAAACAATTGTGGATTTACATAATAGTTTTGATAACTCTTCGGTTTAATTTCGTGGATGAAATTAATGATTGTTCAAAACGTTTCAGGAAAAAATTTGGTTAGTTTTCGGAAATTTCAATTGTATTCTGCTTAAATACCGCACTGTGAAAATTTACAGAATTTCAGAAAATTTTCAGATTTTGAGTCACCAAGCAGTTGTGAGCCAGAGTAATTTTTTAAAAGAATCTAAGCTTGAGAACTTCAGAGATCCAAAAACTGAACATTTACAAAAAAGTAAGCGTATAATTTTGACTATTGAGAAGCACGACTTTGGTCGAGGTGTGTTTTGAGTACTGAAAATGTGGAAAACTACAGGACCTTGAGTTTTTCTAGAAGAGACTGAAATTTGAAGGATTCGTGGTATCAAGTTTATGGAATATTTAAATAGCATATTGATTGACAATGACAAGAAAATATATTCACACAGGTAGATCGTGAAATCAAATGAACTTTTACTGCATTTAGCTTTGAAAGTTAGAAAACACAACAAAAGAATTTGTGATTTCATAACTTTTTATGGACAAGGGTGTGATAATCAAAATCTAAAACTTCGAAAAGAATATTCCCATTTTTGGATAGAAAGTTGAGATTATGTAATCGGCCTGCTAAATAACTATAACCCTGTTATCTACCCTTGTGAAGTTTTGTCTCCGTTCATTTTCATTCACTTACTTTGTTTTCAAATTTATTGCAATTTATTGATATATGTTTTACAGAATAATTGTAAGTTAATGAAAATTAATAGGAAACAAATATGCGATAAATTTTCAACTATTGGGTCAGGAAACAAAAAGATGTGAGATACAACTACTGAAAATGAAGATGAATTACTCGTATTCAACTATTTGAATAAAACTGATTTCTTCAGGAAAACAACATGTCAGCAAACTATATGGTTTTCATGGTAAAAGAGAAAAACACTTCACAAGACTATTTTCCCAATTTTTTAAAGTAAACACTCAAGTAACTGTGAACCAGTTGGAGCTGGAAAATTTCGCCTTACATTGAACTTGAACTCAACTTTTCGAGATGGACAAACTAGAAATATTTCCCATGATTCAAAAATCATATAGATCATTCACGCGATTAAAACTAGATTTTTTCCCGGAGGATTTCCGATGCATAAACGACAACGATATAGATCAAAAGTATATCGCATTATTCCGATCAATTTTCAGAAACCATAAGTTGTTATGACTATTCAATTAATTGTAAGAAAAAACCAAGAATAAATTCCAAATAATTAAGATTGTCGTATGTGAGAAAACAAAAACAGTTCTGGAAGTCGGCCGGAGAGATCTGTTCGGCGGGCTTTGGACGATATATTTTCGCATTTTTTTGCTATATTTTTACTTTGGACATCACATAACAAAAATACGGAAAACATACTGAAAACTCAGGTATGAAATTTTGATTCTTGTTTGTCGTAAAAATAACCCCAGGTATATAGAAATATCAGAAATCTTTCAGTCTCAATAACTGATTCCAATCTCATATTTTAGATAGTACGATCTTTTGTTTCAAAAAGCTTGTAATTATTTGTAACACTTGAGAGATTAAATCAGAATCAAAAGATCTATATAAAGAGGAAATATGAGATTTCCGGAAAAAGTGTTGTTTCGATATGTCCGTTACAAAATTATTAAATTTACAAGGAATTCGTGGAATTGCAATTATAGCAGTTCTGGGATTTCATTTCTTTCCAAATTATTTTCCAAATGGATATTTGGGAGTTGATCAGTAAGTTTATTTTTTTTTAAAAATGATAATTTGAGAAATTTGAGAAATAATTTCAGGTTCTTTGTGTTATCTGGATTTTTGATGTGTATGTTATTGACAAAAACTGAAAAATTACCAAAATTTGAAATGATATCAAATTTTTATATTCGTAGATTTAAAAGAATCTTACCATTATATCAATTAATAATATTTATTTCATTAATTGCATTATATTTAATATTTCCTGATACAACAATTGAAATTAATATAAATTCAGCAAAAAGAGCAATAATATTTATATCAAATCAATTGAAAACATTAGAAGATGATTATTTTGAAAAATTAAATATGGCAATTGATATATTTACACATACTTGGTCACTTTCTGTTGAAATTCAATTTTATTTAATTGTTCCATTTTTATTTTTATTACCATTTCGAATAATATCATTAACAATTATATCAATTATAAGTTTATTTTATTTTTATATTTTACCATCTGATATTGCTTTTCCCAATGTTTTTGCAAGAATTTGGCAATTTTTAATTGGTATGATGGCTTTTATTATTCATCAAAATATATCAACTGAATATCGATCAGTAAAAAATTCGGATGAGTGTGAAAAACAACAAATGATTGCTAAAACTGAAAACGGACAATTCAAAAATGGAATGACTATTAATGATATTATTATCAGAAATATGACTATCACAATGATACTAGTTATATTATTTCCGAAAATCATTTTGGCTACTGTTGGGAGGTGAACCTCTTGAAGTTTTTCAAAAGTCATATATAATTTCCAGACCATTAATTACATTAATTACGGGTATAATTTTAATATTTTCAAAAGGAGATGATATATTATTATCAAATAAAATATTAACATATATTGGTGATATTTCATATTCATTATATTTAATACATTGGCCAATATCTTCATATTGTAAAATAACTGGAATGCCACATCATAATTGTATTACTGTATTTTTATTTGTTTCTCTTATTCTTTCAATTTTAATTTATCATAGTTTTGAGAAATGGTATACAAAACAATCAAACATGATCATATTTTTCATAACTATTTCCTTGTTTTCGGCCAATCTGATAATATTAAATGAGCAATTATTTACGTCAAAACAATTGGAATATGGATTGCCAAACAATTTGAATGAATTGATGGGTAATAGAACTTTGGACGATGCAAAAAGATTGAATCATCAATGGGACCTGGATGATTTGAAAAATTTACAATTCAAATGTGGAGGAAGTACTGGAGGATGGTGTTTACTGGATGGATTGAACCAGAATAATACATTGAGAATTATATCCTTCGGAAATAGTTGGTCAGTAAATCATGCAAAGTTAATGTATGAAGAATGTGGATCAAAGGCAAAAGAATTTCTACGAGGATCAACTGGTGGTAAGTGAATTTTTCATTGGAGAAAGGTCTCAAATTCTGTTTTCCAGGATGTGAACCATTATATCCTTTCGAAATCTACAAAAATTGTCCGGAATTTCTGGCAACAGTTGATAAAAAAGTTGAAGAATTCAAACCAGATTATGCATTTCATGTAACTCGAGCAATTTCATTTGCTGACAATTATACAGATGATTTTGAAAATGATCCAATTTACAAAACAATGTTAAATCGAACACGACAACTAGTGAAAAATATAAAACACAAACTATTCTTTTTGAATGCAATTCCATCCGTTAATAGTCAAGAAGTTGATAAAATAGCAGACGAATTAAAAAATAATATGTCAATGATTGAAATTGATGTAAGTTCAGAAGAAATTATCACAAATTGATATAAATAATTGTTTCAGAAAAAGGTATTAGTGAATAATAAAAGACATTTGTCGTCAAGAAAACGATATGCTCAATTAGTAAAAGATTGTGGATCGAAGTGTGAACTCATTGATTATCATCAATTATTTTATCGGCATGACACAAAAATGTATCGATATTATGATAATAATGGTTTTGCATATATGTCTGGTGGAAATCATCTAACTCCGTATGGTTGGGAATTTGTTAGACCGATTTGGAGAGATGTTTGTAGTAAACTTCAATAAATAAGTTACTGTTTGAAATAGTTTTGTTATAAAAACTCACATTCTAATTTTTAACAGTAGCATCTGAATGATTCTAACAAGAATATAGTATTCCCAGAAAATCGGATAAGAAAAATGGACAAAGCAGATATGATCTACAAATATCTCAATATCGGAGAGAATGAAAATAAGGAAAATAGGAGAACACATGAAAAACCAAAATAGAAATGGAAATTTGAAAAAAAAACTGAATTTAAAAACACAGCACTATGCAACATTGTTATTTGTTTAGAATAAAATTAGAAAAACCCCCAACAAAACTTACTATTTTCGAAAAACTTATAATTAATTACCTTGTAAACTTAGGGTAATTTGGTTGTCAGGACAACAACTTTATGTTACAAATAAACTTTATTTATTGTTAATTATCTGGCTCTACTAAAGTGGTCGAACTAGTGTATTTTTTTCTTGACAAAAGTCAATTTTTAAACTTCAATATTTGATTTAAAATAAAATAAACTAACTTGGAGGTGGCTGCGTTGATGTTCCTTTTCTGATATATAACCAATTTCGAGCTTTTGCACTTAATTTTGATTTATGATAACTTCATCCCATTTCACAGTCATTTTTCGAGCGAGCCGAGCAAATTTTCTGAAAGAATAACATTTTTTGGTAAATTATTAATGAATGTAGCTCAAAATTGATTAACTTCTTTAAAAAGTTGAAACAAAATAAAACTGACATTTGAAAATAACGTTGAAAAATTGTTGCGATTGCCGGGAAATATCAGCAATTCGGCCAAAACAATGCGCGCATTCTAATTTTTCAAATATTCTAATCATCGGCGCGCGTTTGTTGTCCTGGCCGAATTCCCAAAATTTCTCGGCCATCGGCACATTTTTTTCTTTTTTAATGAACTTTGCGAATTTTCTGGTGAAGTTAATCGTATTTTGAGTTGCACTAATGACAACTTGGTAATTTATGTTCCCACAAAAAGAAAAGAAAATAAAATTTACTTCGAGAGAAGGGCTCATTTCGAACTATTATCATTAATATCATTTTCTTCAATAGCTTCTTTAAAATCATCTTCCCAATCATAAGGATCATCCATTTTCTTATTTCCAATCAATATTTTCAATTCATCTTGTAATTTGGAATATGGTGGATCAATAGTTGGATCAAGTGAAAATACAAGTTTTGCAAAACCAATCAATTGACTATTTTCAAAATAATTCTTATTATTTCCAACTTTTTCTTCATTATTTTGCATTGCTTGTTTCAATTTCTTGATTTCATCTCCTCTTTCCAAACTTTTCCATGGTAATTCACCAATCATTAATTCATATCCAGTATATAAAAGTGAAATAATATCATCAGTTGATGATTGTTCAAGTTTTGAATGAACACGAACTGAAACATATCGATGAGTTCCACGAAATCCAGCTTTTGATCTCAGACTTCGAAATTCGCCATTTTCTTTTTTATATCGACGAATTAGGCCAAAATCAAGAAGAATCAAAGTGTGTCGATTTGTTTCGCCAATTCCAAAACACATATTTGCTGGTTTAACATCTCGATGAATATAACCAAATTGATGCATATCATGAAGTGCATCAATTGTTTGATGCAAAATTCGACCAGTTGTTGATTTTGATAATTTTCGACATGGACTTGATTTTCGAATTTCACCAATGTTTATACTCAATAATTGCATTACTGAAAAACAGTTATTTTATTTGTATATTAAATTTTTTAGGTTCAAAAAACTCACTGATGAAATTCAAATTTTCAGTATAACCCGAAGCATACAATCTTGGAACATGCGGTTTTCCTTGCATTTTCATCAAAGCTTTCTGCTCCAAAATCATCCGTTTTGCCAATTTTCCTCGACGAATTTTCGGTTCAACTTTGATCGCAACTTCTTCACCGCGTTTTGTATCACTTGCTAGATATATTTCACCATATCCACCTTTTCCAATCAAACCTTGAATTTGCCATCTTTTTTTGAAGACCTCATCGATTCCCAATAATGGCGATGCATCTGGATCCATTTTCTTCATTCGTGGCAAAACCAAATCCGGTATTTTCGAGACTTTTTCCATATTTGAACATGTTTTAGTATTTTGTTGTTGTTGTTGCTGTGCTGTTTCATCCTCTATTTTTGGGGAATCCATCGTTTTCGATCAGCAGAATACAAAAGAATGACTGGTTTTTCGTGGATTTCTCCTTTTTTCCTTCGAAAAAAAATTGGGTTACGTGTTTACGTTTTTAATTATTGAATTGTTAATTTATTACTTAAAAAATTTCAAAATTAAATAAATCAATCAATAATTTTCACCAACCATCCTCGCTTGAATCACTGCTGGAACTTGCCCTGTTGCGATGTCTTCTTACAAAAATCTCTTCTTCTTCTTCTTTTTCATCATTATTTTGTCTGTTTTGTATATGTTCCAATTTATGGCTAAGCAAGTTCATCTTAAAATTTTTCATTTAACTCTGATGATTCTCTAAACTAACCATGAAAACCAAGCCAGTCATATATTCTTTATCACATTTATCTTGAGGAATCGGGTCGATTTGGAACGTTTGACCACAGAAATCAGAAAGCGCTGTCTGAAACACGAATTATTTCCAGATTTTTTTGCAATACAAATATAATACATACCTCATAATCTTCTTTGCATAACATATTTGCTCTTTCATATGCCAAAATCACTCTTCCAATTAATTTTGGACAACAAGTTCGGTACATGTGATTCGCGAGATTATCTGACATTGGTAAGGATGTGTTGATGTTTGGAGTTGTTTCCTCTGCAAATTGAACTTTGTTGAGATCGAATTCATATTGAAACTCACCATTATATTCATTTGCCGCTTCATTCATCTTGAAAACGCACTTTGAAAAGTTTTGAAAAATTAGAAATAAAATTTTGTTTTACAGTACTTCAAGGCGCACACACAAAATCCTTTGGTCTCGCAGCGCACAAAAACTTTTGGAGACTGCTTTTTATTTATTTAAAATTTTCTGTTTTTTTTTTCCAGGAACTTCCGACTGGATACTGCAACAATTTCTCATTGTTTTTTGTTGTTTTCAAGGCCATTGTTTATTTTTGTGTTTTTTTTGCCCCCAAAAACATTTTTCATCGCATTTTTTCATTTAAAAAATCAATTTGTTCGCTCGAAATTTCATTTTTTCCACACTTTTTTTCAAATGATGTGTAAAACAAAACCGTCTGCGTCTCTCATTTTTGTTTATCTTTCATTTTCTTTATCATTTATCATCATGAACTTTTTTCTTGTTCAACAAATCACATTTGATTTGAATTTGTTGCGTGAAAAAATGAATTTTGGTTTTTCTTCCAAATTTAATTTTTTTTCAAAAAAAAACATTGAAAATATAAAACTCTGGTTCTTTTTTAATATGATAAAAATACAATTTTGATTCGATTTTTCATTTTTCCTTTTGCCATATTTTTTCCTATCAGACAGTCAAAAATGTACGAAATAATTCAACCCTACATTCCAACTGGCGCTTTCAAAGATGCTCTAATTTATTATTCTACAGTAATCCTTGTCTGCCAATTAGGAAGATATATTTGCGATAAAACACTATCCAAAAAATCGCGTTTTTATATTTTAGCCATCGAATTTTTCGGAACATTACAAGTCACTACAACTGTCTATGAAAATGGTGAGATTTTTTGGGTTCACAGTATTTTATTAATTGCTCATTTTAAAATTAGCCCTAAATAAATTGTGAACAATTTCGTAGAATTAAAAAAATCTAGAAATTCTTCGCAGTTTTTGGAAAGCCGGATATATATTTTTCATTTCTTGGTGGTCTATTTTCCGCGCTTGAAATTTCCACGTCAGCATGACGTGGCAATTATTCATATTTTCGGACCCGGAAAAAAATGACTCATGAAAATTTAAAAATTTCAGTTTCTGGAAAAAAATAACATTTTTCATTCGAAATGCAGAAAACTTTAAACTTTTAAAAAGAAAATTCCGTGGTTTATTGTATAACTCAATTTTATTTTTTGAAAATTTCGAAAAGTGGGTTCACTTTAACCTCCCGGCAAAGTGTCTAAATGTGATTCTGTTACTTTGTCCGTTTTAAACTAACGAAATAAACCCGTCAAAAAGGGTTTTCGAAAATAACTTTCCGGAAATCACCAATTCCAAAAATAAAGGCTCTCTTTGAACGAAAAAAATCGTGCGTGCCACAGTGACCCTCCACCGGCACACTTGAGCTGGTGGCAATGCTGTGAAGGTTGAAATGAGGTATTATTTATGTTCAAATCTTGTCATAACCACGTTCGGCTATGTTTGTGTCAAAAAATATTGAGTTTTGATCTTTTGAATTTCCCGGGGTGGACTGTGAAAGTTGTAACACTATTTATGAAACACCCTGTACAGTAATATTTTTTGGCTCAATTTTTGAAAAGTTTCAGAAGATTTTAACAAAGAATAATTGGGAGGTCTTCCTGAAATCCAAAAACTGCGAGAAATTTCGAAACCCCTTATTTTTTCTTTACCAATTTTCAGCCGTAATCGACATTTACTTGGGTCGAAAATGTTTTGCCCTAACACTTTTCATAATGGGTATCTTATTCGCTTATTATAATCGTGGAGCATATTGTGGACCATTTATGCCAATTGAACAATTCTATTACAATAAAATCAGTCTTTCACATTTCGTCCAACTTCTTGCCGCCCAATTTTCCGCTGGTTATATTTCATATCGATTTGCAAGAACAATTTGGCTCCAAGCCACAATTCAATCAGAACCACATATTAATATTGTTGGAATTTATGAACAATGTGCCTTTAATCATCCAGTAAGTTGGAGTACTGTAGGAAGAGTGATTTAGATTTGTTTGAAAATTTTTAGTATCACATCTACCTTCATCTTTTATTCGAACTTGTTGGAAGTTTTACAATTCGTCATGTTTTAACTCGCTCAACAAGTTCAACTTTTTCCGCATTTTTCATGGCTATGGTTTTCACTGGAGGTTTGTAATGGGATCTTTCCGATTCAAAAATGTGTTTTTTTCGATAAAAAAATAGTACGCTGTTGGTTTTGAGTTTCCCAATCTTCGAATTTTTAGCCTTATTTTAACAAAAATTATAATTCCCTTAAAACTAATTAGTTAATCAATTCAATTAATTTTCAGTAGTCACTTTCGTTGGTGACCAAGCTTTGGATCCATTAATTGCCACCACACTTTTCTACGGTTGTCGTGGATTAGACTTCCAACATTTCATTCTAGTTTATTGGGTGAGCCATTCACATAGTTGAATTGATTAATTCTTTTGTTTTTTTTCAGATTTCCCCTGTAATTGGATGGCTTTTGTCTGCTCACATCGATTCAAAAGCAGTTCAACCAAAGAAATCGAAAAAGAAGACTAACTAATAAAAATGCATGATTTTAAATAATAAATAAATAAATAATGTTTTAATTTTGAAAATATCAAAACGTGACCTCTTCCAATTTCTGCCATATAAAAACCGCCTGAAATCGCAAGAAAATCATAAATTCCTATAACTCGCCTTACAATTCGACGAACGAAAAAAACTAGCAAAACGAAATGAGCGACTCGACATCTGTATCAACTAGCGATTATTCGACAGCATCCGCAGATCAAACATCCAGATATTCGAGATCTGCTTCGAGTGAGTTTGAAAGTAGAGAGATAATCTAAGCTTGGATGTTTTGGGATTGAGCTCTTTAGATCTCATAGGAGTCTTTTGAAAATCGTGAGCCTTTGAGATTCTATTTTTTCAGGTGCATCTGGAAGATCGACTAATCCATCAAGATCATCATCTCGTCATCGAAGTCTGAAAAGAAAGAGATTATCGTGTCCAACTCGTTCTACCCGTTCTTCCCGCTCCCGCTCCCGCCCTCGTTCTCTTTCCCGTCCCCGTTCTTCGCGTTCTCGTCCACGTCTTCTTGTTTCCGCTTTCAAACCATGTCAAGATTCCGAAACCAACGATCAAATTCGCGGATTTTTGAATGGTTATTCAAGCTCAGAACAATTTGAATGTTTTACTGTCAAAATTGATGGAATGCCATTTGTTGCTGTTTCATTGATGAATGCTGACAAAGAATTGAGAGATAAATATTGGCAAATGCCACCGCCAACACCAATGAGACCATCCAGAAATTGTGAGTTGTGCTGGGATTTTTAGCTATGAACGGGAAATAACTACAGTAAAAAAGTGTTTTTTTTTTAAATCATATTGAAAAATTTCCGATCACGCCCAAACAAAAAAAAATAATTTTTCTTTAGCTGAAAATCGTCCACGCGACAAATCTTCAAGAATTTCAACTGGCGAAAAATCGCGAAAATCAGTTCGATTCCCTGATGAAAAAAGATTAAGCGACGAAGAAGTCGAACGAGTTTTGGATGGAATTGTTCAACAACGAAAAAGTTATTCGGATTTGTGGAAAGATCGAGAAAATGCACAATGAGCAAGAGAGATGATCGTATACCTGAATGAATACATTTTGAATTTTCTATTGTTCTCTGTGAAAATTTTCCGGGAGCAATTTGATAAAAAAACGTTGGGTTTTTGTGATAAAAAGGAAACAAGAGTATCATAAAATCATTATTATTTTTTTCAATGATGATTTTGCATGTTCTAATTTTTGCTCTTTTTGTGGTTTCATCATCGGCTGACAAATGTGCTGATTGTTTAGCTAATGGAAAACAGTGAGTCAGGAAAAAATATGGGGTTTCCAGATTTTTCGAAAAAAAACATAAAGGGGTTTAAACATTGGCCCAAAAACTTTGTGACATTTGGAAAGATTCAGTTTTTTTATTCCCAAATTAAAATACTCCAGAAAAACATTTCAAGAAAATTCAAAATTTCGAAACCTTCTTGTAAGAAAATAATTTCTCATCGTTATCTAATTTTTCTAGATTTTTCAAAATGAATTATTCTAAAATTGCCACATCAGAGGTCACAATTACGTGAAATATTACAACTTTTGAATTTCTCGAATAACATTTCTACAGTAATAATTGACTACAGTAATTCCTATCGGAGCAAAAATGAAACCCTTCTTATTTTCAGCTGGTGTGTTACAGTAGGCCAATGTGGTTTCTCTCCTTGTCTAACTACAATCACCAAAGCTCTCAACTGTCCTTCTCTTCCCGACAAAGCACATGCCTACAATGATACGTTTGCTCGAACAAAAATAATTGTGACAAATGCTGCCAGTTATACAATGACTCCACAAAAATGTTTTGAGTGAGTTTTGGGAACATTTTTGGGATTTTCAGAAAATCAAGCAAACATTTATGAAAATAATTTTTGAAAAAATTTGGGAAAAATGAATTTTCCTAATTTTTTAAAAATAAAAATGTTTCCCTCACAATCAAATCCTATTTTTCTCCATTTTCAGTAGCCAGATGTCAACAATGAAAGTGTCAAAAATCATCAACGTAAATTGCGATCGTTATGGTCCCGAAGCGAAATGTTTCAGCTTTACCGCAGTTGACACTGTTCAAAAAGTTCTTTTGATCACATTCCGTGGAACGATTGGAAATACACAACTAACAGAAGAGATTCTAGACTTTTTCCAGTAAGAGTTTCTCAAAATTTACATTTTCAAAGGTTTTTTCTAGCGGCAAAAAGCAATTCTTCGATTCTGGAAATGTTTTCGAGTATTTCTACGATGCTTTTCTTTTCCAATGGAATGGTGGAATGCAACAGGATTTGAGAAAATTGAAATATCAATATCCAGACTATGAATTATGGGTGGGTGTTACAGATTTACCCTAACTGGATTAATCTTCACCCAAACAATTTCCAGGTAACTGGTCATTCAATGGGCGGTGCAATAGCTTCAATCGCCGCTTCTTATGTTGTTAAAATCGGGCTTTTCAATGCGGATAATATCAAACTAATCACTTTAGGTCAACCAAGAACTGGAGATTATGAATATGCGAAATGGCATGATGCCACATTTAAATATTCCTTCCGTGTTGTTCATCATCGAGATATTGCTGCGCATATTCCACCAATGGAAGGACAGGATGAATTATTCCATCATCGGACTGAAGTTTGGTATGTTTAAGAGCAACAGTCATTTTCTGAAACTATTTTATAAAAAAAAACAACACATTTTTTTGGATGGTAAAGGACTTTGGAAAAAACTGTAGCAGATGAAAATTCAAACTTTCAAAATGATTCACGAAATAAAAAACGTTTTGTTATTTCATGAATCAACGCACAATTTTTAAATCAGAATTAGTTTCCGTTTAAAAATATGTTTTCCTCAGGTACAACAACAATATGACAATCGGTCAACCCTACGAACTTTGTGCCGAAGCTGATGGTTTATATTGCAGCAATCAACAAGTTGATCTAAGTCAAGAAGACCATTACTATTATTATGGAATTCATTTTGTTGATTGGGGATTGGCTGGATGCCCAAATATTTGATTTAATTTTATATAAAACTTTTATGGAAAAAAATACAACTAAAATTTGAAACAGGAAGCGAATATATCACAATTCTCTTGAAACTTCTTTTAAAAAACGCTTACTTACATTCATTATTTTTGGATTGTTCACGAATACTTTGCGGTTTACCATATTTAATAGTTCCCCATGTTTTTGGAATCGAAATCGGAGCAATAAGCCTGAAATTTATTATAATGTTTTTTTTGAAAATTCAAATTTAAAAACTTACTGTTTTGTGATAACTCCTTCATTGCTGAAAACATTCAAACTGTTTCTTTTGATCTCGAAATTTGGGCTTATAATTATTGGCATTTTCTTTTTCGGTGGAACAGTTTCGACTTCTTTGTTGGTTGATTCTGAGGAGAATACTCTTCTGGAAAAATACACTTTTGAGATTTAGATTTTTCCAAGAAAAAAAGCGTACGTTGAATTATATTTGATCTGTGCAGAAGAGGATCTATCCAAAACTCCTTCAACTTGTGATTTTTGAATTCTGAAAAAAAATTGACTTTTGAAAAATAATGAAAGTATTATTTTTGAGATATAATTCGAAATGTTCAAGTCAAATTTGAGAGAAAACATGCGGAACAAAATTTAGAGTTTCGGCTTCAACTCTTTCGAAAACATTTCGACAAAAGAATTGAAATTCACCCAAAAATTTATGAGGTAGCAAATTTATTTTTCAATAACTTCGAGAAAATAAATTCGATTTTTCGAAAGTTGAGATTTAATCTTGTTATTTCAAAATGTTTGACTTTTTGGAGTTATCAATCCTCCCAAAAACTTACGAAGCTTTGGAATCTTCTTCCTGATTTTGCGTATGATCGGAATCTTTACTAGAAGTTGATGGAATCGAAAAATCAGTCAATTCCGGCTTGATTTCAGATGGAACTTCGATAATTTCCTCTTTCACATTCGATGGCCTGAAAACCACAAAAATCAGAAAATTTCAAAATATTTTCAACTAACCCTGGTATATTATCTTCTTCCACATTCTCATTCTTGATTTCTGGTTGTTTTATCAAAAATGGGGTCAAATCAAGTTTCGCGTTCTCCTGGACTTCAAAATTATAACAATTTTCCTCCTCTTTATCAGTTTTTCTTTTTCTAAGCACTGGAATCGTAACAGTTCCCAATTCATTATAATTATTGTTATTTTTCAAATAATGTTTGGAGAATCCTCTTCCGCGAAAAACTTCCATTGGAGATGCAATCAAAAGTGTTCTATCAAACTCAGTTTTTGTCATTATATCATGATTTCTCATAAATCTTCCATGTTCTCCAAAATATTGTTGAGCATCAATTGAACAAGCAGGAATTGGCAGGAATAATCTGACGAGACGTGAAAGTATTTGAAACTGGAAATAATTGTCACTCCACCATGACACGGAATCCACGATAGATTTCCGATCTTCGAATGAGTTGATATAACGTGTGATTTCTTTGTGGATTAATGTGTGTTGTGATTCATTTGAATATCCCGAACTCATCAATTCTGAAAATATTTGGCATCGAAAAAATATTTAAAATCGAACATCAAAAAACGATCGTCGTTTTTTTTATTATTAGAAATTACTAAAACTTCTAGGCGCTTATTCTTAGGTTTTATCAAATTCAATTCAGTGCTATGAAAAAGTTCTTTTTTTCTTCAAAATTCAAACTCACTTCTTCCAACAGTTAGCACAGCCAATCTCCAAAAATCACTATCAAAAATTTCCAAATCAAAACAAAATCTCGGATCCAAAAAAGTCGCCATTGCATATTCTCCATTTTTGAAATCCTTTGTGAAAAAATCCAAATGTGTCGTAAACACTTTTTCAATTTTCATTCTTATCAAAAGATCAGGACAGCTTCTGAAATGTAAATAAATATATATTTCAGTCAATGATTTTGATTCAAAGAAAACTTACATTTTGATGACTTTTCGGATCTTTGAAATTTCCGGAAGAATTTGAGAAATTGAGCTGTTGAGTTTCGAAAGTTCTCCAACACTTTCGTACAAATGTTGAAGAATTTCTTGAAGAGTAATAAGTTGGTGATAGTGGAAATCGTTATTTTTGACATTTTGATATCTTTTGAGAAATTTTGATATATTCAAAATCAAGTGGTGCTGGAACAAGAAATATTGGTTATGACGTGGCAAATTTATAAATTTTCAGAAACCAACATTTCTCATAACATCCGCCAAAAATTCCGCAACATCAGTCCAAGTTTTCAACTCGAGGTTGACCGGAAAATCATAAGTCTTGCCATGCGACTTGAAAAACTTGTCAATCTTAAATCGATATTCTTTATCGTATTTCACAGCAAGATAAAACTTTTGCAAATATTCGACAGCGTTTTTGAATTCCAGAATATTTAGAATTGCGTCAGCGAAGAATGTGATATATGTGAAATAGCAAATATAAGTTCGATCTGATATATTCTTATTAATACAGTGTAGAGAAATATTGGGTTTTGATGTGATAATTGTTGGAAAGCGAATCAGTTCCGAATTGAATTGATTGGCCGCAGTTCGAATTACATTGAAAATTTCAGCGAGCCTGAATCTCATATATCACTGTGTTTTTTTCTAATAGAAAAATGCAATTTCGAGGAGACGCAGACACTCGCTGGTCTCGACGCGCTGTGTGTCTGCCACACACTATTTCTCTCCCTTTTTCGGCGAGAGATTTGTCTGCACACGTTAAAGTCTGCGTCTCCCTCGAATTGCAAAAAAAAATACAGTGATATTTGGGAAAGCTGCGAAAAATGAACCGCTGTGCTAACACCGTGACGCAAATGTGCACATTTGGCAGCTCTTCAAGTGCAGCAATGTTGCGCTAAGGCGGTGGGGCAGATTAGTTTCTCCCCCGGGAGAAATGGGGAGAAAGAGGAGAAAATTGGTGCAGCAACGCTGGGAGGAAGAGGAGTTCCTGCCTTTTCTCCTCCTACAGTATCCGGCTCATCGTGTCGAGACCATTTATCGATAAGACCGATATAGTTCCGTATTTCGACTCGATTAAAGGCGCAGAGATTTTCCAGGAAGGGTCTCGGCACGATACGGTTTGGGAGAAAAGGCAGAAACTCCTCTTTCTTCCCGCGTTTCTGCACCACTTTTCTCCTCTTTCTCCCCATTTCTCCCGGGGGAGAAACTAATCTGCCCCACCGCCTAAGGCTCTCTAGTATTTATAGAAAAATAGCTAACTTACTCCAAACCTTCAATCTTCTTCAAATGCACAACATGTGACTTTGTTCCCTTTTTTACAAAATAATGAAATGAGAAAGCTAGAAATGTATCTTGTCCATTTTCAACAGTATCAACAGTTACAGCAATCGGTTGAACACTTTTATTCTTATCGTCATCTTGTTTTTTGATCTGAAAAATTATATTTCTTTTTCTTACAAAAATCATGATCCAAATTAGAAACTGACGAGTTAACTCACCAAAATCATATTCGAAACATTGTTCAATGATCTTTCAATTTCAACCGGCGGCGGTGTTTTATAATTTTGATTTATTGTAAATATCATGTGTTGAAATGCTGGATCTCGAACTGTTTCAGCAGGTAATCCAAATTTCGTTAGAAACTTGCAAATCATCAAGTTCGAGTTCATCCTGGAATGGGCGGTGAAAAATAGAATTTTCGGGGGAAATTCGCAATAAAGTGGGCGGGGCTTAATCGCAATCCTGGCACACATTTCTAAAAACCGTGCCAGGCTTGCTAAAATTGTGTGCGCATGTTGCAAAATTTATTTTGCGGCACACATTTCCGAGCCTGAAATTTTGAAAAAAAATTATCGCGCTCTATTGAAAATTTCTGTATTTTCTAATTATCAATAGAGCGCATTTTCCATTAACAAAAAACAGGCAAAATTCTTATTTCCGAGTATAATAATACAATAAAAAGTGTGTGTCGAGAAATGTTGAATATTTCGAAGAAAAGAAAAAGTAAACTTGGGAAAGGGGAAAATTAAAGAAAAAAAGGGGAAGCGTGCTAAAAAACTGCCTGAGGAAGAAAAAAAACGAAAAGGAATTTTGAAATCGGGAGTGGGGATATAGAAAAAGAAGAGAGGAATAGAAGGTAATTTCGAAAAATATACATTGCACTCAATATGAGATATATTATACAATTTAACAAAAAAAAAGAAGAATTAGTTTTGAGAGTATGGTTGGGGAAATCAAGGGGAAAAAGAGGAAAATTGGAAAAATTGACACCTACCTCGGCAGAATAACAATCAAACCGTACTGTTCGTTTTTCAGCGAAGGAAACGCGCTCCAACTACATACCGTAGTTTGCTTTTTTTGCCGACCCAATTTTTTTCATTTTTTTTCCGTTTTTTCTTGTTTTTTCCTCTTTTTTCCCCAAAAAAGAAGCAATTTTGTAATTTTTCTGCTTTCAGAAGTTGGCAAAACTCGAATTATACTTATCTTCCAAGTTTGCCCGAACAAAATGGTTTTTGGTAGCGATTTATGGATTTTTTTCGATGGAATTCGATGTTTCGATCGAAAAAGTGTTATAAAATCGATTTTTGGAGTGTTTTGTAGTCGCAGTTCAATTCAAATCGAAGGTTAGTTGTTTAGTTATGTATTTTCTATGACAATGATGCAATTTTCAGGTTGTTGATTGAAAATTAGTGATTTTTGCGGTTTTCATCGCAATTTTGAAATGAATGGCGATATGTTATGGATAATTTGCTCAAAAATGCCTCAAATCAATCAATGTGCTATTCAAATGATGCAAGTGCACATTAGTGACAAAGAAAACAACTTCTCAACAAGATTTATGCGAAAAAGACATCGGTTCGCTCGGAGTTTTGATAGAAATGATGAGGAAGTCGGGTTTTTTTGGTCGAAAATTGTGATTTGTCACTAATTTAATCTATTTTCTTGATTAATTTTGTTGATAAACTGTTTAGTTTTTGTTTTCCAACTAGTTATATATCGTTTCCAACCGAAATAAGAAAATTTCACTTTTTCTATGCTCATTTCTGTCCAAATGCACCAATTTTAAGTGAAAATGGTCAGGTAAAACCTTTTCAACTCAGTAGTTTCCACAATAACCAATTTCCTCATTTTTCAATTAGTGGAAATGCCTTTTTTCGCATGAAAAACAGTAAAAGAATAAAAATTATTGTTTGAATGGCCGCACAAAAATGCGTTGTTTATCAATGGGGCGCGTTTGGCCGCGTTTCCTTCGCTGGCGAACGGACAGTATTTCAACTAAATATTTTTTGAAAAAAAATAAATAAAAATTGGAGGAAAAACGTGGATAATATAATACAACAAATTTTAAGAGGGAGGCGGGGCAAAAAGGCACTATAAGACTAAATTTTGAAAAAAAAAATGAAAAAACTCGGTTTAGTGATAAGTGTGACTAATTAGAAGAAATTCTGCGAACAAAAAAAATGGAAAAAAGTGGAAAAATAGAAAAAGGATTACTGTGGACAATTTAAAAGTGCCGAAAATTTGTTGTTTTGTAAATGTGTCAGCTCCTTCTGAAAATCGATGTTTCAAAATTTTTGAATTAAAAAAAATTGGGACATGTTTTTCAAGTGAACTTTTCGGAAAAAAATTCGAGAGCTTTAAACATTTTGATAAAAGTTTCCGACGATTTCAATCTTGGGAATTCACAATAAAACTTTCGAATACATTTTTTAAATCTGTAATTCTCGGGGCAAATGTTTAAAATTGTAATTTTATTGTTGACTACTGTCAAATTTCCATTAAAAAATTCGAGCAAACTCAAAATTCAAAAGAATGTTCCAAATTGTTTGTTTTAATAATCAAATTTTCCCCAAAACCTCTTTTCAAATTTCTCACCTTTCTTTCCTTTTTCTTATCCTTCTTTTTCTGATTTGTCGTACTTGGTGAAGCCGCGGCCGCCTGTGTGCTACTATTCTTCGAATTCTCCTCAACTTTCTGGCTTTCTGGAGCAGCGGTTTTCACAGTTTCCACTGGTGGTTCGGGAGCAGTTGAAATTGGCTCAGCCGGCGGACTTTTCACTTCTTCATTCTTTTTCGAATCATTTTTCGATGCAAGTCGTTGTTTTTGTGGGGCGGCTCCTCGATTTTGTGTTGCCGAATTACTATTTCCCGCTTTTTTCGGGACAATTGCTCCTCGATTTCCAGTCGGTGGTTTTCCATTTTCACTTCCCGAAAAACTCGGTCGCCGGTGGCCACCAGAATAATTCCGATGGAATTTTCTGAAAAATAAGTTCTTGGCAATTAATTGGTATATTTCTCTAATTTTCAGATTTTCTCCAAGAATAAATCGTGGCTTATGACGTGGAAATCAGTCAACAATTCCAAAAAAAAAAAAATAAAACTCACCCATCTTTCTGCCGCCGATTTTCTCCATCATTTTGACTTTGATTTTGGTCAATTTGTCCAACAGTCGCACTTTTTTGCAAAATTCCACCTTTTGGAACATATGGTTTGTTGTTTGGTCGAATTGGTTTTCCTCCAGTTTTTTGTTGTTGTGGAATAATTGTTGTTGGTGGTGGTGGAGGAGGTGTCGAATCATTGCTTGTATCTTGATTTGTTGGGGGATATTGATATGGATCAACTGGCGGAGTTGAACATTCGTCATCTCGTTGTTTATCAGTGTCAGTCGTTTCGCGTTTTTTGATTCTGAAAATATTCTATTGTTTTGGAAAAATTTCAGTCTTCAGCTCGATTTTTTCTTGAGAAAAAAAGCATTAGATTTCCGCCCAAACCAGATCTTCTCCAAAATAACTTACGTAACAGTTCCAGGAAGTGCTCCTTGATCAAACGACGGCCTTCTTTCTCCATCATTCTGACTTTGATTCGAATTCGAACTTGTTTTCTTCAACTTTTTCGAACTCCGACTATTACTACTATTTGTATGATTATGACTCGAAGTATTTTGTTCTTGATGTTGTTGTTCATCATTTTCATTCAAGTTCAAATTCGACTGTTTTGCCGCCTCTTTTTCAGCTCGTTCTTTTTCCGCTTGCCGTTTTTCAATTTCCAATAACTTGGTTTGTGTATCAACTGGTTTTGCATCTCCGAATGGATTTGCCGAGACTTTTCGTTGAATTGGTTTCGGAACACCGGCTTCGTCGATTGACATTCGAGAACTTGTTCGGGAGAATTGATCGAAATTCGTGGAATGTGATTCAGTTCGACTTCTTGCGCTGGAAAATTGAGATATTTGAGAATTTAATCTGTGACTTATTTTTTAAATGAAAACTAATAATTAAAAATCTTCAGGGATTCATTAAAAATCATATTTTCATCGAAATATCCAGATTGGAAATGCTTTCACTTCTTCACACGTTTTCCAAAAATTAAAAAATGCTATAAATTGAAAATTTTCAAGCATTGCTCATGTTAATTGGATATTTCACAAAATGTTGACTTACTTAATAGATTGTGGTTGTCGTTGTTGATAATCATTATTCCTACTGTTATTATTGCTGTGTTGATAACTTCCACTTCTTTGTATCGGACCTCCTTGATTCTCATATCGATTATCCCTATATTGATGTGGAACTGGTCCACTATTTTGTCGATCATAATTTGGATGTCGCGGAGCTTTGAAATTATTTCGATCATTGTGATAATTATTCTGATGTCCACCTCGATAATTATTATAGTTTTTTCGATCATTATGAATTCCACCAGCTGGAAGAGTTCCATAGTGATTTTGTTGATACCGATTGTCACGATAGCTGGAAAATTAAAGATAAAGATCTGACTGGCGTGGCAATGTTTTGAAAAAGTGAAACATTATAATGATAACTCATGTTTACAGTTAGATTTTAAAAATCTTTTCTAAACTTAAAATTTATAAAATTCCCGCTCCCGCTCATAAAACCCAAAAATTCACTCACTTCTTATCATAATTTCTCGGTAGTTTCTCGCTGTTCAAACTCGATTGACTATTATAATGACTTCCTCGATAATTATCATTTTGATACCTTCGATTTCCACCTCCATATTGATTCTGATTATTATATCGATTATGACTATCATGACTTCCATAATCACTTGATTGTCTTGCTGAAATCTTTCCAGCCATATGATTTCGTAATGGGAAAACTTTTAGTATCGATGCTTGGAATTCGGTGTCATTTCTCTCCAACGCTTCCAATAATCCGATTTTTGAATGAAATTCGAATTCGGCTCTCGCTTTTTCGGGTCGAAATGAGAAGGTTTTTATATTCGAATCGCCGCCGAAAAAGTAGAAAATTTCCTCTTTGTTATGATTTATTGAAATGTTGGTGACTTGTACTCTGAATGGTGGATCATCTGGAACAAATTTGCGCTTTTCAGGTGATCTTGAGCTCGATTCGCCGTTTCCTGCTCCATCAATTTCATCGGTTCCTTCATCTTCATCTGCACTGACTTCGATGAATTGCTGGAGAAAAGAATTATTTGAATTTGGGGTTTTTTAATTGATCAAAGGATTCGGAAATTTCTTTAGTTTCTGATTTGAACTGAGAGCTTCATTGAAAATCAAAAACTATTCTCGCCAAAAAAGTTACCTCTTCTTCATTTTCTTCTTCCATCAATTGAGCCCATGATCCAATTTGGTGATTCATATCAGCCAATTTTTGATCCACCTAAAAACAAAATGTTTTTTTTTCAAAATAAAAATAAAGATTTTCGAAAAATTTCAAGGTCACGTTCACGCGTGTTCCAAACCAAAAATGATTCAAATTCAAATGTTTACCTGCAGAGTCTGTTGTTGATCGGAGGGACCGCCAGAATCTGCAGGTTGTGTCACAGACATTGTAAATGCCTTTTTGTTTGATAAATGTATGTTTTGCGTAGAGTTCTGCAAAAGTAAAAATGAGGTGAAACAACGAGGAGGTAAACGAAAAAATGATAAGTTTTTCTGATAAAAAACTCAAAAGTCTAACTAAATCGACAAAAACGCCTATGAGTCAGCTGAAATATTCGAAATTTCAGACAAAAAAAATCGAATTTTCCAGAAAAAATGAAACTGATAGTATAAACTTTCGAAATTCACAATCTCTGTCAATTTTTTTTGCAGCCACCACCAAATGTCCGCAAAAAGTGGTCAGAGTGCAGAGGAAGAGTACACCAGAGAGTATGTAAATAAGAGAGGGTGGAGGAGATTGTCTGTTTGTCTGACGGGCTGTTGGCCAGCAGCCAATTTATATGATGAGAAGAAGAACGAGAAAAAAGAAGGAGAAGGAGGAAAAAAGAAAACGGAGGTCTTCTTATTCTTTGTTGTTTTGGTTATTGTTGTTGTTGTGTTGTTTTTGTTGTGAATGTAGAAGAAAAAGGGACATCGACAGAAAGCGGAATACCGCTAGGAAACAACTTTTGAAATCGAGAAACATTGATAAGTTCTAGAGAGAAAGGTGTTCGGAAGAAACTTATCAAAGTCCAAAATATCTTCTTAGATCGGACCACCTTCAGGTGTGTGAGATGTCACCGGAGAAGTACAATACCAGTTAATAGTTTTTCACGCGGAGTGAGATTCCGTGTTCAGTTTTTGCAGAACACCAATCCGAAGAGCACAATAATGAGCCAAAAGTCAAAAAAGTTCAAAACTCGTGTTGGAATAACTTTTATCAAAATTTGAAAATCTCCGGACACACACTTCCCTCCCTCGTGTGGTCCGTCATAATTATTGTTTGAGTCGGACAATCTTCGATTTTTGCAGAAAAATGTTGAATCCTTCCCAAAAAATCTGACCACCTTATGAAAGCATTAAATTCTTTGGTGAAACAGATACTTTCAGAAAGTGCTCTGATTTTTTCGGGTTTGATACTGAATTGTTCTTGAAAAATCAAAGCTTGTGCGATTCAATCAATGGTCCAATTCAGATATCTTGACAATAAATTTGAATTACGCATACTCGAAAGACTTACAGGGTTTGAAAAAAAAACAATTATTTTGAAACAGTGATTCTCGAATCCAATAAAACTTTGGTTTTATCACGGAATACATTATTTCTGCACAAAAAATTCGCAGGTGTCACTCAAAACAGATGGACATTTGAAAACGAACGATCATTTTGTATTCTACAAAAAACATGTGATCAATGGCAAAGTTTATATTTTTCGCGAGGCGACGGAAAACGAAATGAATAATTGTTTATTTTCAACAAAAATCTATTCGTTCAGAACGTTTGAAACAAAAAACAACTGTTAGTTGACCTGAGATAGTTGGAAATGATTTGGCTTTCAAGATATATCACATATTTTCGAAAAATGTATATTTTCCAACTCGCATTATTCTCAAAAATCCAGAAGTTAATTCCCGGTTGCGCATGATGAGTTTTGTCAGTGAAAGTCGAGAGAAAAAAACTTACTAAACCGGATACTCACCTCAACCAACTATAGAACATAATTCAACCAGTCAGGTCTCCTATTACTCCTACTCCTATTATTCATCATTTCTCTATATTTTATTGTACATAATATTCAATCCGCCTGTTACGCAATCGATTTTCCCTTTTCGAAATAAATATGATCAAAATCTCCTCGATAATCTCATTGATTTTTCTAATTTCCGGCGTTTCGCCAACTCCTTCAGTTTGGTCATGTCCACTTATGGGACAATTTGCTCTAGGAATGCCAGTTGGCGAAGAGTAAGCTTTTAAAAGGTTTCCACGTGAAAACCCATATTTTCAGCTGTCCTACCGATTCGTTCATTCATTATTATTCTTGTTGTGATGACAATCCATTTCAATGTTGTTTTCACTTTGAAACATGGGCAATGTAAGTCAGACTTTCCTAGGAACCTCAATAAACCGGAAGAAAAAAAAACGAAAAAAAAAGAAAAAAAATTAAAAATGAGAAATATTACTGTCGTCAAAAAAGTTCACGTGTTCGCGTGTTCGCGTGTTTTCACAACACACAAATTACCGTACTCCAAAATATATTTTTTTGTTCTTTTGAAACTATATCACGTTTCAGCGTGGTTTTCGGAATAACAGTATTGGTTGTGATTGTGGCAAGTATGTTCCTGGCTGGAAAATTGCTAATGAACTCAAATTTCGTCCAAAAAACAGAGCAACGACGATGAAAAACGAAATATTTATTGATTGACATAAATTTATTGTGTGCACCCGTAATTCAAATCTACATAAATCTATTCTACTCATATTCAAATTAAATATGTTTTAAGGTATTTCAAAATCTAATTAATTTCATCGGATTCAAATTAAATTAGAAGTGTCGTTTCAAATGAAGTGATAAATGATCACTGCGAGCAAAAGTCCGTGAACATTGAGCACATTTGAATGGCCGATCACCGGTATGTTTTCGATAATGACGTGTCAATTCATCAGATCTGGCAAATCGCCAACCACAAGTTGGCCAATCACATTCATATGGTTTTTCGCCTAGAAAAAAAAACAGTTTTCGTTGAAAGAAATTTTAATTTCGCGCCAAAGCACGAATTTTTCAAAACCTGAATAGGCTTCTCTCAACTAACCTGTATGAGTTCTAAAATGAGCTTTCAAATGACTACTTTTTGTATAAATCTTCTCACATCCTGGATGTGTACATTGATGTAATCTCTTATCTTTCGAAGATTCCGATTCGGTTGTTGAAGAACTCGGAGAAGGTTCACAATTAAGAATAGAATCATCAGGTGGTTCTAAAGTCATTCTTGAATGTTCATTCCTCGCTTCTTCTATCAAACTTTGAACTCCTTCCATTTTCGCTCTCACCGCACTTAATTGATCTCTTATTTTAGATGGATCTACTTTTCCATTTATATCTGGTTGAACAGCCAAACAACTTGCAGCTGTTAATTCATCAATTTGTCTTTGAACATCAATTGGATCAAATCGTGAACAACTATTTGGATGAAATATGAAAGAAGCTGCAGAAGAAGATATTGATGATGGCAAATCAGAAGTGGAAGATATTGATGAATCAACTCGAACAGTCAGTGGATCAATTGATTCTAGTCGAAAATCATTTCTCATTTGTTTTTTAATAACTGGACTTGATGTTGGACTATCCATATCAGCATCTTCTACAATTATTGCATCATCATCTTCTTCTTCATCATAATTTTGTTGATGTCCAGAATCGATAGAACTCGAAGATGCGATATCGAAATTTGATGCAGAATGAATTAATCGAATTGGAACATTTCGAACAGTTCCTGCTGATGATTTTCGTGAATCTGAATCCAGAATATTCGAAATAAGGTGAGAAGTGTGAGTTCTTTGAGTCACAGGGATGAAAGCACTTTTCACATCCAAATCTCGAAAAGCTGCACCGAGGGCAGTTGTGGGAGTATTGAAACCAGAGAATGAAGTGAACGGTTCTGGAAAAAGATTATATAATGATTTGTAGAAGATTTGGCCAATTTTCAATGGAACCAAGGTGACTTTTCAGTTTTGAAAATCAGGTCTAATTTTAAAACTTTCAACATTTTTATGATAAACTTTGAGTTGAACCAGTTTTTCATGTTGAAAAAATGTATGCTCCCGATTCAAAACTTCCCAAATTTCTGACTCACTTTGTGACTCGGCAAAAAAATCATTCTTGATTTTTTCGATTCTGTCAAGTGAGCTCAAAGTTGTGGTTGGTTGAAATAGTGATTGAGTTGACTGATGTCGCACTGTATACGGGGAAAATGCTGTTGGATGATGAGAATCAGAATGATTGAAAATTGAAGAAGATGATGTGGAGGAGGAAGCATCATCAGGGCCAAACTGAACAAAATGGATTTATTTTCTAATTTGCAATTTTGATATACATAGATCATTTTTTTGTTTCTGTTTATAACAAAATATTACCTAAAGGATTAGATAGGCAGAAAAATTCAAACTTTAATTTTTTGATCTGCATGTGAAACTTCCACATTTAACTTTCTCCTTTTACCTATTCCCAGCTAAAATCTGAACTATGACCCAGACTAATTCGATTCAAATCAATTTATGTTATTAATAACCACAATATCTCTTTTCCTACAGTAATCCACCTCATCATTCTATTTCTATTTCTCTCTCTATGTTTTTGGTTGGGTGTGGTCGACCGGGTCGTCGGCGAACATTTTTGGGCGTTGTCAATTTTGGTTAGATGTGAAGAAGAAAAAGAAAAAAGACATCTGATGATTAAAAAAATAATGATAAAAACTGCGGAAGAATATAGAAAGAGAGAAAGGAAACTCCTAGAAATATTGATTTTTTATGGAGAGAGAGATAGAAAGAGAGAAAGAGAGTACTGTAGAGGGTAGAGGAATTTGAGGAATTTCAGAGTGTACTTTAGGAAATCAGAAGACAGGTTCTGAAAAATATGATTTTTGAAACAGTTTCCCTAAAAGTACAATAAAAACCCAAAATTCACAGTTACTGTAATTATTTTCGATGAAGCCAAGATATTAGAGACATAGAGTAATACCGTACTTGAGAACAATATAAATTCTTGTCCTTTTTTTAATGGAACATTTTATAATTCATAAATTTTGTAACTCACCGTGTCCAACTTTCTCCTTGAAGAATTGACTCTCATCCGTTCATACGATCTTTGTGAATTTGATAAATCCAAAAAATTGTTATAAAATTCAGATCCAAATTGATTAAATGATTGTGTTGCTTCTCGAATTCGACGAGAAACATCCTCATTATTATCATCAATTTTTGAAGAAGAAGATGGTGAAGCGAAGTTATTGTCCTCGGATGTGAAAGATGAAGCTGAAAAAATCAAAGTCTTTGAAGTACTGTATGTTTTTGCGCGGGTATTTGTTTTGTTTTCTGATCAATCTTGATGTTCATGTGATTAGGTTTTCTGATCAGTGATCAAAATCTGGAAATATTTTCCAGGTGATGAAATATGTTTTCTTCTTTTTTGGAAACCGGGTTTGATGGAATTTCCTATCGAGAAAGTTGGAAATTTTTTGATAAATGGTTAACCAAAAGTTGTTTTTTTGGAATAGTGAGGCTTAGAAATCCCCCTCAAATTCCCAAAAACTTTTTTTACTTGACCTAATTGACTTACAAAAGTGAATTTCAAGTTTTTATTTTCTATTGATTTTGAAATCTAATTTGTACCGGAAACGTTTTGAAAATCTTATCAGTGATTTCAGAAAAATCAGTAATTTCGAAACATTTCAATTCAATTTTTTAAACAGAGACTGCTTTTAGGAAATTTTATAATATATAGAATATCGAGTTATTATTAATAAAAAAAATTAAACAACAACTTTTTTTTTCAAAATAAACACTTTGGTCATTTTTTCTATGAAAAATTCTGATTCAAAGCTGAAATTTCAAACCTCTACTCCAAAACCTCAATCCTTACCAGATTCCAAAAAATTTGGCGATAAATAAACATGCGATAATGCTCTTGCTGATGGATCAATCGATAACATTGGCTTATTTGGAATATGAAAAAGTCTCTCCCTCGAAGATCGAATTGAAGATGTTGATGTTGTTGTTGAGGAAGAGGACGAAGGTCCCCCTCCATACATTTTGAAACTGAAAAAATAAGAAAATTGAGAAAAGGAGTGTTAAAAATAGAAAAATAACGAATGAAAAAAATGGAAAATGGCAGATTTTTGTAGTTGAAAATACACTTTTTGTAGTATTCAGAATTGAAAGAACTCTAGTGAGTCTGTAGAAATTATGACGTGTGATAAAGAGGTTTTCAAATTTATGAAGAAATTGTAATTAATACAAATTAAATGCGAAAAAAACTTGAAGAAGAACTTCGGAAAAAAGATTGTAAAACAATATTTTTTTGGAAAATTCAGAACTTTATATTTTTTCAAATAAATTTTTTTTGTGTGAAAGCTTGTGAAAAATTAGTGCTGAGTTTTTATGGCTGGCTTGATCGAGTAAGAATATCTAACCACAAAAATTTTCAATAAAAAAAATCGGACTGAATTTTTTTGATACTACTTTTTGGCGCTAAAGCTACAATAGTCATGGATTATTTAGCGATGAGGCTCCTTTTTGTGATCCTATCCAGAAATCCGATAAATAGAAGTAAATAAAAATGGGTTTGGGGTTGTTATGTTAATTGAATACGGAAATGTGATAAGAAGAAAAAAGGAAAACCGAAATTTTATCATCACATGACTTATCGATTAGAGGAGAAAATGCAAAAAAAATAATGGGCAAAAAATCAATCAATTTTGGCGGAACAAAAGAAAAAAAAGAAAAAGTTTATGTGTGGAGAAGGAGGCAAAAAGGCAAAATCGTTCTTTCTTTTTTTTATTTTTTGCTGTCCTAAACCCGTTTTTTGTCTCCCTTTCTTACCCTTACCAAAAAAAAGAAATAAAACAAATTTTAATTTAAATTTTTTGAAAAAAATAATTTTAATGTTGATGGATTTCTAAAAAAAAGTTTTTCGAATTCGAAAAAAATATGTATAAATCTTTACAGAAAATCTGGGTTTTTGGAACCAAAACTACAGTATGCATGTCTCGCCACAAAACTTTTGAGAAAATTGAATAGAAATTATATTTTTGGTGTCCATGCTACAGTGAACCCTGAATCAATTGGCGCCAAAAAATTATTTTAAAAAATTTGGAGATCAAAAACATTTTCGAAAGTTTTTTTTTGTAAAATCGGAAACAGATCACACAAAAATTAGAAAAAAAAGAAAAGAGAAGAGGATTTTTACGATTTTTGTAATAAAATTTTATGTTTGACTGTAACACTATCAAATCAAATCAATACTTATTAGCCTTTCATACGTCGGTGCATCTCGCTCTATCGAACAAACACGCTCCGCATCGCACGCGACGCACCAAAAAAGCGCACGAGTTCAAACTCGAATTATTTTTCTTTTTTTTTAATTTTCAAAAAAAGGTGTCAAGAGTGAATTCGCTAGATTTTTCCTTAGAAATTCACTGAAATTTGTTCAAATGAAAGAAAAATACAAAGAGAAATATTATTTTATTCAACAATTCCCGTAAAAAAAACCGATTTCAACGACTCACCTGGAGAATCTGGAAAGAAAAACACATGATTTTGAAAATCTCACAATCAGAGCTTTATACATAAAAAATTAGAGAAAACACGAGACAAAAAGCGAAACTTCTGTATTTTTTAATCAATTTCAAACAGAAAATTATACAAAAACGACGTTTTCGAACCAAAATTCCACCACCTCGACAGAAAAATAGCAAATCATTCATATGGTCTTCTCAAATGTCATCATCATAATGTCGGAGCTTTTGCAATTGCATGCAATCGAATATTATCTTCTCGCAGCCTCATTCTCATTGTCAGCTCATTGTCGCAACTTTCTTTTATTTCTTCCCAATTCTCTTCGCTTTTCATCTTCCATCAAATTCATCTCAACTTCGCTTATTTATTTGCTTCCTATCTTCTCGAATCACTTCATCCACCAATGATGAACATCATCCACCAATATTAACAACTGAAATTCGAATTTTCGTTTTTCAATCGATCATTCCAGTCCAAACGCCAGATCTGTTCCTTGTTCTCACAATTCCTTGCGAATTTGCTTTTCAATTGCCATTATTTTCCTTCTTTTGTGCAATCCTCCCATTCCTTTTATCCACCAATCAAACATATCAATTGAAATTCATCCAATTGTTGCTAAAAACTCGCGAAATCGGCAAAAATCTTCGAATTTCTTTTTTTCCGTCGAAAATGGCCGAATTCCTGGAAAAAACCAACTAAAATTTATAGAAAAACTTAGTCTTACCTTCAAATATCACTTTCCAGCCAAATATCAACATTTTGGAGCTTGATTCAATGCAAACTCGTTCAGAAACAAACGAAAAACGTTTCGAAAAAAAGAAAAACAAAAAAGATGGCCGAGTGTGTCGGCTCCTAGGACGCGAAAAAAAACTTTTCTCTTCCATGGCGAGTGCGATAGAGCGAGGTGCACCGATTGGTAAAAGGCTAATAAAAAAGAACAGAAACTTTTCCTAGCTAAAAAATACCGCAAAAATTTCGCGCACTCCCTCCTCCAAGCCACAAAAAATGAGAGAGAAAATATATGTGAAGAAGGAGATGTTTTGGGTGTGGCCGAGAAAGAAAAAAGGCGGTCGCCCTTTTTTTGCCTTCTTCTTCTTCACATCATTATTTATTATCACAATTTCATAGATAGAATTTTATAAATATAAATTTATTTTGATAGCGAGAAATGATCTGAAATTGTTTTTGTTTTTAAATTTTCAGTCAAAAAAGTAGAATTTTTATAAAACAAAGATTTTTGATCATTTAGTTCAGGAAAAAATTTTTCAGTAGATCTTCTAGTTTTTCAATAGATCTGAAGTATTTAAAAGATTACTGTAGACTCACTTTGGATGTTCCTGACTACTGTAGGCTATGATAATTTTTTGTAAGTGAAAAGTATTACAAGGTAACTGTAGATTTCCCGGGTTACTGTAGAATACTGATAAATCTAATCAAAATATTTCAAAAGTTACTGTAGTCTTACTTTAAATTTGTATAGGCTAGATTCATTTTTGATCACCAAAAGTTTCGGTGAAAAATTTAAAAAAAAACGAATCAGTTTTATTTTCTTCAAAAATTATGATAATATATTTCTTATCGGGGAAAAAATCAGGGAAAATGTGACCCGAAAATTCCTCAAACACCTCGTGTCAAAAATTAATCATATTTTTTGGCAGCGACTGAAAAATCGGAAGTCTATGTATTATTTTTGAAAAGTTTTGAGTGATAGGGATTTTAAAGATTCCAAGGATTATTGTAGAGATGATAAAAAGGGTACGGTAGATTCTGAATAACTTTTCTGTAGATCAAAAATAGTTTTAAGAATTACTGTAAGTTCTGAATAAGTCAGTTCAAAAATTGATATTTTGGGCTACTGTAGATCCCTGATGACTTTCAGCAGAGTAAAAGTTATCTAAAAACTATTGTAAGTTTTTCTGCAGATCGAAAACAATTTTCAAAATAAAATAAAAATGTCACCAACACCACAAATAAAAAAGAACTCCCTATACCCAACAAAAAAACGAAGCACAAGAAAAAAAGAAGAAAAATCAAGGAGCCAAACCACTTGAGTGATTATTATATTTGTTGTGTTCTTGTTATCAGTTCAGCCCAGGACAGCCAGCAAAAAAAAAGAAAATATGAATTGAGGTCGGCGGTTTGAAGCGATTGTGGTTGTTTGTTTGAACACAACGTTTTTTTTTTGGATGGGCGGTACGGTACATATTAACACTGGGTGTTCTGGGAATTGCTTTTTTTTTGAAAAAAAAATGTTGGAATTTGAAAAGCACAGACTATTAAAATTTCAGGATAAACGACAGTTTTATGATTAAAGAATTTCGAGAAAATTGTTTGAACTTCTGAAAAATTGCAGTTCATTTTGATTTTTATTTCAATTTAGAATAGCTCCAAATTTTTTTTGAAATTTGAGACGAGCTTTCTGAAAATATGGTTTTCTAATACTAATTTTGGCACTCATGGAAATAGAAAAAAACAATGATTGAACTTTTTGGACTTTTAAAACCTTTGAGGTTTTCTTTATCAACTTTTTGCTCGCCACGGTTTTGAAAAATTATAAATGAAGTTCTAATTTTTTAAATTCCCGTAAAAATCCTTTTTCACAGGGAAAAATATCTACATTTTCAAAAAAAAGCGTTCTAAATTCAAAAATGATGTTCAAAGGGTGTGGCTGAACACATCAAATGATAAAAAATAATTCCACAAAAAATAAAAATAAATCATAGAAGATGTTGTCATTGATGGATTCATCCATTAATCCGAAATGATTTGATTCAAACTTGTAAACCACCCATCCAAACCCTAACTTTTCATTATTTGTTCCCCTAGAAAATGCGCTAATTCCATTCGATTTTTGATCATTCATTCATTATTTGGGCGCGGTTCAAACATAACAAATGCAGGACGAACACATTTTTGTTGTTTTTTCGAGGAAAAAATAAAGGAAATAGGGCTAATATAAAACAAAAGGTGGTCGATTAGCTAGAGATGATTTGATTCTTTGCTCTTCACTTTTTGATCGACGTTTTTGGGTGGAAGAAGGAGATGTGTGATTACGGTAGAGTGTTGTGGGGTACTGTAAGAATATTTTGATTTGAATATTTCAGAACATTTTGGCGAAATTCATTTTCGCAGAGATTATTCAAAAATTAATTACCTGATAAACAATATTTGGTTTTCCATTGGCCGTGTTTTGATGCGATTTCCAATGAGATTCATAACCTTTCAGATTTCGAAGCACACGATTTTCAGAACTCTCTTCCAATTTTTCATGTTGTTCGAATTCTTCCACAATTTCCAATGGAACATCTGGAGAATCGAAAATTAGAGGAGTTTCAGGCACTTCTGGATTTTCAGGATTAGTGTCAGGCTCAACAACTTCCGGAGTACCACTTTCAGGGTTATCTCTAATATCAGAAGGGGTTTCGGAAGAATTCCCATTTTCCAGTTTATTTAGATTCTGATCATCGGAAACTTCAGGATCAGAACTTTGAGGTTCGGGAACTTCAGGCACCACATTTACAGGATCATGAGTTTCTGAAGCAGATTTCTCCACCATGACTATTTTCTGCTTCAAAATTGGCTCCTGTTCCGGCTCAACTTCAGATCGATTTGTTCTTGGTTCAGGCGATTCTGGTCGAATTTCAGGAGAATCCGGAACATCTGAAGGTTCAGGAATATCAAGTTGAATTTCTGGAGATTCTTGAGGAATTGGAGAAGTCACAGATTCCGGAACTTCAGAATCTTCAACTGTAGATTCAACTTCTTCTATTATTTTTAAATCTTCCTCTCCAACTTCACTTTGAACTTCGGATGCTTCATTCACCAGAATCATTGGAGATCTTTTCTGCCGACTTCCAGTTTCCTCTGATTTTTCCTCTGTTGAAATATTTTTTGAGTTCTCATTCATCAAAAGTCTTTCCGAATTCTCTAGAAGTTCTTTCAATAACTTTTCACTGATCTGTACTTTCTTCTTCGACTCTTCAAATTGTTTCTCCGATGGTCCTCCTAATATCCCACATATTTTCTGATTCATAATCTCAACTTCTTCTGAATAATCTATGATCTTTTGAATTGGACCTGCAGTTTGTTCCTCCAGATTTTCTCTGCCATTTGAAATATCTTCTGGTGTCACTTCAAATGACATTATCGAATTTTTCGGTGAAATTCCGGCCATTTCCATCATTTTTCTATAATCTGATCCAAGATTTTCTACAAGATTTAAGAGTTTTGAAGCATCGGATTTATCGATTCTAGTTTCGAGATTTTTAATATGAAAAGACATTTCGTGTTGAATACTTTCGATTTGAGCAATATTTGATTGAGTATCAGTGGGAGTTTCTTGAATATGAAAATTTTTAGATTTTTCAAGTTCCAACGCGGCGAGGCGAAGGATTGGTGTGATACTTGGTGGCAACCAATGGCGACTCATCTGCAATTTAAATATGACATCCAGATTATTTTTTATCAACAAAATAACTTACATGAGCCTCTGAAAACTGCCTTTTTAGATCATCAATTGCTTGAAATAAAATTTCGGATGTCAAACCAGTCGAAGTTCGAATAATATCTCCAAATTGTCTACTCCATTGTGTAAAAACATTACAAACTTTAATATTTTCTCTGGCATTTGATGCTGCATCTCTAACAACAGGTATTATATTTTCCAATTCTTGAGTCAATTCCAAAATCTTTTCCCGTCGACTTTCTCGAATAAAATGATCTAATTTCGTGATCAATTCTTCATTTTCTTCAAAATCTGAATCAATCAAAACAATTTCACAATGTTTTTCGATTTCCATAATTCGAGTTTGAAGTGGAACATCGCAAGCTCGACACATTGCTGTAAATACTTCTGCGTATTCTCGTTGTGGATTTTTGAGAACTCGATCATTGAAACTTCGAAGTTGAGCTGAAATTGCAGAAAGGAATCCGCGATATGCACAAAGTTCGAAATTCGGTTGAATCGGTTGAATTGTTGAGGATTTTATGGATTCGAGACGCGGGCGAAGTGGAAAATATTGATTTGAGTAGGAAAATGAGGAAGGGGTTTGAATTGGAGGAACTGAAGTTTGGTAGAAGGTTGCAGACGGAATTTGACTGATTGATAATTGACGAATCTGGAAGAGAGGAATTAATATTTTTAATTGTGTAAACTTTTCAAGTTTATTTTTCAGATCTCCTTTTCCAAAATGTTTCCCTATTACCTTATCATCTCACCGATTCTCTCGAATTTGCTCTAGGAACTGAAGATTCAGTAGATGAAGCTGAAGATCTCAAAGAATTTTCAACCGATCTTTTTCGTTTCGAAATCGGTGTTATTCTTTTAGCAGTAATTGATGGTAAAATATTCATATTATTATTTTCATTTGGTTTCGAAGAGTTTGGTCTTGTTCCAATCATCCATTGATTTTCAAACACAAATGGATTATTAATCGGTCCGATTTGTATTAAATCTCCACTTTGTAATTCAATTTGTCCAACAACTTGTAGATCATTGACACGTGTGATTCCAGACAAAGAATGTTCTTTGAGCCAAAAACCGGTGGAATTTGATTCGATTGAGGCATGAAATTCGGATATTCCTCGACCCTAAAAATATATTTTGTTTTCAATGTTTGATGCTTTTTTTTCAAGAATTTCAGAAACCCTAGAAAAAATAAATATGTCTAAACATTCGTAAATGATTAACTAATTAATTCATACGTGTAATTAATTATTTTCATCTTCAAAAAATACCTTGACAATAATATCACAATTCGGCGAGCTTCCAATCGTAGTTTTCTTGTTTTTCAGCACAAAAGTATCCAAATTCGTTGAATTGTATCGTCTCAACATTTTTCGTAAAAGTGCAGGGCAAAAAAAAGTTGAATATGCAAAAAAATAAAAATGAACTGCGGGCGGCTGAGAAAAAATACTAATATGAATTGAATTGAATTGAAACCGGGTATCCAATGGTTACCACCGACAAAAAGTAGTTGTACCTTTTTGTTTTCTGTCCAGTCGATTTTTAATAAGAAAAGGTGATAAGAAAAAAGAAATGCTTGAGCTCCAGAAAAAACTAGGAGAGAAAATAATTTATGAACACTGGAAATGCGAGGAGGCAAAGTGATGAATATGTACACCTGGGAAAAATTGTAGAATAGAAAAATATCTAGAATTATATCAGAAAAATTGTAGTGTTTGAAGGAGGTAAATAAAAACAATAATAATTTTGTTTTTGTAGATTTTTTTGAGTTTCTTGATGAATTTCGATTTCAATGATCTTGGAAATCCTTGCAGATTCAAGAAAAAAATGATTCTTTGAATTTCATTTTTTTTTCTCTAAAAATGTTTGGATTAAAAATTTGAAACCTATAATTAGGTAACATTCTGAATTTCGACCTTTAAATTTTTTTGTGGGTGACTAATATTTTTTAGAACTTCAGGAGTTTTCAGGACCTCAAATTTATCAACATAAACTTCTAGAGTCTCCAGATTTTTTTTTCGAAAATATTTCTATGAAAATCAACCAACTTCAAACTCGAAACATCAATATCATCATAAATCACGTCATTCCCTTAATAAAAGGAACAAAATATAAAAAAAAAACAAAACAACCTGAAAAACTCTTCGCCAAATGAAAAGTGCAACATTTTTTCCCCAAAAAAATACAGTATAAAAAGGGGAGGGATTCTCAAATCAACCAACTCTACAAAACTTTCTGATTTACAAAAAAAAACATGAACGGATTTTATGTATTCCTTCTAATTTCCACCATTTTTATGGTGTCAATTTTTGGAGCACCAACTTCAACATCAAATTCTGCTCCATCGCAAACCCTTCTTCAAGAATCAGCCTCTCAAATTTCCGAACAACCTCGTTCAAATCGTGTTCGTCGTTGGTTCCCTGGTGGTTTTGGCGGCGGTTTTGGTGGCTACAGTAATTATGGTGGATACAGTAACTATGGGGGATATAATGGATTTGGAGGAGGATTCGGGCCTGGCGGATTTGGTGGATTCAATAATTATGGAGGAGGTGGCAGCTATGGGGGATATAGAAACTTTGGAGGATTCGGTGGATTTGGATGGGGAAAATAAACAGAAAACATTTACAAAAGCTTTTTTATTTAATGTGATATTTTCTGATTAAGCGTGTGATTTTTGCCATAAATAAATTATCTAATTCGAAAAATGTTATTCTAGAAATGAAATTTTAATTTTTAATCGACGAATTATGAATTGAAAAAAAAGGGCCAAAACTTCCCTATTCCCAAAAATTTCCCCTTTCCTGAAAAAAATCAAAATATCTTTGCAAAATGTAAGACTACAGTATTCGTTCAAAAAAAAAAATCAAAAAAAGTTGAAAATTTTCATTATTTCGCCTATATTACATACATTTCAATTAAAAAAAAACAAAAAATGGATTTTTCGTAAAAAATCACACAGAAAAACCCATGATAAAAAGGAGGACAAATTACAGATTTTTCAGCAAAAAAGGGGAAAAGACTAGAATTGAACTAATTCATTAAATTATTATATATGTTTGGGAGATAAAATATTTAAGGCAGATGATTTTGGCTTTTTCAAGGGGGCGTGAAAAAATGTGTGAGTTTATATTTTATTTTTAGAAATCTAGCGTTTTTGATATTCAGCAAGTGGTTTGATGATTCCATCATTATAGGCTTGAAGAATTGATTCACATACAAACGTGTATTGACCCTGAAATAATATGAAATTGGAATTTGAAACAAAAAATCATGTGGGGAAGATGTTGTAAACTCTGATTGCGGAGACTCGAAAATTAAAAATCCCGATTTTCCCAATTTTGCACAAAAAACCAGCATTGCTCATGTTAAGTTAAAAAACAAAAAATGACTCATTTTTTTATTTCCGCCTTTTGAAAAAAAAAATCATGTAAAACATTTCGAAAAGTCAATTTCTCCTGTTTCAGTCAAACTACAAACTTTATCTATTTCTCATCTCTAATCTAAAAGTGGAATTACAAACTACAAAAGGAAAAAACCAGTTTTTTGATCTTGAAATAAAATTGTGACTAATTTTTTCATTTGACGAAATTCAGAATATTTTGAAAATTTTTATTTTGTTTACCACAACAATTTAGAATTTTAGTTTTTGATTAGGGCCTAAGAAAGTTAGGGGCATTCCTAAAAATAAGAAAATTTTATAAATTTAATGAAAAATATAGCTATTTGACTTTTCTAGAATAGAACTTTGAATTCTTCCCCAAAAAAATCCTTCAAAAATGTTCTCACCGGTGTTTGTATCAACATAGCTCTTTGATCTCTCATAGTTCGAACAATATCCAATGGATAAACTGGTTCATTTGATTCAACTAAACAAGCGGCAGTTTCCATCAAAATCAAAACTCCAGTTCTTCCGATTCCAGCTGAACAATGAACAACAATCGGATCAACTGAGCCAATTCGAGCTTTTCGAACTTCATCAACAAATGAAATGAAATGTTTTGGATCATCTGGAACACCGTGATCTGGCCAAGCTGTGTATTGCATTTGAGTTACGCGGCGTTCTTCGTTTGTCTGAAACCAAGATTTTCTTTAAAATAAATAATCATGTTTATTTCATTTTTGAAAATCAAAAGCAAATTCAGTCAAAAATAATTTGTACGTAATTTTTCGAAACCACAGAACTCTACGTATCAAAAAATTTTCAAATTTTCAAAGGAAAGATTTCCAAAAATTCAAAAAAAAACAACTAACCGTTCGATCTCTAACAGTAAATTCTCGATAAGAACAATTTGGAGTCTGTCGATCTTTTATACATCGAACCATCAATTTGCCATATTCTTGTGTTTCATATAATCTTGGCCAATATTGATGACATTTGACTCTTCCTCTTTCACTTAATGTTGTTAACATCACAATTGTTGCACATGATTGTTCCCAAACCATTAACCAAAAATCAGCAGAAGTGTGTTGAAGTGGACCTTGACATGCGATATATCGATTGATTATTCCCGATGATGGGATTTCCATCTGTAAATTAATTTGAAGTTAGTCTTGCTTCTCAAAAATTAGTTTCTCAAACAATTATCGAGAGTTGTTGGAAAATTTACATTTAGATTGTTCATGATTTCAAGTTTCTAATTATTTTTTGTGAATTTCACAAATTTATTTAAAATTCTCGGACACACCTCGGCCAAGCCGTGGCTGGCCAGAGTACAATTTTTGGAAAAATCTGAATTTCAGTTTTTAGAGGTCAAAAATTGAAAAATCATAATTTTTAGAGGACAAAAACTGAAAAATTCACAATTTTTGTACTGTAAAAATATAGCGTACAATTTTTCATTGTGGAAACCACGATCTTGGCCGAGGTGTGTTCTCGGATTGAAAAACATGAACAATCAAGTGTTTCATTTCCTGGGGGGTTTTTTTTTGAAAATTCCGTGTTCTCAAACAAATTTTTGACACAATTTTACATGGATTTTGCAAAAAAAATGATTTTTTTTGAGAACTTTTGAATACTCAAAATCTTTTACTCGTCTCAACCCAATTTTTTTTTCGAAGCTCTCACACATCATATTTTCTTTATCCCATCCCCAAAAAAACTCACATTCACAAAATTGGCATTGATATAATCACCAGTGCTCGAACCTTGCAAACACACTCTTGTCTCATCATACGGACAAACATCTCGATATCGATTTTTCGCCAAATTCGTTCCAAGCCGACAAACATTTGTGTGCAGACCAGGCTTTTTTCGATACAACATTTCGAATAGAACAACAATTTTTCCCTCATTCAGTGAATCTGACAATAATCTCAAAGACTGTGATAATTTATCCGATCTTGGTACAGAATCTGCCACTCTAGCTGGTTCGGGAACACAAGAAACATCAGGCTCATCAACTTCTTCTCCCATTCGATAAACATTTGGTTTAATAGTCAAATGTAGTTCACCTTGTCCTTGTCTCGCAGATCGAATAAATTGAACAACTTGATCATGTGACATTATCGAAACATCTCTTCCATCAATAAATAATACTTGATCTCCCTCATTCAATCTTGGATGACATTTGTCTGCTGAACTTCCAGGTGCAACTCTTGAAACAATCACCGGATAATTCTGATCAGCTCCACCTTTCACATTGAATCCAAATCGACCATGTCTATCTGGTCGCATTTTCACAGTCACAATTTGATCTTCTCCAACTGGACTATTTGATTTATTTGATTGGGGAGATCTTCGAGATCTTGGGGGAGATCCTCCAATTCCAGCTGATGCAAAAGATGAATAACTTGCCACAGAATTTCGTGGACTTGAAGATGGATAATTTGATGGAGGAAGTCTTGCTTTATTATTCATTATTGCAGCACCAGATGATCGAGATATTGTTCCACTTCCATCTGAAAAAAAAGAATTTTGAACTAGTTTTGAAGATTCTTATTCAAATTTTTGCTGAATTTTCAGGTTCAATTATACCAAAAAAAACTGTCAAGAATTTTCAATTAAAAAAAACTTATTTCGAAAATAGCAAAAACAACTTTCCAGATTGACATAAAAACCTATCACTAAAATATTAACCAATTTTTTGTTGAAAGTTCACTTGACCCTCAAAAAACTAACTAATATATGGTGAATAATTTGCATTGTTAGCAGTATTTTGTGTCGAATTTGCTGTTGTTGTTGTTGTATAAGATCGTTCTCCACTTCCATTATAAGCTCCATATTGTTTTCGATTCGATCCATTTGGTGTGGAAATTGGGCGAGAATGAATAGCTGGTTGAGGTGGAAGAGGTTGAGATGATGAAGTGCATGCCTAGAAAAAAATTATTGAAATTTGGGTAATTTCAGAGAATTTTAAGGGCCTTCATTTTTATGGGAATTTTCGAAAATCAATTTTTTTTTCGAAAAAATTCTGAATTTGTAATTTTCAGTGTGGAAAATTTTAATCCGTACATCTAATTTTCGGCGAACCCAAAACATCCCCAATCAATCAATAAATATTTGTTTCCTCCACTGATTTTTCTATTTTTCCGTGTATCTGACGTACTTATCGGTCGGCACAGGACAAATAAAGTGTTTGAAGAGTGAACATACACATACTGTGTTCAGAAACACAAACTAGTTTCAATTGTATTTTTTGGGGATAAAAAATTGTTTCAGATTAATACTTTGTAACAAAATTCAGAAAAAATGTTCAAAACCGCTTTTGAACAAAAAATTTGTTCAGAAAATTTTGAAAAACTTTTTTGATACAACCTTTGAACAAATAGAAAAAAAGGGATTTTGACATTTCCTGGAACTAATTAAAGATATTTATTTAAAAATGAAAAAAGTTATGAAACTCACCATATTATAAATGTAAAAGGTTTTGGAACTATTTTTTCTTTGGTCAAAATCAGACCCCAAGGTCACCCAAAATTACAATTACAATTACAACAATTACATTTGGTTAAAAACTTTTTGAAAAAGAAAGAGAGAACTTTTTTTTGGTTCACTGAGTTTTTGCGAACTTACTTACTTTATTTGGTAATTAGTTTTGGAATTTGGAATACTTTTGCGAGGGTGGGTGAAAAATTGAGAGTTTTTGAGAATAAATCAAAAATCCAATGTTTCAGACTAGAAAAATTAGCCTACATTTGAATTTCAAGCTGAAAATTTGTAGATGTGACGTCAAGACCTTACATTAGGTTTTCACCAAATTTTCAATAAAAAATGAAACTGTTTTGATTCAAAATTTAAACATTTGTGACACTTTTCTACGTCATAACAAAATAGGAAAAAAAACAAATCAGACTAGAGGATCATAGTCAAAAACTACCAAAAATCTGATTTTTTCCAAAATTCTCCAACCTGTCGATTTAATCTTCTCACAGTTTCAGCAATATCAATTTTTCCTGGCGTCGTCGATCCATTTACTCGAAAAGATAAAGAACTGCCAATCGGCATAGATGACAAAAACAATAGAATTTTCAGCAAAAAAAATTGTGTCGTCGAAAAAAGATACTAGTAGATAGGTAGGTAAAATATGTACAAGAACTTCGTTGCGCGCGCAAAAAAAAACCACGAGAGAGAAAAAAAGACAGAGAGTTGAAGGTGCTTCTTTTTTCTTCTTCGCAGGCTGCGCAACACCGATTTGTATGCTTAACCGTACTTTTGGAAAAACGAGATAGTATTGGAGGATTGAGAGACGCAGAGATGAGACAAACCGGATTCGAGAAAAATGAGGGAAAAGAGGGGAATATACATAGCAAAACATCATACGCCGTAGATTTTTTCGAGCTGGAAAATGAGAGACGGAGAGAGAAAAACGGTAATTTTTGACAGATTTCGGAAGAAAATCGAAACTTACAAACATTTTATGAGTTTGAAATTGTTCAAGTCTTCTATTTTTGATTTTTTTTAATTTCAAAAATATGATTTTTTCGACAATTAAAAACCCCGAAAATATACGTGTCAAAGCTTTGGTAAATATAGAGACCGGAATTTCAAGCGTTAGTTTCAAAATTCAGTCCATTTCCAATTTTTTTTCGAAACTTTCATGAAAAATGAAAAACATCAGAGTCTTGAATTTTGACTCATTCTGGAAAATCCCGAAAATATACGTTTCAAAATTTTCTAAAATATGTTCGACCTAAATTATTTAAAAAGTAAATTAAAGGAAAAAAAAATAAAGTGGAGGCCAATTTTTATTTTGAAATTCTTGGATAAATCTCAAAAATTTTACCTTTGCCAGAATTCTAAAGAAACACGATTCAAATGAAAATTTTCTTCTTCATTGTTACACTTAAAAATTTCAATTTTGCCGTCAAATCATACAAGTTTCCTATTCCACCAAAAGTCCACAAACCTCACCCAAGAACCTGGAGAAATGGGAAAAAATTGCCCATCTGGGTTTATTTTCAAAAAAAGCCCACCTAGTAAAAAAAATTGCCCACCTGAGGCTCGCCTTGAAGACCCTTAAAAAATTTTGCCCGCCTGAGGCTCACCTTAAAGACCCTAAAAAAATTTTGCCCACCTAGGTTTTTCGAAAAAAAATTGCCCACCTGGAATTCCAGGTGTTGGGTGAGGTTTGAAAAGTCCAGAAGAAAATCGCAAAAATTGAATATTCAAAATCATACCATTTGAACTAACAAAACTATTCTTTCCAATAAAATTTCCCAAGTTTCCTAACTCAAAATTAATTTCCAAAAATATCAGAAAACTCTCAAATTTATTTTTTTTTCGAATCATTTTTGAAGGTCTACTGAAAATTCCCTCTAAATTCCGTCCCAAGTTCCTCTAACTCACCATACTCGGCGTCCAACTTTTCTCGTCGCAAGACTCTTGTGTTCCGTAGTAAGTTGAATCCTTGTTCAAGCGGGTTTGTCGCAAAGAAGGTGCCGAAGATTCGCTAAAAAAATTGAATTTTAAAATCAATTCATATGAAAATCAACCCTGTGACGCCACTCAAATGAAAAAATGAAATTTTTTTCTACAGCATTCATTGAATTGAATCGTTCAAATCAAGTCAGCTTAAAGAGTCAATTTTTGATTGTTTATTCTCTGTTTCTCTCAATTTTCCATACTATTTTCAGGTGCTCTTTTCTTTTCTTTTCAACACACAAATACTCACACAAAAATGCGTCAACCGGTTAATATTGTATTAAAAATTGGGATGGATAGATTGCGAAAAAAAGATAGATAGATCTATTAATTTAATGGCGAAAAATATCAAATTACCGGATGGATGATGACCGCATTTTTTTTTGTTTTTTTTTCAAGAGCCAAAAAACAATTTTTGCTACGATTTTCTCAAAATTCAGAAAGAAAAATAAACAGGTTTATAAATTTTATGAACTCATTTACAAGTTCTGAAAAATATTCCATATCCTGAAAATCTTATTCAGGACTGAAATTTTGTGCTGAAAACGCTGAAACTGTAAATTTACAGTATTTCCATCATTTTGAGCATAATATTTGAGTCTAGAACTAATTTTTCGGCTTCTGGAAGCTTTTTCAGGATGACCCTGAAAATCTTATAATTTTCCAAATATTTTTATTTCGATCATTTTTCCTGCTTCCCTCAATTAAAAATTAAATTTCAATTCAGCCAAGCGAAAATCATAAAACTTTTTTTTAAAGTCGTTATATACAAAAAAACATTTTCAAAAGAAAATTGAAAAATGAGTCATTTTGTACACTGTTTGTACGATTTCGCCATTTCGGAAAGTTTTTTGACAAAAAATAGGGAATTGCTCAATACTTACAATACAAGTGAGCTATGACGTGGCAAAATTTGAATCTGGAGGTTTATCAAAATCGGATTCAGTTTAGTCATTTCATAATTACTTTCATGAAAGATCAGATGAACTAAAAAAATCCGGAAAATTTTAAACGACAAAACTTTGAAGCGTATAATTTTCTAGATTTCATAGTAAATAAATATCTAGAAATACCCACCGAATTCTCCTTTGTCTCCCATTGTTATTATTCAAATTTTGAGTATTAGAGTAATTATTAGGAGTACCGTATTTATCAGCCACCCAGGGTCCCACAGCGAATTTCAACATTATCAATAAAATATTTAGAGGCTCATGAAATATAATAGTATATAATAAAAATAAATCAAATCTCTTGGGAGCAGCTGGCGGTGCAGAAAAAAAGAGGTCCGCAGTAGACAAAAAGAAGAGAAAAGGGGAGAAAAATGGGCGTGGCTTAAATGAAATTTGGGGCGTGGTCCCTTAAAAAAAGAGATTTTTTGGAAGAAGAAGAAGAAGAAGTCAATCAAGCAAAGACTTTTTGTGTTTTTGTTGAGGCAAAAAACGAGAAGAAAAACGGAGGAAACAACTGGTACTTTTTGCATGTTGTAAAGTTTTTCGGGAGGAAAAAAGAGAGAAAGGTTGAGGGAAAAGGAAAAAGAAAGTGCTGAAAGTGTAGGAGTTTTGATAAATGAGACTGAAATTGAGGAAGTTGATTAGTTTTTGACCTAAAATTCCTTGGTTTTTATATGAAAAATTTAACAATTTATAGTTTTAAACAACAAACTTTTAACTTTCTGGTACTGAAATACTCACATTTTTGAAAATTAGATTCCAATTTCAAATTCAGAATTTTGGTTAAAAAAAATCGAACTTATTTTTTGCTTTGAACATCCATGTGGATGCCACATTTTGAAAATCAAATCTGTTCCAAGTTTCTTATTTTTTTTTAATTCTTAAATTCTGAAACTCAAAAATCACATTTCTCTCTCTCTCTCTCTCAAGCTTTTTTTCAATATCAAATTTCCAGGTATGCCTTCCTTCCGAAACCGCTGTCAAAAATCCCATCAATCAAAAAATATCAAAAATTCATAACATTACTTTTTTGCCCCAATTTTTGACCATTTCATAAAAATAACAATATTATTTTTCAATGCGGGGGACCAACACAATTGAAAAGAGCAAGAGAAAGCAAGAGTGAGAGAGGAGATTATATTATAAATAGTATTTAATTACATATATATATATATATACGGACCACCCAAAATAATATGGGTTTTCGTTGTTTACCTGTCAAAAATTTGGAGAAAAGAGAGGATTAAATAAAGGAGGCAGCTGCGGGTTTTTTCTATTTCATGAAAAAATTCTTGTTCACAGAAAAATAGAGAATTTCTGGGAGCTTTTATCTAATTATTTAATTTAGCGAAAATCTAAATAATGGGTAATTTTTGAAAAATTTAGGGCGGTTCTATTTTTTGTAGGTCAGAATTGCATGAAATCTATGAATATACAGTAATTCTGAACTTTTTCAAGGTTACTGTAGATTCCGAATATGTCAATTTTTTAAATCTAAACTATATTTAATTTCAAATTTCATAGAATCGCATTTAAAAAATTCAGAATTTTCAAACGAAAAATTTTTCGAACCAAAGTTTAGATATTTGCACAAAATGTACGATTTTCAGAACTCTAGATATTTTTCAACGTAAAAAGGACCTTCTTGCTCAAAACTAAAAAAAAACTAATACTTTTTTGCTCTCTCATGATGCTCTCGGCATCAAAAAGTATCATTTTACAGAGAGCAAAAACTCTCGAGAATTACAAATTTTGTTTCATTTTCGATCAATATTATCTACCTAATTTCCCTGCCCGCGCAAAAATTCAATTTCTTCCCAATTTCCCATTTTTGCGGTGCTTTCTTTGCAACATGAAAAAAAGAGGGGCGAAAGCGAAAAAAGTTGAAAATGAATGTATATGTCCCAGGGGAACAATTTTTCGGAATAAGAATGAGAGTTTCAAAAACCAGGGTGCATAAAGTGCGTTTTTTGAGAAAAACATATCAAATGACAGATAAACAAGGGGTTTTTTGTGAAAAAAAAACATGAGAAAAATGATATAATTGAGGGGTTTTTGACATTTAGGTTAAAAAATTAGATGAAATCAACGAGTTCAAAAACTGAAGAATTTTACATTAAAATTTGAGATAATTTTTAATCTGAAAAAATTTGATACACAATTTCCAGTAAATCAAAGACAGTGATAATTTTCTTTTTCTCAAACTAACCGGCAAATTTTCAAATCTTCACAATTTCTCGCCTCATTTTCAGCCGCATTATTTTCATGACATCCAGCCAAAGTAACATACCAAACATTCACACATAATCCCTTGATTTTCAGACAAGCTTTTTCGACAAACGACAAATTTTCAGTCATTATGACAAAATTTCAGATCATCTGAATCAAAAAGAAATAATAAGAACGAAATTTCAGATTAAAAATATCCAAGGAGAAAGTAATAGGAAACAGATGTGACAAAAATTGAAAAACTTTGTAATTTTCCAGGAAAATACAAAATAAAAAAGAGGTCAAGATGATCCATTTGAGATTAAAATCTTCAAAAGAATATTTGCGGAATGAGCGGAAATTGATTTTTTTCTTTTTCGGAATGAATGAAGTGAGGTAGAAACAAAGAAGGATTTTTTTCTTGAAAAAAAAAATATTTTTCACCTATTTTCGTCTACCCAAGCCACCCAAAAAAGGACAAATCTAACAAGAATTACAGAAAAAAACCAGTTCTCTTTGAATGTTGAAAAAAAGAACCAACTAATTTAATAACATTAAAAATCAGAAACGGAGAAGACAAGAGGTTACAGTACTTGGGTTCAAAAATGCCGACTTTCTCGAAAAAAAGGAAAAAAAAACTAGAAATTTGTCTGGCAACTTCCGTTCTCCGAAAAAATGTCAAAAAATGAAATCAGCGCCCGCGTTTCTTTTTTTGCATTTCTGTGACAGGACAAAGCGATATAAATATATAGAAATAATATTAATTTGATATATCCGAAAGAGAGAGCAGGCAAAAATCGAGTAGACAAATATCGGAACAAAAATGAAGAGAAATCCGGTGGCCGGCAGAAAAAAAAGAAAGATCAGAAAAAATGAGTGCGCGGATTAATAGAAAATAAGCACTGTTAGTTCATTTTATCAGATAACATTAAACCAACAAAAAATATGTTGTTATAACGAAAAAATGACCGAAACCTTGATTTTTTGATTAAATTTCTTATTGAGCTATTCAGTTTTTGTAATAAAAACTTTGAAAAATCCAAATTTTTTATCGAAAAAAACGGAACTTGTAATAAAAATTGAAATAAAAGCTGGCATTTGATTAAATGTTCGAAAAGGTAAACTGATTTCGAAGCGAAAATTTTCAAAAAAAAAATGTCGTTCAAAAGTTGCTAATATTTCAAAAAATCACACTTTCATGAATTATTCAATTTTATTTTTCAGATAAATGTTCAAATTTCCACATTCTTCAAAAATTAATGTGGGAATTGAATTAAAAACTTAGCAATCTGAGCAAATAGGATATTCATAGAAAAATAGTCCATGAGATGGAAAAAAAAATTCTGATGAAAATTAAAGTTTTCAGTTTTCAGAAGATTTTATAAAAATGGAAAACAACTTTTTCAAAAACGAAGTGAAAATTTTCTCTTTTCGTCTAAAAATGACATGACTTAAAATTGTTTTAAACGGTATCTAAAAATAGTTTTTCTCTCAATTTTTCAAAAAATCTCAAATAAAACCGGCTTCAATGAGATTAGGCAACATTAACATAAAATGCCAGCAGAATTTCAAGAATAACAAATTTTCCAGGAAAAAAATCAAGAAAAATGCGGATTAAAAAATTCGGCGAGAAAAAAAGGGTATCGAAATTGAAGAATAGACAATTGAAAAGCATTGAATTAAAAATATTTGCTTGTTTACGCAGAAAGAAATAAAAATATATGACAACAAACACGAAAATATGACAAAACAAAACAAATACAACCCGATTGACCAACATTTTTCTGATTTCTGGACAAAAAATCCCTAGGAGGAAGAGGAAATACACCCTAGAATAGTTTTTTGTGTGAAAAAATATTTCAGTAGTGAACAGCAAGCCCCGTTAGCGGCTTTTTCATCTCGGAGATCTGGTCTCTTGGAGGCATAACTTCAAAAATGTAGGATTCAAAACTTTTAAATCACACCTCGTCCAAATTTTTTGCTTTGAAAATCTAGAGTGTCAAAACGTGTATCTGTATTTTGGCCGAAAAATAAAATGAACACTATTATTATTTCTATTCCTTTTATCAATCAGCGGGTGTAAAAATGATGATGATGATAACACAAAAAGAAGAAGATACATAACAAATCTTATTTCTAAATACAAAATTATCTTTCTCAAAGCGTGTATTTATTTACTACAGCAAACTTTTTGAAAAAAAAAACTTGGGGTAGTTCAAAAATAGTTGCATTCAATTTGGTAGATTTCAATCAGGTCTCAAAAAATAGAGAAAAAGTTTTGAGTGTCATATCTGTTTTCTGGCTACTGAATTACGGTCCTCATTTTTCCCTCCCATCAAAACCTCCAAAAACAACTAACCTATCAGTACAGTAATCCCTAATACTTCTCGGTGACAATGGTGTGGTAATTGGTGCACACACAACAGCACCATCTGAAGCATAGCCAAGAGTGTCGGAGGTTTCGGATTCGTGTCGAGTTGCGGCGTGGATTAGGCGACGAGCGAGGGCTTGGCCGTTTGAGCTGAAAAAAAAAACATGGGGATTTTAGGAAGTTTATGAGCCGAAGAACTTCAATTTAGTAAATCGGAAATTTTTGTAGAAAATACTCACTCAAAAATGTTTCTAAATCGAGACAAAAACTTCGCAAACTTATCAAATATATTTTCAAATTTGGGAAATTCATTTTTGTAACCCCCTCCCGCCCATAAAATTTCATCAACTAACCTTGGTGGTAATTCCGGTGATTCAGTAGTAGTTGTTGTATATCTCGATGAATCAATTGATGGTGTATTTGCACTGAAAGTCGATCGAATAAACGAGTTTTTCGACGAACTTCGATGAAAACTTCGATTGACCGGAGTGGATATTTTTCGATGTTCAGCCTCTTCCATTGTTTGATATTCAGTTCTTCCAGAATATCGAAAACGACTTCCAACCGAGAACAATAATGTCTTCTTTTGAATCACTTTTGGCGGTGATTTTAATCGAAAAAATGTGTGTTGTTCAATACAACATTTCCATAATTGTTTGCATGATTTTGGAGAGCAAATATTGAAAATAATCAATATTTCAGCTGATTCTTGATCGGATGCAACTTGAAGATAAAATTGCTTCTTTCGAAAGCTTAGCTTCATGATTCTTGACCAGCTGAATTCGTTCATTTTCAATCCTTCGTGGAATATTTTAATTCCGATGGATCCGACTCCAATTTCAATTGGTAATCCATTTGCATCTCGACCTTCATACACATCCATTCCATACATTTCTAAACGTCGAGCATGGTCGATGAAATTGAATTCGGCTTCAGCAGGAGATTGACCACTAGAAAACATTTTTTGGAAATTAAATTTCAGAAAACCCCAGATTTTTTCTCCCCAACTCTCTATTTTTTTTTCAAACCTACATATGCAACTGATGAAGTTCCGCAACTCGTTCACTAAAATCATCCGGTTGAATCGGTGCAAATTTCAATTTATAACATCCACAAGTTTTTGTATTTCCATGATCTTTTTCATCATAATCTCCACAATCCGCTAAAAATTTGTTTTTTTTTGAATGAGTTAGGATGAGTTTAGACTCACATTGTACTGTATAACTTGCCAATAATGCCAAAGAGCCTTCATTACAAGGAAGTTGTCCTTCGAATAAATTGAGGCGTATTTGAAGGAATAGGTGATATCTGTAAGATTTTTTATTAGAAAACTTGCTGAAATTTTTTTCCGAAAATCTTACATACCTCGTGTATTCTTCCCTTAATTTACTCGGATCGCTTACATAAAATTTGACTCGAAAAAACAAATGATATGGCGGACAAACCATTTGTTTCCTCACACATTTTTCCGGATCCAGCCATTTCTTTTGTTGCGAATCATCATCAACCGCCAAAAACAGCAAACCAAAATAATCCTTTTCAATGAGTTCCAAATAATTATAGACTTTTTCGAGGAGCACCAAACCTAACGCATTCTTTTCGAGATCGAAATTGAATTTGCTTCGATCGAGGAATGAGACTGTGCATCGAATATGATTTGGTGGAAGAAGTTGAGTTTTTGTGGAATCGGTTAGACTAACTGCTTCGTTTCGTTGAACATGATAACTTGAGGAGCCCAAGCGCATTTTCGAGATGTGATTTTACAAGAGAACAAGCATTTCGGGGAGGAGGACGGACCTGGAAATTTTGACTTTGAATTTTGAAATGACAATGAAGGGAACAATTACGAAGAAAAAATATTCAAAAATTTAAACACTTGAATTGTTTCCACTAATTTTCTCGGCCAATTTCGACTGAAAATTTGTTTGTTAAAGAAATAGACAACTTTTAAAACTGAGTTTCAGGCTGCCCCAATATTTTTATTTTTCTTACTTTTCTACACACTTTCCAATAAGAAATCATCCGAAATACGCCCGCTGAAATAAATGGCGCAGGGTTGAAAAAAAATAATTCGAATTTGAACGCCCGCCGAGTTCTAGATAATCTAGTGCATTTTTGGGCGACGGTGTGTATTTGAACGCGTGTTTGCAGACAATTTTTTTACTTTTATTTTTTTTTTCGTTTTTTTTCACGAAAAAAAGGAATTTCGCGATGAAAATTGGTTTTTGAGTATTACAGCACATCAGGAATTGTATTTGTTGATATTTCGGTGAGTTTTCATAAACATTTCATAGTTTTCATGTTCATTTTCAGGGAAAACTCGACTATTTACAAGTTGCGAAGGATTTTCGATGGAAATGGAAAATTCAAGCGGATTCTGATTTTTTGTGAGTTTTTTGTTCAACTTTGATGCTAGATGATAGTGACTCTAGGCAGAATCTAACAAAAAACAATTGGAATTGTTAGTTTTGCAACGATTTTGGCTGTGAGCCCATCAAATTTCAAATTTTTATTGAAAAATCAATCTGAAAGTGATTTAATTGTTGCTAATTTCAGAAAACGACGTCAATATTCGGTAATAATGAATGTGGAGGCTCAACAAAGTGATGATTCGCAAAATAATACTCGAATTTTGCGATTTTCAAGATCACTTTTTGAAGTTTCAAAGCCTATCCAAACATCTCTTTGCTCAAATGTTCACTCAAATGTTATGTAAACTGTTTCTTTCAATGAATTTGCTAGATTTTTCCATGTTTTTATCCGATTTCTTTAGGTTTCTTGATTTCGCCAAAAAACGAAGAATAAAAGTAAAACAACGAGACTCCGCGGGACACTGCGCTCACACAATCGCGGCAATTTTTTTATTTTCAAACGAGGGTTTTTTATTTTTTTTATTTTGCTCCAAAAAAGGTTTAGAGTGGGTTTTGAAAGTTCTCGCTTTGCAGATATGTTAAAAATAGTATGAAGAAAGTCATTTTGGGCTGCTTTGAACCGTAGCTTAAAAGTTGTCTATTTCTTTAAATGAATTTGAAAATGACACGTCAGAGATCACGTTTTTAATGGGAATTTGAAAATTTTAATAAGTTTTCTTTGAAAATGAAAATTTGAAAGCTCTATAACTTGATTCTTAATAATTCTTTACTAGATTTCGAAAAAAAATCCGCTTGTCAAACACAAATCAAACCACAAAAAATAGAACAAAAAAAGAAGAAAAAGCTTCTTATTTATGAACCTTTCTCCTTTTTTTGTTTGAACACCAAACCAATTTTCTTCATGTCAGCCAAAAATGGACATTGGGTGGAAAAAAGGAAAGACGGAAGTTTTTTGAGGGAAACTGGGAGAGAGAGAAAAGGAATATTCGAGAAATGACTGAAAATTTCAGCCAATTATAGATATATGGATAATTAGAAACATTTTGCACCAGGGCAAAAAAAGAAGAGGAACTTTTTTGCAAAAAAAAAGAAAAGAAGTTAATTTGTGAAACGAATGGAACTGGAAAAGAATAAGTTTTGAACTTTTTAGGAGAAAAAAGTTTCAAGTTCAAAAATTGTTTTCAAGGAAAACCAAGTTAGCCAAAATTGAGAGAAAATGTTAGGGTTTTATTCATTATTTTAATCAAGAGCCCTGACTCACCGAAATTAAATCCAGCATTTTTGAGAAATGATTAAATTTTTCGAAATAAAAAAAAGACACGTGAGAATTGATGACGTGGAAAAATCAATTTTCAAGCGTTGAAATTAAAAATGTTGGCTTAGTTTCCGCAACTCAACAATTCGAATAATTGTATTTTAGTGCAGTTAAATGTTTCGAGAAATGCAGACAAAAGAAAAAAGTTCAAAGTTCAAAAAGCTATAGAATTTTCTTTAGACATTCTGGCTTTGATTTTGTCTAATTAACAATGAGATTAAGATTATGTGGCAGATTGATTTAAAAAAAACAACCTAGAATTTTTCAAAATGTAGTAATGTTTCTTCATCTTGTGTGGTCTTCTCATCCGTCCAAAAAAGCAAAAAAGGAAGATGAGAAGTGTATTTTTCTGCTTGAGGGTTTAGTGTAAAACTGACCTCTCCTCCTGCTTTTTTCCCTTCACTTCTCAGCTTTTCCTTTTTCGGAGGGAGCGCGGATTATCGCGGGGAAGAAAAAGCAAAATCATGAGAAAAGAGTGGGCAGAATTGAGAGAGTACAGATAGACCCAAATATAACAATGAGGGAAAAAAAGAAGAGTTATGATATAATTGAATAAAGTGTTGAGAGAGGCATGAGAAGGGCAAAAAGTCACAATTAACTGGGTATTTTATGCATTTTTTTGGGAGCGGGAATGAGAAGTGGGGATTTTTAAGTGTAAGGGGAAACAGTTAACTAGAGAGTTATGACTCGTTTCTTTCTCAAAAATCAAGTTTTTCAGAATTTAATGTTCGTTATTAAAAATTGGAATTTTTTTTGCAAAAAAAATCGATTTCTTGTTCTGAAATTGATAAAGGAACATTGGAGGCATAAAACTATTTTTTACAAAATTTTTCTTCGAACGACTCTTAAAACTTCGAACGATAAAAATAACCAGGAAGTTTTGACTCAAACTTCTAACCAGATAAATAAATTTTGAAAATTCGTCAGAAATTTGATGAGAGAATTTTCTGCACTCTCAAATTTCTAATTAAAATTTCCTTAATTAGGATCCTTCAAAAATTCACAAGTTTTCAAAGCAAAATTTTATCTACTTATTTTGAAAATTTTCAATTTCTAGAAATTTTAACCTGATTTTGACTTTCAAGTCAAATTGAAGAACCTGGTTGCCTAGGATCCACGTCTAGAAAAATCAGTTTGGCTAGGAGTATAGCTATTTATTGCGTCTTTTCGAATTCCCCACGTCTAACTTATGTACAGAGTTGAGCTAACTAAAATTAACCTGGTGGATCAAAATCAACGGATTGGAAATTCATGAAAACTAATATCTTTGCTCACAAATCTTGGCCTCAAATGTTCATCCCACATCAAAATATGAATTCAAATCGCTCCTCATTCTCAACATCAAAAAAAAAAGCAAAATTGTGAGCATCCTCCGACGAAAAAAAGAAGAATACAAATTTCGAATAAAAAAGCCGACGAGATGGGTTTCGAGTTGCAAAATGATGTATTGGTCAGCTTTTTTTGGGCTCCGTTTTTCCACAACACAACACAAGAAAAAATGAAATAGAGTTTTTTTTCTCGTTTGTGAATTGCTATTATTTTGTTTTTGTTTAGTACTCGAGAAATGAAATGAAAAACAGACGTGGAAAATGAAAATGAGGGGAACAAAACTGAGAATAGTAGAATAGAATAAGAGAAAGAGGAGAGGAAGGACAAAAAATGAAAATATGTGCATTTTTTCTCTGGAGGACGATGTCCGAACGCTAGAAAAATTATGAAAACTGTTATTATGCAGATTAATATTTTGTAATAAAACTGAAGAAAATTATTATTTTTACAGAATTATTTTTTAATCTGTTATTTTTTTCAAGTTCGGATTCACGTGGTAATTTGATATTTCAAAAGTTTTGGTTGCAAAAAAACTGAACATTACAGATTTTCAAAATTTCGCTAAACAATTATCGAAAAAACAATCAACGGAAATTCCTAGGAAATGTTCTCAGTTAAAAAAAAAAACTAGGCTTCAAATTTCTGGGCCAATTTTTTACAAGCCCATAATAATTTGAAAACAAAAAAAAATAAAGTTCACAAGATTTTCTATACAACTTCAACTTGAGATTGTTTTATGTTGTTGTGTCCATTCAAAAAGTCATAAAATAATAACATTTGCTGTGATATGTGTTCACTTTTAAATTGATTCACATAAAATAAAATATGATGAAGCTTGCAAGTATTTTAGGCTTACTGTGTGTGAAAGTGAAATCGGATATTTGGGGAATAAAAAAGTTTACGCCATATTTTGGTGGTGACGTAAAATATGATTGAAGTGTTTTTGAAAATATCAACATTCAACTCGGAAAAAATCAAATAATTTATACAAAGTTTTTTCGGTGTTTCCTAGTTTTTTTCAATTATTTGAAAAATTTGGAAACCCTGAAAAACAGGAAAATTGTTCATGTTCATTTTTGGCGGTTTTTCACCTTGCAGAAAACCCTCAGGAATGATAAATTATCGAAAATGCTTCCAAAATTCTCCGAGTAAAAGTGTGAAACCGGAAAAATCCGAGAAAGTTGTAAAAAATGAAAAGTCGAGGAGCATGTGCTCTTCTGAGTTGGCCAGAAAATGAAACAAAAATCGGGGAAAATGAGAAGAGGCGGAGGTCAGAAAAAAAAGAGAAGACAATGTTTTTTTATGAGTTTCCTGATTTATTACAGATGCCTTTTTACAATTTTTAATGTGGCCTATTTGATTTTGTGAATGAACTGAATTTTGACAGAATGGCAAAAAAAAATGAAAAATAATATGTAATATAAAAATTTGGGGTTTGCTGACTGACTGAAAAACAAACCTTTAACGAGTAAATGAACCGAGTGAGTGACGAAAAAAAAAGGTTTTTTCAAGCAAAAATTTTGAAAGTCTCAAACCGCAAGTGGAAAACTATTTCGACTCGAAAATTCGAAAATTGTTTCAAAAAAGTGTCATCTGCTTGGCGCAACACCACACCAACCTCTCAACAATGAAAACATTGAATAATAGATTCATATATTTCATGTCTAATTCTCTCATCTTACAATACTCTCTCACCCTACCCATATGGTGCAAAAGAAGCGGAAAAAAAGTGATCTGTCAATTTTCCCACCATGTAAAGAAAAAGGGAATGTTGTTCTAAAAAAGCGGAAATATAGATAGATCACCCACGTTTTTTGAAAGTTAAGTGAGCTGGAAATTTCAAGCGGAAGTAAGGAAAGAGTTCTGAAAACTTACAGAGAAAATGAATATTTTTGAAAAACTCCTAAATCAATCTATCTACTACTAAATAGTCCAGTCAGCTGTGTGTTCCAAAAATAAGTGTAATAAATGAAGAAGAAGAAAACTGGGGTGATGAAAAGGGTGGAAGTTCACCCTAAAAATAAAAAGAAAGAGAAGATAGATCTATTGGCTGATCGGATTATTATTAAACTAACTCTTTTCTTTGTCTTGTTGTGATACTTTTTGTAAATAATTGGAGAGAGTTAATGCAAATGGAACATTTATGAAATTATTAGGTTGCGAAATAAAATATGCATTTTTTGCTTTTTTTTCATTTCGCAAGACTTTATGAATTTGGAGAATTTTCACAAAAAATTACATAGAGAAGCTTTTTTGCAAAAAAGTTCAAGAAATTTTTGTGTAAATACAAAATACGATACATTATTCAGTCAAAAATATAAATAGACTAAGAAAACTTTGCAAAACGAACAAATTTGGCGAAAAATTACAATAAAAGTAAGATTGCATGTTCGCTCTAATGCGAACAGTTTTCTCTGGCACACTCCGCAAAACACGTTGTCTTTTTCAATTCGAAAAATTTTCAAAAATTTCCAATGAAAAATTACCTTGTAAATTTCGAATCGAATCCTTGCCATAATCATGTTGGAAAAAACATCCACCAAATTATCTTGACTCGAGTACTCGGGGCTAATTATGATGTTGTCGTTGATGAGGCGATTTTCCTTGAATGATCTGAAAAGAAATTTTTTTTGAATGGAAATTTTCTTTCAACAGAGAAGAGAAAAATTCTATGTTTTCGTTTTTTAAAAAACGCGCTCGTGGGTGATTTTTTTTCTCAGAGATTCGCTGGCCAGCTCGCCACTAGATCAGGACCAGGTGGCCGGAAAGTTCAAAACGAGCTGAATTTGATTCGGCCACCAGGTCGCCTTGAGTTTTCCGGCGACGTGGCCTGTGTGTTTGAAATCCTGGAAAGCTAGCAAGACGGTGGTTTATACTCAAAATAGTGCATTTTTTACTGTTTTTTTCACTTCCTAAGGTTTCTAGTACTCCGAAAAAACAGAAAATGAGCCAATTTCTTCTAGAATGCTCGGATTCACAAGTTTTTTGGACTTTTTTCTCTTAAGCGAGGCGATCTGGGCGCGAGGTCGGGTCGATCTGGACAACCTGGGCGAGGTGGTCTGCATGAACTGAACCACCTCGCGACCAGGTCGTCTCGCAAAAAATACGGGCGATGTGGTTGTCCGTGTCAATTTCAGATGGGCAGTCGACCCCACCTAGTGACCAGCTCGCCAGCGAATCTCTGAGTTATACACGTGTATTTTCACACCGCAAACACGGCCACGAGCGATTGCACAAAAATGGGCGGAGCCAACAGCAGCGGATTTTTTCAAGGCGTATTTTTTCTTTGAAGGGAGTGGTTTCATTTTCAAAAACTAAAAAAAACGAAGATTTTCAGACACAAAAATGCACCGCGTTAAACGTGACACGTCAAAAAATCCACGTCATCAATCGATGCTATAAAATGCGAGCTTGACGAAGAAGAGCTCATTTTTTGAAGCTGGTATCAGAATAGAAGTCAAAGAAAAACACAATTTTCGCAAATTATGAACAAGAAATCTAACAACAAGCCGACAGCAAGCCAATCACAATTGAATCTTTGTCCAATTGTCGTAGCCGATCCTGCTCAACCCGCAACTCGATCAAAAATGGATGCTACTCAAACACCTCTACCTCCACCTCCTGTTCAACCTCCAACTCAAGTTCAACAACCAACAAAAATAAAGCTGACTGCTCGAATTGGACAATTACTTCGTGTTGGAAAGAAAGACAAAAATGGAAAACGGAAAGGAACATCAAAACAGGATAGACCATTGACAACACGAAAAAGTGACACAAAATTGGCACCAATCACTTTAGCCGAAGAGAAAACGTGTAAATCCTATCGAAAAACCAAACAACCCAACAAACGGTCGCCTTCAGCTTTGAGAACACAAAAAACTGAGCAAATTAAACCAAAATCTTGCGGTTCTCAAACATCACTTCATATTCGTAAGTATTCTTCTAAAAACCAGACATATTTCTTGAATCATTTACAGATCCTGTATCTCAACGTGAACTTCCTGATAAACCTGCTGAATTTCGCCCTGTTTCAGTAGAAAAAGTTGAAAAATCTTGTCAAAATCTACTGGAACAACTTGGTTCGAAATCGACAAATCTATTTGAAGATCAATGGGAATATATTGATGATGTGGATGTTGAGGTAACTTATTACTAAACCCACAGTTTTCTTCAACAAAAATTGTTTTTCAGGATGCAGATATTCAAGCTTTTCTTTCTCACATCGAAGATTATAATCAAGCTGAAGATGTTGAAGTTTTGGATGGAAATCGTGTAAAATTAGATAAAACCGAAACAAAACGCGATGATTATATTCACGCAAGTTATGTTGAAATCAAGGATATTTCTCGTAAATTTGTTTTGGCTCAACTTCCACTTTTAAATTCAAAAAGACTCGAAGATTTTTGGACAATGATTTATCAGGAAAAACTTCACAATATTTATTTGATTTGTCATCCTGAAGATTCTGCAAAATCAATCGATTCTGATAAATTCAGCGAATATTTTCCATTGACAAGTGGACATCATGAACATTATGAACAAATTTGGGTTCATAATCGAAAAGTTGAATCTGGAAGTTTGGATGGTGATTTAAATGATCAATTTATAATTGAAGTTTTGCCAAATGGTTGTGCCGAATCAATTTTGGTTACAATTCATTTATTGAATTATTGGCCAACTGGAGATATTCCTTTGAAACCTAAACGTATTCTAAATAGTGCTACAAATGTTTTTGGTGCTGCTGATGCTTATGAAGGTGATCCAATTGGAATTATAAGTAAAAGAGGAGCTGGAAGACCTGGAACATTTTTGGCAATTGTTTGTGCAATTCAAATGATGAAAAATGGCCAAAATTTGGATTTGAAGGAACTTTGTCGATCAATTAGAAAGCAAAGACCTGGAGGAATTGATACTTATTTCCAGGTATGTATATATTGATTGATTTGTTAACTCATAAAATATTCAATCGATAATTTTCAGTTTGTCTCAATCTACTCAACAATTCTTCAATTTGCTGCTCAATACGTCAACAAAGATATGAAGGCGGGAATTGAGAAAATTGAACGAGTTATTGATTTAATTATGAAACAAAAAGGAAAAGAGGATGATGATGGAAAATCGAAAGAGGAATTGAAGACTCAATCCATTGATAAAACTATCGATTAATAAAAGGTGGCTTTTTTAAACTATTGATTTCTGGGTGACATTTGGGGAAGTGGGAAAAAATTTTGACAAAAAATGGGGAAAATGACATTTAAAAAATAATTTAAAATTTCGAATTCAAGTATTCGTGAAAAACTTAACTACAGCAATAAAACAAACAAGAAAGACCGTGACCTTGGAATGCGGAAAGACACCTCGGGAAATAATATATAAGTAGATTTTTTTAAATTTAGTTCAATTTTAGAATAATTTGAATACTTTATTGACATAATCAAGATATACAACATTTATTTCTATGAATGAGCTCATTGCTAACATAAACTGAATTTTATCGTCGTTCAGTTATTTTAATTACTTTGAAACAATTGATTGCTTTGATTGTATAATCTCGATATGGTTTGTGAACCATCAAAGTAACAATTGATGATATTGCACCATGTGTTGCGAAAAATATTAGTGCCAAATTTGTAAAACCTTGATTAAAATATCGTGTGAAAAGTGAGAAGATAATGTAACAAGCAGGAATAACAATAAACAATATTGGAATAACAGCTTGCAAACAAAGTGCAAACATGAATTTCAATCCAAATTGATATGTGGCTCTAGAACTCGAGGTTTTATTTCTATAGATGCATCGAAATGAGCCAATGATATAAAATAATCCTTGTGGAATGACCATTAATATTGTTATCAAGATCAGAAGAACCGGAATTTTACCATTAAGAGTTAAACAGAAGAAATATGGGCTACTATAAGATCGAGAGTCCACACAAAAGAGATCTTTCGATATTGTTTCTATAGCTAATTTTGGTTCAGGAATATCTAAATATGCTGGACTAATGAAAGTGAATGCCCAAATAAATTGAAGAACTGTGATTGAATACCGACGAAGGTTTTGACGTCTTGAATCGGCTGTTGTTCTTGACAATTTATAGTAGCGACTTTCGAATAAATTTACGATTGAAATTCCAACTACTGAAAATTAGTAAAAACTTGATTTAATTCGTTGGGAAGTGAATCATTCGACTTTTGATGTAATGAACTTTGAAAAAGTGGTTCCAATCAGAATTTTCTTTCGAAAATTATTCCATAAAACTCCCGATCATTAAAATTAACAATTTAATTCCATTTTTTTATCGAAATCATTTAAATTTTTTTCAACTTCGTGAACTTCAAAGAAAATTTATGAGTAGGATATTTCAGCTGCTGATTAATTTCCCAGAATTTGTATTTTTTTGAGATCACCAAAAGATTCCCAAAAACGTATCTCCAATAAAAGTGACTCCAAAATAAACTTGAATTGATGTTGGAACTCCTAAATACTTAAATAACCCAAGTGGATATCCAGCTGCATACGGTAGAAAAATGAATGGACATGTTAAAAGACTCAGATATAAATCAAGTATTGTGCTTGTAAAATGCAAAATTATCATACTTGGAATAACTGATATCATATTTTTCGGAGTTTTGAAAAGGATACAGAAAGCGACGAATGAATTGATTAGGATTTCAAAAAATGTCAAAATGTGAAGAGTGTAACTGTAGAAGTTCTCAGTTTCAATAAATGTGTTGAAGTATTCACACATGTTAGAATTTTTGAAAAATGAGTTATGAATAAAGAATGTGATAATGAAACAGGTGAAATAATTCCCGGAAAAAACAACAAACACGTGTTTTCTCGCCGCGGCGAAAGCAGGCGAGGCGTGCTTTTTTATTTTTTCAAATTGCAGGCGAGGCGAAGCTCACCTGCACAAAACTTCACCGGGCGAAAAGCAGGAAGGCGAAATGAACATGCCTGTGAAATGATTTGTTTCATACTGTCGCGAAAAAACATTGACGCAAATAAAAACTTCTTGTGCTAGGGTAGCTCGCAAAGTACTTAAATATCTACGTAATTTTTCAAAAGTAATTTTCATATAATAATTTCCACGTGACCCATAAAACATCCACGTCTCAAATGGAATGTTTTCTCAATAACTCGCTCATTCCTAGTAATATTTTGATTATTATCGTTTCGGAACAAGAAATATTTTAAAAACGATGAAAATCCTGTTCATATGCGCTATTTTTTACGGTAACCTTAAATAAATTTCGGAAAAAAAATCGAATGACTTGTGAAATAATCGAACGACAATTCTGATTTTTTTTCCAGCAACTTATGTGAAAAGCCAATCTGAAGAAGAACATGCTTGTTACGAAGTAACAATGCAAAATGAAGTGAAAGAAGAAATGGGTTGGTTTTGGGCTACTTTGGCTTGTAATCTTATGCTTCTTGGACTCAATATCACTATAACTATTGTTATTTACAAATTTGTAAGTGTCAGAGAACTTCATTTTTTGTAAATTCCAATAATTCCAATTTCAGATAAACCCAGCTTACAAAAACATCCGATTGGTTCTTTTTTTCTTGATGGATCGAATTCTCCTATCTTATATGGCAAATTGTCTTCGACCAATTTTGGGATGTAAAAAACAAGTGGATTTGAAAGAATTGTTGCCAGCCGCGAAGGAAAAAGAAAAAAGAAAAAGTGGAAAATCGGGAAAAGCTGGAGATGAGGAAAGTGGAAAAAGTACAATTAAAGGATTGTCGACGAAAAAAGGAGCAATAACATCGAAAGCATCGAAAACATCGTTGAAATCATCTGCAAAATCAACAGCGAAATCTGATGTTTCCCAATCGAAATCTACTTCAAAACATGGAAAAGGTGGGAAGAAAGGTGGAAAAGGCGGAAAAGCAGCACCCGCTAGAAAAGGGAAAGGAAAAGGAGGAAAGAAGGGAGGAAAATAGAAATTAGTCGAAAAAATGAGAGTTAATAAAGTTTCGAAAAATTTAGGAACTACTGTTTTTGTGAAATTTTGAGAGAGGAAAAGTTATAGTAGTTGAAAGTAGGTCGATTTTTTTTTAGAAATAATCGATAGGAGATATATAGGGAGACTAGAAATGCAAGTCTCTAGCCAGATTAATTTTACTAATTTCATCAGAATCCAAAAAAAGGATGTCTATGGACTCTGCGCAAAAATTGTTATCAGTGTATCACGTCTTTGAAATTTGTCCCCAAAATCCAGATTCCCGGTTTCCCAAGAAAAACGCATTGTCTCAAAATTCATTTATTTTTGGAATCACTTAATTCTCTGATATTTCGCCTCATATTCTCTCATTTCTTTCTCCAAATTCTCTCTCGCCAATTTCTCATCTTGTTTATTGAATCCAATTTTTCGTCGAAACAACAAAATATGTTTCTCCGGATTATGTATCAAATAATGTTGCCATCCAAGACTTTGTTGTACACCAATTCGACGCCATTCGGCTTCAGATAAAAGACGACCAGGCAATGATTTGGCTATTGATTTTGGCAAAATGACGTGGCGATATTCGAAAGTGTCATCGTTGTATTTGTCAGAATAATAGATATCGTCCATTTTTGATAGGATTTTTGTGTTATATCACAATTTGATGAGAAATTCGAGAAGGGCACTCTTCGATGTGTGGTTTTATAGGCGTAGAATAGATTGGGATCTTTATGCCACTAGAACACGTGAATAATTTTAAAGCGCTTTTGACGCTAAAATTCGTATTTCTATTCTATCATTTACAAAAACGACTTTCCTCACAATCAGCTTTAAATGATTTTCGAAATAGAGTTTGCGAACACCTCATCAACTTTATTTCTTTTTCACAACAAAACAAAAATGTAAAATCAAAGTACATAATTATTCAAACAAACACATTTATTATATCGATCACAAACTCCCAAAACTGGTCGACAAAGTTGTGCACATTGAGCACGGCATGTGATTGGCGAACGGAATTGGAACATTTGTGGAGTTAGAATTCGTGGACGAAGAATGAGTGGCTCACGGAAGTCGGACTCAGCTGGGACTTCTTGAGCCTCAACTATTTGTTGAGTTTGGACATTTGGTTGATCTTGAGAGATTTCTTGAGCTGATGAGCAGAAAAGAATTGCCAAGATTATGAGACATGAGGAAGAAGCTGAAGACATCTGTAATTTATTTGTTAGTTAGAAAATTGAGGCTGAGAATAAGGGGATCTTTAAGTTGGTTACAGTGAAAATAGTGGAGAACCGCTATGGAATCAAATATTTTTTAGAGCAAAATGAAATGTGAATCTTTAAGATGAAAATTGAGAATCTGGAGCTCCACCCATTTTTAAGACAAAAAAAATGATGTGCTTTATTTTTATGGGTTTTTCCGAACACGAACACGAAAAAATGACATTTTTTGATGAATCGGTGTAATTTTTGGAGAAAAAAGAGGAGGAAAATGAAATCCTAGATTTTCTTATGAGAAAAAAACAAAAATAAATGAGTCCAGGTGAACCTAAAGGACAATATTTTGGCTCGGTATTTTGGAAAGTTTGGACTTTTTTTTTTGAAAAACTGATTGTGAGTTGGACTTGAAGAATTTCAGGCGGAGAACTAGACTTTGAATTTATTTATTTCTAAAACAGGCAATTCTGGAACCTTTTCTAGGGTGTTTCTGACTTCAGACCTGATAGATTATGCTGAATTGGTCCTGATTTTAGCTCATACTAGGCATATTTTTAAATTTCAAATTAACTTTTTTAACATGAGAAATCTAGGCCTAAAGTCAAAAATAAAATCTCATATAAATTTTTTTCCAACTGAAAAAAAAACATAAAATCCCACGAAAATATATAATTTTGACCGATCAACTTTATGCCTCAATAAAAAATTCTCATAAATCTTCTCCCCAAAAAAAAGATTAGTAGAGTATTTTTAGCCAAAAAGAGCACAAAAAGAAAACTTTCATAATCTCATTAGTCTAAAAAATCTGGAAAAGAGGAAGGACAAAAGAAATAATTTTGCTCGCGACAGCAAAAAAAAGGGAAAATATATGTACCCTACGATGGATTCAAAATTGAAAAATAAAAAAACGCATAAATTTTTTGCTCCACCAAAAAATGAAATAAGATGGACGGAAATTGTATCTATAGGATTAAGTATCAAACAAAAAAATGAAATTGAATTTGAATTTGAATTTTTTTTTTCTGGATGAGGATTAGGAAAATGTGTAGGAGTAGATTTTTTCGATTTAGAAAAAATTGAGGGAATTTGAATTCAAGATAATCTAATATTCTAGGACCAAATTCTGGGCTCGAATTATTGAACTTAATAGGAGCAATCTAAAAATTCACACCTAATTCCAAATCTATCTCATTTTGGACACTAAAAACAAAAAATTAAATCAATCTGAATTTCAATGAAATTAATAGGTGTAAATTTAATATCCGAAAAAAATTGAGAAAAATTCACTGAATATCAATTAGTTTTAATTAACTGAAAAATAAGGAAACCTCAAGAGTCTAGTAAAATAAAAAAAAAGTGAAAGAAAAAGTGCAAGGGTCCGTAATAATTTGAATTAAACTAATTGGAATCGAGTGTTTTTCATAGAACTGAAATACTTTAGCTATTGAGAAAACTAGAAGGGCTTCGCTGGCTAACGCCATCTACAGTAGTTTGACTTACTTTTTCTGATTAATTTTCCGGTTAGGGAAAGAGAAAAATTGAGAAATGCCCAAAAATTGTTGACTTTTTCAGAGAATAGAAAGATCAGATAAGAAACGTGTCCTTTAATTTTTTTGGAATAAAAACGTGATCATTCTTTTTTACATGAAAAAAGTGTTGATTTTTCACGTAAAAACTCGCGCATTTTTTGAAAAATCGAATATTAGCGCCTCGATGGGAAAGAATTTGATATCGAATGGTGAAAGTCCCATCAAAAATGGTCTTCTGGAAATTGAGAAAAGTCGAGCGACACATTTTAAATCCGAAAAATACATTGAGATTTTCAAACTTTACATTCTCCGCGCACTCACATACATTTTGAGAAAGAATGAATAGGAAGCGCACCAAGCTGCCAACATTTAGAAACTTTTTCTTTTTTTGATCATCAATTTTTATGCGCACAGTTTTGAGAACGGGTCCCGGACATACTATTGCCAAAAAAATTTTCCCAATTAGTATATAGTAGATGAAAAATGAAGTCTGAAAATATTCTGTACTTTTCTACGAAACCTACCAAGAAAACATATTATAGTGAATCAGAGATTGAAATTTTTTGAGGGATTTCAAATAACTTGTTTGGCTGTTCAAAGGTGTTTGATTGAGAAGTTTTTGCCTTTTGTTGGATTTTTGAAAAAAAAAAACGTTTCAACATAATAAAACTTAAAACAAAAATGTTCTAGATTAATTTTTAAATTTTCAAGCTTCAATAATTGAAACTAAAAAATATGTGTAAACAAAACGCTGAGCTGCAAAATCCAAAAATCTTCTCAAAGTACCTATTGTTTTTCCCATTGATTTTTATACTGTTTGAAATATTCCTCATTCTGCGATTTTGTATTATCAGCAATTTTGACACTCAAAATATTTCGAATCTAAATGTTTCTGTTTTGTATTATTCAAAAGTCTTCCAAATTACCTGTCCCTCTTCTTTTTTCTCAAAATCTCGTTCACATCCAAATCCAAAACAATATTTGTAACGTAAGCAAATCAAAAGTGGAGCCACAAAATTAAGCGAAGTTGTTTGCTGTGAGAATTTTTTTGATAATGAAAAATAGAAAAACATTCTTACCAGTAAAATTAAATAGAAAACTGGAATATAATAATGAAAATTTTGACATTGTGATAAATTAAAAACTGTATCAACGTTGAATAAAATTATAGCTGCGGATAGGAAAATTGCATTTATTGAAATTGCCATAATAAATGGGAGGAGGAGTCTGAAATTAATTTTTTGAAAAAGTCCCTTTCATAAAATTTTCCGAACCTCAAAGCTTTAACATTTTCCACTAATTGATATCTTTCTGATAATTTTGTTTTTGCATGTGATTTTATCATTAAAACTCGATTGCAAATAATCAAAATCACTGTGAAAAGTGTCATTATAAAACCATAGGTTACTGTAGTTATTTTTCGACCAACATCATTTGAGCCATTGTTTATGAATTCGAAACCAGTTACAAATATCTGAAATTTTAAATGGTTCCTGCTATGGGACTCTTTGAATCCTGTATTCAGATTTCCAAGTTCAAACTCACTGTCACACCAATCAAAACCAAAACAATTCCTCGTTTCTTCGAATTTTCATATGATTTCGCATAATACGTGGCATATCCTCTCTCAAAAATACAACCCAAAGCTGCAGATTGCGTGGAAAATTTAGCGATCCATAGGAGATCTGTGACATAATCAGGAACATTGCTATTCTTAGAAAATACCAAAATATAAATATAGCCATACGTTTTGACAGATGCACTTAAAATTCGTGTTAAAATCATTAAAAGATAGAATATTCTGAAAAAAATACGTTTTGAAGTCGGAAAAGTTAAATTTCGACTCACATGAAAAATGGGTGATAATTTTTAAAAATTCGAATCACAACAATTAGTGCAAATATATGAGAAATTGCTCCGAGAGCCCATAAAAATAGAGAAATTGCGCGGGACAAAGTTACGAGCCATGGGGAACATTCCATCTTTGCTCTGAAAAAAAATAAACCAGGAAAAATCTGAAATTCTCAGGGAAATGATTGCAAAGGAAAAACAATTTTTGTAGAATTTATTTGATTTTTTGAAGAATTCTCGAGAAGACAGATAAAAAATAATTGGTATTTTCATCATTTTTTTCTGAAAAAGTACAATTTTTTTAGATTTTTTCACCTGTAAAATTCAAAAATTATTAAATAACCGGAAAAAATTAAATAAATGTGTTTGCAACGTTGAAAAAAATTTAATAAATAATAATTTGACGCGTGGAAAAAATGTGGATGTCGCTCATTTTCTACCAGGTTTCTATTAGAAAATAGTCTAATTATGTCGGAAATTGAGACAAATGTGAGTGAAGGGTTTTGGATTATTTCGAATTCATGAAAAAAAAATATAAATCTAAGAACCACGGTTCCGAATTTTGTTAATTTTTCAAATTTTCAGATCGTAGATCAAGAAGAAGAAACTGATGATGAGACAGCAAGAATTGATTATTTGATTGGATTTGTTGGAAGATTATTAGCAGCACCACTCAAAAAGAAAGGGTATTTAAACAACATAAAAACTATCAAAAATCAAATCCTCAACTCTAATTTTCCAGAAAAAAAGAAACACCAGTTGTTGATGTAAAAATAACCACGGATGATATTCGAATTCTCACAATGTATGCATCTTTATCATTCAAAAATCAATCTTCACTTTTGAAAATCGATGAAGAAAGTCTGCCAATTCATATAGTTGGAGATTTGCACGGACAATTCCACGATCTTCGTTTGTTATTTTCTCGATGCGGTCATCCATCTCAAACAAATTATATTTTCCTTGGCGATTATGTTGATCGTGGACTTCAAGGAATTGAAACATCGTGTTTGCTAATGGCACTTCAATGTTTATATCCCAAAAATATTTTCATGGTTCGTGGAAATCACGAAGATTATAATACAACTTTGACATATGGATTTTATGATGAATGTTTGATGAAATATGCAAAATATGGAGAAATTGTTTGGTTGAGTATTATTAGTGCTTTTAATCATTTACCATTTGCTGCGCTGATTTTTGGCCGGATTTTGTGTATGCATGGAGGAATTTCACCGAATTTGAAAAGTTTGGCAGATATTGATAAGGTTAGTTCTGTTTTTGCAACTGATCAACATAATTTAGAAATTCGCGAAACTCGTGTTCAGAATTCATTTTGCCACGTCAAATCTATTTTCCCAGAAATTTCTTGAAAAATCTGAGTTCACCATATTTTCCAGAAGATCAAAATTAGTAGATTAGCACATTTGCAACAATTTTTATTTTGTGTCATGTTGAACTTCCCTTGTCATTCAGAATTCAGAAGTACGAGAACTTGAAATTTTGGAAAGCTGAAAATTCGTCAATTTGAACTTTTTAGCTTTTGGGAAATCTACGCACTTAATATAATAGGAAATTAAAAAAAAACAACCTATCCAAAATTTCCCGGGAGATTAATTAGACCTTTTTCAAAATAAAAAATGAAATCACATGCAAAATTTTTGATTGATCAAGGAAATATTGAGTACTTACAGTAGTAGAGTTTTGTACAGAGAATGTTTTGGAAGATTCATAATTATAGCATCTTCTGAAAAGATAACAGATAAATTTAAGTTTTTTAAAGTTATTGAGAAGCTATAAAAAAAATCAATAATGTGAATTACTTCAACATCACTCCCAGGTTCTGACAAACATATCTCCAAATTCATATATTTTCAGATAGTCCGGCCAACAATGATTCCAGCCTATGGTTTAGCTTGTGATCTTGTTTGGTCTGACCCCGAAAACACCCAAAATCCTGGATTCTCCCTTTCCAGTCGTGGAATTTCATTTTCATTTGACGATTCAGCAATTCAAGATTTTTGTCAGAAAAATGGACTTGATTTGATAATTCGTGCACATCAGATTTCTAGTGATGTAAGTTAGTCTAATTCAAAAATAATAATCAAGATTGAAATTTTCAGATGTATCGCGGAGGTCATAAATTCCACGCGGGTGGAAATATGGTCACTATTTTTTCAGCTCCAAATTACTTGAATATGGGAAATGATTCGTGTGTGGTAAGAGTTGAAAAATCGGTAAGTTCTGAAAATGTTTTTTTTCAAATTACACTTCGTCTGAAATTTTTCAGAAACTCGTCAGATTTATCGTTTTCCGCCCAACTATTTCGAAATGATTTTTTTTTCAGAAAATGAATTTATTTTTTGAAAATTCGATTTTTACGTGACCTTTTTGACCTCCAAGTGACCTCTGAAATGGTCTATAAAATTCCAATGAATTTTTCAGAATCTTTCTATTTTTCTAAAAATGTCAGATATTATACATCAGATAATTACAATACTCTGTTCATTCATCTTATTTCTAGGTAAGTTCGGACCATAAAAATTGGACAAGATTAAAGTTTTCTCCCGTCAATTCCTAGTAATATATCCAAACAATCTCAAATTTAATTTCAGTTATGTCTCTAACTTGTTCTCGCAAATCATCAACTCGAGAACAAGCAAAACCTCGTGGAAATAGATATCTAGAAGGAATTCAAAGTCCAGATTGTTGTGATAAGAAATTGAAAAATACACCGTGTATGCCGTGTAAGAATGAACCAAAAAGACCAGGAAAAATGTCGATTTCGATGAAGAAGATCAAATCGAAAAAGGTCCAACATACAGAAGTTCCCCACGAAAACAAGACAATTGTTTGCCCGAATCAAAGACCTGGTTATTCGAAAAGTACAATTGCAATTCAAGAAGCTGCGTTGTCACAGATTTTCAATAATACAACAAATACATCAGAATCTGATCGGGCAAATGAGAATGTTGAAAAGAAAGCGGAGAAAAATGAGGCGAAAAGGGGGGAATCAAAAGATGAGGAATTATTAGATTTGAAAGATACTCAATCGCCTCCAAGAAGTGAATAGTTCGAACTTTTTTTTTTGTTTTGGAGGGAAAAATGAATTAGTTTTTGATTTGATTTCTTTGGGAAAAAAATATTTTCAGTTTTTATGAAAACTATTTCTAAGATTTAAAAAAGGCTTTGAAATAAATTCTGAATGCTAATTATGAAGCAACTTTTGAATCGGATTTCAAGCTTCGAACAAATCAAGAGAGTTTTCGAATCCCCAAAATTTTCCCCAAAAATTGAAAAATTCTCATATGTCGGCAAAGTTTCTTTGACACTTCTGAAAACCCAGATGTTTTCTAATTTTTTGTTCAAAAATCATATGTTTTGTTGCCAATTCCGCCACATGTTTTCATTTTTAATTTGATTTGAATTTTCATAATTAAAAAAGAATCCAAAATTTTCCAGATTTTTGATTCCAGATAAATTATTCCCACAATTTTTTGCACACTTCAATTGTTTCGAACTTTCGTCTCTCTTTTTCTCAATTTCTAAATTCGTCACTGGCCAAAAACATTGAAACATATTATAATAATTCTGGAACATGGTTGAATAAGCACTTAAAAAAATAGTTGGCGAGCAACGAAAAAAAAAAGAAATGAGGAGGAGGCAAAAAAAAAACATTGACCCACGCATTTTTATTTTTCAAAGCTTTGAGCAAGTTTTGGAAGAAGATGAACACTTTTTAAATATACATTGACTTATATACATAACGATTTATCAACTGATTTTCTGTTAAATTTTCAAAGATGTAAACGCGGATCATCGTAGTTCACGCCTTTTTTAAATGGAAATTTGAAGAGACACCGAGAATGTTTCTTCGAATTCATATGAGAAAACAACAAAAAACAAGTGAATTTTAAACTTTTCGAAAAAAAACAAGAAAATAAAAGTAGAAATGGAAGTGCGCTCTATTGATAAAAATTGAACGTCTGGCACTCTCTCAAAAAAACGTGTGTTTCATCGTTGCACTAAAAGGGTGTGAGAAATCGAACTGCAACTTTTTTTTTCGCGCTACCATTATACGCATTTTCCATTTTCTTACATTTTTTTCTCGAATTAGACATTTTGCGGGAAACAAACAGAAAAATGTGAGAAAACCAGCAAAAAAAAGAAAAAATGGTAAATGTATATATTTTTGACTGGTATCGCAGCGCGAAAAAAAGTTTTGCAGTTCTGTTTTTCTGTTTTTCTCTGTCTCTCTCCAAATTTGCAATTATTTCGTGTTTTTTACAAGGAGTGAGTTTATTTGACATTTATTATTCAAACCGCGTTTACACCTTAATTTTTTTATTCAGAGTTAGAAATTCTTTAAAAAGTTGTTCCTTTTTTTCAGTCAACTTCTACAAGCTCCGATCAGTTGAAAATATTTGCAACTCGATATTTCATGAGTCAGGATCGTCGTAGGAAATCAATTAAAATGTGAGTTTTTTGGGAAAAAATTCTAAATTAACAATTTTTAAGTTATCATGAAAAAAATGGTTTAATTATTTTGTTCCTAGTAAAATTTGTGTTCTGAATCAAAAAAACACTCCAACATGCCTTATAATTTTCACGTTTTCAATAGTCCAAATCCAAATATTTTTGTCTTTTTTTCTATATCCGGATCGGATTAGCGAAATTCCGAAAAAGAAAAAAAGTGCGTTTTGACATTTTCAGACTACACTTGACTTAAAATCAAATCGCATCTTTGATTTGATAGATGTTCTATGTTGTTAATTCAAAATTGAATTTGAAATTTGCTTAGTTTCAAAAAATAATTGGATACATTTTAGCCTCATTTTTTCAGCTGTTCTTTTGTCTTTAATTGAAAATATGTGCTCTGAAAAGTCAAAAATTTTTGATTGGTTTCCAAATGTTTTGATATCAGAATTTGAACATTTTCCTTTTTTTTGAAAATGTTCATCTGCTCAAACTTTTGAATAAACACTTAAAGAAATTAATAAGCTCTGAACTTAAGCTTTGAAAGTTTTCAGAATTGTTTTGATAAACATTTTCAGCTACCAAATTTATTTTAGAAAGTTCTGAAAGATTCAACTTTTTTCTAATAGAATTTGTCATATTTCAAAACTCCAAAAAAAAAATCTGGATTATCGGATAAAAAATTTAAATAAATAGTTGAGATTCGAAAAATAGTCTAACTTTTACTGCAGATGAATATTCATTGGAATTTTTGAATGATACTGATTTTTCCATTGAACTTACTTTACTCTTGGAAGAAAAACATTTTATAAATTAAAATTCCGAAGTTGTATTTAAAACAAGTCGAATTTGAACAACTTAATGTTAGTAATTTTTTAGAAAAAAAAAGAATCTTATACTTTTGTAAATCATTTTTTGATCGATGAAATTGTGTTTTTTCTAAACAAATCCAACCTTTTCAGCTGTTCTTTGAAACCAACTTATTGTTCAAAATATCAAATATTTTTGATTGGCTTTCCAAAGTTGTTATATCAGATTTCAAACATTCCTCACATATTTTTCCGAAAAACTTTCACCTGCAAAAAACCTGTAAATGCCAAGAAATGATATTTGAAAATCTTTAAAAATTCATTTGAATTCCCTCCTCAAAAACTTCCCTACCAAAACTCTCGTTTTTTTCTTTTTTCTTCAATTCTCATGTATATTTTGAGCATGTCCATTATTTAATTGAATAAATAACGGGTTCCCCACATCTTCCTTTTTCTTTTTCTTCTTTTTAATTTTTTTGACGTAGTTAGTTGCTCATATTAAAGAGAAAGAGAGAGATAACTCGATCATCATCACGTCATTTCACGTTTCCAGTCAAACATTATAGGAAACATTGAAAATTAAAATTAAAAACAATAGTTTCTCTGAAAAATGACGCGTTCTTTATTAATTTGACCTACTGACGTCAATTAATTCTGCGTAGGTCATTTTCAAAAATTAAATAGACAAGTTCGAAAGTTCGATCACTCACCACAAAACACATATTTCTACAAATCAAAAATGAATGAAGCTTTTATTCACGTGCAAAAATAATTATCATCCTATAATTAAATCTTGTCTGATGGAAGAAAAAAATCATCATTTTTTCATTTTTAGAATTTTTTGGAACATCAAAGTCTAGGTGTGAATTGAAACTAAATATGTCTGCAAATTTTTTTGAATTGTAAAATTTGGAGAAAATCACATTACACTTCAGTTTTCGGTCTAAAAATTTCAGATTTTTTATCATACATTTTGGAAATGTCTAGGGCACAAAATCCGGAGCTAATCTAGATTTGTTTCAGGAAGCTCCATTTTAGGAATTTGTTCTGATTTGGCCAACAATTTAAAGAACATTTTGGGCTAAACTGAAGTCTGAGTTTTGTTCTCCTTTCAAGAATCCACAACATTTTCATCTAAATTATGAAAATGTCAAACAAAATCCAAAGCCTACAGATTAAGTCTATCATTTTACATCCAAAAATTCTAAATGCTGACTCGCTTTAAATTTTTTTTCTTAAATTTTGACTCTTTTGAAATTTTCTTACAAGGATCAATTCGGAAACTTGAAAACTTCAAATGCTAGCCAAAATCTGACGTCCAAAGTTCCCCTACTTTAAAATTCATCAAAAATTCTAGTTTGAACAAAAACTTCTTGATTTTCGAAAAAATGAATCTAGTTTGAACCTTAACTTTGTGTTTTATGCATGAAAATGGGAACTTTGATAGCTGAAGTTTTCAGACTTCAAGAAAAAACTTGTTGAAACTTTTCTGATCTTAAAAATCAGTGAATTAAAATCATTTTTCGTGATTTCCATTTTTTTTTTGAAATTTTTACAGCCAGCAAATCACTTAGAAAAAAAAATTACATTTGAGTCCATCCTAGACTAGACAAAAAATACCCAAAATATGAAACAAACAAAATCCTAACACAACAAAATATATATTTTAATAAAATTATGCCCAAATTTGTTCCGGGTTTTGCTGAGTCCATTCATAAAAACACAAAATTGAATCTCATATTTTTGTCCTAGTTTTCTTCTTCAAAAAAAATTCCCCAGTTTTCCTCAAAAATGATTCCATTAAAAAATTGTTTCAAAAAATGACCAACAAAAAACGAAATGTCATTATGTCACTCTATTTTTTTGCCGCAAAAGACACAACTTGTCATATGACGTGGATTTTGAGGGATATTTTTAGAAACTTGCAACTTTTTTATAGAAGACAATGTCAGTTTTTTATAGAACTGCGCGGGTTGAGAATCATATCATGACAATAATATCAATGATTAGATTGAAGAAGATGTTCATTTGAACAAGAAAAATAAGAAGAAGAAGAAGTTAGACAAAGTTGGAGATTTGGACCTGGAAGAAGAGAAGAAAGTTTTGAGAGGTGGGTTTATTTGGGGAGCGGGAAAAGGGATTTGGGATAAGAAAACTGGGATTGATGAGTTAAGAGGTAAGTTAGTTTTTTTTGAGCTTGGGATTTGGGATATTCAGACTTCTAGAAGAGCAAACATTTTTTTAGCCGAAAGAAGTGAAAGAAAGCTCGAACCTAATATTTGAAAATTTAAAGATTCGAAAATAATTCCTAGATTCATTTTGTCAGAAAATTTGAACAATTCTGAAATTTTTAGATTATTATTTTTCGGATGTTTTCCATATTTCCCATCTGGAACTCTTTCACCAGATTCATTTTTCGAAAGTTTCAATTACGTCCAATTTTTTTTCAAAAATTGAGATGGAAAATTTTCATCAAGCCATGTTTATCGATAAAAATTCCATGTTAAAAATATTCATTAAATTTTTGAAACGTAAAAATTTCCGGATCCCCTCCCACTGAATTATCTGCCCCAAGTTGTTTTTCCTTGTCAAGATCACGTCAGAATAATACCGTGACATCATAAAAAAACACAAACTAAAATAATAAAATGAAAATTTCAAATTCAACACAGCACAAAAAATTAGTGTGCTCATCAGGTCAAAAACAATTTGTTCTAATTTGACCTGCTCTCCTCTTTTTCATTGTCTCATTTTCTCTATTTCTCTTCGCCACCCACTCCTTTTTTGTTGGAAATTTAATATGCTTGGTTTAACCCATCCATGGTTAAAAATCGAAAAAGTTGTCGAGATCCACGTGGATTTTGCAAGAAAAATTGTGGAATTTGGAAATATAATCTGATTTGAGATGTTTCCGCTTCCGGATTGAGGGAGGAGAAAAATTAGACTTAGCAACAGAAAAAGACGAGGAACATCGTGAAAATGTTATTTTTAGATCTAGAATTTTTAATTTACGTACGTGCTGAAAAAATTATTTTGGAAGAAAACTAGAAAAACCCACAAAAATGGGACTTATTTTCTATGCCCAAGATTTTCGGAATCTCAAAAAATCCCGTGTAATTTCGCTACTTTCTAGTCATGTTTTTATTCTTTTTCGATCACTGACCCTTGTGCCATTTCTATCTCATTTTCCTTAGAAAATTGAGATAAATTGAGATGAGCTAATCATTTTCATATAATGTAAATATTTCTCACCCAAATCTCGAAAATTGGCCAAATTTCCCACGTTTTTTATTGTGGATGAGGGTGGAAAATGACGTTTTTTTTAATGTTGAATAAATGATGATGGCAAGGAAAACAAGGAAATTTTTAAAAGAAAAACATGATGAGCCTATAAATGGAGACAAACCACGCCCATCATTTTTTAGAAAATGATGAGAGAAAGAGCTGAAAATGAGTTGTTATTTTTCTAAGAGAAGGTCAGTTTTGGGTGACCTGGCAAGGGTTTTGAGACCACGTTTCGATTTTTTGAACAAAAATAGTGAATTTCAGAGTTCGAAGTTTTTCTTAACATTTTTGATAGTCTAACTTGATTTTTTGTACTTTCTCAACTTTCTAATAAAAAAATGTGTTTTGTTGTTCGCGGCCAAAAATCTACACCAAAAACGCGCCGAAAAACCATGTTATTATTTTTCTTACGAAAATTCAAACTACATACATATATTCGGTTTGATTTTTCTCATTTTTTCTTTAGAACCAAATTCGGAGCATTTTTCTGATTTCTGATTTTAAGATCACAGATTTGTGATGTAGTTCATTTTGAGCTACTTAAAATTTATCTGCTTAAAAAATAGTTGTTTGATTTTCTCTTTTGGAAGAAGGGAAAAATTAATTGTGAGAATATATATTTTTGAGTTGAGATAAATCAAAACTGAACTTTTTCCTTCTCATTCCTGTTTTTTTGCTCCAAAACTTAATTTATCTGTTTTGGGTTTTCAAAAGTAATAAATTCTATTCTGAATCAGAAATCTTTTTTCGGCTGACATTTTTTCTTCAAAAATGAACTTTAAAAATAAAAAATACAATCCGGATTGATATTTGAATTTGAGCTAGATGTAGATTCAAAAATCAGATTTAAGCTTTCCTAGAATTCAGGATTTTCAAAACTACATAAAGATCATTAGAGATTTCTCAAAGAACTCCAGGAATTTAGAGTTAGTCATATTTTTTAGCTGGAAGAAAATTTTGCAGTTTTTTGTACATAGATCAAATCAGATTTTTTTTTCGAAATCAGGATTTGCTGAAGTTATCAGTTTAAAAACAGCTAATCAGTTAGGACTGATTTCGGAAAATTTGAAATTTCCAATTTTAGTTAGGCCAAGTTATTTTTGACAAAAAACACATCCAAGCCTAACCTGAAGTCTATGTATGTATTCAATGCTCCTAAATTGCCCTTGATATTTTATTGCTCAAAAAATCTTGCATTTGATTTTTCAAAAAGCCCTAATTTCCCCCCGGGAAATTTAAAATTTTCGAAAAAAAATTTCCTGCTTGCCTTTGTAGACGTAGATCTCCCAAAAGTGTCTGTGAAAGTTCAAATTGACGAATTTTCAGATTTCAAAACGTCAAAGGTTCTCAGAATTTTAAAAAAATGACTCAAATTTGTGTCATTGTTGAAAGATTCTAAATTAGGAATTCCAAAATTTCAAAATTTTTCATTTTCAAAAAAAATGAGGAATTCCTGACCACTTCACATTTTTGTTTTGTTTCGTTGAGTTAGGTCATCTTGGGTGGCAAAAATAATTATGATATTCACGCCATAAAATTGAAATGAAATGTGTGTAGTTTGGAATGAAAAGTTTCCACAGGATACACATTTTTGAACTTTTTTGCTCCGCCCTCGAAAAATTATATTTCGAGAGAGATGAGATAGATGAATTTCCGGTCAATTTTTGACGTATTTTTTTCTGGAATTTTTTCTAGTTTTCTTTGCCAAAGTGCATGTTTTCTGAAATTACACGTAATTTTTGTGGGGTCGGGAAATTCGGGAAAAATCATGAAACAATTCATGTCTTCAGAATTTCTTGATTTGAATCTTGAAACTCTGTAGTCTCTGATAAGTTCAAATTTCTTCAGAAATGCTCAATAAAATCTGATTTTTGAATAACTACATCTTGCTCAAATTCAAATAACAATCCGGATTTTATTTTTTAAAGTTCAATTTTGAATTTAGTTATATGAGCTTGAGAGATTTCTGATTGTGAGTCAAGAGTTTTGTTATTAGTGTTTGAATTCTGCTGCAAAAATTTAATTCTTTTTTTTCAACAGTTTTATTCTACAATGTGAAATTCTAACTCTCAAAAAATTCATCAAAATCATGAAAATTTGATTTTTTCTGGAACTTTCAATATTCAGAACCGATGAAATTTCTACTAATATTCAATTTTTCGAATCATGAACTGATCTTTTCTCCAAAGCTCCCACCTAAATTCTAAATTTTTCTCCAAAAATTGTCCAAAAAAACCAAGTCCAAGTCGAGTAATAATCGGCTTTTGTTATATATTTTCCCCAAAATTCCAGTTTGTGACATAAGAAATGATGTATTTTCTTATGTCAATTTCATTTCTCAAAAAACACCCACAATTTGTCAGGGATAATCTAACAGGAGATTGACAAACAATGGGCGGAGCTTGTCAAACAAATTGAATTGCGTATATAAGTTTGAGGAAGTTGGCTTTTTTATTCATTTCTAATTTTTGCTAGTATTTTTTCTTTCTTTGTCTTGTTTTACTAGAAAGTTAGAGAAATAGAGAAGGTTAGTTGGATTTTTTGAGTGGTCAAGAAATTTCCAGAGTATATTTTACATATATGTCTGAAAAGATTGCTCATGTTATAATCGAACGGAGTAAGTGTACACCGCAAGATAGCGGCACTTTCTACAGATTTGTCCGGTGCACAAAGCTTGACCCAATTTTCTAAAAAAAAAGGATCAACATTTATTTAGAAGTAGAAACATGATAATAATTAGATCCGTTCAAGCTTCAACGGGCCAATGTCCATTTTTTTTATTTTGAATCAGAATCTTCCGAAAACTCCTGGACTCTCAAAAAACATCATTTTCTTGGAACTCATTTCTTTTGGAAGCAATGAAACAAAAAAAGTTATTTCTGATTTTTTTGAGTGGGACGAGATAATTGTTCCTCAAGATTTCCTAAAAGTTCACAAATTTTAGCTAGCCAAATCCAAATCCTTATTTATTTTTTCATGAAACGTTCATCTAAATAATGCGGTCTAGGATTATTGAAAGATCTATCAGATTATCCTGAAATTGAGAAGAGAAGTGTTCAAAAATTCAGCCGTTTTTTGTTGTCGTGCTCTCTTCCGGAGATAAGGCCGCCCAGATTATTATACATGTTGTTGGTTTTTTTTTGTTCATCCGGAATGTGAACAGCGGCGGCGGAAATTTGAATTTTTATCAGCACTTTGCTTTTTTTTATTGAAATGTCATAGTCTGCGGTATAAAAGAGCTGGGTGGTCTTGTTATTTACATGATTTAGGTTTTTGATTTTGTGAACATTTTTGAGCGAGATCTGATCAAACATCTATGAATTGTGATTTGAAATTGTTTACAAGAGGCTAGAAATGTCTAGGATTTTTAAGAATATATTTCAAAAAGCCTGATTAAATTTAAAACTTCAAGTAAATTTTGAAGATAAGATATGGCCTTGCAAATTTTTTCAAGTCTTTTAATGTTTGACTAAATTTTTGAAGAAATCAATTATTTCTTCTAAAAAAATAAAGGATTTTGCCACGTCAAAGATTAGTTTTCATAACTTCAAAATATGTTCTAGTACTTCCTGATTCAGATTACTATACCTCAGATCTTTCCAAAGTTCCAAAAAAAAATCCAATCCTAAGTCAAAAATCTTCATCTCATCTCATAGCCAACCCTTGCTCCTTCACATTTGCTCTTTTTCTCTTCCACTTGCTCTCCAGAAAACCAGCTCTTTCAACTTTTCCAGTCATTTTTTCGTTGTTGCGCGACACCACGAAAAAAGAAAAATGAAAAGAGAGAAATAGTGTAGGCGGACCTACATACATACATTTTTGCATTCGTCATTATTTTTCGCTCTTGTTCGTTTTTCTCTTTGTGGTCCTCCGGTCCTTCCGTTTCTTTCTGACACGCCCTCTTTTTCTGAAAAAAAAGAAGAAGAGACAAATGTTTTTTGTTTCGAAAAATGACCCATATTTGATGTGGGCGTGGCTTTTTTCGGAGGCGGCTTTCAGATCAAATTGGAAATTCAGTTTCGGAGGAGCTCCTCTTCGGACATCCATTTTCATTTGTCACTTTTTTTTTGCAATTTCAATTGTCTGTGGTTTTTTTTGGGTGGGAGGATTTGCTTGATTTGTTTGAAGCCTCTGGGTTACTGTATGTCTTGGGTGTGTAGATCAAATGATTACCTGGGGATCAAATAATTTTTTAGTTTAATTTTTGACGACGAAGAAGATCCTGGGTTACTGTAGTTTTTTTCAATGATTTGGGATTACTGTAGATTTTGAAAACTTCTGGGAGTTATCTAGTATGATCAGGATCTTTGATTACTGTAGTTTAATGGTATTACTGTGGATCAAAAATAGGGTTAAAATTAGAATTTCTTTTGTAGATCAAATAATTTTTGAAACTTTTATGATATGATAATATTTTGGATTACTGTACTGATAGTGCTGTAGATTATTGATTTTTTGATCCAAAAACTATTCTGGTAGGTCAACATTTTTGTTTCGATTTTTCTGATTTTGAGTCTTGTGATCAAAATTAAATTTGTTTGTTACTTTGAGAAGTGTCGAAAGGTTCCGGATTATCTCAAAATTGGGTAAATTTTTGAAACTCTTGTAATTTTTTGAGTTCTATAGTAGATCTAAATATTCACATATTTCATTTTGATAAAAAATGTTAGGTTATTGTAGCAATTTCCACCAAAATCAATCAATTTTCAATAATCTACAGTAACCTCTCACTGTTTTTTTCAGCTTACCTCATTTTTATTCTTTTTATCGAGTACACTTATTCACGAAAAACAAAAATCTGTCCTTTTCCCGCGCAAAAAACTCGAACAAAAACAAAACAACACAAAAAAAGGCGGAAAAAGTCTAGAAAATTTAAAATTCAAAAACGCATTATGTGGTCATTTTCTGGAGGAGGATGGAACTCCCACGTCATTATGTTTTTGTGAAGAAAAAAATAAATTATAATTTTTGTTGTGGAGAACTTTTTCCAATGAAAATTTCAAAAATGAAACATGAAACTAGACTTTCTGACTTCACGAAACTAAAAAGTTTGATCGAAAGACTTTTGAGTTTTAAACTTTATGAAATTTGAGATTTTCCACGCTTTTTTCGTTTTTCAAACTACTTTTCATTTACATACATCACTTTCAAAAAATGTCAGAATTTTTCTAGACTTTCTGGATAATCTAGATTTGTTTTTTGGTTGAGGAAAAGGATAAATCAGAAAAATTGTCCGAGAAAAAACCAATAAACAATTCATACATTTTGGGAGAAGAAAAAGTGCTTATTTTTGAATTGAGCTGAACTGAAACTGATCTGGAATTGAGTTGAAAATAAAACAAAAAAAAATGTTGAGGTATTTTTATTCACTTCTGAATACTATGCCAGAAAAATCCACTACGAGGTACAGTAATCCGTTCCCTAGAATTTTCCCCGTTTTTTCTTCCTTCCACCATTTCCTTTTCTTCACCAATACACATATTTTTCACCTTTTCCTACACCCAAAAAAGTCCAAACTACAAAAAAGGTGGAATTAGTCACAGCGTAGCCAAGCTGAGCCCAGACTCATTATTAAAGTTTTGAAAAAACAATTTGAAAAGGAAAATAATTTTCCATTCTCTTTTTTTTTCTTCTTCTCCCACCCCCACTTTAATTGGCGGGTTCGACTCAACTATTTAATAATTTGGTTAGACTGATTTTTTCAGCTTGACTTTTCTCATTGAGCCTTGATTTTTCTTCGAACACATATTTTTGCGCTCTTCTTGCAAACTAGAATTTTTTCTTTTTTTGAAAACAAAAAACACGAATTGTAATTATTGTTTTGTGTTTTGAATAGGATTCGGATTAGGGAAAAACATTATTTTCAGAAAGTACTGTAGATTTTGTTTACAATTTTTCAGAGAACATTCAAAGAAAATGAACTATTTTAAATTTGCACCGGAATTTTTTATTTAAAATTTTTGTGTGTCCTGAATATTTTTTTGCCGCTACGCTGTAGATCGTTTGAATTTCAGATTTCTGGGCTAGGGATGTCTCACGTGGCATCTGCTTCAAATGTTTTTGTCATAAATGTTGTTCTAGATGTAAAAAAGTATTTTTCTGATCTCTTTTCATTTTGCAAAGTCCGTAAAGTCACCGGGATTGTTCATAAGCCCTGAAAATCCTCTTAACACTGACTGTCTAATAATCTGATCATATTTTCAAGTTTGAGAGAAAGCAAAACACATGTGGAATTTAATTATGATGTGATTCATAAAAATATCAGCAAGATGCTGGATCTCAAATTAATTATTAGGTCTCAAGTGTTAATCCTAATTTTTAAAAATTTTGAATTTCATTAATGATTTTTAAGTATTCAGAACTAGTAAAGAGATCCAGCGACTTTGATTTGAAAATCTGACAAATAATTTGAATTCAAAATTCCCTCAATATAAACTTGACAGATAGTTTTGTCAAGCTTGTTAGAACTTTATATCATCTTGTGCCTGATCTACTTATCCAGATTTTGATAGTTCAAAACACATTGTATATATTTTTGACCAGCAAAAGTCAACCAATAGAATTTTTATCAGATTTTGAAACTCTCTCTCTGATCTACTCAAGTCTGATGCTTCCAATATTTAATAGTTCAAAGCACAATTTTCTCAGAATATCACTTGATCCAAGGATGAGCCAAAAATAGTCTGACCTTTTTATACATATCTATCTATTTTCAACAAGTCACAGAACAATGAATCATTTTAGCTGTCAAGTTAATCCAATATTTTCAATGTCTCTGATTACTAATCATTGACCGCGAAAATGTTTCAAATCTATTTCTGAAGACGTTTGTCAAGACGTAATTCATTATTTAATGACTACGTAAATGGATCAAGACAAAAGTGTTGAAAGAATTGGTTGGCCAATTTCGCCTAAAAAAGATTATGATTAGTAGAAGAAAAAGTATCTAATCCTCTTCGTGGAAAACGTCAATTTTTTTTTGAGGCAACAGGAACATTTATTCGGGAGGGGCGGGTCTTGTTATATAAGATGGTCAAAGTTACTGACTTTTTCATTTTGCTCTTCTTTTTGACTTTTCAGAAGATTCTACTGTAGTTCTGCATGTTTGTTGAATTTTAATAATTTTCGGATATTGCTTGACTTTCTATAGTTTGGAACTCAAGAATCAAACTATTATTCAATTTGTTTAAAAGGTTGCAAGCCTAAGAATAAATAGCGTTCGATATTCAGATTTCTGAAATTTGAGTTTTTTGTCTGAAAATTCGGATTTTTCGGTATTTCATTTTATTTCTAGAATAGAACTCGTATTAAAAAATACTTTTGATTCTGATATAAGCCAAACATCTGCGAGCGAATCTAGAAAATGTGGGTTAGAACCTGAAAACTGTACATAGCCCCTAGATTAGAATTATAAGTTTTAGTTTAGATTTAGGCTTAAATAATGTTTGAATTCAAGCTCTAACAAAATCTTAAAAGTTCCTGTGCCAAACAAATATTTTGGCATTAAAACTATGACTTCCTCGGAATTTCCTCCTAGAATTCCCGAATTCTCCTCCATCCAATTTTTTTTCCGATCTATGATCAAAATTACTCCCAAAATGTCCCCCAAAGCCAAAGTTCACTATGAGCTTTTTTCCAGCTTGACTTTCTGACTCGAAAACCTTTCGAATGTGTGTATTTTGATGTCTTGAAAAGGTTAAGCTGAAACTCAAAATAAAGAAAAAATTAGGTCACAATTTTTGCACCTGTTTTTTTTTCAATTCCAAGGTTCAGGAAATTTAAAATGCTGACAACACACACACAAACTCTTGAAAATTACCAGCTGTAGCCAAAAAACTACACAAAAATTCAACTGATAAGAGAACAACATATTTTAGCAATGACTCAAATCCTCACAAATTACCACCACACCCAAATCAAAAACAACAAATTGATCTTTATTAGTTGTTTCGTGAAGAATACTTTCAGAAGTTATTCATGACGCCCACCGAATTAATATGTTGCGAAAAAGAAATTGATATTTGAGGATAAAGATTAGTATTCATTAGAATATCTATCTACATACACTACTTATTTATTCTGAAAAGAACAAAACAATCTCTACAATATCTTCTGCTTGAAAAAAATCTCTTCACTTTTTTTAGTTCATAAAATCTTCCATTTCCTGAGCAAAGAAGCAAAAAAAACAGTTTTGATTTTATCACGAAAAAACTGATAACACGTAATTTTTTCAAGTTTCTTCCTCTGGGCGGAAAAGGCCATATAAAAAGTGTGATGAGGAACAAATGTTCAGTTTGTCTGATAAATTTTTGTGGTGATGTTCATTTTGTATAAACATACTAACTAATTACTGTAGGTTTAGGATTAGATTTTTTGAGGAGGGGACTTCTACGGTAGGTGAAAAAATCAATAATCGATAACTGATTTTTGAAGATGTTCAATTTCAGTAGATTTTTGGATACTGTAAAAAAAAGGTAGTTGGGTTTTTGAACCCCAAGTTTCAAATATGACTTATTGTAACTATGAGCCTAATTTTTTAAAATTTTTTAACAGAAGTTAGGCTAAGTTTCAAAGCTCCTAGGAATTAGGCTGAGTTGTTTCTCAAGCAAAATATGACTTACTGTAATTATGAGTTCTACAGTAATCTTCAGAGTTGAGCTAGAAATAATTTATACCTAATTTTTAGAATTTATGAATGGGACCTTTGAAATGGGACTATTTCAAACCTTTCTCTTATCATTCTTAAATTTTCAACAAAACAATAGTCAGGACCTTATGGGGTTTGATTATTTGCCCTAAAAATCAATAAATTGTTTTTAATTTTTAATTTTCAAAACAATAGCTTTTTTTGTCCAACCCAAAAATTATTTTCATGATTTCTGCACAATCTAACAAAAAGTTCCTTCTCCCTCCTGGAAATAATGTTTACCCTTCCATTCTACGTCAAAATGTTTCACCTGTTCTGTAATTATGTTCACCTATCAATGTTACGTAGCCAAGTTTTTTTTAGATTCATAATATGATACGTAACGATTTCGATAATGTTTCAGACAAAAAATAAAAGCAGATGATGTGTCAGAATTTTTGATAGATTTAACCTGTGACGCGAAAAAAGGCGGACCCTGGGAGGGATAAATATATAAACGTGTGCCCTTTATACCTCTTGTATTAATTAATTGACTTGGATTTATCCTAACTCAAAATAATTTCAGATAAATTCCAAGTTGCTTTGTGTTTGTGTTCTATTTCATTCGATGTTCATCGGCCTCGCCTTCTGATGGACTCCAATCAATTGAAAGAATCATTGTATCCTAGAAGTGTTTTAGAAAACGGTGATCAGGTTGGTAGATTTTTTGGCACTTCTGAGACGACTCGTAGGAAGAAAATTCCAAAAATAGAAAAATCGTATAGCAGTCTCAATTTCGTAACATTTTCAACCTACGAGTAAAATACCTTGGATACAACTTTTTGTATTTTTTTGGAGAATTTCTTGGAATCCACGTCAATAGACGTGCAAAACTAGCTATTTCTGAAACGAGATTCACGTCAAAATAATACAACTTTTTTGTTATAAAAGAGAAGCCTGGCTGAGCATTTTACACATCGAGCTGAAAATTCTTCTTGCTCACTTCTCTCTGAAAATTCTCAATTCTCCCAGATTTTCTCCCCTAATTAATGTGTTTAAAGTGTTTGTCGCCGACGTGTTCAATTGATAGCAGTTATTCTTCATCGTCAAGTGTCGATTCTCAATTGGAAATCTATTTGGAACGAGTGACAAGTCCGTTGAGCCGCGATTTTTTCGGAAATATGAGTTCGACTAGAAGCTCCAGTTTTGATTTCGGTTAGTTTTTCCAGAATTCTAGATTTACTACTCCAAAAATGCTTCATTGTTTTTGTTTCAAATCCTAATCCTTTCCAAGGAAAAAGCACACAGAAACTACATATTTTCTGATTAATCCTATACAAAAGTGCATATTTTTCAGGAGATTTTCCACCAACTGCTCCTGGTTCAAGAAAAGATTCGGAAATTGATGATCTTCATTCGCTATTTGCTCATTTGGTGGTGAGTTTGGGACTAGGAAAGAAAAAGGGTAGGAAAAATAGTGATGATTGTATGATGAAGCAATCCTAAACTTTTGAACCTTTTACTCAAAGCTTCTCCGCTGGGTAAAATAACTCTTTTCCCTCTCTATTGTTAGAGATAACCTTGAAAAGCCAAGAAACAAAAAAAATTGTCTTGTCTCGTTTTTTCTCCTTTTTTTTGAACGAGGTGCTGGTGTGTCTGTTAGTCATCACCTGAATCCTTCGTTTTTTGTGTTCCTCAATCACTCATTACTAAACCAACTACTACATATATTTTTTATATGTCATGCCAATGTAAACAGATGCATTTGCTTCTTTTTTTAGCGTCTCAAGTGAGTACGGTATTTTACTTTCTGGCTACTGTTTTTGAAGATCATTTTTTTAGAAATCAAAAAATCAAACAGTTTTCCAAATTTTTCTAATTATTTTTAATTTCCCTATTTCCTCCCACACATTATTTTTAAAAACCATCAAATAAAATTCCAAAAAACCAATATTTCTTTGGCATTTTCTTCAAAGCTACAGTAGGATTTTCATTCCGCTTAAACTGGGGAATTTTAGCGCAGCCCAGATCAAGTCTATAATTATGGTAGAGGGTGTTGTTAACCCAATAATTTTAAATGCGCGAAGTTTTATCAACTCGCATATTTTTACTTTTTTTTCTGAGTAGCACAACTAGTTTTTGTATATATTCAAAAAATTTCAGGATACAACTGATCCGCCAGCAAATAAATCACCAAAAAAGGAAGAAATCGATCAAGAAGAGGAAGAAGAAGCTAATAAAGATCAAGTAAGTTCACAACCTGTTATGATTAGTACTTATTAGCCGCGGGTTACTTGTTAAATATGGTTTCTAGGCTCCGGGTCTATGAGAAAAAAATTATTTAAGTTTTTCATTCCAGGTGAAAAATATTTCTGGAAGTTTTCCAACAGCAGCTGAAAATATTACAAAAAAGCATAATCCCCTTTTTTTCTTGTGTCAGCACTTTTTTCATTTTCTAATCTCATTAGCAATCCCACAACTGCGTAAAAACTTCGTTTTTTTTCCAGAATTCTGAAAAACAATTAGAGCAACCAACTTCGTCAATGTCACAATCACTTCAAATCAAAACTGAATTCGATTTGTTGCCTGCCGCAGGTTTGGGTGGAGGAGCTATTCCGATGGCTAATCATGATTTCTTCTTGGGATCGAATCCCAATTATGCTTTTCCATATATGGATAAAAGGTAAATAAACATTTCAGATTCTGCATTTTAGGTCATAATTCTTTGATAAATTTCTAGTCCTTAAAATCTAAAATCTGAAATTAATTTTTTCCCCACATTTTCAGGTCCGAAACAAAATTCATTCATTTCCTTGCTCTAGAAAATCTTTTATTTTCTTGACTAGAAGAACCTTTCCAAAATATTACCTTTTTTTCTGAATTTAATCACCTGTTTTTGAAATGTCATTGTGACGAAAAATCAACCTTTTTCTATTTTTTGCTCATTCACTTCAATTTTCTTATAATTTCCAGACACGATTTCATGGCTGGTCAAAACTTTATGCCAAACTTCAATCAATATTATCCACATACTTATCCAGTTGGAGACAGTCGTCGAAATTCTCATGGCACAACAAATTCTTCAAATACTGGTGGAACACCATCACCACATTCAAATAGTTTTCCAACTTCTCCTCCACAAATTCCTGGATTCCTTCGATCATTCTTCACAAATAATGGAGAACTTTCATCTGCTGCTCAACATTCTTTGATGTTTTCCCCGGGAGCTGTTGGAAATGTTAACCAAGAACAATCTGATGATGATTCAGCTGAAAAACGATGTGCAGTTTGTAATGATCGAGCAATTTGTTTGCATTATGGAGCAAGAACTTGTGAAGGATGTAAAGGGTTTTTCAAGCGAACTGTTCAAAAGAATTCGAAATACACTTGTGCTGGACAAAAGAATTGTCCGATTGATAAACGCTACCGTAGTCGATGCCAATATTGTCGATTTCAAAAATGTTTGGAGGTCGGCATGGTTAAACAAAGTGAGTCAAAAGAAAATGGAACATTGTACAAGTTGGGTAAACAAAAATAGTCATGTTTTTTGGAAGACAAGAAAAATAGATAGAAAATCTAAATTGATTTCAGAATTCGTTTTTTTAATTCTGGAATTTTTCTACAATTTGAAAATTTAACAGAATCTTTGCAGTTGTCCGCCATGGAAGTTTGTCTGGAAGACGTGGTCGACTATCATCAAAAACCAAAACTCACAGATCAGCTGATCAACCATCTCCACCTCTTCCACTTTTAGCTTTGTATGCTAAAGCTAAAGATGCAAATGCAGTTACTTCAGCAGTCAATGGAACTTTTCATGTAAGTGTTCTTCCCAAAAACTTCTGAAATATAGTGTTATTTTGCAGACATCTTGTGATATTGATACTTTTATGCATCTTTTGGCTACTGAATTTGTATCAATCGATAATTTCTGTCGAAGTCTTCCACAAGTTTGTGACCTCAATCATCATGATTTTAATGTTCTTTTGGCTCGATCATTTTTCCCATTATTAGCTGCTCGAATTTGTGATCGAATGGATCCAACTCTTACAAGAACTGATGTTATGTTCTCATCTGGAGATGTTATTCCATTTCATTTGATTCCTGATTGTTTCCAAAGATTCTTTGTCTCAGTTCGAACAAAAGTTTCAAACTTTAATTCACAAGTTGAATGGGAATCTCAATCAATGGCTGCATTTATTGCACTTCAAATGCTTCATGGTTATTTAGATGAAAAGATTCAATTGAATCATAAAGAACAATGTGATCGAGTGCATAGCACAATTTTGAATGCGTTGAAAGATCATTGTAGTGCGTCACAGAATAAATTGGCAAATATTATGGCCATGGTGAGTTAGACTAATTTCAGAATTAAAATTGAGATTTATTCAAAAAATTTCAGGTTGATGATTTCGATAAATTCTACGCACTCGGATTCTCAATTCTCTCTTGGCTTCGCTCCAATAATCTGCCAATTCCATCAGTTTTCCTAACTATGTTGGTCCATTTTAAACCAGAAAACACCGCCCTTTTTTAAGAAGAGCTCCACTGATGATTTTTCCCCTAAACATATCTATATATTTTGAGCTTGATTTGATTTTTTTCTCTTTTATTTTTGAAATTAATAATTATCCTAACTTATTTTATCTTCTATTTAGTTCCCTCAAAAATTTTGACCCTACAGGTACCCCATATTTTGTCAACTTCTCAGTATATTTGAATTGAATTTGGATTTTTTTGTGAAAATTTATATTTTGATTGGTTTTTTTTCGAATTCTAGATATCAATTTTACCTAATTAATTTATTTTTTATTTAATAATTTATTTGAAGAATATATGAAATTTTGAATTGGAAAGGAAATTGAATACTTTTCAGGGGAAAACGGGGAGTTAGCAAAAGTTGCTTCGAAGTTGTCGTTTTTGTCGGCGGAGGTATTTTTGAGCTGTGGCCAGATCGGTTTTCAGTTCGCATCGACTGAAACCGCGATCGTCGATGATTGGATCTGGATACGCGAAATCCGGACACTTTTTCCCTGAAAATCAAAAATTTTTTTGAAATTTAGACGTGACCCAATTTTTTTCTGAATAAAAAAATGAAAAAAATAAAACTTATGAGCTCATTTTTTAAAACGTACGTTGAATATAATGAAAGGTGAATTTGGCTCAAAAAAGGGGAAAATTTTCAAAGGGACTTGACATCCCAAATTTATAAAAAAAAATATTTTTTGAACCGCGCTTGATGATTTTTTCTCAAGTAATACATATAAGAATTGTTTTTTTTTCAGAAATCCAATATGATCAATGTAAAATAACACTATCTATACTATGCATAATAATTGTTTCCATTCAAAAATCATCTCAACAAACAGCGGATAATTCAACACTCATTCCCGATAATTTCACCGATGATCTCAATTCAACTTTCACATCAACACAAACAGTAATCGAACTATCAACCACAGAAATTCTGACAACAACTGAAGAACCAACAACTTCTACAACGGAAAAAGTGATTGTAAATACGAAAAGAGATCGAGTTGTGGTATTTGTGCATAATTGTGGGGTAAGAGATGAATAAGATGAACTTTTTGAGAAAAAAAGAGGAAAAAGGGAAAAGTAGTGATTATCTGAGAGGGAGGGAGAAGAAAAATGTACCTAGAACTATGTGATCAAAGAAATCATGTTAGTGATCTATCAAAAAAATGAATGTACTATGATGGGGGCTAGATTGTACTCTACTGAATATCTGACTCATGTTAAACGTAGAAAACTATTTACGTTTGATCTGGGAGTAGTTTTTTAAGAACTTCTGAAACTTTCCCAAAACTTTCGAATATCCTATTATTCCTTTTACAGAGTCTCGGTGATTACAATTGTCCCGAAATGTGCAGTTCACTTGACACAAGTCATATGAAACCCGAAGAATGGGTTAACACCGAACTTTGGGAATATGTTACTGTCGGAATTGCTATTTTTATTCTTTTTATTGTTGGATTTGTACTTTTCAAGTTACAATCGAAGATCAAGATTTTGAAGAAAAAGAGTGAGCTTCAACTTTCATATCGAATTATTTATAAAATTGTTTTTTAGATGAAGTCCTTCCAACAAGTGATCCATTTTTGCCGATTTTCGCCAAAACTCAAAGGAAAACTCAAACTCCGGAAAATGGCGCGGATACTCCAGCAGAAACTTTGATATCAAAACACAATGCAGAACGATCGAAACCGATTACACCGCAAGAATCAAATAATATGAATGGATATGACAATTTGGGATCGCTGAAAGATCGAGGACCATCGAATAGTGCAGTTCAATCGATTCGAACTAAATTTTCAAGACTTCGAGATCATGTGGCAAAAATGGAGGCACAAGAAAAATCGGATGCGAAATCAGAGAAGTTTGAGAAACGCGGACCAATTCGAATTGATTTGTTGGATGTTGAGGTGAGAGATTTTGAAAAGTGAGAGGAGGGAGAGGTTATGAAGTGGAAAATTTCGGAGAATCTTTTGAAAAATCTGAAGAAATCCAGTTTGTTCTAAATTTCCAAATTTTCGATTATTCTGATTTTCAAACTTCATAACTTCTCAAAAACAATTTTTCCTCAATTTTCCCACAAAAAATTCAAAAATCATTCCAATTTTCTAGTCAAGCAGCAATGTGAAAGAATCAGAGCAAACCAAGGATATTGTGCTCGACAAAGTTTTTTATGATCCAAAAGGAAATGAAATGTTTGAAATTGGTTCCAATGTTGATATAATTCCATCAGAATTCGACAAATCGCAACCAAAAGAAGGAAAAAAGAGTCTCAATAATAAATCGCACAAGAAATGAAGTATTTTTTTGTTTTTTAGAATACTTCGGCTTTTCAGAGCTTGAATTTAGTCTAATTTTCAGCATATTTCAGATAAAACTGAGATTTCCCTTAAAGAATAACTCACAGCACTTATTAAATAGAAAATGTCGTCCTTTTTCACACAAACATCTCGATGGAAATTGAGATTTATCACAAATTGTTGATTCACAAGCCTGTTTACATTGATCTTCGATTATACAACCAGTCTCATTTGGTTTTAGAGCTGAAAATAATTTCAGAAATTTTAAAGGAACATCAACATAAAATCAGACCTTTTAAACAGCAACCTTTTGAATAAGTTGTCGCGTGGAAACATGATAAACCGGTTGAGCAATCTAATGTTGTTGTGCAATCTGGAAATTAAACTAATTATTGTGAGTTTTTCTTCAAAAGCTAATTTCGTAATATTATTTTTATTAAAGAAACATTTTTATAGTTTCAAATTCAATGTTCACCTTGAGTACATGTATAATCCACCAATTTTGCTTGAATCATTTGAATAATTGGAGCATACCAAGGAGCAGAATCCGATGAAAAATCGGAAGCTTTTGTGAGAACAAAAAGAAGGGAAAATGAAAGGATTAGGAGGTGGCGCATTTCTGGAAATATTTTTGATATCGAAAAGAATATTGAATTAAAAATATCCATTGAGTATGAAATTTCTCTCACAATCAGACTTGAATTTAACAAGTTACATTTGAAATTTTTCATGTTAAAAATTGAAAAAAAACATTTCGATTATATTTACAAAAAATCAATCAAGTTTTTCAAGTTAGCCCAACTCTCAAGAAGGATTATGAGTAAAAAATTTGACTACAGACTAAAATGCACAAACACTAAAAAAAAAGAGAAATTCTTTAAACTTTTACCAAAAATGTCTGATTGTCAATAATTGTCTAAAATTCATGTGAATAAATCAAAGTATTTCAAAAATTCGAAATCAAATTTCCATCTCCCAAAAAAAGTTCGTAAGCTCAAAAGTAAGTTGATCACGAACCAACGAGAGCGGTCAGTGTTTTTTGATGAAAATGATAAACAAGAAGTTTGAGGTTAACAAGGCGAAATCATATCACAATGTTTGTTTTTTCGAGAGGAAGAGGAGGACACTTAAAAGACCGAAAAAAGAAGAAGAACTTTACTCCGAAAACGGATTAAATTTTTCTCACGGATTTTTATTTCCGGGTCAAGAAAAAACAAAATTGAATTGAATGAAAAAATTTTCAAAGTTCCAAAAGGAAGAATTACCGGAACTTTAAATTTTGCGAAAAAGCTTATCAAAAAATACCTGTGAATTCTCTAAATTCAAAAATCCGCACGTGATAACCTAGAAAATCACGTGATCCAGAAAACTCGCCCTATAAAATCACGTCTCCCGTCAAAAATGCTCATTTTGCTCACACAGCTTTTGTTATTATTTCAGAGGGAGAAACAAAACAACTCGAGAATGTCTACCGATACGAATAACAATAATTCAGGTAGGAACAGGGGGTACTGTAGATGAGGACTACTGTAGTTGATTTATTTTTTGCAGGAAATAACAATAAATCAGCTGAAAAGGTTGTTGCTCTGGATCCGAAAGTCGCTGAATGGATGGATGATGCTATCAAACGGCTCAACAGTGAGTGAAAGATAATTGGGAATCGGTGAAAGAGAAAACCACTACAGTTGACTTTGTCGGCTCTTTTGATCTTTTTTGAAAGCGGACATGACTCGATTCAAAACTCCCCTAACAAATCTCAATTTTCTAGCGCTGTACAACAATACAAACATCAATATTTGTAACATAATGTCTGGCCACGAAATTATTGCAATTCTCCGTTTGGTCGAAACAATTTTCATGGAAGAATCAAATTTGTGTGAATGCGAAGCACCAATCAAAGTCGTCGGTGACATCCACGCCCAATTTCAAGATCTCAACAAACTGTTCGATTTAATCGGCCGAGTTCCCGAAGAGAAATTAATCTTCCTTGGAGATTATGTCGATCGTGGACCACAAGGAATCGAAGTTCTTATGCTTCTTTTTTGCTTGAAAGTTCGTTATCGTGATCGTATTTACATTTTGCGTGGAAATCATGAAACACCAAGTGTCAATAAGATCTACGGATTTTATGTTGAATGTCAATATAAATATGGTGTTGGTATTTGGTGGGATTTCCAAGCTCTTTTCAATCGTATTCCAATGGCTGGTTTAATCTCAAAACGTGTTCTTTGTATGCACGGTGGTTTATCACCAGAATTAACCAGTTTGGATATTATTCGCCAAATTCCACGTCCTTGTGAACCTCTTGATCGTGGTCTTCTCATTGATTTATTATGGTCTGATCCAACAAATAAAGGTGATGGCTGGTTCCATTCAATTCGAGGAATCAGTTATATGTTTGGAAAAGGTGTTGTTGAACAGGCTTGTAAATTGTTGTCATTGGATTTAATTATTCGAGCACATCAAGTTGTTCAAGATGGTTATGAAATGATGACTGGAAGAAGATTGATTACTGTATTTTCAGTGCCAAATTATTGTAATCAATTCACAAATGCTGCGGCGGTTATTTGTTTGAATGAGAATTTGGAGATTTCATTCCAACAAATGTTACCACCTCCATTGCCACCAACTGTTACCAATGCAAAAGCAACACCAGCAATTGCATCAGATTTGAATAAGGATGCGGCTAAAGCGGATAAAGAATCGATTAAACCGTATCAACAAAAAGGACCATCGGCTGAAAAAGATAAAAAGAGTAGTGAGAAAAGTGGTGAAAAAGAAGAAAAGAGTGAGAAGAAACCATGAATTTGAATTTGAAGAAATAAAGATTTTAGTGGATTAATGTGTTAGTTGAGACTGCAAGATTCTCAACGCAACGCGAACACAGAAAGGTTCAAGATAAAAAATCGAAAATTCGGAGCAACTCTGAGAAATCTGAAATTGATATTACTTTATATATTGAGCACTTTACTGTCTTCAAATTATACTCTTTTTTCGATCAACTTTTTTTTCGGTCAAAAATTTGTAAATTTAGAAGCTATTGACCCTAGGCGAAACAGTTATAAATTTTCGAAACATCCCAAATTTCGAAGAAATCCCTATTTTCTCTCGTGTTTTATTTCATCATTTATAAATTTCAAAAATGAACAAGATTTCACGTGGGCATTTATGGTCAAGTGGTACGTCACCCTACAATTAGCATACCTAGGGGATTTTATAAAGAGGTTTGGAACTGATTCTACTTTTAACAGTGTTTTAATTTACAAGAAAACTATTTCTGACGTCCATAAAAAATAGCCTAGAAAAACTCGAAAATTTGGAGCGACTCTGAAAATCCGATTTCTCAATTTCACCATGTTTTTTCCAATTTGAACTTAAAAAAATAGTTAAAAAATGCCACCTTTTATTAATCGATAGTTTTATCAATGGATTGAGTCTTCAATTCTTCTTTCGATTTTCCATCATCATCCTCTTTTCCTTTTTGTTTCATAATTAAATCAATAACTCGTTCAATTTTCTCAATTCCCGCTTTCATATCTTTGTTGACGTATTGAGCAGCAAATTGAAGAATTGTTGAGTAAATTGAGACAAACTGAAAATTATCGATTGAATATTTTATGAATTAACAAATCAATCAATAATTACATACCTGGAAATAAGTATCAATTCCTCCAGGTCTTTGCTTTCTAATTGATCGACAAAGTTCCTTCAAATCCAAATTTTGGCCATTTTTCATCATTTGAATTGCACAAACAATTGCCAAAAATGTTCCAGGTCTTCCAGCTCCTCTTTTACTTATAATTCCAATTGGATCACCTTCATAAGCATCAGCAGCACCAAAAACATTTGTAGCACTATTTAGAATACGTTTAGGTTTCAAAGGAATATCTCCAGTTGGCCAATAATTCAATAAATGAATTGTAACCAAAATTGATTCAGCACAACCATTTGGCAAAACTTCAATTATAAATTGATCATTTAAATCACCATCCAAACTTCCTGATTCAACTTTTCGATTATGAACCCAAATTTGTTCATAATGTTCATGATGTCCACTTGTCAATGGAAAATATTCGCTGAATTTATCAGAATCAATTGATTTTGCAGAATCTTCAGGATGACAAATCAAATAAATATTGTGAAGTTTTTCCTGATAAATCATTGTCCAAAAATCTTCGAGTCTTTTTGAATTTAAAAGTGGAAGTTGAGCCAAAACAAATTTACGAGAAATATCCTTGATTTCAACATAACTTGCGTGGATATAATCATCGCGTTTTGTTTCGGTTTTATCCAATTTTACACGATTTCCATCTAAAACTTCAACATCTTCAGCTTGATTATAATCTTCGATGTGAGAAAGAAAAGCTTGAATATTTGCATCCTAAAAAACGATTTTTGGTTGAAGAAAACTGTGGTTTCAGTAATAAGTTACCTCAACATCCACATCATCAATATATTCCCATTGATCTTCAAATAGACTTGTCGATTTCGAACCAAGTTGTTCCAGTAGATTTTGACAAGATTTTTCCAGTTTTTCTACTGAAACAGGACGAAATTCAGCAGGTTTATCAGGAAGTTCACGTTGAGATACAGGATCTGTAAATAATTCAAGAAATATGTCTGGTTTTTATAAGAATAATAGGAGAACTTACGAATATGAAGTGATGTTTGAGAACCGCAAGATTTTGGCTTAATATTCTCAGTTTTTTGGGTTCTCGAAGCTGAAGGCGACCGTTTGTTGGGTTGTTTGGTTTTTCGATAGGATTTACACGTTTTCTCTTCGGCTAAAGTGATTGGTGCCAATTTTGTGTCACTTTTGCGTGTTGTCAATGGTCTATCCTGTTTTGATATTGCTTTCCGTTTTCCATTTTTGTCTTTCTTACCAACACGAAGTAATTGTCCAATTCGAGCAGTCAGCTTTATTTTCACTGGTTGTTGAACTTGTGTTGGAGGTTGAACAGGAGGTGGAGGTAGAGGTGTTTGAGTAGCATCCATTTTTGATCGAGTTGCGGGTTGAGCAGGATCGGCTACGACAATTGGACAAAGATTCAATTGTGATTGGCTTGCTGTCGGCTTGTTGTTAGATTTCTTGTTCATAATTTGCGAAAATTGTGTTTTTCTTTGACTTCTATTCTGATACCAGCTTCAAAAAAATGAGCTCTTCTTCGTCAAGCTCGCATTTTATAGCATCGATTGGTGACGTGGATTTTGTGACGTGTCACGTTTGACGCGATGCATTTTTCTGCCTCTTAATAATCACTTCTTTTTATTTCAGAGAAAAAGTAAACATTTCTCAAATTTTTTGGCGTGACATTGGAAACCAAATTTTTATTTTGAAGACGGATTTCAGAAATGGTGGCAAAATTGAAAGGTATTGACATGAATGTATGATGGGACCCTGCACCAATCATCTCAAGACTGACCTGACATATATAAAATTTATTTAGAAAGGAAAAAAATGGGTGAACAATATTTAAATAGGAAACGGGACAAAATCGGGATTTAGCAGGGGTTAAAAATATATAAAACAGAAAGAAAAGTAAAAAGGGGGCAAAAATACGAAATTATCTATGACAGACGAAATTTTTTCAAGAAAATTACAATTTCTGTTTAAAAATCATCGCTGACATCAACGAAAGCGGCATCTGCTTCTTGCATCAAAAGTCGATGGAGGCTGCTATTTGATGAATGAAGTTCGCTTCGATTATCGTGGTTTCTGAAGAAACTTGCCGACGGTGTTGCTGTGAACGAGCGTGGAATTGCATGCTTAAACAATTGCTTTATTTCAAATCGCATACTTTCCAAAGGATCTTCACGTACCTCTTTTTTGGGCAGATCAGCATAATAATATGCACTTGGTGGCTTTTCGACGGCTGAAAATAAATTTTTAAGTCTAATATGAACTAGTTCTCGTTTTCAGAGGTTTTCAGAGAAACCTCAGTATTTGTTTCATCGAAGTTGTAAATTACCTGCTGGTGGCAATTTCAAGCCAGTCGACTTTTTCGGTTTTGGAGTCTTCGTGTATTCCGGAATTTTGAAAAATCCATCTTCATTGATTCGAGTATTCGATGCAGAAGAAGATTTAAACGGATTATTGCCATAACTTTCAGCCGGTTTTCGCACAACTGGATTCTCCTGCTCTTGCGTTTTCAAATCAGCAAACGCCTTTGTACACAATCTAATAGATGGCGCAAGTCCAATAGGTTTTCGTTGTGGGATGATCTCCGCTTTAACTTCAACTGGTTTCGACGCTGGCTTCGTTCCAAATTCACGTTTTCGGATTGTTTGAGAAGTGCTTGCACTGGTTGAAGGCCTTTCCTCGATCGGACTGTCCAAATCGATATAAACTTTGCGGCTTGGTTGAGTTCTTGATGTTGTAGGAGGATCACCAAATGCTGGTCTTGGTGATGGAGTAGGAGTTGGTAGAGAAAAGTATGGAGGTTGTACTTTTTTAGATCGAACCACCTGAAAGTTAGATATAATTAATTAATTGAGACCTTTTTTGCAAAATTACATGGTTTTCTCCAACGATCAATTCATCTTTTAACAATCCTGTGATAACCATTGACCATTTCTTCGAAAATGCCGTATAAGGATCGACTGCAACACCATAAGCCCTTTCGTATTCCGCGCCCAATTCATCCATCTGCAAAACTTTTTTTTAGTATTTTCCCAGTAATTATTCTCTCCTTACATGAAGCTCTGCCCCATTCGCAAACAATTTTGCCACATTATCCCTAAACTCTTTGATCGTGGGTAATTTGGCGAATTTTTGTTCTGGCGCTGGAAATACCACCCGCGTTACTTCATTTTCACAGGGACGTGATTGAAGAGCTGTGTTAAGTCGATCTGTGATGTTCTTCTGCACTGGAGCAAAAGATTTTGCTGGTTGTACTTCGTTTTCACAGGGACGTGATTGAAGAGATGTGTTCAGTCGAGCTGTGATGTTCTTCTGCGCTGGTGCAAAAGATTTTGCTGGTTGTAGTGGAATTGGTGTAGGAGATGGAGTCCAGGCTGGTGGGACAGGAAGTGCAGTTTTTGGACGGGAAAGCGATTTTTGAGGATGAGGATGATGCACTGGTTGGTGAAGTGGCGGCTGTAAAATTGCAGGTTATCGAAATAGAAAATTCATAGATAGTCTCACTCTAACAGTTGGGCGAAGTAGTGATGAATGTCGTAGCCGTTGAGCATTTACACTGTGAGAACGGAATGATGGCATTGCTGAGGATGACCGTTTCGTCTTTCTCTTTTTCTGTTTTTGTGCATTTACAAGATTTGTGATATCTCGGATTGCTGGATCATTACTTCTCAAACAGAATAAATCATGTCCTAGTTGCATAATTTCATCATGATCATGACAAATATCAATGATTCCTCTATATCCGGCTTTCTTATACTCTTCTGGTGTTATATCGCGACCCTCCATATCGCTGAAAAAAATCATTAAACTACTATCTGTTAGTCACATAACTCACATGATTAGTTTCCGGATTTCTTGCGAAGTTGCACTCTTTTTTGAGGCTAAGTGCGATACAACTAGCAATTTCAGCTTCCTCCTCACACCTTCGTCATATTGTTGCGACATTTCGCACTGAAATGATGATTTTAAGGCGACTTTTAGGCGGAAAAATGAAGAAAAACAAAACAAACTTGGGCGATACGGATCTCGCAGCGAAACGAAAAATATTTACCGCGGTACCGTGCGTTTTTAAAAACTACCGTATACTTACTACGTTGGGAAAAGGAACAGTGGGAAGTGACAACAGGTCTCAAAGCGCGCTTGTTTGTACCGTAGTTTTTTTTTAAAAACGTCGCAATTTGTCAAAAAAAAAATTTGACGTGACATTGGAAACAAAAGCAGCGTGACAACAATTGATTGGAATCATCATTTCGATATTTTTAGAAACAATACGAGTGAGTCGTTTCCTGTTTCTCTTAAAATTCGGTGAACTATCAAAATCAGAAATGTTCATCTGAAACTTTTCGCCGCATATAATCTCTAAATTTAAATTTTTCAGGTCAGACAAGTCCGTCGATTTTTTTGACTTCAAAAGAATCAAGATGTTGTGTGTCGACTCCATATGCTCAACAACTGATTGTATAATGGTGAGTATTTTGGGCGGGCTGTTAAAAAATTAGAAACATATATCTGAATTCTGGCACACCCGTTCAAGCCACGCAATGAGTGTTTTCTACTGTAAAACGAAAAATCTGCGATTGAAAAAAACTGTGCAAACACTTTTGCCTAATTCTCTCTGTTCGCCGTTATATTTCGCACTACAGTATTAAAGGAACATGATACATTTCATGCGTTGGGTCTTGTCGCGATTGCTAACTTTCTTCGCAGGACCTCAAAAAATAAGAAAAGTAGCAAGTCAGGTAGAACTCGATGCGCTGATTATCATGCTATATTTAGTTTTTCATGAAGCTTATCTAGGTTTTGAGCTACAGGGTGCACCGTTTTTACAGCGTTTTGCTGATTTTTGTGTTGCTTGAGCGGGTGTGCTGGTGTCCATCTTTGTCAAAAAAAGTTCTTCGAACATCACATGACATCCCGAAAAACAAAAACACCCATATTTTGAAGTTAAAAGTTATTTTTATTTTCCCTCTGGGATGTGCTGCACATGCACTTAGTATAACTTAGGTTCTTCCTTCCTCCAATCTGCCTTTTTGACTTCCTAGTTTATTTCAAGTACTCACTTCTCGCATACACTTGGAAGCAAAGAAGATATACATGTTTTTTGTTAGTACGACAAAAAATCATTTTTTTTTTTCTGTTGCTTTTTTGCTTTTTCTTGAGATCAGCTGTTGCAATAGTACAAAATCAAGAAAATGTGGAGGATGAAGCAAGAAGATTTGCATTCATTTTTACACCGCATTTCATATTATTCTAGAGCTTAAAATTTGTTGGCGGGAAAATGTTGCATGTTCCACTTTTTCGTTTATTTGTTCTCTTTTTTTCGTATTCATATATATATATAAATTCTCTCATATAATATTCGTCCCAAAAATGCAACTTTACGATTTTTTTGGTTGATATGACACACTTTCATTGTTCTACTATTAGTTTTTATTTGTTTATGTGTTCTTGAGGTACTAATTTTTCGGAATAGAACACGGGGTTTCTAACTGAGCTCTGAAAATTTTCAGAATTTCAATATTCTGGTTTTTACTCCAGTATATTTCTACTTATCTCAACTCTGACTATGACGTGGCAAATTCAACAAATAAATGTGAATTTCTTAAAGAATGAAAAATTATTTTCAAAATTTGGGATACGTACCTCTTCAAGTAGAAATTCAAATTTTTATTTTTGAAATCAAAAATCTGATGTTTTTCTGATTGTGAGCAAAACGTTTTTTCCAAGTTGTAGCACCTTTTCGCCAAAAAAGTTGGCATAACTCTGGTCAATCACTACGCGTTTCTGTTACGAAACCTGGAAATGTTTCTTCTTGACCCTCCACTCTCCTTGAAAAATCAACACATACCAATAAATCTACTCGTAAACGACACTGATACTAGGCAAAAATAAATCAGGCGTCGAAAATTTTCCAGTTTCAAGTTTCACTTTTTTTCTTGCTTCTGCAACTGCTGTCTTCTTCTCATTTCTTCCCAGATAATATATTTATCACACAAAAGTGATTAGGCAAAAAAGAAGAAGATGAAGAAAAGGAACGGAAACTATCAGAGGAAAAATGGAACACAAATGAGAAAGAGATAAAAATGATGATGATGATAGAAGAATTGCCACAGGCAGGCAAAATCTCCAGCAGAGAGAATAGGAAAAGAAAATGGAAATAAAAGAGATGAGACGAAGAACACATACATATGTTTATGTATTTTTCTTGATTTTCGAGGTTATTTCACTTGATTTCTAAAATTTTTGTCATGAAAATTGAGATTTGATTTTATAGTTGAAACTGGTTATGAAAATTTTCAACTGAGAATATTTATGACATTTCTAGACCAAATTTGAAAAAACATGAGAAATTCTGGGAATCTAGAAATTCGGTTATTCTGCTAGGTAATGTTGAACTCAAATTTTTGCCCTCTGAAACTTATGAATTTCAATATATTTTTTGTATTTTGCGAAAAGTCTGAATTTTACTCAAAATCATTTCCTAAATTTCCCAGAACTCTGAACTTTTTGATCCCAAAAAAATGTAGTTTTTTTGTTTAATCCAAATAGTACAACCTATCAAATTTCGTATAGTGCATTCATTTTTTTTTCTCTGTCTTTTGATATTTATACGAAATCGTAATTCGAGAGATGTTCATAAAAAAATGCATCATTTTTTTTATTTTATGATGATTGTCTTTGTACATTTTTCTCCGGAAACGTTCTTTTTTTTTAGTGTTTTTTGTTCGGAAAAGGCAGAAAACTGATAAAAGGATGATGAGTCAGGGATTAATTTTTATTTATTTATTTATTTAGGCAGGTTCAAAAGCATGGGAAATATGACGTTTTCGAGTTTCACAAGAATTTTATTTATTTTTTTGCTGGACCTGAAATTATTATGATCAATTTATCAAAAATTCCCGCCCTAAAAACAGGATTGAAAATTTGCGATCATTTTTTTTTGGAAAGTTCCAGAAATTGTCCTGGCACGTGCAAAATGTTTCTGCGCAATGCGAACGCGCCCACTTTTTCTCTCAATTTTCTCATGCTTCATAAAGTATCCGGTCTCTGCGCCTCTCAATCCTTCGCAATATTCTCTAGCATTTTCTTGCGCACACAAACTTTTTTTGGGTTTGCGTTGGAACGCGTCATGGAAAATGCAAGTAGTATTGTCCTTCTCTCTGTCTTATATTATTTTATTTTATTTCATCTTGTCCCTTCAACAGAATTTTGTGTTGTGTTGTACTTTTGTGTGTGTATTTATGCTTTTGTTAGAAAAGTAGTAGAAGAAGAAGGTTATTTGAGATGCTGCTGGTGAAAGTTTTTTTTTTGTGTTTTGGAAATTTGTTTTACGAATGTTGCAAAGTTTTACGAGAAAAACGTTTTTGACAGCGGTTTTTTTCTAATTGCTGGTGTTTTATTTTTGAAAAAAATCGGGAAAAAATCCTGTAGAATTCAATTCTAAATTCTCCTTTACCTATAAAATAGTTTCAGAACATTTTTTTTCAAATTTTTCGAACATAAATTCTGATTTAAATTTCCGGAAAACTTTCAGGTTCTTGAAATTTCAATTTTTCTCGAAAAATTTTCGATCTTGAAGTTTAGCTTCTGACCATTTGACCTCAATTCTTCAAGTCCTCAATCATAATTTCAGCCACTTTTCCCATTTTTTCTTCCCGAATTTATTTCCAGTTTTCTATTCTCCTGAACTGTTCTTGTTTTTTTTCTTCCTCCTCCCAAATATTGACTGGGTCATTGAAACATTCATTCGTTCATTTCCAATTTCCATTTTCTTCCAATTCACTTTTTCCTCGACTTTTTCTTCTTTTTTCCACTGCCAAACAAAAACACCTGATTTTTGTTTGTTGTTTTTCTTTTTGTTTACACGGCGGTTTAGGGCTTCCTTCCTTATACGTAGATTGTTGCTCGACTTTTTTTTGAAATAAGATTGGAACAGACAAAGGGCATATTTGAGGGGCTTTTTGAAGCTTCTTTCGGGAAAAATTTGAGAATTACCCAAAGATTTACGATCAAAAAAATCAGACTACAATCAATGTTCTGAAATTGATTTTTGAAATTTCTGACCCTTCTTTCTAGATCAGAAAAAAAACTCACTATACACTCTGAAAACTACCCGGTCATCAAAGTTTGAACACATGTCAAATGTTTTTTTTTTATGTTATGTTTCCTCTTCTCAAAAATGACCCACCGAAAAACTTTACGATTTGAGACAGAACTAAAAAAATTTCATATTCAAAAAATCCAGTTTTTTTTTCTCCACTGGCCTGTGGCGTAAGTAAAGTAAAAGAACAAATCGGATTACGGTTTTCTCTTCGAATTTCTTTCTCATGAAATTCAACACACATACAAAAAATGAATTGTATAATTGTTGTACCAGAAAAATTTCGACCTATTTTCATTTCTCATAATAATTTTCTCAGACAATTATATTTTGTATAATAAAATCTGATAAAAATGACTCATTTTTTGTGTGGCCCCGCAAGAAAATTGTATTTTTGTGTGTTTTTTCTTCGCTTTTTTGCTGCAAGAAAAAAAAACTATACATTTTCATAATATTTATTTATTTTTTGTTGAAAAATATTGTTGTTTTTGATTTGTATTTTCGATGTTCACTTTTTTGCTACTTTTATTGTTTATCGTACTTGAAAACTGGTTTGATTTATTATGTATAAAGAATGAAAATGAGGTTTTTCATTAGGTCACGAATATTTTGTTTTTTTTATTCGAGAGTGAAAGAGAAACACTTGTCTATTGAATATTATTATAATAATAATATGAAGGTGTTTGAAATATACACGACACGATATCTCAGTTTTCCGAGATTTTTCAATTTCTTCCGGTTTTGAATTTCGAGGATTGCGATCTTTGCGCACTTTTACGGAAATTGAATTTTTTGGATTTGAGAAAGCTTGAAAATTTTAATTCTATTAAAGTTTGAATTTCTCGACATTCTGAAAACCGTTGAAGTTATCTTAACTCAAAAAATGGAAAATTTTGATTTTCTATACTTTTTGATCTATGGAAATCAGAACTTTTCACAATTTTTCTGAATCAAAAACTTCAATCGAAGGAATTCAATCCAGATCTTCAGATATTTTGAATTTAATTTTACTTAGAACATTCAAAAAAATTCCGAATTCAATTTCTCGCTCCCGAGTTCAGTTCATAAATTTGCAATCTGTTGCCATGATCTTCTTTCTCCCAATAAATATCTATTTCTTTTCATTTTCAAATCTCCGCACATTGATTTCATGCAGGAAAAAAAATAATAAGTCAATTGTGTCCCACTTTTTTCTTCTCTTCTTCTTTTTTTTCATTTCAATCTTTTTCTTCTCAAAAATGACCTTCAACACGTCCTTTGTGGTCTCAATGACAGGAGACAGATGACCATTTTTAGGTTTTCATCAATCTCATTTACTATTTATGCATGTAGCTGCTAGATTTTTCGTTGTTTTTTGCAGATTTGAAAATCAGAACACCATAGGTTCCAATTTTTAAACACAAAATTTTAGTACTTTATTTTCTCAACCAATATGAAAACCTGGAATTTCAAAATTCAATCTTGAATATTCTCAAAAATTCTGATATACAGTAACATTTTCCCTGAAAAACTGAGAATTTTCTTTAGTTTTTGTTTTTTTTTGCTAGGTTTTCCCCTTTGTTAGAATTCTTTTTCGCACATTTTCTTCAAAACATCTGAAATTTCGAGCCCGAAAAACCCAGGTGTGAAAATATGAACTTTTGAATTTTACGTAGTTCCAATATTCCTCCTCTTCTCTTTTCTTAGTGTAAACTCAAACATATCTGCGTCTCTCCAACTTCTCTTTACTCTCTCCCTGATTATCAGACGTGTTTTTTTTTTGACGAGACCAGAGAAAACATATTAGCTTGTTTCTTCTTCTTTTTTATTATTAGATTAGAAACACAATTGATTACCCCATTCAATTTTTATTTTATTTTTAACTAAACCAACAAAAAACTGAACTGAAAATAAATATTTCTATTTTCCCAAGGTTATTTTCAGGTCTTTTTCCTTTTTCTTATCAAAACTTCTTAGTCACAAATCAAAATTTGGTAAAAGTCTGTGTAAATACATACAAAATATAAAAAGTACAAGTTTTTTGCCAAAGAATCAAAAAAAAATCTTTTTTTGCGGTAGTATTCAATTCCAAAAAAGACTTGTGCAATAAGCGGCCAAATCGACCGGTTTTCCCATCGAAGAATATATACATATTATAACTTTCGATGTGTATTTACATGGAGCGCTGCCAACACACAAAATCTAGTTGCAATCTTTTTTTTGACTTGACTTAACTTTTACCTTTACGTGAGAATCTTTTATTTTTCAAAATATTATTGGTTTTGACGCCTTTTGGGTTTGAGACCAATATTGATTCAAGTGATTAGAAAAATTGAAATTTTCGTCTTTCTTAGTTTCTTATCAAGTTTTTCTTCTCATTTTCTTATTTTTGTGGCAGTCATTCTGAAAACCGAAATGTTAGGTTTTTGATAATCAAAAAAAATAGGCAGAACCGGGGATCGAACTCGCGACCTCTTTATTCAAAAAGCAGAATTCTCAATCACTTGATCATCTGATGTTTCTAAATATGCTCTTCTGGGGCTTCAAGTTTTAGATTTCAATTCTTCTTTGGTTGGCAAAAACAGTATCCCCGTTTTTTTCTTTTCGAAAAATAAATTCTGAAAAACCACTCGTATAATTCTTCTTCTTCATTTTCCCTATAAATTTACAAATCCCATATTTTTTGTCAGGTAATCCAAAAATGTCACCACGCGACGATTCGCCCTATACAACTCTCGGCGTTTCGTCAACATCCAACGAGGAAGAAATCAAAAAAGCCTATCGAAAATTGGCTCTAAAATGGCATCCCGACAAACATACGGACGAAAAATCGAAAGAGGAAGCTGAAAAGAAGTTCAAGCAAATTGCGCACGCTTATGAGATTTTGACTGATAGTGAGTAGAGTAAATACATAGAATTGGGAAGGGAGTAGACTAATTGACTCGGAAAGCACAGAAGAGAAGAAAGACAAATAGAAATCGAACAGCGCGCGTCACTTTTTTTGGTGAGATGATCTTTTGTGACAACAACAAATGATTACGCACGTGGAATTTTTTTTTAGGAAATACAAAAAAATTCGATTGGGGGGGGGGGCAGAAATTTTGTATTTTACTTTTGGTTTTCTGAAATTTAGATTTTCCAATATTCTTACTGAATTTTTAATTTTTGAAATAATTTCTCAAAAGTTTCTTAACGGTCCCAGTCACCCCTAATTATATTTATCCTTGATTTTTTTGAACTTCCGTCATTTTTGGCGCCATGAAATTGTAGTGGTCTAGAAAATTTCCGGTTTTGAAATTTTTTTCGGAGTCTGACAGGATAAGTGTGTTTGAGAACTTTTTTTAAATGTTTTTCGAGAAAAAATTGAAAAAACAAAGAGTTTATTAGTTTGAAAAAACTTTCAAAAATTTACAAAAAAAAACAAGCTTCAAAAATTTACAGAAATTTCCAAGCTCTCCAGATTTCATTCTCTTGTTTTCCAGAAACCAAACGTGCCTCGTTGGATCGTTCCGAAAACCCACATCGCCGCCGAAGTGCTCCATCACATGCCGGCAGTCCTGGTTTCCGAATGCATCATCCACATTCACCGCATTTCAATGATATGTTCAGATCGCCTTTCGATATTTTTCGCGAATTCTTCGGACATCGGGACCCATTTGAGAACGTCTTTTTCGACGACGCTTTCACATTTCCCGATGTCGACTCGTATGCATTCAAAAGTAAGCTATTTTTGTTGAAATTTAGGGAAAATTGGAATTTAGGATAACTGAAAGTATAATTTTCGAAAACACAATTTTTGTTTGAAAAAAAGATAGGGTTAGGGAAAATTCACAATTATAAATTGAAAACTTCTCGAAAAATCATAATTGTTCTAGAACGATCATCCGATGTCTACAACAACAACAACAACAATAATTCACACAAATGCGACTCGCCCCGGTTTTCGCCAAACCGAGTACACATTTTCTACAACGATGCCGACAAAAAGGCCCGCGATGACAAGAACAACTCGTTTTCGACCGTAATTCGGTTTTCGAGTCCAACCGAACCGGGTAAAAATGCGACTGTGAGAAAAACATCAATGAGCACCAAAGTTGTGGATGGCAAAAAAATTGTGACGAAAACTGTGGAAAATGAGGATGAACATATTATTGAGGTATGCTTTTTTTAGAATTGGGCTCGAAGTTTTTGAAAAAAAATGGTATATTGAAAGAATATCTGACATATTTGTAGAATTTAACAAATTCCTAGAAATGTTAAATTTTGGCTCAAAATTTTCAAAAAAGAATTTCCAAATAATTGTTTAAAGGTACACGAAGATGGTGAATTAAAGTGTCGAACAGTTACAACACCACCAACATCACCAACATGTCCCCCACAAACAACAACCGTCATCTCTGCTAAATGAGAAGACCCGCCCCCGGACCCAATTTCCCTCTCTAGTCAAACAATTTTTGCCCCCAACCCTTTCTTTTTTTTTATTTATAATTGTCTTTTTTTATATCGGAAATTCCAAATTGTTCTTTCAAAAAGAGTTTTTTTGTGTTTTTGTACATATTTGTGTGATTTTTGAGAAAAATAAAAAATCGTTTTATTTAGGTTTTCTGAATTCCCCCAGACCTCGTTAAAATTAGCGAATTCCAATTTGGCGGATAAAAATCGAGCGGCTCTAATTCGCCTTTTTTGAAATTCACATCATTTGTCACCCGAATATCTTGATAATAGACTTTTTGCGATTTTGAAAAATATGAAATCCACCAGCCAAATGTTGAACTTGGTGCTGAAAACCTTGCTCATTTTATGCTATTTTTAAAAAATTCTAGAAAATTATCTCACCAGTAATTAGAGTTATGTCACAGTGATATTTTGCATAAATGAGATCATCTGAAGGTGATAAATTTGAAATGAAAACATTTGAAGAGTTTTTCGGAAACAGGGATTGCTCATATTTCAAGTCATCTCCCATTATTATGATTTTTGGATCCGTTGGTTTTTCAGTTTCTAAAATAAAGTTATAAGCTGCAAGAGTGAAGTTGGTTTGAGTTGAATGGTGTTGGCCATCGAGAAAATCGCCACGGCGAATGTGAATACAGATTCTGGAAAAATGGAGGATGAAATGAGTGAGGTGATTTTTTAAACTGAAATCCGAATTGTATTTTGAGAACTTCTGAAAATAAGTTTCCAAAAATGCTGAAATTCCAATTTTTGATCTACAAAAAATACTCGAGTTTCTGGCTCATTTTTTTGTTCCAAAGAGCATTCTTGAAATTTGTCAAAAATGCCTTTTCACACATTTGTTTCTTTCTGGAAACTTTGAAAAAATAGCTCTAATCGCGTTTTTCATGATCTTCGCAAAATTTTACCCCAATTTTCAAACAAAAATTGTTCTGTGATTAAAAATAAAATAACACAATTTGAAATTTTTTCCCCAAAAATTTCCCAAACCCACTTTGTCCCATCAACTGGCAACTTTCCAAAATCTTTTTTCTCAGCCACCATTTCCAAAACTTCTTCTCGAAATTCATCAAAATATTTATAACTTTGATAAAAATGTCCAGTTGAATAAATCAAACTTGCATTTTCATTTTTTCTCAAAATTCCCAAATCTTCAAAAACACAGCATTTCACATTGAATTCGATATTTTTGGCGGTTTTCGGAACAATTTTTTCGTGTTTAATTTCGAATTCGTTTATTAGTCCTGGCATAACCTTTTGCATTCCTTCGATAAGTTTTTCATATTTTTTATCGAGCACATAAATTTGAGGAGCTCTTCGAAGTTTTCGAGCAATTCCATAAATTGAAACCAGCTCGAAAATATGATTTGCTGAAAATATTTGAAGTTTTTTATCGAAAATTCCTAAGTAAATAACTTACCTAATCTTGCAGTGGTTGCTAATTTTGAAGCTATAAATTTATTTTCATCGTATAATTTTTCCGATTCCTCGACTTTTTTCTCAATTTTCGTATTTTCAAGCGAACTAATAATTGTGGTTTGTCCATTGACATCTGTTCTTTCCGTGTATTTTTTATCAAATACTAATGAAGCTGAAATTTGTCTTTCTTAATTTTCTCAAAATTTTCAAGAAAAACAAGCTTCTTACCTGTTATTAAAGTTGTTAGAAGCAAAATAAATCGATTAAAGTACATTTAAAACCACATGAAACTGTAAAATGTATCGCCATATTCAATTCTTTTTTATTGTATTATTTGCATACGATACGAATAAAATAAATACAGGAATTATTCGAATGATAAAAATTTAAATGCACACATTTTTGAATTGCCGCAAACATTGCATCTTTTCATCTCTGCGTCTCTCGGTGGGGGCATGTGCGCTCTATCGCCACAAACAAAATTATTTTCTTTTTTTTTCGCTTTCTCGCATTTTTCCTATTTTTGGCTGTTTTTGTGGGTTTTTGATGATTTTTTTGGGGGATTTTTTTGATGGAGAGTGAAGAAAAATAGTGGTTTTACCTAGGATTAATGAAAGTTTTCTTCAGATAAACTTATTTATAGGAAAATCTGATTGAAAGTTATGAAAAGCTATTTTCATTCTAGGCGAGTGTTCCCAAAGCAAAATTCAAATTTTTCGTTTTCGCTTTTTTCAATTAGACAAAATTAAACGTATAAATGAGATCTTCATAGGAAAAGTCGTGAATTACGAAGAAGATTTTCAAAAACTAAGATCTAGAATTTTTCCGAAAGAAAAAGAAATTGGAGCTTGGCTATTTGACTGTTTTTGTAATTTTCGACCGCCTAATTTCAGAAGTTCAAAGTAAACTTCTTATCAGCACTAGACTGAAATTTAGTTTCCTCTTCTCAACAAAAAAAATTATCTGGAAATTGTTTCAAGGAAAATGTGAATTTTAAGTTTCATAAATCAGTTGATTTCTGGCACTTTCAAAACGCAGGAATCTTGTTTCAGCTGTGATAAGAATTTATCTGCTTTATTAATAATCATAAAATGGAAAAGATCAAAATATTTCAATTGAGCTCGAAAAACTGTTCAGTTGAGTCGTATTATCAAATAGAGCATTATTAAAGTGCATAAGGAACATTATTCGAAATGCCCAATGACATCAAAAAATTCTATGATAACGTTGATGTTTCAAGATTCAAAAGTATATTTCCTTATCTCTAACTAAATATGTTAAATTTTTCATGTGAATTGCAAAAGGCGTTGTCCGCTCTATTAATAATATTTATGTACTCTGATAACACTTTTTGCACCAGTACAAATATTCAATTTCCAGGAAAAATGGGCAAACGTAACGTCAGCGAGTCAGAAATGAATGAATCGGCTGTTTCAGCCAACGGAGAATTGGAAGCACCAACAACCGAAAAAGACGAATATCAAACACTTTGCGATTTGGTCAACCCAATTGCTCAACCATTGGCTAACAGAAAATTGGCAAAGAAATTGTATAAGGTGAGAAAGAAAACACAAAAATAGACAAGCGGAAAAAAGTTAAAATTTTGAGGCATAACCTCATAAATATATTGTAAATAGAAAAAGACTACGTATCCATGGAAATGTTTCTTTTTTTGTAGCTCATTAAAAAATCATCTGGAAACAACAAATTGTTGAGAGAAGGAATCAAGGATGTACAAAAAGAATTGAGAAGAAATCAAAAAGGAATCTGTATTTTGGCAGGTTTGTTGGCTTTTACGACATTTATAAACATCAAAAACATTCGAAACATCAACAACACTTTCGTGAATCATTCATGACAGTTTAGCAACAAAAAAATGAACGTTTGCATGAAGGCTTAGATGTTTCTCGTAAAAGAAAACTATGACAAAAGTTCGAATCAAAAAATCAAATTCATCATTAAAGTACTTTTTAAAACGATTAAACGCGAGGAACTGTTAACGCCCCGATAAGACTTATTTCCAAAGTTGAAAAATATATAATTATCATCTAGAAAAATAGGTTTTTAAGTTATGGAATTTTTGAAGGAACAACCCTAGAGAAAAGTATGACAAATTATAATCGAATCAATATAGTGTGGCATGCAAACAATAAACTTACTTGTGAAAGCAGTAATCAATCAAAATTACCATGGAAATCGAAAACTAAATCTCGATATTTCAATTCTCAAAATCAATATTTTCCAGGCAACGTATCTCCAATCGACGTCTACTCTCACATCCCAGGAATTTGCGAAGAGAAAGAAATCCCATACATTTATATTCCATCTCGCGAACAACTCGGTTTGGCAGTCGGCCATCGTCGTCCATCAATTCTCATTTTCATCAAACCAGATGCCTCTTATCAAGAATTGTATGACGAACTCGCTGAGCAACTTCTTCACTTAACTGTTGAAGTCAACTAAACTTCCATTTTTATTGATTTTTTTTCTAAAACCCCTTGTTTTGTTATTTTGTCTGTTGGTCTCTTAAAATTGTTGATTTTAAATTTCTTTATCGTTTTTTGTTTTATTATAATCCAACCATGTTTCTTCTTTGAAAAATATACCTTTTTGTTGAAATTAATTAGTTGTTAATTAGAATTAATTATAGAGAAAATTATGACAATTAACAATCAAATTGTGGCGCCTGGCGATAGAATATTGGATCGACTTGGAGAATATCAAATGGGAAATGGATTGTTCGAATCAAATAATGTTATTTATGCATCACAGGCTGGATATGTTAATATTTATTCGCACACAGATGTAAGAATTGAAAAGACTAGATTTTTAAATCCAAAAAGTTAGAGATTGAAACTTTGGCTGGAAATCGTACGTTTCACTAATTTTAGATTAATTGGTGAAATTTACGACTGTCAGACAAATTTAAATGTACAAAAACGTGACCTACACGTGTCAAAAGTCATTTTCAGAAATTACGAGCTTTTTATAAAAATTTGATCAACTTTTGACGTGACATTTTCGATCTGAAAATTTCACTAATTTTCGACGAACCTGTGCAATTTGCAATTTTCAGCTCGAAATTAGCTGAGATGCAGAATCAATTTTTCTCAAATTCAAACTAAAAATAATACATTCCAAAAAAAATTTCAGAAATCAGATCAACTCGTTCAAATAATCGAAGTTCGCCGACACGAAGATCAAATCGAAAACGAACTTCTACCTTTCACTGGAGCTGTTGTCACAGCAAAAGTTATGGCATTGGGATTAAGATACGCGAAATGTGACATCATCAGCATCGGCGACAAACCGTTCAAAAAACGATTTTCAGCATTGTTACCCAAAAATAAGCTGAAACCCAAAGAACCCGAATTAGTAAGCTTTTTTCTTTCTTTTAATTGGAATATGTTGAGTTTCCACATTAGGCAGAACCGTTCAAAAATTTCACTCGACCCGGAGATTTTATATTGGCAAAAGTTGTGGATGATCCAAGTATCAAGGATAAATATGTTTTGAGTATTGCAGAAGATCAATTGGGAGTTGTGAGTTGTTTTTTGAAAAATTATTATTTGTGACTGCCACCACACCTCGGCCAAAATCGTGGTTTTCAAAAGTCAAAATTGTACGCTAATATTTTTTCAATGTAAAAACTGTAAATTTTCAGTTTTTGTCCCTCTGAAATGCTAAAATTCAGATATTTTCTAAAATTGTACTCTTGACCACAACGGATTGGCCGAGGTGTGACTGCCACGTCATAATTTAATTGTTTCCAGGTTCTCTGTGTTGGCTCATATGGTGAACCAATGATGAAAGTCGACTGGAATCACATCAGATCAGCTCGAACTCGAAAAATAGAAAAACGAAAATTGGCAATTGTTCCGCAATCTTGGATGTTGGCCGATTCTTCGAAATAATGAGTTAGTACTTACCGGAAACAATTTTTGGAACTTTTTAAAATTGCTTTTTGTTTCAGAACAGAAGAGATCTCCGAAAATATGATGTCAAAATATGTAATTCCTCCTCATTCTAAATGTGTTTTCTTTTTTCTTCTATAAATTTTTATTTTGTTTCTTCTTTGTTGATTCCTAGAAGAACTACACAACTTTTTTGCCGCCCATCGCAATGAATTTTTTGGTGCGATTCGAAATGCATACAAAAATGTTTTTTTTCTCTGTTTTCTAGTGCTCACTTTTTTGGGATAGATAAAGCTTGAGTAAATATTTTCTTTTTTCAGATAAAAAAAGAAGACAACACGGAGATGAGGTTTGTGGGTTCCTGTAGGGGATTTGAGATTTTCGAAGAAAAGAATTTGAATTTTTGAACCTTTTTTTTCAGTTGAAGTTTGAATCAGGCCTGTGCCGGAAAATCAAAACCCGGAAAACGGAAAGTCGGAAAATTTCCGGATTTTTTGAACCGGAAATCCGGAAAATTCGGAAAATGTTTCAAAGTCTGAAATTACGATTTCCAGCCTTAAGTTGGCACTAAAACTTATTTTTATCTACAATTCTTCTATTCACAGGTAATTTAGTAACTATTTGGGACGTCTTACGTTCAAAAAATAGTACAATTTGAAAAATTGAAAAAAAAATTTCCGAAAATTTCATTTTTTCTATCATAAACTGAGAAAATTTTCCAAAATTTAGGCAATTTTGAAAATATTACTACTAGAGATCATTTCCGGATTTTCCGAGCACATTTTCCGGAAAACCGGAAAATTGATTTTTCCGTGAAAAAACCGGAAAATCCGGAAAATTCGGAAAATTTCCGGCACAGGCCTGGTTTGAATTCAGAAAGTTATGTTCCTTTAAATTTATCTCCGGAGATACTGTATCAATTAAAAAAAAGGAGATTAATCTATATTGTTCAATAAAAGTGTTTTCGAGTAGAAAAAAAAATCAAAATTTCTTGAAATATGATCCAGAGCATTTTGAGATTAAAAAAAGTCTGTGAAGAAATTTCCAAGTCAAATTTTGGTTCTCGAAATATTTTATGTCTATTTTCCGAGAAAAAAACTTGTCTGGAATTTTCGAAAACAAATTTCAAATTTTCTAAATTATTTCTGAATTTAAAAAAACTTGAAAATTGTTACTCTCGAAACAGAAGAGTATTGTTTCACCAAGTTACCGTAACCCGAACAAATTAGATCTTCAGCCAATTTTTCAGTCATCAAGCATCGCATTTTCGACTCAAAAAACGCACCAGATTTCGTGAGTTCTTCTAAATTTTTTTTTCAACAAAAAAACTTTCTGACAATTCCAGATTTTCAACCTCAAATCGATCCAGCCGCTGATCGAATTTGGAGCATTGGAAATGTTATTTATAAAAGACAACAGGAATTGGCACGATCTTTTAGAAATCGTGAGTTTTTTTTTCAGAAAAATGGAAAATTTGGATTTTGAAATTGATTTTTTTGCAGAAGATGATTCGAGTTTCGATTATATTGATATGATTTCTCAGAATTCGGAATCTTTGAGGTTTGTGAATTTGGGGAAGTTTAGTTTTTTAGTGGGATGAGAAGTTAATTTCAAATACGCGGGTAAAAATTTGAGTTTTGGAAAATAATAGATTTAGTATAGATTCTCGAATTAAAAAATGTTGTTAGAAAATTATCTGGGAAAAAATATTTTCTGAAAGAAATAATTGAAAATTTTCATAATTGCTACAGTAGCTTTACTACAGTAGAACTGCTAGTTTTTGAAAAATAACAAGTGAGGTTTCAAAACAATTTTGAGCTCCAAAATTCAAGAATCAAAGCTCTAACAGAATCTGAACCTGATCTTACAATTAAATTAAGTTATCCTAAATCTGTCCTCAAGATTTTGGGCGTGGCTTCTTCTTCTTCTTTTTTTGTCTATGTGTCCAAGGCAACAAATGTAATTATACAATCACCTGCTCTTGTTTCCAACATTCTCTCAAATATATAAAAAATCCAATCCAATTTCCAAGGTTTTTTTTCCCCGAATTTTTCTCACAGCCGTCGAAGAAAAAAGTGGCGTCGGCTCGGCTGAAAATTATTGTTTTTTGATTATTTTTTGTGGCCGCAGAAGGATTTTTGACTCTACAAATTCATTTTCTCACTTATTTTTCACTTTACTAATTATTCCTATTTATATCACTAAATCGAGTGATTGAGAATGTGGAAAGCTCGAATTTTGGAGGCTGCGAGACGGGAAAAAGAACGCGAGGAGAAAGATCGATGGAAGACTATTATCAAACAGAAATTGATTTTGACAACAAGGTAGGAAAAATAGAAAACCACGCCCATTTTTCCGTGCCTCGAACAGAACACTTTTTTCTGAAGAAGAAGTTTAGAGCCTGTAATTTTACGCTTCGGAAAATACATGTTTTTTTGAAAAAATCTAGTTTTTTTTCTTAGGTTTGGTTTTTTCAACAAGTTTCCCATATTTTTGTGTTTTTATGCACAAAATTGCGACTGAAACTTGAAGTTTGAATTTAGACTCCGCCGTTTTTTCTGTGCTGCTACAAAATTTTTAAATTCGAATTCTTGAAAGACTAGTTCAAAATATAAAAAGACAATTAAAAACCTAAAAATAAGCTCCGCCTATTTTTCTGTGCTCCAAAATTATTGTGCGCTGAAGGTTTTCCAAAATAAATTTAGTTCAAAATAAGCCCCGCTCACATTTCTATGACTTGTTACCTTAAAACATGCACCTGTCAAATCAGAACTCCTCCTCCTCCTCACATTTTCGAAACCCTCATCAATTTATTTTTTTTTTGTGTCCGGACACCAGTTGCCTTTCTGTTTTCCGTGTGATATATTCATTCTTTTCCTTCGATTTTTTTGTGTTTTAACCAAGAAGATAGGTATTTTGCAACACACACAATAAGTATCTTTCGAGTTTTGACAACTCGATGATTTTCAGTGGGTGTCAAAAGTTCCTTCTTCTCATTTTTTCCGCGTTTGCACAATCTTCCGGAAAAATTCGAGTATGAAAAATTATGTAGATTATCCCTTTTTCGCTGCTCGAAAATTAAGAGTCAATTTTTTTTCGACGAACAAAAAAATAAAATTTTTTATAAATCATGAATATGAATGAGTGAGCACCCAATTATTCGTCTTTTCATCTCTTATTTTTTGAAGGCAAAAATTGGAGAGAAAATGAAGAAGAACATGAATATTATTATTTTTGTGATTATATATTTTTTTCGTAATTTTTGATTTTTTTATGAATCTGAATTAATCTTTCATTTTTCTGAAAATCGATAAGAAGTTGATTTGAATTTTCTAGAAATTTTAAGCTGGAATTAAACATTTTGAGTTTGAAATGCTCCAAATATTTATTATTATTTTTTTCCAGTTTGAGCACTTCCACACTTTTAAAGATTAAAAAAAAAACTATCGATTTTCAAAATTTCCCATCTCAAAAAATTTTCACAAAGTTTATTTAGCAAGCTGAAAAACAAAAAAAAATTATAAAAAATTGGAAGATTTTCTCAATTATACCTATAAAATCCAGATGTTCGTTTTTTTTCAAATGTTTGTGTTAAAGTCACTTTTTCTTCTTTTTTTTTGATAAAATTATAATATATATCAAAAGTATATGTAACCAAGAGCAACCGATTAGTTTTTTCATCAGATTTTCCTTTTTTTTATTTTTTTTTCATTTTTCGTTTTATTATACTTCTATTCAACAAAAGAAAAAATACATGAATACCTGGAAATTAATTTTTTTTATGCGATATATTTTTTTGAAAAGAAATTTTCTTATCCTTCTTAATCCTGGATATCCTTATTAGGATTATTTAGAAGTTCTTTTCATTTCCAGCAAAGAAAAATCCAAAAAAATTTTGTAATATTTTTATGATCTCATTAAGTTCCACCTCATAAAAATTTTCCATTTTTATTTCGAAAAAATATTTTTTGTAATCCAAAATAGTTTTTTTTCGATAATAAAATAAATCCATCTTTTCAGATGGGAAAAGTAATGAGAAAATAATCCGGGTTGACATTTTTTGGCTGAAAATTTTTTCTTTCTTTTTCTCCTGCTCTAAAAAAAATTTTGGTCGTCGAAAATGTTTTGAATCAAATTGAACACGACAAATTAAAAAATTTGATTTCGAGTCAGAGAAAAGTGCACGAATTTTTAGATTTGTTTTGCAGAGAAAAAAACATTTTCAATTCATTTTTTATTTTTCGGAAACGTCAATTTGTAGTGCAGTTCACATCAATCTTTTTTTTCGAGAATGAGAATGTCTGGAGCTAAGAGAATTTTCTAGATTCATTTTTGATTTAGAAAAAAAAACATTTTGGAGTTGATCTGATTTTATTCGAATTTTTCATATATTAAACCATAATTTTTCTTTTGAAACTTCAAATCCCAGATTCATTTTCAAAAAAATTCGAATCGAAGAATTGCTAAGTTTTTTTTAAGGATTTTTGTTTTCATTTTTTGTGACGTACACATAAAATATTAATTTTTTCGGACTATTTGGATGTATTTATTTTTATTTAAGCCCTAAATCTGACGAGCCTTGAGATTATTTCTGACGTTCTTTTTTTTAATAAGAAAAATCTGAAAACTATTTCATTGAAGTTTTGAAAAAATTATTTTTTGCATTTTCATTAATTTTCTCTGTTTCTCTGAAATTTCTCCCAAAAATATTCGAAAAATCCGCAGGCATTCCTCACAATGAATAGCGCAATAATGCAAGGTGCGGCTATGGCGACGTCGCACGGAATTGCGCGTCTAAATCGCCATCAACAACGACTTCAACAACAAACATTTCATATTCCGACTGCAAATCGATTATTTTATCAATTACAGACAGCAAGCACGTCAGTGCGTTTTGCAAATAATTTTGGGGGAATTTTAAAAATATCTAGAAGAGGATAATAACTTGTAGAAATTTTGAAAATACCTAGAATTCTATTTCAAAGTTAAATAAGAAATTTCAGATCTGATTTGAAACCCGAAGAAAATCTGGAACTTGATGCTGAGCAACTTTCCGAAATCCCGGCTGCTTCAAAATTCGAGATTTTCAATGCCGATTCGGAAATTTCACAACAATTTGTGAGGTTGAATGTGGGTGGACAGAGGTTTATGTTGAAAAAAGAGACGATTAGGAAAAGAGGTGTTGGTAAGTTGGAACAGGGGACTACTACAGTAGCACTAGAACTAATAATATCTTCAGGCCGTCTTCTCGACATTGTCAACAAATCTTCCGAATGTGCTGATGCATATTTCTGTCCGTCAAATGAATATTATTTTGAAAGACCTCCCATGTTATTCCATATTGTCTATCAATTTTATTTGAACGGAATAATTCATCAACCAACAAATCTTTGTCCAATGGATATTATTGAAGAATTGGAATATTGGAGAATTGTGCCAGATCAATATTTAGCTTCGTGTTGTTGTGCACAGCAACAGGTAAGCTTTGGGGGAAAAATAGAAAAAATATTTTCAATGACTGAGAAAAGTGTTTTGGAAAACATTGGATCTTCAGAATAATGTTCGATGTTTCAAAGTTCTGAACTTCTTTTATTTAATGAAAGTCTTGTTCAAAAAATAATTTTCCGTTAAAAAATAAAATCCAAAAATAAGTATTTTCTAGGAAGTCGATGAGGATGAGATGGAAGATGAAGAAGAAAAACCAAACTTGTTCAAAAGTTTAAAATTTGGCGAAATTCGTCGATCAATTTGGAATATGATTGAAGAACCAACATCTGGTGGAAAAGCACAAATATTTGCATTATTTTCAGTATTTTTTGTGCTAGTTTCTATAAGTGGTTTAGTTTTGGGATCTCTACCAGATTTACAATACGAAAGACTATTACCAGATGGAAAAGTCGAAAGAGAACCTCTTCCATTTTTTGGATATATTGAATATGTTTGTATTATTTGGTTTACAATGGAATATGGATTGAAGATGTTAGTTTCGGCGGAAAGAAGTAAAACTGCAAGACAACTTTTGAATATTATTGATTTGCTTGCGATTTTGCCATTTCTTATTGAAATGCTCTTATTTATTTTTGGAATTTCGACAGAACAATTGAGAGATTTGAAGGGAGCTTTTTTGGTGATTCGGATTTTGCGAGTTTTGAGAGTTATTCGGGTTTTGAAGTTGGGAAGATATTCGAGTGGATTGCAAATGTTTGGAAAAACATTGAAGGTTTGCATTTTTTTTCTCAACGAAACTGTTCAAAGGTTTCAAGAATTTATTGAAAATTTTCAAAATGTGAAATCAAAATTTCATTTCATTCCCAAAATTCCACGTCATAAATATACTATTTTTAGGCCTCATTTCGCCAACTCGGAATGATGGCAATGGTTGTGATGACCGGTGTCATATTTTTCTCAACCCTGGTTTACTTTTTGGAAAAAGATGAACCTAACACAAAATTCGCTTCAATTCCAGCTGCCTGTTGGTGGTAAGTTTTCCTATTTAAATATTTTATTAATTAATCAATGATCAATTAAAATTTAAAGGTGCATAGTTACAATGACAACAGTCGGTTATGGTGATTTAACACCAGTCACAGTTCGTAAGTAATTCCCGAAAATTTACCCACCAGAAAAAAATTCGAAAATATTTTTCAGCGGGTAAATTGGTGGCGACTGGTGCAATCGCTTGCGGTGTTTTGGTTCTCGCTCTTCCGATCACAATTATCGTAAGTTCTTGGGTTACTGTAGTCTTTCTTACTGTGGCTATTGATGTATTCATACAGGCCCAAGTTGCATTCTCATTGAAATCTCGAGAGCGTAAGATTTCGCGTGTCATTTTTCTTAATTTCTTTACGTCTCTCATTTTATGCACTGTCTGATCTCTTACGCTCTCTAGTTTCTCTGAGTCTCTTATAGATTCACACTGCCTACAAAATGCACGATTGAACACGAATAAATTGAGAGAGACGTAGGCAAAAGCGCGGAGACCAATTTGAATCAAAATGTTTTCGAATAACAAGTTCCCGCGCATGGTCTTGCAGCGAACTTTTGTATTTCTCTCGGAGAATATCTCTGCGTCACTATCTCTATCTCGACTCCCAATTTTCCCTTTTGAAATTATGTGTGAAGTGTTTGTTTGTGGCAAAATTCCAAAAAGAAATTCTGAAATTTTCCAGGTGGACAACTTCATGAAAGTCGCCGAAACTGAACGACCTGGCGGTGGAAATCGATTCCGAACATCTACATTTCAAGCCAAACCAGTATCACCTCCAGTTTCGAAAAAATCCATGGACAGATCCGCTTCTGAACCACTCAATAATAATCCTTAACTATATTGCTCACAAATTCTTTTTTTTTGAATAATATGATAATTTATTGAATTAATATGGAGTTTTGATGGGTTTCGCATTCCAGAGTTTGAATGGAAGAAGAACGCTGTCGACTTCGAGATGCTCCAAAGTTCTGGAAAAAATTTCGAGCAAATGCTGAGGCTCGTCTCAAGTTTTAAATTTACCTGATATTATCAGATTTTGGGTCCTTTAAGAAGTCATGGAATGCTTTATCGTCAAAACCAGCAGCAGCGGCCTGAAAAATCGATAAAATCAGAAAAGAGAATTTTACAGCCGTAAACCTGTAGTATCGTTTGAAAAGTTAATTTTTATAGAATTTTTTTTTTAAAAACTTGAAACAAACAACATGCCTTGAATTGAATTTTTATTTAGAATGTTATAAATTCACCGGCACATAAAAATAGTGAGATCAAAGGGAGAGAGAAAAAAGGGGTAATTCACATGAAACCGAAAAATAAATAGGGTGAATAAAATAACTTCCCAAATTTTTAAAAGACCTAAATCCCGCAAGAGACCTGGTCATTTGGAGGTTTTGACAAAGAGATAAGAAAGAGTGTGCGAGAATCTGGCCGTAAGGGTTCATGATAAAAGCGATGCGTTCAAACCATTAATCAATATTCTGAACGATTGCACTGAAGAATTCATTTCAATGAGGTGCGATAAAGAGTTCCACTTGGGAACTGTATGTGAGCAAAAAGACTTGTGGCATTTTTGAGTTAAAACTAGGCGGGCTGGGTGACGTGGAAGTGTTGAGAAGCTGATGAAGTCAAATGTTTCTGGCTGGTGAGAAAATCCATTAAGGGCTTTGAAAAGATGAATAATATTGGCTCTGGATCTACGAGTATGGGTTGAAACCATGTTGATCTGTTTGAGGCGATCCTCATAAGATTCAAATGGCATATTACAACGATTGAAGACTTAACGGGTGAATTGACGTAATGGATTTTCTAGGTTATTTGATAGATTTTTAGTTAGGAAGGGGTCGTAAACTTCGCTACAATATTCTAGAATGGGGAGGACATACATTTTGAAGAGAAATGCGTAGGGTTTTATTGTGCTAAAATGGAAGTTACGGAGAATTTGATTTGATCTAAGATTGGCGATATTAACAATAAATTTAAATTAAATTTTTTTCCTTAAATTTTTTGGCTATCGTAATTGAGTAGTATCGTTTCAAAGTTCCGGGGAAAATTTTTTCATGATTCCTTACCTGTTCGGCACTGGCAGCATAATAAATATGATCAAATCTCGCCCACAAACAAGCTCCCATACACATTGGACAAGGATAACACGAAGTATACAATGAATAACCAGACAAATCGAATTTTCCCAAAATAGCCGCAGCATTTCGAATTGCCGTAACTTCGGCATGAGCTGTTGGATCATTAGTTCGCAAAACCATATTATGTCCTTTTGCAACAACTTGATTTCCATCAGTTCTAACAACAATTGCACCAAATGGTCCACCATCCTCGGCTTCAACTCCAGAACAAGCTTCTAATATGGATTGATTCATCAGATTCAGATTTCCAAGTCCAATCATTTGTGGTTTTGGTGGACACGGAGTTTCGAATGAACCACCACACATTTTCTTGATTTTCTATCAGTTTCTTCTCATTTTTAAATAACCATTATTTTAATGAGAACATAAATTTTAATTACGTGATAAATTTTTTACGTGAAAATCAATCATTTCTGAAAAAAATGACAATCATAAAATTTGTTTTGTTCTCCGTTGTCTTGAAAATTGTTGAATGTGGAAGTTTTATCGAAGCGAGTGGAAAAAATTGTCGAGATCACAATATTTTCTTCTATTGGCGTGAAATTGAACAAAATGTTTGCGGCTCGAATTTCCAGGTGCGTCTAAAATACCGTACTCACTTCGAATCGAAGTCTTCGATGAAATATTTTTGATTTCCAGAGTTGGTTTCTGGCGCTGATCATCATGTTTATGTCATATATTTGTGTTCTGTTCACATTTACATTGCGAAATTTCATCGAAGGAATCGACAGAAGAAAAACATGCAAAACTTGTTCTTAAATAAATGATAGTAGATGAAATAAAATATTCACAGAAGCAAAAAGATATATAAATACCGGTGATAATTTGACTGACTGACTAATTGAAAATACATAAGCAAAGTGAAAAATTAGCTAATTATAAATATATATTGGATTACAAGAAAACTAGCGATCATGAATCCTGGGTGGCGAAAAATGGTTTGGAATCTCTGGAAAAACGGATTTTTGAGGAAAAATAATTAAAAGTTTCAGAAAAAATTACCGGTTGAGAAGTGTGTGACAAACTTGACAAACATTGGCGGGTTTTAAATGAGGTCCACTTGGTACGGTATTTTTGACACAGGGAGCGCAGAAGATTTTTCCACAGTGAAGACAGCTGAAATACATGCTTTGAAGAATATTTTGTAAAAAAAAAGTAAAAAAAACATACTGTGGCTTTGGTTTTAACTTGATCACAGAAACTTCACAATTCGAACATTTTTCAACATCTTCATCAAATTGCCATCGAACTTCTTGCTCAGATTGTCGAATTTTTTCAAGCTGAATTTGTAAACTTTGCGATAATTTGACAAAATCCCTCTGAACTGCTTCTGACGTGTCCAATTCTTGTTGTAGACTCGAACATCTTTGTTTATAGTTTGTTGCTGTTATTTCAACGGCGGCTCTTTCATTTTGAACTTGTTGAACTTGCGCTTCTAATTCTGCAATTGTTGTTTGAAAATCTCGAATTTGACGATTTGAATTCTCTTGTTGAGCAATTGCATTTGAAGTTGAATGGAGCTACAAAGTACAAATTTTTTTTAGAAAAAAACACCCCATTTGAAAATACTCACTTTACTATTAGCAATGCCTAGATTTTTCTGAAGTTGATTAATTTGTCCTAATAGATCTCGTTCCATTGATTGTCGTGCTGATCTCTCTTCTTTTAATTGTTCTCTGACCATTGCTACCTCATCTTTTAGATTTTGTTCGATGTGTTCTTTTGCAGCGCGCGCCTCAATTAATTCTTCGCGATTTCGTAAACATAGAAATTGTAATTGATCAACTTCGGCTGGCAAATCGATCATTTCCGATCGCAAATCTTGCGCGGTTTTGCGATTTTCTCCTAATAGTTTTTGATATTTTCCAACAAATTCGGCGAATTCGCTTTCTCCTTGTTGTATTAATTTGTGAGCATTGTTTAGCTGCTCGGTGAATGCTTCTATCGATTTTTCGTGTTTTTCCCGAAGCTCATTAAGTTTTAATTCTAATTGTTTATTGACTTTTTCACAATCTTTTACATTATCTGATGTTTGAGCGGCGACCTGCAATCAAAATTGTTTTTTTTTGAAAATAAATAATATAAAACTAAATACCTCAGTTACACGTTTTTCCATTTCTTTTCTATATTCTCTTTCGGTAGTCAAATCATTTTCATATCGTTCCGCTAACGAATTAGCCGCCGTTAATTCCTCTTTCATCTTCCGTTCATTATCCTGCAAAATTGTATGACTCCAAAAATTCGTATTTTCTCACCTGCATAATCGTTAGATTCAGTTCATAATTCTGGCACATTTCACAACTCTTCCGGTCTTCCGAATCACTCATTTTCACGAAATTTTTAGCGGAAACGCGTGGCGAAAAAAATAAAATTGACAGGGACTAGGTTTTGCAAAAGGTCGAGGTGTTGGTTTCCTCGTCCATCTGCTCATTTTTCTTTTTTTTCGACGTTCGCGCGATGACAAAGGTTTTTAGTGTTGTTTTTAGACACGCATTTTTTTTCTGAAGAAAAAACGGCAACGCCAGTTTAAAGGGACATGAACCGTTTGTAATGGAAAAACTCAGAATGGCTGAACCATATAAAAAGTTATGTACACCATTCGAATCTACGTAAAAAACTGCATCGAAATAAGGTTCGAGTGGCGGATTTAGTGTAACTTTTTTTCTCGCGGTATTCGTTACGGGACCCGATTGCTTTTTCGAAAAAATTTCCTTTAAGAGAGAGCGTGCGAAAAAGAGAGACGCTGTTGCGCAGAGAGATTTTTTGTGCAAACACGCTGACGCACAAATGCACCACACACGTAGGGGTTCGCACCGTAGTTTTTTCAGCAATTTCCTCGATTGAAAATACGTGTAGATGCTTTTAGGGGAATTTTTGGCGTTTTTGATAGATAAAGATGTTGTTCAGATGATTATTGTGTTTTTCTTCGAATTTCTGCGAGGAAACTTTGAGAATTCGTTATTTCCCGATGAAAAAAGGAAATTCGTGTTTGATTTTTTATTACTTTATGAAAAGTCATTAAATCTCTACAGCCACTAAAATATAATAATTGGTCATAAACAATTTATGTGCTTAATTTCAGGAAAACTATATATTAGAATATTTGTTCAGAAAATCGTCCTCCAAAATTGACTTATGACAAGTATAAGTAGCTTCTGAAAAACTCGAATTTGTGTAGTTTTTTTTTAGGTCAAAAGTTTGAAACAGATAAAAATTTTAATAGCTTTTTCTCTTTTCCATCCGGGTCAAATGATAAGATGCGGAAGAAATTTTTCGGACCAAAATCCACATAAAACTTTCCAATTTAGAGTTTTTCTGAACTCCTGATCTCCCATTTCATCTCCAGCTTGCTCGCAACATTTTTTCTTGCACAATTCTCATTGATAACACCATTTTTCTCGATTTGATTTTGATAAACCCTATATTTTTCATAATGTTTCTTGTGTTATCAGTCTTTCGTTCATGTTTTATTACTTCTCTCCTCCTCCCCCTTAATTTCTCCAGAACACGGGTATCTAAAACTAGGGTAATTTCCAAGCTACTTCTTTTTTATCTTATTTCCTTTCCTTTCCTTATGAAGAAGAACAATAGATTGTCGAAAAAACTTCAAAGTCTCAAACTTTGCGGTTGTTCGTTAACGAACAAAACTAAATCTGATAAAGAAGACTCGTATCAAAAAAAGGTGCTTAATTCGTTTTTATTTTAATTTCATTTTTTTCTTAGTTAAAAAATTATTTTTTCAGGATCAAACTAAAGATAAAAGAAAAATGAGCCTTAAACCATCATCGCCGGAAATCAAAAAAGCCGCGCAAGAATTTGTGTCATATCTCAATAAAGCTGTCACTCCATTTCATGCAGTTGAAGAGATCAAAACTCGTCTAACCAAAGCGGGATTCCAAGAATTAGATGAGAAAAATACATGGGATATCAAGCCAAAAACCAAATATTTTGTAACCAAAAATCGATCGGCTATCTTGGCTTTTGCTGTTGGAGGAGCTTATAAACCAGGAAATGGATTCTCGATTGTTGTTGGACATACTGACAGCCCATGTCTTCGTGTTAAACCAATCTCAAAACAAACCAAAGATAAATTTTTGCAAGTTGGAGTTTCAACATATGGTGGAGGTATTTGGAGAACATGGTTTGACAGAGATTTGACTGTTGCTGGACAAGTTATTGTAAATACATCAACTGGACTTGTTCATAAAACAATCGATGTTAAAAAACCAATTCTTTTCATTCCAAATTTGGCAATTCATCTTGAAACTGATCGAACAACTTTTAAACCAAATACTGAATTGGAACTTCGACCAATTTTGGAGACATTGGCGGCTGCTGGAATTGTTGGAAAAACTAATGATGAACCATCGACTGATCCAAGAAATATTGTCAGCAATCATCATATTCAATTTTTGGAAGTTATTGCTAAAGAAGCTGGATGTAAACCAGAAGAAATTGTTGATTTGGATTTGTATCTTTATGATACTCAACCAGCGGTACGTTTGAAATATTTTCCAATAGTAAGAATTGTACCCTAAATTTTAAAGATCATCAGATCCGTTCCTTCAGAGGTTATATGCTAACTTGAAAAATGAACCAAATTTTATTTTTAGGCAGTTGTTGGAGTTGAAGAGGAGTTTATCGCCGGTGCTCGCCTTGACAATCAAGTTGGAACATACACCGCAATAACTGGTCTTCTTACTTCCCTCGAAGATGCTTCCTTCGAATCTGAACCAAATATCAGAATCGCCGCATGTTTCGATAATGAAGAAGTTGGAAGTGCAACTGCACAAGGAGCTGGTTCATCAATCACTGAATATGTTCTTCGTCGATTGGCTGTTGGTGGATCAACAACATCTTTCGAAGAAGCAATTGCGAAGAGTTATTTGATCTCTGCTGATCAAGCACATGCTGCACATCCAAATTATTCTGATAAACATGAACAAAATCATCGACCAGCTTTCCACGGAGGTGTTGTTGTTAAGATTAATGTTAATCAAAAATATGCGACAACTTCTTCAACTCATGCAACTTTGAAGCAAATTGCTTTTGAAGCCGAGGTTCCATTGCAGGTAAAATTTATTTGTACCTATAGGATGTTTGTCACTTTTTTCAAAGTGTTATTTTTTCGGTTTCTTTTTTCTTCTTTTTTCTTTTTTGTCCGTTTTTCTATTCTATTTTTTTTCTAAAAATAATTCTGAAGACTGTTGTGGTCCGAAACGATTCACCGACTGGATCTACAGTCGGTCCAATTCTCTCAACTCGACTTGGTCTTCAAACTATCGATGTTGGATGTCCTCAACTCGCTATGCATTCAATTAGGTATTTATAAAAATTAATTATCATTGTTGATTGAATTTTATCATTTTATCCATTTTTGCAGAGAATTCGCTGACACTTCGGCGATTTACAATGCTGTCAAGTTATACTCGGTGCGAAGGATTTTATTGAATATCATGTGAATTTTAAATTGATTGTTTCAGAACTTCTTCCGACGACTTCCGAAAGCATTGCAAAGCAATTGATGAATTTTGGAGGATTGGGATAAATTTGGGATGAAGCTTTAATAATGTCTAATGAATATTTTGAAATGGGTGTTGTATTTTGATTGAACATAAAGGTTATTTTCAAATAGTCCCGAAACCAGGAAATAACCATGTTCTTAAATTTTGAAATTCTCCTTCTGTAGAAAAATGTTCGTAGAGATTTGTGCTTATTGAATTAGAATTTAGTTTGCAGAAAACACTGTAACGTCCAATCTAATAATTGTAAAAACCATTATTTTTACAGGATTTCGTTGTTCGCAATGATTCTCCATGTGGTTCAACAGTTGGTCCAATTCTCTCAACTCGACTTGGTCTTCAAACTATTGATGTCGGTTGTCCACAACTTGCTATGCATTCTATTCGGTAATATTTTCTTCTTTTTTTGAAAAAAAATCATTGATTCATCAAAAATCCATTTTTTCAGTGAATTCGCTGACACTTCATCAATCTACAATGCTGTGAAACTCTTCGCGGTAAGATTTTTTGAATTTGGGAAAATGAAAAAACAGCTAATTTTCAGAAATTCTACAATCGCTTGCCAACAATCTTGTCGTCTTTCCAGTGAATATTTTTTAAATGAGACTTTTTTAATGTGATGATGAATCCTACTATTCAAATATAACTTATCATAAATCTATTTCGGTGTATTCAAAAATATAAATATTATAGTCAATCAGCCATGAACAAAATGGTTTACGCGGCAACTTTTTGAACAAAACTTATTTGGAATTATCTAATAAGGTCATCTCTATAATCCTGTATTGGTTTTTTACTATTTGTACAGCTACTTTTTACAATGACGTGGAATTTAGGCTAACTCTACATATATTTAATTTCTTGTTGAAAACTTATTTTACGTTTTTTTTTCATTCGCGGTAAATAGTGAGGGAAAAAACCCAAAAACAAATAACAGTTTTGGGAATTTCACACTTTGTTCTATAATCCGTAATTGGTTATTTCGCAATTTTTTTTAATTACCCTCCCTTCTCCACTTTTCACTTTTTTATTGTTTTCAAAAAAAACAGAAAAATATTTTTCGCGCCCTTTGCACCTCACACAGTATTCTTCACTATCTATGTATCTATAGCCTTACAATGGTCAAGGACAACAAAGCCGAGCTACTGGTTTTCTCTGCACTCTCCAAATCTATCACTTCACATCGCTGTGAAGAGGAGCGCCCTCTTTTTTTTTCATCTCCGCGTCTTTCGCGTTTTTTTGTCTGACCAACCAATGACACAGAGAAAGAAAAGGCGTCGTGTTAGTCGTGGACAGCCACAAAAACCCGCCGGTTTTTGCTTTTTTTCAAAAAAAACGAGCTTTTAGTGGAAAATGAGTAATTCATTGTTTCATCTTGTTTATTTATTGTTTTAGGTCCAATTTTGTTTTATTTTTTATCTCTTCTCGAAGTTATTTTCTTTATTCTTATCAGTTCTTGCCACATTTTTCCCTGAAGAAAATCAAAAAATAAAAAATTCCTAAAAAAATAAAACTAGAGAGTGTGCAAAAGTGAGAGACGCCGAGAAACACGCCATAGGCACATGGATATTAGTCATCGTTGGGTCCCGCAGCGCGCGGTGTCCTTCATCCCGCCAACTTTCAAATTTATTTTTTTTTGCTTTCCTTTTTTTTGTCATTCACTTTGCAGGTGGTTTTTTCAGCTTTCTCTTTTTTTTAGTTCCCCATTCCCGCATATAACGAAGTAAAAATGATGTTGTAAATCAATATAAGCTTGTATATCCATTTCCTAGGTCATAAAAGAGCACTTAATACATGTTCTTCTTCCAATTACCATCTCAATTTCATTCATTTCGTCTCTAATCCTCCTTTCACCACCATCTGCGTTTCGCAATATAATATCCTCCACTTTTTTCCCAAGCCCAAATTTCGCAATCTTTTTTTTGTTGTTGCTGTGCAGCGTCTACTCGCGTTTTTTTTTTCGTTTTTGAAATTGCTGGTCTCTGTCAAAGAGAGAGCGCGCGCGCGTTCGAATGATATTGATCCATTTGTTAGAAGTGCACATTTTTGTTGGGTGTGTTGAGGAGCGAGAGCGCGTCTTTCCTTTTTCAAAATGTTTCATTACATTTGTGGTTGGGTCGCAGACAAGAGTTTGTTTTTGTTTGAAGATCAAACATTACTTCTTATGTTTTGTGGGATAGGCTTGACTGATTTACCCTGTTGCTTCGAAAAAAAGGACAGAACTATCTATAGTCGAAAAAGATCCGGTTCTTATTTGTGAAATCAATAACCCTGTTCCATTCGTCTTTTTTTACCTATCGTTTATTATTTATGAACAACCCCACCCTGAACAATTGCTTTTTCTTCTCTCTTTTCAAAAAAATCTCTTCTTCATTGTTTCGTATCTTACATTAATATGACAAATGTTTCTTTTGCAGTTTAGCAGTCAAAATGAGAGAAATCGTCCACGTTCAAGCCGGACAATGCGGAAACCAAATCGGATCCAAATTCTGGGAAGTCATCTCTGACGAACACGGAATTCAACCAGACGGAACATTCAAAGGAGAAAGCGAACTCCAATTGGAACGCATCGATGTTTATTACAATGAGGCCAATCAAGGCAAATATGTTCCACGTGCAGTTTTGGTTGATTTAGAGCCAGGAACTATGGATTCGGTTCGCGCTGGACCATTCGGTCAACTTTTCCGTCCAGACAACTTTGTTTTCGGTCAATCCGGAGCCGGAAACAACTGGGCCAAAGGACACTACACAGAAGGAGCTGAATTAGTTGATAATGTCTTGGATGTTATCAGAAAGGAGGCCGAAGGATGCGATTGTTTGCAAGGTTTCCAATTGACTCACTCGCTTGGAGGTGGAACCGGAAGTGGAATGGGAACCCTTTTGATCTCAAAAATCCGTGAAGAATATCCAGACAGAATCATGAGTTCATTCTCTGTTGTCCCATCACCAAAGGTGTCAGACACTGTTGTTGAACCATACAACGCCACATTGTCTGTTCATCAATTAGTTGAAAACACCGATGAAACCTATTGTATTGACAACGAAGCCCTCTATGATATCTGCTACCGTACCCTCAAATTGACCAACCCAACCTATGGTGATTTGAACCATTTGGTTTCATTGACAATGTCCGGAGTCACCACATGTCTCCGTTTCCCAGGACAATTGAATGCCGATCTTCGCAAATTGGCTGTCAACATGGTTCCATTCCCACGTCTTCATTTCTTCATGCCAGGATTCGCCCCACTTTCCGCCAAGGGAACTCAAGCTTATCGCGCATTGACTGTCGCCGAATTGACCCAACAAATGTTCGACGCCAAGAACATGATGGCCGCTTGCGATCCAAGACACGGAAGATATTTGACTGTTGCTGCCATGTTCAGAGGAAGAATGTCGATGAGAGTAAGTTTAAGAATTAGGGGGCAAAAACAAAATAATTTGATTTCTCTTCCAGGAAGTCGACGAACAAATGTTGAACGTCCAAAACAAGAACTCATCATACTTCGTCGAATGGATTCCAAACAACGTCAAGACCGCCGTCTGTGACATTCCACCAAGAGGATTGAAAATGGCCGCCACTTTCGTCGGAAACTCGACCGCCATTCAAGAGCTCTTCAAACGTATCTCTGAACAATTCACCGGTACGTTTTGACTTTCAGAAACTTGGTAGCCGGCTAGAAACTTGAAAATACTTTAACAGCTTCAAAAATTACTCTGAAAGCCCAGAATTCTAGAAATCGGCAAGTTCGGTCCAACTACGTGGTTAAAAGCCAAGCTCAAAAAAAATTATCATTGAAAATTCCTTTTTTTTTAAATCTGATGTGAACTTTTGTGAAAATTTTATTTTCTAGAAACATTTTTCCAAATCATTATTAGATATTTTTGAATCGTATTTTGCTTATAATTTTAAGTATCCATTATTAGATATTAGATCAGAATAAGTCTAGTTTTAATTTTAGAAATGATATATAATTTCACCTACCGTTACTGATGTCACAGTTTTAATGCAGTTGGTTGGCACGTTTTTAGAAATGAGAAATAAATAGATCATTAAATAGAATTGAAAATTATGAGGCCGACACGCAATGCTTATTATTTTCTACTGCAATCATCTATTTCTCATTTCTATAAAACTCACAGAGTCATTTTAAAGCTGTTTCTGAAAAATTTCTTCCAATCCACTCCCAAATCATCCCAAAATATTTAATTTTTGCAGCAATGTTCCGCCGTAAAGCTTTCTTGCATTGGTACACTGGTGAAGGTATGGATGAGATGGAATTCACTGAAGCCGAATCCAACATGAACGATTTGATCTCCGAATATCAACAATATCAAGAAGCTACAGCTGAAGACGACGGAGAAGGATATGTTGATGGAGAAGGAGAATCATATGAGGCTGAACAATAAGTTATTCAAATTATGAACAAATAATTGCGCTCGCTCCACATTTTCAAAATACTTGGCTTTTTTCTCTGCATCGCAACAAAACTTTTTTCGATCCCCCGTCACTTACCTAAATTTTAATTTCAAATTCTTTTAATTTATTGTAATCGACTATTTATTTCTTTTTTCTATTTATACATTCTTGTGTTTGAGTAGTAAAATTTCCAAGAGCCGCAATTTGTCGTATAGAAATCTTTATTATTCAGGAAAACAGAAAAGGCACATTTTTGTTAAGGTATTTTGAAAAAATTCACAGAAAAAGACCAGTAACTTAGAATTATTTAATTAATTAGAATAGGATTATTAATACTGCTTTTGTCATTTTTAGTAAACTGGCGGCGCTCTTTTTTCACCAGCCAATTTCATTCGCTCAAATGCTTCATAATCTACGGGAGGTGAGTCTGGTCGAGAAATCTCTGCTTCAACAGTTTGAGAAGCAACTTCAGTGTGTTCAGATCGATTTAATGTGGCATTGCTGGTATCTTTGGCTGCCATACTTCTATAAAAAAATTTTTTTTTTGAAGAAAAATCACCATTTCAAAAAAGTTACCTCAAAGTTCCAGAAAATGCTTTTTCGTTAATATGTGGTTTACGATAGATTCCAGCTTCATATTGGTCCCACAACGAAGAATCTGCGCCGCCGCCATTTTGACGTGGTTGAGAGGAAGAAATTGATCCACCATCGGTTGGCTGCAAAAATGTACGTTTCAAAAAATTTATATTGAATTTGGGGGATTTTGATGAGCCGATTTCTCATATTCAAAAGAATTTGGAAAATTTATCGAAACTCAAAAAAAATAGGAAAAATGAATTTTAAAATTCCACGTTGCAATTTAGAAAAATTTCAAAATTTGGAAAAAAAAACAAATTAAGATAAGGTTTTTCTGAATTTAAAAAAGGCTAACTCACTTTTTTGCCAATAGTTCCATTTCGCTTTTTGAAAGTGTCATAATATGATTCATATTGATCTTGCGGATAATTAGCCGGTTGATAACTGGCCTCAGGCACTCCAGCTCCTTGTGTTGTCATATAAGCCGGCTCTTCATATGCTCCCGGCCTTCTCATTGTTCCATAAACACTTTCGGGTCCAGTAATAATCGGACCCGAATCCATTTGTGGACTTTGTCCACGTGGCGGCGGAGGGAAGAAGAATGGTGGAGGAGGCATTCGACCAGGTCCATACATACCCGGTGGAGGGCCACCCATAAAATGCGGTGGAGGGGGCATCATTCTACCCATTGGTGGAGGCGGAAACATTGGACCACGGAAATGTGGAGGTGGAGGACCCATAAACATTGGATGAGGTGGTCCCATATAACCTCTTGGTGGAGGTGGGAAGAAATGTGGAGGTGGCATCATCATTGGATGATGACCCATTGGTGGAGGCGGGAAAAAGCCTGGTCCAGGTCCTTGTAAATCATTATCTGATCCAGAACGACGAAGAGTTCCAGGATGGAATGGTTGTTGATGAAATGGATGTTGAGGGAAATCGTCAAATGGCACGAGAGCTCCACGATTTGCTCCATTCTCACTGGCCGCCTTTTTTGGATTTGTTTTATTGATCATTGAAGAGGAAATTGAAACACTGTCATATTCTCCATCTTGTTGGCGGCGAGCTGGTTCAGACCAGTTCTGCAAAATAAATTGAGCATTTTTGGATGGTCTTTGGAAAAAAAAAATTCAGTTTTTGGATTTTTCCAGTATTTTTTAAAACCAAACGAAATTCTGAATTAGACTCGAATCTGATCGCGGAAAACTTTTTTATTCAAAATTTTGTGTTCAAAAAACTATTTTTGTAAATAAGTGTCACAGGTGACATGAAAACTTTACCAAATATTCAGATCTGTCACAAATAATTTCTGAATTTATTGAAACAGTCAATTGTTTCTCCCCTACTCTTCCCTCTCTCTCTCTCTCTCACCTTAACACCTTTCTCTAATCTAGCTTCATCCTCATATTCATTCGTCGGATCTTCTTCAATCTCTTCAGAATTCGGTGAATCTGGTGATCTTTCACCCATTGATCCCTCTTTTATCGCTTTCAATCCCGGATTTTTATCCTCCATTTTCAAATAAATTGAATCTGCATACGCATGAAAACAACATCTAACAAGTGCATTTGCAGCCTTATTATTTGTGCAAATGAAACCATGACATTCTAATACTTTCACACCAGTTGTTCGTCGAAGAATTGCAGCGAAAATTGGTGGATGTGGAGAATCGGGAATATTTGCAAATGGACTGTCGAGCGGAAGAAAACGCTCACCGCCGCCTGCAAAAAATTCAGATTTTTCTCACAGGGCTACAGTATTCCTTATAGTTTTTTATTTCTAAAATGTGTTTTTTTGAAAATCCTTACCTTCAACAGAATATCCGCTAACATTAACATATCTAACTGCTGCACAATAATGAAGAGTGTTGATTGGGAAAAATGCAGTTTCAGATTTCTTTTCGCCCTCGATGTATTCCAGTAGGATTCCATTTGACCAAACAGAGAGCCTGAAAAATTTGGAAAATGATTTTGATTTTTAAGAATGAGGTCACGTGAGAAACAATGAATGATTTTGAAACGTGTAAAAAAATTTTTGAAAATATGTCTGAAATTCCCTACCATGAGTCAATTCCCCTTGTATCTGGCGACTCATCAATCGGATATCTCTCTCTCAATGGCTGCTGAATACCCTGCAATCCATCTTTCGTGATTGTTGGCACCGAACTTCCAATGTACAAAACACGACATCGACATAAGGGAAGAGGCATCTTACTGCAACCAAAAAATGTTTAAAAAAAAGAAACAACAATTTTTCGAATTGGCTGAAAGTGAGAAGAATGTGGTTAGAGAAAAAATGAGAATGTGGCAAGGCAAAAAAAATGGAAATCCGGTTTTTTTTTCATTTTGCCTAAAAATGGGTTATTTTGAAATGAAACAAACTGTTAAAAAAATTTTTGTGAACTACTAGAAAAAGAACAAAAATTATGAATAGTAATCTTGGTGGTATTTAGTGGTAGTAGTAGTAGTAAAAATAGTAGTTATATCGGATCGGATAAAATCTCGGAAAGAGACACGAAATATAATTGAAAATCGGGAGAGATTGCGAGAGATTAGGGGATTTGAGGAGAGCGCAGAGAAATCCGTATATATACGATAGTAGTATTTTGGTTATCATGGATGGGGATGTAATAATAATACCTCAAGGACACCACAAGAATTTGGGATCAGAAGGAAATATAAAAATAAGGATTGGCAACAATTACGAAAATCAAATTATCAATATTTGTAAAAATTATATTTGAATTTGGTAAAACAAATCTAGCTATAATTAAAGTTGGATTTAAAAATTGTTTATCTAGACTCACAATTTTCTTCAATCAAAATAAAAAAAAATAATTTACTAAATTTTTTTGATTTCAGCCTGAAATTTTCAGGAACACTTCAACTAACGAGATTTTTTTTGAAAGAAATAGAGAAAACGTTTTTCAACTTTTTATTTTCTGAAAAATTAAAATTCCAAGCGATATCCAAAAAATCTAGAAACCTAATTGAAACTCAAGAAGTCTACATAAAAAATGAAATAAAATAATTATTCTGAAAGTGAAAAAAAAACAAGTTCTCTCTCTTTCTGATCTCCTCAAACTTTTCTTGTTTAGAGATTTGTTTTTTTTTTGCATTCGATCTACCAAGCAAAAACTGAGAGTCGGGAAAATCAAAAAAAAAAATAGGAAATCGAAAAAATGACCTTGGCCCGATCGGGGTTCGGAAATAGCACTGGAAATCGAGAGAGTGCGCAGAGAAATGAGAAAAAGAAGAACAACAAAATGTTTGTTCCAGGAATGGAATTCATATATGAAGAAGAAAAAAATGGTATGGAATTGAATTGGATGAGAATAGAACAAAAAATTAAATTGCATGGTTTGTTGGTTTTTTAGAAATGTATTGTTTGGGGGAAGAAAAGGTAATTTCGGAGAAAATTAATTTGAGGAATGTTTTTGAGGGAAAAATACTGTAGCATAACCAACGTTATGAATTTATTTTTGAAAAAAAACTCAACTTCTTTTTAAAAAAAATTTTATATTTTAAGAATATTTTTTACAGTAACTCTAAATTGATTTACCGATTTTTTGATTACCGTAGATTTAAAAAAAAACTTGATCTATTTCACAAAAATCAATTTGGAATGTGTTTGAATAAATGTGGAAACTGAGTTCAAAAGTTAAAGTTTCTGATTACAAAAATAAACATTTCTAAATAAAATTGACCGAAAAAGTGTTATTTTTGGGAAAAAAATTGATGTTAAATTTTTATGATTTTTTCAATTGAAATCAGGTTGCTTAAAGTTTTCTCCAAAACCCAAAATCCATAATCAAAACCCAAAAAAAGCAAGAAAAATGTCTTCGAAATCGGCTAGTGTTTGACCCAAATACTCATATCAATTCAATTCCAAAAGTTGTTTTTTTTTTCTGCGCAAAATAAAACGGGAAAAAAACAAATCAATAGTGTGATAATGTGATAATCAGAGTCTGTTGATCACTCGAAAAAATAATGAGCACTTGAGATTTTCTCGCCAGGAAAAAAACGGAGGAAAATATTGATTCCGGATAGAAAATGTGTCAAAAAATATATGAAATGTATCAACTTAGAAGAAATGAATGAAAAGAACAGCACTCATCTGTGTCTGAATAGAATTGAATATCGGATTACAAAAATACAAAAATAAATAGAAAATGAAGAAACTTTTTATTCAAATATGTATAGATTTTCTATATTTGTATATAAAGCAATAAAACAACCCGTGAAAAATTAGAATTTGGTACAAATTAATCAGTTACTGTCCAAGATTTCGTCTTCTCACCCAATTTGTGACAAAGGGAAAGGCGCAAAACAAAATAATCACCAAGAATAGGAGAAGTCTGAAAAAATAATTTTGAAAATAATTTTCTAAATTTTTCAGGGAGTTTAACTCACCAAAAAAATAGATTTACAACATCAAACATGCATTTCATTTTATGGGATTCCGATATATCTAAAATTGAGAGAAGTGTGTTTTGAAACATGAAATATATTTGCTCACAACAATAAAAAACATGCAGACAGACAAATAAATAAATAGAGATTTTTTGAATTTTGAAAAAAAAAGTTCAAAAATTTTCAATTCAATTTCATGTTAAGTTTTAGGCTTCCGGAGTTTGCAATTTAGATTTTCCCAATTTTTAATGAAATATTTTGAATTTTTAGAAATAGTCTCGAAATTTTTTTCAAAGATCAGATTTTAAAGATTTGTGTGGAGAACCTCAAATTAATTTTCAATGAATTTCAAATTAAAATTTTATCCCATCTTCTTCTTCAAAATTTACAAACATTTTCAATTAAAAAACACACAGGCTGCAGAAAAACTACACACTTCTTTTCAAGTTTCTCTCATATAAAAATTCGACGTGCCAAAAATGCGATGACCAACGCGTACCCGATAGATGTTCCTCGTCCGTGTCCACCAATTGAATCAGCACTTCCACCGCGACAACATTCGTAGCCGCAACAATATTCGTAGTCGGAGCATCCCCAGGTGATTTCGCGTGGTCGCGTCTGGTCCTGGAGAAAAAAAAGGAGTTGGGATTCTGGGTGTTTGAAAAAAACATTCTACTGTTCAAAATCGATGAAAGCTTGCATTTTTAACGAAAATTGTTTTGTTTTTGAAAATTGATTCAATACAAATATTTTGAAAAAGTCGAATGAAGAATTTTTGCTAAATAAAACTTAAGATCAGAAATATTACAAAACCAAAAATTTAACAATTTTAGAAAAACTTCAATTTAGCTATGCCATTTCCCTCATCCAAAAACTAACCTGGAAATACATATTGCTGAATTGACTATCAGAATCAAGAGGCATCGAACACATTTTTGTTCTTCCTGGTGAACTTCGATAGTAATTTTGTCCCCAATAATACGGTCGGCTGTTATAGTACATAGGTCCCGCCGCATGTCGAATCAATGCTTGTCCCGCTTTATATGTTACATAACCGGCAGCTGCACCGAGTAGAAAGTTTTTGAATTTTGAACCGGATTTGTGAGAGCCGATTCCGCTTGATGAAAATCTGAATTAATTTTTAAAATTGATCTGATTGTGAGAAACAAGTTTAGCATTTTTTTTAGAAATCATTAGTTTTTTTTAATTGTTAGTCACTCCTAAAAATGTCACACACGAAAAAATCTCTACCCTCCATATCTATTTCTTCCAAAACTTCCACTATTTCCAGTTTTTCTTCCAAAAAGATTGCCAAACAACCCGCCACCCTTGCTGCAAAAATAGCATCCCATGAGAATTCCCCTGGCCACTGACACCAAACTACAAACCTTCCTGATCCTCCGCCATTATAATAACCACCTCCACCACTTGGTTGTTTCGGATATGAACTGGGATTTTGACGCGGCGCATTTCCACCGAAATTCGTTTGACGCGAGTATTGATTGTTTCTGGCTGCCCCACTCGATGAACTTCCGCCTCCAAAAATTCCACCGCCACCAGAAGAAGTTCGAGCACCGGATGAACCACGTCCAAAACCTCCGCCTGATCGACTGCCGCCGCCTACTCGTCCGCCTGCAAAAAAAAAACGTTTTGTATTTTTTTCTAGCTAGACTAGCTTCCGATAATTATCTAGCCAGCTTCTCGTGTAACATTAACAAAAATTGTAGTTGTTAGTTCCGGCTACTACAGTACCCAAGCCACAAGTTGAAATACTGTAGTATTTTTTTGAATTTAAATGGAATTCCGAGAAATTTTTGTAGTTCGGAAACTGTGGATTTTGTAATTTGATGTACTATCGATTTTTTTCAGAAGCTCAGCTGAAATTCTTGAATTTTTGCAGTTCGGAGTACTGTAGATCAAGTAAATATTTTCGTTCTGATTTTGTAATACTGCTGTAATCGAACTGCAAAGGACTACAGTAACCAAACTACAAAATCTAGAAACTGCTTCTTACTAGCTTGGGAACTACAGTAACCGAGCTAAAATATTTTAAGAAAAATTCAAGTTCAAGTGGCATTATGATTTTCAGGAAAAAATTCAACTGACCTCCTCCACCTCGTCTAAACTCATATTCCGGAATAAGTGAGAATAAAATTAGACAAATTAGCAAAGCGCCGCTATTTTCGCGACGCATCACTGAAAATCTGAAAAATAAATGAAACTAAAATGAATTTTATTTTAAACAGTACATGATTTCACAATCAAAATGTTTCTTTTGAAAGAAAATAAATCAAACAACAGGAAGTTTATTATTAAGAAAGAAAAAATGAAAGGAAGTGATTCAGCGAAAATTTCATTTCGTCTGAAGACAATGTTTTAAAGAGAGACCGATTGATAAGAAAAACACCTGACTCTGGCTGACTGAAAATACATCAGATTAATAGAAAAAGAAAAAATCGATGCTCGCGGAGCTCATGAAAAAAAAAACAAGACGACGAAGAAGTCTTTCAACTCACTGTGTAACAGAAAATTTAGAAGAGATATTGTTGAAAAATAAGAGACATTAGACACTTATTTTTGTTCCAATGCGTAGCTAACCCAAAAAAAAACAATAAAGTTACTCTATCTTTGAGAAGCCAGGCAAATAGAGATATCACTTGAGAAAGAACAAAAAATGAAAAAATCACTTGGGGAATATTTTTCACTAACACGAGGAGAAGCGGGAAAAAAATAGAGGAAGAGGAGAAAACGGCGACAATTTTTTTGTTTCGCATTTGTTATGCTCTTGGCAAATGGCCAAATCGATAAAGTGTGGCTGGCGGCCGGCCAACTCTTTTTTAATTTATTTTTCCCATTTTTTAATTTCCTGAGTAGGGAAATAGTTGTTGCAAATCTATCGTTATTTTCTAATTTTTCAGATTGAAATATGGTTATGCGGTCTCTACACAATGTTGAATTTATCAAAAATAATTCGAAATGAAAAGAAAGAGAAGTTTCTGTCGGAAGATTGTCGAAATCAACACATTTTCATTTGAATACCAAAGGACTTTTCTAATGATGATATTTGTCTCGTTTCGATAGTAGAATAATCAGAAATTACACAATTTCAATTTTTTGATGAAAATAAATATTGATTTTTGAGTAGAACGCATTCAAAAAAGACAGGTGAAAAACAAAAAAATCTGGAGGTTCAGAGTCTTTTTAGCAAAATTTTAAAATTCTTTCCGTTTTGGTTTCCTTAAGGCGGGACTTCTTTGGCAAGGTGTGGCAAATTTTTCAGGCTTTTCTATTTCTCTCGAAAATTCAGTGAATAAAAAAAGATGAAATGGAAAAATTATTTTAAACAAACGTGAAACGTGTAATCGTGGCAGGGGACGGGCCCAAAAGGAAGAAGAGTCAGAAATGTATTCCTGTGTGATCTCATGACAAAAATCGGTCCTGTTGTAAGAATTGAAGAGTATCATGGAACACAAATATGTGAATACCGTGATCATCAGTCAGTTGAAGCCGCAATTCATTTATTTGAGTCTAACTTGGTGTATTTTGGGAAAATTCCAATAATCATAACGAAACTACAACCGCAAACACCTCCTGCCAAATCTGTGGATCTTGAAACGTATGTTTCACAGTGTGTAATTTACTACCTCAAACTACTAGACCTCAAATTTTTCGAAAAATTTTCTGGTAGATCAAAATATTTTTCTCTAATTCTCTCATTTTTGTGTTGAATTTCGTCGCTTTTAGTCCCACCCCTAAGATTGTGTCAGGTCTCAAAAAATGCGGGAAACTTTTCGGGTAGTAAATTACACCCTGTGCAGTTTCCTTGTAAAATCATTTCGAAAATCGATCATTTTTTTTGGATTAAATCCGAAAACTGATGCGGTTTTTTGTCTCAAGTTTTCTAAAATTGAGTTAAATGATCAGAATCAGAATTTTATCTATTGTTGAAAACAAAATTGTACTATTTTTTCATTTTACAGAGATATACGTTTGACTTCGAGAGGTTTGTGCATTTTAATAAGGAATGGAGAAAATTACCCGCAATGAATTGTTGTCATATCCATAATGTTGAATCAGGCAGCTTTGAAGAAATCTATGCTTTGATGACAAAAATCGGGCCAGTTGCGAAAATTCATGACTCACAAATATGTGAATACCGTGATCATCAGTCAGTTGAAGCCGCAATTCATTTCTTTGAGTCTAACTTGGTGTATTTTGGGAAAATTCCAATTATCATAACGAAACTACAACCGCAAACACCTACCAAATCCGTCGATCCCAAGCCGTACGTTTATATCTTTAAATACAAAAACGTTTTAATTTAAAAAATTAAATATTATTACAGACCTGTTTTCATCGATCCGAACGATGTTAGCAAAATCAACTTCGGAAAACAAGTCATCAGAGCGCAAAAGGCATTATGGGTCAAAAAAAGGAAGCGAATTTGCAGAATGTTTGAAACATACCACGCCCAGGGTGAGGCATATGCAATAAAAATTTACGGAAATTCATCTCGCCAATTTGAGATTTTCTTGAAAAACAGCCAATTTTTGCTTGTTTTTCCGCTAAAAGTGGTATTTTTCAGTCATAAAGGTTGTTTTTTAAAACTTTTATTGGTATCAACACAGATTATGGGGAAAATAAGTTTTCTCATCGATTAACAAATTTGGTTCTAATTCGATAAAAAGGCCTCTCACAAATATAAGGATCAAATAAAAACATGAGGGTACTTTTTTGTATTTTTTTTAAAGAAAAATGTGGTTCTCTTTAACCGGCAACGTTGGTCAAGCGGGCTCCAGAAATAATGGAATGACTCAGAATTAGACTCAAGTTTCGAAAAACAATTTTGGTTCGAAACTCTGACTATTGTTGGTATTTACTTATTATAACTTCTTTCTTCCGATATTTAGAAAATAATAAAACGCGCTGCTGAAAAAATGAATCACACGAATTTTATTGTTTTTGGAAAATTGATTGTCCTGAAGAATTCCTGAATACTTCAATTACTCCTCTGAAAATTCCAAATCCGTAAACCATACCGGATTACTGTATAAGGTTGAAAATTTAAAACGAATTCGCGAAAAGAACGATTCCTCAGAAAGTGTCCTGACAGCCGTCGGCGAGAAAATCTCGCCAGCTAGCACGCGAGCCGGCAGACGGCCGTCCATTTCTCGCATTTTTCTGGCGAGACCTCGCCAGTTCTCGCTGCTAGCTAGCGCTTGTCTGTTGTTTTTGCAGTTCATAGAGCTTGTTTTGAAAGAATTTATTAAACAAAAAACACTTCATTTATCGGAATCCTGTGGATGTCGAAGTGTGGAGGGTGATGTGTTGTTTTCCAGGCTGCGAAGAGTTGGTTGATGATTGTAGAATCTGAAATGTTCAATCATGTTTAAAACTTCGTTTGAAAAATATAGGGCATTGGGAAATGAGAAATAATCTAATCATTTTTGAAGTTTTTCAAGTTTCATATTCAGGTATATCTCATTATCTGCAAAATGAAAAAAACACTGCAGAGGGAGCGTTCAATGTCTATAGACTTTCTATAGAAAACACAACAAGCCAAAATTACGAGGTTTTCGTAGAAATTGAGTCAGTGCTGACAAGCGATTTAGGAGCTTGACTTGACAATGACATGGCAACTACTTATTCCTATCACTATCAATTTTCTAAAAGTAATGATTTTCTAATTTATCAAGCACTGATGGAAAAATACAATCAAATACATTTCTAGATGAATAAGAGTAACAAACATGAATATAGAATTTTCCATTCGAAGTTCATATAGAATGAGTTCTTTTCTCATGAAATCGATTTGTTCCTACACTAGAGCATGATTTTAAAACTACTGGGACTTAGGAAACAAAGCTTTCATTCAAACCACCTTACCTTACAAATTTTATCAAAAATATTGTTGTGCTGCTCGTCCATCCCGCCATTTCAGTCGAAAACATCGCTTCAAACATCGAGAGCCCTGTAAAATAGGTTTACACTAATTTACTGAATCAAAAATCATCTGCACTCACCAAAAACACATTTTCATGTCACGAAGGTGCCTGGCGATGTGCACCGTCTCCATTCCAACACTTTGCGACGTTGCTTGCATGTTTTCTGTGAAAATTTTCGATGAAAAAGGCATAAAAAGATTTTAGGCCAAAAAATTCGAAAAAAAAAATGAAAAAGGAAATAGACGAGCAAATCTGCTCCAGTCGCAATTTTTTCTGTCCGCTAGCTGGCGGCGAGAAGATGCGCTCGATCCTCCCCTTTTTATGAGAATGCGAGCTGGCGGACAGCCTCTGCTAGCTTTCGACAGCTCGCAACCTCGCGGACGGCTGTCAGGACACTTTCTGAGTCTGTTGTTTGAAAAACTCTCGTACGAGAGTTTTTCAAACAACAGAAAAGAAGGAAAGTGCGCCCCATTGTCAATTTGTTTGATTCGCAGGCGGACTCGATTACGGTAGGTTGTTTTCTCTCAATTTTTCATTTCTTTTTTCACTCACTCTTTGGGCCTAAATTTTTCTATTTTTTTCTTCAAGTTTTCCGTTTTCTCGATGTCCTCAATTTTCAACCAAGTTTTATATTTTGCAGAGAACTTTGGTAAAAGAAGATCAATATGGTCTTTGTCAAATCGCTCACTGGGCGCACTTTGTGCTTGGATGCCGTCAATGTCTTGACCATCAAGCAACAAATCGAATCGTCGGAAGGAATTCCATCTGAAGACCAAAGACTCATTGTCAACGGTTAGTTTTGTGGCAAATCCGCTGAATCTCGAGAGAATCAGATGTGCAATTCTGCCGCTGATTCTTGAGGACAGACCCGGCTAAACATGTTCTTGAACTTCAACGTTTAGGTCATCAGCTCGAGGATGATGAAACCGTCGAGGAAGACTCCACTGTCTACCTTTCCCTCAGCTTGCTCGGAGGAGCCAAGAAGAGAAAGAAGAAGGTTTACACCACACCAAAGAAGAACAAGAGAAAGCCAAAGAAGGTCAAGCTCGCCGTCTTGAAATACTACAAGGTTAGTAGCGGTGGAGATTTTTAGGTTTTATAATCAAACTGGCTATGATGATGAAATTTTGATATGGTGTCAGGACCTCTGAGAGTTCCGTGACTGAGGTTTAGAGTTCCTGAGCCGGTTTGAAGCATATTTATTAATTTATCTTCTGTTTACAAGTATAAATGCATATTATTTCAGATCGATGAGAACGGAAAAGTCACCAGACTCCGCAAGGAATGCCAACAACCAACCTGCGGTGGAGGAGTCTTCATGGCCCAACACAACAACAGACACTACTGCGGTAGATGCCACGACACCCTTGTCGCCGACAACAGCGCCGGAGCCTCAGGAGAAAAGGGAGGAAAGAAGGGAAAGAAGTAAATTGTTCTTGTTATTACTCAATAAATTGTTGACTAATTGAAAATCTTGTACTGTGTTAAATAAAATCACAACGTTTCACATCGACATGGAATATTTTATTAGGGAGACCCAAAGAAATTGTTAATAAATACAGGAAATTTCCAGGGTTACAAAAAGCCTTCAAAACTCAAAATGGGAAAGAAGGTTAAAATCGGAAAACAGCGTCGTGATAAGTATTACAAGCTCGCTAAAGAAGCTGGATACCGATCACGTGCCGCTTTCAAATTGGTCCAATTGAACAAACGTTTCGAATTCTTGCAAAACTCACGAGCAACTGTCGATTTATGCGCTGCGCCAGGAGGATGGATGCAAGTCGCATCCCAATTCATGCCAGTTTCCAGTTTGATTGTTGGTGTCGATTTGGCACCAATTAAACCAATCAAAAATTGTATTGCACTTCAAGGAGATATTACAACAAATGAAACTCGTGCTGCAATCAAAAAAGAACTCAAAACATGGAGTGTGAGTAGTTATTCTGAAATTTGAGGAAAGCTGAAATATTTTCTCTTTTCATTGAAAATTTCGATAGTCTGTTTTAGATTTTGAGCTGATAATTAGATGATAGATTTCCGGTGGTAAAATGGTCAAAGATCGATAAAAAATCTCCAAAATGAAATGTATTTGGCAGTTTATTTTCTAATTGTGTGATAGCTCACGTTATAAACATATTTTGATTCTACTCAGAGATTCGCTGGCCAGCTCGCCACCAGGTGGGGAGGCTGGCTGACCTGGGAACCACATGGAAACCATGTCGCCCGGTTTTTTTCGTTGGCAAGGTGGCCAGGCTCTGGCTAGGTCAAGCCCACATGGTTACCACGTGGTGGCCACTTCGCCTCGTCAAAATGAATTTTCATGCAAATGTCTGAAAAACTTATGAATTGAGGCATTTTCGAAAAATTCGGCTCATTTTCTGTTTTTTCGCAGCACGTGAAACCTTAGGAAGTGAAAAAACAGTAGAAAATGCAGTGTTTTGAGTACAAACCACCGTCTTGCCAGCTTTCCAGGATTTCAAACACACAGACCACGTCGCCGGAAAACTCAATGCGACCTGGCGGCCATGCGGTTTCCAGGTGGCCTAGCGATCTGGTGGCGATCTGGCCAGCGAATCTCTGAGTAATTTTCCTTCGAACATTTCTAGTTTTTAAAAATCTTGCATTTGGAGACTAGGTGGTTTCTGATTCTTGACATTTTTAAAAGTTTTGCATACTGGAAATGATTCACCAGCCTGCTCTGAGCATTTTCACATCGAAAAACCTCCGCTTCCTTCAGTTAGGCTAAAAATAGTATTTCGAAATGTCCAATGAAACCAAATATCAATAAATCAATCAATATATATATATTTCCAGGCTGATTGCGTTCTTCATGACGGTGCTCCAAATGTCGGTCTTAACTGGGTTCACGATGCTTTCCAACAAAATTGCCTCACACTTTCCGCTCTCAAAATGGCCACCCAAATTCTTCGCAAAGGCGGTACCTTTGTCACCAAAGTTTTCCGTTCCAACGATTATTCGTGTCTTATTCGAGTTTTCGAAAAACTTTTCAAACGTGTTCACGTCTGGAAACCAGCCGCTTCTCGTCTCGAATCTGCTGAGATTTTCGTTGTTTGTGAAGTTTATTCGAAACCGGATAAAGTTGGACCAGAATATTTGGACCCGAAAAAAGTATTCGCGAATCCAGATGGATGGGAGGGAACAAAGCCAAATCCGCAAAATTTATTGATTGGAAAACAGAAGAAAACTAAAGCAGAAGGATATGATACAAATGCTTTGGCTATTCATGAAACTATTAATGCTACAGATTTCATTAATTCATCGCAATATTTGGATATTCTTGGAACAGCCAGTGTTATCAAATTGGATAATGAAAAATGGAAAACACACGAAAAAACAACTGAAGAAGTTATCGAATATATGAATGATGTGAAAGTTTGTGGTCCAAGAGAACTTCGAGTTCTTTTAAGATGGAGAAAATACATGTTAGAAATGATTGAAAAAGAGAAGAAAGAAGCGGAAGGAGAAAATAAAGAAGAAGAAATTGAAGAGGAACTTGATGCTGATCAAATTGAAGATCGTGCAATGGCTGAAATCGACGAAATGATTGCGAAAGCCGGTGAAGACGAGATTTCTGCGTTGAAAAAGAAGAAAAAGAAGATGTTGAAGGCTAAAGCAAGAGTATTGAAAAGACGAGAATTGAAAATGATTATTGATGGAGATGAAGGACCACAAGCGCAAGATCAAGAAGTTTTTGATTTGAAAAAGATCAGAAGAGTAAGTGATGAACAAAAAATGAAATATATACTTTTTGGTAGATTTTGACATAGTAATGTTCTCAAAAACTGCTTGGTTAGATTCTGATGTTGTTTTAAAGAACTTGTAGTATATAACTTATCAAAAATGTTTCAGGCTCGAGAACTCTACGAATTGACAAAAGACAACACACAGGCCCCAGATTATAGTTTGGAAGATGACGATGAAGAAGGTTTAGGAGATGGAGAATGGGAAACATTGGAAGGAGAAGAAAATGAGAATTTGAGAGAAGATTCGGATGATGAAGAAAATGATTTGATTGTGACGACGAGAAGTAATTTGAATAAGGAAGAGAAAAGACATGTGAGAACTGATAGTTGGTTTGAAAAAGAGGAAATTAGTGGACTTCTTTCGGATGAAGATGATGATGATGAAATGAATGCAATTGAAAAACATATGAAGAAAACAACTGGAAAAGATAAATATCAAAATACTGTGTCATTTGAGAATGAGAAAAATAAGAAAAAGAAGAAGGATTCGGAAGATGATGGTTTCAATACTAAAGATTCTGATGATGAGGAAGAAAAAGAGAAAGAAGAAGGAGATTCTGATATGGAAGATGATTTAGCGAAGGAAAGAATGAGCAGATTTGATGCACAAATTGATATGGATGATGAAGAAGAAGAAAGATATGATGATGGAGATAATCGAGCAACAAAAAGAAAAGCGGATAAAATGATAATTGGTGAAGATTTGAAAGTTGTGGCAAAGAAAAAGAGATTGACACCAGAACAATTGGCACTTGGAGAACAATTGATTTATTCGAGCAAATCAGCTAGAGATTTAGAAGATTTGGGTTGGAATCGATATGCTAATAATGATGAAGAATTGCCTGATTGGTTTGTTGAGGATGAGAAGAAGCATTATAAAAAACAGATTCCGGTTACAAAGGTTCGTGATTTTTTGCAAGGAAATGATTGAATTTTTGAGAAAGCTACTTTCACTCTGACAAAGATTGTTCAATCGGAAAATAAACTGACTCCAAAATACATTTTGAATATTTTCAGGAACAAGTTCAACTTTACCGCGAAAGAATGCGTGAATTCAATGCTCGACCATCGAAAAAAGTGGCTGAAGCTAGAGCCAGAAAACAGAAAAAGTAAGAAAACCCTCTCCCCCTTTTCTTCTAAATTTAATTCTTTTAGGATCAAGAGAAAGATGGAATCAGCCAAGAAGAAGGCTGAAGGAATTCTTGAAAATGATCAGATGGAACATTCTGAAAAGATTCGAGAAATGAAAAAGGTTTATGCGCAAGCAAATCGAAAAGAAAGAAAGAAGACTGAATTGGTTGTTATGAGTAAAGGAAAGAAGGGAGTTACAGGAAGACCGAATGGAAGATATAAGCTTGTTGATAGGTAAGGATTTGAGGGGTTTGGAGAACATTTTGATGGAAATTGAGATTTGAACAGAATCTGGAGTTCAAGAGCATTTTGAACCTAAATATGAAAATCACAGAACTTTTTTTTCAAACTATTAGATTTCTATACAACAGTTAAAGCAACTTTGAACAAAAATCCAAAAATTCAACCAAAATAGTCACTTGAAATGTACCCAAGAAATCCCCCATTTTTCCAGTCGTATGAAGAAGGATCTTCGCGCCGCAAAAGCCAAGGAAAAAACAAAAGGACGCGGTGGAAGAGGCGGCAAAGGAGGCGGCAAAAAGGCTGGCGGAAAAGCTGGAGGAAGATCCGGCGGACGAAGATAAACTATTCAATTTACGAGGTTTCATTTTTAATTTTTCGTTTAAAAATCACATTGTTTTTTTTTGTTACAAGTTTTTGTTGTTATTTCGTTTTCTGTTATTCTTATTCCATATTTTTTTTTTGAAAATTTCATTGTTGACAAATAAAATATCACTGTTCCTCCAATATTTCATTCAAAAAATGTTCCGTGACACTAAATTTATATACCTGGTTTGGTTAATTGGAAAATGACAGGTGGATGAGACGGGGGATTTTAAAGGGAGGACAGATGTTTTGGAAATCTGCCAATTTTGGAAAAGGAACATTGAGGTTGTTATTTGTGAGAAATTTATATAAATCGAGAGGTTTAAATGGACCGAAGGTGAGTATTTTTTAGAAATATTGATGGAAAATTGTGAAATTAAATTTGCCACGTATTTCAATTGCATTAAAAAAAAATTGCTTTGTAATTTTTGAATAATTTTTTAATTGTGTTTTGTGAAAACATTTCTTCAAAAAACAATTTTTTCTGATTTTTCAAAAAAAAAAATTAGAATTTTTGAATAAAATTTTGAAATTTATGCAGTTTTTTCTAGTTGAAAAGTTGAAAAACATCCACGTTGCATTATTTTAAAAATTTCCAGAAACCATCTTCTTCAAAAGAATCACTTATCCTAAATCTCGATTCTTCATCCTCCAGAAAATCCCTAAAATTCAATGAAAAACCTTTGAAAAAGTCAAAATCAATAGAATGGAGCAGTGGATCAATTGCAATGCTTGTAAGAATATTTCTTTAAAGTTTTTAAATAATAAAATCCTCGAGTTTTTAGGCAATCCCAGTTTTTGCATTTTCTCTTGGTTGTTGGCAATTTTATCGATTATTTTGGAAGTTGGATTTGATTGAACATTTGAAATCGAGATTGAGTCAAGAGGCCGTGGAATTGCCTGAGGATTTATCGAGGTGAATTTGAGATATTTGCAATTTTTGCGAGACTCACGGAAGCTTGCGTTTTTTCGAGCCCAAGTTCATCTCAAAAATCATTTTCAGCCAAAATCTGGAACCCCTCGAATATTGTCGCGTCAAAATCACTGGCGAATTTCTGCACTCCAGAGAATTCGTCATCTCACCACGTGGCAGATTCGACCCGGGAAAACCGAAAAGTTCATCTGCTGGATCTTTGCTATCTGAAAATGAATTATCGAGTCATGGAGGACATTTGATAACTCCTTTTCGAATTCAGAAAACTGGACAGATTATATTGATAAATCGAGGATGGATTCCGTCGTTTTTGTTTAGCGCGGATTCGAGGCAAAAAACGAATCCAAAAGGAATTTTGACATTGGAAGCGATTGTTAGAAAAACTGAAAGTGTGAGTGGATTTTGGGGTCGAATGTTATGACGTGGGAAATTCTTCCACGCATTAGCTTGCAGCTCTCAATTCTTCCTGAAAATCTCAATTTTTGTAGCGTCCTCAATTCGTTGGTCAAAATATGCCCGAACAAAATGTTTGGTATTATCGAGATTTGGAACAAATGGCAAAAGCTTATGATTGTCTTCCAGTTTGGCTAGATGCTGCATACGGTATTTCATTTTTTTTCTTACAAAAAAAAAATCAATCGATAAAATGTTCTTATTTTTCAGAAACTACAGTACCCGGTGGTCCAATCGGAGGTCAAACAAATATAAATATTCGAAATGAGCATTTGAATTATTTGACAACTTGGTATACTTTGACATTGGTTACCATGCTTATGTGGTTTAACAAATTTAGGAAATAGAATTGATTTCTAGACAAGTTTTTATTTGGGATTGGCTGAAGAGTACGAAATTTCGAAAATAATTGTGCCTGGAAATTTGTGTCAAATTTCTATTGCTTCGAAAATTCTAAAAAATTATTGTATTTTCGCGTCAAAATACTAGAAAAATACGGTGCACAAGTTTTTGAGCAATGCTTGGCTCACAGAAAATTTTCAGCCAATCTCAGAAAAATTATTGTTACGGGTATTTTGTTTTAGGTTTTAGGTCAATAAACTTTCAATTGTTTTTTTTTTCAAATTGTATTTTTGTTTTCGAAAATTGCATAACTCAGCAACCGCTTTGGTTTTCTTATCTCTAAATGCTTTTCTTCTGAAAAATTCAAAATTTCCTATTTTTCAGAAATGGACATTATTTGCAAAGAAAAAGAGAAGGTGAGACACATTTTTTTCTTTCTCAAAATAGAAAAAAACAAAAAAAAAATAATTGCGCAGAAACGAGACACTTTTTCGTCTTTTTAGTATTTTTCCAGATTTTTTTCTAAATAGTGACCAAATATTTCTCCTTTGGGAATTTTCTATGTGTTTATTTGGCCATTTTGTTTCATATGTTTTGGAAAAAAAGTTTTTTTTGAAAACGTTTGAGAAATTTTAAAAATATTTATTTTCGGCTGAAAATCATCGCCAAGTTGAGTTACAAACTTTTTTTACAGGAAAAATCGGATGAAACTGTAGAAAGAATAGCTGAAGCACAAGATAAAAAATTAGAAGAAGAAGAAGAAGAAGAGAAAAGGTTAGAAATGTATGGAAATGGAAATCATTTGCCTTATTATCATTATAATGGAAATAGTCATAGGAATATTTATAATTTGCCGTATGAAAGAGTGAGTTTTTTGGAGGGAAAACTGAAATTATTTTTGGGTAGAAGAGAATAATTTCTAATGGAACTAATTACATTCCAAACTCTGAGAAAAAAATTCAGAAAATTTTTTTTGTTCTTTCGAATTGAAAAAATAATTGATAAATAATTTCTGAAATTTGTTTGAAAATTTTTCCTAGAAATTTCAAAAATGTGTTTGTTCTTTTCGTTCAAAATTTATTCATTTCTCTCAAAAAATCTAACCTTCTCTACTCATTTTCTCAAGAATATCATCAGTTTCTTCTTCAAACATCTCCTTTTCATAAAATAGCGCATAACTAACACAAGTTCCATTAACTCCCGTATATTTTTCGGTTTCTTCTTGACATTTTCTTCTCCTTAAATTCCTTTCTTCAATACTTTTCGGTTTTATATTCCAAAAATAACCCATTTCACCATTTGGAGAATGTTGTTTATTGAATGGATCAAATCCTTTTTGAAATAGAGCAAGTTCCAAATATTCGCCATTTTTATGGTGTGAGAAACAAAGGCTGCAAAAAAGTTGAAATTTAAGAAGCCGCCGAGTTTGTTATCGCTTAATTTAGGTTTAGAGCGCGCTAAAGCAGTAGATATTTGCACAAACTTACTCAGTTCCTTTTTTCAATATTCTTGGAAATCCAGTCAAATATGTTTTCAACTCATTCACATTATTCTTCCTTTCAAGTCTAACTTTCATCCCTTTTATAGCGTCTGTGACCATCTGTTTCTTATCTTTCATTTTTGTTGGCTTCAACTGGAAAAAAAGGGATTTTTTTTGAAATGGAATTTGACTGAACTCACCAATTCTTTTTCGAGTTGTTGTATATATTTCTGTTCTGGTCGATTTTCGTGAATATCTTTTAGAAGAAATTCGATTGGAGCACGTTTTGGAACTGTGTATTTGAAACGACACGCAAACTTGTAAGCGTTTACTGGAAACAAAACATATTTGAAAAATATTGAGCTGAAGAAAAAATATTATTTCAGTTTTAAAACACTCACAATAATCAAATGAGTGTTTTTCCGGCGATCCCATCAAATTTACATTTTCCTGATTCTCACTATCAGATACCATCATTGAAACTACCTGAAAACATTCGATTTAGGCTTTTCTGAACACCGTTTTCATATTCTCAGAAAACCAGGGCGTAGCTACATTGGCGAACGTGCGTAGCTACATGGTTGTCAGTCTCTCTTTCCAGAATTTGAACAAAGTAGCTACGCATGACTGTCTGCTCCACACTATTTTCATTTTTGTGGACTATGTGGAACTCCAGAAATCCAACTCTGTAGTTACATAGAACGGTGTAGCTACACAAAAAATTTCACTTTTTTCGAAATTTTCGTAACTACATTGTTGGTTTTCTGGAGTTCCGCATAGTTCACAAACGTGGAAATAGTGCGGGGCAGACAGTCTCGTAGCTACAAAAGTCTATTCACGTAGCTACATCGTTGTCAGGCTCTCTTTACAGAATTCCAACAATGTAGCTACGCCCTGGTTTGCTGAATTCACATCAGAGAAAATTCTGAATACTTACAATTAAAATTTGAATTCCGATTTTTATTTGAAACATTTTTTAGTTCGAAAAAATTTAAAAATGACTCAAAAATAGTTGTTTTTTTTGGATCACGTCAAGAAAAAAAAAATCTTTATTCGAAAAATTAAAGTAAAAAAATGTCTATTCTATTTTTTAATCATATTTTTGAATATATCATCAGTAGTTTGTTGATATTCTTTCTTATCATACAATTCCGGATAACTAACACATGATCCACTATTTCCAGTATGTTCTCTAGTTTCTTTTCGACATTTTTGTCTCGATTTATCTCTATCTCCAAATAATAATTTCTGTTCTCCATCTTTTTTACTAATATATCCCATTTGACCATTTGCAGCATGACCATTTATAAATGGATCATATCCATTTTCATAAATGAAATTTTCCATATATTCACCTTTCATATGATGTAAGAAGCAGAATCTGAAAAATCATCGATTCGCTGAACATGAAGGCAATTGAAAACCCTGATATTTATTCGCCAAATATAACTTACTGATCTCCCCTTTCTAATATTTTTGGGAATCCTGTCAAATATTGATTCAATTCCTCCACATTATTTTTTCTTTCAAGTCTTTTCTCCAACAAATCAACATATTCTTCCAATTTCTTCTTTCTATCTGAATCGATTCCAGCTTCATTCTGGAAAAAATGAAAAATCATTTTTGGTCTTTAACTTTTTTCAACACTGTACCAGATATCCTTTAATTTCTAATATTTTCGTCTGTTCTGGTCGATTTTTTTGAATGTCTTCCAAAAGATATTCAATTGGAGAACGTTTCTTAGCTTTATATCGATATTTGCAATTATTTTGCATAGCCTTGGCTGAAAATTGTTGAATTTGAATATTGAAAATAAAAGGATTTTTTTGCAATACTCACGATAACTAAATTCGTATTTTTTATGTGGGTTCAGATCTGTAATTTGATTCGTAACCATAGGTAATATCGAAGAATATACCTGAAAAATTGTTTTGAATTGAACAGTTACTTGTCACATAAGCTCTCAAGGCGTGGCTCTTTGCCAAAATTGATCTCTAGACGCGGGTCCTAGACACATCAAACCTACAATTATTATCATTATGAATATAAATTTTGATCCAAACATTTTTTAATTTCGAAAATTTCAGAAATAATTGTTTTCAAATTTGAATTTTTGAGAAACAAAAAAATGGGTCACGCCAAAAATAAAATAAAATTTCCTGCATTTCTGCCACACTCAAAAAAAAGACAAATCTTTTTTTTTCATTTTTTTGTTGTGCCAACTTCTCGTTTTACCGCCCTTTTAGAGTGTCTTTTTATTTGCGTTTTTTTCGTGGCAAAAAAAATTGATTGCTCCTGAAAAATGAAAAATGTTCAGCTTTTCCTTTTTTTTTTTGATTTGGAAAAAAATCTGCCGCTTCTAGAAAGCCTAACTGTAAGTAATTGAGACTTGAGAGCATATCTGTCTAGGACTAGCGCCTAGAGATTTACTTTGTCAAGGAGCTGCGCCTTGAGAACCATTTGTTTACAGTAACCCAGGTCCAATTTTTAATGCAAAAATCTTCATATAATTTTGCTCATGTTCCTTTAAAATCTCAAATTTTCTACAGTAAACCAGAAAATTTTGACACCAAAAGTCCTTATTCAACTTTCCCCAAGCTCTTTTAAAATCCGAAAATTTCGACGTTAAAATTAATCCTGGGTTACTGTGGCCTTTAAAGGAACATGAGAAAATTAAGTTTTCGGTGTTTATCACATTTTTTTAGTTTTTCAAAAAAATAAAATAAATCTAAAAAAATATTTATTTAATTATTTTTTATCCATCCATCGCCCGAACAAAAAAATTGGCGAAAAAAATTCAATTTATTTTTTTTCATTCATTTCTCTCCTCCCTTCTCGCCTTTTTTTGTTTTTTTTTTCGAATTTGTTTGTTGGCGCCAAAAATGTTGAGTCACTTGAAAATGCATGAGGCGCAGAGATAAAAACATGCCTTTTTTCTAGCTTGGCTGAAAAACGAAAACTATTGATGATACTCTTTTTTGACTTGTCACAAGTGTTATTTTTTTGCTTTAAAAAATTCAATGAGAAAAAATGCATGGTTACTATGAGAAACGTGGGATTTTCTAGTGGTTTTTGATATTTTTCAACAAATTAATTTTGATTTTGTGCGAAAATTTAAAAAATTTTTATTTGAATATTCAAATACGCCCCACTGACAAAATTGGTTTTTTGTTGAAGAAACGATTTGTTTTTTTTTGCAGCTGTCTTCTTTTCCATCAACTTCAACGGCCAACGCCGAACAACAAAATACAGTAATCCTCCAAAGAAATGCGAAAAACTACAGTAATAATCTGAATGGAGAATACGGTAGAAAAAATTATGAAAAAAATGAAGAGAAAAAAGAGGATTACAGTAATGTGCCGGCTTCGATTATTATTCAAATTGGTGAGATTTTTAGGGTTACTGTAGGCACAGGGTTACTGTAAAAATGCCAAATTAAAAAAATCTTATTTCCAGAAAAAGCGAATCGAACAATCGCGGCTCAAAATGTAGAAATCGATCGCCTCCGTAATTTTCCCAACTCAGAAGACACGAAAATGCTCAAACGTCAAATATTTGAACTCGAAAAAGAAATGCGTGGAAATCGAGAACGATTTCTAGAACAACAGGAATTATTAAGTGAAATGTCTCGAGAAATGGACAATTTATTGAGGGAAAAACTGAAAATGCAGGCGAATTTACAAGAAATGGAGAAAAAATATCGAAAAGCCAAATATGCGACGAAAGAATTGGCGAGAATTTTAGAAAATGATTCGACGAAATTTGTGGGAATTTGTAATGATTCCGAAAATGAAGAATATGAAGAGGATTTTGGGAATGAGACTAATATGAGCAATTCATTATTTCATAGGTTGGATATTTTTGGAAATTCGGGAAAAACTTTGAAATAAAATTTTTATAGAAAAATTCCGAAAGGAGTTCTTAAAATTTTTTAAAATTTGTATCAAAAATATAAATAGTTTTAGTAAAATAAATTTTCCACGTGTATTTATGTCTTTTGGAAACAATATATCCCGCCTCAAAACGGACCTACAGTAACTTTTTGATATGTTCAATATTGAATCAAAACTTTAGTCCCTACAGTAATCCAAGTTTTGTTCAAAAACATTTTTGTCCAGGTCTCGTCAATTATCCCGCCAACAAGACTGCAAAAGATCTGAAATCCAAAGCTGAAAGAGCCATCGAACAAGCTGAAGAAAGAAAGAAAAATGAGATTTTGGTAAGTCCTTCTCATTCATTAATTTCATTGAGATTCCTAATTAAAACAATTATTTTTCCAGTCAAAAGAGCGTGAAATGATGGAAAAAGTGTTGGCTGACAATGAGAATCTATTGATTGATTTGGATAGGGAAAGACAACTTAGCGAATCTCTGCACAATGATTTGGAGAAAACTAGAACTATGGTAATTTTTTGATTTGAAATCTCAACAAAAAAAGGTATTTTTCTCGTAGATTTTGGATCGTGACGAGACCATTCTTGATCTGAAATCAAAATTAGGAAAAGCTGATGAATTGAAAAATCAAGCTGAATTGGATTTGTCGAGAACATCGACTGATTTGGCATTGGAAAGAGCAAGATGTGATGCGTTGACTTTGGAATTACATGAATTGGACGCCATTTTCGCGCAGGTTCTTTTTTTTAGGGGTTATATTCTCTACCTCGCATTTTTCTTTACAAATTTCAGACTTTTTTGCAGACCCAATCGACAGTTCAAGCATTTGCAATAGAAAATGAGCAACTCGATGAGAAATGTCGAGAAGCTCATCACACAATTATTTCACTCAATGCCAAGCTGTAAGTTTTACTTTTGACTATAAAAATAAATTTGTTTGAAACTAAAATTTACTTGATAAAATATTGCAGAAATGATTGTGCTTTATGTCGACCTTGTGAGTTTTTAGAGTGCTTTTCAGTTTTAATTTTAGTTTTCCTCACATTTAGATTTTTTTTGAGATCCTAACAATGTAAATAAAAATGTTTTTTTCTTTCAGAGAAGCTCAAGGAAACGACCTGATTCAAACCAAAAAACAACTTCGTGCCATCAAAGAAGCCTCGACCAAAACATGAAAAATCATATCTCATTTTTCTTTGGCTGTGTTCGGGAGTATAAGGTTTATGAGAAAATAAATTATGAAAGCCAATTAAAAAAAAATTGGGGTATATTAACAGTTCTTGCAAAATGATGTAGCTCTCAGAAAATGCGAACATTTTCAATTTCTGAAGAAAATTCAAAATTTGTTCTCTCTCGAAAACCGTATATTCCCGAATCGAGTCATTTTTCCCTCTTTCAACTCAAATTTTCTTTCCTCGATTTTTTTTCCAAACCCCAACCCGTATTTATTATTTTCATCATGTGATAAATAGTTTTTCTCACTCTGTAATTCACTCACTTTATTTTTCTTCAAAAAAAAAATGAAAATGAGAAGAAGAAGAAAATCAATAGACGAGTTTCCTTGGAAACGGGCCGGACAAATTATACAACAACTTCTCACAGATTGCATTTCGAACCAACTTTTCTAAAAAATTTAGGTTAACTCTGGTGATTATGTAGAGGTTTTAGTTTGTTTTGCTGATAATCTTGAGAACCCCAAATTTTCAGAAAAATAGGATTTTCAGAAGCTTATCCTTTTTGAGTTGTATAACTTTTTCTGGAAATTGTTATTTCAGGATTACTGTAGTTTTCGGAAAATTCAGGTGTAGAAAAATTCAGAAACTTTCAAAAAGGTATACCGTAATTTTGTAGATAAAAAAAGATTTTTGGAGAATTACAGTGATTCACGATACAGTAACCAATGTTTCTTTCAATGTTTGTACCTTAAACATTTTTGAAAATACTAAGATTATTAAAATACTAAGAATTATTGATCGATTTCAGATGCCTGACACCAAAGATCCAGACAGTGTTGCCACGTGGAATGTTCCTCTTCATGATAAAATTCACAAAATCGAATTTGAACATGGAACAACAACTGGAAAACGAGTTGTAAAAGTGGATGGAAAAGAGATTTTGAGACGCGATTGGATGTTTAAACTTGTCGGAAAAGAACATTTCAAAGTCGGTGATATGAATTGCACAATCAATGTTGAAGCATTGGGAACTTTTGCCTACGAATATTCACTTGATGTGAGTTACAAAAATTTGAATGATAATGTTAAACAATTCCCAATCAACGTTTTTTAAAGGTGAATGGCAAGGCTTTTCAAAAGTTTCGCGATGACCAAAGTCGAAAATTAACAAGTTGGGAAACTTCGTTGAGCGGTGAAGAAGTTAGAATTGTTCTTGGTGAGTTTGAATGCATCTGAAGTTTCGAAATATCTTTGTGATTTAATTAATTTTTTTCCAAATAATTTATTTTTCTAGACAAAGAAACAATGGAAGTTTGGGTAAACGGCAAGAAAATCGATACGGCTGGCGAATTCGTGGAATCTGGTACTGAAACCCACTTCCTAATCGGCCGACATGTTTGTAAAATTGTGGCAACTTCGAGTGGAAATAAGAAAATGGGTGTCACTCATACACTTTATGTTGATAATGTTCAATTGAGAACTCCAGGAGGAGTATAATTTGTTTTTTTTGAAAGTTGTATGGTTCTTTTTTTTTAAGAAATGAAGATTATTGGCCAAATTTGAAGTTTTTCTTGAAATCTGTGTGTATTTTCGCGTTGATTTTCAGGTGTTTCTCAGCATGTTCAGAGCAACTTTTGAAAATTCTGAATACAATATCTGATTTGCCTCGTCTAAATGAAAAGTCTAACTTTTTTCTTTAATCTGAAAAGTCAGAAAACCTAAAAAGAACACATAAAAAATTTAGAGCGCAAACAAATTCTCTCCCGAAATTTCCAAAACCACGCCGCAACATTGCAATTAATCCCTGCCGCACACAACCAAAAGAGGCGGAGCGAAACGATTTACACGTGTCCTTGTCATTTCTCGTTTTTAACCGGGTTTTTTCAGTCGAAAAGTATCAATCAATACTATTTTCAGATTTCCAATTATCTGTGGCCGGTTTTATAGCCGGATCCCGGTTGTATATATCATAAATTATGCTATCAAACAGGAGTTTATTTGCAATTTCGGTAAGTTTATTGTTTTTTTCATTTTACCAGAGAAAAACTGGTTTTTGTGTTGTCAAAAAATCCATAATTTCATTGGTTTTCAATTTTCAGAGTTGTATCTTATTATTGCTCATATTATTTGTCAATGCGCGTCAACCAACTGTATCGAAAAAATCGAAACTTTGTGGAAATGTGAATTGCGATGAGGTGCTTTTCAAAACACGGGTCAAACGTGTTATGGGTATTAACAATGATCCAAATTTCCTGAAACTATTTGATGGAGCGATTATTGATGTAACTTCTGTCAAATTTAGTGATCGTTATGATATTATGGAGGGTAGAATTGGAGATTCACGCGGGTTTTTCTACGCCGGTGCTATTGATGTTGCACCATATGCCGAGTTTTTGAGAACCGCTATAGTTGATAAGAAAGAAATGCAAATTATCAGTCAAGATCCATCAGATATCGGAGAGAAGAAAATCATCGGAGTAGTTCATTCAGAAACTGATTTGGTTCGAGATTATAACGCTAAAGCTGTTGATGTTGCAAGAGAACTTGGTTTACCACCTCCAGAGCTTTTCGAAATCCCTGAACCAAAAGATGATAGTGGTCACGGACATAGCCACGGGGGACACGGACATAGCCACGGGGGACATGGGCATAGCCACGATAAACCAGCTGAAACTGTGAAACCTGCTGAACCTGTTAAAGTAATTGCTGAACCAGTTGTTGTTACAACCACTCCTGCTCCAGTCGCTGCTCAAGAAGCTCAACCTGTTATAAACCTCAATAATGTTCTTGGAACACCGCCAACAACAGGAGAAGCTGCAGCAATTGAAGATGCGATGGAAAAGTTTATTCGAGAGGATGAGGAGAGACAGAAAAGACAAGCTGAATTGAAGACTGAACCAGTCGTTGCTGTAGCTGAAGCAACTCCAGATGTGGCTGCTACAGAAGTTCCAGAAGTTGTCCCAGCTCCAACAACACCAGCACCAATTGAAACTATCGAACTTCCAATAACTACTCCAGCACCAGTTGTTGAAGATGTTCCAGTTCCAGTGCAAGAAGTAACACCAGCTCCAATTGAAACAATTGTTGAAGTAACTCCAGCGCCAGAAGAAGTTATCACACCACAATCAGTTGCTGAAATTCCACCTCCACCAGTTCAAGATATTGTAACTCAACCACCAGTTATAATTGAACAACCAGTCGAAGTAACACCAGCCCCAATCGAGGTTGTCCCAGAAGTTGTTACAACTCCACAGCCACCATTGGATATTGTTTTGCCTGAAATTACATTGCCAGTTGAAGAAGTTGTTGCTCCAAAAGAGGAATTGGTGAGTTTTTTTTGGGATTTTTTTGTTTTGTTTCCTAACCCTTTTGTCTTTCGTCGAGTTCCTTTTTTGTTAAGGGTACTTGCTACAAGGATGAATGCGAAGGATTACAGAACACTCAACCACCTCCGCCTCCTCCACCGCCAGCACCAATTCAAGAAGAACCTGTGGTTCAGGTAACGCAACAACAACAAAGTCAAGAAGATGCTGATTTTGCGAAATGGGAAGCTGAAAGAGCAGCTGCATCGAAACCAATTGAAGAGAGAACCAATTATTCGCATCAAGATATTGGAGGTGAGATTGAAGGTTTTTAATCTGAGTTCACAGTAATTTCAAGATTCAGTAAATGTTAATTTTTTTTTGACGTAAAAATAGCCCAAAGTCTTCTTGTCAACTGAAAATCTATCTAATTAAATTTGCAGTCCCTCCAACTTCATCTGGTCTTATCGAATTCATCCGTTCTACTTTTGCTCTCGGAAACATTACTGATGCAAGCATTGCTTTCTATGTTAATATCACTTTCGTCTTGGCTTCCCTGGTTATTTATCTCGTTATCCATACTCTTTCTTCATCTTCGGAACCTGACAAATTCGATCGGCTGGCTTATTTCAATTTGACAACAAAACATAAAGAATTAGAATTGAAGTTGAAAGCGGCTGAAGCGAAAGTTGGAGCTGGAATTCAACAAGTTGCTGCTCCACAAAATGATCAAGAATTGATTGCGTTGAGACATCAGTAGGTTTTATTTTGAAAAATAATTAACTGTTCAAATTTTTTTAGACATTCCCAACTTGCTTCCGAACTTCAATTAGTTCAATCTCAACGTGCTGAATTCGAACATCATATGAATCAATGGAAAGTATCTTCTGATGAAAAACAACAAGAAATTGAAAGATTGGTGGGAGTTGTTGCTGAATTTGAGCAAAAATTGGAGAGAACTTCGTATGGTGGACAAGAAACTGCGAGAGAATTGGATTCCATTCGAGCACAACTCAATGGTAATTTTTTGAAATTCTTAAAAATATCTAAAAATAGCATCTATTTCTTCTAGAATCTCAACAAATAGTGTTACTTCGTCAACAAGAATTGAATGATTTGAAATATGAAAAAGACGAATATCAACAGAAATATGAGCAAGAATTGGAGAATTTGAGAAAAATTCAATTGAGAATTGACGAAGTTCAACAAATCAACAATGATCTTGAGAGCGAATTGAAACACGCAAAAACTGAAAATTCTAGCCTCATGGAAGTTATCCAACAATATGAGAAAAATCAGAATGAAGGAGGATCTGCTGGAGCAGAATCTGGAGGATCTGGATGGTCTGATTTTGGAGATAATGATGATGAGATTGAAGAAAATAAAAAAGAAGAGAAAACACCGGAAAGTTCGCAAATTGAAATTGTTCGGAGTAATATTGAAATAGTTGAATTAAATAAGAGGATTGTGGATTTAGAGAAGGAATATGTGAAATATCGAGCACTTTATGAAAAAGAAGAAAGATTGAAAATTGAAAGAGAGAATAACTCGAAGAATTCGGAGAAAAAGATTGAGGAATTAGAAGCGGAAAAGAAAGAATCGGCTGAAAGAATGAATGAAATGTTGAAAATGTTGAATCAAAGTATGAATAAATCATCGGAAGTTGATAAAATTATAAGTACTTTGAGAGAAGAAGGTTTTGCAAAAGATAAACAATTATTGGAAAATGATGTGACAACAAGGAAAAAGGATGATAAGATTCGAGAAATTGAATCAGAATTGAAACGATTGCAAAAAGAATATACAAAATTGGAGACGAAGAGCTTCCATGATGTGATGCAATTGAAAAAGAAGTTGGATGATTTACAAACAACACAAATATTGGGAGGATTGGCTAACTCGTCTGCAATTATTGCCGGCGGAGGTGCTGATTTTGGTGGAGGAATTATTGGAGGAATTGGAGGACAAGAGAGATTAGGATCTCCGTTGGATAATCCAATTTGGGACGAACCTGTATATCCACCACAGGGTGGACGGTTAGTTTTTTTCTTAATTTTATATGGCACTTTTTCGGATAATGCTGAAATTGGAGCCGAGTTTTAGAGAACATTAAAAAAATGAGTCATAAGACTAGATTTTTCGAGAAAATTAGCTAAATATGAAGATTTTGTTGCTTTGGTTTCAAAGATTGGCTCCATGTTACTTTTTCTCCCCAAAAAACCCACCAAACAATCTGATTTTTTTGCAGTCAACAAATGTTAGGTCAACAAGAAGATTACTTCTCATCTGGAAGTATGACTCTTCCGACGAAAAAACGAACAAGTCGTCGATCTGCAATGGGTGAACAATTGGAAACAACAAACGAAAAATCGAGTGGAACGAAATCGAAAAAAGAGCATAGTGGAAATGTAGCTGGAAGTGGTGGAGCGGCTGGAAGTTCATCGACTCATCGAAGAAGATCAAGAAGTCATGGAAGACAATCGCAAGTTTATAATGATCCTTTTGCACCAGTTATGTCGTATGGATCATCGGATTCGAGTTTTATGTCGCATCAAGCGCCTGGGTATGTTTTTTTTTGGTGAACATACAAATATTTGATTTGAAAGTTCTATGAAATTTCTGAAAATTCGAAATTCGTTTCAAAACTTTTTAAAACCCTTGATTCTAGTTCCCTCAAGCTACAAAACATTTCCCCATTTTTTTTCCAGATTTGCTCCATTAACCGGTCGACACAGTAAAAGTGGTCATCTACATTATTCGTCAGGTGGTTCAAATGGTGGTCGAAGTCCTCCACCAGAAATGCCACTTTTAAGTGCAATTCCACCCCCAGGTGTTAGAAAACCACCAAGTAAAAGATTGGGTTAGAATATTTCTCTTTTTTGCTTCTCTTATCAAATATATATTTATTTTTTCGCCCTTTTTAACTTTTCTAATTTATTTATTGATTTTTATTCTTTGCTAATACGAGTTTTCCTCATTTGTTAGGTTTTTTCTAAAATATTAGTCTTTTGGGTCCCCTTTTGAAGATATGTGATTAATTTTCCCATTCTTGTATAATTTATTTATTGATTGATTTTTTATGATTTTTTTTCTAAAAATTGCTTCCTCCCCCACCACACTCTGTTCAAAGATTTTCATGTGAAAAATATGATTTTTCGTAACTCTTTTTATATAAATAAACTTTACCGGTTTTACATTCTTTTTTTTGAACGTTTTTTTGGTTGTGGTCCATTTTTATCTAACTCCGGGAAAATAATAAATTATTAACATATTTTTTAAAAACTCAGATGGAAGCAAAGCTGAATCAAAATATACAGAAGATGTGAGTTTTTTTGGGAAAAGTTTTCACAATAAAAAAATTACCCAAAAATTCTATTCGAAATCAGAAAATGTTCAAATTACTGTATTTCCCTACTTTTGAATTTTTCTATTAAAAATTGGTGATGAGATATTTTGAGTTTATTAATGAAAATAAGTAATTAGTTTACTTTTTCACCTGTAAGCATATTTTTTGCTTGAACCTTATTAGAAACACTTTCTCATTTATTAAAAAAATAATTTCAGGATGACTCATGTTGGAGCGAATGGTGTTTGCGTGGCTGATATAAATGGATTACCGATGATTTCGAAAGGAAATTTGGATGTGGGTAATTCAAAGATAAAATGAACCCAGAATTTGAATTTATCGATAAATTCAGATTTGATTTCAAAATGTGTCCAATAAATTATATTGGCAATCCATAAAAAATCTAAATACAAAATTTCTGAAAGTTTAATTTTTTTACGTAAAATTTCCATTAAAAAATTTGCCCAAATGTTTTTTCACGGGAACCTAAATGTTCTCAATCCACTTCCTAAAAACCAACCAAAATCGCTATTTTCAGTCAAGAATCGCCGCCTCAAGCACATTAATGATGTCAGACGCTCGAAATTTCTCAAATTCGACGAAAAACGAAAACCCAATCATCACACTTCATTCCACTAATGGTTCTAAAGTAGGTTTTTTTCTCACCAGAAATTCAGTGTGTTTGATCCTCCAAAAATTCAATTGTTCATTTTCAGCTCACAATTGTCAACAAACTTGGGGAAACCGTGACTTTGCATAGCAAATAAATATTGTTTTCCAAAAAACAAAACAAAAAATGAAAACAGGTCGTTTTTCTGTATACTAACCGAATTTTTTCAATTTTTTCCGATTTTTCTATTGCCATGACAAATAAAGTTTATTTACTTATACAAGTTATTCAGAAGACTTTCTTCTATCGATTCCTTCGATGCAATTTGTCAATGCCTGAATCAGTATATTTGCCAAAACTGTGATTATAATCAAAAGAGCACAGAAGAACCAACTCTGAAAGAAATTTGGAAATTTGATAAATATGATTTTCAGCAAGGCTAAAAAATGCGATTCAGATCAACTTTTGATAAAATTAGAAACTATTCATCTTTTTTTTCCATAAAAAATCCTATTTACATATCTCATTTTAGACATCAAAATAATATTTATACCTGAATATGAGCTCTACATTCATTTGTTTGTCCCTCAATGGCTTCCCAATAGAAAAAGACATTACGATTACGACATTGTTCATGGCTTGACTGAAATTTTTTTAATTGGCAAGAATTCTCAAAAAATCTCTAAATTTACATATATGAAAGTCCAGGCGTTTGCAATGCTGAAGAATAAGAAACAGATCAAAATAGAGAATTTCATTTTTTTGAGGTTTGAAATTTTGAAATGGCTGATTCATTTTTATCCAGGTTTCACGTTACGTTTTGAGGACACGTTTTTCTTCTGTTTTGTTTTAATTTTTTTTTTGAAAATTTTTTTGCCAAGAAATGAAAGTAAAAAATTGCACGCGAAATGCGTCAGTGTTCGGCACATTGATGTGTTTCCAAGTTGTTGACACGTTTTCTGCGATTTTTTCATTTTTTTTCGTTTCTTGATTCTTTGATGATTCTTTCTTGTGTTTTCCTCCAGTTTTCCTCCCGATTGATTTTTAAAGAGTTTTCATAGAATTAGCAAAACTAGTAGACTTTTCCTTGTTTCGTTCTCAAAAAGAATCAAAGGTTTTCTATAATAAAGTTGAATATAAAAGCTTAAATTTCATCATGCGGAAATTTCATGATTATTATTTTATATAAACTTATTGATTCAGGGAAAATGGACTCTGCTGACCCACAACTTGCCCGATTCTTGCAACAACTTCAAGCTGAAACTCAGCGACAAAAGTTTACCGAGCAGGTAATTTTTAAAAGTAAAAGCGAAAAAATCAAGAAAGAATTTCAGGTTCACACATTGACTGGAAGATGTTGGGATGTTTGTTTATCCGATTATCGTCCACCAAGCAAAATGGACGGAAAAACTCAAACCTGCCTTCAAAACTGCGTGAATCGAATGATCGACGCCAGCAATTTCATGGTCGAACATTTACAAAAAATGAATCACGGACATCCATAAACAAATCCCGATATAACTGTTAACTTTTGCCTTTTAACTGTTTTCCTTTTTATGTTATATTTAGGCTGAATTTCGTATTTTAGTGAATGTTTTAAGTTTAACTATTTTTTTTCTCGTGAAAAATGAGTATGAAAAGCTCTGAAATTCCTCTGGGATTTTTCAAAATTGATTGAAATAATTTTCATTTTAGAGAAAAGATGAGCAAACTGAAAGGAAGTCGATTGGAAGCTGAAGTTGATCGGGTTAGAACTGATGGAAATTGGAAGAGATTATCCGAATTGTTGCCATCTGTCAAATCGAAAAATTCCGGGTTAGAAGATTCATATGATCTTTTTCAAGCCGAGATTATTTTGGAGACTTTTCTAGAGCAACTTGGGGGTAAGAATTTGAATTTTTACTTTGATTTATAAGTTTAGAAGTTCGTCTATGAAAAAATCAAGTTTTGGCCTATAATTCAACTGAAAATAATTTTAATCTCTTGGCTAAAAAAATTGATCGTTTCAGAAGTGCTCCGACCACACAAAGATCATCACGAGAAACTTCATAACGCTGAACAACTTCTCGAATCAGTATTACGCGATAAATCGACAAATTCAAGTGTCTACCTCGAAGCAAATGTATTATTGGCCAAACTCGAATACGCGTGTCTAGAATATAAAAAATCGCTGGTCGCAATCGAAAACTCTGGAATGGAAAAAGGAAATACGCCGTTTAGAACTCTACGAGCTCTTAGATTAGTTGCTGAAGGATATGCAATCAAAGGATTGTGTTTAGAATCAATGGAAAATACACGAGAACATAGTTGGAGTGTATCAAGTGGAATATCAAATAAAAGTACACAAAATGAAATCAAGGCTTTGAATTGTTTTGAAAAATCAGCCGAATTAGCAATATCTTATATTAATGAATTAGAAAAAGCGATGAATAATAATAACGGGAAAATTGTGCCAACTGCATTGACTACGACTGGAGGAACTAAACAACAAGAGAAAATTGGAGAAATTTTGGAGAGATGTTTAGAAAGAGTTGCGGTTCTTCGAGCAAAAGATACAGTTGCACAACGGAAAAATGGAAGCGAAGGAATTGAATGGTATAGAAAGATTATAACATGTTTGGGAGATAAATCGACAGGCGAAAGATTGCAACAGAAATTATCGAGGCAATTAGCGGAATTGTTGATTAGAGCAACTGTGCCAACCGAAGAAAAAGCGATGATGAGTGAAGCATTGGCTGTGAAGTCACAGAATTTGAGGTTTGTAGGGAAGATTTAGATTCTAGATAGAAAAATTTGTGACAAGTTCTGATTTTACTGTTCAGGATGAATACAAAATTTCACAAAATTTTTGCTAACTCACCTCAATTTAAAAAAAATCACGTGAACTTATGCCACGTATTCTCCTGCAACATTTCAATTTATCCATTCATTTTCTAGTTTCTACACTGGCTCAAATCGTGCCTATTTTGCTCCTTCTTCTCGAATCGAAGAAGTTGTTCTGCTTCTATTAATCAGCGAAGTTTTGTCAACTCGCGAAGTTGTTCTTTCGCGATCTGATGATTTATCGAATAATCGAACACATTCATTGCAAAATGCTAAATCGGTTTTCAATTTATTGACTTTGGTGAGTTTTAAATTTTGGATAGAAGTGAGAAAGGAAAAGAGAGAAAAATGTAGTTTTAGAAAACTTTTTTGTATTTTCAATGAGCGTAAATTGTATCGAGACCTATGAACAAAAATATTTTTGTTATAAATCTAAAAATAGAAGTGTGAAAAGAAGAAAAAACAAAAACAAGAAGATAGAATCAATTTCCAAACTTGTCACTACCAAAAAATTCTACAATTTTGTTTCCCTTTTTAATCTAACTGGTTGCAATACTTTTTCACACATTACAAGCAAAAAAACTTTTTTTTGGTATGGTCAAATTAAATCCTCCACGTGGGGTTTTTTCAAAAGTATAATTTCAATATTCCTACAAAATTCAAAATTTTGTGCCAAAAATCAATGTGCTGTTTTCATTTTTAAAACTAACACTATGTAGTTTTTTTGGTCAAATAATCGAGTTGAAAAAAGTTTTTTTTTTCGCTTTTTGGCGAGCATCTAATTAAGTTTTTAGTAGCACCCACCAAAAAATGGGGAAAAAGAGAAGAAGATTTCATTTGTTTGTACTCTTCTTTGTCTTTTGTTTTTTTTTTTTGGTTCTCTTAATTCTTCCAAAATTTGACTTTTTTGCAAAGTTTTGGATGGGGAATTTATTTGTTGATTCTTTGGCGTCAAAATTTTCATTGAAAAAATTCGAAACTTTTCTTATAGTACGGTTTCCGACGCTATTTTTTCTCAAATTCGAAAATTTCCTCTCTTTTTCAACAATAAAAAATTAGCATAATTTTCCATATTTTGTATCATTTTTGACTATTTTTTGCAGGTTCTATCTACACTACGACAATATCATATTCTTGCTACAATTTATGAAAGAGCTATGAAATTCGCGAATAATGATTCATTTTTATGGCAACAATTTGCACTTTCATCGATTTGTCGAGGAAGATATTCAAGAGCTGCGAGAGTTTTGGAACAATCTATTATCACAACTAATGACACTTCATCTTCTGCTTCAGCTTCGAATTCGAATTCTTCTGTTCAAGCTTCATCATCTTCTCATTCGAGTTCCTCTAATTCACATAATCACAAAAACCATCATAACAACAGTTTTGATGCGGCTGAAACTGCTTCACTTCATTTGACAAATAATCCATCTTGCGCACTATCTGTTATTTCTGAATACATGCTTTTATCACAAATTTATATCGAGAGATTTGCCAATTTTTCGGCCGCTCAAGAATATTCGAAAAAAGCGGTGGAATTGTGCCAGAAAGATGGACAATTGATGTTTTTGAAAGGAAGATGTCAGTTGATAAATGCGATTGCGAATGGGTGAGGAATTTTAGGGAGGGGTTGAAAAATATATAATATTTTTTTTGGAAAATTAGATTTTTAAAATCAAAAATATATTTATTCACAAATTTATTTACAAAAAACAATCAAAATTATTTGTCAGTTATCATCAATAATATATTGTTGTGGCTCCATGAGTTGCCATATTTCCAGAACTGAAATTGGTGACGATGCCTTTTTTGGAAGAGTTAGCATATCTTCCTCTAATTCGAATTCCCAAGGTTGATTACCATCTGTTTCGTTTTTCTTTGTTAATGGAATAATTCTCAATATTTCTCCATTTTTATCATCGATAATATAAGCGAATCGCATAATATCGTTTCTGGTAAATGCCATCATAGCAAAATAACCATTTGGTAAAAGTAGACCATCTTCAATTGATAAATATACTATTATATTTTCGCCATCTTTTGATTGATAAGCATTGTGAATTTTCTGGAAAAAATACTTTCCTAATTAGCTCTAATTTGAAAATGAGAAAATTCTTTGAATTTTGGATTTACCATATGTTTGCTCAATGTTTTATCACGATAATAATTTTCTAGTCCAGATCTTTCCTCTTTTGCTCTTTCATACAATTCTCTTAGATAAAAATTTCGATTTTCAACATTCGGAAATATCGTAGTTCTCCAAACTTCTCTAATTGTTTCATTATTGTTCACATAATATTTGACCAAATCGCATTTTTCGAATGCCAGAAATGTCGAATTCGAATCGTCAGCAAAAATAAAAGACGATCGTTTTTTGGTGTTCATCTCGAAATCGCTGAAGTTGACACCGCGACCATTTCGGGGAAAAGGGCATTTTTGATTGAAATCGACCAGGGTTTCAGGGTTTTTGAGATCCATAATTACAAATGGATGATGTGAGAAATTTCCAGAAAATGAAGGATATGATAATCGTGGAAATACAAAAATGAAAGGAAGATTTGGAGAAACATGCATAATCTAAATAATCTCCGTGTTATTTATAATGGAATTGCATGAGAGTGATAACACCTCTTGAAAAAAAAGAAATATTGTCTTATAGAAATGAATACGCCGATCACAATGATGTAAAAATTACATTTCGATCTCCAAGCGGAGCCAAGAAAATGAGCCCTGAAATTTAGCTCGGAGCTCAGAAAGTCAAATGCTTATTTTTATAGCATTGCTGTCAGCCTATTTAGCTTTATAAGACAATATCTCTTATTTTTCGAAAGTCGTTATCATCCGGATTTATTCACCTGATGTGATTCCTCAATATAAAAAAGTGATTGACTGAATTCTGTAATTTCAAAAACTATTGGTAGTTCTGATTCTAAATCTAGATCCTCAGCAATATCTGAAATCCGTCTTGAATTCCCAAACTTCTCCCAATATTCTGGAAACGAATATAGAATTAATGTAGATGCCCATCGAATATGTAAAATATCTTGTTTCAACTTTAATTTTGATAGCTCTCCAAAGAAAAATTTGATCGCCTGAAACAAAACATTTAATTTTTTGTTTTTTTTAAGAACAAATCTCACATTATGTTTCACCACAAAACTTGTCACAAATTCTAGTGAAAGTATATCGAAAAGTAGAAAACACGTGTCCTCATTTCCTGCGATTTTGATGCAAAGTGATTCATTTTTTCTGTTCCAATTCATTTTTCTGAAGACAAAAAATTAGGGTAACTTTGGAATAGTAAAGCATCTCTCTTGAAATCCCTTTAATACTCACTTAGAATGGCAATTTCGAATTACGTATGGCAAAATGAATTTCTTGATAGGATTCTCCGAACTATTCAAATTGTACACGTAAAAGTTACGTTGTCGCAAAACAAGTGCAATTGTTTCCGTCTTATTATTCAGCTCGCAATCAACCAGAAAAACTTGTAGAATTCTCAGCGGATCTTGCGCATACGAAAGATCAAAGTCATTTTCGGGTTGATCGTAAGAAATAATTTTTTCCGCTGATTTCACGACTACTCTACGATTTTTCATCTTCAAAGGAACGCTATTCAATTCTGTCATAAGTCTTTGATCAATTCGATATTCTCGATGTTCCGAATTCAAAATTGTGCTTGACAAACTTCGGCGGCCGTAGAGATTTTGACCAATTTCTAGGTTTTCGAGTTGTGAAACAATATGCAAATGTCGAGTTTTTGATCTAAGTAATGTATCAATTTTCTCTTATCCAAAATCATCTGTTTACCTCAATTTCAACCTTTCGTCTCTTTCTGCCTCCATTCTTTTGTCTTTTTGGTTGTTCTCTTCAAAAAATGCTCGACAAACTCCTGGTTGTTTCAAATTCGTCAATAAATCTTCACCAAAATTCGGAAAAGAAATATCCCTACGTGAAATGTCTGAGGGAGTTTTTGGAAACTTTTCCGACCATCCTTGATCCCATCCATAAAACGACATCAGCTGAAATTTTAGAATGCGTGGAAACAAGTTTGAAAATGGAACTGACAAAAAAGATTTGCAATATCGATCGAAAATTGAACGGTAATGGGAGGTCAAAAATATTTTTGTTTTAGAAATTGGTAGATCAAATTTTTTGGAAAGTTACAATTAGATTTTGTTTAAAAAAAACTTATTTTTGCACCGATAAAAATATTAAAAAACGTGAACTTACTACGCGAAATTTTAAAATTCATCTCCTCAGAAAATATTCAATTTCTATTTTTTCCAGATTGGGAGCACAAGAAGAAACAATTTGGGAGCAAAGACGGGAGAAATTGAGCAAAGCTGTGAATTTGATTGAAGAATGTGTTTCGGCAGATCCACATGATTATTTAGCACTTTATTATGCTGCGTATTTCCATGCGATTTGTTAGTTTCAAAGAAAAAACTCACAAAATACGAAATCAACCAATCTACTTATTTTTTGCAGCTCGAGATCTTGAATCAGCAAAAGATCGATGTAGTCGAAGTCTTGCTTTAAATAGTGATCAACCTTGTGCAATTATGCTTCTTTCCTTAATCTTCTCCTCTTATGGCGATCTTAAAGGCGCATTGGAATTAATTGTAAACGCATTGAATGATTTCGAAAATAATTATGGATTATTAGTTCTTCGATTACATATTGAAACAAAATTCGGAAGAATTGAGGAATCTTTGGATACTTCTACGAATTTGTTGGATTTTTTGGAAGAAACGAGATGCTTGTAATTATAATACAAATACAAATTCGACATTTGCTTATTCTGGTGGACTTGGAATTGATGAAGAAAGATCGCAGAAAACATTGGAAAATGGAGGAAGTGTTTTGGGAAGAGAGGGAAGTATGAAGCTAGGAACACCTTCGTTGGGAAGAGATTTGTCCGCAAATAATACACCGATTGGATTGATTTCGACACCGTCTTTTACGACGAATTTATCGATGCCTGCGAATGCGTCGAATATTGATTTATCGAGTAAGTTTTGGGGAAAAGCTGCGGGTATATTTTGAGGCTGGAACGAAACTTTTTTTAAGTTTCTGAAACTTGAATTCTTTATCCCTCCTAAATCCATTTTTGTTCCAGTTGGTGATAGTGGTGTCGCTCCTTCTGAAGGTGGCCAATCCTCAACATCTGACAGTGCAACAATCACAAATGGAATATCAGATGCTTGGTCGAAATTCCGATCTCAAGCTGATATTTGGATGGCTCTTGCTGAATTATATCTGGCTGAAGGAAAATTATCAGAAGTGTCGAAATGTGTTGAACAAGCTGTTGTTCTATTTCCACACTCGCCACAAGCAATGTATTTGAAAGGAAGATTGTTGGGATATCGAGCACAGAAAATTGAGGAAAAAGCGACGGCGGCAAAAATAAGAGGAGAAGCGAAGGCGGCGTATTTGAGTGCGTTGGCGTTGGCACCAAATCATTCGCCATCGATGTCGGCTTTGGCAAAATTGTATTCGGAAGAAGGAAATTTGAAAATGGCCGAACATATGTTAAGGTAAAATATATTTTTTAAAACTAGGTATTAGAAAAAACGTATTTCGAAATTTTGAATAGAGATTTTTCAAGTCTAAAAAATCTACTGTTTTCCGTTTTGAAATAAAAAATTTAAAATTTTGGTTTCAAAATATAGTTTTAAACATTTTCTTGATTCGCTTCGGAACTTTTTTATCACAAAATTTTTACAGAGAAATGGTGCGAGATGATCCTTTGAATTGTGAATGGTGGCAACAATTGGGATGCACTTTGATGAAAAATGGAGATGCTGAGAGGGCTACCGAATGTTTAACAGCTGCTGCTGATTTAGATAGATCCACTCCACTTTTACCATTTTCAATAATTCCATTGGTTTTCCCGAGTTCGTTTTAATTGGATAGGTGATAATTTTAGATTGATCTCAGATTTTTTTCATTTTTATTTTAGTATTTAATTTATTTAATTATCTAATTGTATATAGTTTGTAGAACATAAAATTAAATTTAAAAGTAGAAAAGAATCTGATGAAAAAAGAGTTCTAAAAAAAGATCTCGGACTATTTTTTTTTGAAAATTTTTCAAGTTTTTCATAGAAAATTTAAGAATGGATCAAGAAGCTTGCCTTGCAATTGAAGACGATGAAAGTTGCTCATCTTATTCGATGGAAAACGTGGCAATGTCGGCTGGAGAATATTTGAAACAAGTTAGAGAAACTCGAAAATATTGTGAAGATGTTGTGAGAATTGATGGAAGAAATTTGAAAATAAAACAAAATGGAAAAAAGTGGGAAGGAACAAAGGGATTGAATTTGAAAGAGGAAAATGTCGAGTGTCAGGTTGGGAATTTTAAAACATTTGAAATTATTAGAAATTAAAAAAAAAATATCTTTCAAATTTGATTTTCATTGTCCCAGCTAAATTTAAAAATTTAGAGTTTCTACCTTTGAAACAATAATTCAATGTTGTGAACTCTTCAATTCTTTTTTCCCAATAAAGTTTTCCAAATAAAAATATAACAATGTTCTATGTGAACTCCATTTATCCTTTAACAAACCCAAATTTTTCAGACTTCCCTGGTTCCCTCAAAAGAATGGCAAGAAGCGAAAAGCCACGATTTCGCTTCAAAACGCGATCAACTTGAAGAATTTCGAAAAACCGGAAAAATTCGAGCGATTCAGCTGAAGTTACCAAGAATGTCGGAAGAAGAAGAATGGCATCAATTTTTATTGGAAAAATGCGCCCCAAAAGCGGAAAGTTTGAAATCGAAATTCGAAAATCATGTTGGAACACCGCCTGCGTTGTCTGTGGTTTTTGGATTTGCTCCGAGAACTGTGAGTTTGGGGGAAGGGGGGGGGCGAAATGGCAGGGAGTTGGTTTACTGGAAATTGGGAAAAGCCAAATTTGAGAAAATAAATTATCCTAAACATTTCTAAGCAAACAAAGAAAAATTTAGCTCTTTTATTTGTTCCGTCTGAAAAATTATTTATCCCTGAAAAGTTATCTATTTCTAAAAAATTCAATTTTCGGAGTGACTTCTACTTTTTCAAATTTCATGAGGATCATTTCTTTCTGTTACAAATGAGAGAGGAGGTTTGAATTCTGGAATGAAATTCAGCTTCATCTGAAACATGAAATTGAAGATGTTTTGTTTCACCTAATTTCTCTTTCAAATTCAGGTCAACGAACTCATCACATATTTGGTTGAATGGTCCGAATCTGAAGGACTTACTCGACCAATTCGAGAATGGATCTTTGCTTTGATTCTAGTTGTACAATTACCTCTACTTCCTGATGTTATTTCATCGCTTCGAGATCTTGTCAAAATTTGCAAGTTAGTTTTTTTTAGTTTTTGAGAAAATTGAAGGCTCTGGCAAAGTTCTAAATCTATTGATTTAAAAAAATGGCATGGAAATTAAATCAAGAAACGTATGACGTGGAAATCAAGGAAATTCGAATTTTGATTCAAAAAAGTTGAGAGAAATTGTATAAAAAATTCTGTACCTTCAAAAAAAAACAGTATGTACTCAAAATTTGAAAATATTGTCCATGAAACAAGTTACAGTATTCAAAACAGCAGGCATATGTAATAGTTCTCCTGTCTACGTCAGAAATATCGAAGTCCTAGGCATTTGTGATATTTTTTCCAAATCAATAGTCCGACTTGATAAGAGTTTTATTTTCTAGAAAAGTTCGATCTACACTGTCAGCTGATCGAATAGACGAATCCAACGAGTTTTCAATGTTTATCGCGGTTGTTAGTTTGTTTTTCAATCAGAAAGATTTGACTGATTGATTGAATGAATTTATTTTATTCAATAAATCTATTTTCAACAACAAACGAAGCATTTACGAAGCAAAAAGTTCAACACAATCGAATTCACCCCCTCAAATAAATACATACACATTAATAATACTTTCTAATGCGGAAGGAGCCGAGGGTCTTACGCAAATGCGGTCGGTCCTCTTTCTCTTCTCTCTCTTGCGTTGTTTCAAGGTGCGAAAAACTGGAATTTTATATAATATGAAATAAAATTCGCGCGGAATGACTGCTATTATAATACTTTTTTTTGCTCCGCATCCTTCTCTTTTTTTTTGTTTGCGTTGAGCTGAATAAACTCAACTTTTTGCTCTCCGTTGGCTTTTTTTGCGAATGCTATCACATTTTCACGCTGCGGAAGGATCGGAGGTCACGGAAAATTTGGAACTGGTTACACAAGTTGTATGAGAATGAGTATGAGTAATTTGATACAATAGAATGTAGTTGTTGAAGGTTTGAAAGGAATTGTGAATGGCATGATCAAAAATCAGAATGAATAAACAAATAAATGTTCGGCATAGGTGCGGAAAACAGCAAAAAGATGAAATTGAAGAAGTTGCGGGGGTGAAAAGATGGAATGAGAGAGTAAAACTCGAACTACAAACTATGTACGGAAAAGTTGCCAGCAAGTTTCAAACTACAAACACTGAATAGGCAGATAACTTCTACAGGACAAGCACGTGAGCTTCGAGAGCAACTGGGACAACTTGAGCCATTTCTTGTGGTTAGAAGCAGACTCTGACTGACAATGAGACTAATCTTCCTCGGAGATCTTGTGAGATGACACAATCAGCAACGATTGGAGATAGCATATCTTCCTAGGTACTCTGCTGATGGATCACATATGTTTTTCAAAACGTTTCTTGTGATGTTTTTGTTGTACCAAATGCTCTTCCAGCTTTTCAGATAAAGACGTGTGAGTGGTAACTCTAACATGTTTTTTTCTGAAAGAAGAGGTGGTTAAGGTCTAACTGTGCCGATCTATCGCCTGCCAACAAGCTGACATTGAACATACCCTGAAGCCTGTCCCAGACAGTCGAACTGTACTTTAATCCCAACGATGCCAAAAACGAATGTTGCCTTTCACATAAGTATTATTATGTGCTAAACATAATGTTTCTTTTTTCCTATATGTATTTTTTCTTGTCTGCCGCGAACAATAACAATAACCCTCTTTTCCCATTGCACTCACTCCAGCTCTTTTTTCTTCTTCTTTTCTCCTTCTTTTTCCTACAATAGAGTTGCATATATTATTATGTCAACAATCTCTTGCGAAAAGTGACTCCACCTTATTGCGCAGCCGCGGAATGCCGCAACAGTATAAAAGTGTCGAAAAGCGCCGACTTCAACACATTTTTCCGTCGATCGTAGTCTGAAAATGATGAAGTTTGTTGTGTACGCATCTGTTTTGGCTTTGGTTGGAGCACAATTCCCAGGTGAGATATATTTTTGATTTCATTTGATATGTTTTACTCCACTATTTGATTACCATTCACTATTTACCCATTTCCCCTTCCTCAAAAACCCACCCAAAATAAAAATAAACATTTTATCCTAATTTTAGTCGCACCTCTTTATTCGGCATGTAGTGCTGCAGTTCCTTGCGCTGCTGCCGCAGTTTGTCAACAATCTGTTTGCGTTCCGGCGGTCGCTGCAGCTCCACCAGCATATGCTCCAGCTTTTGCACCAGCTCCAGCTGTGATTCCAGCTCGTGCTCCAATTTATGCAGCTCCAGCATTTGCTCCAGCTCCAGCACCTGTCTATGCTCCAGCTCCAGTTGCTTATGCACCAGCTCCAATTGCTGCTCCAGTCATCGCTGCTCAACCAGCCGCATGTGCCACTCCATGCGTTGGAGCCGGTCAATGTGTTTCAGGAGCCTGTGCATGTGCTAACCCAGCTGTTGTCTATTCCCCAACTGTCGGATGTGCCCCACAAATTATTGCTCCAGCTATTCCAGTTGCTCCAGCTCCAGTTGTTGCCGGTCGTCTCATCCCACAAGCTCTCCCAGGATCTCCATGTGAACCAGGAGTCGAATGTACCGGAGGATCAGTCTGTTCAGTCGGAGTTTGCTTGTGCCCACCAGAATTGGTTCAAGAAGGAACTGTCTGTGTTGCCCGCACAATCTACGGAGTTGTTCCACCACCAGTCATCCCAGTTGCCCCAGTTGTTCCAGTTGCTCTCGGAGCCCCATGTGCCGCCGCCGCCGTTCCTATCGCAGCTGCCCCAGCTTGTGCCGGAGGAGCTGTTTGTTCAGCAGGACTTTGCCAATGTGCTCCAGCTTACGAACCAGTTCAAGGAGTTTGCGTTCGTAGACGCCTTTAGTGAGTTTGATTTCATTGTTTTCGTGCGATATTCGAGTTTTCGTACAACTTGTATATTTTCAGAGATGCCACAACATCCAATTCATTAAATTTGTCTGTATATCTCAACGAAACCCTTAAGTATTACTTATTTTAAATGAACGATTATTTTTAAACTGAGTTGAAGTTACATTCTCATAAAAGCGGTAACTAATGACAATCTCAAGGTTACGAGAACCAATCTACCAAGCTTCGACAGTTTGAAAATCAACGCAACCTCAAGAACTTAGATCGACCTTACCCGATTTTCTCACACTTTCGAGTACACATCAGAATATGTACTTTCAATTTAAAAAATTCTTTACTAACTTCAAAAAAAATACTAAAAATACACGTAATCAAATATTTGAAACCTGGAAAAACACATATCAACACGAAAAAGTTCAAGTTCAAGTATCTAAAGAATATTGACGAATAATTTTAATCGGCGCTCTTTTTGTCGCCGGATCATGAATACCCTTCTCGTGTTGATTGACATAATCAGATACCCGTCCTGGAGAGATTCCGATAGGCAGCGATGGATTTCGTGTCAGTAATCGACTAGATGGGCGTTTCGGCGAAATTGACCGACTTTTTTCGTTGCTCTGAAATTATTATATTGCATTTTGGGTTAAGTTCTTGTTAGATTTAGCTGTAGTTAGAGCTTTGAACTGAATAATGTTGATTAGATCTAGTTATCTAAAGCGTTAATCAACTTAAATTAAATTATGTTGTTTAAACTCACCACGCGGTGGACTCTCTTCTTCATTTTCATTTTCATTCTAAATTTTATTACAAGGATACGCAGTCTTTAAAAATAGACTCAAAAATGTTTTCACTTACCAAAACATCATTCAACATTTCGGTATCCATTGATTTTCCCATCGCACTATTCTGATCAAACCTTGATTTCTTTCTCGATCTTCCTAAACTCGATCTACGACTTCCGAAATAGTAATGACTTCTCTCACTCGGACGATCAGTTCTGAATTAAAAATCATTATTTTTCCCATAGACCTTATTTTTTAGTACTTGAAAGGTTCGACTTCTTTTGAACTCAACGGCGAAGCTGCGCAGACTGGCAAGAATTGTGTTTTGTTATTTCGATATTCATCTAGTCTTCTAGCAATTTTCAAATATGAGTCATCTGTTTGTACAATGACTTCTTGTCGAGTTTCCTCTTCGAATATACTCGTACCAATTCCAGATGTTGAAGATGATCGAGCACGATGACTAGAAAATTCGGATTGAGAAACTATGAATGTTCAGACTCCCTACCCTTCCTATCCCCATCCTCAATTAAAGATTATCAACTCACGTTGGCTCTGATAATCTCGAATTATCATTTCTTTCACATCCTGGCGGTGGAGAGTATTGTGTGCTCATTGTGCAACTTGATGACATAATTGTTGGTGGAGCCATCATCATCATACTATTATTTTTCCTCTTATGAGGCTCTGATATACTATCATCTGATGTTGAAGTCGATGTTGTTGATTTCTTCCGCTTCAGATCTTCAGCCAGTGATGTTTGTTGTGATTGATCTTTTCCTTTGAATATTTTACCGAACCATTCGGAGATTGATGTTTGAATGCTTCGATCGTCCTTAAATAATTATTTGTTTTGGTAAATTTCATACATCTATGGCGACTTACATTATTTTGACTAATCGGTGACGAACTTTGATCTCTCTTTGATTTTTTGTGAGAAATATCTTCTGATAAACTCATTTCAGTTGCAACTTCTGTTGAATGCGAAGTCGATGGTTGAGTGAAAGCATCGATGGTTTGATGCCTGAATACTTGCATCCTTGATTATTTTTATTTTGGAAAAACTTACAAGCTTGTTTGTGTTTCTTCCTCAGCTATACTAATTTGTGGAATAGGGACAGGAGAAGTTGCAAAACTTCGTTGTTTTTTCAGTTTTTCAGCTTGCGAGTTCATTGGTGACGTGGATGTCGATTTGAAAAGTTTATCCATAGATGTTGAAATTGATGATTGTTTTTTCTTGGTTGGATCTTTCGAAATACTTGTGCATTGTGATTTATCTTGTTTATCACTCGATAGACATAAGCTCGTACACTGTGACTTATCTGAAGTGCTTGTTTTCTTGACATTCTGTGGAGATGATTCAGAAAGACTTGTGCATTGAGATTTATCGTGCGATAATTTTTTAGCCAGAGTTGCTATTGATAAACTGGTACATTGAGATTTATCATCGACTCCAGGATCTGATGTGCATTGGGATTTTTCCTGGAAATAGTGGTGCGTTTTTCCGAAAAAAAACTAGAAACATGAAGCTTTCTTACCATAACTCTATTAATTTCTTGCTCACTTCCACCAACAGCTCGATCAACTAAACAACTCAAAACTTCAGCGGGATTACTTCCATGATATGAAGTTGAGATAACTTCACACAGCGCACTAATATCTGCATTCGATAGTCCATTTTTCAATAAAACTTGTTCTTCTGCGGGTGAATCCAAATAAGCAGATGTTGCCATACTACGTTCAACAATTGGTGGGCGAACACGTTGAGTCTTAAAAAGTTCAAAAATTACATGATCCATTTTTTGTAATGTCATCGGTTAATGTACCCGGATGTTTTTTCTTATCTCTCTCAATTGACCGAATAACTTTGAACTCAAAGCAAACAAATAAATCAAACACCCCCTTCTCTCTTGGAACAGAAACAAAATAAGAGATGAAAAAATTCCAGACAAAAAAGTGCGATAGATCGAATTTCCCCTCTTTTATCAATACCGCTTACAACACGTGTTTTTTGTGTTCTCACCTGCAAACTTGCCAATTTGATTGCAATTTCATCAATTTGAAATTGTGCCAAATCCGTTTGACAGCATTGATCTTCTCCAGGTCTTGCTGAATTGCCGTGTTTCCGGAGAGCCATTTTTGGAGAACTCATTGAATCGATTGGAAGACTGGTTGCATCGGAAATTGAGTCGCGGTAATCGAATGATCGAGATGTTATTGGGGCACGATCATCGTTTTGTAAATGTAGCTCTTGTTGGCTGAAATTTCAAGATGGTTTCAGTTTGGAAATGATCACGCCTGAAGGCGTTATGAATTAAAAACATTCCCATTGGAATTCTCTAAAGGTTCGCCTAACTCTCCCTCAATCCTATTTTTCAAAAATAATCTTACCATGACCATTGTGTTTCCCGATGTTGTGGTAATATTTTATCAGTCATCGGATCACAAGCCATACTCTGTTCAAATCGTTCCACTTGTGTTCCAACATACGCAACCGACAAATCAGTTTGAACATCTTTACTCTCCTTCAATAATCTTTCAAATTGTTCTACTTTTTGCTCCAATTTATCAGTTTGTTGACCTGTTAACATTGTTGGTGCAACTAATTGCATCCACGTTGGCTCATTTGACATAACATTTCTAAACAATCCATCTTTATCAATAATTTCACCATTTTCCAAAGCTCGATTATATTCTTGCTGAAACGAAGTCAAATGTCTCATTAGTTTGTTTTTTGTACTTTTGCACATATGTCATGTGTATTTCATTATTACACAAATAACAAAACAATTGGTGTGTTTGTGAAAAGATAAGACTTTTTCAAAGGAATTTGCACTAACCTGAATTTTCTTGATCAAATGATACAGCCATTCTTCCATTTTGATTTGTATAACTGACAAAAGCATTGAAACAATTGATAAACCAAGAATAACCAGAACAAACATAATAATAAACATATGCGGATGATCGGGAACAATATCACCCAAACCAATTGTAGATAAAGAAATACAGAAAAAGTAGAGAGATGTGAAAAATGTCCATTTTGTTTCCCAAATTAGGAAAAGTGAGGAGCATCCACAAACAAAGAGAATACAAATTGATAAGGCTAGCCAGATTGGAATTGTGCGGGATTCAGGTTCATCGGTGTCAGTATTCATCATATCAGATATTCCAGCTTCCAAGGCTTCGAGTTTTGAACTGAACAATTATTATTTGTTGAAAAATTATAATCACAAACGTGTGTATTTTCTCTATGGAATTATGTGAAACTTATGTCATAATATAAATAATTTTTTGATTCCTAATAAACCCACCAACTTATGATAACTCACATTTTCCTTCCTCTTAATCTATTCGTAGTTTTCTTGGCTTTCAACTTAATCCTTCTCCGATGTTGTTGCCATTGAATCGATAAAGTTGTTGTCAACCATTTTCCACATTTCGATAGAATAGCCAAAACCAGCGGAATTCCAATAATCGCATAAATAATTGACATTGCTCTTCCTAAACCAGTCCTTGGTGCAATATTTCCATAACCAATTGTTGTGAATAATGTTCCAACATAAAAAAGTGCACCCCAATAATCCCAATCAAGGCATTCTGGGAGTCGAATCTTATGAAGTTTATACTCGAAATCTTGAAAAATTGCATTGAAAGCTGTGGTGTTTTTGATAAGTTTTTGAAGAGTTTTAGATCGTAGCTCGTATAAATCTTGTTTTTCTTTTAGCTTCACAGTTTTTTCATAATCATGTTCAACCAAATAAAATAGCCAAGCTCCGAAAAATGAATAAAATATTAGACAAATACAAGCAGATACTCGATGAAGTTTATATTTATCATAGTAGTATTTGCACTGAAAACATAGCATTTTGAAATTAAAGTCTATTATTATAAGAATTATAAATATTTTACCTTTGCCAAAAAACTTTTAGGCGGCGGTGCTGAAGGTAGACTTGTGCTCGATGATTTATCCAAATCCAAATCATCCACCTCGAAACTTCCATTTCTTGAAAATTGACCCGCAAACATTTTCAGCACGTGATTTTGCAGTAAATTCTTCTGCTCTTGAAATTTCCTCTGATTATAGTGATTTTCGTCGTCTTCTTCGTTATCTTCTTCGGCTGTTGTTGCATCCGGTCGAGAAAGAAGTGAGAATTGCGAGAGACGAACTTTTGAGCCGAGAGAGGTGCCCGAAAGGAGAGATTCCCGCGAATATGGCCGGGAGGCTCTGGAAACAATTTTTATAGTTCTAGAAAAACCTAAATTATTTTTTTCTATCAGGAAGTCTTCAAGAGAATCGGAAAGTAGTCTTCAAACTTTTGGGATTTTTTTTTTTGTTTTTTTTCCAATTTTCTATGAAAAAAAATGAAGTTAAGGCAAAATAAATCATCAAAAATATATCGACATTTTATGATAAGGAAAAATATCAGCAGCGTGGCGCAGTGGAAGCGTGCTGGGCCCATAACCCAGAGGTCGGTGGATCGAAACCACTCGCTGCTAATCTTTTTTTTTTTTGAAATAAAAAATGAGAAATTTTGCAGAAGTAGGAAAATCAAAGAATTGATGATGAGAAAATGGGATTTATCACGTTACACCATTTTTCTTCAATTAATAGTGTTTTTGTTTCAAAAAATCTTGGAAAAACATCTTTTGTCACTCCACTTTAAACTTTTGAGTTATTTTTGTCGACGAAAAATATCGAATTACCTAGGGATTTTTTGAGAAAAAAATATGAGATTTGATTTTTTAAATGAAAACTAGAAATGAGATTATTTGAAAAATGGAATTAAAGATAGGCTCTCAAAAATCATTGAGTAACTATTTTTTATTGTTTTTTTAGTGACAGAAAAGAGTTGTCAGCTGTCAAAATTTTTGGACAAAAATAAAAGATATCTAAACTGAACGTTTTGGAACATATACAAATATAATATTGAATGAAAAGCTGTGACAATTGAAAAATCAAAAGTTTTCAGGAGAAAACAACAAAAGTTAACTTTTGAGACTTGAAAATGTGACAAAAATATCAAGTTTCAGCCAAGAAAGATGATCTAGACAGATTTGACAGATCTTTGAAGTTGAAGCGACAGAAAAAATGAGAAAATTGAAAATGAAAAGAAAAAGAGGATGGAGTTGTTCAAAAGTTCGCGAAAAATTAGAAAAGATAGGGTTTTCTGAAATTTTTTTTAGAAATATCAAAAAATGAGATATGACTTGGCAAGTTTATGATTTTTCAGAAAATAAGGTTTAACTTCACAAATCAATCAAGTGTAATTCAAATTTTTGGTTCTAAACTTCAGATATCTTTAAACAAGATTTTGGTGAAGAAAATTCACCACTTTCACAAAATATGTTTGCATTCAAATTTTAGAAAAATTAAACAGATGAAAAAAAATTCGAGTTGAAAAAATGCCTACCTATAATTATCATATTTCGAATTCAATGCATCATCTGTATATCCATCAGCAAGTACTGTAGTTGTAGGCGATGCATGTTTCATTGTTTGAGATAAAAACATCGCCATTTTTATCTGAAAAATCGGAAATCCAATCAACAAAATTATCTAGACAAGTTACGAATATTCTCCAATCTCCCAACTCAACTGCTTTTCAAATAGTGTAATAAGTTTTACAAATCCTCGTTTTCCCGTCTTTTTTCGCGCGCATAAAATGAAGGAAAAAGAACAGTTGTTTGAATATTGAAAACGAGTTAGTGAGAGAATTTATTTTATTGGATTTTCGAAATTGAAAATTTGAAATTTGATTGAATTGTGTAAGAGTGAGAAGATTATTGATAAGTTTGAAAGATTTTCGAAAAAAAGAGATGAACATTTTCTAGAACACTAGAAAATTCAGAATATATTGAAATACTGAATATTAATTTTTTTCACTGGAAAATTGATTATCTGAGAAAATTAAAGTTTTTATTCAAGTTTTTTGAATTTAAAAAATTAAAATGAGAGAACCTGAAAGGACATTTCAAACAAAAACAGCCTAGATTCAAATGCATCAAATTTGAAAACGTTTTGATAGGAAAGTTTTAGCGACAATTCAAGCTTCTCGATAATTTTGAAAATAAGTTTTCTGTTTTATTTACTACCTCAAACTATTAGACCTCAAATTTACTTTACTTTGATACTTTGATAGTCTATTATTCGAGCGAGTAGCTGTGGACCAGATGTTTCCAGGAACTTCGGCTTCTAGCCAATCGTGACCAGGGCATTTTACTGGATATTAGCCCGATCCTTCTTCTTCCGCCTCCCCCGAGGCCTTGCATGTTGATGTTGTGTTGATGCACTTTGACTTCATTTTGCACGTCATCAACCCATCTCTTTTTCGGTCTTCCTTTTCTTCTTTTCACGCCATTCGGAGAATTTTCTGGTAGATCACAAAAATATATTTCTCTAAATCTCTCACTTTTGTGTTGACTTTCGTCGTTTTTAGTTCCACCCCTAAAATTGTGTCAGGTCTCAAAAAATGCGGGAAACTTATCGGGTAGTAAATTACACCCTGTATATTTCATCATTCATAATTTTTGTTATCAATTTTCAACACTCCACTCTATTTGCTAACAAGTAAAACAACAATGTTCACTTTTCTGCTTCGAACAAAAATTGGCCATTTTGATTCCTGCCTGTCCAAACTACAATCTAGCCATCTACCTGTTATCAAATTAAATACCTGCGTCTCACAAACTCTAGCCATTTCTACCCAAAATGATCGCATTATATAAATAGACCAAGCGAGGTCAGACATGTTTCGAGTAGAGTTATTTATTTGTTCGATAGTTTTTTTTTGAAGTATGTTGTTTTTTATTTTAGTTCTTTTTAGAGATGACTGCAAAAAAGCGACTTCTTGTGATTGGAGCTGGTGCATCTGGACTTCCTTCAATTCGACATACTTTATTTTATGAAAATGTCGAAGTCACATGTTTTGAAAAATCTGGAGAAACTGGAGGACTTTGGAATTTCAAACCACATGAGACCGAATGTAAGTTTTTTGAATTTTTCTATAGAACTTTTCACAAACTCGAAATTTTTCAGTGGCGTCAGTTATGAAATCGACAGTAATTAATACATCAAAAGAAATGACTGCATTCTCGGATTTTCCACCGGAAGATCGAATGGCAAATTATATGCACAATCGAGAAATGAATAGATATTTAAATAATTATGCCAAAAATTTTGATCTGCTGAAATATATCAAATTCAATCATAGTGTTCAGAAGATTACTAGAAATCATAATTATAATGAAACTGGACAATGGAAAGTTGATTATTTGGATGAGTAAGTACTATACTTCAACATAGATGTTGCGAAATCTGTAACTTGTTATTTTTTTAGTAAGAATCAAAATCAAAGTGAAGTTTTCGATGGAATTTTGTTATGTTGTGGTCATCATGCAATTCCACATATTCCAAGTTGGCCAGGACAAGATAAATTCAAAGGTCGAATAATTCATGCACATAATTATAAAGATCATCGAGGATATGAAGATAAAAATGTAGTTGTTGTTGGAATTGGAAATTCTGGTGGAGATTGTGCTGTTGAATTAAGTCGAATTGCAAAACAAGTTTATTTGGTTACAAGAAGAGGAAGTTGGATTTTTAATCGATTATTTGATGAGGGGAAACCCACTGATTTAGTTTTCAATTCGTAAGTTATCAAAGCTAGTGCTCGAAAATTCTTCAACAAGTTTCCTTCAGAAAATGGCAACTCACTCTCATGAATTTCATTCCACTTTGGCTAGTTGCTAGAAACTTTGAGCGAATTGTAAACAAACGGTTTGATCATCAAAAATACGGGCTCAAACCGAACCATTCAGTATTATCGTAAGTTGCTTTCTTCATTGAATAAACTCGAAAATTACCTCAAAATTTTCAAGAGCTCATCCTACGGCAAATGATGAACTTCCAAATAGAATTGCAAATGGAACAATTAGAGTTAAGAAAAGTGGAATAAAAGAGTTTACTGAAAATGGAATAATATTTGAAAATGGATCAAAGGTGGATAATATTGATGAAGTTATTCTTGCAACTGGATATTCATTTAATTTCAATATTGTTGAAGATGGAAATCTGATTCCAGTCACTGAACATCGATTAGATGCTTATAAATATATTTATCCAATTCAATTATCAGATCATAATTCTTTGGGATTAATTGGTCTTATTCAACCAGTTGGTTCGATTATGCCAATTTCAGAAATGCAAGCAAGAGTATTCTTAGAACATTGGGCTGGAAATGTTAAACTACCAAATCGGGAAGTCATGTTAAATGATATAACATCAAAGAGAAATGAAATGTCAAAAAGATATGTTGATTCAAGAAGACATACAATTCAAGTTGATTATACTCGATATATGACTGAACTTGCAACAATAATCAATGCAAATCCAAATATGTTATATTTATGGTTAACAAATCCACGATTAGCTTATAATGTATTTTTCGGACCATGTGTTCCATATGTCTTCAGATTAACTGGTCCAAATAGCTGGAACGGTGCCAAAGATGCGATTTTGTCAGTGGAATATCGCTCGGAAATGGTAGGATTCTAACAGAGACACTCATATTTTTTAAATGTCAAATTCCATAATTTATTTCAGGCCACAAGCATTGAAGAAGATGAAAACAAAAAACAAAAATAATCAAATTCTCGCAATCAACAAAAAAGGAACAGTTTTAACTCACAATCAACCTATTAATTATATTTACTAATCACTTGACATTGGAATTTCATCAAACTATAGTCTATTTATGATTGTCTCTTATATTTCTGTACTATTTTCATAAAATCTTACAATATAAATGCAGAGGGCATTTTCACAGATTATCATAGTTCAGGTTCCTGTTTTTTGACCAATTATTTTTTTGTAAAAACTGATAAGATTTATTGGTCTCATATAAGCATAACACGCTGTGCTATCGTAAAAATTCAAGATTCTCAGAGGAATTTGCAAAAAAGTTCAGAATGATTTTTATTTTACATAACATTCAAAAAAAAATTGTTTCGAAAATATTGTTGTGTTATGATCGAATCATATCATAATTTCTGGGTCTCTCGAACTTTTGTACTGTTTTTATACACACACACACACGTTCTTAACACCATTTTCTCACAATCAAATCAGTTTCCTTCAGTTTGTTATTGTTTCGCGAAGTGATAAGATTTTTTTCTTTCCAAATTTTTAGTTTTGGTTTTTTCTATCTATCCAACCAAAAATGTCTGGTGAGAACAAGAAAAAGCGACTTCTTGTGATTGGAGCTGGTGCATCTGGACTTCCTTCAATTCGACATGCTTTATTTTATGAAAATGTTGAAGTTACTTGCTTTGAGAAAACTGATGCGATTGGAGGACTTTGGAATTTCAAGCCACATGAAACAGAATGTAGGTTTACCCCTAGATAAAATCTAAATTTGCTTTGTTTTGTAGTGGCATCGGTTATGAAATCTACAGTAATCAATACATCAAAAGAAATGACTGCTTATTCTGATTTTCCGCCGGAAGAAAGAATGGCCACGTATATGCATAATCGAGAAATCAATCGATATCTGAATGACTATGCAAAACATTTTGATCTGCTGAAATATATTAAATTCAATCATAGTGTTCAGAAGATTACTAGAAATCATAATTATAATGAAACTGGACAATGGAAAGTTGATTATTTGGATGAGTAAGTACTATACTTCGACATAGATCTTTCGAATTCTGTAACTTGTTGATTTTTTTTAGTAAGAATAAAAATCAAAGTGAAGTTTTCGATGGAATTTTGTTATGTTGTGGTCATCACGCAATTCCACATATTCCAAGTTGGCCAGGACAAGATAAATTCAAAGGTCGAATAATTCATGCACATAATTATAAAGATCATCGAGGATATGAAGATAAAAATGTAGTTGTTGTTGGAATTGGAAATTCTGGTGGAGATTGTGCTGTTGAATTAAGTCGAATTGCAAAACAAGTTTATTTGGTTACAAGAAGAGGAAGTTGGATTTTTAATCGATTATTTGATGAAGGGAAACCAACGGATTTAACTCTTAAATCGTAAGCTTTCCTGTCAGTTTAGGCAAATCATATATTTTTTAAAATATTCCAGAAAGTGGCGCTTCTTTCTCATGAGTATCTTACCAGCGTGGATATTCAAGAGAAGTGCTGAAAATATGCTTAACAAACGATTTGACCATGAAAAATATGGATTGAAGCCAAAGCATCCACCATTTTCGTAAGCGAGAACACTTCAATCTTCTCTCGAAGTAACACATTTTCAGGGCTCATCCGACGGCAAATGATGAACTTCCAAATCGAATTGCGAACGGGACAGTTCGAATCAAGAAAAGTGGAATCAGAGAGTTCACAGAGAATGGAATAATATTTGAAAATGGATCAAAAGTGGATAATATCGATGAAGTTATTCTTGCAACTGGATATTCATTCAATTTCAATATTGTTGAAGATGGAAATCTGATTCCAGTCATTGAAAATCGATTGGATGCTTATAAATATATTTATCCAATTCAATTATCAGATCATAATTCTTTGGGATTAATCGGACTCGTTCAACCTCTGGGATCAATTATGCCAGTTTCAGAAATGCAAGCGAGAGTTTTCCTGGGACATTGGGCTGGAAGTTTGAAACTTCCAAATCGTGAAACCATGATAAACGATATAAAAACCAAACAAATATTGATGTCAAAAAGATATGTGGAATCAAGAAGACATACTGTGCAAGTAGATTTTGCCCCATATATGACTGAACTTGCGACAATGATTAATGCAAATCCAAATATGTTATATTTATGGTTGACAGATCCGAGATTAGCATATTATGTGCTTTTCGGACCATGCGTTTCTTATATTTTCAGATTGACAGGTTCGAATATTTGGAGAGGAGCTAGAGATGCTATTTTTAATGTTGATTATAGAGTCAGAATGGTGAGGAATTTTGGTTGATATTCCAAAAAATCTCAACTTTTTGCAGGCCACAAGCATCGAGGATTCGGACAACAAAAAACAACAATAAATAAATTTGTGTTCAAAACTTGTATAAATAGTTTTGTTTTTTCATAAAATAGTACAACACGATCCTCCTTTTTTCGTTTTTTTGCTCTGCGTTCTTGTAACATCTTCAGATTCTCCAACTTTTGTCGAAGTTCCTGTATTATCAACAACATTCGAAGCATTCGATTCTTTTGGCGCAAATTCTTTGGTAGATTTGATTGGTGGTGGCATTGGAGTTGGTGCAGTTCTCGATATTCCTGTTTGTTAAATAAATATAGCTTGAGTTTTGAGGTTTTTAATCGGACCCCATTTTCCAAAAGTGACCCATTCTAACAGTCAAATTCAAGATGTTGTCCCATTTTTTAACATCGGGTCCCTTTGTTAGTCCCATTAAAATACCTTTTGGTTGTTGCTGGGAAGCTTGTGAAATAGGAGCTGGTGTTTTTGATGCAGGAGTTTGTGCTTGTGTTGGTTGAATATCTCTTTCCTTTTCTTTCTCTTTTTTTGGTGGATCTTTTGGTGTTGGTGCAGCTGCCATTTCAGTCTTCTTCGACTTTTCCTCAGTTTTCTTCGATTTTCCCATTTTCGACTTTTTTCTCATCTTTTTCATCATCACAATCACTGAATTTCACATCATCGTAGCCTTTTTTACGAATTGCTGGACTTGGAAGAGCTGAGTTTTTTGCTGCCAATTCTTCGATTCCCATTTTTTACGAAGTCTAAGTAAAAAAATAATTTGTGATTTGAAAATTTTGATGAAAAGTACTAACCTCAAGATTTGATATAGAACGAAGGTAAAGTTTTGTATTTCGAAAAAATTATAAGAAAAAATGAGCGAAACCCGGATTTTGACGGTTTTTATATGGCCCTGGAAAATTATATGGAACACGTAGAAAGTAATTTAAATATTTAATTTTTTTGGTGAAGTTTATTATTTTCCAAGTAAAGTCAGAAAATTATTTTTTTTTAAATCAAAGCTTTGATTTAAAAATAAAAATTTTATATAAAAATTTATAAAAAGTAAACTCCAAAATATATTGTTCGCTGCGAGACCCAGATGAAATTGTGTGTGCGCCTTGGTGAACTGTAACACAAAATGTATTCTCATTTGTTCGCCGAAGTTTCAAGATGAATGAAGCGGCAAATGAATATAATGGTGAGTTTTAGTGTGAATAAGATATCAACAAAGTTTGATTTGCAGATGAAACAACTCCAAACATCAACACAGCTAAACCATTGTCAAATAATCTCTCCATTCACATTTTCCGGACTTGTTGTCCAAAATTAATTGGAAGAGTGATTTTGGCATATGAAAGGGCAAATATGTTATGTAAAGAAGATTATGAGGTATCGAAATTGAAAAAAATCTGGAAATAATCGAGGATTTCAGAAAGCACTCTCCGATTTCGCTCACCATACGTTCCAAATCAACCCGATTCCTCAAGATAAATGTGATAAAGAATATATGACTGGCTTGGTTTTCATGGTAAGTTTAGATCTTTAAAAGTTTGGAATTGAATGGAAAGAATCTTCAGATAAACTTGCTTAGCCATAAATTGGAAACTATACAAAACAAGCAAAATAATGAAGACGAAGAAGAAAGTTTAGTGAGAACAAATCGTTTCGGACGCGCCTGGCAAAGTTCCAGCAGTGATTCAAGCGAGGATGATCGGTAAAAATATTGATTGATAGATCAAATATTAAAAGATTTACTTAAAGTAATAAATGAACAATTCATTAATTAAAAACGTAAACACGTGACCCAATTTTTTTCGAAGGAAAAAAAAAGAGAAATCCACGAAAACCAGTCATTCTTTTGTAATCTGCTGATCGAAAACGATGGATTCCCCAAAAATAGAGGATGAAACAGCACAACAGCAACAACAACAAAATACTAAAACATGTTCAAATATAGAAAAAGTCTCGAAAATACCGGATTTGGTTTTGCCAAGAATGAAGAAAATGGATGCAGATGCATCGCCATTATTGGGAATTGATGAGGTCTTCAAAAAAAGATGGCAAGTTCAAGGTTTGATTGGAAAAGGTGGATATGGTGAAATATATCTAGCAAGTGATACAAAACGCGGTGAAGAAGTTGCGATTAAAGTTGAGCCGAAAATTCGACGAGAACGATCTAGGATCCACAAGTCTGGTTCGAGTTAATGGAATCCCATTGGAAGATGTGAATCAAATCAAATATCTTGGCAGAATCTTCAAAAAAGATGGACTACTGGATGCTGAAGTGAACAACCGAATAAGATCGGGTTGGGCGTCATATCACAACATCGCGACCGCCATCTCAGAACTTCCAGAAAAAGAGAAGAACCACTTCCTCAAATCAAGTGTAATTGGAGCAATAACCTATGGATGTGAAACATGGAATACCAAGGTGGAAGATGTGAAGAGAATCCAGAGAAGTGTGAATTATATCTGGGATCAAGCTCAAGCTGGTAAACCACCAAATATGGAAACCCACATAATGAAGTCGAAGTTGAGATGGGCAGGACACGTAGTCCGGCTGCCACAAAGAAGATTATGCAGAATCATAACCATCTGGGAACCACCAATCGGCGTCAAAAGAAGAAGAGGGAGACCGAGAAAAAGATGGTCGGATGATATTCAAAGTGAAGTCAAAGTGCACCAACACAATATAAATTTACAAGGCCTCGGGGGAGGCGGAAGAAGAAGGATCGGGCTAATCTCCAATAAAATGCCCTGGTCACGATTGGCGAGATCAAGAAGTTCCTGGAAACATCTAGTCCACAGCTACACGCTCGAATAATGGACTATCAAAGTATCAAAGTAAAGTAAGTACAAAACAAGCAAAATAATGAAGACGAAGAAGAAAGTTTAGTGAGAACAAATCGTTTCGGACGCGCCTGGCAAAGTTCCAGCAGTGATTCAAGCGAGGATGATCGGTAAAAATATTGATTGATAGATCAAATATTAAAAGATTTACTTAAAGTAATAAATGAACAATTCATTAATTAAAAACGTAAACACGTGACCCAATTTTTTTCGAAGGAAAAAAAAAGAGAAATCCACGAAAACCAGTCATTCTTTTGTAATCTGCTGATCGAAAACGATGGATTCCCCAAAAATAGAGGATGAAACAGCACAACAGCAACAACAACAAAATACTAAAACATGTTCAAATATAGAAAAAGTCTCGAAAATACCGGATTTGGTTTTGCCAAGAATGAAGAAAATGGATGCAGATGCATCGCCATTATTGGGAATTGATGAGGTCTTCAAAAAAAGATGGCAAGTTCAAGGTTTGATTGGAAAAGGTGGATATGGTGAAATATATCTAGCAAGTGATACAAAACGCGGTGAAGAAGTTGCGATTAAAGTTGAGCCGAAAATTCGACGAGGAAAATTGGCGAAACGGATGATTTTGGAGCAGAAAGCTTTGATGAAAATGCAAGGAAAACCGCATGTTCCAAGATTGTATGCTTCGGGTTATACTGAAAATTTGAATTTCATCAGTGAGTTTTTTGAACCTAAAAAGTCTAATATAAAAATAAAGATAACTGTTTTTCAGTAATGCAATTATTGAGTATAAACATTGGTGAAATTCGAAAATCAAGTCCATGTCGAAAATTATCAAAATCAACAACTGGTCGAATTTTGCATCAAACAATTGATGCACTTCATGATATGCATCAATTTGGTTATATTCATCGAGATGTTAAACCAGCAAATATGTGTTTTGGAATTGGCGAAACAAATCGACACACTTTGATTCTTCTTGATTTTGGCCTAATTCGTCGATATAAAAAAGAAAATGGCGAATTTCGAAGTTTGAGATCAAAAGCTGGATTTCGTGGAACTCATCGATATGTTTCAGTTCGTGTTCATTCAAAACTTGAACAATCATCAACTGATGATATTATTTCACTTTTATATACTGGATATGAATTAATGATTGGTGAATTACCATGGAAAAGTTTGGAAAGAGGAGATGAAATCAAGAAATTGAAACAAGCAATGCAAAATAATGAAGAAAAAGTTGGAAATAATAAGAATTATTTTGAAAATAGTCAATTGATTGGTTTTGCAAAACTTGTATTTTCACTTGATCCAACTATTGATCCACCATATTCGAAATTACAAGATGAATTGAAAATATTGATTGGAAATAAGAAAATGGATGATCCTTATGATTGGGAAGATGATTTTAAAGAAGCTATTGAAGAGAATGATATTAATGATAATAGTTCGAAATGAAAGATTTGATTAGTGTAAAAAAGTAAATATCTCGGAGAAAATGTAGCAAATCTGGCGACAAAAAATAGACTTTTATCCAGCTTGCGACTATTTTTAGCAAGCTTGCTACATTTTTTCCCATTATAAAAAAAATGGTCGCAAGCTGGCTAAAAGTCTATTTTTTGTCGCCAGACTTGCTACTTTTTCCCTGAGTATAAAACTGCGGAGTTTTTCGAAACTAGTGGGTCCTGCGCAGAAACTGCTTGTAATTGTGGAGCATCGTTCGAAACCCGATGCGTCGCGGTTTTTCGCAGTTTTTATTAGAGGACGAAAATTGAATATAAATTGTTCGAAATGAGTTTCGAATGAACTATTTTGTTATTTTTAAACGTGACCTTTTCATATTTTTCGAAAATAACGTGAAATCAATCTGAAATTTTCAATCATTTTTAATCAAAAATGGGAGCTCAACCATCGACTGAAGAAAATGGGAATAATTCAAATAATAACCGTGTAAATATAAATGATTCGAAAATATCATCAATGAACCAAGAAGTTGATCGAAGTGCTTATTATAGATTGCCAATTAAAAATGAGCAGGCCCAGATTCAGAGTATGAAAAGTGTTCGAAAGAAATCGGAAGAGCGGATGATGAATGAGGAAGGATCGAGTGAGTTTGGGAAACTGTAAATATACTTCTGGAAAGATAATCTATCTCCATTGTTTCCAGATTCTCCCGATTCTGAAAATGAAGACTCGCCTGAAACCGAATCCGACACTGACATCATTTCAAAACTGAGAATCGATAATTCATTTGAAGCCTCAAGAAAATACCAAACCCGCACAACTGAAAGAGACATTCAAGAAGCCTTCAAAAATCCTCATTCCACATTTATTCATGCAACTCCAATCACAAATATCGTTTCGGAAAAAATCCAAAAAGACGGAATATTTTTGGATAATTGTGAATATCGAATGGCTGATGAACAAATAATTTATGAGATTCCATTGGAATCAGTTGGTTTGCGAATGGCGAAAAATCGAATAACTCGATCGAAAATGGATCCGTGGAGAAGACATGGAGCATTGGTGAAATTATGTGAAATTGGTGGAAGTTATCCGGAAACAAAAGGACGTGCAAAAGCTCAAAGTTTTTCGTATATCAGAAAAGGAACACAGCCACCTCCGCCTCCAAGTTGGTTTTTTTTTCGTAACTTTTATTTTTAGGGGAGGGAAAGTTTCAAAACAATTCTTTTTGTTTACTTAAATTATGGGAAACCTTTTGAAATCAGAATTATTCAGTGTTATAAAACTAGATTTTTATAACGAAGCTTGTTAAACTTCAAATTTCATTTTTCAGAAACAAATCCATTGACTTCGGTGGATGAATATATGACATTCAAAAATCCGAGTAGTAAGACTAAAACTAGAGAATGGTAGTGAATAAAACTATTTTAAATTAATTTATGTGTAGTTTTTTCATTTTTGAACCGAACCAAAACATCTTACAGGGTGAGTCTAGTATACAGTAGAGCGCATTTTCATCATTAACTTACTCAATAAAAATTTATTCAGTTCATATAAATTAAATAATCATAGAAAGAAAGAAAAAATCAATAAATAAGCATATATCACATAATTTGTAGAAATTTGATTTTGTAATTAGAAAAATTCAATAAATAAAAAATTCGAAAATCATTATTATCATTAAAATTTGAAAAAAAACTTGTTGAGAAATGCAAAAAATGTCAGATTTGAAAAAATGAGCTTTTGTTGTTTGGGGAGGGGATTTAGGGTGCCTAAATTTGAATTTCAAAAAAGTGAGAAATTTGGTATTTTCAAAAAAAAAGAGGGGAGGAGAGGGGAGAAAAAGTGAAATTTTGAGATTTTTTGGAAATTTGAATAACATTGTTGTTCATTGAATCAATATTGCTGCTGTCTTATTTTTTCTGAAAGAAATAAATTGTAAAAAAGTAATTTTTGCAAATCAATAAAAGTAAAAATACCTTTGCAGAAGAATCACTTTTCTTCACAGCTGTACTCGTTTTTCGTGCATTTGGTGTTGCAGACTGTAAAAATAAATAGAATTATGTAAACTTTTAGCGCCTAAAAGCCGTAGAAAAATAAGTTACCTTTCCAACATCGCTGGTTTTCTTAGCCAACGGTTTTCCGGCGGCCGATTGTCCAGCTGTTGATTTTTTGGCTGCTGGTTTTGTCGAAGCTCCAGCCGACACACTTGCTCCACCCGAAATATTCGCCGATGTTTGAGATGTTTGTCGAACCGGTGCGCTTTTTCTAACAACTTGTGATGTATCCGAGAATGCCACTCCTTTTCGTTGTTGCTGTTGTTGTTGTTGTGGCATTCCTCCTAAACCCATTCCCATTGGTTCCATCGGTTGAGATGGTCCCAAAGTATTTAAGGGACTAGATTGTAGGAAATTAGATGGCACTAATCCTCGAACACCATTCAATTCTCCCATATAGAATCCATCTTCATCCATTTCACCATAAACAATAATAATATCACCTTGTCTAAATGATAATTCAACTTGTTCAGCATCAACATTCGGAGAAAGCTGACGAGAATCATAATCGAATTTTGCGACCATTTTCTTTGTTGGCACATTCATTCCAGGTTGAGATGATTGTTGCATTGGCGGATTATACATTGAATCGGTTCCACCTCCACCCATTCCACCAATTCCTGAACTACTTGGTATACCGATTAATTGATGTTGGGATTGTTGTGGCATTTGTTGAGGTTGTTGCGAGATTTGCATTTGCTGCATTTGATGATTGAGTTGCTGTTGTTGTTGAGAACTTTGAGGTTGCTGTTGTTGTTGTCCAGGTGGATAATCATAATAATCTTGACTTCTTCTATCCATTCCACCTTGCATTGGTTGTTGAGATGATTGAGATGGTTCAGATGGATATCTTCGATCTTGTTGTTGTGGTGGTGGAGGATACCTTCGATCATCTCGATATTCTCCTCCTCGATCTCGTTCTCTTCTTGGTTCATATCTTCTTCGATATTCATCATCTTCAATATCATCATGTCTTCGTCGTTCACCCGATCTTCTAACAGTATCATATCTTGCCTGATCTTCTCGATAATCATCTCGATATCGATCCCTTGATTCACCACGTCGATATTCTCGATCTCTCTCCCTGTCTCGATCTCTTTCCCGATCTCTGTCTCGTTCTCGATCTCTTTCTCGGTCTCCTCTTCTATCTAAACTCGCATAATGATGTCCTGATCTCGTCCTCTGATCACCCGCATAATCATAACTTCTCGATTTCAAACTTCCCCATCGCATTCGTCTCAACGCGGGTTCACAAGGAAGTGGAGGTTGAGCAGCTGGAACAACACTTCTTCGAGGTATCACATCATCTTTCGCAATTTCAATAACCATATTCGATGGTATTAATCCGACACGAGTTCCGATTTGACCTTGATAGAAACCATCAGCGTCTGCATCGCCATAGACTTTTATCAGCTGATGTTTTCTGAATGGAAGTTCTTCGAATTCGGCATTCGCATTTGGTGACATATGATGAGAATAATCGAATAGTGCCACAAACCATCGACAATCCTGATCTTGATCGAGAGTTGGAGGTCGAAGATCAGGTTCAGATCGAGTACCGAAACCACTTTCACTTTTCACACGAGCCAGTCGTGGAGCAATTAATCTGAAAAATTAAAAAAGTACACGTGGTGCTAAAAACAACGTGACACTTTAAGAAAAATGGGACTTCATCAAGTTTTCACCCGGTTTCTAGACCATTTTACTTTTCAAATCTCGAAAAGTATATCCGTTTTATCGCGCATCGATGTATTCTTCATGCCCCATTCAAAATCACCCATTTTTTGTGTCAAATCCTTACCTCCTTGTCAATGTTCCAGACTGTATTCCAGGTCCAGCTGATATTCCATGATGTATCCTTTCATCAGCTGATCCAGCTCTCGCCAATCCTCTCGAATATGCTTCAATTCTTGCTCTCGCATCTCTCGATTCCGGTGCATTTGCCCAATCAGATTGTCGATGTCTCATCAGATAACTGAAAAAACAAACACACAAATCCCTCTTTTATTTTGTTTATTTTCTATTTTTCGGCTGGCAGAAGAAAGAAAAAAAGAAGGACGGGGGAAGAAGGAAAGAAATGGATAATTCGTACTTTTCCGAAATGAAATATTCATTTGTGTGGGGTGAGAAAATTGTTTGTGACAAGACAAAAAAAAGAAACGGAAGAAGAAGAAGAAGAAGTAAAAAGTTACCTATTTTCCATTTCGAGAACCGATGGACGAACATCTTCATTTGAAGTTGGCTCGGTGTGCAAGAAATTCGGATGAAATGTATAATATTGACTCATTGATTGACTACTCGTTTTCCAAGCCTGAAATGAATAAAAAAAATTTGGATTGAGTTTTGAGTTTTGATATTTTTCTATAAAATTATACTTTTCTGAGAAAGTACAATTTTCTATTTTTGAGGACATTTCTTGACTTGTTTATCAGATTTGTTCTAAACATTTTTGAGATAACAATTTTTTTCAAACCCAAACTCACATTACTCGGCGAAGGCCTCGAAGTCGGTGCTCCAATCATAACTGGATTATGTATTGGAACATTCGATGTTGGCTGCGCGCCAAGCGAAGCAGATCTATCAAACGTCGCATAATTCGATGCTGGTATTGGTGCACTTTGTTGCGAGACCAATTGCGGTGCAATTCCGCCGCCAACAGTCGCATGCGCCACATTTGAATAAGACGGTTGTTGATAAGCCATCAATCCAGTCGCACCAATTAATCGATTCGAATGCGGAAGAGTTCCGTAAGGAGTTGCGGAAGACGCGGCAATTGCTGTCGAATGACCGTTTGTTAATGTTGTCGGATACATTGAGGCTATAATTAGAGCAAGTAAGTAAGGACACGAGTTGTTTTAGAATATTCAAATACTTACAATTAGGAGCAGTCACAGGATTGTAGGAAGGATATGATGACGTCATGTCTTGATGAATTGTTGGATGAGTTGTTAGTTGTGGATCTTGTTGTAGATGATATTGTTGTGATGACGTGGCAACTAGACCGGTTGTTCGGGGAACTCGAGCAACGTTTGAATCTGATGAGACAGCTCCTGAAAAATAAAGGGGTTTGAGAAATCGTTTCGAGGATAGTAGGGAGGTTTTGAGCTTCTCGCACGGTTTTTTTCTGCCCAAATCTCTCACCTTCTTTCGTCTTCGTCCTAACAGTTATAAAAATAGGTGGATCGTCTGATAAATCAGCCAATCTCAAAACGACGTGATCTGCCGAAGAACTTGGAACTTGTGCAATATTTTTTCCGTCGGCGTAGATCAAATACGAATGAACGGCGGCTCGAGATGGAGGTTTCGGTTGATTCGAAATTGGCTGCCAAGAAACGAGAAGAGTTCCAGGTTGTGGTCCGATTTCGACTTGAACACAAGATGGCGGATCAGGTAGACCGACTGTAAGAAGGGTATTGATGACTTGAGAATTCTAGAGGTGATCTATTTTGTGCGAGCTACCCAGAAAAATATTAGAGATCCAAAACTTCAAGTAGTATTTTAATTTGAAATTTGAAAATTTGAACCAGAGATCAATAATCTACTATATAATTTCAAGTTCTGGTTCAAAAAATGTTCATCCTATTTTTTGGGAAAGGAAAAGCTTGGCCGAAAAAAGTTGACTAATAAATACGTAGAACAAGTGCAAATGCACCAGGTTGTGTGTGTGAAAATGTTGAAATATTCACAAAGTTTCCATAGAGATTTTTTGTGTTCTTTTTTTCGTGTTGCACGGAAAAATAGAACCAAAAAAACACATTTCGTTTCGAGACCAAAAAGGAAAAAAATTAATTTGTTTTTTTTTCTCTTTTTTTTTGAGAACGGAGCCGGGAAAAAGGAAAAAGGAAGAGAGATGAGAAAAATTAAAATTCCTTTGCCGCGAAAAAAACGCGTCTGGAATTTCAATTTCCGAAAAAAGTCAAATTCTATTGAATTCCATGATCTACATTTGAGCTCTGTGAGTCAGCAAAAAAAATTAGCGAAAAATGTCCCCAGGGAGAAAAGCGTTTGTTGCAGGCTCAACACAAAAAAGTGATAGATTTATATATCTGACGGCCGACCGAACCATAATTTAATTTTTTGCTTGCTTTTTTGCAGAGCTTTTGGCTCTGAAAACTGGGCAGAAGCTGAGATTTAGAATACATTTTTATCGCGAGAAATTTATATTTTTAATACTTTTTCAGCGGAGAAATTATAGCTACGGGGTGGAGTTTAAAAAGTTCGATAAACCAACAAAATTTTTATTTTTTTGAAAACGAAAATACCACGTGGATTTTTTTAATTTCAAAAATTAAAATGCCACGTGGTTTTTTAGCGTTAAAAATTTTTAAATTATGAAATAAAAAATGCCACGTGGATATTTTGGCACCAAAATGTATATTCCGAAAAAAAGCACACACGGAACATTTAACCAAAAAAAGAACAAAAGTTTTTTGTTCGAAATCGATCCGTCGCGTCCTTTTTTGTTTGGTGCGAAAAAAAAATGAAAAAAAGATGGGTTCTTTTTTTTTTGAAAAAAAAAAGAGCAAAAAGAATGCTTTTTGGAGGAAACGAAGAAACGAAGATGGACTTTTCGAAAATGACGAAAAGAAGAAAGACAGAGCCAGGAAAAAAGAAAATTAGAAATATGAATTTATTATTTTTATTTCATTTTATTGGTTTGAAATGAATATTGAAAAATGAGAGAAGAAGGAAAAAAGAAGGATATGAGTAAAATTATTATTTTTATTTTTTGGGAAATTTTGTTGCGAAAGAATTTCGAAATAAATAATGATTTACGGAAAAAAAGTGCTAGAATAACATTTTCAAGCTTATAAAATGAAATAAGAAAAGTTTTCTTGGATTTGTCAGGCAAAAAAAATTATAATACGATTATAATCTCATGTGATTCATTAGGAAAACGAGAAAAAATAATGAGTCACGCACTTTCAACTGAAAAAAAATTGATGAAATTTTTTATGGATCTATGAGCCAAGACATTTAAAAAAATTCAGTTGGAATTTTTTTTCTAAATTTTGAGCAAAAAAAAATTTTCAAAAGCAAAATTCTGGCTCCAAAAAATTACTTGCACTTGTAAGTGCAAAAAATCAAACAATATGGGAATTCAAGGATTTGTAAAATAGTCTCCTCGAATTTCTTTTTTTGCTTCATTAGATTCGGTAAGAATCAAACAACATTGGTCCACCAAAAAAAAAAGAAAAAAGGAGGAGAAAATTATCAATGGAGCGTAATTGAACATTTTTGGGATTTTGGAAAATGAAAAACAATTTTTTCGGGGGAAAAACAATTAGCTAATTCAGAGGATTTTTTGAAAATTGTTGAAAATTTCATTTCAGAATTATTGGATCTGGAATAGAGATTCTGAAATAATATAAATCAAGAATCTGGGTTACTGTAAATTTTTGAAACAAAAAATCTGACTCTAGTAGTCAAAATCCTACAGTACCCATTCTCTCATACCGGCCCAACCTTTTTGAGAGCCCCACGAAAAAAAAACTCACTTTTAGGCAATGTCTTAAAATCGATACATCTCTCAACAGGTCGTTGTTCTAAAACCGCTTTCGGATGTTTTGTTCGCACAGAAACTCGATAAATAGTCGAAGGTTGAAGGCCTTGTAATTGTACCTGCAAATATTCTATTCATTTTTGCGCGGAAAATTTAAAATGCATGTCTCAGAATCAGAATTTATGGGTTTCTCTATTTTTCTTTTCTTTCGTTCTCTTCGTTTTGGTTTTTTGAAACAAATCCCTTTTTACTACGGATTTTGGATATTATGTAGATGTGTAAAAGAAGAAGATGAAACTAATTTCAGTAGCACAAAACGAAGCAAAAAAAAAGAAGACAGGGAAAAAAGGAAGAAAAAGACGCGAAGAAAAATAAAATGGTTGGTTAGTTGTGTGAAGGCATGTGTCTATAATTTAGGTAGCGAAAAAACGAGAAAAAAAACGACGAAGCAAAAAAAGATGAGCTCTGAAGGCGAAAGAATTGGCTGAAAAATAGAAGCAAAAAACATATGCATATAAAAATACGATAATTTTTTTTTCATTTTTTTTCTAGAATTCTAGATAGAATATGAGAAGAAATCGTGCTCATTAGAAGAGAAATTGTAGAATTGAAATCGGATCACCTAGCAACTTGAAAACAAGAAAAAATAAATAAGAAAGAATACGGTAAGTTTATGAGAACAATATATTATTGTCGAATGTTTTGTTGAATTTCGAAATTCAGTGTTCAGAATCAATAATATTTTTTGAATTAATTTTCATTCATCAGGATTAAAATTAATACGATATTGTCAACTCTTGAAAAATCGTGAGAAATCAGAAAAATAATTTTTCTAGAAAATAAATCTGCAGTCTGGACTTTGAACAAGTGAGTTTGCATAACTTCTGAGAAGAAGTTAAAAATTCATGAATTTACATCAGAAACATTAAAGATTTCGGAGAATTTTATTTTGGCAAAAGATCAAAAATTTGATGAAATAAGATTTCTCATTGAAAAAAAATCAAAATCAGAGTATCAGGAAGATTTGTCCAGAAAAAAAATTTAAAATAAAAGCAACAAAATGAGTTAACAAGTAAAAAATCATAAATCAAACCCTCTCAAAAATTTTATACCATAAATTTGAAACCCCCCCCCCCCCAATCTGACCTGAAACACAGTCGGCGGACATACTCCAACCTTAACAGCATTCAGCGAAACAACGTGTTCAGCATTACTATTCGATGGATACCATCGAACACACGCCGAAACAGGTGTAACCGCCCAAATTCGAACTTGTTGTGGAGCAACAGCAGCTTCTGAAAAATGTTTATTGTTGAGGTGTGAAAATGAAAAACCATTTTTTTTCAAATATGAATTTTGTGGATTCTAGTTTGAGACATACCATTTCCAATCGCAATTGTACAACAAGCATCAGGTGAATGTCCATTTTCAGTAACAGCTCGAACTGATAAATTGACCGAACCATCTAATGGAATATCTTCGACTAATGCACGGCATTTATATGAACCAGGAACAATTGCACGAACTGATGAATCGACACAAACATGATATTGTGAAACAGCAACAAATGATTCTTCGGGTGGACTCCAGGAAACTAATGCACTTCGTGATAATTTCTTTTCGACTATTAGTTCGCGAGGACAAGGAACTGCAAGAATACGGTATTTAAATACGGTTGGGTTTCTGTGGAGTGTGGTTTGAAAGTTTTTTTTTTAATTCAACACTCGGAAATGTTTATTTTATTTAAAAACTACGCGTCATTGCGTAGTGTCGTTTGAAATGTTTCAATTTTCGCGTAACACTGTTGATATTTAGGTTCAGAATTCAATTTTTAAGCCAAAAATCCCTCCCTCCAAATTCCCGTTGTTTTCTCAAAATTCGCGCTCAAAATGACGTATCCAATTACACACAAAATGCGTCAATCAAACACCTTTGTTTGCGCGCGCGTTTCTCTCTCGTTTTTTTGTGCCTCAAGGCACACGAAAATTGATACTTTTTTGCTCTCGCGCTTCTTCAAAAATGCTAATGAGATGTGAGGAGGCCGCTCAAGAGATTTTTTCATTATTGGATGAAGAAAGGATTTTTGGCTGGGAGGGGTTCAAATTTTCAAATTTAAATTTTTTATTTCAAAAATCCTACCTCTTGGTGTCTCGTTGTTTTTGATCTCTTGCACTGTGACTTTTGTAACATCAGCTGGTGGATACGGGCAAACCTAAAGTTTTTTTAATAAAGTTTATTTTCAAAAAATCCTGCAACCCAAAAAAACTAACTGAATCTGGCAGTGTCGAATGATCTGGTGATGAAAAATCGTGTTGAATCGTTGATAAATGTTGTGGAATTCGTAGAGGAAATGAAGGAGATGGAGCACGAGCATTTGCAAGAAGAACTGAATCGGGAACCCTGTAATATTGTCGAGTTTTTTAAATGTTTTACTTTAATTTCCAGATTTTTGTTTGAAATTCCCATGATTTTTCAAACATATCTATTAGAAATTTTCTCTGCGTCTCTCCCGATTTGCAGTTTTCATACATTTTCAAACTTTCAACTAGAAAACCATATCTCCCCTACACCGAAACTAACTAAAAATTTCAGTTAAAAAAGGCCGATTCCAACAGAGCTTTAGCTTATTCTTAACTTCAGTGGCTTGAAAAGTTATACAGAAAATTAACCACAAGTTTCGAAAATAACATGAAATTTACCAAACTATTTTTCAATTGTTGTTAAACTGCCACATAATTTTTTGAATTTCCTCACCTCTCAACATAATTCGAAGGCACCAATCCATTTCTTCCATCTAATGTTTCACCTCGATAAAATCCATCCGAATCCATTTCTCCTTTCACTAATACAACATCACCCGGTTGAAGTGTCAATTCTAATTGTGGATTATCATTCGGCGAATCGCGCATCGGTAGATATTGAAATAATGCGCGAAACACGCGAGAATGCGGTTTAGTTCGAAGTTGTAATAGAAGTGTGTCATTTGAAGATATTGTTGGTGCAGGACCCAAATGGTTTGTAACATACGTTGAATTAGCGCCAAGTCCAATTCCAGAAGATGTTGATGCTAATGGTAATGTTGACTGCTGGTTATTACCTGCAAATTTGAAACTGATATTTTTCCCTACAAAAAGTGAAAATTAACTCACAGTTTCTGAATTGTTTTATCAAGAAATGAAAATTAGAAAATGATCATTTCACGCCAATTTTTTTCACGTAAAATGTTTTATTTAATTTTTTTTGCAAGTGGTTTAATCATTCAAAATTAAAAACTTCTACCGAAAATCTAAATTATGAAATTTTAAAAATTCAGATTTAGCCTAACTTGTTCAGCCTAGTCCCCCGAAATAAAAAAAATGATTTTTTCTTGTAAAAATTTTCTACTAATTTTTTCTCCAAAAAAACTAACCTATTAGCGGTGAAATATTGGATGGTCCCGGAACCATATTTTGTGTTGAATGATGAAATTGATGATAATGTGTTCCTGTTGCTGCAGATGATGTTGGTGGACCAGGTCCCGATATTCCCAGCATCTATTTTCGAACCAAACCAAAAACAAAACGAAAATAAAACAACGCCCTAAACGCTACACACAAAAACTAGAAGAATATGATGAACTGAACTGAATGTTGTGCGCTTCATCCGAAATAATATTTGAAAAATGGAATTCTGATCGAAAAAATCGCCAGTTTGTTGATTTTGGGTTTTATTTTGGATTCTGGATTTTTGACACCGGCGACCCAAGGCGAGGCGAGAGGGGTGCAAATTGATTAATTGATTATTTTGTGCCTATTTTTGTTCTGCAAGAATATGAAGATTTGAGAATTTAGAGGAGATTATTGAGAACATTTCAAGAAGAAAATATCATGAAAAGGTTAGAAAAAAATAAAAACGGAGTTTTCTGGGAACTATTTTAGGAGAAATTCTGATCAGAATTTTTCAGAGGATATTTTTTTTAGACTGTTCCCATGAACTTTTCAAAAATTATTTTTTGTATTAAAAAAAATTTGAATAAAAATTATATTTGTGTCCTAAATTTCTAATTCTGTTAAAGGGTTGGTGCTCCGCCAGGGAATTTTGCTTGGTTTAGATAGGAATAAGGTGCTCCTGGAAGGTTCCAGTTTTAGAAAAAATTCTAGTATCAATTCAGCCCATGTTTTTCCTCAAAAACACAAGCGAGTTAAAACCTACGAAATAAAGCATGTAAATGCGCTCTAGCGCACAACTTGTTTTTGAATTTTCGTGTGTGTGTTTGCACACAACTTTGAAAACAACACTGTGACGCCTTTTTGCAGACGATTTTTTCACCAGGAAAGCACCAACCCTTTAATTCTCGCTTTTCAGGTTCTATCAATTTTTTTCGAAAAAAAGGTTTACCATGAATTTCGGTTTCTGATGTTTTGGAATTCCCAGATTCTATAAAAATCCTGAATTTTCGATTTCATTCTAAAATTTGGGTCAGATTTTCAAAAATAAGTTTTTAGAATGTTTCTATTTTTTGCACTTTTTTGTGTCAATCTCAAAATTTCCCCATCATTTCTAGGTCCCCACAAATTCCTGCATTTTCCCAAACCAAAATTCCTGGACTTTTTCATTTTCTTCCTCAAAAAATCTCGCTAATTGCCACAAAAAGGTTTTCTTGATGTTTTCTCTCCAAACACATCAAGCAAAAAATATATAAAAAATTCGCCGTTTTCCATCTCCATACAATTTATAATACACTTGAGCAACCTCCCTTTAAAAAAACGGGAAAAAGAGCATCTCTTCTTTTTTTTTTTAGTTTAGTTTAGTTTAGAAAAGCGGAGCCTCCTTCTTCTTTAATAATAACCCCTCTCTTCCCTTTCTCTTTTCTCTCTTCTTTTTTTTGCTCCCGAAAAAAGAGCAAAAAGTATGTATATGTATATATATATATATAGAAAATAGAAATATAGGAGGACGGGGGAAAAAAGAAAAAGGAAGGAAGGAAGGACGGAAAAATCAAGAAAAGACCGGAAAAAGTGCATAGAAGAAGAAGAAGCAAAAAAAGAAAAGGAGAGACTCATTTAATGGGTAAAAAAATAGGAAAAAATGAAAAAAAAACGGACGGACGGTTGAATGAATTTGGATAATGAATAGAATAGGGAGAAGAAGAAGAATCAGTCAGCAAACTAAATAAAATGACTTTTTTCTGAGAGTGTGGGCGGTGGAAAATGCGCGGGGAAAAATGGAGGGAAAGGGGCAAGCTGGAAATTTTGAGAATTAGGGAAAATTAGGGGGAACCTTTTTTGAAACTTGAACAATATTCTACATATAGGTCAACTTTCTACGTCAAAAATGGATATTTCTCACTTATAAAAGCGAAATTACTGAAAATTTGGCGTGACATCAAGTGTTTCGATGTGTGCAAACACCGCTTAGTTTTTTTCAAAAAAAATCAAGAGAAAGGATCACATAAAAAGTATAACAGTTGGGAAGATTTTCTCCAAATAAATATTGGCACAAAAATAGAAAATTAATTGACTTTTACAACGACACTCCGGCTTGCCCGCTGTTTAGCGCAACACGAGAATATTTTCATTTTTCGTTTTTTTTCACTGGGTTTTCATGTTTCCGGGGAAAATCAGTGGATTTCAGTCAAAAGTTTAACTTTTAGATGTTCTACAATGCTGAAATTATCGCTTCCAAGAAAATCCGAGGATTATCGAAGAAATGTGGGTTTTTTTCTAGAGAAACACTGTTTCGATTGAAATTTTTGAATTTCTGATTTTCAGCATGAAATATTAATGGACAATTGGATTTCAATGTCAATAACGTGGAAAATTTGGAGGATTTCAGATATCTCGAGGATTTAGATTGCGATTTTCGATTATTTTTGGGTGATTTGAAAAATAGAAGCAATTCGTGAGTTTTTTGAGGAGGGATTTCGGAAAAATTGAAATAATTCTGTAAAATTCGAAAAATATATGAAAAAAATCTGTAAAATTTGAAAAAAGTTAGGCTAACTCATCAAAATCTAGGCCCAAAAATCTAGTTTGAGAAGATCAGATTCTGATTATTTATTCGAAAAGGGTGTTTCTGAAACCAGCCTTATCATGATTGTGAATCAAAAATCACTGAAATGAATATAAGAACTTGAGAAAATACTTCTGAACACTTTTTGTACATTTCAATAAATGACAAATAATTTTCCAAATGCCATTTTTGAAGGAAAGGATGACTTCAATTTAAAAAATGTCAAAATTATCAGAAAAAATCTGGGTTGTCAGAGATGGTACTCAAAAGTTTAACTGAATTCTAATTTTTTCAGAATCTGTAGAAAATTAGGGAACCCAACATTCAGAAATAACAAACATTTTCAGAAAAACAATTTTTGAAAAATATTTCTGAAAATTTTTTTTCAAGATTTTTGTAGGTAGGTTTTTAAAGCAAAATGCTGTTCTTGAAAATTTCCTAATCAAATAATTTTGAGAAAACAGGTTTTGGTTAAAAAATGGGGTTAAATCTAAAATTCAGCTCGGAAAGTTCTAGATCTTCAAAGATTCTCAAAATTCAAGATAGGTTCCTTCCTTCTTAGGTTGAAAAACATCTCCAAAAAATGTCAAAAAATTTCAATTCCAAAAAAAAAAACGCGACGAACCCGTCGGATCAGAGCCACCCACTCAAAAACAATGAGGCGCAAAATTTTGGTCGACAAAAATATTCCATGCATTTATTCGCACTCGAAATTTTTTCTCTCCATTTTCATTTTCTAAACGAGAAAATGAAAATGAAAATTGGGCCGAAAAAAAGGAAGGAAGACAAATTTGTTGGGAAAATTTCTGGGAAGAAAAAAAAAATGGATATACTTTCTTTTTTTGGGCTGCGACTGGGTAGGATTATTCGAATAAAGTGGTATCAAGTTTCACCCAAACAAAACAGAAAAAAGTTTTTTTCCACGCAAAAAAAACTTGCCTTTAGTGTTGCTTTGCTCCCTTTCCTCCCCCCACAACGCCAAAAGCTGAACCCAAAGAAAATCGATACATTTTTGCATGCGCGGAAAAAAAGCAAAAAAAAAAACGAGAGCAAAAAAAGGCGCGGACGGAGAAAAGTAAGTAGTGTCCTGTCCACACACAACAAAAAAGTAGATCAAATTTCAGGCACAGCAAAAAATGCGGGGAGAAAAAGAAAGTGTGAAAATTTTTTTGACAAAATCTGAGGACCTAAAAAAATTTGAATGAGATTCAAAAAAATTAGATTTTTATTTTAGACTATACAAAATTTAATTTGAAGTTTCGAAAAATCAAAAGCCCAGCAAAATTAATTTCTAGGTTACAAAAAGTTTATTGAATTTGAGGGAAATTTTTTATTTTCATCTTTAATCGAAAAAAAATCCGAGTTAGTGAAAAAATGATGAAAAAAAGAAGAAGAAGAAGAAGTAAACAAATTTGATATTCTGGAATTTTTTGCTTAGCGCTGAAAAAAAGCGTGCAAAAAATGAAGAAAATCGAGAAATTTGTAGTTGTATCAAAAAAATAGATGAATTTGGAATTATTAGAATATTTTTCCGGGAGCTCACCCTATTTTTTCTAACAAAATTTCCAAAAAGAAGTGTGTGCAACATCATCAAATAAGAAAAAAATCGAGACTGAATTTTTCGTTGCTGAAAAAACTCTGTGGCAAGAATTTCAATTAATTAAAAGATGAAATGGTAGGTCACGAGCTCGAAATTAAAAAACAGAAAAACTTTCTATTTTTGGCTCAACAAGGGTACAGTACTTCGTCCCGTGAGATTGAATTTTTTTCTAATTTGAAAACAAGTTAAATTTAGAATTGTCTAGGTTTTTCAAGAAATTTATAGATCAGAAATAGAATTTTGAAAAAAAAAATTTGAATTTCACAAATTTGATCTAATTTTAAAAAAAAATCCTCATAAATTAGGACATTTGAAGAAAACTTATGTGATCAACCACTAAAAGTTGTTGCGCTGATTTCTTTTGATCTACATATTCGAAAATTTGAATTCAATAAGCTTCTACTTGCTTAATTTAGAAAAATTTGAGTTACTTCTCACACTTTCTGACAAGGTTTATTTTAGTAGTCAGAACTTTTTGATCTTCCACAAAAAATTTGGAGTCTAGCGATATGGAATGGTAATTACACCCGAATTTGATCTACTTTTTTCCGTAAAAATTATAGGTATTCAGGTAGATCAAATAAAAAAAACGAATAAAACAAAAAATGATTGAATTGGATAGGCTTCTTCTTCTCCTCCTTCTCCATCTTCTCATTTCTGCTTCTTCTAAAAAAACGGCAAAAAAAGCGCGTGTGAGTGAGGAAAAAACGGAGCAAGAGCAAGCATCCATCCATCCATCCATCCATCCATCTAAAACCAAGCAGCAGCCAGCCAGCCAAACTGACTGACTATATCGACTAAAAATACTACTACTTTTTCTTTTTCTCCTTATTCGCCTCTTTTCTCTTGCTTTTCCCCCTTTTTTCTATTGATTTTCAGACAGAAAAAGAAAAAGCTCTCTCTCTTTTCTATTTCTTTTTCTCATTTTTCCACCTTCTTTTTCTTTTTTTCCTTCTATTATCCTAGTCTGCATAAGTAATGAGAAAAAACCCGCATTTTTCGGGAAAAAAATGCACAAAAAATGGAGAGATATGGATTACTGTGGATATACGGTAACCTAAAATTAATGAAAAATTAAATATAATCGAAGAATGGAAAATATCGATTTGGATTACTGTAGAAAATTAAATAAACAACAACTATTGGAAACAATTAACCTGCACTTACAAATAATTGTAGATTTGGAAATACAGTAAGAATGGATTACTGTTGAGATACAGTAACCCATTTGAAACTAATGAAATGAAAAGCTGAAAAATATAGATAAGGATTACTGTAGATACAGTGACCCTAATATCCAATACATTTTCAAGAAAAATAGAATTTACAGTACTCTGAACTTTGAATCTTGAAACTAAAAACTTAGATTACTGTAGACACACTTAAACTACCGTAACCCAGACGTTGACTTTTCCAAAAGATTACTGAAGTGAGTTTATCGAAGGCTACAGTACTCCATCTGAATTTTCAACAACTACAGTAGCGCAAGTTGAATATATTTCTCCCCAAAAACTTTGGTCTTTTTAGAAAATGGGAAAATACAGTAACCAAGGCAATTCTCGTTTCTATGAAATGAATTTTTGAACACAAAAAAATGTTCGAAAAAAGTGCAAAAAGTTTAAAAAAATTTCATAACAAAGAATTACGATTAATATTAAAATTAACAGTTGTCAAATTGATATTTGATCTTGAAAGTCTTCGACTTCGCCAACGAGAACTATTGAAAATCTCTTCAGCAACACTTGCACTTCTACAAAATATTTATGTGTACAGTAATTTTCGGTAGAGACTTGGGTTTTCGACTTTCAAAATTTACATCGAAATTTTTTATCTAATAGTTTCCATACTTCCTGAATCACCTCAATGTCTAAAATGCTAACCTTGCAGTTTTAGGTAATCCACTAAATGAAATACTTCTTCTCGAATTTGCTCTTGGTTCCTTCAACTCTTCCAAACTTTTCGCAAAAATATATATTTTATTCTCTTGAAACTCTGAATGTTTTTTCGAATATGGATCATCAATAATTTCCCATTCATACATCATTTTCATCAAATTCGTCACATTTTCTCGAGTTATATTTCGACTTGGAATAAGTTTTCGAATTTCGATCATCAGAAAATCAATGGCATCTCGACCGTAGAAACTATTCTTTATCGATTTTCGCACAAGATTTTTCTGGTTCGTTTTCAGAATCATATTTTCACGAAAATGACATGTTATTTGATCAAACTAAATATATATTTTTGAAATATTGATTGATTCTAAAAATAATGTGTTACTCACAATTTTAGTTGCCAAAAATTGTTCATCGTTATTTGAAGTTGAAGTTGAAGAAGAGGACAAATTGATTTCCATTCAAAAAATAAACAATTTTCGGGTCATAAAAAAGGAGCCAAAGAAAAATACAAAAATATTTATTGATAGAGAGGAAAAAAGAAGAAGAATGTTTTGATTTTGAGAGGGAAAATGTGAAAATATAACATTTTTCGGCTGAATCATAAATTTGTTGGTGAAACGTAGACATATTTTTTGAATGAAAAACTTTGATCAATTTTTGGGGTCAAAAAATAAATTTTTTTTAAATTTTTCTAGGAATCGACATGCCACGCCAGAATTCTGCGAAAAAAGTTTAGTGGTTCCTAATTTATATAATATTTGATTCGAAAATTTTGAACTATTTTTTAAAGAAAAAATAGAAATTAAACACTGATCCAAATTGCCACGTCATAGTTCAAGCTAAAAACTTTATATTTCACTTAATTTTCCATAGATCTTCTTTCAATATTGAGTCATCTAATAGTTTTGTTGATCAAACATTTGTGAACAACTTGATCTTTCTCCAAAACTCACTTTCTCCAAAACTCACAATACTATGATTATCCTCAAGAAGTATCGGATCCAGCCTATTTTGAAATGTTGGATGATAATGGATATGGAGTTGCTGGAAGTTACGATGATAATAATATTAATTATTTCAATTATTGATGTTTTTTATTCTTTGCAGGTTTACTGTAAATCGATAAATCTTTTGGTATCAGAATAATTCAGCTAATAAACCACGAGAAAATATTTTTCTTTAAATTTAAAATCATGTGCAAAAATAGAACTTTATGAATAACTTGAAAATGTTGCATTAACACGTGTAATGTTAAAACCCAGAGCATTTATTCTTTGTTTTCTTTCTCTGTCATATTCATAAACCCATAAACAATCTCCTTCCAATCCTTTTGCCAATGTCCATTCTGAATCAAATTCCAAATAATGTTTCTGTGAGTTTGCAATTATCTCACATTGTACAAATGAATCACGTCTACCAAAAAAATAACCAAAAAATCCAATTTTCTCTCGAAGACCCGAAATCACATTTATTATTTTGTATGATTTCTGAAGATTTTGGCGAAAAATTCTCAATGAAATATCATCAAGATTCGATAATTGTTCACCATAACATGTTTGATATTTGAAGGTTTTTGTTGGCTCCCAAAAACCAGTGAAATAATTATCAATTGCTTCGTATTCATTAGAATAACTCGGTGTTTTCGGAACAAATTTGGACAAACATTCCCAACTTAAAATTGTTACTTTCCGACGAAGTGTAAATATTTTATATCGCAAATTAATTCTCCAAAGTTTGGTGAAATATCTGACAACAAGTTCAACTTTATAATCATCGAATCCGTCTTCTTTCATAGAAAATTCGAGAATCTTTGGTTTCACATTATAAATCGGATGTTTGCTGAGGTAATAATTCACCAAAGTATAAGAATCAAGCATATTTCCTTCACAATCATAATATGATAAATTCCAAGCGCATTCGACTAAAATATCATAGCACATTTGTTTTTTGATACACTCGAAAATCCGATCGAGCAATTCTTGAGCGCTTATTCGCGGCTCATATTTTCCCAATCGAATTTCTTCGAATTCTGAGCTGGTTGCTATAACTTCTGAGATGAAAATAAAAATCAATATCAAGATTAACGGAACGAAACGCATCTTTGAAGCAAAAATGAACATTTCGATACTTGGCTGGAGATAATAAAATCTGGGAAAATGTTTTTTTTTTGAAAATGAAAATCGTTTGAAAATTTTATTAAAACAAATGATTTTACACGAATTCGAATTTCTTTCAACTCAAAGGTTTGATAGAAATGAGTTTTGCTACAAATTTCACAATTTTTGTGGCAAATGGAGCCGCAAATCCAATGACCAAACTACAAACAAAATCCACCAAGGCTCGAATTGAACGATTTGATTGAAGAAATGAAATTCCTCGAAGGTCAATTACAAGTTTTCATCATCTTCTCTCTTTTTTATCATAGCTAAATAAAGACAAGACAAAGTTCAGATTCCTAAATACTTATCATAACTAACTCTCTTTTTTGTTAGGTACAATGCAATGTCAAAAAAAAAAGAACTGATCGAGAGAATGAGAAAGAGCACGGTATATTGAAGAGAAATCAGGAGAAATAGAGATAAAACCTATAGATTTGTGTTGAGAGAAATGGAAAAAAAGAAAGATAGCAAAAGGTGTCCTCTTATTCTTCTTATGTTTTCTTTGTTTCTTTTCTTCTCCCCGTCTGGGAGACCATTTTTTGCATTGTTTTTTGTCTCAAATTAATTTAGCAATAATTGATTGTTGCAAGATTTTTTGATTTTTCTAAATTTGCAATTATTTTTGTTTTTTTTTTGTTGAAAAACAATGCTAATAGTTTTGCACTTTTATCATTTTTGCAACAAAAACTCAGTTTTGAGAAGATTTTTTTATTTGAAGAATATTGGAAAATTTTTGATTTTTTGTAGCCTAGAAAAAAAACAGGTAATGCTTTTTCTTACAAAGTATTAATTTGAACATTGAATATATTTTTAATATTTTCAAACCTGAAATTGTTTAGTTTTCCAATTAAAACTTCAATTGAAAATTTTTTAAACCTATAAAAATTAATAAATTTGTTGAAACGTACATTTCTCGAGTTCAAAAAAAATTCAAAGCATTCATTTCTTCTCTTGTTCTTCATCAAACTGTAATCCACAGTTCCATATTCAAAAAAAAACTCCATAAAATTCTTATCTCTCCCAGAATTCTAAGTATTTCTAGTTTAATCTTTTGCGGAAAATTCTCATTTTTTTCGAAATGAAAAAAAAATCAATTTTATTTGCCCTTATTGTTTCAAAATGTCACGTGTAAATAAATATTTTTCTTAAAAACAAAAAAAATCTGACGTCATTCTCCCTCCGGTTTTCTTTTGATTTTTTATTCAAAAATAAATTGATAATCAAAAAGTTCACCCCCCCCCCCCGTCTCCCCGAGGGGAGGCCCATAAAAATCGTAAAAAATAACTACCTCCCTGTCAAATCGCCATAAAAAGTTTGGGGGAAAATCGTAGACCTGTCAATCCCCCCTGGGCAATTTTTCGATCAAAATCAGTCAGCATTTTTTATTTCTTATCACGGAAAAATTCTGATAACTGAACCAATCGGCTTTTTTTATTATACATACATACATATATGTTTAGTTTTGATTTTTTCTCTACGATGATAATTTTTTGTTGATAACCCGAGGGTTTTCCAGAAATGGATTCGAATTTTTTTGGTAATGATGTTTCGATGAGCGATCCGTTTTTGTCATTGGAGACAAACTTGGATGAGTTAGCCAGTAGGTTTTTATTTTAGTATTAATTAGTTTTTATTTTTCGATTAGGGAAATATAAAACTTTAGAGAGGGTGTAAAATGATAAACTGAAAACTCACAATTTACAATGTACTTTCCAGCCGATTTTTTGGTGAACGAACGAATGGATTTTGATCATAGCTGGCAGCAGCCTGGACCATCGCATCAAAATCGTCCCGAACAGCTTCAGAATCAACAGACTGTTCAACAGAATTCAGATGAAAGGCCTGTAAATCAACATAGTCCACCGCAAGAATATTATGATCCAGAGGGGTGAGTTATAAATAAAAGAGATTTTCTAATGGATTTTGAAAAATATAACTATAGTTTCCTCTCAGAATTTGGGTAAACAGTTTGAAGTAATTAATTTAACAGAATATTTTCAAAATACGACTAGCATTAAATTACAAAAATAAAGAAAAATCGGAACGGAAAATTTCTTTTTTTTCAAAAAAGAAACTTCCAAAATTAAAAAAAAAACATTTAGCCACGGGCGAAAAAATCAAACATTTTTCTTCATTGCGGACTATTCAGATTTTAATTTGATCTACCTAAAAATCAGGGCGCTAAAAAATCATTTTGTTGTATTTTCCTTTCATTTTCACTTTTTTGTCGATTCTCAAACGAGAGATAATATGAATCGAGGAGTGATTAGAGCTGACTCTGGAGGGATTCCCATAAGGTACACTGTAGGGTACATGACACGCCCCTTTTCCCCTAAAAGTCCGCAGTGAAAAAAGTGAGCCTTTTCACAGCTGCAAAAACCGATTGTGCGCCAGCAATGTCTCCTGCACTCTTCTCTCTCGCCCTCCACGGGCGTGTGTGTTTGTCGGCGTCTCTATTGGCGCACACACTCTCTCGCCGAAATTTTTTTTTTAAATTTTTTCTCGAATTTTTTAAAAAAAGCTGAAGTTAGCGGAAGTTTCAACAAATGAATCGTACATGAGAAGATAGAGGAGAATGAGACGAAGACAGAGAAATATAATTTGCTGAGTGAAAAAATTTATTAGGCGTGAAAAACGTGAGATTTTGAAGTACCCTCACAAAAAAGATATTTTTGAAATATTGAAGCAAAACTTTCAAATTTTTTGTATGAAATAAGATGTTTCATATACTTATGTTGCAAAAAGAAAGAAGAACTTCTTACCGGACAATGAATTTGTACTGTTAGACGAGAGAATAACCAGCCTTTGTCTCAAAAATTTCAAAGAACCGATGTTTTTCGGGAAAAATTTCAACAGTGATTTGAATAATTACAAATATGGCTTACAATTTCATGATAAAATCATGTTTTATTTTCGCTGAGATGTTTCTGAAGCTTTAGAAGCAGGATCTCTTCTAACAATCAGAATACCACATTAATCATCGAAATTTGAAGTTCTATCCCACAGCTCCTAATTTTGCGGCACTTTTTGATCGAAATTTGAAGAAAATCAACAAAGCTCAAGTTGAAAGCAGCAAAAATTTATTAAAAATCTGTTATTTGAATAGTATTATTAACTCCACTTCGTTCATGATCGAAACCGTTGATTCCACTTGGTTGACGTTCGCAATACCTGAAAACAAAATTGCTTGTTTGAATTAAACAGTTTTGAATCATGGACATATGAAATATTAGTTCTTATTAAAATAAAATGCGATGAAAATGAAAATATAATTTTACTTTTCGAAAATGAACGGTAGAAATAATATTAGAACATGTATCTTGATATAGTTTTTGCTGCTGAGAAAGATAGACTAAGTCTTCATACTCCCCCGTGCCTCTATCATGGTGAAATAACGTCAAAATGACGGAAACATTGAATTTTCATTATTTCTTCAAGTGATTTTACTATTTTATAAAAATCAATCAAAAATTGGAATTACCTTCAATAAAATCTTCCATAGAATCCTAAAACTCTTTTCGTGAGGCTCTCCACGTGAATTCCTTTGTGAATTTCTGGTCAGGTTGGCAATCAATTGGATTCGTTCATCGAAATAATTTTTGTTTAGCACTCTCCGACATCTTCATGTTTCCGTCAACTCGTATCACGCTCATCTAAATATAAAATCATGATTTTTTGATAAATTTAGATACGAATAACTCACTTTTCAACAAGAAAAATATTGATTCGCCGACCTCGAGAAATGCGTCTCTAATGCATCGCATCTCACTCAAAATCATCGGAAATTCATCTCCAACCAATTGTATATTCATTCCAACTCACAAAAATTCCAACTCGATCAATTCCAGAATAAATAAAATTTTCTTCGAAAAAAATGGACTTCATAAAAACAACTTTAGCATCCGTCAGCCCCATTTTCATAACTCGATCCAAACATAATAAAATTCTCCTTTAAATTCTCTACAAACGATAGTCTGTCCGAATATGTGAAACTTCCTGAAAAACTAACAAAAAAATAAAAAAGAAGAAAAAAATTAATTTTCTGATGGAAAAAAACAAAAAAAAGAAAATTTTTTTCTCGTGCAAAAACCGAAAACGCGTCAAGTGCTGGCGCGTTTCGCGCGATCATTCAGTTTTTGCAGCTGTGCGCTTTTTTTCTTGTTTTTTTCGCCCGTGTTTAGCGGGTAGCAAACGTGATGAGACCCAGTTGTGTGTTCTTATGCGCCTTGAAACAAGTACAAAAATATATTTGTTTCTTTTTTTTTTCGAAAAACACTTTCAAATTGTCTTCCTTGTTTTCATTCTTGCGAATAGATGGTTATTGTAATAATAAAATGTGTGAGTTTACTTTTAAAAAACAACGCTTCCGTAATTTCTTTTTTCAACTAGAAGTCACATGAATCATCATGCAAATCATGTGAATATTCATAATAAACACAAACAACTCCCAGTTTTGCGTGCTTTGGGGTCATGATCAAACATATGTGATTAGTATTTAGATAAGAGCCGTTTAACTATCAAAAAAACTGATATTCAAAAAAATCAAAGACCGAGAGGAAATCAAAAGTTCCATATTTTTGCAGACCGCGGGATGTTAACACGATTTCGTCACTGTTGACCAGGTCGCACGATGATTATTTTTCACGATTTTCGCCGCCAAATTTCGATCTACATGAGCCGTCTTCTTCCATAGCTTCAAAACAACCATTGATGAGTAATGGGCCAGCAAGAATGTTATCTGGATTAACAGGAAATGAGGCATATTCTCCATCAGATGCTTATCGACCAATGTCATTAGCTCAACAATTAGCAGCTCCCGCAATGACACCAACACAAAATAATTTATATATAAATGTTGTTGAACAAAAACCAACTCATTCAATGTTAATGAATCAACAAATGTTGTCACCGCCACATCAATCAATTGAAATGCAAAATCTACAATCTCCGCCATATCATCAACAAGATTTCTTCTCATCTCCGCCACATTATAATTTCAATTCAAATAATCATGATAATTCAGCAATTTATAATAGTCCACCACAAACATCTAGAATGACACCAAGTAGTAGTAAAGAGAAAAAACTGAATATTGAAGAAAAACCAACGAATACAAAAGAGGAATTATTGAGAATACTGGTGAATATGTCACCAAGTGCTGTTGAAAAATTGAAAAAGAAAAAAGAACCAAGTTCTGGGGGAGGAGGAGGAATGATAGCATCGCCAACACCAACTGGACCACCGCCAAATAATTCGAGCGGAAAAATGAATGGACATCGTATTGTAGAAAATAATGAAGAAGAAGATGATGATGATAGTGATTCGGGAGAAATGAATTTGACACCCGTCAGAAGAGGTTCGTACAATTTTTCACTGGAAATACCTTAAAAACTGCCACGTCATAGCTTGGTCTAGAACTTGCTGAAAATTTAAAAAAAAAAATTATCTAGATATTTCATTTCTTCAAAAACATCAATGATCAAGAGAAAACCTTATCTAGAAACTATGATTATTTTTGAAGAAAAAAGGCAGAGCAAAAAGTCGAATCAGGAAGTTTTCCGGAGTTTTTTTTTCGAGAAATGATTTTGAAAATTTTCCACGAAAATTAAGAAATAGCCACGTATTTTTTCACGTTTTCTCTTCATTTCAATCAAAAATGTAATCATTTCTCAAATTTTTAGGACCGAAAACCGAACGTCGAACAGCTCACAATTTAATCGAGAAAAAATATCGGTGCTCAATTAATGATCGAATACAACATCTGAAAACAATATTGGCTGGAGATGAAGCTAAACTATCAAAATCGGCAACTCTTCGGAAAGCAATTGAACATATCAGTCAACTACAATCCGAAAATAATGCGCTGAAAAATGAGGTGGAGAAATTGAGAAATGTTTTGAGTTCGCATGGATTGCCTGTGAGTTTTTCAATGGGGATTTACCAAATTCCAGTCAGAAATTAAAATTGAATTAATATTTTGGCACTAGAAATCCACGTGGCAATCAAGTGTTACAAATTAGAATTTTGGTAGCTAATTTCCACATTTAAAAAACTTTGAAAAATTTTAGCGATTTGAAAAATAATTCCCTTAAAAATGAATATTTTTACAGTACCCTCCACCTGAACCAGTTCGATATCAATCTCCTGATTATTCAATGCAATCACCAATCGAATCTTCACCTTCGCCACCACGAAACGAGAAAAAACGACGAATTCAACAACACCATCAAATGGCGAATGGTGGGAGTGAGAGGGTGACCCTATTCGCCATGTTGATGGCTGTTCTCATCTTCAATCCGTTAGGGTTAACCCTATTCTCTTAATTTTTTGATAATAATTTCTATTTATTTGCAGGTTCCTAGCAAGTGGTGTTTTGGCGACTGGCGCTTCAACGGTTGATCGAAAAATCCCGGTTGCGTCGCCTTTTGAACATGGAAGAATTTTGGATGACTCACAGATAATTGAACCCGAACAATGGCATAATAGTATAATTCGACCGCTTTTTGTGTGGACCATCAATATTTTTGTGGTTGTTTGTGTTTTGATGAGATTGTTGGTTTATGGAGAACCGGTGCAGGATTTTAAATCGGGATCTTGGAGTAATTTTGTGAAGACAAGAGAGCAGGCGAGAGAAGAGATTGTGGCGGGAAATTTGAGAGAGGCGCAGAGACAGTTTTGTGAATGTTTGGTGGTGAGTTAGAAATTAAACAAAAGTCCTTTATGTAGTTTTCCAAATTCAGCTTTTCAAATATTTTATCAAAAATCTTCAAATTTTTAATTTTCCACATCAACATTTTATAAATATAACCTTTACAAATTTAATTTTCAAGAAAAATTGGATAAATTTTAACAGCCACAGTACTTTCCAGTTACAGTGTGCAAAATCTGGTATGAAAAGTATAGTTTTGATCTACCGTAATCCAGTTCTTTTTACAGTAAACCTGAATACAGTTGAGTTACAATTTTTCCCAAAAACGTTTTTTTTCTTCAGATTCTTGACCGACCGCTTCCAAGTCCAGGAATCGAAGCAACAATTTCAGTAATCTGGGAATGTATTCGACATCTTCTAAATTGGCTTTGGATTGGTCGATGGATGTCTCGAAGAAGAAGATCAACATCAACTCCAGTTTCCGTAGTTTGTCGAAGTCATGCACAAACAGCTGTTCTTTACCATGAAATCAATCAAATTCATTTAATGGGAATTACTGAATATTCTGATGATTCAGATGAAGTTTATAATATATCTGGATTATATTTGGCATTATCAGCTGTGAATTTAGCTGAATCTGCTGGAGCATCATTAGATGGTTTACCTCGAAGTATTATGGCACAGATTTATATTGCTGCTTCGATTCGATGTCGATTGGCTTTGCCAAAATTGTTGGCCCCAGTTGTTTCCGGATATTTTTTGAGAAGAGCAAGAAGGCATATTCGAAGAGCTCCAGAACAAACAGTTTCACATTTATTGTGGTTATTCCATCCGGCAACACGGAAATATATGTCCGATGAAAAACGATTGAAATTTATTTTGGAATCTAAACAGAAACTCAGGTTTGGATCACTGGTTGAAGATGATCTCAGTGAGTTTTTTTTTTGGTTCCGAAATTCAATAATAATTCTGAAAAGCCAAGCCAGTTCCAAAACAATTTAATTTTTAATTTCATATTGGATTCACAAAAAAGATTTTGACAAATCCTAAAACTTTTTATTTTCCAGGTTCTCCATTATCTCGACTTCGCGCAACTCTCAAAATCCATCTTCTCACAAAACTAGTCACCGAATTAGTTGGCGGCGATGAAATTCTTCAAAATTCTCCTCCAACAACAGATATGATTAATTTAACTGAAGAAGAAGTTGATATTGTTGATATTTCGCGACTTTTAGTATCAATTTCAACACAATGTATAATTGCAACAAATGGAAAAGATGAATCAACAAAGTTTGGAAATTGGCTAAATCGAAATGGTGATGCTTGTTGTACTTGGTGGACACATGTTTTAACATGTGGAATTTATTGGAGAAATGGAAAAAATGATTTGGCTAGAAAACATTATTCATTAATCAGAAAATGTCCAGATGTTATTTTAAAAGAGTAAGCATTAATTATCATTATTGATTAGTTAATTAATTTTTTGCAGTGCTCTTGGCCTCGCTGTTGGTCATGCTCTTTGTGCTCGAAAAATCTGCATCGAAGATCGTGAATCTTCGAAAGTTAGCCAATTTGTTTGTATGCACACGAAAAAATCATTGGAATCTTTGAGATTGTATTCGGTTTCAAGAACACCTGGAATTGTGAATGCTATTCAGGTTGGTATTGATTTTTTAGTGGAAAATTGTGATAAATCGGAAAACTACGATGCTCCGCGTTCACAGCTTGAAAAAGGGACCACGTGAACGTGGAGCATCGTTTAAAATTTGTAAGATTATTTTTCATTTAAAAAAACATGATTTTTGGTTTCAAACGATACTCCACGACGGGGTCATTTTTCGTTTGGAACAAGGCTGATACAAATTTTCATTTGATATTCTCCACAAAAAATAAAAATTTCAGTTGGAACAAAATCTGAAAAATCTCAATTTCCATATCGAAAAATTCCAATTTTCAACCAAAATTCTACTTTTTTAATTCCAGGAAGGAGTCCGTCGAATGGCCTACGAATGGATAATGAGTTCACTTCTGGATGCATGGCGAACAAATCTTTTCACATCAAAACCATATTGGATTCAAACATTCAAAGGACATTCAATATTTTCAACACTTTATCAAGAAGCTTATAATCATTATTCTCTAATTCATGGAAATCGAGGTGATTGTTGGCGACTTTTTGTATATGAATTGACTTGTCGAATGTTGAATGGTGCAAATCCTCAAGCAACTTGGTCTGGAATTCGACGAGTTCGAACAACTCGAATGAATGCGGTTAGAGGGAGAGTTTCTATGAAAAGATCATCTCAGCCTGATGCTTTTCATCTTCATACACTTTGTAAATTACATTCCAATTTGGATTTGTGAGCCATTGTTGTTATCTTGTTATTACTGTAATTTAAAAATGAAAAATATTTTTTATCAAAAAAAACTTTTTGAAAAATCAATTTCCATATGTTTTCTGCGAAATTTCAAATTCTATTTATTTTTTAATTTCTTTTTCTCAAAAAAAAAAACACCCAGAAATCCGGTCGATTAGGAAAGACACACCTATATTTGGGCAGGTAATGCAAGAAAAAAACAACAAAAGTGCACCACTTTTTTGATTGTTCAAATATTTGTACTTGAATTGAATTTGATCCCCACATTCTTCTACTTTTCTACATAAAATATTTCCTTTTTCATTCTCACTCTTATTCAGATTTTTTCTTGACATTTTCGAATTTTCAATCATGTAATTTTAGGTTTTGTTGAGAAATGAGAATTGAGAATTAGCCAGCTATTCATATTTTATTCATTTTTATTTTCTGAGTATGAGATTTCTTCGGTTTCGATTTTTTATTTTACAAAAAATATAGCAACAAATTCGACCTTCAGAAAAACTTTATCAGTTCATTTTTGTGAACACTTATAAGAAGATTTTCTCACAAATTATTTCCTCTTCAAAATTTTTCACGTCATTCTTTATGTTAGTTGATCAAACTTCGGTTTCAGAAAAAAACATTTTTGAGTATATCGAATTTCAATTTTCATTTGAGTTGGATGTAGATCAAATGTTCGGGTTTCTCATTTTAAACGTGAACGTGGCACTTTAAAATTTTCGGAACTTTATAATTTAATTTCACAAAAATGTTTTAATCCAATTTTCAAAATTGAGAACACGAATGTTTGTCATAAATTATTTACCAAATGTTTTCCCATCAAAATAATTAAATCCAAAAAAATTTCGAAACTTTTTCCTTTTTTGGATTAAAATGAAGCCAGCAATTTTCAATTATGACGCAATTTTTTCTGAATTCTTTGTGATCATTCAGAATTCTGGAATTGTGAAATATTTTTATTTTTAGCATTCGAGTTTATAGTTCTGGCTATAATTCGAAAGCACTTCCGAATTGATTAGAAAATTCCAGAGAGGAGAAAAACACATATTTCTGGATAAAAGGAAATATGTGTGTTTTTGAGAATGAAATTTTATTAAATTATTTTCATTTTTTTTCAAATAAATTTCAAAATTAATATTTAAAAAAAGTTTCAGCGATTCTGAATTTTTTTTAATACTCTGAAGATCACACCGCAAATCAAATCTTTAGGAAACCGGGTTTATCGCTACCCGGAATATGGTTCTTGATTCTTTGTAAATCCAAATCTTCTCTTCTCCTGAATTTCCACCTCGAAAATCCCTCTGACCTTTCTCAATTTCAATTTCCAAATATCCCTCTTCGCTCTCTTTTTTTCCCTCTTCAGCTGAACAAATTATGTTTATACACTTATTATATCCATCCATTCCCTCTGTGGTCACCACATTTTGGTCATTTTGTTATTATTCGTGTTCCTTTTTCCTCCTCCTCTTTCCTGCTACTTTTATTATTATTAAAAATATAAATATAAATAATGACAAAGTGCGACACAGTGTATTTTTCTCTCACTCATTGAATATTTATTTATTATATGAGTAACGAAAGTATGAGTTTTGGGTCACTCGGGATAATCCCTTTTCCCCCCTTTAATATACAATTTTGGCACCTTTTTCCGGTTTTTCAAGTGTGACCACCCGCCTTTTTCTCAAGAGCTTCTGCTTCTAAATTAGATTTTTTCTCGGTTTTGGTTGGCTCAGTCTAGATCTTGAAGAAAGAAAAAATCAGATTAGAATTGAGATTTTTCTGATCGAGGCAAGTAATTCATTTTTTTCTGAAAAAATCCAAAAATAGTTCAATTAAATTTTTCTGCGTCTCTAATTTTTCAGCGAAAAATCAAATTCAACAAAATCTTCTCTTTTTTTTTCATTTTTGTTCACCAAAAGAAATTTTAGTGTTGATGATTGACGACAAAGGATCAACTTTTCTTCTTCTTTTTTTTCACATAGTTTAACGCGTTCCGACAAACATATACTATGTTTTTTGTTTAAAGACATTTTTTCGTATTTTTCTTGATGAATTGAGTTGGCTGAAAATTTCGGAAGAAGAAGAGATCAGATTTTTTGATTCTCTGAAATATTTCAATTTCTGAAAAAGTTTTAGATTTCTCATATCATTTTTGAAAATAATACAGGAAAATGTATGTTTCAAATATTTTTGAAGGATTTTGAACAATTTGAAAATTTGATTGTTTTGTAATTCAGGTTTTCAAAATCATTTTCAATTTTTCCAAAAAAATTTCGCTTTTATTTCACATTTAACTATGTTCTTCCGGTTTTTAACAAACAAAATTGTTTCTTTTCTATCTTGAACTTTTTAATATAAAATCATGTGGCCTCGATTTAATATCGTACGGTACCACCTCTGATCAAACTAAACTATAAAAGCTAGGTTTAACATTAATTTTCAATAAAATTCCGCAACTTTCCCCAATTATGCTAATTTAACATTACTTCACTTCAAAACCAGATTCCTCATCAAATTCTTTCCTTAAAACTTCAAAAAAAAAAGTATCAAATTTTCGTATTTCCGTTATTTTTTCCCTTCTTCTTCTCATCTGACACATTTCCTTCTCTAATTAATTTCCAAAGGATCTCCGGCGCTAAAAATCTCCAATTTCCCTTCCATAAAAGTTTTTGCCTATTTTTGTTGTCTGTCACAAAAATTATTTCCTGTTTTTTTTTGTTGGAACAATGAGCTGAGCTTTTCAAAAAATATTGAAAAAAAAACTATGAATGAAAATGAAAATGAAAATTGTGAGCCAGATGTTCTCTTTTTCACATAAAAAAATAGAAAAAGATATAGAAAAATCCAAAAAAAAAAATAGTAGGAGGAGCTTAGATTGGTCTAAGCCACGCCCACTTTTTGTTAGTTTTCATTTATTTTTTTTGAGAATGTTTGCTGTTTCAGATTTTTTGTAAATTGTGCCAGAAGTCTTGAGAAGTTGTCTTGAAGCCTGTTTATTTTTTTTTCAAAAATGAAAATTGTGCCGGAAATCTTGTGATTTCTGATTTTTCGAAAAAATGTCTCGCTTTTGACTCGATTTCCTTTTTTTTTTCTTTTCCTTCCCCCAAAATTCGCACTTTTTCGAACATTTTTCGTAGGAATTTTAAATTTTTCTTCCGATTAGTAAAATATTATTAGTCAGCCCCGGAAGAAATTTCCCGATTTTTCCTGCAACCAAAAAAAGGAAGACACGAAAAAAAAGAAGAATCGAATTTCGTAGTTTTTTTGTTGTTCTTCAAGTAGCGGAAAATTCCAAACCCGAGAAATTCAAGGTTAGCCGAGGGTTTTTTGAATTGTTTCAACCTGCGAAAATTTTTGGGTAGATCAAATATTTATGAAAAAAATTGCAAATGATTTCTGGTAGATCAAAAAGTTCCCACAAATTGTATGTAGTTTGATGTGGTTTTGAAATAGGAGATTTCACAAAACGTCATTTTTTAGGCCTGGGAATTTTCCAGTTTATAGGTCATGAGAATTCAGATTAAATAGGGAAATTATATTGGTAGATCAAAAAATATTCAATTTTTGGTAGTTTATGTGATCATGAAAGTTTAGAACTTGAAATTTTATTGTTAGATAGAAAATTATAGCTTCTAAATTTCTGGAACCTCGAGGTTTGAAAATTTCAATATTTTGTAGCTCAGGAATTACAGAATCATAGTTTTTCTCCAATTTTTCAAAAATCCCTCCATTCATATTTTTCCAGGAACCTTTTCCGCCTATTTTCTGTATTTATTTATCAAATTATTTTTGTTCTTCCAATTCCTATTCCAATTCTTTTCTTTCTATTTATTATCAAATCTTTATCCGCTTCATTTATTTTTGACCATATAGATATTCTGCGTGTCCAAAAATAATTCTATTCTATTGTTTTTTATTCCAGTTCCCCCCGTTCAGAAATGCTATCAAATACCGACACATTTTTCATTGTTTTTCTCTCGATTTTATGCATTTTGGGTAGTGTTGATGGAATACGGTGTAAATGCACAAAAGAATCGGAAACTGTTAAATGTTATGAAGGAGTTTGTGAAACGGAATTGGGATGTGAGTTTATTTTTAAAGACACATCAGCCACTAGAAAAAACAGATTTCCCGCTTTTATTTTCAAATGACAAAAACAGCATGTGCGCTCTATTGCTTCGTTGTGTGCACACACTTTCGAAATTTCCGTCGGCTGAGCGATTTCAAAAACAATTATTTTGTTTTTTTCACTTTTGCCAGACTCAAAATTTTTTCTTGATTTTTATGAATTCCGATTACTTGAAAGATGTTATGAAAGAATAACAAACTCAATTTCTGTTCATTTCTAGTGGATTGTGTGTCTTTAAATTTGTGCGGGAAGAATACACAGTATTTCACAGACGCAGAGAAATTTTAATCTTTATATCCAAAAAATTGAGCTATAGTTTTTGCCAAAAATTGAATTTAAACCTTTTTGAGAAATTGAAAAACCCGTGCTCGCAACGAGAAGGCCGGACTGCAAATTTTGAATTTCTCTCGGAAAACTTGAACCTTCTTTCTCCTCTTACGTTAGCCGAAATCAGTCAACCAAACATCCTACTACTTACTTTTGATTTTCTTTTCAATTCTTCCCATTTCTATATTGAGAAAAAAAAGAAAAAGCTAAAAAAATTGAAAATGAAAAGTTATAAATTATTGAGATGAAAAATGAGTGAGTGACATGAAGAAAAACACTGGATTTATTTTTTGTTTTTTCTAATTTGTAATAGGCAAGGAAAGGGGGTCTAATTACTTTTTTGAGACTGTCTGGTGACCTTAGAAAGTGCAACACTTACTTAGTTACTTAGAGGAGTTATAAACAATTTGAGGATGATCGAAAGGAAAAAAAGGGAACAGGCCAAAAAATGAGGGGAGAATATAAACATTGCCACGTCATAAGTATTATTGGAAGTTCTTTTTGGGCTTCTTAGAAAATTGATCCCACAAAATTCTGGAAATATAGACTTCAAAATTAATTCAAAATTTTCAAATTAATTTCTGCTTCTCTTTTTTCCGAAAATTTTACGTTTCACGGTATTTTGAAAATAAAAACAATAATAAAAGAAATGATAAACGAACCCAATGAATTTTCAAATCTTTAACCCGGTAAACCCAATAAACCTTGGCTAACTCATAAATTTCTAATAAGCTCCATAAAAATAAAATTAAACTATAATTACAACTCTAAAACCTCTGTGTTTCTCTCGTTCTTCAGGTGTTTCGAATTGTTTTCCGTTTTTCATTGTTGTGTTCAAAATTATAACAAACAATAATTATTTATGTCCACAACCTTTTGTTATAATTATTTTTGTCGATTTTCGAGGCAACCAGGAACAAATTACATATTTTTTGAAAGCGGGGGAGCGGTCAAAAAATGTATTTTTAATTAATTTCCCGATCACTTCAAACATGAGCAATATAAAAAAATCCAAATGCTATTTTTTTCAGCTTGTCTAATGTTGGATCATCCTACAATGGGTCAACATTACACGTGTCATACACGTGGCATCGAAAATGGACATTGTCATACAAGGTACGGTAATCTAAGTAACTACAGTATCCCTGAGAAATCTACAGTAACCCAATTATTTTAGGCAATCAAAAAGTGGACTTCTTGTAAATATCTGTGGATGCAATGATCAAGATTTTTGTAATTATTCATTGTGGCCCGAAAAAAAGTGAGTGATTCAATTTTTATTTTTTATCTAGATTTTTCTGAAATCCAGAGAAAAAACCACAGTAACCTGAAAACTATCAAATTTCAATTATTTACCCGGAAATTTCCAGAATCCTTTTGGTTTCAAATATCATTTTTTTTCATATTTCTTCGTTTTTTTTAGCACAACTCACCATCATCACAGCAATAAACATCATCACCAACATCACAAAGAAGCAGCTCAATACAGCCACGAATCAACAAATTCAGCAGCCAATATTCCAGCCATTTCTCTAATTTCAGCCCTTCTTTTCTTTTCCTTGGTGTAATTTTGATCATTTTTCCCCAAATTCTCAATTTTCAAAACAAAAGGGTACTTTTTTACTAATTAATTAATTATGAAAATAATTTTTATTTTGCAGTGAATAAATTTTTTGAAAAAAAAATGGTGTAAAATTTAGAAATTTAGAAAAGTATTTACAATGTGAGATGCGGGAACTCCGTAAAAATCAGAATTTGGAAAAAGGAGAAAAATAGAAAAAGAGGAAATTTAGTTTCCACCAAAAGCGACTGAAAGTTCGTTGAATTGTTTAGTGAACCAGGCTTTCGCTTTTTCATAGGCCTGAAAAAGGGTATTTTTGGAAAAACAATTGATTTTTCCCGATTTTTCAGAGATCATAAGATTATATAAGTTTAAAAAATGTTCAAAAAGGGTTTTCATTTCACATTTTAGTTTCCTAATAAACAGTAAATCATCTTAAAGATTATCTTCAATTTTTAAGATATATTTTTCATTTTACACCTAAAAAACCCCCAGTTCTTGTCTTCAAAAACTCACTTCTTCAGCTTGCCAATCCTTAGCCTTTCTCGAAATCAATTCCTTGAATTTAACCCACATATCTTTCAATTTTTGCAATGCACGACATTTCCAATCACATTCATTTTCATTCAATAATTCACATTTAAGTGGTTCTTCTTGATTATCACAATCACTCAAAACTGGAATTTCGCTTTTCAAATATTTCAATTCGGTGCAATTTAGACGTGGATTTCCTTGAACATCGATTCCTTGCAAATCTGGGAATGATGCTTTGATGAGTGAAATCGAAGGAATCGATGGAATATCATTGCAGGTTAAAGCTGAAAATTTATATTTTGGGAAGCGGAAGAAAAAGATAAAATCACCTAAAAAGTGATAGTCTTTGAGTGGATCTGAATATGGAAGTGGGAACTTTTTGAGGCCAAGTCCATCACATCGAATTACAGGATCGTGATCAGATTGTTCACATTGGCAACCATCCAAACATGGAATTGTACGACAAGATGCTGGAAAATATCGATTAAAAGTTGTATTCTAAATTTCAAATTTTATGCTTGTTCCACTTGAAAATTGGCCCCATATTCGGTTTTCTTTTTTTTAAACCTTGTTCTATAACATGCCCTCAATCCATCAAGAATCAGATTGTTTTCAAAGTTTTTTTTCATATAAAAATTCCAGATTTTTCTAGCGGAACAGATTGTGTGTCAAAAACAATAGTGCAGTTATCTAACCTAGACACACTCACAAATTACTCATTTTAATACGGTAGATAAATAAATAAATATTTCGAGTGGCAAATATTTGAACTTTTTTAGAAATTAGGATGGGAAAATTACGAAATTCACGATTATTGTGGAAGAATTAAGGAATTTTTGAACAGTGATTTCCAGGATTCGATTTTTTTTACTTGAAAAATTTTAAATGGGTAACTTTAGATCCTAAACTTCAATCTATTTTCCCAAATATCCAAGGATCAAACTGAAGTTTTCAATAGAAAAATGAAGAAAATTCACATTTTGAATTTTTTGACAAATATAGAGAATATTATTTTAATTAGAAACAAGGTAAATTTGAGAGAGTATAGACAGTGAAATCAGTTTTCCGAACAAAAAATTTGAAAAAAAAGCTACCTTTCTGTATATACCCTCTCAATTTTATTAAAGAACCAAAAAAAACTCACCAAATCCGATAGCGGCAAAAACAACAAAAATCTTCAAATTCATGCTGTTCCTTCCTCTTCTCGTATTTTATTTCTGAAATGACCGAAACGGCATTTTGCTTTGGGTAAACATAAGAAAAAACGGGGCGAACTCAAACAATGGCGTTTTTGATTTGACATTTGATATGGATCAAGAAAAAAAGAACAATACATTATTCATGGAGCTGCCAGCAGCCAAAATATTTATTTATTTATATTCATACAAATAAATAAAAATATATTATTTATCGATTGATTTTGGGAGATATTTATTGGGGGAAAAAAGAGAAGGGAGAGAGGGGGATAAGATTTATGACACATAATATTTTTTGTTCATCTGGTATGGGCTGATGACGAATTTTTGAAAGCTTATGATTGTCACACACTGATTCTCTGATGAAACAAATATATGTTTTTTTAGTAGTTGTCGACCCCGCTAATAAAAAAAAATCTCATCATAAAAAAAATTCAGAACTCAACTCCTAAATGGAAAATTTCCAAAAATTAGAGCACTATAAGACTCTAACTAAATACCTCAAATTTTTTCAAACCAGAAAAGAATAGCGTTGTTCGGGAGTGTCGATTACAATAAGTATCTTGTTAAACGAATGATACTTTCAGACTAAACTGAATTTTCACTTTAAAAAACATATTGAAACGGCAGAAAATAATCGATGTCAAGGTTCAGAAAACACAAAGACAACAAAAAATTGTCTCTAGGCGGAAAAATACCGGTTCTTGAGACACGTCACCGTGACCTCCCCAAAACCCTCGGAAAAAATGACGGGTTTCCCAAAATTATTTCGTATTAAATTTGTTTTAAAAAATGCCAATTCCGAACAAACCAGGAGAGCCAGATTTCAAGCTAAAAGTGGAGCCAAGTGATAAACTTTCAATTGTATATAAGAAGGGGGAAAGTGTAACTGTTGATTTGAAGATTATAAATACGACAAATGAAAGGAACAGTTTTAAGGTTAGTCTAACTTGCGAAAATAAGTTTGAGAACTAGAAAATAGCAATTTCAGATAAAATGCACAGACAATGATGTGTTTTGTGTTCGCCCGCCTCTTGGATTTGTTCAAGCCAAAGAAACTGCGGTGATCAAAATCACTTTGAACTCGAGAGATGTTCCGGAGCCCAACAGACACTATTTTGCAATTTATCATATTGCTGCTTCTGATATGAGTATAGGTGAAAAACAAGTTTGGGATGCGAAGAGGATGAATGGCGTTTTACGACTACCCGTGCAGATTGAGGAATTGGAAAGTCCATCACCGAGTGAGAGTCAGAAATCAGAGGGAACAGAGAAAGAGAATAAAGAGCAAGAATTGAAAGTGGAGCAAAAGGATGAACCGAAATGAACTTTTTGATAGTCTTCAAAAGTACAGCATCAGGAGCACCTAGCGCTCGAGCGTAAATAAAAAACGAAAAAAAAAATAATGCTATGCCACCGTATGACGCGCCAAAGACGCACAATTGTTCGTTATTGGTCTCGACAGGAAAACCGTAGTTCATTCAAGGTGCATTGTTTTTCAAATTTGGTCTTGCTACAATTTGACATTTGTGTTTTTCTTTTGGACGTTTTTTCATTTTTTTGCCACAGCCGCTCAAATACATTGTGAGAGTAGAAATGCTGCGTAAAAACTGGTGCGCCCATTTACACGGTCCCTAGGGTAACGTATGAAAACGTGAAAATAGCATCAAAATCAGCTCATCGAGATCTAGGCGACTATGTTTTACTCACTTCGTATAACTACCTAGGAAAAAAGTTAGCTTCCAAGCGAGACCAAATAAAAAAATAAAAGTCATGTTCCTTTAAACACCGTATGAAAATTAACGTGTTTTCCTGGAATAACTAGGGTAATTCGACAAGTAAAAATAAGGCGAATACACCATTGAATTCCTCGTTTCATAACGAATATTAAGATATAAGTAACTTGATTCCTAGTGGCTTCTGAAAAAAGCAGATTTTCAGTTACGGTTTTGATGTATTAAAAAATCGGTGCGCCCATTTTGGAGAACTTCCCGGTATCGATAGCAGAACTTATATACATCAAAAAATTCGTCTTTTCGTGAACTATGCGACTATGTTTTGCGTGTTCAGTTTTCTTAGCAATTGAGCGCGTTAAAGACGCACAAAACGAAAAAAAACATTTTTCAGCGAAAAAGTTGTGCATTGTGACAGTGCAGTGTGTGCACAGTTCGCCAACCGTACTTCACCCAAACATTTCTACTCAGCATCCGCTGGCGTAGTCTAAGCGAACAAACGAGCGTAGCTAAGGCGGTGTATGACGCACCAAACGCTCGTTTGTACGCTTTAGTCTACGCTGAGGTGTAAATTTTAGCTACGCTCGTTTTTATTTTCAATTCAAATTTTTTTCTCATTTGCTTGCTTGATTTGGTCTTAATTCTAGGTTTACTGTCACAATTGGTCTTAATTCTAGGTTTACTGTCAATATTGCATGTTGAATGTGCCGATTTCTGAATTTTTTGAAGGAACTGCATAGAAACATGATTTATTGTATATTATAACAAAAAAACAGTAAAATAATTAAAAATAACACTGAAAAATCGAAGAATTATGGGATTTTCGGCGCTGCTTGACAATTTTGCAGGGTTTTTGAGACGGTGAGCTGATTTTTAATGACGTTGAATGATGGTGTTGAGTTCCACGTGAGAATTTCCAATCCTTGTAGAATATTGAGAATACCAGTGTTCGAACCTGAAAGAATAACTGACTTATTAGAAGTTTTTTGGAGTGGATATTTGGATTAAGATTGGCCAACATCAATACTTTATGACTAGGATATTGGGGGTTCTCAGACAAGATGGGCGATTGATCACTTAGTAAATTTTCAGCTCTTCATCTAACTTTAAAGTGAGCTGAAGGATTAGTCGCCTAATCTAAAGTAATTCAGGCGATTGATCACTCAGCTAGCAGCTAATTCAAGTTACTACGCGACTCTTTCATATTTTGGGATTTTTCGATTAGTGAACGATTTTTCTCACCTTTTTTTTGCCTAATCCAACTTGCTTCATATCCCAATATCAATATTGTAGTAACAAGAATGTCGAATTTGAAATTGATTCCGACTGAACTCCGAGTTTTGAATCAAAAACGAATACGCCGGAAGGCGACTGACTACCAAAACCATGTATTCGCGTTAAATCAATTGAACTTCCAAGCTCGCGTTTCAGTCAACCATTCTAACTCCCAATAACGTGGATTTGTTTTAGATCTGAAAACATATTGACTTTTCTCAATACTAATAGAATGCGTATTTATAGTACTCACCGAAATCTGCAGAACATGAATAAAAGGAAATTGACATCGCCCAAAACCACCAATCTAGACTGAAAAATAGAAAAATTGAATAGAGAACGATTAGAATAAAAAATAATAAGCATATTAGAGTTGAATTTATAGGTAAAGTCTCATATGTCCTACTTTTGATCTGTTGAAATAATTTCTCACTGAAAATCTTCAAATGAGAGCCAGTTTTCTAGTGAAAACCTCGTTTGATGAGTTGATTGAGGTAGAAAAGTATTTATAATCAGGAAAACACAACTGAAAAGTATAACTCCATGCTTTAAACATTTTAACACGCCCAAAAAAGAAAAATTTTAGGCCAAGAGAGAAAACAAAAAGAAAAAGTGAAAATCATGTACGCAACGCACAGGAAATGCAACGCGGCTCAGTGTAGCTACGCTCAGTCTACACCCGCGAGATTACAACGAGCGTAGCTAAGCCGTAGCTAAATTTCATCTAAATAACCCTTTCTTGTACGCTTAGACTACGCCAGCGGATGCTGAGTACTTTCAAACGGGTGTGTTGCAGAAACAATTGCAGAACATTTTCTTTTCGCTCTCAATCCGCTTGTTTCACGCTCTCCCCTCTTTTCTCCACCAAACCACATGACCTGGCCGACTAATCCAAACATTTTCTAGTCCCCGAAAATCGCCATCTGTTGTTTTCATCTGTTTTGCAGCGCATTTCTGGATTAAAAATTTGAGTATTTTGCAGAATGTCACGTCGTTCACGTAGTCGAAGTCGAACACGTTCACCTCCTTCAAGACCACGAGATCGAGAAGATCGTCGACGAAGAGATGATCGAGATAGAAAAAAGGATAGGAAGAAGAGAAGGTTTGTCCACAAATTATTGATTTTTCCTAGAGAACAAAAAAGTGTTTTGCAGACATCGCAGTCATTCATCTGAAGGTTCTATTGCTGAATCACATCAACTTGGAAGTATTCTGAAAGAAGAAAGAAGACGGCGTGAAAGAAGTAGAGAAAGAAACAGTACACCAAGAACATTTGAACCGGATGCAAGTATTCCATTTGATATAAACACGTTAAATGATTCAGCCAAAAAATGGTTAGAAGAACGAATAACAGAACAAGTCACTTCGCGAGTTGATAAATTGGAAACATTAATGGCTGAAAAAGCAACAGCTGCGCGAAATGAAATGGAGAAAATGTTGAGAGCACAAATTGAAACTGAAATGGCTAATGAATTAGAAGAGTGTAAAAAACGAGATGTAAGTTTTGTTAGTACTATGAAGCAAATATGAAATTCTTGAATTTAGGAGCAATCTAGAAAACGATGTAAACAATTAGAATCGGAACTCGAGAAAAAAATCAACGAAGCTGAAGAAAGTCGAAGACAATATGTAAGTTATCTAAAATTTCTATCGATGTTTAATTTTTATATTGTTTCTTCCGAAATCAATAATAATAAATCTTCTTTAATTCGCTTACAGGTGTTATATTTATTTTCTTTCAATTTTAATTTTTCCCAAACAATCAAAACTCAAAATTAATTATTTAAAAAGTTTTACAAATCCGTGGATTTCGACGACGACGATTTTTTTGGAGATGGACAAATGTGAGGTATTTCGAACCCAGAAATTTAGGATAGGATAGAGTTTTTTAAAACATCCAGAATTTCCTAAAATTAATTTTTTTCAGGAAGAAAATCGATTGGCAATGCTTGATCAAAAAAGTCAACTTGAACGTGAAAGAGCCGAATTGTTGAGAGAAAAAGAAGAATTGAAAAAATCGGAGCAACAAACAATTATTAATAAAGGAGGAGTTGCTCGAGCACCGATTAAATTCAAATTTGGAAAATGATTTGAATCCAAATTCGATTTCCTTGATTTTTGATCTCATGTTATACTCGTTTTTCATCAATTTCTGCCTGTTTTTTCATTGTCAAATATTGGTGCTTTTAATTTTTCAATAGCAATAAACATTTAGTATTTTTGGTGATTTTTTTTTGAGAAAAAACAGTTCGGTGATTGGGACCAGTATTTATTTGAATTATATTTTGTGAGCCTTTTCAAAAATTCACACCAAAAAAATCAATAAACTAAACGTTGAGAATAATAATTATATTTAACGTGACCTGAAAATTCCACGTCATCAAAATGTAATTTTAATTCCCAAAAAATTATATTTTTCACTATTCTTCCATACTTATTTTTTAAGCCAATTTTTTTCCATTTTCAGATTTTTCTCATCCACGGGTAGAACCATAATGCATTTTCATTCCATACTAATTTTATTCTTCCTCACAATTCCCTCATTGTTTTGCCAATGGACAAGCGATGATTTAGCACTGTATGATCTTGTTGAAGAAATCGGTGTCAACTTTTACGAGCGTTTTGAAATCGAAAAAGATGCGACAAATTCACAAATCAAAAAAGCCTATCGAAAATTGACTTTGGAATGGCATCCCGACCGAAATTCTGCACCAGGAGCAACTGAAGAATTTCGAAAAATTGCTGGAATTTATGAAGTTTTGAAAAATAATGAGATGCGCGAGAAATATAATGAAGTTTTGGAAAATGGATTACCTTCTTGGAGACAACCTTTGTATTATTATCGGTGAGATAATTAACTAATTAGTAAATGTTTAATTTGTTATATTTTTAAGGCGAATGCGAAAACTTGAATGGTACGAAGGATTGTTGGTTTTGTTGTTTATTGCAACAATTGCTCATTATTTGATGATGTGGGCTGCATATTTTGAGAAGACTTTGGTTTATAAACAGGTAACCTTTTGGGGGGAAAATGAGCGAAACATCTGAGATTTTCATCAAATTTTAATGGCTCTTTTCTATGAACCTTACTATTTTCTATTCCAATTATCATTCCAGAATGTAAAAAAATCTCGAAAATCTGCGAAAAAAGAAGATCCAGCAGAAGCCGATCGATTAATGCATGAAGCTCTTCTCGAATTTCGCCCACAAATTCTCGAACTTTTACCAATTCTTCTTTGTCGTGGAATTGTTTGCCTTGTAAAAGATCTTGGAATCGTTATCAAAATTGCAATGGAAAATCGAAAATCCGAAGAAAATCCTGATGAAAATAACGAGAATCCGGTGATTGAAAGACGTGAAAAACGAGGAGAAAAACAGGTTGAATATAAATTTGAAGTTGCGAGTGGTTTGAAAGCTGTTTCGACAAATGATCCGGAAATGGAGAAAAAATATGCGAAGGAGAGTGAAGTTGTGGCACAAAGTAAGGCAATTTTTGGGATTTTTGAACAGGAAAAGAGAAAAAATTATTTTCACACTAATTTTTTCACCAAAGGGTTCAGGAATGTTGTATGAAAAATCCGGTTTTCATGATTTTTCAAAGTAAAGTTCTAAATATTTTGGATTAAACATAGCTTCTTTAGTTTTAAAAGTCATCTAAAAAACCTAATTTTATCCCCAAAATCTCAAATTCCAGAACAATCCGGAGCCGCTTGGTCGCCAGATGAATTGGCTCATTTAGTCAGATTGAGCACCGAAAAATATCCAGCCGGAACTCCAAATCGATGGGAACAAATGGGACGAGTTTTGAATAGAACACCTGAAGATGTCATTTCGATGGCCGGAAAAATGAAGCAAATGAAACAAGAGGATTATACGAAACTTTTAATGACTTCAATTCAACAAAATGTTCCGGGAACTGTGGGAAATTCAGCTCAAAATCAGAATCAAAATGAAAATAAAAATGAAGAAGAATGGAGTCAAGAAGAGCAGAAAAAGTTTGAGGAAGCACTTCAAAAATATCCGAAAGGAACTGATGAAAGGTAAGAAAACCACCACTTTTTTGCTGAAAATCTGAGATTAATTTTAGATGGGATCGAATATCCGAGCAAATTGGAACGAAAAATAAGAAACAAGTAATGCAACGATTCAAATATCTTGCTGAATTGGTCAAAGCGAAAAAAACTAATAATTAGATAGAAGATTTTATTTTATTAATTGGGTTCTGGTTTTGGCGGGTAAATAGTTTATATTAATTTGTTGATTGACTTTGATTTGCATTTGGAGAAGTTTCGGGAAGATCGAGAATTGGATCGCGAGAGAAGAAACCGTGCTGAAATATTGAGGTTGGATGGAAATTTTGAAATTAAATTTTTGTTGAAAAAATCAGTTTCCAATAGTATTTATCAGCTGATTGCAGTAAAAATTCCAAGAAAAAAATCTCTGAAAAATTAAATTTCCAAAAAACTTCAGAAAAAATGTCTCAAATAACTCAGATTGTTGACTGTTTCAAAATGAAAAATAACTCGCCTTCCACAAAAATCGCATCAAAAATCCCAAAATACACAGTGCACAAGCTCCTGCAATCAAATATAACCACCAAGGATCATAATGATTTCTACTCGAATCATTTTTTTTCATCGCATTGATATTCGAGTTAGCCTAACACAAATTCCAGGAAAATTTCGGAAGAATTGAAAAATTGACTCACCCCAAAAAGTCTTCCAAGTATCATTAAATCCATGTTTTTTTGGAAATTGAAATTTTAAAAAATGACTTTGACTTTTTTTATAATTTTAGGGAAAAGTTCACGTCTTAAAAAAATTCATATTTATTATTTATTATCAAAAAATTCATACAAAAAAATTAAAGCACCAAAATTTGAGATTTTTGTTTCGTAAAATGATGAATTACTTGGGATTGGCAATATTAAAGGCACATAGAAATTTGAGACTATTCAAAAAATGTTTTTTTTACAGAAAAACAGTAAACCCGCAGAAAATATTGGCAGTTATATTAACTAATTAGATAATTAGAGCATTTGTCCGTGACTACGTTGATTATATTGATCTTGAGAAGTATAACGAGATGAACTATCTGCATATTTTGCATCTGGTTGATGTTGAGATTGAAGTTCAGCGTGTTCAGTTGGTGGACGATCACGTTTGAAGAAACCACACTGAAAAATTAGAGGTTATGAAGATTTTCTTTGATTTTTTTCTATCATCCTCAGACATTATTCAAATTAAAGAGATCATTTTGAACTTTCGGGTTGCTCAGATTAAACTGATTTTTGAATTTCTCACACCAAGGGCCTAAATAAAGAATTGTTCAGAAATTCTAAAAATTTTGGGAATTTTTATCAGAAGTCAAAAATCAACGTGGTTTCCGAGGTTGTTTCGGAAAAGTCTGGAATCTTTAAGCAATTCGAACTCACCCTCCAAAGAAGCAAAATCAAAAGCACCAAAATGGCCAATCCAATAAGTACAGCAATCAAATACAACCACCACGGTAAATCTCTTCCTTCTCCATCAACATTAATCGCATTCACATTGGTTGTCACAGCTGTGATTTTTGTCGGTTTATTCGGCAAATCATATTTAACCGAAGTCACTTTCGCAACTGCCAATGATGAAATATCTCCTCCAGTATTCATTTCATCAATCATTGTATCAACATAAAGTCTCGAAAATATTTCAACAATCACATTTTCACTTTCATTTAGATCTGTAATATCGCATTCAATATGAGTGCATCGAAGTCGTGTACAATCAACATTTGCACGTGAAACTGCTCCAATATAATCAGTAACACCTCCAGATTCTTTTGATCGCTGAACTGCATCTCTTAAATCATCAAATGTTGCTTTTCTTTGTTTTCCTTCTCTTCGAGCTCCACTTTTTCCTGTAGCTCTTTTTACTTTCTTTTTATATTCATCATCTTCAAATTCTTCATCTTCATCATCATATTGTTTTGGATCTTCAATATATTCATATTCTGGTCGAATTGGTGCATTTGTAACATATTCGAAATTCGATGTTTGTTCAGTTGAAGTTCTTTCAGCTGAATTCTCATAACTCTCATCGTCTGGGAATTCTTTTGCATAAGGAACTGATGCACGTGGTTCTTCAGTTGGAATATGTGTGTTTGAAATTCTTAGATTATCCGGATTCACATTTTGTGGTTGTTTCACACGGCATTTTGCCTTTTGTGGTTTGTCGATGTATGGTTCAGTGATAATATAAAGAAGTGGACGATTGTCGACGGAAAATGAAGGCCAGAAAATATCGAGAGTTGCACTGTCGATGACAGATGGACCATCATTACGGAGCTGCAAATTAGGAAGATTTTTTTGGAATTCCAAAGAAAACTTTAAGAATTTTTTAATTAGAGCTGAATTATTGATTTTTCAATCTTGAAAAAAAATGAATTTGGAGAAACAAAATTCAAAAATTGCAGCCCATTTTTTTTCCAAACTCACCTCAAAAATGTGTGATACAACAGGTCCAATTTCAGTGTCATCAAAATATTCAGTTTTGCTATGATTTCTTTTCGTCAAAAAATCGATTTGATCAGGTCTCGAATTTCCATTCAAATTCAAACTATTCCGAATTTCAACCGGAACTTTGAAATTGATTTTATTATCAGAAAGTGTCGAAGCTTCTTCACTATTACTACTATTAACATATGCATTAATTTGAATAGCTTCCAATGGTGGTTTATCAGTTGATGCCGTAATTCGAACAACACTACTAACAATCTGATTAGCTGGTAATGGATTACCCAAATCACATCCAAATGTCCATTTTCCATCTTCATCTGGTTCTGTTGTGGTTGGTGAACAACTTGGTGCAGTTGTTCCTTGTGCTTTTTGTGCTCCAGCCAATGTTGTTGTCTCAATTCCACTGTATTCGAAACCTTGTGGAACATCGAAATATAATTTGGTTTCATACGAATCTTCTCCGCCGTTTTGGACAGTTACATTGATTTGCATTGTATTGTCGCCGGTGCCGAGCAAGAATTTTTCACGGTCACTGAAAATTTTTTGATAGAATTTTTTTTCCGGGGATCAATAAATTGAGAAGCCTCGAGTGAGAGTTTCGAAATATCAAAAAATTTTTCTCACACTCTGGAAGACACAGAGAAACTTTTTGTATTAGGACATCCACGTGGCATCTTGAAACTTAGCTAAAATTCTCAAAAAAAAAACTCACGCATTAGCTTGAACTTTCAAATCCGGAACACACAAATCATCTTTTCCACAATTATTTGCAATATTAACTTTTCCTTCAAATGATAATGGAACAGTTGTATCAATTGCTGGTTCTAATTTATCTCCTCGAATTCTTCCAGTTCTTGATTCAACCATTGTATAATTAATCGAATAATGAATTGGTGATAATTTATCACGCATTGTTGAAGAAGCAAAGAATCGATGAGAAAAACAGTTTTGCTTGTTTTTGTGAAGTTTTACACGATGTTCAATTGAAGAAGGATGATCACGAGTTTTTGAGCCAGTGGCTACTTTGATTGCACGGTCTCTTTCAACATCATTTCGAATAAAATATGCACGGGGTTCTGGAGAATGATCATCGAGATTGATTCGGAGATCAAATTCGAGCTCATTTGCAGTGTCTCCTTTTCCATCGTATCGTAAACATGTTTTGATGTGACGACTGAAATATATGATTTTTAATTTTTTTTTTGAATTAAAAAAAACTTGAGATCAAAATGTTATTGTGGGTGTCGCGTAGGCGCAACTAAAAATTGAAAAACGTGAAAATCTACAGTAACCTTACATGAATTAGTGAAATATTTGAAATCATTTTTTATTTGAAAAAGAAGTTCCTAGAAGTTCCGAGAACTTTTTAGCAAGAAAATGGTCCAAAAATTTTCAATGTTCAATTTTAAATTCATTCTCAAAATTATCCCTCACCAAGTCTGTTTTCCCAATTTCGCATCAACATCACAATCTTTCTCCTCCAAATTCATCAAACTTGGCTTGATTTCAGTAGTTCCTGTTACAGTCACAACTGGTTTTGTAACAAGAACCATAGCTTCTCCAGATTTCCATGCTCCAACTGCAATATCAGGCATTCCATTTTTATCAACATCAACACCGCCAGCAACAGAGAATCCAAATGTTTTCGTTTTTCCATTTCCAATTGCACTTCCCTCGATTTTCTGAGTCGGTTTCTCGCGAACACCGTCTTTTGAACCATGAATTATGTAAACTGCACCATGTTTATCTTTTCCAGCGTAAGGAGCACCAACAACAATGTCTGCAAGATTTTTAATAAATTTCTAAAATATTCTTGAGGGTACTAGAACTTACCATTGAATCCATCTAAATTCAAATCACCAGCTGAAGCCAATGAGAATCCAAATCTTCCCCATTGATCATCTCCAACAATACTAATTTGTTTTCCAAAAACTCCAGCTGCAGTTTGAATGAAAACAATAACTCGACCAACATCGTATTGTGGTTTACGTTCTTGTGTTTTGGCGTCTTTTACAGTCACATAATCAGTATAGAATGGACAACCCATGATAATATCATCGCGGCTGAAAATATTAGGATAGCTAAGAAGAAGGTCTAGGAAACACAGTCTCTAATTGATTTGATCCCGAAATTTTGTGAATGTTCGAAAAAATTTTCTCTGAATCTCTCAATTTTACGTTGAATTTCGTTGATTTTTTATTTTACCTGTGTAAATCTTTGCAAAAAAAAGACTTTGATAACCTAACGAAAAAAAATACGTTTCAAAAGTGTGATATAATTTTAAAGAGATCAACCTATCCATTAGTCAAAAATAATGCAGTATTTAAAAAAATCCCTTTAATTTCTACCCAATCACTAACCCATCCTTATTAACATCAGCAATTTCTATATTTTTTTGAAAAATTTACTTCGAAAGATTATAAAGAGAATTTTTTTTACATTTTGTGAATCGAAAATGAAAAAAAATATGTTTCTAACTTTGTACATCCCACTAGAAAAAAATACGTTTCAAAATGTGATATAGTTCTCAAGAGATCTATCCATCCATTAATATAATCCCAAATAATGCAGTATTAAAAAAGCTCTCTGATATCTCCCGAATCACTAACCCATCCTTATTAACATCAGCAACAGCCACACTTCCACCGCAATATTCTCCGTGTTGTGGATCATTACTCGTCAAATTCAAAATCAATTGTAGTTTCGATGTGTAAATCGATAATTTCCCGTGCAATTTATTTCCACGTGGCACACCGGCAACAACGTCGTCTAAACCATCACCGTCAAAATCACCAGTAGCAGTTGCATATCCCAACATATCATGATCGTATTCTTTACTACTGTATTCGGTATTTGGTCGATCGTGTGTGTAGTTTTTGGTTGATTGACTGAAAATGGCACCTTGCCAATACCAAACTCCTGGAGCTGCCACAAATACTTTGTCGATGTTTTTCTTTCCGGGAATGGCGGCTGAGAAACCGCATTGACCATATCCAAGACGATGGCGACCGTGACGAGCAGCTAGAAAAAAAAACAGAAAATAAAAATGAAAAAGATTTTTACAAATTGGTATTGAAAAAACCTACGTTCTTGTTTACACGACGAAAATTCTTCAGCACGATCGATTGCATTTTCAGTGTAGAAACAATTTCCAACCGGCTCAATCAACTCGAATTTATTGTAGAAATATTTGTATTGTGGAGCACACATCTGAAAAAAGTTTTATATGATTGGATACTTTTTGATTCAAAGGTTTCATTGTTCAGAACATTTTTCTAACCTTTCAGATTGGATAAAACTCTTGGTTTAACCTTATCCCTCCCTTTGAAATTGAACTTACAACAAGTTTGTCATGTTTATCATTTGATCGAATCGTTGCTCCAAAAAATTGATGAGATTTATCGTCAATTGGCACAGAAACCGAGCCATTTAAACGACGATCAATTCCTTCTGCAAACAATTTCAGATAATTTTTGAACTTCGAAAATAAAAGAAAAACAAACTTTGATCTACCATAACTTCTCTACAACCCGCTCGATTCACGGGACACGAATAAACGGCTCCCGGTTTTTGAATTCCTGCTAATTTTGGATTTGATGAACCGCCACTTGGTGCACCAACTACTAGGCTGAAAATATAGGAACAATTAGGAGAGCGGGGATTTGGATTTTTGACATCTGAAGAAAAAATCCAACAATTTGGATCAGAAAAATTTTGAACTTTTTGAAATTTTTGCCGTATTTTTCAGCACTAATTTAAATATGAAAAAATTTCGTGAAAAGTTTATGTAAAATTTTTAAATTTAATTTTTGAATATTTTTTAAAATTTTTGAAAAAAAAACTCACATTGGCTGTCCTTTTTGTTCATGATAAAAATCGAGCGAATACCCAAAATAACTATTTGGCATATGGTGAACGACCGCATTTTTGGTGTCAATATTGAAAGCGTCGATTTGATGGACGAAAAGACAAATTGCTACTAATGTTAGGCCTATTAATCTAGGCCTAATTACCAGCATTTTGAATTGAAAATCTATAAGAAAAATTGATTTTTTGAGAGATTTAGTGACTTTTGTTTGTTAGAATTGACTTTGGGAGAAAAGGGACAATAAAAATCAAATAAAATGAAAGAAAGTGGAAAGTGGAAAGAGCTAAGAAAAAAGGGCGAACGGAAATAGTAAAAGTGAAAAATGTTATCCGACACGCACATGTGGTATCCAACAAAAAAATTGGGAGAATAATGAGCAAATTTCAACTTTTTGAATGAAAAAATTCAAGTGCGCTCTGGCGCACAAAACTTTTCTATACAAAATTTTGAATTCTTATTTTTTGGAATGGAAAAAATGGAGTGAAATGAGCAAATTTTAAACTTTTAAGTTAAAAAACTCAAGTACGCTCCAACACACAAAACTTTGCTATAAAGAATTTTCAAATTTCGAAAAAAAATATGGCTCATATTTTTGGTAGGGGAAAAGCTGGGTGGAGTCAATAACATATACATATATCCCCATGAGCACAACCCTCCTCCTCTTTTTTCGCCTTCGCCTTTTCTTATCAAACATCTGCCACCAAAAAATTGAAGCGAGAGAGTGTGTAAAATGAGGAGAGTTGGGTTAGGAGGGACAGAGAAAAAAATATGGGAGGGTGAAAGAGAAGGGTGTAATTGGTGAAGAAGAAAAAGGAGGTCGATTTGATTGAATTTGATTGGAAAACGAGAGAAAAACTAGGAGAAGAAGGAACTTTTGTTGCATTTTTGACTGACTGAATGACTGACCACACCCAAATTTTCTTGGGTGGGTTTTGGAATTTTCGAGAGGGGGTGTCAGGAAAATGTGTGCGAGAATGGTTTATGGAAAGTTTTCAAATGCTGAAAATCTGAGAATCCCAGATGTATTTTTTCGAATTTTTATGAAGCTCAGAAAATCAGATTTGAATTTTTTTGGAGACTTGAGAAAAAAGCTTGTGAAATCACTGATGAAATTGTTATTCTTTGAGATTTCATAATTTTTCAAAAACGTTATGACGTGTCAAAATCAGGTTTTTTGAGCGTTGGAGATATTGAAAGATTCACAACTTTTTTTTTTAATTTCAGAAAATTCTAGATGGAACTACAAGTGTTCCCAGAAAATTTTAACTTCAAAACGAAAAATGAGAAAACATTTTGAAAGTTCGGGAAAATATACATAACATATACTTTTTTCCCATACATACTATATTATTTTTTCTTCATTTTCTGGGCTCTTCACTTGAATTACAAATTAGCAGAGCCAGTGCAACAATAATAATGTTCATTTAATATGTTTTTTGTTGGCAAAATTTTTTCTCGAAAATTTTGGGTCCCCGGGGGAATTGTGTTCGAGCAGAGGTTTTTTCTCCCAAAATATGAAAAATTTTGTACTAAAAAAAGGGAGCTTTGAATTTTTACCAGATTTTTGGAAAAATTTTATTCTGAAAAAGATCAGGCCTTGGGTTTTTCATCCAAAATTTGAAAACATTATTTCACCGAAAAAGTTTTGTACAACAATTTTGTAAAAAAAGTAGTTTTGATTCATGTTCCAAACAATACAAAACCAATTGTTGTTATAGCAGTTGTGTTTATACAATAATAATAATAGGCCCAAAAATAATAATGAAAATGAAAATAGGAAATATTATTTTTGACCATGAAAAGACAATTTCCTGGCCGATTTTTGTTGTGCGCATGAATGACCGATTTATGTATTTATGAAAATAGAATGAAATGTTTTAGCGATTGCTTAGAAAAGTGCACCTGCATCTATTTCCCGAGAAAAATCGAGAGGTTTTGCGGTTGGTTTTGACAGGTTTTAGAAATTGGAGAGAGTCTGATTTCCCTCAGAAGTATAACGTATATTTTGATGATCGGATAAAAATTAAAAAAAAATTAAGTTTAGAAAATGTTTCAAAAAAAAATATATCAATTTTTCAAAATTCTAATCTGAAATCTATTTTTTATTGAAATTGGTTTTTGATTGAAAATTTGAAGGTCTGGCAAAAATTGAAAATTTTTTGGGAAACTGGATTTTTGAACAAAAAACCAGCAATTATTCATAAAATAAGTTTTTTTAAGTTCAATTTTAGTTCAAAATTATTTAGAATTGAGACAATATGGAAATGAAAAATTCGAAGCTCGGTTTATTTTCTCAAGGATTCCGAAGTACTGAAATAATTTTCAGAGAATTAAAAATTTTAAAAAATGCTAAAAGCTCCCTAATAAAATTTCCCAAGTTCCCAAATCTCCAGAAGCTACCGAACCCAAAAAAATAAAATCAATAGACAAACAAAAACTCGAAAAAGCATCGAAGAAGAAGATAAACATAATATTCTACATAGAGAAGAGTTTAAAAATCTTCTCGCGAACTTCTTCTTCTTCTTCTTCTTCCCACCCGCCAGAAGCCACCACAGCTGTCTTTTTCCCCAGTTTCCCTCTGTGCTGTTGTCTTGAGGAGCAGCAGAAGAGCAGAGCAAAAATAAAAAGTGTGTGCACCTACTTTACAACAAAAACAAAGTGACCGAGAAAAACTGAGAAGAAGCACAAGAAGAGAAAGAAGACCCGCCTACGTTCCGAATATTGCGAAATTATTATTATGGATCAACATCGGTGGACTTTTGATAACTTGAAATTGGGGAAAGGGGTTTGAGATTCTGAAGAAAAATCGAGATTCAAAAAATCAGAACTTCTAGTGCCGAACGATTTAGGAGTTTGGATTTTCTGGAATTCAACCAATTCAGAAAAAGTTTTAAAAGTTCATAAGAAATTTTGAAAATCTGAGTCAAGTAAAGAATACCAAAAATCAGGAATTGCTGAATTCTTAATCTACAAAAAAAAACTTTAATAAGTATACATTAAAAAAATCACAAACGTTCAAAATTTCAAAATTTCAAAACACATCTCAATTTCCCACAATATTTACCCCAAAAGTGTCTGTGAACTTTTTTCCGCCGCCGCGCGCGACAAAATGGATTAATGTTTACCTACCTTTTGACACCCTAGCCCAAATAATATTATTAATAGAATGTTTTTTTTCGATTAAAAATCGGGCAATGAGAATGAGTAATACCTATGATTTGATTGAAAAAAACAAAAACTAGTTGGCAGAATAGATAACCGGGAAGAAAAAAAAGGATTACACTGAAAATGATGTTAGAAAAAAACCTAGGTTGGATATTTTCTGGCGCCAAATCAAAGGGATTTCAACAACAAAACAAAACAAAAACCATTAACCCGAATAATAAACATCTAAAATACTGTGTAAAACAAATCACAGCTGCGCGCCTTTTTCTTTTTATCTTTTCATTCTCTTTTTCATGAAAACAGAAAAAAACAGCAAATTAAATGAGTGAAGAGTGACAAAATGAAATATCATCTCTCATCTCATCAATTCATTTTTAGTAATACAATTAAAGGGAAGAAATACCATTAAATCTTCTTCTTCTCTTTTTTTTTGGTAGAAGTGAATGAAAGGTGTGTCAGGTTTTCTATCAACAAGGACATATTTGATACGGTTATATGTATTCGATAAGTAGAAAAGTACAAGACGTTCGTGTTAATAAATCACGAGTGAGAAATTCGGAAAAGCAAAAAAAGATTAGCAGCGAGTGGTTTCGATCCACCGACCTCTGGGTTATGGGCCCAGCACGCTTCCACTGCGCCACGCTGCTGACAAATTTCGATGGACTAAATTATCAATATATTTCTCATGTTGGTTTTTGGCGGCGCGCGTGGGAACTATCGTTTGTGTTTTGGAATAAATTTAACTTTTCGCGGAAAAACAAAGATCTAACATAGTGGAATTTGTATTTCTTTATGATCTTCTTGGCGCCAAAAATCCAAATTTTGTATATCAAACGGGATACTGTAGCTCAAATGTTGACAAATCCAGAGAAAATATCTGAAGTTTCGGAGTTATAGTAACCCAAAAACTACATTAATCTTTGCAATCTTTCAAATACAGTAATCCCGAAAAATCCTAATGTAAGATTGTAAATAGAAGCTTAAAATTCTGAAAATTTTGCGAAAAACCTATATTTTTCCTGATATTTCCAATTTTTTAATGAAATATTTTCTTGTCCGGATAATTTGATTTTTCTTTAGAAAACCTTTTTTCTACTCATCAAACCAGAAAAATTCGAAATTTAAAGAAAAGCAAACACTGTTTGCACACCGTAATTCACATTTTTCTTATCCTAAAAATATTCATCCAGTACAATATCAAGTATGCATAAATGGCTTAATGAATAGGCCGCCAACTTGAATCGGTTGGTGTTTTTTTATGATTCCAGCCAGTCCACTTAATTGACCTAATTAAGTGAGTGCCAAAAACAAGAACCGGTCACTTTTTAGTGTTCTTCTCCCTAGTTTTTCTAGTTACTATAAAAAACTTTGGATATAAAAGGATTTATCCACTCATTCATTTCACACTCAAAAACAAAGAAGAAGAAGAATGAGATCACTCCTTGTATTTTCTCTAACTATTTCAACAATCTCCGCATTTCTATTCCCAATGCCAAGTGGCGGAGGCGGCGGATGTGGATGTGCCCCACCACCTCCACCTCCAATGTGTGCTCCACCTCCTCCCCCATGTCCACCACCACCTCCTCCACCTTGCCCGCCTCCTTGTCCACCCCCACCCCCACCAAGTTGTGGATGTGGAAGAAAAAAACGTGAAGTTGAAGGTGAAGCAATCCATGGAAATACTGATTTTTTGCGAATCGAGGAGAATCTTGAATGTAACAGTGAAGAACTCAGAGAAATTTTGAAAGAGGTGCGTTTATAAGTTATCAAAAGTTTGAGCACCCCTGAATCCCCAGATATCTCCCCTATTTAAAATATAGCCTAACGCGTGATAACAATTTTTGTGGTAATTTAAAAACCCGAACACTTACAAACTTTGTTTCATTCCATAATCCTTCCAGAAAATGCGTGATACCAGCAAGACTTCGATTAAATCGTTCAAATCGAGTCTCGGTGAAGATTTGTTTGTAGTTTGCTCATCGGGTGTCATGAATTATGCGGCTCCAAGTGCTACCAAACATTGTGCAATTCGTAACAAAACACATTTCTGCCAAATTTTTGAGCTCTGAAAATGCATAATCAAGATGTTATTTATTGTAATTCATATGAAAAATATTCAGTTCTATTTATGAAACATAAAATTTTTATAATTAATTATTGATATCTCAAAATATTCTTCAAAATTAGCGGAATTGAAAATAGTGCCAGTTTTTCCAGTTAAAAACTTTTTGCAAATTAACATTTATGAAAAATTGAATTTTTCTTTGAAACAAATCAAGAATTATTCTACTTACAGTTAGTGTGATTAAATAATTTTAAAGAAAGAAGCTTCTCATATCAGATTTTTTCCAAACGATTCTTCATGCTTCGAAATTTGCAATTTTTCTCAAAAAATGAAACTCAAAACAAAATTTATTCATAAATCAGGATGTGCTTCAATAATTTTATTAACTTTTGCTTTTCTAGTTTGTTGTTTCCATTGATCCAAAAGTTCTTTTTCTCTAGTTACCGAAATTAATTCATCTTCTTCGTCTTCTTCAATAATATAATCAATGAATCGCTCTTCAAGTTCGCTTAAAATAAGTTGCTATCGTGAGATTAAATTCTCTTGGGTTAAATTAGGGAAAACGCTAATTGGCCTACTTGGATTGATGTTTTGTGAGAAAATATAACGAAAATTTAATAAACTCTTTGAGTTTCAGTTTTTTGAGCTGATTCTGGTTTCTGGCAAAATTTCAAATTATATTCGTTCTAGTTTATAATTAAAATTTTTCAACCTTTTGAAACTGAAATTTGAAAATTATTTTTATGACAAAGTGATTGCTCATATTAAAGACACAAGAAACACTGGAAAAAACAGATTTCCCGCATTTATTTTCAAACGACAAAAACAGCATGTGCGCTCTATTGCTTCGCTGTGTGCAAAAACTTTTGAAATTTCCGTCGGCTGAGCGATTTCAAAAACAATTATTTTATTTTTTCACTTTTGCTAGACTCAAATTTTTTTCTTGATTTTCATGAATTCCGATTACTTGAAAGGTGTTGAGAATGAATAACAAACTCATTTTCTGCTCATTTCTAGGTGCTCTTGTGTCTTTAACAAAGTTAACAAATATTAACAAAGACAAAGTGATTGCTCCCCTTCCCCAAATTCAAAAATTTACCTGAAAGACGGTCTATCAGCTGGTTGTTTTCTCCAACATTCCATAGCCAATTCGAAAATACACGGTGACATTCCAGGCAATTTTTCAAATCGATATCCATCATTCAAAAATTGCAAAACTTTGGCAGCTGGTAGAATACCATACGGTTCACCAATTCCATAAATTTCAAAACAAATCATACCAAAGGACCAAATATCAGATTTCGTCGACAAAATACGTGGTCCCAAAACTTCGGGTGGCAACCATTTAAATGGTATTTTATTGGGATCCGAATAATTTGTGTATAATTCATCTCGACATATTTTGGCGAGTCCGAAATCGGTGATTTTTGCAATCATTTGTTTTTTCGAGTTGATCGGATGTTTTTTCAAAAGGATATTTCGAGCTGCCAAATCACCGTGAATTATTGAAGGAGATCTCGTATGAAGATATGACATTCCTCGACAAATTTGGGATAAAATATCCAATCGCTCATTTTCCGACATTCTACACGATGTTTTCTCAACATATTTATCGAGTGCGGTTTCCATTAATTCGAATACCAAATACATTAATTGCGAATCTTTGTCCAAACAAAATCCCTAGAAAAAAGGATGATGTTGGAATTTGAAATGTTTAAAATTTGGAAACAATCCACGTTAACATTTTGATCCACTAAACTTTTTTAATTTTCTCGAAAAAAACCCAATTTTTCAAACTCACATGAAATAGAACAATATTCGGATGTGATAAAGCAATCAAAATCTCAATTTCTCCAAAACAAGCATCTCTTTCATCTTTTGAATTCGGTAACATTTTCAATTTTTTCACTGCCACATTTTGCCATTTTTTCGGAGCAATCTCGAATTTTCCCACTTCAACACTTCCAAATGCTCCAGATCCTAATGCTATTCGATTACATCGAATTCGATCCATATTTATATAAAATGGTGAATTGATATAAATTGATGTTTCGTGTTGTGGTAATTCTGTCCATGGTTTTAGATCTTTTTTTGGTTGATTTTTGTCTGAAAAATTGGAATTTAGAATATGGCCACAAAAATCCAAGTGGAAAATTTTCAAAAATTAAAATTTTGCCGCGGAATAATCCACTTATCTCGTACCATTATGACTTTTCTCCTTTTTTGCTCCGCCTCCTTTTTTAATTTGTTTTTCAGCAGCTTTTTCAAATCCACTCATACTTTCCACAATTTTTGTATATTCATCAGTTGTCACATCAAATTTCTTCAAAAATCTTTCATGTGTTTTTTTGCCCAAATCGAATACAGATTTTGTGACAAATTCCATTTTTTCACGAATTTCAAAATTGTGCGAAATTTCTTCAAAGTGCTGTGCAGCCCACTGTTCGATTGTCATTATTTGGGCTTTCATTGATTTTTTGAAGGTTTTTGTTGGAGGTGGCACGAATTTTAGATTAACAACATCTGGTGACATTCGATTGAAAACTAGACGAGTTGGAAGTGGAGAACGATGTGTTGATAAATAATATACTGCAGAAAATAACGGAAGGTTTTTTGGATCGGAAACTTTAAAACTCACCCAAATCATACAAGGTCAAATATCTTCTCGACATAAATTCAAAATGTCCCAATTCAGATCGTGTTATTGTCAAAAGCATCGGTGAATATGGAGTTGCATGAAGTTCGCATAGAAAATCAATTGCACTTCGAACATTATTTTCAGCATTTTCAACGGGTTTCTTGATCGCATTCAAGATTTTTCGATTCAAAAAATCTGTCAGATGTCCGATTTCTGGAAAATTATTCTTTTTTTGAAAGATTCAGAGAAATCGACGTGGTAAATAAATAACTATTTTTAAAATTCAAAATCAAACTCACTTTTATTCTCCATTTCCAAACAATCCAAAATCATTTGATTATGTTCCTTCGATCTTTCTACCAACATAATCAAAAAATAACATCTCAAATCTCTCGGATCTGGATTCAACCAAGGCGGCGAAAAAATAGCAAAAAGACCTGGACAAAGTGCTGATCGATCAGCAAACAGAATTCGAACAACTTCTTCAACATCATTATTTCCATGAAACCAAAGAGGATATTTGAAGAGCAACGGATTCTCATGATAGAATTTTTTGGGTATCACATAATGTGCTGGGATAATTCCAAGATATGGATCAACTTGTCGACCAGATATCCAACGAGCTAAAGAATATTGAAATGGTAGGCGGACATAGGATTCGGAGTTTAGACAGCGATATTGATATTCTTCAGCTACCACATATACGGTATCACCTGGAAAATTATCGATTGGTAAAATTTGGATCATCCCAGCCCTCAAAGAAAAAAATATGCCTTGAAAAAATTAAATTCACTAAACAGCAAACGCTACGCACAAAAAAGATATGCCTGGGTTTCTCAAAGAAACAACGATGCTCCAGGATTACACTTTGTGTAAACGCGGAGCATCGTAGTTAGAAAATAATTTTTCCCGCTTTTCAGAGATTTTCTAAAAATTCTGAAATCTGAAAAACGCAATTCAAAAGAAGTTAGAGATGAAAAACTAAAAACTTTTCAAAACTCTTTAGAAAAATAATGTTTACCAGCAATAACATTTAGATCACTAAATGTATTTCCACCAAAATAATCCCACAAAACAATAGATTCAACTTCCATCGGTTCTCGAATTATATGATATGGTGAAAAATTGGCAGCATCAGCTGGATTATCAAATAATAAATCGAGTGGTTTTTGTCGGCCATCCAAATCATAATCAAAAACTGAACATTGTCGCGTTAATTTCTCGATAAATTGATCATTATCCATATTTATATCATTGATTAATTCATCCGAAGATGAAACATCACTCAAATCTTCTTCATCATTTATTTGTTTCCAATCGATTACTCGAGTTGGTAATACGAACATTTCATCTTTTTTCACATTGATTTTAGCCTGCAAAATTGGAGAGTTCAAAAAATTTTTTGAAAATAATATTTGGTTCTAGAAGTGTCATGGATTATCAGACTAACAATAACATTTTCCAAAACTTACAGGATTTAATCTACTTGAAGTACTACTTGATTGCATTTCAAATGCTTGAAAAAATAAGAACTGATTTTTTTTTGAGCAATCGAGTTATTTTTGAGTTGGCATTTTTCACGGGTCACGTTGAAAATAACATTTTTGTTGAATTTTTTTTCGAAATCTGTTGATTTCAGCGTGAAATCAACGAGATGCCCTCGAAAATTGACCTAGTAAAAATCTGACCTCGGAAAAATCAAAACCGAACACGAAAAAACAGTTCTCGCTTTGTAAAATCAGCAAAATGGATGAAGTTTCGATAAATTGGATAAATGAAAGAATCAATGATAAAAAACATTTTACTGCGAGATGGCTAGAAAATTTCTCAAATTCAACTGGAAAATCGCCAGATCTTTTGGCAAAAGTCATCGGCGGAGTTTTATTTCTACTTTTGGCGTTGGCAGATAAACAGGTTTGTTGAGGAATAAATTATTTAAACATAATCAGAATTCTGATTAAAAATCTAGCGCAACTTTCTTGAAAATGCGTTCCGGAAAAGCTGAAACAGCTCATTTTATTCATCTCGGCAAGACGGATCAGGTAGTATATTCGAAATTTTCTGAAACGATATCTAACACGCTGAAAAACATTTTTTAAACGATATAACACAAGCGCGCGCTGAAAAAATTTCTGAACTACAAACACCGCGACGCACAAATGCACACAAATTGAAATACCGTAATACAAACTGAAAAAAAAATATTTGGTTTGCAGGGCTACTTGATTACCAATTCAATCTTGGTCGTCATCCCATTCCTTTTGATTTTCGTCTATCCAAATGAAAAGCCAACCGATTTATCACTTTACATTTATTTCACCGTATTCGGATTTCTCACAGTTTTCGATCGAAATTTCGAGCATATTCCACTTTATTATGTCATCAAATTGATTATTCTTCTTCTATTTTATCTTCCACCATTCAATTTGGCTGAAATTGTTGATGAACAAATCAAGAAACTTGTGAATAATAATGAAGAAGAAAATAAAGAAAAGAAAAAGGAAACTACAAAAAGCAGAAGATCTTTGAGAAAAGAAGCACCAGCTCCAGCTTCTCAATCTGAGCCACAACAACTTGTTACTCCAGCCCCACCTTCTTCATCTGAGCCAAAAAGCGGAACTAATTTCAAACCTGGAGAAAATCCAATGGCATCGGAAAGTTTTTATAATTTGAATTCTGAACCAGATGGTTTCAATTCGAAATGTGAGTTTCTTTAAAATCTGAAAATTCAGCAGCTTGCCACGTCATAACTCATTCTAAATTTCAGTGGTTGGACCTGAAAACAATCTTCATGATCTCGTTTTCTTCCCAATAAATGCACTCGTTTTCAATGCTCCATTCGATTTCGAAAATCTAACGTATCATATAAAAATTCGAAATAATTCTCATCATCGAATTGCATATGCAATTAAAGGAAATGCAGTTCCACGTGTTTTGTGTTCACCGCCAACTGGAATATTTGAATTGAAAGAAACTAAAATTATTGCAGTAACTGTTCAGAAATTTGAATGGAATTGTGCTGATTTTGAAAATGATCGAATTGCAATTGATTATGTGATTTTGCCGGATAATGTGAAAGATAAACAATTTTCGATAAAAATGTTTCAGAATTGCGATTCGAAGAGAAGAAAGAATATCAAGATCTTGTATAATCCATGATTTTTTTGGATAAAGTTTATTTGGAATTCCAACAGGTAAATTTTTAATATAAGATATTTACAATTATTACAAAAATTGTGAGATTTTCCAAGTGGTGAATAAAAACAGCTCAAATATATTTTGCTTTTTGTTTTTGAATCAACTTGTGTGCTTCATCAAGTGTTACTTTGGTTGCCCAAGAAACGCTCAACCAAACTAATTCGAAGACATTTTTAACGAAAAGAATGGGAGCTTGGAAGACAATAGTTGGTGGGTCGAAAACCTTGAAAACATCACCAATATCCATCTTTTTCTCATCACACGCAGTTCCTTTCAAATTATCATTTTCATCTCGCAAAGCCAAAGAATTGTTTTCGAGGTCGCTGTTGAGTTTTATAAGTGAATCCTTGATACATTTCGATACTCCAACAACTTTTTTCATTTCTTCTTCATAACGTTTTTCCATATATTTGAGTTGATGACTCGATTTTGCATATGACATCAATTCGACCATTCGAGAAGTTTCCTGAAAATATTCACTTAAGTATAGATATTAATTCATAAAACTGTCTCACATCTTGCAATCTTGACAACAAACGTGGTGTTTTATCCATAACTTCACGTGCTTCGCAGAAGAATTTATCATAATTTGCCTTCGCAACGTTGACATCTCGCAAAACATTTTTGAAATGCCAATATCTTCGAATTGGATAAAAATCGATATAACAATGATTGTTATGATTTTTGAGAATGCAAGCGGAGCAAATGGCGAAGTTATCTGGATCAGTGACGGACTGAAAATACGAAAAGCTTGGCTTCGAATTTGAAAATCTAACTCACATTTTGTTTATCGATATCAACAATGTCGAAATTGAACTTGTCAAAAGTGCAAATTCTACAGATTTGCATCATACATTCATTACAATCAACAAGACATTCGATACATTTCAAACTTCTTGTATCATTTGGCTGCAAAACTTCCATCAATTGAAAATTCGAAGGAAATCCATAATCCGATTTGTTTGTATCAATTTCACTTTGTTTTTTACGTGTAAAACAATTGAAATGTCGGAAAACATCGCCGTCTCCAGAATACGAAAACTTGCTGAAAAACTCAAGTTCTATGACTTTTCTCCTGATATTTCTCACTCACTTTGATTCAACACTTTTTCTGATGCAGCTGGAACAGAAGGTATGACCACATTGAAGGAGTTTTGGAATACGATCTTTGTCATCTAAAAATAGGATTATTTCGAATTTGGAATTACATTTTCAAAATAAACTCACTGAATTCATTAGAACAGAATTTACAGGATGGTTTCAATGAAAACTTCGCTTCGAGTGGTACTTCAGTTGAGTGAACATCTGTGAATTTCGATGGTATGAAACTCATTTTGAATCAAAACTTTTTCATATGATGGATGAAGTATAGAAAAATTCGAAAATAAAATCCCAAAAAGTGAACTCAGCATTTGCAGATGTAGCTAAATCATATTTTGAGGGTTTTCGTAGCTGAACCGTAGAAAGAACTTGAATCTCCAGCTAAATCGAAGCAAAAATTTAGCTCAGTGTTTCTGACCGATTTCTCAGCTAAAACACACATACGTTTTAGCTACGGTTTTTTGGCGCGCAAACATGTTTTCTTCGTTTTGTTTTGTTTTTCGACGATTTTCGTGACTTAAAGCCTAGAAAAGTGCTGGTAACATATTATATCGTCTACGCGTCAGTGTTTTATCGATGGAGAACGAGTAAGTTCATCTAAAAGTTACGTTTTACGTTGAATCTTTGCAGAAAAACAGTCAGTTTGTTGCGTTTCTCGAAAAAGTGGAAAGTGATGGTGAAATCTTCAATAAATGAGGTAATTCCAACACATTTTTCAATATTCCACAGTGTTTCTCAATTTACAGATGCCAATAACAAGAAGAATGCCGGATGTCATGGATCTCGACCAAGTTGGCTTCTAATAGGTTTTTGGGAAGTTAAACCGCCAAATGGAGTCGCAAAATGCACAAACACCACATCGACATGTTTTGCAAGCCTACCGCCCTATTTTTGCAAGCCTACCGGAGACTTCAGTTGCTACTTTTCTATCTAATATTCGGCCGGTCCAGGATCCAGAAGCTATCAAACAACTGCGAGAAAATTAAGTGTTTCTGGTGAATAACTGACTGTAATTTCATATTCTTATGTTATTGTATGTTTCGATACGAATAAATGTTTTATATTTGCAAGTTTTCTAACTACGCCAAATACAGAAAGAAACCCGCATAAGCAGTATTTCGCAATAAACAGGAAAACAGTTTTCGTAGCTAAAACATGCGTGTGTGTTTCGTAGCTAAAACAGACTTCGGTGTGTGTTTGTAGCTAAACCGCACACTGTTCGTAAATAAAACGCAAGTGTCAAGGGCTGCGATCGGTTGAGCTATGAATTAGCTACATCTGCAACTGCTGAGAAACATGAGCAATGGGTACTGTAATTTATTTGGTCTTGCAACGATTTCTATTTTCGTTGTGCGTCTTCAACGAAACTACAGTAGAAAAACATGTTTGAAGTCTGCGAAAAATAATTTTTCATACATAAAGGCGTTTATTTCCATAAATTGACCAATTTATATGAAATTTCGCACCTTTTTCCGATGAAAAACTCGCAAATTCGATCCAAAAGTTTCCGGGAATTTTTTAAAATGAAATTTGGCCGATTTTTCGAAACGTGGCCTAGAAAATTTGATTGTTCGTCCACTATATTCGAAATTTTCATTTTCTTTTTTTGCGCGCTTTCCACGTTGTTCCAACGCTTTCCACATTGTTTCACGTTTTCTCACTCTTTCTAATAGTTTCATTTCCATTTCAGAATGGCGGCCGAACCTCCGTCTCTCGAAGAACTTCTGGAAAAGAAGAAAAAAGAAGAGGAAGAGTTGGAGAAACCGAAATTTTTGAGCAAAGCTGAAAGAGCCGCGCTGGCTTTGAAACGACGAGAAGAAGAAGTGGCAAAGATGCGAGACGCGCAAAAGCAAGCGGAAGAGGCGCGGAAAGCATTCATGTCCGGTGGAGGAGCTGTGAAGCAGGGTGAGTTCAGATAAGTTTGAAATTGGTAAATTGTTTTTTACAGAAGAGAGTCGGCGTGAAAATGGTAGAGAGCGAGACCGCGATCGAGACAGGGATCGTGATAGAGACCGAGAAAGGGATAGAGATAGACGCCGGGAGCGAAGTAGGAGCCGAGATCGAAGGGATAGAAGTCGCTCTAGAGAACGCCGCAGAAGTAGGAGTCGCGAAAGAAGACGGGATAGAAGTCGAGACCGAAGTCGTGATCGACGAGGTAGAGATGATAGAAAAGATGGTGGAGAATCAGAAGATGATATAATTGATGTGAATAAAATGCAAGAAGCTGTGAAATCGCGATATTTAGGAAAACAGAGAGTTAGTTCTTTTTTGTCCCTGCAAATAACATTTCTGAATTTTAGGAGAAGAGAAAACGTGGTAGAAGACTTCATGAAAGGAAATTTGTGTTTGATTGGGATGCCGGAGAGGATACTTCACAAGATTACAACAAATTATATCAGAATAAACATGAAATCCAATTTTTCGGGCGGGGTTCAGTGGCTGGAATGGATGTGAATGCGCAGAAAAAAGAGAAAAGCTCGTTTTATTATGAAATGATGGAGAAAAGAAGGACAGAAGATGAGAAAGAACAGGAGAAGTCTAGGTATTTTTTAATTTTAAATATACAATATCAGCCAAAGTTAAAAATTTCAGAATCGAAAAAGAGAAGAAAAAAGAGAGAAAAGTTGCACACGACGATCGACATTGGCGAATGAAAGAATTGGAAGAAATGAGCGAAAGAGATTGGCGAATTTTCCGCGAAGACTTCAATATCACAATAAAAGGTGGCCGAGTGCCAAAACCGTTGAGAAATTGGGAAGAAGCTGAATTTCCATCCGAAGTTTATCGAGCTGTTCAAGAAATTGGATATACTGAACCAACGCCGATTCAAAGACAAGCAATTCCAATTGGACTACAAAATCGAGATGTTATTGGTGTTGCTGAAACTGGATCCGGTAAAACTGCCGCATTTTTGTTGCCACTTTTGGTGAGTTTTTTTTTTTGAGAAAAAACAACATAGCATTGGAAAAATACTTTATTTGTTGTATTTTACATAAAAACCATATGCCTGACAAATAATAAAAATAAAATAAAGATATTTGACCATCCAATAACAATCACTACCAGAATTTGTAAATCCCCAATAAATACCAAGAACACACCATATAAACTCTGATATATTCATTATCACAATTAGTATTAACAAATTTCGGCATTTTGAATTTATGAATTTTTTTCGATATTCTGCTTCAATTGGAGTTTCGAAATTTGCACGAGGATATTTCATATTCAACTTTTTTTGTTTTTCTTCCAATAAAAAGAATAAAACAAAATCGCTGATTGTAATGAATAACATACCAATCAAATAAATTGGTAAATATGGTTGACTCGGACATTTATCGTATCCATAAATTCCAACAAAAAATGAAACTATTGGAAGAACTATGGCGAATAGTCCAATTATTATAGCGCGCACTAAAAAATATACATTATTACATTTTAAAGCAAAAAGTAAATCATACATGTTTTTTGAAGAGGGGTTGCATTTTGATTCTCCATGTTGACAGAATGAATAATTTTATCGATGACTTCTTGTTACATTCAATGATTAAAAAAACTAATCATATAAGAAATGGAGACACATGTAAACTTTTATTACATGAATTTTTATCATAAACAGAAAAATGTTCTGGGAGTGATTCAGAACTCATCGAGGATATTTTGAACTAATTTAAATTTACTAGATGAATATAAATTCAAATAAAATGGATGACCAATAATTGAAAATATATAAAGACAATGAACAATAAAATAGCAATCATCACCAAAAATTGTGAATCCACAATAAATTCCAATAAAAAACCGGACAATATCGATTATTTTGATTATTACAAGTTGACCATATAATCTTTTAATTGCGTAAGGAGCATAGAAATTGTGGAAAAATTGATTATAAAACATGGAAACCACATAAATTCATGACATTTTCGATTTTCGAAACAAAAGGTTTCAATTTTGCCGGAAGGACTTCAGATTTTCCCAAAATTTAGATTTTCTCTACGAAATTTTCAAAAAAAATGCTGATTTTTCCAAGTCAAAATCATTGATCTTCAAAAATCCCTCATTTTTTTCCAGGTTTGGATCACAAGTCTACCAAAAATGGAGCGACAAGAACATCGAGATATGGGACCATATGCAATTATTATGGCCCCAACTCGAGAATTGGCTCAACAAATCGAAGAGGAAACCAACAAGTTTGGAAAATTATTAGGAATCAAAACAGTTTCTGTAATTGGAGGTGCAAGTCGAGAAGAACAAGGAATGAAATTGAGAATGGGAGTAGAAGTTGTGATTGCGACACCCGGAAGATTGTTGGATGTTTTGGAAAATCGATATTTGATGTTGAGTCAATGCACTTATGTTATTCTTGATGAAGCTGATCGAATGCTTGATATGGGTTTCGAACCAGATGTGCAAAAGGTAGGCGTGAAAAAAATATTGGAGTCGGCCGAAAGATCGATAGAACTTTGAATATTTTAGAAGATTTAGGAAAAAACAAAAAATTAATTCGAAAAATTATTTCCAGAATTTCTAGCTGTAAAAATTGAATTCAATGAATCCGCTTACAATTAGAAACCGGAATTTCATATATTTTTGAATTCTGAAAAATTGCTCCAAACATTATTTTTGAAAAACATTTATGGCGCTATTTTTGAGTAGGAATAAGACCCAATTTTGAGCAATTTTTGTAGCTGAGACCTCGTACCGCGGCTCTCAACATATTCCCAAGTTCCCCCCTAATACCTCATATTTTTAACAGGTTCTCGAATATCTCCCGGCTACGAATTTGAAACCAGACACTGATGAGTTTGAAAATGAAGATGCGCTTATGAAAGGATTCGAAACTCGTGAAAAATATCGACAAACTGTCATGTTTACAGCAACAATGTCGCCAGCTATTGAAAGATTAGCGAAGAAATATTTGAGAAGACCTGCAGTTGTACACATTGGATCAGTTGGAAAACCGACTGAAAGAGTTGAACAGGTTAGTTTTGTTGGAAATTTGAGAATTAGAGGGTTGTGTTTAATTCATTCGGAGATTTTTCGAAAAATTGTTCCAATTAGAAATTAGTGTCAGATTTTTTCGAAACGTGAAATTTTCTACGTGACATTTGTCTTTTCCACGATTTTTTTTGTCGAAAAAAATCATTTTTGCTTTTTTAAAACATGGAAAATGTATTTTCTCGATGATTTCAAGTGTTTCAAGTGAGTTTTCGTATTCCAAATATAAAAATATCTTAATTTTCACTCTCATTTATTTTTTTGCAGATAGTCTACATGCTTCCTGAAGAGCGCAAACGCAAGAAACTCATCGAAATTCTCGAACAAGGCTTCAAAGCACCAATTATTATTTTTGTTAATCAGAAAAAAGGAGCTGATATGTTGGCAAAAGGACTTGGACAATTCAGCTATAAACCAACAGTACTTCATGGTGGAAAAGGACAAGATGCAAGAGAATATGCTTTGCAAGCATTGAAAGATGGAATTAGTGATATTCTTGTTGCTACTGATGTTGCTGGAAGAGGTTAGTTATGATTTTTTTTGAGGAAACATAGTAAAAAGAAAAAAAAACAGTTGAAAGTTTAAAGATGTTGAGCCTTTGAATAAGAATGTCGATTTTTGATTTCTAAAATTAAGCTTGAGCATTTTTATTGAGCACATTTAGAATTCATAGATCAAATTTGAACTTTATAGAAAATAAAAATCGGTATTTTTCTGATTTTTCACTCGTTCAATCGAATCACATTTGAATTCTTCGAATATTCATTTTTTCTACTCATTTTTGATGAGCAAATCATTTTTCTCATGCTCTTACATAATTTATTCGAATTTGAATTTGCACTTTAAGCTAGTTTGTAAGAAATCTCATCTTCTTGAAGATTATAAATCAGAATTTCTTTCCAATCTAATTTTTCCAATTCAGGTATCGATATCAAGGACGTTTCATTGGTTTTGAATTATGATATGGCAAAAACAATCGAAGATTATACTCATAGAATTGGAAGAACTGGTCAGTTTTTTTTTGCGGGGGGTTTTGAGATTTTTCTTCAGAAAATTGGGAGATTCGAAACATTTTCTTTTCAAATTTTTGGCGTTGGATTCAGAGTAAAGGCTTGCTTACTTTTCAAATTTTTTGAAAAAACATTTGGGATTTTTTCTCGAAAAATAGGGATTTCTCCAAATCCCCTTTATTTTTTCATGTTTTCCTTATGCTTCGTATTTTCTTATTTAATAATATAAGTTAATCGAAGAAGTATATAGTATTTAGTCGTCTTGACAACGCGGAACAAGATTTATTAAGAAGAATAAGAAAAAATAGGTGCAAAATTTGATAAGAAAATGTTAGTTGGCCGAAAAATTGTTCAAAATTTATGAAAGATATTTGTTTGAAGTTGATTGGATTTGGGGCAAAAAACTTATACTTTTGAAAATTCGAAATTTGGAAACATCTGATGTTTTATTTTCGAAGTTCCATAATTTTCAGCTCCGAAAAAATTTCCAGCACTTTCTAGAATTTCTCAAAGTGTTTTTTTCGTCATCAAAAAATGATAAATATACTAATTTGATGGAAGTTTTTCCCATTTTTACATCTGAAAATCATCATCGGTTCCAGTGAATATTTCTAAATTGTCATCCATTTTTGTTATATCGAAAGTGATAAATTTCCTCTCCAGAAAATGTTTCCCTCCACAACATTTTCACCTTTTTATATAATTTGTATGCACCTTTTCGTCCATTCGTTTTCCGGTTTCTTCTCCATTCCAACCCCAATTTTTTGCTCGTTTTTCGTTTTTTTTTTCTACATTTTCCCCCGTTTTTTCCTCTCTCAATTCGATTTTTTCTCCTCCGCCGAGCTGCTGAAAATGGCAACATTCTTCGGTTTTTCTTCTTTTTTTTTGCCTCGTTTTCTCGTTTTTTTTGCCCAATGTCTGCATTTTTCTTCGTTTTTTTGCTGCTTGCCAAGTTCCTTATGAGGAGGAGAAAAAGTTTGTTTGACTGACTTTTTTTGAGGAAAAAGGAGGAAAAGAAAGAAAAAAGTAGTAGGCAAAAGCTTTGTACTTTTTCGCTCCAACAAAAGATTTTTCAGCTTTTACTTACTGAAAATGGGGTTTTTTCATTAAAATATTTATATGTTTTCCTTTCCCACTGCCGTTTTCTTTCTATCCAATCTAATTTATTAGATTTTTATTCATTTATTTTCCACCACATAAGAATATTTGGCAGATTTTGTTTTTTGAGAAGTTGGGAAGCCTGTGGGATTTTGAAAAGTGGATCTGTTGAATTAGACCAAACCTAAGAATGTATTTGGTTTTGTCTAATCAAAGTACACTTTTTCCTCTGAAATCTGATCAGATCCGAAGTCCTACTAAATTCTGATTTTACCGTAAAACTTGAAAGTTTTCAAAATGCCCGATATTAAAAATTTTGACTTCAGAATTGTTTTCAGCTCGGGGCGAATTAGTAAGCTTCGGTAGGTTTGAATAAGACTCAATCTCGGGATCTTCCCTTGTAAACTTTTTTTTGGATACGAGTATGTTCCTGTGACAATTTTCTTTTTTCCGAAAAAATTGAGAGAAAGTTCGTTCCCCAAACTTTTTTCACAATTTGCGAAAAATGCTCTTTGTGCATCTGAAAGTGACGCCGATTTAATTGAATTGTTTCATTCGGTTTTTTGTCTATCTTTTTCTTTCTTTTTTTTTCTCGTCAGTTTCCCATTCCATTGGCAAAAATAAAAAAATATATACACGGAAAAAAGAGGGCGAAAAGAGACGAAATATATTCATGAAAAAGACACGTGGGGACTCAGCCGTTATTGAAAGAGACGCAGACATGACGAAGGATGGAAAACCGAGAGCATGCTTTTGCTCTTCTGCGTATATATTTTGTTTTCAGATTCTCGTCGACTACTTTTTGCTTGCTTCGTGCTTCTTTTTCTTTCCCTTCTACTTCTCTCTTCTCTCCCGTTTTTTGCCCTTTTTCATACTTTTTTTAGTAGTATTGGGTATTTTTCGCGTGTCTTGTTTTGATGATCTTTTGAAGAGCGAACGAAAGGATTAGCGGGTTTTTCGGGGTAATTAAAGGTGGTGTAATTATGGATAGGTTTTTATTTTGACAGATGAATGGGTGTTTAGAAGAATATGGATGGTCCCGAAAATGAAATTTTTCAGTATCTCTGGGGAATTGGTTAATTTTGGATGATATTAGAGTGCGAGTTTTGTAATTATCATCATGGCTTTTGGATGAAAATGGTGATTTTTGTTTCGGAAGTTGGATAGGTTATTTTTGGAGCTATGATTTTTCTGAAGCTTCAGCAAGTCCTGGTAGTTTTTTCATCGGTAGATTTTTGGAGTCAGATTATGTTTTTGGTGTCATATTATGTTCGACATTTAATAAGACTTTAGCTTGGATCCATTTTGTGATTTAATTCCGATGACCTGGCTCGATTCAGATGTACTGTAAATAAATTAGATTCCAGAACTTGGAAATTTTGAGCATGCCAAATTTCCCCTATTCTTGTTCTTTTGCTCTTTATACTCTTTGTATTATTTATAAAAACCAATATAAATAAAGGTAGTATTTAATTAGGAGGGAACCCCTACATTTGTCTCCCTCTTTCTTTCGTTTTTCCTTATTAAAGGTGTGTAAACATCAGGGCCGCAAAATCGCTGTTTTTGTTTCGTTTTCTCTTCTTTTTCGTTGTTTCATTTGATTTCTACCATCCAAATAAATCAAAGCGGATTGGATTATTCTGTATTATAAAATACATATTTTTGCAGTTTCCCGCGATAAAATTGAAATAAATTGGGTTCATAATAATCATATGTCTTCCTTTTTTCGAACCAATTTCGTTAATTAAGCCACATCATTTTTCTTCTTTTCATTTCCTTCGGTTTTTTCACTCATTCATTTCATTATTTTTTTGGTGGAATGAGCCCATATGGATGATTATAATGGGTGGTCCCCTGTGTTTTTTCTCGTTTTTCAAAAGATGCTTCTTTTAGCTCTTTTATACTGTAGTGTTTCTTCCTGTTTCTCAATCTAGAGAAAAATGGCTGAAGAAGAGCAACATTGCACTTTTTGTTTACCCGAAGAAGAAAAAATGGAGCAAAAAGAAGACGATCAATTTTTCTTCTGTCGAAAGAGTTTTTGGTTGAAAAAAAAACAACACAAAGTTTTGAATTTATGCAAATCTACACATGTTTTTATCAATTTGTGGAAAATGCTAAATTGTGATGATTTTTGAGCGCGAAATGTTTTTGTGTGGAATTTTTCGTACCGTACTGTTTTGAGTGGGATACGTAGTAATTTAATTCGAAAGGGAAGAGCTTAGAATCCCGGGTTAAAATTTTGATAATACATAGTAAAATATACCAAATAGACTACGCTGCTCACTTCATAAATAGCCAGAATCCCCTTTGAGCACTTTTCTGGAGCTCTAGAGTTGATTCTTTATCAAAAATTTATTTATGCGCCTCTCCCCGAAAAAATGCTCAATTTTTTTCCCGCCAACCCCTTGAAATGGTAGTAGCAAAAATTTGTCACAAAACAGTCGCTCTCTCTTTTTTCTTCTTCGGTCTGTCTACATTTGTTTAGTTTGCGTTTCTCGCCATTCTTCTTTTTCGTCCTCTATTCCTATTTTTGCCCCCCGTTTTGCTCTTTTCGAGACCTCACACGGTGAATAAATAAAACCGAAGATAGTACTTATTTCCGAGCCGAGAGCTACTATTTCGAACGAATAAGTCTAAAACCACGTGGTAACAAAACAGTACTCTATAACTTTTTGAAAGGTTTAATATTTGCTCGATTTTCGACACAAAAAAATTGCATTGAAAGTAACTTGATATTGTACTGGTTTTTTCAAACATTTTTTTTCGATGAAATATCGAAAATGTCTCTTTTTTCCGTTTTTCCAATAGTCCAACTATTCATTCATTCATATTATATTATATCTTTCTCTATCTCCAAATATATTTTGTGTGTGTGTGTTTGAGAGTGTATGTATATTTTTGGATGGATGCTGCACTAGTCATGTTTGACTAGTGGTTTTGTCTTTCACTCACTTTCTCAAATGTTTCAACGAGAAAGAGAGCACCTTTTTGGCCGGCTGACTATCTCTATTGTTCCGTTTTCGGCGGGGCCCGTATTCAGCTGTTGACTTTATTCTCCTTTTTTGGGAGACAAGATTTTCGAGCACCTTTTTTTGTCAGCTGGAATGTCTTATTTTGTCTTTTTCAGTGTGTATTTTACTACTCGAAATCACTAAACCTCAAATTTTCTGAAGCTTTTAGAAGTAATCAATATTTGCCTTTAAATCTCACGTTTGAGTTGAATTTCGTCGATTTTAGTTCCACCCTGTGTCAGCTCTTCAAAATTACTGAAAAACTTGTTAAATAAGCTCTGTGCACTTCCTACGATCATTTTTTATTCAAGTTCTGAATTTGGAGATAAATAGTCTCCAGAGGCTTCAGGTGTCCCATTTTTGAAAATAAACGTTTATTTTTATCTCTCTCTCCGTTCCTCTTTAAAATCTACAAGTTCCAAAGTTAAAGTCCAAGCTTCTGCTCGTAAGTCTCTTCCCATTTTTCTTGTTGCTCCCTCAACATATTGAAAAAATTATCATAAATTGTTGATTTTCGGCCAAAAAGTGCATTACGTTCTTTTCAAAAATATAATCAAAAAGACTGAAAATCGTTACCCCGGGAAACGGTTTTTCTCTTTTTGCATGTTCTTTTTCTTGTCATTTTTTTCGCGTTATCAAAACCGACAACAATTTTTGTGACTACTTTTTTCTTTCTCTATATTTTCGGTATTCTCTTAACACATCACGTGTTTTTTGTCGATTTCGCATTCCAAAAGTGACAAACACGAGGTTTCCGACCGATACGGTATTGTTTATCGTTTTTGGATTTTTATGAAATTTTTGGCGCATTTTTATGAGTCGTTCCCACGCTTTGTTGTTTTTCCGCACTTTTTATCATACAGAAAATCTTGTTGTTTTCTTCTTTTGACGACAAAATTTCCTTTTTTTTCTTCTTCTTCACTAATTTGGCTCGAAAGACGTGTATATTTTTCAATTTATATATCTTCTTATATTCTCTCATCATATTCACTTGCTAATCTTCTTGTCGTGTTAGCAAAAGAGAAAAAAAAATGAAAAGCATTTCCTAATCCGACGTCGAATTTGTTTGAAATGAAGGATATTTTCAGTATTAGTCATCTTCCTCATCCACATCATCATCACTTAATTTTGATTAAACTTTTTTCTTCGTCCTCAACAAAATCCCTTCAGCATGAATAACTGAATTAGCTCAATATTAGTTATAAGAAATGATGATGCATTCTTTGTCCTTCAAAAAGCTTCGCCATAGCAACATCACTATTGGCTTCTCGAAATTTGTTGGAAGGAGGAGCAAGCCAACCGAAAAACGTATAGATTTGTGAAATTATAGAGCGCCCAAAGTTTTGCGGTATCGCCCTATTATTATTTTTCTTCTTCTAATTTGAAGTTGACAAGATCTTGTGATTTTTACAAGTTGACTCATATAGTGATGAGAGTTTTTGTTGTTGAAAATCGTTGCACTATGACAAAAATTTCAGTTATGAATATCCAGTTCTCGATGATATAAAGTGCATGTTTGGGGAAATCTTCACCTGTATAGAAGACATTCAACGAATGTCTGAATCTGTGGATTTCGAGGACACGTTGTTCAAGTCGTCTCCGGTACACTGACTCAAATCGTCATGAAATGACGTGAACTAGCTCCACTTCTCTCCGAATCGTTTGACCGGGGAATTCTATTCTCCTAGGCGCTCCTTTGTCTTAATCGATCTCGATTTGCGATATTATTCGATCTTGTTACAAATTACATCCGTGCCATCTCATAACTTTTTCCCCACTGCCAACCCACATGCAATTAATTAGATATAATAATAATTTGCTTTTCTCCCAACCCAAACAAGGAACTTTTTCTTGCCGTTTTCCCTTCTCTCCTCGTCGTTTTTTCCTTCATTTCTTCATGAATTTATATGCATCAATATATACATGAAATAATAAGATATTAGAAATTTTGCGGTGTTCCAGTCACTTGAAAAAAACACGTTTTCCCTTCTTCTGCCTGTATATCGATTTTCCAGACATTTCTCTTTTTGTAGCAATTAGAAAGTTATTTCCTTTTATGTTGGAAATTGGAATTTGTGCTCTCTTCGCATTTCTTTTTCCAACAAAAGAAAAAATAAAACTTTTTGAATGTGTTCGGTTTTCTTTCTTCAAATATATGCGAATTTTTTGCCCGATAAGCATCTCTGGTCAATAGAAATTAAACTTTTGTCCCGTTTTTTGAGATTAGATCATTCTTCATGTGTTTCCCGGGCGAATATATTTTCTTTCTCTCACACCACGGTATTCTGTTTTTTTTCGAACAAAACAAATCTGATAAGTGCAAATGCGAATCCTTATGAGCTAGATTTTTTTCGAAATGCATGCACTTTTTTCGTACTTGTCGAGCCCATTTCTATTCCATTTTTGCTCATTTTTTCTCGCTTCCAACTCTCATTTGGCCAAAATGTTGAGTTGTTCTTTATTCATTTGAAGCAAAACTTTTATTTTGCTCCAAATGAGGTAACGTGATATTTGTGAAAAGTTTGTATATATTTCCCACCTGCCTACGGAAAATTAGCGCAAAACACCTGAATGCAATTTTTCTCACCTTTTCACATTTCACTCTTGACTCTTTTTGCTTTTTTCTTTTTCACTCAAACTTTTTCAACAGCTGTTCACTTTTTCGACAGCTCAGGTTGTTTCGAATTCACTTTTGAACCACGTGTTTTAGATGAGAGAGAGAGCGAAACGACAAGTGCCTCTCTTTATTTTTAAACAGGGCGAAAAGTTCTTTTTTGAGGAGAGGAAGAATTTTTGAGTGGACAAGCGAAAGAAAGCAAAATTTTGGTTTTGAAGTTTGGATTTTGATATGGGTAAATGAGAATCTGAACAACTTAAAGGCGTCGTCTCAAAAACAGAACTTCTTGGTCATTTTTGAGATATTTTTTCCACCTCGAATGTTCCAGAAGTTTTTAACTTCTACAAGTTTTTGAAATTTTGGTCCTCCGAATTTTTGACCTACGACGAAAAATCGCCCTGTTTTTTTCTGAAATTTCGTTGTAACATTGGTTTTCTGATTTTACGGATTGATATTAGTTAGGTACCATAACCGGTTTCGAGTTTTCTATGGGTAAATCGAAAATTGTAATTTTTGGTTTATTCTGGTAATCAACAGATGCAAAATGTTGAAATTTTTCGTCTGGCCAGTTTACACTGGAATTTTCATAGTCCTTCTAGTGCTGAAATTTTTGTGGTCTTCAAGTTTTGAAAAGTAAAATAATTCAAAAACAAATCAGCACATTCAAAAAATTACATTGAAAGTGTGTCAATGTCCAGCCTGTATTTTGTGGTTCTGAATGAGCTATTTTCAAAATCTCCACCTTCTTCCGAGAAGTATTCGTCATTCATCTGAGCTTCTACCAATTTTAGTTTTTTTTTAGTTCTCCCACTTGTTTTTCCCATCATCCTTGCTTTTTTCCATCCTTATTTGATAATCTCGCCTGATCCATGGCCAAAATCCGATTCGATTCTTGAACGAAATGCACTATTTTTCGCCCCATCTTCTTCTTCTTCTTTCGTTTTTCAATTTTCCATTCATTTCATTTCCGTCATTTTTCGTCTTCGTTTTTCCCCTTCGTTTTTCTCTCCTTTTTCTTCGTCCATTTTGCCAATCACTTGTTATCATCAACACAGCAGAAAATGTTGTAATTAGTGGTTTATTTTATTGATTCGTGCCCCGATTTCTTTCTTGTTTGTTATCTATCTTTCTTTTTTGGTAGTTTATTTTGACACACCAAAGCAATATTCCTTTTTTTCCAGGCAAAAATTTGATTCTTCGTCATTTTTCATCATAAAACAGGTGACTTTTTGCGGACGCAAGTTTTTTTATTTTTTCTTCTGTTGGTTGGTGCTGATTTAATTCAGCTAGTTGCCCCAAAGTCCTTTTTTTTCCTCTTTAATGATCAGAAATGAATAAGTGAGGGATACTTGAAGAAGAAAAAGAAAATCACAATTAGTTCTTCTTCTTCTTCTTCTTCTTCCGAATGACCTCTTTCTCATTCACCTATCCTCCCACCGTAAAAGTACTTTTTATTTTTGAACGAGAATCGATCGATTGATTCTCGCGCACTGTATTTTTCTATCATCTTTTCTTTTTCTTCGCTCGTTTTCTTGAACATTTTTGGCAAATTTGTTGTTTCGCTTGTTATTTTGTTTATTTGTGTTATGATTTGTAAACATAGGTGAGATTGAATGGTTGGTTTTCGAAATTAGGGAATCGCTTTGGCATGATAGATTTTGAGGTCGAATCTGAGGAAGGGATGTAAGTTGGACCTCATTTTGAGGATTTCTGGATTTATAACTGAAATTCGAATTTGACTGTTTCTCGAAGTGATTTGATCCAACAGCATGTTTTTCTCTATGTCTAAATTATCCTGATTCCGTTTTGCTAGCCAGATTCAGAATTTCTGCTGAAGTTCAGTTCTGACCTCTACCAAAGTTTTTCTCAATATCTGAAATTTAATTTTCAGTAATAACCGTATTTTAAAATTTCATTAGAAATTAGATTATTCGGAAATTTTTCTCGTAGTTAGGAAAAGTACAAGAAATCCGGAAATATCGCATTTTCGCAAAATCGGCTGTTTCTCTGATCCCCCAATCTCATTTTTCGATGGAAATTGCTAGAAAACGTGGTGTTATCATCATCTGACTGATAATCTTCTTCTTCTCTTTTTTTGACCGGAAAACATTTGAACCCAAATTTAATTACCCCTCACTATTTTTTTTGGCAATTAATAGGAAAAAAAGATTGAAACACACACAGTTTTTCTTCTTTTTTTGTCTGTATATTTGTTTGCCAACCTCGTCGCTCTCTCAATTTCCCGAACTATTTTTTTTGTCAATTTCGCCTAAGTACATCAATCAAAAGAAGAAAAAAAAGAAGAAGAAAAGAGAAACACACACAGTGAGGTTGAAACGCGAGGAAAAAGAAAACAGACAGAAAAAGACACGTGAATTGTTGCAAACATTGTCTGCGTCTCGCGGTTTCATATGATCTCTTGTCTCGAGTTTTTTTTGGCTGAATTGCGACGATACACAAAACGCTGCGCGCCCTGCATTGTAGCAAAAAATTGAGATTTTTTGTCGTCTGGCTGCCCCACAGTATTTCCTAGGTTGGAAAATGATTGGGTGCATTTTTTGTTGATAAGATATAATTAGAAAAAGTTCCTGGTTACAGTGTTTTGTAGATGGGGCGAGGAGAGATTTTGAACTTTTTGTTTTGAAAACACACTTTTTTTCTGCATAAATGGGCGGATTTTTGGACACCTAAATTGTCACGTTTTTGCACATACAGTTTATTATAATTTTCAAGTTTCTGATCGAATTTAATTTTATTCGGAAATTTGCAATAATTTTTGATCGAATGAACTCATTTTAATTGCAAATTCGATTTTCCCTGAAATTTTCGTTAGATTCAAAATTTGAACTGCTTTGTAAGAAAACTTGGGACAGCGAGAAAATTCAGAGAATTTTGAATTTTACCCTTCGGATTCTAATTTTTCCAACTCAAAATTTGAAGTTTCTGCCTAATTTTTGAATTTTGCCATTTTTGAATGATTTTGTACAGTTTTCCACAATTAAAAAAGGACCCAATCTTTCCCACGGAAAGTTTGGCCCGTTTCCAACGAAATTACTTTTTTTTTTCTATTGCGGTTCAAAACTTTCACCGCCTAACAGCGTTTTTTCCCACATGAATAAATTTTATTCAAATGTTTTACTCTCAAAAACACGTGTTTCTACTTCTTTCTCTCTTCTCATCCATTTTTTAGTCTCTTGTAAAAATGTAGAGATAGAGCGAGATAACCTTTCCTTTCCTTTCGATACACCAAAATCTGATAATTCGGCCGCGTTTTTATATTTATAATAAAAAATGGGGGAGTATAATAATAAATCTCTCTTTTTCTCCCTTTTTTATTCGATCAACAATCGAAGATTGAATTTGTGATTATTCGGACCTGGACCTTTTTATTCGAATGAATATGAATTTGCTTCATATTTGTGAAAATACTGAATGGATCGGGACCATACAAAAAATACGGGACCACTATCGAAGTTCACAATTCACATTTTTACAGTCTCTTTTTATGATCCATTCAGTTATTTCCAGCAGAATTGGCTTCATTTTTGCACCCTCTAAAAATAATGGAAAGTTTTTCCTTTTTCTCCCGCTCATTTACTTTATGTTCGAAAAAGGTCAAAGAATGTGTTTTCCTTCTACTTTTTCTCTTTTTTTTCTTCTTCTTCATTATTATTCTATTCTATTCTGTTCTTATTTATTTACATTCGACCTGTGTCTTTTCCTCTGTTTATACTTTTTTTTCCTTACGAAAATTTGTTTTTTGGAGTTTATTTTCGATAAGACAAAATTTTCCATATGGCTCCATTGTTAGTTGTAAAACTGTCAAAATGCACATATTTTATAAGCCCTATGATGCCACGTGGCAAAATCGGCGAAGTTCACGTGAATGTAAAGAGAAGACCATTGTTGAACCAGTTTTTGTTTGACTTTTTTATTTCGCGACGGCGCGGTCTTTTTTAGTGTTACATTGGGTACAAATTTTGGTTATTTTCGAGACGGGGATGAGAAATTGAAGAAAAATGTTTTAGAAAATTCGAAATTTTGATTTAGCAGAAGTTGGAAAATTTCTTGATTAAAGCAAAACATTTAATTTTTGATTTTCTATCCAAAAAACTTCTTTTCTAAATTTTTGAAATATTTTGAAATTGTTGAATTCTCAATACTTTAATAGTTCCAATCGATATTTTTCTCTTTCAAACCGAAAATTTTAATATGTGTCGCTTTTTAGGCTTTCAATAAAAAATTACAAAAATATATAACAGCGTTTATTATTATTATTATTTGTTTCGCCCGCTGCACATCGACCAGAGATTGTTATTTTCTTTTTTGATGATAACAATTTTTAATTGTATTTTTTATCAAAATACTGTAGCTTTTTTTACTCGAACTTTTTTCGTCTAAAAACAGTTATTAATATTATTTTAGAAAAAATCATTGACCTGTCAATGATTTTTGTTGTACTTATCTTTTCGAGAGAGAAAGAGAAAAATATATAATATATTGATATGTTGTCAGTTCTTTTTTTTTTTGAAAAAAGAAGACTAACAGGCGCATTTTTTCTATGTGTGTGTGTATTTTCGTGTCAATCGATTTTTGGTTTATTTTTTTCGCATCTGAATTTGACAGCCCCCTTTTCCACGTTTTTCTCAAAATTAAAATAAAATGAAAATGTTTCGAATTTCCCTCAATTAATTAATCTTGAAAAAATCTCACATTTCCTAATTTTCCCATGCTTCAAATGTTCATCTTGAAATTTTGCAGGTCGCGCCGGAAAACAAGGAAAAGCGATCACATTTTTGACACCCGATGATTCGTCAGTTTATTTTGACCTGAAACAGGTAAGTCAATTTTTCGATCGATATTTTTGGGGGGTTGAAAAAGTGGAGACGTGATTGATAAAAAAAAGAAACGACGATTCATTTTTGCTGCTGATAAGATTAGATTTTTGGAAATTGGGGGTTTCTTTTTGGACGGGTTGGGTTGAGAAATATGGACAAGAGTACGGTAGACTTATTCACAAGATTCTGACTGGAAAACTCACATGAAAATTTTAGAAATTTACTGGAAATTCTTAGGCCAAAAAGTTGGTTTCAGCCAAATATTTGACATATTTACTCAAGTACTCAAAATTTTGAACCAGAAGTTCAAAAATTATCGATTTTTTCAATAAGTTCAGAATTCTAATCAAAATCTTGGCATTCCATGAAATCCCGAAAGCCATATTTATCCTAACCCAGATTTTAAATATCTCAAAATGTTCTGACTTTTTTTCAGGTCCTATCTGAATCACCGATTTCAATATGTCCACCTGAATTGGCAAATCATCCAGATGCACAAAACAAGCCTGGAGCCTTCGCGCCCAAAAAACGACAGGATGAAACTTTATTCTTGAAATAACTCATTTTCAATTGAATATGGAACGGAATTTTAATTTCAATCTTCTTTTATATATAATTTATTTATGAATTTATCTATATTTTTGTTCAATATTTCTTCCCAAAAATCAGACGTTTTGATACGTTTTTTGAATATCTGAAACTCTTCCCATTTTTCCCCTAAACAACTTATTTTTGTAGGAACGCGATTTGTTGCCTTTTCTTCTGTTTTTGTATCTTCCTATAAACAGCAGCCACAGTGACGTCGACAACTGTAGCCGGTGTTCAAAATCCAGTGAAAATGACTGACGACGATTGGCCGTCGGCCAAGTTTCGAGAACATGTCATTAATCGATTGTGAGTTTGAGATTTTTTTTTGGGAGGTTTTGGCCCTTGGGTTTTTGAGATTTTCATGAAAGTTAAGGCCGGAGAAGCATATTTTGAAATTTTTCTGGAAAAAAATTGGGAGCTGGAAGTTTCAAACCGAGACCAAACTTTATGCTAAAATTTGAAAATTAATTTTTTTTCAAATCATTAACATGTTGTTTTTCTTGCCCTCCATCCCAATAATCATTTTCCAGAGAACCTGAACTAGCTCGCAACCGTCAAAATGCTCCAAACCTGCCAGTTCCCGGTGATGCTCGACAAGTTGAAGAATATGTATTCGCAAAATGTATGTCAAAAGACGAATATATGCGAACTATAGCTAAAGTCATAAATGCGATAAATTGTAACAGTAAATCGGCGGCTGTTCCATCAGTTCTTCAACCAAATCAATTTCACAGTCCTCCGTGTTCGACAGCTCAAAATGGAAATGGAGGAGGAGTTACACCAACTTCAACTCCAAGCAGTTATCGAGCAGCAGTTCCACCAGATCCACAACCAACATCTGCACAGGCTCGAAATCCAGCAACATCTTCAGTTGCCACAACTCAAGCATCTACAACTCCAGCTTCGATTCCTACTCCAATGTCACAAATGCCACCATCTTTTCCGTCGCCAGAAATGCGACCATTTTCAACAACTTCTTCAGCTGGTCCACCTTCACAAAATGGTGCAATTGCTCCACCAACAATGGGACAACCCCCACCACAAATGGGTGGATATGGGAATAACGGAGGAGCTGGGTATGGTGGAATGCCACCAATGTATCAAGAACCACCAACAAGAGATAGGAAACCGGGCAAAATGGTTGAACCGGCAGCAGCTGGGCGCCCGCCATGGGATTCGCAAGGACATTTATATCAACCACCACAATGGGGACCTGGTCCAACTGGGCATCCACAAATGCACGGTAAGCATTTTTTGGAGGGAATTTGGGAAAGGGAGGAATATGGAAGACGCATGTGGGAGCGGGAAGAGGAGGTTTAACGGGAAAAATGAGAAAATTTCTGAAATTTAACTCAAATTTTTTTTGTTTGAATATTTTCTTCAAAAATACTTCAGGAAATTTCGATTTCTGAAGCTTTAAATCAAAAAATCTCTGAAAAACATCGAGTTCTAGTGACTAAACTTGTATTTTCAATGTGCATTCTCTATTTTTTAACCCGAATTTTCAAAGTCAAAAATTCGCCCGAAATTTTGAATTTCGATTTTTTTTGTAATCACATCAAAATTACGAGTTTTCGAAGTTTTTGTCTGAATTTTGAAAATAGGACTAAACTTTTGGAAACCCTTGAATTTTTATTTGAATTTGCGTATTTTCCAGAAAGTCGTATTTTCTGAATTCTGAGCTTCTGTTTTGAAATATCTTAATTTTAGATAACCCAAATTTAATTATGAAATTTTATCATAGCTCTTCTATATTTCTTGTGGCTCGCGGTGGAATTGTGTTGCATCCCAAATATTTGTCCGATAAAAAATTGTTCAATTTGATGTCTGCACGCTCTCTCAATTCACACATTTTTTGTCTCAATTTCCAAATTTCGAATTTTATGATTTGGCTTCCAGGCTATCCAACTGGTCCAATGAATAATGGTCAAGGAGGAAACGGGCCTCTTGCACACCAGCAACACAATTCCTCCGCAGTCGCAGGTTCCTCAGGAGCCTCTTCTTCTGCAAATCCCGCTCCTTCTTCCTCATCTTCGGCTTCCGCTGCCGCATCTTCTTCAGTTCTTGAAAATTTAATAAATCAACCACAATATCCAGGTCATCATGCAAATTCACAAAATCCTGGACAACTTCCACCGTCACAAAATGGACAAGTAAATGGAAATGGAGGAAATGGAACAGGAGGAGTTGGATCAACTATGTCACCTGAAGAACAAATGATTTATTCGAACAAATTACGAAAATTAAGACCGCATGTTGATAATTTGAGGTGAGCGATATTTTTTGAGAAAATTGTTTACTCTCAGAAGTGAATTTTTAGCTTGAAATAAAAAAATTTAGAACTATTTTTAATTACTTTGAAATTGTCTAAAATGAAATCCTTACAGAATGCGCGCAAATCAATGCGAAGCTGAAGGAAATCGAGACGCGGCTCAGAAATTGGAAGTAATGATGGCAGTTTTAGACGGGCGACGTTTTGTCTCTCTTGAATACCTCAATCATCTTGAGTGTTGGATTCAAAAGAAGGCGGAATTTCTGGCCGGCGCTGCTCCATTATCCCATATTTCACCGCATCCTCAACAACATCCACAACAACATCGACAAGGAATGCCATTAGATATGATGAATGGCGGAGGACCTGTTGATCACGGAATGTATCATAACGGACCACCGAATCCATATGCACAACAACAACAAAATGGATATGGCGGAGGTGGAATGGGACAACCGCCACATCATCAAATGCATCCACAACAACAAATGTGGCATCATCAACAACAACAATATCAAAGAAATCAACAAGAAATGATGATGGGTGGACCTGGACCTATGCATATGTATGGAATGCCACATGAAATGGCATCACCAATGGGTGTTGGTGGACCAGCTCATAGACATGCACCATATCCAAATCCAGCAATGAGAAATAATATGAGAACTATGAGTGGATCTGGAGCTGGACAAATTGGAAGATCAGATAGGAATAGTATTGGAATGGCATCGAATTCATCGTCGAGTTCTTTGAATCAAATGGGTGTTGGTGGCGGAAAAATGAGTAATGGTGGAGGAGGAACTAGTAATAGTAGTGGATTGGGAAGTGGATTGAGTTAGTTTTTTTTGTGGGATTTGTGGGGATGGGTTTGATCTCTGAGACTAACCTCGATTTATTATAAATGTTTTACTGGAATTTTCGCCAAATTTTTGGAATTTGTTGAAATATGAAAAAATTAACAATCCTGAATATTTCGAAAGCTCTTCAAAAATTTCTAGACTTATTTTCGGGCTACCCAAGTTTTCCAAGTTTGATTTGTTTTTAGACTCTCAAAATTTTCCAGACTATATTTCAGGCCGTTCAAATAATTTAGGTTTATTTTATTCAATACACGATTTTTTACGTTCCAGAATATTTGGATTTTTTTCCAAATAAAATACTCAAATGATATCATAATAATTCCACATTTCCAATTATTTTAAATTAAATCGTTTGTTTTATTCCAGGTGGACTCGAAGACTTTACCTACGATGATTTCTTGCCAAATCCCGATTCACTAACTTCATCAATTCATAGCGGACATGGAATGGGTGGAATGCAAATGACCCCACAAAATAATCAGAATTCGAATGTTGGAGGTGGAAGACCTGTGTTGAATGAAGCAGCGAGAAAAGAAATGCAAACTATGGAATCGAGATTTGATATTAATATGAATACTGAAAGGCATGATGCTAATCACGTTATTGTTAGTGTTAAACAAAGTGAGTTTTTGGTGGGAAATTGATCTCTTGAAATTTGAAATTCCGAATTTTTTGAGAAAAATAAATTTGAAAAAGTAACCTTTCAACTCTAATTTTTGTGGAAAAAAGATAGATTCAAATTTCGGATCAGTCTTTTCTTTTCCACATATTCATTTTCAATTTCCCCTTTTTTTTTCCAGGAAATCAACCATTTCCACCACTTCGCCTTGTTATTCCATCAAATTATCCAGCTGGAACTGTTTCTGTTGATCGAGCTGCAATTGATATTGATTCGTATTTGTATGATGATTTGCAAAATGTTGTTCATGAGCGATTACTTCAACCGGGTCTCACAACGATTACTGATTATTTGAATGCTTGGGTACGGTATTTTTTCATTTTGGATTGAAAAAATGGATTTTTGATATGTTTTTCTATTTAAAAATGGTTGTTTATTCTAACGCTCTCGGAAAAATTATATTCTTATCAATAAAAATGTAATTTCAGGAAGAACAAGTGACTCGATATTGTCAGAACCAAAGTCAATCAGGCGGCATGTTGGACACAGCATTTGGAAACGATTTTTTCTATGATAATTTGTGAGTTTTCTAAATAATTGAAACAATCTACAAAAATTTCGTTTGGAAAATTTTCATAGTTTTTTAGTTCCGAATTCTAGGTCGAACAACTTTTTCAAAATTGCTCTCAAAATTAACTGTTTCAAAAACATCATGAAAAAGATATTTCGAAATTCAAAAAGTTCCTAAATTAAATTTTTTCAGATCAACTGGTTTCTAATGAAAATTGCTCCGTCTCGAAATTCATCTTCAATTTTTCTCAAAAAACGTTATTCGATTTGATTCTTTCTAATAATTTCCCTATAATACCTCTTCATTTGTTTTTCTCGGAAAAATTTCTATTTATTTTTTTCCGTTTTCCTATTAAATCAAACAATTGCCATTCCGTCCCTCCAACCTGATTTTATCCAAAAATTGTACAAAATTTATCGAAAATCAGCCAGTTTTCTTGCCTTTCCTCAATACTCCTATACTATTTTTTATTCTTTTTTTTTCACTGTGAATTTTTAACCTTACCCACATTTTTCCTCCCCCGAAATCCCCCCAAAAATACGGTTTTTTTCGTGTAGTCTTCATCTTTTTTTTCAAATTCAGAAAACCTGAGAAAGTTTTATAATTGTAGTTTTTGATTTTAGAAATTCACCCTTTTTCGATTTTTAATTCAGGGAAAACAAGTTATATTTTTATAATTATTTTATATTGTTTTTAGATTTTTTGAAAAGAGACTTCTGTGATTTTTCTCCCCGTTTTCCCTTTTTTCTCTCAAAAATCCCCTCCCCCAAAACAAAATTGTACAGAGTTTTATTTGGAAATATTAATATTTTATGTGTTGGATATTATATAATGTATATGACAGAAAAAAACAACAAGAAGAAAAAAAGAAGAATAAATTTTTACTATAAAAATCGGATTGTTGAATCTTTTTTTGCGAAAAAATCCAATTTCTGGTAGAATTTGGTGTGTTTTATAATTGGACACGTATTTTGATATGATTTTGTTGATGTGTGCATTTTGTTAACGACATTGGAAACAGAGGGCAAAAAATGCGCCCGCGATGAAACCAACTGCTGCGATTGAAGCTGGGCTGTAAAATGATTCTAGGATTTTCAATTTAAATAAAAACATTGAAAGTGGAATTCAGATACAACTGAATTTCGAAAATTGTAAACTATTTTCTAAGCTTCTGTGAACTTTGATGTTTTCTTTTAGCAAATTAATCCTAAATTTGAAATTAGTTCTCTATTTAGATGTACTCAGCTTTTAATTGAAAAACCAAAGTTCACTAGATGACGAAATTCTACAAGTTACTTTAATTTACCAGCGTCATCTCTAGTATACCAAGATTCAAAAAAAAAATAGAATTTTCGAACAAATTTTCAAATCTGGCGAAAAATGGTAGAAACTAATAAAATATCTCAAGAAAAAAATTTCCGAAATTTTATACGTTTCAAAGTTTTCTTAACTTGTCTGATGAGTAATACTGATGTTCGTATTGTTCTTTCATTATTAATCGGAAAAATGTACCTAGAAAAGAGTTGCAATTTAAACTACTTATTTTTCAAACCTCACATTGCAGTCTAACCTCAGAAAATTCAATTTTTGCTTCAAATTTCCCAGTTCCAAATTAGCCCATTTCTAAAAACAAACTCACTAAACCCAATATCTCAATCGATTACAACACTCATTATCGCAACACGCCGTGTAAGAGAAAAATGTATCGGTCTCTTCTTCAGCACATCTGCAAAAAATAGATTTTGAATTTTTTTGGAACCCTCCAAGTTCAATTTTTTCTATTCGGTAGAAAACATCCCTTTCTTTTTTCAACCCAAAGTGCTTTGCTTTTCAAATTAAATTAGATTAGAAGGTTTTTTTCTGCGCCTTTAAATCCCCAAAGGATTACTGTAGACGTTTCCTGTTTTCCCCCTTTTTTTGAAAATATGTAATAATCGTTGGGGACGAAAACTTGTCAAATACATCCCTTTGGAGCACAGAAAAATAAATAACAAGGCTATTTTGTTTAGAACAAAAAATAATGGAAAATAGGAGGAGAAGCCGTTTTCAATTAATTTTGAAGCAAAAATTGAAAATTGATTTATATATTTATTTATTTCTCGTTTCCCGGCCAGAATTTTTAAACGAAAAGTTTCGCCCCGCGATTTTTTCTTGCAGTGAAAACGGAGACGAAATTCAATTCTTCTCATTTTTTTTGAAAAATTTTTGAATAAGCGACAAATTGGATCCCTCGCGCGGACATTTTTGAGCAAAAAGACGAGAAATTCGATCAGGTCGACGCAACAAATTATTATTTTTGTTGTGGTCGCCGCGGGAAATTTGATTGGATTTGATTTGGAATAATTTATGTTAGGCGACCTCCAAGAAAATATTATTATGTTCGAAAATTGGATTGGGGAAATATTTAAAGGTGCATGGATTTTTATTTTAACAAAAGGATCATAAAAATCCCCAGTTTCAGATAAAACGAAGAAACTAGAAATAAAGGAGCAATAGTGCTACAGTATGAACATTTAACATTCTATCGGTTTTTAAATTCCGAATGATTCGAAACGTATTTTCTATTGTGAGAGATTTTCCGGTTCAAAGTTCAAAAATCGTGGGTGGTCTCGCAAATATCCAAGTTAACCTGGTTTTATGAAATGCTCGAATGCACAAAAAACATTTGTCACTAATTTTATGTAGGTAACTTGTTTTGAGTTCATAGAACATTTCAATGGATAATTTTTAAGAAAATCAGAAGTTGGCAAAGGCGTCAGAAATTTTTTCATTTTTCGAAGTTATTCCGAAATTTAAACAAAATTTATTTTGTTTTCTCTCGAAAAAGTACGTTTCAAATTATTTACGACTTTAAAAATCATAGCATTCCTAAATAACTTTTATGCTGAGTTTACCATAATTTCAAAAAAAAAAACTGATTTGTGACAAGTTCCCGGATGTTTCATTCATTCGGTCACCGAATTCCGTTTCCCGGAAATATTTTTGTCAATTTTTGTTATTCTGACAAATCAACTGACATGTTTCTAATTACACCATCACCCATAATTCTACTATTTTTTTTAGTTTCAAAATGAAACGCATTAATTATATGCATATATGCTAGATCTGATGCTCCTTTCATTTTTCGAGCTCACATCAATTATCATATTGAGTGAGAGCAAAAAAGAAGAAGAAGAGAACAAGATCCTCATTTTATTTATTTATGTATTCGGGTCCTACTTTATGTATGTGTGTATTTTTTGGCTGGATTCCGGAGGAAATCAGACGATTTACATAGAAAATGTGATGGCAGAAAAAAGTGGGAAGAAGCAAAAAACAATTTTTGAAAATGTTGGATTTTTTGATAGGATAAACTTGAGTTTGCAGAAAGTTCAAGTGCTCAATTTTTCCGAGTTTGTTCTTTTAAAAATCAAAAAATTGCTCGTTGAAAACAAATTTGTCACGTCATAGTGATTTCTGATCTTATCAGCTGGTCGAATTTAAAGGCGAGATTTGAGGAAAATAGAAATTTGAAAATAACAATTTTCTCAAGTTCTATTAACTTTCATTCCTTCTCTAATTGTTCTCATATGTTTCTGAACAGATCGTAATATTTTTGGATCTTGTTATAGTTTGATTTTTCCCAAACATAAGTCTAGAATTCCTCGATGTTTCCTATTTTTCTCGAATTAAAGACTAGCAAAAAACTGGAAAACGAGAAGATGTTTATTTATTATTCATTAAAAGATACTACTACTACAGATGCGCGAGAATGAAAAAAAGAAGAAAAAAGAAGCAATGATGAATTGATATTCATCTCACATTAGAATGAACGAAAAATAGAAGGAAATCGACAATTTTTGCGATGAAGCACACAAAAACAACAATATTATTATTTGTTGTTTTGTTTTGAGTGAGAAGAATTGGGTGATAGATGTTGGGTACTGTAGTTTAGTTTTTGAAAATTCAGACGTGACCCGATAGATTTCAAAATTTTTGAAAGAAATCAGCATTTCAAAAATTTCGAATAATCGATATTTGTGGAAATTTTTTCTCAAATATTTGTGAGAGCTAAAAATTCGGTTTTTTGTATTTTCCGATCAATTTTTTCTCGTTGCTTCGAAATTGGTGCAGAATTATTTTTGAAGTTGTTCGGAAAAGGTTCTATTCAGAATTCAAAAGTGGTCCGAAAAGTAGGGTTTCGAAATTTCCCACAAGAAAATTTCGGTGGTCTCATGTTTTTCTCGGAAAAACAGTAATTAGGCTAATTTTGTCTTCGCTCTATGTCAGAGCTCTATGAAAATTCGTGAATCTTTGAAATTCCAAGCAAAAAGTTCGAATTTTTCCTAAAATAAGATCTCTGGGGGACACATACAAACGTTTTTGGTTAGAGATTCGCTGTGAAACCTCAAATATCTATAGGATTTTCAGCAGTATTCTAATATACACCCTCCCTTCCCACATTCCCCAAACTGCCCAAAAATAAAACTCACAAATCCGGATAACATTGCGAATCAACACCAACAACCCCACCAGCCCTCCGAACAATTCCACCACTTCCGTTGCCAAAATCCTCTTTTCCTTCTTCTGCTCCCACCAAAGCCGCTGGCTCACAACAAAACACCAAAAAACAGAGGACGAGGAAAAAAATTGAAAAATACGATGAGATTCCACGCATCAACTAATCATATATACGAACAAGAAGAAGAATCCTTGAAAAAATCCCGAAAAAATATGTGGATGCGAAAAACGAAGAGGAAAAGAGCGATAATCGAGAAAAATGGGGCGGGGCTTGGAAATAAGCCACGCCCACTTTTTGAAAGGCTTTGGGATATTTAATATATGAAAAGTGACAGGAGAATGGAAAATGTTTGGAGCAATAGAAAAAGGAAGCGAATTTAATTATAGTTTGAGTTGGGAGGCACGGTGATTAATTAAGTTTGAATTTTTTATTGGCTTATATGATTTATTAGTGGCTGATGGAAGGAAGGAAAAAGAATAAAAGAAAATTGAAGGAATGGAAAGAAAAGTGCAAACTTTTATAACCCAACAAGAATATATAATTTTTATTGGGCCAAAACATGTGTGTGCAACGAATTGATGTTAACAAGTACTTTAGACGAAAACAGAATAAGCTTGGATGTGGAATCTACAGGAAAACGGTGGATTCGAAAAATCTACAAAAATACGATTTATCGTTAATCAATGAATTTGATTTTTGGAACGAAAAAATCAAAATAATCAGAATAATTCGAAGTTTTACTCTTCAAGATAAAAAATACTGAATTTTCGAAATTTCAGAAGATTCAGAAACAACATCTGAAAATTTTCTGAAAAAAACTTGGAATTCAGTTTTCGACCAAGTTTCAGCTGCAAAACTCTTGAAGAGATCCCAAAATAACATCAGACGAACATGATACCATCAAATATTAACAGACTTATACTCGCGTCACCAACGAAGAAAAAAGTCGCTAAAAAATGCACTGCCACCACCACCAAACACCATTTTCTCATAATAATGTGTCCCTTTGTTGCAAAAAAAAACATGTTGTTTTTTTTCGGCCACATTTAGTTTTGCCCCCGAGGAATTTCGAAAAACAAACCAAAACGGGAGGGACAACTCGAATCAAAAAATGACAAAAAAAGGGCGAGGAGAAGAAAAAAGAAACTCATCATTTCGTTTTACGACTCTTATGTTAGAGGTAAAGGCCAAGCCAAAAAAAGAGCAAAAACAACAAGAAGGATTTAATTTATGGTTTTGGAAGAGTAAAAAATTGGAGAAGAAGAAGCGGTGGAAAAATCACGAATTGAAATAAAATGAAATGAATAAATTATGGGAGGAAAGAAAAAATAGAAAGAGGAAACCTATTATTTTAAGAGGTTGGAATTTGAGAAGAACTGCGGATTGTGGAATTAAGAGAAAAGTGATGAGAAAAAAATCTGGAACACCAAAATTATTCTAGAAATTAAAAATTATTAGGAAAAATTACGGTTTTCAAACTTGAAACTTTTTTTAAACCGTGAATTTTTGCTTTTAAAATAATTGATCTATTCAAAAATAACCGCTAAAAATTTCCTAAAAATGAAAATTCGAGAAAAGTTTTTTGAATTTTTTCACGTGAACTCTCTTCTATTTTTCATTGCCAACTCTCATTGTTTTCAGTTTTCTTTCAAAAAGATGGTCGATGAAGAGGAAGTTGCACAATGCCCAATTTGTTTCGAAAATTTTGGTGAGTTTCAAGAATTTCCTATGAGTTTTCCCAAAACATCTGAATTTTTTCAGATTCTGAACGTTTTGTTCCAATGATTTTCACATGCGGCCATAATATTTGTCAGCAGTGCAGTGAGTAAGTGATTTTTTATTGTTAAAGCTGAAAAATCCGCAAATTTCCAACCAAAACTTCAAAAATTCCCCATTTTGCAGCCGTGCTGCTCAAATGCAACAATGCCCAGTTTGTCGGAAACCAATTGGCGCTAGAAATCGAAATTTTCAACTTATCGGTCAGTTTTCACACTCACCTTTTCAAATTGAAAATTATCGATTTTTCAGACACTCTAAAATTGGTCGAAAATTTGAAATTGAAAAATCAGGAATTGTTGAACAAGAAGCTCGATTATAAATGTTCGCTTTGTCAAAAATGGGAACTTGAGGAAAAGTAAGCTATTGTTTGCCACTTGGATTTTTAAGCTTAACTATTTGAATATTTAAGAATCGACTTTCAACCCGAAAACCCCTTTTTTGCAGCCTCGTCATTTGTAAAACTTGTGTAATTGACCCGAATATATTGGACCTGCAAGCGGTTTCTAGAAATGAGGTATTTTTTTTGAAAATTTATTGGAAATTCTTCAAAACCTTTTCTATTTTGTTCAGAACACCACGCAAGTATTGGAAGTCTCAATGTGCTCAACTTGTGCCTATCAAATGCATATCAAGAAAAAACATGAGATTGTGGATATGTTTCCGATTTTGGTGGGTTTTTTTGGAATATATTTTTGAAAAAAATTCACTCAAAAATCTCAATTTTCACCTAAAATATCAATTTTTTCATTCAAAAATTCTGATTTTTCAACCCATGAATTTTTAAAGATTCATTTCCTGATGATTTCGAACTCTCGATTTTCTCTGACCATCAGAAAATTCTGATTTTCATTGAAAAATTCTTCGACTGTCACCAAAAATCCTTTATTTCTTTCTAATTTTCACTCAAAAATTCACATATTTTTCAGTCAGCTTATCAATTTTCGAATCATTTATCAACATTGGAAGCAATTCGTGGTTGCTTTGATTCAAGTGTTCAAGAATGTAATCAAACAATGCAAAATTTCAACGAAACAATGTGTGGAATAAGTGGAGAATTTGAGAAAATGCTCGAATTGGCGAGAAAAAGCAAAAGCACAAAAATGCAAAATGAGGTGATTCGAAAAATCGAAACAGAAATGGAACAAGCGAAATTGCTGAGTTTGGAAGTTACGCAAAAAATTCGAGAAGATTCGGATGAAATGCTAAAATTGGTCGAGAAGATTGAGCTGGAAAAAGTGGCTGATGAACAATTTTGTTTTGAAGTTCTTTGAATTTGAAAAATTATTTTTTTTTGTATTATATATTTTAAAGTACCCGCGAAACGTTAGTTTGTTGAATAAATCCTCTCAGATCTCATTTCAGAAATGTTTTAATGAGCTTAAAAAAACAGGAATTTCGAAAAAGTTCAAATTTTAAAATTTCAGAATTCATTTTTTTATATAATGTAATTTTTACAATACTTTTAATTTTTTGTTGCCACGTGTTATTTTGAAAATCAATCTAACTCAGAGAAATGGGCTGGAGAACCGCCGGATAGACGACACGGCGGAGAATATTCGGAAAACCGATGGAGAAAATTGTTCTCCGCCAGTTCGCCGACAGTTCTCCGAATGATCTTCAATGTTTCTGCTGCGCGAAAGAATGTTCTCGAAACAGAGAATGGAAAACCAGCGGACAACTGGCGGAGAAAATTTTCTAGTTTTGGAGAGCGAAAAATGCAAAAAAGCGCCTAGCGGAGAACCAATGGAGAACTGTGGGAGAAACTATGGAAAACTTTCGGATAACCGGCGGAGAACTCTCGGCGAACCGCCAGCCGTAGGCTGGATCTCCGAAAGTTTTCCGCCGGTTCTCCAGCCTGTTTCTCTGAGTAAAAAAAATGCTCTGAATTTTTCAACATCAGTTTTACCCGCGAAAAGTTCATTGTTTGATTTGAAAAATTAAATTAGAAATAAATCGACAGTTTGAGAAAAATACATAGAAGAACCGAAAATGAATTTCCGAAAAAATCATCAAGGAGAATTATTTGAATTATTTTTGAGAAGTTGATCGAGAAGTTGAAGAGGGCGATGAAGGTGGACTTCGATCCAACATGGAGTTTCCTGAAATTAAATTTTGGAATTTTTGTTTAAAAATCTCTAGATTTTAAATTCCCCTCACCTTAATACTCTGTCTATGATACAAATCTCCCCATCCTTTGACAAACGAAATTGCAATTGTACAAAAATCTCGTCGCATTCCATCCACTCCAGAATCTGGCATTATTTGGGGAATTGCAGAAAGCTGAAATAAAATTCGAAATTTTGAAAGGATCAAGTTTATTTTCAAAGGCTGATTTCTAAAATTCAAGCTTAATTTGAGCCACATTTTTAGGATAGAAAAAATTGAGCACAAAAAATCTTTAGACTCTTACCGGTGCATATCCAGCTACAGCTGCAGCTTGAGCTCGAACCGCTTCATTACTTGATTCACTTCGTCGCATCATTTGCATAAAAGCCCAACGAATGTCGAAAACCTGAATTGTTGAATTGTCAATAGGGCGAATATGCTACTCAACATACCGTAACACTTCCATCATTTTCCGTAAATCGATGCGCTTTAGTTCCACCATATTCAAAACCCTTTGAATAATCCAAATATCCACTTCTAACAAATATTTTACATTTCGAAGTCAATGATACATTTCCATCAGAATGTGCAACTAATTCAACTCCATTTCCAACATATAATCGAGCTTTTTCACTTGCTTCTGTTCGATGAACATTTGAAAGTGCGCCGAGACAAAACCGACCCTCATTTTCACCGTGTGGATCCATTCCACCATCTATTAAAACTTTTCCATTATCGTGAGAGGAACCCTGGAAAATAAAAAGGAGTTGGAATAATTTTAAAAACTGGTAGAATCTTACACACTGAGACTAATTGAATTGGATCTCAGTTTTTGGCTCTGTGAAAAACTTTCGAAAAATTTCGTTTGATTTTGAGTTTTCAAAATTTCAAGAAATGAAAAAATTTGAAAAAATGTTTGAAAAATAACACGTTTTCCAACAAAAATACAATTCCACGCGCTCTAATTTTTTTCTCGTCCTCTTTCAAAAAAAAATGCGCGTTATAAAAGCGCGCAACCCATCTCAAAAAATCAGTTTTTATTCTATTTTCCCCTCAAAATGGTCTCAAATTAATAGCAATTTGTCAGAGATCAAATTTATTGTGAGTGAGTTTAAAACATTCAAAAAGCAAATCAGAATGTTGTTTTCCAGATTGATAACTTGGCTCAATTGATGTGTATTCCTAGTTATCAACAATACTTCCTTTTATGTCTAACTCGATTCAAATAAATAATTTTTTATGAAATTTATTTTGTTTTTTTTTGTTGGTTGGAGCACAGACTTTTGATATTTGATACATTGAAACTCGAAAACTATCTACTATATACTAATTGACAAAAATAAAAAATGTGTGTCCAGAGCCCGCATTTCATTCCCAGAGCATGAAAATGAAAAATTCCTGAACTAGAAGTTAGGAAATTACTTCTACTTGGTGGGGAAGCCACATATCATTTTCTACTCTTTCGATAAGTGCGCGAAAAAATGCAAAGTCCAAAATTTTCAATGTATTTTTGGGTTTCAAAATGTGTCGCTCGACTTTTCTCAACTCCCAGAAGGCCGTTTTTCATGATACTTTCACCATTAAATCCCAAATTCGTTCCCATCGATGCGCTAATATTTTGTTTTTCAAAAAGTGCGCGAGTTTTCACGTGAAAAATCTAAACTTTTTTCATGATAAAAAGAATGAGCACGTTTTTATTCCACAAAAAATTGAAGGACACGTTTCTTATCTGATTTTTCTTATTTCTGAAGAAGCCAACAATTTTTGGGCATTTCTCGATGATAGCTTCTTCCTAATCGGTTGGGTAAATTAATAGAAAATAAATAAAGTGAGTTGAACTACTGTAGAGATTTTCATTAGTTATTCGAAACTTCAGATGAAAATGGTTTCCAATGAAATGAAGAAGATGCACTGAATCGTATTTTATCGTGAGTTCAGGCTCATATTAGTCCAGAAAGCTGTGAAATAAATAAGTTTCTTCTTCGAAATGAAATCGAAGAAAGAAAATAAACAATTATACCCCCAGCGCTGTACAGTAAAGTAGGGCTGAGCATGATGATTCCAATAGAAGACAAAGAACATGCTTCACGCTTCCTTCAAATATTGGGTGTGCCAGGTTTTTTGGCCAGGTTAAGCTGATGGGTCGCTTTCGAACCAAACAAAAAACGTAAAAACTCAGAGGGGGTCGAGTGGGAAAGTTGAAAGAGGTAAATTATCGGATGAAGGATTTTCTGAGAGAACTCTTTCTTGGAGGTGGAATAAGGGAAAGATGATGTTGCTTTTAAATGAAAGAAGATGTCTTTTTATCAATTTTTTCCTTTTACATCATATATATCTTTTTAAATAGGTTTACTAAAAAATGAAAGAAATATGAGTAATCGAAAGACATGAAATTTCATGAACCTCGACGAATTTTCCTATTATCAGAAGAGGAGAACATATCTGAAAAATTTTGTAATTCCAAAAAGCTAAATTTGGATTTTCTTCATTAAAATACGAGAAATCTGTTTAGGTTTCTGAAATTCCACGTCTTTCGAGTACTCAACTTTCTTCCGATTTTTTATCAAACGGATAGAGATAAGATGTAAAAGGAAACAAATAAAAGGAAACATTTTCTTTCATCTACTTCTTCTCCTCTTTTAAGAAATATTCCTTTCAGAAAAATCCTTCATCCGATATTTTATCTTTTTTTTACTCCTTTAAGGAGAAAGGGAATCTTACAAATAAAAACAAATATGAAATGCTCAGAGATTCGCTGGCCAGCTCGCCACCAGATCGCTGCGGCCACCTGGAAACCGCATGGCCGCCAGGTCGCCTCGAGTTTTCCGGCGACGTGGCCTGTGTGTTTGAAATTCTGGAAAGCTGGCAAGACGGTGGTTTGTACTCAAAATAGTGCATTTTCTACTGTTTTTTCACTTCCTAAGGTTTCAAGTGCTGCGAAAAAACAGAAAATGAGCCAAATTTTTCGAAAATGCCTCAATTCACAAGTTTTTCAGACATTTTCATGAAAATTCATTTTGACGAGGCGAAGTGGCCACCACGTGGTAGCCATGTGGCCGTGACCTAGCCAGAGCCTGGCCACCTTGCCAGCGAAAAAAAACCGGGCGACGTGGTTTCCATGCGGTTCCCAGGTCAGCCAGCCTCCCCACCTGGTGGCGAGCTGGCCAGCGAATCTCTGAGTGAAATCAAATCTTTTTTTGAAACCTAAAATCATACCTCGGCCAAGCCGTGGCTGGCCAGAGTACAATTTTTGGAAAAATCAGAATTTCAGTTTTTAGAGGTCAAAAATTGAAAAATCTCAATTTTTAGAGGGCAAAAACTGAAAAATTCACAATTTTTGTACTGTAAAAAGTTAGCGTACAATTTTTTATTGTGGAAACCACGATTTTGGCCGAGGTGTGCCTAAAATCCATAAATACAGTTTTCAAAATGAGATAGATACCGAAATGTGTCCGAAAAATCGCGGAAAATGATCCGCTAAATCAAAAAAATTGGGCACACAAAGATTCAAAATTGGTTGTAGGGCAAAAATTTTCTGCAACCCAATGTTTTGTATTTTTAGACGACTTCGGAACGAAATTTCAATTTATTTGATTTCTGACCCAGGAATATCTGCTGAAACGGTTGACATTTTGAGAATTTCTATCGTTTTGAGAATTCTCCATTTCGCAGTAATTTAAAAATTTGTTGGATATTTGTTTTGAAAAAAAAACGAAAATTGCATAGTGTCATTCCAGGCGGCGGTCAGAAAAAAATAGCCACGTAAAATTTTGTTGTTTTTCACGTTTGTATTTTGTAATTTTTCATGTTTTTTCAGACAAAGTTTGACGTGAATTTTTTTTTTTTTTTGAAAACTTCTGAAAATTTTTGAAAACTTCTGAAAACTAAGTTTGTAAAGGGAGAAATTTTCTACGAGGTGATATAAATGGTATACAATTAAACATGAGTTTTTGAGGCGGAAAACTCTGTGTATTTCCAGAAATATTGAAAAAAGTTTAAATTTTTTTTAAAGGAAAACCGGGTCGCAATGAATTGTTCAGTTCATCGAGCTCTACAAAATGGTGTATAGCAAACCACATATCCTTTGCGGTTTGATTTCCTGTATCAGAGACAAATTTAGATAAACCTTTACAAACTGACAATTGTTGTTAGTTTTCAGAAATTTTCAACAAATTCACGTCAAACTTTGTCTGAAAAGATGAAAATTACAAAATATAAACGTGAAAAACAGCGAAATTTTGTGTACGTCATACATCGGTTTCTCCGGGTCAGGGTCTCAAAATTAGCCACCCCCGGAATGTGAAAATACAAAAATTAGCCAGACCCCCTCAAAAAAAAGAGAAAAAAATTGGTTTTTGGGGGGTAAATTGTTATTTTTTCAAAAAGTTAGCCGGTCCCCACCCCTTTTTTCCAAAGTTAGCCAGACCCCCTCCGGACGAAAATCCGGGGATACTGATGTATGGTGTACGTGGCAAGTGTTTGTTGGAAACCTAATAAATTTTAGAATGATCAAAAAACGGCAGGTTCTGAAAACTGCAAATTTCAAAAAAAAAACACAAAAATCTTTTTTAATTTTCATGCAAATTTTTTTGGCGGATGTTGCTAAATCTTGGAAAACTGAAATTCTATAGGGTTCTCAAATATTATCAAATGAGCTGAGAGAGATAGAGATGGCATAGGTTTGCGTTTAGCGTTTGTTGAGTGATTTTTGCCACCCTTTGCAAAAGTTTAGGGCGGCGTCTGTGTGATCAGAAAAAGTATCTCATATACCACTGTTCGTTAAGATTAAGAGCTTAGATATGTTGGCTAAAAAATAATAAAGAGACATCTAAGTGATCATGTTGCATATTGCTTCCAGTTTCTCAACAAAGTTTTCAAATTCTCAATGAAAAACGTTTAATTTTGATGTTCTAACAGGACTTCAGAGAAACAAACTGTTCATCAAAAGAATACTGAGCGCGAAGCCGCGACAACCCAGAAGGAGGAGCCGGCGACAGCCGGCGGAGCCCTTCTGGTTCAAAATAATTTGAAAAGGGAAAATTAGTAGGATTTCTGAGAATTCTTCAGAGAAAATTTGAGATTTCTAAAATTCTTGTTTCACATTTGAATAATAGAAAAAAATTTATCAATTTTCGAATAACATCAAAATTCTAATGTATTAGAGAAATACTTGAATTGTATGAGGTTTTTTGAGCAAAACTAAACCAGCTCTTCATTTTAATTGTGAAGTTTTGAAAATTTGAATTTTTGATTCAAATTTTTGATAAATAAGAACTTTTCATTTTGAAATTCCGGAATTTTCAAATTTCAGGCCTAACTAGAAAATCTATGACGTTAGAAATATGAATTTTTAGAAAGTTACACGATTGTTGTGAAATTGTAACCGCGAATTTAGTTAATATTAATATGAGCAATGCCGTTTTTTTGTTTTTTTTTCTAAAATGAAAAATGTTAAGTATACTCTAGTTACCCTTTTTTTAAAAACTAGACTCTAGTTAGTTAAAAATTACACGTTTTACAAAAAACAATTTCGCGCGCCCTAATTTTTTCTCCTCCTTCTTCAAAAAAAAACACGCGCTATAAAAAGGCGTCTCCCTGTCTCAAAAATCAGTTTTCTATTCTAGCTCTGCTACGAAATCGTCATGTAGATATACCATCCGCGATCAATTTTTAGTTTTTGTGAGTTTACAGCGATTAGACAGATCATTCAGAAAATATAAAAATGTTTCATTTAGATTTGCCAACTTGGATCAATTTTTGCATTTATGAAATCCGAATCTCAGCAATTCTTCAGAAATTACTCGCTTCGAATAAATAATTTTTAAATGAAAGCTTACGTTTAGTGAGGACACAGAAATGTGAAAAGTAATTGCAGAGCATCGTACAAATTTTCAAACGATGCTCCCTGTTTACACCTTGCATTTTTCTTGATTCTCAGGTGTAATTGCGGAGCATCGTATCCCCTCCCAAATTACTGTACCTTAAAAACCTCTCCAATCTGCGTATCTAACTCATAATACATAATTGAACACCAATAATGAAGTGGTTGAATTGGTGGAGGAACAACTATTTGATTCAGGTCAACTGAAACATTGTTAGCTAATTAGTTCATTATTTGTTTTCTCCAAAAACTTACAACTTCTGTCCTCAAAATTCGATTGATATTGTTGTTGTTGAACTTGATTCGCATTCGAAAAATTTGAGAAATTCGGGGACCACGCTGAAAAATCTTGCGAATTCGAATTTCCCGAAGAAGTTCCCGGTTCAATTTGTGCAGAAATAGAAGAATTTGGAATGAAATCAAAATCCTTCTTGATTTCCACGTGGATTTGATCGATTTGTGTGCCTAAATTCGAAGTTGCACCAATTCCATTTGAGACAATTCGCTCGTAATGATATGGATTTATACAAATATAATCAGGATGTTCGGGCGAAGTTTGACATTGAACAAGTTTCTGAAATTTGGAATTTTGAAAGACCCTACAGTAATCCTTGAGGACTTACAACAAGTTCATTTTTGTTGACATTTGGCCATCTCCAGATTCTCGCATAAACCACGTGTGGAACTCCTTTTCGACCGGCGACTTGTAAACGACCATCCAGAGAACGCTGAAAACAACAATAGTACGGTATTTTAGGATCAGTCGGGTACTGTAGATTGTTTTTCAGTACTCCTAAAATTTTAGTTTATCAAAAAAATCTGGAAATTAGAATTACAGTAACCCTAGAATAAAATTGGTTTCCGAAAATTTTCTAAAAATAAAAAGCAATAAAATTTTACGAGCTCCCAAGAATTTTTGAAATTCTAAAAATACCTAGCTACAGTAATCATCCTATAAAACTACAGTACCCTAGAGATCAAAGAAACAAATACAGTAGCCCACTATCTAATTTTTTGGCGCCTAAAATTCTGACCTTTCTTATCTTTTTCCTTTTTTCCGTTCCACATCCTAACTGTTAGTAAAGTCAAAAACAACCATTCTGGCGCCGAATTTTTCAGATGATTTACAGTACCCCTCGTTCGCTTCAAGACCCAACTAATAATCTACCTGAATTGTAACACAACAAGTTGGTTGTTTTCCAGCCGAAGTGACAGCTGTAATTAAAGCATCCAATTCAATTCGTTTATCCTTCAATTTTTTCACCAAAGACTCGATAGCTTTTCGCACAAAATCACCATCTTCTCCACCCTACAAAAAAAACAGTTTCAAAAATTTTGTCGGCGCTATAACCTACCTGCTGATAGCACTGCAAAACGTGCGAAATCTGTTGGCACGAATCCATTGCACTGGTTACTGTAGCATTTTGTGTCGAGTGTGCGCCTTGAGGAGGTACTGTAGTTGGGGCCATAATCATATGTTGTTGTTGTTGTTGTTGCTGTGGAGCAGGTGGAGGTGGAATCCAGAATTGTTCGACCATTTGTTGTTGTGGAGCCATAAATTGATGATGTAAATGATGATGATGATGAAGATGATGAGTGGCTGATTGAGGAATTGATTGAGGTGGAGGTGGAGGAGGAAGAGATGGCGGACCTATTGGTGGAAGTTGATAGCGATTTTGATTGTTGAAATATTGCATACTACAGATTAGATTTGATGTGTTTGTGTAGTCCATAGGATACTGTAAATTGGAGAAAAATATGTGCATGCACTTTTTATTTTCTGCCTCTAACTTTTTTCAAAATAAATCTCCGGTAAAAATAAATAGTTCATGTTTTTCATATCTGATGAGATATTTATAATTTTTTAAAGCCTTAATTCTAAAAATGCGCTGACAATGAAACTAAAATATATTTCTAGTCCGCAAACAAGACAACGCACAAATGCACAGAAATATTTTTTCTCATCAATCTTTTCTTCAACTTTCAAATGCAAAATTCTAGAGCGCAATGTAGCTAGGGAACTATTTTGCCTCGCAATCTAGCGACTCGAGTTCGATTCCACATGCCCGCAACAACTTTCACTTATTTTCTTTTTTTTTGCTCTTTTCTCACCATATTCATCGGATCTGCAACAGGTGTCGTATTCCAAAATTGTTGTTGTTGATGATGAAGATGATGATCATAATAACCCGGATTATTTGATGTCGAAGGTTGTGAAGTCATTATTCTTTCACTACTTGTAGTACTGCAAACAACACAAAAATATCAATAATATTATCATTAAAAAATTTTGAGAAGAGTTAGAAAACGATGGTTTTTTTTTTATTGTTGATGATAAGTGTTAGAGAAGAATGCGATGCTCAATGAGCAAAAAAAGGGAAAAAGGGGAATTTTTGAAGATGATGTGATTTCCTGTGATTTTTTGTATTTGGGAGAAAATTGGAGTTGTGCTTAAGAAGTAAATAATAAAATATTGCATTTTGAAGAGAGAAATAAATGAAAAAATATTATTTATGAAAAATGTAACTCTACAGTAATTTCTGGAGCAAAATAAATGTTTTCTAGTCGAAAACGATTTAAAAAATTGGAAAAAAAAAGTTTTAACCCTTGAAAATAGCACACAATTTACCGAAAAAAATCCAAAAACCTACGAAAGAACGAAAAAATAAGAGTGTGTGTCAACACCGACTGCCCGCAAACACCAAACCCTACGCGCAATCTTGTAAAAATAAAATAACGACACTCCGCTCAGACAGTGTGTGAAAATTAAACAACAGGCAAGCCGAATGTCGTTTTTTTACTTTTATTTTTTCCTTTTTTGGTTTGGAAGCAACTAGTTGAAAGAGAAACTAAAGAAAGTTGATGTTTGAAAAATTAAAAATTGAATACGAAATGAAAAAAGATCAATCAGAATAATAATAATCACAGCAAAAATCATCGTCCTCTCATCTCATGTCAATTTTTTGTTCTTCATTCATTTCAACCACTAGAAAAAGTCAATCTTATTAGTGTCTTTTGTGTGTGTTTTTGCCTGAAATGCTGATGATCAAATGATTGATCAAATTTTTAATTTGACACCTGACGAAATAGTACGCGGAAATGAGAGACGCCGGCGATTTGTTGTGTTGACTTTAATTTGAAACGAACATAATTGATGAGTATTTTTATTCTGTTTTTCCTGAGACCATTGCTTTTTTGGCGATTTGAGATCAGGAGGAAAAACAAGAAGATAACACACGAAATTATCTGGTTTTTTCGAAAAAAATAATCGTGATTTTTAGAAAGTTCAAAAATTTAGTAGTTTGGAGTACTGTAGTAGGTAAAATAATTCAGAGTTTCGGATTTCTGTAGATCAAAAAAGATTACTGTAGTTCTATCTCCAATGTATACTTTTCAAGATTACTGTGAAAATTCTAGATACTGTAGAATTTTGTTTCTGAAAATTTCGGTTCTTCAAAATTCGAAACGTTTCTGGATTTTTCTTGACTGAAAATTGGCCTAACTTTTTTCAAAAAAAAACACTTACAGCAAAAATATATCCTTTTTCTCATCTTCTTCTTGGCTTTCCATTATTCAAAATGAGTTTCAGAGAATAGTTTTTGTGAAGAATGAATGATTTTTCCTTTTTTCAGAATTTTCCTTTCAGATATTTTATGATGTTCCACGTGTGTCAAACACGGCTCACATGCTTTATTGACCAATTTATTATTTTGGTATACATTTTTTAAAACAACATTTGTTAGAGAGAAAGTTTTGGGAGAAAAATGAGAATTTGAAGTATAAATACAGTAATCCAGAAAAACAAGAGACCTGATGGATTTTAAGCAAAAAAAAACAAGTGAGAAACTGTAGGTTTTTTAAAATTTGAGAAGAAAAATTCATAGTGATTTCAAAAAATTCGTCTTTTTTTTGGGTGGGGATTTTGTGAGTTTCGAAGAATGTTTACTCAAAATCACGGGGAAAACATGAGAAGAGTTTTGAAATCTATGTACAGTATTCTCGGAAAAACCCAGAGATTCCGGATATTTCAATTTTCCAGGTAAAAGTTTCCCAGAAAATATTGTGAATTGGCATAAAAAATTGATCAGTTAGGAAAGTTAGAATTTGAAGTGGTGATTTTTTGAGTTTCGAAAAATGTTTACTCATTCATGATCACGAGAAAAGATTACTCAAAGTATATAAGGCTTAAAAAATGAATCTATGAAATTCCAACAAAAATAAATAAATTATGAAACCTCAAAATGATGTTCAAAATGTTTTCAAAATAAAATCCAACTTACTCGAACTTCTTCTAAAATACAGAAAAACATCAAAACAACACAAAAAAAACCCAGTGATGCGTGAAATTTCTTCATTTTTCTACCATTTCATCTCATCATTTTTCGAAAAAAAAAATGAGAAAAAAGAAAATGAGAGGAAAAATCGTCCCGCGCACCTCCCAAGTATCAAAAAACACAAAGAGACGCAGACACAACAAAATGGCTCTTTTTACTCGAAATGAGCTCATATTGATTGATCAAATGAAACTGTCCAAAGGAAATCTAGAAAATTCAAAACAAAAAAAATCACATTTGAATGGCGCCATATTGGCGCAATAGTGTGTCCTTGGCGCATTTTTATTGTTTTTTTGCACTGAAAAATGAAAAAAAGGCGGAGCTTCTTTTAAAATTTTTATTTGTCACAACAACATGAAGGTAACCCATAACTAAAAAAAATACAGTAGTCACAAAAAATGCACATAATTTTGATAGGTTTTTTTTCTCACCAACATAAATATTTGAATTATTTTTTCTATAACAAGTGAATTTCTCGACCGGCACAATTTTTGCAACAAGTTATCGTGAGATTTGAGAATTTTGGCAATGGTTTTTGAATTTTTTCTTCGCACGGAGAACGATTGAAAAGTGTTTGAAGATTTAGATTGGCAAATGAGGAGGTGCTGAAAATGGAATTTTGATATTTTGTAATCAAATGGGCAAAATCTTAATCTTCGTAGGCCTATCATATTTTGAATTTGAAAAATGATATGTTTTCAATTTCCCCACTCAAAAGTTCTTACAAAGTTGGTACTAACCTCTGATTTTTCACATCATCTTGCACTTTGACCAAAGTTTTCAACAAAAATTCATTTTTCGACGATAATTCGTCGCATCGTATCGATTGCGCCAAAAATTTGCATTTCCAAACGTCTCGATCGATTTTCAATTTGTCCGATTCTTCATCTTCGATTTGTAACTGAAAGGAAACATGGAAATCATTAAATTTGTTTTGAAAAAACTCACTTTTCCCATAAACTCATTTACTCGATGTGCCAGAATAACCTTGTCTTCAGTTAGCGCTTCAACTTGATTCTGAAAAAATCCTTTCCTTCAAAGAAAAAATAAGCCTTGAAAAAACCCGCTAAAAAATTTGCAAACACCAAACACAACGCGGAAACCCTACAGTACCTCCCGGGAAAAGTGTAACGGGAACATCTGATATTATGTTCTTCTGATATATGTTCTTCTTCCCCCTCCGGAGAAGGAAGAAGAACAAAAAGTGTTATTTCTCTCGCCGTGGAGCAAACCCTACAGAAAAAATTGAAAAAAATTTTTTTTGATCTACCCCGCTAATAGTCTTCTATTTTTCGCTAACTAAAAAAACGCTCATCGATTTTTTGCCATTTTCATTTTTTTGTGTATTTTTGGCCGTGCGAGGATGATAAGATAAGTTTTTCAGGGGGTAATTTTATGCTTTCAAAAGCTTTAATAAATTTCGAAATCATACCCGCTCGGATCCTCAAAAACTAGAGAAAGTCTGCGCGCGCTTCCTGAGTTAGTACCGCCTACCAGCTTCTGAAACCCAAAGCCATTCATTTCAAATGAGTGAGGATTCTTCATTGAATCCCTTTGCTGCGGCCGGAAAACAGTGACGGGAGTTGCATTGGGTTTTGCGCATCGTTTATGATGTTTTTCTGGTGAAGAGTGGGGCAAAACATGGGAAAAAAAGATGAAGTTTTGAAAATAACGATTTTTCTATTTTCATTTTTGTTTTTTCTCGCAGGCGATTCAAATATGGCTGGATGGATGGTTTTGGTATGAGATCTACACGACAATTCATTGCAGTTCACTCTTCACTCAGGTAAGACACGGCGCGGCGAAACGAACACACTGAAAAAAAAACAGTGAGCCGCCCCACTCTCGCTGTCTGCACTCTGCCGCGTTGTGTGTGTGTGGAAGCTACCGTACCTCGCTCTTACTTTCAGCCCGATTTATTCGGCTTAAACTGCTTCAAAATTCAAACTTTTTTTTTTTTTGAAAAATTCCTAAGCATGCGAAGAATCCTAAAATCCGCTCACCCATCAAAAAATAACCACCGATGACCACCATTTTGGGTGTCAAACACCAAATTAGGGGTCGAAATCTGAAAACCCGCCCAGAACTCGAATTTTCTCTGATCGAATTTTGCGAAATCGTTCTAGTTTGTAGAGAATTAAATTCTGATTCAGAAAATATAACTTTTATGGTGATTGAAAATATTGGTGGACACCATTTTGGGTGTCAAACACCAAATTAGGGTCAAAATCTGAAAATCAGCCCAGAACTCCAAATTTCGTTGATCGAATTTTGCGAAATCGTTCTAGTTTGTAGAGAATTAAATTCTGATTCAGAAAATATAACTTTTATGGTGATTGAAAATATTGGTGGACACCATTTTGGGTGTCAAACGCCAAAATGGGGTCAAAATCGGAAAATCAGCCCAGAACTCCAAATTTCGTTGATCGAATTTTGCGAAATCGTTCTAGTTTGTAGAGAATTAAATTCTGATTCAGAAAATATAACTTTTATGGTGATTGAAAATATTGGTGGACACCATTTTGGGTGTCAAACACCAAATTAGGGTCAAAATCTGAAAATCAGCCCAGAACTCCAAATTTCGTTGATCGAATTTTGCGAAATCGTTCTAGTTTGTAGAGAATTAAATTCTGATTCAGAAAATATAACTTTTATGGTGATTGAAAATATTGGTGGACACCATTTTGGGTGTCAAACGCCAAAATGGGGTCAAAATCGGAAAATCAGCCCAGAACTCCAAATTTCGTTGATCGAATTTTGCGAAATCGTTCTAGTTTGTAGAGAATTAAATTCTGATTCAGAAAATATAACTTTTATGGTGATTGAAAATATTGGTGGACACCATTTTGGGTGTCAAACGCCAAAATGGGGTCAAAATCGGAAAATCAGCCCAGAACTCCAAATTTCGTTGATCGAATTTTGCGAAATCGTTCTAGTTTGTAGAGAATTAAATTCTGATTCAGAAAATATAACTTTTATGGTGATTGAAAATATTGGGGACCACCAAAAAAGGCCCTAAAGGGTGTCAGACACCCAAAATAGGGGTCAAAATCGAAAAACCGGCCCAGAATTCCGAATTTCTCTGATCGATTTTTATGAAATTGTTCTAGTTTGTAGAGAATTGAATTCTGGTTCAGAAAATATAAGTTTCATAGTGACTGAAAATATTAGGGACCATCATAATTGGTGCCAGACACCAAAGTACAAAAACGGGAATTTTGAGCTTTTTCGACATGGCAAAAATATTTCCGGCTCATTTTCAGCTTCTGAACACACTGTTGATGTCAAAATCTTGTTATGAAACCTATAAAATTTATTGTTTAAATATATTTTTTTCAAAAAATTTATAAAATCAGCCCAACTTGGGCTGCAAAAGTCCAAATAGGTGCTGCCAATGGCAGCCTGCCATAAACCATGTGTGTCAGAAAAAATTTTGAATAGGAGTCGTTGTAAACGCGGAAAAAACTCTTTTTCCGATTTTTCATAGTTGCAACATCTCCTGGATGACTATTCCGGAAAAAAAACAGAAGAAAAAATCGCAAAGAATATAAATATTTTATTGATAAAAAATCAATTTGTGATATCCAGGCGGCGTTGGTTGGTGATACCATACCATTTTGGTGTTGTTGAGAAGTAATCCTGAAAACAAATTGTATTAAATTTGAAATAAAACAAATATCTCGTTTTTTCAGCAGAGATTTTATTTATTTTAGGGCAAAATTTTCGTTAAAATTATGAAAACTGGTTCTATTTGTTCTATATATATGGTTGATCACTCTCTGGCACCTTCAACAGAGAGAGATTTGTTTTGGAATTTCAAACGTTTTAAATACGCTTTTAAAAGTTTTCAAGAAAACCCGACATGTCGTTTTTGCCGAAATCGGGGGCCTACAGCCTGCTCAACTTATCACGGGCCCGACTGGCCCGGCCTAGACTAGACTACAAAAAAATAGACTTTTTTATAAAAATATATAAATAGACAGAAGCGGCCGGGGTGGCCTGGCCCAAACAATGTTTTTGATTGCCCGAAGTGAGAACATCAAATTAGGATGTGATATTTTGATCATAAAAATAAGTCATAAATGAGAAAATGAAATGCAAAAATTTCAAAATTCAAGTAAATTCTCCTTTTCATATATATTACTTTCATAATTATACTCTCTACATTTTTTGAACGTATTAAAATCGTGTTTTTCTCGAAAAAGCCCGAGCCAAGCTCTTTCAGGTTCTGATTATGGAATGTTTAGAATTCTTGGCGGATTTTTTCCACAATTTTAAGTTGAACAAAAATTCTTTTTGAAGAAATTTCGCACACCTCGGCCAAGCCGTGGCTGGCCAGAGTACAATTTTCGGAAAAATCTGAATTTCAGTTTTTAGAGGTCAAAAATCGAAAAATCACAATTTTTTAAAGGACAAAAACGGAAAAATTCACAATTTTTGTACTGTAAAAATTTAGCGTACAATTTTTTATTGTGGAAACCACGATTTTGGCCGAAGTGTGAAATTTTGATTAATTTATAATAAAATCTTTTCGATTGGGAGTACTTTGAGATTAGCTAATTACATACGAAAAGCCATACTATTTTCAGAACCTTGAAATACAGAGCGAAAGTTTCTTCGCTAGCCAATTTTCAGAGCGAAATCTTTCGAAATTACAATTTCGTCTTTTTAAAAATTAAGATGATTTTTTTTGGTGACATGTGTCATGAATATGGACCTCGCAAATGTTTTTTTCCGAAAAATCAGGTTTATAATATCAAGTTGTCTTCAACAATTCATGAAAATATCAATAGTTGGTGAGCTTCTCGGTTAATTTTTGAAATTTGAGCGTAGCCTGATTACTCTCAAAGTTTATTCAGTAATTCAATTTTTTGCGTTGACGAGTTTTTTTCGTGATTCATTGAGCCTTTTTTAAGCCGAGCGTATTCGTTTTTCAAATTTTCATAGTTTCAATAAAATACTTACATGTTTTATAAAAGTGCTCGATTCGCGAAATTCCTTCAGTTCTGTTTTGGCGACTTCCGAAATTTCACGCCAATTTCTAGTTTTCTAGTCGAATATTTGTTCTGAAATATGTATTGTATAGTTTAATGAGTTGGTTGACAATCGAAAATATGAAATAAAAAAGAATGAAACACTAAAAACAGACGAAACGAAGAAAAATCAAGTGTTTTTTTAGAAGTCAAAATAAAACTCTCTGACAAGAGTTACCCATGATAAATCATACATGAAAAAATTCCCCGCAAATTTCTCTACCGAATACATACTTACAAAATGAAAAACAATCTGAAATTAGGTAAAAAACAGGTAAAACACGTCGTGCCACCACACAAATTCGAGGAGACGCAGACATTCATTTTCGGTTAGAAAGTCGCCGCGAGACCTCAACACATCAAAGGGCGACGCCGATGTGGTCTATAAACGCAGCGACAGACGAAAAAGCGGCGCGGCCATGCGCTATGTTTTGTGTGTGTGTCTGCTTGTCTGCTATGTCTGCCAACAGCACACTGTATCGCCCGAGGGGGAAGGAAAGGCGAGAGATGTCTCTGCCTGTGTTAAAAGTCTGCGTCTCCCAGAAATTTAATTTTTGTATCGGCTGGCATAGCGTGAAAAATAGAAAAATGCTCCTGCAAAGCAAACTGTGTCGATTTACGGTGGCATCTAGATGGGGCGCACATGTTCGCTTCGCCGCGCCGTGAAGAGAATATCTCAAAACGTTGTGGAAAACTGATTTGTTAACAACATTCGAGAAATTATTGTTTTCCTAGTTCAAAAAATTCAATTTAAAAAAAGACTACGGTTTTTTGAAGGAATTTTGTTTAAAAAAAAAATATCTTGAAGCGATTTCAAAGGCGCACAAATTTTTTGGAGTTCTCTCGGACAATTTTTCGGTTTTCAAAATTTTTGTTTTTTTTCTGTTTTTTTCAAAGTTTGGAAGCGAAATCTCACCTGTAACTCATCATTTAGTGTTGCAATCATAAGCCTTTTCAACTCTGAATTCACATTTTTCTCCATTTCCAATTGATTTTTCAAATTCTTCAATTCATCCTCCATTTTTAGCTCGGAATCAGTTTTCACAACATTTGTATTTTTCTTATTTTCAAAGTATTTTTCGCGTCTTGTATCAGTTAATGGATTATCAACTGGTGTTGGATTCGCATTATTATTACTTCCAATATCTTTAATTTTACTAGGCTGCATTGAATAAGCAATAAGTTGCGGTAAATTCACTGGACATTTTGTATCCAGGTTTTTCTTTGGAGCAACTGCTGCTTTATAGGGTTCCCAAGGTACATATTTTGCTTTCCTAGAAGTTGTTACTTTTGAACCAGTTTCTTCCGAATCGATAATTCGATCCTCCAATTCTTCATCAGTTTCTTTTGAATTTTTAAAATTCACAATTTCAACAGCATTTTCATCTTGAATTTGTGAGAATTCATGTGCATGGTAGAGATCTAATAAATCCATAAATACAAATTATATACAAAATACAAAGTTAATAGAAAAATATAATATATTATAGCAACAAGAAACAAATAAAGTAGTGTGAAAACCTGCTATGTGGAAAACAAAACCGCGTCGCATGACCGCTTTGCTGGGCGGCGATTTGAAAATATGAATTTTATTTTTGAAAAGTTTTATTCATTGAAAATCAACATTTTCGATTTATTCCTCTTTCACCAAGCATTGTCCATTCAATAGTACATGTGCCTTTAAAAAATGTTCTTTGATTTTTAAAAAATTGGAAACTTGAAAAAAATACCGCAATCTGCTCCGCCATTTTTTGTGCCGCCTGCTCACTGATCATATTTTTCGGAACCGTCAAATGCAAACGAGCCTCTCTGAAAACCATAGGCTTTTTTGAATTTTGCTCTAAAAAATCCTACAGAACTCACAAATTTTTCCCATCTTTTTTGACACGATTCAATGTCATTTGATTGTTTGTTGGCGGATTTGGTGGCTTGGTGTTTTTCTGAAAATTGAGGATTTCATCAGATTTTCAGAAAATTATATAGGGTTAAATACCTTGATAGTTAGTAGTTGATCGCGATTCTTCCGCTCTTTTTTGTTATTCGAGCTTGGTGCAAATCCACCAATTTCGTGGAGTTTTGCCAAGGCGCCGTATCTGAAAATTGAATAGGATTTTGAATTTTAGAAATGGAAAAGGTGAATTTTGCAAAACAAACATATGACGTGACCTTTGACGTTGAAATTTCACAGTCATTTTTTGTTTTAAAAATCATGAAAATAACGAACTCTGTGAATTTTCTATTACGGGGGAAACTGTTTGAACTTTCACACGAGATGTTTATGAAATATATTATTTCTAAATACTACACCATCCTCACCTTCTCCATGGATTATTAGTTCCTCTTTCCGCGTGTTTTTTGAACGTAAAATTATCGCCCAAAATCTCAAATTCTTGCACAATTTGTGTTTTCTCAAAAGAACATTCTTTCAAAGTTGCTTGTTTTGTTGGCAAAAGTGCAATTTCTGTATAACATCTTCTAAAATATGGATGATCGATTTGTTTTGGCAGAAATGCTTGTGTTTCACTTGACAAACTATTCACAGTTTTCGCTGATAAATTTCGGGATTTTGGAAGATTAGATAATTGCGAGCAGAGAGAATGAACATCATCAGATGATGTTGATTCGGCGGTTCGAGTTGAAAGATTTGCACCCAAATGTTGTTTACGTTGACCGGATAAATCAGCAGGTCTGAAATTAGTTTCATAAAGGAAATACTCGATTTTTTCGAATGTAATAAACATTTTCTAGTAGATTTTGAGCCGCTGAGTACGATCGCGTTGGCAAAATCCAAAGAGCTCATCTCCGAACATGAGATATAGTGTTAAAAGGTTCGAATACTTTTAAATATTGTGTTATGAGTTAAACTTTGCAGTTTTTAACGACGGGGTCGTAATCACCGGCTCAAAATCTATTGAAAAATCGATATTCCATTAGAAAATTATCCCGAACTCACATCATTTCTATCGAGTATTTTTGTAAAAAATAACGATTTTCCTTCTTTTTTTCCACGTCAGTTTTTTTGTCCACGTTGCCACGTGTTTTTCTATTAATTTCCATTTTTTAAATTTCTGATCATTTCTTTATTTCAGCATGTTGTGAAATGTCAGCAAAACACCCATTTCCATCTTGGATTTCGAGGACAATCACTGCATTTTATGAAGAGGAATGTGGAATTTCGCGGATTTTTGATTGGCAAAATGAAGTTCTACAAGGGGAAGAGGATGAGGAAAATAAGAGGAGGAATTTGGTTTTTAGTGCTCCGACAAGTGCTGGAAAAAGTTTGGTCGCTGAATTGATTGGTAAGGAAAATGACAAAATGATTGATTGATTTTTCAATCTGTAGGTAGGTCAAATAGGTAATTTTTGACCTACTACAAGCTTTGATTTTTTGAACCCCACAAAAAACAAACATTCAATTTTTTTGCAGCGTGGCGAGTCGCAAAATCAGGCAAAAAAGTGCTGTTCGTTCTTCCCTACATTTCTGTGGCTCGTGAAAAATTGCACATTCTGCAAAAATCTTGGAGACGCGATGATATTTCAGTTGCCGGTTTTATTGGACCACACGCTTCGAATCCGAATGAATGGATTGGTGCAGTTTGTACTATTGAAAAGGTTGGTCTTGAAAATTCAAATTGATTTTCACTACAAATAATGAATTTTAGGCTGCAGGTTTGGTGAATCGGGCTTTATCTGAAGAATGGTTTGATGAAATTGGAATGATTGTTGTTGATGAACTTCATATGATTTTTGATGGATCAAGAGGAACTCATATTGATCATATGCTCACTAAAATCCTTTTTTGGAATTCGCAAAACCCTGAAACACCTGTTAGAATTATCGGAATGTCCGCGACAATCCCACAAATAAATAACATCGGAAAATGGCTAAACGCAAAAATCCACGTGGCAAAATTTAGACCCGTCGAACTTGTTGAAAATGTGATAATTGGGCAAAAAATGAGGAAAATCAACACATCTCTTGGAAAATTTGAAGATGTGATTTTACGAGATTTTTGTGGTTCAAAAGAAGATGCGATCGTTGAATTAAGCCGAGAGAGTTATCATAAATCGATACAGACTTTGATAATGTGTTCGTCGAAAATTGAAGTTGAAAATGTGGCAAAACAAATTGCGGGGAAATTCAGTGAACTCAAGAAAATATCATCGGAGGTTATTAAAAATCGAATGGAAGGATTGTTATTTGTTAGACAAGGATTGGAGAGAAATGGATGTAAGGATAGAATATTAATTGGTGTTTTGGGATTAACGATTGGTTTTCATCATGCTGGTAGGTGAGCAAATTTCGCTAGAAAATACGGGATTTTATCTGGAAAAAATCAGGAATGTGAAGAGAATCTCAAAATTAAACAAAAATCCTTGCCCCCCCAGACAATCGGCAGTGAATTCTAATAATTTTAAAGTTTTCCAGGCTTAACTCTAGAAGAACGTGAATGTATCGAACAAGGATTTCGAGATGGTCATATTCTTATATTAGTTGCCACAAGTACACTAGCTTCTGGTAAATTTACAATTTTTAACACATAATTTTCATACAACATATTTTCATTCAGGCGTAAATCTTCCTGCGGAAAGAGTTATCATAAAATCGCAAACTCGAGGACCATCTCCTTTGAATTCAATGACTTATAAACAAATGATTGGAAGAGCTGGAAGAATGGGACATGCGAAAAAAGGTAGGATTTTTTGGGATGAAAATTTTTGATTACACATATTTTATTTATTACATAATTCAAAAAGTTATTAGAATAGATAATATAGGATACAATTAAATTTTCAAAAAAAAAAAAGAATTAAATTTCAATCAATAAATTCAAATCTAGAGAGAATTCGTATAGTCGTGATATAGTTTGAGAGAATTATTATTTGGCATCATTGAATTTTGAAAGTGAAGTTGGCCAAGTGTGGAAGGATCCACTAAATTTGAGTCGAAATGTGTTGATTGATGAGCTGGGATTATCTAGAGAACATTTTTAGTTTAGACATAAAATTTAACCGGAAAAAACTCACCTTATACTCAGGTTTGTCCTGAATTTGACCATCATCATCTTCGCTATCTGACATATCGCAGATTTTTTCGACGCTTTCTAAATGTGCGGCTGCTTCCATGCTTTTCTTGTGCATTCCTGGAAAAGTTTTTTGATAAAAAAAACTTGTCTGTTCAGAAAATTCCGTGGAATGTTCAACCAGAAACTGAAAATTTCACATCTTAGTAATTTAGTTTTAAATGAAGCTCAATTCTGAAAACCTCTTGCCAAAATTTAATTGAAAAATTTGATAAGGACATAAAAATCTGGTACTTTTTGTCCTCACGTGGAAATTGCTCATTTTGAATTTTGTAAATGTTTTTTTTTAGATAACGGATTTTTTTAGAACTGAAATTTCAATGCTTTCTGGGAACATTTTTGCACATTCATTTTTTTTGTTAACCACTTATATAATCCGACCATCTGTCTCTAAATATCCCAAATACCGCATCTTCCTATTCCCCAATTCCTCTTACCTAACAACCACGGTGCAGCACTTTGTTGTGGATCCGAAGTCTCTGCTGTTTTTGTAATAGTTTCTGGAAGTGGCAACGAATGTCTCACCATTGCCCCATACAATCCATATTCAGCCATAATCGTCGATTTTCCCCAAGTCTTTTCGGTTTTTCGCCATTTTGCTCGTCGATTTTGGAACCAAACCTACATAAAATAAATATTAGGTTACGTTGTTCGAGTCACCCTCCTAATCTTTTCCTAAATATGTATCAGGTTTCCTCATGTTTTTGGTAACTGGAAGAAGAAGAAGAATGAGAAAAAACACATCCAATTAGGGGTGGGAAGTTTTATGTCGGCCGCCGCCTTTTTATTGCAATTTTGAAGTGTAAGAAGAAAAAAGGGAACAAGTGTCAATTGGATTTCCGTTGGAAATGGCTTGCTTCTCTCATACAAGAGCAAAATTGTGAACTTTTCTACATTTTTTCAAAAGTTCACCTGAATTCGATCCTCAGCCAATTCGGTTTTTCCACTCAGAACTTCTCTAGCATAAACATCTGGATAATGCGCCTCTTGAAATGATTTTTCTAACTCGTCGATTTGAAATTGTGTGAAAATAGTGCGATGTCTTCGTTTCTTTCGCTTCCCTCCGCCATTCGATTTTCCACCTCCACTTCCTGGAGAAGCTGCTTCGATTTGTTGAGATGTTGATGAGGAAGATGTTGTTGTTGATGTAGTTGTAGTTGGCATACTGTACATTAGAGTGTTTTGACCTGCAAGTTTTTTGGGTGAATAATGGAATATTCTACGATCTCTATTATTTTTCCCAAACCCGGATAAATTAGGTTTCAAAATAGTGTGTTCTTCAATCTGGGTTTCGAAAAAGCGATGATGTTCTATAAGTGTTTGTTGAACAAAATTGAATCAATCTAGAATGGCTCCTCAATCGGTCCTGGGAAATTTACGTTTCAAAATTTAGATTAATAAAATTCTTGGAATCAATTTATGATTCTTCTATTCGGGAACTGAAGCGAATCTATGTGATAAAAAAGAACCCGATTCAAAAAATCAGATTTCAATTTTTGGACATTGTTTTCATTCATCGTTTACCTAGAAGATGATAATCTCAAAATTTCTCCGAATGTTTTAATTCAATACTCCGACTGATTCTAGATTTTGAAATCATATCATAAAGTCCAATTTCTTTAGATATTTATGTTGTTTTTCATTTCTTCTCCCAACTCACCATTGCTCATTGTATCAATACTATTCGGAATTCCGCCATTTGCCCCTCCACCAAATCCCGAAACTCCACATCCACCAATATCCATAAATCCCTGTTGCGGAAAAAACGGACCTTGCGGACAATATCCATGCGATAAATAGGCGTTTCCCTACAAACATTATTGAAAATAATAATGCAATGAAGATAGGCTAACTCACGGGTATTCCAAGGATTTCATGAATGGCAAAACTCATTCGTTGCGAATTGCTCAATTGCATTTCTTCGACAGCCATCTTTTTCTTCGTTTTTCGATAAAATGATGAGAAAACGAGGAAAAGAAGGAGCCCCTCTCTCCTCTCTTATTTTTAAGCTCCGCCCATCTAACTACAGTATACCAAAAAAAGGAGGGGGAAGTGTTATTTTATTAATTGGACACAGGAAGCGGTTTAGACGATTAGGTAAAAAGATGAAGAAGAAGAAGAGGAAAACATTTTTGGATTACTGTAAAAGTGTCAAGTGGAAAAAGGTTTTGAAGAGGTATGAAAATATTAGGAGAAATGTGGGAGGATTATTGATTTTGGCTGGAAATTGTTTCAATATTTTTCTCTCCAAAAAATGTTTTTTTTTTCAAAAATGAAGGCTCTAATTTTTCTGGAGTCAGGCATAAATAATTTCTAGACAATCATTAATTTAAAAAATGTTCCTGGAAATTCAAAGCATAAACCCAAGGGGCATTTTTCAGGTGAAAGTTTTCTAATTGTTCGCCCATCTGACGAACCCAACATCCATCAAGCAATCTTCACACCAATCGATAAAATTGTCCACCAAAAACCAGCCGATACACCACGTTTCATTCTTGAAGGAATATCGACGGGTCTTGCAACGAATTTCGAAAATGTAGAGGATTTGACAGCAAATCTACTCATGACTTTAGAAGAACAAAATAATTCGCAAAGAATTGTCGAAAAATTACGAGATGATTCTTTTATATCAATTGAGGAAGATTCTGGAATTCTAGAAGCTACGCAACTTGGAAAAGCAACTATGGCTTCAGCTTTACCACCAGAAGCAGCGTTGGCGATTTTTGAGGATTTGAGTGTTGCGAAACGGGCAATTGTGTTGGATACAGAATTACATATGCTATATCTGGTGAGGCTCATTTTCTAACAGAATTTTTTTGTTGAAATTCAACTTTTAGATTTTTTTCAAACTATATTTTGATGAACCTCGATTTTCCAATTTCAGGTAACTCCAGTTAATGTAACTGTCTGGCAAGAGGCTGATTGGCATCATTTATTCGAAATTTTTACCCGTCTCCCAGAAGAACATCGCCGAGTCGCAAAAATTATTGGAATAAATGAGCGATTTTTGGTGGATCGAATGAGAGGAGCTGGAATTGGAGGAGCTGAAAATGAGAGGAAATTCAAAATGCATATTCGATTTTTCTCGACACTCGCTTTATTTGATTTGATTAATGAGGTTGATATTCATCAAGTTTCGGAGAAATATCGAATTCCGAGAGGATCGCTTCAGACATTGCAATCACAAAGTGCTACTTATGCGGGTAAGGGTTTTGGGGAGAGATTCAGATTCAAATATGTTTTCTTTCAATTTCTGAACTTCCAAAAAATGTTTTTTTTTAAACTAAAAAAAGTTTTTTTGTTGAAAATTTCATATCGATTTCAAAATTTTAAAACATTCTCCAAAATATTTTTTTTTCAAAATCCCATCAATTTGTCACTATTCACTATTATATAATAATTAAAAGGTGACAACTAAAGTCAGGTGGTGGTATATCCTTACAACATTGCGCAAAAACCACCACAATATTTTGACAGCCAATTATGACGCATTAAATGAGCTTGAAACTATTACAAAAATCATATTTATATATATTTTTGTGTGTAATTTCAATGATGACTAGGTCATATGGCTGATTGGCTCAGTTTATTTGATGTATACACATTTCTCGATTCGTAAATTAGCCCAGTTAGGCAAAAATGCAGAGAGAAGAACAATTAGACAAAATGACTTTTTCTTCTTCCCCAAACAATAAATATTTATTAACAGATTATTGGGCACGAATTTAGAAGTTATAAAAATTTGATTGTAACGAAATAATGTGAGCAATAACCATTCTCACAAGTTTGTTCGCATTGAACAAAATTGAATTTGCCATTTACTGCTGAATTTTTAAGATCTATTAGCATTGCAACGCATCGATTTTTAGTTGAAATTGTTGGGTTTTCGACAAATTCATAAAGAGAAACCCTTGGGTTTGTGGAATCTTTAAAATCAAAACCTTTTGGATATTGACATTCGGGTTTTGATATTTTTTCTTCTGTGTTGCATGAATCACTTCTTTTTGCATCTGTGATAATCCGTGATTTTAGATATTTATTCCTTTTTGCGTCTGTGTAATACATATCAATTGTCTCTTTTATATTCATCGGAGAAGAAAAAATTTCGTTGCTGTCTTTGGCAACAGAAAGAGCGCTTGAATAAGTGAAAAGTTCTCTATCCCCCCAGTACTAAAAATTTGATTTAAGTCTCATTGGAAATGAATGTTTTATGATGCGAGAACTTACTGTGTAACACAATGTTTTGGCCCCGCGAGTTGTCCAATATAATTCTCCGCAGTCGACTTTTGCTGAAATATTTATTATGTTTTTGAATGTAATCTACTAAAAAATGACAAAAGCACAACTGGTGCCTTAAAAAACATTGGTTCGTTTGTTCGCTTCACTAGTGATTTTTTCTTTTCTGAATTCATGCAAATTCTGGATTGTTTTCAATATTGTCAATCGGAAAATATAAGAGCCATGCAAGAGAAAGCCAAATATACAGTTGACTTTGCGGCTCTTTTGATCTTTTACTTTGAAAGAGGAAATGTTAGGTTTTTTGCTCATATCTGTTCTCTTCCAAGGTTCACAAAATTTCGGGTTTTGTGAACAAAGTAATAGTTTTTTCGACGACGTTGATACAGTTTTTGCATTCTATATTTTAATGTAAACATACACTCAATATACCAATATCCTTCGTCATATGAAATTTTGTGATTTTGAGATTTAGCAGATTTAAACATATCTGGGCATTTAGTTAGATCGGTTGTTATTTTAAATGCAATTTTGTTTGTTTTCTCATCATCTGTTCCAACCCATGCAACATATGGATAAGTATTCAAATAACAAGTTCCATCACTCCAAAATGCGATTTCATATTCAGTTTTTAGTTCAAATAGCTTCCAGCATTCCTCATCGCTCTGAATAGTTTCTTTTTCAGCGGTATAAAGAACATCGGTAATGGATGTATCGTAACTTCCCCAAACTATTATCATTTTTGAGGCTATCTGAAAAAATCTTCTTGCCTTCTTTTCTTTTATTTTGTCTCTTACCGTAAGACTTTGAATAGTTAGAAGAATCAAAAGTTTTGCGAGCATTTTGTCTCAAAATGTAAATTGTTCTTTTTTTGATTCCACAACTAGGATACAGGAATGTACTTTTTGATTTATACATAACAACCGGAAAGTAATGTTTTTTCGTATTTTGCTCAACAAAAATCAGAATAATAATTATCATTATGTGCTCTTCTCTAAAGACGACTTCAGAAAAAACATTTATTCATCAACAAAATGAACAATGCTCAAAATTAATTGTTAGGGAGGATTGATATTAACTGTATAGTATGAGCAATATGCATCATCACATTCTTCGTAGCATTTGATAAAATCGAATTTTCCATTCAGTATTGAATCTTGAAGATCCAAGTACATAGCAACGCATCGATATTCTGTGGAAATTGTTGGATTTTTGACAAATTTAAAACGAGAATGATTTGGATTCGTTGGATCTTTGAAATCAAAACCATTTGGATATTGACATTCGGATGTTGATATTTTGTTTAGTGTATTGCATGAATCACTTCGTTTTGCATCTGTGACAACTCGAATTCTCGTTTGGTTTTCAATTTTACCATAATAATTGTAAACATCGATAGTTTTTTTGATGTTGGTTGGGGAAGAAAGAGTTTCACTTCGTGCTATGGAATTGGAAATTGCTTCAGAAAAAGTGAAAATATTTTTATAACGTACGATCTAAAAATTAATTTGTCAAAAAAAAAAACAGATTTCATGATTCGTACTTACCTCAACGCAAACAACAGTTCCATCTCGTATTGACCAGAAATTTTCACATGGAATTTTGGCTGGAAATTTGTGTTCGGGAAAATCAATAGTACTATGCCAAGGTCCCCCGAATTTCGTTTTTAGAACCCAGCTCACCATTAATTTGCCAATATTTTCCATCATACGATATTTTGTGGTTAGTTGATTGAGCAGATGTGAAGTTTTTTGGACACGAAGTGATATTGTTTGAAACCTTGAATGCGATCTTTTTAGTTTTTCCCACATCCGGTTTAACAGACTGTACAAATTCATAGGTATTCAAATAACATATTAAATTGATCCAAAAAGCAATTTCGTAATCGGAAGATGCTTCTAGAAGTTTCCAACATTCCTCATCAACAGTGAGATTATTGTTCGAATATAGAACATCCGTAAAGGCAGTATCATAACTTCCCCAAACTATGATCAGATTTGTAGTTATCTAGAATTGTTCTTGTGAGCTTCATTTTTGTTGGACATTTCGTTTTTTTCCAACTCTAAAACTCACCACAATCCTGTGAAGATAAGCAAAAAGTAAAAATTTCAAGAACATTTTGAATTCAAAAATGTGAATTGGTGTATTTTTCATGAGGCAAGCAAGGATACTGTGCTTTTTTATACGTAGTAATAAGCTTTTTATACGTAGCAACCTAGATTTGTTTTTGATGCGATCAAAGATGAAGAACTTTTCAGAGTTGTATAATTTTTAGAACAAATAGACGGAAAAAATGGTTTGGGTTAAAATGCAACTGTTCCAAAGATGTCCTATCGTTTGCTTTATTTCGGTTCTGAATTTTCTTACAAATATTCGGTGCATCTGCTTCTTCCTCCAGAAGCTACTCTATAATTCATAGTATCTTATGCGTCATAATTGTTGGTCGCGCAATATTGTTGTAGTTATCTATCCATGCATCCGTTTATTTGACACCTTTCTCCCCATTCTCTCATATTTTCTCCTTGTAATTATAATTATTATCTCTATCTGTGTTCTCAAATTAGTGCCACCCAAAACAATTTGACAGAAAACAAAACAATGCACAATTCTTGAATTTCGCGCATTTTTCGAGTCGAAGGACAAATTAATTGTTTTTTCTAAATGAGATAATTGATTGAGAAGAAGACTGTTGAACAATCAAATGTCAAAAAAAATAAGAAAAAACACTAAAGGGTCCGAACTAATATGAGGGTTCCTATGAAAATCTTGGAAAAAAAACTAAAGCTGAAACATAAAGGAAAATCTGGAACCGGAAAAAAATGAACAGCGCCTAAAATATGTATTTTTCACAGGAATGATTGTTGCTTTTTGCTCTCGCCTTGGCTGGAATTATCTCAAATCTCTTCTAGATGGATTCGCGATGCGATTATTTTTCGGAATCCGATCCGAGTTATCAGAACTTGTGAAAATCGAAGGAATTGATGCGAGTCGAGCACGAGTTTTGCATGAAAAAGGAATTTCGAGTTTGTCGAATTTGGTGGCTTGCGAGGAATCGAAGTTGGCACATTTCTTGACACTTGCTGTGCCTTATTGCAAGTCAGGATTTTTGGGGATTATGAATTGGGGGAGAATTAGCTGACAAGTGGGAAATTCAAAATTTGAAAGATTTTACTGTTTCAAATAATTTATGATTGGAATTTTGAATTTAATTGTAAGATTTATTAAAACAGTTTTAAAATTTCCAATCAAATGTTTTCTCACTTTTTCATTTTCATTTTTATATATATTTGTACATTTTCCCCTTCTCTTCCCAATTAAATATAGTCTTCGTTTATTTTTATTCTAACAACTAACAAAAAAGAGGAGGAGAAGATGGGATACGGTAGAAAAAGGACTCGATAATTGACTCAATTTGTCACTTGTTCTTATTCTTTTTCTATTTTTGATTAGACCCATGAGGAATTTGAAGAAGGGGAATTTTCGACAAAAATTAGGGGCTGGTTAGAACATAAATGGCTGATAAAATTTATTCTAAAAGGCCAGGGAAAATTAGGTTTCAATAAATTTTTATATCCATTTTTAAAGCTGAATTTTTGTTATTTGAAAACCTGGTAACTCTTATAAAATAAAAAGATGATTGGTGAATTTTAGTTCTATTTTGCCGAAACGTTTAGCAAGATAAAAGACTGATAAAATTCAACTGAATAAAAAACATTTATTCAATTTTTGGAACTGATTTTCAAGTGCTTTGAATTTTTTCCGTGAAAAAATCCACAAAATAAATTTAAAAAGCAACCTCTCAAAAAACCTCTAATTATTTTGCAAAATTTCAGGTCTGATTCAAATGATGGAAAAGGCGAATGGTTATTCGGTGAACCCAGAATTTCACTTTCAGAAGCCGCCAGAATTCTGAAATCCCGTGCAAAAGCTCATATTTTGGCACGAGTTCAAGAATTGGGTCTGGGTTTGGATGTTAAATTGAAGTTTGAAGTCGACACCCAAAATCAGGAAATTTCGAAAAAAGAGGAAATTGTCGAAAGTTGTGATAGTGGAGTTGGAGAAATTGTGAAATTTGAAGAGGAAGAAGAAAAAATGGAGGAATCTGAAATTGTTGAGGATTCAATTTTGGACCAATGCACTCAAAGTATGACTGAAATGTCGATTTTTTCGGATAAAGAAGAAGATTCTGATAATGAAGAAGTATTCCTGGAATCTCTTGATTCATCACTTCAAAAATTGGAGCCACCAAAAGATCCGAAATTTCGAAAAAGGCTATCACATGTATTTCAATACTCTCCAAATATTCGAAAAATCGAAGAAGATTCTTTTGATCTACCAATTCCTGGGGCAGTTCTTATTGTGAAAGAAGAAGAAAAAAATGAATCGATTTTAAGCGAGGAAAAGAGTTTTGATGTGTTTTCGACTCCTCCGTCGGCTAGAAAAAAGAAAAATGAGAAAAAGCATGGGAGAATTAAATATTTAACAAATTCACCGAGTTATATTCCAAGCCCTCTTCAGAAATGTGCAAAAACTGAAATCGAGAGGAAATTTGAGGGAAATTGGATGAGTCTGGCTGTGAATTTTGAACAATCTGAAGTCGCCATTTATTCAGAGGCTGGAATTTTTGATCTACCAATTTCTGAAATCAAAGGGTTTCTGGAAGATGAGAAAATTCAAAAATATATATATCGCTTGGAAATTTGTTATGAGATTTTGGAGAGATTTGAGATTCGCCTGAAAAATGTGAAGATTCTTAATGTTCTCATGCATTACAATAATAATTTAATCGACGAGGATTTATCAAAATGTATTCCGGAGAATCTGAAACCCCTTTCCAATGCTAGCACATTGGCACAAGAAGCATACGCGATTCCAAAAATATTTGAAAATCTTCCCCAGAATATTTTGGAATTTTCTTCAGCAAATCTGATATGGAAAATGCATTTAAAAGGAATTCCAATTGATCAAGAAAATTTGACACGATTTATTAAATTGGTGAAAAAAGAATTGGAGAATTTGGAAGAGAAATGCTGGAAACTGGCATTTGGAAAATTTAATATTGAATCGACGAAAAATGTGCACAGTGTTCTGTTTAATAAACTTGGTTTGATTTATCCGGAAGGTGAAAAACATGGAACTGGAAAAGATGTGTTGGAAGAGATTTTGGGACAACATGTGATTGTTGAGAGGATTTTGAAGTATCGACATTTAAAATATACATTGATGGTGGGGTTTTTTGGGGAGAGAGAGAGGGATTTTTGAGAAAAAAATGTTTCAAAATAAAGTACAACGAATTTTGGAAAACAATTCCGAGTTTCTTTTTTTTTTTGAAAAGTTTATTGGAGAATAACTTTTTCGAAAATATGATTCTGGAATTTGCCAAAACAGTTTCTGATGTAGAATAAAAAAAAGGTGAAATGATTTGGATAAAAACTCCAGAAGATATGCATTTTATTTCAACTCAAAACATTTTTTCATGATTTTCCAAAAGTTTTTTTTCAGCAATGTCTTCTTCCCCTCGAAACTGCTCTAATTTCCTCAAAACTTCCCTATCGAATCCGATGCAAATATGATATTCTAACACAAACTGGAAGAATCATCACAGCCTCTCCAAACATTCAAAATATCCCGAAAAAAGAATCAATGCCTGGAATATTTATCCGAAGTCTTATTCGACCTCCCAATGGATTTTGCCTAATTTCCGCTGATTATTCACAATTAGAACTTCGAGTTTTGGCACATTTGAGTGGCGATCAAAAATTGATTGAAATAATCAAAAACGATGAAATTGATATATTTGGAGATTTGGCTGAAAAATGGGGTTTTGAAAGAGATCAAGTGAAACAAATGATATATGGACTGATTTATGGAATGGGTACGGTTTTTGAAAAGGGAAATGTGACATTTTATGGAATTTTTCAGGAACTCGAAGCTTAGCTGAACTCATCAAGTTGCCATTGGAAAAAGCTGAAATTTTATACAAAAGCTTTTTTGATATGTTTCCAAGTTAGTTTAATTTTTGAAATGTAGACTTTCAATTCAATTTCATATCATTTTCTCTACCAAATGTTTTTTCAGAAGTTCGTACATTCATCAATCAAACCAAAGAAGATGCATTCAAAAATGGATATGTTGAGACAATTTTGGGCCGAAAACGGATAACTGCAAAAAATCAATTTGGCGAGGAAAAATCGCGAGAAGAACGGGTTTTGGTGAATTTTTGTATTCAAGGATCAGCCAGTGAGATTTTCAAATCTGCCATTTTGAAAATGAACGAGCGATTTGAGCGGGAAGGTAATGTTTGTAAATTTTTAATTCCATAATTTTTTAAAACAATTTTTCAGACCTCAACGCTCATATTATTTTGACAATTCATGACGAAGTTCTAGTCGAATCGGAAATTTCAGCGAAAATGCGAGTTGCTGAAATTATTCAAGAAGCAATGGAAAATTCAATGTCCGATTTTTTACGGGTTCCGATGAGGGTTAAAATTAAATCCGGGTTGAATTGGGCACAAATGAAATGAGCAATAAATTTTTGAATTTGACTAATTTGAAGTTGAGAAAAAAAAGAAATCGTTTTTTACGATTAATTTGATATATATTTTTCAATTAAAAACTCAACCTTTAGGAAATACGTTTCTAGATTTTCTGAAAATTTTTCAAGATAAAAATAATTGCTTCAACTTTAAATTCGTAAGAAATCGAATCGATTCGAAAAAAAATGAATTTTTCAATTAAACCTGTTTTTTTTTTAATTTGAAACCTTTCAGAAATCTCGAAATTCTCGTCAGAAAAATTTGTCACAAGTTTTCCCCTCTTCATATTAAAAAATCGATAGTTTTTATATTTCTAAAAAAAACTCGGCAAGAATACGTTTCCAGAATTTGTGAATTTTCTTTATGTTTTTCTATACTCATTATTTTATATACCAGACACAAATTTATTTATTATGTAGTAAAAAATTTCCAGGTTCTAATTTTCAGCATTCATGGTCCAATTTTGCATTCGAAATTTCATCTGCGAATATTCTCAACAATTTTCTGGACCATTGGATAAAACAGTAGCGGGAAAGAAGAACAAAATTCCAGTTTTTCATATTCATGGAACAACTGATGATGGTAACCTAATATGAGTAATGCCGGATTTGAGAAAAAAAGTTTCAGGTCAAAAAGCGTGCCTTCATGTTCACGGTGTTTTGCCATATTTGGTTTTGAGAGTTGGCGGAAAATTAACTCCAGGTAGGAATTTTCGCAGAATATTTTACATTCTCTGAAGTATGAGCAGAAAATAATAAAAAATAAATATTGACGAGTTTATTGACTTGCTGCTCCCGGACTTGGTGCCTTTTTCGATCTCTTTTTGTTGTCCAATTTGTTTATGATTATTCGTGCCAAACTGGGAGTTCGACTTAGTTTCGGAGTTCCAGCTGATGGCAATTTCTTCTCTTTTCGATTTGAGTCACTAAAAATTATATTTTCCTTTAAAGAAATACTGTAGGTGGATTTTTTTAAGCCGAATCCCCAAAAACTAACCATGCAGCATATGTCGAAAGAACATCATGTTTTTCAACAGCTGAAGAATCTCTCGAAACAGTTTTCTTTCGATCACTTTGATTTTTGGGTTCTTTCACTTCCTTCACTTCTTTCACCTCTTTTGTCTCTTTCGTCTCTTTCGATACTTTCGATAACTTTGATTTCTTTTTTTCTTCCTCTACAATTTTCGAATGAACTTTGGCCGTAATTCCCGAATATTTCTTCAAAAACTGTTCAAATTGATTATCCCGTTTTGTATATTTATTATCAATGAATAATTGGATTACACAAACTTGCAAGAAAATATATTGAAGTTGACTTTGAATTGCACCAAGTCTCATTTGTCTCAATGATTTCATCACATTTTGAAAATCAACAGTTGGATCAACTTTAATCATTTCGGCTCCAAGATGAATTCCAACAAATGTTGCAGTTCTTCCAACTCCAGCTGAACAATGAACAACAATTGGTGAACCATTTGCAGTTTGTAATGCCATTTTGTATAATTTAATCATTGGAGATGGATCAAGTGGAGCTATTTGATCATGCCAATCATAATACCAAAAATGATGAACTGTTAATTTCACATCTTTTTTGTTTTTTACACGTAAAACAGTCCATCTAACAGGTGACCATGGTTCACTTTGTTTGTCAACAACTTTGATTCGATATTCGCCATGTGTTACTTCAGAATCAGCTGAAAATAGGGTTAATTGTAGAATTGGTTGAGTTAGACTGTAAGAAAAAGGTTTGTGTAATCTAGAATTTACCAGAAAAATATTTGGCGCATTTCTCAGTGTCTTCCACATAATTACAAAGCATCACAATAACTTGACATTTTTCGGTAAAAATCATGTGCCAAAAATCAGCGATTGTCGATTTAATTGGTCCTTGTGTTGAGATAAATCGAACCGAATCAGGCATATCCATCCAAGATGCATGAATATAATCATTTGATGCGTCACGATCTTTCAAAACAACTCGATTTTGATCGGCACATAATGTTGATTTATATCGATTTTTGTCCGCATTTTTCTCGCAAGTTTTCACTGAGAATTTGTCGGGTTTCCAATCTTTGATATCTCGATATTCGGCAGTGATTTTTGTGATTCGAGCTTTGCTCAAAAAGTTTCTCGTCCACATATCACAATTCTCCTCAATCTCGTGAACTGATTGCGTTTTTGCCAACGATTTTGGCTCTTCTGGAGTCTGAACTGCATCGCTATAGACTGATTTCTGCAAATTATTATCAAGTTAGACGAAGTACTGTAGAAGAACTCACCATTTTACTATTGTTTACTTGTGAGGATTTTTTGAACCCGTTTTTCGATGATTTTTGAGCTATCTAAAAATGAGCGGGTCCAGGGGAATCTGGGTTTTTATAGTAGCCCGAAATGACGTGGAATTGTTGAAGGTCACGTGGAAAATGTTTTTGAATTTCTAGAGTTCTTGAAAATTTCTCGTGAGCTGGAGCTTAAGGTGGAAGTCTTTTGCAGCTTGAGATAAAAGTAGTTATTAAAATTTCTAAAATTCTGAAATATGCAAATGTTTCAGGTGTATTCCATGCGATGCGAAACAAATTAAATCGTGGAATTCAAAAAGAAATTGACCTAAATTCAGTTTCTGCTTCAACTTCTTATACAAAAGATTATATTTACAAAATGGAAGGATTTACTAGCAGGTAACCATTTTTTTTTATAAAAAACATTTTCATCCGATGTTTATTTATCTAGACCAATTTACGGCTACCAAGAAGAAGAAGAGGAATTCGTCCGTGTTTATTTTTCATCGCCTTGGTATCTTCAAAAAGCCACACAATGTTTGGGAAAAGAAGTTCTACAAAAAAGTGTTTTTCAACCATTCGAAGCCCATTTGCCATTTCATTTACAGTTTTTTGTTGATAATTCAATTTTTGGAATGGATAATGTTTTTGTGAAAAATGTAAAGTTCAGAATTCCTGAAGATTTGGCTGATTTAGATGATCAGACTATTATTTATAAGGATCTGACAATTGGAGATATTCGAAAGAGGAAATCGGAATTATTATCGCCTTTGGGAAAAATGACACAATGTTTAGTTGAATGTGATGTGAATGTTGAGGATATTTTGAATCGCGAAATGCAGAAAGATAATGAATTCTCATCGAATCCTGGATTGGATTATATTTGGAAAGATGAAAAAGAAAGATGTGATAAAATTGGAATTGTTCTCGAAGATGTTTTCAATTCTTGTTAGTTTTTAAAATGAACAGGGGATTTTCTTTTACTCCAAAACTTTGAATATTCAGAAATTAAATGTTTTTTGTTTCTACAAAATTTGGAAAAAAAATCCTAGATTAACTACAGTACTCTGAACTCCAAAAATTTTAATGTACTTGTGAAAATCAGATCCTTATTTTCGGAACATAAATCTCAACTTTAAAAATTAGAATTTCCATCTGAAAAAAATTCAAATTTTCCAGACGACCCTCGCCCATCTCAAATTCATCCACAAGAACGCGAAATGATCAGATCTGCTCGACAAATCGCCAGAAAACTTCGACTTTCACGAAATCTTCCAAGTCGACTTGATCAACTCATGGATTCTCAACAAAGTCCTGAAGAAATCGATATTCAGAATCAAACAATTTGGGAAAGTCCGCAAGAATTTGGGAGTCAGGGAAATCAGGAAGGAATAGATGAGGAGGAGGATGTGTTGAATCGAACTCGAGAGGATCAGGAAGATCTGGAAGATCAGAAGGAGTTAGAATTGGAAATGACAATGTTGGTGGATTCACAGAAAAATCGAGACCAGGGAAAAGTTCAAGAAAGAGATCAAGATCAGGATTCTGAAGAATCTGAAGGTGAAGAAGATCAAGAGGAAGATCTAGAAAAAATTGAGGAACATCCTAAACAGCCTGAAAAAATCGATAAACTTGAATGGATTACTGCTCCAAGTGCATTCCGCCAGAAATTCCGAACCGCTGAACATGGCATAGAAAATCATCGGGAAAATATTCGGGAGAATCAGAAAAATTGGGATGAAGATGAGATTTTGATGGACGAAACTGAAGCTGGATATGAAATTGAAGTTGAAGTTCAAACTGGGAGTCGAGAGAAAGAGGAAACTTGTAGCCGATTTTTGACACAACAAACATCGATGGGTGAGATTTGGGAAGAACATTCAGAAAAAAAAATAAATTTTTGAACGTGAACTTTGACGTGGAAAACCACGTATTTCATTTTATTTCCAAAAATTGATTTTCTGTCATTCTTGATTTTTCTATTTTACAAACTGGCTGACATTCTTTTCATGTGAGTTTCAGTAACTGAAAATGTGTGATTTCAAAGTACATTTTTTGATCTCGAACCAAATTTTGACGAAAGATCTGAAATTTGTCAGAAGTTTCATTTTTAACAGAAGAAACCCTTCAAACCATTCAAATTCTCCTGTTTTTCCAGAAGAATCCCCGTCTGACAATGAAGAATCCGACATCATCGGCCTGTGTACAATCAGTCTCGAACTTCTCATCGACACCCAATCCGAAATGCCAAATCCAATGTGCGATCCAATTATTTGTGCATCCATCGCAATTTATCCAGATGTTTGTAGACAAAACGGACCGACAAAACATGTCATAATTACGAGTTTGAGAGAATTGGTGAGATTTATTGTTAGGATCTGAAATTCCATGAACCAAGCCTATTTTTGAAATTTTAAGATGTTCTACTGTATGCATTTTTCATATTTCTTACTCTCTCACAAACAATTATTCCTTCTAGGAAAATGTCGAGTTTTGTGAAGTCGCCTCTAGCGAAATTGAAATCTTTGAAAAAATTCGAGAATTATCCCTCAAATTCGACGTTGATATAATGATTGGCTATGATATCAATCGACTTTCTTGGGGATATTTTTGGATGCGCGGAAAATATTTGGGACTGAATTTGGCGATGGATAGAATTATGTTCGAACAAGGAAAACATCAGGAAGATGAAAGACATTTGGGAAAATATTCGAATTTGAATCAGGAAAAAGAAGTGAGAACTCCGAATGGTCGAATTCTTGTAGCTGTTTGGCGAGTTATCCAATCTGATTTGAAATTGAGAAGTTATGATATTGGAACTGCTTGTTCACAAGTTCTTCGAAGAAAAATTCCGATCTTAGACAATTCGACCCTCACAAAACGAATCAAAAATCCAAAAAACTGCAAAGATGTTGCGATTCACCTTCTTAAACTAGCTCGAATAAATATATCTCTTCTCCGAGAGCTCAATTGGTTTTTCAAAAATGCTGAAATGGCGAGGGTTTATGGTATTCAGTTCCAGGAAGTTTGGACAAGAGGATCACAGTTGAGAGTTGAATCAATGTTGTTGAGAATGGCGAGGAAAATGAATATGGTGGCACCGAGTATTACGCCGATTCAGAGGAATTTGTGAGTGGTTTTTGGGCAGGGTTTCAAAAATTTGCCGAATCTTTTATGTAGATTGAAATTTTGTCCTAATTTTTTCTGGACTTTTTTTTTTTGAATAAAAGTAATATTTTAAAGGAGTTTCTAAACAAAAAATTAAAATTTCAAGATTCCAAAAATTTTACCCGGTCCGTATCCTAACAAATTATATATCAAAATTTGAACAAAAATCGATTTTCACATAAAATTTTCCCCAGACATCTGGAAAAAATGCCACAGACAGTGAGAAACTTTTTCCTCGACATTTTTCATATTTATTTTCAACACAGGAAAAATGTTTCTCTTATCCTTGTTTTTCCTATTATTTTCACCAACTTTTCAAAATATCTATGAAGAAAAAGCGAATGAAGCAATCAGAAAATATCAAGAAGGATTGATGGCAAAAAATTCAACAATTTTGTCCGAAGTTCTTTCCGATGATTTTATCATTGATAATTGTGGAAGAATAATGAATCATACGGATATTATGGATAAACTTGGAATTCGTTATGAAAAAGTTGAAGCTGTAAAAATTACAAATTTGATTTTTACAATTGAAAAAAAGGAGTTCAAAGTGGTATTTAATTCTTCAAAATCAAGAGAAATAGAAGGAGAAGTTCTTTTTCAAGCAGAATGGGCTGAAAACGAACAAAAATTCATGTTATTATCTGAAAATCAGACAAATTGCTCAATTACTCCATTGATTAGTTTATCTGTTAATGAATATGAATTAATGAATGAAGTAAGAAGAGTTATGCTATATGATTTTAATAGAGCATATCGAGATAAAGACAGAAATACTATGATGAAACATGTTGTTCCATATTTCACTTATACAAATTGTTTCAATCAGACTTTGAATATTGACAAGATTTTTAAATATATCAGCCAATTCGAACCTTGGATTAAAGTGGAAAATAATTTTTTGGATGAATATCGATTAGATTCATTATTCTCTTTCAAAAGAAATGATTTTGAATCGATAATTGAATATACAACACAATTCAATAAAACACTTGGAAAATATCAGATGACTCATGCACGGCCTGTTGAATGTCCAAAAAATCTGGAAAAGATTAGATATTTTATGGTTGATGAAGAAGAGGAATCACATCGAATTTTGAAAAGACTTATGGAGAATTATAATAAATCGATTGTTATGAAAGATGAGAAACTTTTTGACTCACTTTTTGAGAATCGATTCAGTATTATTCATTTTAATGAAACACAAGAAACAATCTGGCGAAATCAATTATTCAAAGATGTTATTTCTGATTCGAGAAATTGGTTTGATGGAAAGAACAGTTTGAAAATATGGTTTGAATCGAGAAATTTCGAAATTGGAAAAGGCAAAATTGAATTTGATATTAGGAATAATAAATGCTCGGAAAAACGACTTGAAGCTAAATTTATTCAAGGAGTTTGGAAAATTGTTAGCGAAGAGAGAACTCATTGTGGGAAATGCTAACTTTGTGGGGTTTGGTTAATTAAAATGAATGAAAGTTATTGAAAAATAAAAAAGTGTGGTTTCAAAAAAAATCTGAATCCAGAACAAAAATTGTGTTGATCTCGTTAAAATTCACAAACATCTTTGAAAAAATTCAGAACTTTTCAATTTTTCAAAAATCGTTCCCGTATTTTTCAGAATGTCATCTCCCGAACAACTCCAACTAATTCTCGAACCTCAATCTAAAGTCTATTTCGATCCAATAATAGTTCTCGATTTTCAATCACTTTATCCATCAATGGTTATTGCTTATAATTATTGTTATTCAACAATTCTTGGAAAATTGGCATATTTAAATGATATGAAAAATCCCGAAAATTATGAAGAAATTGTCTTAGGAGCTATGAAATATCAAGTTAATGTAAGTTTAGAATGTTTAACTTGATCAATTTGGCCAAATAAAAATTTCCTAGAATAAAATTGATCCAAAAATCCCGATTTATTCTAGAAAGACGACCTTGTTAATCAAGTTGCTTATAAAAATATCCACGTTTCACCGTTGGCTTCAGTTTTTGTTAAAAAATCAACTAGAGAAGGTGTTTTGCCACTTCTTTTACGAGAAATTTTGGCTTGTCGAATAATGGTGAAAAATGCGATGAAAAGAACGACGAGTAAAAAAAGGAAGAGAATTTTGGATGCGAGACAATTGGCGTTGAAATTGGTGGCAAATGTTAGTTATGGATATACGGCGGCAAATTGGAGTGGTAGAATGCCGTGTGCTGAAGGAAAGGAGTTTTGGGAGTTTCTTTGGGAAGATTTTCAGAATTTTAAAAAATTCGCCAATCTGTTGTTCAAAAAATTACATTACTTTTCAAAAAAAAATTATTTCACAAATGAGATTTATTGAGGAAAGCAAATAATTTTTATTCAAAAAATAACACGTTCTGAACAGGCTCCACTAGTCCCAAAAATTCCCTTTTTCCAGTAGCTGATGCGATTCTTGGAAAAGGACGTGAAACTCTCGAAAGAGCAATTGAAATGGTCCAAAAAGGCGATTATTCTGGAGCTGAAGTGATTTATGGAGACACTGATAGTTTATTTGTTTTGGTCAAAAATGCGAATCTCGAAAAAGCCTTTGAAATTGGTCGAAAAATTGCGGAAGATGTGACAAATTCGAATCCCGATCCAGTTGTTCTAAAACTCGAAAAAGTATATTTGGGATGTGTTTTAGAAACGAAAAAAAGATATGCTGGTTGGATGTTTGAACATGAAAAAGATCAAGGAAAATTGGATGCAAAAGGAATTGAAACAGTTCGAAGAGATACTTGTCCAATTGTGGCTGATGTTCTCGAAAAATCATTGGAATTGATTTTTGCACAAAAATGGCAAGAATTTGGAAAATATTTGAATCGAATTGTTGATTTGATGAATTCGGGAAATATGAGAATTGGAAAATTTGTGTTTTGTAAAGAATATCGAGGTGGATATTCGAATAAAGCGATGGTTCCGCAGAAAAAAATTGCTGAGTTAGTTGAAGTTTTGGAGGGGGAATAGAAAAGTATTTTAAAATTGAAATATTTTCTGATTTTCAAGCTTCAAATTTTTAAAAATTTATCTGCAAAATTTGTAATTCTGATTTTTTCAAAAAATAAGAAGAAAACCAAATCTGAAATCATGAATTTTTGCTCGGAAAATGAGGATTTGTAAAACTGGAAAGTTTTCCAGATTCACAAATCTTCAAATTGTTCTCAAATTTCAATCGAAAAAAAATTCCAGAGAATTTTAGGTTTCAAATGAATTTGAAATGTTTAGGAGAAAAATTTGAGTGTTCAACTTCTGAAATTCATTTTTCGAAAAAAAAGATTTTGTATTTTGTGAACAACATTGAAATTTAACCGGAACTTTGAATGGAAATCTTTGTAATTGAAAAAAGGAGAACTTTGAGTTCCCCATCAGAACTTCCTCTAAAAATCCCTCTTTATCTTCTAGAAAACGCGTCGAAAAATGTCGTTTCAACGCAGTTCTTTCTGGCGAACGTATTCCTTATGTAATTGTTGATGGTCCTCCCGGTTCAACTGTTTATTCGTGTGTTAGAAGTTTGCGAGAATTTGCTACAAATCCGAAACTTCGAATCAATTTGCAATATTATCTGCAGAGTCATATTTTGGCGGCATTGAGAAGAGTTACAGATTTGTTACCGACGGAAATCAAATTGTTGCCATTGGCATCGAAACAATGTTTCAAGTTAGTTTGCATTTTGGAAGGGAGGGGGTGTAACTTTTTAAAAATTGTTTTCAAGAATTTAGGGGCTAGTTGTAAGAAGCTCCCAAGGTAAGAGTCCAGAAAAAAGAACGAAAACATTTCTGCGGGTATTTCACATTCTGATTTTCCTATAAATTTTCAACAAGGAACTTTTGCATGCAAAAATTCCCATGAAAATTTCATAAATTCTCAATTTTCACATCACATTTGATAATCAAATCAAATCAATTAACTTTTTTCCCATAAAACTTCACTCTCTTGTTCCGAAATCGAAATTCGTTCCGAAAATGTCGAAATTCCTCTCTATCCTCGTTTTTGTCGCTCTTCTCGCTTTCTGTTTTGCCAATCAAGTTTGCCACGTTCAATCTGATTGCGCAAGTCCATTAACTTGTGTAAAAGAACCAGAAGATGTTACTGGATTCTGTGTCAAAGTTGGAAGACGTTTATTCAGCAATTTCTTTTAATTCAGTAAATAACTAATTGATTTGTGAATAAAATTTCATTGCAGAAATCTTTTATCATTAAAAAACTATGGCGTGGCGAAATAATTAATTTATTTATTTTCACAAGGATATTCTCTAGCTTTTGCCAATTCCTTATAAGTTTCATCAACTTCCAATTGTAGTTTTCTGTCATCAATTGTCACATACATTTGTAAAAATTGGACCATTTCATAAGTATGAAGAAAATGAAATGAATTCAGAATTGTTTCTCTTTCAAATGTCACAACATCATGAATTATTGGTTTTTTGAATGGACCTTTTGTGAAATTCGATCTACTATTTTTGTGATAAACACTCTTTGAAATTGTTTGATCACAAAATTTTGTTTGGAAATATTCTCCGTAAATATGTATGAATTGTTTTTCGTATGCATTTTCGGAATAATGATAATAGATTTGAGCATTTCGAATATATTGATATGCTCGATCAAATGCTTCTTGATTTTTCGTATATAAATCAGTTGAATCTTCAGTACAATTCAAATCAATTATGCTCTGATGAACTTCTGAATTTCCAAATCTTGAATCAAATATTGATCCACTATGATACCCATTTGATGTTATTGCTTCAACATATAAAGCATCACGATTATTGTTGTAATATGCATTGAGAATTCGAACATCTTCCGAAAATTTTTGACAAAAATCAATTGGTGAACAATTTTTGACTCGTTCACATTGAGTTTTGAAGTTTCTTGTATTCAAAATCGCAATTTTCGCGAAGTTCCGTGTTTTAATATCTCCATATATTAATTCGGAAAAATTTGATGACGTGGAGGAAAATTTGATAAGCAATGTTATGAAGAAGAATAGTCGGAAAAACATTTGGGAAAAATTGAAAAATGTTTGTCTAAATGTCTGGGCATAGTCAAAATTATGGCATAAAAATTGAATATAGCTTTTTTGTTTTGAAAAATTTGGTTTTTCTCTAATTCCTGCAAATTTCCAAGTCCACGTATATAAAATTGCAAATATTTCGATAATCAAATCATGAAAGCATATAAGAAATCAATTCCTCTCCAAAAATATTCAAAGAAAAAATGTTGAAATTTCTTGTTGTTTTATTCCTTACTTTTTCATCGATTCTGGCACAACATTGTTCAAGTGTTTTGGATTGCCCACCAAATAATGTTTGTCATCGAGATGAGCCAAATGATCGTTTAGGAGTATGTGTTGATTTGCCAAAATATTGAATTTTTGTTGACAAAATAATAAAGTTTTCATCGCATCCTCGAAATATTACTTCTGTTCGGAAAATTAATTTTTCACGAATTCTCAAAGTTTGTCTGCAAAAGAAATTTTCAGAAAAGAAACTTTGTACATGTTTGGAACATTTTTAAGAAGTGAATTTTTTGGAATTAGCAGCTTTTCAGGGCCAAATCTATAGATTTTCCGAACTTTAAAAGCTTAAGGTCTTCTGGTTCTAATATTATGTTTCTGAAAACATATCAAAGTTCTCAGCCGTTTCCGAAAAAATAGTTCGGGTCGTGCAAAATTAATTCCAGATTCCGTATTTGCAGATTCCTTTTTCTGAAAAATAAATTCTGGAGTGAAAATAATCATTTTATTATCAAGATTCAAATAACTTTCAATTAAAAATGAAATGTCTTCCAGCTCTTGTAGTTGGCGGTGTCGCCTTTTTTGTCCAATAAAAACATTGATGAACTTCATAAGCACAGCCTCCTCCTTCGCCACAATCACTATCCATACTGCATCCGAAACTGAGAGAAATAATCGAGAGAAAAACGAAAAGCGACAACCACATTTTGATGGGAGAAATGTGATTGCAAATAGTGTGTTATATGTTGATGCTTGTACATGATTCGAATTTGTTGAATTGAAAGATTAGAAAATCAGGAATGTTTGCAAGCAAACGTTCAGAAGATCAAAAATAGTTTTTGAGAATATTCGGATATGTTTATGGTTGAAAAATCAATTTTCTTCTGAAAATTTGGGAATTCATACAAAAGATTTTCCTAAAGATTTTCCTTTTTTCATTAAATTGCAAATAAAATTCAAAATACAGAAATCTTCCAGAATCTTTTTTTCAATATTCATCTTCTATATTTTCAAATGAATTTTTCACATTCCCAATAAATCAATTTTTTTGTTTTTGGTTCTCCATAAAAATCACATTATTTTCATCATAATTTTCCAACAGAATGTTCTCGAAACTTTCTTTTGTTTTCTTCTTTTTCTTCACAATTGTTGCCCAGATTTTGGCAATTCAAAAATGTTCAGATGATTTCGATTGTCCTCAATCTAATATTTGCTATTTTGAACAAAAAAGTGATCAAGTTGGAAAATGTGTGGCGATTGGAAAATAATTGATGAGAACTTCTCATTTCTCTGAAGAAATAAAATGTTAAATATTTGAAAATTGGGGTTTTGTGTGAAAAAATACCCCCCGAAATATAAATATTCACAATTTTGCAGTCTTGATTGCACCCGAATTGGCCAAACACCGTGGTGTATAAAATGTGATAAAAATGGAGATGAATTGGTTGGAGCAATGGTACAATTATCACGTCATCAAAAAGCACGCGCAAAAATTCGTCGAACTTGTCAATCGTGTCAATCTTGCAGTTCGAATTTGGCCGAAAAACAAATTGAAGAATGCGCTAATTTTTCGTGTCTTTTGAAACAAACTTGGTCAATGATGAATCGAGCAGAAATGGAAAAAGTTGTCGAAAATCATAAATTGTATTAATCTTTTGTTTTATTTTACTGCACAGATTTCTATAATGTATAGTTTTTTTTTAAATTTTTTGTTGATAAATTTGAAAAAGTCAAAGATTACGCATGTTTTTCCAAACCAGGAAATAACCCTGAAAAAAGGGCACATCGATCAAACAACATAAAAAAGAACAAAAAGTGGTCGCATACTCCTTTTTTGGCCGAACAGAAAAAAGAACACTCTTCTCATTTCGTTTCTTTTTCTATTGATTTTGAAAATGTCGAGAATTGGAGATGGATTTGGAGAACTTTCTGGAAATGATAATTATACATTTATCGATTCGAATGGCGATATTTTGGTGATTGAGAAGAGAGGTGAGATTTGTTTTCGGAAAATTTAACAATTCTGAAATATTTTTTTTTATTTTTGAAAAAACTCGGGCCGATTTTTTTTGAAAAACTCGAGCCGATTTTTTTTTTTGAAAAACTTGGACCGATTTTTTTTTTGAAAAACTTGGACCGATTTTTTTTTTGAAAAACTCGGGCCGATTTTTTTTTGAAAAACTCGGGCCGATTTGTTTTGAAAAACTCGGGCCGATTTTTTTGAAAAACTTGGACCGATTTTTTTTGAAAAACTCGGGTCGATTTTTTTTGAAAAAACTCGGGCCGATTTTTTTTGAAAAAACTCGGACCGATTTTTTTTTTTGAAAAACTCGGGCCGAAACTCGGCCCCATTGAAAAATGCGGTAGAAAATTATTGAATACAAAATTTTGGAAGCTTTCCAAAAAATGTTATAATTTTTGAATTGTTTTAACTGAAAGTCAATTTTTTTAAGAAAAAAATCGGAATTTAGAAAAAATCAACAAAATGTATTTCAATCAGAACCAAAATTTACTAATTTCTAAAAACTTCAGCAAATTTAATTTTAAAAAAATCTTCAATTTGCAGCCCACAATCAACCAAACTACAACAATCCAAGCGATGAATCAAATTACGCACCAAATAAACGTGCTGCTTTCATCGGTTCAAATGTTCTCAAATTCTCAATCGAATCTCAAACTTGGCAACAATTCGAATTTCCAGCACTTTCCGAAGAAGAAAATATTGCTGAACTTGTATTAACAGATTCACATGGAAATGTTTATATCCTTTTATATACAAATTATGGAATTATTGAATTCAAAAATCTTTTCAAATGGAACGGCGAACAATTTGAAAGCATTGAATTTGCTTTTCCGGATCCGATTGAAATTAAAAATGAAGATGAAAATGGAAAAGGGAAACTCGAATTTTTTGCGGCTGATGGTTTTAATGATTTGAATGAAATTGTGATTTTCACCAATGATGGAAATTATAATATCAAAATTTTCGGGGTCGATATCAATTCTTCTTCAATTCGATATATCACTGAGATTCCGGCGGATAAAAATGGAAGTCTTGGTTTACCAATTGGTGGATTTGTATCAGGGAATCAAGTTGTGATAAGTTATGGAATGAAATATCTTTCGAGATGGGAAGTTCAACGATTTTTGTTTATTGATTTGGAATCGAAGGAGATTAGAGGTTTGAATTTACAGTTTTTACATTTTATATTAATCTTTAAAAAATTATTTTTTTTTGAAAATCTCTAAAATTTTTCAGATATCGATACAAATGGCGAATATGAGGAATGTCCCCAAATCACCGAGAAAAAGCCAATTACAACCTCAAAAATCGATCAAAATTGGTTGACTGCTGGTGGATATGGTTCTAATCCTTTGAGTTTCATTGGAACTGTTTGGGTTTTGAAAAATGCGTTGGCTGGGGAAGGAATTGCGGCGGATTGGGTGAAATTGGAAGGAATTGAATTGGAAGAGGGAAATATTGTGGCTTCGAGAACTAATAATCCAGTCAAGATTTATTCGGTTAACAAGGAAAATGTTGTGGAATATACTTTGGGAGATGAAGTTTTTGAGTAGTTAAACATTTTTTGAGAAAATTTTCCATTTATTGTCAGTAAATTTTTTTGAAAATATTTTCACATCAAAAAAACTAACCTCACATTTCCCAATATTCTTGAAGTTACCTGAATAAATCGATTTTAAAGATAGTTCCAAACTTGAATGAAATATCAAAAAATACAACAACGAAAATATCCCCAAAAATGCAAGAACAAATAAAGATTTACTGTTTGAAACAAATAACAAAGAAATTTTAAAAACCTAAAATGATAACTATGGTACAAAAAAAAACAAGAAAATGAATGAGAAGGAAAAAGATAGATAGAAAGAGAAAAACTATAAAATTTAAAAATTATTAGCAATTATTTAGAATTGGAGAAAAACAATTGATTGATTGATTAAAGACGATGTCGTGAATGAGAAGAGGAGGATGTTGATGGAAATTGTGATGATGGAGGAATTGGAAGATTGTTGTCCGATTCGTCATCATCGCCGTCGTGATCGTGGATCTAGAAATATTTAACAGTATTTTGAAAAAAAAAGAGTTCAATTGGAAAGCTGAAAAAAAAAACAACTTAAAGCTACAGTAGGGCAAAATTATTTTTAAAAATCTGGAATTAAAAAATTGAGAGACTAGCTTGGGGACAAGGAAATTCAAAGTCGTCCTACTGAAAAATTCATTTTCTGTTTTCCACCACTATTTTGAACGTATCATAAAAAAGTTCTATTACAACAATACCGTATTCAACAATAAATATTGTGCCTTTTAATTCTAAATGTTTTGACCTTTCTAATATTAACTTTGGGCCTCGCATCAATTTTACACTTATATTTTTACACTTATGAACACCATTTTATTTTTTGCGAAACTTTATTTGTTTTAATTCAAAATGAGCCTGTTTTCCGGAGAGCGTTATTTTATTACTAGTCTCTCCCAATTTTTAAACTTTTTGTAAAAACTCAAAATTCTTAAAATGAAAACTGACCGATACAATGCTCAAATTCTTTCTCTTCTTTCCCAAATGTCCATTCTCATCACAAACTTTTTCCAAATACACACTCATTTTTTCCTCTCTCGAATCATCACAATCATCGTCTTCATCTTCCGAAGCTGTGCTATAATATTTGTTCAATGAATATTGTGCAGAAGTAGATGATGAAGTTGGGCAGAATCGAAGATTTTGAAGTGTGTCAATCATTTTCTTGCCTGATGAGAATCGCAACAAACGATTTTTCTCTTTGAAAACGCGAGTCTGCAATTTTTTGAGCCACACTTCGAACGATCGAATATAATCGTAGCCACCTTCTTTCGTTTTTCGTTGTCTTGAAACGGATTCGCAACAAATTGTCAACATACATTGAATAACATAGTTGCCAAATTGATGGAACATCATAATGTCTAATGCGTCTTTTCCAGTTTCCGGATGTGGAACATATCCATCGAAAATCTCATCCATCATTTCAGCCAAAAGTGTGAGCGGAGCATGAAGAAACGCTTTTTCGACAACGTGTGACGCGAATTTCTCTTGTGATAGAGACAACAAGTTTCTCCTGAAAATCATTTTTTCTTCAAGAGTTTAAAGATTTTTTTCAACTTACATCAAACATTTTTCAATGATTTGTTCGCGATAAACATCCATTTCATCTGTTGATACAATGTGTTGAATAATATAATTAGCATATTCATTTGTTGCCAATTCCGAACATTTTGATATCACAGAAGTCATGATTCTTTGAAGAGCAAGTTCGCGGAGATTTTGAGCAGAGATCTGAAAATTTTAAAGGATCAGAGCATGAATAAGCCTTTTTTCGGTTGAAAATTCATTAATTCTTTCAAAACTTACTGTCAAATCCGAATTGATCGAGTCAGTTGTCAATTTCTCAATAATCGTCTGCACAACTCGACATCCATATTTATCCGAACAAATTTGACGAAGATGGTGTGGTTGCGCAATGAAATCAACAATGAATTCCCATTTTTGAAGAGGAATCACGTTGACAACTTTTTGAATGACGTGATTCGCGTTTTGATCGATGCATATTGATATGAGACGAACATCGCGTGGAAGACGTTGAACCAAATAGCAAGCTATCGATAGATCCAATGTCTGAATTTTAGGATTTTCAGTTTCCAGTGTAGAAAATGGGTAAAACCAACCTCCAATGCGTATTGTACAACACGACAAGCTGATTTGTCCAAACACAACTCTGCCATTCTGCTACCAATGTAGTCTTTGATTTTCTCTTGTCGTGAATTGTAGTTCAAATCGTGAGTTAAAGAGGACAATTCGATGATTTGTTGGATGAAGAAGTTACCAAACATGTTTGTGCTCAATTTCTGCAACCGAAAAAATTATTGATGCTTTTCGCACGGAATTTTACCATGAACACTTCACGTCTTCCAATAACTTGCTCAAAAATCATTTCCAACAAATGACTGGGTAGATTTGTTCGCAATGCATCTTGCACAAATTGACAGCCCGTTTTATCCATAGCAAATTTCACCAAATCTCCACATTCCAAAATGCGATTGATTGAAATATTATTACGAAGAACACCATTTGAATCAATTGCCCAATTTGGCAATATTGGAGAAGTTGTTGAACGCGATGGTTTTGCCATTGCTGAATGCGAACGAAATGCCCAATCATAAGTCGAAGATGGTGGTGAGAAATTCTCGTTTCGATAAATTGGACGTTCAATTGCTGCGGAACTGTATGATCTGGTGGCTTGTTGATGGATTCTTGATTCATCAGACCAACCACGACGAGAAGAATCGCTTGTTTCAGAAGGAAATAGTGAAGATCTGCGATTTCTTGGCATATACATTTGCAACTAAAAACAGTTCAAATAAAGTGTTGGTTATTATTTAAGTACCAACTTACAAAATTTTGCATATTTCCAAGATCTGAAAACGGCGACGATTGATTATACATCAAAGGTTGTGGTTGATCTTTCAGTTTCTGCGAAGAACTCGAGTTCAATTGCATCATCGAAAAATAGGTGGCTAATGATGATTCATCCATAAGTGACGGATAGAAGCTATTTTCCTGTTTTGAGTGTGAAGAATATTTTTGGTTTTGTTGATAGGCTTTTCCCGATCCACTCGATTTTCTGACACTCGGCTGTAAATTTCATTTTGGGTTGGTGGTATAGTATGATCGACATCGACTAAATAATATTGCAAGTAAGTTGAAATATTAGATTTTCAACGTATTAATAGGATAGAATGGTCTATCCATTAGTGATTTGATGAAGTTTAGTTGATCAACTTGCAAAAAATTATCTAAACTTCATTAAATCACTAGCTTATGAATGGAAAAACGATACCATTCAAATTGTCTGAATCCGGTCTATCCTATGAATACGATTAAAACCAAAGATTTGAACTCGATTGCTCAAAAAAATATCAAAATGTCATTCAGTCGCTTCAGTTAATGTAACTTTGATCAATTGGTTTTCGAACCCTTGCCAAAATCAGCATACCTTTCTTCCTCTAGTCGTTGACATTCTGAAGTTAGTTCGTGAATGAACGTGAAGTAATTTTTTAGGCCACGAAAAAAAAGAAAACTCAGAGATTCGCTGGCCAGCTCGCCACTAGATCAGGACCAGGTGGCCGGAAAGTTCAAAACGAGCTGAATTTGATTCGGCCACCAGGTCGCCTTGAGTTTTCCGGCCACGTGGCCTGTGTGTTTGAAATCCTGGAAAGCTAGCAAGACGGTGGTTTGTACTCAAAATAGTGCATTTTTTACTGTTTTTTTCACTTCCTAAGGTTTCTAGTACTCCGAAAAAACAGAAATTGAGCCAATTTCTTCTAGAATGCTCGGATTCACAAGTTTTTTGGAATTTTTTCTCTTAAGCGAGACGATCTGGACGCGAGGTCGGGTTGAGCTGGACAACCTGGGCGAGGTGGTCTGCATGAACTGAACCACCTCGCGACCAGGTCGTCTGGCAAAAAATACGGGCGATGTGGTTGTCCGTGTCAATTTCAGATGGGCAGTCGACCCCACCTAGTGACCAGCTGGCCAGCGAATCTCTGAGCTCAGCAAATCGCTGCGTACATGAACGGTTTTATCGGCGAAAAATAGCTACACCGCAGCTACACACCAGCTACACAAATTGGAGAAGCAACGCGGTTGGCGTCGCGGCTACTTTTCTCATTTTTGTTTTTGTTTTTCCAGGCCTAAATTCTTGTGAAAATCGGGTCAGCAGTGAACATATACATACTCTATAACATTTTTTATTGGTTATCATTGAACAAATCTTCGTGTTTCATGAAAATTATGTTGAAATTTCTTTCGAACATCCCTATTTCTCAAGTCTGGAAATTTTTCTTTCAATCAGAATTGTTCTAACTATCTTTAATTTCAGGTTTCCGAGCTATCGCGTGATCGTTTCAAAATGGCTGCTAAATGGTGAGGGAATTCTCTAAAAAAACAAACGACCATCTTTCCTACAAAAAAAATTTCAGAAAACTTCAACAAGTTCAACAACGACTACGCTCCACAAAAATCAGGTCAAAATCAAGCAGTTATCATCCACACTAATCAAAAGGTGCGTCAATAACCCAAAAAGAAACGGGATAACAAAATATGTCTTGGGAAATTTGATCAAGTTTAGCTATTTTTGAAGATAAATATAAAGTTCTTTCTACTCTGAAAATCATGAAAATTCATCTCAATTTTCAGAATATGCTCTCCGATGCTCAGTCTCGCCAGCACTCGATGGAAATCTCGACACAAACAACAGGAAAAACTGCTTCATGGCGAGGGAAACAAGACAATCCGCAACATCTACCCAATTTTCAACTCCTAATTTATAATTTTGTTTGAAATACTTTGTTTTTTTCCATGTTTTACTTTTTCTGATAATAAATTGTTGTTTTCATTCAAAACGTGTTCAAAAATCATCATTCAGCGCGCAAAATCCGAAAAAAAACGCTGAAACGAAAAAAAAACGATTTTGTGTAGCTGGTGTGTAGACGCGTGCGTAGCTTGTGTGTGGAATGCGTGTAAAATGAGTTAGACAGCACACAAGCTACACAAATCCTTACCGTTCATGTACGCAGCGATTTGCTGAGAGAATGAAAAAAATCTAATTTTTAAATAAGCGGTGTTTGCACACACACAATATTACAGTACATTTGTAAACCGTACTCTCTGTTTTTTTGGGATTTTTTTTTCATTTTCAAATTCGAAATTTTGAATTCAGAAAGTTTTCAGAAGAAATGGGTGTTGTTCCAATTCCATTAACAGTTTCTCACACATCCAACGTTCCAATCGAAGTGAAATTTTCATTGAAACCCTCCTGCAAAATATGCTCCAATGATTTCAGTGAGTTTTCAAAAAATCCAAATCCCTCCTAAAAATATGAATTTTTCAGATGACAAAGATCATATTCCAAAACTCCTTCAATGTGGTCACACTTTCTGCTCCAGTTGCATCAAAAGAAGCGTCGAATCAAAGTGAGTGAGAAAAAATTAAGGTTTTTTTCTATAAATACATTCAAATTTTCAATTTTCAGCAAGTTTTCGTATTCTGGAGACGGCGATGTTTTTCGACATTTTAACTGCTTCACATGTAAGAAAGAAAGTGAACTTGATACAAACAAATCGGATTATGGATTTCCTTCGAATTTTCAATTGATGGAAGTTTTGCAGCCAAGTGATACAAGAAGTTTGAAATGTATCGAATGCCATGCTGATTCTAATGAATGTATGATGCAAATCTGTAGAATGTGCACTATAAACAATTTCAAATTTGATATTGTGAAAATCGATCACGAAGATGTAAGTTTTTCAAATTTTCACAAATATTTTTCTAAATCCGCATTTTCAGTCGGTCACCGACCCAGATAACTTCGCCATTTGCTCTACTTGCATTCTCAGAAAACACAAAGATCATATATACATCGATTTTTATCCAATTCGAAGATTTTGGCATTTAAAAAATGTTTTGCGAGATGTCAAAGTTGCGAAAGCAAGTTATGATAAATTCTTCTGCGAGGCCCGTGAAATTATGGATAAAACGCCACGTTTGTTGACAAGATTTCAAGATGTAAGGCAGTTTTATGAATTAATATCTATATATTTAAGTGAATATTTCAGGAAACTTCTCGAATGATTGAATTGATGTCATATGCAAAATCGAGTCATCAACTCAAATATATGGAAAAACGTTATGAAGAAGAAATGAAAAAAGTTGTTGGAGTAGCGAAATGTATCAAGGATTCACTTATAAAAGTTAACGGCGATATCGAAAAGAATTGTTTGACTTTGCGAGATGAAAATGATAATTTGAAAGGAACTGCGTGTGATGAGAACATCCAAAATATTCAAGAAGTTCTCAAAGTTTTTGGCCCTTCAGCACCACCTGAAGAAGAAGAAGTTGAAGTTAAGCAGGAACATGTGCCAGAAATAATTCCAACTCCTTTTGTTCTCTTGAAAAATATCATTGAATTGATTTGGTTGAGCATTTCTTGGACAACTCAAGTAACTCTTGAGGAAACCAAAAAAATTATTGAGAAACAAAAAGATTCGCAGATCAGAGTTGGTGAGTTTTTATATTTTTTCTCTGACGAGTTTCAGATATAGAAAATCATTTTTGTTTCAGGATATGTTTCGATTCACCCAAAATTCATCATTTTTTCGTTCTCATTCACTGTTGTTCTTTCAATTTTGGCCATGATTTTCAAGATTTTATTTTTCTGATCAACTTTTTTTGTTTATTTGTAAATATGCATATTTTGCTTAACAATCTTCTTTATGAGCACACTTTTTTGTGAAATAAATGTTAGCGAACGACACCTTTTTCACACTTCATTCTACCTGAAATTAGTTAAGCCCAAGCTCTGAAAAAAGTAAGTTTCAGCTCATTTGTTAATTATTTCAAGAGATATACAATTCATTCAGTTTTTCAAAAACAAAAAATGATCAACTTTGGCTGAAATTATACAATAACGTGACCTTCAATTGTTATCTTTTACGTGAATCTCAAAAAAAAGAAGCTCTACTCAGAAAACTGTCAGTATTCGACAACAATCGTTTGGCAAATCGTGTGGCGGAAATAATCAATATGCGGGAATGTTATGACAATACGAAAGGGAACTCCCGGTAACCAGCCGAGGATAAGTTTTACTGGAGGCCCGCGCAAGGGGCGATTGGTTTAAAATTCTCAGGCACGAAACAATCACCGGCATTATACGTTCTTTCGAATTTAACCTTTTCAAAAAAATTATCATTAAAAAAATAACTAAACTAAAAATAACTAAACATAACTCAAAAAAAATTACGGTAGCGCTATCGGGCGTATTAATGTCCGGTGTTAGGTTAAGTATGTAAGTAAGTAACTAAATTTAAAAAAAAAACAATTTCAAAAATAAGTAACTTCGTGTCTGGGGATCCAATCTGCCAGGTTACCTCAGGAGATATTGCTGGATGCATCGACCATCGACGACGACGAGGAGGAGCAGAAGGTGAGGTCAGTTTGATTTTTGGGAGATTTCTTTACAGGTGGACCGGGGGCTTCTGGCTGGCATGGCAATCGAAACAAATCGGACCTCTGGGATAAACCAGCCTAGGATCGTGTTTTACGTGAGGCCCGGAAACGGGGCGCTCTACACAAACTTCTCAGATACCGCACAATCCTTCGGGGTTGTGCTAAATTCAGGGTTGCTTGAGACAAAGTTGCTGGGAAGCAACTTTTACACATGCTCTTGTCAATTCCTTTTATTTCTATCCACCACGATCCGAAATATCAGGCGACATTGCGTTACTTTTTCAACACTCGTAATTAACATTTATATTTTCACTACTTTTTATTTATCATCATCATAATCATAAATTCAAAAAAAAATCTTACTTACATATTTTTTTAGTTTAACTCCATAGAAAAAATCAAAAACCGATAGCGCTGCCGGGCGTAATGTCGTCTGATGTGGCAGGGTTGTCATCAGGGGTGAAGTTTGAATATATATCTCGGTGTATATTCAAATTTTATTCCCAAAAACTTCTACTAAATTTCGTAGGTATCTGGGGTAATTGTTTGTGTACAGTTGCTAGGTGACCTAGAGGCATATGATGGAGGAAGTCGACGATCGAGGAGGAATTAAGCCTTCGGTCCGGGAACGGGTTTCAGATTTTCAGAACAGATCGAAAGATTCGGGATTTGCCAACAAGACCCGAATCTCCTCCGAGGATCTTTCACATGGGAAAGGGAGGGCCTTCTCAAAAGGTTGGCCTCACCGATGGCGAGAAGGTGTAACCCCGTTTTGTCTAGACTGGCAAATTGGGGGCTAACAACCGTAGTTACCGCCTCTCCCTTTTAAGATTAGGTCAGGTAAGATGGTCTTGTAAGCTAGGTTAGTGTGATAAAAAAAATATATAAAACAGGGAGGTATTTTCCAATTTTTGAACAAAAATTTAACGGGGTGTTCTCATATCCCAAAAAATAATAAATGGGCTTCCCAATTTTTTCTTGATTATGTGAAAAAAACGTGGATTAAACTAGGTCAAGTTCACGTATTTATTTAATTGATAATTTATTTTCAAAATTTATAATTTGACCTAGTTTTTTCACGTGATAATTTTTCAAAAAAAAAAATATGGGGCCACATCGGACATTTATTATTTTTAATATAGAAAGAACTGATGGAATGCCACATTGATTGCTGATATTTTGAATTATGAAAATTATAGAATAAATGTAAGTTTTCAAGGATTATTGATTGATTAAATGTTCCAAACTTTCAGACCCAGAATTTGGCATACTGATTGATTTCGATCAGAAGTTATTTTCAATTTTGCATCACAAAAATTCAGCTGTTTCGATTTGGAATAAGATCGAGTAAATGGATTTCGAGGAGGAGAATAAATTTGAAACTTGTGAATAAAAATTTTTGAATTCTTCACCTGGTTGTCGAATTGATGCGAGTTTGAAGCTAGCAAGTGGTTTGAAAGGTAGCTGAGCAAAATCCCGAGCTTGTGGCTTTCTATTCGGGTAAAAATTCATCGTTTTTTCCAAAATTCGAACTGGAGATATTTATAATATACAAATAATACATAAATAAAAATATAGTAGATACATGAAGTTTTAATTATTTCAAAAACCGATTGAAATTCTCGATCAAATCATTGCTTTTTTGTCGGTCAGCTTCATTCGGAGATTTGCTAAAAAGTGCTTAGGGTAGTAAGAAAAGATTTTTCATAAAATATCGACTGCTTTACCCCCGAAACACAAGGGCCCAGATAAGTTTCTGTGAAAAAAAATATATTAGAAAATGATCCCCAAGGAATCGAGACAAGACCCAAAAAAAACCCACGTTAGTAATCTTGTTAATCGTTCTATCAATTCAGACACTTCAGACTCGCTCAATTTCTCACAATTTTCAAATAATTCAGGTGGCAAATCGCCAGGATTCGCTTTTCTTTTCACATAAATTTCACCATTTTTCGGGCATCTTTCAATAAATAATGGCATGAATTTGCTGAATTTATCAAATTCATTTTGGTCTTCGACAATATATTCAGTTGCACCATCTTTTCCCATCCCTCGTCTAATATAAGCAATCATTTCTCTTTCGGTCAAAATCGGTTCAAATGGGATGTTTGGCAGGAATTTCCTGGAAAAATTCAATATTTTTTGATTAGCAATTTCTGCAACAAACAGGACCTGAAAAAGCAAAGGCTTCTTCTGTGTCAAAAACTTACATAAACGCATTTTTAAAAAGTTCCGAATGTTGAGTAAACGTAATTTTTTGTTTCTCATATGATTCCGGCCCATAAACATCTATAAATCCTTGAATTTCCATGAAAACCGACATTTTTGCGACTCTTCTACTCATATAATCCCACATACTTTCATTATAAATTTGAATAACTTCATTAGCTTTTATACAATCTCCAATTTCTTTCCAAATTCGTTTTCTCATATTTTCATCAATTTCTTGTTTATCTTTTAATTCTAAATTTTCAGTAAATTTCGAAAGTTCCGTCAATGCTCCTTTTCTATTGAAAGCCTCTCTATAATTGAATCTTGGAATCGGTTCAGTTATCAAAATACGCAATTCAGTATAAGCTTTTTCATAAATTTCATCCAATTTCCAAGTTTCAATAAAATATCGATATCCTCGTTTTGTCGAAAATACTCCTGTATCAGTTAACAAATCTTCAAACCATTTTTGAATTATTCGAATATTTTCAGGTTTAACACCTTTGAATAAATCCATTCCAAATGAAAGTTCATCAAAAAGTTCGAAAAAAGACCAACATGCGAGTTTACAAAATGTTCCATATGGAGTTGGAATCGGAACTTGGTGGACTTTTCCGACTATTTCGATTGGACAAGGGACTATCTGCAAAATATTGAAATTCTTCCAGGAAATTGAAAAGACTTAAATCAATAAAACAAGGAAATAGCAACATATTTGTAGGTGCCTATTTCCAGAAATTTGAACAATGTATTTATATAAAACTGTTATTTCTTGTCAATTTTTATCACTTACAAATAAATCAGATCTTTCCAATTTCAGAACGTTCAATATTTTCTCCAATTGTTTGAATTCCAGTGTCCTCACAATTCCAAGCTTTCTCTCTTCTTCAGTTTCCACTCGAACCAATCCAATCGGAAATTTTGATTTATATCTTAATTTCATTGAAATATTCAAAACATTTTCGACCTCTTTTGCAATAAGTAAATGATTTTCTTTTTCTTCATCTTGAAAACATCGAAGTACTGGATATTTATCGTGGAACCAATTTGCATCTCTAAAAAACGTCTGCAATGAATAATCCCAATCATAAACTTCATGCATAAATCGTTCAATATCTTCTCTTTTTTTATTTTTGAATATTTCTGCATTTTGATCCACAAAAGTAAAATTCGAATAATCTGGACATTTCATCATTTTGAAATGATTATCAATTTTTAACATCATGAAAAACTTGGGAATCAATTCATATCTTCCACTTAATTGACTTCCAATTTGATTTAATATCTTTTTCTTGAGTTCTCCAGCATAAATATCTAAAGAACTCTCATTTTCATATTTTTGATATAATGTTGAAAGCGAATCCTCTTTTGACACAAACTTTCGATATTGGCCATCTGATACCTTTTCAGCTAATATAACAGGTTCATTTTGAAAATTTAATCCACTTGCAAAGTAAAATGAGCTATTTGAGAACCCTTGATATTTGAAAAGATAAAATAGCAATTTTTGAGGCGATTCATAAACTGCTTGCATTTCAGGCGAATTTTCCATACATTTTGCAATTACATCTTTCATATATATGATTTCTAAAATTTTTCCAGCGTTTTCTTCCTTCAATTCTTCCAAAAAACTATGTGAAATTTTCTGAAAATATAGATTTTTTCTAATTTTTCTCAGATTTCAAGCAACTTACATCTCTCGGAACATATTTTCGAATAACTCCTGCAAAATATTCACCCGTCCAATTCGTATTTTTCATCACACGCTGAATTTCCTCCATTTCATGCGTTTTTCTTCCGAAGAATAAAAATATTATTTTCTACTAAACCGTATATCACATTAAAGGAACATTCGTTGGATGAGTCAAAGGAACACAAAAATTTAAAACAAATGTTTGAGACCCGCCTGTGATTTTATATGTTCCTTTAAAAAGGTGTACGGTTTCGCAGACAAATTTTTAATATTTTTTCGATGCGCGTATGGCCATGTGAAATTTGAATTCCAAAATTTTGCAAAAATGGCAAAAATCGAAGAAAATGTAAGTGAATATTTTGGAGGAGTTATCGGAAAATATTTGACAAAAGGGTGAGTTATTTTTATCATATATTCCCGGATAGTTTTTTCTTCGAAAAATTTACACTGCTCAAATAAAAAAAATGATTCCTGATTTCATCAATTGTCTAGTTAATAAAAAATAGTTTGATAATATTTACGAGAATACAAAAACATGGGCAGAGTCAGGGTCCCTTTTTTGTCTCGCGTCTCTTTTTTCTTTATTCGATTTATCTTCTCACTTTGTTTCATTGGTTTCTTTTTGATTAGGTGAGAATATCATCAAATATAACATACTCAGCAGTTGCAGATGTAGCTAATTCATAGCTCAACCGATCGCAGCCCTTGACACTTGCGTTTTATTTACGAACAGTGTGCGGTTTAGCTACAAACACACACCGAAGTCTGTTTTAGCTACGAAACACACACGCATGTTTTAGCTACGAAAACTGTTTTCCTGTTTATTGCGAAATACTGCTTATGCGGGTTTCTTTCTGTATTTGGCGTAGTTAGAAAACTTGCAAATATAAAACATTTATTCGTATCGAAACATACAATAACATAAGAATATGAAATTACAGTCAGTTATTCACCAGAAACACTTAATTTTCTCGCAGTTGTTTGATAGCTTCTGGATCCTGGACCGGCCGAATATTAGATAGAAAAGTAGCAACTGAAGTCTCCGGTAGGCTTGCAAAAATAGGGCGGTAGGCTTGCAAAACATGTCGATGTGGTGTTTGTGCATTTTGCGACTCCATTTGGCGGTTTAACTTCCCAAAAACCTATTAGAAGCCAACTTGGTCGAGATCCATGACATCCGGCATTCTTCTTGTTATTGGCATCTGTAAATTGAGAAACACTGTGGAATATTGAAAAATGTGTTGGAATTACCTCATTTATTGAAGATTTCACCATCACTTTCCACTTTTTCGAGAAACGCAACAAACTGACTGTTTTTCTGCAAAGATTCAACGTAAAACGTAACTTTTAGATGAACTTACTCGTTCTCCATCGATAAAACACTGACGCGTAGACGATATAATATGTTACCAGCACTTTTCTAGGCTTTAAGTCACGAAAATCGTCGAAAAACAAAACAAAACGAAGAAAACATGTTTGCGCGCCAAAAAACCGTAGCTAAAACGTATGTGTGTTTTAGCTGAGAAATCGGTCAGAAACACTGAGCTAAATTTTTGCTTCGATTTAGCTGGAGATTCAAGTTCTTTCTACGGTTCAGCTACGAAAACCCTCAAAATATGATTTAGCTACATCTGCAAATGCTGAGTATATAATGTTGTTTGTTTTTCGATGACGAAATATTATTTGTTTCTTTTTTGTTTAGAAATATAGATAATTGTGTAATTAAATTTTCAGCGATTTTGTGCTTAAATTTTGACGATTCTTCTCTCTCCATTATTTTACACGCCTTTAAAAAATGACAAAATTACTATTTGAAAGAGACGCAGAGAAAGAGAGAAAAATACGGAGAAATCACAGAGAAATTCAAAACACCAAATTGATTTTCAGCCCGACATTTTCATCATGTTTCAAATGCATTCTCCAAAACCAGTTGATTTTGAAAAGAGTTGGCTATCTCTGCGTCCTTTTGTTGTAAATATTCTAAATACGAAACCAATTCCAAGTGCTGAATGGCATCATAAATACAGCGAAGTTTATCAGATTTGTGTGTCGATTCCGGAACCATCGAGCAAACAATTATATAATGAGGTAAGCAGTTTAATTTAAGAAAAACTGGAAATTTTATAATTAAAAAAATGAAAAACTTAAGGTCAAAATTTGTATCAAAGAGCATGTGAAATTGCGAAAAGAATTGATTGAAAATGTCGAAGATAAAGAACTTCTTCAAGAATATTTTCGAATCTGGACGGGTTTTCACCAAGCCGCTTTTCTAATCAATAAATTATTTGCTTATATGAATAAGCAACTTGTGAGACCACAACAAAAAGAAAATGATTCGAATGCCGATGAAATCAAAGAAATTGGATTTGTAAGTTTTAAAGTCTTTTCTGAAATTACCCTAATGATTTTTTTGCAGCTTGCTCTTGATATTTGGCGGGAAGATCTTGTAAATTCAATTCAATCTCGCCTTGTTCAATCAATTCTAATTGCTATTGATGAAGATCGACGTGGAAATACTCCAGACCATTTTGATGTTATTGCCGGTGTTATCAAATCTTTTGTTCAAATGGAACACGATATAAGAAAATTCCCACATAAAGCTTCGCAACAAAACGAATCAATGGAACGCACACAATTTTACAAAAACAATTTTGAACCAAGATTTTTGAAGGATACCGAAGCTTATTATTCAGAATTAGCTCAAAAATCTTTGATTGGATTGTCTTGTTGTGAATATCTAAAAGTTGTTCAAGAAATATTAAAACATGAAGAAATTTTGACAAAAGAATATTTGATTGAGGAAAGCACGAAAGAAGTTATCGAATTATGCGAAAAGGTTATGATCGAAGCGCATACACAGAAAATGCATCAAGGTTTGATAAGAAAAGAAGATTTGGTAAATTCATGTTGCTTTTATGAATTTTATTCGAAAAATGCCAACTGGTATGATTCATCAGATGAGATTCGAGGTATTGGTTCAAGCCCATCTAAATCTGATCCATTATGATCTATCATCAAATTTGCCTTTCATTAATATTCCAGAAAATAAAAATTGTTCCTTTTTTTACAATGGAATCATTTCGAAACAACAAAACACCCAGAAAAATTATAATTTTTCCTTCAAAAAAAATACAAAATCTGTTCGTTCCCTTGTTTTTGCAGCAAGACACCATGTCCCTTTGAAACCCCATATTTTTCTTACCCCAAACATCTAATTTGCATATTTCATTCTTGCGAGCTCTTCTATCATCACAAAGGGAGAAGATTAGCCTAGTACTAGTTGTTGCTATGGTAAATATCTTCCCATTTTTAGACATATATTTTTTTCTATAATAATCATAATTCTTTTTTTTTCTTCCATCTTCTTTTTTTTCAACACACATATCAGATTAAAACATATTTCTTTTTTTTCTTATTTGAGAGATTTATCTCGCTGAAACTTCTCTAAAAATGACTGGAACTCCACCAAATATGCCAGGATCGCAGGGAATGCAGAGAGTGAGTTTTGGGGTTTTGAATTTCTAGGCCAGTTCAGAAGATCATCATCATCATCATATCAATTATTCATTTGTCAAAATATGCTCATTGCTCAGAATAATAACTCATTTTAGGCCCATTCTAGGCCAAAAATGCAAGTTTTTCAGCGAGTTCAACGGCGGGAAAGTATAGCTCTTCGTGCTCGTCAATTTTTGACAGCAGTTGTCAGCGGAAATGCGGCGGATGTGGCGCGAAGAATATCGCCGCAAGCATTGAAAGTGAGTTTTTCGCGCATGGATCAGGACATTATTTTTTGCTCCGAAACATCGAGGCTCAATGGCGAATAAATTTATTTCAAAATTTGGTTGATCAATCTTTTTTTGTCGGCCGTAATTGCGTAGCGTCGTAGTTTTAAAATGGTTTTAATTAAAAAATAAAACCAGAAATGATGCCTGAATTTTTGAGGGTTTTTATAGTTCACGTCTAATTTTCAAAAAAGCGGGCGGAGCTTAAAAATTGCAAGTCATATTGTTTTTAACTGAAAATGAGTAATTGCGGAGTCTTGTACTATTTTATGCCAAGTTTGTTTCTAATGAACGTTTTTTTGTTTTTCAGATTGCTCACCCGCGAACTGGAAGTGTTGCTTTAATCCTAGCTGTTCTGAACGGTCATTTTCCAATCGTTGAAAGTATTCTCAATTATTCACTAAATTCGTTGGATATGAGAGATAATGTAACTCTTTGCTTTCTTGAAGGAGCATACCGTAACACATTGTTTTTCTAGGAAGGTCGAACAGCTCTGCATTATGCTGCGAGTTTACTAGGAATCGGTCAAGATCCCACAGTATTTTATTATTTGCTCGAAAAAGGCGCGAAAGATACAATAGCTGATTCAGAAGGTTTTACTGCTCAGGATGTTCGAAAAAATCCGGGATTAATTGATTTGGATCGAGCCAGATATATGAATGTTTGTAAGTACTGTAGATTACTGTAGGAAGAAAACATCAAAATTATTTTTCAGATCCAATTCAAAAAGAAAATGAATGGGAGGATATATTTGCCACAATTTCGGAAGAAGATTTAACAAATCGAGTTATTACTGGATTATTGGATGTGTCGAATATTCCGATTATTCCGGAATATTTGGAAATTATCAAGAGACTTATGCTATTACAGGTAGGTACTGTAGTTCGTGTCGAGACCCATAAAAAATTTCGAGTCAAAATGATATTATTCATTTGTTTTAGTCGCAAGTTCTTGGAATCTGGGATGCGGTGGCTGCCGAAGATCATCGGAGTCTAAAACAATTGATTTGCGAGCGAAAAATGGGTCTAGTTTTGGATAAAGAAGGCCGCACCCCTCTACATTATGCATATACGTAAGTTTTTTTCTCTGAACATGAAGCAGCAAATATATATTTTCCCCCAACTAAACCAAACCAAATCCCGTTTTCTCTCACACAGCAAGAAAGATAAGGAGCTTATCGAATATTTGTTGTATATTTGTCCGGATTCGGCGGCTGTTCGAGACATTGTAAGCTCAGGATTTTCCCATTTGAAAGAGAAAAATATTTGGTTTTTTGCAGTACGGTAGATTGCCTGCTGACTACGACACTTCCGAAATACGCAGTCTAGAGGCGATTGTGGAAAAAGAGGAGGGACCAAAGTTTGAACGACAATTGACTTTGACTGTGCCGCAAGTTAGGGAGAGAAGGGTGAGTTATATTTTCTAGAATTCATAGAATTACGGTATTTCTGAGGATTACTGTAGCCTTAACTATGTGTTTTCTAGGGCTCTCGTATTTGTAGTGTGTCTAGATGTAGCTCTCTCTCTATGTCACTGAAAGCATATCAGTCTATGATATTTTCTTCGTTTCCCGGCTCTCTGGATATCTTGGTCTCCTCTATGTTCTCTAACAATTTCTAACTTCTCTACATCTCTCTCATATCCTACACTATCTAACTTTACTCTTCCTCTCTCCTTTTTCCCCTCCAAATCCTAACCCCCTCATCTCCTCCCTTCTTTCACCAAACAACTGACGCATGCTCAAATCTGTGCCCCTAATCCGAATTTGCAAATTTCCGGTTTAACATGTTATTTTTTATATTCATTATTATTATTATGAATAATTTTTACTTTTTGCTCGGAAGACGCTCTCTAGAAAAAAAAACTATAATATTTTGCAGCCTTCTCGAACAACATTGCTGCACAAAGAACGCTTCCAATTCGCTGACAACGGACCAAGTGTCAAAAGATTATCAGCTGATCATATACAAATTCTCGAAGCTTCAGGAGATATGAGACATCGAGATATTGAAAGTCCGGATGGTGTTGAACCAGAAGTTTTGGAACGAATTCAGGGAATTGATGTGAGAAAAAGAGATTATACCGTGTTGGAAAACTTGCAAATCGAGGGAAAATCTGATCAAATTATTCGAGCCACTAAAAAATGCGGTGAGAAAATTGTGAGACATGTTCAAGAGTTCCGCCAACTTCAAAATCGATTGAATGCGGCAATTGATGCAATCGAACGAGAGGATAAGAAGAAGTTGACACAAACTGTTGATGAAGAAGTTATGCAAACTCGAGATCAACGGGGAATGAGATTGTTGCAGATTGCTGTGCTTAGGGAAAAACATGAACTTGTTGAATATTTGGCATCGACTTTTCCTGCGCAGATTGGGTTATTGGATACGGTATGTGCTTTGGGTTTGCGATTTATGCCTGAAATTACTCGATTTTTTCAGCTTGGTCGAACATCTTTGCATTACGCAGCTGTGCAGCAAAATGCAATTTATGATACTTTGGTCGATTTGGGCGCCAGGAAAGACTTACCTGATAATGTGAGTTGTGAAGTAATTACGGAGTGTCGTTGTTTTTGTGTGTTTTTGAAATGTTTCTAAGAATTCAATACAGTATTTTTAAGCCCACTCAAATATGTTTTCATGTTTTTCCCTCTCATAAAAAAATGAAGATAATCTATTTTTATCCGGAAAAGACGTGTATGAATAGGCAGCTTATGATTATCAGAAAAATGGGAATATGATGCCATTTTTCTTCATCTTCTTCCTTTTTTTCTACTACTATACAGCGGATAAATAATCTCTAATTCTCGTTTAGTTAATCTCCCTCCTATTGGCTTTTTTCTTGAGAAAAACTGAAAATCTTGTGGCTGAAAATTTTCTCGAATGTGTTTCGTACGATTTTTATCCGATCAATTTTGAATGATTTTTTAAGGTTTAGACAGATATTTTTTTAACTTCGGAAGATTTAAAATTTGGAATTTTAAAAAGTTCCATAGGTGCAGGTTGAACCTGAAAAGTACTCTGAAAAGTAATCTTTTTTAAAAAGTTTTTCAGAATTTGAAGTTTGAAAATTTTCGTTGAAGTTTTGAGAATTTAGAGTCCTAACTAATAATTGTGAATAAAAATAAAAGTATCGGATTCTAGATTTCAAAACTTTTTTTTGATCATGTTCAGTCTCAAAATTTTCAGAAAATTGTCGATTTTCAAATGTTTTAAGCTAGAGTTTCCTATTTTCCATAAAATTCTGAATATTTCTGAATTGACAATAAGAAATTTAAAAAAAGAATCAAATGAGCTCTCACAGCAGTTCTTTTTTTCCTTATTTTGAAAAGTAAAATCTTCTGAGTTTAGTTTACTGTAATCTCTAAGTTTTAAAACTTTCCCAATTTCAATTTTTCAGGAAGGTATAACCGCTGAAGAATATCGCCAATCGCCCGAAAAATTCATCAGACCATCTTCGGCGGTTTCGTCGATTATGCTAAGATCGATGTCGACTGATGACGAATTTTTTGATCCTGGTTAGTTTTTTGATGGGCTACGTGGCAATATTTATTTTGGAGTATTTTTTCAACCAAATTCGTCTTGGTTTGGCTCTGACAAAAACAGATTTTTTCGAAAATTCTGAAAATTTATACATTTTGAAAACAAGAAAAAAAACACCTGGATTATCCTCGTGAAAAAATATGAAAAATAATTTTTTTTTTCAAAGTTTGAGGTCAAACATCCACGTGGCATATCAGAGTTATGAACTATTCAATATCTGATATTTGAATATGCTGAAAATCCACGTTGTAAGCTCAAATCTCAAATCTTGCTATGCATCGAGCATCGAGATTTTTAATGTCAAAAAAAAAACATATCAAGAGTTCAGATTTGCAAAATGCTACTTAAGAAAAAAGTTCCTCCTCCTTATCAAAATTTTCTTCTTTCGCTTTTTTTCTTCCCATTTCTGTCCGAAAATTTCTTCATCCTCTAATTTATTTATGATTCATTTCCTATATACATTTATCCAAACTTCCGCACTTTCGAGGAAATTTTTTAATTTTTCTGGATTTTTGCTCAAAATTTTTAATTTTTTTCTAGTTTTTTGAATAAAATTCAAAACAAGATTTCGAATTTTTTGGGAATAAAAATAAAGCTGAAAATCCACGTGACATTATTTTTGTTTGAAATCTGAAATTTCTATCTTCAGAAAAATTTTGCTCCGACTTCTTTTTTTGTGGTTCGAAATTTTGGATTTTAATTTTCAGAAAAAAATCTCTAGGAAAATCCACGTGGCAATTTTTCTAACTTATTTTTTTGAATCACACTAAAGTTATACCACGTGGCAAAAGTCCCTCTGTAGTTTTTAAAAATCTATTTTTCCAAGTCAAAAAGCTAGATCACTACTAAAATTTGGATGAAAATTAGATTGCGTGTGATCTCTCTGCGTCTCTCAATTTCCCACACTCTCTAAACTTGTTGCGTGCGTGGTTCCGAGTTTTTGAATTATTCAATAAGTTTGGCTAAGTCACCTCTTCCAAAATTTCTTTTTTCTTATCTCGGTGTATTTTTTCTTCTGAATAATTTTCCGATCTTTGTACAAATTCGAATTTAATTTTTCAAAATTTGTTGGGCCAATGGATGCATGAGTGTCTACCATTTGAGCATTTCTACTTCATGTCTTCAGCACATCATTTTGAAAAATTGTATATTGAGCAACATGGTTCGTTTAAAATTAAAAAAAATTGAAAGGGTTTTCAGGTATGCAAAGCATCGAATAAGTTTAGGCTTCCAGAATAAATTTCATTGAAAGGTTGAAAAATGTTTCGATAAATATTTTATTTTTAAGAAAACTAACACAAAATTCTTAAAGCATTGCTTATGCTAATCTGAACTGGAAGTTATGGAAAATATTCTAATAAATCTCATAAACTGGTCCATATTCAGATGCTCCATCAGAACAACAAGTCGATGATTGGCTTGCGACCGGCGAAGTTCAAAAACTCGAGCAAATTGTGCTTGATGGAAGAGGACATATGTTGAAAGAGAAAAAGACAGTGAATGAGGCGAGCACTGAATTTATGAGTGGATTGACTCAATATTTGGTGAGTCTAGAACCTAGCCAAGGTGATTTCAGAATCTCTTTATGTTTATTTTTGCAGACAAAAATCGATGCAATTCACAAAGCTGTTGAAGAAGGCGATGTTCGTCGTGTCAAATCATTAATTGATCGACCACTTTTAGCAACTGCAAGAGATAATTATGGAATGACACCAATTCATAAGGCATTATTGCATGGACAAACTAATACTGTTCGATTTTTATTGGGAAGATATCCGAGTTGTGTTAATGCTACTGATCATGTGAGTACTGTACATTTGGCAACACAAATTGAGGGATACTTTTATTTTTTGCCCCAAATTTATAACCCTTTTGATAGAGGACAAACATAGCCTGAATTTTTGCGCTGAAAATAGTCTTGTTTTTCAAAATAATTTCAAAATAAAATTATTTTCAGGCTGGTCGAACTCCTCTTCACTACGCAGCCGCTGATCCAAACGGCGAACACATGATAAAAGTTCTTCAAAAATCAGGCGGTGATGCATTCATCGAAGACAAACACGGTCACACCCCATTTTATTATCGAACTCATGGACAACGATTGAATGTGAGATCAATGAAAGACAATGCTGTTATGAATCAATTAATATCTGGTCAAATAAATCGACCTTTGTTACAAGATCTTGAAGAAGATATTTATGATTGGATTCATACTGGAAATGTTGGAAAATTAGAAGAACTTGTGCTAACTGGATATGCAGATCTTTTATTGGGAAGAAATCATGAAGTTGAAGATGCTGATAGTATTGGATTCCTCGAAGTTCTTCCACAATATCAAGCCAAGGTTCAAAGTATACACAAAGCTGTGGAAACTGGAAATCTGAGAGCTGTAAAATTGTTGACTGATAGGAAGAAACTATCATTGTGTAGAGATACAAGAGGATTGTCCCCATTGCATAAAGCAATTGTATTTGAGAGAACTGATATTGCAAAATATTTGATTCGAAATTATCCGCAATCAGTGAATGCAATGGATCAGAAGAAAAGAACACCGTTGCATTATGCTGCAGCATTGAAAGATGGCGGGTATTTATATAAAGTCATGAGGAAGTCTGGAGCTGATCCAAATATTTATGATTGTGTGAGTTTTCTCGAACGACGCTTCCGCGTCAGCGTCACTGTCTCGACTCAACACTGATCTGGAAAAGATGAAATTATAAATATTTCATTGATATTTTCATATTCTCATGTTTTTATGTTATTTTTCCAGAACGGCCGCCCCGCCAAATACTACCTAAAACACTCCGGTGAAATCGATCTATCTGCAATGCGTTTGGATACTCGCGCAGCTCTCAAACAAGTGTTGCACAATCGAGTTGCTCCAAGTTATTTGGAATCATCAATTCAACAATGGTTGCGGGATGGACAAGTGGCGAAATTGGAACAACTAGTATTATCTGGGTGTGGAGATTTGTTGCAGAATCGGACATCGAGTCATCCGGATGCGCAAAGCTTTTTGGATAATTTACCTGATTATACGGTTAGTGACTAACTCAAAAAGAAACTTTATGAAATCCCATCTTTTCCAGGAGAAAATTGAAGGAATTCACAAAGCCATCAAAGAAGGAAATCTAGATAAAGTGAAAGAGCTAATGAAATCCAAAAAGCTGGCAATAGCTCGTGATCGTTTTGGCTGCACTCCGCTTCATTCGGCAGTTGTTCACGAACACACTGAAATTGTTCGATATATTGCTGGACATTTCGCATCAGTTCTGAATGCGCCCGATTATAATAAACGGACTGCGATGCATTATGCAGCGGCTGCAAGAGATGGTGGACATTATTTGAAGATTTTGGGCAAAGCTGGAGGAGATCCGATGGCTGTCGATAATGTGAGTTAGAGAAGTCTGGGCCTAGTTTACAATTTGTGGGTAGACAGGATTAGATATGGCTTGATCTTTGTCTGAAATCTCACAATCCCTGTTTTTAGGAAGGTCGAACTCCTGATTATTATCGTCGAAATGCCGTGATTGACCTGAAAATGATCAAAGATAGAGATGAAGAATTCGAAGCAATAAATGAAGAATTCCTCGAAGATGGTCCCTTGATTGATAGTCCAGCGACACCAGATTCCGGTTCCGAAGGTTCATTTGTTGATAGTGCAAGATTCAACGATGAAGAAGACGAAGGAATTGAAAGACATCGATTTGAGAAGATGTTCCGTGGACGAATTGATCTGCCAACTTCAGAAAATGGAATCTATCTTGCTAGAACTGTTGCACCAGTCATGACAAAGGCTTTGGCTGAAGTATTATTACGAAGACCTGCTGATCCAATCGGATTTATTGCTGAATGGTTAACTAAATACACTACAGAAATCCCGAGAAGAAATGGGAATAGTCATTGAATGTGTTTGTGTTCTGTAAAACAAATCGTATTATTTTGTCGTCATGAAAAATTTATAAGTTCAGAGCAATTCAAAATAAAATAATATCAATCATGGTTCGGGTTCTAGAATTAGTCGTGGATGGGAATGTTTAGAGTCACGGGTTTAAAAGTAGAGAGAATCTAGGGAAAAAACTATTGAAAATGATAAATACGAGAAAAAATGAAAAGAAAAAGATTATTTTTTGGTTGATTTTGGGAGAGATGTTAGACGAAGTAGAGTCGCAGAAAATGGATGCGAGAGTTTGAGATGAGCAATGTAGGATTCGAATTTTTCTGATGTGTAGCCACATTCTTCGCATACAAATACCTGGAATATTCCGCGGTTACTTTGTGTAATTCTTTCGAAAAATTCAAGATTTCCAGCTAATTTACCTTACTCCTCCTCTCCTTATAAGCATATTGATGTGAAATACCGTGTACTTTTCGGAGATGTGATTCTAAAGAGCATCTTTGAGTGAAGGATTTTTCACATTGCTCACATTTATAAGGTCGGACTCCTGGAAAATGTAAGTTTTTTCCAAACAAAAATTTGAAAAATGCAATTATTATTCTAAACCTGTATGTGTTCTAGTATGTCGTTTCAAATCAAAAGTATCATTGAATCCTTTCCCGCAAAAAGTGCACAAATATCGTTTTAAATCACTGTGACATTTGATGTGTCGATTCAAAAGTCGTTGAAGTCCAAATTTCTGCAATTAAAATCAGTTTTATTATTCAAAAATGAAAAAGATAACCTACTTTTCCACAAATGTGGCAAATCAGTGTCTCTTCCGATGTTGTTGTTGTCGATTCCACTGATGTTGATGCTGAAGCTGAAGCCGAAGCTAAATCAATCAATGGTGCTAACGGATTTTTGACACCGTAACCGCCGTTGACAAATTCAACGGCACGGGCGAGAGGCTGCAAAACAATTCTGGATATTTTTTGACTTTGGAAAAAAAAGTTTGTCTACCATGGGTATGGCTGCCGATTTGGGTATGGTTAAACTCGAAGAAGAAGTCGATGTTGTAGAAGATGTTGAGGATGAAGATGATGTGTCATCCAAAAATCTTTCGATCAGAAACTGCAAAAAAATCAAAATTGTTCTATTTTTTTAAAACAATTTTTTGTCAGTTTCAGAATTTACAGTTGATTTTTATTGAATTTCAGAGCCTAAACTATATTTTCCCAATTTTCCAAATAGTTCCCCAGTCTTCGAAAAATTGCTCACCTTTTTCGAGTTTTTCTCTGCCTCACTTCTTGTTCGTTCATTGTTGTTGTTGTTTGATGTGAAAATCTGAAAAATGTTCACTCTAACTACAGTACCCTCAAAAATCTACAGTAACCTTCAGATTCAAAATATTTACTTATCTGACTGAAATTGTTTATCTAATAAATAAAAAAAGTTGGATGACTCAGAAAAAAATTGATGAGTAATCTAAACACACACAATTTAGGTAGGGGTTACTGTAATTCAGAAAAATTTTGGATTACTGTACCTGACTAAACAAATTCAATCCATTTTGTTGTGTCGTTGAATTAGCCAACAATGAAGATCCAAGAAGCGGCAGCCATACCCTCGAGTCCATTCAGAATCTGAAATAACAAAAAAATAAAATATTTGGAATTTTTTTCAATTCGAAAAAAATTCTCAAAAATAAAATCGAGATACCCGCCAATCTAGAATGGAATTTTTGGCGCCTGAGCCCAGACACATTCAACATTTTTTATTTTGCATTTTCAAATAAAAGGGAAGATACTGTAACTAACTAATAAAATAACAAATAAGAAGGAGAAGCAGCAGATTTTTTTTGGTAAAACGAAAAAAAGACAAAAATACTTGAGATGAGATATTCAAAAGATGACTAGTTAGGACAACAATTTTTGTAGATTTTTTTGTGTTCAAGAGGATATGTGAAACTGTGAAAAATAAATGAATTAGAGATTGAAAGACGCAGAGAAAAAAGGTGCACTTTTTAAGAATTGTAGAACAAAAATATCAGGAAAAAGTTGATTCTAAACAGTTTAGGGAAAAACCCCACTTTGTAATTTTAAAAAATGGTTTTAGCAAACGTTTTTTTTTCAAAAAAAAATGTCAACGTTATTTTTGTTGTAATAAATATAGATCATCAATAGAAAAATGCTGTGTTCAATTTAAAGCTTTTCAAATTTTCAGTAAAAATTAATGACGTGGCAATTAAGAACTTTTCAGGTTTTAAAGAAAATCAGGAAAAAATTTTGAAAAAAATCCCGAGGACAAATCAAATCAATAAAAAATATGTAGTACACGTGAATCCACGTGTCAAATTAGAATAATAAATATATTACTGTAGATCCTTTAAAAACTATTTCAGTACTCCATCATTTAAACGTTAAAAATTGATTATTCAAAATAATATGGCAAGATTTTGAAAAATTTTCCAAACCAAAAAGTGAAACAACTTATTTACTTTTAGATTGCGCAACAAGTTACGCTATGTTCAAAAAAAGAAAGAAAAAAGGCGGAACGCTTTAAAATCGGATTTCTTCTATGTTTATTTTTGTGTAAGAATTCAAAAAAAAGAAAGGATTACTGTAGCAAAAAATGGAGACGATTATTTTTTGAAGAAAGAACTGTTTGAGGCAGAAAAAAAGAGGATTATTTTATGTTTTTTTTGAGACGCGAAAAATCTGAAGGTGAAGAAGATGGCAGAAAAAAACGGAGAATTTGTGGAAATTTTCAAATTTCAGAAAATTATTGAAAAACTTGCTTTCAAGTGGTTCGAAAAAACTGTAGAATTTTTTCCTGAAATTTTTTTGAACCCTGAATTAAATGTTTTATCTTGAGAAAAAGTTTCAGGTTCCAGATTTCTTCGCGTTGAGTAAATCAAAATGTGAAAAAAACGCTTAATTTCCGGATAGAAAGGGATACAGTATACAGTAACCTAACAAAAATTCAAAATTCCATAACATTGTATCAAGAGAGTTCAAACACCTACAACTACAGTAATCAATTTAAATTTAAAGGAACATAGCGATTACAGACACATATATCATCTCATTCCTCAAGTTACAACAAGTATTCCTAAAAAAATCATATTTAAAATCTACAGTATTCCTTTTCAAACAAAGCCAACACAACAAATACGCTAACGTAGCGGAACCAACAAAAAAATAAAGAAAGAGAGAAAGAAAGACCACCCCTCAGGGGAAGAGGCAATTACCGACACCCGAATGTCTACAGTAACCCTGAGAAGAAGGTGACAAAACTGTGTAGAAGGTAGAAAAAGAGGAAAAATAGAAGAAGAAGAAGAAGAAGAAGAAGAAGACATTTATGAAGCGTATCGAAGGAAGAAAAACGTAGAATAAAATACAAATACAAATGAATCCTGTTTTACTCAACAGAAAAGGTATGATGGATTTTTGGGTTTGAAAACGGTGGAGATTTCGAGAGGTAGATAGGATTTTTTTTTCGCAGAGCATACTGTAGAATAGGTACTGTAGTTCTTATTCTATTCGATTTAGAAAATACAGTAGTAATACAATTTCAAATATTTTTTAGAAAAAAATGATTCTTTGTATTTCGTAGAGAAGTACTGTAGGAAGCTGAAAACACAACATCATTCTGGAAAGATTACTGTACAGTTGATGTTTAAAAGTTTTGTTGAAATCCACATTTTCTACAGTACTCCTTCTAATCTTCATTTTCTATGATGCTCAAGATCATGATTTTACAGTACTCAAGATACTATCTACAGTACTAACTGTACCAGATTTTGATTCCAATTTTCAAGCTCCCCATCTTCTAGATCAAAAGTGTCTACAGTACTCTTTTAACTGTAACCCCGGTAACAAGTACAAATATTAGTCACATTTCACCAAACAACCACTCTTTTTCCATTTTCGTTCCGCTAAATCGCCTTTTTCTCCGTCGATTTTTCCGCCAAATTACGGAAAATTCAACAAGAAAACTTGTCATATATATTTCTATTTATTTATTTATTTTATTCACACACACACACAAATAATAAGTTACAACAAATTGATGAAAACAGAAGAAGACAGGGAGAAGACACTTGTGTCCTCACATTATTATTTTGCCTCTTCTTTTTTTCGCGCCTACTAATTATTTTTGTAGAAAAAAGGTGGAAGATGGACTAACTATGAACAAATTATAGAGGAAAAAAAGAATGAAAATCAAGGAGAAACGGGACTTAGCGCATATCTCATACTCAGAGCTTTAATTAAATTATGGTAAGTTGTAGATCAATTTTGAGATTTTTCAGAAAATGAGAATTTCAGATCGGTCACAGGTTACTGTATTTTTGGAAATGCACAAAATACACTAAAGTAATGTAGTAGGCCTGATGTACTGTAGTTCAAATTGAAATCTGCACTACCTTTAGAAAACACAAAAAACTAATTTAAATCTTCAGTAACTGAAAACACTGTGTTTTTTCCTAATAGACAAATGCAATTCCGAGGAGACGCAGACAGTGAAAGAAAGAGGCTGGTCTCGACACGCCGTGTGTCTGCCACACACTATTTCTCTCCCTTTTTCGGCGAGAGATTTGTCTGCACACGTTAAAGTCTGCGTCTCCCTCGAATTGCAAAAAAAAATACAGTGAAAATCTTTGCAAAACCAAAACTACCGTAATCTATGATCGAGAACCTTTAAAACGTGACTGCTGTAGTTCACAATTTCAAAGAAATAACTACAGTACCCCAAGAATCATCCTAAAAAACCTTACAAAATATACCGTAATCTACATCGGGAAAAACCATGTTGTTTTTGAAATTCAAATAAATAATAACATGAAACCTTGTCCAAGGACAATAATAACATAACAACTTTTTTCTTATGTTTTTTAGTTGTTCTTTTCTTTTCGTACCGCCCGCAAAATTAATACAGTAATTTTATGACCTGGTTGGTATTATTGACATTTTTATCATTATTCAAATTTTTGAAAAATCCAAAATTTATACATAAAAATAGGAAAATAAATAAACATAAGTGAGTAGAAATAAGTTTCAAAATACCATTTAAAAAAAGGTTAGTTCAAGCTAATTTTTTGAAAGTCTTTTTAATATTCTCAATCATATCGCTTAACTTTCGAATTACAACTCCTTCCTCGGAATCTCTGCAAAAAATATTGAAAAGTCAATAATTCCTGAAGAAAACTCGAAAAAAATCAATAACTTTAGTTATTTTCGTGAATTCAAAAATACTTACTCTAAAAGCTTCTCCAATCTCGCTTTAATAATCCCCGGAACTTCAGCAACATCAACTTTATCCGAATTCTCGAACAATTCTCTCAAAACAGGATCTTTTCTAAAAATGGCCACTGGTCTCACATAAATATCCGAATTTTTTGGGACTCTTTCAACAAAACAATGCATGAATTTGGACAATTCAATAGTTTCGGGTTCCTCTTCTTCAAACATACAACCCATTGCACCATATTCACCCATTCCTCGACGTGTATATGCAATCATTTCAAGTTCTGTTAATTCGGCTTCGAGAGGCATTTTTGGCAAACAGTTTCTGCAAAGAATCGGAAGTTTTCGAAGTGAAAATGAACAAGGTTATGATGACGTGGTAAAGTTTTTTGTGATCTTGAGAATTCACAAACTTCTGGTGAATTTTCTCAACAAATCCCACCTTCCTTTGTCAAAACTCACATAAAAGACTCTTGAAAAATCTCGATATATTCTTCAAACGAAATCCTCAAACTCTTTCGCAAATCCGATCCAAAAATATCAATTCTTCCCTGAATTTCCAAAAATATCGGAATTCTCGGAATTCTTCGCACCAAAAAATTATAAATTATCTCATTGTAGAATTCGACAATTTGTCTGGCACTTATATGTTTCACGTTTCTCGAAAAATGAATTTCGATCAAATTCTCATAGTTTTCCTCGATTTTCTCATCTTCGTCCACATTTTCCGTTAACCGCTCCATAATTTCCAGCGCTTCTTCTTTCGAAAAATTCGTTTTTTTCAGAGGAAGCTGAAACAAAATAGTCTGAATTCCAGGAAAAAAATTAACTTCTAGAATGCAATAGTATTTACCTTATAAAACTCCTGTGTTTTCAATTTCTCCAATTCCAAATAAGCATTGTCAACAATTTCTTCCAATTTCCACGTCTCAATAAAATATCGATAGCTCCTTTTGGTATCAAAAACTCCCGAATCAAACCATTTTTCGAACCATTTCACCACTATTTCCACATCATCCCAATCGATAGCCTTAAACAAATCCATTCCGAAGCAAATTTCGTCGAAAATCTCGTAAAAAGACCATGCGGCAAGTTTGCAAAATGTTCCTTGGGGAGTTGGAATTGGACAATGATGGAAACGAGCGAAGAAGTTTATTTCGCAAATGATTTTCTGAAAAAAACGTTTTGTTTCTGTGATCTATGACTCAAAACTGTCTGGCAGTTGCATTTAGGCGATTGCCCTGTTATGGCAAACTTTTCACATACTTCCATATTTTCTGAATTTAATCTACATATCCTCAAGAGTTTCTCCAATTCGCTATATCTATAAGTTCTCATAACCCCATTTTTCTGATCTTCCTCATTTTCGACTCGAATCAATCCTTTTATGAATGGTTTATTATGTGTTTTCTTCATCAAAATATCCAAAATATTCTCCAAATCTCTCGCCAAAAACATTAATTGATCATCAAAATCTTGGAAGACTCGAATAATTGGATATTTTTCATGAAACCATTCAGAATTATAGAAAAATTGTTCATGCGAATAATCCCAATCGCATAAATTCGTCAAAACTCCTCGAACTACTTCAGGATTTCCTTCGAAAATCTCGGAATGTTCTTGAAGAATTCGATCTGTTGACTCTTTTGGACCTTTAAGCTTTTTGAAATCTCGTGCATAATTTCGTTCGAAATCCTTTTTCGCTATCATTTCAAATGAATTATCCAAACATTTTCCAAGAATATCCAATGATTGTTTTTTAAAATTATCCACAAAACAATTAGGAATCGAAGATTTCGTGAAAAACCCCGAAATTACATCATGTTTCGACACAAAATGTTTGATAACTGCATGTTTTTGTTGAACAAGAGGCATATATCCATTTTGATAATTCATTCCGTCTCCAAAATATTTCGAAGATCGATGAAAATATTGATAAATTTGCAAGCAACATAGCAATTTTTCAGGCGATTCATAATATGCTCGCATTTCTCCGGATTCTTTGAAAAATGGCGCCAATTTTCCCACCATATATTGTAATTCAACATCAACTCCAGGCGACTCTTTTGCCAACTCATTCAAAAATTCTTTCGGGATTTTCTGCAAAAAATCGATTTTCCCGGATTCTTGTCATAATTTCGGCTAACTTACACTTCTCGACACATACTTTCCAATAACCGCTGCAAAATAATCCGAAGTCCATCGATGGTCTTTGAACAGCGACTTCACTTCTTCCATTTCCCGAGATTTGCGTGACGAAAATGAAAAAAAATTATTGACTAAACTCACCGTACTTATTTATTCAAAGGAACACGTAAAATGTTGAGTGGGTTTCGACGCGACTTTTTGAAAGTTTGCGTGCCTTGGATGAATTTTTTTTAAATAAAATTTTTTCACGATGACACATAAATATTGATTAGAAAATGGGTCTTACAGAGATTTTAACTGTTTTTTGAACGAAATTGAAGAAAAAGGGGTTTTCACAAGAATTTATATCAAAATATTCAGATAAATAAATTACTCAGCATTTGCAGATGTAGCTAAATCATATTTTGAGGGTTTTCGTAGCTGAACCGTAGAAAGAACTTGAATCTCCAGCTAAATCGAAGCAAAAATTTAGCTCAGTGTTTCTGACCGATTTCTCAGCTAAAACACACATACGTTTTAGCTACGGTTTTTTGGCGCGCAAACATGTTTTCTTCGTTTTGTTTTGTTTTTCGACGATTTTCGTGACTTAAAGCCTAGAAAAGTGCTGGTAACATATTATATCGTCTACGCGTCAGTGTTTTATCGATGGAGAACGAGTAAGTTCATCTAAAAGTTACGTTTTACGTTGAATCTTTGCAGAAAAACAGTCAGTTTGTTGCGTTTCTCGAAAAAGTGGAAAGTGATGGTGAAATCTTCAATAAATGAGGTAATTCCAACACATTTTTCAATATTCCACAGTGTTTCTCAATTTACAGATGCCAATAACAAGAAGAATGCCGGATGTCATGGATCTCGACCAAGTTGGCTTCTAATAGGTTTTTGGGAAGTTAAACCGCCAAATGGAGTCGCAAAATGCACAAACACCACATCGACATGTTTTGCAAGCCTACCGCCCTATTTTTGCAAGCCTACCGGAGACTTCAGTTGCTACTTTTCTATCTAATATTCGGCCGGTCCAGGATCCAGAAGCTATCAAACAACTGCGAGAAAATTAAGTGTTTCTGGTGAATAACTGACTGTAATTTCATATTCTTATGTTATTGTATGTTTCGATACGAATAAATGTTTTATATTTGCAAGTTTTCTAACTACGCCAAATACAGAAAGAAACCCGCATAAGCAGTATTTCGCAATAAACAGGAAAACAGTTTTCGTAGCTAAAACATGCGTGTGTGTTTCGTAGCTAAAACAGACTTCGGTGTGTGTTTGTAGCTAAACCGCACACTGTTCGTAAATAAAACGCAAGTGTCAAGGGCTGCGATCGGTTGAGCTATGAATTAGCTACATCTGCAACTGCTGAGTAGTAAATACATTAGAATAAATACATTTTAAATGGCAACAAAAAAAATTATTTCAAAATATTTTTGAAGTTATCGATTAAATCGAGGATGCTTTTCTGTTCATCTTCATCAGTAGATTCACTGCAAAAATATTATGAAAAGCGCCAAATTAAAATCATCAACTTACACTAATAACTCTTCCAATCTTCCTTCCATTTCTCCATACAATCTCGGCATTTCATCAGTCGGCATATTTGCACTCGACAAAAATAACTGACTCAAAACCGGATCTCTGGCGAATAATTCAACTGGTAAACCACCAGGATTTGGTCTTCTTTTCACATAAACATCACCATTTTTATGAACTCTTTCAATGAATTTTTCGATAAATTTCATAAATTCGCGCAATTTTGGTTCGTCGTCTACACGGAAAGTTTCACCCATTTCTCGTCGAACATAAGCTATCATCTCTCTTTCGGTCATAGTTGGTTCAGGTGGAATATTAGGAAGGAGTTTCCTGCAAAATGAATTTGGCTCGTTTAGTTCGAAAAAGCCTGAATGAGGTACTTCCTGGTAGATTTTTACCAGCTGATAACGATCCCGACATTAAAACATTATGTTCTCAACTTTGAATATGAGTTATTTTTGTAAGTTATCGAAGTTCATGATCAGATCGTTAAAATCTACTATCAAAATATAAAACTCCTTACATAAATGCATTTCTGAAAATCTCCGAATACCGTGCAACCGTAATAATCTTTTGCTCATACAATTCTGGCCCATAAACATCTATAATTCCCTGAATTTCCAGAAAAACTGCCAATTTCGCGCATTTTTTATTCATATAATCCCAAGTACTTTCATGATAAATTTCAATAACTTGTTTAGCACTCAAAGAATCTCCAATATCTTTCCAAATTCGTTTTTTCATTATTGCATCAATCTCTTTTTTATCTTCTTCGCTCAAATTTACAGTAAATCTACAAACTTCTTCAAATGCTCCTTTTCGATTGAAAACTTCTTTGAAATTGAATCTTGGAATCGGTTCAGTTATCAAAATCTTCAACTCAGCATAAGCTTTTTCATAAATTTCATCCAATTTCGAAGTTTCAATAAAATAACGATTCGACCTTTTTGTTGAAAATACTCCTGTGTCAGTTATCAAATCTTCGAAAAATTTCGAAATTATTGGAATATTTTCTGGTTTTACACCTTTGAATAAATCCATTCCAAAAGAAAGTTCGTCAAAAAATTCTAATAAAGCGCAAGATGCAATTTTGCAAAATGTTCCATATGGAGTTGGAATCGGAACTGAGTGAACTTTGCCTATGACGTGGATTTTGCAATTGACAACCTGGAAGAAAATATTGTTTTGAGACAATCACATTATGTAGTTAATAACATACATATAAATCACTATATTCCAATTTGAGAATCTTCATAATATTTTCAAACCTCAACACATCCACAGTCTTCAAAATCCCAAGTTGTCGTTCTTCCTCAGTTTCCAATTTCAGTAATCCAGTTGGAAATGGTTTTCGATATTTATCCTGCATTACAATTGTCAAAATATCTTCGGCTTCTTTTGCAAACATCATTCTAAATTTATCTTGATCTTCAAATATCCGCAAAACTGGATATTTTTCTTTGAACCATTCCGCATTTCGGAAAAACAATTCCAGCGAGTAATTATAATCACAAACATTTTTCAGAAATCGTACAACTTTGTCGCGTGGAACATTTTCAAAGCAATGCGATGTTTTATCAACTTGATTTATCATTGAATAATCCGGGCATTTGATCATTTTAAAATCTCTTGTGTAATTTTGCTCCATCTTTAATTTCGGTATCAATTCGAATTTCCCATCTAATTCTTCTCCAAGTTTATTCAATACAGATTTCTTAATTCCATCTCCAAATATATCCAAATTATTCGTTCTTCTTTCTTTTTTGAATAATGTCGCAATCGCATCCTGTTTTGACATAAATGTTCTGATTAATCCATTTTCCAGAAATTCGGAGAAAATCACGATTCCATTTTGATAATTCAATCCTTTTGAGAAATATAAAGAGCTGTTTGAGAAATATTGATATTTGTGGAGATGGAATAACAAACTTTGAGGTGATTCATACATTGCTTGCATTTCTGGCGATTCGTCGATGAATTTTGCCAAAACATCCATCATATATCGAATTTCTAAATCTAATCCTGGTGTAACTGTCTTCAATTCTTCCAAGAAACTATGAGGAATCTTCTGAAATTTATTAGTTTTAGATTTTCTCTTTGTTTCTCCTAAAAATTCCTAAAAATTCAACAAACTCACATCTCTCGGTACATATTTTCGAATAACTCCTGCAAAATAATCACTCGTCCAATTCGCATTTGCCATAACATTCTTAAGCTCCTCCATTTCACACGTTTTAGGAAAGAATAAAATTGAATGTTCTCTGGTGAACCGTATAACAGTTTAAAGGAACACGTAAAAAATGAGTGGGTCTTGAGAAACATTTTAAAACTTTTGTGTTCCTTTGATGTCGTGTACTTCTTTCGGACAACAAATTTTTTTTTTCTGAAAAAATATTTCTAGAATTTTAAAACTCATATCAACGAAAACAGAGGAGTGGAGTGGTATTGAAAATTCAACAATATAGAACACTGTACACATCTGGATTTTTCGAGCATAAATTCGTCAAACTTCTAAGCTTCTTTGTTCAATTTTCGACATCTGGAAGTTTTATGACCCAGGTTTGTTTATTTATAAAAAGTTAGATCTCCTTGAAATTTGATACTTTTGGTAGTAAATCTTTTTTACACTATTTTTTTTGAATCATGGCTTAGGCAAAAATTTAGGAAAAATTCTGGCCAAAACGCTGATAATAGCAATTTTTCAAAAAAATCGGAAAAAAACAATTATTTTCCGCAAGTTTGATTTCTCGAAAGATACATTTTCTATGCATTGCGAAATCCCAAGAAAAAATTAGCTAAAAAGTTGTCGTAAAATGAGAAGGTGTTTGCGGATGTGGTTTTTGGCCACGCCTATTTTCAGGCCACCCATATTAGAATAGTGAATGTTACTTTTTAGTATAAAAGTCGTCAGGTTTTTTATTTTATTTTTTTAAATTTTTCTGCTGAATTTTTGAGAGAATTAATTTATTATGTGTTTCTTTCAATTATTAATAACCTTTTCAATCTAGAAACAATTTTTTCGAAAAATATAATTTTTTTTTAAATCTCCTTTTTGCAGCTGCTCTATAGCTTTTTTCTCAAAAAAAAATTTTTTTTTGATGATTTTCAGGCTAATTAATTTTATAACGTATAAAACGTGACTCAAAAGCGGTTTCCTTGGAAACACGAAAGAAAGATTAGTGCAAAAATTATTTTAATCGGGTGATTCAGCTGAAAATATGAGCTTTTTCTTTTTTCTTTCAACGAAAAAAAATCGCAATTTCTCCTTTTTTGCCTAAACAATTTTAAAAATTGTCGTAAAATGTAGTGTTTGCAGAAAACGCCCATTTTTCGACCACCCATATTTTTTTTTCAAAGAAGCTTTCTGTCGAAATTTTGGCGCCAAATGTTTTTAATTCGTTATTTTTTTAGGCGGTGCAATCCTCGCATACATCATTTCATTAATTTTTTCAGATATGAATCCAATTATCGGTCAAGGAAATCAGTACAGATGCCTCTTCCACGGATTTCAACAAATGGCTGGAAGAGGAATGACATCAGCTGGACGTTTGATTGAAAATATTTATTGGTGAGTATTTTTTGAATAAATTTCAATTATTGAAAAAAAAAGAATTAGTTATTGAAGGTCTAGGGTCCTTTAAAAGCTGTCAGTTAATTTGAAAATAATTTCAGGATAGTGGGGATTCGATCTCAAATTATAGACGGTGTCAATTATTTGGGATGCTCTTTGATCCTTGAAACATCACGAATTTCAAAATTTGTGTGCGAAGTTTCAAACGTGGAATTCGTAACTTGTAATATGGATGAAAGTAAAAAAAAATTACGAGATTTTCGCCGAAAATTTAAGAAACTCGCTTTATACACAGAAAAAAACACAATTAAATGGGGAATTGAGAAATTTATTGAATGGTCCAAACTCGAAGATTATATTTATGCGGATTTATTGAAAATGGGTGTGGATTTCGATTTTAAATTGTATAATTTTGACGAGGATGTGGAAAATTCGAGAGATTTTCAAATTATGTTGAATAATGGAAAGATATTTGGAAATGAAAAGGTAAGCTTTTTTGATTTTCCAGAGGTCAAAAAATGGCCTCAAAAATGCAGAATATCCTGGAAGCCAACTATCTGAAAAAAAAATGTTCTATACTTTTTTCAGCTTCTCGCGGATGTTCTAGAATCTCCAAACTTTGAAAAACTCGAAAATATCGAAAGTAAACAATTTGCGATTTTTTATGCTGCAATTCATCCGGATCCTATAAGTATCACAGGTAATTTTTTGTAATTTTTTTATTGTGAAATTTTTCGCATAACGAATTTTCAGACGTCACATTTGCCACACTTTTGGATATGGCGAAAATATTGGAACTCGAAAGTTTATTCGAAAAATGGATAATTTTGGGATTCAATTCGGAAAATGTAAATGTGATGGAGAAGTTCAAAATCGCTGAAAAATATGAGGAAAATCGATTTTTGGTGAGCATTTTTTTCTTGTTTTCAATCATAAAATAATCATTTTTTGCAGAAAATGTGCCTCGATTCTATAAAATCCAGCGAAACTGCTAAAGAATTCTTGAGAAATCCAGAATACAAAAATTTGAAAGAAAGTACGAGACAATATATTTCTTTGAGTTTGAATAATAAATTGTATTATTAGGCGGATAAGCTTATTTTGACCTTATTTTGTCTGTAAATATTTTTACTTATTTATTTAATTATTTTGTTTTTGTTACTAAAAATAATCCCTTTTCTAATGAATATTTTAAAGTAGATCACGCGGGAATTTTTACATTAAAAACATGTTATCAAAAAATCGATTTTAGAAATTATCTCATTCTTCACATTTTTCTTCAAGAATTGTGAAATGAATCCAATAATCAGCCAAGGAAATTCGCACAAATCCACTTTCACAAATATCACTAATCTGAGCAATGAACTAACCCATGGAGATGATTTTGTCACAGACAACCTGACCTGGTAAGTAGAATTAAGTTTAAAAAAAATTAGATTTTTGTTTTTTTTTAGGAAATTATCGATTCGAAGTTCAATTATTGAAAATATCAAATATTTTGCATGCTATTTGGAATTGTCCAAAATTCCTCCAAATTCAAATTTTGTCTGTGAAGTTCGAGCAAATTTCGCAATTTGGAAGAATGATCGAATTTTGGAAAAAGCAACATTCCGATCGCCAGTTGTTTACACGAAAAAATGGAAATCTTGGGGATTTTTGGATTTTATTGAACACAAAAAATTGAGAACCCCAAAAGAAAAGGAATTTATTGAAAACGTGGAAGATTCGGTGGAAATTTGTGTTAAATTCGATTACAAGTTTTATAAATTCGATAAGGATTTGGAAAATTTGAGGGATTTTCGAGTGAAATTGAAGGCAGATGATATTTTATACGTTAATAAGCAGGTAATATAATTGGGAGGATCTGAATTCTGTTTTCGAAATTTTTTAAATCAAAATTTAATTTTTTTCAGTTTCTCTCAATGTTTTCGAAACAACTTCTCGAAGAATTTAAAAATTCATCAGTATCCTTTAATCTTGAAGATGTAGAAGCTCATGAATTTGCTTTACTTTATGCTTCAATTCATCCGGATCCCATTGAAATAACTGGTAATTTTGTTTTGTTTTCCCTCTATTTTCTAGAAAAAATTCTGAATTTTCAGACAAGAACTTCTCAATTCTTCTCGATTTATCAAACCGATTCGAAATCGAAGTTTTATTCAAAAAATGCATGAAAGAAGGATTGGAATCGAAATATATTCCATTTATTGAAAAATTGAAAGGAGCCGATAAAATCGAGCCAAAAACTGAAAATGAATTATTGAAAAACTGCATGGAGAAATTCAAAAACCAGGAGCAATTTAAAAAATTTTTCGAGACTCCAGAATTTGAAAATTTGAAGAAAACAACGCAATTGAAGTTTCTGAAAGCGTTAGTTGAAATTTTGTAAAAATTTTTATATATTTTTTTGAAAATGGGTTTTTTTCAAATAAATTTTTAATTAATTAAAATAACTTTTTAGATGAATATTTACTTCGTTAATATTAAGAAACAAGAATTTTATTTTTTGATAAAAGTGAGCAAAACAGTGATTATTACAAATTAACATAGTGAGGCAAGAAAAAAAAACAAAGAAAGAAAGACAAGAAAATGCAAATATACAAGCAAATCTAGCGAATCTTTAAAACTTCCAAAATTAATAAAAAAAATTATCTATGTATTTTTCTGATCTTCTTGTTCCATGAGAAGTTTTGCGATTTGAGCACTTGAATCCAAATTTTCACTGGCACTGCTTCAAATTTTTACTCAATATTTTTTTTGAAAATTAAAAAAAATTACCTAGCATTATTCAAGATCTCCAAAAAGCTTCCAAAATCAGTTTTTTCAAGCAAACTAGCAAAAAGTGGTGGAATTTCGAGATTTGGAGGCGGAGTTTCACGGCGTGCCAATTGTGCTCCACTGAGAACATCGACGCGAGTTGTTTCGTCATCTAAAATCGCGATACTTTCCATTTTTCGACGTTGAGTTTTGTAGTTGTGGAAGATTTCGAGTTTTCTGGAAGGGAAATTACGGTTTTTAATCAGTATAAATATTTTTTGAAACTTAATTTCAGAGGTCCATTAGAGCAAATTTGATTTTTCTTTTGATAGAAAGTAAATTTTAGATCAGATTAATCGAAAGATCAAAACATTTTGAAATATAATTTTTGAAACATATTTTTTCGGGGAAAAAATTAACGTTTCAAGCTCGATTTTTTATTGTCAAAAATCTAGTTCCCTCAAATTTCACTCACTCAACCGCATCAATATAATCATTATTCAATCTCAAAACCATCGGAAATCTCGCCGGAAAATGTTCATCAATCATTAATTCGGGCAAACCTTGTTTGAAATCCTTGATTTGTTCAGCGGAAATTGAGCCAACTCGTGGTTTTCTGAAAGAAAAGACCTTGAATTACTATTAGGATAATTTTTCTCTGAAAAATCAATTTCCGAACAGTCTCAAAATTAATTCCAGGTCACCATACCCTGACGCAATTCCATAAGCAAACGAAAAATGTGCCAAGTTCTCATCGCAAAATCGAATCATCATGCATTTTTCCAAATTTTCAAAACTTTCCGCGGTTTTGGCGATTGAGCAAAATGTGATGAATCTAAGAGAAAAATTATTTTGAAAAAGAACTGTATCAACTACCGTACCCTTTGTTGAAAAGACTCAAAACAGTTTGATAATCTTCTGAAGCGGCCATTTGTTTTTTGGTTTTTGTTGATTTTTTGTCGACACTTGGACTTGGGCAAAGTTTGTGACCAACGTCCTGAAAATTGAGATTTTTGTGTTGTTGAGATTTTCTGGTATTTTACCTGAATCATTTCAGTTGCTCTGTGAAGCCATAACCAAACTGAATGCTCTAATACAGTATTCATATCCAAGATTGAAATTGTGTGATCCTGAAATCAAATTTGCGTTTTTTGTGAGAACTTTCAGCATCTAAAAATTCCCCATATCCCCTTTCACTTACACTCATAAATTCGCTCTTCAAAATTTCAAAATCATCTCGAATTTGCTCATTCAATAATCGATCTCTCAATCTTTTCACTTCACTTCCCAAATCTTCAATTTTCACTTGACATTTCAAATTTCCAAACAATCCAATTTCTAAAATTTGAATTTCTTCCGGACTTTTGCATCGACAAATTCTTGGCAACAAAATCATTGTTTGAATGTGAAACATTTCGAAATCGAATAAAAAACGAGCAGCTGGTAATTGAGATTTGACAAATGAACGAATTGATTGACCAAGAATTGACCATTTTATAGGAATTGAATCGGTTAGAGAATCTTCCTGAAACAAAAAAACGATGGGGAAATTCGGTAGAGAATCAGGTTAAAAATTGGATTTTTACTCAAATTTTCACGGAAAATGATAATAAATTAGTCAAAAAATTTTATCCAGTCTAAGTTTTCAAATCTCACTCACCACATGATCCAAATCAACCAATCGATTCCAGAAAATCGATTGAAGCAGAGGTTCGGTTTGATCGTTAGTTATAGCAATTAGAAATGGGTGAGAGAGTACGGTCTGCAAAAAAGATTACTGTAGAAGTAGAATAGTCGAAGGTTACTGTACCTGACTAATAATTTGGGAATTATCGAGACAAATGAAAACTTCAACTTGAATAGCATATCTTGTGGCCAATTGACGACGATCAATCATGGAATTCAAAGTGACACCCTGAAAAATTTGTATTTCTGAGATTTAACGCAAAAATTAGGCAACAAACCATCTCTGGAAACGTGGCGCACAAAATTCCATTTTCAAATTTCAGCGGTGTTACACGACATGTTGGCTCATCCAAATTTTCGGCCAAAATCGAAGCGTTTTCATTTGTGGATTGACTTGAGATAAGTTTTCCCTCGGAATTCACAGAGGCTCCGGATTGTTCTTGTGATTTTGAGAGTGGAATACCTTCGCGTTGAGTTAGGATCATTTTTCCGGCAACTTGGCGGGATCTGAACGAACAATTTGGAATTATCAAAGTTTAAAAGTTCATGTTTGATTTTCAGCCTTAAATTTCACATTGAAATTTGAAACAAAATTTCAGATTTTCACTTAATCTGGAAATTTAAATATCTGAAAATTCTACTTCCATACAAAAATTTAAAATATTTCTTTAAAAATCCCACTTCTCCTAATTTTCCCAAATACTCACTTTAAATCTTCATTAGTCAATTTCACCAAAGTTGCTCTAAACATAGTTTCAACATTACTTTGTCCTCTACAAATTTCATTATTCATCGCACATATTTTAATTCTCATAGTTGGATGACTTGTTCGACATTTCACAACATTTCGAGCACGATGAATCAGCGGAGAAAAATCGATTTCAACGTCTTGAAAATCATTTGACAACGCTGGAAATGTTCGAGGCCATTCGATTATTATTGATTGTTTGACTGTTTCTTCGAGAAGATTTGAGATTTCTGTTGTATCGGAGAGATTTTTGAGCTTTTGGTATAAGATTGCGAATCTGGAATGAAAGGTGATTAGATTTTTCAGACTTATACGGTAATTGCAAACAAATGTACCGTATTTTTTAAAGCAAAAAATACTTACTCATCCATCACACTTGCATCGGAAACCATTCGTGTGTCTACAAAAAGAGACGCTCGTTTCTGCGCCTTCAAAAACTCGGTTTTCTTTTCCACCAAATCCGCCAACTCTTTTTGAAGTTGTTGTAAATTGAGCGATTTTTTGGTCTCAAGCAAATTATCAATTGTGCAACCTTTTCTTTTCATTGTGGATGTTGTTGAATTATTCATTATTCCCATTTGTCTTCTGGAAAAAACATGTGCTTTAAAATTATTGAAGTGTAGTTTGTGAAGTTTTGAAACAAAAATTTTGAGCACAGCAAAATATAAAGTGCATGAAATGAATGAAAAAGAAAAGATAACTCTCATTTTGCGCTTTTTATCATAAATTTGATAACAAAACCTAAAGAAACATTTTTATGTGATTCATTTAAGAAATAATTTCGAAACAAACAAGGAAGTACGGTAGTCTTAAAGGAACACACAATGATTAAAAACTTTTTACTTTTATTTTTTTGATCCATAACAAAAAAAATACAATAATAAAAAAGACAAAATAGGGCAATGGAGTAATAATGTAAATATTGCCAACATATGATAAAACTCTTTTTCGCCATTTTCTTATCAGGAAAACTTGCCCTAATATATTTTTGGTAGATGAGAAACAATATTTAATAATCATAAAACAACCAAAAATAGGGGAACAATAAAATAAACTAACCTTAGTTCCTCTTTCGAAATTGCTCCAGACAACATTGGCAATCGGCAAAACATTCTTTTCAATTTTTGATTTTTCAAGACTGAAACTCAAAAAAACAACATGTGCATTTGATAATTCCTCTTCTTTTTTATTGTTGAAATTTGTATCAAAACAGGCATGATTGATATCAAATTTGTTTTAGTTTAGTTCAAAACAATAAAAAAATTGGGGAAACGAAAAATGAAAATAAATTTAAAAATACGGTGCTTTAAAGGACCACGTGCGAAAAAATGGGTCACGTCACGACAACACGTATTTCTTTTTTTCTTTTCTTTTTTTGGGCCGCCTGGATTTGCAAGGTGTTTTTCGAACCATTTCGAAGCCATTTCTCGGGAAAACTTCAACAGGAAATGACGGAATATTATGCGGACCCTGGAACTGGTGTAGTTTATCAATTAATGTACCCGGTAAGCATGAAAATTCCTCTGGAAACATTTATTGATAAAAATATAATTTCAGATGCCTCAAATGGCACCTCCGCCCTTTTACCCTGCTGAACCAGTTCAACATATTCCTGTGCCAGTTCCTGACAATCCGGCCGCGATTACAATTCCAGTTTCGTGTGGACATGTGGCAGCGAAAATGCACTTGGAGCTGTTCATTTGTCCCGGAATTCATAGGCCGTGTATTGAATTAGATGGTGAGGACTGAAAATTGAAAAAGAAGATAAATAATGGAATCCCGAGAATTTTGAGAAGTAGATTAAGGGAATTTTCACAGAACCTTTTCCAATGCAAAACCGCTGCTGCAGAAAAATTCAACCCTTGCTCAAAGTTGGAGGGTTGGGCCAAAATGGCAAGGTTCCGCACGCTTTTTATAGGTAGATCAAAACATATTAGGAGTCAGAAACTCACAAATGCGTACCTTTTTAAACTTGTGATTTTGGCTAAATTCAAAAAGTGATATTTCATAGATGTTTGTTGAATTGAAGTTTAGGGTTTTTGATAAATTTCAACTTGCTGGTCACAATTGTCAAAAACTTCTTAAGAACTGCGAATATGAGTCATGGAAATAACTTTTTACTTATTTTTTTAAAAGTTCGGTATTTATTTATGAAAAAATATATAACCTGATTGTGAAATTATCTCTAACTTACACAAAATTCTTAAATTTAGGCGAACTCCTGACTCCAAAACAATTCACAATTCGTGCCGACAAAGAAAAACAAAAAGATTGGAAAGGCTCAATTCGAATCGGAAAAACCACATTGAGATGTCATATGGACGCAAAAACTATCGATTTTCATAATCACGCGAATAATTGTAGTGGAAAATGTCAAAGTAGAAATTATCTGAATAGTTTTGAAGATCGAACTGATGAATTTCAATTGAAAAAAGAGCGAAAATCAGCGATTTTAAGAAAAGAATTGGGTGAATTGACGAAAGAATTTGTTGAGGGAACTGGAGATGTTGAAAAACAAAATGAAGTTGAATCTGTGAATATGGATAGAAATCTAGGTGGCGAACAGAACCCGGAAGAAAATCTAGAAGATGTTGACTATAAAAATGTTGAAAGATCGATTATGAAGAAAACTCGAGGAAGACCAAAAGGAAGCAAATCGAAGAAGTTGGTTTTTTTTCTGGATTTCCATCTTGAAATCTTTTTTATTTTCAGACTTGATAAATCAATTGATATTGATCCAAATGATTCAATCGATGATGATTTATTCGAAACTTCATGTTCAAACTATAGTTCAGGACCAGTTACGCCTGGTTGCACACCTTATAATGTCATTATGGAATGCTTGAAAAATGGTGAGATTTTCAGAAATTCTTCAGTACTAATCGGGCGAGAATTTTTATTAGCTACCCGCCCAAATCGAAATTTTGATTCGGGCGTGAATTCAAAATTTCCAAAATGATCCTCGCCCCCCTCTCGAAAATTTTTTCCAAATGTCACGATCTCTCCCTCACAGTTTTGGGAGAGACTTCTGAAATGGAATTTTTGCACAATTTCTGTGCTTGAAAAAATTTTGAAATGTTAGAAAATCTGGAAATTCCTATTTTCTTTCTGGAAAAATTCCCGAACTGCAATTTTTCTCTGTATATTACAATGATATTTCCAAAAACAAGCCAAATCCACGTGTCAAAATTCAATTTTTAAAGTCACAAAACCAAAAGCCAGGTGTAAAAATTTTTTGAAATGTATACTTTTTGGTGTCAAATATTGTGATTTGGTTCTACTATTTGTGCCAGAAAAAAATTTTGTAAAAAATTTAATCTGAAATTAGTTTTGAAAATGTATAATTTCTCAATTTGTTCCATGTTTCTTCAAAACATTTTTCAGATCCTATGCAATTTTGGGGCCAAATGCATGCAACTGGTGTGATTTCCGAATTCTGTGATGATATAATTGTTTCAGCAATTAATATGAAGCAATCAGTTCTAACAATGTCTGAAATTTCAGATAATGGTAAGAATATTTCCCACAGGTTCCAGATTTCTAGCAAAATATACATATTTTCAGCATCAAATTGTCTTTCTCGCTCTATTTTCGCACTTGGAATTCAATCCCTGATTGTTCAACGAGTTCAAGCATTCGAAAAACATCATTATAATCAGAAAAATGGTGAGAAAAAAGATGAGGAAAGTCCAGACAAAACTATGTAATTAATTAATTTGTAATTAGGGATATCATTTAAATTTTCAACCTTTACCTTAACTTTCAAGATTTTTGTTTCCTATAACGCATCCCCAAAACTTGTGTGCTTTTTCTCTGTTTTTCAAAGAGAAATTTTGAATTTTACTTGTGTGAGAATTTAATTCTTTTTTTTGTATGAAATTTATTTGAGAAGGATACGATAGATATTAGGGTGATTATACATATTAGGTGAGAATTTAATTAATTAAAAATTGATTATGCGGAATAATCGATTGAAGTTACCTCAACCTCTCCATCAATTCTCATTCCAATATAATCGCCGATTGGATTTTGAGCGCGATGTTGGAATGTTCCGAAACGTTCGCCATTGATGAAGATTTGAATCGAATATTCTTCATTGATGATTGAAAGATCGAAACCGACATCTTTTTGGAGATTTGAAGCACCTTCGCGTTCTTCTTTGTCCCAGAAACCGTTGCGGTGAGAGTTGCGAACGATCTGAGGAATGGAAAATATATTTGAGAGATGATTATGTGAGGTGGGTTTTGATTTTGTAGACATTCAAAAATAAGTTTTAAACGTGACTCATTTTAGAAATCATGTTGAGGTTCGGAAATTTTTTTCAAAATTAAAAAAAATCAAATTCTTACAGAATTCCTGAATTTTTCAAATTTTACGAAAATTTTGAACGAATATTCAAGTTTACCGTGAGTTTTAGAAATTTCCAAAAGAAAGCTGGTGAAAATGTTACAGTTCTTTCACAAAAAACTCACAACTTTCTCCTTAATTCTTGGATTGAAATGGAACAAAATATCTTGATTTCTGGCAATCAAATCAAACGAGAAACGATCGCCACGTGGAATTGCGTAGATATTGATTTTTTGGCCATTTTGAAGATGTCCACCTGGGAATCCAGTTTCCCATGGCAATTTGTAGAAGCGACCACCCCAGTGAAGACCAGAAATCGACAAATCTCCTAAAAATTTAGAGATTTTTAGGGGAAAAAGTGAAAATTAGAATTTTTCTAGATTTTCCTCATTTTTTTAAATTTCGCGCACCTTTGACAGCCAAATTTTCGATAGTATTGAATGGAATACGATGAGCAAAATCGACAATCTTCTTTCCATTTGCACTAATCTCCAAAGCCTCGTCAAGAACACGAATTCTCAAATCATAGTCTTCTCCAGCGTGGAATGGAATCGATTCGCGAACTTCTTTTCCCCAAGTTGAGTTTTCGTAGCTGTTCAAAACCACTTTCTTGTCCTTGAAATTGAATTTCAAATGAAGAATGACCGATGTTTCGGGAGTGATCTCGTTTCCACCGCGCAACAAATTGATTTCGGCACCTTGAGCGCCATCATTGATCTTGCCGTGAATGTTCAAAGTTTGACCGGCTTCCAATGGTTGTCCCAAACGGGAATAATAAGGAACGGGGAGATTGGCATCACCAGTGTGGCTCTGAAGATATTTTTTTAATATTAGAAGTTTTTCAGAAACTAATTTTTGTGGATTTGATTGCAAATTTTACCAATTTTCTAAATTATTGAGATAACATCTCTAAAACTAAAAATCATGAAAAGTTCCAGAATTTGTTTCCCTTTAAAAAAAAAAGATATCTGCGTTCGGGGGGAATCGAACCCCCGTCGAATGCTTGGAAGGCATCCATGCTGACCATTACACCACGAACGCGTCTCTTTCCCAACCTTCGATTTTTATTTTTATATGTGACATTTTTCTCTCCTTTCCTTCTTTTTGACAGAGAAAAAGAGTCAGAAAATGCAAAAAAAAAACATGTTTTTCATCTATTCTAGAAAAAAATATTTTGAATAGCTTTTTTGTTTTTCCCATGCATATCATAAAAAAGGGAATTATTCTAAAATATAAAGTATGTGAAATTTTCTATTGATCTATTAAATTTTAAAGGAACATTGATCAATTTGACAACTCATCCATCATAAATATCTTCTCTTTTTTCAAAAGTGAAAAATGCACTATTCAAGATAAGGAACTAAACTAAAGATTGATCAACGTCTAGCGCGCGAAACTCAAGCGCGCTCCATTGCACCTAAATTATCGGTAGAGCACATTTACCCCCGATGTTCTAAAATTTAATTTAAAAAAAACTCACCATTTTCGCTTCGCTTCGTAGACAAAGTAAGAGTGACTGAAAAAAGGAACACTTTGGAAAACAACAAAAAAAAAGAGAAGGGGCGGAGCCAATCGTAGGGCCCACAAACAACCGACGAAATAGTTTTGCGCCTCGAGAGACGACAGACACTCAGAGAAAAATGGCGGTAAACATCGATGTAAAGTTTGTCTTTCGCGTTTTTGTCGACTTGGGCTAACTGTTGGGGAAATGTATATATGTTTTTGAAAAGGTCGAATGATCAGACTAAACTTATTTGAGAAAGGTTTTTTGAATTTCTCAAGGTTTTAGGCGATTCGAGTGAAAAAAATTATAAACAAGTCAAATAAACAAACTAAAGATTGGAAATTGAACATGACGTCAGGCATGTTCATTCTGCCTGCTGGCCGGACGGCACGGCTGCCGTGTGGGCGTGGCTTCGCTGTTTTGCTGGCCGAGCAGCAAAGAAGAAAATAGCAGAAAACAGCAGCCGCGGCTTGCCGGCCGGCTGCCGTTTTTCAAAATGGGAAGGAGAAGGTCGTCGCTCCGCCCCCTGCACACAACACACACAACAGCGCGCAACCCGAAAACCGTCGCACACACAATTTATTTAAATAGTCTCGCGCGCGCGTGTCTCTAGCTCTCTTTCTCGGGGTGTTTTTGGAGGATTTGTTTGATGATTTCGACATTTTTCTTCACGAAGTAGACAGCAATGCCGGCATTTCGGCACGGCAGCCACGGCATGCTGTTTTGTTTTATTTTTTCAAAACAGCAGCGGCTGCTGTTGCCGTTTTTGAAACGGCAAACGGCCGGCATTGCCGGCAAAATGAACATGCCTGCATGACGTGGAAAGTCACGACATTTTGAAAATTTCAAACTTTGCTACAGGATTCAATGTTGATTGGAACTGACAACAGGATTGGTCAATAACTACTAGAAAACATATGTTTTCAATCAAAAATCCCAAACCTAAAGAAAGAACGGAAAAAATAAGAGTGTATGTCAACACCGACTGCCCGCAAACACCAAATCCTACGCGCAACCTTGACGCGAAATACGCGCTGTGTGTTTTCGCGAAGAAATTTCTGGGGATTTTTAAAAATTGGGAACCCCCCCCCCGGATTTTAGAAATGGACACGTTAAAATATGGGAACCCTGAGAACCTCTCCAATGTCGCTTTTCCCTTGGAGAATACTAGTTTAGGATTTAGAAAAAACAACAAAAAATCCCAAACCTAAAGAAAGAACGGAAAAAATAAGAGTGTATGTCAACACCGACTGCCCGCAAACACCAAATCCTACGCGCAACCTTGACGCGAAATACGCGCTGTGTGTTTTCGCGAAGAAATTTCTGGGGATTTTTAAAAATTGGGAACCCCCCCCCGGATTTTAGAAATGGACACGTTAAAATATGGGAACCCTGAGAACCTCTCCAATGTCGCTTTTCCCTTGGAGAATACTAGTTTAGGATTTAGAAAAAACAACAAAAAATAAAAAGAAATGTTCAAAAAACAGAAAAATGTTGTGTGCCTTTGAAAATGTACTGTACTTCGTGACGAGACCTCGTGACAGGACAATGTTTCTTTTGTTTGCACTACGGTACTTTGTTTTTTTCTTTTTTTGAAAATGCCAGAAGTTCCGCGGAAAACAATGAGTTTTGAGGAAGAGGACTTTTACGTGAGTTGAACATTTTCAAAATTTCACGAATTTGGGATGATTTCAGATTGAAAGCACGGAAGAATTATTTGAAATTGATGAAGAAGAGATTTTTTTTAGATTTTTGTTGGATTCGCTGTTGGACAAGGCTTTTGATGGGAAAAAGGATGAAGATTCGGCGATTGACACAATGAAAGATAAAGAAGAAGATGCAGTTTTGATGTTTAGTGAAGAAGTTCAAGGACTTTCGGCGGAAGAAGAGGAAAAACTGGTAGATTTGGATCTGATTCCGAATTTCTCAACAAATCGAAATGTTTATGGCACAAGTTTTAATGTTTAAAACGTGAAATTAGAGCGGCCACGAAATATTCAGGAGTTCGATCTGGTTCAAATTTCCGATTAAAAATTTTTGCGACTTGAGAAGCGATACGAGAAGTTTGAGGTGGAATTTGGGACAAAACTTGATGAGAAGATTAATATGAGCAATATGAAGATTGTGACAAAGACGGCGAATGATGTGGAATTGTCGATTGCTTTCGAGAAGGGGAAAAGGTAAAAAAGGGGGGGGGGGTAAAGGGGCGAACCGTTCTTCTCTGCTGCTATTTAATTCAAAAATATTCATTCTTACACAATAAACTTCACATGTATTTCTCACTCGCTTTTCTTCTCGGCCAATGCTAGTGAAAATAAAAAAATCGGGAAAAAGTGGGCGGAGCGTGGCCGTGTGGCTGGCTGTTTGGTTTCCTAGGTCAGAAGGGGCGAAATAATCAGCGTGTCATCATTTCCGGTTGTCGGGGGATGTTTCATCGCCGGCTTTCTCTTAGTAATTGATTTACGAGATTTTGATTTTATTTTTTTTGTTCGCAAAAAAAACGCGTTTTCTGTTTCAGTTTCTCTTCATCGAATTTCAAATGTTCTTGATAGCTTTCAGAAGCTGAAGATTTTTTTCAGAATCTGGAGATACTTCTGCGTTGAAATAATTGTTCTTAATCTATTTTTCTCTAAAAACTAATTGTTGACATGTAAACGATTTTTTTTCAGAAAAATGTCAGTGGATTTATCAATTGATATCTCTAATCTCAAGGATTCAAAAACCGAAATGCATGAAAATGTTCAAAAGTTACCGATTATTTCTACGTTCGAGGAGAACAAAAAATTGAAAACTGACATATTGATCTTGCAATCTAAAGTTTCCGCCTTCGAAACGCGATTCAATATTGCAAAGGAAAGTTCGTGCAAAAATGTTCAAGAGGTTTTAGAAGATTATGCAAGACTCAAAATGCTGGAAAATGGGATTTCCGAAAATGAGGATGATATCAAAAAGCTGAAAAAGGAGTTGCTTGATGCAAAAGCGAAAAATGAAGAGCTTGAGAAGAAGATTGAACAACTGACAATGAATTCTGTAGATCGACGACAACTTGGGGAAAATAATGCAAAAAAAGAACTCGGATTGATTGATGAAAGAGAACAAGTGGAAGAGAGATTGGAGAAGGGATTTGATTGCATTGTGAGTTCACCAAATAATTATTTCATTTTTAGAGCGCAACAATTTTTCAATTTGACTATTTGCAGAGTCAAACCGCCGAAGTTCAATTGTCAAATTCACAACATTTTATGGATCAAATCAAATATGTAGCTTCGGCCCTCAACACAATTTTGGACAATTTGAAATCAAATGATTCAACTGGTCAAGATGAAATATCTCGAGAACACTTTTCGATGCTATACGAAAACTTGACGAAATATATTACCGCCCCCCTACCCGTTGAAACATGTTCTTCAAATAAAATCGAAATTCCAAGATCTAATGATGAAACAGAAGACTCTAACCCGATCTTCTCTTCGACTCCTCTAACCAATTGCTCATCTCGAAATCTCAAGAAATCTCAACAACAAATCTCAAATCTCAACTATTCTCCGGAACATTCTGCACTTTCCACAAGTTCAAACACTTCATTTGAATTCCAAGAATTTAGCCTAAATATTTCGAAATTTTTGAGAGACTGCGGTGTGGATGGTGGTGGAATTCCGGTGAACTTATTCGAAAAGGAAAAAAGATTGCGTCGGAAGGGAGTGCCAATCGCAGTATATAGACATGTTTCGACGTGAGTTTTGATCAAATTATCCAGTAAAATGTTTTCCATCTTTCAGATATTGGCTAGACATTCCGGATGTTCACATACCACATTTTTGTAATTTGGTCTCATCATTTTTTGATATTCAGTATGATAGTTTCAAGAGGAGCATTGAGAAGCATGTTTCAAACAATTATGATTCGTTGAATATTTGTTGAAAATTGAATCAGAAAACATTTTTTATTGCTTTATCCTATTTATCTCATTTTACATATCTCATTTTTATTTATCAATATTTTAATTCAATTATAAACCAGTAAAAAACGAAAACGACGGTAAATTTGGATAATTGTTTTATTGTTCCAACGTTTCGATGTATTCACATCATCATCAGGGTGTTAAATACCTGGAAATATACAACTGAGAAATATACACAAACATTGAGAAATCACATAAATAGATAAGATTGGAATTTTTTAAAAATGTGAGAAGTTATAGTACAACTAGTTAGTAGAAATTGTAATGGTAAAGTTATTTACAAATATGGAAACTTTTTAAGGTGTTGGCAGTAATTTACATGGATGTAATTGAAACTCCTGCCAGAAGTCTTCCAAATATCTGTTTCTTTCGCTATATTGATGATATAATTGTTATTGCAGAAACAAATGAGGACTTGGATCAGATCTTTAAATGTCTGAATTCACAGTCTAAATTTATAAATCTCACAAGGGAAACACCAACAAATGGTTGGCTCCCATTTTTAAACTTTGAGATCAAACTGCATAACAATAATATTGTCAACCGCTGGTATCGAAAACCGAGCAATATGAATTTGCTAGTACGAATGGACTCATTCCATCCCATCAAACAAAAATCAAACATTGTTTGTAATACCATTCGTACAGCGAAATTATGTTCGTCTCCGGAATATATATCCCACTCAACAAATATGGCGAAAAAAGTGTTGGAGAAGAATGGTTATTATTTTTCAAACGAAAAAACAAAAAGATCTTTCCACAAAAAACGAATAACTGTTCCATCCAATATGGATCGTTGCATAATGCCAATCCCATTCTTAGGTGATGCGATCACCAAACAAATTCGTAATCTTCTTAATTCGCTCAGTTTGGAAGCCCAGGTGATCGAACTTAAAGGTCGATCTCTGGGTGATATTCTGACGAAGAACAGATGTTTCGATAATGTTTGCCACCACCGTGATTGCTTCATTTGTAGGAAATTGGGTATTGGTAAATGCAACGTGAAAGGCGTTGTATATAAAATTACTTGTGACTGTGGTGAAATTTACATCGGCGAAACAGGTAGACCTTTATTTGAAAGGTTTGCTGAACACCAGAGAGCAGCCAAAAATCCTTTGACCAAGTCATATCTCAATACAACGTGGTCAAAACATGCTGTGGAAAAACATGGTGGAACAGCTCTGACTTTAGATCTTAAAATACTAGAGGTTGAAAGAAACACGACTAGGCGTAAGATTCTGGAGGGAGTTGCGATAAAACATGCCAATCCTACTTTAAACACAAAAGAGGAGCTTAGTGAGATGATTGCAAAGCTTGGAACTCTGGAATTGGCTGTTTAACTTCATTCAAAAAATCCATAAAATTCCTTATAATTTTCAAAAATAAAACAAAACAAAACAACATCACAAACAACTTACAACGACACCCCGCCATGCCCGTTGTTTAGCATAAATATCATTTTCTGGTTTTTTTTGTTTTGTCTTTATTTTTCAACGAATTTTTCATAGCTTTACACCTTAAAAAGTTTCCATATTTGTAAATAACTTTACCATTACAATTTCTACTAACTAGTTGTACTATAACTTCTCACATTTTTAAAAAATTCCAATCTTATCTATTTATGTGATTTCTCAATGTTTGTGTATATTTCTCAGTTGTATATTTCCAGGTATTTAACACCCTGATGATGATGTGAATACATCGAAACGTTGGAACAATAAAACAATTATCCAAATTTACCGTCGTTTTCGTTTTTTACTGGTTTATAATTGAATTAAAATATTGATAATACACCACGATGCGACTACTGAACCCAAAACCCATTAAATGGTTAAATCATTTTTATTTATTGTCGCATCTTTTCTGTGTTTATATATGAAATTGTTTTGAATCCGTGAGCGAGTTAATTATCTGATTGCAATTTGGGTTTAAAATACCCACGTTTACCGTAAACACCTATATTTCAATTTTCAGAAGCACCAAGTTTCAGTTTTGGTAAACAAGCAGGTAAGATTTCAAAATATTTTAGTTAAAAAAATGTAAATACATATTTTTCAATTTTCAGAGGAACCAAAAGAAACCCCAAAGTTCTCCTTCGGTAAACAAGTGGAACCAGTCTCATTTGTCAAAGCTTCAAATTCCACAGAATCGCCATCAACAGCTTCTATAACAACCACAACACCGAAGAGCGTTAGTTTTATTTCGCAATTTTGAGTTGAACCCATGTTTTTGAATTTTTAGGTCTTTGGTGGACTTGCTCCAGTTGTCGAAGAGAAACCGAAAGCTGTTGTTGTCCCACCCACCGTCACACCAGTTGCACCAACAATCAAACCATTTGCGCCTGCTGCAACTGGAGCGACATCAACATTTTCATTCGGCGGATCCTCAAACATTTTCGGAAAAAACCAGAAGTTCCAGCAGCCACAACAACGCGTGATCAAGTCCTCAAAGTATGTGCCAACTTCCCATTCATCGGATCGATGACTATCCAAAAAATGACATCGAATGATAAAGCATACACTTGGTTCTGTGAAGATTTTGCTGAATACAAACCAGAACATGTCAAATTATCAGCAAGATTTGCATCTGTTGAAATTGCTGTTGAATTCAAGAATTTGTTCGAGAAAACAGTCAATGAGCATAAATCAACTCCTCAAAAAGCAAAAACAATCGATTCGGAAATCAAGGCAGCTGTTGTGAAAAAAGAAGAGGTGAAGGAAGAACCAAGAGAAGTTGTTATTCCATCAAACAAAAAGAATGTTGAATTCGGAGATAAATTCAAACCTGCCGCTGGAAGTTGGGAATGCACTGAATGTTATGTTCGTAATAATGCTGTAACTGATATTTGTTCTTGCTGTGGAAGTGGAAAAGATGGAAAACCAGCTGATAAAGCTGCAGCAATCTTCTCGAAGCCATCAATTCTTCAACAACCAGCTGGACCACCAAAGTTCTCATTTGGAATGAGCGCCGCTGCAGCAGCCACAGAACAACTCGCTCAATCACAAACACCACAGTTCAGCGGAGCTCTCTTAATGGTTCGGTGAACAATACAGGCATTTTTGGAGGAGCTGGAACATCAAAAGCAAGTTTGTTTGGAGGAGGTGTAGGATCAACCACAGGCATAAATTCTTGACTTTTTTAATTCAGAAATGCCTGTCGCAGAAAAAACAAATTCTCGCGTGATTCGGGAGGCGGGATTTATTTGGCAAGGTGCGGCACGTTTTTTTTTCAATGAATAATTATTTCTGATTTTTTAAATTTCGAAATTTAGTGAAGAAAAAAAGATGAAAACGAAAAAATTATTTTAAAAACGTGAAACGTGTAATCGTGGCAGGGGGCGGAGCCGACAGGAAAAAAAGTCAGAAATTTATGCCTGTGTCAACAACATCAACATCAACAACCCCTTCATTTTCGTTTGGAAAATCCACACCCGCCGCTGAAACTGCCGCAGCTTCATCGACAGCAAATTCTACACCGAAATTCAGTTTCATGAAAGCCGCAGAACAAGCATCCACAAATTCATCAACCGGAGGAGCTTCTCGTTTCGGAAATTCTGTAAAACCAGCCGAAACTGCTAAAACAACACCAAGTTTCAGTTTTGGAAAACAAACAGGTAAGAATTACAAATAATTTTGTTTTTTTTTGTAAATTTATATTTGCAATTTTCAGAGGCACCAAAAGAAACCCCAAAGTTCTCCTTCGGTAAACAAGTGGAACACAATTTCGGGTATCGCAGTTGCATTGAAACAATGTTTGAGTTAAGATTTCGTCACTTATGGACAACAAATTTTGAACAACGCCAAAGGATTGACGGAAAATTTGAAGAATCATGGATATACTTTGGCGACCGGTGGAACTGATAATCATTTACTTTTGGTTGATTTTCGGCCAATTGTAATTGAAGGAGCCAGAGCGGAACATATTTTGGATTTCGCACATATTGCATGTAATAAGAATACTTGTCCAGGAGATGTTTCGACTTTGAGCCCAGGAGGAATTCGATTGCGAACACCTGCATTGACATCGCGTGGATAAGCTGATTTTGAACGAGTTGGAGATTTTATTCATAAAGGTGGGTATTGAAAATTGAACTAGAGAAATCACAAAAGAGCCTAGATTTGGATTTTTCAAATTTTTGAATAACAAAAACGTTGCCGACCCATTTTTCGGCAACGTCGCCGGTAGCTCCGCGGCGACGTTAGGATTCTCGGAATCTAGGAATCTATGAATCAAAACTTATGAGTTTGGTAAATCGACCCTCCTGAACAACGCCTTCAGTTTTCCATAAAAATAATTTCTAACATGAGTTATGGACTCTCAAAAACGCGATTTTCAGGAAATTCTCGACTTTTTGCTCATTTTTGGGTTCTTCAGAGATTCGTTTAGCAAAAACGGAAAACAGGATCTTTCTCAGCGTGATAAACTGATCAAGAGGACATATTTGTCTCATTGAAAATCTCCGGGGACTTGTCACACATTTTCCTGGTAAGACCTGCGTCTGGAGATCCACTCTTCCAAGGAACCGCGCTTTGAGAGCTTCTATGCTTCGTAGCCGAACCTAGAGATCCTAGTCCCGGAAAAAGTTTTTGAGTGAAAAAAAGAAAAAAACACAAGTTCAAACACAATTTGCTGCGCGCCATGTCTTCGCCACGAGACCCCAACTGCAAACAATTACATGTACCTTGAAAATATTTATTATTTTTTTTTGGAAAGCAAATTTTTTGGCAGAAAAACAAAGAAAGAACCGGAAATCAGGCAAGACCAGTAACAAAATTAAAATGCAAAATATTTAGAGGGTTTTGTTTTGAGAATGAATGAATGAGCAAGAGGAACCCGTAGGAGACATTTTTGTGAGAGAAATTTAATTAATCCTTATCGATGTCGTCAAAAGTGGATAGTTGAAAATCGCCGAAATTGTTGCGAATGTCGCGCGACAATGCGACCATCTCTTCAATCGCTAAACCTTCGGTATCGCTTGGCATTTCGTATTCGTTTTCATAGCCGATTGAATGAACCGATTTCCAGCTGAAAAAAACATGATTTTAATAAAATGTTGTATTTGTAACCCTGATCAGTGATTTCATCACCTTTTTTCTTTTTTTATGAGTCATTGTGAAAACAGATAGTTTTTGTTCTTTTCTTTGTTTTCATTTCAAAAAAAGAGTGAACAAAAAAACAAAAAATAGGTCCTGGCCGGGTTCGAACCGGCGACCTTCTGCGTGTGAAGCAGACGTGATAACCTCTACACTACAGGACCCGTTGGAAACCATCGATTTTTTGCAAGTGAAAAATGTTCCGGGAGAAATTGCGAAGTTTGCATTTTTCGACGAGGAAAACATGATAAAATACATTTAAAATGTGATTTTTAAGGCCAAGTTTGAAATTAGGATGTATTACTTGAATTTGTCGTTTTCTACCTAATTTAGATGATATTAAAAATTGCAACTTAAAAAATTCAAAATTTTAAACTGAAATCCTAATTTTCAATAGAGCGCATTAACTCCTAGAAAAAAATTTAAATTTCAAGTCAAATTCTATTTTAAAAAATAGTGCAAATGCGATCCACTGATAAAAATACGTAAAAGCATAACATAGCTCGGTTTTCATTATTTGAAGTGTTAAAGGTGCGCGAATTTCCCATCTAGGTAGAGAATGCATTTCAAAAGCTTACCGTATAGGTTCTAAATCAATACTAGCCGCAATACTACTACATTGCGATTCAGTATCTCCATCCGCTCCATCTTTATGCCATCGCTTCTTTTGCCGCCAACCTCTTCGCAAACTTCTTGAACGTGATCGATTCGCATTCGATTCCACATCCGAAATCATCGCATCACCATCCGATTCCGCATTATCATATTCCGTATGGCAAGCAGAAGACATTGCGCGGTGCACACTTCTCATAGATCCTCCGAAATTCGATGGGAATGGCTGATATTCGAGAGGTTTAACATCTGCAAAATCTCCATATGCGTTGAGTTCTTGAATCATTCGATCAACTCGATTCGCAGCCGCTTCAATCACCGCATCTTCTGTGTCTGAAACCGGCGCAGAAGATCTTTTGAATAACCCGAACCCGTTTCGAAGAGAATTCCTCGAGGTAGATCTCCATCCCCTTGCTCGACTGCTAGGTCTACTTCCTTCAGTATCCGAATAGAATTCCATCGGCTCCCTATAAGGATCATAATCCGATTGTCGCATCACATATTTCCTCGGAGGGCCTCGCGAGCTTAAAGATGGTGGAGGAACACTTCGATTCATCAAATGTGTATCCGGTGTAATCCACTCTAAATCACTGTCGGTCTCCGCATCTCCATCAATACTTGAGAAACTCGAAGCCATTGATGATGCCATTTCAGATGTTTGTGTATTCTCATAGATTCGATTCGAGGCGAATTGTGCATCAACCATTCCACGCGTATGTTTTTCTTGTAATTCTCTTGGCAATGTTATGTCATCCAGACCATTATCATTTGGAATATATGTGAGTAATTCGTACGCGCTTAGGTTATTTGTAACATCATATTTCTGTGTTCCAAATCTAAGTGGCCTGGGTCGAAGTGCGAGATAAACCTCTTCCGAAACTAGAGTAGTATCATGACCAGCGGCTTGCATAAGAATCCTCGAACGATCTAATGTCTCCCCAAATAGCTCATATCTAGGTTGATCGGTATTGCTAACATAAGCCAAGGTGCTACCACAATCAACTCCGATTTGAACATGAAACTCATTCTCAATGCTAAACTCAGAGATCGAAATAAGAAACTTGGCGAGAGTTGATAAAAGTTCTCCAATAGTCCACGGTGTTTCATCAACATTTTGTGCACTATCAGGAATTAGTCCAACTGCAACAATATAGAATCTGTTTGCACTTTTGACTTTCTCCACGCCTTTGAAGTTAGAGATAGATTGATCAAAATGAGAGAAAACATAGTTGAGTCCATTGAGACCAGCATCACCTTGCAAATCAAATCCACTAACAGCGATATACGCAATTCCAACAGTTTGATGTGAATGATGCCAAACATCTCCAGCTTTTTGAACAACTCCAGAAGCAACATGAGCGGGTACAAGATTCAGCAACATTTGATTATTCAAAGTGACTAGTTTATCCTTGGTAGCACTTTCTTCAATTCCTTTAACAACTGCCAAAAAATCAAGTCTCAACAGTTTTTCACATCTTCTCGCGTGAATAAATACCATCACTGCCAAACTAATCAAATAACACGATAAATCCAATTCTTGCATAAATTCTTTGGCACCAAAATTGGTGGGACGAGTTACGTAGATTTGAAGAGCATATGTGATTAGAGCAATTGTTAGAATAAGTCCAAGATAAATTGAGGGAAATCGAACGAATACGGCTGTTGTGATAGTCCAGAGAGCAAAGGAGAATGTGGAGAAATGTGCTTTTTGACAGACGTCGAGGGCTGATGGTTGAGGGCAAGAAAACTGGAAAAAATGAGAGGTTTTCGGTTCTAGAAAATGGCAGGGCTCCAGTTTAAGCATGAGTTCAAAATTTGAAGATATAAAGATAACTAATCTGAACATTCGAATTTAGAATTCCTTTTTTTTTCGATAAAAATCTCCCCAAAACTAACCGTGTTAACAATTCCACAGAAAAATAACATAGTGATAATCAATAAAATGGTGACAGAATGTCCAGCCGAAGTTCTGGTGATGAATTGCGAAAAACTCTGGAAAAATATCAGAAAATTTTCAAGAAAGGCCTTTGAAAATACTCACATGAAAATAATCAATATATAACATGAGCAATATGAAGAACATGAGAGTTAGAGCAACTACAATCAAAGCAAGACTTGTGATAAGTCTCGGCATAACCAACATATGATAAATACCATAAACAACCAGGAAAAATATGGAAATAGCTAGAGATGGAATAAACCAATGATCAGTCTCTTTATGATATTCGATTTCTAATCCACGATTTCGAAATCGTTGTGAAAATGTAGAAATTATTGACGAATGTTCAGATTTCTCTTTTTGCATGTCAAAATTTCCTGTGTCTTTTGAACCTGTTCCTGTGCCAACACCATTTCCTCCTCCAGCTCCATCAGTTTTCCTTTTCTTATTACAAGTCCCATATTGACTTTTCAAAGTCGACGGATTCATTGTGACTAGACTTTGAAGAACTCGACTAATTGCTTGAGGGATTGTGACCAATGAAAATCGTTTATTGACTGGGAAGAGTTCGGGAGTCGGGAGAGTTCCGTAAACTCGCCAACCGATTTCGCATTTTTCGAGTTCGAAAGTGGCATCGGCGAGGAAGCGGCGAGTTTCGTTGGACACGTAGATACCGCTGCAAACAAATGGGGAATATTTCTAGATTATCGATTGCTCTCTGATTTTCAGTGAGGATCAGATTCTCAAAAAAAAATACTTACGAATCAGTGGCATTACTCTGCATCAATAATGCATTATCAACAGTTGTCCCAATTACATCATAATGCCATTTTGTTGTCCCAACAATTCCACCAGTTATACTTCCAGTATCAATACCTGCAAAGAAGTAAGAGTTTTTTGGGTTGGGAGACAGGGCGAGGACTCCTGGTTTATAAATTAAATTCCTCTCATTCATCCCCAAATTCTCAACTCACCAATACAAATTCCAACATCAGCTCCAGTTGCATCTCTAAACGAACAAATCAACGTCTCAAGTTCAAGAGAAAATCTGCACAATCTTGCAGCATGTTGTGAATCAATTGCAGGCATCGATGATATAACAGTAATACCTTCGGAAGCAACTCGAGTACATCCATTTTGTGCAGCCAATCTATCAATTCTCGAATCTAATTCTTTCAAAAACTCTTGCCGCATCAATTGGTGCACATTGGGTCAAAACAGATTCGAAACCAATTAATCGACCATAAGCAACTGATACTTGAGAATATGTTTCATTGTATAAATGTGGTTTATACAGGGTGATTTGATGTCGGGCTTGAGTTATTAGATGATATGGGATGAAAGAAGAAAGTAGGCGGTTCTGAAAATCCGATGATTTTTGGTAGATCAAACCTAAATTAAAAATTCGTCAGAGTACAGTACCAATTTACAGTAACCTCCAAATATTTTTAAATTATGATAGATCAAATCTACAGTGTACTGGGAGCGATACAGTAACGCACAACATCTGGTAGATCAAAATATATCTTCTCTAATCCAAAACTACCCTTCTAGAGTACTGTATCTAGGTACAATATCCCGAAATCCCTCAAAAATCGGTTCATTTCATTTCTTATTTTTTTTGACATGTTTGCTATTTGACGCATTCATGTCTTCTCCTTATTATATTAGTTCATCTCACCTTCTCGGCTTTTTGTTTGTTTTCATTTTCATTATAATTTTCTGTCGTATAGAATTTGAATTCGAATTCTGTTTGTTTATTTATTTGTTTGCAATTCGATACTTGTTCAATTTTCTTGTGTTTTTGAAAAACCAAAAAAATTTGGAAAAAAGTTTGTAGCTTAATCTCATTGGAAAAGAAGTACTGTAGATAAGTAGAAAATTATCTGAACCTTTCACACTCAGAAAAAATAACTTGGGTAACTCACCAATCTTGTCGACTGAAAATCAGCACAATTTTCAGCTTCCGCCGAATTTCTGGCCGATAAAAATGCATTTCTGGCCAATCGATCAGCTGTTGAGCACAAATAAATTCCCGTGAAATTCGTCCAAATGTGCACAACGATAATTGCCAAAATCTGAAATTAATTTCAAGTTTTTCTCATGATTTTCAGTCATCCTCCAATCCCTTTTGGCCCATTTTTCTAGTTCCAAATAAATTTTCGGAATAAAAAATTTTATAATAACATCAAGTGATCCGTAATCTAATTCCTCCCTTCCCATTTTTTTCGCATCCCAATAAATTTTGCATTCAACCGGATACCAAAAAATAGAAAAGGATCAATTAACCATTCAATTTCCGGTGGACGGTTTTTTCAAATTTGTTTAAAGCAACACCCTCGTATAATAGGCACTTTCTTGAAAAAAGCCCAAATGTTCTCAAATCTTAGAATTAGCTTAGTTTTACTGTTTTCTAGTGCGGAGAAAAAATTCAAAAAGTTTCAATAAGTATTAGCCGAAATATGGAAACCCATTGAAAAACTGAAAAAACTCAAATTCAAACAACGCGGGCTAGCGTCAACGCGGAGTCTCGTTGTTTTCTTTTTATTTTTTTTGCAAATTTTTTTTCCATTTTTTCGGAAAATGACAATTTGCATGGAAAAAACTGTTTTTTGGGTATGAAAAAAAATAAATTGAAGAAGTATAAACATTAAGATTCAATATTTCAGACGAAAACTAATTTTTTCGAGGGAAATTGTGTTTTTTCAGTTTTTGACCGGAATATGCAATATAAAACTGAAATATCATTGTCAAAAAAGAAAGTAGAGATAGTTAAGGATGTTCAGAAATCATTGTTATAATTTATTTCATTGTTTTCAGTGAAACAATTCACTTTTTGTTGAAAAAAAGTTGAAAGGGGTACTGTAGCACACAATTGTCGTCACAGTGTTTGCACAAATTTCACGAAATTGCGGATCTGCACAATCTGCAGGCGATTTTCAAAAAAAATAATTTTTTTCTCAAAAGTGGTCAAACTTGATCGTTTTTGAGTATTTCTTTTTCATATTTCTTGTGAGCATAGCTGGATAGGTTAATTTTATATATTTTGGTGTTTGAAAGCATTTCGCAATGGCCTTATTATACGAGGGTGTTGCTTTAAAAAAATGTGCCATGGTTGCAAGATAGGCTCCGCCCCTTTTTTAATCCTATTTTTCAGCTCTCAATAATTGTAATTGAATAAACATGTTAGATCTTGATTCTTGCAGTCTGGATTACTGTAACTACAGTATAAATGCTTATTATAGTTTTTGTGGTCTGTTTCCAAATTTAGATGCAGATTCAAAAATTGTGCCAGAGTTTCAAAACCAATTAAGTTCTGCTATTTTTTGCAATGTTGGCAAACTTTTTTCTGCTCAAAAAGTACAAAATCTTCTGGTTGACCTCTCATTCATTTTTCTCTCAAAAAATCCACAAATTCACTTTTTTCGTCGCTTCGTCAATAAATTTAATGAGAAAAATCCATCAACACACAATTAAACTCTGGATTTTCTTGGTGGAAGAAAAAGAAGAAGAAAATCGAATAAATCTTCATCTTTTTTTGTTGTTGTGTGTAAAACAAAAACAAGTGTCATTTTATTTGTTGTAAGTTGTTGAAAAATATGTTGTTTTGTGGTGGTGATGGGAACTTTTGGCGGGAAAATCAAAATTCAAAATTTCAGTTTTACATTACCTAAATATTTGAGCTTAGGTTAGGATAAAGTTTAGATAGAATGTTATGCCTGGCTAAAGTCTTATGAAAAACTCAACTTCAAAGTTCCCTGAAATATTTTATATTTGAAAATTTCGAAATCCTTCCCCGGGAGGTGTGTAACTTTTTACACAACCCATTAACACCCGCTCAATTTTTCTGCGAAAAAAATTTTGAGCTCAAAAAATGATGGATGAGTTGAGAAAAATGAGATTACGAAATCATTTTTTGAAACGTGGATTTTTGGCGTGAAGTTTTCGGATTCAAAATTTGTTCCGTGAAATCCACCAAACTTTTTTGAAAGTTTGGCACGTGGATTATTGAAAAAAATGAGTTTTGGCGATTCTAATATTCTAAAAAAAATTCAAAATGTTTCGATGGTCCCTTCCTTTTTCAAAAATAATCCGAAAAACCCATCAAAAATCTTTTTCTCATTTCATTTCAAAAAGAAAAGTAAAAAAGATGCAAAAATGTGACATATTTTTGATAAATGTTACATTTTCTTTGAATCAAAATTCTGTCCCTCAAAGAAAAAAAAGATTTTTTTTTGGTTTTATTTTTTTTACCAAAAAAAATATATAAAGAAAAAAGAAGAAGAAAATCAGATAAAAAATACCGGATTTTTTTGGATTATAAAAATAATTATTATTTTTATTTTTGATTGATGTGATTTTTGATAGGCGAGGAGAAAATAATTTGAATATTCGATTTTTTGAAAAAAATATATTAACACCAGAATTAATTTCTAATTTGAACTTTTTTCCCCGACATTTCAAAAATCCCGCTTTTATCTTAAAAACTCTTCTTTGACCCCACGAACAAAAATCTGGGCGATTTATCTCATCTCATCTTCATTTTTCCTCCAATTTTCACTCACACATTTTATCCCCTCGAGACCCCGTGAAATTTATATTTTATGGATTTTCGAGCAAAAAAAGTTCACCCCGTTCTTTCAAGTTTGCCGCCGCTGGAAATAAAAAATAACTCATTTTTTCGTTCAAAAAAATAGAAAAAAGGAAAAATTTGTTGTTATTATTATTATTACTTATTACTATGGAAAAGGAGGACAACAAGAAAATATTTAATGAACCAGAAAATATGAGGAACTCATCTTTTTTATTTATATTTATAGCTAAAAATCGGAGAACAAATCTAGATTTGGATTTTTGAATAGTCTAGTGGTACAAGGACTCAAGAATGTTGGAAATCTACAAAAAAAGAACTCACCTCATTTGTATGCAATGGTTCCACGAATAACAAAAATGCGCAAGTTTGACCCACTGAACAACACGTGGCACATATCAAAATCACATAAAATGGCAGCGTAAAAAATGAGTAAAATGCAAATGTTGCCAAAATTGCGGGAAATAGTGATTCATAAGTTGGCAGAGAAAAAATGACATCACAAATCAAGACAATTAGGGCGAATATTTGAAATGTCACTAATTTTTTGGGGCGCACCAATTGAAAAATGATAGTAAGAGTGGAACAGAGAAGGATTGTTGCTGTCCAAAGTGCATAAGCACCTGGAATATGGCCAAGTGTTCGGAGAAATGATGAAGCTGATGTTATGAACAATAAAATTCGAATTAGTCTGGAAAATTGAGAATTTAATCTGTGGAGCGCATTTGGATAACTGAAATTTTGAAAAAATGAAAATTTTAGCGGTATTTCACTGGAGCGCGTTTACATGTTTGAATAGTTTTTAAAAAGTTGTTTCATTAGAACGCACTTTTTCATTTTTTTTGGAAATTGAACGATTTCGAAGTTTTATATTTATCAGTGGAGCGCACTTACAATTTATTTTTTTAGAAATCCAAAGTTCTCTTGGAGAATACAAATTTCCTAATGTAGTTCTCGAGAATAAAAAACTTGAAAAAATCGAGAGATGCATGCAAATGCGCTCTAATGAACAATATTTTTTTTGAGAACATTTGAATTTTTTACGAAAAGCTTGCTTCTCAATGGAGCGTACTTACCTGGCCGATGCATTTTGGCGCCAATTCAAATAGGACTGTTCCAGCGCATCGCTGGAAAATCCACCCATTTGAGCAGCAAAAAAGGCGCCAGCCTGAAAATTTCAAATATAAAAATACAAATGAAAAAAATAAAATTTTTTTACTTATCAGTAAAGAATTTCTTATTCAGAGTCCTGTTTTTTATTGTAATTAGAAAAAAAGGTAATAAAATGAAGCAAGAGAGAGAATAAGAGAAAATGAGAGAGTGCAGAGATAAACAGGAGATTTTGTTCGGGTTCTCATAAAGTTCTTTTGGTTTAATGTGATAATAAACAACGAAGAAAATTCAAGGACAACAGGGAAAATCGGAGAGATGAAAGGAGTTTTGGCGCGAAAACTTAAAATTAAAAAAAAAATTTGCCTTGGCAGGAAAAAAAGTTGAATTAAAAAAACACCAAGCCAGAACCCGTTAATTTTAGGTGCCAAAAAAAGAGTATCAATAACAAAAGTAAGTCAAGTCACAAAAAAATGCATTGGGGTGGAAAAAGCAAGTGACCGCGCCCCTTCTTCTTTTCTTTTTCTTCATTTTCCCGGCTGTCTCTAAGCTCCGCCCACTTTTTAGACTCTCGCTACCTGCACTCTCTTAATATCTCACACTATTTCAATTTGGCGGGCGCGGGAACATAGAACGAGAGAGTGAGAGACGCAGAGAAATAGAGAAAGAAGAGCACAAATTGTGCAGGAAAATGAAAAGAAAAGGTTTGTGGTGTTTTGGGGGAAAAATCGGAATGGCATTGGGTTACAAAAAAGAAGAGAGATAGGGTTCCCTCTAGAATGAATGGACCACCAGCAAAAATATTTTGGGGATCTTTTTTTGGCGGGAAAAATAAGTTTCAATTGGTTATAATTTGAAAAAAAAGTTATATTAGGCTCAAGTTAAATGTTCTAAATTTTCAGTAAAAAATTTGAAAATTTAGAACGATATTCTATGAAAAAACTGGTGTCAATTTTTTCCTCGCTTTCTAATTTTGTTTTTTTTTTCAAAAAACAAAACAAGACAATTTTTCAAACAAAAAAAAACCCAGAAAAAATGAAAAATGAACTTTTTGGAGCAGAAAACGATTCAATCATCCGGATTAAATTTTTTGTCAACCACGAAAAATTGAACCAGATTTTTTTGTCCACAAAAAATCGGGGTTCGTTTTTATCCAATTTTTTTTCTGTGGCAAAAATAATTGGATTAAAAAACTTTCTAAACAAAAGCCGGATTGTTCCGTGATTTTTCAGCTTAAAATTCTGATCTTGACCGTTTTACAAGCAAAAATTCACTCAGAGAAATGGGCTGGGGAACCGGCGGAAAACTTTCGGAGATCCAGCCTACGGCTGGCGGTTCGCCGAGAGTTCTCCGCCGGTTGTCCGAAACTTTTCCATAGTTTCTCCGACAGTTCTCCATTGGTTCTCCGCTAGGCGCTTTTTTGCATTTTTCGCTCTCCAAACTAGAAAATTTTCTCCGCCAGTTGTCCGCTGGTTTTCCATTCTCTGCTTCGAGAACATTCTTTCGCGAGGGAGAAACACTGTAGATCATTCGGAGAACTGTCGGCGAACTGGCGGAGAACATTTTTCTCCATCGGTTTCCCGAATATTCTCCGCCGTGTCGTCTATCCGGCGGTTCCCCAGCCCATTTCTCTGAGCAGGTCAACAAAAACATTTCAAAAAATTTAATTTGAGTTGCAAAACATAGATCGAATTGTTGTGCTGAAATTCGTTAGAAATCAACAAAATAATGATTTTCAGTACAAAATTCCGCTCTTGAACTTTTCTCCCGTAAAAAACCAGATTTTTCCATAAAAACCTAGAAATTTCCAACAAAAAATGAAACACAAAATAAATTGAAAAATTTATTTTCGTTCGTCGAAAAACAAACATTTGATATATTATTATACTTATATAAACCTAACCTAACCACGCAAAAAGAAAAAAAAACGAACACGGCCAAAAAAATGAGAAAACAAATCGAATTTTGTCTTTTTTTCCGAAAAAAGTGCTAAAAACGAGAAAAACGCCCAAATTTACACGTTTTATTTTTGATTCGATCAATATTTTTCAGTAATATTCAGCACAAAATTTTGATCTAGAAAAATGTCTTCTGAAATTTGGAATCTGAAATGTTTTCAAAATTGTGCTGGAACTAATTTTAGAAAAAATTCTACTTGTTGGAAGAAGTTCTAGATTAGAATTTTGTGCTGAAATTTTTGAGGATTTTCTTTTAAAAATCTGACTTTGAGATGAAACTTTGTGCTGAAAATTTGAATCCTATATATTTTTAATTTCAATCTGAAAAACGATTTTGAAAGAAATTTTGCACTTCTAAACGTTATGTATGAAATACAAAAAATTCTAAAAATGGCGCCAAAATGGAGTGAACCCATTAGCCATTTTCCATTTTTCTCAAAATAAAAAAAATAAATGGAGAAAAAATGGAGGAGGAAACGAGATTTATGAATATTTCACAATGACTACTATGACTACACCAGATTTTCATTTTCAGAGCAAAAAAATTGAGGAAACGTGTAGATAAAATTTGAGATTCGTGGAAATGCTAAAAACTAATATTTTACAAATGGTTTTCAGCACAAATTTCAGGTTAGAAAAATTTGGACAAAAATATAAAAACATTCAGTTGACCTCATTAATTTCTTGATTATAATTATAGGTCAGAGCAAAATAGAAAGAGTGCAAAAAAAGTAATTTGATCAGCTCGAATGACCTCTTACTCTTCTTTTATTTAACATGAGCAATTTTTGAAAAAAAAAGAAGGAATAATTCGAAAGGAACATTATAATTTTCAGAAAATTTTAAGTGTAAAAACTCACTTGATTTATTGATGGCCAGTCGTTTTCGTCATAATATTATCTTTGATTTTTTCTTTAGAATTTAAAAAAATCTGGAAAAGGATCTTAACAAGAAATGAATCGAAAAATAAAAAAGCCTTTTGAGTTCACGTTTAACGTAGTGGAAAATGTTTGAAAATAAATGTTTCTCTTTAGAGTACGGTGGGTTACTGTAGTTATCGATAATCTTTCCAAATTCCTGAAATTATCACAAGAAATCTGATTTCACAATATTTTCTCTCCTTTGTTTATCCTATCCCCTTGGTACTGTATATATTTGTTTAGTGTTATCAAAGTCACCTATTTTTATAGATTCACAGTTGGATATCAAGTTCCATATTTCTTTTGTTTTATAAAATGAGTGATTGATCTGTTTTTGTGGCATCTCATTGACAAAATTTTTCCGTATAAATAAACATGGTTCTATCATTATTTTCATTATTCACTGTGATTTTCTCGATTTCTTTTTCTATAAAAATTTTCTGTTTTTCAGCGCCAAAAATCTTCCAAATGAGATTCTTCATAAAATGCCTCAAATGTGACCACGATTTTCGAGTCTCTGATATTTTGACGCATATGTATGGGCATTTGTAAGTTTTTCAATCAAAAGTCGAAACTCGAACACTACGATGCACTTTTTGAACTTTTATATTCTTTCAATATTTAGATTTGTAAAGTTCAAGTTAAAGGCTTCGTATGTGATCTCGGTGAACCGAAAGAATTGTCTTAAACTCATTGGATATATGTCCGATTTCCCTTTTTAGATGATGTTAATCCTGATATTCTACTGGTTCACACATGTGAATTCAAAAAAAATGATAATATAACTAGGGTTCCTGTTCTTTCCACGGTTTACCCTTATCTTTCTTTCCAGTGTTGTCATATACCCACACAGTCGGCCACTTCGAATCAAATGCACGGCATGTGACATCTCATTTTCCGAAGCTTCGTGTTTTTATGCTCATCTTGAGAAAGATAAAGAAAACGAAAAACACGCGAAAAATGCCAGTTCAAAACTTCTCCAAATCCTCGAAGAAACTGAAAAAGGATGTACATTGAAATTTCGAACATTTGTTGATAACAATACTGAAGCAGTGACAACAGAAGGTAAACAACTGGTGGAGCAACCAATTTTGACTGACAATGTTTCAAAAAGTCCATTTAATAGTTTTGAAACCTTTAACCGGACGCCAATTTCATTCGATACACCATCTACATATAGAACACCCGATGAAGCTGAGATTGTTCGCACAATTTCTGGAATATCGAATAGTGGTACACCCGGAAATGAACCAGCACAAACATCGAATCAACAGATTGCGAATCAAAAACAACAAGGTGAAAACCCTGAGTCTGAAACAACCTGGAATTTCAAGCGAGCATTACTAAAAAATACTTTTTTCAGATTCCGAAAACTTTTCGGTTTTTGCGAAAAAACAACAATTAACAAGTTGTGATGAACATCTAGAGAAAACTTGCATCGAATCCCAAAGCACCTTAGAAGTTTGCCAATCTCAAAATTGTTTGGTATCTTCAAATAATTCGAGTTCGCCGAATACTCAACCAATTTCTAGAAATGAATTGATAGATGTTATGAAAAAGCCGGAAGATTCGAAAAAAAGCTGGTAATTCTAACTAAAAATAAAAAGAGGCGGTTAGACACTTATTTCGGTTTTCCTCGGAACCTTCTGTGAAAATTAGTTCAAATTTCGAAATAATGAAAGTTATTAGAAGATGAGATGACTCTATGTGTTTTTTTTTAAATTTCAAATTGCCTTCACCACATGAGCCTTTTCTGAAGTTTTCAGTTCATCTCCAAAATCTCTACCAAGATCTGAAAATCTATTCAATCAATCCACGTCTTTTTCTGCTTTTTCGCCAACCTTTCGACTTAATTTGCTACGATCTCCACCTCCACCACCAGAATCACAAATTTCGAAATCAAATCATATCGAAAACAAACCGGATGTGAGCAAATTGAGGAAAAGAAAAAAACCGGAGGAGATGCCTTGTATTGGATTCTCATTGAGAACAGCGAAAACAACAAATATTGCGAGAGGTGTGATTAGAACTAATTCAAATTCAAATTCGAATTCTAAGATTGAGTCGAAAAAAGATTCGTGGCAAAAATGGAGAAATGGAAATGAGGATGATAAGGATGAAAATAGAGCGAGGTGGGTTCACAATTTCGAATTTTGAATTATTTTCCAATTCAAAAATTAATTTTCAAAATTTCAGCACTTCAACCAAAAGTTCAGAACAACCGATGAAACGGAAGAGAGAGTTAGTTTTTTTTTAAATTCGAGTTTCAAAAATTGCTTTTCAATATTTCAGGCGCTCATATTCGGCTTCGGATAGCGATTGATGGCATTGTTTTTTTTTTTTTGAAAAAAATGTTTGGTAATTTTCATATAATTTCTTTTGTTTGTTTTTCTTTGTCAAAAAAAAACAGTTCAACCAAAATAACAAATAAATATCAACAGCAACAAAAACGAAAACCCCGCTCACAATTTCTGTAATTTCAGCCTTTTTTGCGGCAAAACCTCTCCAAATCCATCTGTTTCCCGAATTCCAGCTCCATACGTCACAACTGCAATATATCCCTGATTTTCGGGTGCCGTTCGAATCAAATCCGGTTGGGTCTTCAAACGATCGTTCATTTCGACCAATGTTCCTTTGACTCCTGATCTTACTGTAATTTCGGAACCATCTGCGCATTTTATTGTGCAGAGTTTGGTGTCGGTTTGAAGAACAACTCCACCCTCAAAAAGGAAATTTTCTTAAAGGGACATCGGGGTTACTGTACCTACCTTTTTTCCTTTTCCCACAACTGCAACATTTGATCTATCGACTCCGTGCTTTTTTGTTGCACCGTATTCCACTGAAATCACTTCGGATTCAGGAATCTGAAAAGAAATTGCAAGTCTGGCATAGTTTTATGAGTGGAGCCTAAATTCTTTTTAAAAATGTAAGGCACTAACCTCTCTCAACACGACTACAGTAACTCCACTGGGATGATGTAAATAGGAGATATTCGAATATTTTTCCGACGCATGTCGTTTATAAATTCGATCAACAACACTAGCGTATGACGTCATTTCTCGCTGAAAATCTGATAAATTTTGCTGAAATTTATTAAAATATAAAAACGGTGCAAAAAACCAAGTTTTCTGAAAAAAATCGAAAAAACTCAATGAAAAAAGCTCTTTATAACGGAAAAAAGAAAAACATGTGGAACTGACTTAGAATTTGAAAAAACTGACCTAAAATTAAATATTTAAAAAGGGGCGGGGCTTGAGAAAAGGGGCGTGACTTAAAATTTTCAAAAATTATTATTGTGTTCACATAATTGTGCATGCATCTGCTGCGGCTGCCGCATCATTCACTTTTGGCAAACCGGATTCATCAATTGCCCAACCTGAAAGAGAAAAAAAATGAGAACTGGAATAATTTTTAATCACAAATCTTATCATCAATTCTCAATTTCATCAAATTCTCCCAAAAATCCCTTACCATCCGGCAAATTTCCAACCAATTCTTTTGGCGGATATCCATAAGTTTGTAATTCCACCAATAATTTTCCCAATTTCTCAAAATGTTCGCCAGCAGCCAAATCTACAGCATTTCCCGGATTTTCAGAATTTTCAGCCGAATCTGGAGTTATTGCTGCATTTTCGGGTTCACTGGGTGTTGGGAATTCGGGCTGATTTTCGAATTCTGTGCAAATTTTACCGAGGACCTGTAGAATAATTGAATATTTGAATATTAGCGAAAACAATTATCGACTTACCTCAAATTGTTTATTATACCTTGTCAATGTTTCTTCATCCAAATCCTTACTATTTTCTTCTAAATATTTTGGATAATTATCGAAAATTTCTTTGAGTGGCGGATACATTACTTCTTTTGATGCCAGAGTCTGCAAAGTTACAGTTTTTTTTCAATTTTTAAACTCAATCTATGAACAATTTTTCCCATAAAATTCATAGTTTCACTCTCCCAAAACCCTCAATCTCTCAATTTTCCCTTCAAATATTTACCTGCATAATCATACTCATAAAAGGTTCCATTGGTGATTCAGGAGATCTCAACATTTCTAATCCAGCCATAAATTCTTCAGCTGAATTTGCATTTGCAACAGTCGATGAACATTCCATTAATTGTTTAATTGCATCCATCATTGCTTTCGATTCTGGATCATTTGGATCCAAACCTTCTAATCCTTCTCCTAAATTCAAATTTCCAGCTTCTCCTCCTGGATTTTCAGCAGCTCTTTTCATGGCTTCTTCTTGAACTTGCACCATTTGTTCGAGCATTTTTTGAAAATCTCCAGCTGCTTTTTGAGCCGCTTTTTGGTCTTGTAAATCCATTAATTCATCGAGTTCATCATCTGTTGATTTTGGGACCCTGGAAATTTTGAATTTAAAAAAAATGAGATTCTTGACAGAAAAACAACCCACAAACATTTGCATCCTACCCGAGGATAGTTCATTTTTAGGAATTATTTAATAAAATTTCGAGATTTTTCATGTTTTTTATGGGGCTATCCAGCGAAAAAAAAAAATATGTTTTCTCAACGGGAGAAAAGCGAAGAAAACCTATTCAAGTCGGTTGAGAAAACATAAAAATCAAACACTTGAAACACACAAATTGCGACGAGACCCAACGAAAAACAACATGTTCCTTTGACCTTTTGCATTACTGTAAATTGGTCCCGTTGCGATTTTCTACAGTATCCTAAAGGAACATGTTGTTTTTCGTTGGGTCTCGTCGCAATTTGTGTGTTTCAAGTGTTTGATTTTTATGTTTTCTCAACCGACTTGAGTAGGTTTTCTTCCACACCCGTTCAAACAATGAAAAAATTAGAAATTTCTTTTATTCACACTGCGCCACAATTTGCAAAGGAATTAGCTAACCAAGTGGCAAAACTAAATATACCATTAGAATCAGCGCATCGAGATCTGTGTGAGACTACGCATTTCAAAATTTTTAAGGTCCTGCGAAGAAAGTTAGCAATCGCGACAAGACCCAACGCATGAAATTTATCATGCTCCTTTAATACTGTAGTGCGAAATATAACGGCGAACAGAGAGAATTAGACAAAAGTGTTTGCACAGTTTTTTGTTTCGTTTTACAGTAGAAAACACTCATTGCGTTGCTTGAACGGGTGTGCTTCGCTTTTCTCCCGTTGAGAAAACATATTTTTTTTGCTGAATAGCCCCATTATAGAAATTTAAATAAAAATTTCCATTATATTCAAATTTTCCCCGAAAAAAACTCACACTTTTGTCTCATCGAAATTTTTCAACGTTGAATCCAATAATTCGCTCAATTCATCAGCTTCACTCTTTTTCGCCTCTTCTCCCGACATTTTAATTTAAAAACCTGAAATTCTAAAAATAGTGAAAAAACCTCTCTATAAAACGAAATCAATCAATAAAATCATCGGCAAACACCTCTTATCTTTCTAATTTACAATAGGCAAACAAAAAATAGGTACAACGTAGTGTTTTTAAATGGTCTAAAGTGATGCAATTTTGGGAAAACCTTTGATTTTCAGTAAAACTATTTGAATACATCTTGAAAATTCGTTTTTCTCTCTCAAATAAAAAGTTCAGAAATCGATAAAATCGTAAAAACCTTGGAGAAACTGAAAAATGCGGAAAAAACAAAAAATCGGGTTTGTCCTCGAGAACTACACAAAGTCGGCGGAGCGAACAAAAATTAGCCGTGGAGCGCGTTTCCTTTTTACTTTTATTATATATTTTTAACTTATTTTTTTGTTTCACGCGATGTTTTGCTTTTTGACAAAAAGTTAAAACAGAATTTTTATTCATTTTCAAGGGATTTTGTAGTATTTCCGAGAATTCACCCAGGAAAAACAGCAACTTCCGAACTTCTAGCCAATTTTTTAATGAAAATCATCATAATAACACCATCAAAACCATAGATAATTGGCCAGCAAATAGTTCCGCAAATAAATCTCCAAATCGATGAATCATTCAGAGTCCTTAAAAAGGCAGCAATAATTATTTCTTAAACGGTGGGGTATAGTCACATGTCTTAAGTCTTAAATTTAGATCATTTTTAAAGAGAAAAAACCCAGGAATTGGAAATAAATCCTTACGCAATTTTGAAAACAATAATAAAATTCAAAAACGCGAGTGAATCTTGAAAAAATGTTTGAAGTAAAAGATAGGAATTATGTTTGAATCGTTGCTTTTCTTGAAATTTGCAGAGTCCAACAAAACATGCGAAATTTGAAACAATCATTATAGCATACATAATTTCGTATTGATATATATTTGATATATATTTGATGTTTCTGATTTATGATCGCATGTTTCACTCAAAAACCAATAAAAATGGTCCACGTTGAACAAAAAATAACACTGAATATCTGAAAAATAGTGATACTCACTTTAGATTTGTTCTTCCTATGTTACTCACCGAGCAAACGAATAATTTCATAAATTGTTATAATAAGGGCAATCAATGGTATTATAGTAACAAGATATATTGTTCGATAAGGATTGAAATAAAAATCGTATTTTCTCGGAAAATAAATCGCGCAAAAACGATTTAACGCTGTTAAAACATTTGTGAAGTTATTAGAAATTGTTAAATTATAACACAAAATGAAAAACATTAGATCACATTTTTTCGAAATCAAAGGCTCGGTGCTGACAATGAAGATCATTATTAGGTACTCAAATCACTTTTTAATATACTTACAGTAAAATATTGAAAAATGTCAAAGGTAAACCAGAAATAACAATACAAGCATTGAGGAAAGCTTTTGAAATACATAAAATATTAAAGGAAGTTTTTTCACGTTTCTGATTTATTAGTAGGAATTGGATAACTTTGAAGTTTGTGAAGATTGCGAATATGAAAATCTTTGAAAACAATTTGAGGAAAAGCTAATACTGTATAAATTTGTTATAAAAACTTACCACAAAAATAATTGTGCAAGTTATAAAAGTTAGAGAATTCATGATGAAATGAACAAAAATATACGCTTTGATGCGTTTAAAATTCGATGATTAACTTTTGAAAAATCTAAAAATTTTCTAAATTCACATCACAAAGTCTGTGATACAAAATGGAAATTCGAAGGAAAACACTGAGATTCGGTGCTACTCAACATTTCAGAATAATAAATAATTTCATTTTCCATAAAGCTTATTAAACAAAAAAATACATTTCAAGCAACCCGTTAAAAAGCACCACAAAAAAACAGAGCAGAAAAAGTGCACAAAATTCTACTCATTAACCGAATTATACAACAAAACCGCAAGAATCACTAAAATTGCTCCCAATACAAAATACATTCCAATAAATACATCAGGAAGAATGAAAAGCGATAAAATGGCAACAAAAATAATAGAAACTGCGGAGGCCATTGATTTATAAAGATTATCCAAATGTTTCATGACTAGAGAAATATAAAGCCCGCCAATTCCGAGAAATCCAACAATTATCCAAACTTTTTCATTATAACCAAAGAAAAAGCCTTTTTCGTAGATTTGTGAATGATCCATTAGACAAGCGATTGAGGCACTGATCTGGAACAAATTATAGATGAAGGAAAGTACGCTCTATTGATAATTCTGATTAATACTTGGAGCGCACTTGTATTTTTCCAAATTCTTTTAAAAATGCCTTTCTGATAACTTACCACTCCACAACTATACATTTGCAAATTCCTAATCCAAAATGGTGTATTTCCACCATCCTTTAACATTTTCTCAAACCAAACTCCAGCAAATCCAGCAGTTATACAAGTCGCCAAAACTGCTGAAAGTCCCAAAATGTAATTCTCAGCCGACTCTTTTCGTTTATTCATTTCGGAAGCTGGAGTGTTGTTCATCTGTGAAATTTTGATGATTTTTGGAAAAAAATGAATATTTTTAATCAATTTTTCATACATTTTCTGGTGAAAATTCTAAAATTTTTCAACATTAATTTTTTACCTGAACAAAAGCCACTCCAAACATCAACATTGTAATCGCAATCCATCTTCTCAACGAAAATTTTCGGCCCAAAAAAAGCATCATAAAAAGAGCTGTTGAGACGACTTTCAATTGGGTTGTGACCTGAAAAATTCGGAACATTTCAGATTTTTCTCGATTTTCTGAACATTTTAAAATTCCAAATGCTTTGAATACCAAACCGACCTGATAAACTCCAGCATCCAAATTCTCAAGTCCAACAAAATCCAAATTATTCTGTAATGCATAAGCAATCGATGGAACACTCATTTTTGCCAGCTCTTTTGGAGCATTCAAATAATAATTTTGAATTAATTGACTAAATTTTCGAGTTTGATAACTGGATTCTTTGAAAATCATGAAAAATGTTATTAGAAGTTTGAGAATTTCAGCGCATAAAACCACAGAAGTTGATGAATACATCTGCAAAAAACATTTTTCACGTTATTTTTTCTCTACAGTAACCCACTTGATCTTGATCTACAGTACTCCTTGTATATTTTATTGTTAGCGTATATCCACTCCATACAAAAACCATTGTTATAATCACGTATAATTTGAAAAATGTGGAGACTTTCGGGGAGTTTGAGCTTGGCTCTGAAACTTTCAGATTTTTTAAATGAAATTTGGAGCATTTGGAGCACAAATATGCTCGGATTTAAACTTAAAAGTTTCAGAATTTTGAGGAAATTCTGAAAACTCTAGTCTGAAATTCAGAATCTAATTCTAAGTGAAAATTAAAATTTCAATCACTTACCTGGTTTAATTGTTGTTGGAAGAAGCAAAGTTTGTTTATCCTCATCATCTTTGTATTTATGAATGTTTGACATGGAAGAATCTGAAATTTTTAGAAAATTGTTGAAAAATCATAAAAAAGAAGAAAATTAGGATCATTTTGAGATGAAATAAAATTATTTGCAGAAAATTGAGAGTAACCTGAAAAATTCAGTCTGAACATTAGAATTTTGCTAAAATTCCTCTATATTTTCAAAATCTGAGAATTCAGCTTTCAGCTCCAATTTTTGCTGAAAAATCTGAAAATTCAAACAATAACCAACAAGTTGTTCTAGAAGTCATCGAAAAAACATATTTTTCTTTTCAAAAAAAATTCAAAATGAGAAAATATTGAAAATTTAGCCACGTCGAAAAATTCACGTGAATTATAATAATTTTTTTTACAAAAAAATTCACGTTTTTTAAGGTTCAAAGTGCTGCTAATTTCGAGAAGAATACGGAAAATTTCAAAATTTTCAAGGAATTTCAGGTTTTAAAATCTGAAATTCAAAAATTGCAAGAATCATTGAAAAATAGTACAAAAATAATCATTTCCTTATTAAAATTTATCTATTTCTGATTACGGAAAAGTGAAAAATGTGACAAAAATCAATATTTCCGGTTCACAAAGCAAAAATTAGTCAGAAAAAGAATAAATAAATAAAAAATGTAAACAATTTCACTTTCTGGACAAAACCAAAAGAAAAAAAAGTGAAAAATGACCAGTTAGAGATAAAAATAGAATTGGAGACGCAGAGAAAGAGACAAAAATGAGGACAAGAGGAAAAATTGGAAATTTTTAGCTGAAAATATGAGATTTTGGATATTTTCTGAAGGTTTCAGGATTGTTTGGTAGAAAAATTTGAAATTTTAATTCCTAATTTTTTAAAAATTACATTTTCGGCGCGAAAAGTTCAAACAACATATTTATCATGTTTTTGAGAACTTCTGTTGAAATTTTTTTAAATAAAATCAAAAATTTTGAAATAGAAAAATTTGCCTGAAGAAATTTTTGATAAATTATCAATGATAATCGAATTTTCTTCAAAAATTCAAAAATTGGCAATATTTTCAAATCCACCAATTTTCTGGCGCCACAAAGTCGCCATCTCATAAATCCACCTCTCATTACTTACCTTTCCCCATCTCCCATTTTTCTCTATTTCTCTACCCGAACTCTCTCATCCTCACGTTATCTCTAACTCAAAGATAACAGTGTGTGTCGACGAAATAGTATATTAAATGAAGAGAGTTTAGAGATGAAAAAAGGTGCGCACAAAGAAATGAGTATTTGTTGAAATTAACTGTTTTTCTTTAGGAGAAATCGTGAAATTTTTTGATTCGGAAGATTTTGACGAACAAAAAAAATGGTGAGTTTTATTTAATCTTGAGTTTTGACGCTAGAATTATCGATTTTTTTCAGTTGAATTTTGATGGAATTCGAAAAATTACGGAGCGACTGAGGTGGAAACAGGGTGAGATTTGAGGCCTCAAAAAAAAATTAATTTAAAAAGCGAAATTCTCATTTTCTAGGCGACGAAGACGAAGATTGGGCTAAAAAAGCGATCGATAATTTGATGAAAAAATTGTTGAAACACAACAAACAAGCATTGGAAAGTTTGGAATTATCACTTCAGGTAAATAAGCGAATAAATTTGAACATTTTTAAAAATATTCAATTTTTCTAGTATCAAGGTCAACAAAAAACCGACTGCGTCACAATCCCCAGATCTCTCGATGGAAGACTTCAAATTTCACATAGAAAGGTAATTATTTCAGATTTTTGACTGAAAATACTGGAATTTTCGTGAAATATAAAAAAAACAAAAAAAATTTGGTTTCCAAGAAAAAATAATAAAACGTGGAATTTTGGTTTCGATTTTTCGGCCCCGAAAAAACAATAAAACTTTGTGAAATTGTTTTTTTTTATTTTTGCGAGAACATTTTAAATTCTGGGCAGAAACTTGAAATGTTCAGTCTAGAAATAGATTTTTATCAGGTTGGGAAATTTCGAAAATTTTCAGAATCTAAAAATAGTCAAGGTTGGGTCTATAGATTTTAGAAACTCACAATCAGAAAAAAAAGGGAGAATTTAGAAAAATTCCTCACATTTTGAGCCAGAACACGCTCAAGTTTAGTTTCAAAATGCTCCAAATTCCACGTGAATTTCTAACTTTCAGCTTCTAAATTCAGATTTTTAGGCTCTTCCCCATGTTATCTACTGTCGAGTCTATCGTTGGCCCGATTTACAATCTCATCACGAATTGAAAGCAATTGAAGATTGCAGGTATGCTAGAGAATATTGGGGGGTTCAAGCTCAAAATGCTCAAAAATTTTAGAAGAAATTGAATTTTGAGATTAACACGAGGAATCTAGAGAATTTTGAGCTTAAATATGAGCAATTTGGGTGTCAAAATGCTCAAAAATTTGCAGATTCTGCTACGAATCGGGTCAAAAAGAGATCTGCATCAATCCGTATCACTATAATCGTGTTCTCGCAGCGGGTGTTCTTCCACCGGTTTTAGTTCCACGTTATTCCGAAAAACCACCCCAAGATATTCCACCGGGTTTGGCACGTTTTCAACAAATGGAAGCGGATGGATCGAAAATGCCACAGAATATTAATGTTAATAATGGAATGTTTACGTGAGTTTTTGGGGTACTGTAGATTTAGAAGCATGAAATTCTTGGCTTTCATGAAATTTGGATCATTTTAAGATCAAACATGAACAATAAACTCCACAGAAACCAATTTTTGGAGCTAAACTCAAAATTTTGAGAAAAAACCACATGAATTTCCTACGGTATTCTTTTTTATATCAAAAATATTCCCAAACGAAAATTCAACGTTTCTTCAAAATTTTCAATGTTTAAGTTAAAATATTTGAGAAAACTAAACTTTATCTGAAAAAAAATCAGGAATGAAAAATCAAAGGAGGGTTTTGTGAAACAAAAAAACTTGAAAAAACCCGTGTAAAAACGAGCAAAAAATCAAAAACACGGGGAAAAATCAGGCTAAAAATGGAAAAAAAAAGATCGGGATTACTGTAGATTTAAAGGAACATCAATAAAAAAAATAAGGGGAAAACAAGAAAAAACAGTTCAGGGTGAATAATAAAAAACGGAGAAAATGATTACTGTAGATTACTGTATCAAGAGATTTAAAGGAACACATTGGTTCCCAAAAATTCAAATAAATAAATAAAAACAGATCAAGATTACTGTCGATGTAAGGATACAACAAATCAAAATTAGGCTCGAAATATCAGAAAAACACGCAGATTAAATATGACTACTGTAAACTACGGTACCTAGAAAATTCAAAGGAACATGTTAATATTGTCCAACAAGTTCGGCAGCTCGTTTTTTCGCGTCAATCAATGGCCACATTCTTTTGAGCATCATCAATTCTCTGGGTGGAGCAAAAAGTGCGGCGTGTGAAATATGGTGTTGTGATTTTTCGAACACATCTCTGTAAAAATTGAGTTGTTACTGGAGCGTATTTGCAATATTATTCGATAGAAAAATTCGTCTCCGGACTTATTCAGTCTAATAATTCAAAATGTTCCGATTCCCCAAAATATCTCACCTTTTCATAACTGGATCTGGTCCATTAGTTCCTAATAACAACAAAATATGAGCTGAGCAATTGAATTCATCAAATTCCAAAGCACTTTGAGCACATCGACTGACTTCAATTGCTCTTTCTTCATTTGGTTTGTTCAAGTGAAGATCGCTGAAAAATAGGGATTTTGAGGACAACATTTGAGATGAGCGGAGAGATTGCAATAGGGCGAATTTGCATGTTTCAAACTCACGCTGATTGCAAATAAACACCAGCTTTCAAATATCGTGTATTCGAACATTGTTCAGCTTGATCCATTAATTGTTTTGCACTTTGAATATTTCCAGTCATCAGATAAACTTTGGCCATCATAATCAAAATGAAATGAGTCGGTCGATTTTGTGCCATATCTTCCATTTCACGAATTGTATTATGAATTATACTGTAGTCATTTGTCGAGCAAAGTTCCACGAAATTTTTCATCATTCTATAACAATGAGATAATTAATTAATTAACTTTATTAGAATTAGAATTACTGTAGTTCCAATATTCAGTCAATTAAGAAATCTTCGAAATTGATCAACACTTTCTAGAAAGATACTGTAGTTCTAAAATCCTTTCACTTACAGTAACCCGAAAAAACTCACTTAACATGCGGTGTAATTGGTCCCATAGCCGCTGCAATTTCCATCATTTTTGCCGCGTTTTTCTAGAATAGAAAATATTTGAATTTGATTTTTTCGAATCCAAGTGCACTTACCGTATCCGCAATCATTTGTTCTTCATGTGTCGTGGCAGACGTATCCAAAACACATCCATTATACTGAAAAAGAGAGTGTTTTTGAGAGAGGATTAGAGAAAATAGATACCGTAACTTACCACATTTATGGCAGCAAAACTTGCGTATCGATTTCTTCGGAATCTTTTCGATTCCGGTGCCACGTCATTCATGAATCTGAAATTTTTTGGTATAAAAATATATAGGCGAACTACAAAAACTATGATTTTTAAACTCAAAAAACCTTCTCTCAACTTTACATTTAAAATATCTGAATTTTCTCAAAAAAAAAACTCACTCTTCCAATTCTGTAAAAGTCAAACAAAGTTCCATTTTCAAAATTTGAAAAGCCTCCATAATCAATTCATGTCTTTCAAGATCATTTTCATATTCTTCCAATGTTGTGATTGTTCCAAAATTGTCCGCATATTCGATGGCCTAAAAAAAATAGAAAAATTACGATAAATTACAATATTAAAAAACTTACTCTGCTCGGTTGAATCGAATAATTCAAAAATTTTCCTCTCAAAATTTGAGCCGGTGCAAAGACCAAATCCTCAGATTCCAAAGTTTCTAAAACTTGCTCATATTCTCCATTTTTGATTTGATCCAAAGCTTTTCGGTAGAGCCTGAAATTAAATTTAGGATTTTAAATTTTCAGTCAAAGACTCACAATTCCTCTTCATTTTCAGCATTTGGAATAAAATATTGAATATCTTTTTTGAACAAATCAACATAATCCCAAGTATCCAACCATTGTTGAATCTGAAACATTCGATTGAAATTAGGAACTCGCCCAGATCCGAAAATCCCTGAAATTCACTCTATAAAGTGCAACCGGTGCTGGTTTTCGCTCAAAAAGGCGTGGAACTTGCGGCATAATTGTTTGTCTAAAATCTATTGTCAAAAGTTCTTCGTAGAATTGAAAATTCAATTTGTTGAGATTTGGATCAAGAGCAAATGCTCCCAGAAGATCTGAAATTAATTTATATCAAAAGGAACTTTTAGGGGTCAAAATTTCACATCAAACCCAAATTTCCCATTCAAAAAACTCACAAATCAACGCATCCGTCTTTTTTCCAATCAAATTCAATTGTTTCGATGCTCTCAAATATGCTTTTGCATATCCTTTATCATTTCGAATTGCTGCCAAACAATCTTTCAAAATATCATAAGCGGTTTCGTTGCCAATTTTTTCACGGCATGCTGCGCGATTTTGATATAACATTGCGACGAGCCCGTTTTCTTGACCCTCATTTTCTTCGCCAATTGTGATTCCTTCGGTGAATTTCTAAAAATTTGGGATTTTTTGGGTGAAAATTGGACAACACATCAATTTTAGTTATGTTTAGATGCAATAAATCCGCTAGAATCAGTCTTTGCTGACACCTTACTGCAAAATGCTTAAAAATTGCTCATTTCAACTGAACTTTCATTCTTTTTCTAAATTTTCCGAAAAAAAACTCACCAAAAGTGCATTTTGATAATTGCGATTCTTGAAATAATCATTTCCCTCGTTTTTGATGTTTTCCAAGCATTGTTTGAGCTGAAATCGGAATTGTTATCTTTTCTCTCCAAAACCGTCAAAAGAAACTTACACTAATTCGCTCTTCTCTTGTCAATCGTTGAAATGCCAAATATCCTAAACCTGCAGTTACACCAGCCACCGCAGCACCCATTAATAATCGCCTAGTTCCATCCGACAATCCATTTCCATTCGCCCCAACCATATTTTCTGCTGGATTTTCCGGTCGATTTTCGCTGAAAAATTCGAAAATATTCATCAAATTTCAATAAAATAGTCAAAAATAGGAGGTAATCGCAAATTTCTTATCAATTTTCGGAGTTTTTTCGCGAAAAAAGAAAAGAAAAGAAAAAACTTCCTTTGAAAATGCAGTGTCATTATGCGGAGTGTCGTTTGAAAATAATTTTTAAATGATGCAAAAAATGCGGGAAATTGGAGGTTTTGAATCGAAATTCATTTATTACTGGAGCGCACTTGTTAATTTTTGAACTTACTGATTTATTGAAAAAGTGAATTGAGAAATGAGGGATTTTTTTAATTTCTTGAATTTTGAAAATTAGTTATTCCACGTGGAATTTTTGAGTTTCACGTGGAAATTCGATTCGAAATGTTCGAGTTTTTGAGAAAAACAATAATCTGAATATTCAAATATTTCAAAAAATAAATGTTCAGCAATAGAGCACATTTTCAATTTTCAATGAAAAACCAACCTTTCCTCATTCAAAACCCGAACCGATAAAACTTCCCAAACTGTGTTTGAACCAAAATTTATGTCCATTATTTTTAGAGTTAGAGTCAGAGTTATCAAAAATCTAGATAGTCAGCAAAAACTACTAAACAAGAAAAAAAAGTGTAGACAGTGGGCGGGGCCAGACATGTTTGTAACACCACAATAATATTATAATCTACCAAAAATACACCGTGCATTTGTCTGTTGGTTGGTGTCTGGTAGGTGAAAAATGAGACAGTCATCAAAGATTAGTGGGTCATGTGTCTTTAAGAAACGATTTCCAGGCAAGACCAATTTAAAGGAACATGGGAATACAAATGTTAATAAGAGAAAACGGTGGACTCAAAGGAATATGAATTTTCTCCACGCGAGACCAATTTAAAGGGACATGCGTATTTTTCCTCTATTTTTACAGTGGCAACTTCACAAATCAAGTTCTCCATCAACAATCAAATCTAAATGGTGTCGAAGAAATGGACACATCAATGGTTGCTTATACAATTCCACCAGATGTTCCCACAGTTCCAGTTCCATATAAAGATGAGAAATTTTGGGCGACTATCAGTTATTATGAATTGAATACGAGGGTTGGAGAGCAGGTTAAGGTTAGTGTGAACTATGAACTACGCGGTGAAAAATCTCCCTAGACTCCGGAAACCCGACCGAATTTTCAGGTATCTTCCTCAACAATAACTATCGATGGATTCACTGATCCTTGTGATAATGGTTCAAAAATCAGTCTAGGCTTATTCTCGAATGTCAATCGAAATGCTACAATTGAAAACACTCGCCGCCACATTGGAAATGGTGTAAAATTGACATATTGTCGGAGTAATGGTGCACTTTTTGCGCAATGCGAAAGTGATTCGGCACTTTTTGTGCAATCAAGAAATTGTAATTATGCTAATGGGTAGGTGGAATGACTAAAGTATAGTTTGGGCATGACATGAAACCAGAAACTAGAGTGTAGACTAAAAGTTATGAGAAATAAAGAAGATCAAAAATTGAAAATGTTTCAAAAATTATATTTTTCAAATTCTAGATTCCATCCAACAACCGTCGTCAAAATCGCCAATAAATGTTCGCTCAAAATTTTCGACACTGAAAAATTCCGCGAACTTTTGGATGATTGTAGTCGACGTGGATTCGACGCCTCTTTTGATCTTCAAAAAATGTCATTCATTCGAATGTCATTTGTAAAAGGATGGGGAGCCGAATATCAGAGACAGGATGTGACTTCGACACCGTGTTGGATTGAGATTCATTTGCATGCACCATTGGTGGTAAGTTCAAGGGTACAACTAACTAGAGTGTAGTCTAGACTACACTTGTTGCGTTCGAAAAAAATCACATGATTGTTTTGGTAAAAAGTAACTACAGTAACAAGTCTTGCAGTTCGGAAAAACCCTAGATTACAGTACCTCTTGCAGTTTCTGAGCTACAGTACTCTTCATAGCTCGGAAAATACATTGAATCACATCTTTTTAGAGTTACCGTAATCCCTGAAGCTCGGGAAACTTAAGACTACAGTAAACCTCGAGATAAAAACCAATTTTTGAATTCAAAAAAATCGCAGCTCACGTCAGAGAACCAAACATTTGAAAAAAACTTCATTTTTATACATGAAAAATTCATCATTTCCTGCAATTAAAATTTTTTGCACTAATTAATTAATATTAATGAGACTAAATTTATCCACCTCTCTTTTTTTGCTCATTAATTATATCTGCGTCTCTCACTCTCCAATACTCTCTCACTCACTTTTTGCATCAAAAACCAAAAAAAAATGGTGTAAAATAGGGTGTTAGGTCTCGATTCTGTCTAGACAGAAAAAAGAAGGAATCTGTTTGGTTTCATCTTTTTATTATAGAAGAGCGGGTAATTATTACTCTTATTATTGACTTTTGTCTGATCAAACTATATACACAAATTTGGTGGGACTTATGGAGGAGAAAAATATGTAAGAGAGGGAATGAAGTTAGGGACTTAAATTTGAAAATTCTCCGATTCGGGTGATTTGTAAATGATTCAGCGCGCTCGCGGAGGAGCGCAATGTTCAGCTGAAAATTCAATAATTTCAATTTTCAAATCGAATATTTTTCCCACAAAAATTCTCAATTCACATTTTCCCATTGTAAATGATTTTTTAAATAAATAAATTCACAAAAAAGAAAGTCATAAACAAAATTGTCTAGACAGCCTAATTTTTTTCTTTTTTTTTTTGTAAGAAAAAAAGAGGACAAATTTTTGTAAAGGGAAAATGAGAGTTTCGGAGTTTTTTGATAAAAAATCGTATTTTTTCTTTTGAAAAAATGAAGCTTATCAATTAGTAGACCCGAAGTGAGAAAATGCGAAAAAAATTTATGGAGGAAAATTTGGGATTAATTAATTAATTTTTGAATATGCTTTGAGATTATTCTGATTTTCTAAAAAATGCTCTGAAATCCCAAAAATCAATAATTTTTGCAGTGGTTGGATCAAGTTCTGTTCACAATGACACCGTCGTCTCAAACTCGTCCAGTTTCTTCAATTTCATAACATAAATTTAATTTTTATTCAACAAAAAACACATCTTAACTTAGCTTAATTCACTTTAAATTTGAAAAAAAAATAAATGAAAAAGATTGAAAATACATGTAAAAATTAGTTCTAAAACATCATTTAATGGGAAAAATCAGGAATTTCAGCCTAAATTTAATTTGTTATTTAACAAATATAAGAAACCTTAACTCACCTTATTTTGAAAATAAAAGAAACAAAGGTGAATGAAAACCGGAAAATTCGAAAATACATGTAAAAAATAGTTCAAAGACACAACTTTAAAGGAAAACTCAGATTGTCAGTCCAAAATCTGAAAATTTTAAGCCAAAAGTTGTGCCATAATTGCGTGGCAAAGGTCGAAAAATTGGATAGTTGTGGAAGGTGGAATTTCAGGTCGATCGAATGAAGAACTTTGCGATTCGGAAGAGTTGGAGATATGCTGAAATAATCGAATTGTTCAATCAAAATTCAGTTTTCAAGCCAATTTTAAGCAAAATCCCGCAAAAAACTCACTCCAGGTGTATCCAAAAATGAGACAGATTTTGTCGGGCTGATTGATATATCTCCAAGTGAAGCTTCATCAACATTGATTCTCGGAATTTCGATGGCTGCAAAATTTATTGATATTTTTAGATTTTTGAACTATTTTCAGACAAAAATTACAGCTTTGTGAGTCAAAAACAATTTTTCTAGAGAATAATGTTTCAAAATCCAGGCACTTCCTCCCTCAAAAAACCTACAAGGCGTCACTTTTTTCGTGTTCAATTTCGGTGTCAAAATGCCTTTTGTCGGTGTCGTAGTAGGCAATGGCAAAACCGAAATCGAAGATTGTCTTGATCTACATCTGACAGGTGTATTTGTTCCAGATTCAATCGAATATTCTTCGGCTTTGAGCCACAATTTGAAATCCAAAACATATGCCAATTTTTCGCCAGTTTCATAAAGTCGTAACGCTAAAAAATGGGACTTTGTTTTCCTTATTTTTTCATGTGGATCTAGGACTCAAGAAAATCACAATATAGTAATTTTGATGCCAGAAGTTCAATTCTACATGGATTTAGCCTAAAATAATTACCTATACGAACTGGATCCGAATTCGAAGCAGTCGGTTTTCTCCGCACAATCAAATGATATATATCCAACGTTTTCCATTCCAAGTCAATTTCCTCCAATTTTTTGAACACCAAATAAATAGTTTCTTGTGGTGTCGAAGATGATCGAATTCCTAAATGCCATTGTCTTTTTCGTTGGCGACTTTGTAGAACTTCGAAAGTTTTTTCTTGTGTTGTCTTAGGAATTGATTGGGTTTCAGCGGCAACTGATTTTTTGGGCGAATTTGGATTTTGGATCGATTTTCGAGTATTTTTGTAGAAACTTTCGATCGCTTCTTTGGTTTCTGAAAAATCAGAATGAGCTAGTTTCATTAATTTTGGAGCGAAATGTTCAATTCTCCCAAAAACTTCACTAACTTTCACTATCTTTCCTCTTGTGTTCACAAACCAAATGATAAGCCATTGCAATATGATTATGATGATCACCAGATAAAAGAGCCTGGGTTACTTCTTCTTCAGGAACACCGTATTTCTGAAAACAAAAATGTCTGGAAATCACAGAAAATTAGGAGGAAAATGACTGAAAATAATGAATTTTCTGCTGAAAATCTCACCTGAACCACACAATTAACCGAATCAATATCAATAATTGTTGTTTCGCTTTCTTCTTCTGGGAACAAATAGACTGGAAGGTTCTTTTTGAAGAATTTGTGACCGCTGGAAAAAAACACGTTTTATTTGCTTTTAATTCTTGCTCAAAACTTCTTACATAATTTCTTTGATATTTGCTCTTTTCATTGTATCCACAACCAACATAGTTTTTATCAAATCAGCTGCTGCCGAATCCATATTTCTCGGAATCGAATACGATCCTTTTTTGATTTTTCGATAAAGTGTTGGTGGATCAGATTCATCAAATGGAAGAGTTCCAGAGAGCATTGCATACAAAATAACACCAGATGACCAAATATCAACTTCTGGGCCGACATAGAGTCTGAAAAGGGTTTTTGTGAGATTTTCTAGGCCCAAAAAAGGAGACAAACCTGGACAATATCAATTCAGGTGCTGCATAATTGGGTGAACCACAAGAAGTTGTGAGAAAATCTCCATCTCTCATTAAATTTGAAAGTCCAAAATCAGCAATTTTGATATTCATTTGTTCATCCAAAAGGAGGTTTTCAGGTTTCTAGAATGGAATAAAAATTGATTTTAGGCCAAACATTAAACCCACCAAATCTCTGTGAACAATCATATGATCATGACAATATTTGACACCAGCAATCAATTGTTGAAACATTTTTCTTGATTCGGGAACTGTCAAACATCCACTTTTTGTAATATAACTATATAATTCTCCACCAGTCACCAATTCCATTACCAAAAATATATCAGATGGTGAACTGATTACTTCGTATCTGGAAAGGAAAAATATTGAAACTTTATCGGGAGAAATTCAGTTTTTTTATATCAAAATAGACTTTTAGTTTTTCAAAACAAAAAAAAAGGATTTTGTGATCGAGAAATTCTAACTTGATCAGTTTTTCACACTAAACCCTATTAAATTTTTTTTCAAAAATCCCGAAAACTGACAATCGACAAATATGTGGATGTTGCAAGCTGCTCATATTCTGAATTTCTCGTTTCGCTTTCGTCGCCATACTTTCGCATCGCATCTTTTTTCGATTCACTATTTTGATAGCAACTTCGAATCCGCTTCGATCTACGGCCACTGCAAAAAAGTTCGAGATAAATTTTCAGATTTACAGCTAAATTGAGAGAGCTGAAAATATAAATGTTTGCTTTTTCAGATTTATTTCATGTCATACGGTAGAATAATTTCAAAATTTTTCAAAAATTGTATGATAAAATTTGAAATTTACATTTTTCAGACAATTTTTCCCATGAAAAAACGAACATTTTGAAAAAAATCTTACATTTAAAAAATCAACATTTACAGCTAATAAGTGTGGAAATATTTCTTAAAATTTCAAACGTTAGGCAACTTCTAAATTTTTATTAAAATATTTTTCAAACCCAAACTTACATTTAACTTTTCCAAAAGAACCATTCCCAAGTGTTTTTTTCAACGTATAATTTCCAACTTTCAAATTTGGCAAATTTGAAGCTTCTTGAGATGAAGTTGAAATTGCAGGAATTGCTGGAGCCGAACTTCGTCGAGTTAAAATCGAGTCCATTTCTGGAAAACAACTTGCATTTTTGTGGGGAATTTCATTATTATTTCAAACTAATAGTTTTAGATTTTTTCAAAAAATCTTTAATCTTGTAGATAAGGTAGCTAATTATAATTATTAGTTTCAATTGCTTTCATAGTGGCTTTTTTCAGTTTCCGGAAAGTTTAACTGTCTCAAAATTTCCAATGTGTCCCTATGATAAGAATTGTTCAAAGCGGAAGAACCTCAAAATTGTTACACATCTGTCCAACATGTTTTCTTCTTATTGAAAAACAGTCTTGGCAATAGCTATATTTTTCTCATGTTTTTTCGACAAAAATTGGATACACAGTGGTCCAGATGTTTGTTGAAAATTTCCTATTCCTGTCTGCTTCTTTCGCAACCAAAATTCAATACAAAAACTATGAAGGTCGTCGGAATTTTGAAAACAAAACGTTTTCTTTATTTCTATTCAAAAAAGAGACCACGAGTTTTGTATTTCTCAAGGTCTCGTGCTCTGTCTGGCATGGGAAAATTATCAAAAATTGGAACGACGAAAACTTTTCGAGGGACTAATTTAGAAGAAAGATAGATAAATACGAAACCTGAACCAGCATGACTAAGAAATTGACGTTTTGAGATATTCAGAATTATGGAAGAGACAACCAAAATACAGTAGACTTTCTCAGTCTCGTTGCTAAAAATCTGATCCGGCGTAACCAAGAAAAAAAACCTTATGAAAGCCTACAAAAATTGATGAAACCAGCCTGACTAAAATGCCTAATCTAGACTAACAACAAAAGCCCAATGAAGTAGACCTGATCAATTTGAATAAGGTCTGAATGAAGCCCACATTAGATCCAAAACTAACTATTGGCCGCAGCCCATTTTTTGAATGGCATCATCTCGATCAAACACAGTAGTTATGATTCTTCTCACAAAAATATAGTGCACACCAACGAATGAACCAAAGAAAAAGGAATGAATGAAAATAGCCGGCGGATGACGAGTAGACGGCAAAAAAATTGTGGGCGGTGCCAATCGGAAAAAATGTATATGAATCACTGGGGCAAGAGAGAAACGAGCAATGAGAATGGTGCAAAAAAAAGATTGGCCAAAAAATCTTGTGATTTTTGGCGATGACAAAAACAAAACCATTATGAATTGATAATCGAATCATATTAATCGTAAAAGAGGAAATAAAAAATGATATATACATTATTTTTGATGGGATGCGATGGATGAGCAATAGTTTTGTTCGAAGACATATTGACAACAAAAATTAGGAAAGAAAGTCACATGGTTAACACTATTTATTATATTGGTGTGAGTAAGTAACAATGAAGAAAAAGAATGAAGAGAATGACAAAATGGTGTATTTATAAAAAGGAAAAAAAGAAGAAGAATCACATGATTTCAAGTTTACTTTTCGAAGGAAAACTATAGTATATAAATCTCTGAGTTTGAGAAAATCAAAAATTAAAATTCGAACCAATTCAAAGATCTGAAAATTATCAGAAGATGGATGAAACTATTTATAATCAAATTTACGAACTGAAAGCGCTTTCTGATGAATCAATTGGAATATTATATATCTCCGAAAGACTACGATCTAAATTTCTGAGAAACCAAGATTGAAAATCTAATTGTTTCGTGCCAAAATTTGATCACTTTAATTATCTGTCAGAAACCACACAAAAAGCAGCAAATAAAAAGAAAAGAAAAGAAAAAAAAAACGATTTTTTGTGGCGAACACTTGCACTTTTATGAAGCTTTTTTCGTTACAAACATGAATCGCCTCTTATTTTTTTGTCATAAAGAAAAAAAGCGGTTCGGATGAATTTTTGGCATCACGCCAACCAAGCATTTTTTTGAAAAAGTGTTAGAAAAAGTTGGCAGAAGCTTCTGAACAACAAAAAATCGATAATTTTGTGTCATGAGTCATGCTGGTTTTTGTGGGAATTGTTATTTTGATCAATCAAAACATTTTTGTAAAGTTTTTAGGCTAAAATTTAGCCTAACTTTCAAAAGATCTCGAAAATGCCCATTTTCGGCTCAAAAAACAACTTGGCTCGCGTGATTTGAATTTTATTTTTTAACAAAACTTTTTTCGAACAAAAAGTTATATAAGAATAGAAAAATAGAAAAACATTGATTTTTATTTGAAAAAATTGGGCTCGAACAAAAATGATGAAAAACTTTTGTTGACAAAAAATGATGATTTTTAGACCAGAAAAGTCTAGAGAAAAGTCTTTTGATCAAAGTTTTTGTTTTGGAAATCGCCACGTGACAGTAAACTGGAAGTTTCGAATTTTCAGGAAAAATTTGAGCTACAAATTGGGATTTTTCCCGAAAAATCTGAAAAACCCATTTTTCAAAGGTTTTTCAATTAAAACCAAAACAAAATGGAAAAAACTCACATAAAATTTGAAAAATTTCAGCATTTCAGCTCACAATTTAGAAATATATAAATTCTTGAAAATGAAAAAATTTGCAACATTTGAACACGTAAAAAATACGTAAATTTTAGATTTTCAATAAAATTTGGAGCTGAAAGACCAGACTTCAAAATTTCAGTCAAATTTGATGCTGAAAATCTATTTTCTCAAATAAACTGGAAGGAATCTTCAACCAAAAAAAAAACAATAAAAAATTTAGAAAAAAAATTATTTTTTTTAATTCACAAACTCGCACAAGAAAAACTGTCATAACAATAGAAAAAATCGGAATTCGACAAGAAAAAAAGAAGAAAAAGTGAGAAAAATTAGATTTTAATTAAGTAATTAGGATGACAAAAAGATCAAATATATTTAAATTTGAAAAAAAAGGAAGGGTAATAAAAAGTGAAAAACTGAAAAAAATTATTTTTGTGACTCATGAAGAGAACGATCCAAACCGGGTGCGTTTGGATTTGGTGGAAAAACTGAATTCGGAAAATTGCTCATAATAGTTGCGTAGATCTGGAAAAATTGACAGTTTCGATTAGACTTTGAAGAAGTGTGCTCAAAAATCCGAAAACAGCGATTTACAGAAAATTTAGAACAATTTTTATAGCAAATTTTGGAGTAATGATTTTCCAGATTCAAATTTAAATTCAAAATTATCACAAAACACTAAAAATCTGGAATTTAGGCAAAAAAAGCTGTGATTTTCTCACCTCGGCGCGATATTCTGGACTTCTCGAATTGATTGCTCTGTCAAAACATCCCATAGTTAAAAATTGATTCATCGAATCCTTGAAATCTTTGCTCATAAAAACCTGAGGTATTTCATTGAAGTCTTTTCTCAATTTCGAGAACATTGTTTGTTTTCCGACTTGCGGTCCCCAAATCATTTCAGGCGGCAATATTTTCAACATTTCTTTGTATTGTACATCTTCTTTACCATCATCCCAACTCGCTTTTTCGATATCCGCTGATTTTAGGTCCATTTCACGGGAAACCTGAAAAATGTACATTTTTTGGATTATTTTGAATATAAATTTATAAGGTCATAAGCTCAAAAAGTAATTTTTCTTTGGAAAATTTTGAACAAGTTTTCTCAAAGTTTTCAAATTTTCATGAAAAATCAAATGATCTGGAACAGAAATCTGTACGGTTTCAATTGGAAAATTCATTGTTTTTTTTTCTCGAAAATTGAATTTTTTATTGAAAGCCGAGAAGTTATCGTTCGAGAAAAAAAACTTTCACAAAAATTTGAAACCTAAAAATCTTGGCAAAAAACTCACAATCTCATCCGTTTCGCTGTCAAAATACTCGAAAAATCCTCGAATTTCGGGCTCCGGTTGAAATCCGAAGATTGGTTCTTGATCTGAAAAAATTTCTAGATATTCGGGCTAAAATTTGAAAATTCAAGTTTTAAAAAATCCCAAATCAATATTTTTTCGAATTTCCTCCCCAGAAACTCACATCTATTTTCCTCAAATTTTCGCCGGATCCAAATTTTTTGCGGGATATGATATCTCCAACCGCGAGCCTGTCTGAAATTTCAGATTTTCAAAAATTCAAATTTCAAGAAAAAACTCACAATTCTCTTGCCGCATTAACTTGCCAAAGTTCTCCAGGAAAGTTGTAAAAAAGAAAAAAGATAGCATGTAAATCTAACATTTCAGGAAGATTTTTGTTCAAAGATGTGCGAATATGCGGAACTTGCGACATTTTGTAGACTTCTGGTGGTTCCAATTCTGGAATTGATTTTTCGGTGGCTCGAAGTGGAAGAAAACCAAATGGACCAGAAAATGATGGATATGATTGACTGAAAAATTGAAGTTTTGAATAATTAGCGCCGAAAATTTAATTTTTAAATTTCAAACTAAAAACTAACGCCTCAATATCTTCAATTGGAACTCCAAGAGAGCACAAATCAACGCCACAACTCAATTTTTGAATCTGTAAAAAAAAATCAATAGTTTTCAGCCAAACAATATTCAATTTTCAGCCGTCTCAAACCCACCGACTTCTCCATCTGATAAGCTCGCTTCTTGGCTCTTTCATCCGTAATTTTAGGCGGCGCTTCATCATTTCCAAACACTTTCAAAATCGGCAACATTGCTGCAATTCCAAATTGATCATCCAACATTCTCGATGAAATATTCGACATTTTTCCATCATCTTCCAATTGGATTTTTGGAACTTCTCTCTGATTTTCAGAAAAAGATTTTTGAGCGCCACGTCTCAAAAATGAGTTGGGATTTGAGCTGTGAGATTTTTTTGGAGTTGTTGACATTTCAGAATTTTCTTCTACGTCTTTTTGAGATGGCGAATATTCTGTTGAAAATCCACTGTCGAAAGTTAGCAGAAAATCTTCCTGAAATAAATTTTGTGAAAATATATTTATAAATTAATAAATCATATCGAAACTTTTAGATTTTTCTGAAAAACTATGAATAATATGTTTCTCATAAAAAATATAAAATCCCAATTTTTATGAGCGAATTTTGATGAATCACCGAAAAATAGATAAAATTTAGGAAAAACAACAATTTTTTGAAAAAGTGGAAAAATTGACATTTGTCCTTGAGAAAATGTTTTGGCATTGTTCCAAAAATAAAGAAATGAAGCTCGACAACAATTTGATTATTGGAATGATGCCAAGATTCAGGGCTAAGGCTGAGGGGAACTAAGAACTAACTGAAAATGCGGAAATTTAGAGCTACGCCTATATTTAGGAATAATATTAAACCTTAAAAGACACTTTTAAATAGAATATTCAAATACTAAACTTTGAAAATGAAATAAATCTTTTTGTTTTATTTAATGAAACAAAATAATAGATTTCTAATGAATCTATTGATTTACAACAAAAAAAGGAACAGGAGCAAAAAGTTTTTTTTTACAAAAAAAAACTCAACGAGCAAAAATCATTTTATGTGTCTGTGTATTTCAAAATTTCATGGAAATAAAAAAATGAAGAAACATCGGAATTCAGAATAGATGGTCTTGAAGCGGAATACCGTTTTGTTTTGAACTTGGAATTATCGCTTCAAGACCATTCTGCACAAAAGCCGAAATTCCTTTAAACTGCTAAAAGAGCATGAAGTTAATTTTTGGCTCAAAGCTCATCACCAAAATTTTCTCAAAAACTCACCAATGAAATCACAGAATCAGGTCTTTGCGAAGATTCCGGAGTGTTTTGCAATATTTCCCAATCAACATAGTCTTCGAAATCTTCCTGCTTTTCTTCTTGAATTTGAGTTCCAGGCAATGCCGGAAAATCCTCATTAGTTATCAGAAATCGTCGAGGCTCTGCAGTTGCTGCCATTTTCCGACTTCTTCTTGTATTATTAGTAGAATGCATACTTTTTGCACCACGTGTTCGCCAAAATTTACCACCTCGACAATTGCTTTTTGTTTGCTGCTAAAAAGACAAAGAAATTGGAAAAATAAAATACGAGTAAACCAGATGTGATTTGAGTAGGTAGTAGCGCAAAAAAAGACAAAAAAGAAGAAAAATGTGACCGAAACCCGAAAACATGCACTTCTTTTGTTTTCGTTTCTTATGTGTTGTGAAAAACTGTCGGCGCAAAAGCTTTGGTGTTATTTATAATACTAATAAATCACTTTTTGTGGCGGGATGAAGAATTTAAACAAACTTACCGAGTTTTGAAGGGTTTTCGGTTTGGTGGAATCTCGCACCATGATGGAATGAGCGTGACAACGTGATTTCTTCTTCAATTTTTGCTCTGAAATTAGTCAATATTATAATAGCTCACAAATATAGCTGACAAACGTGGGAAACGAAAACACCCAAAAAAAGAGAAAACAAAAAATTACATACCGTAATCATAGGCGCACACAATTGTTGAGTGTGGTCTCACAGCGGTGAAAATATTTGAATTTTTTATCTCAACTTCTAGAAGAATATTCTTTCCATCCAAAAACATTTTTATCAAAGTTCACTGACCCGCAAAATTTAATAACATTTTTTTATCATTTGAAGCTACTGTTGTAATACTGCTCGATATAAAAGTCCTCAATTTCAGTTAATCCTTGCCCTTTTCAAAAATGTTCCATAAAACCTACAGTATCCGGATTGCGCGTAAAATTTGTTGTTTACAGACCGGAAGTTATTGCTCATTTTTTGGGGTTTCCACATTTTTTTTTCAGCGGAAACATTTTCAAAAAGTTCAAAATGAGTAAGGGAATATTTTTCAGGATGAATCGAGCAGATCATATCCCATTCTGGACACCAGAAACCTTCCAAAACCTCGTCGATAAATTCATTATTCGAACAGTAATCACACAAAAACTTCGCGATGAGATCGCAAAAATCGACAAAAATCACATTTTCAATCGAGTCGAAGGTCGACAAATTCTGAAAGTATTGTTTGATGGAACTAATCAAGCTGGAGAAATCTACGGAACACCTGAAGAATTGATGCACAATCTTGAAGTTATTCAACATTTTCCGAATAATTCGGAATTTCTCGGATTTCCTGATGATTCAATGAATTTTCTTGCGATGATTATTGGAATGAAAGATAAAACAGGAACACAATTATTATCGAAAAATGAAACATTTCTCGCAGTTTATGATAATATTTTGCCAAACAAAAATGATAAAAATCATTGGAAACCTCATCTTATTGCACGATCTATTGGAAATAGTTTGAATCGAGCACTTAAGGGAACTTTTGAATTGACACCTTTTTTAATGTTCCAAGCTATGGCAACAATGACTATGCAAATGGGAAATCAGGTGAATTTCAGCTTTTTTTTAAAAATAAACACATTATGTTTACAGGTTGTTCCACCAAAAATCAATTTTAAAGTCAAAAGCTTAGACGATTTGTACAGTATTTTCTCTCAATTATACGATAAAGATCACGACTTGAAACTCTTAGAAGAACTCAGAGAAGCACTCGAATTGGAGGTTAAAAAGTTTCCAATTATGAAAAATCCGGAGAAATATCGAAAAATGTTCAATTCGCAATTTTATTGGAAACAGAAATTGATTGAAATTTTTGATTTGTTGGATGGACACGGAGAGGATAAGGTTATTATTATTTATAATATTTTTTCTCAAAAAATTCCATTTTCCAGAGTTGGTTCAATCAAAAAATGCCATTCGTCCGAGTTTTTTGCGACGAGAAACTTGATCCGAACAAAAAGTTTTGTATTGCAAAAGAATTGGAAAATGCGTTGGATCGTGTGATGAAACAGAAATATCAAAAGCCATTCCCAAAAGGATTGTTTTTGACGGAAAATGAAGAGGATCGAAAATTGGGAATTATTCGAGTCGTTGAATGGGAAACTGTTGAGAAAGTCTTGAAAATTGTCAAATTATCGATCAATGATTTTCCTGTAAGAGAGAGAACATTTTTGGGAATAGCAATTTTTCAAGTTTCACTCGAAATTTTTGAGAAAATTTTTCTATGAAATTTTGATCTGATTATTGTTAGAGTTGAAACAATTCTGTTTCCATTATTTTTTTATAAGATATTGATTTTTTCAGATCATCCCTTACGAATTCGAATATACGACTCGACAAAATCCAGTTCCTGTAAATTCGCCATATGGAAAATACTGTATTCTTGCGAGACACGCATTTTGCGATGTTTTCGAACAAATCGTAAATGGAGTTCAATTTTTCCAAAAATGCAACAAACAGAATACCAGAAAAGTATTCGATTTTTTCGAAAAATATCAAGATGTGTTCAGCGATTCGAGAAATTATCGATATTTTATTGAAACTTGGAAAATCGAGGAGATTATCGATTCAGCATATGAAGAACTTTTGAAATATTCCACAGAGAAAATGTATTGTTTGCAAAAGAAGCATGGTATTCCGAGAGGAGAAGTCATGAAAATACTTTTGAATTATGCTCCGAATTTCTTGGGTAAACCGACTTTAAGAAACGCATATTCTGCATTTTTACAAAACGAAAAACAATCGTATTTTGATGCACGGGATATTTTGGATGTCTATGAGAGTTCGATCAAGAACTATTTTCTTACAAACAGCCCAAAAATGTTGAAATTTCTTTCAAATCAGGGAATTGTCAAAGTTGCTTATTGTTCTGACATTTCAACTGGAGATGAGGTATTTTTGAATTTCTTAAACTATTAGCAGAAAACTGGCCAAGCCACCTTTACCTTAAAATTTTTGAAAACAAATCCACTTGCAAAAAAATTATTTCAGTCTGAAATCTGCAAATTTCAAAATTTAATTTCCAAAAAATCATAACGCTTTCTTTGTATTCAAATTTTTCGTCAAAATAAAATCAGAAGAATTTTCTGAATTTTCAGATTCCATCTTCTTCTTCATCTACCCCAGCAAATCCAGATCTGAAAAATTATGCTGAGGAATACAAAAAAGCATTCATGACAATTTTGCCCAAAATCCCATATGACAAATTTATTGCTCGAGAAACTGTTGATAAATGGATTGATGAAGAATTGGCGGGCAAAAATTTGGCTCCAACAAATTTGATTGCAATTTCAAAATTAGAAGATATTCATTCAAATGCAACATTGGTTGTTGAATATTTGGATTCGGAAATTAGAAATGGAAAAAGTTTTGTGAAAAGACGAATCGAGCCAATGAAAAATGCATCTGCTTTTTCGGATTTACTTAAAAATCATGCAGATTTGAATGATGTATTTATAAGTGCGATTCAAGTATTTACTGATGGTTTGGAAAATAAGGAAGGAATTGATGAGAAAATTAAGGATTTTGGTGAAAATCAATTAATGAACAAATTGGGAGAAGCAATCAAGGAGAAATTCGAGTAAGTTCTTTTTTCGCTAATTGTAAAGAATTTGGCTAACAAAAAATAAAAAAATTGTAAATAGAGAAAAGTAAAAATTCAGAATTTTTTGTGCATCAAAACATTTTGTTTTTGTCAGAAACTTGGATCCGGACGATGAATCCGAATCAAACACAAGAGCTCACCTTCTCCAATATTCAAAAGCTTTCCAAAAACGCGATTCGTCAAATGTTACAGCTGCTCAACTTATGGAAACTCTCAAAAATCTTTCAATTAAAAAATAACTTGTAATAATTTGTATGCTATGCTAATAAATGTATGTTTCCAAAAAAATTTGGATTCGCTAAGAATTCATGACTCAGAATTTCGGGGTGCAAATAAATTTATATTCTCAAAAAACTGCTGGGGTAGTTAAAAAATGGCACAAAATAATTACAACATGAAAAAATAATCCAATAAAAAACCAGTTAATACTTTAGGGGTAACTTATATTATACACTGTATTTCATTTCTCAATTTTTAGCCGCTTTTCCAGAAGCTGGTGGCAATTTGGCTTCCAATTTGTCCAAAATTTTGTTGGCACAGGCTGGCAAACGGGTTCCCGGTCCGAAAACCAAAGCAACTCCTGCGTCGAATAATTCTTGATAATCTTGTGGTGGAATAACACCGCCGGCGACGACGAGAATGTCACTGGAAATAGAAATTGGATTATTTTGAAGTTCGATAGATATTTCCGGACCCAAAATTCTAAGTTTTCTGCATTACAATTTCTAATGAAAATTTCTCGCGCCGAAATTCGAATTTTCAAACATGCCTTGAAAATTATCAAAAAAAACTGAATTTTCAAATTGTCAAAATCTCATTTTTCAATCCTAAAAAACTTCCAGAAAAAAGGAAGTTCTAGAATTTTTTGGAATTTCGACTCCTGATTTTAAAACCGATCACTCGCCATTTCTCCCGTTCACTCACGGTCTTCCCAATTTCTTCAATTCCTGAATCAATTGTGGAATCAACGTCAAATGTCCAGCAGCCAAACTACTTGCTCCAACCAAATGCACATCAGCATCAACCGCTTGTTGAGCAGCTTCAAGTGGTGTTTGGAATAATGGTCCAACATCAACATCAAATCCAAGATCAGCGAATCCAGTCGCAATCACTTTTGCTCCACGATCATGTCCATCTTGTCCCATTTTCGCTACCATAATTCTTGGCTGCCGTCCATCTTTTTCTGCGAAACTCTTTACTCTTTCAAGAACTTGCGAGATTTCCGATGTTTCTCCGAATTCAGATTTATAGGCTCCAGAAACCAATCGATTAACTGCAGCATGTCTTGCAAAAACACTTTCCATCGCATCAGAAATTTCTCCAACAGTACATCTAGCTCTCGATGCTTCAATCGCAAGTTCCAATAAGTTTCCTTGTCCCTTGCATGCCTCAGTCAACGCATTCAATGCATTTTGTGCTCTTTTAGCATCACGTGTTGCTCGAATATGATTAATTTTATTGATTTGTTCTTCTCTAACCTTTGCATTATCAATTTTCAATACTTCAACTCTTTGTTCTTGATCTAATCGATATTTATTGACTCCAACAATAATATCTTTTCCAGCATCAATTCTTGCTTGTTTTTTCGCCGCCGCTTCTTCAATCTTCAATTTTGTCATTCCACTTGCAACAGCTTTTGCCATTCCTCCAAGTTCATCAATTTCCTTAATAACAGCCAAAGCCTTTTCATAGATTTCATCAGTCAAAGATTCCATCATATAAGATCCACCCCAAGGATCAGCAACTTTACAAATTCCACTTTCCTCTTGAATGATAATTTGAGTATTTCTTGCAATTCTTGCGGAGAACTTTGTTGGTAAACCTAAGGCTTCATCAAAAGAATTTGTGTGAAGAGATTGTGTTCCTCCAAAAACTGAGGCCATCGCTTCAACTGTGGTTCTGATTATATTATTATAGGGATCTTGTTCGGTTAGGGACCATCCAGATGTTTGAGAATGAGTTCGGAGCATCATACTTTTGCTGCTTTTTGGTTGGAAACGTTCTTTGATGAGATTTGCCCAGAGACGACGAGCGGCGCGCATTTTTGCGATCTCCTGCAAGAAAAATGGGGTTTTCAGGTAGAGCAGATCAGAAACTGCATGTTTATAAATCTGAGAATTTTTTTGGAGCTTCCACGTGGATTTTTTGCAGAACAAAATTAACATTTTCAAGCTTCGAATAATTCATATTTTCAAGAAAAATTGCAAATTGTTGCTTTTCAAAATCTCACAATTTCCCCCCAAAAATCGCATACCATATAAAAATTCATTGAAATTCCCCAGAAGAATGACAATCTTGGTGCAAATTGATCAATAGTTAATCCAGCATCCAAACCAGTTTGACAATATTGAATACCATCAGCAATTGTAAATGCCATTTCCAAAACTGCGTCAGCTCCAGCTTCTTGCATATGATAACCAGAAATTGAAATCGAATTGAATTTCGGCATTTCTTTTGAAGTATACGCGAAAATATCACCAATAATACGCATTGAGGGTTCTGGTGGATAGATGTATGTGTTACGAACCATGAATTCTTTGAGAATATCATTTTGAATTGTTCCGGACAGAAGCTTCCGATCAACTCCCTAAAAATACCGGCGTTTCATTAAAAAATTTCCCTAAATCCTCCTCACCGATTCCTCCGCCGCTACAACATACATAGCCAAAACCGGAATAACAGCTCCATTCATAGTCATTGATACAGACATTTTCTCCAAATTGATTCCATCGAAAAGTTGTCGCATATCTTCGACTGAATCAACAGCAACACCAGCCATTCCAACATCACCAAATACTCTCGGATTGTCAGAATCATAACTGCAAAAAAACACGTTTTTAGCCCGTAAAAACCTAATTAGGTTTTCAAAAAAACCGGGAAAATAAAAGTAAAAATGCAAGTTCGCTCCATTGACAATGCCCCGCATGCACACTCTCTCAAAAACCCACACTATTTTTCTAGTTTTTTATTTCGATTTTTTTTTGGAAATTGTTGGATTCTCCCCCCAAAAATGAAATTTCCAGCCATCTCTCACCCTCTATGTGTTGCCAAATCAAAAGCAACTGATAAACCTTGTTGTCCAGCCTTAATATTTTCCTTATAGAATTTATTTGACTCTTCGACAGTCGAAAATCCAGCATATTGTCGAATTGTCCACGGTCTTTGTGTATACATTGTTGGATAAGGTCCTCGAGTGAATGGAAATTGTCCGGGTAATTCGACATTTCGTTTTTCATCGCATTCACGATCTTGTCGCAAATAAAGCGGTTTGATTGGAATTCCTTCCGGTGTATTCCAGGTTAATGTGTCGGCTTCACGGCCTTTCATCGCTTTTTTTGCCATCGCTGCCCATTTTTCGTCGATTGGAAGACGATTGTAGGTTCCGGAAGAGGATTGGCGAGCCGAACACTAGAGAAATGAAGGTGATTTTTTGAAATGAAAAAAAAATTGAAAAATTCACGTCAGAAAATTTTTGACGTAAATTAGATTTAATTTTTTTCCGAAAAATCATTTTCCACCAAAAACTCACCCTCAACAAAGCCGGTTGCAATCTCTGCAAATACATTTTTCCTGTTAGTGTTTTTTTCGATCAATGTCCCAAATCTAAAAAATGGTCAGTGATCATTTTGAAAAAAAAGATAACAAACAAAAAATTTAAAAAAATATCGGAGGACTGTTTGAAAAAGTCTAGTTTTGCTCGTAAGACTAGACTTTCTATGAAGAACAATTTTTTTCTATCAAAAATTGAATTGGAAAAATTGAGGAAAAACCATAGAAAAATTCTGAATGTAATCTATACATTATGAAAAAACTGGGAAAAAAACACAATTTTGGTGCCAAAATTTTTTTTCAACGAAAATCTGAATTTCCAGCAATTTTCACTATAAAAAATAAGGAAAATAAGTAGTTTGTGACATGATTTTCTTCAGAATAAAAAAATAGAAAAAGAAGAAATGTCCAGCGAAAAAAATTGACAAAAAATCGAGATGCGAGAGAAGAGAGAGTACAGAGAAGTAGAGATAAATAAGAGAAATGTTGTAGTTCTTTTGGACAACAACTAAACAAAGTGTGCTTTGATCAAGTGCCAAAAATTTGGAATTCGAATTTTTGCATCAAAAACTAACTACAGGTACTGTAGCTTTCGGCTCAAAGAATCAGCTGATTACTGTAATTTCTCCAGAAAAATTAGATTGGATTACTGTAGTTTTACACGCAAGAAAATAGCTGGAATTACTGCAGATATGAGGGCCAAAAGGACAAGCCCGTAAAGCATGTGGAAATGAGCCGTGTACTTCTTTCCGACAAAAAAAGTTCTACAATATATTTTCCAAAAGAATTACACAGCATTCTTAAGGAGATCAAGAAATCCTTAAAAAGAAAAAACCCCAGTATCGTGTAGTTCTCCCGGACAACCTAAAAAAACACACAAAAATCCGAACAAAACATGCAAATCCTCAAGAAAAAGTAGCAAAGAGGTCCTTTTGCCCAAACCAACTGACGCAAAACGTGCAAAAAGAGAAAAACGACGAGAGATTGTAGAAAGGAGAGACGCAGACAAGAATACAATCTAGTTTCTTTTTTTCTTCAATTTTTTGGAGGTCAAAACTTTTTATTTTTTTATTATCAAAAAAAAACTTATTAAAAATGAAAATTATTAGAAAAACACCCATAAATTTCTCTGATTTGAAGAAAAATTGAGCATTGCTCATATTAGTTGTTTTCTAAGTGACTAATTAATTAATTACTAAAATATTATGTTCTATTTTTCTCATTGATCAATTGAGAATATAAAGATGCAGGATTTTTGAGAAGATTTTGAGGAGTGTCGAATTCTGCCACGTGGCCTTGATCCAGAACGACGATTCTGAAAAATATTGAGAGGTTTTTTGGGGAAATTTCGAAAATGGGAGCCGCAATTTGGTTTAAGAAAAAGAAATTCAAATGAAAATCAAGTTCTAAAACTTGGAATAAAAAGTTCCACTTTTTTTTTCTTTTTTTTTGAGTTTCGGATTGGACTCAGTAGCTAAAAACTTGAATTTTGAGTGTTCTTTCTTGAATAAAAATTGGTGACTGAAAGCTTTGCGAAGTTTGAGAATACCAAAAAACATGTTTCAAAAAATCTTCTCTCACCGATCCGAATCCGCAATTGTATCCAATCTATGTGCAATCGAAATCTTTGTCGAATCCGGAAAATAATTTCTAACTGCTTGTTGAACAATAGAATCAGTCAAACTATCAACACTCGCTGTCGCCTCATCCAAAATCACAATTTTGGCGCCTCTCAAAATTGCTCTCGCCAAACAAACAAGTTGTCTTTCTCCTTGACTCATATTCTTTCCTCCTTCTGATATAAATCTCATTAATTTCAATTCATCAGCCGTTGCAAATTCGCTCAATTGACAAATCTCCAAACATTCCCAAATTTTCTGATCCGAAAAAACATTAAAAGGATCGAGGTTAAACCTAAGAGTCCCTGAGAATACAACAGGTTCCTGTGGGATAATAATTATATTTTTTCGGAGATCGTGTAGTCCAATATTTTCTATATTTTTTCCATCAATTTCAATCGATCCTTCGAATTTTTCAATCAATCGATAAATCGACATAGTCAACGATGATTTTCCAGAACCAGTTCTTCCGATTATTCCAATCTTTTCGCCTCCTTTAAAATCGAGATTTATTGAATCAAGAACTTTTGGCAGAGTTGGCCTATATTTCATCGAATAATTTTTGAAGGAAATTGCGCCGGTTTCAGGCCAATTTTTCAACGAATCTGAATTTTCCGATTTCCACGGGGCTTCTGGTTCAATTTTTTGATATTCGTCGATTCTTTCGACAGAAACAACATTTGATTCGAGATCGGAAGCAGTTCTGACACAGATGTTTAACACTTCGGTGATCTGGAAAAAAGGGGATCAGTCTTCTAGGCTTACATTTTCCGGCATAGGCTGTTATGAATAAATTTCTAAGTTTCTCTCAACGTTTCTATTTTAAGCTTTACAATTAACATTTTTAAACAGCAATTCAGAATTTTTTTTCAAGTTGTGTGATTTTCTTCTAAAAATGTACATCGCCTGATGAAAATCTGGATTTAAAACAATTCTAATAATATGTTCAAAACAAAATCCATTTCAAAAATGATTGAAACGTATTTTTGGGAAGGCACTGGAATTTCTAATAAACAAATTTGATATTGTGTTGGGTTACTGTAACTCGAAATAAATATAGAGAATTTCGGACTACTATAGCTCAAAATTTTATTTAATAAACTGCACTTGCACAGCTTAAGGGCGTCCGATCCGCGAAAGACCTGTAACCGACCGACAAGATTTAAAGGTGTTTTATGAGTCTTCCGTGGGTCTTTCACAGGTGGTTCACAGGTCGTTTACAGATGCTTTGTGTTTTTTCCTTGTACACGGGTCTTCTACAAGTATTTTGAAAAGTCTTCTACAGGTCTTTTGTGGGTAGTTTTTCAAGTTGAGAGAATAAATTGTGAAATGACCCGTGAATGACCTGTGAATGACCCGTAGGAAAGTTGATTCATTTTTGACCAATAACTGAAAAAATGAAAAAATCAAAAGAATAGTGGACCAGTGCGACAACTCAGAAAGTGTCCTGACAGCCGTCCGCGAGGTTGCGAGCCGTCGAAAGCTAGCAGAGGCTGTCCGCCAGCTCGCATTCTCAAAAAAGGGGAGGAGCGAGCGCATCTTCCTCGCCGCCAGCTAGCGCTAGCTAGCAGCTAGCTAGCGGACAGAAAAATTGCGACTGGAGCAGATTTGCTCGTCTATTTCCTTTTTCATTTTTTTTCGAATTTTTTGGCCTAAAATCGTTTTATGCCTTTTTCATCGAGAATTTTCACAGAAAACATGCAATCAACGTCGCAAAGTGTTGGAATGGAGACGGTGCACATTTCCAGGCACCTTCGTGACATGAAAATGTGTTTTTGGTGAGTGCAGATGATTTTTAATTCAGTAAATTGGTGTAAACCTATTTTACAGGGCTCTCGATGTTTGAAGCGATGTTTTCGACTGAAATGGCGGGATGGACGAGCAGCACAACAATATTTTTGATAAAATTTGTAAGGTAAGGTGGTTTGAATGAAAGCTTTGGTTCCTAAGTCCCAGTAGTTTTAAATTCATGCTCTAGTGTAGGAACAAATCGATTTCATGAGAAAAGAACTCATTCTATATAAACTTCGAATGGAAAATTCTATATTCATGTCTGTTAATCATATTCATCTAGAAATGTATTTGATTGTATTTTTCCATTAGTACTTGATAAATTAGAAAATCATTACTTTTAGAAAATTGATAGTGATAGGAATAAGTAGTTGCCAAGTAATTACCATGTCATTGTCAAGTCAAGCTCCTAAATCGCTTGTCAGCACTGACTCACTTTCTACGAAAACCTTGTAATTTTGGCTCGTTGTGTTTTCTAAACAATGAACGCTGCCTCAGCAGTCTGTTTTTCATTTTGCAGATAATAGGCTATATCTGAATATGTAACTTGAAACACTTCAAAAATGACTCGATTTTTTCCCATTTCCCAATGTCCTATATTTTTAAAACTAAGTTTTCAACACGATTCACAATTTCAGATTCTACAATCATCGGCAAAATCTTCGCAGCCTGGAAAACAGCACAAACACCCTCCACACTTCCACACCCACAGGATTCTGATAATTAATGTGTTTTTTATTCAATAAATTGTTTTAAAATAAGCTCTATGAATTGCGAAAACAACAGGCAAACGCTAGCTAGCAGCGAGAACTGGCGAGGTTTCGCCAGAAAAATGCGAGAAATGGACGGCCGTCTGCCGGCTCGCGTGCTAGCTGGCGAGATTTTCTCGCCGACGGCTGTCAGGACACTTTCTGAGTAAGGAAGAGTGTGTTCACTGAGACATTTTCAATGAGAGATTAATCGTTTGATAGTTTTCAACTCTGAGAAAGAACCCGTTTCCACTTTTGCTGACCGATTCTCAGAGCTGCTAAGCAGTTTTTCTAGGATAAGTTGGCTTCCAAAAATATTTATCTTTCGAAAATTCCCGATTTCCGGCTCATTATTTAGGATGTCGACGTTTTGATCAGAAATGTTCAGCGGCGTCGCAAACTCTGTATGATGTGGCTGAGTGAAATTCAAAAAAATAAAATAAAATTCACCAAAAACCTAAAAATTGAAAATCGGTCAAAACATAAGATGAATTTATAATCATTGTGTTCAGCTCGAAATTCTGCGTCGAATGGTGTTAACCATTTTCCACCAAAATGGTTTTAAAAGGTAAAAAATTAAAGGCGCATACAATTAAATGAAAAGGTCCTGCAGCGATATGTGTGTGAACTTCTCTCGGACGAAATGCACACCGCTGATTTTTTTTCTTTTTTTTCGTTTTTTTTTTGTGTTTTCCACGTTTTATCGAGAAATTAAGTGTTTGAAGCTGTGAAACATGTATAAACCATGTTGCCTACCTAGGATCAAGCAGCAAATTTCTTTAGAACTTGAAAATTTATTCATAAAACACGAATTTAGACCTGGAAATATAATTTTTCATTTTCGTTGATTTTTCAATTTTCAAATAGTAGAACGAATATATTTCGCAGTTTCACTCAATTCTAGCTTATTTTAATGAATTATTCTCGAAAGTTCCCTGTTAGAGTTGAAAATTTTAATGACATGTCGTTTCTTGATTCTTGAATTCGTCACAACTTATAATTTACTAATGTACGTAATCGTAATATAAATTTATAGACTGCCTCAAAAACAAGGATATCACCAACTGTGTTATAATGGCAAGAACAAGATGGAAAGAAACTCATCGAATCCGACATCAACAAGCTCAGAAGCATAGTTTATCCATGTCACTGATCACACGCAGGTTTGATAACTTAAATAAGAAAGTCGGATTCTAATGGTTCTTTATTTTCAGATGGAGTTCCTCAACCACCGTCAAAAGAAGACTGATTTAGTCGGAATTCAAATCAACAGAGTTTGCCCAAAAGATGGACTTTTCTTGTGAGCACATCGAGAAGCAACTTCCAGCTGACACAGTCTTCTCTCACGACGAAATGAGCGACAGATTGGTGTCACCAAGAATTGTGGATTCAAGGAATTACACCATATCGCCTTTACTATTAAATGACAAAACCTACTCCAACTGCCACCGCACCCAACTTCCCCGCAAATCAAAGAGATGCATCGGAAAGACCATGAAAAATAAGTTTTTCTTATTTTTTGTTTGATTTTTAAATAAATTTTTATTGATTATAACATTGTTCAAAAAATTGTAGTTGGTCAACCGAAAAGTAGAAAAAAGGTCTTTTACGGGTCATTCACAGGTGGGGCTACAGGTCAAAATCGACACGTCTCAGACCTGTCACAGGTGTTTTGCCCACGAGTGTTTTACGGGTCTGTCACAGGTCCGCCGCGGACCGGACGCCCTTAAGCTGTGTGATTATTTTTAATTCACGGAATTTTTCCAAAAAAAGTAATTTCATTTTGAGATAATTTTTTCGAAATTTTAATTGAGACAAAACCATCAGATTTCTTCTCAAACTGCGAAATTCAAATTTTTTGTTCAAAAATCTTCAAAGTTCTTTAAACCCTCACCGTCAATGCATAAGAAACTGACAATCCAGCCAAACCCGGTGACAATCCAAAATATTTAGTAGATAGTGTAGCAGACAGTGATGCAAATAAAACAACAGTATTTCCAACTAACTCCAGTCTAGTTCCTAACCAACGATTTGATAAATATGACAAATATCGACATTGTGCATATTTATCAATTTGTTTTGATAATTGATCAGATGTTGTTGAGATTTTATTAAATGCTCGAATTGAAGAAGAACCATGAATTGATTCAGATATTGTTGATAATATTGGAGAACGATTTACTGATTCGAGACGTTTTAATTGACGAGATGTTGGAATGAAATGAGTCTGAAATAAAGATTTGAGTGAAACTGGTTGATTTTAATAATCATGATCTTCCCAATATAACTAAAACTCACCATAACCACATAATAAATTCCAATTAAAGGCGCAGCACCAATCAAAAAAATCGGTGTCGAATAAGAAATCAAGAATAAAATCATAAACACATTCAAAATACTTTGTGTCATCATTCTTAAACTATCCTGAAGTCGATCAATAACATCTAAATCTCTTGATAATCGATTGATTATTCGACCAATTGGTGTCAAATCGAAAAATGTGATTGGTGCACGTAATAATGAATGAATAAGTGGAGCATGAAGACCGTAAGATGCGCGAAGACTTCCGATTGTAAGGCATGTGAACGTGAAAATCAGCAGAAGGACTGGAAATTAAGAAATCCCCTTTGAAACATAACAACTGGAGGACTAGGTTTTCACAAAGCAAAATCTAGTCCCTCCATTTTCAAACTCACTTTCAAATCCTCCGAAACTTGCATAAACAATGAGTCGAGTTTCAACAGACAAAGGTGGATTTTCGGCAAAAATCGATAAATTTTGTTGGGATTTTTGAATTCGCGAATTCTCGTTTGACCAATCGGATAACCATAATGAACGACCAATCTGCAATAATAAATCTAGACTTTGGCTTGAAGATTTGAGAAAACCATATTTAAGCCCCAAAAACTCACCATAACTAAAAAATGAGCAATAAAAAATGCCAAAAATCCACAAGCCGGAAACCATCCCATAATTCGAAAATAAGTTAGATAAACTGATTTCTTCACTCTTCCCAGCTCAACTTTCTCTGTATTTTTCACAATTTCTGCGTTTTTTTCGATGTGAATTTTAGATTCATTTCTGATTTCAGGCTTCGCTTCGGGTCTGATTCCCGGCTCTTCAAGCTCTTCAGGCTCCTCTTCATCTTCCAAACTCGAATTATCCGCTTCGGCCCACAATTTTCCAAACGCGCCATTCGGTAAATATGCCAAATCCTCAAATTTCCCACTTTCCACAATTTTTCCATCCTCAACCACGTAGATCAAATCCACGTGTTTAGTGTACTGTAGATTATGTGTTACCAGAATTCGAGTTGTGTTTTTTCGGCCCAAAAGGCCATTCGGCCCGATAACTTTTTCGAATAATTTTCGACCGACATGGATATCGACAGCTGATAGTGGATCATCTAATAGATAGATTTCTTTGTCTTGGAAAACGGCTCGGGCCAGCGAGATTCGGGCTTTTTGACCACCGGAGAGAGTTAGACCCTGGAAAAAATTAGATTCTCAAAACTCATCTTTCAAAAATTAGAAATGCAATTTTCACGTGAAATTCAAAATATTACGTGACCTTTTTTTTATTTTCCACATCATCAAATCCACATATTTATTTTTTTCAAACAAAAAAAAACGAAATTCCGAAAGTGCCTCATTTTTTACAGAGTGAAAATTGAAAAATGGTGAGTTCGAGAAAATTTCAGAAAAAAATGAAAGTGAAAAAATTTCCAGAATAATGCACAAAGAAAAAACGAAAAATTATCGAAAAATGTGAAAAGTTCAAGACGTAAAACGAATAAAACACAAGCCATTAGTCAACAATCGGCGAGAAGAAAAAAAGGATCACAAAAACCGGTGAGAAAATTGAAAAGTTTGACTGAAAATTTGGCTGAAAGTGAAGCATTTTCAGCCAAAATTCTGTGAATTTTGAGGATTTTGAGATTGGAGATACAGTTCACTTATTGTTCTGTATAATTTGAAACTCTAACTTCAAATTCTCTAAATTCTTTAACTTATTCCTCTATATTCAAAAATTCCAGACAAATCGAAAAACAGCTCGCGCACACAGTGTTCCAAGCACCATACGAACTGCTCAAAACAACTCGAGTCTCTCCGATGAAAAACTAAACCCAAAACAAGTGGTTCATATAAAAAGAGATGCAGATGTCGATGAAAATGCCGTGAAAACATTCATAGCAAAATTCAACAAAACAAAACCGAACGCAAATAATCCACCAACTCGTCGAAAATTATCAAATACCGATTTATTGACACTCGATATGGTCAATAAAAAAACCACCAAACTTCCAAGTAATAATAAGAAATCAACATCGCCGGGTGGAAACAAGAAACCAAGCCAAGTTCAAAGCACAACATCAGCCTCAACTAATAATCAAAAAGCTATTGTGAATTCACATTCAACTGATGAACCATCGGAGGAAAAAGATTGTGTTGATGGAAATTTTGGAGCATTTTTTGGGGCTCAAAGTATTGCTGAAGAGGATCGATATGATGATGTGCCAAGAATTGAGGATGTTGTGAAAATGCCGGAGGAAAATGTGTTTTTGGTTGAGGGAGGACAACAGACAAAATGGATGGAATATATTGAACCAACTGAGGGTGATATGGTGAGTATCGGGTGAAAAATGGAATAAATAAGGAGACAAAGATTACTGTATTTTGTTTGCACCAAAATTGCCCCGAGAAAATCTTCAAAAGTTTTGCAGACTGACGTAGAGCCTCCATTTACTGTTGGCGGAGAGCAAATCGAAATGTATCACGACAAAAAGTTCAAACTACATTGTCCTCCCGAAACCAAGTAAGTTAGCCTAGTTTTCCACCTGAATCTAACTTTTTTCATATCTTTTTTGGCACAAAAAATCACAAATTCCATCTCTCAATGTTTCTCTTTCAGACTTTTACTTGATCAATGGGAACAACGAAAATATTTGGCGAAACGCGACGACTTGTTTTTCACACCACCTTTGGTTTTCAGCAATACTATTCGGAGTTTGATTAATGTTGGATGTGAGCCTGAAACAAGACTCAAAGCCCTCAAGCCCATGTTTTTCAGCCAAAGAAACCGGAAAGGCGATAACGACAAAAAAGAAGAAAAATACGGAAAGCGATGACCAAATGTCGCCGACACAAATCGAAGAGGAAATGGAGAATGTAAAAATTGTTGGAGTGCCTGTGAAAAAGGTTTTTGTATACGAGGTATGGTTTGCTGTCTGTGTCTCTGCCCCTTATAATCTAACTCCGTCTGTCTCTAACCGTCTGAAAATATCCGAAATTTCCAGCGCTCGGATCCAATTGCTTCAGCTTCCCGAAAAATCGTGAAATCCGAAAGAGAATTCAAATCAAAAATGCCACTCGAACTAATGTATAAATATATTTAATTTTTTTGAAAATAAATTTGTTTTCCGCGTGACCTTTTTCGAGAAAAAAAAACAATCAGAGTTTAGATCTTGGTAAGCCTCTCATTTTCTAAAATTCAAAAAATGATAAAACATCTTATATTTCTATATACTATTCTTTCAATAATTGCAGCCCAGAAAAGTGAGTACAGTATCCCAGAATTCAGATAGAGAGTAGATTGCGATGCAGGAGAGAGTCAGACAGCTAGAATGAGCTTGAGAACCCAGAAATACGAAGAGACACAGACAACAGAGACGCAAAAATCTAGAGTGGCATAGAGAACACAGAAATTTCAGAGAGTTCCTAGTTAATTAATTTTCAGCGCTAAAATTACAGTAATTCCAAGGGCTGAGATTATCATGGACCGAAATTCTCGCGCACAGTAACCCAAGTCATTTTTCAGCATTAAATGAGCTCTGGGAAAATTGTAAAATATCGGTAAACAAAACGAATTCTTGTATTTCCGGAGATATTCATATTTCAATTTCAAATAATGACAAAACAAAGCATGAAAATTCGCACGAAAAAATCGAGAAAATCCAATGCACTCGGAAAAATCCAATTTGCGCAATTTCATTCGAAACCATCACATTTTCCAAAGATAGAAAGCTAAAGACATTCTCATTTGGTTGTTTTCCGTCGATTATTTTGGAATACTGTCAAAGTAGGAATGAATTAAAGGAACATCGGATTCTGTGTGGGAGCGATTTGCATGAACAATTATGGGATGTGAGAGAAAATGAGTGTAAATTGCATGATGAAATCAAGTTTTTGAAATCGACCAATATTAGTTTCAAATTAACGAAGAAAAGCGGACTTTTGATGCAATTTATGGTAAATCGGACCAGAGCGAATTGTTAGTTTTGAATTTTCTTCCAAAAAAAATTAAAATGAAATGTTCTTCTAGCTTTAGCATCCATCAAAAAAGATGAAGAAGATCAATTTCATCACGATGGAATCTTGATGATTCTAGGAGTTATCGCAATTCTCAAAATCAGTTATATGTTTTGGAAATCAAATCGAAGATTATTGAGAAGAGAGATTGCTCATGTTACAAGAATTGATATTCAACCGAAAGCTGAAACACCGCTAAAACCGCTTAAAGAATCCGAAATGATACCGAGAATATCAAAATGATAAAAGATTTTTTTTGTTGAAGTGAGTTTCGGCGTGGAATTTAGAAGAATTAAAACCTTTTTTGGGGAAATTGGTCAATCTGGAGTAGTACTGTAGTTTCAAAAATGGTAGATTAAAAAAATCCTGAGCCAAAAACTATAGTAGTCCTCAATGGAGTACTGTAGTTTTTCTAAAGTACCCGAAAAAACTCACATTTTCGCCAACAATCGTCTCATCGCCTTGTTGAAATTGCAAAAAATCAGATTTCAATTGACAAGCCTCGACAATTTGCTCATAATTCTCTTGACTTCCCATCAATTCCCCAAAAGTAATATTATTTCGAATCGACTTATTGAAAATCCACGAATGTTGGGGAACATATGCCAGACTTCCGCCAACTTTCACTTTTCCCTCCAATAAACACATTTCATCGAGAATTGCTGACAAAATACTTGATTTGCCACCGCCTACGCCGCCAACAATCGCTATTAATTGACCTGATTTGATTGTGGCAGAGAGCTGGAAAATATTTGAATTAGGGACGCACACGGAAGCTTTTGACAATCTCAGTAGCTCTATTCTAACTCACATTTTTGATCACTGCAGGCTCTTGCGCACCTTTCCAATTCAAACTCGCATTCTTAAAAACCACAGCATTTCCCAACGCAACTTGCGTATTTTTCCGCATTTCTTCCGCATTCATAAATTCCTTTAATCGAATATTTGAAACTTTTGCCTGAACAAATGAATTAATCAACATAGCGACCATTCGCATTGGTTGTCGCAATTGATTAAAAATAGTAAGCGCAACAAATGCGACACTTGGTGTTAGAGAAGTCGTGGAATCGCTTGCGAACAATACGTAACAAGTGAATGAGGCAATTGCGACGAGAAATGGCGAAGTCGCGTTGGCGACGTCGACGATTCGCGATAAAATGCACACGTTTCGCAACATTTTCACTTCTTTTGCTCGCAATTCGTTGATTTTCGTCTCAAAGGATTCTTCCCAAGCGTAAAGTTTGACAACTTTTATTCCGTTTAGCATCTGCGGGAAAATTTTAATTAGAAAATCTGGGATTTTTTAAACAAGAATCTCAAACCTCATTCGATAATTTGGTTCTCTCATCTTTGACTTTCATCTGAGCAATTTGTGATTTTTTGATAAATCTTGAAGTGAAAAAATTGAGTGGAATAAATAAAAGCATAATAACAACTCCAGCCAATGCAGCCCATCCTAATGTTATTGATAACATTATCATTGCTAAGGTTACCTGAAAATGTTGAAATTAGGATTTAAATTGGAAAATTAAATTAACTTTCAGAATCTTCAGAATCGGATTTGCATTTTTCAAATTCTAAATTTAGAGTTTTCTGAAACTCAAAAAAAAACCTGGAAATTTCGTCACGTCATAGCTTTTTACAAGCTATTTTAACAATAAAAATCCAATATTTTTCCATGAAAAAGCCACCTGAATTTCATACGTTTCAAATTTTTTTTGAAAAAAAATCGATGTTTTTTTGAGTAGTTTGACGGTAGCTTTGCAAAAAACATTGGAGAAGATTTCGAATATTTGGAAAATGTACACTTCAAGGCTTAAAAATAGCCACGTCATAACTAACCTGAAAAGGAACACTCCACATATTTTGCAAATAGACAACAGCTTGACTAATGATTTCGGTATCAACAGCTGAATGATTCAAAATTTCTCCAGCAGTTCGACCATTTCTTGCAGTTGGGCTAAGTCGCAGGATTTTTGACATTATGGCAGAATTTAAAACCATTTGATAATATAGAGATAATCGACACATCCAACCAATCTGAAATTTCAGACTATTTGGGCTTGAATCGGGCCTAACCATTCGTCTGTCTGAAAACCCTGCAAAAATACCTGAAAATTTTGCAGCAAACTTCTTGTTGTGGCTGATAAAAACATCAATGAAGCAATTGCGATTCCAAAAGATAAAGGTTGATCGTGAAAAGAAACATAATCGATTAATTGTCTGGAAACAAATTCAGACAAATTTTGAATCAAAGTTTTTGGAGTTAGACTAACTTGAGCAGAATTGGATTGAGATAATGAATAGTGTCAGCAAGGGCTCGAGCAATTGTTGCACAGAAAATCTCTTTTTTGTGAATTCGAACAAATGGCCAGACTATTGACGGAACTTTTTGGGTTTTCGAGCATTCTGAAAAGTATTTCAGAAATATTTTGATATTTTCCGCGTACTTCTCACCTTCTCTTTCATTTTTCCATTCCTCATCCCAACGTTTTTTCAAATATTCTGAATTTCCTTTTCGATTCAACGGATACAAATCTTCATTTTCAAGCGGTCTTTTTGCACCAATTCGAATCAAATAAGTGAGCCATGAGAAAAATACTCTCGATATAAATGAAGCTTTTTCTTCTGGTGATTTCGGCCTCTCGAGGATGAATTTCTCGGTTTCACGGCGTTTTGAAATTGCAAGAAGTGTTGATTCGGCCATTAGAAGTGTGAGTTCGGTTAGATCTCCAAGGTCAAATGACGATTCGAAGAACTGGAAAAATATAATGTAAGCTTACGCTTCTAAGAATTCAAAAGTTATTTTAAAATGAATAAAGTTATGACGTAGCATTATTACAAAATCTCATTCCTCGCGAAAAAAATAAAGTGCAAGAAAAGTCCAATTTTTTAAATCAAAAATCAATGTCAGTTCTTTTTTTCAACAAAAAAAAAAAACAAAATTTCTTTAATTAATTTTTCCAATTATATAATTTTCTTCATTTTTTTATATTTTTTCTTCAAAAAGCAGAAAAACATACCGTAATCAAAATCTGAACCAATTTCAAAATAGTAAGCACCAAAAACGAAATACAAAAAGACGAGTGAATTTCATGAAGTCGTTTCGAGAGCAAACAAAACCAGATACAGCAAGATGTCTGCAAAAATTGAACTGAAAACTCGGAGGACTAAGATTTGCAAGATACAAAAGCTAGTCCCCCAATTCTTTGGTTGTTTTTGAGAGCGCGAAACGAGCGCTGAAATCTCATGAGGCACTAGGATTTTCTCAATTCTCTAATCCCAACCCCCTAATTTTCAACAATAATTTTTTAATTATAGTTCTTGGGCTCTAAATTGTGATCTGCTAAAAATAGTCAGAAAATTATAGGTCTACCTAGCTATAGCTGATATTTTTCAGCCAAAAAATGAGCAGCTGCAAAAAAAGCGTGGGAAAAGTTCAGAAAAATTTTTGAACCAATAGAACGGAGGACTAGAATTTGCATGGTGTGAAACATAGTCCCCAATTCTTATTTTGCAAGATTTTGACTAGAATTTACTGTTTTTTTTCATTTTTCAATTATTTTTGGTCAAACCTATGAATTTAGAGCGGAAATCACAAAAACTCCAAATTTTATTTGAAAAAACATCGCTAAAACAAGTGTTTGAGCCAAAAAATGAGCTTCAAAATGCGTGGGAAAAAGTTCATAAATTTTCGGCAAAAAAACGCCTAATCAAATAAAAAATATGTGAAATTCGCCAATTTTTCACTGATAAGCACTTGGAGCAGCCGTTTTTATGAGTTTTTCAAATTTTTTGTCAAAAAAAAAATGGTTTTTTCGAAATACTTGGAAATTTTCCAATATAAAGTTCAATTTAACAGCTTAACACCTTTTTATTTTGAAAAAATCCCTTTTGCAAATAAAAATTTAAAGGTGGAGTCCGAGCAAAAAATAAGTTGTGCTAATTTGAAAGAGCATGTTGCAATTAGTACAATCCTCGAAGGATTTTTTCTGAGAGCTTCTCTAACATTAGAGAAACACAGCTCCAAACGGTTGGAGATATGGACTTTCAAGCCATTTTACACGGTGTTTCACTGTTTTTTCGAACTTTGTAATTTTTTAACCAATGTTTGAGAAGCTTCCAGAAAAAATCCTTCGAGGATTGTACTAATTAGAACATGCTCTTTCAAATGAGCACAACTTAATTTTTGCTCGGACTCCACCTTTAAATTAAAAAATAAATCTGTGCAAACACCGCCCCCCAAAAATTGCACCTAAATGTTGTTTTTCAAAAAAACACTTGTTTTCCAGATAACATTTCATTTTGTGTTTCGAAATTTGATACATTTCTTGTAATCTCGAAAAATAACATATAAAATTGAGAGACGCAGAGAAAATCCTATCAAATATCAAAAAAGGTGGATTTTTGAAAACTTACATAGGAAATTGCTTTGGCGAACCGGAGAAAAGGTAGAAAATGGTCGAATTTGTTGAAATCCAGAGCGCCAAACGTGGCATTTTCGACGATAAGAAGAGCTTGGAATGTCTGAAAATTCGAGGTTTTCGGCTGAAAATTCGCTGAAACTTGTCCCGCGAATTCATTAAAAATGAGGGGGACTAGTTTTTTCAAGGTGGAAATCCTAGTCCCCGAATATTTTCACATTTAAAAATTGAGTTTTCAACTCAAAATTTAAAAAACCTACCAAATGTGCCCAAAACCATTTTGGAGTTCTCAATTTCGGTTCCTTTTTCCGTATAATCCTGATATAAATCGGAATTATCAGCCAAAAAATCGCAAGCGGCAGCGAAGTTATCAAATCTCGAAAAAGCAAACAATAAGGTGGCTGTAACAAATTTATAGGTTGAAATTTTTTGGATAAAAAAAATCGAAAGTTAGACTAACTTTCAGTTTTCCTCCACCAAAACAATCAAATTGATACATTTCGAGAAAAAAAAGCAGGCGAAAAAATGGAAGTTTTTTTGATCACAAAAATTTTTGGTTTCAAAAATTATAAGTCAAAAAAGATTTGCATAAATTTGATTTAAATTTTTTTTTGAAAAATGAAAAAAGGACATTTTTATAGATAGAACAACTCCAAATATGAAACATCTTTACCAAAAAAACAAATTTCGGCTGAAAATCTAAAATTTTGGAGTTTCTAGTCTGAATTTGGCTAAAATTCCAAAATTTTCTTTTTTTCAGGTAAATAAAAATTTATATAAATAAAAACCGCCACCAAAAATACGAAAAATTAAGTATCACAGAAGAAAAAAGATCCCTAGATAATAAAATAAAAAATTTTCAGCCAAAAAAATTGGGCTGAAAATTTCAAATTATTCCTCGTCGGCAAGAAAATCATGGACCAAATTTGCGTTGGCAACTTGAGAATCCAAGAGACGTTTAGCCTACAAAATAGGGATTTTCGAGGGCTGGAATAACAAAGAAGTGAAACCACGCCCCTTTTCTGCAATCCTGGCACAGTTTTTCCCAAAATTGTCTCACCTTTTGATTGACTTCAAGAAGTGTTGGAATACAAGTCAATTTCAATTTTGGATCAGTTCTGAATGGCGAATCTGGACTTTTCCAAACTTCGCGATTTCCGACAAAAACAATAATAAAATGAACATCCAATGATTGAATTTCTTGTGAATTTATCACTTTTTCGATAATTGGATCAGCTGCAAAAAAATTACATGAGGAATAAATTACAGTCGATTCCAGCAAAATATCACTTACCAACAACACAATCTGGACACCAACTTTGTCCAGTGATCAAACTTTTCGAGCCGGTAAACAACGCGACAATTCGTTTTCCAGCTCCAATCGATTTCAAAGTTTCTTGAAATGCTTCATAACCTTGTGCAGTGTATTGTTTCAACGACATCTAGAAAATAAACGTTTAAACCCGGAGTATCGGAACAATTCCAGAATACTCGGACAAGGTTTCAAAACTATGTAAAATTCATCAAAAATCACGCGGAGCATCGTTGTGAATTCAGAAAATAATCAACTCGGCTGTAAAACCGTTCAAAAGTCATCAAATATTCTCTAAAAAATCATAAAAATCTTCATTTTCCATCAAAAAATTTATTTTAAATTAATGAATCTAGCCAATTCCGGTTTCGATTTAGCATAATCAAAAAGTGTTTGTTTAGCCGATGCTCCAATTCCAACTCTAACCGAAGTTCTTGACAACCAATGTGCACTTGATGTTATTCCATCACAAGCAGACATCATTTGACGAACTTTCCAAATTGTCATTCCGATAAAAATTGTGGTTAGAATTCCGAAAATTATCGGAATTAGTCCGATCATTGTTAAAATAAGCGTTACATTTGAGAATTCCTGAAGATTTTTTATGAAAAACACTGATTTTCAGCCAAAATTCAGCTGAAAACAAACCTCTTCACATTGCGATTTGAAATCGAGAATCATTGTATTTTTAAAGAATTTTGAAATTAAAACTGACAAAATTTCGAAATTTTTGACAGAAAAAAATCAAAAAAAAATTGGGTCACGCGGAAATTTAAAAAACTCAACAATTTATGCATTTTCCAACAAAAACAAAACAAAAAAGAGAAACTTAGCCTAATCTCTCCAAATAACATTGACTTGATCAGTTCGATATCTTTGTGTGAAAGTCGATTTTGAAATTTCAGTTTTCAGACCAGAAGCTGCAAAAAATTCAGATTTTCAAGTTCCCTCGAAATCACCTTACCTAACATCAATTCTCCAGCTCTCGCAATCATTGCTCCATTATCAATACAAAATCGTTCATCAGTTGCAAAAAGATGTGCTCCTCTTTCAGAACACATTGCTGCTGCCATTTCCTGAAAATTAAAATTGAAATTATATTTTGATTTGTATTTTTCAGGGAAAGTTCCCAAGGTGAAAATTCATGAAAAATTAAAATGTTGGTCTTAAATCTAATTTTTCGCTCCAGGATTCAAAATTCACAATTTTACCCATATCTGTTTCAAAATTTCTCCAAAATTCCGAATTTCCCGCCTAAAATTCAAAATTCCTTACCTGTAATCTCAAATTACATCCAACTCCACCAACAATCAATAATTCCTGACTTCCCGTGTGAGCCATTGCTCTTTCCGTAATCTCAATCAACATTGCAAAAACGGTTTCTTGAAGTGAAAAACACAAATCCTCTCGTGAAAATTCGCCATTTTCAATCAATTTTGGCGCATTTTTTTCGATTTGCGATAAAATTCCGGAAAGAGAAATATCCATTCCTTTTACCGCATACGGTAGATCAAACAGTTTTTGACCTGAAAATTAAATTTTATTTTTCTTTAATTTCATTAAAACGTGACCCATTTTTTTCCCAAAAAAAAGATTCCGTGAAAAATACCACGAAAAATTCGGCCATTTTTAATTTTTCTAAAATTCGAAACAAAACATGACAAAGTATCTATCTTTTTTCCAAATTTCTCTTCTTTTCGTCCCAATTTTCGGGGAACTTTGTGTGTTATACTTGTTGATGCCAAAAATCTACCGTAGTTTTTTTTTACAGTATACTTGGATAGACTTATAGAAACATGTAAAATTCCTCAAGAATTTCAAAACACATGTATTCAAGGTGATATTGAGATTTTGATGTATGAAGAAGAATCATTGGCAGGAGGTGAGTTTTTTTTCAGGAAAAACCTGGAATTTCAGCCAAAATTGAACAAAAAATGAATATTTTTAGTCGAAAATCAATTTTCGTAGCTTAAAATCCCCTATTTTCAGCAAGTTATCCTTCTCCTCAAATTTTTAATTACATTCACCAAAACCAAAAATCGTCCAAATTATTTCTCAAAAAATGCACAACTCAAAAACCAATTTGTTGTGTTGCTTATGATCAATTAAAAAGATCGGAAAATCGAACAACAGTCATCAAATTTGGATGTTGTGGTTCGCATGTCAAAAAGTATTGTGGAGAAAGTGAAAAATTGAAAAAGGAAAATTTGAAGGATTGGAATTCGAATCATGTTAGATGTGAAAGCAATGCAAAAACCCAGATTTTTATGGTGAGTTTGAGTTTCAGGAGATTTCTGGAAAATTGTAAATTTTGACAAGGTTTTCAATATTTTTAGGTTTGAATTCGATAAATTTTCATTAATTTCGAGTCAATTTTAAACGAAATGTTTCAATTTCATCCATTTTTCCACCAAAATCCAATTATTTCCCTCAATTTTCAGGACTCAGATTCTTGCCAGCTACACAATGATACACAATATTTGCTCGAGGCAAAATTGAATTTTCCACTATTTCCCTTTAATAATAACACTCAAGAGATTCCGTTTTATCATGTTGATCAGCAATTTGTTACTGATAGCTATAATAATGATAATGAAGGTGAGATTTTGAAGTTTTTTTTGGAGCTCATACTTTTTTCAGGATCAAAAAAATTGGAAACACAAGATCTGAATCAAATTTCGGATGGAATGTTGTCATTTGTTGGATTTTTCGCAATTCTCAAACTTTTGTACATGTTTTATCGACAGAATAAGAGACTATTGAGAAAAGAGGTGATTTACAGACAATTTTCAGCAAAGTTTAAAATGAAATATATTTTCAGCGTGCTCGAATTTCTCAACTTCAAGCTGAAAAAATGTCACCACACAAACCAACGGCTATTATTAGAAAGGAAATTGCACAAGCAACTACTGAAACTACACTTAGATTTTGAGCATTTTTTGGGGAAGAATGGGAAATGAATATGTTTTTATAGACAAAATTTCGAATTTTTTGTGTGAAACAGTATTGAATCTTTAGGTTTGGAATTAACGGAAAAATAACATTTTTGAAAAAATTTGTTGAAAATATCATATTTTTTCGAAACGTAAAAAATCCGGGAAGTTTTTTGTAGCAAATTTTTTTCTGGAATAATTTCTGAGTATCGCTAAATTTTCGGAACTTTGAATTTTGCTGCCCAAAAACTCGCTCACCATTTTTGGCCAATTGTTCAATGTTATATCCAGGACTCGGATTATTATCCAATTTCAAAACTCGTGCGAATCGATCCAAACAATTACCAACAGCAATATCAATTGTTTCACCAAAAATGCGATATTTTCGATTTGAATATGAGATTACTTGAGTATTTCCGCCACTGACATATAAAACTACGGGATTATCAGCGCCAGTTATCAGGCGGCCCATTTCGATATGACCAACACAATGATTGACTGGAATTAGAGGAATTGACCAAGCCTGGAAACAAAACACTTGGTGAAATTGAAAGCTTTTCCCATACCTGACACAATGTTCTCGCAACAATAGCTCCAATTTGTAATGGTGCTCCCATTCCAGGTCCTTTTGTATATGCAATTCCATCAATTTCTTTTGCCGGATTCGTGATTTTTGCTTGAATAATTGCTTCCTGAACTAATCTCAATATTTGTTGTTTGTGATGTTGAGCAGTTTCAGTTGGACGAAATCCTTCTCCAGGTGGAGCATGAAATGTGGAACGAGGATTTGAAAGAACTTCGCCATTTCGAATTATGCCAACCTGAAGAAAATGGGGATTTCTGCATTTCAAACAAAACTTGTTTGATTTAGGAAAATTGGACGAACTATCAAATGTTTGAGAAATGCCTAAAAGCCCATGAAAAACCCAGATTTTCAACGGAATCTATCAAAAACTCTACAATTTGGCCAGTTCTTATGAGAAATTTCAAATTTCCTCATTTTTTTCGTTGTTTTAATGTTCAAACTCACGCCAATTTTATTCGCAGATCCTTCGATTCCCAAAACACAAACCATTTTCAAATGATCTTCTTCTTTTCAATCACACTTTGTCCCCACTGAAAAAAGTATTAATTTTCCATCTCAATTTCATGGGGTGATTCAAATAGTAACATTTTTTGCCTTGATAGATTTTTATTGTATTTTTTTTTCATTTTTTGTGTTGGAAAAAAATAAGAAAGAAAATAGATTTTTTAGCTGAATCAAAATTTTTGTCAAAAATAGTTTTTTATCAATTTATTTTCGAATCACCCCATTGCCCAAAAAATCTTACCTTGATCAAAATCTCCGCTCTTTTTTCAGTAGCTTCCAAATTCTTCTCAAATTCCTCTCGAATTCTGCGTCTCACAAAAAACGCGTCTGAAAATTGCAGATTCTTGGAGTATTTCAGCAAATTCCTGTAGAGTTTCAGAGCCTCCAAATTTCTGCTCATAAATCCTAAAACAACTGGAATTTTCTAGAGAAAAATTCCAACGAAAATCAATAATTTTCCAGGTAAAAAACCGGCAAAGACATGAAAAAAACAATGAAAAAATCGATAATTTATCGGATTTCGTAGGGATGTTACTGTAATCAAATAAGACACATGAATACTTTAAAGGGAGGAGGACAACTTGGAAAATTCAAAATTTTGTTTTAAAAAAATCCCAATTTTTACCAGTCTAATTCAATTTTTGGGCCGTTTTTGGCCCGATTTTCGGGCTTCTTCTAGATTATATTATGAGACAAAATTCTGGGGACAAAAAACCGGAAAATTCAAATAATTTGGGTCTGTATGTTTAAGGTCTATCACAGTAAAATAAGGGGGGCGAATAAATTAGAAATACAATTATGTGCAAATTTTTGGGAATGAAACAAAAAATGTTTTGTGCAAAATTTAAATTTTGAAAAAAAAATGAAAAAGGAGAAGTAGACGATATGTAGAAATGAGCCAGGAGCATTTTTCAGACGCTTTCTCTGGAAACAAATGAATTGTGTTTGAGTTTTTTACAGGGCTTCCAGCCCTAAAAATTGGGCCGTTTTCTTTCAAAAATTTTCAAAGTAAATCAACATTTTTGCTGAATTTTCGGATGTTAAAAATAGTAAGTAACTAAAGAATCATTTTTGTGAAATTCTGTTGAAAATATGAAAAAATTTTGAAACGTAAGAAATCTTTTTTTTAATTTTTTCTATCAAAAAATCTCAAATTCAATAAGTCAGAATTTTAGTTTTTCTTCTCAAAAATAAAAACAACATTTTCTCCAAAAATAACTTACAATGGTCCAATAACATGACTTGCTGGTGTCATCCAATAATTAAACGATTTATATCCGGCGAGTACTGTAACAAAGTACAGAAGAACCCAGGCTGGATAGATCAAAACACGTGAGAGGCCCTGCAAAAATAAGAGAGTTTCATGTGAAAATTGTGATTTTTGATGAAAACTTCAAAAATTTTCAGATAAAAACTCACCGATTGTTTGGTTAAAAGTGTGAACAAAACTGAGAAAATGGCCAAAACTGCGGCTAGAACAAAAAATAATATTGATCGACGGCGAGCAAATGGACCAACTGCCGAACTGCAAAAAAAGGGATTTATGCGAAATGGTTTTTTTTTCGGTAAAAATCTGAAACTTTTTCGACTCATTTTGAAGTTCTTGAAATTTTTCTACGCCAATTTTCCAAATTCCCCTCTCCTCTCAAAATACTCACTGTTTTCTACAATGCGGACAAGTTGCCAAAGAGTTAGTCAAAGTGTTGAAAAGAAAAATCTCATTACAGTGGGCGCAGGAAACACGACAACTTCCAGTTGGAGCACGAATTGCACTAGCTGGATCACGTTGACCGGCAGTATCTGAAAACATGGGGTTTTAGGCTCAAAATATTCAAAAAATACTAAATTTAAATACCCCAAAACTCACCCAAAGTGATAACCCGTCTGCAATTATTCCTGGGACACGCAATTCTCGTCGACGATGCTTTACAAATCAATAAACAATTGCAGGGACATCTCACATATTTTTTTCCAGGTGGAGCTGGTCGAATTGGTGTCGCTTCATCACAATTATGACATTTTACAACATGTTGTGTATTTCGGCCTTCTAATTGAACTGAAGCATCACAAACACGGCATGTTACTGTTGCACCAGTTGGTCGGTGGGCTCGTTGAGCTGCTTGTGAACCATCGCCATATTCGGTGATGTATTCGGATTCACCTGCATCGTCAGTGTAATATGAGAGATTACTGAAAAATAGTGAGATTTGGAGGGATACAACTTTTTCTAGATTTTATCAATTAAAAAACTTACCTATCTTGTGGCGAATCATTAATTAGTGGAACAACCTCCTCCGAGCTCATTTCTGCAAAAAAATTAGTTTTTCTCTCAAAAACTCGAAAAATTACGCAACACTTTTTCGTTTCAAAAGTTATAAACACTCAAATTTACAATAAACAAAGCAAAAATATTTAGTTTCAAACCAGAAAATCAATAAGTTTTCTCTGGGATATAGATCGATACAATTTATGAGTCATTTTTAATGTTATTTGTTTTTATGGTGAAGAAAATTGCCTTTTCCCAGAAGAAAACGAACAAATTGATGAAAGAAAATGAAAAGTTGTGGAAAAAAAAGAAACTTTGTATTAATTTGCTGATAGCACAACTCTGATAAGAATATTTGTACGTTATTTTATCATAAAATGTTGATATTGCCATGGGATTTCGTGGAAATCTACATTTTCGAAGAGGAAAATAAAAATTGGCGGGAAAAATTTAGCAGATGTTTTTGGTGAAATTTTTCACTGAAAACTATGATTTTTCGAAATTTTCTTGCTGAAACTGACGGGAATTTCGATATCCACATTAAAAAACAAGAAAATCTCTAATCCACTTCACAATTCGTCACCAAAACAACAGAAAAACAAGAAAACAAAAGCGAAAATTTTGAAAAACGTGACAGGAGTACGGTCATTTTCGTTTCGTTCCTTTGTGCGTCAAATTGTGTGTTTTGACCGTTCAAAAATGCAGACTCTCATTTTTACTTTTTTTTTCTCGCGGGTTTTCAAGTTTTGAAGGTCTTAAATTTGGGATTTTCGGGTTTTCAAGGTTGTAGAATCGTTTGAGAATATTGAAAACATTGAAAACTGCGTGTGAAATGTTGAAATTTTGCAGGAAACTTCGAATTTGGGACTCTGCCGAGCAAAAATGCAGATTTTCAATTATCTTTGCAGAAATGTTCCCGGCTCATTGAGTAAGTTTTTTTAATTATTTTTATGAGGAGATTTTCGGGAGATTGAAAGTAAAGGTTACTAGTAATTTTGTTTCACAGAATCTAGAAAAGGTTTTTCTGACAAAGTTTTTGTAAAATTCGATAATTCGGGAAAAGTCACCCCAAAATAATAATTGCTCGTGGTTTTCTACATAGAAAGACATGAACCAAGGTTGATTTTTATCTCCTGATATAATCTGGGAATTCCTGAAAAATCCGTCTTTATCGAGCAGTATTTCGAATAATTGCATCATTTTTCAGAAACTCTTTCATTATGCGAGAGACAAATGCAACAAGTTGCTTTGCAACAATCGAGACATCTCGCAGTACCAGGAGGAAAAGCAGTTTTCAAAAGAGATAAACCACATTTGAACGTCGGAACAATTGGGCACGTCGATCACGGAAAAACAACCCTAACTTCAGCTATCACAAAAGTCCTCTCAGCTACAAAAGGAGCTAAATATCGTAAATACGAAGATATCGATAATGCACCAGAAGAAAAAACTAGAGGAATTACAATTAACGCTTTCCACTTGGAATATGAAACTGCTACCAGACATTATGCTCATATCGATTGTCCAGGACACGCTGATTATATTAAAAATATGATCACCGGAGCTGCGCAAATGGAAGGAGCAATTCTTGTTGTTGCTGCAAATGATGGACCAATGCCACAAACTAAAGAACATTTATTGTTGGCTAAACAAGTCGGTGTTCCTCCAGATAATATTGTTGTTTTTATGAACAAGGCTGATGAAGCGACTGATGTTGAAACTCGTGAATTGCTTGAGATGGATGTTAGAGAACTTTTGAATTCTTTCGGATATCCAGGAGACACTTGTCCAGTTATTTTCGGATCAGCTTTATGCGCCTTGGAAGATAAACAACCAGAAATTGGAGTTGAAGCCATTAAACAACTTTTAGATGTCTTGGACAATAAATTCGTTTTGCCAGAAAGAAAAACTAATGAAGAAGCAATGTTTGCCGCAGAGCATGTTTACTCGATAGTTGGAAGAGGAACAGTTATCACTGGAAAATTGGAACGAGGAGTTTTGAAGAGAGGAGATAAGATTGAAGTTATTGGAGCTACTAAAGACGGAAAACCAGTTGAATCAACAATTTCTGGATTGGAATCTTTCAGAAAAACAGTTGATCGAGCTGAACCAGGAGATCAATTAGGTGTTTTGCTTAGAGGACTTGGACCAAAAGATGTGAAAAGAGGATGTGTTTTATTGCCAAAAGGACATAAACACGTTGCGACTGATGCTGTTAAAGCTCAACTTTATGTTTTGAAAGAGAGCGAAGAGGGTGGAAAAACACCAATTGCCAACTATTTCAGTGAACATGTATTCTCTTTGACTTGGGATTCAGGAGCGCTTGTTAAAATTGTTGGAAAAGATTTCATTATGCCAGGAGAATCGGCTGAGTTAGTTGGATTTATTTTGAGAAATAAATCTAAATTTTAATTTGAAATTTTTTCAGAGTTGAATTGCAATTGAATCAAAGAATGTTCATCGAACCACAACAACGATTCACGATTAGAAAAGGATCAAAAACTATTGGAACTGGAGTTTTCACCGAATTGTTGAAGCCATTGAGCGATCAAGAAAAGGTTGGAGCTTGTTGGAATTTTGAAATCGGCAATAATCTGAATAATCCGAGTTATAGAACTATAAAATCTATCAAAACTTTCGAAAAAAGTTGATCGATTTTGGAGCTTTATAGTTTAGTTAAAGGATGTTTCAGCCGTTTGCGAGAAATCTCTTTTCAAAACTGAATAAATTACAAATTTTCCATTTTTCAGGATCCAAAATCTCGCAAGAAGTTGATGAAAGCTGAAATGGAACGTTTGGGCTTCAATCCATACGGAGAATTGGCTGAAAAACGTCTGAAACCGGATTTCTCGAACTCACCAAAAGACAACCCGGCTGCTAAAGCTTTCGAAGAGAAACAATAATTCACTCCCCCTTCATATATTTAGTTAGTTTTTTTTTCGTTTTCCTCATTTTTTTAGAGTTTAGTGTGTATATTTATATGTTATTCTGTTTCAAATGCTTCCTGAAAATCTCGAAATTCATTGTTGATTTTGTTTTAATTATTCTCTCCCCGAAAATATGAAAAAATTAGAAAAAAGCGAAGATATTGGTTTTTTCAGTGAAAATTTAGGATTTCTGAAGGTTTTTGTGGAAAAGCTTCGATGTATTCTCAATTGAGCGGAATTTGCATTTTTTTAACTCACTCTTGAATTTCATCTCCAAAAATCAACAGCCTTCCTTGTAGTTAAAAATAAAAATCTAGAAATGCGTCAAAACATTTATTTTTTCTCACTTTTTATCAAACGTGTTCCAATTCCACGTCACAATTTTCCAACCATGCCACGTCACTCAAAATCAGATAAGAAATGCTATAAAAGAAGCTCACAGAGGCCTTGAAATCCATTGTAGATTCTAAATCCTACACAAATCCAACACAAAACATGTCTTTGACTGCCGATCCACCAGCATGCACAGTTCCAGCCGCCGGAGGCTCGTCCACTCACAAGTTGGTCAATGCTGGAGCCGATAAACTTATCTTCAAGGTTGGTGAGGGCTCGGGGACTTTTCAGTGAATTTTTGAGCTGAAATTCCGGACTTTCAACCCAAAAAACTGAAAATTTCTAGATCAAATCGTCGAACAATGCTGAATACCGTATCACTCCAGTCTTCGGATTCGTCGATCCATCTGGCTCAAAAGACATTGTCATCACCCGTACCGCCGGTGCACCAAAAGAGGACAAATTGGTTGTTCATTTTGCTCCAGCTCCAGCCGATGCCACTGATGCTCAAGCTGCTTTTGCATCAGTTCAACCAGCCGGAACTGTCACTATTCCAATGTCGGCAACTGCTTAGATTGAGATAGATCTATTGTTTGTATGTTTGTCGGAACTATAAACACTTTTTCTAACTCTGATTTTATGATTTTTGAAGGGGCTTGCGGTCGTTTTGAGACCAATTAAGTTACCCATCGAATTTTTTGATAGTCCAATTCCTTTTTTCTGCCTTTAAAATAGGTTAGCTAAAGAAATCGGAAATTTGGAGTAACTCCGAATGGTTCCGTAAAAGTCACCTTGTGGCTCAAAATTGATATTTATCAATCTATTTTCAGAAATATAACAAGTATTAATTTCACTGAAATCTGAAACTTTTGAAAAATGTTTATTTCCCCAAAAACTTTGCTTCATATCAGTTGAGAATGTTTATAATTCAACCGAGGCTTGCGATTTCACTTTTTATTTTTCTAGTTTCTCTTGTTGTTTTCGTTGTGGCTGCATTAAAAAGGGGAGGAGCAGAAGGAATTGAGCATTCAGGAGTTGGAGCATCTCATGGTCACCATAAACATCATGTTTCGAATACTGGAAATCTTTTACGTAAGTTTTTCAGAACTTTTGTTTTATTTTTGGTTTTTTCCGAAAAGTAAATGCATTTTCAATCGAAAAATAATGATCTGAAGGGTCCCTCTAAATTATGTCTGGAAAATTATTCCAAAGATCTTACTTGTCCAAATTGTAGTTATGACGTGGAAGAATTTGACAGTTCAAATATTAGTTAGGAAAGTCTCTCCTTCAAAGCCTTCAATTCCCCAGAAGAGCAAAACTTGAAACAAAAAATATTTTTATTTCAGGACTAATTGCTGGTTCACATCGAAGAAGTAAGTTACTCGAATTTTTTTCAAGTTTTTAGATTTCTCTTGAAGTTCTGACAATTTTGAGTCCCAAATTTTAACATGTTTGAATTCTCCGATTTCTAGAGAATTCTTAACAAAAAAGTAATTTTCAGATCGTGGGAATAAATATGGGGCAGCAATCCGAGCTGGAGCACATTTAGTACACACTATTTTTGGAAGTCAGTTTTTTTTGTCCAATTTTTGAACACAATCCGAATTTTTTTTTCAGATGGCTCCAAAAAACCCACAAACTCACATCCAAAAAGTAGGTTATTTGAAAAAATTTCAAAAGTTTTCAGATTTTTGTGAGCTTCTGAATATTTTAAGCCTAAACACAGGCATGCTTTGACTCAATTTTCTCCAAATTTCAGATAGGTTTCGAATTTGAGATCCATATTTTTCTTAAATTTCTAAAAAAAAATTGTTTGTCTTACAATTAATTTTGTCTCTTTTCAGGCGGTTATAAACATTCTCACAGGCATTCCTCAGTTCAACATCAACATCAACATCATTCGTCTCACAAAAAATCTGGAAAATAAAATTTGATTTTTTTTGTAATAAATTTTGGTGAACTGTAAATTTTGCGGTTATTTTGAGACCAAGTATACTGTAGATTTTTCAGTTTCGATTACTGTATTGACTAGAAAATGTCATGAAAATCCTGACTGCTTGGGTTTCGGTTACTGTAGGATTTTAGTTAACAATTTGAGTTACCATAGAGAATTGTCTTGTAATTTGGGTTACTGTATATTCTCGATTTGCAGTTTAGGTTACTGTAGAGTAAATATAGATTTCACACTTTTTCTTTATTTGAAATTTATAAAAAGTTCAAATTCAAATTTATTTTTTTGCAATATTGCAAAGAATTTTGACCTTTTTTTGAAAAACAGGAAGAAATTATTTTTGTTTTCAAAAATAAATATAAGCTCAGAGAAACAAGCTGGAGAACCGGCGGAGAAAACGACATGTCGGCGAACTCTCGGACAACCGGCGGACAAAAGTTTCGGCGAAATAGTGTAGGTCAGACACTCCGCCGGTTGTCCGAGAGTTCGCCGACATGTCGTTTTCTCCGCCGGTTCTCCAGCCTGTTTCTCTGAGAAGGTTGTTTTTGAATGTAATGAAATCAATTTCACATTTCAGAAGTGTAGAACAAAAAACTGCAAAATTATCTACAGTACCCCAAACTGCAAATATAATATATTTGCAACGTTTCTACAGTAACCCTATCATGTTTGATATCAAAATGACGAGAATTTGCAGTCTGATTACTGTACTTCAACAAAATTCAAAGATCTTCATTTTTCAATCGAGTTTCTCATTTCTAAACCAAATTTTCTCGACCAAAAACGTCAAAAAAGTGCAAAAAGCGAAAAAAAGTTGAAAGAGCACCAAAAAATAGCCAAATGTGAATCGACCAAGATTCGGGTAATTTCACAATTTTTCTTGATGGATCATGATAGCATGTTCGATTTTTCTCGTGTTCGTTTACACAGACTCCTGGATTTAGATGATCTTTGTCGCAATCTCTGCAAAAAAAGTGGGAGGAGATTTGTGGATTGGAATATTGGAATCGGCATGAAATTTGGAGTTTTTTGAGATGAAGCAAACCTTCTTGCTCAGGCTCTTTAGAATTTCAGAAAAAATAACAATTTACAATTTTTGAGTCTAATTCTAGACTCAAAATGCTCCAAATTTCAAATATCTCTTTTCAAAATTCAATTTCAGATTATGCACTCACTCAGTCGCTGCACATCTTTGATTACTAATAATCACAGGCTGTCCGAAAAAATCATATTCTCCCAAATGTCCCACAAATCCAGCCAAACTACAAAATTCGCCTCCAGAAATATAGTCCAAAGCCACGTGTTTGTCACATTTTTGAGTTGTCAAATATGTCGCGCGAGTTATATATTTGCCTAATCTTTTGATTGCTGGAAATATTTGAAATTTTCCGAGTCTACTTGAAATTTGGAGCATTTTGAGCATAAACCCAAATGTATTTAGTCTCAAAATGATCCAAATTTCAGTCAGATTTTGATATCATCTCACCAATCGGACAACAAGTCACATTATTTATACATTCATAGTTTTTTGGGCACAAATTCTCATTTTTTCCATCACAGGCTCGAAATTTTATTTTGATACTGCAAGTGGCGACTGCAAAATTAATTTTAGGTTAGATTCTGACATTTTCAGCTCAAAAAGTTGATTACCATCTAGATTTGCTCCAAAATCGATTATTATTAAAAGAACACAAAAAATTAGAAGGCTTTTCATTTTTTCAAAAATCTCAAAATGGCTTATTTTTCTGGGTTGTTCGGATTTTCACGTGAAAAATTGTTTTTTTTTTCAACATTTCCCCGGTTATTTTTCAAACCAACATTTCCTTATTTGCACTAAATTTGTTTGTTTATCTGCATTCCAAAATGTTTTTTTCGCTTCAAAACAAGAATGATTCATAAGAAAAAAAAATTCAAATAACAAAAGTGTGTTCGTGACGAGATATCTTATCAATACGTGTGCGCCTTTGAAAAACTACTGTATTTTCGTTCAATTTTTGTCAAGTTTTTTTTTCGGCTTTTTGCAGAATCCCCCGCGCGGTCGCTAATACGCCATAAAAGGGATTTATGCTAACTCAAACAAGTCTCCCCCATGTAGCCAAGCAACTGCGCCCCATAGCTAATCCTTCTGTTCCTGTTGCTATGTCCGTTTTTCGCAGAAAATAGGGTAACTGGATATTTTTTGGTTGACCACAAAGTATTTCGCAATTCTTATTGATTTTTTGCCTCACAGACATGTGTTAGTTAGGCGAACTTTGTGTGCCTTTTTTATTTGAACATTAATGTTTTCGTTATCATTTGGGAGGAAAAAAGATTTTTTTGCAGATTGGAAAAACCGATGATAGTGTTCAGAGAAAAATTGTGAGTTTTTTTATTTAAAAATTTTTTTTGCGAAAAACTAGATAGAAATCTCATTTTTAATACACATGTACTTACACGTTTACTTACAATTTTAATACACGTTTACTTGCTAACTGAACGTTTTTATCGGGAAAATGAAATTGATAAAAAAAATAAGCTCAAGAGTAATTTTTTGAAAGGGGAGGAGAAAAATATTGCAATCAATAAATTGAACAACTAATAATATGAATCGAAAAAAAATAATATAAATTTAAATATACAAACACAAAAAAATCATTCCGTTCAAAATTTCATATTTTCATCGCTTCCGATGCAAAATTATAATAAATTCAAAAATAATCTATACACTATAGTTCTAAGAATATGCTGTTTTCTAAAAATCAAGCTTCCAAAGCGCAAAAATTCGGACGAGATTCAAAATTCCCAGGATTCGGGTAAAAAGTATCTCCAAATGTTTTCAAAATTTCCAAAATTTTACAGATAAAAGTTTGATCTCAAACAAAAATCACCCAAAAAATCACAAAAAAATGCATATACTTCGCCAATTTTGGCTGCTGGTACAGAAGGATTTAATATTATTGAGAAGGAATAAATTATGGACATTTTTCGAGGTTATCATACCGTGTTTGCTCATTTTTCCCATTGTTTATATGGTGGTGAAGGTAAGTATTTTTTGGGGAAAAAATTGAAAAATTAAAACTCGAATGCGGTGTCCAAAGTAAAAAATATAACAAAAATGCTAAAATATATCGGTTAAAGTCTGCGTCTCTCGAATATACACACTATTTCTCTGTTCTGTTTTTCGAGTATAAGGCGAGCTTTGGACGATATATTCTCGCATTTTTTGCTATATTTGTTACTTTGGACATCGCAGAAGGGGTTCCATAAACGTGTCAGTATAATGTTCTGCTGACGTATTCTCGGTAGCTTGTGGAAATTTTGCGATTTTTGGAAACCAAAGCTTTTAAAAATGCGTAAGAAAAAAATCGATTGATCAAAGTTTCCGGTGCTGACTCACAATCAGAACTCTAAATTTTGGCGCCATTTTATTACTTAATAATGTCTGCATCTAACTCATATTGAAGCAATTCCTCAGTTTACATATTTGTTCAGTTTGTACTAATTTCTGATTCTTTAAGATAAGAAGATCCCGTGCACTTAACTAGACTAATATAATATTTAGTAAAAAAAATTGATGGGAAACTTTTCGATAAGAAATTTTTCATCGACTTTTCATATTTTTTATCAGGAAAAAATTGGTGATTTCATTTTTTTGCATAAGAGAGTATGAAAAAATTCCGAACTTCGGAGGTCAAAATTGATAAAAAGTGTATAGCAAGTTCATAAAAACTTATTTTTTTATAAAAAAAAATTAAAGATTTTTTGCTGAAAGATAAAAAAATTTGCATAAACTACAAAAAAACAACCTTATCTTATCAAAAAAAGCTTCCTGTTTTTAAAAATAGGTCGAAATGCTTTGGAACATTGCCAAGTGTTCATAATTTGAAAACATAACAATGTAAGCATGTTTGGACTCTAAACATTTGGAAAAATTCCATTTAAATTTTGGAATTTTGGTCCCAGAACTTAGGCATGTTCAGTTTCAAAAATGCTCAAAATTCCAGCCAAAATTCAAATTTTCCAGAATGCATCTTCGAATCGAACACCGGAAAAATCATTCAGACCATTTCAATTGAATGGAACAATTGAGGATATATTTGCAAGTATTCCTCAAATCAGCCCGATTTATAAAAATTGGTGTAATCGACAGGATATTCATTTTGGATATGTGTAAGGGATTTTTGAGCTGGATTTTGAAATATTTCAAAAATTTCGATTTTAAAGCCAAAGTTTTAGAAAAAATTAATTTTTTCACGTGACCAAGACGCAAGAAATATTCCACGTTTTTTAAAAAATATTTTTCAAAAATTCTTTATTTTTGGAATTTTGAATTATAGAAATGACAGAAAAATAAATATGACTCTCAAGGTGAGTTTTCATCAAAAAATTCAAAAACTCAAACTCAGTCTTTGGCTAAAAAAATCTAAAAATTTCCCAAATTTTGCAGCGCAAGAAACCCATTACAAAATCAATCAGTGGATCAAATAATGGAAAGTGTTCGCCAGAAATTCCAAAGTTCTCGAATGTCAATGACAATTCACAAAATCCAGGACGAACCTGAACTTTTAAATGTTTTGAAAAATGATTTATTACACGGAACTCGCGGTTGCTCAATCAATCAATATGTCGGAGGCGTTGTTTTCGAAGATCTAGATATATCCCAAAAATCATTAAAATATAGATTACTTTTACCAGAAGGAACTGGAAAAGATTGGAAATTAGACGAAATGTGGCAATTTCCGTATGGTGGAGAATCAAATGTTTATAATGTGCCAGTTTCGCCGCCTTATTGGCCGAGCGGATTTTTAAGTTTACAACATTCGATTGAAACAAGTTTTGTGGAAAATTCGGGAGGAAGTTCGGATAAATCGGGAATTGTATTTCAGGCTTTACCTGAACCCGTTTATCAATCGAGTTCGATTAGCGCATTCATTTCAATTTTTCCCACGCTTTTTGCGTTTGTCACTTATATTAATGTTGTTCATGTTTCGAGAGAGATTGCCGCTGAAAATGGAAGTGTTAAGGTAAGAGAGTTGGGATAAAAACGGTCTGGGCTAGATCTATAGCCCTCCAGCTACTCAAAAGTAGCTGCTTGAGTAGCTCGAGCAGATTATCTGCTTATCTACTCGAGTAGCTAAGCACGCTCATCTGCTCGAGTAGATAATCTGCTCATCTGCTGAGTAGCTAAGCGTACTCATCTGCTCGAGCAGATTATCTGCTTGCCTGCTCGAGCAGTCTACTCGAAATCTGCTCACTTGTTTTTTGAAGATGAATTTGAAATTTTTTTAAATGACTGAAAAGTTGTAAGTGAAGTAGGAGAAGCTTGAATTTCAGCTTTTGGTGTCATTTTAGGCAGAAGCTGACTTTTAAAGGAAGTATGCATGAAAAATCGATTTTTATGAAATTTGAAATTTAAGGGTATTTTGATATGGGGAACATCGTGGTGAGACCCATTCGGCCCAAAAATCACTTTTAAAGGACCCCATCACTCAAAAAATTTTTTGAAAATGAGGTATTTGGGCACGGGGAACATTTTGGTGAGGTTTACGGTCGGGAACAGAATTTTAAAGGCGCATGACAGGCTATCACACATTTTCCGAGATATTTTTTTCAAACGATCATAACTTTTTTATTTTTTCAGCTTTTTTGAAATTTCGACAACCATTTTGACGGGCTCGACGTCGGCTAAATTTTTTGTGTTGACACCAACTCCCGTACTTCGCTCCTAAGAGGTGAAAAACACGGTTTTGTTCGAATTTACATCAAAAAATGACATTTTTGAGAGATGTGAGAGACAAAACCGTGTTTTTCACCTCTTAGGAGCGAAGTACGGGAGTTGGTGTCAACACAAAAAATTTAGCCGACGTCGAGCCCGTCAAAATGGTTGTCGAAAATTTCAAAAAAGCTGAAAAATAAAAAAGTTATGATCGTTTGAAAAATATCTCGGAAAATGTGTGATAGCCTGTCATGCGCCTTTAAAATTCTGTTCCCGACCGTAAACCTCACCAAAATGTTCCCCGTGCCCAAATACCTCATTTTCAAAAAAAAAATTTTTGAGTGATGGGGTCCTTTAAAAGTGATTTTTGGGCCGAATGGGTCTCACCACGATGTTCCCCATATCAAAATACCCTTAAATTTCAAATTTCATAAAAATCGATTTTTCATGCATACTTCCTTTAAAAAGTCAGCTTCTGCCTAAAATGACACCAAAAGCTGAAATTCAAGCTTCTCCTACTTCACTTACAACTTTTCAGTCATTTAAAAAAATTTCAAATTCATCTTCAAAAAACAAGTGAGCAGATTTCGAGTAGACTGCTCGAGCAGGCAAGCAGATAATCTGCTCGAGCAGATGAGTACGCTTAGCTACTCAGCAGATGAGCAGATTATCTACTCGAGCAGATGAGCGTGCTTAGCTACTCGAGTAGATAAGCAGATAATCTGCTCGAGCTACTCGAGCAGCTACTTTTGAGTAGCTGGAGGGCTATAGCTAGATCTCATTTCAAAACAATTTTCATCTTGAAAAATGAAAAATTCATAGAATTCAAATTCAATGAAAAAAAAACTTGAAAGTTCTCCTAACTCAATAGTAATTTTTTAAATCTTTATTTTGGGCAAAAAGTTTAATTTTGAGCACCGATTTTGAGGTTCGAAATTCGGCTAAAAAATAAAAATTCTAATTTGAAAATGCCTTGAACATGTCACAAGTTTTGGTTTCAATGTTGAACTTATAAATTGAGAAGATTTTAAATTAATCTCAGAGTGGACCCAAAATTAGATAACTTAGAATTTGGACCTCCAAACATCCCCTATTTTTCAGCCTTTCCTCACTGCAATGGGCCTTTCATCATTCATGTTCTATTTGACTCATATTCTTGTCGCTTTTGGAAAATTCTTTGTTATTCTTCTTGTCACCGCAATTCCATTATCTTCTGTTATGCAGGTAACGAAAAATTCAAAAATCCTCCAAAACCGTCTAATTTTTTCCAGTTTGCCAACCCACTCACCCTGTTTTTCGCCATATTTTTCTATGGATTAGGTGCTTTGACATTCGGCGCCTTGATTGCTTCATTTTTCACAAATACAAATTCAGCAATTAAAACAACAATTATAAGTTGGGGAATAATGCTAGTATTATCATATATGTTCAAACCACCAACTGAACATATTTCTCAATGTTTTTTGTATGGTTTAAATATCAACGGAGCTTTCAAATTGGCAATTGAAGCAATTTCGGATTATATGAAAAGGGAACGAAATTTATCGATTTTTAATATGTTCAATGATTCGAGTTTCAATTTTTCCCTCGGATTTTCGATTTTGCTCATGATTTTTGATATTTTATGGATGTTTGGGTTGACATTGCTCATTGATTTTGTGAGAAATTCAGCCGATTTTTCGATTTCGAGCTTGTTTTCGAAGAAAAATGAAGGAGATTATACGGAATGTGATGGAATTACTCTTCAGAATACAAGAAATAATGAGCAGGTAATTAAAGATTTTGAAAATTGAAAAATATCAGAACCCTTGATAAGATTCAGATGAGTCAACTCGGTCAATCTTCTTCTCTTCAACCACCAAACATCGATTCGGATGCACTTTTAGAAGGATCAAATGAAATTGATGGAGCTAGAAATTCGGCGAAAGCTGGAATTTCAGTCAAAAAATTGGTGAAAGTTTGGTCGAGCACTGGAGAAAGAGCTGTTGATGGATTGAGTTTTGAAGCGAAACAAGGACAAGTTTCGATTCTGTTGGGACATAATGGAGCTGGAAAATCGACGACTTTTGCTAGTATTGCGGGAATTATTAAACCGACACAAGGTAAGAGAATGGATTTTGGGAAAGAAGTTCTATCTGAAATTCTGAGAAATTTCCGAAAAAATTGAATAATTGAATTCGTTGGAGCTTTTACTTGAACTTCAACCTGAAATTAACAATCGAAATTTACAAACAACAATCTCAGAAAGTGTCCTGACAGCCGTCCGCGAGGTTGCGAGCCGTCGAAAGCTAGCAGAGGCTGTCCGCCAGCTCGCATTCTCAAAAAAGGGGAGGAGCGAGCGCATCTTCCTCGCCGCCAGCTAGCGCTAGCTAGCAGCTAGCTAGCGGACAGAAAAATTGCGACTGGAGCAGATTTGCTCGTCTATTTCCTTTTTCATTTTTTTTCGAATTTTTTGGCCTAAAATCGTTTTATGCCTTTTTCATCGAGAATTTTCACAGAAAACATGCAATCAACGTCGCAAAGTGTTGGAATGGAGACGGTGCACATTTCCAGGCACCTTCGTGACATGAAAATGTGTTTTTGGTGAGTGCAGATGATTTTTAATTCAGTAAATTGGTGTAAACCTATTTTACAGGGCTCTCGATGTTTGAAGCGATGTTTTCGACTGAAATGGCGGGATGGACGAGCAGCACAACAATATTTTTGATAAAATTTGTAAGGTAAGGTGGTTTGAATGAAAGCTTTGGTTCCTAAGTCCCAGTAGTTTTAAATTCATGCTCTAGTGTAGGAACAAATCGATTTCATGAGAAAAGAACTCATTCTATATAAACTTCGAATGGAAAATTCTATATTCATGTCTGTTAATCATATTCATCTAGAAATGTATTTGATTGTATTTTTCCATTAGTACTTGATAAATTAGAAAATCATTACTTTTAGAAAATTGATAGTGATAGGAATAAGTAGTTGCCAAGTAATTACCATGTCATTGTCAAGTCAAGCTCCTAAATCGCTTGTCAGCACTGACTCACTTTCTACGAAAACCTTGTAATTTTGGCTCGTTGTGTTTTCTAAACAATGAACGCTGCCTCAGCAGTCTGTTTTTCATTTTGCAGATAATAGGCTATATCTGAATATGTAACTTGAAACACTTCAAAAATGACTCGATTTTTTCCCATTTCCCAATGTCCTATATTTTTAAAACTAAGTTTTCAACACGATTCACAATTTCAGATTCTACAATCATCGGCAAAATCTTCGCAGCCTGGAAAACAGCACAAACACCCTCCACACTTCCACACCCACAGGATTCTGATAATTAATGTGTTTTTTATTCAATAAATTGTTTTAAAATAAGCTCTATGAATTGCGAAAACAACAGGCAAACGCTAGCTAGCAGCGAGAACTGGCGAGGTTTCGCCAGAAAAATGCGAGAAATGGACGGCCGTCTGCCGGCTCGCGTGCTAGCTGGCGAGATTTTCTCGCCGACGGCTGTCAGGACACTTTCTGAGATCAGAAACTCGACTTGAATTTCAAGTTTTTATTTCAAAAATGATTTAAAAAACCCCACTACCCCCATTAAAATAAAAAATATCAAATTTCCAGGCCGAATTCTAATCTGCGACGAAGAAATTGAAATCAACCGTCAAAATATCGGACTTTGCCCACAATACAATCCACTTTATGAAAGATTAACAGTAGAGGAACATCTTTGGTTGGTGAATGGATTAAAAGGAAATGAAACTGGTGAAAAATTCAATATGGAAATGAAGCGATTATTGGATGATGTGAAATTGGAGCAGAAAAAGAATGAGGTAGGGATTTGAGGCTAACATAAGGTTTTTTAGACGAAAATAATCGAATTTCAGTTCGCTATGAATTTATCAGGAGGAATGAAACGAAAATTATGTGTTTGTATGGCATTGATTGGATCATCTGAAGTTGTTTTATTAGATGAACCAACAGCTGGAATGGATCCTGGAGCAAGAAAAGATATTCAAGATTTATTAGAAAGAGAAAAGAAAGATCGGTGAGATTTTCGAGAGTTTTAGGCCAAAAATTTAAAATTTTCAAATGTTTACTTACAATTAAAAATCCACCAATCCCCTTCATTTCAAATTTTGCAGAACAATTTTGCTAACAACACATTATATGGATGAAGCTGAAAGACTTGGTGATTGGATTCTTATTATGTCACATGGTAAACTTGTTTCATCTGGAACTACTAAATTCTTGAAACAAAAATATGGAACTGGTTATTTATTGACTGTTGTTTTGAATCAAAATCAAAGAGATGTCAAAAAATCTCAAATCTCACAAATTTTGGAAGAAGTTTCGCAATTTTATATTCCAAATTCGACGATTGGAGAACATCATGGACAACAAATTGAGATTATTTTGCCAGTGAATCAGAAAACACATTTTAAACCGTTGTTTAAAGCATTGGAAGCGATTCAGAGAAGAGAGTGAGTTTTTTTGGAGAGAGCATATCTGAAAAATACTATGACACGAGTCAAAGTTTCTAAGCTAACAATTCAAGAAAAATCAATACTTAGAAATCCTGCCTTTCTGTAGATTCACAAACGAGATCTTCTCCCAAATGCCAAATTCGCTCAAACAAAATTTGGCAAATTTGGACTTGTCAAGTTTCGGCCTTCAGATGAATACTTTGGAACAAGTTTTTATTACAATTGGTGACAAAGTTGAGCAAGCTATAATTAGTCGACAAAATAGTCAAGCAAGTCGAGCTGGAAGTTTGGCTGAAAATGCTGTAAATGTATCATTAAAACCACCTGGATATGATACTCAAAGTAGCACCAAAAGTTCAGATTCTTATATGAGATTAATGGAAAGTCAACAAAATGGTCCAGAAAGACAAGGATTTTCAAAGGTTTTGCCGCAAATATTGGCGATTTTCCGCAAAAAAGCACTGTATTCTTGGAGAAACAAGAGCAATTTTATTGGACAAGTTGCAGTGCCAATTGTGCTTTTGGGATTGGTTGCATCGCTTTCGAATTATACCGGAGCCGCGAAAGAAGGAGGCCGTGTTTTGGGTGAGAATTTTGAGGGGGAGTTGGAAAAATTAATTTTCCATAGCTTTTCCATGGAAATTACTGTTTCAAAATTTTTTATATCTTTTCTTTAAAATTTTGAAAAATCGTTCTATAAAAGATTTTCAATATTTTGTAAACCAAAAATAGGATAAATTTTCTGAAAATTTATTCATTTTCACAATCAGAATTTTCACAAAAATGTAATTTTTTGAAAATTCTAAAATAATGAGGAATTTTCGCATTTCACATTTTTTTAAAAATCAGATTCACAGTTTAAAAAATTCAAAAAAAGAGGATTGTTTCTTATTTCTGAAATTTTCTAACATTTCCCACACAACTTTTTTGTCCGAGAAAAAACTTTGATTTTGTTCAGGATTGGAGCAACTTCTCCCAACTCGAGTAATCTGGAAATACGACAGTGAAGCTGAAAATCCGTTTGCTCTCAAAATGAAACAAATTCTCGAAAATACTTCGCCCGGTTTTATAATCCAAAACTATCCGAAAAATCAACAACTCCTAAATATCACTCAAAATTTGATTGGAGAAATGCCAGCCGCTGGATTTGGATTTTATGAAGATGTTACACTTTTCAATATTCGAGATTATCATATTGTTCCAGCTTTAGTTAGTCTAAATAATAAGGCTAGACTTTGGACAGGTTCTGGATCTCGATCTGAAGATATACCACGAATTGAAACTGGAATATTTTTGTACTCAAATGAAACATCGAAAATTCTATCACCAACATCTATAAATATTCTGCTTTCACCATTGCTCATATTAATTTTCGCCCTGGTTACCTCAAGTTTTGTAATGTTTTTGATTGAGGAACGTGTGTCCAAATTTGGACATCAACAATTTTTGACCGGAATTTCGCCTGGAACTTTTTATGGAGCATCATTTTTGTTCGATTTTGCTGTGTTTTCGGTGATTTGTTTGATATTTTTGGTGATGTTTGTGATTTGGCAATGGATGATTCAACATTTGGCCATGTAAGTTTTTTTTTTGTTTTCTGCCTGAAAAAATGTTTTTCTAAAACTTATATAATTTTTGCAGCGTAATAATGTTCTGGTTCCTTTATTTCTTCTCGTGTGTTCCTTTTATTTATGCAGTTTCATCAATTTTCGAATCTCCATCAAAAGCCAATGTTTTATTAGTTATTTGGCAAGTTGTTATTTCTGGAGCCGCTATGATTTTCACTTTGGTTTTGAAGTTTTTGATAAATTTGGATGAGAGTTTGGTTGATTTTATACAGGTTTGAATTTTGGCCCGAAAAAACTGATCTCAACCTTAATTTTTCCAGAATTTATGCCTATTTTTCTTGCCTTCTTATGCTTTTGGAACTGCAATTGTTACAATTAATTCGATCGGATTGTTAGATCAAATCAATTTGTTGGATTGGGATATTTTGGGAAAAAATGCAGTTTTCATGGCACTTTTTGGAATTTCCGCCTCGATTTTGTTTGTGATTTTGCAGTTTAAAGTTGTCAGAAAAACATTGTCGCAGATTTTATCGATTCGAAAAGCGAATTGTAATAATGTTGAGCCGATTGTGAGTGATTTTTGGGGAAATTTTTTGAATTTAGGGTGGAAAGTGACGTAAGGCCTGAAAAGTTATATTTCACGCACTGTAAAACAATTTTATTTTTAAAATTTTTGACCCTTTGTTTTGAATTCAAGTCTACATACCATTGAAGCGAAAATCGAATATATACTTTTGTTACAACTTTTGCTCTGTCAAATTTCACATCTCAAATTCATTTTTTAAAAAATTTTCTTTATTTTTTCACTGTTTCAAAAATTATATATCTTTTTTGAGGTTTTTGAAATAAAAATGATTTTCTATTTTTTCAGTACGACGAGCTTCCAAGATGTGATGGAGTTGAAATTGAAAAAGAAAAAGTGAAAAATGCGAATCCATCTGAATACGCTCTTTTGGTTCGTGATTTATCCAAACAATTTGGCCGATTTACGGCTGTAAATCAATTAAATTTGGCGGTTGATCAAAAAGAATGTTTCGGATTATTGGGAATTAATGGAGCCGGAAAAACGACAACTTTTAATATTTTGACCGGACAATCATTTGCAACAAATGGAGAAGCTATGATTGGTGGAAAGGATGTGACAGAGCAGATTGTGAGTGGATTTGAGGGATGGGGGAATTCACGCTAAATTTTAAAATTTGAAAAATTATGCTCTGAAGTGGACATCGAAAAAAATTTCGAAATTGCAGAGTTCAGTTGAAAAATATTGGTCTTTCAAATTGTAACTCGAAAATTATTTTGGCACTCAAAAAATTATAACATAATTTTTTTGCAGGCTATTGGATATTGTCCACAATTCGATGCTCTTCTACTCGATCTAACAGGCCGTGAAATTTTAGAAATCTTGGGACAAATGCATGGATTCAAAAAATATCAAGAAAAAGCAGAACTCGTATTAGAATGTGTTGGAATGCGACAAAATGCCGATAAATTGTGTAGATATTATAGTGGAGGACAAAAACGAAAAATATCAGTTGGAATAGCACTTTTATCACCAACACAAATGATAATATTAGATGAACCAACAGCTGGAATTGATCCAAAAGCAAGAAGAGAAATATGGGAATTATTAATTTGGACAAGACAAAATTCGAATAGTGCACTTATGTTAACATCACATTCAATGGATGAATGTGAGGCATTATGTTCAAGAATTGCTGTATTAAATCGAGGAAAATTAATTGCTATTGGAACAAGTCAAGAATTAAAATCATTATATGGAAATAGTTATACAATGACTTTGACTTTGAATGATGTGAATGATCGAGAATTTGTTACGAATAAAGTTGCACAAGAAATCCCGAATTCGATATTGAAGACGCCGGAAACCAATAAAACTGTGAATCTTGTTTGGCAGGTTCGTGATTGCTTTTTGAGGGATATGAAATCAAGCAAAGTAGTTTTTTTGTTCTGATGTTTTTGGTTGAAGTTTTTGAAAATTGTTTTGTGGATCTAGCAATATATTTGCCCAAAAAACCATATTTTCTATTTTCAGATCCCAAAAAATCCCAGCGATCAATGGTCGGAAAAATTCGAACAGGTCCAAATTTTGGCGAAAAAATTGAATGTAAAAGACTATATTTTATCACAATCGTCTCTGGAAGAGACTTTCCTTCGTTTGGCTGGAATCAATAATTCCTCCACACAAACACAAAATTATTATTCACTGTAAGAACTATTTTTTTCTAAAAAATTTTCTAAAAAAAATTTGTAATTTTGATTTTTTTTTCTCTACTTTTTCATAATATTTTTGGGATTTTCATTTTTTTTTGGGTGTTTACGGGTCTTTCTAATATTTATTTACCGTTTGTAAAAATTTTTCATTCTTTGATAAATATTTTTTCTTTTTCGAATTATAGACGGATTCTCAGACGTGGCTATCAAATATTCCACGTCATAACTCACACGAAGTTTTTGGAACCTCAAAAAATTTTGAATATATCATAATGGTATGAAAATGTTTCCCGAGAAATCTGTATTCAGAAAATCTATTATTAATCAGAAAATTTCAAGCTTAAAGTGCTGAAATCCAAAAAAAACCCATTTTTTCAAATAATCTACTAAAGAACGTCGAAATTTGAGAGACTCCAGACAATTAGAGAAATATTACGTCCCTGTGAATATTTTCAGCTTTTTTTTAAAATTTTTTTGGAAAGCCTGATTGTTCCACAATTTTCACATCAAGATTTTCCCGAGTTTCTGAGAATCTAAAAATCCAAATTATTTCGAAAACTTTTGTATTTGAAATGTAAAAATTATCATCAATTTAAAATTTTGAGAAAACTGAGATAGCATATATTTTGAGGAGACACAAAAGAAATGGTCTTGAAAGGAATCCCTGTCATTCCGAGAAAAAAGGAATAAAAAATGAGTGAAGAAAGAGAGATAACGGAAAAATGAGAGATAGCAGACAACTAGAGAAACTTAAGGTCCCTGTGGTTTTTTGAGATTTAAAATCGGGAGTTTCCACATTTCAAATTTGTAATCATGACCGAAAACGTGGATTATCAGATTCTATAGATAGCGGGAAATATTTTGATATAGAACTTATAGTTTAAAAATAGTTGAACTTTTTTCCCAAAAAAACTGAAACCCAATATAAATTTCATATGCAAATATTCCCTGCGATTCATAGAATCTTAAAATTTGATTCTCCTGCCAAAATTTTGGTTTTGAAATGTCGAAAATTCTAATTGTAATTCTCGAAAAACCACAGGGACCTAAAGTTTCTCTAGTTGTCTGCTATCTCTCATTTTTCCGTTATCTCTCTTTCTCCACTCATTTTTTATTCCTTTTTTCTCGGAATGACAGGGATTCCTTTCAAGACCATTTCTTTTGTGTCTCTTCAAAATATATACTATCTCAGTTTTCTCAAAATTTCAAATAAATGATAATTTTTACATTTCAAATACAAAAGTTTTCGAAAAAATTTGGATTTTTAGATTTTCAGAAACCCGGGTAAATCTTGATGTAAAAATTGTGGAACAATCAGGCTTTCCAAAAAAAAATCAAAAAATGGCTGAAAATATTCACAGGGACGAAATATTTCTCTAATTGTCTGGATTCTCTCAAATTTCGACGTTCTTTAGGTTATCCAAAACCTAGAGAAAGAACGAAAAAATAAGAGTGTGTGCCAACACCGACTGCCCGCAAACACCAAATCCTACGCGCAATCTTGTAAAAATAGAATAACGACACTCCGCTCAAACAGTTTGTGAAAATTAAACAACAGGCAAGCCGTCGAGTGTCGTTGTTTTACTTTACTTTTATTTTTTTTCCTTTTTTTTGTTTTGGAAGCGACTATTTGAAGAAAGAATGGAGGTTTTTTTGGATTTCATTCAGTATTTCAAACTTGAAGTTTTCTGGAATTGTTCGGATTTTTGAAATTCAAAGATCTTGGGAAACATTTTAAAGTTTGAATAAAATGATCTTCGATAAATTCCAAGTGAGCTATGACGTGGCATAAACTATTTATCAACGTAGAAAAAAAATGTGCAATGGTTTGAAGACTTTCCAGAAAATCGAACAATCATTAACTAGAATTTTTTTGAATCATCAATATATCAGTTCTTTTAAATTTTTGACTAGTAGTTAATCCGTGTGTAAGAAATGTAAAATGTTCCCCAGAAAAATGCGTTTCAGAATTATATGAATCCCCGAGAATTGATACTATAAGTTTGGCAAATGATGAATCCGAATGGGATGGTACTGTGTTGAAATTTCGTTATGAATTGTTTTGTGGTACTATTCAGCACAAGATTTTAGAAACTTGGGCTTAATCGGAACATTCGAATGTGGCCCCTTTCAACGCGAATGCCTTTTTCTGGTTCAAATTGTTTTTCCGACAATCAAAAAAAAAAAAAAACAATTTATTTCCTGTGACCACAATTTTATCTTTCTTTGTTCACATTTTTCAATTATTTTTTTCCGGAATTTTTTTGGCAATTAGTTTAATGAAACGAAATGCGTCCGAGTCTTTGTGATAATTTTTTCTCAAAAAAGTCGAAGAAAAATCGATTGTTGGTCGAAAGAAATAACATTTTCAGACTCTTTTTTTTCTATTTTCTCTATTTCTCTGTTTCTCTTCAGCGAACGCCTTGCTTGTTTTTTTTTTTTTTGGAAAAACAGAGAACGCATTTTGCACTTTCGCTCTTTTGTTTGTTTTGTTTTATTTTGTGGTAGGGTTTCCTGGATTTTGAGAACATTTTCTGGAAAAATGAAAAGAGATTTATCAGAAAAAAAATCAAAAGATCATATCACAATTTTCAGCCGTCATTTTTTTTTGAAAAAAAAACTAAACATGTGTTTCTATATCGGCTTTTGGATTGTTTGATTGAACGGAAAATATTAAGTTTTGTTTACAAATATGCTTTCATAATCCTAATTTTGAAATTCGTTCATCCCCGTTATTTTTTTTTGAAATTTTGGATTGTGAAATTAAAAAAAAATAAATTTTCAAAAAAATATATGACTCATACAAATTTTATTTTCAGCGCTTTAACAAAAAGATTTTGGAATAATCCCAGATTTATTTTGAAAAAATCTATAGATTGTTTTCTGATCTTGTGATATATTGTGTTAATAAAAATGTTAAAGCTGTAATTATGAAATAAATGATTTTTTATTTTATGTTCAGAACTGCTTTTGATAAAGATTTTTTGTTTTTCAGCATCAAAATAATCTCAAAAATGATTATGCTCAAAATCCAACAAGTTTTTTTGGCTCTCGTAAGTTTTGGTTTCTACAATTTTCAGCCTCAGTATTTCTGGAATTGCGAAATTGGAAAAATTCGGATTATATTGTTAACACATGTTTGTAAATAGTTTTTGTTCCCGAATTTCAGAAAAAAGGTTCGATTTCGAAATTCAAATTTAAGGCAGATTCAAACATGTTAAAAATAGGGTTCCACAAATCGGACCTCGCCAGATTCTCATGTACGATTCGAAATTCGTCAAAAATGAAATATTCATTAAGTTTCGTAACTTTGGTCAACTCACGCTTATTTATTTTCCAATAAATTTGCTTTTTTTGTAATCCACAATATTTCCTAATCTTTCTTGTTCTAAATTAAAAAAGTAAACGGAGTCAAACTTATACATAAGTACCCCACATTTCACGAAATTCAGAACATGTACAATTTTTTTGGCACATTAGTCATTTTCCCGTCGTTTCGCTTTTTTTGTCGTCGTTTCCAATAAATTTTTGTATGTAATAATATTTGTTGTTTTTTTTGTCCAATAACAAAAAAGTTGTATTCTTTTTATACCTTATCAATAGTTTCTTTTCAGACAACCACAACTATTTTAGATGAGAATTGTAACCTAACGAATCATTATCAGAAAACGGAGTAGAAGAAGAAAAAATAACAAGCAAGATATGCGGCAATTTTTATTGCTGATTCGAAAAGATTTCATTCTTATGCGAAGGAATAAATTATGGACATTTTTCGAGATATTTGTTCCAATTATTATTATGGGCCTAATCATGTTTGGGTTATTTAAGGTAAGCTAAGAGGGGCAACTTTTAGATTGAACACGAGTTCAAAATTTTCTCAAAAATTGTGAAGTCAGAATTTCATTTTTTTTGTTAAAAATCAGATAAACAAATTCAGGCGTCATATTCATATTCTATATTAAATTCGAATTTTCGGTCTGAACATCAAGCTTTTCAGTTCCTAAACTTGATTCTAAATATTTTCTAAAAAGTTCCATTTGGATATCTTTTGAATGTTCTGAATACTAAAACTTAATATCTGCTAAACTCTCCTTATAAAATATATTTTCAGATGAGAGATGAACTTAACTCCGAAACACAACCCACATCGTTCAATCCAATTTTCATAAATGGAACAAAAAGTGATTTCGATGATTCAGGAATTTATTATAATTATTGGTGTGGTCAAACAGATTTGAGATTTGGATATTCGTCAAAGAATGGTAATCTGAGCAATGCTCGAACAATTATCTCCGCTTTCGGAAAAAGAATCAAAAATTCAAAAGTGAACGTAGAATTAGTAGAAGGAAGCAAAGAGAATGATTTAATCTTTGCATTGGAAAATGATGTCAAAAATGGAAGTGGATGTAGAGTGAACACGTTTATTGGAGCTGTTATTTTTGATGAAATCGATTTCACCAATAAGATTTTGAAATATCGATTATATATTCCTGATCGGAATGATGAGAATTGGAATTTTGATAAAAATTGGATGTATCCTTATGGTAAACGGGAAGAACCTTTATATCCGAATCCAATTTATTACTCTTCTGCATTTCTCACATTTCAACATGCTATTGAATCAAGTTTTCTAGAAATTGCAAAACCCTCAAATGGAAGCAGGAATCCTGGGATAGAATTGCAAGCATTACCTGAACCATCAATCAAAAATGAATTTATGGTAACTTTTATTGATTCATTCCCCTCAACATTTGCTCTTATCATATTTATCAACGTGGTTCATATCACACGAGAAATTTCAACAGAAAATGAAGGAGTTAAACCATATTTATCAGCGATGGGATTGTCAACACCGATGTTTTATTTGACTCATATAATCGTGTCGTTTGCCAAATATCTTCCTATTATTTTCATAGTTGCAATACCACTATCAATGATTATTACGGTATATTTTCATCAGATGGAGTTTTGACGGAAAAATTAACTCCTTTTAATAAAACTAGTTTTTTTTCAGTTACTCGACATATTCCCTCTGATTCTTTTATTCCTTTTGTTCGGTTTGGGTGCAATAACTCTTGGTGCAATGGTTGCTTCATTCTTCAAAACTGGAAATAATTCAGTCAAAGGAATTCTTATAGTTTGGGGAATTGCAATCGCTATTCCGATGATTTATAAACCAGAAATTGATAATTATCCAATTTGTATTTTATATGGTTTGAATATTCATGGAGCTTTTAAATTGGCCATCGAAGCTATTATGACACATCTTAAACGAGAGCGAAATTTGTCTGTTTTTACAATGTTTGATGATTTAAAATATGAGTTCCCATTTGGATTTGCACTTTTACTTATGATTTTCGATTGTTTATGGATGTTTTGTGTAGCAATGTTGGTTGATAAAATGCGAACATCTACAGATTTCAATTGGAGAACACTTTTATGTTGGAAAAAATCGGTAACTATTATAATCCATTAAATACACAACTCTTCATTTTTTGTCAGAACCTAAAACAACAAAACAATCAAGACATCAATATTTTGGAGGGATCAAATGAGATTGATAGAGCTAGAAGTTCCGCGGAATCTGGGATCGTTGTGAAAAACTTGGTGAAAATTTGGTCAAGTACTGGAGAAAGAGCAGTTGATGGATTGAGTTTTGAAGCGAAACAAGGACAAGTTTCTGTTCTATTGGGCCATAATGGAGCAGGAAAATCAACAACGTTCCAGAGTTTATCAGGAATAATTCAGCCGACTTATGGTAAATCAATTGTTGTACGGGAATCTGTCAAATCTTTCTTTTAAGGTGAAATCAAGATCAATGACAGAAATGTAGTTGGTAATGGAAGTTCTACTTGTGAATTTATTGGATTGTGCCCACAGTATAATCCACTTTATAATAAACTAACAGTTGAGGAACATCTTTGGTTGGTCAATGGATTGAAGGGAAAACAAGCGGATAACAATTTTACCCAAGAAATGAACAGATTGTTACAAGATGTAAAACTCGGTGATAAGAAAAATGAACTATCTTCAAATTTATCAGGAGGAATGAAACGAAAATTATGTGTTTGTATGGCATTGATTGGATCATCTGAAGTTGTTTTATTAGATGAACCAACAGCTGGAATGGATCCTGGAGCAAGAAAAGATGTTCAAGATTTATTAGAAAGAGAAAAACAAAATCGAACAATATTATTAACAACACATTATATGGATGAAGCTGAAAGACTTGGTGATTGGATTCTTATTATGTCACATGGTAAACTTGTTTCATCTGGAACTACTAAATTCTTGAAACAAAAATATGGAACTGGTTATTTATTGACTGTTGTGCTAGATGTTAACGGGGATAAAGAGAAGATGAGTTGTATATTAGAGGAAGTTTGTCAATATTATGTTCCTGGAGCTAAACGTGGCGAACGTCATGGTCAACAAATTGAGATAGTTTTGCCAGAATCTAACAAAACAACCTTCTCATTTTTATTCAAAGCATTAGAAGCTATTCAAATCAAAGAGTGAGTTACATAAAACAACAGTATTTTTGGAAAATTGATTTATGCTACGAATTTTAGTTTGGAACATCCTGTATTTTCAAAAATGCCAAGTACTCTTCGACAAAAGTTACGATTTTTGAATACGACAAGTTTTGGATTATCATTGAATACTCTGGAACAAGTTTTTATAACTGTTGGAGATCGGGTTGAACAAGCTATAGGAGAGGGAAAGGTAGAACTTGAATTTAAAAATTTCAACACTCATCTGTTAATTAATTTTAGACCAATGAAAACAGAGAGAGCTTCGATAAATTCATCAGAAGTCAATCAAATTGCCCAGAAAAATCAGGATTCTCAAAAGTTTTCTCTCAAATGATCGCAATTTTCCGGAAGAAGCTATTATACACTTTTAGGAAATGGGGAAATCTTATTGGACAAGTTGTTGTTCCGATATTTTTAGTGCTTCTAATTGTGCTTCTTTCGAAGAAGAAAAGTGGAATTGATAACAAAGTGATTTCTGGGAGGAAATTGGATTTGACTTCTACAAGAGTGATATGGAATGGAAACAATCAAAATGAGAAGATTCGAAAAATATTGGACAGTGAGCCTGTGAAATTTATCCACAATGATTTTTCGGATAATTTGTTGAATATCACAAATAAATTGAAGGGTGAATTACCGCCAGCCGGATTTGGATTCAGTTATGGAAATGTCACATTATTCAACTTGCGAAGTTATCATGTAACTCCAGCTCTAATTTCTTTGACAAATCGAGCAAGATTAATGGATTCTGTAGATTCTAAAATTCCAATAATCGAGTCAACTATCGTAAAAGTATCAACAGATATACCATCAGAATTTAACGAGTATGAAAAAATTGCTAAAGGAATTCTAACTCCAACAATGATTCTGGTCTTAGCAATGATTACTTCATCATTTGTTATGTTTTTAGTGGATGAGAGAGTATCAATGTTTGCACATCAACAATTTTTGACTGGTGTTTCGCCAATCACATTTTATGGTGTTTCATTCATTTTTGATTTTTTGATGTATTCAGCAGTTTGTGGTATATGCTTTGGTATTATCAGTATGTCTGATTTAGTTCCAGCCAATTTTGATATGTGAGTTTCGAGGAATATTTAAGAATAAACCTCAAAGGCTTTTTTCTCGAAAAATCTAGAAAAACATGCTCCATAATCTACGAACTTTTTTCAGAGTGATAATGTTTTCGTTCATATTTTTCTTTGCATCAGTTCCATTTGTTTATGCAGTTTCTCTCTTATTTGATTCACCTTCAAAGGCAAATGTTCTTCTTATAATTTATCAAATAGTAATTTCTGGAGTTATTGCCATTTTCCTATATCTCGTGATGCCTATACTTGTTGCGAATCAGAAGTTAGACGAGTTCTGGGAGAAATCATTCAAACTGCTTTTCAATTTCATTATGCCTGCGTATGCTTTTGCAAACGCAATGTTAATTGCACCATTTGCTCCACCAACTCTATCGAAAGCGGATTTACTTTCGTGGAAAATTTTGGGACAAAATGCGGTTCTAATGATTGCTTTTGGAATAATTTCATCGATTCTGTTCATAGTTTTGCGATTCAAATCAGTTCGGAAAGTTTTGTCGCAATTTTTCTCGGTGAGAAATTCTCGGACAAGCTAAGTTTCTGAAGTTCAACATGATTTTCCACCTTGTGAAGCTGTTGGAAGAGAAGATGCCAGAGCAAACAATGCTAATCCAAATGATTATGCGCTGGTGATAAAAGTAGGTTCAGAACTTTTTAAAACTCTACAGCTTCTCAAATTTTTCAAAAATTTCAGAACCTCAACAAAAAATTTGGAAAATTCACAGCTGTAGATAATTTGAATCTTGTGATTGAGCAGAAAGAATGTTTTGGATTATTAGGAGTGAATGGAGCAGGAAAAACAACAACTTTCAATATTCTAACGGGCCAGGCATTTTCGACAAGTGGAATGGCTACAATTGGTGGAAGAGATGTTACTGAAAGAGTTGTAAGTTTCTATAACTAGCAGAGAGAGTCCAATCAATTTTTTCATAGTCTATCGGATATTGTCCGCAGTTCGATGCCTTGCTTCTAGACCTAACTGGCAGAGAAGTATTAGAAATTCTCGGACAAATGCATGGCTTCAAAAACTACCGCGAAAAAGCAAACCTCGTCCTAGATTGCGTTGGAATGCAAAAACATTCGAACAAACAAATTCGATATTATAGTGGAGGACAAAAACGAAAAATATCAGTTGGAGTAGCACTTTTATCACCAACACAAATGATAATATTAGATGAACCAACTGCTGGAATTGATCCAAAAGCAAGAAGAGAAATATGGGAATTATTAATTTGGACAAGACAAAATTCGAATAGTGCACTTATGTTAACATCACATTCAATGGATGAATGTGAGGCATTATGTTCAAGAATTGCTGTATTAAATCGAGGAAAATTAATTGCTATTGGAACAAGTCAAGAATTAAAATCATTGTATGGGAATAATTATACAATGACTTTGACTTTGAACAACGTTGACGATCGCCAAAAAATCGTTCATGAAGTCAAAAATCGAATACCCAACTCAGTTCTTCGAACTCCAGAAACCAACAAAACTGTTAATCTTGTCTGGCAGATTCCAAAAAATCCCCAAGATCAATGGTCGGAGAAGTTTGAGATGGTTCAAAACCTAGCTAAAACTCTGGATGTTAGTGAAAACTACATCTAGAACTTTGATAATTGATTCTTTCCAGGTGAACGACTACATCCTCTCGCAATCATCTTTAGAAGAAACATTTTTGCGCCTTCCCGGGGTCAAAGAATAATGTGATAATACATTTTTAACGAGTCAAATTATAATACATATCAATTATAAATATGTTTTTTTTCAATTTCGTTTTTTTGTGTTCAAAAGTTAATCTAACTTTCCAATACATTTTATTAGTTTTTGCTCTTTTCACCAACAGTTATTTTCAGGTTATGAAATAATTAGGAATCGAAAATGATTGAGCAATTGAAACTGCTCATCAAAAAGGATTTCATCCTTATGGGAAGAAACAAAAAATGGACAGCGTTCGAAACTGTAATTCCGGCACTTTTGATGTGTCTCATCTGGTATATTATTAGTAATATGGTGAGTTTTGAATATATTTCGCCTTGAAAACTAGTTTTTCAGGGCTTTGATGTAGAACTCGTAAAAACAAAACCATTGAATAATATTACATTTACAATTTTTGAAAAAAGTCCAAATAATCTTTGCGGATCTAAAATTGCTTATGTGAACTCGGGGAACTCGAAAGATGTTGAACTGTTGATAAATACGCTCAGCGCAACATCGTCAAACATTGTTGAATATAAAGATGAGAAAACTATGTTTTCGGTGTTGAAAGATGGTGTGAAGAAATCTTATTGTGAATTTGGTGCTGGAATAGTATTTGATGAAGTTGATCGCAATTCAAAGGTTTTCAAATATCGAATTTATATTACTGTTGATTCGGAAAAAGAATGGCATTTTGGAGAAGAGTGGGAGAAATCTTATGAAATTCCAGAAAAAAAAAGAGAAAATCCAATCTATGAATCTTCAGGATATCTAAATCTTCAGCATTATCTTGAATCAAGTTTCATTGCTATTGTGAAACAAACAAGCGATTCACGATCAGTTATAAATTTCGAAGCGTTTCCAGAACAACCAGTATTGTTAAGAATCTTAACTTGGGTATTGGCATATTTTCCGACTTTATTTGGACTTATCATTTTTATCAACGTTGCACATGTTTCACGTGACATTGCAACAGAAAATGAATGTGTTAAACCATTTTTGGCCGCTATGGGATTATCGAGCCCAATGTTTTATGGAAACCATATTTTTATTGCCTTCTTGAAATATTTGCCACTTCTCGTTTGCGCCGTTTTACCGATTTATAACAGACTTGTCGTAAGTTTTGAAAAACCTTTTCCTCGTGAATTTTTCAATTTTGCAGAACATCAGTGGTTCAGTTTTCTTCCTCGTGTTATTCTTCTATGGTTTGGGTGCAATAACATATGGTGCAATGATTGCTTCATTTTTCAAAAATGGAACTAATGCAGTTAAAGCTATGCTCCTCACGTGGATTATTTCAATGGTGATCCCATATTCATTCGTTCCAAATCTTGATGATATTTCAACTTGTTTCTTATATGGAATACATATAAATGGAGCACTTGAATTAGCTATTCTGATAATCAAATCATATATGATTTCCGGTAATTGTTTGAAAAATTACAGTCAAACTTATAAATACTTCAGAAAGCCCACTGTCTCTTACGGGAATATTCTATGGTTCCAATTGGGAATTCACAATTGGCCTGACCATTCTCCTAATGATTTTTGATATTATCTGGATGTTTGGTTTAGCTTTATTTGTGGATAAATATCAAAACTCCGCTGATTTCAACTGGCGGTCGCATCTTTTCAAAAACGACAAGAAAAACAACAGATTAGATGATACTATCAAAATGAGTGAACTGGAATCTGCTAATCTTGATAGTCTTCTTGATGGATCGAATGAAATTGATCGTGCTAGAATATCGGCAAAAAATGGAATAAGTGTGAAAAATCTTGTGAAAATTTGGTCAAGTACTGGAGAAAAAGCTGTTGATGGATTGAGCTTCGAAGCAAAACAAGGACAAGTTTCTGTTCTATTGGGCCATAATGGAGCAGGAAAATCAACAACATTCCAGAGTTTATCAGGAATGATTAAACCAACTCATGGTATGAGGAATACGGTTTTGAAAGTTATATAGATATTTTTTAGGAGAAGTGAAGATTAATGGAAAGAATGTAACTTCAATTGAAAAAAATACAAACCAGTTTGTTGGATTGTGCCCTCAATATAATCCACTTTATGAAAAATTAACAGTTGAGGAACATCTATGGCTCGTAAATGGATTAAAAGGAAAAGAAGAGGATAACAGGTTCAAAGAAGAAATGAATAGATTATTGAGAGATGTGAAATTGAATGATAAATATAATGAATTGGCAATGAATTTATCAGGAGGAATGAAACGAAAATTATGTGTTTGTATGGCATTGATTGGATCATCTGAAGTTGTTTTATTAGATGAACCAACAGCTGGAATGGATCCTGGAGCAAGAAAAGATGTTCAAGATTTATTAGAAAGAGAAAAACAAAATCGAACAATATTATTAACAACACATTATATGGATGAAGCTGAAAGACTTGGTGATTGGATTCTTATTATGTCACATGGTAAACTTGTTTCATCTGGAACTACTAAATTCTTGAAACAAAAATATGGAAATGGTTATTTATTGACTGTTGTGCTAGATGTTAACGGAGATAAAGAGAAGATGAGTGATACTTTGGAACAGATTTGTAAGTTTTATGTTCCTTCTGCAACTCGCGGAGTTCGACATGGCCAACAGATAGAAATCATTCTACCAGAAATTAGCAAATCTGATTTCCCATTGTTATTCAAAGCGCTGGAGGCAGTTAAAAATATAGAGTAAGTTAAAATTAAAATAACAATGTCTTGGATTTTGAATTATAGCTTCCATGACCCGATCTTCGCACAAATTCCATCATCTCTTCTAACTCAGATGAAATCGTTGGTAATAAATAGTTTTGGATTATCCCTAAACACAATCGAACAAGTATTTATCACAATTGGAGACAAAGTTGATGAAGCTATGTTTCAAAAAACCGTAAGAAAGCTTTAGTATAAGATCTGAATGAAAATTGTGATTTAGGGAATCAGCGAAAAATCTGGTGGCAAGACGAGTTTTCAAAAATACACCGAGTGCCATGAAAATGGTTCGAAAAGAACAGGCATCTCTCAATTGTTCTATCAGATCATCGCGATTTTTAGAAAGAAATTATTATATACAAGAAGAAGTTGGGGAAATATTTTTGGTCAGATTATTCTACCGATTCTTATTATGACATTTGCTTGTTTTATGTTGAAACATGATCGAAATAGAGGAAATGTAGAGGGACGCCGAGAACTAGATTTGCATCCGACCAGAGTAGTCTGGGATGGAAAAGTGAATTTGGAGAGACAAGAAAATTTGAAGAATCTTCTGGGAAGTAAATTTTTCCATGAAGAAAACGCTGGACAAATACCGAGAGCAGGATTCGGATTCAATAGGCAAGCCAATACAATTATGTTCAATATTAAAAGTTATCATGTTACCCCTGGATTGATATCTTTGTATAACAAAGAAAGATTGATGGAACCCGGAGAAAAATATCCACAAATTGAATCAGAAATTATTGTTGTTTCAAATGAGAAGAACAATAAGAAAGAGGATATATCCCAATTAGCACGCATCTTATTTTTTCCCGCAATAGTTATATCATTATCAATAATTGTTTCATCATTTGTTATGTTTTTGGTTGAAGAACGAGAATCGAAATTCACCCATCAACAATTTCTAACCGGAATTTCACCACTAACATTCTATATCACATCATTCATTTTTGATTTTCTGATGTTTTCGGCGATTTGCACAATTCTTGTTGGAATAATGATATATTTTGATCACTGGAAGGATACTTCGATAATGTAAGAAGTAAAGACGTGTGTGGCACGAATGGTGACCGAATCGTGTTCTATTTCCCCAAAACTACTCTAACCGTCCGAAACCAACTAAAGTATTTTGCAGCCTCGTTGGATTCTGGTTCCTCTATTTCTTCGCCTCAGTTCCATTCATTTATGCAGTTTCAACATTTTTCAAAACACCTTCAAAGGCACATGTTTTCCTTATTACTTGGCTTGTTATCTTCTCGGGAATCGCTGCGATTTCAGCTAAATTATTTTGGCTGATTGCAATGTTTGTGACAAAACAACTTGATGAAAAATCATTTCATGTTGTTACGGTTTGTGAAAATATCTATTGAAAATTATTCTAATTGTAAGATGTATATTTCAGTATGCTATTTACTTCTTCCTTCCTGGTTACAATTTCGAAGAAGCTCAATTTTTTGCGTATTTTATGTATAGTAGTAGATATTCAATGAATATCGAGAACAATGCAATTGTAATGTTGTTGGGTGGATTGATTTCATCGATTTTATTCGTTGTTTTGCACTTCAAACCAGTTCGAAAATTTATTCATAATTTATTCTCAACAAGAAAATCGAGAACTTTGGATAATTTCGCAGCTCAGGATTTTCTTAGTTGTGAAGCTGTTGCAAATGAAATTAATATGGCAAAAACTGCAAATCCAAAAGATTATGCATTAGTTATCAAGGATTTATGCAAAAGTTTCGGCGGTTTCAAAGCTTTGGATAATTTGCATCTTGTGGTAGATCATAATGAATGTTTTGGATTATTAGGAACTAATGGAGCTGGAAAAACGACTACATTCAATATTCTAACTGGACAGGAATTTGCAACAAGTGGAGAAGCAACTTTAGGTGGAAAAGATGTTACCGAAAGAGTTGTGAGTTTGTGAATTTAATTTTTATATCAATAAATACTTAACATATTTTATTTTCAGCCAATTGGATATTGCCCTCAGTTCGATGCCCTACTTCTTGATCTTACTGGTCGAGAAATTTTAGAAATCCTGGGACAAATGCATGGATTTTCCAATTATCGCGAAAAAGCAGATATCATTCTAGATTGCGTCGGAATGCAAAAACAATCAAATAAACTGATCCGATATTATAGTGGAGGTCAAAAACGAAAGATTTCTGTCGGAGTTGCACTTTTATCACCAACTCAAATGATAATATTAGATGAACCAACTGCTGGAATTGATCCAAAAGCAAGAAGAGAAATATGGGAATTATTAATTTGGACAAGACAAAATTCGAATAGTGCACTTATGTTAACATCACATTCAATGGATGAATGTGAGGCATTATGTTCAAGAATTGCTGTATTAAATCGAGGAAAATTAATTGCTATTGGAACAAGTCAAGAATTAAAATCATTATATGGAAATAGCTATACAATGACTTTGACTTTGAATGACATACAAGATCGTGTTAACATTGTAAATCAAGTCAATTCTCATATTCCAAATTCAATTCTGCGAACACCAGAAACAAACAAAACTGTTAATCTTGTTTGGCAAATTCCGAAAAATCGAGATGATCAATGGTCCAAAAAATTCGAAATGGTTCAAAATCTCGCCCGAGATTTAAATGTGAACGACTTCATCTTATCTCAATCATCGTTGGAAGAAACATTCCTTCGCTTATCTAATTCAAATTGAAACACATTTTAGCAATTCATAGAACTTTTTCAATATTCCAGTCTATTTCTGCTTGAAATTATTAATTTCGTTCCCAGTAATCATATTTTTATTCGCTTTCAAAGCATATATTTTAACCACATTGCTTATCGCGTCCAACGCTAATTTTTCTGAATTTTTTTCATAATTTATCGTATTTCATATGAAAATTGTTTGTAATCGAAAAAGAAAACACATTATTATTGGCATACATACCACGACCAGGGTGAGGTTGCTTCACCAAATTGATTAGATACTCGAACTCTGAGTATACGAATCTAGGTGAATAACTATAAGTCGCTTTACCAAACACCTTTTGAGAAAAAGCCACCTGTTTTATATTGGATTGATATAGTTAGTAAGTTTAAGGGTCGCCATTTCCTAATTTAAAGTCTATATTTCTTTTAAAAAAAAAGAACAAAATTCAGTTTCAAAAGCATTGCTTTGCTCGAAAAACTCAATTCGGGTCCCCGAAATCCCGCTTACCGGGTTCCCAAAGAAAAAACAGAAATACATCTAAAATGAGTGTGCAACATAACGAATTTTCTGCACTTGGCAAGTCGCCAGTCTGCACGGTTGCGCCATAGTGTTTTCACACACTTTTGATTCATTTATCTTTTGTGTTTTTAATAGGAAAGATTACCATTTACTTCTCAAAAACTATTTAGTTCTTGACATGAAAAACGTCAAAAAATAATATTACCTTCAAAATAATTCCAGCGTGCTTTTCATTTCCAGCTTCTAATTTTCTTGAATTTTTTATCGATTTTTTTCAATTTTTCCGCAATCCCTCCCCAAAACCTCACCAATCGCTTCTATCTCTCTAATCACACAAAAATCATCGAAATACGAAATCCTCCAAGTTTTCCACGTTATTGATAGTGTAATCCAATTGCTCATCAATATTTCGAGCTGAAAACTCAAAAATTTCAATCGAAACAGTGTTTCTCTAGAAAACACCCACCTTTCTTCGATAAGTCTCGGATTTTCCGTTGGTTTTTCAATTCCAGTCGTGTAGAATATCTGAAAATTCAATTGTTTACTGAAATCCACTGATTTTCCCCGGAAACCTGAAACCCAGCAAAAAAAAACAAAAAATGAAAATATTCTCGTGTTGCGCTAAACAGCGCGCAAGCGGAGTGTCGTTGTAAAAGTCAATAAATAAATAAAGTTACTTAATTTTCTATTTTTTGCCAAAATTAAAGTGAAGCTTGTGAGATTCTCGGGGTAATAATTCATAGGAAAAACTTCTGGGTTCTCTTCAAAAAATCCCGGGTGGTTCCCCTTACACTTTTCCCGGGAAGTACTGTAGGGTTTGCGTGTAGTGTTTGCTGTTTAGTGCATTTAGTTTTTTTCAACGTGTTTGCGGATTTTTCTAATGCCTATTTTTTTCTTTGAAGGTTGGGATTGAATATTTTTTATCTCTTTGTAATTTTCAAAAAGTCAAACCACAATCTTTTAATATTTATTGTCTATTTTTTTCATTTTGTGATATGAAAACGGTTGTAATAAAACAAAGCTTTCTGAATCATTCTTTTTTATGAAAAATGCACGAATTTCGCCAGTTTTTCCTTCTATTTTACAAGGATTGGATATTACTGAAGAGAAATAAATTATGGGCGATTTTTGAAATTATTCTACCATGTCTTATTATGTTTCCGATTGGAACAATGATTTTGGCGGTAAGCTTTTTAGGGGAAAAACTTACACTGTTTTTTTACTAATCAATTTTGCAGAAATCTGGAAATTACAACACTCTCCACCCAACCACTGTTTTTCCTCCATTTTTGATTTCCGAATTATTCGGAAGACAAATTATAGATGGATATTGGTGTGGAAATCGAGATTCGCTAAGATTTGGATACACTTCATTATATCCCGAAAAAATCAATGATGTGAGAGATGTTATGAGTCGATTTATTGAGAGATTTCGAAATTCGACAGTTCGAATAACTGTTGTTGAATTTGACAACGAATCGGATATGATGAATGAATTGGAGAAAGATTTAAAAGGACAGAATTTTGAAAATAAATGTAATATTCATAATTATATTGGAGGAGTGGTTTTTGATGAGATCGATAAACTCGGAAATATTTTGAAGTATCGAATTGCAATTTCTGATGGAAGATCGAAATATGATTGGAAACTTGAGCAAAATCAACGATTTCCTTATGGCGGACATCGAGAAAAATTTCATATTCCTTCAGAACCTCCTTATTATTACTCAGGATTTTTACACCTTCAACATGCTGTTGAAACAAGTTTTATTGAATTTATTAATGGAAAAAGACTCGAAAATTATCCGATAATATTCAAACCTCTTAGTGAGGCACATTCAATTGATGGAAATGTTCAATTATTCATCGGATATTTTAGTTTACTTTTTCCATTTATCGCATTATTCAATGTTATGCATATTTCTCAGCAAATTTCCAGCGAAAATGAGAATGTGAAACCGTATTTATCAGCGATGGGATTGTCAACACCAATGTTTTATTTGAATCATATTTTAGTTGGATTGGCGAAATTTATGCCAGCCATTTTTATAACTTTGATAACTGTTGGGGTTGAGCTGCAGGTTAGTTCAGATTTTTTCAAATCATATTTTTTAAAGTTCGTGATTAGTGGAGAAAATCTTCTCTACTAAAATCTCTGAAAATAAATTAATTTCAGTATACGGCCCCCTCCGTTTTCTTCATAACTATGTTTTTCTTTGCTCTGGGAGCTTTGATTTTTGGAGCACTTTTCGGAGCATTGTTCAAGAAACCAATAAAAGCAGTTCTTTTTTCTTGGGCGCTATCAATAATTTTGGCGTATTACCAAAAACCCGATGGAGATCAAATAATCAAGTCATTTTTCTATGGATTAAATATAAATGGAGCATTTTCTTTAGCAGTTTCAGCTATTTCAAATAACATGGAAATGGAGAGATTTTTGGGAATTTTGAATGTTTTTGACGATTCGTTGCTCTATTTTTCAATGGGATTTGCGATTTTTATGATGATTTTCGATATTTTTTGGATGACTGGGTTGATTTTATTAGTGGATAAATATCGAGATAATTATAGTATAAGGAATTTCGTGGAAAATATTAGGGAGAAACTTGGAAAATCGAAAAATAGAACACAAAATATGGAAATTGTGAGAATGAGCGAATTAGAGAAACTTGAAGGTAATCTTGAAAAAAAAAAGTTTTTTTTCAAAATGACAAGAAACATGAAATTTATTCATTTTTAAACGTGACCCTTTTCGAGCATTCAATTTCAATATTCATTTAAAAAATGTGCTTATTTCTAAATTTTGAACAAAGGCAAATACCCGTTCTGACGATTTACGAGAAAACTGATATGAGACGCGCAAATTAACAAAAGTAAGCTTTTCGTCGAAAATTTTTAAAAAATTACTTTAAAAAACTTTTGACGATGAAAAACCAGCAAAGCTCCTGAAATCAAAATATGGGAAAAATAAAACAACGATGCTCCGCTTGTATGAACAGTCTGTGAACATTAAACAAGCCGCAAGCGGAGTATCGTTGTTTTACTTGTATTTTTTCGTTTTTTTTGTTTTCATGAGTTTTTCTAATGTGTTAGCGTAGAAAAAACCCTAGGAATCTTCCAAAAATTTTCACAATTTTTCAGAATCTTTTGAAATCGACCCTGCACGCTCCTCTGCCAAATCTGGAGTTTCAGTCAGAAATTTGGTGAAAATCTGGCCCGAGACTGGAGAAAAAGCTGTTGATGGATTGAGTTTTGAAGCGAAAAAAGGACAGATTTCGGTTTTATTGGGACATAATGGAGCCGGGAAATCGACAACATTTCAAAGTATTGTTGGAGCAATCAAACCTTCGAAAGGTGAAATTAAGGTTGGAAATCGGAATCGCGTAGGACTTTGCCCACAAAATAACCCGATTTATGATAAACTGACAGTTGAAGAGCATCTTTGGTTGATTTATGGATTTAGGGGAGGAAAATTGAGTGTTTTGAAATTTGAGGAGGATATGAACAAGTTATTAATGGATATTAAAATGATGGAAAAGAAAAATGAATTGGCAATGAATTTATCAGGAGGAATGAAACGAAAATTATGTGTTTGTATGGCATTGATTGGATCATCTGAAGTTGTTTTATTAGATGAACCAACAGCTGGAATGGATCCTGGAGCAAGAAAAGATGTTCAAGATTTATTAGAAAGAGAAAAACAAAATCGAACAATATTATTAACAACACATTATATGGATGAAGCTGAAAGACTTGGTGATTGGATTCTTATTATGTCACATGGTAAACTTGTTTCATCTGGAACTACTAAATTCTTGAAACAAAAATATGGAACTGGTTATTTATTGACTGTTGTTTTGGATGTTTATTCAGACAAGGAGAATTTGTGTCAAATTTTGGAAAATATCTGTAAATTCTATATACCTGATGCAAAGCTTGGGAAGAAACACGGTCAACAAGTCGAGATTGTACTGCCTGAACATCGAAAAACTGATTTTCCATTTCTCTTTAGAGCATTGGAAAATGCTCAAGAAGGAAGGTGAGATCTTCAAGGAAGAAACATTGAAAATCGAATTTCTTTTCGAAATATAAGTTTGAAAATTTTGATTAAAGCTGTAGTTCAGTTATCAAATTTTCAATTTATTTTTTAAAATTATTCTCGAATTCTGATGAAATCTTACAGAATTTTTTTCAGAATTTCAAGTCTGAAATCCAGTGAACTTTGATGAAGACATTTTTTACAGTTCAATATTTCGTGAATTTAAATCTTTGAAAATTACTTTTATAATCAATTTTTCGAGGTTGCTTTTCGGAAAAATCCCGTTTTTTCAGAATCGACTCAAAATTGCCCAATTCTGTGAGAAAATCAATATCTTCTCTGAAAATTTCAAGCTTCGGCCTATCACTTAACACATTGGAACAAGTTTTCATAAATATTGAAAGTATTCAATCTGGAAATGAACCTGAATCTGGATGTCAAAAAAATCTTCAGGAAAAATTCAAAAAACTTCGAGAAGATGTGCCTCAAAAACCTGAATGCTCCAAACTTCTGTCACAAGTTCTCGCCATTTTCCGCAAAAAGTTTATATATTCTAGAAGGAATTGGAGCAATATTTTGAGCCAAATAATTATCCCAATATTTCTATTATCGATTTTAGCTTATATGACAAGATATAATGGAAGGAAATCGGAAGGAGAGAAAATATTCGAATTTTCTGAATCTGGAAAATCGAGATATCTTTGGATGTATCCAGCTAAATCGCAAAGTGAAGATCACGACAAAATTCACAAAATATTGCTAAGAAATCCGGGAAAATTTGAGGCGTTGAATTATTATGGAAGCGAAAATTTGGAAAAAGTTATCGAGGAAATACGTGGAATTTTGCCAACTCCTGAATTTGGATTTATTCAGAATTATACATTGTTTGATTTGAGAAATTATCATATTTTACCGAAATTGGTTACACTTCAAAATCAAGCCAGATTTATGATAAATTCTGCTGGAAAATTTGGAAATCAAGAAATAGTGATCGAATGTGGTATCAAAGTATATTCATCCAATAATATTGCTGGAATAACAACTCATTTTTGGGCAAAAATCTTATTTGCACCAATTATTTTATTGATTTTCACCATGCTCACTTCGAGTTTTGTCATGTTTTTGGTGGAAGAACGCGTGTCGAAATTTGCGCATCAACAATTTCTGACTGGAATTTCTCACGGCGTTTTCTATACGACTTCGATGATTTTTGATTTCGCGCTGTATTTTGGGATTTGTGCGGTTTTTGTTGGAATTGTTGTGATTTTTGAGTTGGCTTTGGTGAATTTTTGGGTGTGAGTTTGAAAATTCGAAATTTCATTCTCTTATTCATTTTTTTAATCCTCAAAGTTTCCAGCGTTGTCATCTTCTGGTTTCTCTATTTCTTCTCAACTCTTCCATTTATTTACATTATCTCACAATTCCTAAATTCTCCGGAAAAAGCAAATATTCTTCTAATCACCTGGCAAATTATAATATCCACATTGGCTTTCTTTTTTCTTTATTTTATTATTCCACCAATTGTATTCACCCTTCATTTGGATCTATCAAAAGCTGAAACATTTCGAAAAATTTTTCGATTTTTATTGCCAGCTTATACATTTGGAACATCGATTATTTATGCTTCGACGAAATTTGATAAATCTGGATGGCAACTTTTTGAAATGGAAGAACTTGGAGAAAATGCCGTGTTTTTACTGGTTTTTGGAATTGCTTGTTTGACTGTTTTTGTTGCGTTGCAGTTTAGAGTTGTGAAGGAGAAATTGGCGAATTTCAGTTTTTCAAGAAAACCTAACCTGATTTATGAAAAGTGTGAAGGAATCCAGCAGAAACCGTTTGAAAATCCAGTTCTTGTTATCAAGGTACGAACTATTTAAATTTTAAATCTAGTTTCTGAAAAAAGTATTTTTCTCTAGGATCTCTCAAAAAATTATGGAAAATTGAGAGCTTTGGATAGTCTGAATCTGGAAATTGCTGAAAATGAATGTTTTGGATTATTAGGAACTAATGGAGCTGGAAAAACAACTACATTTAATATTTTAACTGGACAGGAATTTGCAACAAGTGGAGAAGCAACTTTGGGTGGAAAAGATGTTACCGAAAGAGTTGTAAGGATTTTTGGGAATTTTTTCCGGGATTATCTGAAATATCTTAATTTTAAATTAAAGAAAACTCACAGCCTCTTCTGAAAATTTTGAGCTCCAGACAAATCTATTTTCCTTTTGCACCTGAAAAATCCTCACTCAATTATTTGCAGGCTATTGGATATTGTCCACAATTCGATGCTCTTCTACTCGATCTAACAGGCCGTGAAATTCTGGAAATCTTGGGACAAATGCATGGATTCAAAAAATATCAAGAAAAAGCAGAACTCGTATTAGAATGTGTTGGAATGCGACAAAATGCAGATAAATTGTGTAGATATTATAGTGGAGGACAAAAACGAAAAATATCAGTTGGAGTCGCACTTTTATCACCAACGCAAATGATAATATTAGATGAACCAACTGCTGGAATTGATCCAAAAGCAAGAAGAGAAATATGGGAATTATTAATTTGGACAAGACAAAATTCGAATAGTGCACTTATGTTAACATCACATTCAATGGATGAATGTGAGGCATTATGTTCAAGAATTGCTGTATTAAATCGAGGAAAATTAATTGCTATTGGAACAAGTCAAGAATTAAAATCATTATATGGAAATAGCTATACAATGACTTTGACTCTAAATTCTGAGCAAAATCGAGAAAATCTTGTTGCTGATGTTAAAAGCATAATCCCCGCAGCAATTCTGAAAACATCGCAAACCAACAAAACTTCAAATCTTGTGTGGCATATTCCGAAAAAATCAAATGATAAATGGTCGGAAAAATTCGAAATGGTTCAAAATCTCGCCCGACATTTGAATGTGAACGACTTCATTTTATCGCAATCTTCTTTGGAAGAAACATTCCTTCAATTGTCGAATTCAAACAAAAGTAATGTTTAATTTTAAAAAGCTATTTTTTATAATGAATATTCATTGAAATCTTGGAAAAAGTTGAAATTTAATTAATTTTTGGGGTAATTTTGTGCAAGGGGTTTTCTCGGAAATACAGTAATAAATATTACTTCGACTCCAACAATCTTTTTCAAACACGAAAATCAGTTACCCCATGGAAAAATCCCACTTAATTGGGATTTTATTAAAAAGGTGGAATTTCATTTTGCAACATTTATTCTGAAAATTTAATATTAATTTCATCAAATAAAAATTGTATTTATTTACATATTTTTGCGAATAATTAATGGGAGATCAAAGTGTAAAAAGTGGAAACATCTACATTTTTTGGTCCGAATATTATATATATATATTTTAAATTTAAAAACGTTCAAACAGTTTGGCACATTGTGATGAATTCATGGATTGTAGCTTTTCCACGTCCTTGAGTGTCAGCCTGGAGAATTAGGGATTTTTTAGGGAAGTTAAAAAAGGCTTAGCCTAACAAACCTGTTGAATAAGTGCGCAGGCTTCTTTTACAGTAATATGTGTTGAAACAGTTTCGCTCCAAGCAACAACCAATTCTTCGGCCGAAAGCTGAAAACATTTTGATTTTTGTTGGTTTCTAATAAATAGTAGAGAAAAAAAGCTCACATATTTCTCAGGGTCCAATTTTGAGAGCATCACACGAACATCAGCTTTACAGTTGTTGAGCTGAAAAATGTTCAGGTTTGGAATTTTGAACTTGACCGCCTAACTCAAAAAATTAGGAATAAGACCAAGTCTTTCAAATTATCCTAACTTAGTACCTTAATTTTGGAAGTAACAGCAGCCAAAAATTCTTCAAAATCAATTTGTCCATCTCCACTAACATCCGAACTTCTCATAACTGCTTGAACAACTTTTGGTGAAACATCAATTCCCAATTCATTTAACATTTTTGCGACTTCGGTTGAGGAAATGGTGCCAGATTGATCATCATCCATTAATTGGAAAATTGTGAACACCTGAAATGAAAGGTCTTCAAAATTTAACATTTTTTGAAGTGAGCTCCAAAATGATTTCCAGAATCGCAGTTTTTGTATCATTTAATTACATTTCCTAGAGCTCAAAATTGTTCCTTCAAAATTATATTTTTCTTCAGAATAGTCAGAAAACACAAAAATCCTTCTTAGTTTATTCTAAAACAAAGATCAGCAACGTCATAGTCTAAAAAATTGAAAAATCCGGAAATTTGAAAGTTCTAGCTCAAAATTCAGCTGCGTTATGCTAAGTTGAATTATCAGTCAGAAAATCCACGTGGCACAAAAGTAGGTAAACTATTAGTAATGAATCAAGAAATCTGAAAATATAAGTTTACAAAATATTTTTCGGAATTCCCCTAAACGTATTGAAGATTATGTTTAAACTTGGGGTAGCTAAACTTTTTTTGATGTTCAAATTTCAAACGAACCTTTTCAACTTCAGCAGTCGAAACTTCATATCTCGAAGCCAATTCTTCTGTATTCTCACATTTGACCTTATTTTTGTGTTTTTTAATTAGCTTCTTAGCCACTTTATTTTCCATTAAAGCATCCCAGAATTGAGTATCTTTGGCAGGCATTTTTTGAGAGCGGGATATCTGAAATTAAAAAAAAATTAACAGATCATTTATTTTGAAAAAAGTAATTCGAAAGCGAATATATCCACGTGGTAAAAGTTTATCAAAAAAAATGGTGAAAAAGTTATAGCTATTCAGAAGAAAAAACGAGTAAGAAAAAATTGAATTTGAATTTTTTTGAATATAAATCAGGGGGCAAAATTATTCAAAATTTTTCTTGGAAAAAACTTGGGACAAAAAACAGGTGAAAATTCGGAAATGTTAAGTTCGAGTCAAGTCTAAAATGTGTGCCACGTGGATTTTTTCATCGCCAACATTTGATTTTAAAAATTTTAGGGGCAAAATACTATGACACGTGGATTTTTAGCTCCAAAAAACTTGAAGCAAAAAAAGCGGAAAAAGAGTTTTCCTCGTCCCAAAGGAGTTCTTTTCAATTTGCGTAATTCTTTTGGACAGGTGAAAAGAGGCGAAGAAGTTTTTTTCGATTTTATTTTATTTCAAAAAAAAAACACAGAAAAAAAGAAAATTGAATTGAACTCGAAAGAAAAAAGAGCATTTTTGGGGAGAACAAAAAAACGAAGAAAAAAGGAATTTTTTGAAACTTTGATCTTTTTTGTTTGAAAAGTAGTAGACTTTGTAGTTTGCCGCAAAAATTCACATTAGTAAGTTCTTTTTTTTTTTGAGTGATGGTCCATAGAGATTTGAGTATACTGTAGTTATTGGTTTCAAAATTTATCCTGAAACATTTCAATTTCAAAAAACCTTTTTTTTTTCAAAAAAAAACCTAGAAAATTAGTTTAACCTGTGTTCCTCTTCTCTTTTTCCCAATTTTCCTCCAATTTTTTTTGGTTCAACTAATTCAATTTTTTTCAAAAACCCGACTGCACAAAAAAGGTTTCCTCTCTTCAAAAAAAACGGAAAGAAACCAACCGAGAAAAAAATTTCTGACGTCTTTTCGCCAAAAAATCTTCTCACATTCATAAAAAAAATCACTTGGCGGAAATAGGAAAAAAATACCGGGGCTCAAAAAATTTCACGTCTCATTTAACAACGCAAAAAATAAGGCTAGACGTTCGAACAAAAATATTTTGGCACGAAAAAATAAACACAGAGCTGATTTTCCACGTGAAATATTTAATATTTCATGTTTAAAAATTTAGCGACGTGGATTCATCGCTCAAAAATTTCATTTTCGAAATTTGACGCGTGGACGGCAAAATAACAAACCACAAACACAAAAATGTTGTTCAAATGGATTTTGAGTGAGTGAAATTCAAGAACAGCAAAGTACTTATGACGCCTTTTTTGAGAGATGTTTCTTCGCTAGAAAAATATAAAAAATGACGGGTTCAATGATATCACGTTACACTTGATGACATAAAAAAAAACACTTTTTGAATTGAAAAACACTTGACCCGAGGATGAAAATAGATTAGAGAGAGGGTTAGAGAAATTAGAGAGTATCATTAAATTAGAGACGCAGAGAAAACATATGCAAGAGACGGAGAGAGAAAGCTAGAGAACACTGATTTTAAGAGACGTAGGCAACGAGAGAAGATAGAATTGAGAGACGCAGATATTTTTCGAGAAATATTCTAAACTTCCAGAAAAATAGAAATTTGTGAACGTGACCTTTCCTACATTTCAACATTTTAAATTTTATTTCCAAAATTTTCATTTTCAAAATCCGGCTTCATTTTCTGATTTGATTCGAAACTTTCCAATTTTTGTCAGAAAATCTCAAAGACCAAGAAAATTTGGACAAAGACAAAAACACAATTTTCGCGGGCTAATTGAAAAATGCACTTCACATCACCTTTTCGTAGTACAACTGGCGAAAAATGAGGGCATGTGGATTTATAAGCAAAAAAACTACTATTAGAAAAAAACAGAAGATATCTTGCGCGCGAGGAGTCGCACCAAAACAGCGTGGTTTCAAAAGCCGCGCGTTCACCAGTTGGACCATGCATGCGTATTTTGAAATGAAAATGTTTTCAATATTTATATAGCAATGAAAACATTGTGAATGAAAAAGAGTTGAATGGGTCCAAAAAGTAACAGTTGTCGTATTTTTCAAAAAAAACATTTTTCGTCCCAAGTGGGTATTTATTATATCAGATAGTTTTCTTCAAAAATTTCCGATTTTTTAAAAGAAGAATGAAAAAAATGAGATTTTTGCGGCATCTGAAACCCATTTATCTGAAAATTTCAGACTGAAAATATATTTTTCATCTTTTGTGTGAAAAAATGAAAAACAAAACAATTGTGTATTATTTATAATATGGAGAAAAAGAGAAAAAAGAATGGAGAAAATAATAAAAATTTTCTTTTTTTTTCAGAATATTTTTTTCAAATCTAGAAAAAATTCGAAAAAGTCAGAAAATGAAGCCGGAAAATTGTTTTTTGGCGCCAAGATTCGATGATTTTTGAAACTTTCGAGAAAAATGGAAAACGTGGGATAAAATATGCTAATTTTTGAGAGGTACCTAAAAAAGTTGCGAAAAAGGTTTTCCACGTTTAATTTTCGGGCGAAAACTTGATTTAAAAAAATAGCGGGAAAATTCGCCACGAGAATCATTGACGATAAAAAATATATTTTGAAAAATGTTGAAACTTGGAAATTAGATGTGTTTCAAAAATTTAAGACACCATTCAAATTATCTGGAAAAATTTCTTAAAATTATTTTGAACCAATTTTTTTTCTATTTTCGCTAACTGTTCTCAACACGCACAGGGGTTTTATTACTACCGAAAATTAATCACGTACCAAACATTTTATCTGACGACAAAAAACCTCCGCAAACAGCACGCTACGTGGCCGACAAAAAAAAACAATAGCGTGTGGCCGGCCTCGCGAGATGTCGGTCGCTGCAAACACACATATAGCCCGACTTTTTTCTTTTTATTTGTGTGTCTTTTGAGCCAAAGGGTTTTCAATTTTCTTTTTGAAAATCTGAAAATCTAAGCTCCGCCCACATATCTGTGCGGAAAAAGATGGGCGGAGCCTATTTGCTCGATTACAATTTTGCATTGACTCGGTAGTGAAAAAGTGCGACAAAACCCAAAAAAAGCGTCCGCAATTGCGCGTCAATTTGTGTGTTTGCGAAAAGTGTGTGAATTTGTGTTGTTTCACGTTTTTAACGAAAACCCTATAAATTTCGAATTATTGAGAGATATTATATGAATATTAGTGCTTCGGGATGAAAAAGGAACAGATTGATATATTGTATGCAATGTTTTCGAAATATTGCTCATCTTTACTTTGAAATGTGAAAAACAGACTGAAACAACATCTTTTTAAGATTTTTTATCACTAAATAGGTATAGAATCTTCTCCTTTTTCATCTTGTGTAAAGCTTTTGCGTTCAAAATCCATTTTTTCCTCGGATTCTGACTGAAAAAAATGAACTCTGAAAAAAATAAGAAAAAAAACGCAGAAAATTCAAACGTTCCGCCTGTTAGCTAGAGCGCGTTTGCCCACTACATGCGAAAATGCCGGAAACTGTTTCTGTTCGCTTTTGTTCTCCGATGCTCGTTTTTCTTGAATTTTTCGACAAACGGGTGTTCTCTAAGTGTAGCAAGAACCCGGGAATGATGAGAACTTGTATTTTTGTCGCACTCCACCTTTAACACGTGGATTCTTTATCTAAAAATAAAAAATTCAAGATTTTTCTCACTCGATCTCAAACATCCTCCCCTTTTCTGATTGTTTCGTTTTTCCCGAAAAAAAACGTCTAAAAATTGCCCAAATCAGTCTAAAAGAAATGTTATTCGAACTTTTCAGCTCAAAAAACTAGAAAAAAACAAAAAATCTGAAAAACCAGAAAAAACAAAGAAAAATATGAAAAAAAATGAAAGCGTTTCGTTTTTTTTCAAAAACAACTCACTTTTTTTCTTTTTTTTTCACACATTTTTTAAAGAAAATTTTTTTACTTCAAAAAATACACGAAGACAAAAAAGTAATTTGACACTTTTTTCCGTTAAACAAAAAAAACACAAGAAAAAATTGAAAAAAAAAAGAAAAAATTGAGGGCGTGGCTTGGAAAAGTTAAAAGAGGCGGAGCTTAAAAAGGCTTAAAGAAGATGAAGCTAAAGCCTATCTAAAACATGCCTAAATTGAGACACAAAAAATTTTTTTGTAAAATATTGAGACCTATTTTTGAAGTTTACCTACGTCATAGGGTGGGAAAAAAATCAGGAAAAATATTATTTTTCCTAATTTTTTTCTGCGAAAAAATAAATAAGAACTACAAATTTTTGTGGTTCAGATTGTAGTTTTGAGTACGGTAGTTTTGATCAGGAAATGAGATTTTTCAAGAAATCATAGAGAAAATTGAAAAAAAAAAACATTTTGGATTACTGTAGAAGTATCAGATTTCACGAAAAATCACAGAAAACCCCTATTATTTCCCAGGACTACGGTAGTTCCCGGTTTTTGAACCTTACTCCGAAAAAACTCGAAAACAAATTTTTCTTTCCGTTTTTTCGCATTGCTCATGTCAGATTATGAATAATCCCTAAAATTGATCACTAGTTTCATTTCGAAAACCAAAAAAAAACCCCAAATTCTTCATTTTTTTACAAACACATAGAGAAAAAAGCAATAAATAGACAACAATAATTTTGAAATAAAAATAAATTAGGCAAAAAAACAAGTTAGACTAACTCAACATTTCCAGAAGTTCTTCCTTTTTCATGAAATCTGGAATAATAATCGAGTGATGTTCGTTTTCTTTGATATCAATCGAAATTTTGTGATGGGATAGATTTTGGCAGATTTGTCTGAAAATGAGAATTTCAGAAAACCTTTTGAAAAACAGAGGCCCAAAAAAAACCACTCACAAGGCTTCAATCTCACTAATACTTGTCAAAAACGAAACCGGTGCTCGAATTCGATGCAAAATATTTTTAATATCAATCCGCCAATACGAAAATCCATTAACATTTGACAAAGCCATTGGACAAAACGAAAAATGTTCGAGAAATTCGAAAAATGCTTTTTTGATTAGTCGATAAATTACGGGTTTCATACCGATTGGAACCATTGTTTGATGGGTCTGAAATATGAGAAAATAGAGAAATTAGAGGATTAAGGAGAGTTTTGAGAATCTACATTTGAAGTCTGATATAATTCCGAATTTTAAATAGATCTGCAAATGTATTTTGTAATGATGCGATTTTCTCACAGAAACCTCGCGAATTTCCGGACAAAATTTTGAATTTTACGACATTTTGGGACTTTTTTTTAATCAAAAATTATTCTTTGTTTTGAGTTTTCGATCAAAACTTGTCACATTTTTGATGTTTGAAGTTTCTCAAGATTTTGAAAGAAAGGGTTTGATTTTTTGTTATTTTATAAGTACATACACTTTCGTCTTTATTATTTTTTTGTTAGAACTTATGAGGTTTATTTGAAGCGCAAATTAATATTCGAAAATTTCAGTTTCAAAAAATCCAGCTGGCAAATTTGAAGAAAACTCACACTTTGATAAACCAAATTCCCGGGCTCAACATCTCCCATCAAATCCGTCTTCAATTTACAAACCATAGCTTGTGTAGCCCCTTTCAAATTCTCAAATTTCTTCTCATTTTCACGCGAAAATATTTGTCCAATATAAAGAGGTCCTTGAATTTCATAAGAATCTCGAAATTCTTCTGATAATTCTCGATGATACTCTGCAAATTCGTCGATTTTCATTTCAAAATAATGATCATCGTGTCGAAAAGTGCCAGGTTCGTCGCCAAAAACTTCGTTATAATCATTGTTTGGTGTGGAAAATATGAAAATTCGAGGGCGGAGATGACGCAAAACTTGATCGATGAATTGTTTGGCGGAGGCTAGAGGCATGTGTTCTATTCTGAAATTAATTATAGATTTTCTGGGAATACTTTGGGTATAATTTTGAGTCAAAGTCTTTGTTGGTTGAGATTTTTCGCTTAATTTTTCTCAAGAAATAAAAAAAAACTCACACTTCTAGACTTATAATACAATCGGCATTTGAAAATCGATAATCCAGGTCTAAAATATTTCCGACAAAACTTCGAATTAATATTGGAAATCCATGTTGCTCTTTTAGAACAGCTGATTGTTCTGCTAGCCGAGTTCTGGAAAAATTGAATATCGAATTTAGGCGCCTGTCTATTTCCCCAGGCTGAATATAACATACTCAAAAAGTTGTTGTCCAATCGACAATGATTTCTCATCCAAATCCACACTCAATACCATTTTCACACCAAAACTCGCTAAATTTTCAATCAAAAACCGTTCAAGCGACATTTCTCCACATCCCATTATACAAATTTTCGACAAATCTACGCGATTTTCCCACTTGAAATCCAATAATTGATTTTTGACAAATGTATTTCGCTGAACTTGAAGTGGAGGTTTGAAAAACAATTTTTGTTCCTCATTTTCGTCTGATGATTCGTTATTATGAAGTTCGGGTAAGTTATAAATAGCATTACGCCAATCTTCATCGTCCTATAAAAATGGTATTTTTTTTTGAGGATTCAAGATGAACATTTCAATTGTTATTTAAAATTTGAACTTTTGAATGTTGTTTGCGAAGTGAAAATTCTATTTTTGCACTATTTTTCCTGTTTTTTTTTCATTTTTTGATCAACTAGAAAACTTCCAAGAAAAAACGAAAAAGGAAATTGAAATCCTGACTCCCTCTTAATTAATTAATTTTTTATACATAGTTAGAAAAAGTGTTCGTAAAGTAAATGAACATTTTTAGATTTCTAGGCGAAAATGCAAAGGTTTGGGACGAAAAATGAGATAAATATAGGGTTTTGAAAGTTCACGTATGAAAAAAATTTAAAATTATTTAAAAAATTTCTTTCGATTTTTGAGATCAAAGACAAGATTTTCAGAATTCTTATTTTTATATCGGCTCTAAATCTTCAAACTTTCATGGTAAGTCTGTATTTTCGCAAGTAAAAGTCTGAATTTTCAAATGTCTTCGAATCCCTCCCAAAATCTGCTCACATTCTTTCTTCCACTATTTTTCCGCTGTTTCTGATGTTTATATTTCGGTCGAAACTCGGCCAAATTCGCCTTTTCCAGCACTCGATCAATTTTTCGAAAAACCTCGAATTCCAAATTTTCATAAGCCATCACATATTGTTTATCATCCATTTCATTTCCCCATCCATCGTCAAAATCCACCATTTTTGAAAAATTTTCTGAAATTTGTCTGAAAATGGCGATTCTGAATTTAAATCTTGAATTCAAGAAAATTTCATATATCAGGTCAAAAACCAGTCGAAAATGATAAAAAATTGATAATTTTCAAACAAAAATTTGAATTCAGGTCTGAAAACCCTAAAATTAAAAATTCATATATCATGTCAAAAGATGCAAAAATGCAGACCTGTCGTTTTGCGGCTATTTGCGGCCCTCGGGCCAGCCATTTGAAGGGCCGGCCTAGCCAGCCCAAATATGGAAAATGGGCTGGCTCAGCCCGGCCTTTCAAACAAATTTTATTGTGTAAATCCACTATTTTTCAATGGTGTTTCTTTCGAATTTTTGCATTTTGGCGTAAGAAAATTGCCGTATTTCGTGTTTCTAATGGTGGATTGATAATAAAAGTAAAATTTATTGAAATTCATGTGTTTCACCATTACGATCCTGCACCAAAACAATACTTCGAAGAAATATTGGTGCACTAACACCAATTTAAGTCATTCTGATTTACCAAATTCACCCAAATGCAGAAATTTTGAGCAAAAACATCCATTTGTAAAAATCCCGAATTGTCATCAAAAATTTATGAAGGGCCGAAAAAAGGGCTGAAACAGCCTCTCATAAAAAAAGAAGGGCCGGAGGGCCGAAAAAGCCCGCATTTTTCGAATTTTGAAGGGCTGGCCCGGCCCGGCCGCCCAAAAACGACAGGTCTGCAAAAATGTCATTTTCAAGTAAAAAAAACCAGTAGAAAAGTTCGAAAAATGGTACAAAATTGGTTCAAAAATCGATAAAACAACCCGTAGTGCCCTCCTAATTAATTAATTAATTAATTGTGAACATTTTATAGTAAATTGCATATGCGAGGGCACATAAATGTAGTCATAAAATCACACAACATCGGCAAATACCTGCAAAAAGTTTTGATTATTTTTTGACGCGTGGAACTTTTGGCGTCAGAATTATTGAATTTTTTGGAGGAAACATTTGATTTTTTTTTTTGATAAATTCGATTATAAAATCATAAAAAGTGATATAAATCAAGGAATTTCAATCAAAAAATACAGAAAAATGTTATTTTTTGCATTATTTTTCGTATATTTTCAAGGATTGGCAAGTCAAAGTTGTGGTAAGTCCAGAAAAAAAAATAAGTTGGCGCCAATATGATTCAAATCTATATTTTGAAGACTACAACCTGGCAACCTATCCATCTCTTATTCTTCAAACAAATCATCTCACTCAATTCAACTACGGTCTTCGAACATTTTCTCCAACAATTCTAAAAATCGCCAAAAACATCAAAAGATCTCCGAAAGTTCTCGAGAAAATCAACGAACTATTGGAAAAATATGAGAATTTGCGAAAATCGGCGGGAATTCCAAAATTGCAGGAGGGAATTCGGGAATTAGGAGGGAAATTAGAGAAAATAGCTGGAAATTTGGGACAAGATTGTATTGCAACATATATGTTCATTTTCAATGATATTGTTGTGGGAAATGGAACTACAGTGAGATTTTGTTGGGGTGAAAATATGATCTGAAATATTTAAAAAATTTTCAGCCAACAACTCCACTTCCTACAACAACTCCACGTCCAACTACTACAGTAAAATTTTAAGATTTTTCAGAAAGATTATGAATTTTTTCAGCCAACAACTACACTTCCAACGACAACGACAACACCACGTCCAACTACTACTGTAATGGGGCTATTCAGCGATTTTCTCAACACGCTGAGAAAACGGGAAAAATGCTGATAAAATCATTTTCTCAACCGTTTTCCTATTTTCTCAGCCTTCCTGAATAAGTTTTCTCAACCAATTCAGCGTTGAGAAAAGACGTTGAATAGCCCCATAAGATTTCAGGAAAAAAACACTTTTAAGATATGAAAATTCTGCCGAAGCTTGAAAAAATGTTAAATCTAGGCTTAGGAGCATTCTATATCTCTAAAAACAATTTTTCAGCCAACAACAACATCTTCAACTACAACTACCCCATTTAGAACAACTACAGTAAGGTTTTCAGAAAATGTTAATCAAGAAATGTGTTTATCTCCGAAAATACGAAAAAATCTGTGATTTTTCAGCCAACAACTACACCCTCAACTTCAAAAACAACTCCAAAAACAACTACAGTAAGATTTAAGAAAAAACTGAAAAAAGCCACAAATTTGAAAATTTGAAGTTTTTATTCGAAACTTCTGAACTTTAAATGAAAATTTTCAATTTCGAAAATTTGAAATTCTTAGACTAGATTCAGAGAAGTCCAATTGTGCCTACTATATTTAAATCTTTAAATTTACAGCCAAAAACTACACCTTCAACTACAACTACTCCAGTAAAAACAACTACAGTAAGATTTTTAGAAAATTTTAATCAATAAGGTCCAAGCAATGTGTTTGTCTCTGAATATACAAACAAATCTGTACTTTTTCAGCCAACAACAACTACACACTCCACTACAACAACTCCAATTAGAACAACAACAGTAAGATTTACAGATTTTCCAAACTCTGAAAACATAAAAAAATGAAAATTTTCAGTCAACAACAACACGCTCCACTACAACTACCCCAGTAAAAACCACTACAGTAAGATTTGCAAAAATTTCACAATTCTAAAACCCTCCAAAACATTGTCATTTTCAGCCAACAACAACACCTTCAACTACAACTACACCAGTTAGAACAACTACAGTAAGATTTACAGATTTTCCTAACTTTGAAAACATCAAAAAATGTAAAATTTTCAGTCAACAACCACCACCACCACGACTACAACAACTCCTAAAGTCTGAAAACTTCAGAATTTTTTCAGAAAACAAAAAATCAATAATATTTTCAGCCTCCAACAACAACAACTGTAGATGGTGATTATCCAATGATTCATCCACCAATTCCAACAATTAAAACTAATTAATTAATTGAAAATTATAAGAGAATTTTTGGAATTCAATAAAGTTATTATAAGCATTGATTTTTATGAATAAGATCGAAATTAACCTTAAAAACTTAATCTTCAGCAAATGTTTATCTCAAAATTCAAAATGCAGAAAAAATCACGCCAAAACCACACACACACACACCTTGTTAATTACTATTCTATGTATAATTAAATTTTCTACCTAATTTTTTTGTTTCAAAAATACCTTCGTAATTTTAGGTGCGTGTGTGTGGTTCAGGCGGCGCCTAAAATTCTACAAAATATTCAAAAGATGACAAAAAACATTGAATTTCAAAAAACAAAAAAAATGGAGGGACTAGGTTTTGCAAAAAATAGTCCTTCAATTTTTTATAATATTTGTTCAATTTGTTTCCCATTTTCTCACCCCAAACCCCTTTTCAAAATCTCTCTTACCAGCTCGATTAACAACAGCATCAGGAGGTGGTGTAGCCGGTGCAAAATACGCATGAATTTCAACATGTGGTCTTTGTAATTTGAATCGTTGAATCGCATCTTTCGACACATTTTGACAATCATATAAATCGATTCGTTTCAATGTTTTACAATGTCGAAGATGGGATAATGTTGAATCTGATAACAAAGGACAATTATCAACTTCGAGAATTTCCAGAGTTTCTCGTTGTTTTGCTGCCAAATTGTGCATTGATTCGTCGGTTAGAAGTTCGCAGTGCGAAAGACTCTGCAAAAACCGAGGATTTTATGGGTAAAAATGAAAAAACTTCGAGTTTTGAATCTTATAAAAACTCCCGCCAACTCACCAATTCTTTCAATCCTCCACAATAATTAGCCAACGAATTAATACTTGCATCACTAATCAGTGAGCAATCTTCCAAATCCAATTTCTCCAAATATCGACAACCTTTTGCCAGCGGAATAAATCCATTATCTCCCAACAAATTACATCCAGCAACTTCGAGTGTCTTCAAATGAAAACTATGATTTCCCAAGGAAATCAAAGCGTTGTCAGTTATATTCGAGCAATTCGAAATGCATAAATATTCGATATTTTTTGCAATCACTGCTAGATTATTGATAGTTTCATCATTGATAAAACATCCCAATAGGTTAATTTTTGTGAGGTTTTCTAATTTGAGCCCTTCCTGTTCCGCATTTTGCTCTAAATTCTGATCAAATACATTTTCAGTCAATCCATCACATCCTCTTAAAATCAATGTTTCTAATTTGGTACAATTATTAATAATATATTGAATTCCTCGATCTTGTATCGAATCGCACCATGAAATATTCAAATATTCCAAATTTTTACATCCATCTCCAATAAATCGCATACTTCTATCCGTAATTGATGTGCAATTTTCCAAGTTCAAATATTTTAATTTGTGACAATTTTTACCCAAATTTTCGCACGATGTATCGGTGACCCGTTTGCATTTGTAAAGGCTGAGATATTCGAGATTTGGACATTTTGCGGTGAATGTTTTGATGGCGAGATCATGTACATTTTCACAGCCTTTCAAGGATAGTTCTTTGAGAAATCCGCCACATCGACGAGCAAGATTTTCGATAACAGCAGACTGGAAAAAAAAATTTGATTATTTTTGAGCTCCCAAATTTAAAAATTCCCAATTTCTTGTCATTTTTTTCTGTTCGAGTTAGATGATCTCAAAAACTAAAGAAAACGAGGCCATTTTTTATTCATGAGGAAATTTTTTTCTAGTTTTTGACTTCAAGACGTCATTTTCTAGATGATCAAATTTTGAGCCGCGAATTGGGAAAAAACCTACATTTTTCTGGAATTCGAAATTCGAAAATGAATATTTTGGGGAAAAATTTCACGTGGATTGAATAAAAATAGGTCACGTTTTATTTTTTTAGAGCAAAATTTTTGAATTGTGAAATTGTTATTAAAAATGGAAAATGAGCATTTCTAAATCGCCACGTCATAGTTCACGTATTTATTCACAAATTGGCACGTCATAGCTCATATTTTTCAGAAAAAATCTCAAAAAGTCCTAGCTAAAAATAGGTTATATTTCTGCACTATTTTAATAATTTGTTTTTCTGAAAAATAGCCAAGGGATTAGCCAAATTTCAGCCTTTCTGAGCATTTTCAGACACATTTTTGTAGCTAGAAATTCTGTTTTCCTAGGAAAAAAATCGATTCTGGCTTTCCAAATTCCCACCTTAACATCCTTCTGAAATGTGAACAAATCAACTCGTTTCCAATTTGAACCATCCAAAGCCAAAGCATTCCAAGCGTGACAAGTTTGTGCACATCTGCACAATCCTTTTGTATCCAAATATGAGAAAATTCGCAAAATAAGCTCTTTCGGCAACTTTTTATTGATTAATGAAGTGTCAGAACTTGGATGGGTTACTGTTGTGATTAGGTACATCTGAAAATTGAAAAATTGAGAAATTTCAGGTTTTTGAAGCTAGATTCATAGAAAATTTACACGTAAAAATCAATTTTTTCAAAGCCAAAAAAGCTAGAAAATAGCTATTTCTGGTTCTGAAAATCCCATTTTTAATTATAGGTTTCGAAATTTCATCATTTCATAATAAAAATAATGCGATTTTCATCTCCTTGGTGATTTTTTCCAATAAAATTTCCTCGAAAAAGAATAATGTGATTTTTCGAAGTTCAAAATGCCACGTGGATTGAATTCAGAATTTCAATCTTCAGCTAGAAAATTGGAGCATTTTAAGTCCAAACGTGATCGAAAATCCTATTCAAAAACCGCACCTGATTCTGTTTAGCCTGTATCATTGGATGAGTTTTGGCTTGTTGAGCCAATCTCTTGGCTCTTCTCGATGATCCACTTCCTCGTTGTGCTCTTTCCAATTCCATTTCATACCACCAAATATATCGGTTTTTCTGAAACAAATATGATTTTCATCTCAAAACTCCAACCAGAAATGAATTTTTTCTGCAAAAAAAGACGACTGACCAAAAAAAACTAGAAAAAAAGAAGAAAAAAGAAAGAGTGTCCTGAATTTGTACTTGACACCTTGTGTCGTCTTCTTTCTTTTTTTCATTATTCAACAGGTTCTCAAAAAAAAAGAACAGAAAAAGATCAAAAAAATTGTAAAGGACAGATGTTTTGTGTGGGGCCAGACATTAACTTTGAAATCAAATGAATGAAATCACACTCCCGGACAGGAAAAAAAGAAAAAAAAAGAACACATTAGATTTATGGCCGATTTTCTAAGGAATGAAGAGAACAGGAAATGGAAGAAAATTGGATTTTTAGAGAATGTTAGGAGAATATCAAAGTTTTAGGTTTGCTGCTTCAGACTTCCCTTCGAGTATATTTTAGATTCAATCAAAATTTATTTTTTTTCAAAATTTCATGAAAACTATTCCAAATTCGCCGCCAAAATGCAACTATTATTTTGAAAAAAATTTTATCAATGAAAACTTAGCCAACAAGTCTAAATATTTTTCATTGTTTACTTATACTTTCAAACTAAATATTCTAATCAGCTGATAAAAACAGAACAGGCAAAAAGTGTATACTTTTGGCATTTTGGGGAAGAATTGAAATTCCAGTCACATTTTCAGAGCAAGGAACGGGGAGAATAATTAAAGTTCACATTTTAGTTACTGGTGGGCGTTTCCGGATGCAATTTTCTAACAAAAAAGCTAAAATAGATGAGAATCCATATTTTTATCAAATGTTAGCCGAACATTTGTAACTTTCAAAAACTTCTATATTCATGACTCATTTTAATTATAAAAAAGTGCAAATAAAGTTCCTAATTAAATCTAAAAATAATAACTTCCTCTTATTCATCAAAGAAAGTACCAAAATCTATTTTTATTTTTCATAGAATAATAATTGGCATCGAATAACTTTGGACCAAAACAAAAACAAAAATATTTTGTTATTATTCCAAAAAAAGTGCTGTTGACCAAATGATGATAGAAAAACTTTTTGTTTTTTGCAGTGAAAAAACATTGTTATCAAAATTTTGTAGTTTGAAAGTGAACAAAAAAGATAAGCCTTTTCAGCTGATTTTTTTCAAAAAAAAAAGCTATTTTTGTTTGAAAAATTCGAATCTGAGATTATCCGGAAGAACTTTTGAGTATCAGATTTCAGATAAACAGGGAACTATTTTCAGATTTTCTAAAAAAAAAATTGGAAAGCTTCAATCCGAATGTCTGAAATTTTCAGCATAAATTTCCCAAGCTCCGCCTACTTTCAGCACTTTCCCTTAATTAGATATATTATTCATTTCAATACAAAATTATAGGCTTCTGGTTTTTGATCCACAAAAGTCCTTAATTTTCTCATTTCATGGGAAAAAAGAGAAAAAGGATGAATACATTTCTAATCGAAGTCAAAGTTTCAGACATCAAAAATGAGAGTATTTTTAGGAAAAGATTTTAAAAAACTGAAAATTTTCAGCCGAGATTCAAAGAAAGCTCTAATGCGATTATTTTCATATATTTTCTGGAAAAAAACTTTTGAGCTCAAGTTCCAAATGAACTTTTCTTTGCAAACGAAATGAATATATCCAATGGGCGGAGGCTAGAAATAAAAAAAGGGCGGAGTTAGTGGAACTTGTGACGAGACCAGAATTTCTAGGCACATACGAATTTGTAGCAGGAATTCTAAAAGGAAGTACCGGCATTTACTGATTTTAAAAATTTCAGCTTCTTATACGATAATAACCAGCTGAAAATGAATCCAGCTTGATTCAAGAGTTCGTGAGAAAACGACAAAACTTTAAAGGTACATCATGAGTGTTTTCAGTAGACTAAAAATTTGTTTGAACAAACTCAAAAACGGAAATAGGATAATTTATTTGTAGCTTGACCGATCAAAACTTCAGGAAGTCTATATTCAAACGGATTTTTCCTTGTAAGGAACGTAAATCCATAGATATCATCAAAAACCAACCAAAAACTAAAAGAACTCAAGATAAATCCCAGATTTTCAGCTATTTTCTGACGATGTATTTCTACTCATAAACATCGTCAAGATCTTTTGGACTCCATAAACATGAATCCAATAAAAAATTAACAACCCCATAAAACAAGAAATGGGTCGTGGTTGGAACGGAAAAAAACTAGAACTAAAACGAAGAACGAGAAAGACCTGCGAAAATCGGGAAGAAGCTCTAATTTCTGATAAAATAAAGAGTCTGAGTCTGATCTTCTAGAAAACCATCGAGGCTCAGATTTCTCGAATAAATCTAGGAAAATCGACGAATTCCCGAAAATTTCGTAGATCAAGAGCTCAGGAACAGATCTCAAAATCGAATAAATTCAAAATTTTCAGAAAAATTCAGGGTTTGACCCTAAGAACCCTATGAACTTCATCTATAATACCGATCAAAAATCCATAGATATTTCTCTGTTAAAAAAATTAACAATCCCATAAAAACAAGGGGTCGTGGTTGGAACGGAGGCTAGAACCAAACGAGAAAAACATGGAAAAAAACCGAAAAAAAACTAGGGGGAATACGAACGCATAGAGAAGAAAAAGAAAAAGAAAGTAGAGTAGAATAGCGAGTGACCCGCGCTCGAAAAAAGAGAATATCACGAGGAAAAAGGCACAATTTTCTCTCTCAACATCCTCTATTTCTCTCTCATCTCAGCTGATTTTTTTCTTTCTTCTCTCGTTTTTTCGTGGCTAAACACACGAGAAGAAACGGCGACTCAGCTGGTCGCATTTTTAGGGCGCAGAACACAAAAAAGAATTATCGAATTTGGAAATGGCGAGCGAAGCGGTTTTTGGTGAACTATGCGGATAATTTGGAATTTTCAGGAAGGGATGAGAATTATAGAGCGAAAATGTGGATATTTCAACCAAAACTGATCAGGGTTCCTTTTTTAGATATTGCAGATCTTTAAGCTCTCGAAAATAAGTCTTGCAAACATTTTTTTTTTCAATTTTTGAGAAGATTTTCAAGCAAAAAAAAACTAAAAACTGCAATTTCCCATTAAATATAAAAAAATATGTTCCTCTTCCTGACAAAGACCTTTTTTTACATACATATATGAAAAAATAATTGCTGTTGTTCTATGAAAAACACTGGTTAAAAATAGCTAGTTCCTGATTCTTTTGAGCTAAAAAATGCTCTTTTTTGGACGGAAAACAAACATTTTCACCGAAAATTATGAAAAATTCTGGACACCCCAAACAATATCCTATTTCTTCGCAAAAAATTTTAATTTTTCAATTTTCTACACAAAGCACTATTCAGAAAATAATTTCTCAAAAAATCCCAATTTTCTAATTCCACTCAATTTTAAATCTGAACACATTTTGTTATTAACAAAAAAACGCCTGTTTTTTCTTTATTATTATCAGCAAACAGGCCTATTTTTTCAAAATGTGCAAATACTTTTTAGTCATATTCTCATGGACTCTAATTATTCTTTGCTCAACTTGTTTTTACTGGTTTTTCTCGAAAAATTTGATTGAAAAATGGAAGTAAGTGATTTTCAGACAAAAAAACAGAACATTTTAAATATTTTCAGATTTGGTAAAATTTTCTTGATCTCAGATTCATTGATTTTTCTTCTGGTTATCATAAATTTTTTATTAGTTATGTGTTTGGATCCTGGATATATCCAAATTGGTAACTTATGCATTAAAACATTCTAAAAATAGTTATGAGATGGTTTTTTTTTAGAAATTTCTCGTATTTCGTTTGTCGAAAATGGGGATTTTTGTGAAAATTGTCGAATTTATCGACCTCCTAGATCACATCATTGCAAATATTGTAATAGGTAAGGCGCTTTTTATTTTTCAGTTGTTTTGTAGAAAATTATCGATTTTTGCAGATGCATTGAAATATTCGACCATCACTGTCCTGTGGTAAATAATTGCATAGGAAAACTAAATTACAAGTCAGTTCTTCCTTCACAAAATCCCCCGTAATCTCAAATTTTCAGATATTATTTCACCTTTTTACTTAGTCTATTTTTACATATAACTTTAATATTTTTTATTTGTGTTTTGCATATTTGGACATCAAATAATCAGAATTCGGAATATTTGTGTTCGTGGATTTTATTGGGAGTTTCAATTGTTTCTGGTATATATGTATTTTCTCTACTTTATCTTCATTTAAAATTGATTTTCCTTGGAAAAACTACCAGAGAATATGTGAGTTTTTCAATTTTTATGGAAAATCTGAATGTTTTTTAGAACTGAGTTTTCAGATTTCTTTGTATTTTTAGGTAATTTTCCCTTAAAACTGATTGTCCCCAAAAAACTCACAATTTTCCCATTTTTTTCAGCTTAGAATGAGATCTGAAATTCCTCTATCTCCAATTTCAAACGAGGCTCTAACAGCTTGAGATTCACCATTTCTCTGCAAAAAAATTAATTAATTCGAATTTCAATTAATTAACTCTCTTACGATAGTTGATATTGTATAAACATGTTCATTTTTCTCGATAAAAAATCGATTATTGATTTGAGAAGCCCAAAAATTGCCCAATGCTGGAGATGGATAACCACGCCATTTCGACTGCAAAAAATATTTATATTTCGAAATTTTGGAGCAAAATATACTCACAACATGATTTGTAATGACTACAGTAACTCCGAGTTTTGCTATTTTATTTAATCGATCCACAATTTCAAATTGATGACTTCGACCTGAAAATCTAATTTTTCACAGAACATTTTGGCGGCAATAAATACAGTACTTCAGGGCTAATATTGATGTCAATCCCAGTCAAAAAAAAAAAACAAACAAACTCATACCCAAATCCCATCCTTCATAAGTTGTATCATGTAAAAGTGCATCAATGTTTTCCACAAAAATCAATTGAATTTTCAAAATCTCGCGAAATTTTCGAATCCACTCAAGTTGTCCCACTAATTTGCCAATATTTTCCGGGTAATTGCAGATTATACGATCCAGGTTTTCGGACTGAAAAATTAATTTCACGGCGAAAAATTGAGAGATACTGTACCTGCATATCTAAATGTTTAATCAATAAATCAGTTCGAAGTGGAATTGCAGAAATCCAGGCGATTTTTGACGATTTTTTGGTGGCGAGAAATTTGGCTGCGATTGAATAGCAGATCTGCGAAAAACACAGTTTTTTTTTTCGAGAGAATTTGAAACGAGAAATGATTTTTTCGAATTATTTCAGCGTTGGAAAAGGTTCACGTGGCAAATCTTCTAGGCTAGAGTCTAGTTTGACCCAATCTACACTTTAAAAATCATTTTTTTCAACGTGATAATTTTATTTTTAAAATTTCATTTCTCGTTTTCAACTTTCTTGAAATGACTGGAAATCTGCAATTTTCGGTGAGTTATTGAAAATTTCATCAATAAAAAACAAAGGGGGAAGGAGTGGATCAAAATAAAAATTAGGGAAATTTTTAATTATGAGCAGAATTTTTTCAGTCTCAAAATGTTCAAAAATTACCTGACTTTTCCCGCTCATTTCCTCTCCATCAATCTCATAAATCCGTCCAATTTTCAACCGAACCACATTATTCAAACTCGCCAATTTAGTAGTTAGAAAAAATTCATCGGCACCTAATCTGAGCAACATTTGAAGAGCGGTTTCTTGTTGAAATGTTAGCGCATTTTCAAATTCCATTAGTTAGTATAAGTCTGAAAATTGCTGCAAATGACTAAAAATCTTGGAAAAATAGGTAGTTTTGAAACAGACTGAAAACAGAAATTTTTCGAAGGAAAAAATTATATTCTGAATATTTACAGAAGAAGAAAAATAGAGAAATATCTGGAAATGGCTGGAAATAAGTTAAATATGTAACAGAAAATAGGGGATGTTTCAGGGGAGAAAAATAAACACAAAAATATAGTTTTAAAACTCGGGGGTTAGAGATTTTTACGAAAAAAAAGAAAAATTTGGGGGTTTTGGGGCGAATATGGGCTTTTTCATGGCTGAAAATAGCCTAATTTCAGCCTAAAAACCAGCAATATTGGGCACAAGTTTGGGGTCAAAAAATCAGGATTTTTGTGGTGAGACAATTGCGGCGTTTGGTAAATTGGCTTGATTTGCTGCCGCTGATAATTGTTGTTGTTGTGATGGAAGAATTGGAACAATTAGATGATCTTGTTGCATTAAATTGTATTTTGTGACGTAGGTTGTGAATCTGCAATTTGAATTTTTGGGTGAAAAATCGATATTTTTCATATGGTCCGAAAAAGCGGAATTTTTTGATTTTTATGTTTTTTATCGTAGGAAAATATCGATTCGTATTCATTTTTTTTTCTTTTTTCGGAAATAAAATAATTGTATTCAGTTTTTCTGATATACTTCATTTTCTTCTTAGAATATTCTCTGCTCAGGTGTTTTCTTAGTTTTCTTGATTTTTAGATTAAAGTTAAGCACTTTCAGAGGTGAGATAATTAGCTGATTTTGAGCTTAATCCTTACCGTTTACAAAGATGTGTCTCATTTTCGAAATCATCGAACAATTTCTTATGATGATAAAAAGCATGCGAAAAAATGCGATAAACTCGTCGCGCAATACTTCCCAATTTCGAAATCGACAATTCTTTGATACTAATTCGACTCGGAAAATATTTATTGCTATTCAAAAGCGATGCAGCTCCATCCAAAGTATGTCTAGTATAATCAATCGCCGGACATTCATTTGGATTTTTATGGGCGGCACACAAAAATATCCATTGTTCAGTTGCAGTCATTTGTTGACATGTATCAGGAACACATTCTCTTTGTAAAAGTAGTGCCAAACCATTTAATTCGATGCAAAATTGTCGTAAATGTTCATATTTCCAAACTCCTTCGTCTTGATCAACTGGTGGTGTTAGAATTGCATCAACATCTGATGGATTGGCTTTTATGAGTTGTTGAATATATTGTTGGATGTTTAAAGCTGTATCCATTTCTTCGAATGCCAATGGTGGCCAATTATTCCAATCTTCTCGTTTTGTTCCGGGACCATTTCGACGAATTACACGTCTTTCAGCGGTTGCTGTCATCTCTGCAAATAATTCGTTTTTTTGTTGAGAACAAAAAGAAAATTAATGGAATACGGAAGAAGAATGTTGAAGCATTGATTTTTGGTCAAAAAGATTAAGATTCAGTCATGCTTTCCTAGAAACTCAAAAATTGCTTAACTAACATCTTAACATGAATTATGACGTGGAAGAGTTTGAAAATCACGACCTCAAAAGGCTAAGAATCTGTACAGATAAACAAGATTTGTAGCCTTTAAAGTCATGATTTTGAAACACTCTATGGATACAATAACATGGATACAATTACAGCGCGTCGTTTAATCGGTACTGCGAGGGAGAAAACAACAAAAAAAAAGATGAAAATGAATAAACGCCAACACAAAACACGTCAATGATGTGTGCTTTGACACGTTTTTTTCATCTTTTTTTTGAAAGGACGTGAATTGAAGAAAGAAGATGAATGTGGGAAAATAGAAAAATTTCGACATGAAATGAAACTTTGGAGCTATTTTCGTAGAAAACGATGTGAAATTAAACGTATGAAACAAGAAAAACGGCTAACAGTACAATTTTTCACAGGTTTTCGAAAAAAACATGGGATTTCCTGGTTTTCATCTAGATAATTTATGATTTTCACGTAATTCATATGTAACAACAATTGTTAAACTCAAAAACCACAGGAAATCCTTGATACAAAAAAAACCTAATTTTTTTACTAATTTCTTGTTAAAATCTTATTTTCGCAGAATCCTCCTGACTTCCCGAGCAACAATATATTGTTCGCTACATTTCTCATATTCTAGAACTCTCAAAAACCCCTTTACACCTCATAAAACTCGAAAAAACCCAAAACTTCAGAAAAAAAAATCAACATCAAACCGTATCAAAGGCGCGTCACATAATTTCCCGCGTCTCGCACCGATCTACAGTACCCTGAGAACTCTTGACACGATATCACATTGCGCGCTGTAAATTTATTTGTTTTCATTCATCTATTTTTTCTTTTTTTTTCCGCAAGTGTCCTCTTTTTTGCGGTCGATTCCCATTCTCTTTCTACTCATCATTGCAAACCAAACACACTCAACTCTCTCCTCTTTTCTTCTTTTTTTATTTTCTTCCCAAAAAGTCCGCAACGACATCATAAACGACGCTCAATTGCACAAAAAGGGTCTTCTTGTTTTTTTTCCGACGACGCTATGCGTTTTTCAACACTTTTGTATTGTATTGTATAATAATAATAATGTATTATTCATCGTCTATTTTATCAGACCGTTTGATTTTTATTTAAATTTTTTCTCACTTGAAACAGGAAACCTTTTCTTTCTTTTTCTCCCGATTTTAATCGAAATTTTGATGAAAAAAGGAGAAAAGACAGAACAAAAATAATCTTATAATCCGCTAGAAAATTCAGTATTTTTCAGGCTTTTTTGCGTGCCCCGCCGAAGCTGAAGAATCGATGTGCAAACGCATTTCGGCACTTTTGCCGGCCGCAATTGCGTGGACTTTGATTCTAGTTTGCTCGGCATGTTTTTATTGGTTTTTAACGCCGGCGTTAATTGATAAATGGTCACTGTAAGTTACTTTAACCCTATTTGATCGTAATCAGTATGTTTAAATTTTCTATGAAACTTAGATTTTATAGAAAATCTAGTTGAATTTTTATTGCACATGAAATTATAATTTCAAAAAAAAAACTAACCTAAAATTAAAATCAATTTGCAGATGTGGCTTGGCATTTATAGGCTTCGATTTTCTAATTTTTTTGATGGTTGTTTCAAACTTGGCAATGGCAATGTGCCTCGATCCAGCTATTCATCCTTATGGTAAATTTTGATTCCCAAATTAATTAACTATATAATTTTTCAATTCAGCAATCGGGTCTGAAGAACCATCACAAATAGATGATTTAAGAGCTCCGCTCTATAAAAATGTGGATATAAATGGAATCACTGTGCGGATGAAATGGTGTGTAACTTGCAAATTTTATCGACCGCCCAGGTCGAGTCATTGCAGTGTTTGTAATCGGTAAGAACAATTTAGCGGAATGGGTTTGATGGAAATTTGTTTGAAAAAAGATTTTTAATTGAAATTTTGGTCAATTTTAGCCCGCGAATTATGTATATTTCGGGAAATTTCAGATATTTTCAGTGTAGAAAACTTGAATGTTCAGAAATTTGAAAATTCAAATATTGTATTGAAAAACCTTCAGATTCTGATTGAAAATCTCTTGTTTTTCAGATGCATCGAAACATTTGATCATCATTGTCCATGGGTTCATAACTGCGTGGGAAAAAGGAATTATCGGTCAGTTTTTTTCAAAATAATCAGTAAAATTTGAATTCCAATTCCCAATTTTTGCAGATATTTCTTCTTTTTTCTATGCAGTTTAAGTCTTCATATGATATATGTATTTTCAATATGTTTAACATATGTTTGGTTAGCTGATAGCAAAACATTGGAACCTCCATATTTGTGCTCATTTGTCCTATTGGCTCTTTGTGCAATTTTGGCTGTTCCAGTTATTGGACTCACTGTTTTCCATTTAATTTTGGTTGGAAGAGGAAGAACAACTAATGAACAGGTAAACAGTTTTTGGAAATTTGTGCATTTTCGATATTTTTTGAATAAAAAAATATGCCTAAATTATTCTGAAAATAATAGATTTTTCCCTGATCATTGCTTACCAAATGTGAAACCTGAAATTTGACTTTTTTTTTAAACCTCTTTTTAAAGGAAATTTTCCAAAGAAAAAAAATTGAAAAGCTTTTTTCAACCTTCAAAAATTCCCGTTTTATTTTACAGGTTACTGGGAAGTTCCAATCCGGCTATAATCCATTCACAATTGGTTGTATTGGAAATTGCAAAAAGACACTGTGTCCCAGCCAGTTTCCAGCGTAAGTTTTTTGATTGAAAATGCTAGAAAATTGTTCAAAGTTTTACCAGAAATGTCTGAAAAATACGTTTGTTTTTCAATCTAAATGTTACTAATGATACTCAAAAAATGTTTCAAAATTTGGCTGAATATCTGAAATTTTGCAGCTTCCAACCGTATGTTGATGAATCAAGAAAAAGGCGAAAATTGGAGCGAGAAATGATGAGTTTACAAGCAAATCAGAAGGAAAGAGAAGATGTGAGTTCCAGTTTTTTGGCTTGAAATTTGGCTGGAATTATCTGAAAATTAGCATTCTCAATTTAAAATTGTCTTAATTGATAAAAATGCGGAGATCCTCAAAAATACTTGAATTTTCAGCTTGACGCCGATGAAACGACAGCACTTTATATTCCAGAAGATAAAGGATCTGGAACACATATTAGGGTGAGTTTGTTTTTTTTTGAATTTGGCGCCAAAAGGTGGTGCCACGTGGTTTTTCAAAGTTTATTAATTGTCTTTTAATTACAGATGAAACAATTAAAATTATCGGATAGTCAATCAGTTGGAACATCACTATCATTACAAGGTGATATTTCAATAAGAGAAAATATGACAGCCGATGGATCCACGTGTAATTTATTCGAATCTAGTTTCGGTGAGTGACATTTTTTGAGAGGACTTTGGGTTCGAAATTTTGGGAAAAAAATGTTATAGAAATGGATTTTTCGATATTTTCAAAAAATTTCACCTGAAAATATAGAAAATTGGGATTCTCAAAAATGATTTGAAGCTGAAAAATAAGTTTCAAAAGTTTTTCATTTTTACTCAATTTTTCCACCGAAAAAATCTGAATTTTTCTTCAAAAAAATTCCTCGAAAAAATAGGTTTCAATAAAATTTGAAATTTCTTGGTGATAATTTCAGACTTGGTGCTTTTATCTTCTCCTTCAAAATAGTTAATATATTTCATTTGAAAAATAAGATTTATCCTATTTTTGAATTGAAATATTGGTTTTTTATTGAATAATCACTAGATGAATTTTCATCATTTTTCACAAGAAAACCTTCAAATTTTCCCAAAAACTGTAATTTTTAGCTAGAGGGTTTTTGAGTTTTTTATTGTAAAATCACTAGAAATTTTTTCTGCTCTCAAAAAATCGCAAAATTAATTTTGCAGGAACACCTCGAATACAATCACCAAATGATTCTTCAATAGATGAATGTGGACATCGAATGATGTCATATGAAGAAAGTGTTGAAGAAGCATTGAGAGAAGCAAATACACCAACTACTGAATTGCCACAGGAATCTGGTCAGTTTTTTTGGGAGAATTTTTGAAAAGAAGGGAAAATTTTGAAGATTTTTGATAGTAAATGCGACAAACCTTAATTGCTGAAAATGAAACTAAATTTTGAAAACTCATGAAAATCATTTTTCCATTTTCTAGTTTAACATTTGTAAGTTCACAAAATTATTATTGCAAAAAATATTTCCAAAATATATCAAATTTTTGAAACAGTGATTTTTTTAGAAACAAAAATTGTCTGAAATGTTGACAAAAAAATTATCTTCAAATTTTTTTGATTAGAATTTGAAATTTAAGCCTCTGTGTAAACAAACCAATTTCTATTGATTTTCTGGAATTTCAGATTTTTGATTTTCAAAAAGTCTGAACACAACCTAATTTGTTTTTGAAAAATTCAATTAGAGACTGTTTTTTTGGATAAAGTTTCTTTTTCAGAATTGAACTTTTCTCATTGCAAAAAATCCAGGAAAATTAAAATGCTGAACATGATTTGTTGGAAATTTTTTTAATAGTGTTTTTTTTCAAAAAAAAAACTAATAAACAACATTTTTCTCATAAAACAAAGTGCTTTATCTCATTAATTTTTCCTGAGATAAAACAGATTCTATGATTTTGGTGGCCTAGAAATCCGAAATAATGACCTGAAATTACTTTTATTTAAAGACATAAAAACAATGTGAATTTTGAAATCTCAAATATTACTTTTGAAAATTGTGTACCTCTAAAATTAGCTTGAAACTTTTATTTTTCCAGTTGCAATCACAATGTTAAATGGAACTTCGCCTAACTCATCTTCAACAGTCACAAATTCTACTTCAAATTCAAATTCAACCACCAAAAAACCAATGGGTTTCACAGACGCAGTTCGAATTCACGATATCCTGGCACGAAATAATACCGTACACCTGCCTGTCTGATCTCTCTTTCTCTCTCAGTCTGATCTACCTGTCCTCCATTTTTTTTCTTTGTTTGTTTTTTTTCAGTCAGGAAAATTATCTGCCAGAAATTTCTATTTTTTATTTTAGATTATCTATTTTTCCATGCATTTTTTGAACTTTTTTTTCCGAATTTTCAATAAGTTATCGCTTTTGAACTGGTATTTTTTTCGAATTTTTTGAAATTTTTTGAATCTTGTCTTTGTTGTCTTTATCACCACCAAAAACTTAACTTTGTACCATTTTTTCTTATTTTTTTGAGCACAAAAAATATTTTTTATAAATAAATTTATTTCCACCCCTAAGCTCCGCCCACTTTCTCGTTTTTCGCCACGCCCATTTCTTTCGGGAGACACACTTTTTATTTGATTTTTTGCGGCGAGGAAAAGTGGAATTTATATTATTATTATTATAGTTTTATTTTGATGATGTTTTTGAAGACAATTATTATTGTGATTTTTATTGGATTTTGTGTGAAAGGTGAGTTTTTCGGGAGGAACTTTAAAAATAGTTGAGATTTATTGAAAAAAATACGGCCCAGCGAAGTTATGGAACGAAAATTTCTATTGCAATTTTTAAATTTTGGTTTCACCAATCTGGGAAAATATGCTCCACCGGAAACTTTTCAAATTTTTAATATTAAGATTCAAGTTCGCCCCAACGAACTTTTGGGTCCAAAAATCCTCATTTAAAATTTTCCCGAACATCCCCACATTTTCCCATATTCCCATATCCAATTCATTTTCTATTTTGCCCATTTGTTCCTTTCTAAGTTTCGAGTTACCCTCAAAAACATTATAAATGAGCAAGTTGAGCAGCCCCCAGAAAATTCCATGAATAATTGACACACAACTAATAAAAATAAATATTTTTGTGTGCTGGTAAAATAAAAGAGCAACTAGTCAAGCGGAAGCTTTTAAAAACTCTATTTTATATAAATTTTGAGCAAAAAACAATATACCTTTAGAAAAGTCAACATCTGCTGCTTTTGCGCTATAATCCTCGCAACAGACATGTTATTTTTTTTTTGATCAAAAATACAAACACTCGAATTTCACTTTGATGTGCCTCCCTTTTAATTTGACATATCATCAAGTTTTCAAGTTTACTGCAAAAAACACACACAAAAAACGTTTAAAAAAATAAAATAAAAAACTAAAAACTTCGATGCGCTCCATGTGTCGCCGCAAGACCACACACAAATTTGCGATGCGCCTTTAATTCACCGTACCCAAAAACATTTATTTTTTTCGGAAAATGTTCTTTTTCCTCAAGAAAATCGCTGTTTTTCCCTTGGGACCATTTGTTTCGTCGAGCCAGAAAAGAACGGAGAATGTTTACCAAAAGAAGAAACGAAAAAAAAGGAAAAAATAAAAGAAGAGAGGAGTTTAGGTACTTTATACAATTTAGAAGTCTGTGAAGGGGAAAAAGACGGAAAATTGAATTCTGGGTGGTTTTTTCTAGCTCGCTGACAAGGGAAATACATGTAGTTTTAGTGGTTATCTTAAACATCTCAAAATTTTCCATATTGAAAAATGTGCCGGAAGGCTCGTCTCAAATGACGGACAGATTTCAATCTTCATAATCAAAATGCAAATTTTCCGGGAAATTTCTTTGGCAAAGCTGGAGAAGAAAATTTTCTTAGATCTTTTTGGAAATCATTTTTTCAGAGGGATTTTGTGTTTCGCAAGAAGTGATGGATTGTTTGCGGCAAGAGCGATCGACTGTTGAGAATCCGTCGCAAAGGATTGCTCAGGTTATAGTGGAGAATCCGGCTTATTTGCATTGTAGTGTACCTTCGGATGCTGAACATGAGGTGAGGATTTTTTTGTTTCTGGTACATTTTGACCCGTTGATCACAACCTGTAAAGCCTATCTTATAAAGTTTTCTGAAAAATTTCGAGAAAAAAGAGAAAATAAATTCCTTATAAAAATTCCCGTTATAATTCGTTAATTAGTATACTAATTTAGAGCTAGGCTATTGTTATTTTCATTATTATTATTGATCCCAAAATAAATAATAACAAAAGATATATAGCTTTGGGTGTATTAGATTACGGTAGGATGGGTGTCTGTGACAATGGTAATTATATGTTTATTTGTTGTTGACATAGCCAAGGACACCCTCAGAAAAAAACTGGAGCAAGCAAAAAAAAGGGAGAAGTCATGGTTTACCGCACGGGAAGTTGCCAATTAGCGCTTCCTGTGTCGTGTGCTTTTTTTGAAGAAAAGAAAAGGAAGAGATTTGTCAAAAAAGAGTTGCGTAATGATTTTGGGGTCTTCCGGATGCGGCATCTATGTTACAAGAAAAATTGGGAGATATTTGAATTCGGAATTTGATTGTGAGAGAAATCTATGTGGAATTAGACATAAAGTAAATTAATACTCTGCAGTCTCTCAAAATCCTATGCTCTCTAGCTATCCTGTTTTTTTTTCAGATCGCCTGGATCCGCCTCAACGATGGCGCACTTCTGACAGCTGGCAACAAATCATTCACAACAGATCCCCGTTTCCAAATCTCGCGAAAAAACACCAATGACTGGGTGCTCAATTTAAGGTAACTTCATATTCCAAAAAGAGAGACTGGGAGGGAATTCTCTGGAGAAAGGGGAGAAAAATTGGAACACGACTACGAAATGTATAGAATCCCATTATTTTCTCATTCATTCATTCATTTATTTATTTAAAAATAAATTTACATGGTCCGCATTCGTTTTATTGGAAAAACAATTTGGCGAAATTGACCACCTAGTCAGGAAAATGAATGAATGAAAATGAGGAAGGCCAATTGGATTTTGTTTTTGAACAAGAAAAAAAAAAGAAAAGTAGCGAATTTGATTGCTCAGGTTAAATAGGGACTTACGAAAATTGTATGATGGAACTCAGGTTTTTTTTGCTGTTCTCCAAGTTTTTGACAATTTTCATGCACTTTTAAACTCCCGAATTCCAATATTTGTTTTCAGACGATCCGAATACAGTGATACTGGTTGCTATTTATGTAACATCAATGACAAAGACAACACAGTCTACGCAATATATTTGACAGTTATGGAACCTCCTCTACCCTCGCCTTCAGCACTTCATAGTGAGTCAAACTAATTTTCTATATAGGGTTGATCCATTTCTCAAATCTGTAATAACTTCAAATGTTTCAGAAAAAGCTACAGATTTGATGGCAAATTGGGAAGGTGATTCAGTAATTCTAAATTGCACCGTAACTGCTGTTGATGACAAAAATATTCCAAGCTCTAACTCAAATTCGGATCCAGAAGATGATGTAATTTGGACTCGAGATGGAAAACGAATGAATTTGAACGACACCGATAGTAAGTGTAATTAAGTTACAACACAAACAAATTTGGCAGGTGCTAGATATGACTTATTCATCCCTTTTTCTGTCTATTTTCCGAGCTACGAGCTCTTCTTTTTCAAAATTTACATAACAAGATTTAATATACAAGTGGTTGAAGTGAGAAAAAGAGAAAAGGTGAAGTGGCAAAACGAGTGGCGAGTATTTTAATAATATTATTAGCAAAAGGGTGAGAGTGAGAAGAGGGATGATGTATGTTTATTGAAATATATATGTGAATACATGGGATTTTTGAGAGGGGAACTTTTGGAAAGTTAAAAAAATATCCGAAAATTTCGGTGCGAGAACGTTTTTTAATAGTTTTGTTGATGAAACTATTGGATTATCATTTTTCAAACATCTCAAAATATATGACATTTTTGAAACAGTGAAAAAAAATGGACAATAATTTTTTTTTTTGTAAAATAACTTTGAGATTTGAAATTTATAGTTTCAGAGCAGAAAATCGAACAATTGATAAAAAACGTATTTTTTCGAGCTTGAGATCTATTTTGAAAAATGGTCGAAAATTTTTCGACCACAATTAAAAAAATCACTAGATTTATGAATTTTGAAAATTTTAAAAATAAAAAAAAGATTAAACCAGAAATTGACAAAAATTTTCAGAATACAACCTCAAAGTCAAAAGAGATGCCTCAATAATTGTCGAAACAGTTCGAATAAAAAAAGCGACACGAGAAGATAATGGCGAATATGCGTGTTCTCATCAAAAACAACAAGCCTCACATCGAATTAATATTGATCGAAGTTCTTCAAAACTTCAGATAACTATTGCGATTTTTTCGAGTTTATCTTTAGCTTTTCTTATCTAATTTCTGATATAGTAATTCTGCAAATTCTGACATTTTAATTCTCAAAAATCATCGGGTTTTTATGTATTTATTTTATGTTTTGAAAAAAAAAATAAATTTTTTTTTAATTTCAGGTACAAAAATTACAATTAAATTCTTTAAAAAATGATATTTCGATTTCTCGAGCATTTGCATTTTTTTGAATTTCAAGCTCATTTCCAACCCAAATTAAATCTACAAAACGGAAAATTCCTAGATGTCTCCTATTTTCCCACCCCAAAAAATACAGGAATTTCCGGAATTCTTTTCTTTCCCCCTTATAAAAACTTAACCCAACCCATATTCTTCACAAAAATCATGAAATTTCTTGTTTTCTGTGCACTTTTGGCTGTAATTTCAGTGGTTTTGGCGATTCCAAATCGACCATTTGGGCCGTTGATTTATGAAGGTAAATCACCAGCATGTCCAAGATTTGGAAAAACACCCTTCGGTATTGGTGAGTCTTTTTTGGATTTCTAATCTCTCAAAACCATTTTTTGTTTTCTAGACCAACTGAAGAAGTTCATCGGAATGGGAAAATCACCATCTATAAATCCATTTGGTAAGTTTGTGGTGCCAAAATATTTTTGAATTCCTAGCCCGCCTAATATATTTTTCTTTTCAGGAAAATCACCAGTGTTCATGAGAATGGGAAAATCACCATCGATCAATTCATTTGGTAAGTTTTTTTTGGATTTCAAAACCATCAAATATTTTCAGCAAAAGCTCCATCATGTCCAAGACTTGGAAAATCACCAATTGAAGTATAGTGTGGTCAATTTTCTGGTATTTGAGAATTAAATAAATTTTTGCTAAAATCGAATTCGTTTTTTGAATTTTATTAATTTAAAAATAAAGTGGCACGAATTTGATCTACTTTTCTTTTTTTTAAAATAAATTAAAACGTCAAAAAAATCGCGATTTCTCTCATTTTGTATTTCTATAAGGTAACAAATAAGTGTGAGTTTCTAGAATCTAAAACCAATTCCAAACTAAAAATTCCAAGTATTTTCATTTCAGATTCAAATAAAAAATGAGTAAACGAAATCATTCTCGGAATGCATTGAAAAGAAATACGTTACATGTGAAACAAGATAAACAACCAAAATCGATGACTCCAACTGCAAAACAAACGAGAGAAACAACAAGTGGACGAAAAAAGCCGGCACTTTTAAAACCGCTTTCACAAATTAGAAGTAAGGCGAATAATGTTTGGAGAATTTTGGCTCATATTGGTTCGGGTGGATTTGGAGATGTTTATAAATGTGAACTGGGAGGAGGTCAACCTGATACGGTTTGAGATCATCCTAAATTTTTGAAAAATTTGTTTGTTTTTTTTTCAGTTTTTTGCAATGAAAACTGAATCCGAAAATACACAACTGAAACGTCTTCGAGTCGAACTTCAAATCCTTGAAGAAATTACAGCTTATTGTATGACAAAACAGATTGCACATCATTTCTGTAAACTTTTTGATTCTGGAAACACTCAAGATTTCTTTGTGCGTTAATTTTGAACCTAAATGTTCATTTTTCCAAAATTTGTTTTTTTTTTCAGTGGATTGTGATGACATTAATTGGCCCATCTTTGCAAACAATTCGAAAAATATTGCATAAACAGTTTACGAGAACAACAACTCTCAAAATGTCACTTCAAATTTTGGATGCGTTGAAAATATTGCATGATGTCGGATTTATTCACAGAGATTTGAAACCGGGAAATGTTTGTGTTGGTGTTCCGCCGAAAGATGATCATATTTTATATTTACTTGATTTTGGAATTTCACGCAGAATTTTCCGCTCACAAGAATCAAGAGAGTTGAGGGTGGGTAAACACTTTTGAAACGAATTTCACAAAAACAATACTCATTTTAGAAAGAACGAAAAAAAGTTCCATTTTTTGGAACTCGAAAATTCTGTACTCGCGCTTGTCATCTTGAACTTGATCAAGGAAGAAAAGATGATATTGAAACATGGATTTATACAACTCTCGATCTTTTACACAATGAAAAAGGTCTTCCATGGGCGGATTTGTGTTCCGATCCAGCAAAGTTATTTGAGAAAAAGCAAGCATTGTTTGAGAATCCTTCGAAAGAACTTCATTCATGTGTTCCTCCACAATTTTGTACAATTATAGAATATGTGAAAAAATTGAAATTTGAGGATGAAGTTGATTATGATATAATTGAAACTGCGATTAAAAGTATAGCAAAAGAAAGAAAATTGAATTTGAAAGATAAGTTTGATTGGAAAGGAAGATTGGAAGAGCTGATGAGGGAAAATGAAGGAAATAAACATAATCGCAAAAAAGGAAAAAATGAAGAAAAAGGAGAGGAAACATTGATGATGGAGAGATTACAGAAAAAAGTTAAAAATAATAAAATGTAAGTTTTTGAATTATGAATATGTTTTTTTTCATATAATTAATAGAATTTCAGTGCTGATGAACATCAAAATGATCAAACATTTTCCAAAGATGATTATAAGAGTGAAGGAAACAAACAAAAGAATACTGAAACTCGAAATTTGAGAAGAAAACATCAAACAAAAACTGCTTTGAACAGTGAATCAACAACCAAAAAGACTGTCCCTGATGAACATGACTTTTGAATGAAAATTTAATTTTCAAAACAAAAACGTTTTTTTTTTGAAGACAGTATAGACAGTAATCAAATGATGAGAATCATTTGTTCCGCATTTTTGCCCAGCTTTCGAGTTCAAGAAAAGCTTTTATCTTTTTTTTTCGTTTATATATAAAAAATAATTTTCAACGTGACATGTTTTTGCCACGTCAAAAACCTTGAGCATAAAAAAGCACAGAAACTGTCAAATCAGTTATTTCTAGGCAGACCACAATTCAAAAAAGAATCAAATTATGTATGAACTAAACAGAATCCCAAATGTATCCTTAATTTCATCGAAAAACATTATTATTTTGATGATAATCTTCTATGTGGCAATCTGTTCATCAATCATTCCATGCATTTTTCAAAAGAAAAATCGAAATGCAAAATCGACGAAACAATCTAGCGCGGCTCGATCTCCGAATGCAGCTGGAACTGGAGCTGGTGCCGCTCAAAATGCTACTGGTGCTAGTGCAACATCAATCAACAAATCACCGGAAAAATTGGATGATCCAGCAAAAGTCAAGTCGAAGGTTTTGAGTGTGAATGCGAAGAAGATTAAGAGTGAGAAAAAGGTTGGAAAGAGTCAGAAGGCTGGAAATGTTGATGGTGGAGATGAAAAAGAAGGTGGAGCTGATAATGGAGGAGGACAAGGGGGAGGTAAGTTTGAGAAGGAAGTTCTAGCAATAAGTGAAGACTCAAAAGCTTACTGTTTACAACTCGCTTCTTTCGAGTCTAATAAAAATGACGTGGCATCAGTGCTCCAGTTTCAAAAAATCAATTAGGTCACGTTCACGTAAAAAAAATCACCGGATTTTTATTTTCTATTTCTAGAGCATTCGTTGCAGTTTCAGTAATTCTTGCAGTTCGGAACAGTCCTAGAATACAGTAAATCTTGCAGTCTGAATCTGAGTCACAGTAATCATACCAAAAAATATTACTCATGTTAGACTCGAGCAGAGCAGGGGAAACCACTAGCTTCTGCGAACGAGGAATCATCTTGAAAACCCCGGTTTTTTTTGCAGAAAACGACGATGGTGTGAAATACGACGAAGAGGGAAATGTGGCTGAAATGCCGAAACACGAAAAAACAGTTCGAATCGAAATGCAAGACGATGCGTCAAAAACCAAATCAACTCGAACATCCGACCAAAAATATGGACAAAATGCTGCCAACAAAGATTTGGGTCTTGTTTTATACGAAGTTGATGATAAACAATCACCAATAACTCCTCCGGTTTTGAAAAAAACAATAAGTAAAGAAAAGGAGACGGAGAAAAAGGAGAAAAAAGATAAGACAAAAAAGAAAACGAAGATTTTGGATATTTTTAAGAAGGAGCAAGATGGTTCGAAAGTTGATGCAACTCAGGATGCAAGTGAGAAAAATTAGAGAAGAAAGAGAATTGTGAGAATGAAGTTTTTTGAAAAAATATGTGTTTTTAAGATCTGAATGACACTGTAGAACTTTTTTGAACTACGAAGTTTGTGAATTTGAAATACTAAGAGAATTTTTCAATCCAAAATTTTCATGAAATTTTTATATGCAAAATCACGTTTTCTATCGAACTACTGTAGAAATATAGAAGAAATCGGGATTTGCAGGCGATAAAACAGTACTGAAAACAGTCATATTATTTCTGACTGGAGCTGTTGAGAGCACATTCATCATTGAGGCCGCATTCAAATTTTTGGAGCCAATTTTTTTGAGTTCCGAAATAGCAGTCAATCTGAAGAAATCAAATGTAAAATTTCAAAATGAGATTTGAAATTTATTTGAAATCTAGCTTCTGAGTAATTTTTCAAACAAGAAAATCCGCAACATCCAGATTTCCAGTTTTTCAAACGAAATTTTTGTAAAACAAAAAAATCGAAGGTTTTTTCGTAGAAAATCCTCAAGAATTTCAGTCAAAAATAAACGTTTGAAAAAATTTCCAAATTGAATATTAAAACTGAAAAATTGATCCTAAACTATTCTGAAACTAACTTTAAAATTTTGAAAAAATGGAATATTTTTTTGTGGTTATGTATTTCCATCCCCAAAAATCCAACCTTCTCGGATCATGATCCCCTTTCCAATGATCAAAATTCGTCTCAACCAAATACCATTGATTCTTCTTTCCAAAAGTATCCAATTTATAAATATCAGCTGCTTTCCATCGATTTCTCGAAATCACAACTCCCTCATTTTTGTTGACACCAGCCACGATAATATAAGATGGTGAAATTAGATGAGTTTTTGATAGTCGATCAACCGCAATTTCATAATTTTCAGCATTTTCCAAAGTTTCGCGAATGAAAAAACTGACTGGACGACGGAATTTTGTATAAAATTCCATCAGAATATTGTCGATGTAGGCACCGGAATCTGCAAAAAAATCAATTTGATAAATTTTTTTCCTTTTTAAATTTTCCCAAAAATCCCGAAAAATCCTCTTACATCGCGCATTTAAGCTGACACTAAATTTTCCTGGTTTTTGTCCAGTCAAAAGTCCATTATACAATGCAAAAGTGATTCCAGAATACAAAATCTGGCCATTTTTCTTGAAATCCACAAAAATTGTGATATTTTTGAGAAGACCTGTCATATCATAATCCAAGTTTCGACCATGATATATTACACCATCGGAATTTTGAGCAACTATTGATGTGCAACCAAGGCCAAAAATGCTGGAAAGTTCGAAAAAATTGGGGATCTCAGCCAAAATTGTATATTTATGACGTGGCAAAGTTCCTACCGAAAAACTCACTGTTTTCTATCAAAAGCCGCAATATCATACAAAATATTCAGTCCAACAATTTCGCCCAATGGTAAATTTGAAGCCTCCGAAATTCCTGAAAAAATTAAATTTTTACTAACAATTAGTAACCCAAAGTCTACAGTACCTTTCAATTCTTCTCGAATTTCCGGATCGAAAAAAATTGGACAATTTTGAGGCGACAAACCAAACAAATGGCTGGAAGATTTTCGGAATATATTTTCTGGAAAATAAATTGGATTTTGGATTTTTGGTGGCGCTGGGAGCTCTTGAAAATTTCTACAAAATGAGCTCAAATATAAATTTTAAACATTTCAGATCTGACTGGAAATTTCCAGTAGAAATCGAAAAACTTCAAATTTTCCCTGACCCACACAAAAAACATTTCTCGAACAAGTCAATTAATTTAGTCACCTACTTTTTTTGTCAATTCAAAATCAATCAATCTTTTCTTCCCAATTTCCAAGGGCGTTTCCAAAAAAAATGATGAAATTTTATCGAAATTATGCGAGACTTGAGGAGGACTACTGTAGGATACTGTAGATTTGATTAATTAGTTAATTAGTGAACTCACTAATTAATTGATTAAGGTGTCAATCAAAACAAAATGGCGAACTACCTCACCAATTCGCTGATCTTTATCGATGTGTGTTCGAAATTTGATTGATGTTCGAAAAAACATTGAAATCTGATTCAAATCTTGATGAAATCGATGGAAAAATGTCCAATTTTGGCGCCATGGAACAATTTATTATGGCGAAAGGTGGAGATAAGATTTTGGCGCGAAAAAATAATCGAAAATGGATTGTGGTTTATCGAATTTCAATCTCGATTTTGTACAGATCCGATAAAATCGCGAATCTGAATTTAATAAAAAAAAATAATTGATGAGCACGAATAAAAAGTGCAGAATTTTTTTTATTTTAAGAAATTCAAAAATTACTCATTCTTTCATTACTGTTCAATTTTCATAATTTTCTCCCAAATCCCGCTCAAAATACCAACTTGCTCTCCTCAACAACAGCAGGCAAATCATTCAAATGATCTCGAATAACCTCATTCCATCGACTTCTCGCCGGACCATCCAAATCTATTGTATACCTTTTCAAACAATTTGAAAAATTGAAATTGAGAAGAAAAATTAGGAGAAGGATTGGTAGAATTCGCATCTGAAAAATGAAATAAAATTTGGAGAAATTAGAGAACTTTTTGGTTAAATTGATTTGTTTTTTACGAAAAACACTGAAATTTTTCAGTAAAATTAAGTTGAAAAATTAATTTCCTGATCTTAAAATCTCTACATTCTGATTCAAAATTCATCAAAACCTTCTAAATTTAGGAAACTCTGAAATTTTTAATCAGAAAATCTCATCTGAAAATATTTTCACTATAAATTTTCCCATCAAAAAATTCAAGATGTCAGCTGCTGTCGAAACACAAAAATATAAATAAAATACTTACATTTTTGCCTGGACTCTCAAAAAAAAATATTACACACCTTTTTATTTTTCCCGAACTAAACTGAATTGAACACAACAGTTGTTTATTAGATATTGTGAGCACACAATTTTATGTGTGCGCGAAAAATAAATTGTGATTTTTGAGAGCCCTCGAGCACATTTTTGTTGTAATTTTGGCAGATTCTTTCAATTTTACTAGATATATTGATTTTGTATTTCAATTTTCGAACAGTTAATCTTGGAGCTGTATTTTGTGTATTGTTCCTTTTTTTCAAAATTTTTGCGAATTTCTAAAATTTTTTGAGCGAAATTTTCTCAGGCAATTTGAAATTATTGATTTTTTTTACAATTTTTTTTCAAAACAATTGAAAAAAAAAACATTTTTCTTGTTACAAACTGAATCATTTTTCACAAGGTGTGTTTATTTTTTTTTGTTTATTTTTTAATTTCATTTTTTAAACTACATTTTTCAAAAAAAAAATAGTGCCACGTGGGTTTCAAAGTGGAGTAGGAAAATCCACGAGGGAATTTTAATAACAAAATATCTAGTCCACCCTTTTTCAAAGTTTTCTTAGGTAGATCATATTCAAGCAAAACTACAGTACCTTTCCAAAATAGATCAGAATAGTTTCGAAAATTCTCAACAAAAATACAGTAGCGCCAAAATGCATTTTGAAATCTCTAAAATATGGGTTTTCGCTCCTAAATTTGAAATTCGATTTTTTTCAATATAGATTTACTAGCTCTAATCAAAATACCACGTAAATTACAAAACATGGTATTTTTCGCACAGTAATTTCTATTTTTCCTGCCAATTTTTCTTGGTGATGTCCTAATAATCTCATCTTCTTCCACAAAGATTCAAATCAAGAAAATATAATATAATAATATTATATAAAACGGTCAGAAAAGGTCGTGTGATGAAAATTGAAGATATTCCTATTATTATTGCGGTGGAGGAGGAGGAAACTAAAACTGATTGACAAAAAAGATACCAAAAAATGTAGAGATTTGGTGGAGGAGGCGGAGAAAAAATGAGAAGAAGAAGAAGAAAAAGAAGACCTAATTAAGTAGGTTAGTTAGATTTGACCACATTTTTATCTTATATTTTATTTTATACTTATTTTCTAACCCAAATTTGATAAGATTTTATTTTTTAATGTTGATAAAAAGGTCCAAAAATGTATAATTTTCTAACATTTTTGATCAATTTTTTGTAAATTGTTAGTCAAAAATTACCGCAAACCCCATATTTTCTAATTTTACAATACACAGGGGTGCGAACACTACATAAATTTGAATCGCGCGGGCGCTGGCGCATTTCAATTTTTATCAATAGAGCGCACATTCAACATCGACTTTTTTTCTGTTGCAAAAAAACGTTTTTTCAAGTTTCGAAGAGATTTACGAGTTGATGGGTGTTTTTCACATGTTCTTGAGGAGTATCCGAGATAGAAAATCACATTAGAATTTTTTGAGACCTCAACGATGAAGATCGGTGCAGAATGAAAGGTGCTGATGCCATTTGAAGACAGGCCATTTTTTCAATTCAAAATCTGTTTTTTCTTAATTTTGGTTTTATTTCAATTTTTACATGTCAGGCTTAGAGTGGGATGTAATAACAATGAATTTGATGATATTTTCGATAGGTTTCTTGATTTTTAAAAGTAAGGTACCAGCGCTAGAACAGAAAAAAATAACTTAGAAAAAACGTTGAACAATTGGACTTCTCGATCTAGAATTTTGAAAATTGTCATATTTTTGATATTTAACTTTGTTCTGAACGATTTTGAGTAAAAATAATAGGCTACTAATAAGCTATTGCCAGAGAAAACCCTCATAAAAGATGGTTACCTTCTTTTACTAGATAAATGTAAGAATATTTTAATAATATTTTGTATAATATCGGTCGACAATCAGATAATACATACAAAACTGTCGAAAAATTTCAGTATTCACACTTTGAAAGACCCGAAACTATGGTTTCGAGGGCATGGTTCAAAAACATCAATTTCCTGCTTCAGTAATTTTTAAAATCAAACTAAAAATATATAATTTTGTTTGTCTTGTCTTCCTCTATCTCCTCACATGTAGAACTACTCCGAAAAAGTCGGTTTTGAACCGGCTTCTCGAAAAAAAAAAACAAAAAAAAATTTCGGTGGCGAGAGAGTGTGTTTGTATGAAGAGACGCAGACAAACACACACAACACCACACACCTCGCGCATTTTGCTGGCGCATGTCGCGTTCGCACCCCTGTGTACAACTATTTAATTTTCGTGCGGTAAAAACCTGACTAATTAGATTAGTCTCAATACAAAATTCCATGGCGGTCTTTTTTATTTGAAGATCTTATCTTTTTTCAAACCACTTCCTCTAATTGGTTTGAACTAATTATCTTGTTGTAAATTTGGCGAGGTTGAGAGTACTGTAGGTTTTTGAAGTTTTAGCGCAAAATTTGTTCGGAAAGAGATTTTGATTTGCAGTTTCTGCCTAGAAAAAAACATTTTTTAGTTTGTCTCAGAATTCTAAGTTCAGGAAAATGTTTTGATTCCAAACTTTGAAATTATCCAATATTTTCAATATTTTCCTATTTTCGGCTCAAGAATTTCCCAGCTTCCCAAAAAAGTTCCCAAAACTCTACCGGTCCTTTCATTTTATCACCACAAAAAGCTCGAGCCGCCACACTTCACACTTTTCAAATGTTTCAGTCGGCACCATAAAAGCTCTAGTCACCCGCCCGTCACCCATATTCCCTTTTACCAAACTCCTCCCATTTTCTGTTGGGTGAACCACATTTCTGAATCATTCTTCATTTTCTTTGTATTTTTGTGTGTACACACACACACAAAAACTATATTATTTTTTATTTTTTGATTCTACTTCTAATTGGTTTTTTTGTTGTGAGAATTGAGAAAAACTTTTTATTTGTTTTTAATTGTCAAAAAAACAAAGAAATAGATTTAGGCAAAGTAGATTGATAAGAAATATCGATTTTTTAAAGGGAATTTCGAAATGTTTTCAAAAAATGATGTATATTTTTGTGCTTAATTTTGACCAAAAAGTCACGCACATAATTTTTAAATTTCAAATTTGATATTTCAAAATGCAATAATTTCGCGCCAAAACATCTTCCTACAGTACTCCTATTTTCTCACACATTATTCTCTAAAATGATAATACAATCTGTATTAATAATAGGTACCAGTCTCAATATGTTTATCTTCTTTTTCGTTTATTTTGCCCTTACAAATATACAATAACTTCTTCTTCTCTTTTATTTTTCTTCCTCATTTGTGTATTTATCGTATCAGTCAACCTCTTTTCCTTTTCTTTTTTTTGCTCATTCAAGTGCTTTTCCTCTTTTTATCCTTGTACAAATATTCGGACCTTTAATGACCAATTTGACCTTTTTGCAGACAGATTTTGGTAGATAAAAAGCATATTTATATTTTCGAGAGGAAGAAAAATGAAGACGAATTCGATTAAAAGGTGAGTATTTTTAAAGGGACGGGAGAATTATTTATGAAAAAAGTGGAGAATTATGAAATTCTGGCACGCAATCTAGTTCAAAATCTAAAGAACTTTTAAAAATTAAAACATTCAAGTATTAGAGAAATATTCTAGAAAATTTGGAATCAAAAAATTCTCCCGAACATATTCCATAATTCCAAAAATCTTTCTACACCTGCCAATTTAGTCTCTTCTATCCCCCTTCCTTTTTCAAAAAGAATTTTTGGCCGCCATTTTTAATCCCCGGTCAGCTTCTCATTAGTCACCTTTTCGTCACCCAAAACCACATAAAGGTATTTATTACTTGCAAAATTGAAAAGGTGAAAAGATTTTTTGAGAAAATGAAGAGAAAATTGGAGATTTGAAAGAATATGGGAATTTGAAACAAAACTGGGTTTACAGAAATCCTAATTAGATTTAGCTACAGTAACCCGAAAATGACTAGAATTCTCGAAATTTTTGATCCCTTTGAAAATATCTTTTTGGAAATATTTTATATCAAATTTTAAAAATTTCCCAAAAATCTCTCCACAAGTTTTTTAGGGCCAAAACCACCTATGTTCGGGTTACTGTAGGATACCTCTTCCACATCTTCTCGAATCCAAAACTCCCATTACGCAACAAAATTCGTCCATAAAAATCCCATTTTCTCGTTTTCTCTGCGTCTCTTTTCCCTCTCGCTCTCTAACTCTAATCACATATAAAATAAAAATAAATAATCTCCACATAACACACTATTTCATTCCAGACATTCACGAAGAACTAATCGCCATAGCAACCAAAATTCTCGAGTTAGAAAATCGTATGCTTCTGCTGCTCAAGCTCCGCCCACTTTTCGAGCTGCTGCTCGAGGCGAAGAAGAGCAGGAAAGAAGAAGACAGAATATTAGAGAGTTAGAAGAAGTCGCAGCTTCTGGTTCTAATTCAGGTGTCAACAACAATTTTGGAGGACAGCCAAGAATTAATATGGTGAGTTGGCTTTATGAGGTTTTTTGAGAGACTACTGTAGTTCTTGACGAAGAAATGTTGAGCGTAAAATTCGAAATTCACCAGAGTTTCAAAAGCTCTAATTCAAAAATGGCTTCAGAAACGGAGATTTCTTGAATATAAGAAATTCAACTTTCCGAACTTTCAAAGCAAAAATTAAAATGCCTAGCCTATTTTTCAGCGGTAAAACTTTCAACCTGTATTTTCTGAGGTACTGTAGTTTTGGTTTCATAGTGAAAATTGTAAAATCCTACTGTAGGACGGACTTTGGCAAGGAATTTTTGAAGAAATCCGACTTTTTCGAAAACAAAATTGAACAATAAAATTTTATCTCGATTTTTGAGTAATTTAGGCAAATTTCTTGATTTCAAAATTTATCTTATATTTCCAATTTCCCTACCAAAAATCACTCACCTTTTTTATCACATAATCAACCAATCAATCAATAAATTCCTTCAGAACCGTCGCAACTCATTCGAAGATTTCGCCACACTTGATACCGTAATCGCTTCAATGCTTCAACGTTGCCAACAAATGGCTCAAATCCTCCAAAATGCGGGTTCCGGTTCCCCGTGCACATCACAATCCTCAATCGAACAATCCATATATTTATCCGAAACTTTCGAGCAAATCCAACCATTGATGCAACAATTAGAACAAGAAGTTCAACAAGGTTCTCAATTATTTTCATCTCCAATTGTTCCAAGTTTGCAATTATTATCCGAAACGGCGCAGAAATTAGAGGAATCTGGAGAATCTTGTCTGATTCGTCGATTGGAAAATGTTCGAGGTCAACAGATTGCCACGTGGCAAGAAATGAATAGTAAGATGAAGATTTTCTCAATGCAAGATCGACAAGTTATGTCATATCTTCGACATTTGAAATCACAATCTCCATCGGGTTTGCCAATTTTTCCACGCAATTTGGACACGTCTAACACATTCATCCTGATGGGCGATTCTGGAGTTTTCTTCTTTGCACAAGATTTTTTATGTCGGGGCCTTGTGCCGAATCGGCAAGATTTGCGGAATCCATCGAGAGATCAGCAAGTCGAGAAGAATGAGGAGATGTTTTGGTATGAAGCTTCGGATACTGATGATGAAGTTGAGTAGAAGCTGAATATTTATAGAATTTTTATAATTAATTTATTTTTATTTAATTACATATCAAAATTAAACTGAACAAAAAATATATTTGAATACGTGTTTAAAAAATTATGATAAAATGAATTTTTGAATTTGAACATTTTTTATTTGAAAATATACATTTCTGCTTTTTGACAGAACGGTCAATGGACCCCAAGGCGTTTCTAACTTTAATTTATTAAACGCTTGTCTTCACCAACTTTAGCGAGGTATTCAAATTTAAAATCAACTCACTTTCCAGCTTCCATATTCCATCAAAAAATAGCGAAAATGATAATGTTTGACACGTACTGCGTGACGAACAAACAAAAAAAAAGAAAATTGACATTGTTTTTTTTTTTTTGAAAAAACACATTCGCGGGCAGCGCGTCGTAATATTTTTCATTTTTGTTTGTGTGCCTTTGAACAAATGGTTCTGTGCATATAATTTTATTTTCGCGAACATTTTCCAATTTTTTCGCTTTTAATCGAGTTTTGATGGTTTTGGCGGATGGAATTCGGTTGATTGGCTTGTATTTCAGTGGATGAGGTTGGTTTAGCCAAATTTTACCAAAATTTTGAGAAATATTGCTCTTTTTTGCAGGAAAGCCGGTCGAAAATAGTTGGCGAAAATTGATGACAAATGGATTTTTCTATCAAAATTTCGAAAGACCTGGAAGAAGTGTCGAATATTGCATGTCCCTAGTTGGAATTGGCTGGTTTTTGAGAGAACTGGAGCGATAGTGAGTTTTTTCGAAGCTTTTTTAAAACAAAACAAAAAACATGGGATATCTAGTCAAATTTTATTCAATCAAAAATTGCACATTCGAAAAAAAACAATAAATAATATGTACAAAAAGTTAATTTATGTAAAAGTGGATGCTCGTCGCATAATTGGACGATTTATCGATTTCTTCTGTGCCTCCACTAAAACCGCCCAATCGTACATTGTTGTTGTCACAGTTGACACGTCATAGTAATCCGGGAGTCGGTAGATTTTACGAACTCGCTTCAGACGCTTTGTATTTTCGTAGTAGCGGCTGATGTCTCTGCAAAAATTAGATTTTTCTTGGAAGTCTCATAAGAATTTTCCAAGGTATGTTGAATGAAGCATCTTCTTCCAGTATATTTCGACTTGCTGACTAGAGATTTAGAATAAAAAAATGAAATCTAGGTTTTCTAGTAGATGCTTATATATTCGACGTAGTAAATGTTTACCTTGAAGCAATCAATACAATCGAATTCAAATTCCTCATAATTTCAATTTCCAATCTCCAAAAACACGTGGATCCCAACTCGGCATCTCTTGATAGTCCCATACTCCATGAAAAATCCGATTCGGCGATTTTCTCGAATTTTTTTGTCTGCAAAGATTTTTCGTCATTTTTTGTATAGTTTTTTCTTTGTTTCAAGGGCTCGTGTTTCATTTTTGAAGTTTTTTTGTCAAAAAACTGAACAGCTGTTTATTGTTTTTTTGAGGGTTGAGAAAACTTACAGTTCCATTTTTTTCGCCGGTTCCTCCTTTGTTGAATGGCAGACAAACCACAAATTTTTCGGGTGTATAGGCTCCTGGAGCGATTCCTGCAAGAAGAAAAATCGATAAAATTAGGCTTTATGTAAATTTGTTTTTATGAAAGGTTCTGAAAGTAGGCTGGGAATAGGGATTTTCAGAGTTTTGAGCAAAAATAAGAATTATCGATTTTTCGCTAAACAATAGGAAAGTGGAAACAAGCGGAGTCTCGTTGTTTTTTTTCATTTGTTTAGATTTCTTCCCAAAGTTTTATCTAAAATTGGCTAATTTTCTATCTGGAATCATGATTTCCCGGGAAATTCCCGGAAAAACCTACCATCAGAGCTGAACGGCCAATCCCAAACAAAAGTCTCATTGGGGGCCGAATCTGGTGAAGCAGATGGTGATTCAGAATCCCGCTGAAAATTTGAAATTTTTATTGAAACTTCGAAACTTGAAGATTAACTAACTTTCTGATTTTGCTCCGAATTATTGTTGAGATCGTATTTTAGGGCAAATTTGTGACGGCGAGTTCGAGTTGTCTCGTTGATTGTGGCTGATCTTTTGAGACCAGTCATCTTTGAGAATACGGCTGAAATGTTAGAGATTTTGAGAAGCAATAAGCTTGAAATAATGAGTAAAAGAGAGGCAAATTAATATTTTGTAATAAATGTAACAAAAATAATATTTTTCCTGTTGAGAAAAACTTCGAAACAAGTCAGACTACAAATATAGACTGAAAAGTTTTATTTCAAAATCTATTATATATAATAATAATTTTCCGTGAAAGTAACAAAATCCGTAGAACCGCCCATTTTCTTCCTATTCTTTTTTTTCCTCAAAAAATTCTTTGAAGGGATAAAAAACGAGAGAAAATCTGAGCTAGACTAAAGAATTTTTTCTTTCTGTGGCGGAACGAAAGAACAACTGTGCATTTTTTGCGAGTAGAGGCAAAAAATGAGACAAAAATTCCTGTGCGATTAATTTTCTTGAAAAAGCAAAGAATATCATTTTACAACTTGACAAAAAGTCTTGATTTGCACTAAGTCTTGAAAAATTCGTACTTTTTGAAATGTGTACTTTTTGATGGATTGACAAGGTTTTAGACTAAAAATTATGGAAAAGAACAAAGTTAGGCTAAGTCTTAGAAAAATTGAAATCTTAGGAAAAAAACTGACGCGGTGATCTATTTTGAAATGAAGCTTTTAAATTTCAAAATTCAGTTTAAGTATCATTTTCAACCAGCCTAATACAAAAAAAACAATTGTCTCAAAATATCATGAGTTTTGTTGTTTTGAAAAACTAAATGAGTCATGAAAAATAGATAATTTCGAAATAGAAATTCTCTGAAAATCTCGGAAAAATTTACGAGCAAAACAAAAAATGAGATACACATTTTTTATTGCACAAAAAGATGAAAATGAAAATTGAACGATTTCTCTGAGAACATAAATCATGAATGATTTTTAATCGTTTTTTGGCTCCGAAATTCCGAAAATTCTCCGAAATTTATGTTAAAGTTGTCAAGGAGTTACCGCTTGACACAATTGGGTTCAACAAGGATTGGATGCTTGGCAATCGGATAGACCTCGCATCTGCGCCTTGATGTTCAATTGTCAAGCATTGGTTACTTTGCGGGTACATTCTGTTGTCAAGAATCCAACTCTTGACTTCATTTCAAGCATTTCAACAGTTTCAAGCATTGAACCCTTGTCATTTATGCCAAGGTGTCGCTGCTTGACAACTTCTCAAGCAGCTAAGTCTTGCCGGGAATAATTCGAAATCTATTCCAAAACCAATAAATCAATCGAAAGTCACAAATGTTTTCAAAAAACAAGTTAGATACACATCCAATATCAAAAAGTAAATAAATAAATAACAAGATTTTCGATGAATCCAAAGAATGATAAATAATCGTATTATTTTTTCTGCTGGTGCCATTCATTGGCAGCAAAAAAAGACGAACATTTTATACATGAAGATTTTTTTGAGCTGAGCCAACTGTTGCTCTCAAGTATTAGTGTTTTTTGTATGGCGGCGGCAAATGATGACAGCACAAAACTGGTTTTTTAGATGTTGCAAAAAGAAAAAAGTTTGGAAAACACGGAAAAAAGGACATGGTACTTGAGAAAACATCAAAGGAATTTGTATTTTTGCCGGTATTAGGTTTTCCCGAAAAAAGTACACGGGATTTTCGCGGAGATTTTTCTGTTTCAAGACTCTAAAAATTTTCCTTTTTTGTTGAAAGTTTGATATGAGAAATGTTCTGAAAATCCCGAAAACTTAATATGAACAATTTTCTAGAAATTATAGAATTTATTATCAACATCTACACGACAAACTAGAAAAAATAAGTGAAAAATTCAAAAATTTCACGAGATCACTGAAATTTCGACGCCGTTTTTCTCTTTCTCTTTGACTTCGGCAACCTTAGAGCATGAGCATTTCTGCAAACAAAAAATTTGAGGCTGAAATTTTCAGACAAGAAATACCAACCTCATATAAAATATCGGCTGTCCACAAGAATATGGCTAAAATATGAATTGAGATCACAAAAATGCGATGAGTTCCAGCTCCGATATGATCGAAAAGCAGAACTGCGTAATAAATCAGAACTAGGAAACATCGCAAAATTTCCAGATATCTGGCATAGGATCTGTAAAAAACGATTTTTTGAAAGTTTAATATAAGGAATGATATAAGTTTTGAATTTCAATGCTATGGAAATTCTGAAATTGTGAACATGAGCAATAATTTGAAATCTTCAACGTAGTGCTTTTGGACAAATGGGTGTAAAAATCACGAAAAAAAAACCCACTTGGCATCAAAAAATGCAGAAATACATTGCATAGTCAACACGAAAAAGGCAATCTTCAGCGTGCAGTCCAAATAGCTCAAATGCGCTCTATCGTACTCAAAATGAAAAAATATGGCCATAAACAATACAAAATACGCCAGAATATAGATTTTCACCAGAATCCGAATCGGTGGATTGTATTTGACGACAGGTTTTTGTGGTTCCGGCACTCCATAAGCTGGATCAACCATACTCATCCAGTGAAAAAATGGAGTTATCGGAACTCCTGGTTGCCAGCCTGGCGGAAAAACTGCGGCTTTGATTTTGTTGGCAACTCCTGGGAAGATTGGCTCGCCTTTGGCATTTTTTGCACGGGATTTTAGGAAGAGCATATCCCAAACCACGTGGAATTGAAGATAGATTTGATTGAAAGTGTTTTCATTTGTTACGAGACCGTAGATTGGAGGATCTTCCGATCTTTCCGCTTCGAATGTGTTGAACATCTGAAATGTTTTTTGGCTTTAAAATATTTTGAAAAGTCTAGACTTAAGCTTGACTGGTATTTTTCCTTTTGTTCTTCTCCGAAAAATCTCTGTTGAACTCACCTTATCCCAAATAATAAAAACACCTCCATAATTTTTATCAATACAATATGGATTTCTACCATGGTGAACTCGATGGTGTGAAGGTGTATTGAATACCAATCCCAATGGTCCCATCGTATCAATTAGCTGCAAAAAAATGAGAGCTCCATTTTGAGTTCTAACTCATTTTACTCACTGAAGTGTGCATAATGAATTGAAAAATTTCGCTAAAATATCGATGAACCAAAAAAATAGGAGGAGGTATAAAAAATGCTTGAATACAATCATAAATTGCCAAACCAGCATCCTGAATCGCAGCTTGTCTCAAAGCCGTCGAAAAATTATAATACTCTGAGCTGTGATGAATTGTATGCAAACCCCAAAAGAAACCAGCTTCATGAACTGCACGATGTCCCAAATAATACATAAAATCTTGGAAAAATAGGCAAAGAATCCAAGTCCACGGAGAATCCCATGGTAATTCTAATATCCGCCAATTGTCCCAAACTATGACGTATAGGAAGATTGCGACAGCTCGACCACTGAATTTGAAACATTGACTCAACATTCCAGCGCAGATTGATGTTATTGAATCATTTAAGGCGAATCGATCATCGTGGCCGGAGAGGAAGAGAATGAAAAATTCGGCGGCGAGAAATACGAGCCACCATGCGGAGACCTAAAATTAATTTTCACATTTTTTTTTAATTTGGATGGATATAGATTGTTTAAAGTTCTGAATTCTGCTGCTTTGAGATGACCTAGTTTTTTGAAAAGTTGGTCCACGTGTATTTTCTTAAATTCTTCGCTCACCTCTGCATTATAATTCGGCACCAAATTAATCGATTCCACACTCGTTTCATAAGGCGAAATCAGATAAAAGGCATGTCGCAAATTTGTCAAAGTCAACCTAAAATCAAATCTAGGATTACTGTAAATACAGTATGCTACAGTACCTATCCAATAATCGATGTCCCAAAGAAGTATTCGAAAAAACGCGATCCAACCATTGTGTCTCGTTCATCTTGTTTTTTGCATATCTGTAGAAACTTTGAATTTGAATTCGGATAATTGTAGCGCGAAAAGTGTGAGAAAAAAATTCAGATGTATTAAATTCTTTGAAAGATCAATTTTTCGAGAAAAATTAGGCCATATTGGCTAGAAATTTTCTAGAAATCTAAAAAATGTACAAAAAAAATTTTAGCGCGAAAAAATGTGTTACAAAAAAAAAAGATAAACATAGATTTTTTGTAGTTGCCAAACTAAGATTTTCTTTCTGCTTTCTGTTCCTCATAATCAAATCAAACCGGTTTTCTGAAGTTTATTGAGATGATTTCTGAATCAGCTAACTAAGCTTTTACTAATTTTTAGAGATGTGGTGGAAAAAAGAAAGTGAGATTTTTTGGCAGATTTTTGGGGAGAAATCGAAAGTTTTGGGTTATCAGAGATTATGGGAGATTTTCAGGGAGAGAAAATCGATATTTTAAACAAAAAAATACAGCAAATGCTTTTAGTGACTTTGTTTCTTCATAAAACGAAAGTTTCAGAAAATTTGAATTTTTCGCATAAAAATCGCTAATTTTAGAAATTAAAAAAAACCAAGATATTCCAAAAAAAAAATCTGAAAATCAAAAAATATTTGATTATAGTGTTTAGGCCTTAATTTCAAGTTTTCTGAAAATTTCGCAACATACTGTCCACAGATTCCAGTTTTTCCCTTTTTTGCTTACAATTATCATAAAAGCCAAATATAATACGTCATTCAATTTTGGCTAGACAGTTTTTTTATTCGTAAAACTAAACTGTTTCCGTTTTTATAATTACATATCATAAAATGTTCACTATAATAATTAAATCCGGAATTTGCTGAAAATTTCAATGATCAAAAATCGACTCTAGTTGAATAAAATTCGAAAAATGTAATTTTTCAAAAATTTCGAGTTTCAGAAAAAGTTCTGAAAAATGTTCAAACTACATTTTTGGCACCAAGCCAAATCAAAACTAACTCCCAAAAAAACGAAATTTGTCATAGATCACCAACAACAAAAAAAAGCAATCTAATAAAATTGGATCGTTTTTTCTTCGTGTAAATTATATGCAAAAAACTTTTCTTATCCTTGGACTTTTCAAAGATCAGCAATCGTTGAAATTTTTTAATTTCTAGGTAGAACTTCTTAAAAACTTGATTGAAATTTCAAATTTCAAACCCGAATTTCAAATTTCAAAAATTCTCGATTTTTTAATACTAGGAAAGCTCAAATTTGCAACGTGGCAGTATTGTGAAATCTCAAAAATTTTGAATACAAATTTCTACGTGGCAAAAATGTTACCGAAAAACCTTGAAAAATCGAAATGAAATAGAAAACCAAATAACGAGAGGAATTTATAGCGAATAAAATAAAATCCATTTTTTGCCAAAGTGAAATCTGCCAAAACCGAAGATTTTTATCTTTTTTTGACTGAGAAAAGTGAAATTGATTGGATTTGGTTGAGAAATTTTTGAAATAGAGAAAGTCTTTATCAAATAAGCAAATTAATTGATTAATTAATTAATTAATCCAATGTTAGCCAGAAAAAATGAGATATCGGAAATACATGTAGAAAATAATTGATTGGAGAAATTAGGAGGGTTTTTCGGTATAAAAGTAGAATATAGTCAAAAAATCTGAAGATGAAAAACGAAATTATGATAGGTTTTTTAGGAATTAATATATAAAGTTAAATTACGCCACGGGGATTTTGAGCACGCGAATTTGAAATTTTTTATTCATTATTCAGGGTTAGTTTTCAGAATTTAATTTCGAAATTCTGAAATTGTAGATTACGGATAAAATTTTTCTGATTCATCTAAGGTTAGCCTTAGAACAGGTCAACACTCATATTCTCGGAGATTACAGGTCACTTGGTGGTATACTGTGCCTTGTGCCATTGCTCATGTTAGAATAACGTTTGTAGAATATAAAGTTTATGTTGAGCCTAGACAAGAATAAATGTAAACAAAATAAATTTTGAAAAACATTAATGTACATTTTTGTGTCAAAATTTTTACATAATTCTGAAACGTATATTACAGTGGAAAAATAACATTTTTTTTAAGTTTCTAAAGTTTTCTAGTACTAAAAACTTCAAAATGTTTCAGTCGGAGGATGAAGAATCATATTTGAATTAAATTTAATTAAGTTAACCCAGCCACGTGGTTTTGAAAAAAACGTAAAACTCTTCAATACCGAAAATTATTCTATAAGCAGAATCCCAATAAAATTAAAATTCCTAAAAATTCAATAATAATATTCCAATAAAATAAAATCCACCGCATCTCTTAATTTTTTGTTGTTCTCATCAAAATGATGTCTGTTAGCTGCCTTTCTTTTCTTCTCATTCTTCCGAACAAAAAAAACGCGCCAGTCACAAAACCAGTTTTTCCTTTTCTCCTTTATTCAGGGATGAATCCGCTTCTCTTCATTTTTATTTCATTTTTCTATTATATTTTATATGACACCTAGCCTCCTTGGCTTAGCCCAAGTACATGTGTGATTTTTGTAGCCGAAATTATGTGATGAAAGAAATGGAAAACAAAACAGGGATGAAGTGAAACAGTTTTGGGATACGAGAAAAATCTGGTTTTTCTTGGGGAAAGGTTTTTTAAACGAGAATTAATTGGCGAGAATTATTAATAGCAAGAAAAAAGTATTGAACCCGGAAGATCGGAAAAATACTTGACCTGGAAAGTTCGAACTTCGAACTATACTACCAATGAATACTTTGAAAAAATCCATATGGCAGTTTTTGAACGTTTTGAAATTGTGATAAACGAAAATTCAATTTGAATGTGTAAATTAAAGTTCAAATTAGTAAATTAGGTGGGAACTTTTGTGAAATTTAAGGAAAAATCTGAACGTTTCTAATTTCAGAAAATTTGAAAAAAATATTTTTCAAATACAATTTTCCCCCACACGATCTTCAACTTATGTTAACTATGCAGGAATAAATCACAAAAACATTTTTTCGAAATTTTTATTCGGAAAATGTTGCCTTGTTAGTGCTGAAGTTAGGATAAAATATTCTGAAAATTCCGAAATGGAGCTTTGTTTCTGAGAGAAGGCGGCAAAGATTATCACCCATATGTTTTATTTTTTCTGCGCATCCGACCTCCAAAATTTCTAAAAATCCCAAATCCCATAAATTTCATGCGTTTCAATAAAAAACACATTCTTCCGGTCAACCAAAGAATCGGGTCAAAATTATGATTTATTATTGTTTGATATTAGTTTTATGAAGAAAAACAATCTGAAAAAACATGATATAGGGAAGAGAAAATATAAACACACATAAATGAGAAAATGAATGAATCAAAAATTAATCTGTTTTTTTTTTGAAAAGAAAAGAAATGTGGATTGGGGTCAAGAGTAATTATACATTGAAAAATGGAAACATTTTTCGGATTGAGAAGGAAAATACAGGACTAACCTCTCATGAAGTCCCTAAAAAATCCCAAATACGGTGTCAATTTCATCAGGAATAATATACAGATAAGCAATCCAATAGAAAAAAATTGAACAAAATATACAGGGTGGGAAATATAACTTGAGAAACTGCGTCGATTCGATTGACAACTTGAGCGGGATCTCGATTACCTAGTGTTTTTTTGGCGATTGCGGCTTTCATTGCAACACGGTAAAACACTGAAAATATGAGGATTTTTAAATAATTTTGAGGTGAGAATGACATTCCAAAATTGATAGGAAAGTTTCTGAAAAAATGATATTTTTCAGAAACTTTAGAACAAAGTGGTGCTAAAAATTTCTAGAACTAGTTTTGTGATGGTGTAGACTTACCTCTTTCAAATGGTGACAAAACTAAATAAGTTATGACGTGGCAAAATTAGAGGGTTTTTTCGTAGCTTTAAAATAGTTTTTTTTTGAAAACAATTTTTGGATTTAGGAAATACATTTCAATTAAAAGTGTTAGAAAAGTTCTGAAAACTTCTTCATGAGTTTTTGAATCCGACTTAGATAATCATCCCTCCTAATTCACTCACTCGAAGTATTTCCCTGCTGTTCGCCTTGCCAAATCCTTTTCCACCATGGAATTGCAGCTCTTCTCGCCTCTTCTTTTTCCACTTCCAAATCATCCACCTGAATTGTATCTCTTCTTGCTCCAATCAATCCAGCTGTAAACATTCTCATAGCACTATTCTGTTCGAGACCCTTCAAATCATGAACTTGTTTCCGAATGTAAACTATTTGCGCATAATTTATCACTGCGTATTCGACCATTGCAGCAAACAAGAAACCGAAACATGATCTGTAAAATTTGAGAATAGGAAATTGAAAATGGCTTACGTTAGGTTTAGAAGTAGGCTTTCGAGGCTATGTTGTTGATTTCTACTCAGCACTTGACTCTGTAGACTGACTGTACAAATTGAAGAAGTGTGAATACAGCGAATGAACGCTGTACCTACACTTTTTTCCCGAAAACCGTAGGTTCATTTTATCTTCAGCGTAGCTACGAAAAAAATCAAATTCGTAGCTACGCAGATGCCAAATAGTTGATACACACACCTTAAATTCTGACGAGAGCTGCCAAGCGTCACACAATCAGAGATGAAAACGTAGGTACAGCGTATCTACGCTGTAGCTACACAATTCGCGGACAGAAATTAAGTGAAGTGACCGCTCTATAAATATTATTTTTGAATCCGTAGCTACGCCGTTGCTGTTCTGTAGCTACTTTGTAGATAAACGGATGTTACTTATGTGCAATTCTCTCTTCCCCGTTTCCGTACAAAGTATCAACGAAATTTGTACAGTCAGTCTACAGAGTCAAGTGCTGAGTAGATTTATCCTAGAAAATGTAGACAACCTCTTCTTCCAATTTTGAATGAAATACTGTTTTTAACTTGAAGCACTAACTTACAGTATGTAAACATCGAGAGCTGTAGAATGCGATACTTTCGGTAAATCCGTCCTCAAACCAAATCCTATAGTTGACATTGACAAAACCGTCATAATACCCAATGAAACCCTGGCTGGCGACGCCTCTTTATTAATCCAGAATGACACCCAAGACATCACAACCACTAAAGTACACGGTGTGTAGATTTGAAGAATATAGTAACCTTGTTGACGTTGAAGTTTGAAAAATACTTTGAGTGTTGAGATGTCTGAAAATATTAATGGAAATGTTTTTTATTGAAAACAATTAGACAAACTTCTATCTGGATATCGATAATCTTTGACATGTTCCTCAAATCGAGTGGTATTCAAAATTTGATACTGGCTCAACATATTTCCCATTTTCTTATCCAAATCCACATTTTTCCACTTATAAATCACATCTTTTGCAAAATATCCAAGTGAACCAATTTCTATCGGACAGGCTTGTGTGTCCATCGGAAATTTTTTGAGAAACATTTGACAGCGCGAACGAATTGTGAGACGTTGAGAGACGTGGACTTGACCATCGGCGCGGACTCGAAGCAAAATATTGGGAACTGTGAGAGTGTGAAGGTAGGAAGAACGACCGTTGCGAATGTAGGTGTCGGGAACCTGGGAAATGGGAAGGTTTGGGAGAGAGAGGATCGTAGTCTTACCCAAATTTCTTTCAACATCGAACTCGCCAAAGGTATCTCCCTCTTATTTGGATCAATTGGTTTGAAAATGAGCCTTTTATCGATCCATCTTTGACGAAAATAACAATCCAGTGAAAATTCCTGCAATTTGCCTGATTTAAGTTAGGAGGCGAATTTGAAATTCAAAAAAATTAATTTAAGTTAAGCTAACTCTTGTTTGGAACCTAGATAACAGATAATACCTGGTTTTGTGCTTTGAAAATCAGTTCTTGAAAAATAGTTTCCTGATTTTCTTATTTGAAAATGAAAGAAATTCCAGCAAGAATTCCTGTAATTAATTAATTATCTGCCCCCACCAAAAAATACTATTTTTTCAAATCAAGTCAAATTACACCAAGTCACGAACTAACCAACCATTTTCTGTTCTGAAATTGGTCCCATTGATCTGACACTTATATCAACTTCAACTTCAAGCGGTGAATTATCCTCATTGATTGGTCGGAAATATTTGTCTTGACCATCTATGATTCCAGTCAACAGATCTGTGGTGTCTTTGATTAGAGTTGTGTTGTAGGTTGTGGCCCTGTAAAAAAGTGGATTTTATGGAGCATCAATAGAGATTCAAAGAAATTAAACATAGAGATTAGGAACTTTTGAGTTTGAATTTTCAGAAAATCATAAATTTTCGGCCAGAACTCACCGTCTTTTCGGATTTAATTGGCCTATTTGTGAAGCCGCTTGACCGCCATGAATTATAGCAAAAATTGATACAAATATCACAGTTACCATTAAAATTTTGATCTGCAAAGAAAAAAATTCAAAAAGAAATTAGGGCCAAAAATATCAAGTTGAAAATATTGATGCGAATATTTCTTTAAACTTTGACTACAGTAGTCCGTGAAATCCAAAAATAAAATTTGCAATAAATTAAAAAATACCAAATTCTCAAGAACTCCAAAAATTTTCCATAAAAATTCAAAAAATAAAACGAAGAAAAAGACAAGAGTTTTTCTCAAAAAAAAAAACGAAATCTATCATTTGACAAAATCTTTATTTGATTTGGAGTTTGAAAACGAAAAAAAACACACTTTTTTTCGATTTTCGTTTAAACCCTTTTCTGTGCACACTTTTATTTCTTGTGTTTTTTGGATCCCTTTAAAAAATGAATGCGAAGAAATTCATATGATTTACTCCGATTCATTTTTCATTTCGAAAAAAAAAATGTGAGATGAGAAATTTTTGTGTTTTTTTTTGTGTGGAAAAACAAGGTTCTTGAGATGTTTTGGTGTGTTTTGGTAGATGTATTTCTGAATTTTTGCGCAAAAGTTCCAAAATTGTAGATGAAAAATTCGAAAAATTTGTTTTTAATTTTCTGGGTTACTATTGGTAGATCAACTTTTCGGCGCTCAACCCCTATAATTTGAAATATTTCTTTTCGCGCGCAAAAATTCAAAATTCAAAACCACAACAACAAAATAAACTATAGTCACTTCCAAAAAATGTCGCAGCAGAGAAAATGGTGTCAAAAAGGACACATTCTCCTATTGCAGTGTCAAAAATTGTCCCCTGAGACACACGTTTTTTCTGGTGCCATTTTTGTCAGAGCCGCATTTTCGAGGGCTCATTTGCTCCTCAAGCAGTCAAAAAAAGGTCCCGTATAATTAGGAAACTCGCAAGACACAGCCAAAAAACTGCTTTGTTTTTATTAGAAAGATGCTTCGCATTTGGGAAGGAAAAATGCTCATAAAGTTACATAGAGTTGGGAAGAAGAAAATTCATGAATTTTGAATTTTTTGCTCGCCGAGCACATTTTTATGGGCTCGCTTTTTTCATGGGTGGGGAATTGGAATTGGGTAGTTTTAGTTTCATATCTAACAGAAACATTTCTCAAAAAAAAACCGCAGACACCGGGAATTGAACCTGCGTGTGTTACTTGGTAGTTTGAGAACTAACCAGTTGCACCATTTTTTCTGATTGGAAGTTTTTTCTAGAATTCATGAGAAATTCTATTTTCTATCTAGGCTAGGGGCGAAAAATGACAGTGTCACACGCGATTTTTTGTCTCGCGCAAAAAAAACTACACGAAAAAATTGGCTTCTCCTGAGGGAAAAAATTCGGACCCCGCCCCTTTCTTTTCTTTTTTTGGAGCAAGAAAAGATGAGCTCACTTTCGATTTTTTACTACTTCATTTTTTTCGGTCCTGGCAATTTTTCAAAAAAAAAAATTTTCAGATGATTCGGGAAATATTTTTCATCTCGCTGACTTTATTGATTTTTTCCACAACGTTTTGTAGGAGGTTTGTTTTAAATTTTTTGTAAATTTCCGCTTCCGCGTCATCGGAACTGTACAATGACGTGGAAATTCGTTGGTTTCCACGTCAAAGTTATTCACATGGCTGCTAAAGCGACAGTAGTCTACACAAAAATGTTATTGATTTTTTGAGTCATGTTAAAAAAAAAGCTCGTTCAAAACACAATTTTTGGCTTCGGTATTTTTTGTCAAAATTAGCTTTTAATTTTCAAATTTGGTAATAAAAAAAGCTATAAAAAGGTCAAGTTTCGAAATTTTCCTGAATTTTTTAGATAAAGTATTTTTTCGAGAAAACAAAGTTTGAATCCAAAATTTGAAAATGAGTTTCAGAATATTTTGCAATCCTCAAATTTAAGTAGAAAAACTGTTCAAAAGTTCCCAACCTAATTTCTTGCCCCAAAAACGCCGTTTTTTCCAGCAATACAACATCCCCAAACCACTATCACAATCCAGATCCTGATGAAAAACTACCTTTGTATTCAAACGCTTCCGATCTGCTGAAAGATCTACTGCAAGGTTATGATATTCGATTGAGACCCGGCTTTGGAGGTAGGCTAAAATCTAGATTTATGCCGGAAAAGATCTTTGACACTTGAAGAATGTCTACAAGTTTAAATTTCCTCCCTTATTCCTATTCTTCTTTTTCCCATTTTTCAAGTTAGCCTAAATTCAATCAGTGACGAAACAATGCGTGTTTTGAGAGCCTTTTCAGTTTAGTAAAAAATAAATGTTTCACAAAAATATCCTGCCGTTTTGGCCTGAATATTTTCCCAAAGGGGTGCTTATCACCATTGACATAAAGCTGTCAGCACCCGCCGCAAAAAAAAGAAAAGAGGAAGGGTGAACATAGAAAAATGTGAACGTTTCTTCTTTTTTTTTGTGGTGAGCAAGCAACAATAAGAAAACAAGAGTATTCTCTGATGGGTTAGGCTCAACAAAAAAAACACTTCCTCTAAAAATCATAGATTTTCAGGTGATGCTCTACAACTCACTATGGATGTTATAATTGCGTCTTTTGATTCAATTTCAGAAGTCGATATGGTCTGTTCTTAACTTCACCTTAAAATTCTTAACAACCCTATTTTTTGTAGGATTATACATTAACTATGTATTTACATCAATATTGGACAGATGAGCGACTTATATGGAAGCAAGAATTGCCGATTGATGAGATGACTTTGAGTGGAGAGTTTTCGAAGTAAGTTAGGCTAAACTAAAAAAAATTAGCAAAAAAATATTTGAAATAAAAAAAAACAAAATTCAAAAATTGTTTTTTCTGTTTCAAGTTTGAAAACCAAACTTTAACCCCTGTCGAGCCTTTCAGTAACTTTCCTTTTCCAGGAAGCTCTGGGTTCCTGACACATTTCTTGCCAATGACAAACAAAGTTATCTACACGAAGTTACCGAAACTAATAAAATGTTGCGAATAAATTCGGATGGACAAGTGTCTTATGGAATGCGATTGACATCAACGTTGAGTTGTTCAATGAATCTACGTAATTTCCCGCTTGATTCACAAAACTGCACAGTTGAAATTGAGTCGTGTAAGTTTGTGTGTAACAACAAAAAATCAATAAAAACATGCGTGGGAGATTGGTCTTTGAGTGGACAAAGTTCAAAAGCCCTTTAGGGAATCCTATCTCATTTCCAATCTTCAATATTTTTTTCTGCAGATGGCTACACAACATCGGAAGTTTTGATGAAATGGTCGTTTCCTACTGCAGTTTACGGTGTTACCCAAGCTGATGTCCCACAATTTACAATAACCGGACATGAAACACAAGATAGTATTGTTGAAACAGCCACAGGAGCTTATCAAAGGCTCTCGCTAGTTTTCCAACTTCAAAGATCTGTTGGCTATTTTATATTTCAAACCTATCTTCCATGTGTTCTTATCGTTATGTTATCGTGGGTCTCATTTTGGATAAATCATGAAGCAACGAGTGCAAGAGTAGCTCTTGGAATCACAACAGTTTTGACAATGACTACAATTTCAACTGGAGTTAGACAAAGTCTACCGAGAATTAGTTATGTGAAAAGTATCGACATTTATCTAGTTATGTGTTTTGTTTTTGTATTTGCCGCATTGTTGGAATACGCAGCTGTGAATTATTCTTATTGGGGAAGAGAACGAGGAAAAGCTGGAGCTGCAGATGAGTGAGTTGAAAATACATCTTGATAGAAAACACGTGTTCTACCGCACACAAGTCCACGACCAATTTGGCGTGTAACCGGCCGAGCTTGCGTTTTTCGAATTCGACTTGCCCAATCTAATGTTTTAAAATTTGAAAATTAATTACAGATGGCCAATTAACGGAGCAAATAAAGAAGATCGTGAGAGCGCAGTAAATGTCGAAAAATGGATACCAAAAACCTCCACAGAACAACGAAGAGCTGAACTAGCAGAACAGGAAAGTAGTTCACCTCCACCAACACAAACTGTGGTGCCACCAACAAAAAGAGCGTCGAGTCCGATTGCACCATTATGTAGTAATAATAATTTGGCAACATCATTGGTGGATGAAGATATGGAAGAGTATCCGAGATATTGTTCGCCTTCGATGAAAGGAGCCAGACCACATCATCATAGCACTTTGAATCATCGAAGACCTGCGCATTCTTTGAGGTTTGTAGTTTTGAAAAATTGAGAGCAAATAAAGAGAAAACATAAAGTAATGTTTAAAATTAGGTACTTAAAATCCTGTTGATCTAAATGGAGCGATTTTGAAAAATAAATCCGTGCTCCGACAAAAGTCATTACACGTCTAAATTAGCCTAACCAGTTTAATAACTTCAAAACCATTTTTTTCAGACAAAAACGTCGAATGACAATGGCTCGACTTAATGTTTCCATGAAACAATCAATAAGTGGAATAAGTCGAAGAGCTCGAAAAGTTATTCCAACAATTCGAGTTAGAGATGTGAATTTGATAGACAAATATTCTCGAATTGTATTTCCAGTGTGTTTTGTGGTGTTCAAGTGAGTTCGCCTAACTTACCTTATTTAAAATTATGAAAATAATGTTGATTACGAGCTAAATTTGCAGCCTCTTCTATTGGTCCTACTACACAATGTTTTCTGCAATAATTAGTAATTACTTTAGTTAATTCATTTTAAAATCTGGGTAATTTCGAAAAAATATCACATAAATATTCATTTTTACAAGTTTATCATGAAACGTAAAAGTTTTTGGCAAGATGCTGTTTGGAAAAAATTGGAAAATTCCAAACAAAAATAAAAAACCGGGGTAGGGAAAAACATAGCCTGACTTTAACTCAGAATTCAACCTGAACATATACTTGTTCTTTTTTCCGCTCACAAAGTTCGTGAAAAATTTCATTGAGTGGCTCGAATGACGGAATAATTGACGGGTTTCGAGTCTGTAATCGAGTGGAGTGTTGTAGTTTTTTTGTTTGAATGAAAGATGTCAAGAATTTCAAAGAAATTAAAGAATCATTGTCTCTGTATACAGAGTATAATTCGCCACAGAGTGTAATTTACAACCCGAAAAATTTCGCGCATTTTTTGAGACCTGACACGATCTTAGGGGTGGGACTAAAATCGACGAAATTCAACGCAAAAACGAGAGATTTAGAGAAAAATGATTTTTGATCTACCCAAAAATTAATAAAAAATTTGAGGTCTAGCGATTTGAGGTAGTAAATTACACCCTGTGTTCGCTTCTCCATGAGTTTCATTCTCCTAAATTTGTGTTTTTTAAAAGAGTTTTAACCATCAAAAATATTTATTTTAACAACAATCATACATTCGAACATGCTGTGACAATCCACTCGCCAAAAGTGTGACAATTCCAGAAACTAGTGCCAAATACGCCGAATATCCCAACTGCAAAACAATAATATTTGTGATGTTAATAAATTAAATAACTTACACTAGCTAAATGATATCCTCTATAACTATTAGTATTGATTGCAAACTCAATGAAAGCTACAATTTCAAAAATACCAATTACAGTTGCAAACGAAGATATGGCATTGAAGCTGTGACGAATTGAATGAGAACATCCGTGATGTCGAACTCTTTTCCTAAAATGTCATAATAAATTAGTTAATTAAAGATTGTAATTAGAAATAAACTCACATTGCGTGTAAATATGCCAAGATTACAAAAATATATAGGCCAAATGAAATATACATCAACCAACTTGAAAAATTGAACCAGAATGGGTTGTACTACAAAAATAATAATAATAATTATTATTATGGAGGATGTTGTTAGTTATAGGAACTCACCGAGTTATACGGAACAATTCCATAATAAATAGTTGTGAATACAAGATTAATTACAATCCATCCATCTGTGAAAAGTGCAACAGCTTCTAAAACCAAACCAATGAGAAGAAGAATTCCGATTGCTCCAACTTTTCTCATTTTTCTTTTTTTTTTTTGGAAAGTTGAAAAATGATGATAAATTTTCATCAAACTCTATTTATTTATATATTTATTTGTTATCAGTTTGATAGATTAATGACGTTTGACTTTTTGCATTTTTTCGATGAATAATCACGAAAAAAGTTTTTTTTTGATAATGAAATCATATACACACGTTATAAATAAAAAGTACCCATAGAATCTATGACTCAGCTAGGCTCACAAAAACATGAATTAATGCGAAAAAATCGCGACAACTTCGAACTACTGTAACTGCCCATAATTGCAAGGGAAGTTGAAATAGGAAGCAAAAAATTAGAAGGGAATTCATGAATGTGAAATAGAGGGGGCTGTTGGGGCTTGCGATACACCAAATTGAAAATATTGCAAAAATTAGGTTGAGGATCAATGAGAAGATACAAAAATATACGTGGATTTTTAAGGCGGTTTTTTGGAAGTTGACGAGAGAGCGAGCTGTGGAAACTGCAACGAGGAAAAGAAGCTGCAAAAATTGAGATTATCGATGGAATTTTCTACATTAAGCTTACAATATCATAAAATAAGACGATATAATAAAAAATCGGATGTTCAAACCACATCTCAAAAGTGTCTGGAATATCCTCCCAGAAAACGAATCCTTTTCGGAAGAATTTTTCAAATATACATAGAAGAGTAAGAGCAATATAGCATAACTCGAAAACGACGACAGAAGTGCAACCACCGCGGACAAGACAGGATGAAAGGCAACAAAGAGGTTCGAGTTCGAGATGGCGGGATTGAACTCTGAAAAAAGAACCTGAGATAAAGATCTCTGCTTCACGGCCTCCTGAAAATCAAACTTACTTTGTATGAATTGGCGCCACTTTATTTGTCTTCATCCGATTCCGAAACAACCTCAACTTCTGCCAATAATGACTTATTTTTCCAGCTATTTTCTCAAATTTGCTCGATATTTTCCAATACATAATTTTCCAACCACGAGGTGGTTTTTCTTAAGAAAAAAATATCTTTGTTTCTTTTTCTATAGAAATCGCATCCGGTTTCAAAAATATTCCAACCTACCCGATGAACTTTTCTTGTTTCCATTTTCTCCGCCACGTGGCTCTTTGATTTTCGGGGTTTTCCTTGCACCATTTCCATTATTTCCACCAAGATTTTGATGAACACCACTTGGTCCAATTTGATTTGGCTGAACTCGTTTGCCATTTGCAGTTGCGTTGCTGATCTTTTTTGCTGGAGTTCCATTTTTCTCTGGCGGAACCCAATATTCAACCATATTCTGATCGTTTTTACGAGGACGACGGAAGTCTTGATCCGAAAAATATCGGCGGTTCTCCTGGAATTTTTTTTATTGTGATTTATTTTCGTAAATATTATTAAAGTTCTAGATTTACAATATTTTCATGCATATTAATTTTACAACAAAGTTAATTGATAGTTATTTTTTGGCAGACCTCAATTCCATGAACTCCTGTAAAAAGTTGGACAGTTGCCAAACTTGTCAGCAACTTTAAGTTTCCTTGACGAATCACCTAAATATTTTAGAATTGCGCAAATGCGCTCGAGAATAGGCTTGAATTTCAAATTTCAAAATTTGAAATTTAAAACCAAGATCAATTATTTTTGAACTAACCTTATCGAAATCGTTCATAGTTTAGTTTAGTTCAAATAGACCGAAAAATGCGTGGTGCTCGAGATTTTAAGGAGAGATTCAGTGATGTGAAAATAAATCGACTTCGACCGGAAAAAACGCGAAAAAAGCCAAGCCGCTCTCAGAAATAAGAAAAAGGAAGGCGAAATTGGCAGAAAATTGGCGAGCGCCTTTTTCAGAAGCTTTTTGTTCGAACAAAAAACACAAACACTTTTTTGAAATTGAACTTATGGATTTGATGGAGTTTCGAAAATTGGGGGTTTTTCTGTATAAGAATTGCCCGAAAACGTTACGAGACACACAAATTGAAACAATTTTTATTTCTTCAAATTCAAAGGATAAAACTGTGAGTCTTGAGATTCTGAAATTTTTCGAGTTTTCTCGAAAAAAATCTGAGGTAAAGTACTTCTTGCAGTTTTAAATTATCGATCTACAATATACGTTGCAGTATGCGAACTAGTTATTTTTTTGTAGTCGCTGCGTTACAGTAACCCATTACCTTAGCCTGGGAACTACAGTATGCCTTTGTAGTTTTCTAACTACAGTATGACTTGCAGTTAGAGTAATTCTTGTCTAGACCTTCTGAAATTTACAAATTTTTTTTCGTGTTATAGTATCCCGTACAGTACTACAGTAGTCTAGGATGACATTTTTAGAATTTTCAAAATATTCACATGATGTGAATCACATCCCAAATTTCTAAAAAAAAGGTTACCCCCCAAAAAATTATTTCAATTTTTTCGTGACCTTTTTAAAGCGTGAAAAAACACAATGTTTAAAAAAATCATTTTAAATGTTTCAAAAAATAGGAAAAGGTGAGTGCAAAATTGAAAAAGCAACTACAATGTGTCTAAAAATAATGGCAACAAAAAACTCCTACACCCAAAATGTTTCATGCTCACCGGGGCGCCAAATTAGAACTTTCATTCATTCAGAAATACCGTGTAAATCTCCAACTCCTCCAAACTTCTCGGTGATTCATCTTCTTCGGCTTCCAGAATCACTAATGACCAACTTCGCTCGAATTGATAACCTTCTGGCCACATTTTGAACACTGGAAAAAACAAATGCGTTTGAAAAATTGCATTTAGCGGTTCCGAGAAGAGTACACAAGTTGTCGGATGCTAGGCCACGGCCATATTTTTTATTTTTTATTTTTCGCGAAAAATTGGTTGTTTTTCCTAAAAACTTGGTTTGAAGTGAAAAATGGATGAGAATCGACCTTTATTTTATTTGGCACCAATGGTCAGATATTCAAAGTAAGTTTGAAGTGAAAAGAAACTCGACAATACGCATAAATATCATTTTTAGGCTAGCATTCCGACAACTTGTGCGATTATACGATGTTGATGTGTGTTATACCCCAATGATTTATGCAAAGAATTTCCTAGAATCTGAAAAATGTCGGAATTCTGAATTGACAGTTTGTGAAGGAGATTCTCCACTGATTGTGCAGTTTGCAACGGATGATCCGATTATTATGGCAGATGCTGCGGAAATGGTGTATGGGTAAGTTAAAAAATAATTTATCAGCAAAAATTTTCAAGTAGCGTGAATTCAGAATATCAACGGGGATAGATTTGAATTGTGGATGTCCTAAACATGACGTGAGATCGAAAGGATTTGGAAGCGCTTTATTATCGAAACCCGAACTTTTAGCAGATATGGTTAAGCAAACAAGAGCAAGGATATCAGATAGCAGTTTTTCAGTATCCTTAAAAATTCGGATAAATCATAACATTGAAAAAACCGTGGATTTATGCAGAAAAGTGAGAATTTTAAAAGGAATTTCCTGTTTTTCCAAAAGCACTTTTTGAAGGCGGAAGCTGCTGGAGTAACACATTTAACAGTTCATGGAAGGACACCTTCACAACACGCTGAACCTATTGATGTAGAAGCAATTCGAATTGTAAAAAGTTCAGTGACAGTTCCGATTATTGCAAATGGTGGAATTTCGACAAGAAAAGAAGCTTTGGAATTGGCTGAAATGACGGGAGTTGATGGAATTATGGTCGCAAATGGATTGTTGAATAATCCTGCACTTTTTGCTGGTTTTGAATATACGCCGAGGGATTGTGTTGAGAATTTTGTGAGTTTTTTTGTTGACTTTGGGACAAAAATGGGGGGTGGGGAGAACATTTAGAACAACCCAGAAAAACATTTTCAGTTCACAAATCTTTGCAATAAAATTTCAGAAGAAAAATAGATTTTGAACCTTTCCCGAAAATAAGTTTTTCAGAAATTCGAAAAAAATTGACCTCAATTCATCTTTTTCGTAGTTCATAAAATCACGAGCTTTTGAAATTGTTCAACTTTGCCACGTCATAACTAAAATTAGAAGTAGAATTTTGCAGACAACGGTATCTGTTTACTACTAGAAACTTATATTTCAATAAAAAATCTCATATTTTCTTCACTGCATGCTCTCCAAACTTTAATTTGATCTACCTACAAGTAGTTGCGCGAAAAATTCCTTGCATAATTTTTTTTCATTTTCAATTTTTTTTCGATTTTCACACGAGAGATCATGTGAATCGAGGAGAGATTAGAACTAGGAAGGATTCTGTAGGGTACAAAAGAACGTTTATTTTTCCCCTTTTTTTCTGGAAAATCCGCGGTGTGCCTTTTTTCATTCAATTCAATATATTTTTTTCCAGATGAGATTATCGAAAGTGCACGGTCTCGATTGGCTTCTCTACCATCAACATCTTCAATATATGCTTCGACCTGTTCTAACACCATCACAACGGCGGATATTCAACGAATTAAATGGTAGATTATCGATTGATTCGTTTTTGAAGAATGTTGTATTGTGATGTTTGAAATACGTGGGTTTTTAATGAACCGGGTTTTTAAAAAAAGAAATTTATCCTGAGAGTCAAGAAAAAAGAATAGAAAAATTAGTGTTTGAGCAATACACGAGCCAATGCGCGGAAATCCGTAGCATCGTTTAGTTTTTTGGCGATTCCGGTTGGTGGTTTGAATCCGGGTGGGACTGAAATAGAAGGAGAATGTATTCTAGGAGACATGTTTCTATGTCTGACTTAAGAAAAATGTCTAGCTCTAATCACTTACGAACTCGTCCGTTGTTATTATTTCGTCTTGCAAATTGTTGTCTTGATGGTGGAATTGGACCATTTCTTCTACCGACTATAATAAAAATAGGGATTATTTTTGAAATTTGGGGTGTTACCTCTACCCGATGCACGATTCATTGGACGAGGTGACATTGGACGGCGCATATTTAAAGCGCTGAAAAATTCAAAGTTTTTTTGAGGAAGTACATTTTTTGGTTCTACCTTCTTTGACCTTCGACCAGAATTGCGCAAATCAAAATGAGGAGGGTTAAAATTGTTGAATAATTCATTTATTCTGAAAATTTTGGGAATTACTTTTAGAAACACGGAAGTCGTTTTTTTTCTCATCAAAATTCGAATTATCTGCCAATTTCTAACCAATTTTGAACAAAAATTTTAAAAAAAATCTAAATTTTTCTAACCCACTAACAAAAATGAACCAATTTCAATTTTGCAACACAAAATTCAAGTTAACAAGTTTTGAAGAATTGCAAATTACAAACATAAAAACTAAAAAAAACTCAAGTGTCTTTTAATCATAAAAAAGGAAGGAAGTAGTATTTTTCGAAAAAGGAAGTGTTCTCCGCCCAATTTATACATGTTTTTTTCTATTTTGGTTTGACAGATTTGAGATAAGCAAAAAAATAGGTTGTTTGTTTTGGTTTCGGATTTGATGGGAAAATGCGAGAATTGAAAGAAAGAACAAAGTTTCGAAGGAAATGCCAAGAAACTTCCTGAAACATCATAAACTATTTTTTGACTTATGGAAACTATTAGAGTAGCTGAGCCTAGAAAACATAGTGGGGCCCAAGTCTATAGATCCATTCTAAAGAAATGAGCCGCGTCTTGAGAGCTTTTACTGCCAAGTAATCAAGCCTTGAAGAGCCTAGAAATTGGGTTTTATTTGAAGTTTGGACACCAATCACCCGAGTTTTGAAGATTCTCGTAAAAAACCGGAAAATTCAGAAAAATGTCTGAAACAACCCTGGTCATTCAGAAAACTTTCAAGAAATTTTTGAATAATGACGAAAAACCTCTTCAATTTCTTATCATTTCTTTGATAATTGATAGAAAAGGTCATCTGAAACCCCAATGTTTTTTATTTTCAAATTCTTGGTTTAAACCAAGAAAAACATTGGGGGAAACAGGGGAAAAAAACAAGAGTTCGCTTAAGATTTTTGGTCGCTGATGGTGAATTTCGAGGTCGTTTAAAGCACTTATGTTTTGGTGGTTTAAAATAGGGAAATCTTTTTTTTTCGGAAATTGGGGTTTATAGAGGAGAAAGACCAATTGTTAAAGAAGTGTCAAACACCATAGTAATAATCAAATGACGCGCAAAAAATCCGAGAAATATTATCAACCGGTTTCTATTTTTATTTTTTTTTGGAATTTCTTCTGAATGAAATGATGAAAAATTTCCTGTGAAAATGAGAAATTGGTTAGGTTTCAGAAATTTATCAAAATTTTATAACAATAGTAAAATAATTAGCGAAAATTAGTTTTGTTAATGATATTAAATTACACGTGAGACCAAGAGGAACTGGCAAATCAATAAAAATAATAATAATGGCAACGAAGTTCAGAATATACAGATAATAAACTCATTAGACATAACGATTCCTATCAAAAGTTCGCATAAATTCAGCTAGTCGATTGTTTGGAGCGGTTTCGGCTGAATGACAACTTCGAAGATCCTGTAAATTTGGGATTTTTGATGGAGATTCAGAGAGTGTTGGATTTTAGCACAACAGAAACCCCGGGAATGAAAATGAAACATAAATGTTTATGTTAAAACTTAAATGTTTACCTTCTGCTCTGGTTGAAGTTTCTGTAACTCAATTAAGTGATTTTTGATATCAGAAATGTGAAAAATGGAATCTAGGTTCAGTTTTTCTGAATTAACTGTCCGGGGTTTAAACTAAATATACTATATTCTTTCTCTCGTTCTCTTTTACCTGCGAATCTGACATTGAAGAAGGATCTGAGCAAGTTGTTGCACTATCAGTTGAATCCATATTTCTTCTTGAGAAAATCGAGATTCCGATAACTGCTAGAATCGATAAAACGGCAACAATCCAAAATATTTGATTGGATACCAAAGCTGACAGAATACTCTTAACTCCTTCCGCTGAATTCACAGATACTCCGACTTTTGTTGTGAGAGCTGAAGTGAGAGCATCGTCAATTGCTGTCATTTGATTGCGAACAAGCCGGCGAGTTAAAAGAATATCAGAACGGTTTGGAGAATTGCCACATGCTGGTGGCTGAAAATATTCAATATTATTTTTGAAAAAAAAGAATAGACTGAAAAATGACTTACGGTAACTCCTTCACATCCATCACCATCTCGAGTGCATAAACTCAATTTACAAACAAATTTCAATGAATCAGCATTCTTCAAAAAACAAAATCATAAGATATTTCTAAATCTATATGAACTTACGTGAACACTGAAAACATGACTTGCTGCATATGCTGACAATGCTCCATCATCATAAGTTAGATCCGATAAAAGCGCTAAATCTGATGAGCAACCACGTGGATCGACGAATGCGAATTTTCTTTCCACGTCATCACTGGCATAACAGCTGTGAACTTGTATACCGTAAGCATTTGAAGTTTCTGAATATTAAGAAGTTATGCCATTGTGGTTTGAGCCCTAATCTATTAGCTATATTTTAACTAATTACTTACCATTAGATCCGTCACAATCCCATCGATGATATACTGTATCTCCAACTTTTGCCTTTGTAACAATTGGTCCGTTTGGTGTATCTTTTCTAATTGAATATGCACAAGTTGGTGGTAATGTGGAAAGAGAAATTGTTTCAGCAATTGTGAGTTCTGAACGAATAACATTGAGATTAGTGGATACTTCGGTATCTTCAGCAGTTCCGACAAAACATTGAAGAAGATAAGCTCGATCGTAAGCTGTATTAAGTCGATCGTCGTGTAATAAATGAAGAACTAATGAGGAATTCAAACCGCTTGGTGACATCTAAACAACAATTAATTTTTGAAAAAATGAAAATAAGAATAATCAGGAAATTTACCGATTTGACTTGTGTCACTCCACATTCTTCATTTGAAATAAACATATTCGCCTCTCCTGTTGCTGTTGTTTTACATTTCACATCATCTTGATATCCTTTAACAGTTGCAACTCCGTGGAAACCTGGAGGTGGTTTAATTTTGATTTGGAATCCATCTGATACACATTCCAAATTCACCACTTGATCCGGCAATTTCTTCGGGGCAATTGTTGGGATGTTCGTAGATTCATGAACAACATCATTGACAGTTCCGATTGGAGTTGGAACTGTTGTTGCTCTTTTTGTGGCTAAAGCAATACGACGAGCTAATTTATAAGAAAGTTGTTGGTTTGGATCATCATCTAACTCGAAAATATTGGCATTTCGATTATTAGCTAATTCATTCAAATATTCTTTATTTGCTCCAATTGTTGAGATAACTAAAACTGTGACATTGTTATCTTTTGCCAATCGAATTGGTTGTTGAACTCGATCATCGCTCTGCCCATCAGTTACAATAATCAACACATTTTCCGCGTCTTCACGATCTCCTCGTTTTTTCGTGAAAGCGAATTGTGATACTTTGGAAAGAGCTTTTCCGAGTTGACTTCCACCCTTAAATTGTGTTGTGTTTGTTAAAATTTGGGAAAAAATGAGAGCTTACAGTCATATATTCGGTATCGGAAATATCATCTAACAAATTTTTCTTACAATTATGTTTACGCAGCGAGAATTCGAGATATGGTTCATCGTTGTATTGCACTAACGAAACTTGCACACCATCAGATCCAAAGTTGTTGAATTGTTTAACTGTATCACTGATAAGTTCGATTGCTCGATGGAATTTTTCCTCATTGAAAGAATCAGAAGAATCGAGTAAGAATAGAACATCAGTCCGGTTTTGATCAGAAATTTGATTTGGAGTTGGACATTGACCATTTTGAAGAATAACGTTTGGTTGAATTTCTTCGGAAGAAGACGAGGGTTTCTGCAAAAATTAATGTTACTAGAATTTCTCAAACGATTGAGTTAAGAGAAGCTGGTGCAAAGTTGATTTTTTTGTGTAATCGTAGCCCTTTCCGTCTTCAAAACCTCGGTGGAAATATTTGGAGAGTTAGTAGTAGTTTGAGTTTCATCATCTTCCAAACTAATAACTGGTCGAAAAGTTGGATGTGTTATATCGGTGAATGCTATATTGTTAAAATCAAACGGTGTTCTCATCATATCTAAAATACTTTGGTGCGGTTTTGTTATTTGCACTGGTGTCAGTGTTGGCGTAGTGGTTTCTTCGCTCACTGAAGTTTGCCAGGTAAATGGTAGTTCTGTTGATTCGGAAAATGCTCCGGTGCTGAATGGTTCTTCGGTTGATTCGGAGATGATGACTGGAACTGTGACTGAAGTGCTGGTAATCGGAACAAATGTTGTGGTATAGGTTGAAGTAATGACTGCTGGCGTGCTACTTGGTGTGGTTTCTGTGATATCATTTGAGCTGGCAGTGTTGTGCTGACGCGTGACCCAATAATCTTTAGGCCATGCTGTCGCCCATTTATCTGGTGTTGTGCTGGATTCTTCAGTTACCAAAGGTGGGCTAAATGTTGATGGATGTAGACTTGGAGCGGATTTTGTTGGTAGATTGCTGATTGCTGTCGATTTTGCTGTAAAAGTGAAATATTACGTTTTTTCTAGCCTGAATTCATTTCTTACGTGTTGAGAATTCAAAATTTGGTGGTGTGATTGCGGTATAATCAATCTCTTCCTCACTCGAGCCAAGATTCACAACTCCGTGATGTGGAATAACTGATGGTTGAACTTGAATTGGTGTAGATCTTGTTGGAATTGGAACTGTAGCTGTGGTTTTTTCTTCAGACCATTTTATAATCACAGTTGGTTCAGGTTCAGTTTCTGTAGTCGTAGTTGCTCTTTGAGTTGTTGTTGTTGTTGTGGTCGGTGGTTCATATCTAGTGGTTGGTGTCGGTGGAATATATCGTGTAGTTGTTGGTCTTTCTGTAGTCGTAGAAATTGTAGATGGAACTGCTTCCGTCACTCGAATTCCCGGAACAATTCTTACATGTTCATAAGTTGTACTTGTGATATGATTTTGTGTGTAATATCTAGTTGTTGGGGTTGGAGTTGGAGATGTTGAAGTTGTCAGAATTATACGAGTGGTGGTTTGTGAGATGTCTTCGGAAGAATAATCATCATCAATATTGGCTGCGGTTACATGATTTGATGTGGATTCGGTTGTTGTTTCTTCTCTTGTTGTTGTAGTTGGTCGAGATGTAGTTGTGGTTGTCGTAGAAGTTGAGATCGTTGATTGTCTTGTTGTTGTCGTTGGTCGGAAAGTTGTGGTCGATTGAGTAGTTGTGGTCGGCTGACTTGTTGTTGTGAAAACTCTTCTAGTTGTTGTTGTTGCAGGCGGTCTAGACCTTGTTGTAGATTCGCCATTAGTTATCTCATTGAAACCTTCTTCAATAAGTTTCGACAAATCTTCCTCTGTGACATCAGCATTGTCAATAGATTCACCTAGATTTCTCGCAAGTTCATCGACAAGCGCATCTTCCAATTCTTTTCTCATATCATTGTCCATTTCAGTTGTACTTGATCCTTTCATTCTATCCATAACTTTTGGAATTGCTCGATTCAATTCTTGATTAACCGCGCGATTTACTGAGTTCTCCAATTGACGATTTGGTGTGCTTACTGTAGCTTTGACTTCGATTATATTGTCACGTTTCACCATTTTCTAGAAAAAATAATGATTTATCATTTTCTTGGAAAAAATGTTTCACTTACATCAGCTCTTTCTGCTTCAACAAATTCTAGAGTATCTCTATCGAAATCTTTTGTAATAACGATTGGATCTGTATGCGATCCTGGTCCACCATGAGATGTTCCAATTCCAAACAACCCTTTTACTGGTGTTTTTATCGCTGTGTGAGACATTTTATCCTTTGCATTCAAATATAGATGGATTATAATATTGTTGACCGGATCAACTCGTCCTCCCTGCAAAAATCAATATTAGATTTTTTGATTAACTGAATCTACTACATTTTCAAGAGTTGCTGGATTGACTTCAACCTGTGGGCGTCTTAAAGATGACGTAGGAATTCGAATTTGAGAGGAAGATGACTGGAAATTTGAATCATGTGTATTTGTGTACAACATGCAAACAAAACAAGAGGACTTAACGAAACTCGGAACATAATGAAAAGACATTCCCAACAAATAAACAACAGAACAAGGAAAGTGAAAATAAAACAATTTTCGAATTTGAGAGGAACATGTCTAGAAATTTATATCATGTGTGATGTGTACATCATGCAAAACATAACAAGAAAACTTAACGAAACTTGGAACATATTGAAAAAACATTCTCAACAAAGTAACAGAACAATTTTCGGTGCCAACTTACCTGGAATCTTGGGATTTGTCCTGGTGCACCGACTGGGTTTGCGAATCTTTGTGGATGTTGTTGTTGAAGTTGTTGCATTTGCCAGTTTGATGGATTTTGGAAGTTTCGTGGGCGTTGATTTAGATTGAGAGATGGGGCGCGGAAACTGAAATGATTTGTAATTGTCAGAAACGTGAATTCTTGTTATTTTTCCACGTCATAACTATAATTCACAAACCTTGGTGGCTGGAAATATTGTGGCTGTGGCGGTGGTCGGACAAAACTTCTGGGTGGATTGAAGTTTGCCAAACGGGGTGGCGGTTGATAACCTCTTGGTTGATGTTGTTGTGGTCGGATATGAGGTGGTGGAGGTGGAGGAGGAACATCGGGTTCGGCACGAGGAGATAAAAGAGGACGGAGATAGGGTTGACCGATTGGTATTGCTTCGTAGGTGTTTTGTGAATTTGCCTGGGAATTAAGAATGGGTTGTGGTAGGCGAAAAAATTATTTTTTACTTTCTGTAGCTTCTCAAAAATTCTGAAACTCAAAAAATAGTAGAAGGTTGTTCTTCAAAGAATTCCAGAAAAGTTGTTCATGAAGTTCGAGGTCTTTGAGGTTACTCTATTAACTGTTTTTAATATCAGCATGAAATTTATAATTTTTCGAAGTGAAGCAAGATACAGAATGTATCCGAAAAATTAGAAAGTTCGACAATTCTCACTTCAAAAATCCCCAAAATTTCCAATCACTTACTATACTAAAAATGAAGGTGACCAAAAACGGACACCACCACATGTTTTGTGCGTTCCTGAAAACCTGATTAGATATTACGAAACGATATTTGATAAGGGATAATCGAAAAATGGCAAAACCTGGGTATGGAAAGCGAAAAAAAAGGATGAAGATAAAAAACTCGATTGATGGCGGTCACTCTAACTATGTATTTGTTTTTTGCTGTTGTTTTCTTCTTTGGAAAATGAGAGAAAACGAGGAGGATTTGAATGATTGGGATATTATTGGAACGAATTGATTAGCTATATCAGATTGAGTTATGACGTGGCGAAATTTGAACATTTGAAAAAAAATTTCAAAATTTTGTTAAAGATGGAATGCGCTTCAAAAGTTTCTAGTCTTCTTTTGTAGAATTTCAACTTTTTCCACGTGTTAAAAGTTCTCAAACTTATTTTGTGAAAAATCAAAAATAATTTATATTTTTCAATTAAAAAAATCACGAAAAAATCGAGAAATTGCGAAACAATGGATAATCATCGCATAATAATCATAAATCCTGAAATCCAGTTTTATTTTCTTTTTTTCGAATTAAAAAAATTATCAAAAATTTTTGATTAATTATTAATGTCATAAGAAAATGAGGAGAATATTCAGAAGGAAAATGGAAGTGATAAAAAGTGTTCGCTTTCTACAAAATATCATTTTTATGAGGTTATAATTGGCGAGAAGTTTTTCGAGAACAAGATTTGAAAATAGGTTTATTATTTTATGAGGGACGGGATTGTGATAAAATTTGAAGAGGAGAAAAAGGACTTGTTTTGAAAAATTTTAACAATAACGAGACTGTCTAGAAAATTTTGGGTGTTAATGAAAAAATTTAAAGACTCTAGTTTTTTTTACAATTAAAAAATTTTCAAGCTCTAAGAAATCCAGAAAAACAAATCAAAATTTTAAATTTCAATAATTTTTCTACCATAAACAAATTTCAACAAAAATAACCAAGAAGTAAAAACAAATGAAAAAATATGATCCTTGAAATCTCCCGCTGTGTGGTCCAAAAAAACCCCAAAAAAGTCAAATTAGCTAAGGCTAACGCTTCGTTCGGCATGAAAAAACGATAAAAACTCGTTTTTTTTCGACTTTTTGCTGAATGTTTCTCTCTGGGATAGAAGTGATTAAATGACTATTCTGGATACAAAAAGAAGAAGGAAAAGGAGGAAGGATTTGTTGGTTTTTATGTATGAGGAATTTAGATTTTCTCGAAAAAATTCTGACCTTTTTGAAATCTCGAAAAATATACGTTTCAAAAATTTAGTTTCTGAAAATTTTGAATTCTAAAGTTGTTTGTTTCCACTTGAACGGAATTAAAAAATGTAAAAAATGAGACTCTTGCGAAGGAAATACAAGAAATCACAAAAATAGAACTACTGTATTATTATAAAGCAATGAAGATAACATAACTCATTATTAACAAAAAAACCGTGTAAAGTTCAGATTTTTTGTAATCCTACCCCCAGAAAAAATGACTGACACCCTCAGATTACAACAAAAAAACTTGCGATGATATATAGTAATTTATCAAATGAAAGTATGACCAAAAAAATGTTTGGTGTTTCTTTTTTGGAAAAGGCAAACAATTGAAAGTTTCATTATTGAAAGATAATTGTTATTATTGTTTTTAGGAATTTTTAATTTTTGTTATCAAGGTTAATCCGAGATGAAATAATAATTGGTGAAGCGTGAAAAATTGGATTTTAGGAAGAAGTGGGTGGGATGAGAAAAAATAAAAGTGGAATCTGGAAAACATATTTTGAACAAAAATTGAACTTTTTTCGGATCTTAATTTTCGTCTGATTATTTATTCCGTGATTTTCCACGTGGATTTTCAAATACATTTCGAACAAGCATAGCTTTGAACATTTTAAAATTTTCTCGGGAATTTTTTTGTTGAATAAAAATGCCGAGAAATATACGTTTCCGAAATTTATTTTCTGAAAATATGGAAATTGAGAATTGTTTGTATCTTGAAGCAAATATATAATTTTCATAAGTTTTTTTAAGAAAAACTTTTAAAAATTTAATTTTCAATGTTTTTATTTCACTTGTCCCATTTGAAACTATTTCCCTCCCTAAAATCTCAATAGTTAGAAAAAAACCATATTTTTGTTTATTTACTTTACTTCCGATATTTGGGCACACCTTCTTCTTTATTATTTATCAACTGGTTAGACAAACTTTATAATTTTTATTTATCACTTTTTCTAATTAACCAAAAAAATGATAAATGATATTAGAAGAACTCAAATTATTCACGAACTGAATCGAATGAAACTTGAGTTGGTGAGTTTTTGTCCTACTTCTATGCTTATTCCTAATTATGATTTTCAGGATACTTGCTATGATTATTTGCGAGAACTTGAAGAAGAAAAAAACATTGAAAATAATGAATATCTGGAGAGAAATGGAAGTATTCGAGGAAAACGAAATCATGTTCAAAATATTTTGAGAAATTTGAGGAATCGGAAAAGTGTAAGTTTTTTTTAAACTATGAATTTCATACCGAGAATTTGAATTTGCCTTCAAATTCTCAATTTTCCAGGAAACCCCTGGAGTTATTGTTTATTTAACGAGTTGTGGAATAATTCGACAAGCATTTGATAATTGTAAAATGACAATTCAATTATTAGATTCACATCGAATAAAATATCGAGTCGAAGATTTGAACATTGATATTGAATGTGGCGAATTATTGGAACGCAAACTCGGAATTTCAAAAAACTCAATCTTCGAAAATCTCCCAATTATTTTTGTGAACAATAAATTTCTTGGAACATACAAAACATTGATTGAATTGAATGACAAACGACAATTGGCAAATATTTTGAGAAGATTTCAAAGTATTAAATTTGAAATGTGTGAATTGTGTCAAAATCGAGGATATATTATTTGTCCAAATTGTCATGGTTCACATCGAAGTTCGAATAATTTAAGAGATCTTCGTTGTTCGAATTGTGATATTAATGGAATTATTGGATGCCCAAATTGTAAAAAAGATCGGAATCGAAATGGGAAATGTGGTTGAAAATCGAACTGATGTGGAAGAGGATTTCTGAAATTCCAAATAGAAAATAATCCTATTTTTTGTTTTGTTATTTTGTTTATTCAGCTCTTTACTAAGATGATAAGTGTTGTTTTTTTCTGTTGAACGATGAATGTTTCTTCTTCTTCTTTTTCACATTTTTCATTTTTTTTTCAAACAAATTTCGAAAAAGCTTTTCCGGACACTAAAACAGTTGTCACTCGCCTTTCCGATATTTTTTAAACATTCATTTTTTCGTCGCCGCCGTTTTCTTTTGTTTTTTGATTGATTGAGCAAATTTTGAGTTTTAAGTGCTTCTTGCACTTTTTTCGGCTGAAAGTTCCTAGAATTATTTTTCTCTTTAAAATTTTGGGGTTGGGGAAAATTGAAAATTAAGCATTTTCGAAATTATTTATGAAAATATGATTGATTCAATTTTTCGAATCCACTTATTTAAAAATTTTGAATTTTTATCTGTGACGTGGCGATTCGACACATTCTAAAACTTCAAAAATTCTTCTTAGAACAAACTAGAAATAATTTAGCTAATTAGGGGCTGAGCTATTTATGACGTGGAAATTTGAAATATCAGTTTTTGAATTTTCATAAAAATAATTTTGTTCAGATATAATGTAACCAATATTTTCAGACAGCAGGAATTTTGGCTATTAATTCAAGTAGAAACGGACGGATTACTGTAGCCCCTGGGATACTGTAGTTTCTAGACTGCCGGCGTATCACACAAATGCCAACTGTCCTTTAAGATCATCGTGAGACGTTAGTTGTGACGTGTCATTTTGAATTTTTCGCGCTTTTCGAAAATCATATGAAAAATCTCACAAATTCCAAAGAATGATAAAAATTTCCCCGAAAAATTGAGCCAATTAAATGATGACGTGTCTTTCTTCTCTCCTCCAAAAATAGCAAATTTCAAAGTTCATCCCAAGGCTTATGTTATTTAGAATGAATGTCTACAGTAAACCACACCCACTGAATGTTTATTTTTTGCGAAACAAGAATTCTGTGACCGCAAAAAAATGATCTAAGCCTAAGTAAACATATCATCATACATTCTTGATTCCCATTTCATTCCTTTTTTTCTATTCTTGAAAAAAAGGAAAAGTGTTCATATCTGTTTTTTTCATTAAGTACTAACATTAGCAATTTATCATGATTGATTTATAGTCTTGCAAAGTTTTTTCTTGGGGGAAATATAAAGCTTTCAAAGTATCAAAAAATGTTTGATTTATGTTTATTCCAAGAGTTTTTTGAGCTGGGTTACTGATTTTTGAGATACGAGGCATGCACGTGTCGATACGGTTTTCAGGCCCATGGAGAGCAGGAACGGGACCATTATGTTATGCTGGCCAAGAAAGATTTCATTTTTTATAATATTGTTTGTTGTTTGGTTTATCGCTATCTATCTATTTTTTCCCCAAAAAAAACAAACACAATTGTTTTTGGTGGCTCCTTTCGTTCTCCTTTTCCTCCCACCAATTTTCCCAATTGTTTTTGTTGTCTGGAAAAATGAGAAAAATAAGAAGAAGAAATGTTTCCTCTGGGATTCAATGACTAATGAGCTATTTGAGGAATGGTTTATGACGAACGAGTGAAACGAATTTTTTCGTGTGATTTTTGGAATAGATTACTGTGATTTTTTTGCTTTTGGGAGAGACGTGGGTTGAGTTTTGATGTTTTTTTTGTTATTTAGAAAATTCATCTGGAATTTGATTTTTGTCTGAAAATTTCAAAATTCTTGTAAAAAACCAGACTCGGGACTTCCTCAATAATAACGAAAATAATGAAACTTTTCTGATTAAAATTTGATGTTTTCAAAAATATGATCAGTAATCTCAGACCAGTTAAATTTTCTGTCTGAAAATTAAAAGGAATTTCAATTTTTTGATTGTTGAGCAAAAAAATATTTTTTGAATTTTTCCCAGACAATTTCATTTTTTTTGTGTTCTCACAATTTTTCTCACTGAATAGTTTGTTCAAGTTTTCCCGCAATCTTTGTTTTGAATTCATCCAATTTTATTTTCAACTATCCATTCCATGTTATTCTAACTAAATAAAACTTTCATAGAAACATCTTCTATTTATTTATTCTCCTTATAATAATATTCCAGAAATACATCCCAGTTTTTTCATCCCAAATACCAAAATAGAGAAAAATAAATAGAATGAAGAAAAATGGAAGTAGGAAAAATGGGAGAAAACCTGAAAATCATTGCCTCCTCACTTTTATTTGCATCCATAAAACAATAGGAACCAAGCCCATAATTTTCAACAAAAAACAACCTTTTTTGATTTTTTTATTATTCGTTCTTATTTTGATATACAGTGTTTTATGTTGTTTTTGTTTGTTTTCGACTTATTCAAATTTTCACTTGGGGAAATAGAAAAATGCATTTTTTGAAAAACCAAAATTTATATATTCAATGTTTTTTGATTGAAAAATGATGTTTCGGATTTTTTATCATAGGGTTGAAATTTCAGATTCTTATGGTATAAATAAGCATATATTTAAACCTAGAGTTCGGAAGCTTAAATAAACCTAGAGTTTCTAGCTCGAAAAGATGGATTTTCGAGCCTAAACGGTTTTGAGTATAAGCCTACGTTTTGTGAGCCAAAACGAGAGGTTTTCCATAGCTTATTTCCTAAGAATTTAAATTCTTGGGCCTATTTTTTGACCTCAAATCTGGGGCAAGCTGTCTACTTAGACTCCAAAAATTTATTTTCAAAAAATTCATTTTTCAAATAAATATAATTTTTTTTTCTGGTCGTGTCAACGCCCCAAAAATCATTTCTACCCACCACCAACAAAATTATGCAGAAAAAAAAACGAGAATCTTTTTTTACCGGAAAAAAATGAAAAATGAGAAGACGATTTTTCACTTCGCCTTTTTTGGTCCTCATTTTCCTTGTATCTCAATTCAGACTCTTTTTTTTCTCAATGTATTTCATCTCAAAATTGAAATAGAACTTCTAAACTTTTTTCCTCTTTTTATTCCCGTGTCATAAAATTGCTCTCTCACAATTAATCAATTTCGACAAACTTTTTCGAATTTTTTATATCAATCTTATTTTTAATACCAATTTTTTTTTTCACACGGCAAAAAATACTGGATACTTATTGTTTGCCCGCTATTTTCTTTTTTTTGCAATCCCAGATGTTTTCTTGTTTTTTTTTCTTCATTTCCTGCTTACTTTAAAAATATTCTAGTTGAGCGATTTTTTATTCTTAACGAGAATCAAAACATTTCTTTGCTTCCAAAATATGACATTTTTTGAACCGGAAAATCTGGAAAATTCGGTGAATTTCAGCACAAATCAGAATAATTTTTTCTATAAATTTTAATTTTTTTCGAGAAACGTTCCGTTTAAAAACTACAACACTCCGCGCCTACACTTCAAAAAAATAATGAAAATAAGTTTCAATTGAGTATTTGACAGTCCTAGTTAAAACCTTAAAAAATTTCTCCAAATTGACCCCGTAAAAGAAGAGCATCGTAAGAATCACGGAAGTTCGACCTTTCAATTAGCCAAAGTTTTTCCGGCGCTAGATTCCAAAAATCAAGACAAAAATTCTTTGGTCGATTTCCACCCATCAGAAAACTAAATTTTGGCGCTTTTCTCGCCGCCCTCCATCATCTCATTTTTTGTTCTTCTTCTGGCTAACTAATTGGTTCATTCTTCTTTTTTCTCTCAAAAAATAGAAACATTCCATTTTTCGCCTTTTTCTAATTACTTATGCAGAAAAATGACGAAATAGTGTGGAATTTGACGAGAATGTCGACATTAAATGATGATGTTTTTGTCGACCGAAAAAATGAAATGGGGGAAAGAAGAGGGAGGAGAAGAAGGAAGTTTCGATGCTCTTTTTTGGCCACTTTTAATCCGAAAAAAACTAGGTTATTCGTTTTTCTCCCATCTTTCCAAATGGAAATGTATTTTTTTTTCTCGAAGTTCTCTTTGGCCGAAAATTACTGTGGATTACTTTGCTGAAGGATTTTTTATGGTTTGGAAAGTTTTGAAATTCAGAGAATTCTGAAAATTGTTTTTTTCTTGAAAAAATTGCTCCCATGTTTTCCTATATTTTCCAAAAAAATCAAATCAATCCGGAAATTCGAAAAAAAATCAGGAAAACCATTTATTCCTCTAATCATTTTCATTCGAAAATGTCAGATATGCGATAAACACAGATTCCCAAGAAAAATAAAAATTATTAATCTTCAAAGGGACATGTTTTCATTCAAATCTTGCTTATTCTGAAAAATCGTGGCAAGACCCAAAGCCCCCATTAAATGTGACAAATACAAAAGTTTCGTGATAAATATGTCCCATGAGTCTACTTACTAATAATTTCCAACACACACACAAAAACACATCGAACACCCGACCTTTTTTCCCCGTCGTTTTTTCGACTCCTCAAGAGACTCATAAAAATTAAAGCACTTTTATTTTTTCTCTCAATTTTTTATTCCTTCGTCGTCGTCTTTTCTACACTTTTATAAATCGAAAACCGACTTTTTGACAAGAAATAAATTAAATTAAATTAATTTTGTGTTGTTTTTATCGAGATATTTATCCGAAAACTTGAGTTTTTTTGTTGCTGAAATTTTTTAGTGGAATAAGTTGGAATTATGACTGAGAGAGTTTGATATAAATTCATTTTCTATACGTGAACTCAAGACGTGGCAATTTGGAATAATTGATTTTCATGGATATTTCAAGCTAGAAATTAATTGATAGGCGCAGAAACCCAAAAATTGAACTCTGGTGACCTAAGAACCCGAAAAATAGCCTAGAAACCCAAACTATGTTCAGGAAACCTGAAAACTTATTTCTAGTCGATTAGAAACTCAGCTCGAAATCCTTGTAATCTAAAAACTCAAAAATTCAATTGTCGTGGCCTAACAACCCTAAAACTCGATTCTGGCGGCCTAGAAAATCAAAAATCGGTTTTCTAGTTTTTTTTCGCACATGATATTCTCTTCTTTTTTCTTGTCAAGACCAAAAAGGCGGGAAATTTGATATTGAAAAAATAATAAACATAGTCCCAGAAATCATGAATTATTCCATATGTAAATATAAGCACTTTTCTTTTATCTACTTTTATTTTATTATTTTTTCATTATATTCTATTTTTTATTTATACATACATATTTATCCCCTTTCCCAATTTTCTACGTAACCCAATCAGATTTTCTCTCGATAGTTTTTGTCGCCAAACTCTTCTTGAGGTATTTTTTCGCAACGACTAGAAAGAAAGAAAATCGGTGAGGAATAAGAAAGAAAAATAGTTTTTTCTTCGACTTTATGAATGAAGAGATCGATATTTTTCGATTTTCCATGGGAAAATATCTGAAGAATGTTTTTTTCGCAGCGAGGTTTATATAATTTTCAGATTCTCTAATTTTTCTAAACAAAAAATCGAATAAAATATTCATTATTTTTTGTCTTGGGGTTTAGGTGGAATAAGGAAAAATATGAAAAAGAAGAAAAAAAAAGTCGTGAACTTTTTTTTTTCTGAAAAAGTCTGGTCAAGTTTTTTTTCAAATCGTGGTAGGACCCATTATTGAAATCAAGTTTGAGGTGAATAAATTTTCAGTGAGTCTCAGAGCGATTCTGGGACTTCCCACAATTAAAAATTTGTGAGTATTTTTGCTGCAACGTTTCCTTCTACATTCATTAAAAAAAACCCCACCGTATCTCAAATCCTATGAAAATTAAAAAAATATTTTATTTTTCAAATTAGATCTAGATGTTTTCGTGGTAGTCTGCCAAAAATATAAAATTTTGTATTTTCACAAATTTTGTCTTGTTATCAAAAATAGTCGAGATACGATAGGTATTACTCATGTCAGAAAAAAATGTATATTTACAAAGAATTTGTGTCGGGACCTTTAATATTTCTGTATCTGTGAAGGAACGTGGTACCTTTTAAACGGTAGTTCTCATTTTTCATTTTCATTTAAAACAAATTCTGACATGAGTAATATAGCTACCGTATCTCGATTGTTTTTGTTTTTCCAAAAACTATTCAAAAAATACAAAATTTTTCTGTATTTATGTAGGCAGATGAGACTTCCTCAAAAACACAATGATTCATTTTTTCCCGCTCATTTCCAATGATTTTTGAACAATTTCTCTCTCGTTTTCATTTTTTCACTGAAAATGACAATGTTTGTCTGAAAAATAATTATAAATTGTATATCTTTTTTTTGCTGTCTCCCAGATTTTATTCAAATTACCACATAGTTTTTTGTCTGTTTGTAGGTATAAACAAGCTAATTTATTTTGCCGTCATATTTTTAAAAGTTCAGAATTTGGGAAAGGAGATTTTGTGATAGATCAGGTGGGAGAATTCTTGAATTCTGAATCGGTTAGATCTTATTCTCGAAAAGACACGCATTCTTCGACATGTTGTGATCAGATTCATTGCTCAAAAATCTATGCACTTTCAAATGTGGAGAGAATATTTTTCAAGATCTAGTATCCCAAAAATTTATTTAAATAGGCTCCGCTTTATGAAAATCTGAAAATACTCAATTTCTAAGGGGATTTATTTTGATTTTAAATTCAGTTAGCCAATAAATGTTATTTTTCCCGCCATCCAAAAGTTCACAAATTGTTTGTGGTGCATTGTCCATTTTTTTGTTGTTTGCCAGCCACACCCCAACAACTTTTCCCTTCCTTTCCTTTTCCTTTCCTCCCAAGCTCCGCCCATTTTTTCCTGCTCCGTGCTCCAACGAAAAGAGATTCGTGTATTTGTCATTTTTAGTAGAAGAAGGGGATGTCTCTGAGCTGCTCTTTCTGCTTTTTTGGCTCCGCCCATATTTTGATGAATTTTTTTTGAAACACAGAGCAAAGCGAAAAAAAAGCGCACAAGTTTTTTTGTTGTTTGAATTTTTGATTGGATTTTTTTCCAATTTATTTATACATATATGGATGTATTTGTATTTGTGTGCGGAAAGTGCTTTCAATATTTCGTGACTATGAATATCATTTTCATTTTTCGAAAAATTCGCAACACGGATTTCTTGTCGTACACGTTTTTTCAAGATCCCCAGGAGAAAATAATATTTTCTTTTTTTTTACGCCCCGAAATCTGATGCCCGTTTTCCGTTTTTGGCAGCCAGACGAAAGAATATATATTTTGGTGGTGTTGAGGAAAAATGAATAGAAAAATACTTTTTTCAGCTTTTGCTTCTTATTTTTTGATAATTTGAATTTCCGGTTTGATAAGCATTTCAGATATGTCAAATATCATGTGATGTTATTTTTTTGCGATTTTGGGGAATTTTGGAATTAGTCTTTGATTTCATTTCAGGCGGAAAAATTATATTCAGTTTTTGGTCTCAAGTTATGACGTGGCAAAATTGTTGCGATTTAGAGTTTCAAACTGACTAAGATCAAGTTCTGAAAAATATTGATTCAAAACTTTCCGAACGTGGCAACTTCGAGACACTTGAAATGTATTGTCATGTGGATTTTTCGAGCGCCAAAATTTGTTTTTTAGAAGAAAATAATTTCCCAAATCTCAAGGCCAAACTAATCTCTGACATTATCAGACTAAGCTCAAACATCGAGAAAACCTCCCAGAAAATAATGGTTACAAATAAAGTTAATTTTTAAAAAAATTCGTCACACAGACACATTTTTTGACTTCTTCTCGTTTTTCATTAGAAATTTGTGCTTCGTCCTCGTTTTCAGTTATTTTCTGCTTCTTCTTCTTCTATTCGTATGTAGTTCTTGTTCATATAATGACTTCCGCTCGATCGACATTTATTTTGCAACTTTTTTCGTCTTCTTCCCGTTTTTTTGTTTTTTTTTGTTCTAATAACGTATGTATTTTGAAATTTGAATTCTCGAAAATTTAAATTTGATTTAAATTAAATTGTTCTTCTTAAAAATACTAAAAAATTCAAATTTTCCACATGATTTTGTCAGGTGAAAAAATTGAACTTCCGTTTGATTTGTAGTTCTTTGAAACACAGTGTTTTTTCTTCCAGTTTCATATTTTTAAATGGTTCGATTATGCTGATGACGAATTTAACGGTGACGACGACCACGGAGAAAGTTCTTTGGAGTAATGGGATCGAATTGACAGATCGACCACTAATCCAGGTACGAAAAACTGCAGCCAAACAGTTTTAAAATTGTGTTTTCTTCATAGATAAAGAAAAAGAAAACATCAAAAGCCATGACCTTTTATTTTCTATCTTCCCTGCTGCTGGTAATCCAATATTTTTTCGTACAAAAATTCTCACTTAAAACATCAATCTTTGTTGTTCTGCTTGGGTTCTCCCAATAATCGAATTTCATGCAGCTGGCAACTCTTGAGGAAAAAAACCAAAAATTAGGGAAAGTACTGATTTTTGAGCACTTGCAGAAAGAAAAACATCTGGACTTTGATTTAAATTTAAAACAAAGTCAAAAATGTTATCAATGGAGCGCATATACTCAACCCAACTGAAAGAGAATCAAATAGTCAAATATTTCAGACAGTCATATTAGCATCTGTCTTACTATTGCTCATATTATCATGTGTTATCGGCAATTTCTTTGTGATTTTGGCGATTCTGTCGGAACGTGATTTGCGCGGTCGTCCACAATATTATTTGATCTTTTCGTTGGCCGTCGCAGACCTAATTGTAAGTTTTTTCTTTTTTTCTGGAATGTATCATGCCTTCTCGATTTTCTTCCCCAGCTATCCAGAAAAAAAAACAAATTGGATTCTTCTGAAATTTGATTTTTTCGCCCTTCCCCGGCTTTTTCCGTGCAATTTGCCACATTTTTTGATGTGATGAGATTTATTCGCGCGGTCGGCTGATGTGAGGAGCCAAATGAATTTGAGAGACAAAAAGAATAAAAAGGACATGAAATAATGAATTGAAATGGAAATTTGGGTTGGGTTGGGTTGCAAAAAAAATATCTATTTTGTTATGTGTTTTTTGGAGGATGTAGAGGGATTTTTTAAAACAGATCAGATTACTAATTTTTGTGTGTCTCTCTGCCTTTTGTTGTTTTTTCAGCGGATTTTATTGTTTTTTTTTTCGAGAAAAGAACACATGGAATTGAAATTCACGGAAAAGAAGAAAAATGAAATTTGAAAAATTAATGAATTTATGGAATTTCGAAAATACTTACGTCATTTTGAAATGTGTAAATTCACCTATAACTTCAGAATTCCAAGAAATTGATCAAATCTTCAATAGGGACTAGTTTTTCGTTCTAGTCCCCCTTGAGTGAAGTTTGAATTTTTATAAGTTTGAATTTTTCTAGTATCCTAAAATATGTTATTTTGGTCTCTTCGAGAAAAAACAGAAAGTCTACTCATATTTGTTTTTCGACTTTTTTCCTGCCTTCTTTTCTTCCTTCCAAAAAACAATAGTTCCATAAATTTTGGATCCATTCAGTCATTCAGTCTCTTCTTCTTCTTTCCTATCCTTCTCAAAACACACATATTCATTTCGACTATGTACAATAAATATTGAGGGGGAGCTACTTACTTATTTTAAGAATGAAACAGAACAAGTAGAAGAAGCATGAGGAGAAGGGCACGCTTCGCACAAACATGAAATAATTGGATTCGAAATTAGCCAAATCAAATTTTCGTTACGCCCGGTCACATGCACCTTTCTTTTTCGTTTGCTGAAGAAAATGTTGCTCAAAAAAGTTACAACAAAAACACATTTCTGCAGAAAAAAATTAGCTTCTCAGAGTAAAGATCTTGAATGGATTTACTAACAAGGAAACCTTTTTTACTCAACACTTCAAATCTTGATGAAATTTTGTCCATAGACAGCTTTTGGGGCCATAAGAACACCCTAAAAATTTTAGTCTCCCAATGGACCTCTGAGCCAAGTTCTGGGCTCTCAAAAGTTCAAAAATTGCCAAAATTGGCTCATAAAACACGTCATAACTCAATTCTCGATCAATTTTATGAAAAACTGAGTAGCAGATGATGATCAGCGTGGTCGATTTACCCAAAAAACATCAATAAATCAAAATTTCAGAAAAATTTTTGATTTTGAAAAAAAGAATGAGCAGGGGCACATATGAATTTTCATGAATTTTCAGCCGAAAAATAAAAAACTTCCAAATTTTTCGAAAAAATATGTTTTATTGATTTAGTTTTAGGTAATCGACCATGCTGATCAATATCTGAAACTTTATTTCTCCCAAAAAAATTTTTGAAATGGAGCTATGATGACTTTTATGACCATTTTTAGGCCTTTTTGAGTTTTTGAGAGCCCAGAACTTGGCTCAGAGGTCCATTGGGAGACTAAAATTTTTAGGCTGTTCTTATGGCCCCAAAAGCTGTCTATGGACAAAATTTCATCATGATTTGAAGTGTTGAGTAAAAAAGGTTCCCTTGTAAAAACAAACCGATTCTGGAGAAAAGGAAAAATCCGGTTATTATGAGCAATGACCTTCTGAATTTCGCTCCATTACTGTAGGTAGCTAACATGAGCAATCACGAGATTACTGCATTGAAATAAATTCGGATTGTTCCTTCAAAATTGGACAGGGTTATCGTAGACTAATATGAGCAATCCCATTTCTAAATATTTCATTCAAAAAAATGCCACTTTCTTTGATTTTTACCGTTTCTTTGAACATTTCATTTCATTTTTTCGTTGCCTCGTGTTTTCTGTTTTTTTTTTTCAAGGGATCGGATGTCCCTTATGAAATTAAATTACAAGGGGGCTATTCAAGTACACAAGAAGTGTGAGGAGAGAAAAAACGAGATGATACTCGTCGAAATTGAATCTAAACGAAATGCGAAAAATTGGATTTTGAGAAGTTTTGTGTGACATTTTTTCTAGGAGAGTAAGAGGAAAGAGGGATTTTGAAATTGAAAAATTCACTCATAAATTAAGTTGGTTACGTCTTTCGCTATCAAATTTCAAATTTTTTGTTGAAACACAGCTATTAAATAATTCACGTGGGAGCAAAAGGTTTGCTTCCTTCCGGCGAGCGACAAAACTCAAATTTCGCATTGTTCTTTCTTCCTACAACAATTATCTTTTTCGACTTTTTTCTTGCAAACGCCAACACAAAAAAAGTTCCTTGTTTCGGAGAAAAATAATAATTGGTGAACTAAATACGAAGAAAAAAATAAATTAGATAAAGCTTGAATATTTTTAGAAGCGGGAAGTGAGTGGTGTTTAAAAATTCGCGAATGTACCTAATTAAATTCATTTCATTTTATTTTATTTTGGAAAGAGGGAGAAAACAGAGAGAAATTGGGTGTTTTTCGGGACTCAAAGTACAAAACACACGGAAATCTGAAAATGTACTTGAAATTTCTGAATTTTTCTGGCTATAACTGTTTTAAAACATCTATGAAGTTATGTTCGTTTCGAGAGTTCGGGATATAAATTTGAAAGGCCTATCTTGTAGAGAGATTCAAGAGCTGAACATGATTTTCTACTTTCGGTTTTTTGAAAAAACCAAAATTCGAAAGTTCATTTTTTCGTGGGCGCTGAATGAAATTGCATTTTCAATTTCAATTTCCAATTTTGCGTTCAAAAAATTGACCACACACACTCTCTATCTTCCTCTTTTTCAAATTTCAATTTCCATGCAAACTTTTTTATTTACTCAACCCAAGTTTCAAGATCAATTTCAAATTTCTCCAGAATGTCCTATTCCCTTATACTTCCTCCAAATAAAAACAAAACAAACATTCAACAAAAATTGTCTTCTCATCAATCTCTATATTTCTGACATTTCTATGACAATTTTTCATCGCACACATGAAAAAATTGGCGGAAAATTCCAAGAACCAAAACATTTTTCCATGTTTCAAGTACAAATAGCCGCAGGGCTTGGATCCACTAATGCGATTTTTTCCTGCGCTTCTGAAGAAAAAAAGGCGCGTGAGAGAAAATGAAGTTGCTTTTTTTGATGAATCAAAAAATAAACTAGGAGGGGATTTAGATTTGTGATCACTTAATTAATTTGAAGACTTTCAAAATGTTGATAAACGTGGAATATTCAAACTTCCGGCGCTATTTTTGGATTGGTCGAAACTATTTTTGGAATATCCGCAGGAAGTGCTTTGCACATTCATGAAACAAAAAAGACGAGATGCGATTAAATCAACTGGAAAAGGGGTCATTCAATGAAAAATTTGGATGGGGAACTATTTGAAAAATTTTAGAGATAGCTTAGGCCCCTAGGACAAATGGTGGAATATTTATGTCTTACTTTATTCAGATTTACAGGAACTTCAGAATTTCATGATAAAATTGCAAAGAAACACTGAAAAATCTAAAATGTCCTTCTACCTGAACTACAAGCTTTTTCAAAACCCAGTATTTTTCCAGGTTGGAATAATGGTAACACCTCTCGGCGCCTGGAATACAATAACCGGTTCTTGGCGTCTTGGCCGAGTATTATGTGAATTATGGATATCAGTAGATGTTCTAGTCTGCACATCTTCAATTCTTCATCTAGTCGCAATTGCTTTAGATAGATATTGGAGTATCACAGATATCTGTTATGTTCAAAATCGAACACCACGTCGAATAATCTGGATGTTGGCTGGTATTTGGTTGACATCACTTCTAATTTCATTATCCCCGTTGGCTCCTGGTTGGTATGATCCAAATTTTGCAGAGCGGATTGAAAATAATAATATTTGCCTGATCAATCAGACAATTAGCTATCAAGTTTTCTCAACGGCGACTGCTTTTTATATTCCGCTTATTGCGATTATTTGTGTTTATTGGAAAATTATGAGAGCTGCGAAGAAGAGATTCAAAAGAGAACGAGATCGGAAAACTGTTATTCGACCACCACCTGATAATTTACTGGATGAGAAAAAAGCGCCACTCATTAACAAAAAAGTTAAAAAGGTATGTATTCTTTTAGAAGTCAATGAACTTTGAGGTTTCTAAAACCAAAAAATCTTTTATTTATGCAACAAAGTGCAGTGCAGTCAACCTGATTTCTGGGCTCCATAGGGGCACTAACAAAAAAGTTCATTTCATAAATAATTCATTCAGATTCCACTTCCACCGGCTGTTGTCATTTCGGACATTCAAAATGGTAATGGAATTGTGGCAAGTGGCGGAAAATCGGGATCTCTTTCATTGAAGGTGGGAATTTCGAATGAACTCGAGTTATGAGCTACTCAAAAAAACTTGAAATAATGGGCTTCATTATTTTTTCGTGCACTTATTAGATTCTGATGAAGTAATTCAAGACTTGGAAAATCACGGGATTTTCGATAAAAAATTCAAATCTTGAGAGAAATGTTTCCATTTCATAACTAATTTCACAAAAAATGAAACTTGTAATTTTTGAAGCCTTGGACAAAAACGTAACAAAACTTTCAATTTTTCTAGACACATCGAGAATCCTCGTCATCAGCATCTGAAGAAGAAAGAACTCAAAACATTGTGACAGCTGAAACGAAATTGGATGGTTCGCAAGAAATGAGTGCAAAACCACGATCGAATAGTGGAATAATGACGAGACGAAAAAGAAGACCAAAAGAAACTGCCGAAACTAAACGAGAACGAAAAGCATGGAGAACTTTGGCTATTATTACAGGTTGGTTCGGGAAAAAAACAGTCTGCACATTTTTGGGATAGATTTTCTGAGGGCCTTTGCACATGCCTTCTTTGAACAGGCTCCGTGTAGTCCAAGCTCAGATTTTGTTCAACCAAAAATTAATATAATTTCTTTTTCTCTCTTGAAAAATCAAGTGTCTTCTTCTTTCTAATCTCAAGATGCAAAAAATCTAATTATCAACCTCGGCCAAAAAAAAACAACGAAAAAATTGGGAAAAACAAAAAAAGGGAATCTCATCTCAACAATTTTCAGGCACATTTGTCGCTTGTTGGACACCGTTCTTTTTGGTCTCATTATATCGACCGATTTGTGGTTGTAATATTCCGAATGTCTTGGAACATGTTACGCTATGGCTTGGTGAGTTTTGATTGGGCCTTTATTATCAGCCTTATAATCAGGTTCAGCAGAACTTCAGCTCGGCCACATGTTTTTCACTTGTATTTTCTATCAATTAAAATCAACCAATCAATTTTTCAGGTTATTTGAACTCGGCACTGAATCCAATAATCTACACGGTATTTTCCCAAGACTTTCGGGCGGCTTTCAAACGAATCGTCAAACGTCTTTGCCTTATAACAGAATATTAATCCATAATTTGTCCAAAAAATGCGTGTTATTAGGGTCCCATTGACAACAATCCCATTTTTCTTGTTTGTTTGTTTCCCCCCATTTTTTTCTCCCACCCAAAACCAATTGTGATCATTCCCAAAGAATTTATACGTTTCAAAATATTTACGGGTTCTTTGTATTTTATCATAAAAATTCATAAATTTATCGCAAAAATTCAATAAATAGCGAGTTTATATTTACAAGAAATGAAATTTGGGGGTGCGATTAAAAATGAGAGATGAGATCGAAACAAATTTGCAATTTTAATATATTTTTAAAACGAAATTTCATTGTCATCTCCGTCTGAAACTGCCATATCATCATCGTCATTTCTGGAAAATATGGGCGTTTTTTGTGGAAACTATTTTCACACAGGAGTAAATTATTCCGATTCGGGAAGTTTTGTGAGAAAAAATTACGTGAAATATATGAGTAGATATTTTTGAAAATTAAAATTTTTGAGCTATGAGTCATATAGCCTATGACGTGGAAAAAATTGGTATCCGAAAAAAAAAAAATTAGAGGCCTTATTTTCAGAAAACAATTAAAATCTGAAACTCAGTAGAGGTTCAAAATTCCTTCTTAAATCTAGTGTTCAATATTTTTTCCCACAATAGTTTGAGAAACATAAGTTTTACAGAACAAGTATTAAACAAATGTAGGACCGAATTTCCGGCTCCTGATTTTCAGACTCAAATTTTGAAACATTTGATTTTGCAGTTTTCAGACGTTTCAGTTTCTATTCCCCCCTGAATTTTCCCCAAAAAACTGACTGCTCATTTGTCGTCTCTTGATTATGCGATTCATCAGCATTGATTCCACTTGTTCCCTCTTCAGCCCAACTCTCCTTTTGTTCCTCAATTCTGGCAATTTGTCGGAAAATACGATTTCCTTCTTGACATATCTACAACAATTTGGTTTTCATTGTGGAGTATTTCTAACAACTCACTGAATCATGTTCCAAACATCTCGTCGCATATTCTTTCGATTTATCATAAGCTTTGATTTTGAAATAGTGATTGGCGAGGAAAGCGATGGCATAAACGAGGTTATCTTCAAGGTTCTGAAAAATCACACATTTGTTATTGGAAAAAAAGGATAAACTAAAAATATTGATTACCGTTAATTTATCATATACAGCGATATAAACTTCATATGTTTGGGCGGCTTTCTCTTCGTTTCCAGTGTTTTCATGGAGTCTGAAATTTAATTTATGCAAGGTATCGATATATTCATTTTTACTACAGGCATGTGAGCAAATCTTTTTGTAAAGGTTATTTATATATAGACTTTCTGAAAAAATTTTAATTTTCACACTTTTTGATTCAACTTATGTTATTACAACTTGATTTTCAAAATTCTTTGTTTTCCAAACTTTTTCTCAGTTCACAGGTCAATTCCAGTTCTCTAATATTTTTTTGCTTTCCCGTCAATATTTCTTACTTGGCAAGTTGCCATAACGCGGATCCTTCAATATCTCCAAACAAATACGCGCCAGTCAAACATTTTTCCGCATCCAACAATCGACCCAATTTCGCATAAACTTCTCCGAGAGCAACCAATAATCGAGAATCGTGTGGCCTGCAAAATTTGTTATTTTTTTACTTGAAAATCGAAAATCTCACTTTTCTTTTGAAAACCGGAAATAACAAAAGTTCAAAATAATAGAAAAAGGACAATCATTATTTTTTCCTCAAAGAAATTTTGAATGAGCAAAAATGGGGGAACTCACTTGCACTTTTGGGCTTGTTGATAATAAAACAATGAATATGAGGGCATTTTCATAATATCATACATTTGTCCCAAACCATACCAACCACGATAATCAGCATCATCGATTTCTAAAAAAATTGTGATTATTTTTCAGAGTCAGAATATTAAAGGAAGTTTAGACAGTTTTCAGAATTTGAACTTCGTAGAAAATATGTCTGAAAGCTCAGATAAATAGGAAAATTACCTAGAAATCTTGAGAAAATTGGCCAGATAACCTAATATTCAAAGAATCCCAAAACTTCATTATTTTTTTTTCAAATTTCCCCAATTTTGTTTTCTCACCAATTGCTTTTCGATACGAAACACACGCGGCCGCATTATTCTTCATTTCCATAAATTCGTGTCCAATCAAAACCCACAACGAGGCAACACCTGGATTCAATCGCAAAGCTCGTTGGAAAAATTTGATCGAATTCTCGCTGTCTCGTCGAATCGCATGATAATTTCCAACAATGCAACACGTTTCCCAGCGGAATTTGTGGATTTTGTAAATTTCGAGAGCCAATTGTGACAACTTTTTCTGATCTCCACGGATGTATAAAGAATCAGAGAAAAGATTGAGATCTGTCAGACGATATGGATCCATTGATCGAATATCTTCAAAGTTTTCGATTGCTTGATCGTGATCTGGAAATTTGGATAATGAGTGAGAAATGTGGCTGTAAATTTTCAGTTTTTGTTAATTCAAACAAAAAAAATATTCATTTTGCCGTCCAAAAAACCAAAAAAAAAAGAACAAACCATGTCGATAATTGGAACATGCCGCAATTTTGGTGATAATCATCGGAATTCCAGTCAAACCACGACTAACAAGAGTTTGCGCTTTTTGAATAGCCATCGTATGTTGATGAAATCTTTCAAGAACAAGTACCATAAACCATTCAGCCATCCAAAGTGATTTTGAATTGAATCCAACCGAAAATTGATCAGCTGTTTCGATGTCATGAACAAGGCGAGATAAAGCTTCCCAGGCTGGCCACAAACTCGGTTCTCTTTCAACGACATGTTTGAATGTATTGTATGCATCTTCTTTTTGTCCAAGTTCAACTTCGATCAAACCCATCCTAGAAAATAGTGGGGTTTTGGATTTTGAGGAAAAATTAGGAGAGAAAAAACAATTTTCCGAGATGCTCTAACTTACAAATACTCAAAAAACACATCTTCATTCTCTCTCAAATTCTCCTCATTCATCGTCTCATACAAACTGGCAAATTTTGATTTTTCCTCTCCAAAACTCGTTTTTCTTTCAATTCCTTCTGCATCATTTTCCATATTTTCTTGATAATACGCCAAAAATAAGCAGCGGAAATAGACAAAATTATCGAGTTTGTTGATTTTGCGATTCTTCTCCAAGAAGAAAGCGGCTCGCTGAAATTCGCGATTTCGAATCAAAGTTGTGGCGAATTTCGCGTTTTGTTTGGCTCGAAAAGCTTTGACATTGTCGTTGGAATTACAATCGAATGATGTTTCTGATGGAGGATTGATTGAACTCGAATCGAATTCGGTGAACTGAAAAGTTGATTTTTTTTGACGACGGAGTCATTATCACAGCTTTCTAGATTACGAAAACTCACTATATTTCCATAAAATCTTTCGGGACAATATGCAAGTATTTCATTAACCCATAATTCGCCATCAAGAAAACAATGTGAAACGAGTTCATCTCTCAGCCAATACATTTCTTTCAAAAATGCATCTCCAGGAATATTCTCTCGTTCGATCTGCAAATTTGGATTTTATTGGAATTTCGAGATTTTTGTTTCAAATTTTAAAAATTCGTAAAAATGTTGGTATGTTTTCAGTTTTAAAGGAATTTTTTCGAATGAAACAATTCTGAAATTGAAAACCAAAACGAAAAATGTTTCAAAAAAACCCGCCATAGATATCGAAATTCCAGACATTTGCGAAACTTCAAACGGCGACAGTTTACTATTTCGATGTTGTTGCATAGTTCCAAGATGACTTCTCAATGCAGCTTGATAAATCAATGAGTATCTACTCATAAAAACCGGAGTTGCTTGGCTAGACATCTGAAAAACCTTTTGTTCTGAAAACCTGTAAGAGGAAATTTTAAACAAATTATAAATATATTCAAATAATGGTATATAAACATTATTCAGATCACAAAAATGTTTTTAAAAATTGAGAAAATTTATTCACACGATGATGATAGTTTTGGAATTGCAATAAATAAATAAATACCTTGAAAATGAGAAAAATGAATTTGATAAAAATTGGGCTATTCCGAGTCGGATTCGATGACCGCTCTTCGCCTTGAAGGCAACAAATTTTTCCTAGGTGATTTTTTCGAAATTTTACCACTTTCTGACGATGAAACTATGCTGGATGATGATTTTCGAGATGTTGTTGGCTGATTTGTGGTAGAGATAGAGGAGCGGCGAGATGAACGAGCACTGAAAATTGAATTAAATTTTTACGGGTCGATTGAAGACAACGAAAATTGAGAGTATAGACACGAATTAGTATTTCGAATAAAAATCGAAATGTTCACGTGTTCTTTCCAAATATTTAATTTAGCCAGTTCACGTTTCTTATCTGATCTTATTAGATTTTTTTCAATACATAATTGAATTTTCCGGTCATTTTGCAATTGTACTTCAGTTCAAATCAGTCGGGAAAATTATAAATTAAAGTGAGTTTTAAAAAATGATGTGAGCTACTTTTACATTTAGTTGATGAATATTTTTTTTTAATAAAGATAAAGTTTAATAATTACCTAGATATACGCGCTTCTTCTCTTTCTGTCTGCCTCTTTCTTTCTCTTAATTGCTCTCTAACTTGCTCCAATTCCTCTCTATCAAATCGCCGTGGAACTTGTTCCTTTTGATTTCTCGACGGACGAACTTCTGTCATCGGTCTTCTTTCTTGAGAAACTGCCAATTCCGGGAACATTCGGTCTCCTAGCTCCGCATAATCGCCTTCTCTTCTTTCATATCCAGAATTATACGTTTTGTTGGCTCTTTCATATGGCGATAAAAGACGAGTTGTTACATTTGATGGAACACGAACTGTTCGAACTGTTGAACCTCTTGAATTTCCACGTCGTAGAACAACAACTTCATCCCATTCTCCGTCATTTTCTTCCTCTTCTTCGTTATCGTAAAAACTATGAGGTTCTTCATGAAATTCATTTCGATCTAATAAGTCGGCGGTCAATTCGTGTGCATATCTTTCATCTTCCGTCACATGCCCATCTTCGCCTTCGACAAATCGAGCCAGCCTGTTACTTTAGAGGAATTTTTAATAGTATTTTTAGATTTAGAAGTTAACGGGAAAACGGGAGATAAAATTATAGTCTTGAAATACCGTCAGGAATGTTTGAAAATATAGCTGCTTTTGAGATTTGAGCTGAATTTCAAGATAATTTTCTTGATTCCACGTGAATTTCTTGTCGCTCTGATATTTTGGAAAATATTCTTACCGTCTTGCTGATCTCACATTTGCAGCCAATTTCCACGGACGATTTCGTTCATTCTGGCAATATTGTTTGAGCAAATCGAGTTGTTCTCGAGTTGTCCTACGACCTTCTTCTTCATACTCTTCTTCCGTTAAAAATTTGCGAGATTTTGGGAAAATCCTTGACCAGAAAGTTCCCAATCCAACGAAATACCATCTAATTCCTTTGAACATATATCCACGCGAGAAATAATGCACCAATAACACAATTGTGGTGGCCACTGTGACTTCGATGACTTGCGATGAGAAATAGATGAGAGTTAGAGCGAGAAGTTGAAGTGTCCATTGAGCGATGTCATGAGATCGAGCATCTGTTGGAGGACCACGTTTATAGCAAACCGCGAGAGAAATCAGCAAAACTGTGGTCTACAAAAGAATCATTAACATTTTAAGATTTACTTTAAGAACACGAAAACAACTTACAAAATAACCAATAACATATTTTTGATATTCGACAAGAATACTTTGAAGATTTGACCAAGCGAAATGCAACATATAAAGAGACACCGACCATCCACCAATCAAAATAGGTACTCCAATAGTTTTTTTGGGTGCTACTCGCCAAACAATAAATGCAACAAGAAGAAGAGAAGCCAGAATACCGAAAGAGCATCCACTTGTATAATAGAATACTACATTTCTGACGAGTGTACTGGCAAGTAAAAATAGAACAACGGCACCAACAAAAACAGAAAGACGAATGATGTTGACCTCTGGAAACCATAAATTTATATGAGTCTCAATTTTGATACTTGAAACTCACTCCAAATCTGCACTGATATTTCATATGGCAAAGATGTTGATACACCAATGATTGTATCATTGAAAGGACTTAAATGATGTGATCTCATCATTGCCGCCCTTTTCCATAATCCAAAATAACGATTATCATTTTCGTAATGAGCCAAAACTGTTGAACAATTTTCTCCTTGATAAAAAGAATACGAGTCCGGATCGGTTAAATTTGTTTGAAGAAAAACATCGGTAAATGCGTACATCGGTCCATAAGGTAAACGTTGTTGATGGAAATAGTCGAGTGAATAGGCATGAAGCTTTCCGCTTATTTTATGAACTTGCGCAAGAGCTGGAATTTTCTTGTTTTTTGATGAATGAAAACAGGTATTATTTGAATAAAAACTCACATTGTGGTTTTCCTATACAATCTTCGAAGTTGTATGCGTTTAGAAACCCAAATATCTGGATTACAACCAGTATCGCCAACATGGTGTGAAACCTGCGAGTAAAAATGAATGATTTTAGGCCACGAAAAAGAAAATAAAAAACGACGAACTGTAGCGTCGCAAGACCATACAGAGAAATACAATGTACCTTTAATAATCTACAGTAATGGGTTGTTAGAAAAGGTTGGAAAAGCTTTTGTGAAAGATGATTTTCTAGGAAACAAGGAAACTGATTAAGAATTCATGACAAATGATGATTTTGTGATCAAAAGGCGCCGTATAAACTCGGTTATTGGTGATCTTCGTTTCCCGCGAAAATATCGAGTTTCACAGTGTCCCGAACGCGTATTGCGCCAGCACTCCACACTCCACACACTCTCTCGTTTTCTCTCTATCTCTCATCCGTCTCTTCAGCAAAGCGCACTCTCTCATCTTTTTTTGCGCTTTTGTTTTCTTGCTGAAAAATGCTGGAAATGGAATTTTTGTAACTAAATCGAATATGGAGAAGACAGAGGAAGAAAAATTGAAGCTATTCCAAGTTGTTTCATGAAAAATGGTTGAGAATGAAATGAGCAAGAGCTCTTCAAAAAATAGCTTGTTGAAAAACATCATTTTTGACTCAGGAAAGCTGATAAAATTCAGTGTTATGCTTCCAAAACATTGAAATAGGACTCCTCATGTATGTGGAATCAATAATAATTCAATATTATGCTGTTTTTGTTATTTTCTTTTCCATCGAAATTTGCCCAAAATTGATCAAAAAACTAGATTTCAGAAGTTTATTTTGATCAAATAATTCTTAAAACACCTTGAAAGTATTCTAATTTACATATTTATCATAAAAAAAGTGCCGAATCACATTTTTCCTTCATAAAATTTGAATTGTTTTTCTTCAAAAGATATTAACTAACTTATTTTGAATCCAATCTTCACATGTTTCATATCAAAACGTTCCTCTTATTATTCTCCAGAACATATAGCTCAGTTTGGGAGTTTTCATGCAAGTATAATTGGATTATAATTGTTTCAAGAAAAAACCTAATGTTAAATTTTCAAAAAACCGACAAACAGGCTTGTGCGCTCTACCGCACATGCACCAAAAATGCGCACAACTTTTCTCTGCCTACGCGTTGGGGGCACTGTGAGTTTAAAAATTTGTTGTGAGTGGCCGAGAAAACGAACGTTTTCCTAGTCCGCGTCTGTAATATTTTTAGCGGGCCGGGCGCGGAAGCAATTTATCGGGCTTAAGAGCCGGCTTTCCGAGTTGCCTGAATGACTTTGAATGAGAAAACATTTTGAAATTGAGCGAAATCATCAATTGCAATCAGGTAAATTTTAATTTCATGAAAGCTTATTTTATTTCAAAAATCAATTTAAGTTAAAGTTTGATAATCGATAGCTGATAATGAAAGCAATAAACAATTATTTTCAAGACAACTAAAAATTTTGTAAACGGCAAAATAAAAATTTGAATTCCAAAAACAACAACACTCCACCAATTGGCACGCCCTCAAAGTGCCCTTCATTTAACCAAGCCATGCCTGCGACGCCATATGTCACCCCCTCTTTTCATTATATCTCTCTTTCTTGGCTCACTTTACGCTTTTTGATTTAATTGAGCTTTCAGAACACATTGTATTTGTATCATTTTCAGGGTGTAACACTTGTCAAAAAAGATATGAAGTAAAAAAGAATCGGGAAAAATGTTGGCGAAAGAAGATTTGTCGAAAGCTTTTGAGGATATTCTTGAAAGTGTTATCGAAGAGACTGGTTTAGGAACATCTAGTGAGTTTTATATTTGGCGAAAAATCAATATTTTTTGATTTTCATAGGCGGAGTTCAACTAAATCGACATCAACAGAGAACAGTAGATCGGTTGCATAAATTTGTGAATTCTTCCGAATATAAACGATCATCCGGTTCGAGGTAATTTTTTTTAAGGATCTGAAAAGGCATTTGTACCTGGGGGAGGGGAACCTGAGACCTTTTAGATCACAACAAATTTGAAAAAATTTCAGCGCTTCAACCAGCGAGACAATATCATTTTGCGATGATTTTATCGCTGATTGGGAAGCCTCTGGACTTAACTCATCTCCAGTTCAACAATTAATAAATCTACTAAATCGCCCGCATATTCGAGGTCTTTTATGGTCAACCGAAGATGTTTCTGCGAAAAGATTTGCTCCAGAATTACCTGCAGTGCCTTTCGAAGTTGATGAAGATGAAGGAATCGCTGTGAAAATTGTGAGTTCTAAGAGAAATTGAGAAATGTTTGCTGAACTAACACGCATAAAACTTTATTTGTTTACTCACATAAAATATAATCTGTAAAAAAAAGAACAAATTTATAGGTTCGTATAGTTCGCCGAGATGAGCCACTTGGCGCAACAATAAAATGTGATCATGGTGGACGGGTTTATGTGGCGAGAATTATTTCGGGCGGTGTTGCTGATCGAAGTGGTTGTATACAAGAAGGCGATCGAGTTTTGGAAGTAAATGGAGAATCGGTGTTGGATAAGAAGCCCGATGAGATTGTTCAGTTGTTGAATAAATGCGATGGTGGATGTGTGACGTTTAAATTGATACCTGTTGAAGTTTGGCATAATCATTCATCGAAAGCACATAATAATAACGAGAAATCGCATATTCATTTGAGGGCTTTGGTAAGAATTTGAACTGAGTTTTGGGGGAAAAATAGACTTGTAGATATTTAAAATTAGTTATCACATAGAGCTAGATGTGGGAAATTTAAAATTGCTCAAAAAAGGTGGATTTGTGAGTCTGAAAGCTAATAATTTCTGTCTTAAATAAAGCTGGAGAGTTGGAATTGTTTTACTTTCTATTCTATTTTGCCACGTCATAACTCTTGTAACAACATCTAAAAATTTATCAAAATTTTTCGAAATTTTCTTAAAAATCTATACGAATCTGATTTTTCCAACACAATCTTCTAAACTATTTTTTTCAGTTCGATTATGATGGTACAAATGATGCAAGACATCCATGTCCCGAAGCAGCTCTCAATTTCCGACGCGGTGATATTCTTGAACTTCTTGTCTGTAATGATGAATATTGGTGGCAAGCTCGTCGACTTGGAAATGGAGCATTGGCTCATTCGCGAGAAGAATCAAAAGGTGTCGGATTGATTCCTTCAGAATTATTACAACAAAAATCAGCGCGGCCTGAAGATCGGAGGAAAAATACGAGTCAGAAATTGGTTGAGAAAGATATGGATGATTTATTTTATGAATCGGTTTGTAAATTGAAGTCTTCTTCTTCTTCTTCAAATTCTCGACCAATAGTTTTAATTGGACCACCTGGAGTTGGTAGAAATGAGCTGAAAAGGAGATTATTGATGATGTTCCCGGAGCGATTTTCAACAACAGTTCCGCATACAAGTAGAAGTGCCAGAAATGGTGAAAATGATGGAATTGATTATTATTTTACGACGAGAAAGAATATTGAGAAAATGATTGAAAATGATGAAATGCTAGAGTTTGGCGAATTTCGAGGCAATTTATATGGAACTGCTGTGTCGGCTGTGAGAATGGCAAAATTGAAGGGAACACCACTTTTGACACCACATCCATTGGCTCTAAGACAATTGAGGACTTCGGAATTTATGCCTTTTATTATATTTGTACAGCCTCCGACTTTTCACGACTTTAAGGTTAGTTTTTTTTTGGGGGGGGGGGGTTTAACGGGAGGCGGGGGAGGGAAGGAAAAAAGGGGGAAGCGGTTTGAGGGTGGTGAAAATATTATCAAAATAAAGAATATTGATAAAATTTGAATTGGAAATGAATGTCGAAGTTTAAAAAAATGCCATGAAATTCCGAAAAAAAAAACATAAAATAAATGTTTATCACAAGAGAAAATAATTATTTTTATTTTATTTTTTGAAATTTTTATTCCGGTTTTCTTTCATTATGTGGATTTTCGACGTTTTCTAAATAATTCTAAATACATGAATGTTATAGGAAACCCGCGAAGCATTCCGTTCTCGAACCGCTCGAACTCAATCATCAGCCTCTTCCACTTCTCAAACAATCAATTCAATGGGAAGAGCATTCACCGATTCAGAAATTCGACAAATCATCGAAAATGCCTCAAATATTGATAGGAATTATGGGCATCTTTTCGATTCTCGTATAACAAATACAAATTTAGATGATACAATGAGTGATCTGATTAAATTGATTCATAATTTGGAAACAAAATCAACGTGGGTTCCGCTGAATTGGGCAACTCGATGTGTTGATGGATAATTTTTATTTGTATTCAGTATTTTGATATTTTCCCCTTTTTTGAAATCAATTTGCCCCGTGTCTTTTTCCAATTTTGTTGCTTGTAAAACATTCCTAATTTCCTAGGAACCAACAAAATTTCAGAGCTTTCATGTTTCTTTTTTACTTTTTCTTGATATTAATAAATCTATTATAAACTTCAAAGTACACGATCATTCATGTGAATCACACCCATTTTATCAAAAGTTTAATAATATCAATTTGACTGACTGGCTGGTTTTCCTTTATTTTTCTTCCACTTCATTGTGACAGCAAAATGTGTCGCTTTCAACTAATTGTTCTTGTATTTTTGGCAATTTTCACTATTTTTTCTGTGAATTCTTTTACTTTGTATCGACCGAGCAAACCGAATCATCATTCTGGATCTGATAGGTGAGAAAACACACATTTTGTACGCTGTTTTAGTTGTGGCACGTTTGGTTAAATCTAGTTTTGAAGGCGCATTAGAACAAGTTAGTTGGGATTCGCCGCGAGTGGGCATTAAACTGTAGAAAATTTTTCGGAGCTCAAATTTTCTACGTGACCTCTTAGCTTTTCATTTCAAAGTAAATTAATTGACATGTTTTCACTCTACTTCCAAAATTTTGATTTTTCCACGTCACAAGATCATTGATATTTCGAACTGTCCTAAATTGTTACACTTTGTTATATTTTGTACCCATATCTATTCAATTTCTCTGTTTTAGTCGTGCAGTTTCGGAAAACGTTGATTTGGATGATACGGATGATGGATCATTTGATCGAATGCGCGATGTTTTGGGAAATATTCGACCAAGTGTTGGATTGATGCATTCGTTTACAGCACGTGAAAAATAAATGAGGGTTTTTTTGCAAAAAAATATGGAAAATATAATTTCATGGAAGCAATAAATAAATAAATACATATTCCTATCATGAAAAGACAATTGAATTTCAAAATCACAATGATCAGCACCCGATATTTAATAATTAATTAAAAATAGGTTAATTAGAAGATGGTGCGATTGGCGGCAGCTGAATTTGGAACACTGAAAAATGTGTCGAAGCCGACGAGAATCACAAAAACACCGATGGTGAATCCACAAAATATTGTGAGAAGAATTCGATCGAGAACATTCGCCAAAAATTCCCATTCTAAGCAAACACTGGAAATCCCGGTTTAGATATTGGTAATAGTAACATAGATATCTCAGAAATAATTTTTATATCTAGTCCCAGCTAAGGCTACAGTAGACAAGTATATATTACTCACCGTCTTTGCAACTTTTGTTTCTTTACACTTCTCGCTTGACTCGTATCCATATTCAGTTGTGATTGAACTTTCCGTCGTTCTCGCATTTTTGTCTGAAAATTTTAAGTTTCTCTTGTAAATAGTTGAGACGAGAAATCATAGGGCAATTTTGATTTTCAAAAAATTGTGAGTGTTTCACGATTCCAAAGTTACCCTAACTTTGTTTGATCTCTCGCCTTACTTCTCCTTCAAATTCTTGAATTTCACACCTACAAACTCCGAAAAAAACACGCTTTGAAATAAAAAAAACAAAAAATAAGCATCTTACATGTTGTGTATATTGTCTTGTGATAGTTGCCAATCTTGCTGTATACATATATGATCCTCCCATATCACCCATTCGAGAAGATATTGAACCAAAAAATGCTTGTGGTCCCGGTGTTTGAAACTGTAAAGCACACGACTAATCTACTATATCTCTATTGAAAATTGAAAATGAATTCAAAAATAAAAATTCCAAAAAAGCACAATATAGTTCTAACGAAAAGTAAACGGTGAAACATACGGAAATTGGTTCTAAATGTTGAACTAGAAGTGGATCCAAACTCATTGAATGTCTTCTTTCATTTATAACACCAAATTCTGTCCAAAGATCGAGAAGACTTGTTGGAGGACTCAAGATGAAAAACTCGACGAATGGGTTATAAATGAGTTTTCGGATTAGATCAGGAATCGGTTCGTTGTAGTGTTTTTGACCGTGGATTGCTGAAAATTTAGAGCTAATAAACAGTGCACACAAAACGCGCCAACAAAGTTATCTGTGTTAGCTGGGTATTTGAATTTTTGTTTGGAACTTTTGAGAATTGTTGAAGGACATGTTTGCTAGATCTCTTACCCAATACAATTGTTGCGAGGAAAGTTCCAACCACAATAACAAAAATAATTCCAATATAATACCAACTCATTAAAGGAACATATGTACTTGTAGATGGCATTTGATTACAAACCATCAACATCATAACTGACATTGTTAACAGTGTATTAATACCGAGGTATCTGAAAGAATAAGAAATTGATCTACCGTTTCACCTATAACAATCATACAGTTTTTCATCTCGTTCACTTGATGAAGATGTTGGTGTGAAGAATCCGGTGACAGCAACAATTGTGATAATACTTGTTGGAATCACTAAATTAATCATATAATATAATGGTTTTCTTCGAATTATTAGATGTGCATATAACATTGTCCATGGTTGTTTACAACAACTGAATGGCACTTCGACACGATAAAAATCGAAACTTTCAACACGCCACTCATCATTTTTTGCCATATTTTGCAAATTCACAGATGGTAAACTTGGCCAATAATCAATTGTTTCTTTGCTATGCGTCCAACTTGAAATAATAAAAGTGCAATTTTGAACATCGTATGGAAACCATCGAACATCCATTCGACAACTCATTTTATATATGGCTGGGAACAATAATTGAACTCGTGCACCTTTTGAATCATTCACCCAATGACCAGTTGTTAATTGCGCGTTCATTAGAGATTCTGTTTTTTTCTGCTCCAATTCTTCGCTATTATATAAAAATGTGTCGGGAATCCAGATTTGGTCATAAGGCACAATTGTTCGATTTATCATACCGTAATCTAATGGATTCCAGTCTAGGAACTCATCATACCATTCTTGGACCATCCAAACATTCACTTTTATACTTTGCATATGCTCATCCTGAATCAGAAAGATTAGAAGATGAACTTGTTAGGAAATTTTTTGAGAAATGGAGAGAATTTTTTCAAACTCACCACATCAAGAATCTGATAAAGACTCATGCTCAAATTAACCCTCGTCGGTTTATTATGGTCTCTTCTTGGATGAACAGTTTTCTCATAATAATCTGTGTCCAGCAATTCGTCTACTAGCCTTCTTTGATCATTTATGAACTTTCCTACAAACTTTTTTTTTTAATTTTTACGACCCAACAAAAAAGAAAACCTGAGTTCAATTTGTCCAAAAAAGTTTGTCTCTCCTCGATTAATTCTTGCATAAATGTTGCGTTGTTGAAAACCGGCGTGTTCTCTATAAGTAATTACTTTGATCACTCAAAAAAAGCTCAAAATAGATGTCAAACCTAAACTTCGTCGAAGTTGTGTTCGGAAATCTCCAACGTTGGTGTTATTTGTGCTATGTTTGCTATTCGCTTTTTTCCAAGCGTTGTAGGTTGTATTTCCATACTGCGTTGAAAGTCTAAAAATTTCAATTGAATTTTTCAGAGCTATCTAGAGATAAGCTATGTTTGAGTCTAGAGGCTTGGGCTAGAACTAAATCAAAGACAAAAGGTATCCCTGCTGAATAAAGCTAAAATCTTGGATTTTCTCATAAAGTGTTAAAGCTCGAGGTATAAATTATAATTAAAACCCACATAATCTGCTTTCCAACTTTTTCAAATTGTCTTGAATTTCCATAATAATTATAACAATTCGCATTTACCACTAAACAAAAACCAAAAAGTAGTAGTAACAAAGACATATTTGTGTCGTCTGCAAAAAAGAATAGATCCAGGTATTTTTTAAAAGTAAAATTGAAAAAAAATATTTCCGGTTATTTGAACAACAAAAAACAACACAAGATGGGTGGATTTATAAAATATTATTTTTGGATTTTTTGGTGAGATAAATACTATTCTGAAATGAATTTATATCCAGTGAAACGAGAAAAAAGAAAAATGAAAAAAATAGGATCACAAAAAAAGCAAGCAAAAAACGGGACAAAAATTGAATTGTGATGGAAGCAGACCTGATGAAATAATTGGATTCGCCGCCACAAAAAAGAGCATTAATCGACTAAAATGAAAATGAAAAAGCTAGAACTATACTATAAGTAATAAATATGAATATTAAATGTAATTTTTCTGTTTTTTGAAAAAAAGTCAGCTTTTCAAGAAAAAAGGACAACCACTAATGGACATTTATTTTTCTTCTAGTAACCAGCAAAAAAGGTTCTTTGTTTTCATGTTGAACATATTTATTAAGAATAACAACAAGAAAAAATAACTGAAGTGGTTTATTTTTTTCTTCGAGATGTATGTATGTAGGAAAATTATACGAAACTCTTGAACCTAATTCATTAATTCAGAAGAAAATTGCTACTTGGATTTATTTTTGCGTCAAAAGTTTGTGATTGAAATTAAGCCTGCTAATTTTCAAAAAACATGATTCCAGACAAAATCCAAAACCACTTTTTTTCTGAAAAAAAGAGAAGCAGTGAAATAATATAAAATAGAAGAGGAGAGCCAGGTAACAAAGACAAAAAAGGAATAATCGGTGAACCGTGATGAGCTTTGAATGGCGAAAAAAAGAAGAAAAAGAATCTAGAAAACGACGACGAACAAGACAGAAGGGAACATTTTTGAATAATTTAGCTGGAGCTTGGTTGAAAGAACAAGTCTCGAAAGAATTTTTGAAAATGAAATAAAATGCGTTTTTTTTGTGGTCTCGTGTTGAGTTGAGAGAAATGAAAATGAAAATGATTTCAGTTTTTGTGTTTCAGATCCCTGGGGAGGCTATAAAATGTGTGTTTCACATAAAATATTATTCTCGAACGAACACTGGCTTTTCTGATAGATTGACGAGAGGAAAAACTCAAAAATAGGGGGGGGGGCTTGAAAAATTTATATATTTTATAATTCTTTCGAACTTCAGTTATAGGATCTGATGACCTAAAATTTCTGAATGTTAACATTTTTATTCCAACTCCTCAGAAATCCTTTTTCTCGGTGTCTAAAATTTTCTACAAAATACACTACTGTAAATCTCAGAAATATCTGAAAATTACTCACAATGAGTTTTTGTCTGGTGACCGTTTTCTAAAGTCTCCATCTCAAATAATTTCGAACGTGACCTTTCCATAAAATTCAAATTTAAATTTCATTTTCAGTAAAATTTCCGAAAATAAAATGAGTCAATTTTCTCACCCATTTTCCAATATCTTTCTTTTTTTTTCTTTGAGGATGGACGAGGAAAAAAAAAGGAAATTGAGCCGTAATGATGGCAGCTGAAAAAAATGATGAAAAAAACTTTAGTTTATTTTGGCAGACTAAAATTTTCAGGAGCAAGAAAAAAATGAATGAATGAGAAATTAAAACACAAAAATTACAATTTGAAAGCTTTAAACATATTAATTAGAGATCGACGTCTCTCGGTCAAATCGATTTCGTTTTGTTGTTGCACAGAACCTGCCATTATTAGTGCCGATCTGCAAAAAAAAAACATCAGAATAGCTGAGCTGGACATTACTTAGAATCAGTGAACCGAAAAAAAACGAGCAAATTAGATTTGAAAAACAAAAAATTGTACCGTTGAACGAGTTCCCTGAGACGAGTTGCTTCAAGTTCTCGATCCAATCGACGAACCATTAAAACGTGCGAAAAATATGTGTACAAAATAAACCCGATCACTGAACCCAATATACAAAATGACATTAGCTGCGACGATTTTGTGTGTCTGCAAGAAAAAACACATGCGATTTTTGGAAATAAAAACTTTGAATGCAAAAAAATAGTCCGAGGATTTCTTTTTGTAGAATCTTGAACCTTTGATGCTTTCTGGACTTCCCAGTCATCCTAGGCGTTATAGGCTTTCTAGAATTTAGAGGTTTCTCGGGTTTTTAAAAATACTTTTCAACAATTCACCACAATTTTGGAAAAATCTATTCAGAATCAGTGTATCTCCTAAAGCTTAGATCTTCAGAACTTCTTAAAACCCATCAACTTGTCATCGAAATAAAACTAACCGTTGCTCATAATTGATTTTCCTTCCTTTACTATAAGTTTTTCCATAATCAGGATGATATTGTGATTCAAGACTCCAAATAATCATTCTACCTTCATGTGCATCTCTCCAATCATTTTCTCGCAAAGTTATATAAGTTGAAGTGTCAACCATCTTTTTCTTATCTTTTCCCCATAAAATATCTTGAAGTAAAGTAGAATTTGAATTTTTCGGTAGAATATCAATTGAAGTTGAGTTTAGGTTGATCGGTATCGATACAACTGGTCTTGTTCGACTAACTGAGAATAACGTGGATAAAATCAAAGAACTTGTTAATAATTGACAGGTCGGCAACATACAAATTCATACATTCGTTGATTATTTCCGAGGGAAATTTCTGAAAAATAAAAGTTTGTGCAAAAAAAAAAGAAAAAAAACAACAAAAATCAAATGATTGACACAAAATAGTTTGGTGTCCGGAAACAATTATAATAACATTCTGACTTACGAACATTCATTTATCAAAAAAAAACCTTGATGTACTTTTTAAGAATTCTAGGTTCAGAAAAATTAACTAACTTTTCTTACGTCAAGTAGTTATGCTAAGTTTAGGTCTTCAAATTAAGGCTGTTAAGTTTATCATTGAAAAAAAAACAAGATGTACTCTTCAAGAAAAATATATAGTTTGAATAAAAAATTCAAAAATGCATGGATATATGTTGTTGGGGGAGATTCGGTTATTTATTATGGATATTCACAAGAACTTTCATATTTCTTCTTTTTTTTCGTTTTCTTATGTCTTTTCGTAGAATAAAAAATGATCCGTCTTAAATGAAGAAATACGCAGAAAAATAGAAAAAATAACAAAAAAGTACTCATGAATCAAATATGTATGCAAAAAATTGGAGAAAAAATGAACAATTGAGACACGAAAATCGATGGTTTTCTGATTTTTCGGTTTTTTTTTTTAGAAAAAACTGCAATAATAAGGTTTTCAGGAATAACTGTAATCAAGAATTTGGAATTTAGAAAAAAGATAAAAATTTGCAATGTACAGTACTCTAAAATTTGAGATGTTGCTTGATTTAGTGCCTTAGTTTAGCGCCAAAATTAGGTCGAAAGTTCTTGGGGAAAAGTTTAAAATTTTCGAAAATCGATGATTTCTAATTTTTCTGGGTTCCTAAAATGTTTTCTAGAAGTTGGGTTTTTTTTTCGAAAAAAAAATACAAATTAGTTTTGCCTTCGAACGAAAAAATAAGTTTTTGGTGTCTGTCTAGAATAGAAATCATCAGAAATTCTTTTGTTAATTTTCGTTCCTCTTTGAAAAAAAAAACAACAAGAAAATGAAAAATCTACTCACTCATCAGACTTGAGTATGTGTATGTAATATCAAAAAAAAATAGGAAAAAAACATTTTCCAGAGAGTAGTTGGAAGCACCCGGAAAATTTGGTGAATAATTTATGATTTTAATTAATTTGCGTTGAGAACAGATGAATAGGAGGAACAAGGAGAGGAAATTTGATGCAAAAACATATTATTTGCTGCCTCCCTGGAATAAAAAAGTTATTTTGGTATACATTGAAATAGGCTAACTCGTCATCATCAGAAATTTCGAGCTCAGCTAGCAAAAAAACATTTTTTTCTGCCCCCTAAAAAAGGTCAATACAACCATTTTATGACCGGGGACCAGACCAAACTCATCAACTCTCTTCTTTTTTCAAATTGTGTTTTTATTTTTCTACTGAAAATGGGAAACATGGAAATTTTGATTCCAGAAATATTTTTTGTCAAAACCCACGAAGATTTTTTGCAACAGCTAAAACATTTTCATCAAATATTCAAAAAAAAACGGCAAAAAATAAAGCAACACACGCCAAAAATTAAAATTGATAATCTGTTAGGAATTTTGCGACATGGCTTCCTTTTTGATTACTCGCAACACATTCGTATTCTCCTTTGTCCACAATTGTTGTTGGATCGATTTCGAGATATGAAGATGTTGTTGAACCATGGATTGTGTAGCGAATCTGAGAACATATTTTGAGTTTTGATAGGGAATGAAAAGCTTTCTTGATTTAATTTTTTTGTGCTGACAATTTTTTGAGTTTACAGAAATACAGTTATTTGGTTATAACCTATATTACTGATCAAAACTGATATACAATCATACTTCGTGAGCTACAGTACTTTAGACTAAAAACTTTAGGGTACTGTAGGTTTTTTCTGAATCTTGGCTGAGGAATTCAAGTCTAAATTCAGTGATCCGAAATCAAACTGGAAGTCTACAGTAAAGGCAAATATGTAGATTTTTTCTGCAAAATTCATTGCTGTACGACTAATTTTCATTCAAAAAGTTAACTAACTGATTTTCCATGATCCGGTTCAACTTCTTTTCCTCGATGATACCAAATAATATCGGGCCTTGGAAAACCGCTAGCCTCACAAAAAATTTTCAATTTATATCCAAGTCGATAATCTTGTTTGAAGTATGAATGACGATTTATATGAGGGCTTCCCTAAAATTTAAAAAAAAAATTGAATTTTGATTTACATTCAGTACCGAAAAAAACCAACCTTTGTATGATCTGTGAAATCTAGATCATTCGATTCACCGTGTTTTGAATAACAAAAATTTGAGAATGTGAAAGTGAAAAATACAACAATTCTGAGTCCGATTAATCGCATCTCAACCACAAATTCGCATCTTCAAAGAAAAAGGTAAAGCAAAACGAACTGAACTAAACAAAATAAAAAGAAATCAAATCAAATTTGTTGGGTTAGAGTCCTCCAGAAAAACTCGCTGCTTTCGGTGAATTAAATTCGAGAAGAGAAAAAATGCGCAGAAAAACATGGCCCTATGGAAATAAAAAGTTAAAAATGAAGAAGAAGAAAAAACGCGTTTGGTTTTTGAATGGATTACTAAAACATATGTAGGGAGATTATTTTTTGTTTCCAAAAATGTTGTCCAAAAATATTATCTTTTCTAAATAGGGGTAAAATTAATAATTTTGAAAAATTGGAAACATTTCTCCAAAAGGAACTCGAAATTTACAATTTTCGGAAAAATATTGAAATTCAACATTTCCCGCAAACTTCATCACGTGGATTTTCTGAAAAGGTTCAGAAAATTCACAATTTCAAAGAGTAGAATTTTTCAAACACCTTTTTTTGTCAATTCATAATTATAAATTCTCATTTGTCAAGAGTCTATGAATTTTAAATGAGAAAATTTGGAAAATATCGAATTCGCACATTCCAACAAAAAAAAATAAGAAAAGTATATGTTTTCAAACTGTCACCGATTCGTCAATTTTTGATGGATCCATAAAATTCTTTCCAAAAAAAAAATAAAGTTGAAAGTGTTTTGTTCTCTTGGAAAAAATGGAGAAATGACGGGTTTTGAAGATTATAACTGGGACCATTCAAATAATTTTTCTATTACCCCTGAATCCCTTTCATTTTCGAACATAATCAAAATTTGCTCCAGATGTTTCCACACACAAAGTTGGAAACGTGACTCTTCAGAAAATGTGAAGTGATGCACAAAGGTGAATACAAATACATGTATACTCGACCAATTACATACTTACTCACTTTTTGATTCATAAAATATTTATTTGTATTTATTTATATTCCAAGTTCAGACAGAAAATGCGAACTATTTTGATTATTTTTCAATTTTTCGGATTTGCCTATAATCAAATGATGGGATATCCTTTTGATTATTCATCAATGTTCCAAGGTAAGAAAATATGAAAAACAAATGAAGTCAACCAGAAAATGGCCAGACATCGGGCATAAATATTTTTAGACAGGAGGAAAAATGGGGAGGGAGAAACTAGAAAAGGGTTTATTTTCTTAGGAAATTTTTGTTTTAATTTGTAGGATCATGTTTTCACAGATTTCTTATTGTCTCAAGAACATTTTCAAAATTTTCCCGAACTGTTCTGAAAATCATATTTTCGAAAAAAAATGATTTTTCAAAAAGTGATTTTTCCAGGATATAATGCTTATAACCCGCTTTCTGCTTACAGTGGAATGGGAATGGGATTATACGGTAACTCATTTGGTCAAAATGGTTTTGAAAGTTTATACGGTAATTCAATGTACGGAAATGGAATGTTCAATGGAATGTATAACAGTTTTGGTAAGTGCCATTAAAATTGTGTATTTCCCTCTATTTTCTCAACTCTTTTGGGAATTGTTTTAGGCGGAGCTGCTAACACAATGAATAATGGACTATTTGGAACAAGTTTTGGAAACCAACAAAATTTCGCAGCTAATAATAACAATAACATGTTTGGTGGAAATCAAATAGGAATGGGAATGGGAAATGGTGTGATGCAGGGTGTAACAACAAATAATGGTGTACATCAAGGAGGATCAAGTTTGAATAATGGGAATACGATGAGAAGTTATGGAAGGAGAAGTAAGCTTCTGACAGGAGTATTTATTGGAATTTTCTTTCGAAAAATCCGAAATTGACTTCAAAAACCCCTATGGGGTTTTCTTTTTCAAACTTTTGATAAAATTCGAATCCCGAACATATTTTCTGACTACGGCTCCTCTCGTTTCCCAAGGGGTCCTTAATTAAATAGAACCCCTTTATACAATTAGGTCTAAATTTTTTCCAGCTCAAAACTATAATTATGCTGCTCCAACTCGACAAGTAAATACTCCATCAGGCTGTGGCTCATTTGGTTGTCAAAATGGTGGATGGAAAGCTGCATCGAAATCCTGAGTTTAATATTTTTCAAATTTATCTTTAAACCAAACCTCTGTATTATTGTTTTCTCCTTCATTCAATAAAGTTTTTTTTGTTCCCGCGAGAGACGAAAAAAATAGAAGAGACACAGGTGGAGAGAGAGAGACAAAGAGCAAACCTGCTCTGTCTTCTTTAGTGTAAATAAATGAGAAGGACTTTTTTCTTGACTAATCATTGAAAATATTTTATTTTTTTATTTTATTTTTACAATTAGTGGATTTTTTTGGAGAAAAAATTATGAAGTTTGAAAATGGGCAACTATAAATCGCGGCCGTTGACTTCTTGTTCAGATGAGTTGAAAAAGAAAATATCGGAAGGTTATTCGGTTGTAAGAAGTCGATTAAATGATGATATCCGACCGAGAACTACTACTGGTTGGAATGAATTACAGATTGCTGCGTTGTAAGTTATAGAAACTGGGGGAGAGGCGGTCTCTTTGAAAATTATTCTCTCCGTTTTTTTTTTCAGCGAAAAATCACCTGAAGATTTCAAAAATCTTCTGAAATTGGAAAACGTTGAATCAACATCATCTCAATCGTTAACCCTTGTTCATATCATTTGTGCTGGTCACAGTAATTCGGTAACCCCACATTCACAATTTTATCGTTTTCATTACATTTTTCCTTTCAGCAATGTCAAAAACTGCAATCAATATTCGAAATTCTCGAAGAAGATCGAAAAAAGTCATTGATCTCCTCAATCAGTTCGAATGGTTTTTCTGCTTTGCATATTGCAATTTATAAAGGGGATAAAGATCTTGTCAGTTTTCTGATATCTTCTGAAGTCGATTTGAATCAATCGGGTCGTCATAAATTGCCGCCATTGCATTTGGCATCAATGACTGGTGATGTCGATATTTTGACACTTCTTTTGGATGGTGGAGCTGATATTCATTCGACTGATTTTGTACATTTTACATCCTTGCATTGTGCTACTTATTTTAGTAACGAAAATGTAAGTGAAGAATTTTGTGAGCTGGAGGTTTTTTTCGACTCACCAAGTTTTTAATGGTATCTAGGATTTCTTAACTATTGTAATCTTGATCCACTTTGATCTACAGTAGTCAGTTCTTTTAAATTTTCAAGTGGACCAGAAAAAATTCTAACCACCCATCTCTCACCCTTCATTGTTTTTCCGAATTTCAGATAGTTCGAGTTTTATTATCTCGTGGAGCAGATGCAAATCTTGGCGGAGCTGTCAATGATCGACCAATTCATCTGGCAGCTGCAAAAGGTCTTGCAGCAATTTCGAAACTTTTATTGGACTCAAAAGCAGATCGTGAGTTTTTCCTTGTTCTTCTCTATCGATACTTTAATAAAAAAAAGAATTTCAGCACTTTTGGCTGATGATGAGGGAAATCAATCATTGCATTATGCTGCAAAATCAGCGAATTTGACAGTTCTCAATTTGTTACTCAAATATGTTCGTGGAAATCATGAGGTATATCAGTTAACTCAATCTAAATTTCAAAATATATGTCAAAAGAAATTTTTGTAGAGGATATGCGCACGTAATTTATACGGCGACACCGCCCTTCATCTTGCGTGTTATTCTGGTCGACTTGATGTTGTGAAAACGCTTCTCGAATGTTCGCCAACAAACATCGTGAATCTGGAAAATGTGTTCAGCGAAACAGCGTTGCATGCTGCGTCCACAGGTGGAAAATCGATTGAACTCGTTGCTTTTCTTTGTAAATATCCGGGAGTTGATCCAAATTATCAAGGGCAAGATGGACATACTGCACTGCATTCTGCGTGTTATCATGGGCATCTGAGGATTGTGCAGTATTTATTGGAGAATGGGGCTGATCAAAGTTTGGCGTCGAGAGCATTTGAGGGAGGAGCATTGAGACAACAAGCTGGAAATTCTGTTGGAGCGAGAATGTCGAAAGTTGCGAGTGCGATTATGGCATTGAATAGAAGTGATACACCGTCTTCAAATGCTTCATACAACTCGACTATTTCAATTGATGTAAGTGTTGATTATTCGAAAAAAAAGCAGATACTGAAGGGCATTTTTTACAAACCCCCTGAACTTTTTTCCTATTTGAAATTTTCAGGATCAACAGACTCCAGTCATCTGGGCTTATGAACGTGGACATGACGCAATTGTGGCACTTCTGAAACACTACGCTAATCGAACAACCGAAGGAGATGTTTGTAGTGAATACAGTTCCGGTGAATCATCTTACACACCACTTCCATCTCCAATGGGAAGACTAACATCATTAACTCGCGATAAGGCTGAACTCCTCCAACTGCGATCAGCTCTCCCAGCTCCGTTTCATTTGTGTCTAGCTGAGGTCGATTTTCAAGAATCGATTGGTGCTGGATCATTCGGAAAAGTTTATAAAGGGACTTATCGTGGAAAATTGGTAGCAGTGAAAAGATATCGAGCAATGGCATTTGGATGTAAATCAGAAACTGATATGTTATGTAGAGAAGTTTCGATTTTATCAAGACTTTCGCATCCGAATATTGTTGCGTTTGTTGGAACTTCGCTAGATGATCCAAGTGTAAGTTTTAATGTTGGATGAAGCTTATAACTTTGATTTTTTCAGCAATTTGCAATAGTCACCGAGTTTGTAGAAAATGGTTCATTATTTCATTTGTTACACGAAGAAAAACGAGTTCTAGATCCAGATTTTCGGTTACGAGTTAGTCTTGATATTGCAAGAGGAATGTTATATCTTCATGAAAGTGCTGCAAAACCAGTTATTCATAGGTGAGCAGATTTTAAAGAAAAGTGGGAGCTTCAGTTTAAAGGCTGCAGATCTAAACTTTCGTAATCCAAAAAAAAATATTTATTCCAGAGATTTGAATAGTCACAATATTCTTATCCACAACGATGGTCGAAGTGTTGTTGCCGATTTTGGAGAATCTAGATTTGCTAGTCAACGAGAAAACGAGAATCTTACTAAACAACCTGGAAATTTGCGTTGGATGGCTCCTGAAGTATTTTCACAATCTGGAAAATATGACAGAAAAGTGGATGTATTCAGTTTTGGTTTAGTTGTTTGGGAAATTCATACAGCTGAATTACCATTCGCAAATCTGAAACCAGCCGCTGCGGCAGCGGAAATGACGTATAAACGGGGAAGACCAACATTGCCAAATCAACCAACTCCACAATTTCCTGCTCATATTCTCAATCTAATTCCACAAGCATGGCATCCTGAGCCTGAATTTCGACCGGAATTCTCGCAAATTGTTACACTTTTAGAGCCGCATGTAGTTGATGCTCACACAGATATTCTAGCGCCTTCAACAGTTTCACAACTCAAAACTCAGTGGGAACAATTGAGTATTGCACCACCGCCAAGACAAGGATTCCCACCAATGTTGTCTTCGTTACACGGTATTTCGTCGAGTGGAACTGTTGAGGAACTTAGACAAAGGATTGATAGTAACGGTTATGTTATTAATAAATAATTGTTTTGAATCAAATTGTTGTTGGAAAAAATTCTAGACATTACAGAAACCTTAAAATTTTTAGAGCTACAGTACCTCTGAAAATTTGGCGGGAAAATCCTAGAAACCTAATTCTACAATACTTCTGAAATCGTATAATTTCTAATGAAAGATCAATGAGAAAATACATAGAAATTCGGAAAAAATTTTTTTCAAATCTTTTTTTGACCAATGCCGCGAAATGATCTACTTACTTTTCATTTATTTTTCCGAAGTATAAAAAGGCGGAACTAGACAATTTTCGTCACTTTTTCGAAAAATGCGTCTCGAATTCATCTGTCTAGTATTCGTTGCAGTTGGATTGGCCCTCGACTGCGAATCAGGAAAATGTTTCGGTCAACCAGAAGGATGTAATGTTGATACGAATTGCCGAACAGTTTTCAATTTTGACAACGAAGGAAATCTCGATTTGCATCTTCGTGGTGTTTTTGACCAACAGGCTTATGTTGCATTTCCACTCGAAAAAGTAAATGAAACTACAACTTATATAATATGCCTTCCACATGGACATAGAAGTTTCAAAGCATATGCCGATATTAATCAACCAATAATTGTTTCGGAAGAGGAGATATCAAAGACTATTAGATCAATTGACCAAACAAACTTCATCTTCTCATTTGATGCATCACAACTAACACCAACTTTTGAACAAAATCGCAACTTTTACATCACCACTGGAAAGTTTGTTGGTGAGTATTTAAAAATGGGTACAACTTTCTTAAAACTACATCTAGTACAAAGTTTGAATAATCTATGTGTTCCTTTCGACGAGACGAATCACATGATATACTCAGATTTTGCTGCAAATGTATGAAAGTTTCTGAAAATAAGCTAAAACGTTTGTCAAAGTCATGAAAAACTGAAATCGCTGCGAGACCCCAGCGCTTGAAAAATGTGTGTCCCTTTGATTTAAAAATTATTTTTCCGCCGGTGCGCCTAAAGCTAGCTTTCTGTACACTGAAAAGTTTTCAATGCGAGGGTAAGTTGTTTTTCATAATTCTCCTAAAAAGCGTTGAACTCACTTCACCAGACAATCCTTTTGAAAACATAAAACATCTGTTTTGTTATTAGAAATGCCCACAGTTTTATAAACGTGACTGTGCTATATTTCCACGTCCAACTGTGACCCAATAATTTGTTTTTATTTCCAGATAGTCTCATCATCGAGGATGGTCAAAACGGATATTCATTCGATGAAAAAGACACTTCTTCTGAAGAAGATGTTGATTATCACACAGTGTTTTCGACTCAAATCTCAGGAGACGTCAAACGCACGGAGAGATTAACCGACTCAGTTTATACTGGAGTTGATAGCAAGCAAGCGAATGATGCGATAAATGCAATTGAAAATATTGCCAACAAAAAGAATTCGAATTTCGAAGATGTAAGTTATCTTAAGTTGCCTGCAAGACGTTTTCATTATAATTTGTTTCCAGGAAGTTGATTCGGTTATGGAGAAAGAGAAGGAGAAGACTTCAAGAAGATCAAAGGAATCAACTCGAAATGATGAGAATGTGGAAGAAGAAGAGGAAGAGGAGAAACCACGTCGACCAACACGAGGAAATCGCAAATCTGGAAGAAGAAGTTCGCAAAGAAGAGATGAAGAAGAGGAGATTGAAGAAGGTGATGAGGATGAAGATTGGGAAGCTGCTGCAAGAGAACTTGAGAGAAAAGATAGACGAGTGAGTTGTTGGGGAATGATTTTGAAAGGAAAGAGGGTGGAATATGAATTTGGGCTAGAATTCACAAAAAAGAGAATAATTGGCTCAAAATTAAATGAAATGTCATATTTACCAAGGTATTTTATTTCTAATAAAAATTATCCCAAAAGCAGAAAATTTTAATCCTAGACGCAAAACAAAGCCCAAAATTTTCTAGGATTTTTTTCCAATCTAGAGTTTGGATTTCAATCCAAAGCAGTAATTCTTCTAATATTTTCGAAATGAAAACATATTTTGAAAAAAGAGGTCACGCTAAAATTTTTCAAACGTGAAATTTTGTCGGACATTTCCAGCGTAACTTAGTTTCCAAACTTTTTTAAATTTCAGAATGGCAAATCTCGTCGTCGCCAAAATCAAGACGAAGATGATGAAGACCGCCCAAGAAATAGAAATTCGAAGAAAAGATCGCGAGATGATGAGAATGATTATGAAGAAGACGATGAAGATGATGCCGCATTCGCCAACTTTGATATTTTCCTTTGCTCTTCAATCGTCATTATTGCCTTTGGTTTTCTCTTCTAATCCCAATCCCGTTTCACCTTTCTCCAGGTATTTTATTACTGTTTTCAAATATTTATTGACTAATTTTTTATCGCATGTAAATAAATGATATCAACAAAATTCCCGGGAATTCCGCTCGAATTTTTCATTATCGGAAATGTTATGCGCCCGGAAGAAAATTTGAATAATTATATTCCAAATCGGAATTGTAATAACCTCACAAATAAAAGTGATCTGCAGCTTTATCGCGGGTTCGAGCACCATTGCGGTGTTTTTTTTATTTTTTTAAGCTTTACTTTTTTCCAGCTGTCATTTTTTACCTGACAGATTTGTGATTTAAAATGTATGTTTTTCTCAATTTTCCTCCAATTTTTTTCCTCAAAAAAAAAGAAAAAAACAATAAATCATATTAATCTGAACAATTTTTGTAACATGGTCAGCATACTCTTCTCCCAGCTAATCAGAAAGTGAATAATTCTAGTTTTTGTTTTCTGAAACAAATAAAAATACTATTTGTTTATTAGTTTCTTTTATTTTGTTTTTTGGCGGATTCCTCTTTTGTTTATGAAAAAGAAAATATAAACATTTGGATTGATTTATTTTTGTGTTTTGGGAAAGAACTCACTATTTTTGACCAGATGTTTCTATTTTGTTCTCCATTGAAAAATTCCAAAAGTTATCTTGCCTAATTCATCTACCAAATATTAGAACAAATGGAAAACAATTTTTTAAATGTTTTTTTTTAGAAATAAGTGTTTCGATACATTTCTAGAGTGATTCATTTAGAAAATAAAAAATAAATCGAAGTTTTTTAAACAAAAAAAGTGATTTCTTTGTTAGAAAAAATTTAAATATTGATACTACAGTTTATTGAAAAAAAATTCAGAAATTGTATTTTTGATTCTCGAATTTTTTTCAACACAATTCTATTTTGTATACAGTAATCTATTTCTGAATATTTGTGAATAGAAACACTGCCTAAACTACTTTTTTTGTAATTGAATTGATCTATAAAAATGATTTTTCGAACCACTAAATTTGCAAACGCTCTGCGAATTTTTCCCAAAATTTCTCGTTTGCAAACCAATAAATAACAAATGAGTAGTGTTCATTTAGAAATTCTGACACCAAAATATTTTTTCCGCATTGCGTAGTACAAAAATCGTCACATTATTATTGTTTTATCAAGTTTCCGGACCGAGCCTGTCATGTGAAAAATTAATGTTATCAGAAAAGAAAGTTTGGTTTAGATGTTATTATTATTTCTGTGATTTATCTATCTGGTTTTCTAAAAATACCTATTTTTCAGAAATGTATACTCGACTCGAGAATCCACAAAGAAGATCAAGGTTTGTGCAAAATAAAAAAAAATAAATGGAAAACAAGACTATCAAGTATATATACTTGAAAATCCAATTTCACACAGCAATGATTCTTTTATTTTTTCTTCTTGTTTTTTTCTACAAATCTGAAAAAAAAACTGAAAATAAAAAAAAGTTTTTTTTGCAGAATGCGAAGAATTATATTGTTATTTTCAATGCCTTGCTGTTTCATTATTCCTATTTTATTCTATCAGACTTCAATTTTAAAAACAACTTTTTCAACATCGACTTTGAATGTGAGCTGAAACATTTTAACATTTCAAGATTTTTCCAAAATTCGGGTTTTTAGGAATCTGAAAAATGCGTGACAATTGAAAGTCTACAGACGAAAGATGTTCGAATTCTTATTCTTGATGAAGATTTTTTGAGAAGTATTCAAAATGGAACTTGTGAGAAGTTTCGAAAAATTGAGGTGAGCTTAGAGAGTTGTTATGACGTGGCAAAAAAGTTAGACACGTGGCATTCTGATTCCAATAATCCACGTGGAAACTCTCAAGTTTTTTATTCCAAAAAATGTATATTCTCTAAGTTTTCAAAAATTTGTCAAAAAAAATTCAAAAGCCACGTGATATTTTTCATTTTTCCTGCAAAAATCCAAATTTTACATGGTTTTGTCACTCCAAATTTCATTTCAATTCAATTTTCAGATCGGAATCGATTTGAAATATCTGAAAAATCGCGAAATTTTGAAAGATCCAAGATTCGAAGTAATTTTCTTTGCCAACGAAACGAAAAAGGATTATTTCGACTTGCGAACCGAACCCAGAAGAATTATTCCAAAGTATGTTGTTTTCTACCTAAAATCTTTTTTTTAACAAAAAAATTTCAGACGCTTCGAATCTCATCAAATCGGCAATATTTATTATCCAAAAAATATCCCACAATTTTTGGGATTTCTGAAAAGATCGAAATATATCGATTGTCTGAATTTATATATTCCTCGAAAAGGTCAAAAAGTTTTTCTAAATGCTGCAAGATCGGCTCAATCATTGGCTCAACTTCGAGATAAATTATTGGATTTTGACATGTTTTCATTTCTGAATGGTGGAACTTTATTAGGTAAGCATCCCATGACTAATTGATTGATAAAATTAATTATCTAATTAACTGATTAATTATTTAATTAATTCAGGTTGGTATCGTGAATGTAGTATTATTCCTCACACTTATGATATGGATGTATCTGTATTTATCGAGGATATAAATCCGAAAATATTGGATTATTTTCAGTCGGCTGAATCGGAATTCACTTTGGCAAGAAAATTTGGACGGGTTGGTTTTTTTGTTCTTTGAACTAGATTAAACAAAAATAAATTATCGCTATCGCTGTTTTTTTTCGTCAGAAAATTTTTAGATAACAATTTTGTTATCTTGTAGGTTTTTTTTTGATTTCTGAAATTTCTAAGTAATTCAAAAAAGGTTCAACCTGGACTTGATTTGCACAAAAATAACTTATTTCTTTCAGATCAATGATTCTTTGGAATTGACAGTTTACTCAAACACGGGATATGCTGTAAATACCGATGTATTTTTCATGTACACAGATGATTATAAAAATGGAACTATAATAAATTGGGTTGGTGGGATGAATGGAAATGGCGGAAAATACAAATTCACATATCCCAAATATGATCCTTGGTGTGCTGGCGATCTTTTGGGACATATTTTTTGGGTCACTTGCTCGCCAAATCAACAAATCACTTTGGAATATGGAAAATTATGGTATAAAGATCATCCGACTACAAAATATCAATGGAATGAGTCGGGAAAAAATGTGAAACCTAATGGAAATTGGACGAAAGAAGATATGAAATCGGTGTTTTTTTGGAAACATTGAAAAGTTGCATAATATTGTTATTTTACGTGTATTTTTACGGTTCTTGAATAAATTTTATTGCTTGAAAAAAATGAAAAAAAATTTATTTTAAAATGAAAATTAAAAAAAAAAACCTTTGTTTTTTTGAAAATAAGTTGCGCGCGCGTCAAGACACATGTGCGGCGTCACGTGCGCCTTTGAGGTAGGGGTACTGTGCAGCCATTTTTCAATTAGTTTTTTTTTCATTTGCTCTTGTTTTTTTGTTTCTACCGTTTAAAAAACGTTTTCAAAGAGAAAGTAGTTTCAGAGCCAGGAAGATGTTCTCGTTCTTATACGATTCTTTTGAAGAAATAACTCCGGAAGGAAAAAGTAGTTACAAGAAAAGATATGTTTATGATGTGAGTTGTTTTTCAAATGTCACAAGCAATTATTTTGTTTTCAGACAATTTCAGAAGATTGTGAAACATTATTGGAAAGATGGGATGATATTCCAGTCGAGGTAAAAGTGATTGTCCTCAAAAATTTGGACCAAGAAACATTGGTAAACTACATGATGTCTGGACAAACAAGCTTCTATATTGGATTGAAAGTTCCAATGGCATTTGAAATCTTGCGAATGGAAAGTGATTTCGAACCAGTTAGAATAAAATGCGAAAATAAAGTTAATTTCAAATTCTTCGCTGGAAAAGAGCATTGTCTTGTTGCATGGTTAGTTTAACAAACTACTTACTCATAAGAATATTTTTTTTAGTGAAAAACGTTCAAAATCCAATAAAACCCGCGACATCTTCTATCTCAAATCAGAAATCATTTTGGGAACAACAAATCATCATGCTGAAGCCAGAAATGCCTTAAACGAAATTGTGAAAAACAACACGAAAAGAATCAAGAAATTGATTCTTCGCTCACCATGGCCTTTTGATAAATCCTTGTGTCCATCAGTTTATGAAAAAATCGAGGAAATTGTTTTCGAAGTTGGATGTGGTGGATTTGCTGAATGGTGTAGAAAAAATCCAGTTTTTCTTTTGACTGACAGAACTTATCGATTTGATTATAAAGATATTGTTGTCAGTTACGATGGAACTGACAGAAGATTATATTCCAGTACTTCGAGTGTTCCTTCGGTGACCAATGATTTGTTCGAAATTCCACAGGTAAGTAATAAATATTTCATCACTTATGTTGCGAAATTGTTGCGTGTTACTTAGTTTCTGAGATCTATGATAATTCCAGTTCTATGGTCCCAAAAAATTGGCGGTTTTACAAAAACATTCAATCAATGATCAACATTTTTCCCAAATGCACCGCCTTATTGCAATTCGTCTTGATCACGTCGAAAATATCACTGCTAGCGGAATTAATCAATTTTTGAAAAATTGGCAAAATGAAGCTTGTGACACTTTGGAGAGTTGTGTTTTGCGAATGCAAAAGGATTTCTCGATTGAAGAGATTTTGCAAGGATTGACTCCTCGTCATCTTACAAAAGATGAAATGGCAAGGTTCGTTTTATTTTAATTGAATTTGAATATAAATCAATAATTAATTTCAGAGTTGGATTCACCCCCAGATTCAATGAAGAATTCAAAAGCGAAAATAATGAGGAATTGGCTTCTGCTTACATTTCTCATTGTAGCTCAGAAAGAAAAGTCAGTAAAATTCAAATCATTTATAAATCAATTAAAAAATTAAAATTCTTTCAGAGAAAAGGCTTGATCATTGGATTTTCTGGAAGAAATATCAAAGTTTGGAAAAACGGAACTTATAAAAAATATTTTTAATTGTCTGTCACAATTTTGTTAATTTTTTCTCTGTTTAATGAACAATGATTTTTAAAAAAAAAGTGTGCGTTTCAGAAAAAAGTGTGTTGCAAACATTATGAAATATTTCGCAATACCTTTTTCAATAAAAAACCAAAAAATATTTGTGTATAATACACAAATATGTTTTGGTTTTTTACACAGTGTATTTATTTCTGATATTCTTTGACTAATAGGAGTTTTTGGAAAATGGAGAATTTCGATTTTTTCGCCGATTTTTCGATAAATGAAGATGAACCAGCCACAAGTTCTAGACATGTGAGTTTTTTGTGTGAAAAAAGTGGCAAAAATAATTTTTCCAGGGAAAATGCAAAACCTTTGAAGATTGGCCCAAATTACCATATAAAATCAAGAAAATTATAATTTCCAACCTGGGATTCAAATGCAGATTAAATCTTTCACTTTGCTCGAAATCCGATTTTGAAAATGTGAAAAATTCGAAAATGAAGATTAGCGAGATCAGAATCGTTGAGCAAAACTTGATATTTTATGAGATTTGTAAAGAAGAAGAGAAAAAATGTTCGACTGTTGAGATTTATTTTGATATTGAGAAAGGAGAACGATTTGAGATGAATTTTGTAGAAGAAAATGAGAAATGTGTTTTAATTTCGTGAGTTTTAGGGGTTTATTATGGAAAAAGGAAAAATCCAGACAAAACAATTTTTAATGCTCGTATTACTTTCCATTTCATGATTTCGGAGTTTTTAAAAGGTTTCTTAACTCATCCAAAACAAGAGTTCATTTAAAAAGAATACTCTTTCTTCAATTTTCTTCCCGAAAATTGATTTTTTTTTGCAGAATATATGATAAAAGTTATAAAAGGAAGAGGAAATTTAGTCAAATATGTGAAAATAATTATAAAATTGAGGCTATGAAATTAGTGGAATTCTGTTTGGCAAAATGTGATTATCGATTGAAAAGATTAACTATTGAAATGGTAATTTTTAATATTATCAAACTTTTCTACATTTTTCCCTCAAAATGTTTTTATTCAGGAACAAAATTGTTTCGTTTTGTCTCCGATTCCTCAACTGCAAAATCTACGAAATCTCCGAGTTGTCACCGAAAATCAAGAATTATTACTGTGGTGGATTCGGAAAGTGGGACCACCAAAACTGAAAACTCTTCAAATTTGCACAAAACAAGAATTACCCACAGCGTTTCTGAATGAAATATCAACGCAATTAAATTCTTGCGATAAGTTGTATTTCTGGGCGACGCCTTTATTCAATCAACAACAATTTTTGAATTTGAATGCGAAAGTTATCAATTTGGATGTTGGTTTGAGTTTGACTGATGAAACTATTAATATTTTGTTGCAAAAATGGGCGAATGGCGAAATTCGAAAAGATTTTGTACAATTTCTTGGATGGTTCAAGAGAGATTCTTATGATAAGGATATTATTTTGAAGAATTTGAAAGTTAAAAAATGGGATGAACAGTTTTATGATGAATCGTAAGTTGTTTAAAAATTAGGTTAACTTACCTGATAAAAAATATTTTTTTTCAGACAAGGTTTCTGTTTCGATTTTGAACGATATGCTGGAAAAGGTGATTGTTATGAAGTTGAAAATAATCATTGGAAGGATATCAGTGCAACGCTTCTATTGTCTTCAGATCGGATAACTTTTCTAGTCACCGGGCGACTTTTTCATGGTAGGATGTCACATTTTGTTCCAGTTGCATAAAATGTTTGGTCAAAAATCTGATTTGAGCCAACTCGGGAAATTTTGAGAAAACCGTGATCCACCAATGTTTTTAATTGAGCTAATTATAGGGCGAAAAAAATTCATTTTCTGAATAATTCTGAAAACAGAACCTAAATTTCTTGATTCAAATTCTCCTCGAATTTTTCTGAAAATTTCTCAAAACATTTTTTGAATAAATAATTTATCAACAAAACAATAATGAAACGTTTCAAATGTTTTCTCGAACCACTTTTCATTATAATTATGCTCAGTTTCTGTAACCTTGATTGGCATTAACAGCAGCATTTGTGTTTCTCTGTGGACATGGACAATATTGGGCATCTTGTCCTGGTTCACCTTCTTCTCCTGGTGATCCAGCCAATCCATTTGGCCCATCATCTCCCTTATCTCCTTGTGGTCCTCTCTCTCCTGGTGGTCCAGCAATTCCAGTTGCTCCACGATCTCCTTGTTCTCCTTGATCTCCAGATTCTCCTGGTGCACCTGGAGTTCCTTTGGCTCCTGGCAAACCGATTTGGTGTTCGACATCTTGTCCTGGTTCTCCAGTTGGTCCTTCTTCTCCAGCAGCTCCGGGTGGTCCGACTGGTCCCAATGAGCCTGGCATACCTGGTGATCCATCACGACCTGGCATAGCGGCTTGTCCACGTGCTCCACGCATTCCACGGGCTCCTGGCTTTCCGGTTGGTCCTTGTGGCCCTTGTGGTCCAGCTGGACAAGTGAAACATCCTTCGTATTGTTGAGTTTGGGCTTTAGCATCATCGGCATCGTTTCCGTCGATTCCTGGAACTCCTGGAATACCGTCTGGTCCGTCGTGTCCTGGTTGTCCTTTTGGTCCGGCTGGTCCAGCTGGGCATGAGTTTTCGGTGTTGCAGTTACATTTGTCTCCTGGTCCGGCTGCAAAAAAATATAATTTGGAAAAAGTCATTTTTTTAGAACAAGATGATTTTGTTTTTTGAATTTTCTTTCAAATGAATACTTCAAAAAATAATCAAAAGATCTGAAATTCGAAAGCTACCACGAATGCGGCAAGTTACAGTAACCGAATCGAAAAACGGTACTGTAACTTGTTGTTTTCAAATAAAGTTGTAATTTAAAGCCCTTACCTGATGGTGATCCATCTGGATTAACTGGTGATCCTCCATTATGTCCAGTGACCGATGGTGGAACTCCAATAACTCCCGGCAATCCTGGGTTATTCGAAGATTGTGGTCCTCCAGGGAATCCACCGTGATTTGGTCCACCTGGGAATCCACCAGTTGGTGGTCCTGATGGTCCAGATGGCCCACTTCCATATCCGCCATATCCACCATAAGCTTGACGACGAACTCTTCCGTATTTTTGAAGATCCAAATAGGTTTGATCGGATTGCGCTTTCCAGGCTTCCATTTCGGTTTGCAATTCAATTCGAACTTGATCGACTTGCATGATAATTGTTGGAACAGCAATCATGCACATAAGAATTGAAAATGCACCGAGTGCACAGGCTGTGTAGCCTGTTACTGAAGAAGACATCTGCAAAAATATTCAATTAGTGGATTAATTAATTAACAAAAATCTCGAGATGAGATGAAATAAATAAAAATAAAAAGTGTCCCAGCCGATCCTCCTTTTATACCGTTTTTTTCTGTAGAGAGAGGGCAAGGTTAGATATATTGAGCGAGATAAGAAAATCCAGAATTTATGCAAATGTATTTGTCCTTTCGGAGATAACTGACCCAGATATCAAATCTTGATTTTATCGAATATTTTTATTATTCTGGATAATATTTAAAAAGAAAACAAAAATAGTGGAAGTAGGGTGATTTCAGGTTTTTCTGACGAAAAATCGAAAATTTTAGAACTCTAACACTTTTTCCTTCCTGTAAGGAATTTTTGATCATTTGGATTCACGCCCAAAGTGAAATTTTCATTTGGGCGGGATAATCATTATTTTGAAAATGTTTTTGAGACCCATGTTATTTTTTTTTTTTAAATTGACAATTTAATTGTTTTATCATAAGTTTCGATGCTTTTTCAAATTCCTCAAGTGATGATTTTTGAATTTTGTGATGTCATTTGTTTCAAATTTTGTAAAAGTTCCGATACTTGTCATCTTCCAAAATAACCATTTTCTAAGTATATATTTTTTATTCATAACAACAAAAACAAGTCTACCATCCTTCATCTTTTGTGCCTAAAAACCGTTTTTCTTCTTCTTTTTTCAATAAAGTTGAGGCGACAATTCCGGTAAATAGAATAATACCCATCCATGAATTCGATTTGAATTTTCGCCAACAATCATCGCTGTTGTGGATGTTGACAGTTCCGATTTGCCAGCCGAGTTGAGCCGATGTTCCTGCAAAATAATTTGTGATGTTAGAAAAAAAAGCATTTTAGAGTTCAATGAGACCCTTCTCTTCAAATTCAATTCCTCACCTGCTAACGCCAAATAATATGGCCAAGTTTGTTGGCTGGCAATTCCAGCCATTGTCAACGAGGCAATTGTTCCAACACCAAAAGCGCTCAACCATTTTTTGGTGTCATCTCCAAGTCGAAGAGCCGACGATTTCACACCAATCATTATATCATCAGCTTTATCCTAAAACATTGCGGATTTTTTGAGGAATACAACAGGGTTTTATCAGGGGAAGAAGGAAATCATAGAAATGAAATAAAAAGACAAAACTTGAACTTAACGAAACTGAAAAAATAGACAAGCATGCGTTTGTGAGGAATGAAGGGGAAAACACACAGTGTTAAATGAATATAAGGTTTTGGAATTTTTTGGGGAACATAGTTATGACGTGGAAAAGAATTTTTGAATTTGACCTGTTTTCTATCGTCATAACCGTTCCCCAAGAAATTCCAGAAATCTTCTCATTTGTAAACGAAACAAAACAATCCCATTTCCATTTTCAACATGCAATTTTTCTGTGATATTAACCTGATGTGCATAAATTGTATCATAAACCAGTGTCCATTTCAACGCGGCCAAATACAACCAAAAAGGGACGGACGATGATAAATCACCACGAATTGCACACCATCCCAATAATGCACCCCAATTGAATGTCAAACCTAGACAGAAAATTACGTATCTAACATCGAAAAAAAAAATCTTGCCAGACTGAAAACTGAACTCAATTGGGTGGCAGCTCTACATATTAAATACTAAACACTTATTGAATTTTTGAAGGGGGAGGAAAAGAAAAAAGAAGAAGCAAGCCGTAATTTCAGAGGATTTGCGAGAAAACAATTTGAAAAATGTATTTTTTAAACAAAAGTTTGTATTTTCAATTATTTTTCCTCTGCCAGAAATCCGTTTTTCAAAATTTTCCGATAATTTCCACCCCATTTTTAAGAAACATTTAACTCCAAAACCAACAACACTATACAAAAGCACTATGACTAAAAATATAAATATTCTTGCTGACTAAACTATATTCACATAATAATCAATAATAATTACACACCTGATGGCTATAAATAGAATCGTAGATGACCGTGTGCAAAATGGTGGCAACGTAGAGTGGAACAAAAGTGCTAAAATCACTGAGGCCACCACCCAATTCAGCCCACGCAATCAAAACACTCCAATTTAGAGTGGCACCTGTAGCAGAAATATGAAAAAGGAAGAAAAATCTCTACGGTGGTGAAAAAAGGGTGGATTTTGAGAGAGAAAAAGTTGGATGAAAATTGGAAATAAATTTTGAATGTTGTAAAATGAGAAATTTGTCAATATATGGGAAATAGATTTTTGAGAAAATTCTGATCTTACAACACTCAAAGTCCATTCTCAAGTTTCAACCACTTTTTTCATTCTCAAAAATTCCCCTCTCTTCATCTATGTTCTATCATAAAATTCATTTTCGCTCACCTAGCACAAATTGTGGCCAATAGGTAAATCTTTTAGCAAGTGGATAACCGACAACAAGAAGCATTGAAGATGCGCCAACCGCTACACTATACCAATTAAGTTGCATTAAAATACCGAGAGAAGCAGTTAAAAGACCAGCCAATAAACCAACTGCTTGTTTTTCGGTTAAAGAACCACAGGCTAACGGTCGCATTTTTGTTCGTTCTACCTGAAAAAAAACACGGATTTAGATTTAGAAAATGAAGAATATCTTTGCAGAATTTGATACAGCTTGAATTAAAAATGCAATTAGAAAATTAGCATTTCAAGGGATTTTCTAGCATTCCAATATTTTCTGAAAGCATAAATTTATTCCGAGAAAAAACGAACCCTTCTATCAAAATCCTTATCCCACAAATCATTAATAACACATCCGGCACTTCGCATCAAAAAAGATCCGGCTCCAAAAAGCGACAACATATACAAAGAGGGTAATTGACCAGCTGGCGCTGCAAATGCGATGCTCCATGTGCACGGCCAATATAATAACCAGGTTCCTGGGAGAAAAATTAAATTAAATTTTTCAGACTTCATTTGTTTTTTTTAAATTTATTCTGAAAATAGTTTTTTGACGATTCATGTACAAAAAAAACTTCAATATTTCAATTTTAACTAATGAATTGAAAACTTTTCTCATTTTTTTTCAACTTTCAAAACTTAAAAAACAAACTCACCAATTGGTTTATCAACTCGCATAATTTGCAAATACGGTTTTACATGATCCGGAGTTTGTGCAACTAAACTACTCGCTGTTGGGATTACTGTACATTGTGTTGAACTGAAAATTTTAAATTTCAATTTTTTTCAGAAATGTTTTGAAATCTGATTTTAATTTTGAACAAAAAAATTTCAAAGTTCACGTTTAAAAATTCTAATTTGGGTTGAAGCATCTTTAAAAATATTTTCATCAAAAAAAACTGCATTCGTGAGACTTTGAAGAAATAATTTTTTCTATTGAAAAATCCCCTCCCCATAAATTTTAAAATTTTTTTCATAAAATCCAAACCTCGTTGAAATCGTTCTTTTTGCTATAGAATATCCTTTCAAAAATTGTCTCAAACTACACCGTATTATCATTTTCTCTGAAAAACTAAAAACCATATAAAAATCCTCCAAAAAATATCAAAAATCGATTGGACACAAAATAAATAAAGAAAAGATATTTAACAAAATAAACTTTATTAGGAACGAGAAAATCGAACGAATGAACAACAAAAACAACGAACAAGAGAAAGAGAAAAAAGAAGAGAAAACAAGAAAAAAGGAAAGATTTGAAAATATGCAAAGATTAATCGAAGAGCAGCTGCTTCTGCTGCTCTTTTAGAACTCCATGCTGTCTTTTTTGCGGGTTGAAACTTCGACTGTTGTAATAATGTGTCCATCTTCAGTTTCTTTTGATTCGAGTTCACGGCGTACTTCAGGTGAAATCAAGTAATGTCCATGGAACTGGAAAATAATGAGATGAATTTTGGATTTCAGAAAAATTTTTGTTAGAATTTTCAAGTCAGACATTACAATAAGAAACTTTTCTCTAATTACATTGTGTCAAAAAATCTAGAAGACCAACTTCCAATTTTGAATTCTTATTAATCTAAAGATCCCACAAGTTTTCTACTCATTTTTTGAGTTTAAAAACAGATTTCTTTGTTATAAAATGAAATTTTCAAGAACTAAAATGATTTGAGGTTTCAAAAATTACAGGAAACCAAACAGCAAAAACTCACTCGAATCAAATCATGAATAGCAGATTTCTGTTCAGCATTCAAATCATTCTTATATCTCTGACAAAGTGACAACAAGCATTGATGCCATAAAACTGGCATATCACGTTCATCGGTTTTCAGACGAATAAAATGATTAACAACTGCGTCGATTGCACGATATGGTAAAGCGTATTTTTTGTCGATGAGAGCTCGCAAGAATACTGAATTCGCTCCAGTATATTCCATTTCAGCGATCTATAAAAAATGTTTGATTATGTTAATTTTTTCTTAAAATTGAAAAATAACTCCAAAAATCTCACTTTCAACATAGCAGCAGCCGCATGAAACATCGGAACCGGAACTTTTGTAAGAACCGACGAAAAAATGACAGCTTCTCTCAATGTACAAGTTCCACTTTCAACCAATGGAAGAATCAATCCTTTGAAAAACGCGGCCGGTTTGTAAATTGCTTTACAAAGTGCTTGATACAAATGATAATTCAATTTCTTGAATTCGTCAATGTCATCCCGGAGACGTGGAAGAAGAACTAGACTATAAAATCTTTGGCACATTCTTGGATTCATATTTGATGCAAATAATCGAGTTGCTTGATACATTGCAGCAGCTGTCCATGATTCCGGTTTTGTTAGGCTAAAAATTAATTTTGGGGTTTTTCAATATTATGGAAAGATTTGGCTTGAAAAATTACTTTTGTCCAAACAGTTTTTGGTACAAATCCAGATTTAAACTTTTAAAAATGTCAGTCCTTCAAAATTCTCTAAACTTCATACGTCGCATACCCCTGTTTCAAATCCGCCAGTGCATACCCCTATTTTTGAAAATTTTCGACGAAAGGGATAACCCCCCCCCCTTTTTTTCATTTTTTCTTCATTTCCAGCTATAGAAATCTGAAAATTACAATATTATTGAGCTTAAGCTCAGAATTTGCATCAATGAGGGAAATAGTGAATTTTGAACTTGAGTTAGGGGTAGCAGGCCTTTATTAGACCCTTATCAACTATGCTCCACGATAAAATCCAAAGAATTAAGCCTGGTATCAAGATGGGACCATTATGCCATTTTTTACCCTGTGTTATCAAAGAACACAGGGGTAAAAAGTCACTAGGGGTATCTAATGAATACCAATGAATATTAGACTTGAGTTAGGGGTGATTTACCTTAATTAGGTTCTTATCAACTATTTCCAAGAAGGGAAAATGTATCAATTTCAAAAACATTAGTTTGACCCTAAATCAAACCACAAACTCTGAGAAAAAAATATGATCGTAATTGTAGATTACATTACTATTCTGTAGATCGCTGACTTTTAATGATATTAGAATATAGATCGCGGATTCGATAAAGTAAAAAACCTTACAGATTTGAAATCGAGAATTTTTAATTTTGAGAAATATGAAATTTTGTTCATCCAAGAGATTATTTTTAAAAAGATCATATCAAATCTAGCTAGTTAAACGAGACACTAAATAAATTAAATTGTGCAACCACATTGATCCATATTAATTTTGAATAACTCTACATTGTCGCTTAATCATAATTTTTGCAAATATTACAGTTACTAACTGTCAGTTGATATGTGAAAAATGGCATAATGGTCCCATCTTGATACTAGGCTTAATTCTTTGGATTTTATCGTGGAGCATAGTTGATAAGGGTCTAATAAAGGCATGCTACCCCTAACTCAAGTCTAATATTCATTGGTATTCATTAGATACCCCTAGTGACTTTTTACCCCTGTGTTCTTTGATAACACAGGGTAAAAAATGACATAGTGGTCCCATCTTGATACTAGGCTCATTTCTTTGGATTTTATCGTGGAGCATAGTTGATAAGGGTCTAATAAAGGCATGCTACCCCTAACTCAAGTCTAATATTCATTGGTATTCATTAGATACCCCTAGTGACTTTTTACCCCTGTGTTCTTTGATAACACAGGGTAAAAAATGACATAATGGTCCCATCTTGATACTAGGCTCATTTCTTTGGATTTTATCGTGGAGCATAGTTGATAAGGGTCTAATAAAGGCATGCTACCCCTAACTCAAGTCTAATATTCATTGGTATTCATTAGATACCCCTAGTGACTTTTTATCCCTGTGTTCTTTGATAACACAGGGTAAAAAATGACATAGTGGTCCCATCTTGATACCAGGCTTAATTCTTTGGATTTTATTGTGGAGCATAGTTGATAAGGGTCTAATAAAAGCATGCTACCGCTAATTCAATCAGATATTTATGTGGGAACTTTTTTGAGGCTTGAATTGGTATCCCTATGGCAGAATATATAGAGAAAATTATCATCAAAACTGAGAAAATTTCATAACATTTTTTATCTCAAGTGACAACCCCCTCCAAAATTTGGTGTCAGGGATAACCCCTCCACGGGTCGATTACCCCTGGCATGCGACGTATGCTAAACTTACAACAAAATTTGTTCCCAATTAATCATTTTTGGAATAATTTTGAAAGCCTTTGGAACTTTTCCACTTCGATATTTTGACATATATACACCAATTTGCTCGTACATTTCAACAACTTCTGGATCCATATCACGCATCTAAATAATTTGAAAAATAGTTTCATCAAATATGAACATTTGAACTCACATTGAATTCATTTGGATCAACACAACTCAACGCAATTTCCGCATCGGCTTGTTTCGATTCAATTTTGGCTTGAATAATATCATACAAAGTGCTCATTTGAGCCGCATCTTTTTTCAAAAATCGCGCCAAATCTGCCTCATCTTCTGGATCGATATTGACAATTTCGTCTTCGTATCCATTTGCATTCTCTTCCAAATCGTCTTCTTCATCATCGTCGTCACTTTTTGTTGATGTTGCGCCAAGTGAGAAATGACGTTGTCTGAATTTGATGAAATTTAAAAACAGAATTCAATAATTTCTTTGTTTTTTTTGTCTTTTTATCGGAAAATGTAAATTTCTGGTAAATTTTTAGCTTCAGAAAATCTACAAATTTGGCTTTCAAATGATTTTTTTCCAGAAATGAGAAAATTTAATTTTCCAGAAATTCCCGTTTCCACGTGACTCTTTCATTTCGCATTTTTTTTCATTTGAAATTGAAATTTTCATTTCTGATACCTTTTTTGAAATTGTTGATGTTCATCGTCTCCAGTTTCTTCCAAAGCTTCTTCTTGCAATTGTTTCCGAGCCTCTTTCAAAATTTTTGTTGAAATCGAATCAGGAATGAACTAAAATTAAAGAATCCAGATTTTTTTCAACTAAATTTGACTCACTTCGTCAGTTTGTGAAGAGTTTCGTTTTCTCGTTTGCTTTTCTCGCAATTCAGATCTCTCTTTTGCAACATTATCTTTTTCGAGTTGCTCTTCTAATCCCGTATTTGCGTTTAATTTATCTCCTCTTCCAGCCAACTTTCTTTTCACCATTTTGAAAAATCTTCAAAGTTATCTTATATTTTTTTTCACTTCGTTCTCTAAACAAAATCAATAATTCTGCGAAAGAAACGCTCGCTATTGAAAAACCAATATTTTTGTTTTGATAAACATTTTTATTTTTTCTTGGAAAACCGCCAGACAATTCAATCAATAAATTAATCTGGGACAAAAATGAGAGGTGGGAGAGGGGGAGAACAACAGAAAGAAAATATAAAGGGGAGAAAAATTTGAAAAAACTTCTGGTGGGAACTACTACATGTAAAAATAAATGTTTTCGCACTTCCTATTGGGGTTTGTGGTTTTCGAAACGAAATGAGGAAAGTGACAGAAAGAAGAAACCGAATTATCGTAAAAACGGAAGAAACAAAGGTTGAAAACACGAAAACAGTGGAAAAAACAAGGATAAATATGATTAAAATGGTTGAGTGTTGCTTATTAAACGAGATCGGCAATTTGAGCCGGCATAACATCGATACTAGTATTATAGTATGTCTCGATTTCCTTCAATTGGCGAGCATCGGCATCAGTGACGAAGTTAATGGCAACTCCTTTACGACCGAAACGTCCAGAACGACCGATACGATGGATGTAGTTTTCACGGTTTGTTGGGAGATCGTAGTTGATAACCAATGAAACTTGTTGGACATCAATACCACGAGCAAGGATATCAGTTGTGATCAAAACACGCGAAGATCCGGAACGGAATTCACGCATAATGGCGTCACGTTCAGCCTGGTCCATTTCTCCGTGAAGACATGAAACGGTGAAGTCTCTCTTGGTCATTTGTTCATTCAATTGGTCTACCTTCCTGCGGGTGTTACAGAAGATAACTGCTTGAGTGACATTGACGATGTTGTAAAGGTCACAAAGTGTTTCGAATTTCCATTCCTAAAACAGGATAATAAAATATTTGAATCAATGATAAATAGAAGAACTTACATCCTTTTGGACATCAATGTAGAATTGACGAATACCTTCAAGTGTAAGTTCGTCTTTCTTGACCAAAATCTTGATTGGGTTACGCATGAATTTTTGGGTAACTTCCAAAACTTCAGCTGGCATGGTAGCCGACAAAAGAACGACTTGGACGTCATTTGGCATTTGACGGAAAACCTCGTAGATTTGATCTTTGAATCCGCGGGAAAGCATTTCGTCAGCTTCGTCAAGAACGAACATCTTGATGTTGCTTGTGTCAAGAGCATTTCTGTTGATCATGTCATTGACACGTCCTGGTGTTCCGACGACGACGTGGATTCCAGCTTCCAATTTTCTTTGATCATCTCTAACACTGGTACCTCCAATACATGGCAAGATATTGACGTTCAAATATTCTCCCAAAGCACTCATTACTTTTTGAATCTAGAAAAAAAAGTATGAGCTAAATAGAAAAAAACTGATTACTAACTTGTTGAGCCAATTCTCTGGTTGGTGCCATGACGAGAGCTTGAACACGGGCATCACTATGATCGATTCTTTGAAGAATGGAGACCGAGAAAGTGGCAGTTTTACCAGTTCCGGATTGAGCTTGAGCGATGACATCGTCTCCTGTTGTGCATGGAACGATAGCTCTCTTTTGGATGGCTGATGGTTTTTCGAAACCAAAACCATAGATTCCTCGGAGGAGTTCCTCTTTCAATCCCATTTCATCGAAAGTTTCGACAACTTGTTCATAGTTACCCTAGAATGATAAATAAATAATAGATAACATTTTAATTATTCAAAATAAATAATAACTTACGGTGATCAAGCCCTCGGCATCGACAGTGGTTGCTCCGTTTACATCATTGGTAACATCGGTCATGACAAGTAGAAAGTAAAGTTTAAAATAAACTTTGGAAGTGTGATTTGAATCTGAAAATTAATAAAAATTGCGAAATTCAAGATAATCCTAAAATCAAAAATAGAAGAATTTTCAGACTATTTGGGCATACCACCAGAAGACCTAACAATAAAATGACGCTCATCTTTCTAATTGAGCACCAAAAAACACCAACAGGTGCACCAAACAAGGAAAACGCGCGAAAAAAGAGCCAAAAATTGACACAGCCCAAAACATCGAACAAAATGTTGGAGGGGAAAGGTCTCACCACGATTGCTGTTCGTTGGAGCGCGCTTGCTCTCTTGTCCTCTCATTTTTTCTTTTTTCTTTTTTTTACACCAGAACCGTTGGCGGATTTTTTTAAAAGTTCCCCTGCTGATTTCCTGTTTCATGATGTAATTTTTAGTGTTGAAAAAACACCGAGCAATTTTCTATGTGAAAAGTAATTTGTTAGGCTAAAATGATTATTTCCCTTGGGAACTTTATCATTGAAAACAATTGTAATCAATTAGTTTTTTTTTCGAAGACAAATATATGTTCTTATAGAAAAATCATGGTTACCATAAAGTTAAATTTCCTAAAATATCTCAAAATCAATATTTGACCAAGTTAAAAAATACGTTCCAATTGGTCAATTAATTCAGCTATATAGACTTCTTCATTATTTACATAATAATCTTGAGTGAACAAAAAGATGTAGCTTTCCTATTTATTCTCTTCAATCTATCCATTCATTTAGCAGCTGCATTTTGGGTATCTGTTTTCTTCTTCTTCTTCTTCCCAATTCATTCTCCTCCCGCGCACTTTTTTCCTCATTCCTCCCTCATTTTTCCTTTCATTTTTATTCATCCGAATAGATTTTCGCGCTTTGATACGTTAATTTTTATGTTATGTTATGTTGCATTTTACTCGCTCACAGTTTCCTGTTAGTGATTTCCATCAATCGATATGAATGAATGAATATTTACTCAAGCCGATGCATATCACATTTTCGCTGATTTATTGGTTTTTTGTGTGTTCGGCGAAAAAAATATGTGTTTTTTTTTCAGAAGAATATAAATGAGCTCTTATGCATCAAGCGGGAGAAGAAGACCTATTACAAGAACAGAGGCTGAAGAGCGAGCACTTGATAAAATATCGAGAGAAGTAAGTGTTTTTTAAAAAGGAGTGTCCCGCCTGGAAGCTAAATGCTTCTACTAGAAGCCTTCTAGTAAAATTCAAAAAAATTCATTCTCACAAAAAATGAGATAATTTAAAATAAGGAAAATAAAATAGAATAAAATAAAAGCACAAAAAACAATAAAAATCACATTCACATGAATAAACGATGCAATTAATTTCATATCAAACACTATTCAACAAATCTCATTCTTCTTTCAAATCCAAATGTCATTCTCCACCTTGAATTCACCATTTTCTTCAATATAAACTTGCATTATATAATAATTCGAATATTGCGCGATTCCAAGATATTTAGTGGCATCAATTCTTGATTGAATCATTCCGATTCCGTTTTGATCAACTCTCACATTTAATCCCGACAAATTCAAATTGCCAATTTCAGTTCTTCTTGACATGACTATCTTGAGTTTGCGAAAAGTCGCATGCAAATGTCCATTTAACCATTTTTCGATGAATTCGCGCAAATTATCTTTTGTGAGACCATTTGGCATCAGTGATACTTCGATCGCTTTTGATTGAAAACTGACCAATCTTTCCAATGATAATTTTGTGTTAGGGATTTTGAGAGCAATTTCGACTTTAGAAAGCGAAGCTTCGTCAATAAAATGATATTTAAAAATATCGAGTTGCGAAGTGCTTTTTCCCTCAATCTCAAAACGTTTCAAATTGGGTAGATTTTTCAATGAAATTTGTCTGACTATTTTTGAGCGCAGTCCATTATCCTGAAATTAATTTTTTCCACGTCTTGAATTTATGTAGGAAAAACTCACTACAAATATATGAATTTGTTTCAATCTTTTTCCAATTCGCGCCAAAAAATTAGCAAGAATTTCGATAACAGCCTCATGAATTGGTTGAAAATGAATCTTTCTTGAAGTCGTCGAAGTAGAATCTTTTCCGTATTCAATTCTTGTTTTAAATTTTCCGATTTCTTGGAATCGTATTTCGAAACAATATTGTATGGATAATGTGTACTTTCTTTTGGATGCCGTCAAAACTAAAGTATCAAAATATTTTTGCGAATTTCGGATTTCTGCATTTAGAAATCGACATGTCGCACCAATCCGCAAAAGTGTCGCCTGATCCATACAATTTAAAATATTTGGAAAAATTTCGATCGGCACATCGGATAGATTTTTTGGAGCCATTTTCGAAGGAAATTTGGAATTGGAAGAAAATTGAGAAATTTTGGAAAATGTTGAAATTACGTTGTTGGAAAAACGTGTCCCACGCAATTTAATAGATCAAGATCGAACATTTTTTTGGAATAGAAATCTAAGCATTTCCAGAATATTTAATTCGGGGTACTGTAGGTTCCCTTTTGAAAAAATTAGAATTCCACGATTCTTACCAATATTCAAATCAAATCAATATTTTTACAGGCTGAAGCTCGAATGAAATTAAAGCGAGATACTCGCGAACAAGCCAGACAAGGAAGATATGCACTTTTGGAGAAAAAAGTTGAAGAAGATGCAGAAGCCTATCGACATGATACAGCGGTTAGTTTTGATTTTTGAAATTTGGTTTGGCGTGCTCTGATTTGATATAATTGTGTGTTTTCCTTATTTTCTAAATCCTTATTTATTTAGTCGACTTCTAATGGTAATGGAGTGTGTGGTACGAATGAAGAATTGCATGTGAGTTGATTAAAACAGAAAGTTTGAATATTTCATACAAAATTTGGAGCATTTTTAGGATAAAGTGATCGAATTACAAGATCGTGTTCAACAAGTCATGTTTCTTTATTCACAATTAGACAATGAAAAATCGACACTTTTATATGAGGTTGATTTATTGAAAGATGAACTTGAAGAAAAGGATTCGTCGCTGAATTTAGTGAATCGAGAATGTCGAGATTTGACGAGTGAAGTGAAATCGCTGAGAAGGACAATTGAAGCGATGCATATAACACAACAACAATTGAAACATGAAATTTCTCAAAGGGATCAACTTATTGAGGTTTGTTTGATTTTTCAATGGAACATTTGTGTAGAAAATTTAATAAAAAAAATAAAAATCATAATCTTCAGCTGAAATAAAATCCAGATTTTACTCGAAGCTTGAAGTTTTTCAATTTTTCATTATAATTTCATAATTTTTCAGGAGCACGGACTTTGCCTGGTTGAAGAAGACACAGAAGACGACAATTCCGAATCGACCAATCAAACAGCTTCTGGAGAAATGTGAGTTTTTTGTTTAAAAAATACATTTTTTCAACTTTTGAAAAAATTTGGCTCCATCTATTCATAAGAGTCCCATTTTTAAAAAAAAATCAAGATCCCCATTTTCTCCCAATGTCTTCTTCTTTTTTCTACCAATCTTATTTTCTTTCTTTTTATTCTTACTCCTCACACAAAAGTTTCATTTCATTAAGCTTAATCAAATGTGTGAGTGAGTACGTCTCCCTTTTTTTTGAAGACGATGACGAATAGAAAAAATATATGCAGTCAGTCAGTCAGTCAACAATGAAAATGTAAAAATAGATGAAAATCATAATGAAAATGACAAAATTAGGTTGAAAATGAAAGAGTGGGTGGAATTTGTGATGATTTTTTCTCTAAATTTAATTTTATTTTCTGCCAAGTTTTTGATCCCTCTGAAAAAACCAAAAGTCGACAAACGACGCGTTTTAAAAGCGTTTAATTAACTTAATTATTTTCTTTAGGAGAGATTTCTTTTTGCAAGTTTTGTTTGTTTTTATCTCTCCCTCTTTCTTTTCTGCTTTTGCAAATCGAGAAAAAAAGAACTACGGTATTCAGAAATCACTTTGCAAGAAAATCTAAGAAGATAAAAGGAAAAAGCTCCTAGTCATTTCGGGTTTCTAGGCTCAGTCACTTCACAGGTCACAACTAGGTTCGACTTCTTGAGTCTCACTCCTGAAGTTGAGTTCTCCTTAAGTTAAAGTCCCCCATTTTCTTCGCGGCCCCAATCAGTATTTACCGAAAAAAACACTAATTAAAGAGAACCCGAAAAAAGCGGTGGGCGATCCATTAGTCAATCCCATGGGAACATTGATTGACGCAATAACAAAGTACTCCAAGTTTCTTTTTTTTTCAACAAAAAAAAGACGTTCGTCTAATTTTTGCACAAAACTCAATTAATTGTTTTAGTTAGCTACAACAAAACAAAAAAAACAAAGAGAAAAGTTCAAATTTTCAGAAGATCTGGTCCGTATTTGTTCAAACGAGAGACAATTCGACTTGTTGATCGAGTTGTTCCGGGTTCAGCGAATTTGGATGAGAAAATACAGAAATTGATTGATACAAATAAGAGAATGCGAAAAGATTATGAGGAATTGGAGCAGACAATTTATACACAAAGACATGCCAGAAATAATCGATCTTCTGATTCAACAAATGTTGTTAGTAATCAAACAGTCGATGATGTCAATAGTTAGTTTTTTATAGATTTTTTTTGGGAGGAGAGGGGGGGGGGGTTGAAAAAACAAAAATGAATTAGTAAATCATGACATACATAAAATGGGACCCAGAATCGGGGTGAGGAGCTTTATCGAAAATATTTAAAAAAATATATATGAAGGGTGTTGAACTTGGTCTAATTTCTGCTGATAATTTTATCGCTTAGAAATGTGAACAACGGCTATGGATGAGGACTGAATCGGACCATCTTCATAGTTCTGAAAAAATTCTGAAACGGATCTTAATTGAATATGGTTCTATTCATTTCTGAAAGTCTGATTCAGAAAAAAAATTGTGCTCAGTTTTGATCGGACCAGTATTTTTTTGTTTTTATTGATTCATTTTTACTTTTTCTGACGTTATTTTAAATCTAGTTATATCAATTCTGAAAACATGTTAGTGATGACGTGGTAACATTTAAAACCTGATTTTTTCCCAGAGTTATTTTCAACGGAAAAATTTGGTTGAAAACATTTTTTTTCTGAAATATCTTTGAGTTTTACCACGTCATAACTCATGTTTTGAAATTATGAATTTTGTTATAAAACAGTGGATTAACTATGTAATGTTAAAAAATCATTAGTTTACAAATACCCGTAACTTTTTCGGAATTCACAGATATCTACTTGAAAAAGTTTAGTGAGTTGATATTGTTGTGTTGAGAAGCTTCTCCTCCTTGTTTTCTTTCTGTTTTCTCCCCAATTTTTTCTCACCCCAAACTTCATTGTTTTCTAGAAGACGCTGTTAAACAATTAGCTGAAATGAAGCTGAAAATGCAAGATTTGGAAAGAGAAAACACAAATCAGCAAGGAAATGTGATACGAATGGAAGGACAAATGAAACGATATAAGGCGAATGCGGATTCGGCTGAAAAAGAACTTGATGAGCTGAAAACGCAGATGAGACAAACCAAGAAAGAGGTAATTTTTGTTATTTTAAAACAGGAGCGGCACATATGCACAATAGCGATTTGGCAGTTCAATGAACAACCCAAGATTTTATTATATAAAAATTCTGCGATTTAAAACTCGATCAAAAAATACTTGCAAAAATTATGATATTTTTGCAGCTTCGCGACAAGGAAAACGCATTAGATGAACAGAAAGAAACAAATAAACATTTGCAAAGTCGGCTTGAAAAAATGAGAATGCAAAGAACTGCTCGACCTGTATAAAATTTAATTTTTTAGTTAATTTTTAATTTTTTTTTCTTTTCTATAATTTAAATTATCCATATTTTTCTGCCTTTCTGGCTGGGTCAACTTTTTTCTTTTTCTATGTGCATAATTTTGACAATTTTCCGCTGTGCCTTTTCTCCTTTTTTCATTGCTCTAATGAGGGATTTCTACACTACACAACAAACAAATATGTTAGCAATTTTTGAAATATTTCTTTCTTCTTTTTAGTGAATGAAATAAAATATAATTTTTTATTGTTTTTTGTTGAGCGAGATAGACAATTCAAGTTCAAAATTCCAATTTTTGCAACGAAAATCGCGTTACTTCCTGCTTGGAGGTGGAGCCTTTTCGTTTTAATTATGTCATCTTTTTAGGTTTTCTTGCAAACTTTTTTGACCCCCGGAAAAAAATGAATTTTGGAATTGTCGAGGAAACGAAAAAGTCGATGAAAAACGAAACTAAATATGATTGATGAAAATTTTTCGGATCCAAAAAACATAAAAACACGAAAAGTTTTTGAGAGAGGAAAATTTTATTTTCTAAAGGCGCATACTATTTCAATGATTTGGGGTCTCACAGCGAAAATTTTTGATTACGGTAGATTTTGGCGAAGAATTTATAGAAATCTACTTGTTTCGAGCTAAACTTGACCTATAACCTTGTGGATTTTAAGAGCCAAATTTTATCTACAGTAACCACTTTTGATCATTTTTAGACGCGCGAATTTGAATATTAATATTTATTTTCACGTGGCCTACATTTCCAGAAAAAATATGATTTCATTTCTCATTTTTGCATTTTTCAAAAGCTCGGAGTCAAATTCAAAAAAATAACAATGCGCTTTTGTGGCAGATTGAATTTCAGTGTTTTGGTCAGTTTTTTGTTGGGGATATATATGTTATGTATACTTTTTTGTATTCTGTTTTGTTTTCTTGTTTTTCTTCTTCTTAATTCTCATCTTATCCCATCCCATCCCTTCGCCAAAGAAAAATTCAATTAAAATTTATTTGCACAAGTCACGACACAGATTTAGGCATATATTCACACATGAATATATTTCTCATTTTAAGAATTGGAAAAATCCTTTTTAATTACCATTGTTATGAAATATAAGTATTTCAATGAGAGAAAAAATTAGCCAAATCACTTATTTTTTTTCTTCGAAATGATGAATCGGTTTGTTGAATGAGGCACAAATGAAATGATGAGTTAGATATGGTTCGATGAATTTTTGAAGAGTTTTTTCACTTGATGACAATTTCTGCTTGCTCACGATCATCTCTCATCTCATTTCATTTCACTTGAAATTTTTCTGTTCGGTTCATCAGAAAAAAAGAGAACATGTAAAAAATATGGGTGGCATGGCATTATTCTTAAGAGCAAAGAAAAAATAATAGATATTTAAATGTCAGACTAATCCATGGTTAATCCTATTAATTAATCAGATTTTTGTTGAACTATTGAAACGAACACACATTCTAGAATAAGGTTTTGGAAGACGCAGATAAATATTTTCCGATTTCCTAGGCTGATAAAGTTCGAGCAATTTCCGCGTCTAAGTTAGAGCAAGTCTAGAGCAAAGACTTAGGCTGGCACCTGAGCTCAAAGGCAGACTAGCTTTTAGACTTTCGAAAAGCCTACGGCGCTCTTTGATCCAAAAGAGTTTCCCAGTCTCTCATGTTGACCTAATTCACTTTTGTCAGTCACCTAGCCATTTCAGAAACAAACCACAAATACATTATTATATAGAAGGAAAAAAAGGCGCGAAACCAAATTTATGATTCAATGAATACATTTATTTGAGTTGTGGTTTCCGGGATGGTAAATACGTATCCACACCAAATTATTTTATTTTTTTGCACTTATTATTCGGATTTCCGGTGTTATTTAAAATGAAATGTTTTTTTTGCCGGATCAAAGATGAATTAACATTTTTCAATGATCCTTGGTGTAAGAGAACTCATGGAACAGTTGGTAATTTTTCATTCTGGGATAACTTGACCTAAACTGAGCCTGATGGTGATAGAAAAATCTTTGCGCAAGATTGCCGAAAAAACTGACACCACGTGTGAGTCTTAGATAAAGCTCAGTCTGAGCAAAGCGTAGGCTTTGATCGATCTGCTCCACGGCATTCTGAGTATCAAATAAGAACTTCGAATCAAAAAACATAACAATTACCATGTCAACAGAATTTCCTTTCTTTCCTACAATATTCATCATTTTTTGCTGGTTCAAGAGCTCAACAAAAATTCATGTGTGGTCTCTGTTTTTTTTTGCTGGATGTCACAAAGACGTCACATTCTTCTTATTCTTTTTCTTTTCTCCTGGAGGCTATGCCGCCGCAGCTCGGATTATGAGGTTTGCTCTTTGCAAATGAGAACATGAATGCGATGTGAACAATCAAATAATGTTCGACGACTGAAAAAAGAGGACGGCGAAGAGAGCAAGAAATCAGGGCGGCCAACAAAAAGTTGCTGCAAATTTTATGAAAAGATGACGGAAAACTCAATGTTAGTCACAAAAATCATGGTCTGAAAACGTTTTTTTCAGTTCTGATTGGCGAAGGGGTGGTCTGATTGTGAGGGATTTTTTGTTTCAATAACGGCCTAGTTACTGTAGGTATACCGATCTGGCTTGGGCTTATAAGTTTCGACTTTGTCTTGAGCTTACTCATAAGGTTGCATGAGAGCCACCGGTATATTCCGCACACCAGGAGGTTGAGCAGAAACTTACCTGGGAGATTTTAGGCTCACCATCAGAAACACAGCCATGTTTCAAAGCTTCTAAGCTTTCTAGTAGCATCGCCTAGGCTCAAGTCCTGTCATCCTAAACGAAATACATGTTTGATACGAAACGAACCATGATCTTTTGACATTAAAAGAAAGCAATTTCCTGGAAGATTAGTTAGTGAACCAATTAATTAATCAACCCCGAATAGGTTTTCTTCAAAACCAAATACTTGTGTTTTGCTATATTTTTGTTATGTTTTTTTCTCGTTTTTGTTTCGAGTCCCAGTTGTTTCTATAACAAAATTATTGTTGAAAAAAAATAAAAAATGGAATTAGGTTTACAAGGTTTTTGTTGGATCCGCCCCGCCCACAGGCAAAATATGGACGTGTGAAAAACACTTTTTGGTTTTGGTGGTCACTGATTCATATAACATGTTTTTTTGGCACTTTCCTTGACTCTCAGAAATGTGTTTTCGAAAACAATTAATTATTCGGATTCGAATTCTAGTCACGAATCGAATCATGTTGTTGTACTTTCAGAAGTTCCTTATTTATGATGGGGAAGGGGAAATTTGCTGGAATTTGAGGCATTTGGAAAAATTAATTAATATTTTTGAGAAAAATTGTTTTCAAAAGTTCGTTAAAATGTTTTTTATGTGCTGGGCTCAATGACAATTTTCGAAAAAAAAAATAACAAGAAAAAGAAAACTCGTGTTGAATACATTTTTGATAAAATACATATTTTCGACTTGGAATTTTTTTCTAGTTGTTTTCTGAACCCTTGAAAATACCCGTACTAAATTTTTTAAAGTAAAAATTTCAAATCGAAAACTTAAAATTTTAACCAGAGTCCGCAAAAGTTTCCTGAACATATTTTTTCGAACGAAAAAAGTTTGAACAAGCCACCTTTCGGCCAGTAGACGTCCCTTTCTCTGGTCCGAACTGCCTAAACCGCAATTTATTTTCAATTTCTTCTAGTTTCAGTTTTCTGTAATCCTTCCAATAATTTTCCAGCCGTCTACATAATTCTAATTGTTTTGTTAATCAAACTTTCCAAACTCTTTTCTCATCATCATCAACATCAACATCTTTTTCCTCTCCCTCTTTCTTCATTAAGCTCGAAGGCGTGTCATTCATTTTTCTGAAATTCTCGATGGAGGCGGAGCCTATATTCTCCTCGCCGTCGCCGCCTCTTTAAACTCATTTTGGTTTTTGTGCGCGCTTCATTCGAGCCCGCTCAATCCACACCGATCTACAGGTCAATTTCAACAAATCATGAACTCATTCGTTTTCTCCTTGTTGCTCGTCGTCGTTGTTTTGTGTGCACTTTCAACAGCATCACCACTCATCTACAGACCACAGGTTTGTTTGGGGATTTAGGATAGGAGGACGAGAGTTATCCCAATTTGAAAGCATAACATTGAGCTTTAATAGGCGTAGCTCCGAAACACATTTGCTTAAACCTAGCCTAGATTTGCTGTCGCTGTCCGAAAAATACCAAAGATCTTGCGGATACTAGTAGGGCTATGTGTAAGAGAGAGCTTAGGGGAAAGTTTTGATAGATAACCACACGAGATTTTACGGACCTGTCCAAATCCGTTTATAATCCATGGTCTTGAGCAAACTCTGTTCTCGAGAATTGTTCATTCCGCTCTCGCATTTTTCCCAAAATCTTGATTTTTCCACGGACTTATTTGTTTTTTTCTCAAAAATTTATAACAGAATTTTAATTAAAAACAAAAAATTATCCATCTATATTTTTGCCGACCTTTATGCTTTCATGGTTTCTTGTCATTAAAAACTAGTCATCTATTTTTCGTGATGATTATAAATTGGCCTCATTTTTCCTTGCTCTCGCTTCTAACTTTTTGCCTCTCGAAAGTTCAAACGTGCGATAATAGACTAATAAATACGGATGGCTGCGCTTTCAAATTAACTTCGTATAGTCATATTTAATTAAAACAGAACTGAATTGACTTCAGTAGTTCCATTTTTTTAGTTCTAGATGAGTAAACTGTGACGTTTCAAGTTGTGGCCGAAAGGAAAAAATGCGGGGAGATTCAATTTTTAGTCAGTCATATCCGCTGGGAATTTGTGTTATTCTGATTCTAGAGAAAAATATTTTTACTTGTATAGTGGTTTTTGTTGCAGTTATACGATGATGTTCAATATGTTAAAAGAAGTAATGCTGAATTGATCAATGGATTAATTGGAATGGATCTCGGAAAATTGTCGGCTGTCGGAAAACGGTTTGTACTTTACTTCTTTTAAATTATATACTATTCAATCAGAAAACTTTTTTTGTCCTTTCGAATACTCACAAATTCTTGCTTCTTCTCCCTGTGCGAAGCTTCAGAACATTGAACTCTGATTCTTGTTGGGGTAACAAAAAGATTTTGACAGACGAAAATATTTCCCACCGGGATAAAAAACTATTTTCGATATAAAGCCTTCCGCCTTCTATTTTTGTTCTAATTAATTGTTTTTGATACAGATCAAACGCTGAATTGATCAACGGACTCTTGGGAATGAATCTCAACAAGTTGAGCAGCGCTGGACGACGATAATTCACGCATTCCACTCTTACCCCATCCCATCCCACCCCTCTTCTCACTTTTCTCTCTCTCTCGAATTTTCAATCAAAAAATGGTCTCATTTAGATGATGTGTTGTGTTTTCCGCCCCCTGTTCTTCTGTTCTTACAAAATTATTATTATCTTTTGAAATACGTGAATGTCGTCGAAGTTTATAAATATTTGAATTGTTTGTGGGAGTTTTGGAATTTCTGATATTAATCAATGATGGAAAATCTGCAAATTATTGGATCTCCTCGTTCGGATCCTTGATCTCTTTAGTAAATTCGTAATTTCTAGAAGTTTTCAGTCATGAGTTAGGACGTTGCAGTATTGTCAAATATCGAGAAATTAGATCAAGAGTTGTTCTTAATTTCTCCAAAAATTTGCCACATCTTAGTTCACTCTAGAAAAATCAAAAGATGAATTTCATCAAATTCAGTTTGTTAGAATTGAAGGTAGTTTTTGAATCAATTAAGTTCTACTGAAACATCGTTATAGCGTAGAACATTTTTGAAGTTTGCAAAAAGGTTACACTCATCTCTTTAAGTTGATGACAAATTTTTGAGAATGAGTTATGACGTGTCAGGATTTGCAGAGCTCGAAAAATTATCCCAAAGTGGCTTCTTTAAGAAAAGTTAGTTACTAACGCTGAAAACATGTGATTTTATAATGAATTTGTGACATTTTCAAAAATTGTATAAAAAATTAAGATCCAAATTTCCCGACAAATTTTCATCCATAAATTGTACAATTTCTTTTCTGCAACAATAATTGTTATTCAAATTGTTGAGAACCTTATATAAATACAAAAATATTGTTTTTCTCCCAAAAAATATTCATTCAATGTTATACAATTTTACATATCTATTAGCATTTTTGGTTTGCTATAGTCATGCTGACAGTATGCTATCAACATGTCAAGTTGAAGATGTTAGTTTTCTCTTACCTTGATTACTCAAGTTAATTTTGAATTTAGATACTTTTCGCGGTTCCTCAATACCAATGTCCAACTAATTACACACTTTTTAACCGATATAATGGTGCTTATTGTATTCAAGTTTTTTACAATACTACTGTGAATTATACTTCTGCTTTGTCTCAATGTATTTCAATTAATGCAACTCTATCAAGTATCGAGAATTACAACGAAGCATACTTTATTTTATCACAATCTCAAACCTTGTCAAGAAATGTGAGCGGAGGTGTTTGGATTGGTGGATTACGAAGATCAGTTTGTTATGGAAGCGATTATTTGAAAAACCAAGCTTGTCAACCAGTAAAAACATTTTCATTTTATTGGACTGATGGATTTGTTGAAGGAACTACTGGTTTCGGATATTGGATGGATGGTCAACCAGATAATTCTGCAAGCGTAGAAAATTGTCTCGCTTTACAATCGACCGCAGCTTCATGGTCAACTAATTCAACATCACTTCTTTTGGATTATGAGTGTTCAAGAACTAGAGCAATGCTTGGATATGCGTGTGGACAACCAGCAACACTTGTTGAAGATAATGGAGATGATGATGATTATGACGAAGAAGAAGACGATGTTTAATTGTATTTTTGTGAATGAAATTATTTATGTTTTGACTGTTTGGAAGTTTTGGAAAGTATGATCCAAGCATGACTTTCAAAAAAAATGATAGAGATACTGTTGTGTATAGAAATGATTATGATATACACGTGAACGTGCAACGTCATTTGGGTTATCTATTTGTGCCATCTATTATGCCTGTGTATAAAAGAAGACCGACTAGAGTATAATCCGGAGGAAGTTCTGGGAAGTTCTTGGAGGTATAGAACTGGAACTAATTTCTTATTCTTTCTTTCATAATAAAGACTTTACTGTCTAGTCTTGTCTACAGTAAGAACTGCATCTTGTCATACAACACATAAGAGATCAGAGTATCTCAAATACATTACATTGGCTTAGGAACTTTACAGTGGCGATCAGGATGACGAAGTCGAAAACACAAAGTATAGGATCTTTACAGCGATCCAGATCGACAACAACTATGAAAATCGACGATGGAAATACATTGGTAAAACACATTCCGGAAAACACAATTCTTCGCGAATTATGGAGATGTGTGGAGCAGTTGAAGAAGAAAAATATGAATAATCATCTAAATCTGCCTCTGTATCTAAAAAATATGTTCTCACACAAAAATTGTTTGTGGGTTGAAGCAACTCGAACAAACAATGCTGGAGATTTCACCAAATATACACAATACAATACAAAATATCTCCAGGCATTGAAAAAATACAACAGAAACTTAGAGAATAAACTTATTAACACACTTGGAACAAGGAACTTCTACAAAAAGGTGAATCTCCGGTTCAAAACAAACATCAAAAATATCCAATTACAAGATAACCAGACAAACACCATAATAACAAACAAGGAAACAATATCTGAAAGATTAGCAGATCATTTTGCTGCAAATTTTGCTAATGGATCCCCTCATGATACTTTCGAAAAATTTCCGAACACTTCCGATGAAGCCGGATCTTTTCCTTGGGTTTTTGTTCAGGAAGTTTTGAAGGAATTTTCAAAAACCAAAAATAATGTTACTCTGACACCAGATAACATCCCATTTTCTTTTCTTAAACTGTTTCCGGATTGGATTTGTACCCCATTGGCACATATATTCAATGTGTCAATGATGCATTCCAACATCCCGGACAAATGGAGAATCTCAATTATTACTCCTATCCCCAAAATTCCTGACTCAAAAACTCCGGGAGATTTTCGACCAATTTCAATCACCAGTCAAATCTGTAGAATATATGAGAGAATTCTCAAACGCAAGATAGTACAACATCTGGAGAAAATTAATTATTTTACTCCATTTCAGCACGGTTTTGTAGTTGGAAAATCAACCACTACTCAACTACTTGAGTGTGTCAATTTATGGACCGACTCGCTCGACAAAAATATCCAAACCGATGTTATCTACTTCGACTTTAGTAAGGCGTTTGATATGGTGAATTACTCTATACTATTCACCAAACTCTCTATGTTAGGTTTGAATTCTTACCTATTAAATTGGATACAACAATATTTGACTGGTAGAAGTTTTGTTGTAAAAATAAAGGACGTATTTTCAAATCCCCGTCCAATTTTTTCTGGCGTTCCGCAAGGAGGAGTACTATCTCCCCTTCTTTTTGCAATTTTCGCAAACGATCTCCCAAATTTCGTTTCAAATCCGGGAGTTTCGGTTGCACAATTCGCGGACGACGTGAAAATATTCTCAAAAGTAAGAAGTCGGAATGACTCGGAAATTCTCCAAAATTCAATCAATAAAGTTCATGAGTGGGCTACCATTAACAAACTAATTCTCAACAGTAATAAAACAAAAGTTATCTCGATACATCCAAAACCTTCTGAATTCTCCTATCACATAAATCAATCGGACATCTCTAGAACCTCTCTGATTCGCGATCTCGGTTTTCATATCTCACAAAATCTTGATTTCTCTGAACATTGGGAAATCTTCACCAAAAAAGCCAATTCTCTTCTCTATCTTTTATTCAAAACATTTTCCACCAAAAATCCTAAGCTCTATTTGTCTCTTTATAAAACTCATATTAGATCTGTTCTCGAATATGGTTGCATCGTCACATCTCCTCCAGACAAATCTACTTCAGATTTGATTGAGAGGGTTCAGCGCAACTTTACGAGAAAATTAGTTGGTAGAATTTCTGGGAGAATGATCAGTATTACTGACCCTAACTATTTATCATATGAGGAAAGGCTAGATATGTTTGAATTGGAGAAGTTGAGTGACAGGAGGAAGAAATGTGATCTAAAATTCCTTGAGGACATCCTTTCTGGTAAATCCAAAATTAATCTCAAATCCTTATTTCAAATCCAGAAATCTACAACGCGATCCCGTATTAATTTTTCTTACAAAATTCCAAAAAGAAAATCCGTGGTAACTTTTTCTCAGTGCGAGTGATTCCTGAATTTTTGAAAAACATCAAATCCTACTCGGATGATTTCCTAGATGTAATTATTAGAAATGCTTGCGATTGATCTGACATTGGTGTACACATTACAAATCAAACTAAAACTTACGGTTATGTCTATGAGTCTCATTTATAATTACCAGAAGGGCTCCGCCGGCTAACGCCGGCTCCTCCTTCTGGATTGTCCCGGCTTCGCGCGTAGTTTTCTTTAGGTGTAAACAGAAACATGTTTCGTCTTAAAATACGACAGAGTTGTAATTTTTGAAAAGTTGGAAAAGATTCTTTCAACAAAAACCGAAATTTTGATTTTCGTTGAATTCTTTCTCCGCTAGGTATGATTTTTAAAATTTCTGAAGAAAATTGACAAAAATGGTTTAAAAAAATGTGCGAAAAAATTTCTTGATTTTATAAAGAGGTTAATCCAAATTTTCTACCTCTCAAAAACTAAAGCACAACATTTGGCGAAACTGTTCCGAAAATCTAAAATCTATATCCAAAAAATCTATATCCTGAGAGAAAAGAAATGCTGCCTTATTTTCTGAGTATAAGCTTCTATGTTCCATCTGAAATTTTCAGAGCCGTGGAAGATAAAACCAAAGTACAGTAAACTCCGCCGCCCTCTGATTATTTTCATTGATTCATTCGGGCCAATTTTTTTGAAAAAACTCGGCCCGATTTTTTTGAATAAACTCGGCCCGATTTTTTTGAAAAAACTCGGGCCGATTTTTTGAATAAACTCGGCCCGATTTTTTTTTGAAAAAACTCGGGCCGATTTTTTTGAATAAACTCGGCCCGATTTTTTTTTGAAAAAACTCGAGCCGATTTTTTTTGAGTAAACTCGGCCCGATTTTTTTTTGAAAAAACTCGAGCCGATTTTTTTGAATAAACTCGGGCCGATTTTTTTTTGAAAAAACTCGAGCCGATTTTTTTTTTTGAATAAACTCGGCCCGATATTTTTTTGAAAAAACTCGGGCCGATTTTTTTTTGAATAAACTCGGCCCGATTTTTTTTTGAAAAAACTCGAGCCGATTTTTTGAGTAAACTCGGCCCGATTTTTTTGAAAAAACTCGGGCCGATTTTTTTTAATAAACTCGGCCCGATTTTTTTTTGAAAAAACTCGGGCCGATTTTTTTGAATAAACTCGGCCCGATATTTTTTTGAAAAAACTCGGGCCGATTTTTTTTTGAATAAACTCGGCCCGATTTTTTTTTGAAAAAACTCGGGCCGATTTTTTGAATAAACTCGGCCCGATTTTTTTTTGAAAAAACTCGGGCCGATTTTTTGAATAAACTCGGCCCGATTTTTTTTTGAAAAAACTCGGGCCGATTTTTTTTTGAATAAACTCGGCCCGATTTTTTTTTGAAAAAACTCGAGCCGATTTTTTTTTGAGTAAACTCGGCCCGATTTTTTTTTTGAAAAAACTCGGGCCGATTTTTTTTTCGGTTTTCTTCCAAGGCTCACAAAATTTTGGATTGATAATAATTGTTTGGGCTTAACTATATTGGGATTCCCAAACACATCAAAACTCACTATCAAACATTCACATTAAAGTATTTGTTTTTCTTCTTGTAAAAGAAATTATCCAATATCTGAAAGTTCGAACAAATTATAAATTTTTCCACAGTAATCTAACTCACTTTTTTTCTATTTATTTTTCAAACCGATTAGGAGTAGAGTAATAGCGAGAAATGATTAAAAATGTCCGGCTATGACTGAGCAATAAAAAGATCAGATAAGAGACGTGACCTAGCCATTTTTTCTGATTAAAAACGTGCTCATTCTTTTTAGCATGAAAAAAGTTTTGATTTTTCACGTGAAAACTCGCGCATTTTATGAAAAATCGAATATTAGCGCCTCGATGGGAAAGAATTTGGGATCGAATGGTGGAGGTCCCATCAAAAATGGTCTTCTGGAAATTGAGAAAAGTCGAGCGACACATTTTAAAATCGAAAAATACATTGGAGTTTTCAAACTTTTGATTCTCCGCGCACCCACATACATTTTAAGAAAGAATGAATAGGTAGCGCATCGAGCTGCCAACATTTAGAAACTTTTTCTTTTTTTGATCATCAATTTTTATGCACACAGTTTTGAGAACGGGACCCGGACACACTATTGCCAAAAAAATTTTCCCAATTAGTATATAGTAGATGTTTAATACATAAAAACCATAAAAACTATAAATTTCGTGCTATCTCCACTGATTCTGGTCTCCTCACCTCCGATTAGTCTTTTTAATTTAGCTTGTGTCATCCTCCCCCCCCCCCCAAAATAATTTAATTCAATTCGATTTTGTTCTATTTTTTATTTTACTTTGTGTTCGATTTCATTATATATTGTGTTTTATCTTACTTACTGCGTGATTTTTTCTCTAACGGTGTATTTTCCGCTCATCGTAAATAAATAAATAAATAAATAAATAAATGAATCTTCGACAACAGCTGGAGAGACGAACTAGCAACTCGTCAATTTCGTCGATGGAAAGGGAAAGTGGAGAGATATCATACAATAGTTCTGCTGGAATGATATCTGTAAGTATACAAGAAGTTGTGCAGTTGAAGAAGAATACAGAAAACACTAAGTCTTCCAGTCAGAAGAAGAAAGACACACCAAAAACAAAATGCACCAAGAATAGTTGGAAGGAAAACTCAAGGCAGTTTGTGGGTCCACTATACAGGCCAAAGAGAATCAAGAGCACACATTGTTGGAACGATATGAAAAATATCGGGAGTGCCTAGGATTCGTTGGTAATCGTCATTCGGAGGAGCGAATATTGGATTCGTGTTGGACCGTGGCGAGGGGTACTCAGAGTGAGGACCGAGTGGTGACATGTTTGGTGGATGATGGCGAAAGTGCCAAACGTTGTGGTGGCGGAGAAGTAGCTATGGATATTGGAGTCAAATCGGTTGATGTTCCAATGGGGCTGCCGTGTGAGATCAAGATATGGAATCTTGATATGGCCAAACAACGTCGAGAGGAGCAGGAACATCGGAATAGTACGATGGCTACCTCGAATATGAAAATGGATGAAAGAGTCCATAGTATATACAATAGATACACCAAGATGGGTGAAATATCTCGAGGTATATACAACAAGGCGATGGTTCGTAGCAACGATTGGTTTATCGTGCGAATGTTGAAACATCGAGTGTTATTCGTTATACGGACATCAGTTTGGTCAAAACTTGTCGTATTATCGAAGTTATGGAGTTGGTGGAAAACAACCGAAGTCAATCGTTCATACTTCTTGAAATACTGGGAGAAGGTTGCAATATTTGGAACTGCGGTTTCTTTCGTGGACAAAATACATCAAGTGATATTATTATCTGGTTTGATCGTAGTATTGGTTCGCAAATGCAGCTTCTATGATTGTATTGGGAAGAGGAGAAATGGCGATGGCTTGAAACACTGTGGGCGAGAAAAATGTATGTCAACGGATCCAAAGAATATGAGTTATGATTTGGATTGGAAATACAACATTGAGATTACTGTTTGTTGGATGGATGCTAGTCATTGGTATGAATACAATTCATACAATGAAACAATATACTATTCGTTTGAGAACGATGGAGGAGTGGTCTACGTGAGCGTGACACTGGAAATAGCATATCTATCTAGAGCATCGAAGGATGACGTGGAAAACATCAGTAGAGAAGAAGACTCGCATCAACAATATATCGTGGATGGAAAAGACGATATTTGGTTGTGTCGAACTAACTTGGATTGCTGCAAGCAAGTCGAATGTGTGGCGGATCTCATTCATGAGTTGAAATGGGAAGACAACATTATGGTAAAAGTGTGTTGGATCGGTGCCAAATCAAAAGAGCCTGGAGTTCCAGAGCATCTCGTAGCAGACAACGAAACACAATTGGTATCTGATCAAATCAAATACACGTGTGAAGAGTTTGGCATTAAACACACTTATACATCAGCTGACAATTCTCAACGTAATGGAGAAGCAAAAATATTTGTCAATAATTTGAAACAAGGAGTGAACAAGCTGAATGGAGATGGAAACACAACTGATACAAGGCGAAATCAGCTTATCTCGTGTTCAATTCTTGATACATCATTGGATGGTGTGACACCTGCTGCTGCTGACAAGTATATTGGTTATTGTTGGAGCAAAATATCCTCATTGATTCCGAAAGGGGAAGAGGAAGGTGTGAATGCAGACAAATACAAGATACAAGCTGATGAAAGTGCGACTATCAGACACTATGCAATTATTGTGAAGTGGCACGTCGAAATATACAAAAACAACAAATGGTTTTGGCGAGCTAGAATCAGGATGTTGAAGATCAGGATCTGTAAGTGGATCTTACAGTCGAATATCTTGTCAATAGGATTCGGGATTATTGATCGTGGATCAATTTGGTTGATGGCTATTGTTTATCATTGCCGGATGCATGAAACATCTGTGACTCGTGATCTGGACGAAGAGACAACAAATATCTCGTCAATTGTATACGGGGAAGGTGTTGTGTATAGAAATGATTATGATATACACGTGAACGTGCAACGTCATTTGGGTTATCTATTTGTGCCATCTATTATGCCTGTGTATAAAAGAAGACCGACTAGAGTATAATCCGGAGGAAGTTCTGGGAAGTTCTTGGAGGTATAGAACTGGAACTAATTTCTTATTCTTTCTTTCATAATAAAGACTTTACTGTCTAGTCTTGTCTACAGTAAGAACTGCATCTTGTCATACAACACATAAGAGATCAGAGTATCTCAAATACATTACATTGGCTTAGGAACTTTACAGATACACTAGGAATCAGGTATCCTATATCTGACGCAGGAATCCTTGAAAAACCTAAATTTTTTCCCGGGGAATTTTCACTTCCGCTGAACAACCCTTATTTGTTTGTTTGGTGGAGATTGGCTATGCCTATTTAACGAACTTCATGTTTTTTTTAAATTAAAAAGGCTCACCGGCGAATTGGAAGTTTTTCAAACTTTTTGAAAGTTCGTTGAACAATGGTGAATGTTTCCCCAGACAACATCGAAGTTCTGCAAGCGAAACAAAAGTTTGTTGAGAAAGTTTGTTAGCGGAGGCGCGCTTTATGAAACTTCATTGGATACGGTCACAAAATTGTGAATTTGCCAAAGGTAAAATTAGAGGGCCTGTTTTGTATAGTACCCCTAGGAGTTGAAGCCTGCTTCTAAACTTTATTTGTATCTAAAAAATTGGAAAAATCAGAAACATATCATCGGATAATTTGTTTTATCAATAATTAAAATCAATAAATACTTGGAAGTTTTCCACAAACATATCCATTCACATCGAAAAAGGTGTTATCAATCATAAGTGGTTGATTGCATCTGAAAACAATGTAAAACTTATAGCCTATATGCCTTCTCTCTTACATAAGATCAGTCAATTGCCCATTATAAAACTCATCAGGCGAATAATTCACCTGTGTTCGATTAGTCGCATACATCGCAACACAATCCTCATATAAAGGTTGATATGGATGCCAAGTGAAACCATCAATCCCATGAGTTGATCCATCAGTCCAATAATAAGCATAAGTTGTTTGAGGAGTGCATAGGGTCACGTTGAGTGCATTGAAACATTGTGGACGACGGCGAGCACCAACCCAGACACCGCCGGAGATAATTCCAGATACATTCGAGAATTGGTCTACAAAATATTTTTTTTTGTTATGGGGTGGGGGCTTGATTCTACTTCCTTCTTCAGTGCTAAAAAGTAGAACCCACTTCCAACGAAATTTTGTTCATTCACATTTTGTATTCCTGACAATGTAGCATTCAAATTTCTGCATTTTCCAAGAGCCCAAGATCGTGTTCCACTTCCAGAAAATGTTTTCATACACCATCTTCCATACAATCTCTGAAATCCCTGCCAACCATCTGGACAACCTCGACTAACATTCTTTAAAAAATGTTATTTTTGGAAAAAAAACTTATCTAAAAACTTCTTACACATTGACTGTTCGATGCTGGAATTTTGAATTTTCATAGATTTTAAAAATGCAGAACTACTTTTTAAAAAAACTAACCACATGTTGAATCAGACGAGCAAAGTTGGATAGAGATTCCGAAAAATGCGGAAAATAATATGGATACGGTAATAAGGAGAAATTGCATTTTTGTTTGCAAAAATGGAAATTGTGGAATTTATATAGTTTTTCTTCATTCATATGATAATGTATGTTATATCAAAAAAATGTTGGTGAAAGCAAGTAGCCTTTTGAATAAATTTATCATGAATATTTAAAAAATACATTCGAAAAATTTACTTGTCGCATGCTCCTTTAATTTTGAAATGATTAAATAATTCAATTTTGAGACACGTGAACTAATCAACTCATTTGAAATTTTTAAATAAAAATTTCATTTCGATTTGTTTAGCTGGTTAATGTAGGTGTGAGTTTCACAAAATTTCTGAGAATCTGAAACTTCTTGATCTGCAATTATTTTGGTTTTGATGAAAACTTAAAATTTTCTGTGAACTTTTAAAAGTTTCATTGCGATTCTGATTAAAAATTTTTTATGCTGATAACAATAGCAAAAGGTTACGGAGGTTTCCCCGCTTTTTTTAATTAGCCGCTAGTGCACACAAAACGCGCAAATGTCAAATCACTGGCGCGTTTGAATTATTGGCGTATTTGTGCTTCCTTGACATTTATTTTTTATTACAAGTTTTTGACGATAATTTTGTAGTTCTTGAGAAAAAACTGTACATAGAAAAACATTTTGGGGCTAATTCACGATTTATGCGAAAATAAGAGTATAGACATATTTAATAGGAATGTTTGGCAATGAAAAGTGATTCGGCAGCAGCTCCAGCTGAATCTTCACCCTCGTATTTTCCAAGCGACGCATCTCCATTAGCCTTTGATCTGTGCAACAAGGTTTTTTGAGCAGCTGCAATGTTTTCGTCTTTTCCACCCCAGGCTTTCAAGACGGATGCTTGAAGAGCACGACCGTATGAGAAGGTGAGCTTCCATGGTTTACCAAGGGCAACCTGGAATTATTTGTTTATTATTAGTTCACGTTGATCAATTCTAGTTTGTGTTTACCTGGTTGATAGCATTCAAGTTAGCAGTAGCATCCAATTCGGATTGTCCACCCGACAAGAAAGTGATTCCTGGAACAGCAGCTGGAACTCCACGTCTCAAAGCAGTAACTGTGGCAAGACCGATCTCTTCGTGTGTTGATTTTGTTGGGCTTGATTGTCCTGGTGTAACCATGTTTGGTTTTAAAAGAGTTCCTTCGAGATAAACATGATGATCAGCAAGGGCTTTGTAGACGAAAGCGAGAACTTGCTCGGTGACCTGGAATATTATGATGATTGGGAATGGATAGAGTGTTAAAGTTATTCAAATACAATCATACCTTTTGAGCTCTGGCCAAATCATGTTCTCCGTCGCACAAAACTTCTGGTTCAACAATTGGGACAAGTCCATTAGCTTGACAGATAGTCGCATATCTAGCCAAAACATTAGCATTTTCCAACATTCCCAAATGAGATGGAGTGTGTTTTCCGATGTTCAAAACACATCGCCATTTAGCGAAACCGCATCCTCCTTTTTTGAAAGCGGCTGCTCTTTGTGCCAAATTATCCAATCCTTGTGTAGTTCCCTCACCAATTGTTCCGGTCAATGGAACAACTCCCAAATCCAATTTGATTCCTGGCACGATTCCTTGTTTGATCAACAAATCGGTGAATTTCTCGCCTTTATCGGTTGATTGATGGAATGTTTCTTCGTAGAGAATGACTCCGGAGATGTGTTGGTTGAGATTTGGAGTGGTGAACAATAATTGACGGTATTTTTGACGGTTTGTTTCGTTGTTTTCCAAATTGATGGCGTCCAAACGTTTTCCAATTGTTCCTTTAATTAATTAATTGATTAAATTCAAGCTAAGCTCAGCTGTGCATCATTGAGACTGTTTTTCTGAATAATCCTAGTAAATCTAGTTTTCTGTTCAAATAGTCCTAATAATTAGGGTTTCCAAAGAATACCTCAAATCAAAATCAATTATCTAAGATCACAATTCGATCGAACTTTTGTTATTCTTTTTTTCAAATTTTCTGTTGTTTTGTTTTCAACAACCTTGATAACAATCTTTCTTTTTTATCGTTCTTTTATATTTTTGTGTAAAAAGTGATAGGATGATTCTCGAAACAAAAACTACTGATAATAATCATGCACGTGATATTTGCAACTTTGAACTGATTTAGAATTGGAACTTTGAATTGAATATGAATTGTTGTTTAATAAAAATCAGTCGACCTTGATCTTGAAATGATCTTTTGAACTTACCGGTTGACTCGTCAGCGGCCAAAATACCCTTTCCATCAGCAACGATTTTCAAGGCAATTTGATGTAACTCATCTTTTTGAGCCTGAAAAATCATTTATTTATTTTTTTTTGGAGAACACATTTTAAAAGCGAGCTCTGACAATTTTTTTCAGTTTCTGGAAAACTTTTTTTGTAAAACAAAAATTATTTTTCTTCAGAAATAATTTATGAAATTAACCACGGAAAAATCTGCCTTTATTGAATAAACAAAAAAATGTGAGTTGCGATAACTTACTTGAGTGAGAGAGTCTTTGTACGATCCACCGACCTCAGTCATTTTATTTTTTCAAAATGATCGAAAGAGAAGGGCAGCCAAAAATAAAATATAGAAAAGAGACGCAGACATATTTGGGCGGTCGAAACATTCATTGTAAACATATCGATTTGACAGACAGAGACTACAATTTTTCAAAAAAATAAAATTAAAAAAATTCGTTTTGTGTTAATCTTCATCTATAAAAAATAAAAACAAAATGTCTGATTTATCCGGAAGTTGTTGTACAGCAAACATATTTTTGTCCAGTTGTTGAATATTGACAAACTGAATTTGTTGGACAAGCAGAAACCAAACAATTGATTGCATTTCCAGATGAATCTAATTGAACTGTTTGACCAGATGAACATAGATTCGAAGTTGAAGATGAAGTGCATTGCCCATTTATATTCGAACTTCCGTTTGGACATTGACAGAAGGAATTGAGACATTGAGAATTATTGAGACATTGTTGTGTGATACTGCATTGTGAGCCAATTGAGACTGTATTCCAGCATTGATTATTATAATATACTTGATTCGAACTGCAAGATGAACTAGTTCCACTACAGTATCCATTATTGTTGGAAGAGCCTGATGGACATTGACAATAATTGTTAAGGCATTGCGAGTTATTCAAACATTGTTGGGTTATTGAACAGTATGATCCAATAGATACCGTATTATAACATTGGTTATTGTAGTATACTTGATTTGAAGAGCACGAGGAACTTGTACCACTACAGTATCCGTTTGTATAAGTTGAACCACTCGCGCATTGACAAACTGAATTTAGACATTGTGCATTATTCAAACATTGTTGTGAAATACTGCATTGAGAACCGTACGAAACAGTATTCCAACATTGATTATTGTAATATACTTGATTTGAGTTACACGTTGAACTAGATCCACTACAGTATCCATTTATATTATTTGATCCAGATGGACATTGACAATAATTATTTATACATTGAGAATTGCTCAAGCATTGTTGAGAAATAGAACAATACGATCCAAGAGATACCGTATTCCAGCATTGGTTATTGTAAAGTACTTGATTTGAATTACAAGATGAACTACTTCCACTACAATAACCATTTGTATAAGTTGAACCACTTGCACATTGACAAACTGAATTGATACATTGTGCATTATTCAAACATTGTTGTGTGATACTACATTGTGAACCATACGAAACAGTATTCCAACATTGATTATTGTAATACACTTGATTTGAGTTACACGAAGTGCTTGTTCCACTACAGTATCCATTATTGTTTGAAGATCCTGAAGGGCATTGACAGTAATTATTGATGCATTGTGAGTTGCTCAAACATTGTTGAGTAATAGAACAATATGATCCAATTGATACAGTATTATAACATTGATTGTTATAGTAGACTTGATTCGAATTACAATTATTGTTATTTGTATTAGAAGATGTACACATATTATTTGATAGCGTTGTTCCAGTTGGACATTGACAGATATTATTAGTACATTGTGAATTATAAAGGCATTGTTGTGATCCACTACATTGACTTCCGATTGAAACTGTATTCACACATTGATTATTCAAACAAACTTGTCCATTCGAACAAGTAAAACTACAATATGAAGCAACACAATAATAATTAGTGCAATAGGAATTTGTTGGACATTGTTTTGAAAATGTGCAAGATGCTCCGTTTTGAACTGAATTATAGCATTGACCATTTACAGCAACTTGATTTTGAGAACAACTTGTCGTTGAAATACAATATCCGTACATTGAAGTATAACCAGTTGAACAAGTGCAAGTTGAAGATGAACAGATTGCTCCACCAACACATTGACTTGAACCAATACAAGATTCTCCAACAATAGAATAAAGTACACATTGATTATTGATTAGAGTTTGGGTGTTTGAACAAGACGTTGATGAGGAATAAGGAACACAGTATCCATAAACAAGTTGACTGCAAAAATAAAATTGATAGATGTTCTAAAGGTATGTGAACTTACTAATTAGAAGAGCAGGTACAAATACTGTTAGTGCAAATTGAATTATCAATACATTGCGATGAAGTGACACAACTTTGACCGGGTGATGCAAGTGAAATACATTGAGAGTTGTAAGAAACTGTGCCAATTTGACAATTGATTCCATTACTAATAACACATTGATTATTCACATTCACATATCCATTCAAACATTGACAAATTGAATTGGAACACGTTGAACCTATAATTATTTTTGGTCAGATCAGGATTATAAAAATTGGAGACCTCCGAGGCATTGTTCACTTCGTTGACAATTCGAACCAATATTAACGGAATTGTAGCATTGTCCGTTTACATAAACTTGACCGTTGAGGCAGCCATTTGAAAATTGAGATTGGCAAGTGTCTGAAATATGGATGGATTTTCACAGGTTGCAGAGTTACCCTAATTTGAAATAAGTAAGTTTGTTCACTCCGCCTCCCTCCCTTTAAAAAATCACTTGAAACAGTAGAAGTAGAATTTGGACAACAAGTTCCATAATTGCATTGATAACCATTCGAACATTGTGTATTTTGGGAACAAGTCACAACACTACCAGAAGACGATACTTGAGGCGATGAATTTGTTCCGCATTCTAAAAAATTGATTGTGTACATAATTAATCAATTAGTTGATTATCTAACGTGTATTTGAAGATGCGCAACAAATATAATTAGAGTAAGTGCTCGAATATTGACAAATTGCACCAAGTTTACTCGAGGAATAACAAGAACATGGGTCTTGTGGGGTGCAAGTCTGGAAAAACAAGATGATCCCAATCTTTTCCGTTTATCAATTTCACCTGTACTGTATTTGAATTTGTGGTTGATGTTACAATTGATAAACCTGGAGGACATTGTGATGAAACATTCTCGTATAAATATAAAAATAGGAAAATCCACAACATTTTGTGAACAAAGTTGGATTTGAAAAAAAAGTGAAACGAAGTTTTTTGCCATTTTTTTCGGGGGTGAAACTGTTTGATCAGCTTTTTTGAATGAAGTCAATATGATGCGTTGTGAACATGCCTTTTTTGACTGTTGTTAAGTAAATATGTGAAGGGGTTGATGGAAGGGGATAAAATAAAAGTTCACATTCAGATTGTTTTAGAATATTTTAGATGTTTTTAATTTTGTGTAAGATCTGAAAAAAATCAAGAGAACATTATTTTTGGTTTTCTTCCGACTTTAAAATCAATAATTTTTTTGAAAAATGTTTGATTCTAGTGTTTCGATAATTCTATGATTACTGTAGTCTTTCAATTTTTTCTGATATTCTTGGCAATATAATAATAATTTTCAGAACCAACTACAGTAACTTGTAATTTTTTAAATTAAAATTATTCCAGGGAACAAGAGTTCAGAGTTTATTCAACTTTTTTCTCTAAAAACCGGAAGTGGTGCGAGTTAAAAGCTCCCATTTTTTCCAGGCTTATTTTTTCCAACAAAAAATTCAAGTTCAAAGCACACACAAGATACGCACAAGATTCAATTTTTTCCGAATCCAAAAAATCAAACAACTATTTTGTTCTAAAACTCTCAATTTTTCTGAAACGCAGACATTCAGAGACACAAAAATGCTGCTCTTTTTTCATGTTGTCAGGGAGATATTTCGACATACACACACACACAAAAAATAATAAGTGCCAAAGCAGACATTTTTCTTCCTTTTTCTTCTTTTCGATCGAAGAAAAAGAAGTGGAAGAAATATGAATTTATTAAACGAGATTCGCATTGGTGATCCATCATTTGCCAGAAATGAGTGCGAATTTTTATCAAAGTTTTTGGAAGAATCGGGTGAAACTACGTGTTCGCAGGAGGAATTATTGGAGATGACTAGGAATTTGGTGATGAATCGCATTTGTAACAAGTAGGTTTTGGAATTTTTGAATTGAACTCGAGGAATTGAAAAACAAATTTGAAACAAGGCTGGTTATCGTACCGTTTTTAGTCCATAAATTCTCGAAAATTTGGATCATTTAATCCTATCTCTCCCGAATCCTCTAATTCTATTCCTAACCCCCCTTCATTATTCTTTTGCAGAAATTTTATTGATTCGCGTCCTGCCAAAAAATGGATCTTCCTAATATTTCGAACAGCCCGTGTACTTTTTCGTGACAAATCTCGAGTTCTCATTTTTCATTCGTTGGATGTTTATGAGAATTATGTGAGAATGATTCATTTTATGGCGACTCGTTTTATTCGAAATGAAAATGAGTGGAATAGTGTGGCTGTAAATTGTTTGAGTGAGTTTTGAGATAAAAAAAAAATGCAAGGCACCCTTCAATTATATAAACTATGGTTGAAGAGATTTGAATTTAAAATTAGTTAGGTAACTTACAACTATTAATTAAAGCAGCTCATTTTCAGACGTGTATTACTGTAATTTCTGTTGAAAATAAGTTTCAAAATCTGAAATATTTAGCAGATTTTTTTCTGAAAGTGTTCTTTCATTAAAGTTTTTCTCTCTTTTCAAAAATAGATTCTAGATGTCACTCAAAAACTAGTCGACAACGGTGAAAACGCAAAAAGTTTCGTTGAAAAGAACCTGGAAGACGCAATTCTGCTGCTATTAGCCACGCGTCAAATGACAATTCTTCAACATTCGCTGGAAATATTGGGAAGATTATCTGATTGGTCAGATGAATGTCGAGAAAATTTGTGTGAAACAAATACGATTGACGTGTGTCTTCAATTGATTCCCGATGGTGATATTTTGACACAAAAGTAAGTGGTGGTTATCTGGGTATGAATTGAAAAAAAAACTCATTTTTTAAGGCTTTGCGTGAGCCTTCTTCGAATTTTATCATGTGAAGAACAAGCTCGGGAACAAATTCGCATTTATGATGGAGTACAAACTTTATTAGGGTAATTTTGAAAATGTGGCCCTTCTGTAATAATTTTCGAATTTTCAAATTCAGACTTTTATCGATCAAAAATTCTCGCCTACAATGGCATGTTGCATGGACTTTGGCACAATTGGCTGAACAAGTTGAAACATCTATTGAAGTGGGTCAACTTTTTTGATACTGGATACATTTTTTAAATTTTCTATTCAGATAGCTCAACTTGGTGGGATAAGTTTGATATTTGCGGAAATTTCGAATTTGAAAGCACCCGAAAAAGCAGTCAGTGATTGGATCGCAATGTTGACAGGTATAGAAACAAATATTTATTGTGTATTTCCTTCCAACAGAATAATTCCGGTCCCCCAAATTTTCCAGGTTTGACAGCTCTTTTTGCACAATTATGTCAATGTACATCAAATCAACAAATAATTACAAATTCGAATGGAGTCTATGTTTTGGGAAAAATGTTGACAATTCGAAAATTCATAAAAAATGAAGAGTTTTCTGAGTCGTGGCGACTTTTACAATGCTCAATTTTTCGAATTCTTCGATTACTTTTCACTTATGACCGAGCAAGACAATCTATCAAAAAAGTTTTTCAAACTGAAATTTATGAGAAGTTTGTTGATATTGGAAATTATGTTCATGCTCTGGGAGAATATGAAGAGATTGCAGATTTGTATGAAAAAAGTTTGGTATGCTTTTATTATTATTATTTATTTTATTTTTTTATAGAACAAAAATAAAGAAAAAATGTATTTTTGCAGGAAGAAAATCCGGAAATTACGAAAGAATGGGAAAGTGTAAATGAGCGAAGGCAGGCAATGGGCGAAGTTGGAGAATTTGAACTTTTGGATCAGTTAGGAGCTGGTGCTTTTGGATGTGTTTATACTGTTCGGAAAAAAGCATTGTCGCATACGGATATGCCTGCCAAATTATTTGCTTTGAAAGAGGTTGGGATTTCGGATTTGATAAAAATTGAGAGGTTTTTCATCAAACAAAAAATCTGAAGTGAAAAGTGGCGATATTCCGACAAGTAAATTTCGACCACACCTAACTTCCAGTATTCTATTTTCAGATTTTCATGACTCACCAAGGAGATCGTGAAACAGACAAAAGCTTTGGAGATATGATTAGCGAAGTTAAAATAATAAAACAACAAATGCGTCATCCAAATATTGTTAGATATCGAAAAATCTTTGTTGACAATCATCGATTATATATTGTTATGGATTTGATTCAAGGATGTTCTCTTAAAGAATATATAATAACTACAAAAGATAAGAAAACAAATATCGAAATTGTTCGGATTTGGAATATTATAGTTCAAATGATGTTAGCATTACGATATTTGCATAAAGAAAAACATATTGTACATAGAGATTTGAAACCTAATAATATTATGATAACTGATAATTATGAAAGGGTGGTTATAAGTAAGTTTGAGATTTTTTGAATATAGATTATCCAATAATTCTTATGTGATTTCCAGCTGATTTTGGTTTGGCAAAACAAAAGGGTCCGGAATATTTGAAATCAGCAGCGGGTACAATTATATATAGCTGTCCGGAAATTGTGCAAAATTTACCATACGGAGAAAAAGCTGATATTTGGTCGTTTGGTTGTTGTATTTATGAAATGTGTCAATTGACACCAGCTTTTCATTCGAATAATATGTTAACATTGGCAATGCAAATTGTTGAAGCGAAATATGATCCGATTGATGAAAATGTTTGGAGTGAAGATATTCGAAATCTTATCAAAAGTTGTTTGACACCTGAACCTTCGGAGAGACCAGATATTTTGAAACTGTCTGAGATGACGGGATCCAGAATTCTGGAATATTTAGATGAAGTTGCTAGACAGCAAGCGACTATTGGAGACAAAAAAGTGATTGATGAAGTTGTTCCAATTACTACTCAATCTTTGAATTCATCAACAAGTTCTTATAAAAGACCATCCAGAACAACTGCACTTTTACCACCAATTAATCCAGAACGTCAGTTTTTTTATTATTTTTTTCTATGTTTTTTCTTCATAGAGTTTTTTGTAGGTCGAAATCATTCAATGTCTGCTGGAGACACTTCTCGAGCTTGTTCATCTTCTTCAGTTCTTTCATCATTTCCTAGAATTTCAAATAATTCATTCACTGCTCAAAATCGTCGACGAGTTCAAACATGCTCTACCGAACATCCAATCCGAAGTAGTTCTTCAACTGATCTAAAGCCGAATTTGAAGATATCCGATTCTGGTTTGTGTGTTCGAAGTAATGCACTTCGCCCAATTCAAGATCCAGTATTGATAATTCTCGATCAAATACATCGAATATTAATTGTGACTGATCGAGATACAAATACAAATACAACTATTAATCATCAAAGAAGATTGGTTGAAATGTTTCGGAAGAAAATTTTGGGAAAAGAAAGTAGTGTTGAACAAATGAAAATGCATTTGAGGAAACTGGCAGCCGAATCAACGGACGAAGTCGATATTAATTTAGGATTTTCCGATTTTCGACCAGCACTTTTACAAGCACATCTGAACGGATATCAAAAAGATCAGAAGGTTACAAAAATAACATACGAGCAATTATCAGCATGTATTCAAAGTTTACAAACTGAAACTGCTGTTTTCGAGTGACAAATGATGTCAGAAATTTTTATTAGAAATTTTTTAAATAGTTGAATTTTTTCTCCTCTTCGACCTTCATTTTCATAATTTTGTTCACTTCTCAAAATGGTCACAAAAGTCAACAATCCAACGAATAAACAAATTGATATGAAAAATGTTTGTTGTCTGAAAATTTGAATATTTTTCAAAAGATATCATTATTTAGTTTTACCTGTTCATTTCAGAAATTCCAATTTTTGGAAATGAATTTTTTGTATTTATTTTTGTAAATAAAAAATTCCACGTTCAAGTTCACGTTAAAAATTTATTCAATGTTTAAAAAAGGCATTTTTACTTGTAAAAAAAAATTTAGGTTGCTTGTTTTCCACAAATGTATCCCTTATTTCCAGTAGTGATGTCTCTGAAAATTTTGAAAATATAAATATTTAAAATATGTTTTTCTTACGGGACATCGTCAAGTCCTGCATCAATTATTACCAATGAAACAACTGGCCTGAAAAATGAGATTTAAAATTTGGACCATTGAAATGCTGAATGGGACCACACAGGTTCCTTTTATCACATTATATGCAATATAGAATATCTGGTGTGAGCCCTTTTTATTGTGGTGCATTTTTTCTAAAAAATCTTACGCGCGCCGATTTAATGAATCGTTATTATTGGGATTTCCAGTTGTCCAAACAAAACCAGCTGTTCCAGTTGTGAAATTATCAGTCCAATAAAACGAATTTGTCGCATTACAAGTTGTTGTAAGGAATGAAGTCAAACACGCCGGTGTTCTGTATGCTCCAATCCAAACTCTTGATCCCGATGTTACTGTATTCACAGCTGTGTACAAATTAACAATTGTAGTAATTTCAGATGGATATTGAATTCCGGAAAGTGTTGCATTCTCGGTTTTACACGCAGTTTCAGCATTTGCTCGAGTAATTGTTGCTATATAATATTTGATACACCATCCACCTTGTGGTCGAATAAGAAGAGTCCAACCATCTTCACAAGTTTGTTCTGTATCACCATAGCAACTATTATAGTCACTATCTGCAGGGAAATATGCTATAAAAATTTGATTGTGAATCAAAAAAGTTTTGCAAAAAAAAAACCTGTATGAATATTTCCAACTAGAGCAGTCAATAAAATATACAAAAACATTCTTGAATTAATTTTGCAATTTTCATTTTCAACCTTTTATATTCTTATTCTCTGCTAAAATATACAACAATTACCATATCAATACATCTACAAAATTGTATGTTTTTGATTTGATTATAATGTTGAATATTTTAAAAAATGATAAGAATTCTCTGTAAGTATAATTAACACAAAAAAAACTAAAAATTTTATAGATTATTTCAAAAAAATGATTTATAACCTCATCCGTGCAAAATCAGGAATTGTTTCTAATTATAACATTTTCTAGCTCAAAATTTCAATAAAGTATTTTTTCAAATAACTAATTAGTAATATCTTAGTAATTACTCTAATAAATCTCAACTTTTATCCTTCTTTCTATCTTCTTTTTTTTCTGTTTTTCTCATCAAAAATCCATCGGAGCCCCACATATGTGTTCATTTATAACAGCTGTGTGTGGGGGCTCTTTTTATTTTCCCCTAAACTTTTTTGTTTTCAATTTACCTATTTCTCTTATAAAAATGACCAAACCTATAACATGGTTTGCCACGTGGCTTCCATTAATCAAATTAGCACAGGCGGTGAGTTCTGTGTTAGGGGTAAAATAAATGTTTGATAATTCAATTTCAGGTCTGCTTGGCTGTTGTGATTTTATTGTTTGTTGATGGACGTGAGCAATGGTGAGATTTTGAACACTTGGCTTTTTGAAAAAAAAAATGTTTTCAAAATTTAATTTCAGGTTCGTCTACAACTTGGTTTTTATTTTTTCGGCACTTGCTACTGCTTTTGCATTGATTTCGATTCTTTTCAGATATTTTGAATTGAATGGATCAAGACAGGTTTCATTTAATGTTGTTGTGAGTTTTTTTTTGGAAATTTTCAGGTTGAAATATTTATTGAATATTCTTGAAATCAGAAAATTAAAAATTAAAAAAAAAATGATTTTTCAAAGATAAAATAAAATTTTCCAACTCAACGCAATTTGAATTTCCAGGAACTTTCTCTAAATGCACTTTGTACAATTATATCATTTTCATTGTCTTGCGCACTTTTATGGGATATTTGGAATATGCGAAAAGGAAAACATGAGATCACATATCATACTCGATTTCCACCGCATTTTATTGGAAATCAAGCTTGGATGAGAAGATGTGTTATTGTTGCTGTAAGGTTTTTCATTCAAATAATACAATTTAAAATTGAAGAAAACAGTAATTCAAATTTTTAATCTGCGAACTATACCGCGCTAACTTTTTTGAAAACGTTTTTTCGCCACGTCCTAACTGTTTTTAAAAACTACTAATTTTTTCCAATTTTCAAAAATTTATCGTGATTATTATCTAGACTAATTAAAATTATTTGCAAAAAATCCCTGGTGAAATCTACCCCCTCACCCCTAACCCCATACTTAGATATTTCTCTATTCAAAATATTTTCAGACAACACTTCTGATCACTGGAATTCTCTTCCTCATCACATATCTCAAACTTCACCATTCGCACTCTTCCAGGAACTAATTGTAATTAATTTTCATCTTCATTCTCATTTTAATTAGTAAGTATCTATGTATACACTATATAAAAATCTAGAGAAAATGTGTTTTTTAAACTTTAAGGTTCATTGAATTTCAATTTTTCAGCCGGAAGTTTTTCTTCCTGAAAGGAGGAGGGCTAGATACATTTGAGTTAAGTGAAACATTTGAATCGAATCACATTTTGTTCATTTTGAAGGCTCAAGTATTTAGCCAAGTGCTCATAAAACATTTTTTCTTTTGTCTTTTGTTCCATTTTTGTTTCATTTTTTTCAAGCCCTGTTATTTTTGAGACAAAAAACTGTTTGAAATTCAATTTCTTCAAGATTTCTCTTTTTGTCGAAAAATTTGAAATCAAAACTGAAAAGTCATTTTTCAACGAAACATTATCTTCCTTTCGGATTACTGTAGATTTAGGCTTCAAGAAATACACAGAAAAATCTGAAATTGAATGTTGCTTTACTGTATTTTTGGCATTCAAATTTTAAAATATTTTCTCAATGTATTTTTGTTTCAAAAAAAAAACAGTTTGAAATTGAATTTATCGGAATTCTCAAGCCCCTGTTTTTTTAAACAAAACAAAAAAGTTCTGAATTTTTTCCCCGAGATCTAATTTGTACTTATTTTTCCCCTTCTTTTTTCCCCTCGAAAAAGGCTACGAAAAAGAGATTTCCGGAAAGCAAAATATTTTTTCGTGAGTGAGTTTTATTTTTATTTATTTTCCAAAAGTTTTTTGATTTTTCAATTTGTGTTTCAAGCACTTTTTCTCACCCACTCTAATGTTGAATTTGATTCTCGAGTTTTTCATACTTTTTTCTTGTTTTTCGCTTTTTTTTGTTGGAAATTTGATCTTGTAGATATTCGAAAATGAGAAGAGACGAACAAGGAGACCAAATAACAATTCCTCGAATTTTTTGTGGAATTTTAAATTAACTCTGTACACCCAAGCTTTTGATTAGAAAAATCGAAAAAAATTGTGCAGGCAGTGGGATTCAAACTCTATATCCTTTAGGTGGAATATTATCGACTTACCAACTTCCTACACGTTTTTCACGCGATTCTTCCTTTCAAAAGCAATGAGCCTTAGAAAAATAAAAAAAAAGATTTTTAATTTTATCCGTTCGGTTTTTGTTTAATCGGCGTAAAATTGTTATTTTTTTCCCGTTCTTCGTTTATTTTTTGTCCGTCTTTTTGTGTTGTGTTTTTGGCTTCTGATATTATTCAAAACCAAAACTTCTGCGAAGAATTTCTTGTTTCCTACCTAACTAATCCTGTTTTTTGCTCATTTTTCTTTTTTCTCCCGAAAAGATTGATTATTGCTGGATGTTTTTATGCTTTTGGATAAATTGCCCTTTTTACCTGAAAAGTTCCTTTTTTTCCACTCTCCTAATTTTCATGCTTGACTTCTTTAGAAATATATATTTTTATTTTATCCTTACAAGAGGAGGTCGCAGATGAACATTCTCTCTCAAAATATGATTTTTCGTGCAAAACAATTGAACATCAATTTTTGGCAAGAAAATTGACCTGGTTTTAGGAGTAAAAAATCCTGAATGGTTTCAAAAAATTCAGATCTTGTCAGAAAAAAGTTAGAAAAATATGTGTTTTTTATTTTCAGATATATATGTTTTTGTGTCTTCTCTCGAAAAAAAACACGCGTAAGATTTTATTTTGGAAGCGAGAAGGAGGCTAATCTAATCTGTTTTGAAGCGCACGAAAAAAAAACAAATTTTTCTTGATTTCTGGAACTTTTCTGATTTTTGCGCTCTTTTTCTTCTTTATTGCACTTTTTTTGGAAAGTTCCAACTTCTAGCCCCAGGCGTTTTATTTTTTGCATTTTTCTTTCACAATTTTTTGTCTGAAAATTATTTCTCGTTTCGTTCGTTTTTTTGACACAATGAATGAAAAACCGTGTTTTTTTTGTGTCTAAAGCGATCCAGAGCAAAAACATGCATAGCTAACTAATTTTACGTTTAGAAAAAAAAAGAAAAAAGGTTCGTGAAAACTTTAATTTTCTGTTTTTTATAGTTTCAGATTTTGTACTTTTATTAGTCGAAAAATGCAGAAGATTATTTTATTTTATTTTTTCGATTCACTTTACTATTTTTCATTTTCATTCTTCGAACTGCGAAGCTCCAAGCGGTTCAGGAGCATTCCCTTTTTTCAGATAATTTTTGATTTCTATAGAATTTCGATCACTTTGATTCCGCTGACTATCCACGTTGACTGAGATTTTGAACATTAACTAATTCCCTTTTTAAATATTCCAGATTCCTCAATGAAAAAAGAAGGCGATTCGCCGGCAATTTTCAATTTAAAAACAATCGAAATTGCTCAACTCATCATAAATATCGCATACATAATCACAATTTTGATTGGTGTAATTGGAAATTTGTGGGTGTCATGGAAAGTGGGAATTGTTTTTTTGTTCGGCAAAAAATCGCTTGTTCCAAGAAATATCATAATCCTCATTTTATTCATTTGCGTCGCCGATTTGCTGGTTTTGGCACATTTGACACTTGTCGTTCATTATAGTATTTATCGACAATGGATTTTTGGCAAAATTTTGTGCAAGGTTTGTTTTTTTACTTTTTCATTTTTCATGAGGTTGAGATTAATTTTCCAAATCAAAAAGTGTTTTGCAGCTTTCATATTGTATTGAAATTGTCAACAAATTAGTAATCCCTTTGGCTCTTGTTCAAATCTCTCGGGCTTCTTATGAATCTGTCAAAATGACATCTCACAAGCGGTCTACTGTAGTTTTTGAGAGGAAAAATCAGACAATTTGTCCGAAGACCACGTATTTTATCACAATTTGTGCGGCGATTGTTGTGATTATCTTAATGGTATGTTTCTAAGAAAAGGGGAGAAAGGGAGTTAAGAAAACATTTTTCTTACATCCAAGATTTTTTGCAGGCTGTTGTGATCAATTTCTCAACTCTATCGTGGATATCAACAAGAGAGAATCATCAATCTTTGATGTGCAATTTCAGCCCACCGGAATTACACGGCTTGTTTTTCAATATTTTTGCATTTTCGTTCGGATATCTTCTAACTAGCATCGCTTATGTTTATTTTTATTTAAGAGTTCCGATTTTGCTCAAAAAACGTTATTCATCAATTAAATCAAGCGCTGGTGAGTCATCAGAGTTGTTTGCTAAAATTGTGAAAAATATATAAATAATTAATAGGGACAAGCCGATTGAATTGGATGTCAATAATGCGAATTCGTCGAACTGTCACTGCATTTGTAATAGTTTATTTGACTTGTTGGACTCCTTATTGGATTCTATTTTGGTTTCCATCTTTCATGAGAATCGAGAAAAATTGGATGGTTATCATTTATAAATTCACACATTTACTCCCCTATGTTTCTTGCACAGCATATCCTGTTATTTTAACAGCTATTAACAAAGGAATCCGGAGTGCGCATTCAAATATTATGAATAGTCAACGGAAAAAGTTTAATACAATTCGAGAGGGTGCTTATCAGGTAATTTAAATAATATTTTTGAGATTCCTAATTTTAAATATCTTTTTACAGATGATAACTGCACAAATTGGTTTTGTACAAACATGGCTTCGTGAAGATGGAGCTCGACCGTCGATTGTTCGACCAAGATGGAGTTCGATTGGTGTTTCGAGAGATAATAGCATCGAACAGACTGTAGTTATATGACTCAAAATATGGGTTGAAGTAATAAGATCTGTGATTCTATTTTTGTTCGGGTTGAATAAATTTTGCTGTAATAAACTACTGGAACTGCTATGAAAACTGAAGAATAATTGAAAACAAAAAGAATGAAATGAAAAAAGTTGTGTTACTCCACCAGTAACGTGCCTTTCGGCGTAGGTGTATTAGTTGCCTTACGGCGTAGATGTATGTTAAGGCGTAGTTGTATGTGTTGCCTTACGGCGTAGATGTAGATTATGCCATTAGGCATTTTAAGTGAAGGTTTTGCCTTTCGGTGCGCCGGCGACAATCATCGCCGGCGGTGCCAAACGTTTTTTCCAAGTATATAAGACCACACATAATTTAGCAGCAGACAACGCGCGGGTTCGGAAAGACGCAGTCATATGCGAGAGTAGTGGGCGGGGCTTCTATCTGTTTGTTCATCGACGAAATTCAATAGAGCAGTGAGAGAAATAGAGAAAAAATGAAAAAGTCAATCAAAGGCGCGCATGTATTTGAAGCGTTGTTGTCTCAACACGATTCGATTTTTCCTGTTTTTCATTTTTAGTTTTTTTTCTTTTTTTTTTGTCCGAAACTTGGTATACGTACCGGTACATTTATAGGAATCCTAGGCTAGAAGCTATAGATTGGGCTATAGCGAGTTTTCAACATTTCATGAAATAATTCACTTTTTTCTGGAAAGTGAAGATTTTTCATTCAAAATACTTGATGGACGAGAAAGACAGCGAAAAACTAGGCTGTTGTTATAAACATGAGCAATTTTTCGCAAGTGTTATTTCTTCAAAGTTTGGCTTTTTATATTTTTAAAACTCACTGAAAGCCCCCAAAGTGGTATATCATTTTCAGAAATGATTGGAATTGGTAATAGACCACCCGAAGAAGAGTTATTCGATAAGAAGCCAATCGAACCGATTGCAAATTATCCCAATGGAAAAGGCGACCCTCAAATGATTATGAATGGAATTGATCAGAATACAAAAGCGCAGAAGGTTAGAATTGAGTTGAGTTATTTCATTAAATATCATTATATTTTTTTCCAGATCAATCGTCTTGTTTTGTCTAGAACCGCGATTGTCGAACTTCTGAGAGTTGAATCGCCTTCGAAAATTTGGGTAAGATTAACAAATCATATCGCTGACGATACTTTGACATTCAAAGAACCGTGAGTTTCTTTTATTCTAGCTTTTAATGTGTCGTTCAAATAATAATTCAAAAAATTTCAGCTTCGATTTGAAACCCAAAGAAAGCTTTAAAATTGGAGAATACGCCATTGCTCCATATCAAGCGAGAACTTTTCGAAGATGTTTGATTGAAGATGTAAGTTTCGAAAAAAAATATTTGTGTTAATAAATAATTGATTTTCAGATCAGAAGAGATAATAATAACGAAACGATTGTTGATATTTTATTTATTGATGATGCTTTGAAATACACAGTAAAACCGGAGGTATTTTCTATATTTGAAACTCAACGAAAACAAATGAAATGGAATTTTTCAGTGTCTTTGTGAAATGGATGAGCATTATATGTTTTTCCCTTGGCAAGCGATTCAAATTTCGCTCTTTCAACTGTTCCCAAGAGATTTCAACCTAAAAGGTGTTCAACCGCGACAAAAATGGTCAAAAGAAACATGCGATAATTTGCGTGAAGTTCTGGAACAATTCGAATTTTTACGAGTCGAAGCGGTTTTGTCAAGTGTCGTTTTCAATGATTACTCAAGAGCCACACCTTGCCATATTTTTGGAATTGAAAATTATATGGAATTAGAAACCGGTTCAGATATTTTGGATTTATTGTTGAGTACGGGAAATTTGCCGATTACTCGCATTCCATTATATGACGCGGCAAAACATCAATTTTTCGCTGTTGAAAGAAGTCCATCAGATGAAGAACAAATTTTGACGATTCATAGAGGAATTCCAGAAGAGTGGAAAATGACCAAAAAACCCGTGCTTCTTGGAAAAGAAGCTACGTTGAGTTCTGATATACAAGATTGGGATCCCGAACTTTGTCAAATCCCAGCATTCACAGAAGATGATTTGAAATCGTTAGTTTTATTTTTGAAATCCCTCTGAAACCCCTCTTTTTCAGATTCGCCGATGAAAACAATGATATTCTGTTTAGTGTAGAAGGAATTTGCACAAAATCGCCATCTCGATGGTATGCTAGACCAATTCTTAAAACATGTGATGAAGAAGAAGCGGAAGATGGTGATGAGAATGAGATTGAAGACGATCCGGTTAAATGGATGATTAATGGAAATGAGGAATTATTATCAGCGGCTGAACAATTGGATACGTATTATTCGGTGTCTGAAAATCGAAAACCATTGACACATGAAGAAATGTAAGCGATTTGAGTTATGATGTGGCGTAAAAACCCGATGACTTCAAAGATGATTTTCGGCGATTTACATCTTTGCAAAGTTTCATAATCACAATTCTTATTTATTTCAGTAAAAATCTTCTCGCAAAATCGAAAGATGTTTTCGCAGTTTGTGCTGTCAACGAAGATAAATCCGCATATACTGGCGAATGGCAACGTGTGCAAATTCTCAAATGCGAAACTTTTGCCGAAGTTTTGTTTTTGGATTCTGGAGGTTGCGATATGGTTTTGACTAGCTCTTTGTACAGAATTCATGAGCAGTAAGTTTCATTTCGAGTTCAGAAAAAAATAAAAAACGCAAATTTTCAGACATTGTCGATATCTTCCAAAATGTCTTCAATTATCGATTCATGGATTAGCTTCGGGTATCAATTCTTCCCGAAATGGAATATTTAAAAGTAGCGAGTGTGAAATGTTTCGCTCTGCATTGAAAGTCGATGTTCCGCTTGTTATTAATTTGGAAGATAGTGAGTTGAATTTCAGCTATTCAGAAATAATTTTTGAATTGATTTTCAGTTCAATTGGCAAAATCTCAAATGGATGTCGAGAAGTCGGGGATTTTCAATAAGAATGTCTTTTTTGTCAGAGATATGAGAGTGAGTTTAATTGAAAGAAATCGGAAAAAAGTGATTTTTACTTTATATTTTTCTAGATCTCAATTTTTATCAAGATTTTCAAAATTATTCTTGCAGAGTTACGATGAGGACGAATCATTCATGGATTATTTGAAATCTCGTGGATTGGTTGAAGATGAGAAAGCTCCGGTTGAATGGTTGTGAATTTTGTTTTTGTTTTTGTTTATTACGTTACGTGTATGCCAAATAGAATGAATTTTTATTAATTAATTATTTGTACCCTCAATTTTATGCTTCGTCTCTGATGTCTTGTCGTCCATTAAACTAGAAATCTAGATGTTTTTAGTTTTAAAAAAATCCCAAAATGTTTTTTTGGTAACTCACTTTTCTACGCAAAACTGTGAATGAGAGTTTGTTTTGAATTGGAATATATGAGTGAAGTTTTCGAACAACCTTTCGACCCTCAATATTTGATAACTTGGCTAATTAGGGAATGGTTAATCAACTCACAATACTCGATTTTTTATAGGGTTTCTCGTTTCGCGTGAATTCTTTGGCCAATTCTAGCCATTCTTTTTCTTCAGCTGTCATTTCTTGTCCAGTGAAATCTTCACAAGTTTCGGATTTCAATGATAAAAGATCATATTGTGTATCCGATGTTCCAATTGTCGCGGTTTCTGGAATTCGGCATAAAACTTAGTTGTGGAAAAATCAGAGATTTCTCATGTTATTTTACAATATTGCTTATATTACAAAAATCTTGAAGCGCAAGAATAAAACGAACAATTTCTAAGAAATCCAAAACAACGTCATTACTCATGTAACGTCATTACTCATGTTCATACTAGAGCTAAAATATAATTTTAAAAGCGCACCCAAATTTCAAACGCAGGTCTTGCAGCGATCTCTTGACTTACCATTTTCCGAAGTTGTTGTCCATAATGTTGAATCAGTTACTGTAAAATTTTCAGCTGCAATTGTCGCATTGTTATTTATCATGTTTATAAAAATATGAAATGGCTTTTGTTTTTCTCAGCGCCCGAAAAAAAGTTGACGCACGTTTTTTATTAATTAATTTATTTGAACAGAAACAATTTTTTGAAACAATAAAAAACAACCGGTGTATTTTAACTATAAACAGGACTTTTTAACTGGAAATGTAACAAAACATATAACTTATGACTTATTGCGGTGAACGAGTAATTACTAAAGCCTAGGAAAAAAACAAAATACATAAAAATCTTTAGTTTACAACAGTCCGTGATAATCTGTGACTTTCCAGCCTTCAACAATGTTCGCCAATTTTTGCAAATTGTCGGGTTTTGGGATGTCGTCTGGAATTTTTGTTGTCATTTTTTTGGAAACCAAAATTGTAAAAAATATGCTTCCACCTGACAAAAACTCACTAAAATCATCCAATAAAAATCTTCGACTCAATTCGAAATAATAAATTCTACATGCTTCTTCGTAGCTCACTTTCTTCACAGGTGGCGCTCTTTTGAATATTTTTTTGACTTCGGTTTTTTGTGGCTTGCTCTTCGAAAGCTCACAATTTTGAATAGCTGGAACTAGAGTGCAGGTAGTTTTTGCCTTTGTTTTTGGAACTTCAGGATTCTGAACGGCCGGAATTGTGTAGGTACTTTGAAGAGGTTTTGACATCGGAGGCTTTTTGAACAGAACTTCTTTGACATCTTTTTTCACAGGGATTTGCTCCAGTTTTTCAGAAGAAGTCAATCGCATGGATTCTACAACTTCTACAACTGATGGAGGAGGTTCAACTTTCAGTTCCTCTTTGATGCTTTTATTCCTGCAAAAAATTTTTTGCTTATTTTTTAAAATTTCAAATTAAAAACTCACAGACTGAACGATTTCGCCTGTTCCAAACTACTTCTGAAGAAATGAAATTGCAATCGACTTCTCATCAAATCCGCATGACATTTTTGTTTTTCTTGTCGAAGTGGAGGCGGTTTCACATCTACGACTTCTGTCGATGTTGAAGGTGTCGGATTTGTTACACCAAGTGCCTTTGCCACCAATTCGATATCTAAAATATACTTAAAAATTTGCTACTGCTTTGGAGTTTAATTTTGATAATGAGTTATGACGTGGCAAAGTCATATTCATTAGTCAAAAAATAAAGAAAACCTACTCTTTTGACTTGTAACAATCGGATTTGGTTTCTGAGGATTGTATTCAATACTTGGCCGCCCTTCAAACTTCATTCTCTTATTTTTCATCGATTCTTTATTATTTTCTTTTCGTTTCAAAATATTTTCTGTAAATTGCATTCTGTTTGTTTCATCCATCGCTTTCCACATTTGATTGATCTTCTCGATTTTTTCACTTTCCGGCATGTCAAAATCGCGAAATTTTTCAAGAACACTAGCCGAGAACAGGGTTTTTCGCATATCTAATTCGCCATCGTTTTTTCTGAAAATAAATAAATATTTGGGTTACAAAAAACCAGGAATCACGTTTTCGTGAATTGAAAAAAAAAACATAATTTCACCTCATTTTTAAAAATGTCAGTCAACCGAACAGATCTGCGAAAACATTTGAACAAAAACTCACCCTGTGGATGCTAATGAAGGCGGTGAGCAAGAACCAAGTTTTGACTGTGATTCTATCTGTTTTGGTGGAACATTCGGTCTACTTCTCAAGTTTAACGTTGTCATTCTGCAAAAAAAAACGAATAAAATAATGCGAAAGTGAATCGATTAGCATATTCAATTTTGCAGGGAAGAACAAATGTTCAACATGAGAAATTATAGAAAACTAGTTATTTATTATCAATGAAAAGACAAATAAAATTTTATTAAAAAGCTGAAAACTGCTGAAGTCACTTTTATTTTCCTATTAGACTTTATAAAACAAGATACGCCAAGTTTTCTAAATTAATTTTCAACGAAATAAGTGCTAACTAATCTTGCGGATGTTTCTAAAGCTATCCCCGTTCACAAAAACGTTCGGAAAATTCGGAATTTCAGCATTTTGTCCTAAAAATTCAGAAAATGTTTCGATCTGCCTGCAGTTTAGCAGAAAAATATTTGTGTAATTCCGGAGTATCGTTAGCGCGCTTTATTTATTTTTTGTTTGTTTCCTTCGCAAAAAAGTGTAAAATTCCAGAAATACTGCACATCGTGGTGCATAAAACATTTAATCATTGATCGAAAGAAGCGGAGAGCCGGTGGAAGCACCGGCCCGCATACCTCCACTGTGCTTCAGGTCAAAACGGAAGCTCCGCAACCCGAAAAAGCGACTCGAGGTGGAAGAAAAGCTGGGAGAGGAGCTCATAACAATCCGCCAGCGCAAAGAGGTCGCAAATCAAATGCTGCTAAAGAATTGGAAAATCGTGTTGCCTTTGCGCCTCCAAAATACCATGAAGAAGTTAAATTAGAGTATGATCTTCATAATTTAGCTTGCCCACACGCCGAATCATGTATATGTGAGTTTTAAAGAAGTTTTTACGAGTGTTTTGTATTTCATAAAATAAAATTTAGATTCATTGAACTTACCAAAATATGCTTCAATACAAACAGGATGGAATAAACAATTGAGATCGATGAGAAAAATCAGATTTGTTGATAATGTTCGAGCAAAATTGATGAAAAAGAAAAAAAGGAGAAAGGCGAAAAAAGTAGTTGCAGTATTTGATGCGAAAAAGATGTTAAATATGAGGATTTTGAGGAAAAAACGAAAAACAATTAAAAATCCCAAAGTTGCGAAGAAGGTGATGAGAAAGACGAAAAAATTGGCGACGAAAAATGTGAAAAGACATGGGAAGATTGTGAATAAGAAAAAGATTTTGCTGAAAAATGGAAAGTTGAAGCTGAAAAAGAGAAAGGATTTGAGAAAATCAAAGATGAAGACTGCGAAAAATGTGAAGCTGAAACTCCGACAGATTATTAAATATAAGAAAGAGGATTGGATTGTTATTTCGAAGCGAGGTTGTGCCAAGCGAGGATATCAATATTCTGCTGTTCTTGTAAGTTTTTTGGGGGAAAGGGAATCACTAGTTTTTATATTGGAAAGTCACTCTTCATTTTTAGAAAGGCGAATTCAATGGTGAGAAAATATTCCGTTATAAACGAGTGAAAAATGGTGCTGGAATTCGTGTTCTGAAAAATGAGAAAAACGAGAAAGTCAAATTTATCGCTTCTTTGCCATATTCGAAACCTGAACTGGAGAAAATCGATTATCCGAGGATTTATCCTGAAGTCGAGAAAAAAGATGAGAAAACAAAAGGATCGGAGAAAAAGAAAACTTTGAAAAGCCCCCAGAAAAAACCTGTAAATAGTGCTAAAAAGAAGAAAATTACTGGAGGAGCTACTGTATCAAAAAAGAAACAGAAAAAATCAGCAAAACCTGTAGAAAAGCTGGAAAATAAGGAACTCGAAAAGAAGAAGAAGAAAACAGGAGAGAAAAAGAAAAGTACGAAGAAGAAAAATAAGGTTAAAAAGTTAAAAAATAAGAAAAAGAAGAATAAAAAGAAGAAGAAGAGGATTGATGAATTTGAAAAAGGAATTGATGTTCGACAAAAGCCAGTTCCATTTGTTGAAGAATTTATTATTGATGATCATTCGCTTATTGCATTTGCTACCGTCGCAGATGAAAAAGTTGGTTTTTTTCGGAAAATTTGAAAAATTTTGATATAAAATTTGATTTGAAACATGAAGAAAACGTACAAATTTGAGAAACCGTTGAAGTTCAGAAAATTCTACAAATTCACAAACATTCTTTTTTATTCTGAAATTTCAGAATTCCTGGACTCTCCTGAATTCAAATACTTGAGATCCTTACCGATTTTGTCAAATCAAAATATTTATTCAGAAATTTCACGCATTTATTTTCTTTCGAAAAAATCTCGAAATAAATTCTTCAAAATTTCATTTAAATTTTGACGTGACATTTTTCTGCCACGTGTCACTCGCGTGTTTTTTTTTATTTAAAAATAATTACTTCTTCATTCTTCATTTCAGAAATATCAACAACAAGTTGCCTATCGTCGTCGAAAACTCATAGAATATTATTGGTGGACACAAATCCAAAATCTTTGCGCTGACACCAAAAAACATTTGCAATATTTTAAGAAAAAGGTTGGTCTGATAACTTTACTCAACAGATTTATTTATGTAAACTGTTTTACAGCGAAAAAATGAACATTTGAAGAGAAAGGAGGAAGCAAAACAGAAACGAGCCGAATTCAAACGAGTAAATGAGCAATTGAGAGAAAAATATTGGGAAGTTGCTAAACATATTAGACAATATGAACAAGAAAGGCCCAATGAGGAGTGTCGTAAGTATCAGTTTCGGGGGAGCTCTAGAGAAACGGATAAGATTCAGCAATTAACTTCTGGTGAATTTTATTATGCTGATAACGATTCTGAAGTCGAAAATTCTCTTCCAAATTTGAAGATAGCTTAAAAAGGCTCACAGATATTTTTGAAAATTTTCAACCTCAAAATTGTTATAATCAGAATCCAGTTTTAATATTCCCACCAAATTTTGTTTCAAAAAATATATTACACCTTGTGCACCCTTCTCTCATTAGAAAAAGGTAATCGTAAATATTTTGCAGCTCCTGATTTGATTGATGCATTTTATATGATTTCTGATGAATTGAAACATCGAAAAGAAGAATGCAAAAAACGACGAGTTCTTCATAAAATCAAGAAATCTTGGGAGAAACAATTGCACAAAATTCGAAGAGAAGTTCAAAAACGATATCCAATTATGAAGATAATGTTGAATATGGTTATGAATCGACACAAATTAACACTTCAACTTGTAACATCTGGAAATAAAGAGGTTTTACCGATTCGAAAAGGAAAGAAGGGAAAACTTGTTATGCCGACTAGAAAATATGATCGAATTTTGAAGGATCAAGCGAAAAAAGAGCAGAAAATTGTTGTAGAAATCAAGAAGAAAGAAGAAGTTGGAATGAAAAAGAAAAATAAGAAGAAAAAGAGGAAAATGACAGAAATGGAAAAGGAAATGTTGAGAAAAAGAAGAGAAAGAATAAATAAAGTTGCGAGAAAATGTGTGAGGAAAAAGAAAAATAAGAAGGACAAGAAGAAAAAGCAGAAGAATACATCACCATTGAAGAAAATGATGAAAAAATCGAAAAAAAGGTCCCAAAAAGGCTAATTCGAAAAAACCAGCTGATAAAAACAAAAAAGGCAAGATCTTCAAAAGAGTAGTTCGCGGACCACATGGAAAATCGAAAATTGGCAGAAAATATGGGCCGAGAAGATTGGATTTGTTGAGAATGCGTGGATGGATGGATAAAATGACATTAGAGGATCGAGTTGATTTTATGAATTTGTTGAAGTCTTTTTCGTTGGCTGATTTGAAGACAAATGCGAGGAAGAAGCAGACAATGATGATTGATAAAGCTATTAATTTTAGGGTGAGGTTTTTGGGGAACGGGGGGGGGGGCTGAAATCGATTCTTTGAGAATACAACAAATTTATCCGTGGAAGTATTTAGGAAACAATATTTTTCCAATTTTTACTGAAAATTTTTGAAAAATAATTACAAGTCGGAAAATTTTCCGAGTGAAAAATAACACGAATAAATTCCTGACGGTTTTTCACCCGAATTTTGTTTGATAAGTTCTTTCTGCAGCACGTTTTGAGTTTCGAAATTTTGTATTATATTTTTTGAAAGCTGTCCGATGTTTGAGCCTAGTTTAAAAATATAACTTCATCCCTTTCATATTTAAAGCCGATTTTTTAGACACTACATTTCAAACATAAATGATTTCGCTGTTTTTTTCACCTGGATAAAGTGTAATTGAGATTTTTGAATAATTAATTTCAGCTGCTTTACAGTATCCCAAAAAGTCAGATTTCTTGACTGTCAAAATCTCCCAACTTTAAAAATTTAGAACTTCCTTGTCCCTCCAACAGTCCCTTCTTTTTTCCAAAAAATATTTATGTTTTTAACTGCTATCTATCTAGTATTAGGATAATCCCGATCAAAGTATTTCTAGCTTTCAAAATAATTAGTTATATTAGTGTTGTGTGGGTTTTCTTCATCTTCATCTGCCTGCTTGCTTGGTTGCTTCTCTAATCTCCTCTTATAGTTTATCCCGGATTTAAAGTGAACGATTTACTGAAAATCAAAAGTGAATAATCTAATGATGACGAGGCGAGAATTAATCAGCCAGCGCAAAAAAAGACAATGTTCGAAAATCATTAGCATGCAGAGCGGAAATAATGAAATCATAAGGGGATTTAGAATGTTTTTCACATTTTCTTGTTTTTTCCAGACCAATCAAATGCTCGAAAGATTAAGAAAGCAACACACAAATTATACGGAGAATGATGAGTTCAAGGTGGGTTTTTGAAGTTTTTTTTTGATAAGAATAACTATTTTGGAATCATTTTGCTAAGGGTTTCCATGCTTATTATGAAAACAAACCGGAATTTCTAAATTTTTAAATTTCTAAAAATACTTTTTCTTAGAAAAAAGTTCCCCTTGAGTATTTTTTTTCTCAAAAAATATAATTGATATCATTATTTTCAATCAGACTGATGATATTAGTTTTCCCTCGACTAGTTTTGATTTTTTGCTCACTTCATATTTTATTATAGCCTGAGAAAGGTTGAAATTATGAGGTTTCTGCTTTTTGTACCATGATTTATTTTTTGTAATATCATTTTATCATTCGGTCTGCTGAGCTTTTTCTATTTGTGCAGAGCCATTTTTAATTAAAAAAATATGATGTGTAATAGTTCGATCCAATTATTTTTTTACACAGTTCTCGCCCAAAAATAAGACGGTTTTAATATTGGCTCGGCCTGCCCAATTATATTTTTACACACACCTTTTCAAAAAATCGTATAGCTGGGGAAATGTCAGAAAATAATTGTGGGATTATTTTTTGCACAAAATTATTGTGATTAGTCAAATCTCTTGATACTTGGAATTCTTGTGGTTCTTTGAACCAAAATCCAGAATGTTGCAATTTTTGGGGGAGAAATTTGATACCGCAAAAAGCTGACGTGGTTGGAAATTCCAGGAAAAAGTAATATAATATAATATATATTATTTAACAGTTGATATCAAACTAAACTATATATATATACACATATTTATTTATTTATGTATTTATTTTTCCACTCTTCGATGTTCAAAGAACTTCTTCTTCTTCTTGTTGTCTCGGTCTCTCGATCTTTTTTTTTCTTTCCAATTTTCTTCCCTTCTTCTCTTCGCTCTTTTTTTTTGCCCTGCAACAACCACTTAACAACATGTTGGTTTTTGTTTGTTCCGAAATGAATGGGGGAAGAAAGAGAAGGAAAACAAAATGTGTATTTGCACTTTTTTTGGAAGAAAAAGAAGAAGAACGGACGCGAAATAAAGAGAAATGGAAGAAAAAAGAAACATTGTTCAAATGGTCTGTTGTATATACATATTTGCTTTGCGAGAAAAAAAGAGGGAAAAATTTGACGCTTGTTCAAATAAAGAAAGAAAATGATCTATTGAACGATTGTAATTCGAGATTTTTTTTCTTGGTCTGGTTGATTTATGGACCAAAACACGGAATTAAACTACTTTGAATGAATACTTGGAGATTTAGACTTTCATACACACAAAGTCTGTAGGTACGTTCGTTTGCAACTACAAAAATACAATTGTTTCTATCATACAAAACACAGGGCGCTTTCTGCCAGCTTGTGGTGATTTTTAGTTATCGGATCTATTCCTTCTAATCTTTGCTATTCTATTTTTGCCGGATTATTTTATTTTTCATACTTGATCAGTTCATCTTCCTTCCCACGCGCACGCGATCTCCAATTTTTTGCTGGGTTTTCTCGAAACCCTGAACAAATTTGTGCTGAAAACAACAACATCCCTCGACTGAGTCATTTCCATATACATACACATATTTTTCCGTCTTCTAGCAAATCCCCGGCTCACCTAATCGGAGTAGCTCATGCATATGTGTTTTTTTTCTGCTCATTCGCCCCTCGGTTTTTTTGTGCTGCTGTTTTCTTGCCTGAAAAATTGAGTGCGCGACAACGACGTCTTCGTTTTTTTTGTGCGTTGTGTGTCGAAAAAAATGGACAGCAACAGCAGAAGAAGCAGCAGCGCTCGCCTCATTCTCTCACATACTCTATTCATCCATCTGTTGAACATTCTGACTCGTTTCGTATGCTTCTCTCATATCGTACTATCTCGCCGTATGCTTCTCTACCCCATAGATCTATAAAAACTGTCTGATTCTCTCGACGAAATCTCTCGTCGTTGAGAAATACTGCCGCCTGCTGCCAAATTGTATACTCTACACTATTTCGGTGAAGGAAACGATTCGATGTGTTTTTTTCGCATTTTTCCACGGTCACTCTTCTTCTTTTCTTCTTCGTTTATTATTGATGTGTCTGTGTGTTATTTCGACAACTTTCACTTTTTTCTCGTCTTCACGAACGCATGCGCGGATTTTTTTCGCTGGAAGGAAGGGAAATAGAAAGAAGAAAATGATGAAGAAAAGAAATTGGGCAGTCGAGATAAAAGTACACATTATGTATTTTACGAATAACACGATCAGATGGAAAAATATGGTACTTGTTGTTTTCAAAAATTCTTTCTCTAATTCTCTTTCTCTCTTCATAATCTACTACACCTGATACAATTCGCTAATCGCCTCAAAAATAGATACAAATTGATTTAGTTTTGTAGTTAGTTTTGTCTGCCCTTTTTCGGTGGTCGTTCTTTTTTTCCACTTTTTTTTTGCAATCATAATCTTTTCGGAGGTCTAGCCTGTTTACTCAAACATTTTGGATAGGGATTTTGTTTACACACACTCACTCTCACTCCACCTTCAAGACACAACAACAAAAATAAATATAACAAAAACGACGGAAGAAGAAAAAGAAGAAGATATTAGACCCAATGTCAATATTAGGTCAGACAAAGTGTATTTTTGGTCGGGCGGGGACCCGACAGTGTGTTCCGCGATTTTATACTGTAAATACTAAATACACTTTAAAAATTGAAAGTGAGTGTGTATTCAAAAGCCACGTGGAATGAAACAGTTAACGGTCACCCATTATTCAAGTGACTAGGAGAATAATAAACTCTGGAGATTCGGACACGTAGTACAGTGGTGTACGACATTGACCATTGAGGATTCAAGTCACACTGCCTGAGTTGATCGACACTAGGAATGAAACCCGTCATCGGGAGAACCACTACCACTGAGCCTATTACGAAAACATGATTTTTGGTCTCTCTATTCCTCCTCTAATGAGGGGTTGCGATTTGAAACAACATTATGCTGTTCTATGCTACAAAAAATGTATATTGAAAAATTGATCGTGTGTGTCGCTCTTTCATCTCATATTTCCTCTCCTCTCTTCTCTCCTTTGATTTCCCATAGGCAATTCCAGTTTATCATCATCATTGGCCCCGTCATCTCATCATCATCGTTGATTCGATTTAGACATTTTGTGTTGTTCCAGAGAATGCACTTCTCTTTCTCTCTCTATCTTTTCTCTTTCCCCCATTTTTCATCAAGTGATTTTTTGTCATCTTCATCTTTTACATATGTGAACATACAAATCCCTGCATTTTTTTGTATGTGTGCCTCCTCAAATTTTGTCTCTCCCCCCCCCCTTTTTTCCCCATTTTTTTCTCTCGTTTTTCGATCAAGGTCCTTTGTGGTTGGGGGGTTTTTGTCCTCCTCTTCTTCTTCTTCTTCTCTTTTTTCGCTCATCGTCGTTAGTTTTTTCCGTCTCCTTCTCTAATTCTTCGCTATTTTTCTCTTTTTCTCTCTCGCTAACACTATCTCATTTCATCTCCTTCTCTACCCAATACTATCTCATTTTTCGTATGATTCTCTTGGTTATTTGTGATGTTTGTCTCAAATTCACTGCGGGCGCTGCTAGTTATCTATGTCGATTTTTTGTCGCCGTATTCTTTCTCTTGTTGTCCGTTGATTCGACCCGCCCGCCCGCCTTCTTTTTTCTTGAAGAAGAATTCGCTTTTTGTGATTGAAATTGACTGAAAGATAGAATTGAAAAGATAAAAAAGAACATGTGATTTAGGAGGGATCAAAGTACCATAGTGTCTCTTGCAGCCGAAAAAGTTGCGATGAAAAGTTTTTGTTGTTGCTGTGATCCAATCCCACGGGCATTTCTTTCCTTTCTTCTTCCGTTTCTCAAGATTCTTATCATATGATGTTTGATGGCAGAAGGAACATCCCATAAATTATGGTTTCCTAAAGGCATAGTGTTCCTTTTTGCCTGATGCCACCCGTCTTTGTTTGGTTGGTGTAAAAAGAGATTCAATCTTTCTTCTTCCTTTTTTTGAATAGTTTTTTTGTGTGGTCTGGTGGTCACCCGCCCGCTGAAAATCGTAATTGGGCGCGAATAAACAGCGGCACACAATAAATGACCTTGTGATGTCTCAAGGTTTTTTTTGCCCACTCATTCATTCAATTCACACTTTGGTTTTGGAAAAAAGGTGCACTCTGTGTGGGACAACGACACTTTTCATCGAAATGTTTGGCAGGAAAAGATCAACTGATAAATGTGTTGACTTTTTTCTTTTAAAGAAGAAGACAAAAAGTGAAGAAGACGCCACAACCAAAAACGATGTATGATAACAGTTTTTCGATCAGAGTGTTGATGAAATGATAAGACGATGAAAAAAGAGACAAAAATTATGGGCAAACAAAACGTGACCGCAAATTTATACGTATCTATCAAAATGAACCCAACTCCAACCGATAAGAAACGTGTTTTTCACTTCTTTTTTGGTAACTACATCGAACAATGAAAGTGCGCAATCAAATTATTGCGTAATTGGCAGATGGTAGAAAGAGTTGTTGTACTGTACAGACACATTTTTAATTGGGAAAAAACATCAACATAGATAGAAAAGCGAGAGTTCTCTACTTTACACTGTGTATTTTTATCAGTCAGTTGGCATGTGGCCAATATAACTTTTGTTGAGGCGATGTTGATTCACATGACCATTCAGTCATCTGGATTTTTGTTCATTTTTGCTGCTTCAAATGAGTTTGTTGCCTTTTTCATTTCGATATACTACTCAACAATTTATCTATCTATTCGTTTTTTCTATCCATCCATCTCCTATTCATCCATCCATCCATCTATCCACTTTGTTGTATTCGTTTTCGCTCTTTTTTCTATTTTTTCTTCTTCTTCGTCCTCTCCCCCTTTTTTCACATCATTTTCCGTCGTCTTCTCTAATCCCTACACTCTTGTGTCTCTCAATCTCTGCACCCTCTTCTTCTCAATTTTCTGCATCTCTGCACTCTCTTCTCTCTTATCTTTCTCATTCTCTAGACCCTCTTTATGTATCGTCTAGATGGATTTGTGTGTATGTGTGTGTGGCGTGTCATTTATTTTCTCCCCCCCCTCACACCCATTTTCTTCTTTCGCTGTCTCTTTTTTTGCTGCTTCGTTTTCTTTTCCGTTCAAATGCGAGAGCCAGCAGTTTTTTGTCTAGTTTGATGCTGAAAATTATTTGCTACCCGGAACCACTGGTACATTTTCTTATCTATAGTTAGTTCTAGGATGTAGTGCACGGTATATTTGATTTCCCACGATCATAATTATTTTTGTTTTGAATTCTTTCGCTTGATGAAATGTATATATAATATTTATTTGAATTGTTATGATGTATATTATAATAATAAAAATGATATTGTTTGTTTGCAAACCGTTTTCGTCCTATTATTATCATCATTTCTCTCTCTCTCTCTCCCTCTTTTTATCATTTTCGACCCTTGTTATCTATCAGGTTGTATCATTTTAGGTGATTGGTAGAATTCCAAGTTTTTTTATAGAGGCTGAATTTGACAAGTGCAAAAAACATTGGTTGATAAGATGGTAGAGTCATATGATAAAATTTCGAAATTTTTTCTGTGTTGTTGTTTGAACAGCTTTTCTCTCTTCTCTTGTTCGATCATTTCCAATTTTGTTTTAGTTGTTCTAGTTTGTTGACCTTTCTTGTCAATCAACAAATGATCTTATCGTATATTGTCTGCATTTTGATAGTAGTTTTTGTTGACAGCTGAAATTATAGTGTGTCTGAGAAACCGTTTTTCGTTTTTTCAGCTGTTCTCCACCTGCGTTCTTTTTTTTCTAATCATATATTCAACCAATTTTGATCTCACACCCCATAGAGTACTTCGATCCGGTTTTTTTCCATTCTCCGCTCTGGTTTTCACTTTTTGAATATGTTCTTTTGCTGCTGTCCGATATCATTGACCATCAAGCCGACTAGCCATTATAATTACAATATAATGATGACGAGAAAAATCGAAAGCCTGGTTATTCTTCTTTTTCTAAATATCCAGTTTTCGAATCTCGCAACCGACCATTCTGATCTTTTTTTCCGAGAGAATATGGAGTTTCACTTTTTCTTGTATAATGAACTCTTGTTTTATAGGGGAGTAAGATAAGAAATTGAGTTTATCTGAACATTTTTGCACAATTAAACTACCAGGTACCGTATTTATAAACTTGGTAGGCCAAAAATTGGAGAAAAATTGAGTTAAACTAATGTGATTTTGGAACTTTGGTCCATTTTGAAGAATCAATTAGTCGAAGTCTAAATCTCTTATCACACTATGTGGGGATCAAACTATAAACATTTCGTAGATCAGAATCGACAATACCCTTTGCTTTCAGTTCTGGGATTAGAACTGTTCTGAGAAGATTTCATAGGCTGTACTGTAGTATCAAATAATTCTGCAAAGTTTTTTTTTGATTATTCCCTCTCTTTTTTTGCCAATTTTTTTCAGTTTCAATAATAAACTGCAATTTTTCTTCGCTCGTCTACCAATTTATTTATAGTCCAAAAATATTAATCATACTTTTTTTCTAGAAAAGAGAGGAAGTCGTTGGTGAAAATCAGAGTTCCGAACAACTTCTGACTGCCGACGAGCAACACCAAATCGACGAAGAAGTTGAAATCGAGTGCGCTGTTGAAGAACGACGACTACAGCAAGAATTTGAGAACGCAATCGCCCAAAAAGCACAAGAACCTGGAGCCGAGAAATTGAGCGCCGAACAAAAACGACAACAATTCGATAAACTTCGTCAAGAAATATTTGGAATTGTTGTAGAATCGCCGAAGGTGAGCGCCCCCTTTTTTTCACATTCTCATCGCATTTTCATTGAAAAATCGAATTAAACAATTATTAATTTTTCATAATTTGATCAACAATTTTTTGAGAGAATCATACAGTATCAAAAATCTTTTCTTTCTTTTTCTGCAGATCAAATCATTTTTTAATAATAAAAAATGGCTCAGACATTGTAATAAAAACATTCCTTTTTTTCAATAATCAAAAAAAAAAAGAGATTTTTAAACTGTACCGCCTCCTTATTTCATTTCATTTCATTTTCCCGCTCATATTTATAATAAAAATGTCATCTTTGCAGTCGTCCTCAAATCAACCGGAGAAACGAGAGAAGCGAAAATATACGAAACGTAAAAATATTGCGCCTGATATGAAGAGTCCTGGCACATCTTCAACAATGACAGAAGCCGCCGCACCAAACACAACCAATAATAATGCTCAAAATGCTCAACAACAAAATGTTGTTGTTCCAACTGGAACTGTGCCAGCTGCCACTCAACAATCAGTGATTGGAATCAGCAATCAGGCAGCATTATCAGCTGGTTCAGCGCCAAAAAGAGGAAATAGTGAAACACCACCAGGAGCTGGACAACAAGCTAAAATACCGAAAATTGGGGATGATATTTATCGAAGCAGTTTGATTGGAATTGCAAAACCACAAGATGTTATTGGAATTTCGACAAATGGAACAGGAACACATCCGAATGATTCAAAATCAACACCACAATCATCATCAACTCAATCACTTTATGTCAATACATCTTCCTCATCAACAACATCTACAAATTCCACGAATTCATTGCCAGTTAATCCGTTGCTAGCAACTTCGGCGAACAGTGATATTTCTGCAGTGACTGCTGAACAATTGAAACTATTGCCAACTTTGCAAAATGGTGCACCATTTTTGGCGGCTGGTGGAGGTGGAACTATTCCATTTTATTCTATTCAAAAAGTGAGTTTCTCATATTTTTTAAAAGGAACATTTGAATCGAAAGAATTCAATTTTTAAGGCTTTCTGAATTGGACCCGGTCTGATTTTTTTGAAATTCTGAATCGGCTCGAAAAGCCAGTTTGTTTGTTGAAATTTTGAAAATGCCTTCTTCCAGTTTTCTTTCCAAAATTTCATTATAGACAAGCACCAACTCATGAAATTTTAATGGCTTCTCGTTTTTTTTTTGCCGGATCAGAGCAGAGAACCATTTTCTCTTTTTTCCTCTTTCGTTTTTTCTGGTTTTGCCCAAATTGAATTTGGAGCAAATCCAACAACAAAAAGAGGGGAGAAAGGAAGTGCGTTTAGCGGGCGACCGGAAATTAAATGTACAAATTGTTATCGATTTTTCGAATTTTTCTAGTTTTGTTAGGGACAAACATGATTGTCATACAGAATTTCACACGAATATTAAAGCCACGAGGCGATTAGTTCTCTCTTTCTCTTGTAAACAAATAAAATAGTTTATTTTTTTCCAGCAACTTGAACATCATGGAGTTACTGTACCTGGTCAAGTTAGTTCGAATGCTCCAACTACAGTAACCGCTGGAAATAAAGGACCAAATGCAACAACAACTGTTAGCAGTAGCAATGCATCTGCAGTAACTATGCAGCAACAAATGGCTGCGGCTGCAGCTGCCAGTTCACTTGCTCTCAATGGTCTGCAATTCCCGGCAAATGCAGCACTTGGATCACAACTCGCCGGAGCTGCACTTTTAGCGCAAGTTCCGCCAATTTCAAAGAAACCTGGAAAATGGTGTATGATGCATGTGAAGATTGCCAATGATATTCAAAATATTCAAAAAAGTCAATTGCCAACTGAAGGAGGTTCGACATCGGTTAAAAGTGATGTGCAAGTGCAACCACAAGCACAACAAGTTGCACCGCAACAAAGACCTGCGCAACCACAACAAGCTATCCCATCGGTTGGAGCTGATTTGGCGGTGGCTGCAGCACAAGCTCAAGCTCAAGCGCATATTCAACAACAGGCAAGACTTGCTGCACAATGTGCACCATCAACTAGTCATTCGAATGCTCAATCACAATTTGCCACATTCCCACCACCGGCTCTCAGTGGAGGACCACAAAATTATTCGGGAAATCCGCAATTGATGGCTGCCACTATTCAAGAAGCTGCGAGACGTGTTGCGTGAGTTTTTTATTTTCAAAAAGAAAAAACAATTATCGATAACCCCACTAACAAAACACACAAAAATACACATTTTTTGAGTCCCCTGAAAATTATCGCAACCCGTTCCAGCCCGATGATGAAGAATGCAAATTGCAGGGCAACTCCGAAACCGGCGAATCCGGCAATTCGGCCACCTTCTCAACAGCAACAAGCAAGACAACAATTGGGCACACCGCAACAATTGCAGCAACCTTCTGCAGCCGCTGCGGCAGCTGCAGCAGCAGCGATATCTGCGATGGGATTGGCACAACCGGCGACGACTGCAACATCTGGTGGATCACTGACGAATGGAATCAGCGACGCTGCTGCGCATGCTGCATTCCAACAACAGCAACAGCAGCAAGCATTGTTTCAGCTTTTGATTCAACAGCAACAGCAACAACAGGCTGCGCAGCAAAGAGAGCAACAACAAAGAGAATTGGCTGCGGCTGCAGCTGCTGCACAACAACAGCAACAAGCTCAGGCTCAACAGCAGCAGCAACAAGCTCAAGCACAGGCTCAGGCTCAAGCTCAAGCTCAACAGCAGCAACAGATGCAACTATTCCAACAAGTTGCCGCCGCAGTTGGACATCAGCAACAACAGCAACAGTCGCAACCAAATATTCAGCAACTTTTGTTCATGCAAGCCGCTGCTGGAGGTGATCAACGGGCTGCAATTGCTCAACAACTTTTGCAGCAACTTCAACAACAATCGCAGCAACCACAATCTTCGCAAGCTCAACAACCATCGCAATTCGATTTATTGCGTCAGCAACTCGAGCAACAACAAGCGGCAGCTGCTGCGGCTCAAGCGCAAGCTCAGGCTCAAGCGCAACAATTGCAGCAATTGTTGCTTTCGGTGAATAATAATGGAAATGGTGCGTCGGCTGATATTTTGAGATTATTGCAACAATCGCAACAGGTGAGCATTTATTTTTCAGGGATTTTGGGGGATGGTTGCAAACTGGATTAAAATTTTAAAAAGATGAATTAATCTGATTTTGAAGCGAGCTAATTCGATCTGAAAACTCAAAAAAATTGAAATTCAGAGTTTGTCAATTTTTTTCGACTTTTCAGTGAAAACAGAGTTTTTCTCACAAACAAAAAATAATTCTTTTTTTTCTAGCAAACTCAACAGCAACCACAACAACAACAACCGCAACAGCAACAAGCTGGTCGACAAGCCAATATCGAAGCAATCTTGGCTCTCCAACAACAAGCTCAACAGGCTCAACAAGCCCATGCTGCACGAATTCAAGGAATTCCCGGAATCCCAGCCGGTTTATCAATTGGTCAAGCAGGACAACCAGCTGTATCAGCCGCACCACAAAATGCACAACAAGCTGCCCAATTTATGCAACAAATGGGTCTTTCGCAAAATATGCTTGCCGCTGTACAACAACAAGCAAAATTGCCGCAATTTAGCGCGGCTCAACAAAATGGACGATAGAAAGTTGTTTATGTTTTTTGTTTTAGTCGAAGCTGTAGTGAATAATCATTCCCTGTCTCTCTCTCTCTCTCTTTTTTTTTCTATTTTTCTTAAATCCTCACTCTCCGATTTGAGTCGGGTTTCATGTATATTCGGGTCCCCGTTTCCCTTCCTTTCTTCCCCCTATTTTAATCTTTAAATAATTTTAACTTTTCTTGTTTTTCCAAAAAAATCCCCCAATTTTCTCTGTCTTTTCTCCGGTTTCTTATTGATTTCCAAAGTTCTTTTCCAATGTATCTCGATGATTTGTTTTGTTTTTGATTTTTGCGCTTCTCACAATTTGCAAATTCTTTACTAAGTTATTTTGTGAAAAGTTTTTTTTTATTTTATTAAAATGAATAAAAATTGATTTCTAATAAATTACTACTGAATTTGAATGCTCAAAAAAGAAAATTATTCCAATTTTGCGGAAAACCCGTCTTCTTGATGACTGTCGGCGGCGAGGCTTGGAGAATTGAAAATCGAATTCTTTTGAAGCTCCAGGCGGGCATTTTCTTGACGTTGATAATGTAGAAACTGGAAAAAAGGATTTTGAAATGAAGAAATTTCAATTTAAAAATATTCAAATTTATTCTGAATCAAGAAAACCCCACTTTAAAATATTTATCCTATGTCTGAGAATCTCGCCCCTATTCTATTTATAAATCAGTTTTGTTCCAGCCCAACAAAGCCATTTATTAATTTTTTTCACGAAAATAAAAACATTTAAATTATTTGACCAAACACGTAGTTTCTCTCCCACTCAAAATTCGAATTTTTCCAAAATCAACTTTTGCCATAAATTCAGGATGATTCATTTTTTCATCGTGATAAAATATTGATGTGATTCCCTCAGTTTCATCATAAAATTCCGGTTTTCTCATGCTAATATTGAAATTATGTTTTGGAATAAAATCAAAGAAAAAGTCAGTCAATCTGTAAAGATTCCCATTACAAGTTGCAAATATGAAATTATTATCAAAAAGTTTTCGAATTTTCCAAATATTATCCAAAGCTTTGTTGATTTCTGTCACTTCGTGAACTTCTAATCTTGCATGTTTTGAAATACAAAATGGGAAAAACAAAGTTGAAAAAACCAACAGTTGTTTGAAAATTCTCATGGCTTATGATTGATTTTAGGACTGAACACGAATTTATGAAGGTCTTAGATTTTCTCAAAATAAAATTTCGGAAAATATGTATTTGATCTAAAAATAATACAAACATAAATATTTCAGATTTCTACAGTTAACCCTTTTTAAGTTGCGGGTTTTTAGACCTACTGCTTTTAAAAAAATTAAAAAAAATTCAACCTAAAAAAAATAAAAACGTGAACTTCTTCCAACTAATCCACGACGAAAAAAACTAGTTCGAGAAAAAAAAAGATAAAATGTTGGGTATTTCAATAAAACAAAAACTTCCGTAATAAACGTATTCGAATTATGAACAAAAAGGAGAATAAAAGTCGAACGATTGTCAAAGGCGTAGGAAAATCATCGGAAGAAGCCAGAAAATATGAATCGAATTCGGAAGATGAAAGAAAACAACAACCGAAAAAACTGAAAATTTTGTCGCTTTTCAGAAATTCGCAAGAATCGAGTGAAGATGATAAAAGAATGAAGAAATTGAATATTCGAACTGTTAAAGAATTAGATAAAGAAACAAAGAAGAAGACTGTTAGAAAGGTGAGAATTGTTGAAAGACAACTTCACGATGGATTTTGAGCCAGAAAAAAAGAATTTAGATATAGGCTAAAAAATTAGGGACGAGAAAAACATTTTCTTTTTTGATCAATGGAATCAAATAGAAACTATTCAAGAATAAATTAGGGATCACAGTCTAAAAATAGAGATTAACTAGTATTTTTTGCAGACAGCTGCAGCTAAAAGACCAAACGCAAAAGAGGAGAAAACAAAAGGAGCTTCAACTTATACAGTTCTCTCAACTTATACACAAATGCAACCACCAACTGAAAATGATTTTGAAGATGAGAATATGAATGTATCACCGTGTCCAACAAACATAAATGTAGTTCCAGCTGTTGCCGCAATTAATATCAATCCAACTCATGCACCAATTCTTAATTTATTGTATAAACTTGGATTGGAACATAGTGAAGTAATGAAAGAACAATGGAAAAGAATTGATACTAAAATTGAGATAAAAGCGAGTGATTGTCAAGCTTATAATGAAAATAAGAATTGGAATCAGGAAAAAGATAAGGAATGTTTGGATATTAATCGAGTTAAGATAAATGATGGATATGTTCATGCAAGTTATTTTGAAACTAAAGAAATTCCTCGCAAATTTATTCTCTCACAAATTCCAATTGAAGAATCCAAGAAAATCGCAGCTTTTTGGTCTATGATTTATCAAGAGAATTTGAAAACTGTCTATGTTTTGTGCAGTGCTGATGAAAAGATTTCGGGAATTTTTCCAATTTCAAATTCTGGCGCAGATTCTGTGAAATTTGGCAATCTTCAAGTTCGAAAAATTGAAGATTTTTCTGAAGATTTGCATTGTTTCGATATTTATAAATCGGATAGCCCATTCCGGACCAAAATTCAATTTTTGAATGATTGGCCTGAAAATGGTGTCGCTAAAAACACAAAGAAACTTGTTACAGTTCTGACAAATGTTGTGGATGATTTGCAACAAAATAATATTGCGATTGTTTCGAGAAGAGGAACTGGCAGAGCTGCTACTTTTTTGGCTATTTCTTATGGATGTTATTTGACTAAAAATGGTACAAATTTTAATGTGAGTTCTACAATTTTTCTTTGAAAATTAAACATGTTACCCTAAAATATTTGTTACAGCTCAAAAAAATATGCCGTGCAATTCGCAAGCAAAGACCTGGAGCGATTTCGAATTACTTGCAATTTGTGTTTATTTACTCGATGATCTTCCAATTTTCTCTACAAAATATGACGGATCTTGAATTAAAAACTAGAACTCAGAAAACTATTCAAGATATTGATTTGATTCTTAAAAATGAATGAACTCGTTTTTTTGTGGAAAAATGTTGTGATGTGAGTTTTTGAAATTTATTCTGATTTTTCAGCCAAAATATTAGATAAAAACATTTTTGGTGGAATATCGAATCTTGATAAATTCTCGATGGTCCCAGCTACAAAATTTTCAAATTTCCTGTTTTTGGTTGAAAATCGAGTTGAAACATTTTTTCATGAGTGCCGGGATTTTATTTTTCAAGAAATCTGGCTTTAAAATTTCTGTGTAATTCAAATTTTCTCAAAAAACATATATTGAGCAACTCATATTCCAAACTAACCTGTTGAAGATGACAAATAGAATGAATGCGATAATAGTAAATTTTCCAAAAATTTCTTTCAAAAGCTCTTTTCAGCTCTTCAATCTTCTGTAAAACTTCGAGTTGTTGTTTCTTTTTCTCGTTTTCAATTTGTTTCTTCTTTTTTTCTCCGGCAATTTCTCGAAACATCTTTTTCAAATCTCGAATCGTTGGCTCACCCATTTCACCCTGGAAATAAAAAAAAAACATTCATATTCTCAGGCCATTCCGAGCTTATTTTACGAAAGTTCCGAAAAAATGATCAGAAAAAAGGGAGCAAACGGTCGTAAATTAAAAAGGGCGCCAAAAAATGTGTCGAATAAATGATTTTTTTTTATATTATATAAGAAAAGGGGAAGGAAAGGGGAAGGAAGACAAAAAAATTGAGGGTACATTTTTTCGAATAGCGTAGAATAGGATAGTTTTTGACTAATAGAGAAGTCAGAGAAAAAAACAGTTTCGAGAGAGAAGGGCACAATTTTTTGGTTTGGCTTCTGGGAGGGAAAAAGGAATTGGCGGGATTCGTAATGCGGTGAGTCAAAGTGTTTTAGGTCATATGAGAAATAAATGACGCCAAGAATTCGAGGTACATTATTATTCACTCTGTAAAACAAGACACCCTGGATTCATTGAGGAGAAACTCTCTAAAAATTAATCCAGGGTAGATTTGTGCTGAAAGGTCCAAATGCCTGTAAACTCTGATTTTTAAATCAAAATTTATATTAATATATTCAAATTTCTTCAAGCTGTAATTTTCAAGTGTAAAAATTATTATGAAAAATTCAAAAAGTACGCAAAACTTTCCCAATTAAAATTAATATTTTTCTGCAAATTTAATTATTTCTTGGAAATATTTCGATGCAAAATAAATTTTAACCATGATTCAAATTTCAAAAAAACTTTCTCTCAAATTTTAAACTTTTTGTCTGAAAATTCAAAAATTATGCATTTTCAAGTGAAAGCTTTCCCAGTTTCAAAATATCATCTTCTGTCTTCTGCAATTCTCAAATCTAATTATTTCTTGGAATAACTTTTGATAAACAATAAATTTGTACCTACGATTTAGATAAATTCAGAAATCAAAATAAAATCTATTTATCAAAAATCCCACGTGTTTTTCGGAAAACATTATTTTCAATAAAAAAGTGCCCGTGTTCTAAGCTCAATCAAATTTAATAATATTCACCGAAAAATCCAATTTTCTGTTTTTCGTCATTGCCCGCCAAAATATTTCCTAATTAAATATTTTTCTGATTTTTTATTTTCATAATTTACCCCAAAGATATGCTAACTCCAACAGATTACTACAATATATCCGCTGATATTTCATTCCATGTATTTTTCATAACTTTATTCACAAATCTAGTTCTAATTTATATGACAATTTATAAAATCAAACGAATTGTTGGAGCTTATAAAACATGTATTATAATAGCCTCATTTCTCGGAATTTGTTTTCAACTTTCTGATATTTCTTGTCATCCATTTTTTCATTCTTACAATCAAAGTTTTATTTATTTCACTTTATCCACATGGACTTCCAAATATATTTCCGAATTATTGTTGTTAGTTTATTGTGTTTGTTATTCTTCTGTTATATCATTTATGGCTGTTCAGTTTTTGTATCGATATTGGATTATGACTGGGTAATTTTGGAAGACTTTTAGATGTTGAAAAGCTTATTGCATGTGTTTTTTTCGCCCCAATATTTACCTAGGATTACTGTAGCTTTAACTTGATTAAATTTCGTTCGAAAAATCTCGTGATGATTTTTTGTCCCAAATTTAATGAGAAAATGAGATAATTAAAATGACGTTTTTTTCGCTGTGCAAAAAATGGATTTTTGGACGTATTGAACTTTTATTTGAAAAAAAAATTAGGGAACTTGAAATACACGTTGTTAATGCTGCGACAAATGCTGCCACAATTGCGGTTCTTTTCCCGAGACGTCACAATGTTAATGTAGTGTTTATGTAAAAAAAATGGTTTTGAGATCATAAAAAATAATCACGAATCACAAAATTAATTAGATTCTTTGTAGTCAATGTCTGAGAATGTTTCGAAATAAAATTCGGGGAAATGTGACGCAGAAAATCCACGTCAAGAAAATTTCAAAAAAAAATTAATTTCCCAAGTGCCACGTCATAATCCTCTTCAAAAATGCTCAGATCTCGAAGTGTCAAATATTTTGATGGCTGGAAAATTCTATATAGTCAAGCATATATATTTCTAATTGGCACAATTTATTCTTCCTCAATTTATATTTTGGGACCATTTGATGATGAATCTCGAAGATATTTGAGAGCCGAAGTCATGAGAAATTATAATTTGACTGTGGAAAGTATTGCGGGTTTTGTTGTTGTGGCTGTGGTAAGTTTTGAGAAGAGAGGGATTAAAGATTAGTCGTTTTGAAATTTTTATTTCAGGAAGACCACGAGGAAAGTACTTTGAGAGAAAGAGGTGAAGCATGTATGTCAACATTAATTATATTAATTTCAATTCAATATATGATTATGATTTATGCTGGAACACAAATGCATCTGAAATTGAAAACACAAATTAGCACGATTTCAACATCTGATCGAAGTTTGCAGAAACAACTTTTCAAAGCTCTCGTTATTCAGGTGAGAAAATTGTTTAATTAGGTACAAATTAATTTTCCGTTCATTTTCTAATCAAAAAATTAATTTCAGGTTTTATCCCCATCCCTCCTTTGCTGTGTTCCAATTATTCCAATTCTAGTTGGCCCATATATTTTCACAAAAATCTCATTTCCAACCGGAATATTCGTTTCGCCTTTCACCATTTTTCCATCTTTGGATAGTGTGATTCTGATGACTGTTGTTACCGAATATCGAGAATGTTTTAGAAGTTTGTTGGAATTTTCAGAGAAAAGTAACTAGAAAAGTTAACTTTTCAGAAATGTTGAGCAAGAATTCGGATTCGACTTATGAGATTAGTGGCAGAACCACAAAGACGGCGATTTCGAGGATATAATTTTTTTGGATGGAAAAAAGAGGTGCGGATGTTTTCCTGGCTGATTTTTCGTTGATTTTATGGGAGCCTTATAAGTTGGTCTGAATTTCAGAAACCTACAGTAACCTTTATCCTGTTCAAAAAAACAGTTCGATTTTTTTTTTCAAAACATTTTCCTTGTGAGTTTTTTTCAGCTCCGGTCCCTTCTATAAAAAGCGTTTATTATCATATGAACTCTATAATTATACTCATCTTATCAGAAAAGTGATAACAATTGTTAACTTTCTGCTGCTATTTTCTAAAAAGTAATCAAATGCTCCAAATACTTCTATATTTTATATTAAATTTCGCTGGATTTTTTGTATTTTTAGCGATCTGGAATCGGATTCCAAAAGTAATATTGATTTCAAAAATTAGAATTTAAATTTAACAAAAAAATTTCAGCCAAAACCGTTTGATTATACAACAATTCCTGGACTGAAACTCAATGTAAATACCGCCGAAGAGATTCCAGATTTGATTTTGAAACCCGGAACTAAAACTGATCGGAATTTCGAAGGACATTTCAAGGAGATTCGCAAGTATGTTTGAAATCTGGGAAGGATTTCAAGCTAAAAATAACGAGCCTTTTTTCAGATTTCCAAATCTTCAATCATTTTTGGATTTTCTATTTTTAACCTATGGCCCTTTGAATTCTTTTTGGTGGTCTAATCGATATGTTGTGACTGTTTCGAGTGAGGATTTGATTTCGGAACTCAAGAAATTTAGAGCAAATTTGGGTTGGTTTTTTGAATTTTAAAAAATCTGTTATGACGTGGCAACTTATGAGAATTACAGAATAAATTTCCCAAGCTTTTAAAAAATTTTCCAAGCTTCTAAAAATTCTGAAAGTATTCTGAAATATGAAAAATTCCAGTTGCAATTTCACCATTCGCGATTGGAAGTTATCTACAAGGAGATCCAGATTATTGCACAACTATTGAATATGACACATTATCACATCATCATTCATCAAAAGAACCTTGCCCAATAATCGATAAAACTTTGAATGAATCAGTTCAAGATGCGAAATTTATGAAATGCGAACAGCAATTCAGAAGTTCAACAAATCCGCCAACAATCAAAGATTCCCTGCGACAAGTTGAGAACCTTTACAAAAATCCGAAAAATCTTCGAGACCTTCTAAGTCGCCCAATATTTTGTGTTTTCAATGAGGAAGTCTGGTTAGATGCCCATCCAATCCCAAAATACGTGGGTCTCAAGAAAGGTCTCTAATTGTTTGTACAACACATTTTTGTAGATTCCAATCATCATCAATGCTTCAAAAATGGTTGAGAATTGGAATAATGATGAATTGTTTCCGAAATTCTATTCAATATTTTATTGGATACCAGGATTCCATGATTTGAAAATCACATAAACATTTTTATCGTTCTTTGTACATAATATATTTTTCAAGATTTAAGGCGAAGTGAAAGGAGTTGTTATCATTGTTGTAGATGTCGTTTTGAATGGCTCATTATGAATTGAAAGACTTTCAACCCATCCAAGAAATGTTCGAGTTATTGAAGCGTATGTTGTGAAATCAACTTGTTCAGTAAATGTTTTGAAACAATCATCCATTAATACTTGAAGCTAGAAGAAATATTTTGTTCGGATATTCAACATTTTTACTACAATTTGTCCAACTGCTTTCAAGTTTCAAAAATACTTACCATTTTAGCTTGAAGAGTTGACGAACCAGCGACTGGAACAGCTGAAGCCATTTGCTCATACTCAGTAACTATTAATTCCAATGCTTGTGCTTGTGAACTCAATTTTTTCAATTCAGCATCATCTGCATCGATCTCCTGTTTTAGTTGATTCATAAAATCACACGCTCTGAATAAAATCGCTGCATTTGTTGTTTTGCATCCGAGAGATGTTGTGGTTTGAGGGATCAGATCTTTCAATTCACTATAGCCACTCTGAAAAATATAACATGATTATAAATATTTTTTGTTCAAAAAGAACTTACATTAATCGCTTCTCTTCTTTGCCGTTCACATCGCAAATGTGTTGCTTTTTTGCGATCCGGTGGAAAACCTGTGGAATTTGCTGGTGTAGATGGAGCTGAAGGTGAACCAGATGAGCCTTCGGGTGACATCATATCCATTCGCTCTTCTTTTGTCATTGATGAGGCGGCTGCACGGCGTGACATTTTCTACAGACTCCTGGGAAAATAAATCATTTTTCGCGAAAAAATAAAAATACGCGCGCGTCAGGTATGGTGTTTTGTGTGTGCTTGGTGTTTGCACACAACGCTTTCAAAGTTTTTTTTCACTTTCTTTTTTTGCGTCGCTCCGAAATTTCAGCGTTTTCAGCGCTTTATTTTTGCTTTAATTAGTTTCTGGGTTCTAAGTGGTATCAACACCTACTATACAATTATAGAAACATTCTGGGTTTGATTTGGTGGGAATTTTCAGAGTGAAAACTAGGGAAATTTGAAGAAAAATACTTTTTTTTCAAATTTGTTTTAAAAAATGATTCTTATGTTTGAACAGTTCTTTTGTTATGGCATAACTAATTCTAGTGATTCAGAGAGAAATTATATCTAACTATGTTAAAACTTATAGCGTAAAAAATTATAAATCGAGAAATGCGAAAAAAAATCGGACAAATAATACCGATTAGGCCACGTGATAAAAAGGGGTCGATCGAGACAACAAAAGTGTCATTATCAAACGAAAGTCCGCAGTTGACACCTGCTCTCTATTTAGTCGCGTATGCTGCCTTTTCTTGTCTCTCCCTTTTTTTAGTGACGCTCGCCTTCCAGAAGTTCTATTCGTTTTTTTGTTCTAGTTTTGAAAGTATGTAATATTTATTGGTTCAAATGATTGAACTTTGTTTGCGAAACTCTTTGTTCCCTTTAATATCATCAGTAATTATGAAATACATGGCAACTTCACTATTTCAAAAGCATAGTCTTTATTGATTTCGAAATTATAACGTTTCTATGCAACACTTCGAGCACTATTTCAGCTTACCCTATATTTAGTAACACCGCTTTCTTTTCAGGGTGCACAGGTTTCTTCTATGTGCTAATTAAAGTAGCTTTGCCACACACACATCTGCTCTTTTAATCCTTTCTCTATTGACCAACACCTTCATCCAAATATATTAATTTTTCCAGCTCGAAATGTCGAATATTGCATTTACTCGTCTTCAAAGAGAATGCAAAGAAGTTGTGACAAACACCGAAATTGCGCAAACTGGAATTATGATCGAAATTTTGAACGAATCATTGACTGATATCAAAGGACAAATTCGTGGACCACCAGATACTCCATATGCTGGCGGACTTTTTGATTTAGAAATCAAAATTCCTGATTCGTATCCATTCTCTCCTCCAAAGGTAGATATTTTTGAAATTAAGTTTAAAAAATCGATAGATTTTGCATCATTGAAAAAATTACAGATCAAGTTCGTTACCAAAATTTGGCATCCAAATGTGAGCTCTCAAACCGGTGTGATTTGCCTCGATATTTTGAAGGATCAATGGGCGGCTTCTCTCACACTTCGAACTGTTCTTTTGTCGATTCAGGCGTTGATGTGCTCTCCGGAACCAAAAGATCCACAAGATGCTGTTGTTGCTAAACAATATATGGAGAATCCGGCACTTTTCAAGGTAAGAAGAAACTTGAAGGATTTTTTGAAAAGAAATGTGTGTTTTTTTCAGTCGACTGCCGAATTCTGGACTGTTCGATTTGCGCGTGGAAAGAGCGGAGAAAATGAGGATTATAAGAGTAGAGTAGAAAAATTGAGAGATATGGGAGTTCGGGAAGTAAGTATTTTTTGAGTTTAGTTTAATTTGCCACGTCGTAACTCGTTTCAAATTTAAACTCAAATTTCCAGCATAATTCATAATTTTTCAGGAAGAAGCAATCAGTGTGTTAAGCTGCAATAATTGGGATCTCAACAAGGCCACAGTCTACATCTTCTCTTGAAAAAATCGATATTTTAGCAGAAAAAATAAGTCCAGCCCCCCTTTGATTCCATCAAACAATCCTTTTCATCATTTCTCTACTTTTATCTTCTTATCCTTGATTATCCCCCCTACTGGTAAAATCTATTTACTGATTGCTGAAATATTGAACCGATTTCTATTTGTGTGTGTTTTGTTTCCTAAATTATTTCATTTTTCACGGATTTTTCCAGTCCAGTTTCCGAGGGTTTTGATGCTTCACAAACTTTTATTTATTTATTTCATCAATCATGAATTTTGAAATGCTATTTTTTGTTTAGAGTTTGAAAAATACGTTTTTGTCAGAAGACGTTGAAATATTTTTCAAAACACCTGAAAATAAAAAATGTTGATTTCGAACCGCGCATCACGATCCCATTTTCAAAATCTGCTGTTGACATACGTAGTTTTTGAAATCGGGGTCGTGATCAGAGAATCAAAAGATATTTTTCATCATAAATGTTCTTTTAAAAAATCAGCTAGTTTCCAGAAAATGCCAGCTCCACAAGGTTGTGATATTACTGTAAAAAATGGTGATCAAGGCGAAAAGAAATTGAAGCCATGCTGTGCTTGTCCCGAAACCAAAAGAGTTTGTCATTGAAATTTTGAGCAGCTGATAAAATCTGAAATATTCCAGGCTCGTGACGCTTGCATCATTGAAAACGGCGAAGAAAATTGTGGAAAACTCATCGAAGCTCACAAACAATGTATGAGAGATGCTGGATTCAATATTTAAGATGAAACTTTTCTCTAAAAATTCGTGAAATTATATTTAGTCCAGTTTAGATTCTTGTTAGTTTTTGTTTCTTGTTTGGAATGCTTTAATCACCTTGCTCATAAAAATTTAATCTGAAAGATAATTGAGAAAAAAATTAGAGGTTAAAATCCCATATTCAAATTTTTATAATGAAAAATGCTTTCCAGAAATTAATTTTTTTTAAATAGGATTCATGATGAATTCTGATCGAAATGTGGAAGAAGCTCATCGAACACATCAAGAATTGAATAGGATTTATGAAATGAGCAAAGAGAGAATTGATATGATTAGAATGTGAGGATTTTTTTGGGACAGGGAAGAATAAGAGAAATTCTTGCGAGCTAAGTTTTGGTGCTAAAAAAAATCGATAAACTTTACTAAAATTATTGATTTTTTGAAAGAAATTCACGGTGTAAAATACAAATCGATTTGAATATTGCACTGGATGAGGTCATCACCCAATTTTTCGAAATGATCTATAGAATCTCTAGTTTTTTGTGATAATTATACTCAAACTATGTTAATTACAAGATATATAATGAGTTTGATAAACAAATTTCAATTTTTTTGCTCAAAAATGACTCGGTGTAAAATACAAATCGATTTGAAAATCATCTGAAAATTTGAACTATTTTTCAGAAATGGAGCCACTGAATCAAAACAATTGGTCAGTGATGTGAAAGATGTGCAAAATCTTTTGAGATCAATGCAAATCAAGATTGGAAGCTTGAAAAAACTTGGGCAAATTGTAAGCTTTATTCCTTAATTCTCAAAAATCAATCCCAATTTTAGATGGCATCCCGTCAAGAAAAACAAAAAAACGAAGTAAATATTCAAAGTCATGAAAAACAACTAAATCAATTGCAAATGAATTTGAGAGATTGTTCCGGAAATGTTCGAAAAGAGATAAATGATGAGGAAAGAAAGTTGTTACTTCATAGAAAAAGTGGAGAAAATGGTGGGAATTCGAATAAAAAGATTGGAAGTCATCAGGAGAGATCAAATCGGCTTCAAGATTTGGTTTCGAGAATGTCACAACAAGTTGAACAAGGTGAACATGCGATGGGTTCTTTGGTGCATTCTTCAACTGTTTTGGGACAAACTCATGCCGAATTTGAAAATCAATCTGGACATATTCAGGTAATTTGAAGTTGAAAACAATTTAAAGTTATCATTTTGGCTACTTCATAATTCATATTCAGAGTTTAGCTAAGCAGTTTAAGATAATATGATCTAATAAAATACATTCATTTATTCAAGTACCAAACCAGAAATTAATAAAAAAAAGATTTAATCAATTTATAACCTCCCTCAATATTCTCATCTGTTTTCAAAATATAAACATAATTCGCCATATAATTCTTGAGAATTGTAATTTCAAGAAACCCATCATCAGTCACCCGAATTGCCCCATTATCCCATTCTTTTTGCCAATCAAAAATCGAATAATTTGAGAGAATTTCGAAAGTTTGCGCATATTCGGCGATTGTGCTTTCATTAAAATTTTGCAACCAATAAGCAGCACCGTCTGAAATTTTTAAAAATAAATTTTTCAAAAAAACTTGAAAATTTATAACTAACCATATGTTTGAAATAATTGTCCATTCTTGAAACCCTGATAATCTTTGTGAAGAATATTTGGGTCTCGAAGACTGTAATGTTTATAAAGCGATTTTAGAAATCCTTCAGCTTCGTGTTGAAGAGAAAAATAATATAACATGGTGATTTTTCAACGAAAAATGGGAAATGTTGATAAAACTGTGTAAGATTACAAAAAATGTTTTGATTTTGAGCCCCGCCTCAAAATCTCATAAAATGTTGAATGAATCATATATTTTTGTGAAAAATAATTTTTTTTTTTGAAAAAAATCGTGAGTCACGCAACTCAGACTAAACTTGGTTATTAGGAATTTTTGAAAATGAAATTAAAATGATTATTTTTGAGCCTAAAAATGATCTATCATGGTTCAGTCAATAAAAATTAATTTTTCCAGACTGGCAGCAAACTTTTGTCGAAATATGAGCAACGCGAATTCACCGAAAAAATTCTATTGATACTTGCTGTTTTATTGTATTTCGCAGTGGTTTATTATATTTTACAAAAGAGGGTTTTGATAAGATTTTGGATTTTTTGATGGGATTTCTGTGATTATGTATTTTTCGGGTTTTTTCATGATAATACTTGTTCAATAAATAATTTTTATTTATTCATTTTTTATTGAAAAATGACGTGATCACGTGAAGTCGAAATTTGAATTCATTTCTCTATTTTTTTGATCCAGAAAGACGTTTTCTGCAGAAATTTTCTATAGGTTCAAAAAATCAAAAAGAGCGCTTTCAAAAAAGATAAATCGCTTCAAGACAAAAGCAACAAATAAATCGTTGCGCCTTTAAAAATAGCGTGCGAAAACGAGAGACGCGAGACACAAACAAAAATGTGTTCGATCTTCACCTCGAGCGCGCGCGCTAAAACCGTATCTGATTGCCGTTCGAAAACTATTTGCGAAAATGATACAAATCAGTTCACATGTTATCGCAATTTTTCGGTTTTTTATGTGTCCTTACAAAGGAAATCGTATGCATCGAAGTGGATACACCGTTTGCGAATAACACGGCGGTTTTGGAATTAACATGCCAATTTGATGCGGGATGTTCGAAAAGACTTTTGAGCGTTGATCATTTCATGTCCGATTATTTTATGGATGTTGATGGAAATTTTACTGATTTGCTGGAGGTTGGTTTCAAGATGATTTGAACATATGAATCTTTTGAGCTTTCGCTCCAGATTTGTGATACAAATCTGTTTTCTCGCTTTGCGTTGTCAGAAATATCTAAAATTTTCAGGGAAAATTCTGCTGCGCGGACATCGAATGTTATCAAGAATGTTTTCCTGACCGCAAATTCGAAGATTCTTATCATTTTCCATCGGGAATCAAATCAATTTCCGAATTCGAACCTAAGTTTCTGAACTTGTTCGATATCAAAAAATTGATTAGAATAATGAGTGGCGAATCGAGCAAAAAGAACTTAAATATTTCCAAAATGCTCTACATGATTGTTGGAAATTACAGTGAAACTCGACGACAACATTTCAGAAAACAGCTTCAACAAATCACTTTATTCAAAAGTATGTTTATTTCCAGAACCTCATAAATAAAAATAGTTCTTTTTTCAGGAAAAGAATCACCCGATTTGCCGATGTTAAGTAGCTTGAGATATCATTTGATATTGAATGAGATGGCTTTTGTTAAAATGGGTTGCGGATTTTTGGATAAAGATGAGGAGATGGATGCAATTTTGAGAAGGGAGAAAAATCTTGAAAGTTTGGAAGATATCAATCGATCGTATTTATGGATGGATTTGTACTTTTTGGAATACCGAAATCGCACTACCAATTTTGAGAGACTTGTCAAAAAAGTGGGTTTTTTTCAAAAAGTATTCGAGACAAAGAATTTATTCCAGAAAAACAAGTGTGTTTTGAATTGGAGCACAGATGTTCCAAGAACCAAAATCGCCTCGAAGTTTCCGGAAAATTGGGAATATTTGAATAAAATCAATCCGGATTTCTTTGAAATGTTCACAAATCTTGGAATGCGAGCAATCGCTGAACGCAATATGTATTTCACCGATTTCTTAAGCGCTGTTGCTAATCTCATCACTGAACAACAATATCATTTCAAAAATTTGGAAGATGAATATTGGGGAAACGGTACGATTTCGAAAAATGTGTTGAATCCATTTTTGGATGATGCATCGGTTATGAATTTGTTGTGTAAATATAAAAAACCGTGTGAATATGCGGCAAAAGAGGATGAGATTGTTGCATTTTACAAGGAGATGAATATGACATATTCAAGAATTATGCATGTAAAACGAGTTGATCATTTCAAAAAAGTGAAAATTGTGGAAAATAAATGCTGTTTCACACTGGAATGTCTCAATTTGTGCTCGCCACGTTTGACCGATAATGTGTACGCTGTGAATTTTCCGTATAATTATGATTTGTTGAGATATCTCAATGTTGATTTCAACAAAATGTTCAAGAAAACAACAATTGAAAAAATTCGAAATGGAACTATTGATGATCGATTGATGGAAATCATTCGAATTTTGATATCAAATCGATTTGAACAATACTCTTGGGCTCAGAGAACACTTCAAGATGTTGCAATTGTGTTTGGGAAACGAGAAGGAGGTTTGAATAACTTTTAAAGGGACAAACTTTGTAATTTATTGCTTTTCTCTCTTTTTTGAATCAAAAATGTGATATTTTCAGAAAGAGATGAGAATTTATACGATATGTATGTTAGTGAAAAAAGTGATTATCGACCAACTCCAAGAGAAACTATCACTTCCGAAAGACCGCCAGAACCACTTTCTGAAACAAGTTCAAAAGTCAGCCCATTTACCGACGATTTTGAAGTGTTTGAAAAAATGTGTCAGCATTACGATTCATCAACGGGAAAATCGTGTGAGGAGTTGGACTATATTCGACCTTCAGATGTTCGACAACGACTTCGAGAGAGACATATTGATCCGAATGTTATTGAATGGGTTGTTGAAAAGAGGTGTTGTGTGACAAAAGATTGTATCAAAGCTTGTAATATATTGCGTTCGGTTCGAAATCCATTGTGCAAACAATTTCCGAATAATAAGGAGGAATGGGACAAAATTGATCCCGCATTTTGGGGGGTTTGTTTTTTTTTTTGGGGAACAACTTTGTTTCTAAAAAAAGTAATTCAAAATTTTTAATCTAAAATACTGATTTGCAACGTCATAACTCATTTTTTGACCCAAATATTTCAGTTGATCACGCCGGAAGCTAGAGAAGTGTTCTACCTGACAGATTCGGATATTGCAAAAATAAATCGGCCAAATGTTGAAAAATATGTGGAACCCGAAGAAGTCAAATATTTTGTGCAAAGAGCTGTTTGTGCAATGGTTCATGCATTCAAAAATGAAACTGTTGGAAAAAAGACATGTGAGTTTTTGGAGCTAAAAAATTTGTATCAGGAGTTTCCAAAATATATTATCTAATTTCCAGTGAAAATCCCTTACACGCCGTTTTCGGATGATCGACAGATTCTTGAAAAATTATGCAATTTGAAATTGGATGAAGCAAATGAGGAATGTGGAAAACCCGAAGAATTTTCAACTATTCGGAATAGTTTGAAACAATTAAGAATGAATCATACATTGGCTGAAGAGTTTTCGGTATTTTTTATTTTCTAAATATTTTTTATTGAAAATTTGTCCGTTTTTCAGAAAAGACCATGCTGTGTAACTCCGGAATGTTTGGAAAAATGTATACCGAACTTGGAGCAGAAATTCGATAAATTTAGAAATGGTGATTATGGTGTAAGAGATAGTTTAAATAGTATTCCTACATATTATCAATTTGTCATCGTATACATGGTATTAACTTTTTCTTTGGATTTTAAATTTTAATTGGTTTTTTTTCAGAATATGCATCAGGAAACTACTGACGACTACTCTAAGAATAAATTACCTCCCAGATTGAGAATTGTTATTGCCGCTTTGTTGAGCGATACTAAACCTTCACACTAACTTTTTTTGCTATTTTGTGCGATGAGAAAAAATAAATGATTATTTTTTTGAGAATAGCGAATGTGTGCCCTATTGAGAATTTGCTGCGAAATGATGACAATTTGGTTTGTTCGTCCAAATATTTCTTTTTGTTTTTTTTCCAGTTTTTTTCCAGCGTTTCAGTAATTTCCAGGAAAATGACAACAGTTGAGCCGATGGAAACTGAAAAAGCGCCGGAAGTTCCGATTTCTCAACTTGTTGGACAACTTTCGACACTTTTACGAGAGGCAAAAGAAGATGTAAGAAAGAATTCCCTGGAGAAACTCAAAAAATAACATATGTTTTTTGTTTTAGGAAGCAAAACGACTTTTAAATCGAAATCCGCAACTTGTGCAAGCCGTTGACGACTCGGGAAGATCTACTGTACATTTTGCGGCGGTTGGAGGCAGTTTGCCCATTTTGCAGTTTGCAATTCTGAACGATCCGGAAAATGCGACAAAAAGAGATGAGGTGAGTGTTGCTAGAAAATTTGAAATCCAAAATTTTGTTGGGTTTCCCTGCAAAAATGTTCTGATCTGTGATTTTATGATTAACATGAAATATTTTGAGGTTGGCTGGACTCCGTTGATGATTGCCTGTTCCGCTGGTCGCACTGAAATCGTTCGATATCTTCTTTCACTTCCATCCGTTGATCCGAAGTTACCCAACAAAAATGGTCAGACAAGTTTGCACTATGCAGCCAGCAAAAATCATATTGAGGTATAAAAACTTCTGAAAACTCTCAATTTTATTCATATTTTTTTATTTTTTAGATCGTTAAATTGTTGGTCGAATCCGATCCAATAATAATCAATTTGGCTGATAAATATGGAGCGACTGCTCTTCATCGAGCCGCCAGTCAAGGACACGAAATTGTTGTGCGATTTTTGTTAAATAATCCGAGAACTCGAGTAAATCAAAGGGATTCGGAAGGAAATACTGCATTGTGAGTTTTATTATTCTAAAAATAAAACACAATTTTTTATTTCATGCCTATCAGTTTAGCTATTCCTAACGAAATCAACATCAAAAAAACTTTGAAAATTAGTTCATATTTACAATTTTGGGCCTTTGGTTTCGGGTTCTGAATATGCTAACTAAATATATAATTTTGTTGCAATTTCAGACATCTTGCTTGCGATGAAAATCGCGACGATATTGCAATTATGTTGACACAAAAAGGAGCTGATATTGAGTTGAAAAATAAAGAGGAACAAACACCGCTGAATATGGTTAAAACTTCGGATCTGCGATTGAAGTTGAAAAATGCGGCAGAGCGAGCCAGAAATTAATTAATTTATTGTCACAAAAATATATAATTTATTGCTAAATAAAGGAGAGATCCATGATCCCAAGGAATGCAAAAAAAGGACAAAAAGAACGACGATGAAGGGATTTGTTTACCCATAGTTTTTTGATATAGCCGGGAGGAAGAAAGCGACAAAAAAAGGAGAAAGAAAGAAAGAAAGGTTAGATACTTTGAAATGATTTTTTCTGTGATAATATTCGAGAATCTCGACTGTCACATCTTGTATAAGCGGTGTTTATTGAATAGTTGCGTCTGGAAAAATAAGCGCAATTTTTCAAACTCTTTTCAAATACCCACTTTTCCTCCCTAGATCCATATTTCGTTCTCAAAATATTGAAAAGTCGCCGTCTGAAACTGCTCGAAGATAGACAAAACACAACAAAATTCAGAGATTTTCCAATAACCACCAAAAATGAGATTATTGTTGTCATTTGATACCACCTGAAAAATAGATCTACAGTAATCAGGGAGAAAAAATAAATTACCATCTCGAATTATTGAAAGTCTGAAGCCATAAAGAGTTGACTGTTAACACAACAGCTGATGGAGCTTGAGTGATTGTGAATGACGTCACAACTGCGCATACGGTAACCGCTACACGGTGTTCAGTTTTTTGTTGGAGAATCTGGAAATTCATTTTTTTTCCCTAATGTTTATCTTTTGAATATCTGAATAAAACAAAAAATACTATTTTGTGTGAAAGGTGCAAACTTAGGAATAGAAAGATATATAGATAGATTCTAGATTACCTTCCGTTTTCGAATTACAATACTGTCGGATTTCTAAAATTTGAATACCAAAAGTACCTATCAAAAACGACACTACCAGACTTCCTTAATTTACCTGATCTGAATGTCTGCGGAATAACGTAGCAACGAAAGGAAGTGCAACTTCGCCGGATTTTCGCATTCTTGCTGAAACTTTGCCAAGTGACGCGTACATAAAGAATGATCGTTTTTTGACATAATACAATAGCATTATGTTCAGAACCACCAGAAGGATTAGTGGAAGAAACACTACGAACACTGCGTTTGCTGCGCGAGTTGTTGCGACGTAGCGGCGAAGTGCGGGTGGAGAGAAATTGGTGCGATTTCCGGGCCATCTGAAAAAAGAAATGCAAAAAGTTTTCTGCAGGAAGTGGGATTCGAACCCACGCACCCATACGAGTACCAGAACACCCATGCGACCTCGAACTTGAGGCAAGCGAATAGCTTGAGTCTGGCGCCTTAGACCGCTCGGCCATCCCTGCATGTATTCCCTCGACAGAAATTGCAAAGATAAGGGCGAGAGAGAAAAAAGAGAGAAAAGAGGACTCACACATTGAGATTGACATCGACACATACTGCCATTATTTGTGTTGTATTGCAAAACGATTTGATGAAACAATGGTGGGAAACATGATTGTAGAAGGTGAGAGCAGCACAGGATGATAGGAGGACAACTAGGCCGGTGACTAGTTTGGCGCGAGATGGAGTTGTGAGACGGTGAAGTGGAGAACGAACACCGACGACACGTTCGAAACATACACCAACTACGAGCCTAGAAATATAATTATTTTGAAATTGAATTCTGGAGGGGAAGAAATGGATTTGCAGAAGAAGTGTGCACCGTCTGCATTTTGGTCCCACTCATAAACTATTTTTCAAATGTGCTCTACTGTTAACCTACCAAATAGCAACGGCTGATGTCCAATTGGCAAATGCGATCAAATGTATTTTTGTTGGCAAATATAAATATCGAAATGTATAATTGAAAGCAAACGTGTCAAAGTTGGCCAAACTGTGTGGAATAATCAACAAAAGAAATGAGACATCACAAACTGCGAGACAAGTTAGAAAAATATTGGCTCTTGACATGAAATCATTGTTGATCAGGACTAGAATTGTTAAAGCATTTCCGATAAGTCCGAAAAGACAAATTGGCGGGAAAAGTACGGTATAGAGAAATGCTTCGAGACCCGATCCAGATAAACGAAGTTGAGATTCGGGAAGACAAAGAGAACTTGTTGAATCCATTTTTATATTAACATTCTGTAAGAAAATTATTTGAAGAAGTTGAAGAGTGAGAGTGGAGGTAGAAAAAATGTTAAGAAATTGTTTCGATTCGGGAAATTGTTAGAAACTAGAAAACATGTTGAACCCGAAGAAAATTCAAGCAGAAAAAATGTGAAGTTAAAAAAAATTAATTTTCAAACTTTTTTCTCTAGCCAAAAGCTCATCAGATATTTCGATATCAAAAATCAAAAGTAAAATCAGAAAATTTGAAAATAAAAATTGAGATACGAGAAAACTAGATTCTAGTTGATGAGTTGGCGCAAAAAAAGTATTTCGGGAAGCACTTGAAACTTTTTTTCACCCCACTTTTTTCCTCATTTTTTAATTATGAAAAAAGAAGAGAACGATGCAGGAAAATACTCATAAAATGTGTGAAATCGTAAAAAAAAGTACTTTCTCCAAAGAAAAATAATGAGACCTAAGTTTTCCTAACAAAAAAAGAACTCACAGTAATTCTGAAGGAAGTTTCTGAAAAAGAGTATACTTGACTTCTAAACTTTTTTGACAATAAATCCAATTCAATTTTTTCAGGCAGCAAAAAAGTGCAGGAAAAAGTTTAGTGAGTACTCTCACTTCTAAAAATACTTTACATCTGCTCCCCATAAAAAGGGCGGAGTTTTTTTTGTTGTTTTTCAAAAAATAAAGTGCGATGTGAAATGTTTTTAGAGGGAAAAAGTTAGGAGTTAAATTAAGTTATCCGTGAGAATGTTGTTGTTTTTTGAAAAAAAGTTTTCATGTTTTCGAAAGAGAAGGTGGTAAATATGATAATTGTTGTGGGATTTTAAAATTTTGCCAGGTCTTACCTGGCACTCAGATTATGTGTAGATATTTCTGTATTTTTCGTATTTTTATATTTCAAAAAATTAGAAAAATAAGGAATACTGTAGAAATGTAACTCGAGACTTTGAACATGATCTATGACGTGGTCTTTTGGAAAATATTGAGCAAGAAGAACTACGGTGTGTCTTGAAAAACTGCTATTAAAAACATTATAATACTTTTTTGTATCTTGGAACTCTTGGTGGAAGGTTTTGAATTTTAAAAAAAATTTGAAATAATTTTGTATCTACAGTAATCTTGAAATCTTCCCATAGAAAAAACTACAGTAATTTGAGTTTTCCAAAAATAATCTGAAAAAATACAGTAATCCGAATATAATTTTTTCCATGTCATAACTTATCTACCACAGCATTCTACAGTAATCTTGAAAAAAAGTAGTGGCATCTTTTTGAATTTCAGAAAAAAATCTCAAACACGTGTATACAAACAAAAAAGTATTATATAATCAAAACAAATGTTTTTCTGTCAGTAAAAGGCTCAAAAAAAGATGACGAGTCTTTTGTGGCCGCAAGAAGCACGAGCCGATCAGATTTCAAAATGCAATTTTTGTGTGTGGGGCTCTGCAAAACAGGTGCACAAATTTGCTGGCTGAATGGCCGCCCCACATTCAAACAAAGCCACAGAAAAAAAAAGAAAAAGTAGGAGAATCTCATCATTTTTTTACGAACAGAAGAACTAGAAAATGTGAACGAAGGAACGAAAAAAAACAAGACGAAAGTTTGGGAAGAATATTTTGTTTGTGGTTTTTGGTGTGGTCCAAATAAATACGAACAATTGGATTTTATATTTTTTCTGTTGGAAACGAAAAAAAAACGGGGAAAAGCTTTGAAAAAATGTGTGCACAAAAAGTTTTTTGATGCTCAAGAATTCATTGTGTTTTTTGAAAATGTATTTTTGGTGTCTTAAAAATATAATGCTGAGTTTTGGTTCGAAAACTTCTGTGTCAAAGGTATATATTATTCAGGTTCCCAAGTTCAAATTCAAAGTTGATGTATACCGTACTCGGGAAGAGTTGAATTTTCAAGGCTCATTTTTTAAAAATAATCTAGATTTTTCAAATAAAATCTGAAAAAGTATCTTCTCCTCTTTCTTTCTCAAATTTTTTTATATAAAAAAATAAATAAAAATCCAATTAACAGCTCACACATCGTATCTATCTGAAGCAAAAAAAAACAACTGAAGATATTTGTTTTGATTTTTATTCAAAGTGGAGAATCAGAATACTTCAAAAAATGCTTGCTTTTTGAGAAAAAAAGGGGAGAGTTTTTCAGACAAATATCATAAATACCCTCTATTTTTAGTGGGGAAAAGGAAGAAGAAGTGAACTCGAAAAAAAACGAGAAAACCGAGGAAGATGGATGGATTACATGAGAGAATAAATAAAAAACGAACATGGGAGAAACTTTTTAAAATAGTTTCGGAAACAAAAAACAAATAACTGTTTTTAAAAGACGCAAGACGAAATTTTTTTACAGTATTCAGTATTTAAAAAAAGCACAGCGCTGTAGGGTCTCGTAGCGAAGTTTTTTCTTCAATAAAACTATTTCAAGGCGCGGTTCAAAATCTCAAAAGAAGTCTCGTCACAAAAATCAGTAGGAAAAGTGTGGTTCAAAATTTTTATATTTACATTTATTTTTGTTTTTTTTTGCATTTTTCAAAGTCACGCGAAAAAACAACATGATCCTTGACTTCAGCTAAAATAATAATTTTGCTCTTTTCTCATGACATAGTCATTTATCTAATTTGTATAGGAAGATGAATAGAAATTGAGAAAAAATGATGATAGAAAATCAAAAGAAGAATTAAATATCTCATAAAATCACACAGCTGATGATGAGATTTTTCATGTGGCAGAAAAAATAAACTTTCTTCTCGTATTTTTTTTGCTGAAATTATTCGCAATTATTAAATATTTTTCTTTTTTTTTTATATTCATTTTTTAGGAAAAGAAAAACAACTGAAAAATAAAATAAATTAGTCATGAGCAAAGAGAACGAGAATAAAAGATCAAATTTTTTCCAAAAAAAAAAAAGAAATGTCAGAAAATCTGGCTCGTTTTACATGCGTTTGTCATTTCTTGCGCAAGATTTGTTCTATCTTTTCATACGCAAGCAAGCAAGCACAAGACAATCTCTCAACCTAAAGCTCTTGACAGGTTTTTCGTGGGACAGACACAAAAATAGAAAGAACAAAAATTTGGTTGTTTTTTTTTTGGTTTTTTCATCCGGCTTTAACTTGTCATTTTCCTTTTTTGTTGTGTTGTTTTCTCGAGGAAAACTAGTTAGTGAGAAAAAAGAAAAAAGTTTGGAAAACAAAACAAAATAGAACAATTATGGATTTTTTGGTAATAAAATATCAAACGGAGGTACAAATTAAGAGGCAGCTAATATATTGAGCAGATATTATGTGCAGACTCTTCTTGCAGCCAAATTCACAAAAACTATTTTTCAAGTAGAAACTAATCAAGATATTTTTATTATAGAAAACAAACAATTTATTAATGACAACAATGCTCTTTTTCAGTTTTCCTTTTTCCGAAGAGTTTTTTGAAAAACCCAGGTTTCACCTCTTTCTTTTTCTGTTGATCTGGACATTTATAATAACTTGGAATACAATTGTTCGGTGGTGGACAAATTGATGTTGTCAAACATCCATGAGAATTTGGAGGATAATAAGACATTTGAGTTTGATGAGAAATATTTGGGTAGGAATTGTAGTTATACGACATTCGTAGGGAATGTAGTTTTTTGATGATAAAAAAGTTGTGAACATCGTATTTTTATACAAAGATTTTATCAGGAAAAAACGTCAAGTTTTGATAAAACTTAGAACTTCCTCGAGACAGAAAGAGGATGCTGAATCATAAAGAACATGGAATAGAATTATGTAGTATCTACCATTCAATAAAATCGCCCAGTGTACAATTCAGAAGACACCACTCAAAAACCAGGAAAAAAATGTCGTGCAAAAAAATAAAAGAAACACAACGATACTCCGCGTGCACGTTGTTTAGTTTATTTTGTTGTTTTTTTGCAGAGTAGACGAGAGAGTGTGGGAAATGGAGAGAGAGTTAGAGAGAGAGAGAGAGAGAGAGAGTGAGTGAGTGTATGTGTTTTTATTTGAAAAGAAATCATTGATTGAACGTTTTTTTTCGAACTCAATCATTTTTCTGGTTTTTTTCAGAGCAGAAAATGTTATTAATGGGGTGATTTGGTACATTTTTTAATTTTCTTATTTTTTTAGAGACAACAGTCACAGAATGCAGCGTCCTATGAAATACACAATTGTCATTTTCTGATGTAAGTTTTAGAATAGGCGAAAAATTTGAGAAAAAGAATGTCGAAGTTTCAGGCTTCCGAACAAGAAGATGTTTCGATTGGACAGGACATTCAAAGGTATCAACAACTTTTCACGGAACGGACCAGTCAAGTTAGTTTATTTTGAGGTTTGGGGGGAAGGAACAAAACTAACAGGTGAGATTCGAGCTTCATTGAAAAATATTGGGTAAAGTTTTTAATTCATAATTACTATTGAGGAAAGTTGTTTATAAATTACTGTGTTTGAATCATGAATTACACTTGAAGCTATCGGATCAGCTTCCAGATTTTATTAAAAAACAAACTATGAAATATTTCACAGGTAGATTTATTTTTGGCAAATAATGAATGGGACCCCAAATGGGACCCCAAATGACTGAATGGGACCCCATGCTGAATGGGACCCCGGTGTTTAAAAATCGTCGTGATGAATGGGACCCCAAAATAATAAAATGGGACCACAGCATTTTTTTGAATTGTCTGAATGGGACCCCGCAAAAAAAGGGACCCCGTTGAATTTTTGTATTAGTACGAATGGGACCCCACTGAAATTTTATACTGAAAGGGATACAAAATTTGAAGCCTAAGCCTAGGCTAAAAATCCTAACTAAGCCTAAGCGTAAAACCCTAACTAAGCATAAGCCTAAAGGCCTAACTAACCGTAAGCCTAAAATCCTAACTAAGCCTAAACCTGAAATCCTAACAAAGACCTAAAACCCTGACTAAGCCTAAGCCTAAAGGCCTAACTAAGTCTAAGCCTGAAATCCTAACTAAGCCTAAGCCTATGCCTCACCCCAGTGCTGAGGATACGTCTAAGTTTAAGATTACCTGTGGTCCCATTCTGAAGAAATTTCAGTGGGGTCCCATTCATACTCATACAAAAATTCAACGGGGTCCCTTTTTTGCGGGGTCCCATTCAGACAATTCAAAAAAATGCTGTGGTCCCATTTTATTATTTTGGGGTCCCATTCATCACGACGATTTTTAAACACCGGGGTCCCATTCAGCATGGGGTCCCATTCAGTCATTTGGGGTCCCATTTGGGGTCCCATTCATTATTTACCTTTATTTTTTCATAGTTTTATTCACGCGATTTCCAGTTCGTTTTGAATTTATTTATTTTTTGTTTTATAATCTATGTCTCATTAAACTTCACAGTTTGTATTCCGAGGCGTAACTTTTTTAAAAGAAATATTTTTTCTCACGTCAGTTTAGCTGCGAAAAATAGGGTTTTCTTCAAAACTTCAAAAATTTTCGGAAGCTATGAGTTTCAAAATGTTAACTTTCACTTTAATCAAGATGTTCGAATCCAGAATACCACGTAAGTAATAAACTCTTCAAGATCAACTTTTCCCAAACCTGACTCATAATTTTTCTACCCTTCAGTCAAGAGTAAACTTCCTCTTTCAAAATATATTCTCCGCCTTCTCTCTGATAAAAAACCATATATAAACTCGATGAATGCACAATTTCATTATCAGTTCACTTTTCTGAGATTCTCAAAACTACTACAATGTCTGATAATCATTATCATCATTGCGAAAATGCATATATTCCCTATCCTCAAACATATGTCCAAAATACTTGCCAGCCTGGATTTATGCAACATCCAGCAGTTATTCAACCTATAAGTTATGCTAACTCTTCACATTCTGTTGTCATTCGAGAACAAACACATGTTCATGTACCTCAAGTTTACGTAACTCCTAATTATGTCTATCAAGATCCACATCATCATCATCATCATTGTTAATTAAAAAAAAATATGAATCAATAAATATTTAACATGAGTTATTTGAACTTTTGAACCCAGGGTCATCAAAAACCAATAAAAAAGTAAAAAGCAAGCAAAAAATTCAGAGAGGATTATCAAAACGTCGTGAGAAAAAACAACAATTTTTTTCTAATATTTTCTACGAAAAGAGGAAATTGGATTGGGGATTGGATAATTCCAGCTTTTCATTTCGAAAAATTGTGTTTGCAAACACAAAGAAAATTTAAATTGAATTCTCAAAGAAATCTTTGATTCTTCGCTCGTTTTTTTGTTTCTTCCGTTTTTCTCGAAAAAAAAACATGGAAAGGAAATGTTTGACGAAAATAAAAATAAAAATATTTTGAGCTCTCGCCAAAACTTTTCCAGAAAATAAGAAAAGGTGACGATTTTTGTCGCTGATTGATGAGTTATTTTGACATATTAGATAGATATGAGTATACTTTTTGTTCTCACGGATGGATATGAAATTTGATATTTTTCTGGGAAATATAGAATATTTGAAAAAGTACAGATTTATTCAAAAGAAAAGAAAGGCAAAAAATAACACACGCAACATAAAGAAAAAAATGCAAAAATGCCAAAAAACATGAATTATTTACAAGTGAAACCGTTCCTACGAATATTTTTTGTACCAACAAAAATACAAAGACACATAAAAATTCTCTTCTCTTCCTTCAAAGTGTATTCAGTTATTCACTTTCAGATTGTGAATTATGAAGATGTGTATGTTCTGAAAGTGTTTTGACCATGTGTGGAGAAAGTGTTGGAATATATTCACGTGGAATCAGCCAGGTTGAGAGATTGAACAAATCAAGGAATACTTTGTAGCGATCACTGACTGTACTTCGGAGATACATGTATCCGGAACTTCCGCCGGTTCCTTGTTTAGCTCCTAACATGCGTTGAACAAGAAGTACGTGATTGTCTGAAATATATTCCCCATAATAAAAAAAACACTAATGTGAGATGGATTCAAATTATGGCGTGTGTGCACGGATATTGCAAGTAGTGTAATTTTCTACTACTTTTTGAGAATCCAGCTTTTCAACTTAAGATTTCCTGATTGTGAGTTCCTTCCCCCAATCCTTAAACAAACTCACATCTCCACTTTGTAAATAAACTATCAATATCCATTAAAAATGTCAAAATCTGATAAGGTTGCGAAAATCTTGGCATATCTCTATAGAAATAAATCATCATAGCTCCTTTTGTCGCATCATGCGATAATAGTCGATTACCATTTCGAATTTGTTGTTCATGCAAATGTGGATCTAAAACTGAAGCGAAAGAATCCTTGTTCTTATGATATTCAGCAATTAATTGTTTTCGAACTTCTTCAGTGTTTGTTGGTTCTTCAGCTTGTTTTAACATATGATCAAGATATGTTTGAACACTTGCTTCATATTGCTCCCAGAATCCTTGGTGATTTTCAGTCGCTTTGAGACCAGGTGTACGAGCCAGCCAACTCTAAAAATATTAATTTATAAAAAGTTCACAGAGATAAATCCTAGACTCCACCTCAATTAGAACCAATAAACTTGGTTCATCTTCCGAAGCATTCAAAGTGCTCAATTCTTGCTCTTTAAAAACATTCTTATAATGTTGTGCATTATATCGAATTCTTCTTTCTTGTCTCACACCCAACTTATTCTCCAAAATTCGAAATTGTAATGATTGAAAACCAGATGAGGGTGTCAAATACTTTCGAAAATCGACAAAATCCAATGGACTCATTGTATCCAAAAGTGTGATTTGTTCGGTGAGAAGACTGAAGATTTTTACAATTCGATCGAGTTTCGAGACTATTTTCAGAGTTTTTGTCTCATCAACCACGTCGTTATTTAATAAGGCTCTAATTGCGTCTAAATCGAAAATAATTTGCTTAAACCATAGTTCGTGAGCTTGATGAATTATTATAAATAAATGTTCATCATCCACTATTCTTCCATCCATTTCAGAATATAATCTTTGCGCTGTCAATACTTTATCAAGCTGAAAAATGATATTTTGGAGAAATTTAAGGATGAGAGAATTTGCAACTGGAACTCGAGATTTTCCAAATGAAATTTTTCTGGTCATTTGGTCAAAAACAACTTCAAAGCATTTTTCTCGAAAATCTCAAGTTCAAGTTATTTTCTGCTTCCAGTAGTTACCTGTAAATATTCGGAATAAGTTTGTCCAAATCCTAGTTCAACTTTGTTAACTCCTTCCTGACTTTCTTCATTTCCATCATCAAATCTCACTTGACTCGAAAGACCTTCGGAAGATGAAGAACCGTAACCATAAGGGCATGCCATGTCTGCAGAAGGAGAATTTCAGAAAACATTAAAATATAAAAAGAAAGTTGCAATTTCAGTCTTATATAAACTATTCACAAAACCGAAGCAAAACGAAAAAAGAGTATTCAGGTGACGTTTTCGGAAATGACAAAAAATAGAGAAACAAAAATGTATATATCGAATGGCAAGACATAGACAAAGATAGGCGGTCTTCTAGTTTTTATATGTCATTTCGACGACAAAAAAGACATCTATCTTGTTTCATGGAAATGTGTGATCAAAAAGATATATTGCTGAAATTCTTCGGGGAATTCCTTTCCTTGTCATCAGTTTTGTTTGTTCAACAGGCTAGAAACCTTTTTCTTGTAATCAAATATGTTTCAAGGAAAATTGTTTTGCCCTTGAAAATCTGGAACATTTTTATATTTTTTTCGTTTTGTAACTTGAACATTGGAACATTTTTCCATATTTACGCCTATTTGAAAGAGGAACAACGAGAACAGAGAAAAACGTGGTCGAAAATCAAAAAATCATACAAAATGAACTGAAAAGGGATAAAAGAGGAGGCGCCGACGGATCAAAAGTTATCTTATCATTATCATTTCGATGACATATTACTATCATCCTTTTACTATACAATCTATAGATTTATACATAATTTCTAGAAACACTCTGATATTTTGAATAATGCCTCAAATCACTTGTTTCTGTGAAAAATCTGTCCAATTCTATGCACTACAGTACTTTAAAAATTTGTCTAAAATTGCTAGAAATTTGAGCTACAGTAATCCTGAAGATTTTCCAAAAAAAAACAACGAGAGTGTTTCAATTCATTTTCAATTAGTACAAAAAAATACATTTATGAAAACACAAATAAAAACGAATAAAAAGTTTGATTACCATTTCATTGCTCATTATTGATAACTTGTTGATTCCACATTGTCTCAACTCTAAATTTCAAATTCGAAAACATATCGATTCCACGAGTTTTGAAAGTGGCAAGTTTGTCTTGCGCGCGAATACGGTGCGGCTGAAAATAATTACTTATTAATCTGGTCATTGAATTTGAGACTTACGTTATCACGAAAACTTTCATTAACATTTTGGAAATATTCATCAGATTTTGATTTGAAATCTTCGAAAGCAACTTTTCCGCGATTTTTTATTGAGCCAAATTTTTCTTGAGCTTTCATTCTGTTTGTCTGGAAATAGAAGAATTATTTTTGAAAATGAAAAAGGATCAATTTTTGAAGGGCTACTGTAGCTTAAAAAAGGAATTTCAAATCACAAAACTTAAAGTTCATATTTAAAAACCTAGCCCATTTCAATATTCTCCCGAAAACTAACCATGAAAAATCCGACATTCATTTGTTCTGGACTATATCCTCTATTCATATTTCTCTTCACAAAACTATCATAATCCTTTAAAATTCGATAAATCGAATCACTCGTAGATGTTCCTTCAGTTCTTTGCGTCGCCAAAAATCGTCCACACGCTTTATGTTCTGCAAAAATATCGGTAACATTTCCCAAAACATAAGGTTCCGTGTCGTGTGCAGCAAAATCAATTTTCATCGAATCCATAAATTGCAAATTGTCATCAAATGGGCAGATTCGACAAACTTCATCAACGTATCGACAATGACGAACTGAATCAGATCTTTCGGCAAGAGTTTGAACTGGTGGACCTTTATATTTGATTGTATCTTCATCTGATGTAACAGCTGCAATTAGATAACAATTTGGAATAAGTTGTTTGATTTGTCTCAATTGATTTGCATGTCCATAATGAAAGAGATCAAAAACACCACTTGCAAGAACACGATATGGTCGACCAATATCTGAATTAGGATTTTTTCGAGTAATCGTATGAGATGTGAGGAAAATAGCTTGTCCTCATGTTGACCTGACGGTATCAAACTCACCTTTTCCTGCCATCGCCTCTTCTACAGTAACCAAATACTCAAAATCAATCAATTCTCGTTTTTCAACAATTTTTGGATCATCGCTAAAAGGAGCAGGTTCAGAAGTGGCTAACGGATCGAACATTCTTAAAAATCAATAATGAATCAAATTCTGATTTCAGAAATGGTTTAAGTGACGTGGAGAATCACGTCACGCAAAATTTGAAATAATAAAAATAATAATTCAAAAAATTATACAATTTGATTTTCACTGATAAGAATTTTATATTCTGACCCGTTTATAAAACAAATAACAATTAAATGAAACAAAGATTAATTCCATACAAGAATATTAGTTTCAGAAAGAATTACAAAAACTATAAAAGTTATGTAGACTGAAATTAGCACAGCTGCATGTGGTCGTTGAAGACGAAATTTTTGAATTGGAATTCCGATGAGAGTTGTGAGAAGACTAATTCCGAGGAAAAGTATTAGAAGACGGTAGGTTGGATTTATTGTCATCTGAAAATATAATATTTGAAAAATTCTAGAACTTTCAAAATTCTGAATAAAAATAACGCGTTTCAAAGTTTCCTTCAAAATTTCAAAAAAAACTCACAGAAATATATTTTCCTTGAAGTTTGGCAATTGAGAACGGTAATCCAAAACCCATTAGTAAATCTGCAAAAAAAACAATGAAAATTTATATTTTATTTTTCAACCATACAAATACAAAATTCACAGGGACTAGGACTACTTAAATTCTAGTCGCATCATTGCATAACTTTCAAAAATTCAAAAATTTCAAACTAACTAAAGAAAGGTCCACCAATAGCTGCAGCCATCGCCATTCTTGGATATCCTTGTTTTACCACAGAAACATCAGCAATCAAATCACCAATACTATTACTCCACGCTAAAATCGTCAAACCCAAAACTTCATGCGAAATTCGAGAGACAACTCCAAGCATTGTGACAACATTTACAACTTCTGATGAGATTAGATAAATCCAAGCGATTGACATCAGAAAACCTGTATACGAATATATTTCCTTATAATATTTTGGCTGTTCGCCAAGTTTCGTGAATAATGTAACTAATAAAAATAACAGTCCTCCAAACATTAAACCATATAACCATAATCCTGGACTATTATCGAACGGTTGAACAAATGTTACTGAAAACACATTTTTTATTTTTTTTAATTTAATTTTCTCAAAACTTTTTTTCTCCCATCAAAAACTATCAATTTTGAAGAGAAATGAAAAGTGGGCGGAGCCTATCTCTCGAAAAACATAGCACACAGCCAACCCAGTGAGGCGTCGGTGGTTTGTTTGAATGACTAGGTAGAGAAAAGAGGGAAAAATTGGCCGTGAAGAATAATTTTCCCAACGCTTGGAATGAAAAAAAGTGATTACCATCCAATCCTTTTCAGAGCCAATATTTTTGAACAAATTTTAAGTTTTTGTAAAAGTTCGAATTCAGTTTTTTGAAAAATTCGTCGGTATTTTTTCTATAAAAAAATTGAACATTTTCTGTAACTCCACTGATTTTGTGAAATTAACCAAATATCATAGATTCGACTTCAAAATTCAGCTTTTTCATGACCTATATACCGTCCCGATACAAAAAACTCACACTGCAGTGAAAATAACAAGAACATCGGGCATAAAATTGAGTGAATTAAAGCAAGTTGTTTTGACCAGGAAAGTTCATTTAGCGGGATTGTTAGCTTGAACAGAACTATTGGAACGATCTGCAAGAAATCGGATATCTCTTCTAATAACTCTCGAAAATGCTCTTACGCTTATACACTTCAGTACTTTCGATAGAATATTCATCTCATTCCACTCATCTTCATCAGGAAGGGGATTCAGATGATTTCCCAGATCTTTAAGAACCTGCACATCCTTCCAACTTGCAATTTTCATTGGTTGCGGAGCTAAACTCGCAGCTCGACTTCGAGCTTCATGTCCATGAAAAACTTGACCATGAATCACAACAAATTCTTCATCTTCTTCCGAAAGATCAGATCCAACTGAACTTGGTCCATTTGAATTTGCATAAGGATGAAGCATATTTAAATTGCCATCAGTATTCACTGCATACGAAGCTCTTTTCATATATTTTTCACGTTTCAAATTATCTTCAATATGTCCACGTAATCTATCAACTGCATCTGTGATTATTGAGATTTCTGGAGTTGTTTGTGCTGGTTTTTCTTCGGGAGTTTTGGAGGGTTCGGGAGCTATTGTTGTGATTTCAGGAATTATTGGAACTACACTTCGACGACTTCGAACACTGCTTTGTTTTCGCATTTGTTTCTACAAAATTGAGGAATTGGAAGAGATAAAAAGTTCCAAAAACCCACTCTTTGTCGATTATGAATAGCCTGAGCAACAAATACAGTAACCACGTAACATGCATAAATCCCGAGGTATGCTGAAAAAATCCATCAATTTCAAATATTCAAAAAAAACTTACTCAAAGGCATCCAAAGTGTAACTTGATTATAAAACACAAAACAAAGCCCCAAAAATGCCAACGCTACGAGATAAAAAATCAAATCTCGAAATGTGCTGAAAATCTCGACATCAAATGGACTCGTCAAAATAATCGTTGATACAACCATCGTTGTCACAAAAAGACCGCCACCAAAAAGTTCACCAAGCGCTAAATCAGCTTTTGGTGTGGGACTACTTAGAACAGAAGCGATTGCGCCGAAAACATCTGGTGCACCATTTCCGAATGCCATAAATGTTACACCCTGAAAGATTTTGGAAATTAATTTTTCAGTAAAATGTTTTGTTTAACAATTTTTGATGTTTTTTTTTAAATCAAATTAAAATTTGAAAAAATTGCTCACCGCTACACTTTCACTAATTCTCAAATGTGCCACAATCGAAGAAATTGATGGCGAGAAAAAATCATCAGCCGCCGTGCTCACCATAACAAACAATAATAACATGTATATAACACCAAGTGCTATTAGTATGACCTGAAATTAAAGTTGAGCTAATTTCGATTCTCAAAATTCAGGATTATCATTCTGAAATGCGTTCTATAACAGACCACTACTAACTTCTGCTGGAACATTTTCTCACCCTGTTAAAAGTGGATCCAGCGCATTCAACATACTGTGTCCATAAAAGATATCCTCCACCTTCACAAGCATCATCGTTACAATTCACAAAATCGCAGATTTCTGAAAACAAATAATTTTTTTTTATTTCAAAAACAGTTTTTATAATGATAATGAATTTGTGAACGTAGTTTGATTTTTTATCAGGCTTTGTAGAAATTTTTTGATTTTTTAACATTAGAAAATTCGAATTATGTACACAAAAATAGGATTTTCAATGATACTTAAATAATCCCTGAAGAACTTTTCTAGCCAATTTTAAAAAACGAAGGAAACCTTGTTGCGTCCAATTCGATGCCAATTGACATTTATCAGCTGTACAGTAACTAGAATTATAGTTCACTTGAGCACCACAAAAATCAACACAGCACAAAACAAGAAGTAATAAAATGCATAAAGTTTTCCGCATCTAACAATTTGTGATTTCGCAAAAAAAAGTTGAAAAATGATAGTGTTTCACTTCTTCTTATCATTAAAAAATGTGCATTGAAAAAATGAAGAGATGAAATGGCGGTTTGCTCCTACATTTTTGTGTTTTTTGTTGTGTTTAAGCAGGGAGAGAATGAAAAAGAAAGAGAGAGAGAGAGAGAGAGAGTTGAAAACTTTTTAGGATGGAATTATTTTGGGTGCGGTTCTTCTATTTTTAGGTTCACTTTGAATTTGTGATTAATTTGATATATTTTGCCTTAAAGTATTAAGGACAGTTCTGAGCGTCGATCATCTTCAGATTCACTAGCAGAATCGAACATTGACCTCTAACCGACTGAACCAATTTTTCTCTAAGTGGACAATTTCTAAGGTCGCTGGTTCAATTCTTTGCCTGCTTGAGTTTTTTTTTTCAAAGAAAGTTGGATTCGGAGATTGTAAATGTTTTTCCATGAATTCTATGCTTCCACAGAAACTTTCCTTGAAATGCACGGATTAAAATCTAATTACGTATCATTTAAAGAAAGGTGTTAATCATCTTCTACTTAATAATTTATTACGTCGTCAATTGGGCTCTTATCAATTCTATTTACGTCAATGTCTCCTGAAAATTTGTGAAAAATATAGTATAAATTTTTATCATCAAAGTTAAAACCAAAAATTAACCCCTTTTGATCACAATTTCACGTTGATGGAATTTTGCAGTTTCCTCGAACTCATTATTTTTCTTCACATCCTCCCGATATTCTTTTCCACCTCCTGAACTTCCTTTTCCATTTCCTTTCGAAGTTTTCATCGATTTATTCGTTTCAATTTCAGTCTTATTCTTGCGCGATTTATCAATAAATGTCTCTTTTTCACTAACAATCACTGGCTCCAACTTTTTTCGTTCTCTTCTTTGAACCATGAAAACTTGTGCTTGTGCCACGTCACTTTGAGAGATACCATTTGGCAAATTTGTGATAGGTTTTAGATAGGTTCTTTCACCTGTTGCATGGTTCATTTGGATTGGCCCGACTGAGAAATAAAGAACAGATTGATCAGCGGCTTGAACTGGGATATGAGGTGATTTGGTTCCGCCGTAGGGAAAACGAAGAAAATTGGTTTTTGGGTAGCGATATAGAACTCCTGGAAAAAATAATTGAAGAGGGAAGGGTGATTAAAAATTTGAAATTTTTTAATGAGTTATGACGTGACAAATTTGGTTTAGATATCTTTTGGAATTTTTTGAAAAGTTCACAAATCGGAAACTGATAAGTGCATTTGATCAACTGAAAATTGACAGGAATTTCAAAAATTCCGGTTGAATTTTAAAATGATTAAAAGAAAAGGTTAACTAGTGATTAATTTTTTTTCAAAAAAAATTTTGAAATTTTTGCAGAAGTTCATATATCGAAAATTGATCATGAGAAATTTTTTTGAAATTTGGTTCAATGAGTAGCAAATTTTTTTAAACCGTTTTGGATTTTTGCTATCAATAAATTTCAATTCCAAACCTTGATCATAATCATCGGTGGCCGGTCTCTCACAAACAAACGGTAATTGAATTGTATCAATTTTGGTGTACCATAAGCCATTCATGGATTGCATTGAAACTGCGCCAACTTGACTTTCAGTTTTCATTGGGTATCCTAAAATTAGATATATTTTTTGGGGATTAATTTTTGAATATCGCGGTGAAGATGAGATCCAATTTTATTTAATTAGTGAACTGCTATAATTATAGATCTTTCTTCATTGTCCCCCTGTTTTTTCTCACTAACCGGCTTCTTTGTCAAAATTCGAAAAATTCAATTGATCTCCATTCAACCATTCCCAATCATTATCCACATTTGTTGCACCAATCCAAAATTCTTCGATTCCAAGTTTGCTCGCTGCATTTTTCAAGATCTCGTTTTTCAAAGGATCAATATTTCTGGCTAAAGTTGCCCGGCCATTCACACGACAATACTGAAAAACGATTCAAAATGAAAAAGGTCCCAGTCATTTCCCCTGATAATTTTTTTCCGAAGAAAAAACATCAAAGTGCAGGTTCTAGATTTCTTTTTCTAACAGTGTCAAATTACCCTCAAAGCATTTGTGAAGTTCAGCGAAGTTCTCATAAACTGAAAACATGTTGGCTTTTCATTCCCATTTGAAGAATTTGAGTATAATGTTCCATAGTAGCACGTCGTTTGAGCATCAGAAAGTTTCAAGAAAAATAAGAATCCAAACACCAATTTTACAGTAATCATTTTTTTCTTGGAACAAAACAAACAGAAAATTTAATTTTTATATATTTATATTTTAATCACATTCATAAAAACATCGGAAATAGGCGGCGTAAGAATTGGGGGGGAACCCGTAAAAATTATATTATTTTTCAAAGTGAATTTTTGATTGATTTTTGGCAAAAAGTGAATTTGTGAAGTTTTTCAGATGCTGAGCGGTTCGAAATCTCTTGATCTACCGTGTTTGCAAAAATATGTACAATGTAGACACCAACGAATGCATTCGATGACGAAAATTCCGAGAACTGAGAGAACAAGTAGGAGAATTAGGAGACTGCTGAAAAAAATGAGGGATTTTTTTTGAAGAGAAATAATTTTTAGGAAAAAAAAGAATCAAGAACTTATTTTTTCACGTCAAAAAATATAAAGAAGACTTACAAAATTGATGTGAAAAATGTGGATTCTGGACAACAATCATAACCACAACAGTTATAACCAGATGGACAACCATACATTATTTCTTGAGGTTTTGAAGATTCATTTTCGAAGTAGACCTGGAAATTTTGAAGTTAGAAATGATATTCAAAAAATCCACGTATGAAGTTCAGGTTTGAAATAATAGTTTAAACCACGAACCTTTCCAAATTGTGGATCTTGTGGATCAATTTTATTGACGCATTGAACTGGCAAATTTTCATTCGGCACATATTTTGTCTCTCCCCAATAATATGTTCTATTTTCATATCTGAAACAAATTATCTTGTTGAAAAGATGAATTAGATTCTGAAAGTAATTTTCACTTGATCTCCCAGGGCTAAGCCTAGAAAAACTATAAAAAAAAAGAACTCACAGAATTGGTTGTGAAGCATCTTGAATAATATGCCTTCCTCCGCTATACATTAAATATCCCGAAGTTGCGCCAAATACAAAAGATCGGAAATTGGAAGTATGTTCAATCGAACCAGTTTTTGAATATCTGAAAATCAGGTTGAAACTCGGGTTAAAAAATTTTTAAAATAAAAATTGAATTTATTCAATTGAGCTTCGATGATTTTTCAGAACATTTGAACTTTTCAGCTTTTAGTTGAATCTTTTGGACCACATTTTTTAGTTGATCTAAATTTGGAAAGATAAATTTTAAAGAAAAGTTTTGATTTTTTTCTTAATTTCAAACAATCTTTCCCCGCTTTCCACCTTTTCCCTTTTTCCAAAAATCCCATAAAACCCAATAGCTCACTTCCTAGTATAATAAGGTTTTGAACGAGTTCGATGACTTCCGATATTTGATGAAGATATTCTTGCTGAACTCTTCCCTCTTCCACCACGTTTTGCCACGCAAATTGTGACTAATATGAGCAATAAAATAACATATTTCGAAAATGAAAATCTCATGAAAATTCTGGAAAATTTAGATAATAAATCAAAGCAAAAAAACGGAGAGGAAAAATAGAAAAACGAGAAAAATTATATACATTTTTGAGAAGGATAAAGTGCGAGAGGATTTAGGATTAAAAAATGAAGAAAAAGAAATTTATGAACCCGCCAAGAATTGCGTGTTTCGAAGATGATCATAACTAATAATGTATTTCTTTTTTCGGGCGAAAAAAAATGAGAACGCCATGAATTTTTGAACTCAAATATCCTCATACACATTTTATGAGGATATTTATTATTTCGTCAGTTTTATTTCATTTTTTCTTTGAAAGAAGAAAAGAGAAGGTAAAATGGAAAATGGTATTTATTCGCGGCGAACCTTTAGAAACTAATGGAGTTTTTAAAAACTTCAGACTATCAAAAAAAAGTTTTTCTAAAATTCTAAAGTTCCTAATCTTCAAAATAAATTTGAACGGTTAGGTTTCTTTTTAGTAAAGCACATTATTTTCAAATGTCTTATTTATTTTTCCGCTCTCACAATTGTTTTCCTATAAAAAAACAACTGTATATTTTGCAGGAAGCCAAAAAACTTTCGAAAAGTCAAAAAGCGTGAAAGATTTGGGGCCCTTTGGGAAAACACGCATTTTTTCTTGGCCGAAACGACAAAAAATCAGATTTTTGAAACATTGAAGGAGATTGTGAAAAAGAGAGAAAATGTGTTAAAATGATACTTGCAAGCAAAAGAAGAAACTTTGTTCGAAAATTGACAAGAAAGAAATGAATGATGGGAGCAAAAGAAAAAGCAACCAGAAAAAAAAGAAAAGAGTTCGAAAAATAATTTTGCTTCTAATTCAATTTCACTGCTTTTCCTGAGCTGGGCAAAAAAAAGTTCTCTTGTAAAAAAGAACTTTTTGGTCCCCACCAAAAAAGATCCAAAAACGTTTTAATTGGCTCGGGGAGCGCAAACTTCTTTTTTTTTCGAGAGTTTTTTCGAGCCAACAAAAAAAAATAAATTAGATTGGAAGATTTTTCTGAATACATAGAAATAGATAGGCTAAGTTGGGGGTGAAGCTCAAAAATAAAAAATAATAATTTTATCTTTTTTCAGAGCACAAACAAGCGCAAAAAGAATGCTTATTATTATTTTTCAGAAGTTTTTTGTTGACAAAAATACACAGACACACTCAAGAAGCAAATGAAACAGAAACAGTAAAAAAAAGAGGAAGACTAATAAAATTTGTTGTTTTTAGGTTTTTTTAGTCTAGAACAGATAGAATAGCTGGAAAATACTATCTATAGGATAAAGGAAAAAGCACAGAAATAAACTAACTGTATTTTTGAAACTCAGAATACGAAAAAAATAATAAAAACTGCTATTTTTATTGTTAGTTAGTTTTCTAGCTAAAAATACTATCTCTATAGGAAATAAGAAATATCTAAATATAATATTATTGTGAGCCCCTCAGAGAAAACAAAATTTTTCATAGATATTTTGGAAATTATTTTAGACTCTTCTCATTTTATTTTTGCCCTGCGCAAGAAACGAAAAATAATAACAATGAGGTAAGGTAAATATTTTCTTCAGAATATTATATTTTCCAAACAAAACCACACAAAAAGTATTTCCGGTAAAATGTGAACAAAAAAAAGTTCGGGGGGTCATTGAGGGCTGCTCTTTCTGTTGTTCCTACCCCGAAAAATAGGGAAAACAACAATTTTTCAGAGCGTGCCCCCGACCGAAAGTGCATCGAATTTGAGCTAATTGTAGTGTGGTTTAGATGGAAAGACCGCCTACCAAACAAAAAAAAACGACGGGAAAAAAGATGAGAGCTGAACGAAGGAAAAATAGAAGGATGACTATTGTTTAGAGAGTGAGTAAGGAAAAATATTGCAAAAAATTATTGATACAAAAATGATGAATGTTTTGTTTTGAGAAAAGAAATCAGGACCGGTTTTGAAACATATTTCGAAAAAAGGCTATTGGAAAAAGAGAGTTCTTCTGGGAAAAATTTCGAAAGATGGCTGATTTTTGAAAAACTTACAATTTATTTGATGAAAAATTATATACATATAACATAAAAATACAAAACCGGTTTCAAAAATCGATTTCCCTCTTCCCGGAACATTTTTGTTTCGAAAAAGGGCAGATGTTTGAATAATTTTAAATTCGGAATACTAATTTCCAATTTCATCTGTCCTCTTTTTTCGGTAAAAATAGATTTTACTTGAAAAATAATTTTGGCAGCTGATTTTCAATAGGATTTTTTTCAAAAAAAAACTACAGAATTTCTTAATTGACAAAAATAAATCTTGATATGGTGGAGAAGGAAAATGGCAATGACCTAGAAAATCACACCATACATGCATGACTACCTAATCAATTTCGAAAACAAGATTAATTAGTTTGAAATGATGGTTTTCCGATTTTCCCTAAAACAATTTACCATTCAAAAATCAATAATCATATGGCTGCGGCCACGGAAAACCGGATTTTCCACTTTCAAAGTGCGAAAAAAAGTTGGAGGAAGAAAATTGTTCACGTTAAAATTACGTGACTGACCTTCTTTTGAAATGTGGGACAATTAAAAAAAACTAAACATTGTTTATTTTTAGCAGTTCAATTAAAGTGGAATATGTTCGAATGTTTTTTTGTTTTCCAAATTCTTAACATACTCTGTCTTACAGTAAGTTTAGAGAAAGGTTTTTTAAAAGTTGGTTTGGATAAAAATCTAAATACACTATCTAGTTCTTCAATTATAAATATCAGTATTTGAATAAAACATTTTCCAAAATTAAAAAAAAGCACTAAAATGGTATACTGTAGCACAGAGAAGTTTGTATACACGGCGACGTACAAGTGCACACCAAATGTTTCTTTTTTTTTCAAAAAAAAATTTATTCGCTGATTTTCAACCGAAAGCTTGTTTTTTATCTTTATTATTACCCGCAGAGCAAGATTTCGCAGTCGAAAATTTCTCATTTCAACTCTGAAAATCAGTATTGGCGTGGCAAAGTTGTGAAATGTTGTGAAAACAAATGTTTAGCAAATATAAACTTTGCCACGTCATAACTCAAACTTTTTGTAGAACCTTCAAAATTCCAGATAAATCTCATCACTGTCTGTAAAAAGAAGAAAGCAAAAAAATGCCCGGTTCGTAATGTTGGCAATTCGATTCGTGGAAACGTCACCGAAGGCCCGCAACAAAACAGTACTCAAACTTCAGTACCAGCAACACCGGAAGAAATGGCAAAAGGAATAAGTATGATGAATAAAAAAGAAAAAGAGGATTCAAAGAAGAAGGATGCAGCAAATATGTTCCAAAAACCCAAAGTTCGCGAGTTTGGAAAATCGAAAAAGAAGTCGAGTAAAGGTGCAGCACCGGCTGGTGATAAATCAGATCCTGAGTAAGAACCTTGAAACCCCTTCCCAGGTGAAAATATTTGAATTTTTAGAGAGGCCTCAACTCAAAGTGCACCCACTGATCCAATCAGCCAAGGATCTCCAGCTGTTGGTGCGAATGCTGACGAAAATAAGAAAAATGCGTCAACTCAAAATGAGCCGCCAAAAGAGCCGCCAGTCAAAAAAGAAGATCCGGATAGCACAAGTGAGTTTTTCAATTACTTAGTAAAGAAATATATTAATACATTTTCAGGCACCGGGATTCAAGATTCAAACATTGCTCCAGTTCAACCATAACTCTAAAATAAGCACACTCGCTTGATTTATTGAAAAATGAACATTATAGCAATTTGGAAAAAAGGTTTGACCTTTTCATTCTCAAAGTTTTTTCTCAAGGAAAAAAAACTTGACAAATATTTGAACAGATTTTAGATAGATTCTCTATTTGTTTAGGGTTCTTTTGATGGTATTTTCAAAAATATTATCACATAAAATCAATAATTTATAGTAGTATACTTTCTCAGAAAATAAAATAGAAATCAACCAAAAAATGCGAATCTTTGAGGAATCGCTGGAATTAAAACTGGCAAGTATTGTGAAGATGTGGAAGGAGAAGAAGAAGAGGATTTTGAAGAAGATTTTCGCAGTTTTTGTGGTTTTTCGGTGTCTAAATTAGAAAAATTAAGGTGAAAAATAGTTGGGAAAAAATAAGTACATGAAATCTTTACTCATTGACCAAATGTTGTTGAGCGCGTTGCAGTTACCCTCTGCGTGTTTATTTTTGAAATTCTCTTTGAAATGAGAATAATACTAGATTTTTGAAAATGAAACACGCAGCGCGTGACCGCGACGCTTCCAACAACATTTGTGCTCTTGTGAAAAATTTCTTTCCTAAATTTTGAAATACTCCCGTTAACTCACCATCTAACAATTTCACATAGTTTGGATTTTTGAATCCACCGGCAAATGTTCCTTTTCTCCACATTCTTCTTCCAAAATACAAATCTAATCTTTTTGACAGAATAGAATACTTTTCCTCCTTGTACGCTTTTTTATATGTACTTGCGAAGGAAGAGACTGGATTTTTGTACGAATGTCCGGAAATGCCTGTGAAATGTAAACAATGATGACCAAAAATGTGCAAATACCAAGAAACGTGATTGGGTTTCAACACGTGGTTTGCTGGTCATGAAGAAAGGCTTTCTAGGATTTAAGATGCACCTTGAAAATGTTTTTTTCAAAATTTTATTTATTTTTCATTTATTTTCAAACAGTTTGATTCAAATTGACAGATGACTTCTTGTTTGGTTCCAAAGCCACGGTTTTACTGAAAAATCTCATTTTGTTGTTTTTTTTCAAATTCTATTACTCACTTCACAGACCCAGCTTTACTTTGAATTTTGGTGGTTGGGATTGTAGTTTGATTTGTTACAGATCCAGCTCTACTTTGTGCTTTTGATATTGGATATGCTGCTTTGCTTCCAGCTTCACCAGATTTTGGATTGGGACTCGGAAGTTTGTTGCAACTTCGCCTGCTTGACGCCGGACTGCAAATGAGAGTGAGTGAATTTTAGCGGGACCGTAAAAACAGGGCTAAAAATCAAATTTCAAAATGTTTGGAATACGTCAAGATAACAATGTTCAGTTGGAAATAATTGGACTGGGACGACCAGATTTTTGAGTTTTCGAGATACCCAAACCCCGACTTACATAAGTCCGCAACTCGGCCTTGGTGTTGGTGTAATAGGGGTTTGCAATTGCGTGGACAATGGAGCCAATGTGGAAGCAGTTGAAAATTGCGTTGGCTCAGGAACCGTTGAACTCGGCGCAGGTTCTGATTTCACAGTCTCTGTCTTTTTCGTTTTCTTGTTTCTCTGACTCTTTGCACTTTTCGTGCTCTTTCGCAAAACCTTCGCTGTCGCTGTACTTTTATCAGCTTCCGTAACACTTCCTTGAATCGAACTACCAACGTGTCGAACGGGACAAACTTTTTGCTGTTTTCTAGCACACGAAAGGATGAGATATATCTGAAATTTTGGGTTGGAAGAGTTTAGAGGGACAAGATGAAACTCACAATCAGAATGAAATTGTTAAAATTTTGGAAAACATAAAACATTTTGAGCATATTTCACTTTAATATCAATAGAAAATGAATAGGATCAGCATTTTTTTGAGAAAAAATAGACAGGTCACGGAAAAATTTTATTAAAAAATAAATAATAAATAAATAAATTAGCCAACAAAACAGTCAAACTTTCTTCCTGTACGAATCCATATCTGTCAATTCCGCAATTTTCTTTTGCAATTTCTGTTCTTCGGTTGGATCCTTCATTCGTCGATCATCATAATCTCCATAATCCTCGTCGCCATTTCCGCCATTCCCACCGTTGTTGTTGTTATTATTATTATTATCATTGTCTCCGCCGTTATTCCCATATCCTCCTCCGTTGTTGTTCCAGTTACCATAACTTCCGCCGTTATAATTATTATCGTTATCTCCACCGTTCGAAGAAGATGAACTTCCATAATTTCCATTATTATTATTCCAACCATTATTATTGTTGGTATTTTCACCCCATCCACCATTTCCTCGACTATTCGATGAACCATAGTTGTTATTGTCACCCCAGCCGCCTTTATCATTATCGCCATTTCCTCGATTATTGTTGCTGTTCCAATTATCGTTCTCGTTTTCATTTCCATTTCCTCGACTGTTCCAGTTATCGCTATTATCTCCTCCTCCACCTCGAGAATTCCAATTATCTCCTCCACTTTTTCGATTATCATTATCGTTATCTCCCCATCCTCCTCCGTTATTTCCACCACGATTATTCGATGACGAACTTCCATAATTATCATTATCTCCCCAGCCACCACTATTTCCCCCGTTTCCTCCCCGATTGTTATTCGAGGAGCTTCCATAATTGTCATTGTCACCCCAGCCACCATCTCCGTTTGATCCTCGATTATTATTTGAGGAAGAACTTCCGTAGTTGTCATTATCACTATTTCCATTTCCCCAGCTATTTTTCGAATTACTGTTATCGTTATCATTATCTCCCCATCTTCCTCCACTATTTCCGCCACGATTATTTGATGAACCATAATTGCTGTTACTATTTTCGTTGTCACCCCATCCACCAGTATTTCCGTTTCCGTTTCCATTTCCACCTCGATTATTCGAATTCTCATAGTTGCTATTATCATTATCGTTGTCATTTGTTCCCCATCCGCCGCGATTATTCGAAGATGATCCGTAATTATCGTTATCTCCCCATCCGCCACTGCTTCCCCCATTATTGTTACTGTTCCCTCCGCGTCTTCCGTTTCCATTACTTCCATAATTTCCGCGATTCATTGCACTTTGTCCCTTCGCACTATCTACACTTCCATAACTTCCGAATGTTCGTTTGTTGTTTCGTGTCATTCCACCGCCTGTGTTACCGGTGGGTCGTTGAGAATCAGGTACACCGGAGTAGCCGCTGGAAATCAGAACTTTATGCTGAGGTTGGACTTTAAGATCAATACCAGATAAACTCAAATTTAGAAAAACCGAAAAACACCTGATAGACATTTCAAATAAAACTCTAACAATCATTTTATCATTTTTTAGGTTTCCCTAATTGTCTGAATTTTTCAAAAAAAAGCCTCCTTATACAAAATTCAAGATTCCCAAAACCCTCTTATAATTTCTCACCTTGAATATGGATTTCCTGTCGATGCACTCCATGAACCTCTTCGATTATAACTTGATCCAGTATTCCCAATATTTGATGAAAAAGGACCATTCATACCTTTTTTCTTATTTTTCGGTCGAATTGTTGAGATTACCGGAAAAGCGGCGACAACAAGAGCTCCTTGATCATGAGCAATTTTTAAATGTGGAGATGTACTTGTATTGTTTTCTAAATTTTGACAATGTTTTACTCAATTATCAAAACTAAAAAAAACTTACCATCTTTCTCTAACTCAATATTTGAACTAGTAATATTTGTTTCACAAACTACAGAAATCACCAAAAATGTTAAATATTTCAGTCGCATATTTTTCTCGTTGAAAATCCTAGATTTCGAATGTGTCTAATCATATTTATAACCGTTGACGGGAATTGAATCCGGAAACTGCGTCTCTTAATCTCACCCACTATTTCGCACATTTATTTATTTTTGTTAAAATTGACAGCTTGCCGGATAGAAACAGGCAAATTGTGTTGTTTGTTGGCCATGGTTTTTTGGAATGAGCGTAGTGCAAAAAAAGTCGGAAAGGTAACAAATTTTGATCGGGGAGCACCTGAGATCAATGGAACAATACATATTTAAAAAAAATTAGAAATTAACAGTAAAGACGTGGAACTATGACGTGGCAATTTAGATATTATTAAACTCAAAATCTTCAGCTTTAGAATTAATTTTTTTGAAAATGAGATATTTGGACTCTTTTCCTCTCGAATTGAAATTTTTTAACTTCCGAAATAGTTTTCATTCTTCTTCCACTTCTTTTTTTTGACTCCATTCAATCCAAAGATTCAAAATCTCGATAGTGTCTTCTGTTTTTGTCTTTCTTCTCAAGTATTATTTTCGTCTCGACCGCGCTTCGGGTTGATTCTAAATTGATAGATCCCACGAGACACTCTTCTGACATTTTTCGTGTTTTTTCATGGCATCAGAGTTTGGGGGAAAAAAGAAAAAAGAGCACCGTTTCCGGCTTTTTTGTGTTTGGCGACAAAACGAAACTCTTGGTTTGGTTTTTTGCTTTGTTTTGTTTTGTTTTAAGAAAGTCTTCCTAATGGATGACATCGAAATTTAAATGTGTTTTGTTTTTCGGCTTGTCTTTTTGGTTGAGTTAATTTTTCTTCTTTTTTTTGAAGATTCGCTAACTAAATAATGATCACTCTCCGTCGTCGAAATATCGAAGAAGAAGGTCCTCCAGATGACTACAATGGAGTTTTCACGTCGAAATCTCAAATATTTTTATTTGGAAATATGAAAGAAACTGTGAAAGTTTGGTGGAGATTCGATGGAAATGAAAATATTTTGGATTGGATTGGATTGTTTAATGTTGGTACGTTTTTGGGAGGGAGCTATAGATTTGATTCATGGAAACGTTGTTTCTCAAGCTGAAATTTCGAAAAAAAAATTAATTCTGAAAATATTTGATATATCTTGTTATCATCAGCTTCCAAAAACTTGAAACTAAAATTTAAATCTTATTTTCCTAGAATCTCGTTTCGTGATGAATTTCTTGCCTCTCTTTTTTGAAAGAAAAAAAACTTCCGCATTATATCCAGAAAAAATTGTTCGGAAGAGACGATTTATGAGTTCCGGATCTTTGTTATTTGTTCTAAGATCCAGATTTTTTGGATTGAACCAGAATTTAATAATTTCAAATTCTGAATGGGAATAAGCTCTAAAATTTTCTGCAGAAAATACTCACAGTTTCCGAAATTATTTTCAGAATCACAATCAATTTCTTCAAGAAATCTCAGGAATCATATTTTTCCAGACGATTCTTCTTGTTACCTCGATCACAAACAACTTCATCGCCTCGAACCTCCACTTTTCTTCACTCTCTCACCAAAAAACCTTCTTCACGCAAATCGTGTCTACTTTGGTTATATCGATGGAATAACAGGAAAAATGATGGGAAGATCTGCAGATTTGGAAATTTGCAATCAAGCAAATCTAGTTATTCATGAAGTTGTGAGAGGATTGAATTGTTTGAAATCGGCGATCATTTTGGAATCTGATGGAAATCAAGTTGAAATTCCTGAGAGAATGAAAAAAGATATCAAGGTGGGCGAAAGAGGAATGCACTTTTTTGTGAACGTCATTTTAGAGGATTTCCGATTTTGAAACTGAAACTGAAATTTGATAGCCAAAAACGTCACTGACTTGAAAATCTTATTTGGAAAAATTATATATATTCTGTAAAATATTGATTTAGCAACGGAAAATGTTTTTTTTTTCAAAACTCTAAGATAAGCCGTCGGAAATTTATGTGTCTAAACTTTCTTTGAAGTTCTTCTGAAAATTTTTTGAACATTCCCACGCTGAATTTTTTCCAGTTTTCAATTTCTCAAAATTTTTATTTTGAATTGAAGAAAAAATAATTCAAAAATAGTATTTTTCTTCGGACTTCAAGATTTTTAAGAGCCGTGAGAAACATTCAAAATTATTGACAGAATTTTTTGGAGTTGGGATTTTCTTGATGTATTTTTCTCTGTTGAACTTTCAGACTATTCAAAGTTAATCTGAATGGGACCAAAAAAAGTTTCAATTGTGTTTCGAACTTTTTTTGGTTGACAATCTAAACCCACGCAAAATCCCAAAGTACACAACAAAACAACAAAATGGAATTATTTTGGTGGCCGTTTATTTAATTCAATCATTCAAAGTGTCACTTCTATCTATCTATCCAGCTTGTTTTTTATTCTATTCTTCTTCTTTTTTTCCCACTCTTCTCTTCTTTTTTTGCAGCTCAATTTCGCCTGGCAAGAAGTTCAAATTTCAATCTCGCAGAATTTGGCGAAATCGGAGAAACACGTTTTCACAGCACAACAGTGAGTTTTGGGATTTTCGAGTTCATACTGAGATTTCAATGTTTCAAAAAAAAGTTTTGAAGTATTTTCAGAATTATTGTTTGACAAAAATATTTGTCGAAGATTTAAAAAACGATCCTAATCCTAATCTGAGCAATTATTGCAATTTTTAAACATTTTTTCTGCAAATGTTTCTATCTAAAATTTAACTTTGACCCCTTTTCTCCTTTGAAGATTCCGCGAATTTTCCTCAACAAAAAGTATTTGTATCAGTTGTTTACGCTATTTCGAATTCCATGCTCTCAAAAAACAACTAAATCACGTCCATACATCAAATTTTCGTCGTATTTTCCATCCCTCTTTTTTTTTCATTTTTCTCCGCCAAAAAAGTAGAAGAGTGGGTGTGAAACCCTTTGGGAAGATGAGCCTTTCGATTTGTCAAATTTTGACATGTTCCTTTCTCAGCAGACGTTTATTTTCGCGTTATTCAAATAACATCTTCATTTTTTGGTTTTGCTTTATTTTTGCTCCGAAAGATGATTAAATACAGCCCCCAAAACTTTATCTACAGTAATCTAGAGAAAAGTTTGAAAATTTTCTGGTAGATCGAAAAACCCACGTGGCATGATTTTATCTACAGTACCCCTAATTTCAGTATAATTTTCGATCTACAGTAATCTTCAAAATAATTATTGAAAAAAACTTAATTTTCTGTGAAATCAAGATATCCACGTGGTAAAATTTGAACCTCAAACTTTTCGAAAAAAAAACATTCATTTTTTCTGTTCATTTTTTCCTATCTGCTTTTTTGCTTCTTTTTTGCCTTGCTCGTTCAAAAAGTTAATCAGCAACAAGAAAAAATGTTTCGTTTCGACTCTAGAAGAAAATTGAATTTTCAAGTTTTGAACGAGAAAAAAAATGAGAAATGGAGCATAGAGGCTTGGAAATGTTTCCAGACTCGAAATTTTGAAAAAAAAAAATTCAAACTAATTATTTTGCAGGCTAGAAAACGACTGTTCAAGATCAATCAATGAGCATGGAAAATATTGTGTGGAATTGATTTACAGTATTCAACCAGTTTCAGGTTGGTTCTTGAAAATTTTTGAAAAAAATCATAGAAAGAAATTCTAGAAATCAGGTTCTAGGAAAAAACTGATTGTGAAAACCAATAAAATTATTTACCAGAATTTTGGCCAGAACTTTGTCCAAAATCCATTTCCCTCCCCTAAAAACCAATAAAATTAAGAATTAATGTCGTCGGATACAATTGGCTCAATGCCGAGCACAAGTTCAAGTATGTCGACGAATTTGAGCTCATCTTCTTCTGCAAATTCTTCTAATTTTTCATCTTCTTCTTCAAAATGGCAAATGTGTTTGGATGCAAAAGGTCGCATTTTTTATGTGAATCATGAAACAAAGGAGACTTCTTGGACGAATCCCGAAAAGGTTTGCGAAAAGTTTTTATTTGCAAAAAAAGTGTGTTGCATTTTTGGATACTTTTCGAAAATTTGTTTCAAGATTATTTCAAAAGTTTCCGAAAAAAATCTACAGTGCAACTTATTTTTGGTGAAAAATTGACCTACAGTAATCCCAAAAAATTCGAAATATTTTCATGGTAAATTATTGTTTACTCCACCTCTTATATTTTTGCACAAAAATTAATGTACAGTAATCCAAAAAAAGCTGAAATAAAAATTCAACCTAATATTGATTTGTTTCAGAATTTGCCGCGCCGCCGTCAAACCCAACCTCCACTTCTAATCGGAACTCCTCGACTTCCACCTCGTCGCGATGAAAGTTTCATAACACCACGTCGAACAATCGCCAAAAACAAAAACGAAAATGGAACTGGAGCAAGTGATTTTTTAGAAGAACTGGCGAATTTCTTTCAAAATTCTGATTTTGTCACAATTCTTCACGACAATCGAAAAGCCTTGGATATTTATAATAAAAGTTCAGTTGTGAGGCATGCACTTCATAGAATTCAAATGAATATTGATTTACCGAATAAGTAAGTTCGAAAATTTTCAAAGTTTTATTGAAGATGTCTGAACCAGTGATTTATTAGATTCAGACACTTCCTCAGCCTCGTTTCAAAATTCGTTCTTATTTTCTAATTTTTTTCCATCAGATTCGAAAACATCCCACAATTTGTCGAATTTGTCAATTCATTTTCTGATACAAGTGAACCGATGCCACGTGGCTGGGAGATTTTGAGAAATTCGGAACAAACTATTTATATAAATCATAATCGAATGATAACAAGTTTTTTGGATCCAAGAGTTCGAAAATTAGTATCAAAAGAACATCGAAGAGGAAGAAGTGCACCGCCAAGAAGAAATGCAAAAATTGATAATAATGGAAATCATTTATTGATTGTGAAATATGATGAGATTATGAGAATTGTTGATCAGAAATTGCCGCATATTGCAGGTTTGTTGAATGGGAGTTTTAGCACACAAATATTGAAATTTCAAATTCCCAAGAAGCTCTAAAAGTTTCGAATTCCGTTTCAAACTTTTCATTTTTGCAGATCGTGTTCGTAAAAAAATGCGTCTGGTTGAAAGATTCGGCGATCTCGCAATTGCCAGCCTTGCAAACGATCTCGATCTTTCACTAGCAGTTAGTATGCTTGACTCAGACACCGATGAAAATAAAAACAAAAATCTTCGAAACGACGAAAACATCTCAAATTTTTATGCAATTCTTCAAAAAGCGAAATTCGGAAAAGGACCTGGCAAATTAATGTGGAAAATCTCGCGAGAAAATCTAATTGATGATGCATTTCGAGAAATTCTTTCAACCGACATATTTTCACTCAAAAAATCGCGGCTTCATATTTCATTTGATGATGAAATTGCGTTGGATTACGGCGGACCATCCAGAGAATTTTTCATACTTCTTTCACGCCAACTTTTTCATCCAAGGAACGGATTTTTTGAATATTATGGAAATGATTATTATTTGAATTTGTCAAAAGGAACACATCAATCAAGACAATGGCTTGAATTATGTGGAAGGGTTTTGGCATTGGCTGTTATTCATAAATGTTTGGTTGATGTATTTTTTACGAAGACTTTTTATAAGAATTTATTGGATAAGTGAGTGAGGAAAAGGAAGGGAGAAATTTTACGAGATTTTGAATTTTCGGCGCCAAACTTATAAGTATATACTGATATTTTCAAAAACATTTCTATCCTTTTTCCTACAAATTTTTTTTTCAGGAAAGTATGTTTGGAAGATTTTGACACGGTTGATCCGGAATTCTATAATTCGATGAAATGGATGCTTGAAAATGATGTGGAACATCTGGACATGCGATTTGTATACAGTGATGTTCAGGGCAATAAAGTAGGAAACTATTTTATCTATAAAAATATTATCTCAACATTTTGTTCAGGTAGTTGATATCGATCTTCTTCCCGATGGTTCAAATCTTCTTGTCACAAACACAAATAAAAACGAATTCATCGATCTTCTTTGCCAAAAACAATCAACAAAAGGCATCGAACAATCAATGAAAATCGTTTGTCGAAATTTTCATCAAATTCTTGATTCTGAACTTGTTCAAATACTGAATCCTGATGAACTTCGAATGGTATTGAGTGGATCGATGGAATTGGATTTGATCGATTGGAGAGTGAATTCAATTTATAAGGGCGGATATTTTGATGGACATGTTATTATTGAATGGTTTTGGGATATTGTAGAGAAAATGACAAATTTTGATCGATTTAATTTACTTTTGGTAAGTTTCATTAGTTTTGAAGAAATTCCGTTTGACAATGAGAATTTTTAGTATTGCTAAATTTAGAATCGTTCTTGAAAATTTCAAAATTCAACTAGAGAAAAAAACTTTCAGATTTTTTTCAGTCACCTTTTTTCCAACTGTAAAAAATTTACCTTGAGAAAACAATAAAGTTGTTTTGGGATAAATAACCCAGTTATGTTTAAATATCTCGGGAAAGCATTCGCAACCTTGGAGCTAATTTGCGACTCGATTTTTCTTTGGCGCAGAAGTGCGACCGTTTTGAGCGAATGTGCGACACTTTTTTTGGTCGCAGTCGTCGGCGCAGATCTGCTGAAAAGTGTCGCTAACGATTTCAAAACCTGCGACAGACTCTCTCGAAAACTCGAAATTTGAAAAAACGGTCGCAACTCATTAGCAGATTCGCGACCGCGGTCGCAAAATTAGCTCACTTGTTGCGACACGTTGTCGCAGATCTGCTGAAAATGGCTGCAGATTTGCGTCGCGAATTCAGCGAATCTCTGCCTGAGTATAGACTAATTTTTAATTTGAAATAGTTGATAAGAAATACACACTTTTTGAAGTTCAGAATTTCTCAAATATTGAAATTCAGCATGCTCTAAAATAAAATCTAAACTTATTACACCTCGCTCTTCCTCTTTCCTCTTCTCAAAATTACAAGCCTTTTCCAGTTTGTCACTGGCAGTTCATCGGTCCCATTCGAAGGATTCTCAGCACTCCGCGGAAACAACGCACCAAACAAATTCTGTATCGAAAAATGGGGTGAAGAAACTGCTTTGCCACGTGCTCATACATGTTTCAATCGCCTTCAACTTCCTTCGTATCCAACAAAACAAATTATGAAGACGAAAATTATGCAAGCAATAAAAGATGGAATGAATTATTCGATTGAATAAATAAACATTTTATTTACTGACGATTTGAAAAAATTTCGGCTTCTGATGTCATTTGAAAATCCGTGCACTCAGAAAACTTCCAATGATAACAGAATCATAGTTTGTGCAAAACTCAGTGTTATCAAAATTTCGATCTATTGATATATCATCATTTCGTGATAATAATTAGTCTATGGAAAATCAACATCATTATGATGATTTTGAAAACAGTATAAATATGAGTAGATGTTCAGTTTTGAATATCACTTGATCATTTGCCCAAAAATGAAATCAGCCCTGATTTTTATCTCATTCTTAATTGCCTCATTTTCTGCTTTGCCAGTTAAAGAAGAAACAACAATCTCTGGATATTCTCTTGATGTTTCGCAACCTCTTACAAATAGTTCAATCATGAGTTTCTCAATTGATAGATATGCTGGAATTATTGTCAGAGTTTTCGAAACCAACACAACATCTTTCGATAAATCAATGCTTTCCACATTAAATAATGCGATCGCATATCATTCACTTCGAATTGAAGCATTTATGGCACCAACAATGTTCGCAAAATTGAGTGGATCCGAACAATTCGATGTAGTTGCTAACAATTTCAGAAATAATAGTATTGGATTTGTGAATACAGTTTATATCAGTGTTAATGACACTAAACTTTTCTCAACTAATACTACAGCCAATTCTGCATTTATTGAATCAATTGTTACACGTGGAATGGTAAATATACTTTTGAAACAAATCAAAATCATTACAAAAATACTTTCAGCAACTTAAATACAACGTTGGAATCTTCACAAATTCGAAACTCTGGAAGAAAATAACTGATAATTACGATGGACTTGATGGAAATGTTCGCCTTTGGTATTGGGCAAATAATGGAGAAGGAATTATGAACGAAGGAGCTCCAAATTTCAATGATTTCAAATCTTTCGGAAATTGGGCAAAACCAGATATCAAACAATTTGCCAAAAATGAAATGGTTGATGGAGCAAAGGTTAACAGAAATGTTTTCGCTATTCGTAAAAATTAGATTGACTATTTTTGGTAAATAAATTTTATCTTCATTCAATCGAATAATTTTAATTTTTAAAAAACCTCACGCTTGAGAAAATCAAAGTCTCAAAAAAGCTAGAATGTTCGAGCTACAGTTTTCTTGAAAAACTGGGGTCAAAATATCTCAAATTCATCTACAAAATCAAGAAAGCTTAAATAGAAATCTAATATTAATTCTAATTTGCACAAAATACAGTACTCCGAACTGCAAGAAACTACAGTAAAATTTTCTTAATTATTTATTGAACAAATTGAACATCTAAAAAAACTACCAGATAAAACACGTTTATTTACAAATTACGAAAAATTAGGCAAATGGATTGGTGTTTTGTTGAGGATTTTGGGGAAATTGTGGATTTGGTGGGAAATTGCCTTGTTGTTGTTGTTGTTGTTGTTGTTGTGGCCATTGTTGTTGTTGATAAGAGGGAAAAGCTCCGGGGAATGTTGGATAAGGAGCTGCGAATGTTGGTTGATAGGCTGGTTGGAACATCATTGGTTGAGGTTGACCTGGAAAATATGGGTTTTGAGGGGGATAAAAGGGTTATTAGAGAAAAATTTAGAAATGAATTAGTTTGAATTCACGTGGCACTTCACGTTTTAATTTTCCAAAATCAGATTTTTTTGATTCACAATCAGAAATGAAATTTTAAAATTTTCGATAATAATTTCGAGTTCCCAATGAAAAATACTTTTCTCGAGATTCAAAAAATTAGTTCTCAAGTGAAAAATGTTAAAATCGTGCATTTTGAACAGAAGACCTTGAAACACAAAATACCAATTTTTAATTTAAAAAATATTAGAAAAAGTTACCATAAGGAACTTGTTGTTGGAAATATCCAGGATGGAATTGTTGTGGTTGTTGTTGATATGGATTATAAGCCGGTGGAGCTTGTTGTTGTTGAAGAGGGGCTCCAGGTTGAGCTGAAACCGCAAAAAACATATACACAAAAATAATACTATGTTAGTTAACATAAATAATTCGAACTTGAGAATTTTTTAAATAAATCAATTCCTCACCTTGTAAATTTTGCGCATTTCTTGGTGGTGGAATTGGTGACTCGACACTTTGTTGTTGTGGTGGAGCAGGTCTGGTTGGTGGAGGTGGTCTTGGTGGAGCAGCGGATGTGGTTCCTGAAAAACAGACAAATTTATTGAATTTCAATTACAATTAGCTAGAGATAATTGAACAACGATAAAAAGAACAATATCTAACCAGTGATATAACTCGAAACAATTGAAGAAACTCCATCAACCACAGCTTGTTTGGCGGCACCTGAAAAAGAGACAAAACAAAACTGAGGTACACAAAACACTGTACAACGTGGACAAACCATATTTTAAAAGTTCATACCGTCGTCTGCAATTTTTTTGGGTTAAGAATTATTGATTATAGAATTTCTTGAGGAAAAATTTGAACTTACCAGAAACAATGCTCAATTGTAATTGTCGCATCAAATCTTCTTTTTCAGTTTGTCGAGCAAACGCAAAATCGCTGACTTTTTGTTGTAATCTGACGAGAATTGGAGTCAAGTCGTTGTAGAACTGGAAAAAAAATGGATTTTGGAAAAAAATAATATAAAATTTATTAGGCTCTGATTTCCAATAAAAATCGGAAAAACTTCCTACCTTGGTTCCCTCTTCCAAATTTGCCTTCAACTCCGCATATGCATCAGCTCCCTGTGCCAAAGTCTTCAAAATTCTCTCTCTTTCCACTCCAGAAGCTGATCCAGTTTTTTCTCCGGTGAATTTATTATTCCAAGTCTGAATCTCATTCATCAAACCCTCTTGATCATTTAATGATTTTTGTACGCGATTTCGAAGTGCTCCAAATAATTCATTGATTTTTTCCTTCGATATTTGTTCCTCATTAATTAATTGACTTTCAGCTAATGCTCTCAAAAAATCATTAGCAATATCACAATTAGTCGATTTCAAATCCTTTTCCAATTGTTCTCTTTCTTGTGTCAAATCTGTCCATTGTTTCATCAATTCTTTCAATTTTCGAACTGTTTCAGTTTCTCCAGTTGCATGTGCAGTTTGTCCAGGAATTGCAGCCTTCAATTCACTTTCATTTTTCGATAACAATTCAATCGCTTGTCTGTGAGTCTCAAATTTATCCTTAACCATTTTATCAGCATTCGAAGCAGTATGCAATATTCCTCGATATTTTCCGATTTCTTGCACTAATGGTCCAGTCAATTGATCACTTGGCATTCGATTCCATTTTGTGGATAATTGTTTTCTCATTGTATCATCGCTTTCTTTTTCATCATTCAAAACTCGACTTGTTTCAGATAATATTTCTTCATTTCTTTGATAAGCAGATGGTAATTCGCTGAACAATCGCAAAATTTCAGCCGATCCTCCATTCTGTTTCAGTTTTGCTGATTTCAGTTTGATCGATTCGGGAAGGGTTTCAGTTGATGTTACATCATCCAATGCAGCTGGCAGATTTAAACTCGCCAAAACTCTGGAAAAGCATAATTGTAAGTAAAAAAAAAAACAAAATGTAATTTTGCTTTTGCAATAATATACGTGAACAATCTAGTTCACGCTACAAACAATGTTTTCCAAAAATTGAAATTTGATTCCGGCATTTCTAATAAAAAAGAAAATCGCAATAAGGTAGCATTTAATAAGAAGTGAGTTGCATTCGGGATGAACATTTTTGGCTTTTTAAAAATGTTGCAATTTTTACCACCTACTTATGAAAAATTAATATTTGCACTTCCGATTGAGAGCAATTTATTAATTTAGCACATGAGAATTATATTCAAGTAATCAAAAACTAACCCATTCATAAGTTGAGTTGCTTCTCTCATTCGAACAGTTTCCATATTAATTAATTCAGCTTTTCTTGCTTCATATGATTGCATTGCATTATGAACTTGAACTGGAACCAAAGATGAGAACATATCTTTGAATTTTGGTGAAAGTGGTCCAGTTATTGGAGTTGGTTTAGCCAAGGCTGCTTTTGGTAATGGAGCAAGTGAACGGAAATCAGTTACTCTTTCGTGATACTGAAATGAGTTGATTGTTTATCATTCCACAATGTTTCACTTACGATAAAGTCATTGTCCTTCTTGGCAGCTAGTTGAGCTTTTGTAATTGCTGGAAATAGCGAAGTCACTGCTTCTGCTTCTCGACCGATTTTACTTTGCGCAGTTTCAGCGACTTTTATAGCTTCTTGCAAGCGAGATAATTGATCGCCTATGGTTCGATTTTCTCCGTCGACTTCAGCTTGATGGAATTGAGACAATGCTTGATAAGCCAAAGATTTTCCAGTAATTGTGTTAACCATCTCTTTATCAAAAAGTCCACGAACAACATCTTTTGCCATCAATTTTTGAGCTTCTGCATAAAAATCAGCCAATTGAGCAGATATTTTAGTCATTGCAGCTGGTTTCATATTATCCTTTTTTCCTTTGATATAAATGCATTCTTGAGCTTGAGCAACCATAATTGCAGAAAGTGCGGCAAGTGTATCTGGCATAAGATCAGGAGTTGGATCTTGTTGAACCATTCCAAGAACACTATCACGTAATTTCGCAAAAACTCCTGCAGCTTGTTGGAAAAGTTTAGCAGATGTTTTGATTTCTTCATCGGTATGGAATTGTTGAGAACCAGCAATTGCGGACATCAAAGCACCGCAATTGAAAAGAACAGCAGCACGTTCAAATGAACCATCAGAAAGCGAAAGTGAGGCCTATAAAAAAGATAGTTTTGGAAATCACAAGTTCCATAAAAGTTCTTACTCGACTGCTGAAAAGACTTCCTTTGTCGAATGCATCTTTCCATTTGAAGACAACTGGATTTTGTGTGGCAGAAATGATAATTTTGTTTTCGATAGCAACTAATTGATCATAATATCTTGTAACAACATCCAAAGCAGATTGATGTCGATCCAATGGTTGACAACAAGCTTTTGATCGAAGTTTATTCAATTCTTGAACAGCTTCTGATATTTCAGCTTTATTATCATCCGAAGTATTATAAACACTATCAATATAAGTTGTAAGTGGTTTCACAAGATCCACTTCATTTGTCGATTTTTGGGGTACAATTATAAACCCATAAGAGGACATTCTGTAACAATTAAAACGGTTTCAATAATCGATGAAAAGTGTTGTTTATAGAAAAAATAAAATTATACAAACAAAATGAGGGTAAACATGACAAATTTCAAGTGTGTTGGATGATATCGCAAAATTTAAATGCGATGACTCATCACATCATTTCGCAATTGGTTTTTTTAATGAGACACACACATTTTTCTAAGAACATGTACATTGAGGTCATTATCAAAGATTTCTAGTTTGATAACGAGAAAATTAGAAAAGAAACATAAATATTCGAGAGCGCGCAACTTGTGAAATGATTAAAATAAATCGAAAATTCGAAACATTGCTTCAGGCGCTTTTGTTTATATGATGAAACCGGCGCGAAGAAAAAACAGAGAAGAAAAGAAAGTAGAATTGGAAGTGCGCTCCATTGCGAATTACCGTTTTTCTGTCGTCTGCCGCTCTCTCTGTTTTGTGCGCTTTCTTCATTTCGAATTTTTCTTTTTTCTTTTTTTGTTGTTGTTGTTGCGTTTTTTTTGTCATCTCGCTCAAAACATCGAAAATAGTCTCGTTTTTCTAGATGTCTGAACAATGAGAACGTTAGATCTTCATTTTATCGAAAATAACTTTATTTATAAATTATTTAGGCTAGTTTTAAGGATTTTTGGGAAATCGGGTATTTGGTGGGAAATAGCCTTGTTGTTGATAAGAAGGAAAAGCTCCTGGGAAATTTGGATAAGGAGTTGAGAATGTTGGTTGAAACGTCATTGATTGTGATTGGCCTGAAAATATAATTTTGGAATGAAAAATTATTGGAGAAATGATTATTTAAAATCCACGTGGCATTTCACGTTTTCGCAATATATTTAATGTTGTCTTTTTCGTTATTGGGATGAAACCAATCTTGACCTTGTGAATTCTGCGCATTTCCTATCTGTGGAATCAGTGAATCAATACTTTCATATTGATTTGATGGAGGTATTGGTGGATCTGCTGCAGTAGTCCCTGAAATATTGATTTAGTGATAATCAATTTAAAAAATCGATATCTTACCTGTGACGTAATTCCAAAAATATGAGGAGACTGCACCAACGACGGCTTGTTGGGCAGCACCTAAAAAACAAACGGGTTTTCGCGTCATTGTGACGAGATTTTTTCCGAGTAACACTCCTAATACTAACCAGAAACAATGCTCAATTGTAATTGTCGCATCAAATCCTCCTTTTCAGCTTGTCGTGCAAATACAAAATCACTGACTTTTTGTTGTAATCTAGCAAGAATTGGAGTAAGGATGTTGTAGAACTGCAAAAAATGGCTCATTGAAAAAATCTTGGGTTAGGCTGGTAGATTTCGTTACCACATAATATCCTACCTTAGTTCCCTCTTCTAAATTGGCCCTCAATTCAGCATAAACATCAGCTGCTTGAGCTAAAGTTGTCAAAAATCTTTCTCTTTTCAACCCCGAATCCGATACTGCTTTCTCTCCAGAAAATTTATTATTCCAAGTCTGAATCTCATTCATCAAAGCCTCTTGATCATTCAATGATTTTTGTACGCGATTTCGAAGTGCTCCAAATAATTCATTGATCTTTTCCTTTGATATTTGTTCCTCATTGATTAATTGACTTTCAGCTAATGCTCTCAAAAAATCAGTAGCAATATCACAATTTGTTGATTTCAAATCCTTTTCCAATTGTTCTCTTTTTTGTGTCAAATCTGTCCATTTTTTCATTAATTCTTTCAATTTTCGAACTGTTTCAGTTTCTCCAGTTGAATGTGCAGTTTGTCCAGGAATTGCAGCTTTCAATACACTCTCATTTTTCGATAATAACTCGATCATTTGTCTATGTGTATTGAATTTATATCTATTCATTCTATCAGCTTCTAAAGCAGTATGCAATACTTTCCGAAATTTACCAATTTCCTGTACTAATGGTCCAGTCAATTGATCACTTGGCATTCGATTCCATTTTGTGGATAATTGTTTTCTCATTGTATCATCGCTTTCTTTTTCATTATTCAAAACTCGACTTGTTTTTGATAATATTTCCTCGTTTCTTTGATAAAAAGATGGTAATTCCCTGAGCAACCGTAGAATTTCGGCCAATCCACCATTTTCTTTTAATTTTATAGACTTTCGTCTAATTGATTCGGGTAGGATTTCTGTTGATGTTACATCATCTAATGAAGCCGGCAGATTCAAACTCGACAAAAATCTAAAAATAGTTCGAAAAGTAATTCCACATAATAAAAACTAACCCATTCATAAGTTGAGTTGCTTCTCTCATTCGAACAGTTTCCATATTAATTAATTCAGCTTTTCTTGCTTCATATGATTGCATTGCATTATGAACTTGAACTGGAACCAAAGATGAGAACATATCTTTGAATTTTGGTGAAAGTGGTCCAGTTATTGGAGTTGGTTTAGCCAAGGCTGCTTTTGGTAATGGAGCAAGTGAACGGAAATCGGTTACTCTTTCGTGATACTGAAATTGATATTAGTTTCAATTATTCATCATTTAGAAAACTACTTACGATGAGGTCATTATCCTTTTTAGCAGAGAAATGAGCTTTTGAGATTGCTGAAAATAGAGTGGTCAACCATTCTGCTTCTTTTTCCAATTGTATTTTGTGCAGTTTCAGCGACTTTTATAGCTTCTTGCAAGCGAGATAATTGATCTCTTATTTTTCTATTCTCCGCATCGACTTCAGCTTGATGAAATTGTGACAAAGCTTGATAAGTCAATAATTTCCCAGTAACTGTGCTAACCATCACAGTATCGAAAACACCATAAACCACATCTTTTGCCATCAATTTTTGAGCTTCCACATAAAAATCAGCCAATTGTGCAGATATTTTAGTCATTGCAGCTGGTTTCATATTATCCTTTTTCCCTTTGATATAAATGCATTCTTGAGCTTGAGCAACCATAATTGCAGAAAGTGCGGCAAGTGTATCTGGCATAAGATCAGGAGTTGGATCTTGTTGAACCATTCCAAGAACACTATCACGTAACTTCGCAAAAATTCCTAAAAATTCTTGATTTTTGAACTTGAATGGTTTATTAAATTTAAATTGTCACCTGCAGCTTGTTGGAAAAGACTGGCAGATGTTTTGATTTCCACATCGGTATGGAACTTCTGAGATCCGGCTATTGCAGACATCAATGCCGCACAATTGAAAAGAATAGCGGCGCGTTCAAAGGAACCATCAGAAAGCGAAAGTGAGGCCTATAACATATTTCCATTCATAATCCCAAAAAGTTTTCTGAAAACTTGCCGGACTGCGGAAAAAGCTTCCTTTATCAAACGCGTCTTCCCATTTAAAAACTATCGAATTTTGTGTGGCAGAAATGATAATTTTGTTTTCGATAGCAACTAATTGATCATAATATCTTGTAACAACATCCAAAGCAGATTGATGTCGATCCAATGGTTGACAACAAGCTTTTGATCGAAGTTTATTCAATTCTTGAACAGCTTCTGATATTTCAGCTTTATTATCATCCGAAGTATTATAAACACTATCAATATAAGTTGTAAGTGGTTTCACAAGATCCACTTCATTTGTCGATTTTTGGGGTACAATTATAAACCCATAAGACGACATTCTGTAAAAAATAACAGTTTCAAAAGTCGATTAAAATTATGATTTTAATAAAAAAGAACACATGCAATGCAAGTTTATTATCAATTTTTTAGATTTTGACAAGGAAAAATTTGGAAATGAGAGATAGTTTTTTTTCTAAACAAAGCAGTGAAGATTTCGTAATATTTCTTTTTTAAATTCTTTACAGTGTCAACTTACGTTGATCAATCGAAATCGAATTGGAATATCGTTGATAACAACCATATATCTCCATGAAACACATTTTTGAATTATTGATCCAAGGATTTTTGTTGATCTGAAATTATGATTACGAAAACTTCGAAAAATGGTTGAATAAAATTAAAAAATAGCTTCTATGTATAAATCAAATCAAAATTTCAAAATATATCTTCAAGCCAGCGATTATTCATATGGTGAACTTTGAATTTCAAAAAAAAAAAAATGTCGAATTCGAAGTGCACTCCAATGCAAATAATAATCTCTGCCACTCTCTCTATTTTGTGTGCTCTCTTCATTTCGAATTTTTCAGCGTTTTTATCATTTTCGTTGTGTTGTTTTGTTGTTTCGTTTTTTGCTCGTTGTCTGGCTCATGAGCTCAAAAAACAACAAAAACATAAAAAATAGTGTTATTTTTGCAGATGTCTGATCGACTTGAGGGAACCAATGACACTTTCGGTGGATTGATTATCAAGAAAAAGAAGACAAGCGAAAGCACTTCGGCACCAGGCAAAAGTCTTCTTGGACTCGATAAATTGGCATCAACGAAACGAGAATATGCTAGAAAACGAGATGAAGATCGGGAAGAAGATGAAGGAGTTACTGATTCGGTGAGAAAAGAGATCGATCGAGTACGTGATCGACGAAAAGATCGAGAAGATAGAGGTGTAAAATATAAGAGTAGAGAAGATGATAGAAAAAATGATAGAGATAGTCGAAGATATGATAGATCAGATAGATCCGATCGATCTGAACGAAGAGATCGAGGTGGAGAAACTCCCAAATTTCGAATTCCTGATACTCCATCAAGAACATCTTGGGATATTGATGATAAAAAGAGACATCGTGGAAATTGGGATATGCCAACACCAAGAGGAGATAGAGATCGAGATAGAAAACGAGAATATGATTCAGAGAGGAGTATTTCAAGTGCATATCGAAGTGAAAGAAAACGACGAGATGATGATAAACGAAGGAGATATCAGAAACCGGAAGATTCTGTGAGATCAGAGAAAAATGAGAAAATTGAGTGAGTTTTCTATCTAAAATAAAATGAAAACTTATAAGTAAATTTCAGATTTCATGATGATGAAGAACGAGAGCAATGGGAAGTTGAGCAGAAAAATCTTGATCGAGAATGGTATGATAATGAAGGAGCATTCGATGATGAATATAACCCATTTGCAAAAATATCTGAAGAATTTGTCGAAAAACGAGAAAAACAATGGCAAGAAAAAACACAAAAACCACGGTTAACTCATAAACAACAAGCAATCAAAAGAGAAAATGAAATGTGGGAAAATAATCGATTGCATCGATCTGGAGTCGTTGCGATGGCTGATGAATTATCAAGTGTTTTTGAAGATGAGACAGATGAGAATCGAGTTACGATCTTGGTACAAAATATTGTGCCTCCATTTTTAGATGGACGAATTGTTTTCACAAAGCAAGCTCAACCTGTAATTCCAGTTGTTGATACAACTTGTGATATGGCAGTTGCAGCAGCGAGAGGAAGTGTTGCTGTGAGGAGACGGAGAGAAAATGAAGATCGAAAAAGAGCACAAGATAAACATTGGGAATTGGCTGGAAGTAAACTTGGAAATCTAATGGGAATCAAAGATAAACCCGATGATACTGCAAATCCAGACGATGATGATAGTGGAAACTATAAAGAATCACATCAATTTGCATCGCATATGAAAGACTCAGAAGCAGTTTCGGATTTCGCGCTTGAGAAAACAATTAAGCAGCAAAGAGAATATTTGCCAGTATTTGCGTGTCGACAGAAAATGATGAATGTGATTCGAGAGAATAATGTTGTGATTATTGTTGGAGAAACTGGATCGGGTAAAACAACACAATTGGCACAGTATTTGTTAGAGGATGGATTTGGAGATGCAGGTAAGTGTAGGTGAAAAATAGGGTAACATTTGTATGAAAAATTATTGATTTTATATGCCTAAATTAGAGTTGTTATTCGAAAGTTTAATTAGAAAATGTGACAAAGAAAAACTTTCCAGTTTTGCACATTTTTGACCGAAAAAAAGTAGTCAAAGAATCTGACTGACCGAAAAATAATTTGTTCTAGAAACGAATTCAAATTTGCAGGCCTAATTGGATGTACTCAACCTCGTCGAGTTGCTGCAATGAGTGTTGCAAAACGTGTGGCTGATGAAATGGGAGTTGAACTTGGACAAGATGTTGGATATGCAATTCGATTCGAAGATTGTACATCTGAAAAAACCATAATCAAATATATGACTGATGGTATTTTATTACGAGAATGTCTTGGTGATGGATCACTTGATCAATATTCTGCAATTATTATGGATGAAGCTCACGAAAGATCACTGAATACTGATGTTCTATTTGGACTTTTGCGAGAAGTTGTTGCGAAAAGATCAGATTTGAAGTTGATTGTAACATCTGCTACTATGGATGCTGATAAATTTGCTGATTTCTTTGGTGGAAATTGTCCGACATTCACAATTCCTGGAAGAACTTTCCCTGTAGAATTATTCCATGCTCGAACTCCAGTGGAAGATTATGTTGATGCGGCTGTCAAACAATGTGTAACAATACATTTAGGAGGAATGGAAGGAGATGTTTTGATTTTTATGCCTGGACAAGAAGATATTGAATGCACTTGTGAAATGATTAAGGAGAAATTGGGCGAATTGGATGAAGCACCGCCTTTGGCTGTTTTACCAATTTATTCGCAATTACCTAGTGATTTGCAGGCGAAGATTTTTCAAAGAGCACCGGGAGGAATGAGAAAAGCGATTGTGGCTACAAATATTGCCGAAACTTCTTTGACTGTTGATGGAATTCTTTTTGTGATTGATCCAGGATTTTGTAAAATGAAGGTGTATAATCCGAGAATTGGTATGGATGCGCTGCAAATCTTCCCGGTTTCACAAGCATCGGCGAATCAAAGATCGGGAAGAGCGGGAAGAACTGGTCCCGGACAGTGTTATCGATTGTATACAGAGAGACAGTTCAAAGATGAATTATTGGTGGGTTTTTTTTTTGGAAAATGTGCAAATTTTTGCTCGACGTTTTGATATAAATTTTTAGAAGTTGGAAAATTTGAAAAAAAAATGAAGAAGTAAAAGAAGAAAAAACTATCCAAAACCATCAGAGTTTTTTTCAGAAAAGCACAGTTCCCGAAATCCAACGAACCAACTTAGCTAATGTCGTTCTCCTCCTTAAATCTCTCAACGTCGATGATCTTCTCAAATTCCATTTCATGGATGCTCCACCTCAAGATAATATGCTCAATTCAATGTATCAATTATGGACACTTGGAGCATTAGATAATACAGGACAATTAACACCAATGGGTCGAAAAATGGTCGAATTTCCACTTGATCCAACATTATCGAAAATGTTGATTGTTTCAGCTGAAATGGGTTGTAGTGAAGAAGTTCTAACAATTGTTTCGATGTTATCAGTTCCCGCTATATTTTTCCGACCAAAAGGACGAGAAGAAGAAGCAGATAATAAAAAGGAGAAATTTCAAGTTCCTGAAAGTGATCATTTGACATTTTTGAATGTCTATTTACAATGGAGAACACATAAATATTCGGCGAAATGGTGTACTGATAATTATTTGCATGTGAAAGCGTTGAAAAAAGTGAGAGAAGTGAGGGCACAACTCAAAGAGATTATGCAGGATTTGAAATTGCCGTTGATGTAAGTTTGAATAGTTTTTTTCATTGGATTTAAATCATTGGGAAAAAAAATCCACGTGGAGTTTTTTAGCTCAAGAATTGAATACTCAAAAATTGAATAAAGATTTTCCAAAAATCTATTTTTTTGCAGTTCAAATGGAAGTGAATGGGATATTGTTCGAAAATGTATTTGTTCAGCATATTTCCATAATGCGGCCAGATTAAAAGGAATCGGAGAATATGTGAATGTTCGAACCGGAATCCCATGTTTCCTTCATCCAACATCTGCACTTTTTGGAATGGGTTTCATGCCGGATTATGTTGTTTATCACGAACTTATTATGACTGCAAAAGAATATATGCAAGCTGTGACAGCTGTTGATGCGATTTGGTTGGCTGAACTTGGACCTATGTTTTATTCGGTTAAGGTTCGTTTTTTTTAGATTTGAGATTTTAAAAATGAAATTGAAAAAGTATAATTTTCCAAGATTTAAAAACATTTCGAAAATCATTTTCTGAAGCTAGGTTACATTTTTAAAAAATAAAAATTTCACAAATCCCTCGATTTCACATGTTTTCAGGAATCAAAACAATCTCGACGAGACCTAAAAATGGAAAGTGTTCGAACAGCCGAAACAATGGAAGCCGAAATGCGTGAAGCGCAAAAAGAAATGGAAAGACGGAAAATTGAGAGCGAAAAAGCATTCAAACGACCCGATTCATCTCGAATTGTAGAAGTTGGAACGAAATCGGCAAGATCTGAACGACGAAAATTGTGGGGACTTTGAGTTGAGAAAGAGCCCAAAATATTATACGGGAAATATTTTTAAAAACAAGGATATCAACATTTAAATTATTTATTTTTGTTTCTGTATTACTTTTTTGTTGTTGAATAATTTGTTTATACTTTTTTTTAAACTCTATTTCGCTTGAAGAAAGTTGTGGAACTTTTTGAATATCTGTTCTTTCAAGGAAAATTTGTTCTCAGAAAAGAAAATTTTCAGATCATGGAAGGGCTACCACCTGAAATTGCCGAAATTATTTTTCGCAAATTGGAACCGGTCGATTTGCTAAACACAGTTATGGTCTCGAAACGATGTTTTGGTGTGGCAGGTAAATTTTGTATCCTTTGAATCTGTTCTAGATGACCTAAATTCGAAAGAAAATAGCCTAGATTTAGCAGAAAACCTAGAATCAATATTTCGAAATATTTAATTAATTTTTTTCAGCCCGAATTCTTCCGGATCTCGACTCCCTTAAAATAGCTTTCAAAGCAGATTGTCCAACTCGAGCTGAAATTCAATCTGAAAAATCAGTTTGCCTCGATGTTTGTCAATGTGGAAAACATATTGATGAGCAAAATGTGCTCGAAAAATTGTTGCCAATCATCGCAAATGCTGCAAATTCGCTGGAAGTTGAAGACGAATTGGTGAAAACGCGAGTGACTGATGAACAAATTTCGAGATTGTTCGCATTCTGTTCGGATGCGCCTTTGAAACGACTGGCTCTTTCGAGATGTGATTTGATAAATGTTCGACCGTGGACTTTGGCATTGTTAGCCAAATTTGATCAATTAGAAAAACTGGAAATTGAGGATTGCACTTTTTCGATTTCGGAATCAATGTTGATTCGAAGTTTGTCGACGTCTTTTCAAACTTTGACCAATATTGATATGAGAGATAATAAACAGGTGAGACAAATTTTCGAATCTCATAACTAAACATTGAAAATATCATCTCAAAAAATTGATTTTCCAGATAACTGACAAATTCGCGCGAACAATCTCTCGAAGTTGCCCAAATTTGGAGATTTTCCGTTTTTCCGGCTGTCCTCTCATTTCAACATTCTCAGTTTTGTCATTAATCGAATCCACATTTTTCCGAATCAAACACGAATTGACAGTTCATATGGATCGAACTACATTCAGTGCTGATCAACTTCACAAATATATGAATTCTCCACTTTTTGCTGCTTCTTCAGAATGGCGACTTTGTCCAGCTTATGTGCAATTGGGATATGAAAAACCGGCGGTTTTGGCCGAACATCGACAACAAAGATGTGTTCTTATTTATGTATAGATTATCAAGTAATTAATTAATGGGCTAATTAGTTAATTAACTAACTGTAAAAAACTGTAAAATTGTGCAAATATGTAAAATTCAGTATTTTAACGGTTGAAAAAAAACGATAAAAATGTTTTGTAGAAAATATGATCTACGGAATTTTGGATGACGGTGAACCATTTTCTACAGTCCAAATCCACGTAGAAATTTTTTGATCATAATTGTTTTCACAAAGCAAACAAAAACAGTTTTGCCCAAAAATTTTTATCGATTTTTCAATCGGATTTGAAAAAAAGTTTTCCTATCCAAAATTGTTTTTTTTTCAAAAAATATGTAAATTATCCCAGTATTCCTTTCTGTTAGTTCCGATAAATAAACCAGGTTTCATTTTGAATTTTTATACTTTTTCTGGCATGTATACTAACATATTAATTATTTTTGGACAATTTCGATCGTACTTTTACTGTTCTGAAAACATCGCTATAATACAGAAGCTTTTGAAAATTTTATAGACCATCATATTTTTGAGAATCCATTTCTGTAGTACTTTTCTCAAATCCACGTGGTATTTTGCGTCCCGGAAAATTTTCAAAATTTGTTTATTTAAAAATATCACGCTTTCTAAAAAGTTGTTTTTCTCCACTCCAAATCTTTATCCATATCGTGTAGTTTGATCAAATCGCCAAGCGAATACAAAGTTTCAGACGAGTTTCCAGAACTCTCAAAATAACTCGAGAAAAAACCCGCTATTTTTGTGGTAGATCCGAAAGGGAAGCTGGAAACACATAAGGGAAATAGAAGAGTGCGTAGACAGCTGCAACTCTTGCGGCATCGTCCACAAGCATCTGCGGGTTGTTTTAGGCGAAGATTGTTGACGAGTTGATGAAACAGCAAACTTTTTCTCATTCCAAATTTTTTTGAAATCAGTTGAAATATTCAAAATAACCGTAGAATAACCCATATTTTCACGCAAAGGAATTGTAAAAATCACAACATTTTCTGGAATTTCCAAATTATCCTGAATTTCAACTCCACTTAAAATTGTTGTCCGCGGAATTTTCAAAGTTTCGGGAAGTTTTGAGAATTCATAATTTTTGAATTTTCCAACATTGAAAATTTGTTGAAATTTAGAGCCATTTTCCAAATGTTCGAACCATTCAGAAAATGTTCCCAAATGAAAAAATGTCTCAAATTCTCCCAAGTCGAAAATCTCGATATTTTTAGAGGCGGAGAATATTTCAGCAAATTTTCGGCGTTGGAGAGCTGCAAAAATATTATTTTTATTGCATAGATTTTGAAGTAGGCGCGATATCTTGGAAACGAATAAGAACTGGACCATTTTTAATTTTTTTAGAGAAACCAAAAAAAAATTTTTTTTTTAAGAATTATTTTTCCAACATGATTCTGAACTTTTATTTATTGAAGAATGACACGTGGAGGTTACTGTAGCTTCTGAAGAATTTCGAACTTTTTTGGTAGGATATTCGCTACAGTAACATGCTCGAATCCACGTGGAAAATTTTGGTACCAAAAAATTGAAAGTAGTTTTTTCAAAAATAGTTTTTTTTAATGTTATTTTTGATTTCTGTGTTTCTATTTAAATACAATAATTGATTTTTTTTCAGGATTTTCAATGTGGGACCTTTTATTACTCACAGCTGGTTCGAAAAAGCAAAAGTTGAATTTTGAGAAAATTTTGAAGACAATTCCAAACTTGGAAAAATATGCAAAAGATATTCGAGTAATATCAGATGAACCGGAAAATGTTCGAATTGGATCTGGTGGAGCAACATTGCTCGTTTTAAAATTATTGAAACAAATTTATGGCGAAAAATTGGTGGAGAAAAAGATATTGTTGTGTCATTCGGGTGGACTTTCACAAAGAATGCCACATTTTTCGGCATTTGGAAAAATATTTGCACATTTTCCGAATGGAAAAACTATTTTGGAAACGAAATTGGAAGTTTATAGGTGATTTTTAGCAAAATTTTCAATCCAAAATATGTTATCTTTCCAGCCAAAATCTAGTCTCAAATTTGCCAAACGGATTAATGATAACTGCATCAGATGTTCTAGAAGATATGAAAACAATATCCAAAATTTTTGATAAAAATCAAGAAATTATAATATTTGCACATCAATCGAGTTTAAAAGTTGGAACACAACACGGTGTTTTTTGTGTTGATCCAGAAAATTCAAAATTAATTCGAGTTTTACAAAAACCAAGTATCGAAGAAATGAAAAATGCAAATGCGATTCGAAAAAATGGAAAAGTTTTGACTGATAGGTGAGTTACTGTAACTATGATAAAATTTGAAGAATTCGTTTTTTTTTCAGTTGTTTCTGGTTATCTTGGAAAATTTGCGATGCTCTCGAAAAATCCGCAATATTTCCGATTTCTGAAGAACTTTGCTGTTATGCAGATTTTATGCGACCAATGGGGACAAATCCGGATTTGAGCTATTTGGGAGATTGTGAGTTTTTTTTTAAATTGTATTATTTCAAAAATAATATTTTTTCAGCCCTCCAACGCCGAAAATTTGCTGAAATATTCTCCGCCGCTAAAAACATCGAGATTTTCGATTTAGGAGAATTTGAGACATTTTTCCATTTGGGAACATTTTCTGAATGGTTCGAACATTTGGAAAATGGCTCCAAATTTCAACAAATTTTCAATGTTGGAAAATTCAAAAATTATGAATTTTCAAAACTTCCCGAAACTTTGAAAATTCCGCGGACAACAATTTTAAGTGGAGTAGAAATTCAGGATAATTTGGAGATTCCAGAAAATTCTGTGATTTTTACAATTCCTTTGCGCGAAAATATGGGTTATTCTACGGTTATTTTGAATATTTCAACTGATTTCAAAAAAATTTGGAATGAAAAAAAGTTTGCTGTTTCATCAATTCGTCAACAATCTTTTCTGGAGAATTCTGGAAATTTATATTCGCTTTCCGATTTGATAGAACTTCACGACATGGAAAAAGATTTGGAGTGGAGAAAAACAACTTTTCAAAATATGTGATCTTTTTTTGTAGATAAAAATTTGAAACGTGACCCAATTTTTCTTTCTTTTTTTTTGAGAAAAAAGTAACTATAAAAATGAAATATTTTCAGATTTCAGTCATTTTTTAGCTATTTTATAATAATGAAAAAAAGTGCTAGTAATAATCAGAATAATAATAATGCAAAAATGAAAACAAAGGGGTCAAAAGATGGATCGAGTAATAGCAATGAAAGTGTTTCGCAGTCGATGAGGTGAGTTAATTAGCTATAACCTAACTATGACGTGGCAAAATTCATGGTTTACATTAGCTGGATTGATTTCAAAATTTCACCAATAACTTCTCCATGTCATAATACAACTCCCAATTTTCAGGCCTATTGGTGCCAAGAAAACGAATGCGTCACCAAAAAAAAGAAAACCCGAAGATCGGAAAACAACGCAAAAACGAGGAATCGGAACACCAAAAAAAGAAGCAGCTTCGAAAAATCAGAAAAACAAAAAGAACGAATCGGCTCGCCGAGCAGCGAAAAAACCCGAGAAAAAATTGGAACTAACATTGACGAATACAAGTAACACTTTGATTGGAAGCGAAGAACCTATGAATCAACAAGGTGGGAAAAATAATAAGAAAAAGGTGAAATCAGAAGAGATGGTCAATAAATTGTATAGAAAGAAATCGGTGGAAGTTGGGAAGCAAGAGGAAAAAGAAAAACAGGCGGCACCGAAAAAGAAAAAATCAGAAGATATCAAAAAAGAGGAAAGCGTAAGAAATAATAAGAACAATGTTAATCAAATCGCGGTTACCAAACAATATTTCAAAGATATTGTTGAATCAAGAAAAGTTCTAAAAACTGCAGAAAGTTTGAAAACCGAAGATCGATTGCCGGAAAAATTGAAGGAATTGAAACGGAAAGAGAATCAGGAAAAAACGGCGAGAATTAAGAAAGAATTTTCGGCGACGGATGAGAAATTTGAGGAAAGCGAGAAGGACAAGAAATTATTCGATGAGAATGGAAATCCGTTTTGGGCGACTTTGAAATTTGATGCGAAAGAGGTTGAGAAAGAAGGAGTTGAGGTGGAGGGGAGAATCACTTCGGAACATGTTATCAAATATTTGGAAGGAGCTTTGATGTTGCAACAACCTCCCAAGAAACCGTGAGTTTTTTCCCGAAATCTACCCGAAGATGGAATTTTTCAAAACTTTCCAGAACTTCTCTCGATTGGACAAGAAGCCTGGCAGAAATGGAAGATTTGGACGATGAACATTTCAACGATGATGTAATCATGTATTATAGCCTGAATAATATAATCAAAAACAGTGAAAGAGCATTGAAAAGATGCACTTCTAATAATGCTGATTCTCATCGAGTTAAGCTGAATGATTCGAAAGTTTTATGCTCGCCGATTGGAAGTTAGTTTTTGAAAAAAATGCAAAATATACCTTACTCACAAATAAATTAAATGTTCAATATATATTCAGAAATCGACAAGGAAGTTGGGGTGATAATTCAATTCAAGGAGAAAATTGGGCCGATTTCATATGAGCGCGAAAATCCGATTGAATCGATTCGAAAACAAGTGAAGAAATAAAAGTTGTTGATAATATTTACATTTGGATGCAGATTTCGGTTAGTTTTTCGCCATTTCCTCTTCCGCTTTTTTCTTGATGATTTTCTGACGTAAACTTTGTCGTTTTGGCTCGTTTTTGATCGCTGTTGTACTATTCTCATCGCCAGATTTATCACTAAAAAGTTTTCTTTCAATTAAAACCAACAATTATTTCAAATAAAAACTCACTCATTTATTTGAATCGGTGTTCGATCAATATCTCGGGTTGGTGAACGAGGATCTATACAATTTGGAATCCTTTGTGGAGTATTTGATGCGCTGTTGCTTTGTGAAGATGAGAAATATTGTCCCATTTTTGCCTTAAATCTCGAAAAAACGTTTTTTTGACAGAAAACAAAAGGAAAAATTCGAACAGCCATAACTGGCGGGTACGCAACAAACACCACATCTGACGACAGGTGCGCGGTGTTTGCACACAAATGAATTTTTCTTTTTTTCAAACAGCTGCGCGGGTTATTGCTTTCTTTGAGCTTAAAACGTTTATTTATTTACAACAAAGACAATTAGAATTCTAAGTTCATGCCAGGCACCCATTCAAAATGCGGTGTTGCATCGGAATATTCCAATCCAACAATTAATTCCGAGTCATATTTCTGGAGTTCGGAGAAAATGAAATTGTAATTTATTTCGCCAGGAGTTGCACAATCTCCGCGAGCTGGAACTTGGGCGACTTGAATGTAGCCAATGTGTCCACGAAGTTTTGTAAGAGACGCGGAAAGTTGACCGCATATTTGTTGAGCGTGGAAATAGTCCTAGAAGAAAAATTTTTAGATCAGTTTTCAGTTAAAATTCTTTACTTACAAATTGGATTTTTAGATTAGGCGAATCTATGGTTTTGATAATTTCCACAGCTTGATCATAATTGTTTAAATAATATCCCGGAATAGTGATCGCATTAATCGGCTCAATTAGACATAAAATATCATTTTCCTTCAGTTTTTCGGTGGCAAATCGAAGATTATCCAAAAATGTAGCTTTTGCGTGTTGAATATCTTCATCAGTTTTAGGAATTCCGGCCATTACATGAACACGTGGACAATCGAGTATTTTAGCATAGGAAATTGCGATTGGTATTGATTCTTGGAATTGTTGAACAGTTGAACGAAGTGCACTTTGTCCACGAAATCCAGCTTCCCAATTTCCGGGCGGTGCATTTATTAAAGTATGCTTTAGGTTGTATTTATCCGCTTCGGCTCGCATTTCTTTTGCATCATATTGATACGGCAAACTTACTTCGACTAATTTGAATCCAGCCGCTGCTGCTAACTTGTACCTGCACGGAAGTTTTTTCGGTTAAAAAATATTCCCAGAACCGTATTTGCTCACTCACCTCTCCAAAAATGGGACGTTTGTAAATAGCATGTTCAAATTCGCAGAGACTCGATTCAATCGCGACATTTTTCTTAAAAACATAATTCTAGAAATGATTTTTTTTTCAAAAAATTCCGGAAGAAAAAAAAAAGAAAAATTTATGAGCAAGCTTGACATGATTTTCTACAAATAATTGCGCGTATTTCGTTACGCTGACAATAGGAAAAAAGTGACCAGAAACGACATCTCCAAGTTAGATCGTCGCATTGCTCGATTACCTGTAAGATAGTATGTGAAATGAGGAGAATCGAGAGATTGAGATGAAATGTGTCTGGTGTTTGTTGCAAACTGTTCTTTGGTTTGAAAATGAAAACAAAACACACAAACAAACCAAAAAAAAATAGAAAAATTATTATTTTTCAAAAAAGCATGTGCGCTCCACTACGAAATGCACAAACAACGAACTTTTAAAGTCAAATATTTGAATTTTTATTCATTTTTCACACAAGCACACAAAAAAGAAAAAGCACATGAGATCACATATATCTACAAGCACATAGAATCAACCAAAAATACGAATAATCCTTCGTTGTTGAGTGTTAGTAGAAACAACACGTTGGTTAGCAGAAGAAGGCAATCCAGCAAAACGTGACTGAACAAATTGGAAAAACACATATAAAACATATTAATATCTATCTATCTATTTTACCTGAACAGGATGATTCACAATTGAATTTGTATTGATTTGATTGTTATTGTTGTTGTTGGAAGAAGCATCACAATTGTATAATTTATTGATTTTTCTCACATCAATATCCGAAAATTTCACACGTTGCCCCATTCTCTCCGAGCCACTCTATAATCAAGTAGGCTTACATGAGTTAGATTTTGAAACAAAAAAATAAGGATACCTTCTTAGGGACTAATGTCTTTTTGCCGGAACCACTGAACGCGTATGGGCCATAATGCATAATTGAGGAATAGTCATAGGGTTCGTCGAGATGTGAAATCACGTTCAAGTTGTATTTCTCGAATTGATCGTCAGCTCCATTCATCACATTTTGCCAAACGACATCGATGTAAGCATCGCGGTCTTGTCTGGAATTTCGAGATAAAGTTTTTGACAAAATTATGATCTGTGGATTGATTCAGAAAAGTGAAGATGTCTTGTTCGCAAAATTCTGATTTGTTCCGAATTCAAAAATTTCACAAAATTCAAACCTGCTTTGCTCGTGGAAAAATCCAACAGCGTGCATCAGCTCATGAACGATGGTTCCAACTTGAATACATCCGGAATCCAGGGACACTGGCTGTTTTCCACCAGTTCTAGAAAATTTATGATTGATTAATTGAGCTTTAGAATTTGAATTCTAAAAAGTCTCTAGTCGCACATTTTTCTGCAATTCTATCGAAGTAATTTTCAAAATCGAAACTCACTTTCCAACTAAACTATAACATCCATCATCTGGATGAATCCAAAGATAATCATGATGTTTTGAAGCGTCGCGAGCAACGAATTTCACGCAAGTTTTCTTGTGATACTCCTGAAATATTCCACTTTTTTTAAAGAACTTTTTTTTCCCATAAAATCTTCACTCACATTCATTGCATTTGCAATAACACTTCTCGCATAAGCTCCATATTGCGATGAAAGTGTATAAGGAATCTCGCCATTTGGCCATCTTCGATACGCTTGTCGAATCGCATTTCGGCCCAATTTATTGTTGTCATCTACGAATTTTTTGACATTTTCTAGATAAATATCTCCCTCGCTGTAATTTCCGATCGTCGGGTCGTCTTTCACTTTGATTCCTGGAAAATGGGGGATACGAAAGAGTTGTCAGTTTCAAAAAATTTTGGATTCCTGCAGGAAATGTTTCGGGATTTTTCTGAAAATTTTCTTGCAAAATCGAACAAAAAATCTTACCCATATGATGAAGATCATATCGTGTATGAAGATCACTTTCAAAATCTTCGTCATTCAGAGTTGTCTCATATTGCTGGATTGTTGGATCAATAACCTTAAAAACATCATCATTTTTTTGCCAAAATTCATTTTCGAAATTACCTGTCTGCTAGTTGTAACAGCCGCCATTTCAACCTGAGCCACCAAAAATACAGTAGTAAATATTATAAAATTGCACATTTTTATTCGAATAAGGTTAAGTAGTTTTAAAAATGATGTTCATTCTCGCTCGTCGCAGCCAATTTATAAACGAAATCGAATCAAAAATGGATCGTGTCTGAAAGATTATTCTTTTCTTCCGCACGGAAATCATTCATTCACTGTTTTTTTTTGTTTTTTTGTTTGCACGCGGAAAAAGTTTTATTTACTCAAAGTTTACTCAAACTAACACTTTTTTTGATTGTCTTCTTTGATGAGCTTTTTTGGGAATAAGAAAATTGGTAGCGATGTTCGTGAGCTTGTTTTGTTTTGTTGAATTTGTGAGTCAGATTTAAGACAGATTAGATTACTGAAGTTTATTTAAAGATGGTGAAAAAAGTTAAGATGACTCATGTTAGAAAAATATTTGCCACGTGGAATTTTGAAGCTAAAACTTCAGAAAAAGTTCCACCTGAATTTCCAGTACCAAAATTCAAAAAAAATGCTGCAATCTGAATTTTTGAGCTAGTTTTTTTCCCACGTGGATTTTTGGATTCCAGAAATTCGACACGTGGATTTTGTCGTTAATTAAATTTCGGAAACTTCAGTCACGTGCAGTTTCGGAACCAAAATTTTCGAAAGCCACATTTCCTCCGAATTTTCAGTTTGCAATTTTTTCACGTGGAAATTTGAATTTAAATTTTGAAAAAAAAGTTGCCACGTGGTTTTTCTTTTCGAGCTACAGTATCCTCAAAATTTCTACAAAAATAGCACTTACCTCTGGTCAAAAATAAGTTCACCAACGAAAAAAAAAACAGAGAAGAACCCGTTACAAAAATTTGTTCAACTTCGAAAAAAAATAAACGTCTCGACCCTTTTTGGGGGTCAATTAAGCAAAATGTGTCTTTTTTTAGTTGCCACTTCACCTCGGCATTGTTTCCTCGAAAAAAAAGAGAAGAACCAGTTTAGAGAAAAAGAAATAACTGTTGAAAAGAAGAAAAAATACAGACTTTATTCAAAAATAATATGTACAGGAGCGTGAGAATGAAAAAACCCGTGGGATAAGACTGGAATGGGAGGAAAATATGAAGTGGTGAAAAATTGAAATTAGAAGAAAATTGAGCTCTAACTTAATTTTCTTAAAAACTCAAATGTTTCATCACTTTCATGAGGGTATGGGGTTCTTGACAACAAATAAAAAATACACATTTTTCCACAACAAATAAAAATAAATCTAAGCAGTCGTATCATTATTAACAATCGGATCTTTTTGATCAAAATCACTACTTGCTCTCCACGCTTTTCGACTTGGCACAAACAATTTCTCAGTTCCATCAATTTCTTCCGAATCTGATGACGAAACCACCGATGTTTTCTTTTTCGCCATCGATGTTGATGGTTTTGTTCGCATTGTGACGTCACTTGTATATCTGCGACCGTTTCCACGAATTCGACCGACTTTTGGTGAATTTTCCGAAACTGGGGGAGGTTCGGAAAATTCTCGGACCGGTGAACAACAGGCGTCTCGTTTTGAGGTCGAAGTCGATGGCTGACTACTGAAAAAAAACGTTTTTTTGAATCTGCTATAAAAACTGGAAAATCGCCAACTAATTTTCAGAATCATTTCAAATCCCTTACCTTACACTATTCCTCGCATTCACAACTTCAACTCCCGACAAACCCGAATCAATCTCTTCTTCATCTCCACTAATTTTTCCGCCAATAAATCGAACATCTTCAGCTGGAACTTCTTCTTCTTCCAATTTATTCAGCACAATTTTATGATTTTGGTTGTGATTATGTTGATGTCGTCGATGATGATCAGCTGCGAATAAACCGCACGTCCTTTTCTCGTTATTCTCATCAATGTAATGAAATTCATACATCAGATCATGTGATTTTGTGAATTGCACTACATGTTCAAATGAATCAACGTCATAAGGACTTGGTCCAGCAGAAGATGTTGAAGGAACTTCTCTTGGATCGTTTTTCATTCGCCTTCTTCTATCTCGTTCTCTCAAAAATCTCAATTCATTTTTTGCTTCTTCGCTCATTTCAATCTCTTTTTCTTCTCCATTATGTTCCATTGTCGAATGTGCCAAAGCGGAGCCAAATCGATCAACTTCAGTGACTGCCACAAGACACGAGAATTTCGTATATCTCGATTTTTGCTTCTCAACTTCCGATAGAATAAAATCGGAAAGTGAGCGGAATTTAATAATCAACCATCGTGGTGGACTCATTAAATCCAAATAATTATTGACTGATTTCACAAAAGCCAGTGCTATATCAAGCGGGAATTTTCCGATTCCTAAAGCAGTTGTAGCGTAGCGAACAATTCGGAATGACAGAAAATATTCGAATACTGATTTTTCAGCAGCGACTGCATCTTCGAATGCTAGAAAAATTAGAGATGTTATGAAATTTGAAAAAAAAAGGGAAAACTCACGTTTCTGCATAATTTTAGGGAAAACTGAATCGACGTTGATATCTTCCATGATAAAATCAGATTCACAACAAGCTTCACATTCTGACTCGCCGCGGGCTCTGCAAATTTTTATTGAAAATCGAAAATTTTAATTTAATTATAAATTTTGTGGAATCTCAAAACTCGAGAGTAGAAAATAGCTGACTCAGCATTTGCAGATGTAGCTAAATCATATTTTGAGGGTTTTCGTAGCTGAACCGTAGAAAGAACTTGAATCTCCAGCTAAATCGAAGCAAAAATTTAGCTCAGTGTTTCTGACCGATTTCTCAGCTAAAACACACATACGTTTTAGCTACGGTTTTTTGGCGCGCAAACATGTTTTCTTCGTTTTGTTTTGTTTTTCGACGATTTTCGTGACTTAAAGCCTAGAAAAGTGCTGGTAACATATTATATCGTCTACGCGTCAGTGTTTTATCGATGGAGAACGAGTAAGTTCATCTAAAAGTTACGTTTTACGTTGAATCTTTGCAGAAAAACAGTCAGTTTGTTGCGTTTCTCGAAAAAGTGGAAAGTGATGGTGAAATCTTCAATAAATGAGGTAATTCTAACAAATTTTTCAATATTCCACAGTGTTTCTCAATTTACAGATGCCAATAACAAGAAAAAAGCCGGATGTCATGGATCTCGACCAATTTGGCTTCTAATAGGTTTTTGGGAAGTTAAACCGCCAAATGGAGTCGCAAAATGCACAAACACCACATCGTCATGTTTTGCAAGCCTACCGCCCTATTGGGAAATTTTAGTTGCTACTTTTCTATCTAATATTCGGCCGGTCCAGGATCCAGAAGCTATCAAACAACTGCGAGAAAATTAAGTGTTTCTGGTGAATAACTGACTATAATTTCATATTCTTATGTTATTGTATGTTTCAATACGAATAAATGTTTTATATTTGCAAGTTTTCTAACTAAGCCAAATACAGAAATAAACCCGCATAAGCAGTATTTCGCAATAAACAGGAAAACAGTTTTCGTAGCTAAAACATGCGTGTGTGTTTCGTAGCTAAAACAGACTTCGGTGTGTGTTTGTAGCTAAACCGCACACTGTTCGTAAATAAAACGCAAGTGTCAAGGGCTGCGATCGGTTGAGCTATGAATTAGCTACATCTGCAACTGCTGAGTGAAAAGTAGGCGTGGCTTGAGTTCCAGATAGAAACTGCCGCTCACGATTTTTAAACCGAAAATTTGCGAGAAAATTTTCAATTTTACTAATTTTTGAATGATTTTATGAAGTTCTAGAAAATATGCAATTTCTTCCGCTCCCTTTACTAACCTCAAATTCATGACCGATGTGCTGCTTCGATTTCTCATTCTTCCAATTCCCAAATTCGCCGTCGACGCCGGCGATGTCAAACATCTTCCTCTCATTGTAACATTCGATGAATCATCTTCTCGATCAGAAACTTCACTAACACATGGATCAATAGTTTGAATTGTCAGGCATCGAATACAAGGAGACAATCCGAATTTTGTCAAAAACCTCAACGCATCTTTAAATCCTTGAATACACATTTTCGAACAATCTTCAGTGGATCTTGGCCAAAGACAAGCCATTAATCTGAACATATTCCGTGCGGTAAATCTGATAGATGTTCCATTGAAATCCACTCCCATTAGACTTCCACTATCCCAATCTGGCGGGCAAATATCTGATTCACCGGAAAATGGGCTGACTGTTACTGTATGCTCATCATAACATGGTTGATTATCCGAAACTCCTCCATCAATATATTGAACACCACGGAATTTTGGAGGTGTCAATCCGCAATAAAGTGGGATGAAGCAACTGCACATAATGGCCTGAAATTAATTTAATTTTCACATTCCATTTAAAATTTTCGAAAAAAAACTGCCTACATCAATCAAATCATCATTCGACGTATATTCATCAATCATAACATTTTTATGATCGCTCCATCTGGTCAAAGATATTATCAATCTTCCGGTACACAATTGATACGCATTTTTGGGCAAGATTTTGACGAGTTCTTCGCGCACCACTCCGAGAAGACTGAATTCGGGATGAAGTGGGCCGAAGGTTCGGAGACGAGCTTGTGAAATGACTTTGAGAATTGTCGATGTGGCGTTTGATAGACAAACATTTGTGATTAAACCGCATGCAATAATTGAGCCAGCTGATGCACCAAGAATTTTATTTTGAAGTAATTGCGGCGCGTATTCCTGGAAAGAATTTTTTTTGGAAAAATAAATCTTCGGTATACGGTATTTGACGTTGTGTGTATTTGTGCGTCGCGGTGTTTTCAGGTTAAATTTATTTTTTCATTTTAAAGCTGTTTTTCAACATGAAATCGGGGTAATTGAAAATAGATGAACACACTATTCGATTCCTCTCATCGAGACGAATCGAATGCTATATTGAATTCCAATGAAACAAAGACGGAACTTGAGATTTTCGAAAAACAATTCCAACTAACCTTGATAGCAGCGGCGACTCCAGCATGATAAACGCACAAAAATCCGCATCCGGAAAATGACAAATTCATCAATTCGGGTCGCGAATTCACCAGCGTCATATTTGAATATTTCCAGGTATGATTTTAAAAAAAAGATAAATATTAAACAATATTTTTATTATACAACAATAATCTGAAAAAAGAATAATTTTTGTTGGGGAGGAAAATATTCCAGGAAAGATAAAAAATTGATAAGAAAAGAGTTGTAGACTAGAAAAAACTGTGGATTTTGCAAAAAAAAATACATTAACTTGAATTGAAACGAACTTCATGTGAAATGAAGTTTTTTGTGAAATCAAAAAGTTTTCGCTATCACGCCACAGAAAACAATCGGATGACTTATCGCATGAAAAAAACCCGGGTTGGGAAAGAAAATCGAGACGCAGAGAAAATGAGGAAAAGTGTATTTTTTGTTGGTTAGGTTTGCTTGATTTGATCAATGAACAAAAATTTGCTTCCTTTTGCAAACAAAAACAAAAGAATCAATTTTTGGCCAAACTTATCGTAAGTAGTTACCCCAATTTAATTTAGACTAGAATGTAGTCTAGACAACTATTTCTATATAGGTCATCATAAAAATTAGGAAAGTTTGTAGTCTATCCAGTAATTTTTTTGATTTTTGAATCTTGACTAAAAAAACAAGAAAGTCACATGGCGATCTAAAAAATAATAATTTTCAGACAGATCAGCTGATTTGATGAACTTTTGATTTTCAATTTTTTCGAAAAACAAAAACATCACAAAAATATTGTGGAAAGTGCAATTTAACACATTTTATTTTTATTAACCCACAAAAACCTTAAAATAGAAATTTATTTATTTATAAAAATGTATTTACAGACAGAAAAAGGTATCACAGATGATGAGGTGAAAATAAATAATAATCATAAATATCTCGGTCAGAAAACGGCGGGGTCGCTACCGATCGGGGCGAAGTCGCTACACGTTTTTTGTTCCCCGAAACGTGTAGCGACTCCGCCCCGATTGGTAGCGACCCCGCCGTTTTCTGACCGAGATGTTGTATCAAAGTGGACAAAAAAGGCAATGATAAAAAAAGTTTAGAAATTTTGAGTAGAACTTGTTGAGGGAAATTTTGAGAATGAGAGAGAATCGAATCTGTGGGTCTTGTTACGAAATTAGTCATTACATGAGAAATTGAATTGAGAAATATTTTTTGTCGGAAATTTTCGAGTCAACAAAATTCACATAAAAATATTGCGAAATCGTGGCGGGACTCTTGAGAAAACTCATGCGCCTTCAAATCCCGGAAATAAAAGTAAAATAGACTTTATCAAGTTGTTACGAATTTGGAACATTTTCAAAAACTTTTAAAAATCATAGCGGTACACTAGGAAGAATTTCTCCTTTAAATTCTTTCAGTTACACGGAGTTTTCAAAAAATACTGCAAGACCCAACTCTTTGAATAATCCCTGTACCTTTAAATTTCAAGGCGCCGCGATTTTTGAAGCGATGGGAAAATGCTTTCGAATCAAAAAGTGAATCAATCAAGGATCAATTTCTTCTCCTCGATCACAACAAGTTAAACAACAAAAATTCCCGTTTTCCTTCAAGATAAAATCTCTTATCCAAAGAACATTCCCGAAACAGTAATAAAAATAAAAACAAATAAAAATCACCCAGAACGCAACCCACTCTTCTAGACAATAATAATAATATTTAAATAGGCGCCTTCTTAAACAAGCAAAAACGGGGAGAAAAGACAAGGAGGCGATGAAGAGACGCGAGACAGCGAAACAACACCACCTGTCAGTCTGCGTCTCACAATCTCTCGTCGTTTTTTTTTCGAAAAATGAAAAGGGGATGCCACGTGACGAGTCACGTTGTGTGTATGTGTTGCATTTTATATCAATTGAGAAGAAGAAGGAGAAGAAGGACGAGAGAATTTTTACTACGCAAAAAAGTTTTCGGGTGTGTAATTAAAATTATTAAGAAGATCTTGTTAAAAATTAATTTTGATTAATGAATAAAAATGGGTGGAGTTTCTGTGGTTGTCAGAGTTCAAACCACCAAAAGTTCTTCTTTTTGGGATAGGTGAGAGAGGTGTGAATTATAGGTATTTGGGTCAATTAAATTGGATTAGGTGTCAAATATCACAGTTTTTTGGGAAGAACGAGATTTTGACGAAAAGTTGGGATTATTAATATTAGGTTCTAGAAAGTTGAGCTCAAAAATTCAGAAAATTTCAATCAACATTTCTGAAAAAATTCTCTAACTATGCTTGGTCCAAAACTTTTTCTGATGTGTTCAAGCTCCCAGATTCACATTCCTATCTCAATCAAATTATGATTTCAAAAAAAAAACGGAACTGTCATATCAGATCTGATTTATACAGTTCTTTGAATCTTTTCGGCTGGCGCCAGGCAAAAAAGATTAGATAATAAATTGGATATGAAAAAATTATGCAACAAGATACAGAGAGAAAAAACTTGCAAGGAACTTTTTTTTGAGAATTTCGGAAATTTTCGGGATCACTGGGAAAAACTTCAAAATCTAGATAATTTCGTTAGATTTTCTGATCTTCCAAGATCTACTGAAGTTCTAGCTGAATTCAGAAAAGGTCTATCTAGAAGTGGCATTTCTGATCTTCAATCTCCTAAATTCAAAAATCAACAACTTCAGGCTAACTTCTCACCCAAAACTTCTAATGTTTGAAACTTGAACTTTTTGAATTCTCCCATTTCCCAACATAAAAGTACAGATTCTCTCTCAGTTTTTCTCAAACTGAACGATGAACAACAAAGAAACAATGATGTATGATAAGCCCTTAAAAAATTATGGAGAGAGAGATAAGAAAAACAAAAGAAAGAGAAATAAAATATCACATTTTTAGATATTGAAGAAGGCACGAGTTTTTGGATTGGAGGTGCAAAAAAAGTTAATTCAGAGCATGTCTAGAAAACCCAATTTGGTTTTCTCTTCCACGAGATTTGGTTTTTCAAATTATAAGGGATTGCTGGAAAACTACAGAGGCAAGAGTTTGCGAGAGGTGCGCGACAAAAATCGCTGCGAGTGCTGTTTGTTTTGCAGTCGCGTCGTCGCGTTGATTTTCAAGATTGTCAATGTGTTTGTGAGTGTGCATTCTGGAATACGGATTTTTAGATAATTGAATTTTTTGGGATAGCTCAGAATCTCAGATAAAAAATTTCAACTTGGGTTGGGCCGCCTATATTTCGTTTTTTTATAATCACCAATCGAGCTTGGTTACTCAGATTATTGATTTCCAAACTAATAATTAGGTTCAAAATTTGGAATCAATTAAACAGTTTTTGAGATTTGACGTGCCAAAATTACATTCTGGAATTTTCAGCAGGATTAGAATTCGATGCTTTTCATTATTTTAAACTGATTTTTAACATTTTGTTGTCCATAAAGTTTGGGTTAAAATTTCGCGACCTTTCGAATTTCCCAAAAAGCAATCTCATGATGCTCTTTTGTGTCTTTGAAACATTCTTTTATCATTTCTTTTTTTCCGTTTTCAATTTTATCACCTGAACCACGTGATCATTTCGTTGAAACATGAGAAGAAAAAAATGTGTGACCAAAAATGTTTCTAATCTGAACAATGTGAACCGATTCAAAACACAAACCTAAAATTCGCCGCTTTTCTCATTGATCCACCAAACGCTCGTCCAAAAAATAATGAAGATGTTGATTCTTCTTCAGTTGGTGATTTTCTGAAACATTATTACATTAAAAAATTTGAAAACTTTAAGAAAAAACCAACTTATTAGATTGTTTGTTAATTCTAGCAGCTCTCAATTCTAGCGATTTCAAAGCTCGTTGAACCCAATTATCGAATCCTTCAATTCCTTCAGCCATTACTTCGATGCGAGTTTGAACACTTTGAAGGATCTGGAAAAACATTAAATTATGAATTGACTTTTTATTTCAAAATCTTATTTTCGGATTTTTTTGGCACTTATAAATCCTCTCACCGTCAAAAAACACTTGTCCGATTTGTCCTCTTTCAAATCCAACAAAAAATATGCAAGAATTGGTTGTGGATAAGAAACAATTGTGATAATCAATGAGCACAGCTCCGTGTTGAAGCTCAAACTATTTTCGCACAACATTTCAACACTTTCGAATAGGAATTTTAAGAGGGACGATCTTTCTGAAAAATTACGCATTTTGTTTGCTCTACCCGTAAAAATTCCCGTAAAACTGTTACCTGGAAAATTATAAACTGAAAATCCAGTTTTCGTCGTCTTCAATTCTTCTTCCTCCAATTTCACTCCATTTTCTTTTTCCTCAATTTTACCCTTGGCCAAATTTAATTTTTCCAATTTCTCCTCAATAAAATCACAAATATCTTTGCCATTCATCAATTTTCCGCCAATTTTTTGTTTTTCCAACAAACTTCGAAAAGTCGTTTCATCTTTGATTTCCTGCCAACCAGATAAAACAAATGAATTTTGAGGTGGAATATTTGATTCATTTTCACTTTCTGTACTTCTTTTGGATAAAATTGGAGCAGAATCATCAGATTCGGAAAAATCGTCCAATCCAGAGATGTGAAGATAATCGATACATGATGACGTCATGACTTTTGACGTTGTCATTTCGCTGAAAATTTTGGATTTTTTGAAAAAGAAGAAAGCGGATAATTTTTTGGATTGAAAATAAATTCGGATTTCTGGGCATATTTTTAAATCAAAAATGTTTCAAATAAATTTCACTCTAATTTTCGATTTTCCCAATTTTATTAAATTCCTGAAAAATTTTATCAAAATCTTATTTTTCTAAAAAAAAAAACAAACTCAATCGGTGGAAGCACAAAATGGTTATCTTCTTCAATTTCTTCTTCTTCTTCATTCTCAAAATTCCTCTCATTATCATTATCACTTTTATAATCATCTTGATCCGAATTTTGATTTTCACCAAGACCACAAACTTTATCTGCAAAAATCTCCCATTTTTCTAATTGCAAAATTTTTTTTCAACAAAAAATCTCCTCACCAATGTTAAATTCATGTGTTAGATGCGAATTCTTACTGTTCAAATATCGATTCAATCCAAAAGCGGCTGTTGACATCGAAGATCGACTCGAAGATAATCTCGAAAATGAAACATGACAAGTTGCATCATCATCTGATTCTGAAGGAAGACAAAAACTATCAGCAACAACTCCATCATATTTCCATCTCCAATTTTTATTACATTGTTCCGCTCTCGCATCCATCCTCAACCTAGTTTCTCTCATATATCCCGATAAATTCGACTCTGATACAACTTCTTTATAATTTTCCATACATTTTGGTATACAATCCAAATATTTTTGCGATAATTCTTGACAACGAAGACGATTTTGAACTTTGGCTAACTGTTTTTTGTTGGCGAGATGATTTGTGAGAAGTGGACGGAATATCATTGCGAGCATTATATCTTCGCAACACAATTTCATAAGAGTATCGAGAAGAGAAATTGCGACGACTGAGGCCTGGAAAAATAAGGATAGGTGGTTTTGAAAGGATTTTTATATCACGTTTGAAATTTAGGTAAATTGAGAAGTTTCAATTTTTCAATTCGGCCCCAATTTCATCTAAAATTTTTTTGAATTCAACTTTAATACCACAAAATGTTCCCTTCCAACCTTATCTCCACTTTTCGTATAACTCAAAATTCTCTCAAACAACAATGCTGAATTCTCATCTCTTTCAGTTAATAACATTCGAATAATTGATCTCAATAACATCGGTTCCGTAATTGTTTCGATACATAATTGTAAATAGGCTAAACTTGCTGCAATATATTGTCGATCATCTTGAAGAAGTGCAGGTTTGACCACATTTATTAGAAATCCCGTGTAGAAAAATGCCGAAATTTGTTTGACAACCTGTAAATTTGAGAACAAATATAATGATTGCTCATTTTAAAACTATCGAATAAAACGAAATTTTTTTTTCAGAATTTCGGGATTTTTGAGAAATTGCTCATCTTAAGAGTTTTAGAGTCACAAAAATGTTCGAATATTTTAGGATTACTCATAGTAATCAATTTTATATCCCCAAATTTCCCAAAAAAAAACAAACATCTTTATGAGCAGATTGAGCGACAGCATTGCAAAACAAAATCGAAGCATGAAAATCGGAAAGTGCATCTGAATAATCGTCTTCAACAAATCTTTCACCACCATCTCCTAAAATTGATCGAGGAAGTTGAGAAAAACATCCAGAAAGACCAGTGGCAACAACTGGGCAAAATGCGGTCTGGAATTGAAAAATTAGTTAGCAATTTTGGATAGGAAATTTTTTTTATGTATTCTGAAAACTCGACAAACTCATGTTTTCTGAAATTTGGCCATTTCCTAATTAAAATATTTGAAAAATGAGAGGGAAATGGATTTTTGACGTGACGTCGAAAAATATTTGAATTTTTTTTTGATAAATTATTTTTGTCGAGGAAAAATTCTTTCTCGATATTTTTTATATAACATTTTTTTTTCTAAAAACTAAAAAATCTTACTTTATTCGCAACAAACGTGGCAATTTGTTCGTGTTCAGCGGAAACTGATAATATGAGCAATAAAGCATCCCGGGCAAGTTGACCAATATCACTCTGAAAATATCCATGTTACTAGCTGTTTCTCCCGAATTATTTTCACAGGATTGTTTTCAGAAAAATTAAAACTGAAGGAAAAACAAATTTGGAATAAACTTGAGAAACTTAGTAGAAAAAATCTTGGATAAATCTATTTCGGTTAAAAAATAGATCAAAAAGATAAATTTACCTGTTCATACAAAAAAGTGATAAGTTGAGTGAATACAATAAATTGTTCTGAGCCATTTGAGCAAGTGAAAAAAAAGTGAAGAAGTGTTCGATCTTCGGCAAGTTTTGTGCAAATTTGATTGAGGAGAAGGACGAAATGTTTGTCGGTTATTGATGGTTCACTGCGTTTGACTTCGGCGTTGATCAGGTGCCAATAGGTATCAACGCGGCGGGACCTGAATTATCCGGAGTTTTAGGGGAACATTGGAGACGGGGAAGAGGGTACGATAGTTTAGACTACAGTAATCTTTCCGATTTTTTGAATGTAATGTTATTTCAAATATAAATACAATTAAATAAAAGTTAGATATTTTCCCAAAGAAAAACTAGGTACTTAAAAAATCCTCGATAGATTTTTAATTATCAAAAATCTTACTTACCATTCACACAACCTCAACAATGGATTCAAAATCGGTTTATGCACCAAAACACAATGATTCTGTGAATGTGATTCCGAAACAATATTCTCATAAATTCGAACCAGCGATAATTGACAAGTTGGTTTTAGCAAAGGTGGTAATTGAATTGCCCAATCAATAACTCGCTCCAATATTTGTTCGGTGAAAAATCGATCTAAAATTGGGCCAATTGATGGTTCTGGTTGAGAATTGACTTCCAACATTAGAAGAGTGCACATATTTGTGATATTTTCGAGAAGAACCATCATCTGGAAATTTTTTTCGAAAATTTTATATATTCAAAAAAAATTTACCTCATCATAATTTACATCATGTTCCACATTCGACAACTTTTTCTCCAAAATCTCATCAACAATTCGATTTTTGTCCTCGAAAATCCGTTCCCATTCTGTTGGATCAGATGCATAGGCTGAAGACCATTTTGCACGGGCTGAAATTATTTTTGAATTATTATTTTTAAAACTTCTTACTGAGCAATTTTAATAATTTTTCATAATTCCAATTTTCAGGATTTTTATCCGAAAATTTCAAAATTCAGAAAAAAAACCCCTAAAATACTCACCTGAGCCACCAAACAATTCATTTCTGGCCGAATTTTTCGGACTCGAATCAGCCGAAAGCGGCGAAGATATTTTGTTAAGCCATCGGATCATAGACTAATTAAAAATTAGGATAATTAGAAAAAAGGAACAAATAAAGATATGTTTTTAGGGAAACACCACTGATTTTCGAAAAAAATTTCAAAAAAAAAATAAAACGAAAACAATTTATAAATAATAACAACAACAATAACAATAAAGTTTTGGGCCTAAATTTTGACCTAAATTTAAATTTGTGAAGTTCTTCGAATTACTGAAACCACAGCCGGATGATAGTATTTTGAAGTCGAATTTCGAACGAGAACCAATGATTTGCCTTTAAAAAATTATTTTTGAGTTGGGAATTGTAAATTATTCGATTCTTCAATTTTTTGCAGTTACAACATTTTTGAAACGTATATTTTTAAGCTGTTTTTGAAAAAAAAAATACTTGAGCATATCAAGTTTTTGAAAAGCTCCTGTAGATTTTTGCTCGTAGTGTTTCAAATTTTTGTATTTTGTATTTTTCCATGAACAATTTTCAAAATTCTGAAATTTTCACTCATAAAAATTTTGAAACGTATATTTTCCAGAATATTTTGGGGTTAAAAAAACGATTTTCTGCATAGATATCAATTTTTGTGAGTCCCGTCAAATAACTTCCCAAAAATGCTCACATTTTCCAAAATTGGCCGAAAACTGTTCCAACGAACTCGCACAGATAAATCCCAACCCAATTCCACATCCACCAAGCAAACTTTGTTCTCCATTAACAATTCTTCCAATAATCGTTCGATTTGCCGAATCTCGATAATTCTCCATACTTTTCTGAATTCTCTGCTCATTTTCCTCAACTGGATTCATTTCTCCTTCCAATTTTCTCCGTTTTTTCGTCTCTCTTTTTTTCTTGTTCAATCTTTTTCTTCGAATATTTTTATCATCCAATTTCTGATCATTTTCAAATATATTTTTCAAACTAATCGGTTTCTCATTCGCCGCTGCTTCAAGTGATACAAATCCAGTCAACTTTCTTTCTCCATTATTTTCCTCTTCAACTTCCATGTGTTCTTCGCCAATTTCCTTGATTTTCAAACTTTCCTGGATAATTTCAATATTTCGATTGATTTTCAAATTCTTCAAATCTTCTTCAGTCGGCAAACAAATAATTCCCAATTTTTTCGGTCTTCCTCTTCCAATGAAATCGAGTTTGACGGGGATGAGGATGGATTCGAGATTTTCAGACGGTTCTGAAAATTCAACGTTTGGGAAGGAGATCCAGGGAAACGTATTAAAAATGAAATTTTTCTCATACAGCAAATTCCAATTAAAATTTTCTATAATTTAGTTATTTTTTGCCACGTCATCACTAAATTAGCAAATATATTTTCAAGTTTGAAACTTTAAGATTTTAACTAAACTGAAAAAAAATGAATTCAAAATTTTCAGGTAATTTTTTCAGAGAAATGGGCTGGAGAAGGATCAAACAAATATTTTCAAAAAACCCACTATTTTTCCCGCGCAAAACCGTGTCAAAAAATGCGAGTTGTTGTAAGTCTCGACAAACAATTGGTGGTGAATCATCTCGATTTCCCCAATCTGAACAAAGATTTGGCCAGTTATATGTGAATGGATATTTGATAGATAAAGCACTCCAGAATCGACATCGTCTATTGAATGGCCGACCGAGCCACACTTTCTGGAAAATTTAAAAAAAAGGTTCAGGTTGAAAATGAAGGGTTTTGACAGAATAAATTTAGATTTAGGAAATTTTAAAAACCATGATAAAAAAATTCCTGAACTCCTTTCCTTCCCCCAATGTTACATGAACTTGATCCCTCGTATAATCTTCAAACTCTTTCCCAGCCTTCGAATCAATATCATCATTCGGACTACAAAGTGCACGAGCTTCTAAATGTGCCGAAAAATCATCTCGCATTCCACTTGCTCGAACTCCACATCTTTTGCAAAGCGACCCATAAATCTTTTCCAAAATCTTGTGGAATCAGAATTTCAATTCCATCAAGAATACTTTGATTTGTATTTCGAAAAATGACGAGGATTGGGATTTTTGAATCTGTTCTTTTGAGTCCTTCGATTTTTTCAGCATTTTGTTTTTGGAAATCTTTGTTGGGTAGTCTGAAAATACTATTGAATTTTTCGGTGAGAATTTTGAGTTTTTTAAGATAGGTTTTTCTGAATTTTTTGAGAATTCCTGATTTTTCGAACAAAAAATTTACAAATTCCCTCACTTTTTATCTCTTGCATTCTCTCGAACTTCTTGATTCCAAAATGAAGTCGAAGGTTGTTCCAAATCCATCCAAAACTCTTCCTCATCTCCCTCATTTCTCTCTTTTTTCCAATTCTTCTTTCGATCTTTTCGATCCCAACAAGTTCTCGAATCCTCAATCTCAATCGATAAAATCGTTCCATTAGCAATTCTCGTCAAATAATCCTTCGAATTCACAATTTTTCGAAATTGTTCGTGATGTTTTCCAAATTCCTCTTGATTTTCAGTCAATCGAATAGCTTCCGCCAATTTTTCTAACGATAAAGGTCCAAACAATCTGAATCGATTGATTTCTCCAGAATATACCAAAACTTTCACTTTCTCTGAAGAATATAATATATTCTTCTCATTTTCTTCTTCTTCCTCGTCTTTTTCCATGTTTTCTATTTTTTCTAATCCAAACAAGTCTTTCAATTGATTGATAAGTGTCTCTTCAACTGATGGATGACACCAAATAACAAGTTGATTTCTGAAAATTTTGATTTTTAACAGCAGACAACACAAGAATCGTGATCAACAAATACTATTATAATATATGACTATCAAAATCTCAACAGAAAAACTGACTTTGAAACCCATTGAAATCTCGCAGGTCCAATATAATTGCTTGGATATTTATCCTTTTCATAAATATGAATCGGAAGTTCGTGTTTTCCAGATAAACCTTTCTCGGAATTGAAAGTTATTCCGCATTTTTTACTAACTAATCTTTCGATTCCTTCTAAAATTATTGCATTGTCCTCGGAAGATATTGTGATACAAGTCAGAAAAGATCGGTCACGAACAACGCATTTTTTATTCGAATCTCGAATGATTGCTCGAAATCCACGTTGATAACTTCGATCGGCAAGTTTGAATCCCCATCTGGAAAAAAGAATTTAAAGAGAGTGAGTGAAAAAATAAGGTATATTTTTCATCCTAAAATCTTTCCCTAACCCAGTTTCAGACTGTTTTTTCTAAACAATTTTGGTCCATTCTTTGAATAATTTCTTGAGAGCCACGTCTAAAAATTCACCTCTTAATCATCCGAAATCTTTTCGCATGCCAAATATGAGTTTCTAACCATTTCCCATTCAACATCTTTCGTCTGGCGTAGCTCTATAAATACTTTAATTATTTTTTCACTTCCCCATCTCTAAACCTTTAAAATATTCGATGGTTTTCGTCTTGCAAAACGACTTGGCGGCTTTTTGCGATGTTTCGAAATCAAATAACTTGATGCGAAGCTTCTCATTCCTTTTGGAAATCTTCTAACATCATGTGCCATTGCTCTTCTTCTCATATGTCTTGGTAGTCTTTGAGCTGCGGTTCTTGGACCTTTTGTAACTTCACCGGAAACCAAAGCTTCATTATCAATTGCTTTTAATAATTGAGCGATTGAATTTGTTCGAGATTCTACGAATTTTTCGACTTCTAAAAATCTAGGTTTTGCGATGGTTTGACGAGAAATGTCCATTCTGAAAATGAACAAAATTAATTTGAAATTAATTTTTTTTCTATTTACAACGTTTTTTATGTCACGTGGAAAAAAACAAGTCAATTTTTCAAATTTTATTTCTACTTGAACCCCTCCCCCAAAAAAGATACAGAATGTCCGAGAGCAAGGATTTTTTCAGCAAAACAAATTTTTTGTCAAGAAAAAACTTTATAACAAACAAAAATAACAATTAAGCTAAACCTAACCTCGACACAAATTAATTAATTATACATTAGATTTTTCATTTTCCAAAGTTTTAATTTGAAGTGCTCTTCGTTCTTCAAAAAGCAGCGAATCTTGTTCCATTGGTTTATCAACAATTTCTTCGACTAACAGTTTTTTGAGATCAACTTCATCAGCAAAAGTATCATTGAAGATTTTTCTTCCCGTAACTGGATCGACAACATTTCCGAACTTGAAAACTACACGATCTACAGTGTGCGAAACATTCGCCTTCGGTCGTTCTCCCTCAATTCTTTTAATTAAAATGGTATCGCCAATATTTCCAACAGAATTACGGTCAAGTGCCCAGAAATCAAAAGACCGTGCAAAATATTTTTTGAGATAAATATTGAATTCATTCATTTGACAACGAACCTTAAAAATTAAACATAAAAACCATTTTTTAACAGTTAATTTTTTAAATTCAACTCACATGCGCACATGGAATTCGATCAATTCCAATTTGAGTAATATCTGTTACTTTTCCCATCAAGATTTGACTACCCACGCGGGTTTTCCATACCGATGTCTTTGGCATCTGAAAATAGAGTTTTTTCTTGAACGAACTGTGAAAAAAAGAAAAAAAAAAGAAAAATTTTGTGTGCGTGTTTGCGTCATGGTGTTTGCACACATTTGATGACCGTAATCCAATTTTCAATTTTTCATTTTTCTTTTTTCGGTTTGCGAAATTCTTCGAATTTTTTGAATTAAACAAGTTTAGCACAAATTGTTCTTTTACTAAAGCGTAATTCAAGTGTATAACAGTCTTTTGCACATAATTCTACTTTCAAAATAGTTCGAAAAATCCGTCTATTTTTGGTCTCCCTCTTTCATGCATACCTAATTAAATGGGACCCTCCAGATGTGTTTCTAAAAATCGATATTGTCATAGTAACCTTCTCTTTTGTAAATATTTGTAGCGATAATATAATAACTGAAAATTTTGAATTTCAGACAAAAATGTCGGCACTTCAACAGCAAATGTTGGGAGAGCATCTGATCCGTGCTGCTCAGGTTATGGAGGAGCAAATCGATCAGGAAATGAATAAGTGAGTTGGGTTTTTCCAAAGTTTGAAAAGATAACCGAAAAAAGACAAAAAGACAAAAAGATGGGCCGAACCGGGGATTGAACCCGGGACCTCTCGCACCCAAAGCGAGAATCATACCACTAGACCATTCGGCCACGTTTGAAAATAGATAAAATTCAAAAGAAGAGATTTTCCATATCTTCCAACAAGAGATTTTCTAGATCTCTTCGAATTAGGAAAATTGGGTTGAAAAACCGGTTTTCCGTGTAGGGATATTCTATATCTTTTGAAGTAAAACGGATATTAAACGTGGCCGAATGGTCTAGTGGTATGATTCTCGCTTTGGGTGCGAGAGGTCCCGGGTTCAATCCCCGGTTCGGCCCATCTTTTTGCTAGGCATGAAATAAAACATAATTTTTGTCAGGCTCGAAAATTTGGAAGAAGATGATCTTGAAGCAATCCGCAGAAAACGAATGGACCAAATTAAAAAGGCTCAAAAAAGTAAACAAGATATGATTTCAAATGGCCACGGAAAATACGAAGAAGTCGCCGATGAAAAAGAGTTCTTCGAAGCCACCAAAAAAAGCGACAAAGTTGTCTGCCTCTTCTATCTACCAGGAAATTTCCGATGCAAAATCGTTGACAAACATTTCGAGATTCTCGCCCGAAAATATGTTGGAACTAGATTCATTCATGTGAATGCGGAAAAAGTGCATTTTTTGACAACCAGATTGAATATTCGAGTCATTCCAACTATTGCAATCATCGTGGTAAGCGAAAACTTTGTGAGAAAATTTTAATTTTAAATTGTTATTTTTTGTAGAAACAAAAAACTGTTGATTATATTCGAGGATTCGATGAATTGGGAGGAAAAGACGAGTTCACCACAGAGGTTTGTTTATTATTTTTTGTAAATAAATGATGATATAAAATAATTTATCGATTTTCTATTCTAGACTATGGAGAATCGTTTGGCTAAAAGTGAAGTGATCACAATTGAAAAACGTCAACCAGTTCAGCAAAAGAAAAAAATCATTCGTTGTGGAGTTGACGAATATGATAATGAAGAAGATTGGTGATTTTCTCTGATGTTTTCCTCTTTTTTCTCACCATAAAAATGTATTTTGCTTTTTTCGTTTCATAATTTTGCACCCCCATTTTTTCTGTTCGTGAATCATCGATCTCTTCGATTTTCCCAATGAAATAAGTTTTTCTTGAAAAATTTCAAAGTTTATTATGGTTTTCATTGACCTGATATCTTTTTTCTAATTTTTTTTGAAATTTTAATTTCAGGTTAATTTAGGGATGAAACCGGATCTACATTTGGCAAATGAACAGAGTTTGTGGATCGATGTTGCAAATATTCAATTATGGTAAGATTTGGAAAAATATAGAATGAACTTGTTTCAAAAAATGCATTTTTGAAAAAAATACGTGACCTAAATTCGTGGCAAATTTACATTTTGAAAAAATATCTTAAAATTTGCCATTTCTGATTTTTTCAAGCTATGAAAATTGCCTATGGAAAAAAAACTACGTCATAACTAACTTCAGAATTGAAGTTTTTCAGTTTCACCAAGCAGTATGAAAATATTTCGTCACTCAACTTGAAAAACGTCGTCCATTTTTCTGCTTGCTCATTTTCTGGTCCAATAGGTAAGTAATATTTTTCTAATAATTAGCGAAAAAAAATGATCGGGAATTTTCAGCTCTCGCATTCTCACAATCTTCTTCTTCCTGGATTGTTTCAATTCGAACATGTAGCGGACGAATTCTCAAGCAAAACCTCGCAGTTCCGGATGCATTTTCGATTGAATGGACACGTGGACATTGTTTATTGGTTTTGAATCGACGAGGACATGCGGCTGTTTATTCGTCACTCGGAGAACAAATTTCAGATATTCATTTTAGTAATGTGAGAATTGTTATTGAAATTAGGGGTCTACGGGGATTGCTCTTTTCCGAATTTAAAAAATTCAAATCCGAATATTTTATAGCATATCCGAGAAGTTCAATCGAGTAGAATGTTTGCAACGTCGAGAGGTGATTCTGGAATTGCAATTATCGATGATGAATGTCGTGTTTTTGTTGTTAATTCAGTTTCTGAACCAATTGTTTGGAATATTAATTCTCGTAAGATACGGTAACATTAAAAAGCCAAGAAATAGATTTTTTCAGCTGTAAAAGAAGAATTGACTGCTTGGAGCGCATTTCAGCCGCATTCTCAATTAACTCACGTCCTTCTAATATTTGGTTCACAATTTTATATGGGACAACAAGGAGAGCAAATGACAATTCAACCACAAGCTGCATCTTGGGCTGAAAATGCAAAATATATTCAATGTGTAATTGATGATGCAAGAAGTCGAATTGCTCTTTTAACTGATACTTCGATTATTCAAATTGTATCAATTGATTTGGACACGTTATTCACAAATCTCAGATTACCATCACATCATAATTTATCAAATTGTTTCGATTTTGGATGGGTCAAAACATCGGTTCTTTTCGCTCAAATTTCGCCAAGTCTCACACTTTTTATCAATGTCAAATCGACAAGTTTAGAAAGAGAAATGGCTAGTGTTTATGAAAAACATACGGGAAATTGTAGAATTGGAGTGGAGAATGATGGAATCAGGATATTTGAGAATAATCAAGTGGAATTTGCAACGGTTGCGAGTAAGGAACAGAAAACTGTTCTGGGAATTGCGTCGTCCGATGATGGAGCACTTTTACATGAAGCAGCGAAATATTTGGATGGACCACTTGGACATCAATCTTTCGAATATGCTCAACAAGTTCAGGTAAATTATAAGATGTAATATAATAAGATTCGGCGTTCTTATTTCCCCAATTACAGGATATGTTAAAAGCTATTGATGATTGTATTATTGCGGCTTGTGATTCTTGGCAACCTGAATTACAAAAATCACTTCTGAAAGCGGCAAGATTTGGAATGGCGTTTAGCTCAACAACATATGACACTTCTAAATTGATGAAAGCTATTAGAGAGATCCGTGTTTTAAACGAACTACACTCTAGTCGAACGGGAGTTCCGCTAACTCATCGACAATTGCGAGCAATTGGTGAAACTTGTTTGATCAATCGATTAGTTGATATGGGATCGTATAGTATTGCAATTCGGATTGCACAATGGCTTGGTGGAGAACAAAGTGAAAATGTTGATAGAGTTTTATTGGAATGGGTTAGAAGAGCGATAAATAAGGCGGCGAAAAGTGAACAGAGATTTGATAAACGCGCGATTGAAGCTTTGGAGGAGAAGATTTCCGCGAAATTGCTGTTGTTTCCACATGTTTCGATTGCAGGTATTCTTTGATTTATGAAAGAATGAAATTTGAAAAGTTGAAATTTTGAATTCAGAAATTTGGATTCGGAATGACCTTCTGATTTCAAAAAAATGGGCATTTTCCATCCCAAATTGATTTGTTTCCAGACGCTGCAAAACGTGCAATCGAAGCGAATTTACCACAACTTGCCCGTCTTTTTATTCGACGAGAAACCGATGATTCAAACCACGTTGCAATTCTCCTACAATTAGATGATGTTCCAGCAGCTCTCGAAAGAGCCGCCGCTGCTCAAAGACCACAATTAATTCATCAAGTTGTAAGGCATTTAATGTCGAGTCAAAGAAGAGCTGATTATGAACTTGCGATTCGAAAAATCCCATTGGCTCAATGTTTATATCAGGATTTGGTTCGACAAGAAGGCGAACAAGGAAGAGGAGTTTCGAGTAGGCAGATGTTGGCATTATTGGAACAGGCGAGCGATTTTGAACGGCAAACACTGTTTCATTTTGATGTGGCTGAAGTGGAGAGAAATGTATGGTTTTGGGGGCTTTTTTTTCAAAATCAAATGAAAATTTCAACCAAAACCAATTTTGAATACAAATCAATTTTTCAGCCATCTGAAAGACTAAAATGCACTGCGTCGAGCCAAAGATGCTGCAAAAAGTATGGGCGACAAAGCGATTGAAGAAATCCTAAATGACGTCACATCATTTGCACCATTTCAAATCGAAAAAGGACAAGCTGATATGTCGGTTCGAGACACTATTATTGATTTGGCACATGATCAAGCGAAAGTTGCACAATTGAAACATCACGCTAGATTGACTGATAAACAGTGAGTTTCGAAAAATTTTGGTTGATGTTTTGGCACCAAAAATCTACTCGGATCCATTTTAATGGTCAATTATTAAACAAAAATCTGAAAATATTCTTTTCCAGAGTTTATCTTTGGACGATTGAAGGGCTTGCGAAAAAAGGAAAAATGGAACAACTTTTTGATATGGCGCAGAAAAAATCGCCGGTTGGATATGCTGTGAGTTGGTTTTTTGAGTTATGACGTGGAAAAACGTAAATTGTCAGACTGTGCTTGTTTTTTTGGATCTAATTTCCCATAAGTTTTTCTCTAGACTTTCCCAAAAATAAAAGTACACCGGAAATTAATAAATGGAACCTAAAATTAACTACTATCGAATATAGAAGCATAAAAAATTTTCAAATGTTCAATGAGAGAATTTTAGATTCCCGAAAGTTGAAAAAATTCAATCTCTCAAAAAAACTTTGAATATCGAATATTTCCTAAAAAAGCCAAAATTTGAACTTTTTTCTTAAAAACCATATTGTTTTCCACGTCATAGCTCTAGCTTTTTATGTAATAAAAATTCAAATTGTTCCAGCCATTTGTAAAAGCTTGTGTGAGATATAAGCGATTCGACGAAGTCAAAAAATACATGGCAAAAGTGAATGGATATAATGATTTGATTGCTGCAAATTTAGCTATGAAGTGAGTGTTTTTTAGGCTTATGGGGAATTTAATAGGGCGAATACTTTACTGAAAATTGGAGCATAATAACTCCCAAAATTCCAGGAATTTCAGACAAATTTTAATCAGTTATTTTTTGAATCAAAGATAGCTTATAAAAAATCCTTTTCCTCTAATATATTTTTGACCAAAATTAGGAACTACGTGGAAGCGGCAAAAATGGCATTCGACAGACGAGATCGTGAAATGTTGCACTCAATTTTCCTGAAATCACACGAGGATAAAATTCAGTATGAAAAAGTTGTCCAGATTTGGAGAACTCCCTAGATTTTTGTATATAGGCTTTTTTTTTGATAATTTGTGATATGTAATTATTTATTTATGCAGAATTTTTATTGGAATTTTGAAGTTTTATGTGATTTTTTGTTAGAGTCTCTTTGAGATCTCTGAAAATATCTACCTCGAAATTGAAAATTCAGAAAAATATGTTTTCCAATTTTAGATGAGTAAACTGTGGTCTTGCACCGAAACGGTGTTGAATGGCGGAATTAAAATGTTTTTGTATTCGTCGAAAACTTCGAAATTACGGGTTGCTGTTGGAGAAGTTCCGGGACCAATGGTACATGGAAGTGTTTCATTTGGTGGGTTTTTGAGAAGCTGCGGGGGTTCTAGATTTTGGCAAAAATTCGGAAAGTTAAAAAAAATATCAGAAAATTCAAGTTTGGCCTGAAAATCTGAATTTTGAATATCAATAAATAAATAAAACTTCCACCTTTTTTCCAGTTACTGAAGCTGACAGTGATGATGGATTACCTCACACATTGGAGCATTTGGTATTTATGGGTAGTAAAAAATATCCATTCAAAGGAGTTTTGGATGTAATTGCGAATCGATGTTTGGCTGATGGAACTAATGCTTGGACTGATACTGATCATACTGCATACACTTTGAGTACTGTGGGTTTATTTGAATTTATATGTACATTTTAGTATATATCAATTTTTAGGTCGGAAGCGATGGATTTTTGAAAGTTCTACCGGTTTATATCAATCATTTGCTTACTCCAATGTTAACTGCTTCTCAATTTGCTACTGAAGTTCATCACATTGATGGAAAGGGAAATGATGCGGGGGTTGTTTATTCGGAAATGCAAGATCATGAATCAGAAATGGAATCAATTATGGATAGAAAAACGAAAGAGATGATCTATCCTCCTGGAAATCCATATTCAATTGATACTGGCGGACGATTGAAAAATCTGAGAGATTCATGCAGTTTGGAAAAAGTGCGAAATTATCACAAAAAATATTATCATTTGTCAAATATGGTTGTAACTGTTTGTGGAAAAGTGAACCATGAGCAACTTTTGAAAATTATGTCAGAAGTTGAACAGGAACACGCTTCAACAATTCCTGATCATTTTCCAAAACCATTTTCGATTGCGCCATGTGAGATCAAAGAATCGAGAGTTGAAAAAGTGATTTGTCCGAGTGATGATGCGACACGTGGAAGTGTGGAAATTGCTTGGTTTGCACATAGTCCAACTGAATTAGAAGTTCATTCTGCACTTCATGTGCTTTTCGATTATTTGAGCAATACTTCGGTTGCACCGATTCAGAAGGATTTTGTTTTGTTGGATGATCCATTGGCCAGTGGAGCGTATTTTCATGTGGCGGAAGGGGTAAGGATTTTTAAGATGAATTTGAAAAATCAGATTTTCAAAAAAGTGGTTCCGAATTTCAAAACCTTCATGAAAAATATTATTTTTCATCGATACAAACTTATGTATATGAGAAGTTTTGTATTATAATTTCAATCTAGAATTTTTTATAGTACCTGATTTTTAAAAGAAACAACTATCAATCTAAACAAAACCCCTCAATCTTACAGGTTCGCTGCGATCTTCGCCTGAATTTCACCGGAGTTCCAATCGAAAAATTGGAACTCGTCGCACCAAAATTCTTCGATAAACTTGTTCGAGAACACTTGGAAGAATCGAAATGGGATATGGAAAGAATGGGTTTCCTCATTGATCAAACTATCCAAAATGAGTTGGTGAAACTAGAAACAAATGCGCAAAAAGATATCATTTCGCATGTTATTGGTCGGTTAAAAAAAAAAAGAAACCACACCATTTAATTATTTTCCCATTTTATAGGTCATCAATTATTCGATGATTGGGATATGAACCTTTTCCAACAACGAATCAATGAAGTTGATTATTTGAAAAAATTGAAATCCGAACCGGCTAGTTTTTGGTGTGGACTTGTGAAGAAGTTCTTCACCTCTCCAAATGCTACAGTAATTGGAATTCCTGATGAGAAATTGGTTGATAAAATTGCGGAGGATGAAGAGAAACGATTGAATGAGCAACGAAAGAAATTGGGAAAAGCTGGACTCGAGCAGAAAAAGAAGGAATTGGATGCGGCGATTCATGAAAATACGGTAGAGATTTTTTTTTGAAATATGAGAAGGGGGTTCTAATTTTGATAATTATTTCAGGCGAATCATCCAAGTGCTGAATTGTTGGATCAATTAATTGTGAAAGAATTGGAAAGTTTTGATAGATTCCCTGTTCAAAGTTTGACCAAATCATCATCCTCATTGACTCCTCAACAATCTGCATTCTTGAATCAATTCCAATTCCACGCTAATCTTCACAATTGTCCAACAAAATTCGCTGAAGTCTTCGTTCTTTTGGATTCATCGAAATTGACACAAGAAGAACGTAGTCTTCTTCTTCTTTATAATGATTTGTTATTCGAATCGCCTGCAATTATCGATGGTGTCAAATATTCGGCTGAAGAAGTCGCAAAATTATTCACCAAAGATTTGATTGATCATTCGATTCAAGTTGGTGTTTCGGGTCTTTTTGATCGATTGGTTTGTTTGCGGATGAAAGTAGCAGCGGAGAAATATGCAATTCTGGCAAAATGGACGCAGATTTTTACGCAGGGTGTTATTTTCGATGCAACACGGGTTAAAATGTCGGCACAGAAATTGGCGAGTGAAGCGAGAGAGAAAAAGAGAGATGGGTGTACTGTAGCATCGATTGCTATCGCTTCAATGGTTTATGACAAAAGTTGGTTTTTTTCTGGGAAATTTAGGGGATTTCAAGTTTTGCAAACCGAAACATGCTCGAAATTCTTAATTTGCAGACAGCAATCCAATAATGTATGACGAATTAGTTCTCGAAAAAATTCACGAAAAAATCGCCAAAGAATGCTCGAAAAAACCGGACGAAGTTATCGCGAAACTCGAAAATGTCCGAAAAGCCCTTTTCGCTTCGGGACTCAATGTTCATTTTGTGGCTGATGTTGATTTGATTGATAGAAATCAGATGAAACCGGAACTTTGGAATTGGGTGAATGAAGATTCGAGATTTGGAAAAGGAGAACAATTTAAGGTAAGAGTTATTCTTTATTAATATTTATTCTAAAAATAAGGTTTTCTAGGCAAGCTGTGGTGAAGATGTGAATTCGACACTTGGACGACAATTATTGATTGGTGTTGGTGGATCTGAATCGAGTTTTATCTATCAGACTGGATTCTTTGATGCCGATTGGACTTCGGATTCATTGATTCCAGCGATGGTTTTCGGACAATATTTGAGTCAATGTGAAGGTTTGTTTCACAGAATTAAAAAACAAACCTAATTCACCCCATAACATTCTAGGACCACTTTGGCGCGCAATTCGTGGAGATGGTCTTGCATACGGTGCCAACATTTTTGTCAAACCCGATCGCAAACAAATTACACTTTCACTTTATCGTTGTGCTCAACCAACTGTTGCCTATCAAAGAACTAAAGATATTGTCAAAGAAATTGTGGAAAGTGGAAAAATATCGGAAGCTGAATTTGAGGGAGCTAAAAGAAGTTTGGTATTTGAAATGATGAAACGAGAGGGAAATGTGAGCAGCGCTGGAAAATTGAGCATTTTGAACAATTTTAGACAAACACCACATCCTTATAATATGTAAGTTATCTATTTTTGGGATTAAAATTCGCATTCAAAAATTTTGCAGCGAATTGTGTCGCCGTATCTGGAACATGACATCCTCTGAAATGGTGAAAATTGGTGGACCACCAATGTCGAAAATATTCGACGAACCAAATTATGCTCGATCCATCGCTGTTCATCCATCGAAAATCAAAGAAATGAAGGCATCTTTCCCTGGAATCGAATCAATCAACATCTCGCATCTACAGTATGACAATTCGAAGTGACTAGGAAGATTCAAAAAATTGATTTTTAGAAAATTGTGTTGTTGATTTTATTTCTTTTTATTTATGGTTTTAGTTTTTTTTTTGAAGTTTTATAATATTATTTTTTGGAAAAACGTGGTTTTGAAAATATAGTGCCCACCCAAAATTTGGAATTTTCACGTGTTCCTATTTTTTCTCGGCCGCTCCTCGAAAAAAATCGAAAAATTCTAAAGAGAACCGGTCATTATTTACTACTGAAAGGAGAGAAAAATATCAGCTGGAATAAAATTTGATTCAAAAAAAAACATGCAAGCTGCATATTCAACCATTCTGATACTTGTTCAATTAATTGCCATCTGCCAATATGTTTTATTGAATTGTGGAAAAAAGAAGGAAAAAGGACCGCCGAAATCGAATGAATCGATGAAAGTAAAATCGGCAATGAGAGAACCGACTGCATCAGCAACTGGAAATGAGACGAATACACCGTCGAAATCAAATAATGATATGAGCAAGGAAAATGCGAAGAAAGAGGAGAAACGTAAGGTTTTTTGAAGGGATTACTGTAGTTTTATAGGTTTATGACTGGAAAATTAGATAATTTCTACGCTCTTAGAGCTTCCTTCCAAAATTAAATTTCCTGAAAAAAATCTGGCTTTACTACAGTAACCTTTGAGAGTTCATATGTTACTGTAGTTTCCAGGATCTCCAAATGTGTCTAATAAGATTCTGGGTTACTGTAAATAGTTTATTGGTTTTGAAACAGTGAAAGTTCAGTTTTTGAGTTCCTAGAAAAATTTAGCAAATATTTTCGAATATTTTGTTTTCCAGAAGAGGGTGAAGAAAAGAAGAAAGACGAAGATAAAGCGGCTCAATCGATGAAACCATTTCCTAAATTTGTGGTGAATATTTCTTTCCTCCTTCTATTCCCCTAAAATCCACTTTATTTTCAGATGCCTACTGAAAGCACTAAAAAGAAGCGAGAAAAACAACAAGAAGAGGATAAACAAAAGAAAATCAAGGCTGGATTTTATCAAGAAAACTCGGGAGAAGATGATACTTTGGAAAAGGTTAAAAGTCTTGAAGTTGAGAAATCTGATAAGACAAAAAGATCGACGAAAAAGAAGAAATAAATTTGTTAAAGACTCGCGAAATTTTCTATCTTTCTGATTTTTTTCAAGTACCAAAAAAATCGGGCCGAGTTTTTTCCAGTAACAAAAAAAAATCGGGCCGATTTTTTTCCAGTAACAAAAAAAATCGGGCCGATTTTTTTCCAGTAACAAAAAAAATCGGGCCGATTTTTTTCCAGTAACAAAAAATCGGGCCGATTTTTTTCCAGTAACAAAAAAAATCGGGCCGATTTTTTTTCCAGTAACAAAAAATCGGGCCGATTTTTTTCCAGTAACAAAAAAAAATCGGGCCGATTTTTTTCCAGTAACAAAAAAAAATCGGGCCGATTTTTTTCCAGTAACAAAAAAATCGGGCCGATTTTTTTCAAATACCAAAAAATCGGGCCGATTTTTTCCAGTAACAAAAAAAAATCGGGCCGATTTTTTTCCAGTAACAAAAAAATCGGGCCGATTTTTTTCAAATACCAAAAAATCGGGCCGATTTTTTTCCAGTAACAAAAAATCGGGCCGATTTTTTCAAGTACCAAAAAATCGGGCCGATTTTTTTCAAGTACCAAATAATCGGGCCGATTTTTTTCAAGTACCAAATAATCGGGCCGATTTTTTTTCAAATACCAAAAAATCGGGCCGTTTTTGAAATTTTTTTTTGAAAAATTCTGAAAATTTCATCCAGTCATGTTAAAAAATAATTACATAATTCAAAATCCAGAAAAAGCCTCCAATATTTATTCATAGAAACAAATCCTTCAAATCAATTTTCAAATCATTTCCAACTTTTTTCGCCGAAATCAAAGCCCATCCATCTGCTCCATCTTCAATTTTTCTTGATTTTTCACTTTTTTCTTCGCTTGAAACCAACGGACTTATTCTATTTTCCTTATTTTTCTCTTCTTTCTTCTTGTTTTTGCTATTTTTCTTCTTACTATTATTCTTATCCGACAACAAAATATGCTCATTTTCATAAACTGTTTTTGGTGAAATAATTGCAGTTGTTGTGGATGGCGGATATCTTTGATTTGCCGAATATAAATCGTGATAAGATGGTGATTTTCTTGCAGGATTCTTATTCGATGTCTCATTTGAAAGTGATGTTTTTGAGTGCATTGTTGTTAAAGAACGAGTTTTTGAATATTTTCGATGCGATTGATCAGTTTTCGATTTTTTAGCTGGTGGATTTTGAGAATTTGACGAATTTTTGACGATGGATTGAGTTTCACCAAATGATGTTTCATTGGATAAAGATATTTCCGTTTTGCTCTGCCAAAAAAAATATTGAGATTTTCGAGATGAGAAAAATCTGGGATTTCAGAAACCCTGACACAAACTTACTGCTTGTGAATAATAAGAAAATTCTTCCGGAAATAATTGTTTTGAATCGAAATGGTTTTGATTGATTTCATTCAAACACAACATCGATCTTGGTTTTTTCACAGAAAAACTTGCTGGATCGCTGGAGCTCGCCTCAGATTTTGCTTCACGTTTCGGTTCGACTTTTGACTGAAAATTTATATACCCAATTATGACAAGATTATTGTTTTTGTTGCAAAACTCACTTTCACCGGCGCCCTTTCCTTTTCCTCTTCTTCATCATCACTGAACTCAATTCGCAATTTCATATCAAAACTACAGTTTTTGGGCAATCTTCTGATGAATTTGCGAAAAACTATTGGAACCTCTTGAGCTGCTGTTTTTATTTCAACCATTTCACAAATATTGTTATAATGTTTAGTTTGCCTATAATTTTCTGTCAAAAATGAGGAGCTGCTGAAATTTTCCGAGCGTTTTTTTTTGAGGCGGAAAAAAGTGGAACACGTTTTTTTTCGTTGATTTTTAAAAAATTTTTTAAAAGATATCTATATACAAAAATGAATGAAAAATGAAGTCTGGAAGGTTCTGAAACCCCGAAAATGGTACTGGGGGTTTCAAAATGAATCCAACAAAAAAAGGCTACATTCTCTTGAAAAGTCTGATGCGCCTGAAAATGAGCCTAGATGTTTCGATTGGCCTGAAGATCCTGATTATTTCAGATACGAAGAAAAGTCCCGTTTCATTTCTTGGCACAAAGATCCCTATTCTCATTTTTCATTCCATTCTCCAAGCCAAGAAAATGTGTCAAACACAAATATCCCAACGTTTTTTTTTGTAACCGTCCTCCTCATTTTCCCATCCTTTTCTTCGTTTTCTTCAATAATTTTCCACGCAAAGTTTGCTCTCCAATTTTTTGTTGCGCTCCTCGCGCGCCTCGCAAAAATTTGTCTTGGAATCTCTCGATTATCTATTGATATTTGAAGCCACCCCCGATTTTTCTTCTCTTTTTCTACTACTACTACCAAAAGACAGTGTGCTCAAACTCAAGAGCATCTCGCTCGCGCGCACTTTTTTTTTGTAATTTTTTTTTTGTTTCGTACTTTTCTTCTTTTTTTCGGAGAGACTTGTTGAACTTTTTATTTTTTTTTCATGAAGAAAACTTGATAGCATTTTTTTTTAGAAAAACTATTAGTTTGGTGATTTATGATTCTAATTATCACTTTAATTAATTAACTGATTAATAAGAATAAGTAGGTCTAAGTTTCATAGTTCTAGGCTTGGGCTATGCAAAATCTATTCAAACTTTTCTGGAAACAATGTTTCCCGAGTATTTCTAACGAAGCAATATGTCTGATTCCTAAAGTACATCTAGGACTTTCGAAAATCAAGTTCTATTAATGGGATCATACTTGACTTAGACAATCTGGCCTTAAAATTGTTCCCAAATCAAATTAATCAATAATCCGAAAAAAAATCGGCACACATTTTTGTCTTCTAATTTGCTTTCTTCTTTCGCACGGTGTTTCATTTTTGCTCGCCGAGTTTCTTCTTCGTTTTTGCATGCGCATGCAGGAACTTTACGTAAATACACATAAAAACAAATAAACTGCGCGCTTGAAAGCATGCAGCCATTATCTTTTCTTTTCTCCGTTTTTTCTTTTTTCTTCTACCGTAAATCAGAAAATTTGTTTGTTGTTATTTTTATTCCTGGCACAAGTTTTTGTTGCATAAATTCATTTGTGCTTTGACTTTGAATTTAGACTCTCGAGGTACTGTAGTACCTGTTGCATCTTTTTTGGAAACCTGATTTTAAAGTACTGTACTCTAGTTTTTTCACATCATAGAGAGCTCTGTTTTTCTCTTTGAGAAACATCTGTTCCTCCCATTTTTGTTTTTCATTTTTTTGTACATCTGGATTTTTTCGCAGAATATTTCGATTTTTTCTTTAGTTTGGCCTATCTGACTTTGTTTGTTCATTTACTCATTTTTCCGCCGCTCAAAAATCCCACTCTTTTAAACTTTGGGAAGAAAAGTTTTGGAAAAGTTCCAAAAAAGTTTTCTTAACAGTTTTGAGGTTTGAAAACAAAATGAGTTTAGGCTCAAAAAGGTTTCTCGTGAATTCAAACAACCATGATTTTATAGGTTTCAAAGATTATAGATCTTCAAATCGAAATTTTCAGAACTGATCATATTTTCTAATATGGAAAAACAAAGTCCCCTATTTCCCCCCTGGCTACATAAAATTTTAATACACTCCCATTTCTCCTATTCCCGCCGCCAACAAATCAAATTCCTACTAGAAAAGCGCCACGATGCGAATTTCGCGTTGTTGTATGTTACAAGTGTTTACGCTTCGAATTATCTGTCGTGTTTGGTGCTTCGGCGGCCAATCTTTTCAAGTACATTTTGCACTGTCTTAAGAGTTTTTTCTTCAGCCCTTCTATTTTTTTTTGATTTTTTTTAGGTTTGACAAGAAAAATGCGAAATACATTACATAACATAACATAAGAAATAGAATAACAGTTTCAAAACAACAATACATAAACCCGAAACGGACACATATACAACCACGCCCAAAATAAAAATGTCTTCTCTTCTTCTTCTGATTTTTCTCGTTTTTTCATCGGTTGATGCATCATTTCGCGCTATTGAAAAACGAAGAAGAAGAAGAAGAACCCATTTCTACCAAAATACCTTCTTTTCATTATTTATCTATTTATTATTTGTTTGTTTGTTTGTTTGATTATACTTGCTTGGATGAAACAGAAAAGAAGAAGAAGCTTGTTAGATACATTTTATGTTTGGTTTTGACAAGGTTTTTTTGATACTTTTTTTGTTGAAAAGATTTTTGATTTCAATTGCGTCGATTATCCCTGAGCCTGGATTTTTTCGAAATTTTCAATTATTTCTAAACTTATTCCAATTTTTTTAAAGTTACTGTAGAATCTTTTTGTTTCGTTCGTTCAAAGCTTAATTTTTTGTATCTGTAAAAAGTTCTAGACTTATCAACTTTTACAGTATCTCCTATTGTTTTTTTTTGACAAAAGTGTTTCGAAATCTTTTAACTGTTATCCAAATTTTATTTGTGAAAACTTATGTAATTTGGTTATGTTTTTCCAGATTTAAAAATAGTAAAACTAGAAAAAATTACAGAATTTCAACCAGAAAATATCCAGGATTATTTACGTTCAAGAAAATCTAGACTTTCAATTTTTTTTTAAATTGTTGTTTTTTGAAGTGAATATATCTCGAAAAATTATAACTAAAAAATTCTGAAAAATCATTGCTGAAACTTATTGACATTGAAATCCCATTTTTCCTCCACCTTTTTGCGTTCCAAATTCCCATTTGATGACTCAATTAACCAGCCACCCACCTAATCTAACCAAAACATCTCTCAAAAAAATTATTGTTATTTTTGACCTTTTTTCAAACCGCACCCAACCTGTTGATTAATATCTTCAATCATCAGCCAAAATTCACACGCCCTTCCCTCTAACCTCTTCCATTTTTTGGACCACACCCTAAAAATGGATCCATTTCTTTATTTTCTTGTATGTAGCTGCTGTTCACTTTTTCCAACAATTCTTTTCACAGACATTTTTATTGTCCAATTTATTTTCTCTGGAAGGTCAGATTTTCCGACATTTTGTTGTCATGATATGCGCGTAAAAAGAATATTGTTGTTATTTGTATTCAGACATGGAAAAATGTAAATTGTGAATGATTTTATTGGATAATTTATGGGCAAAATGAAAGTATTGTATTGGGATTTTCTATTTTCGCCCATTTTCTTCGTGGGTGGGAAAATGAGAAGACACCGTTACAAAATTGGTGTCTCGAGAAAATTTTGCAAATACGGAATTTAGTGGATTTTTTTTTGAGCTGGAATGTTTTGAGAGAATATGAAAACAGTTTTTTTTTGAATTTTCAATAAAATATCGAAGTAAAGAAAATTTCATTAATTTTACATTTCCGAACATTTTTTGAATCAATAAAAAAATTTACAGAGGCTATGTAAACGTGTAGCGTTTTAGTTTAATTCTTAGAACTTCAGCTGTTTAAAGCATAAACCACTATTTCTACATCTATGTATAGAAAACGATATGTTCACACTTTTCATAAAACTTCAATTTTCACAACGTAAAAGCGGAGCATCGTAGCATTATCTTTATTCATACTGAATCTTCTCAGGAAATTGCTAGACCTTTATTTCTTCATAGTTTCTATCATATCAAACATAAATCAGCAATCCTTAAATTCTCTCATCCTTTTTCTTCATCTTCTTTTTTTTCACCTCCCTTAATAAAACCGCGATGATCTATTGCTACACATATTTGTCCTTTTCTTTTTCTAACAACTGCAAAAAACAACAACAAAAATAATCATATCAAACAAGCCAGCCGAATTTTCTCAGATCACAAATCTCTTCCATCATTTATTTCACTTCATTTCGACGAAAAAACACCGGTTTTTTGGTGTTAAACGCTTTTCGCGAAGATATTAATTATTAATCATAATTATGATAAAGTTACACTATTAGATAAAAGGGGCTAGAAGTTTGAGTAGGAAATTGTGTTGTGAGCTCGGAAATGAGGTACGACGTGGAAATAAAAAACTATATTAATTCTTTTGATGAAAATTGTGATCCACAATTTTTAAATTTTTATTTTTAAGATTTTTTCTTGAAAAAAATATAAATTTTCTTATTTACAAAATCAAAATTTAGAAAATTCTTCTTTCCGAAATTTTGCCATGTCATAAAATTTTACTCAAAAATTCCAAAAATTTGACTAATTTAGTGCCACCACGTTTTTCACTCAACTTTTTTGTCCTCTTTTTCAAAAACCAATTTGTGTTCTGATAACACTGTGATAATATCAGTCTCCTCTCTTTTTTCATTCTCATTCTTATTATTTTTATTTATATAAATAATATTTGTATACACACAATACCACACATTTTGTGATTCATCTCTTACCGACACCTTTTTCCGCAACAATTTTTTGTGTGTGAATCGATTTGATTTTGAATTTGATTTCGAGTTTGCTTGCTTGCAAGCTGATAAAAAATTGTGTACACATAAGTAACACGAAAATTCTTGGGAGGAGGAGGTGAAATTTTTTGTTGAAAAATGTTGGTCTAATTTTTTTGAATCTAGTTTACTTTGGGGTTTCCGGATTTCAGATTTTTTTAACTCTCAGTTTTTACATTTTTTTACTGATGGTTTCCAGTTCTGACTCGACTAGTTTAAATTTTTTAAAAGTTCTAAATTCTTGAAAATCCAAAAAATGTTGTGTCTAATCATTCATCCATAAATTAAACTGAACATTTTTTTGAAATTTGCATTTGCCTACTTTCTTCTCCCAAATCTGGTTTCGATTTCCTTCCCGCAAAAAACTTTTTTCCAATTCGCTTTAATCTAATGTGTAATTCAAATTCGATGTCGTTTTCTTTTATCACACCGCTGTTTTTTTTTGAAATTTCGATTTCAATTTCATAATTTCTTAATTGACCCGTCTGGAATTTTTTGAACTTAATATGAGTAATGTTTTCTTTCTTCCTGTTTTTTCTTCTTCTCCCACGAATTTCTTGGCACACAAGCAAATAATAGAAATATTATTATATAAATACACTTTGAATCAATTATTAGTCATAATACACGGTCTGTAAAACTACACCCAACTCTAGTAGTTGTTTTTTCATTTTTTTTTTGAGAGCTTTTTTATTAGGCTTTTATTGGGTTTTACTTAAAGAGAGGTTTTTTGCTTAATTTTTTGAGTCAAAAATGTTTGTATATTTCCCATATTAAAGTTATATTTATAATTTTTGATAAATTTTAATTTCTTATTTTTTTTTCCAAAAAAATTCTGATTTTTCTTATCAAATTTCAAACTGAATTCAGGAAACATTCATTTCAGAAAAACATATTTTTTTGTTGGAAAACTCTAGTTCCTGGTTTTTCTACCTGATTTTTAAAAAAACTGAACTTTCTCCCGAAATTTGATTAGAAATTTAAAAAAAAATAAAATTTCTTGAAAATCAAAACCTTTTAAAAATGTTCACAAAAAATGTTTACCGAGGTTCCAGCCGATCCGAAAATCTTTCAATTTTCTAAAACTTTCTGTTTCAAATTTTCCTACAAGCTCCCAACCAGCTCTCTTCAAAACCCCATATCAATTCATTTCAAATTTCCCAACCTTTCTCCACCCCTCCCCTGATCTCTGAAGCCTTACTTGATCGATATCTGAAACCGAGAAGAAACCCAGCAGAAAATAGTTTGGAAAATGACCACACCCACATTTTCTTTCCCTGTCGTTTCCTTCTCCGCCGCAAAAAACACATAGTGAATAGTAGAAAAAACGGTTTGATGAATTGATTAAACCCAAACGAGATTGATTTTATCACTATGAGAGATCTAGATTTGATTAGAAAGGGGGAAGAGAGACAAAATTACTATTACCACCCCGCGCGAGCGACTACTAATTATTACTTTTTCTATACATCTTTTTTCTCTTTAGATACCTTTTAGGCAGAAATAAATAAAAAGCTAGCCAAAACAATATAAACTAAACTCATCACAAAGTATTTTAATAATCCGACATGATCGGTTATTGTTTTTTTGTCCCTTTTTTCTATATTATTCGATTATTATTATTATTGGGTTAGCGAAATTTGATACTTTGAAATTCTTCCTGTTTCAAAATGTTCCAAAATTTTTTTGATACCTTTTTATTTGCTGAATCTTCTTCATATTTTTTTGAAACTACATTTTTTAATTCCAAAAAAAATAAATGAATTACAGAATGGGTCTCCGTTCGAGGGGTAACCACCTTCTCCTCCTCGGAATATGGATTCTTCATTTATACTTCACAACAGCCACCACCATCTCATCAAGTTAGTTTTTCGCAAGATTTTGTTTTGATCTCCTAATATTTTTCCCACTTCTACTGAAATTAGTTCGCCCTGTTTTTTTTTTGAATTTCTAACAGAATTTTCCCACTTCTCTTTTACTAGACTGAAACCAAACCCCGAAACCAATACCAAAACCTATTTTGTTTTTTTTCTTCTAATTTATCGCTCAAGAATTTTTTCGTTCTCAAAAAGACCAGTATGATATGATAACTTGATAATGACCTTGACATAACCGAGAGCGCGCGAAACTATTTTTGTTGGTAAACAAGGGAAAAAAGTAGGGACCTCCGGGAAAAGTGGAACCCAGAAGAACAGAGTTCATCCACACGGGAACCGAACATTTACAGATATTCGAGTAAAAAGACAGACTGACAGTTTATTGACTGTCGAATGGGAAGGAATTCAGACAGGAGATCATGCCGACTCAGAAGTCAAGGGATTTCTGGTGGAATATCGAGCGGAAAATAATAACGATTGGGGACTTCATCCAGGAATTATACCCTACAAGGGACCTAATCATCAATATCGTGTACAGATTCCAAAACTTCCAACCGGTATATCATACCTGGTGAGGATCAAAGTTATTGGGGAGAGTAATGCAGTATTGGTTGAGACACCAGAAATTCGAGCACATAATGAGATTGTATCAATAAAATGTGAAAATGGTTAGTTTTTGATTGTTTGTTACTTTTCTTCCCACTTCTATCTAACACATTTTCCTTTTTCAGATGATTTAACTGCTCCTCGTTATCCTGAAGTAACTGAAGCCTCCCAATTTTCATTGGCTATTAAATGGGACGCACCAGATTGTGGTTCAGTTGGTGAATATCATCTCGAACTCACCGGAGATTCGAAAACATCTTTTGATGTTCATCGTCAAACAATCACTCAACCTCATGTGTCTGTCACAAATCTTCTTCCAAATACAACTTATACAATTAAAATTCGTGCGTCTGATAGATTTCGAAATATTGGACCATGGAATACCGAACCACTAAATGCTACAACAAAAGGAACAAGGCTTCCAATGTCAAATGCCAAGGTTCTTTATCGATCTGAATCAGAAGTGAGAATTGGATGGCAACCATATAATGATCCAAGAATTCAACATTATGAAATTACTGCTGTTGAAAGAAATAAGGAGGGCAGAAAAATTGAGAGAAATCGAGTTCCACCAACAAGTACAGATTTCACTTTAAGCGGTCTTCAACCACACACCGAATATAGTATTGGAATTATTGCTGTCGTTGATCATGAACCCAAAATGGTAAGAACCCTCTTCTTTTTTCTAACTCTTGATCTCACTAATAAAAAATTATTAAATTATTATGTAGATTTATGCTGTTGAAACATCAACAACTGGCGAAGGAACTGGACTTTGGGAAGATAAACCAAGAGTTTCATCAATTTCTGCAAATCAATATCAAGTAAATTGGCAATTGCCACAAAGCACAGAAGAGATTGCCAAATTTTTGATCGAATATCGACTTCCGAATGAAACAACATGGCGAACAAGTGAACAAAAATTGGCGACAGAAGGATCGGGACACGATTTTTCTGTTTCACTTCCACCAATTGATTCACCCTTTTATACTTTCCGAATTGTTGCAGTTAATTCGGAAAATAGTGTAGTGACACGAAGTGAAGAAATGACTGTTGGAGATGCAGCTGATGCATCGTGTGTTGGAAGAGCCGGAATTCCAAGAAATGTGAGAATTATTGAACTAACTATTTTTATTGAATTTATTTTTTACACTGAAAATACATTTAGATTCGATATTCCCTTTCCGGTGAAACACACATTCGCATTGAATGGGATGTTCCAAAATGCGATGATTCAATTACACCAATCGATGGATACGAATATTCGTATTATTCAGCATCACAAGCTCCACCACAAGCCGGTTCTTACACCGGTTCCCCATATGTAGTTGTACAAATTCATCCAAACACTGAATACATTTTCAAAGTTCGTACACGAAGTGTAAATTCTCATTCAAAATGGAGCGGTGAAACCACAATTTCAAGTTCGCTGGTTTCTTCAGGTATTTATTTGGAAAAATAAAAAATATTGGGCTAAATAATGGGACGCGCGTTAACTTTCTTTCATCTAACAAATATTTCTAGACTCATTAACATCTAACAATTTAACCAACACATTCGGAAAAAGAGTGAAACGACAAGCTAAACATCAGATTCGAGGTTTGTTACTAATATTTTTATGTAGGGATGTACAACGGGGCCTGGCTACCAGGTGCAGCCCTAATTTTGATTTCAAAAATCTAATAGCTTTCTCAAGATCATAACAACATCTATAAACTTCGTATTGTTTTGTCACCACCTTGCTCTTTTCTTGTTTGGACACCACTAACATCACATCCACGATCATCAATCGCAAAATTCAAATTATCTTATAAGGAAAAAGGTGCAACAAAATGGACTCGACTTGTTGCCGGAACTGATCATTTTATGTGTCCGGAAGGATTGGCCGATCCACAGGATTATTGTTTTCAGTTGAAGGATTTCTTCTTTGGTGTTCACTATATCAGTAGTGTGTGTGTTTTAAGTTTTCTATTTTTTCTAATAACATTTAACATAACTTCAGATTTCATATGAACTAACCAATGGGCAACTGATGCCGGCTAGCAGTAATCCATTACACTTTACACTTGTACAACTTGGTTTGACTAATCAAATTCTTTTGAAGATTAGAATTCATAACTGATTGATATTTTCAGACGGAAGTGCGACTGAGACAAATAATGGTGTAACAATCAGCCAGCCACGTATCGAAAAATCCGCCTCTCGATTCGTTGTCTATTATTCGGTGACTGGCGGTGATGCCGACATTCTTGGATATCAGGTGGAAATTCGAACACAAGACGATCGAACATGGAAACCGAGCGGATCATTGCAACAGAATGAACCGTCGCAAACTCATTATCGGGTAGCGTTGGGACAGTTGAATGTTGCGCCGACCTATTTGGTGCGCGTGAGAGCGTTGGATCGAACACACACCACTGTTGCCACATCGCCGTCCGCCTCGTTTTCGGTGCAATGTCAAAGTGAGTTTTGGAATTGAGATAGGGGAAGATTAGGCGCAGGCTTTCGAAACTTATTTTCATTCGGAAATTTCGAGAAAAACTTAGCACCAAAATCTGAGAAAAGTACATAAAACATGTATCCAAAAATGATTCTTGTTTATAGTCCCATCAGCACCAGAAAACGTGCGTCTCGACAAAGTGTCAAATGATATGGTTAGAATATCATGGGATGCTCAACTCGACGACGACAACTGTCAATCATACTTCTTTGTCACTGGACAACAAAATGGTCGACCAATCAATGAACGTGTTCCAGGAACTGATAGAAGTGTTGATATTAGTGGAAGACCAGATGGAGATTGGCGAGTTCAGGTTCGCGCTGTCAATTCAGCCGGATCTGGAACCCCATCTCAAGATGCCTTGTTTGCATCTGATCAACAATGTGAGTATTTCAGCTCTGTTTTTGTAGATGATTATATTTTGTTGAAAATCTTTTCGGGATAAAAATCTATCTTTTTTTTTTCAAAAATCATAATGTCTGCAGACCACCGTCAAAAGCGGAGCGTTTGTGATCCGCGCACTGATTTTTGGTGTAAAGGACAATTCCAAAACTCACCATTGCGTGAAATGCAATCGTCAGAAGGTTTAAATTACTTCTAAAGTGTGATCTCCTGATTTCCCATAGCCTAGCATTTTTATCTTCTACTAACTTTCAGTTTCCAACAACAATTTTTTTATAATTTCAAAAATAATTCCTTCAGTTCCATTTTTCATTCAGCATGATTCTAACATCTTCTTCTCCTGATTTATCAAAAAATAATCGATAGTTTTTAGCATTGGTCTCAACTCCAACTGTCACTCCACAAAATGATGATTTGATTGTTAGATGGAGAAGTGAAGGTGATGGTCGAAGTGTTTTCGGATATCACGTTCAATTCAGATCGGAAAATCAAGGATGGAAAACTTATGGACAATTAGTTCCATATGTTGGAGATTCCAAAGAATATGCTCAAACTTTGACTGGACTTCAAAGAGGACACACATATTTCATTCATGTTCAAGTAAGACATTTTAATTTTTGTTCAAATCTGATAGCACAACATCTCATTTTTCTAGGTTCTCGATAGAAACTCATATGTTTTACAAACTTCTGCTCAATCTAGCGCAAAATCAATTTGCTCCGCTCCTTCACATGCCCCATCACATTTACAAGTTGTTTCTCCTGATTCAACCCATGTTCGTGTGGTTTGGGCTCTTCCACCACAATCAACTTGGGGATGTGCTGATATTCAATTCGAAATTCAAGCAGTCACACCAGCTGGGCAAGCTCCAATTGTTGTTGGATCACATCAAACATCGCACATTTTCAATGCGGCACCAAATCAAGCTTGGTCAGTCAAGATTCGTTCAATCAACTCAGCTGGACAATCTGCATGGACACCAACAGTCGAAACAAGTACTCCACCAGGCGGAGAACTTCTCATCGGCCCAGAAGTCAGTTATCGTCAAGGAAAACCAATTATCACATGGAGATCAAGAGAAAACACCAATGATATGATTCAATCATTCTTGTTGGAATGGAAATCAGTTCGTGAACAACAATGGAGACAACATCGCAATCCAATTCCATATAATGGATGGCAACGTCCATATTCGGTTGATCTTGGAGAACTTCCAAAAGGACAAACATATGAAGTACGAATTGTTGCCAAAGATCCAAATCGTGGAACTGCATATACTTCACCAATTGTTCAAGTTCAAACTCAAACATCTTGCCAAGCACCAAGAAGAGCACCATCCCATGTTCAAGTTTCACCAATCGGACCAACTCAAATCAAACTTTCATGGGCTCCACTTCACGAATCTGAATGGAATTGCGATCGAGTTTGGTATGTTGTCAAATTCTCGAATCCAAAAGAACAAGGATATCGTAATTTGACAAATGGAGAAAACTCAGTTGTCTTCGATTCTGATCCATATACTCAATGGACTTTTGATGTTCAAGCCGCAAATCCATCCGGTGAAAGTCAATGGAGTAGATCAGAAAGTGCACAAACTCAAGGAGTTGCTCCAGGAGCTGTTTCAAATCTTCGTGTTCAACCAGTTGGTTCAGATTCATTACAATGCAGCTGGCAAGCACCAATCAATCCAAATAGTAGAATTACTCAATACGAAGTCACTTATCAATTGATCTCAAAAGGAAACTGTGATAATAATCAAGAAGAGCCAAGAACTATTACAGTTAATGGACCACACTTCACAATCACTGGATTGCACCCACATTCCAAATATCGTGTCGGAGTCGCTGCTAAATCTAGTGTTGGAGCAGGTGAAAGAGTATCTGTTGAAATTCAAACTGAACAAGCTGCTCCAACAGCAGCTCCAATCTATTTGAGAACTGAAGATATTCATCCAACTGATGTTAGCATTTCATGGCAAGCTCCACCTTGTCTTCAAACAAATGGTGAAATTACCGAATATGAATATGAGGTAACTCCAGTTGATCGTCGTCAAAATGTTCAAAAAACAACTGAAAACATTCGTGGAACTCGGGCTCGTATTGAAAATCTTCAACCACAAACCGCCTACACTGTAAAAGTTCGTGCTTATACAGCAAGAGGATCCGGACCATGGTCAACTGAAGTTCCGTTCCAAACATCTGCTTCATCAAACAATCAAGCACCAGGACTTGTCAAAGTTATTCAAACAGGATCAGATCATGCTCAACTCGTTTGGCAATCTCCTTATCCAAATACTGGATATGTTGACAAATACAAGTGCAGATATGCTCAACAAGGATCACAAAATTATCAAGAACGTCAATTCCCAGCCGTCTCACCATGTCAACAAAGACAATTAGAACGTCAAAACTTGCCACCAACTCCACCAGGTGCAAGACTTCATTGTGGAAGAATCGATAATTTGGAGCCAAACAAGCAATACAACATCGAAATGGCAGCTCATTTCCCAACATCTGGATGGACACCATATTCTGAACCACAACAAACAACAATCAGTACTGATCCAGTTCAAGTTCTTTTCTTGAGAAAAGTTGGAGGAAGTGAAAACTCTTTGAAAATCCACTACGATGTTCGACCAGATGATCGAACAAGAGTTATCGGATTCCAAATTGTTGTAACTCCACAAGACGGACAACAACGTCCACAAATCTTCAATGTCGATGGAGCCACTTACAACTATCAAATCGGAAATTTGAGACCAAGAACTTCATACAATGTAACTGTTTCGGCTTCAACTGCAATTCGTATGTGTGGAGGAATCACAACAATGATGACAACAGATGCTGCTCCACTTACCGCTTTGGCAATTGCTCCAAGAGTTGTTGCTGAAGAGCCAACATCGATTACTATTGAATGGGAAAACAGAAATCGCGAAGCTGGAGGATTTATCGTTGAATACAGAGTTGCCGGTGGACCATGGCAACAACATCCACGTCGAATTCCAACAAATCCATCTCAAATCAAATACACCGCAACTGTTGATGGTCTTCCAACCAATGCAGTTGTCGATTTGAGAGTCAGAGTTGTTTCGCAACAAAACGAGCAAAGCAATCCATCACCCGAAGTTCGTGCCAGAACCAAATGCTCGCCACCAACTAATCCCCCACAAGGAATTCGTCTTGATGCACCATCAACCAACGAAGTTCGTGTTTCATGGGCTCGACCAGGAAAGAACACTTGGATGTGTGATCAAATGAATGTTGTTATCAGTTATCGTGTTGGAAATCAACCAGAGAAAACATTGACTGTTCCAGGAGATCAAACTGAATACACATTCCCAGCTGAACCAAATCAAAGATGGGTTATCAAATTGCAATCAACAAATCAAGTTGGATCAAGTCCATGGTCAAATGAGCAATCAATTACAACAAGACAAGGAGCTCCAGGATCTGTTCGTGATTTAAGAGTCAAAGCTTTGTCACCAAACGAGGTTCACGTTCAATGGCTGGCTCCATTAGTTCAACGAGGAACAATTGTTGGATATGACATCTCCTACCGTCTCAAACATCGTTTAGCTTGTCCAGAAGAAGAACCAAGAGATGTGAGCAGAGATTTCGTCACTGTTTATAATCACAAAGATTTGGACTATATCATTCCTGGACTTTTGCCATATTCATTATACGAAGTTCGAGTTCGCGCAAGAACAACCGAATTAGGACCAGAGGAGACCAAAGAAGTTTCGACTGAGCAACAACCACCATCTTCACCACCTCTCAATTTGGAATCAACTTCTGCACTTGTCAGATCTTTGTCATTCCAATGGGATACTGTTGATTGTTCTCAAAGACATGGACATATTGTCAATTATGAATACGAAATTCTTGGACAAGATGATTGGGCGAAATTGGAAAGACAAATTGCCAACACATCTGATTTGAGAGTCACCATCGAAGGATTAACACCATACACCAAATATGTTATGCGTGTTAAGGCTTACAATTCAGTCGGAGGAGGTCCAAACACTGAAAATCTTGTTGTTATGACAGCCAAGGCTAATGCTCCACTTCCACCACAAGATCTTGTTGTCGCTCAAGAAGGTACCGATTTCTTCATGGTTTCATGGGTCTCGCCATATCCACCATACGGTCCACATGATTCTTACAAAATCACCTATCGTCAATTGCCAACCAACGATTGGGTTGAAATTGAAAAAGGTGTCAAAGATCCAATTTTAAAATGCCCAGGAGAAAGTAACAGATTCTGTTACAATGCAACAGGATTGGAAAGTGGGCAACAATTTGAAATCAAGGTTGCTGCTAGAATTGAAGGAGGAATCTATGGACCATGGTCGAAAGAAGTTATTGCAAATACACTTCAAGTTTTGCCAGATGCTCCAAGATCTATTCATTTGATTGAAAAGACTGATCATTCATTGCATATTCGTTGGACTCCACCAATTGATCCAAAAGGATATATCAAACAATACCGTGTTTCGATTGTTTCTTTGGATGATATTAATGACAAAAAACAAACATATTTGGTTGACCATCCAACTGTCACTTATTTGTTCGATGATCTTCACCCAGAAACATCTTACAACATTTCAATCGCTGCTGGAACAAAACAAGGATTCGGAAGAGAAATTTGGACTCGTTACACAACTGATCCATTCAATATTCCAGTTGTTGGAACTGTTCCAACTGTAACTGCTGAAGGATCAAGTGTTCTAAATGTTGAATGGAATGCGGTTGCTGATCCAAAGAATCGTGTCAAAGGATATATTGTTGAGATCAGAAATGCTGATACACCAACATGGCAAGAAATCGGAGGAGTTACTGCACATGATTCAGTTAAACGATCATATCTCAAAAAACTCACTGGATTGGATTCAGATACTTTGTATTTCGTCAGAATCAAGGTTGTCGACAATCGTCAACGCGTCGGAGTTCCATCGCCAGAAGCTCAAGGTAGAACCGGATGTGCTGCTCCAATTTCACCGCCAACAAACTTGAACTTGGCTTCACCAAGTAATGTTCAAGTTCGTGTCTCATGGCAAGCACCAAATCAAAACTCGTGGAAGTGCTCAGCTATTCGATACAAGTTGGAATATGTCAATGGAACAAATTCAAGAAAACAAATTGATCTTCAAAGTTCATCAATTGAACAAATCTTCGATTCAAAATCAAACACCAAATGGGTTGTCAGAATTCGTACTGAAAACGATGCTGGACATTCAGAATGGAGTAAAGAATTGGAAATCACAACTGGTGAAGGAGCACCAGGAGAAGTTGATGATTTGAGAGCAAAACCAACTGGACCAACAACTGTTGTTGTAACCTGGAGACCACCAAAGGATCCAAATGGAGTTATCACTGGATACACCTTAACCTACACTCTCAAATCAATTGGTGAATGTGGACCAAGATCATCGACACCAATCGAAAAACATGTTCGTAACGAGAAACAAACTCTTGAAGGACTTTTGCCAGCTTCAACTTATGAGATTCACGTCACCGCTCATACATCACACGCTGGACCACAATCAAGAGTTGTGACTGTGACAACTGAAGAAGCTGCACCAACCGGACCACCACAAAATCTCAAAGCCGGTTCAGTCACAAGCACTCGTGCTGATGTCACTTGGACTCAACCAGAATGTGAATTGAGAAATGGTAAAATCATTAATTACGATTATGAATTGGAAAGTTTAAATGAATGGGGAGATAACAGCACTGGACAAAATCCAACAGAAAGATTAAATTTGGATCAATTGATTCCATATACTCTCTACAGGTAAGATCTAGAAAAAAAAGATAATCCGAAATTAATATTTCTTTCAGAATTCGTGTTCGTGCCATCAACGGCGAAGGTGAAGGACCATATAGTGAATGGTTCGAATTCCTCACTGAAGCCACCGCTCCACCAGCACCAACAGATCTCCAAGAAGAAGCCTCATTCCCACACGCCATCGAAATCTCGTGGTTACCACCATCTCCACCACACGGAATCGTTGACTCATACAAAGTTCGATACACACCAAGTGGGGAAACCAACTACAAAGAGCTTCGCGTTGAAACAAATCGATTGGAATGTTCGGATGCCAACAAGAAAGACAGATTGTGTTATCGTTTGAGTGATTTGGATCCCGAGCAAGAATATGATATTCAAGTGTCAGCTCACACAACAGCTTGGTCTGATTGGTCGGATGAATTGACTGCCAGAACTCAACAACAAAACATTCCAGTTTTGGAAAGAGAATTGGAAGTCACTGATAAGACATCAACTTCAATCTCATTGAAATTCGAAGGACTTCCACAAGATCAAGCAACACATGTTGTTGGATATATTTTGGAATACAAATCAGAAGATGATAATGCAGAATGGCAAGAATATAATGGAATTATCAAACATCGCAAAACATCTCAAGATTACAAGACAACTGTAAAGGGATTAGAAACTGCCACACTTTACTTCTTCCGTTTGAGAGTTGTTGGAAAGAATGACAAGAGAGGACAACCTGGGCCAGAAACCAAAGAAACAACATCATGTGGTAAACCAGAAGAAGCACCATCTGGTTTGAAACTCGAATCTGTCGATTTCGAAACATTGAAGATCACCTGGACACCACCAAATGAGGATACTTGGAGATGTGACAATGTCGAATATCTCATCGATTTCGCCAACACAACTTCTCGTGGAAACTGGACTGTCTCAACTGATGCTCCATCTGAACTTATTGTTCCAACTCAACCAGGAACCAAATGGGATATCAAGATTCGTACTCAAACTGTTGAAGATGATGGAAAACAACAAACGAGTAGATGGAGTGATCGAGTTAGTATCACAACTCAATCATTGCCAGGAGAGATTTTCGTGACTGTTGATCCAAAGGGACCACGGGATGCTTTGGTCACTTGGGAACTTCCGGACAAAGATCAAAAATGGAATTATGGTGTTGATATTACTTACAGACTCAAACAACTCGGAGGATGTAATGAAGTTCAAACTGGTGCACAAGAACCAATCACCAAATTGAATGTTCAAGAAAAACAAATTCCACTCGAAAACTTGCAACCCGGATCATTGTATGAAGTTATTGTCACACCAAGACGTCCACCATCATTGCATTCATCAATTGTTACACCAAAGACTATCAGAACATTTAGAACTCAAAATGATGCACCAACTGGAGCACCAGTCAATTTGCAAGCAACTGAAGTTAAGGATGAATCACTTGGATTCAAATGGGAACCACCAGAGTGTGCTCAACAAAATGGAAATATCACACAATATGAATATGAACTTGTTGGATTGGATGAATGGAATGAGGGAGCATTTGAAGGAGTCACACCTCGACCAACTACTGTTATCAAGGATCTTAAACCAGGAAGTTTGTATCGATTCAAGGTTCGTGCATTCACTGCCAGTGGACCTGGACCATGGTCTGATGCTTTGGAAATCCGCACAACTGGAAGTGAATTGGGACCACCAAGAGAATTGACTGCTATTCAAACCAGAGCCACGCAAATTCATTTGACTTGGTTGCCACCATATCCAGAAAAAGCATTGGTCACCGCCTACAAAATCAGATACAGTCCAAGAGAATATGCGACACCAACTGAAGTCGAATTCACTGGAGATGAATTGTCATGCAAGGGATACGAGAATCCAATGTTGACTTCACAAAATCTCTGTGGAGCCATCAAAGGACTTCAACCAGGAACCACCTACAGAATCGCTGTTCAAGGACAATCTGCATCTGGTTCATGGGGAGAATGGTCACCAGATTATTTCTCAACCACAAGATTGTCTGATGATGAAAATCTTGGTGGAAGTTTGAAACTTCTTTCCGCTGGTCACAACAATATTCGTGTCAAATGGATTCCACCAGCAGTTATTGGTGAGAAGATTGATCGATACAATCTTTCAATCTCTGTCGCTTCTTCGTTGGATCAAAATCCAAAGAAATTCGATACTCCAGGATCTGTCACTGAATTCCACTTCCGTGATCTCAACTCAGTTACACAATACAATATCACAGTTCATGGACATAAAGAAGGAAAACCACTTTGGTTCATTTCTTCCGTTTTCTCAACAACCGATTTCGCAGAAGGACTTCTCACCTGGTTATCCGCTCCAACTGATTTGCATTTGATTGAGAAGAGTGAAACAATGTTGCACGTTGATTGGGTGCCACCAGAGATTTTCGACCCAGAACAACGAGAATTGATCACCCATCACAGAGTCACAATTGCACCATTCGATCCAATTTCTGGAAAGACTGGACCATCCAAAAACTACACTGTTCCATATCCAGGAAACTCAATCAAATTCGAAGGACTCAATCCAGAAACAATCTACAACATCACAGTTCAAGCTGGAACCAATTCTGGTTACGGTCATATTCTTTGGGGAACCTACAGCACTTTGGCTCCAGGACAACGTCATATTCTTCGCTTGTTGAACAGAACTCCAACAACTTTGAATGTTGCTTGGGATCCAGTTTGGGGAAGATCTCACTCTGGATACACTTTGGTCGCCAGAACTTTGTATTCAGTTTACGGAAATGTTCGTCTTCAACAACTCAAAACATTCGATGTTGATGCATCAGAAACTGAATTTGTTATCCGAGGACTTCATCCATCCACAGTTTACAATGTCACATTAACTCCAAAAGATCACAACGAAGTTGCTTGGGGAGCATATGCGACACTTCCACCAGGATGGTTTGTCGTCAAAAACTTGAAACAATGCGATAAGACTGATTTCGCTGTTTCAATGTCTTGGGAACCAGTTGAATTGAATATGGCAAGCGATTATCAAGTTAGATATTTGAGATTGAAGGATCACGATGGAACATGGATTGAAGAAGCTGCAAGACCAGCTAAAGAACTTTTGTGTCCAAAGGATGGCTGTGGACGATTGTGTTATCTAGTTTTCAATTTACCACACAATCCATCAGAATACGTCTTCCAAGTTCGCGCTAAAGTTGATGGCGAATGGAATCACTGGAAATCAGCTCCAAAGAAAATGACAAGCAGTGAACCACTTTATGTAAGTATCAAGAGAATTTTATTAAAGGGAAGAGGGAGTTTTGCGATTAATTTTTGTGATCTAGATTTTAAAATTAAAAACAATATCAAATTAATTTCAGGTCCGTCGAAGCTGTTGTATTGTTCCACCACCTTACTTTGTCGACAACATCGGTGCTCCAGAAACCTATTGGGAAGTCGATGTCAATCCAGCTGCCACAAACAGCAATGTTTCTCGATACTACGTTGTTGTTGATGAACGTGATCCACCAGGAGATACAAACTGGACTGAATTGACTGACAAGGTTACCGCCAACAAAATGAAGATTCCATATTATGTGGCAGCTTCGTTCAATTTGGAAACATTGCCAGAACCAAGAAAAGTTCGAATCGGAGATGGAAGTGTTATTGGAGGATATTTGAATTATCCATTGACTAAAGGAAAGAAGTATAACTATGAGATTTATACCATTTGGAATGTTACTGGATCAGAAGTTGTTGGAAGATTGAGAGGTTTGTACTTTTTGTGAAAAATCTACTATTATTCCTAGTTTCGCTCCATTTCAATAGTAAAAAAAATGTTTATCATTTCCATTTCCAAATATTTGTTTGTTGCCCCATTTTCTCTTCATTTCTTCACAGTCAACGCCTTTTTGAAAAGCAATTCAGAAAACAAAAGAGAAAATAGACAGTGAGAGAGAATTAGGCGCTAGTATATTTGATAAGGCGAAAATGTTTGATTGATTCTCTTCTCTCGCCAAGTGTGTGTGTGTGTGTGTGAGTGTGGGAAATGAAATGTGAAAATGGGTGTGGCTGACAAGACAACAAGACGACCCAGAAGGGACAAAAAATAATAGATTTTTCGTTTTTTTTTCTAAATTTTTTTCAACTGATCACACTGATCAACTAGAACGCTAGTATTTTTCAATTTTGTTTTGGGTAGATAACAATTATTTTTGGGAATGTACGTATTTCCAGATGGTGAGTTATGAGAAATTGAAATTTTTTAAGATTTCGAAAAAAAAATTCTAGAAACTTAATCCCCGGGGAATTTAGGAAGTCACCCCAGAGGCCGAAGTTAACCCGCCCTTTTTTTGGGGAGGCATCAGATTTATGAAAATAACAATTCCCAAAAAAATCTTCAGATGTTCGCGGTTGGGACTGGCTTCTGAGCCGTGTGTTCTGGCGTTGGATTCTTCTTCCACTCGCCGCTTTCCTCATTTTATGTCCTCTCATTTGCCTTCTTTGGCATTGTAAAGAGTTAGTAGTGTGTTTTGCGAAGCATGTTACCCTAAAAATTCTTAACTCAAAAATAATTATCCCAAACCTAACTAGATCCTTCAATCCCCTCTTCCAGCCTCTCCCTTCCTTACATCATCATCCTGGCCATGGTGGTGGCTTCTTCTCCCACTTCTCCTAACTCTTCTCGCAGTTTTGCTCTGCTGCTGTTTACCATGGTGTCTACAACGGTAAGCCTATTTCTAACATGTCTTCCTGAAGTGTGACTAGCTGAATGTTTGTGAAAAATAAAATAATACAAATTATTTTAGCCGATTCCGAAGCTCAAAAACTCATGAAACCAGAATTACCAATGGTCAACATGTTCCACTTCTCACAGAAGATCGAGCTGGAATTAATGAGAATTTGAGAAACTTGGAAGGAAGATTGGAATCGATGAAAGGTGCTATCAATAACAAAAGTAAGCTATAAATCTTTTCAGAAAAAATGAATGAAAAAAATAAAATTTCGAATTTTCAGCTCATGGACACTTCGAAGATGGTTACATGAAAGGCTACAAAGATGCTAGCAAACTTGGAAGCGCAAATGCTGCCAGAAATCGCTTGGCATCAGATTACGCATCTCGAGATGACCGATTCCACGAAGGATATGCCAAAGGTCTCAAGGACGCTGGAATGACCGGAATGACAACATCAATGCATAACTTGGCTCAACGAGGAACTGGTCCAGGATATTCCGCTGGATTTGTTCAAGGTTACAAAGATGGAAATTCGGGAATCTTTGGTGATCGTGTCACACCATCATTGATCTCAAGACTCGATGAACAATATGCTGGTCAAGAAGAGTTCAAACAAGGATATGTTGATGGATTCAAAGAGGGAGCATCATCCCGAGTTGGAGAGAAACATCGATTCGAAGATTCGAGAAGATTACAACAATCATTGACAGAATTGACTGAAAGATTAACATCATTGGAGAAGACAAAAGGAGATGAGATTCATTCGACAAAGATTTATCACGTTTGTGAGTATTTTTCCTATTTTTAGAGGAGTGGGAAGTACCGAAACTCATTTTATTTTTATATTTTCAGACAATCAACAACCAGAAGGAGCAGCTTTTTCATCAACCGGTCAACAATTGGCTCACGAGTTAGAAGAAATCGGAAGTAGAAGAAGTACATTGAGAAGACATTACACTGTGAGTAACTAAACTTTAATCAATAATTAACTTTAATGTTTTCAGCCTGGAGATTATTTAAAATATGATGCTGAAGAAGGATACAATTCATTGAGTCGCAACCGTCGTTCACTCTCGGCTTCAGCATTGGCTCAAAACAAAGGTTAGCTACATTTAATACTAACTTATTATTTCTAAAAAACTTTTTCAATAGAATGAAAAACCCGCAAGTAGTGATTTTTCATGCCTGTTCTCTAACTTTAGAACCTTCCTAACCTTTTTTTCATTATTTAGAAGCTCATCATCAATCCCAAACCTATCTCCAAGGTGGAACTTTATCTCGATCTCGTCAACATGTTGGAAGTTCTTACCTGGCTCGCGCTGCTCAAGATTCACAAATCGGAACTGATACCTATTCGAAGCGCTACAACTACAGATCGCGTAGCGATGTAGGTAGCCCTCGTCGGTATGCCAGTCAAACACTTCTCGATGGTTCCCGTCCGGGACCATCGACTCCACACGCAAAACGTGATGCTCTTCATACACTCCAAAAAGAATTAGATACATTGAGTAGATCATCGCCACGTGGCGCAGCTGGTTATACTTCTGATACAAATGCTTATGATACAGTTAGAAGTAGAGCTAGAGGATATTCTAATTATGATTATGGTTTGTTGTTAGATTGAAATTAGAAGCATGGTAGAGTGTGTGAATGTTTTCTAGATACCTATCAATCATCAACTCGGAATATTCAAAGTTCTTCCGGTGCAGCTGCAGCAGGTGCAACAAGTGGAGTTAGCGGAAGTGTTCAACGTGTCGGATATCCATCAAGTTCAGCCGGCAGCACATCAGCCAACACACCAAAACGTTTGTTACCTTTTTGACTTGAATTTACCACTTCTTGAGTGAATGCGAATGTAGAATGTACATAGAATGAAAATAGAATAATTTTTAGAGGATAAAAGTGTGGGAACAAAATAATAAAATTTAAATTTACAGATGACACATCTGGAAAATGGGCTGAAGAATTGATCGACATCGTCGCTGAACCGCTGGATCGGACTATCGAACGTATGAAGAAATTCTCCACCTCAACAAGTAACGTCGGTAAGACTATATTCGTTTAATATGAACAATGTATAACATGAGACATCACGAAAATTAGAAATATTAGAAAGTCATCGTATATTTATTTTTTCTAGGAGGATCAACATCCCAAGGCGGAGGAGAAGTTGTAGAAGAAAAATACCATCGCACGTACAAAGAAGAACATTCAACCGGCCATTAGGCACACATCATTTTCATTTTGATTTATACCATTTTTTGAAACTGCCATAAATTCGGTGCTTTTTTATATTCCCCCATCATTTTTTTATTATTTTTACTTGGTGCTAGATGTCAATTAATTTTTTCTCTTACATTTCACTTTCCTATTTGCTCACACCCTTTTTTCCACTGCCAAATTATATTTTTCAATTTTTTTTTGCTAGAATTCGATTGTATGTGCTCATAATAATCACACAACAAAAAAGCCCGTTTGTATTTTATGTATGTTATAAATAGACCTTATTTACCTTCACATAAACTTTTTATTGAAAAACTTTCCCCAAAAAAACTCACAGTAATTTTTTTTGAATGCAGCCAGGTCCGAAAATCTTCAATCGTCGTGGCATCACATCGTCACATCGTGGCTCCTAAAAAAATGTATATATGTATTTTTTTCATAAATTTTCAGATTTCGAAAATAACATTTGAAATGATAACAATTTTGAGAAATGTCAATTTGAGTTAGTTCACGTGATAATTATTTATTTTCTGAAAACTGCATTTTTTCCTGCAACCCTTTTCATCGATTCCCATTCTCAATAGATTCTTCTTAAATTTTCTAGTTTCAGAAAAGTCTAAAAATCATCGTTCCTTGTCTAGTCGTATCTTAACTATAAAATCTTATCAAATGGGCGGAGTCCGCACTATCTGCTCATTTTCAATCAGTCAACAACAAAATGTTGTTTGGTCATGATTTTTTATTTTGTTTTTTTTTTTATTTTTGAAAAAAAATCGATAAAAAAATCCAATTTCATTTTCGTTTTATTTTTTCTGTTGTTGTTTCTTTTTTGGTCAACAAGAGAAAGTTGTTATTTGTTTTCCGATTCAAATAAATTCAAATTCCAGAATTATGGGTGCCTCGAATTCAAGAGCCAGTGGGAACTATCCACCATCTCGACAAGTTCAGACAACATACGGCCTAATTGAAGGCCGCAGATTTTTCTCCGAAGACGAGCGACAAGTTGATGCATTTCAAGGCGTACCGTATGCTGCGACACCTATTGGTGAACTCCGTTTTTCGATGCCAGTTGCACATGAGAAATGGGAAGATGTGAGAGAAACAAAAGCTTTTGGTGCGAGAGGAATTCAGAAAGATGGTTTACTTTCTGGAAAGGTACGGTTTTCGCAACAATTTAGCTAGACAATTTTGTATTTCTTATCATTATGTATTCCCACAGACACAACAACTTATGATGTGATAGTCATAATAGCCCACACATCAAAAATCGCACAAGTCAGAGTTTTTTGTAGAGTCGTGGGTGGAAACTCGTGTCTAAGTGTGTTTCGCAAGATTAGGGATTTTCAGACAAACAATTTCCTACGTAAATTTGTTATATTTTTCTCATAATTTTCCCACTCTCGCTGGATATCCTGGAATAAAATTACCCTATTTTTTTACAGATTGGCCCACAATCCGAAGATAATCTAACACTCAACATTTTCACACCAGTTTGGAAAGCTGAAACAACATCCGGATTTCCGGTTCTTGTTTTTATTCATGGCGGAGCATTCGTCAGCGATTCAGCTGTGAAATACGGCGATTTGAATATTTCCAAATACTTGGTTCGAAAAGATGTGATTGTTGTTACAGTTCAATATCGTCTAGGATTCTTGGGATTCTGGACAACTGGTGATGAAACGATTCCAGATAATCTAGCACTTCATGATATGACTTTTGCATTGAAATGGATTCGAGAAAATATAAAAGAATTCGGAGGAGATGTGGATAATATCACTTTGATGGGTCAATCTGCTGGAGGTGATGCTGTTGATTTATTAAGCATTTCTCCAGTATCGAGAGGTATATTAATTTATTATTAACATCTAATCAAAAGAAAAAAGCTATTTTCAGATTTGTTCCACAAGGTCATTCCAATGGGCGGAAATGCAAGTTGTTCTTGGTCTATAAAAGAAACTCCTCTAAAAGCATGTCGTATTCGAGCCGAATCGATCGGTATACACGACCCTTTGAACAGTGCAGACTGGATACATAAACTTCGTCAAATTCCCGCTGACAAATTTGCAGCTGGGATGGAAATCGACCCAAATCGCGAAGATACACAAATGATGGTAGGTCCGAAGTTTGACAGTGTGTTCTTGCCAAAACCTTTGATGGAACTACGCAAAGAATCGCCAGTAAAACCGAGATTGGTTGGATGTGCAAGATCGGAAGGATTGATAATGTGCAGTGAGTTGAATATAAAAAAAATCTAGAGACTCAATTATTCAGTAAATTAATTTAGTAATCGGACTTGATAGTAAGAATCCACTCAATCAAATATTGAAAGATCTCGCAAATATTCTTCCCGAAACAAAATTCCCACTTCATGCAAGACATGTTCAATCTGAAGCCATCACAAAATTGATTGATATTGGCTGCGAACACAGTAAAGAAGAATGGAATCGAGCAATGAGTGAAATAAAAGGAGACTTTTTCATGAATGTCGGAGTTCAAACAAATATTCTCGATGTTCTTGACACTCAACCAACTACACCTATCTATTTCTATTCATTCGATTTTTACAATCCAAAAGCATACGGAATAATCGGTTACAAGATGCCATTTAAAGGTTAGAAAATAGAGAGAAACTTCGAGATTCAATTTGATGAGATATATTTTCAGACGCTACTCATTGTACTGATATTAGTTATGTTGTCGGAACTCATATTGTGGGAAATTTCGAATGGGCTGAGGAAGATATCAAAATGATTGAGCTTACAACAAGACTTTGGACAAATTTTGCGAAATATGGGTGAGTTCAAGAACTTTAATCTCGAACTATATTTACACAAGGATCAGGACCCAACTCACTCAAAACAAATCCGAAAATAATTGAAGTGCACCCTTTTGTAAAATAATTTCATTCTGAAATGAAAACTTTTTTTTTTTCAAAACTTTTTTCTAAAAAACTAGTTCACGTTTCGAAAAAAAAAACCATTCTCCCAATTTCCACGTAATAGGTCACCCTTTTATTTTCATAATATGAGATTTTTCACAGAGATCCAAACGGTGTTCAAGACTCGGAAACTGTTCTCGGTGAAACGAAATGGCTTCCTGCGACAGCTGAAAATCCACAAGCACATCTGGCATTGGATCTTTTACCAAGAATGGAATCAACTTATAAGGTATTTTCTGGCTAGAGATTTCAATAATTCTAATTACCAAGTCAATTCGATTTAAGAATGGTCGTCCTTTGTACATTGCTCAACTTCTTCGCGAAACTTCAACCTCATAAATTTTCTGACTATCATAAACTATATTTATTATTTATTATGTATGGTACATAAACAAATCAAATTGAACGAATAAATAAATAAATTCTGTTTTTTTTGTGGCTCTCAGCACTTGACTCTGTAGACTGACTGTACAAATTGAAGAAGTGTGAATACAGCGAATGAACGCTGTACCTACACTTTTTTCCCGAAAATCGTAGGTTCATTTTATCTTCAGCGTAGCTACGAAAAAATCAAATTCGTAGCTACGCAGATGATAAATCGTTATTACGCACACCTTAAATTCTGACGAGAGCTGCCAAGCGTCACACAATCAGAGATGAAAACGTAGGTACAGCGTATCTACGCACAGAGTGTAATTTACTACCCGAAAAATTTCGCGCATTTTTTGAGACCTGACACGATCTTAGGGGTGGGACTAAAATCGACGAAATTCAACGCAAAAACGAGAGATTTAGAGAAAAATGATTTTTGATATACCCAAAAATTAATGAAAAATTTGAGGTCTAGCGATTTGAGGTAGTAAATTACACCCTGTGTACGCTGTAGCTACACAATTCGCGGACAGAAATTAAGTGAAGTGACCGCTCTATAAATATTATTTTTGAATCCGTAGCTACGCCGTTGCTGTTCTGTAGCTACTTTGTAGATAAACGGATGTTACTTATGTGCAATTCTCTCTTCCCCGTTTCCGTACAAAGTATCAACGAAATTTGTACAGTCAGTCTACAGAGTCAAGTGCTGAGCTGTCTTCAAAAATTGATAAGAGAGAATACAGAAACACAAATATTTTTGGGGTGCTATTTTTTGTTGGAAAAGCGACAGCAGACGACAAAAGGCATCATTATTTGTTGAATATATTCCAATTTCACATTGATTTCCGATTTTTTTTGTTGATGGATACAATTAAAACTGTTAAAGTTGTGGTTGTCGGCGAGTCGGGAGGTTTGTGAAAAGGGAAAACGGGGCGAGGGGAGGGGTGTAATTTTTTAAAATTCATTAGCCAAGTTGAGCTATAGAACTCGGAAAAATGATTCATACTTTCAAGCGGTGTCCAGAGCAAAAAAAAATTGAAAAATGGTCAAAGCTATCCCGAAAAGGGAGGTGAGACCTTTTGGTAATTCAGTTCAAAGTTCCTATTTCCAGCCGGAAAAACCGCACTTCTGACCAGTTTTCTGGAAAATACCTTCGAAGCTGACCCTCTTACAACAATCGGAATCGATTTCAAACACAAAATAGTTCAACTAAGCGACGGTTCTTCAATTCGTCTACAACTTTGGGACACGGCTGGACAAGAAAGATTCCGCCAACTGGCACCTTCTTATATCCGAAGTTCAAGAGTTGCTTTGTTGATTTTCGATTTATCAGGTAAATGTGAACATATTTTTCTTTGATTCTTATCATTTTAATTTTTGAGATGAACACGCGGCCGAGCATCTGATTCGTTGGAAACGAATAATCGATAAAGATCGAGGACCACATACAATAACAATTATTGTTGGAAATAAATGCGATCTTGTTAATGGGTGAGAAAACTATCTATATTTGAAAGAATTAGAATTTGAACGAATTCAGGCGTCGCTTGATGAATGTGAAACAAATCATCAAAGAGGCCGATCATGAATATATCGAAACTTCTGCGAAAACTGGGAAAAATATTAAAGAATTGTTCTCGATGGTGGCTTGTCAACCATTTCCAGAACATAAAACCAGCGAAATTGTTTTGTGTGAGTTACACTGTTTGGATTTTTTTTGAGAAAAAACCTTATAACCTATTTTTCACCCAAAAAATACGTACCTTTCCATTTTCAGTGAACGCTCCAAGACCACACGAAGAGCAATCTTGCTGTAAATAATTATTTTGAAAATTCATAATTGAGATGTTTTATTTCTTGCGGGTAGTTCGGAAAAGTTGAATTTTGAATCAAATTTTACCTGTTTTCTCGATTTTTCCAGCAAAAGTGCATAGGCATCACTGAAAAAAACCAATTGTTTTTATTTAAAAAAGGAAAATATAACTGACCATATCTTACTCGAATTACAACATCGTTCTGAATATTGAAAGCATACAAAAAATAAAGGTAATATAACGAAATATAATCGATTTGAATATGTTTCCAACCACGAAAATGTCAAAAATAAAACTCTTTATTAAAACATGCATTAATCTATCTTCGCTCTTCAATCATCTCAACAATTGATTCGTGCAAAAGTTGACAATTTCGCTCATCGCAATGCAAGATTTTCACCAAAACTTTTGAAATCTGCAAAAAATTTAAATATGTTTATCCCACAAAACAAAAAACTCACCAATGGCAGACAACTTCTTCCAATTACACACAAAATAGCCGTTTGAATAACTGATATTGAAAGCATCAAAAAATCCCATTTGAATTTGGCCAAAACAACAGCGGGGTCATCTTTCGCGCTAAAATTATTTCGCGGCCGGCGAGCCATGAATTTATCGTAGAGCTGAAAAAGTTATATTTTTCTCTATGTCCGAAAGTATCTCCAAAAACTCACATCAGCATGATTTATCATACAAACATCTAAAACAACCAAAACATGCTGCCAAATCATATCGAATTTCGAATCATCCGCCCATCCATGTTTTCGCATTGAATATGCCAAGATTTTGATAGCCGTTTCACAAACAGTTAGCGGACTTTCAGGTGGCCTGAAATAAATCGTATTTTATGGGTTGGTCTAATAATAACACGCACACACACAGGCAAAAATAGCAAACTAAAAAAGATAAATCTGCGGACTTGCCAGAAAAAAATAAGGAGAAAAGGAGCGTCTCATGTACCCTACAATGTTCCCCCCTCCCTTTTTTTCGCTCACTAACTTAGATCAAATTTAAACCTGGATAGAACGCTGGGATTTTTTTTGTTTTTTATCAGTGTATTTTGTGAGTCTAAATTAGTTTTTTTGTATTTTCTGCCAATATTAAGTGAAATAAAAATTTTCTTTTACATTTTATTTCAAAGCATTAATTTTGACAAGCCCGCCCCATAAATGAAACAAACTTGTGTCCGATTGTTCGAAATACTCGAATTTCTGAATTTTGAACAGCCGAAAGTGTGTATGGAAGACTAAGAGATCGAAGACAATTCACAACTTGGCGAGATGATAAACTCTGTAATTTGCCTCATCAAAACTTTTCTCTACAGAATTATTCTAACGTACATCATGATAACTGTGAATTTTACTGCTGATCTGAACAGCGCTCAACAATCTCAATGGAATCTGCCTCTCGGCATTTGTTTCAATCTTCTCCCATTCTCTCGATTTCTGCGCGGCACTCATATCTTGATCCTCTAAAAACTGATACAATTGCATGATTTGTCGGCGCATATAAACATTGAAAATCAGTGCGGCCGTATAGCGAACTTCATTTGGAAGACGTAATCGAATGCAAATTGTGAAGAGATATTGAATAATTGCTGGTTTCATGAAACTCCAATCACTCGCTTCAGCATTTGACTGGTATTCGATAATATCTGAAGATAGTTGTGCGAGACAATCTTGCCAATTTATCATGTGTAGAGAACCTTCGATTTCGTGAAAATCTGGAATATTCAAGTTTCTTTTTAGTTTTTGCCAAAGAAATGAATGTCATGTTTAAATTTTTTCGAAATTTGTATTTTTTGAAAATTTCTAAAATAAAATAATGAATCAAGAAAATACGTGAAAGTGGCCTAGTTTATTCTTACAAAAAAACTTCCATATCATTTCCACTTTTTTGGCCTTACAATGAATATGTAAAATTTCTCACCAACATCTCTATCGTCTCCCTCGTCCACTTTTTGTTCAACAACTTGCTCTTCACTAAAAATCTTATTCGCATTTTCTGCTGAATTCTGTAAGTAAGAAAACATAGACAACATCCTGATTTAGAACAAAAGCTACCATTCTCGAAATTTTCGGCGTTCTTTGCGAATGTCTTTGCGACATTTTTTGCGACGACAAAAGAAAAAACAAAAAAAAATCAAAAATGTTTTTTATACAATGAAAATAAAGGAGCATGTCAATTTCTGTTTGTGTCTCAAAACGACACTCAAATTGTTGAGAAAAAAATGCGCGCGCCTTCAAAAAAATACTGTACATAGTTTTTTCACGCGCGTCCTTTCTTTCTTTTTTCACGCGTTTTTAGTGCACTGCACTCTCATTTCCGATAAGTAGTTTTTGAATATCGGTTAATCAATAGATGAAAAATCTAATAAACAGGTAAGTTCAGCTGTTCAGCTAACACAATAATTTGTATTTTTCATTTCCAGACAGCATGATTGAACGGAATTTTCCCACTCAAGAACAATGTTCACAAAATGTTATGGAGGCAAGAAGAAACGAAATTATGAATACGAATTGTGAACTATATTCAGTAAGCTTTTGAAAATTTAGGTGTTTTCGTAAAAATGCTTTTTCAGACTATTCAATCGTTTCTACAAACTCAACAACAAACTCAAAAGTCTCTTGAAAAACTTGTCAAAAATCAAAAAAGTATGTTGAATGAGGAAGTTTTTTTTTTGAAAAAATGATTTGTATTTCAATTTACAGATATCTCATCACATCTAAATAAATTATCGCTTGCTAAGAAAACTTGCGAAGGTATTTTTACAGTAAAAAAAATAATTTGTAGAAACGTGGTTTTTTTTTCAGCGTCAGATGATCAAATCAAACCACCACAGAATGTTTTATTGAAGTTAAAGGTAGTCCTAAAAATCAATGTAAAATTCAAATTTGATTTATATTTCCAGGAAAAAGAAACGATTTCATCAATTTCGAAGAGACTTTGTGGAGATGCAGACAAAAAATGTGGTGCTAGAAATAAGAAAAAAGAAAAATTGGAGAAAGTCGACAAAGTTTGAAAAAAAATGAAGAGTTCTGGTTGTTATTTTGTTTGTAGGGTGAGTTTTCTGTGGGTTTGAAAACAGAAAGTATTTTTTAATATGAAAATTTTCAAAAATCATCTTTGATACAAAAAATTTATAATTATAAATAAAATTAAAAATTTCAACACATTCTCAAAGATATATTTCACAACACAGGAGGTTCAATTTTAAAGACACACAATCCACTAGAAATGAACAGAAAATGAGTTTGTTATTCTTTCATAACACCTTTTAAGTAATCGGAATTCATAAAAATCAAGAAAAAATTTTGAGTCTGGCAAAAGTAAAAAAAACAAAATAATTGTTTTTGAAATCGCTCAGCCGACGGGATTTTCGAAAGAGTTTGCACACAACGAAGCAATAGAGCGCACATGCTGTTTTTGTCATTTGAAAATAAATGCGGGAAATCTGTTTTTTCCAGTGGCTGATGTGTCTTTAATAGTTTTTGAGGGTGATGGCGATGTCGAAGCCTCAGTTTCAGCTTTCGATTTATTCTTTTTTGACATTTCTTCCGGGAAACATAGATTCATCATTAGGGCTAATTGTTGTTCATCGTCAGCAGACCTGCAAAAAACGTAGTTCGAAATCTATTCAGAAACTTTCTTCAAACTCACATTGTATCAACAAATGGTATAAATTCCATGTCAGGATGTTCTTTCTTAAAATGTCCTGTTCCCAAATCTTGTCTCGCAAAATATTTATGACACACTGTACATTTCAAACTTTTGAATCCCAAATGTGTATTCGCGTGCCGTTTTCGATGAGTTGTTATTAATGAAACTTCACGATTACAAACTTGACAAACTCCACGTTTCGTTGAAGCGTATTGAGCTTTATATCGATAATTTGAGCCGCTAGTGTCAGAGTTGTTGAAAATATTTAAATCGAGGCTTGGTGTTGGATTGGATGATTCAGATTCTTCATCCATATTTTCAGGCTGAAAAATAACTTTTTATGAATGATATATTTCGAAGGTAGAAAAACATCAACCACTCCTTTGAAAAAGTTTTGAAAATTACCTGAATCTTCGCAAAGAGTGCAGCATAAATCTGTGCTTGAATCTCATCAGTCTCCTTATCATTGTCATTTCCATCAATCAAATTTTTTAGCAAAGCAGTTTCCGAATCCCATCCATTTTTATCGATTGTCGGCTCAGAAGGTGTGGCTGAAGAGCACGGCGAATCGCATTCTTCTGGGCGTGATTTTTTGGCAGGCGGTCCAGATATCGAAGGTGTTTGTGTTTGTTCTTCGGTTTGAGTTGAGATTTCACATTTTTCCGGATTTACTGTAACTCAAGTTATTGATGATTTCAAGTATTTTTTGAATGATTTTGATGAAAGATCTGAGCAAAATCTAGATTCAAAACACTTCTGAATAGTTCCCTCCTAAAAATACTCCACTCACCATTCTTATCACAAAGTTTATTGATTCGATCGGTCACCGAAAACGTGATAGCCTTTTGCGTCATAAAAACCATAAGTTGATTCAAAGTCGCGCCAGGCTCCATACTTATGACCACATACATCTTGTTTTGTTTTTCTGGAATTTTTCAGAATTTAAAAATATTTTTCCAAATGAGCTTGAATTTCAAGTAAGTAAGTAAGTTGTGTTCAGAATAAAAATTAGCTAGAAAAAAGAGAAATCCGTTTTTTCATAAGTAAGAGTAAGTTAGTAAAAAAATAAGTAAGTAGGAAAAAAAGAAGAATTCCTCCCTTCCCTTTTTTCCCTCTCTTGAACATAATTAGGAGAAACGCGAGGAAAACCTGGGTCTTTTCTCCCTGTTTCCCATGTGAACAAAAAAGGGGTTCTGGTTTTCTGCTCCATTGATTTTTCCTCCTGTCTGCCAAAGCTTTCGCTTTTGCTTCTTCTACTTCTTTTCAAGTAGTTTTGGTGGCTGAGGGAGAGCCGATGAATGCCGAAAAGAGCACATTTTTGAGTGTATTTGGAAATATAGAAATATATATATGAAATATGAATGAATTATTAAATACCTCTCCTTTTCACTCGATGAAAAAATGTGGATTGAAATTTTGCTAGTTTCAAAAAAATTTGAAAACTTTAAAAAATATTTTAGTGAGTGATTTGGAATCAGTTAGCATTCAGAAATGATCTTTTTGAGAAAATTGGTCAGATAAGAAACGTGAACTGGAATTTGAGAGGTAAAGGTCTTATGAAAAAAGGCCTTTTTGATCTAACAAACAACCTAACTTTTTTATATTAAAAAATTATTCTCACGCAATTATAAAATGAGTCACAGCTTTACAAAAATTGTAACTCTCTACAAAAATTAATCTTTTACACAATTGTTTAAAAAAAAATAATTTCTTCTAATTTTCGAAAATTCCCACGATTTTTTTTTAATTTGAAAAAAAAAGTTCGTGAGATCGAGAAAGAAATGAATTTTTCACCGAATATATCGGGATTTCTGTGAGAGCCAAAAATTTAGAAAATGAATTTCAAAGTTAAATTTCAAAAAGTTCAGCATAATAACAAATAATTTTTTGGAGACCACAGGTAAATCAGATCCCAAAAAATCAATAAAATGGTGCATAAAACCAACCGAAAAATATATTTATGAGAGAAAGGCACTCGAAATACACATACACACAGAAATAGAAAAGGGACAACCACAAGAAGAAAAAAGAGAAAAGGAGCGACACAGCAAAAAAGTGAATGTGTGTATAAAATGGGGTAGAAAGGGTGTTTGGGACAAGGCCTGATAGAACATAGGAAACAAGGAGAGTTTGGTTAGAGAGAGAAGGCGACCCTATTTGATTTTTGGACAACAGAACCCAGAAAATCAATAAATTGGACATTATTGATGCAGGCTATTGAAAATCTCGAAACAAAGGGCATGAACGTTTTTGCGGTAGATCAAAATTATTTTTGCGGTAGATCAAAATTATTAACTCCTTAATCGTGGGAAAAATGCGGGGATCTTTTTTGGGTAAGAAAGACACAGCGTGTAATTTTCTACCTGAAAAATTTTTCTGCATTTTTTGGAGGCCTGACAGGGAAGGTGTTTCAGGTTTTCAAATTCAATTTTGATGAAATTTCTAAATTTCGACCCAGCCGATAAGCCTAAAACGTAGGCCTCAAATAGCATACACAAACCCTCCCACACAGAAATAAAATAGGGGTAGCCACGAGAAAAACGAGAAGAGGAGCGACACACAAACAAAAATGAAAATGTGTATAATGGGGTTGAGGGGGTTTGGGACAGGCAAGTGGTGAGAGACAACACAAAATGTGGAGAGCTTGGTTAGACGAGAGAATCCGACCCGCATCGACCTCGAGAGAAAAATGGGTGCTTGGTAACCCCGAATGCAACGAGGCCAGGGATATTATATTTGTGTTGTGTGTGAGTGTATGTATGTTATATATTTGTGTGGTTGGTTGGTTGGTTAGTTGAAGAGTGAGTGAGTGAAAGTTTTGAGTGAATAAAATGAATAGAAAAACACCATTTTGGGCATTTTTCTGCCTGCCGTTGCTTTTTTCGTCTCAAACACAACCATGGAAACCAAGCCCTTAGTGTTTTCGGAGAAAATGAGCAAAACGGATTAGTGGATGAGGGATTTGGGAATGAAGAAGAAAAAGAAAAACGGGGGCAGCATTTAGTTGACTGGCAAAAGTAATATTCAATAACAACAACTTGGATTAGATGAAGATTTTAGTTTTTGAAAATATGTATGGATATGTGGATTTGTCAGCGAATTATTTTTTTGGGAGGAGAGAATTGGGGAAAATGAAGAAATTCAGAACAGTAGGGTGGAGAACCGTCGGAGTAATTTCGGAAAAAGAATTCGTGTCGGTTGCCTGATTGTGAGAATTCTCATGTGTCATGTTTTCTGAGATATTAACTGAAAATCTTAAAAATAGGCTTTTTGACAAGTACTGTAGTTTAGATCTACCCAAAAATTTGGGTCTTTGCATGTTGGTCTACTGTAGTACACGGAAGATTGTATTTTTTGTAACGATCTTTAGAATATTTCATTTTCTTGTAAACCCATTCGAGTTTTTCAAATTCCAAATCAGTGACAAAAGTTATACCTCTTCCTCACAATGCGATCTGAAAACTTAGAAATCGTATTCTGTTAAAACGCCCTTAAAAACTTGCCACGTGGCGATTTTTTTAATCGATATTTTTCTGCAAAAATCCTCTTCCACGAAGCTTTATAAATGATTCCAGTTCTTGTTTTTGTTGATAAATCGCCAGATATTTTTTATCATCGCGCTTGTTTTTTTTTGGATTAACTGCGAAAAATTGGGATTCATTCTTTATTTCATTGTCAAAACACATATTTTTTCATTTTTCAAAATCACAACAAATTACACAAAAATCAAAGTTGAAAGCAACTATATATCAACAAAAACATATTTGAGCTTTTTTAAGGCAAAATCATTATTATTTTGAGGGGGTGAAAAAGGGGAATATTTTTACAAAAAGGAAAGATAAAGGATAGGATAAGCGCGTAGTTTTGTCACATTTTCTGATTGGATTTTGATGGAATCATTCGACTGACTGAACCAAATGCGTCACGAAAAGATTCACTCCAACTCTGTAAAAATTATTGTTAAAAATTTTGGGTTAAGATTGAGAGGTGCTTGGTGCGAAGAACTGAAAAGTCAGTGATTTTTAGATTTGGAAAAGATTAGTGAACTTTTTGAACAGGAATTTCAAGACATTTTTGGCTCACATGCTAAGATGAGTTTCAAATTTTTCAATTTTTGACATTTCATTTTTAGAAGACAATCTTGAGAAATTTCTTCTGAAAACTTTGGAAAAGGCTGAAAATTCGAACTACTTTTTAAGTTTCACGACCTGGTAGAACCGGATTTCATAAGTCCAATTCAAAATGTTCCTATTTTTGTCAACTAAACAAGCAGGTAAACAAGTGAGTGATTAGAAAGGAAAGTTGGAAAAAGCAAAACCTTGCCGTAGGCATTACTTGGTGGATTGCCATGATGGATTGAAGATGTTCCTGATGGGTGACGACTCGAATGAGCATCGAGCACTTTTTGATAGCGAAGTTTACAAGCGGCTTCGATTGTTTTGGCCATTGATGCTGCACTTGGTTCGACGTGGAATACATAGCACATAAAGTTTTCGGAAGAGTTTTGCATAATGAATGCGCAGTGTCTAAATAGATTTTGAAAATTAAAAAATATCAACAACAAAAAAGAAAGAACTCACTTGACATCTCTTCCGATTCCTAAAAATGACAAATATCGAACTCGGCATTCCGCAATCTGTTGTCCATTTACTTCAACAATTGCGATTGTTGATGGAGCGATCGAAACATCAGCAAGAATCCATCGATCGGGTCGAACTTGTGAGACGAGACGATCGACGGCTTCGTTGAGGATTTCGATTCCGGTGGCTTTTGGAACTTGGGTGACTCCGAGGAAATGGCAACGGATCACTTTTCGTGGCTCATCGAGTGGTGTTGAGAGGCCTTCGGCTGGAAGCATTTTTTATGAAGGAAAAATGAAGATTTTGGACAATAATTCTCATGAATATTTCTATAAATCTGTTCAATAACCCTTTTGCTTACTTCTGACAACTCTTCGTTCTCCCAACTCAATAGCCTGCAAATTCGACGGTCTTCTATGAACCATAAGTCGTTTGCAAATGTCTCTCAATGTATTCGCAATAGTTTTGGCCGGTGTATCACATCGGAAAACGTGACACATGAATCGTCTCGAATTTCGATCACGTGCAACATAGGCGAAATCTCTGAAAATTAACGTTTATTAATTTTTTTGAGAACATTTTCTAAAAAAAAGCTCAGAAATAGGCAGCAAGCTATACAAAACGACAATTTTCGACCCACCGATTTCTATAACAAAAAATGAAAACAATGAGATAAATAAGGATGTTCAATAAAATAAAAAGAAAGGAGAGTTTGAAAAAAAAAAAACTAACCTTCCATTATCTCTTCCAACTCCCCAAACTCGAATAGATTGGATTTTCTCGGCATGAATAACAGTCATTGTATCAGGATCGATAAGGGCGAGTTCGTTATCATCGAGTTCCATGATAAGTTCACGACCATCTCCCCATTTACTGACATTGTCCATAATGTCATTTCGACCAGTTGAAAGATCAATGATAGCTCTGGAAATTTTATTTCATTTTTGAGAGAATGTGGTTTAGTACTCAGAGATTCTTATTACTCGACCAGAAGCTTTGAGGTATGCTTCAATTAAAATTAAGGTTGAACTGTTTTGTCTAGAACGTCTTCCCTTTAGAAAATCTTCAGGCTCTCCTAGAAAAGAGTTTTCAACACTCGAGGCACTTTAACTTTTGAACTAACTCTTCTCCTTTCCCCTCTCAATGTATTATTTTTCATGATAAACTTCTGAACCCTTCGCAAAATAAACGAATTTACACCCAAACCAGGAAATCGAATTTCCGAGTGAATCTTTTGTGTTTTTTACGACTTTTTCAAAATAAATCCCACATTACAAAAATTAGTTCTTACCTATTAACAGCTCGTGAGCTCTTCTCTGCTGTTAATTCATCCTCAGCAATTTCAGTCCATCCCAAACTTCTAACAGCAAATCGAACCGGTTTATGATAGGCATCAATTTCTTGTTGAATCGTCTCACCTTCTGCATATCCTTCACTCATCTCATCTTGTTCAATTCGTCGTTTCGTTGTCGTTTGTTTGAATGCGTGCTCCTCAATAACGGGTTGCTGTGGTGGTAGCTGAATTATTTGTGTCGGTGGAGCATCCGCTTGTGTCTCTTTGTGCTGCAAGAAAAAAAACATATATAGAAGATTATATGAGATGAGATGACTCGGGATTATTATTATTATTGTTTTTTTTTTATTTTTTGTTGATGTGAGAAATAGAGAAAGTACATAAATGTTAACTGTTAGTGATGTCCCATAAAAATAGAGAATACAAGAAGCTTTAACACACAAAACTAACAGTTGTGTAGATTGGTGGTGGTGGTGGTGAAGGGGTGGGACTTCGAGCAGGTGATGGTACACGCTGAAAACCAATCAAAGCGTGCTACTAGTTCTCTCGAAGTTTTTTGGATCCCTGAGCTCTTATTCGTTTCTCAAGAGATCCGAATATTTTATAAGATTTCAAATTAACTTACAATTGGTGGTGGTGGATCTCTTTGAATAGTTCCACTATTAACGTGCCAATAATACGAATAACCATTCGGATCCTGATGTTTTTCCCAACCTGGCGGCAAATCTCTATCATCATCTTCCAATGGTGGCATTGGAGGCGGTGGAAGTGGATGTGTTCGTTGTGGACGACTATATTGATTCTCATACATCCCGCTATCGTGTGATTCAGGCGACAGAACTGTGTCAATCACTTCTTCTTCGTCTATCACATAATCGGTTGGTGGTGGGCGACGTGGCGGGGATTCGGTTTCTCGTCGAGCCTGGATATGGAATTATGGAAATGATTTGGAAGTTTTTTAATACGATCTTTCACATACGAATCTCTTGGATCAGAGAGACCACATTTTTAAAATATATTTTCATCCTAATCAAATCGAAATTCCTACCTGATCTAATTGCCAATAAAAAGAGTAAGGATCACGATGTTCTGTCATAATTGTAGTGTCACCAATTTGTTTCACTCGAACACCTCCATCTTCTCTCGAAATTGCACCATCTCTACTTGCTTGGTCAATTGCAGCAAGAGATTGACGGAAATCGTTGGCTGAAAAATAAAAAAGGCGAAATAAGATATTTTTGAGAAGAAAAGAATGAGTAAAACTGGAGTGGTTAGATTTTTGATCTTTTGAAATGAATTGCTCTTAAATCAGGGATGTGTGATATTTCGAAAATTTGAAGAGAATAAGATAGAAATGTTTTTAAATTAAAATGCTCCATTAATTGTTTAATTTTGTTTTCATATTTTTGAGATTCCAGAATAAAAAAATCACGTTCAAAAAGTTTCATTCTATCTAATTCCAATTTCTCTCCGTTTCTCAAAAAAAAAATTCAAAAAAAAACTAACATGAATAATCAACAGCCATATTTCTAGCTCTTTCCCTTTCACGATATCCTCGACTTCCTTTTCCCTGTGATTGATAGCCTCTCGAATCGAAATGCTGATTCACCAGTTTTTTCACACCGTTTTCTATCACGTATTCTCGTCGTTCCTCCTCCTCGTATTGATCTTTATACACCAAGTAATCTTCGTGTTCTTCCTAGAAAAAAAAAGAATTGTTTGATATGAGTGAGTAAAGTTATAAACAAAAATAAACAAAAAAGTATATAGTGGGTTATCTTTTGTGACATCTTTTTTTTGGTGACCCAAAGCACGCGAAAAAATGGAGAGCGGGTCAGTTTATATGGCGAGCTAAATAGAAAAAAATACATTTTTTACATTTCAAGAAATAATGGTTTAAGAACGACTGAATTGAGAATGATGAAACATTGTGGATCAGATTCCCGTGGATCTTTGAAAGTTTCTAGATTTGGAATCACAATTTTAAGCCAAAAATAGATCTATAATTAAAACTCAAAAAAGTACCAAAGTACTCAAAAAACTCTGCAAAATGACGTGACATCTATCTTCTCTTCTCAAAAAATAAAAGATTCTCAATTTTCTCATCGAAGAAGAAGCAAAAGAAAAAAAAGAGCATTAAGTAGTCGAAGCTAGTCAAAAGTTGGTGGGTCCTCTTCATTTTCGCGAAGAAAATGGGGTAAGAAGTGGTGGAGAAGGAAAGGAGAAAAAAACGAACATAACGCGCGCGTTTTTTTTTCTTCTTCCTTTTTTGCACAACACAACAAAAAACAGCGCGAGAGCAGTGGAAAATGATTAATTGAAGTGTGTATAGGCAAAAAAAAGGCAAGAAGAAGAAGAAGAGAAAAGGAGAAGACGACACATGGAAGAAAAAAAAACAACATACATGCTAATTTTCGTACCAATCTGGTGGTTTAAATTGAATTCCATCGTCATATTATTGGCCCCAAGGTTTCCTTTCCTTTCTGTTTTATTTTTTGTGGAAAAAGGAAAAGGATGAAAATGAAATTGAATTGAAACGGAATTTTTTTCGGAACTGGTTCGGAAAAATCTATTGGAATTTAAAATGGAGCTAGGCTACCGCAAGTTGTTGAAAGTCAAAATTATGAGCTGATATATTGAGGGTCTTTAAGAATGAGCGTAGGTATAAGCTAATCTAATTTTTTTGAATCAAGACAGGTTTCCCACAATTTTCTTCTTATTTTCCTCGCGTTTTTTTCTTGGTGAAAAAGAAAGGAAATTGAATTGAAGCGCGAATTTTTTCTGAACTGGCTTGGAATTTTTTCAAGTCTTGAAATCGTCGACCCACTTTTTGAAGTTCAAAAATTGGATTTTTCGGACCGTTAAAAAATCATTCACGAAACCTAAGTTCTAAAAACAGGATAGATTTGAAAGTGTGCCGCTAGCTGACACTTTTCTTTGCGGTGTCTTTTCGGCATAATGTGTTAGCATGGGGTGATAGGAGCCGATAAAGGAGCTGTCAATTTTAACACTTTTCGGGATTTTTCTATGATCTGACCGGCGGATATCGATATAGCGGGGGTTCTAGAAAGTTTGAAGACACTGAATGAAAAATTTTTGAAACCCCCATCCAAAAAGATTCCAAATTCTGACTTTCAGAGACTTTAAGAAAACAAAATTCCCGGGATAAAGCAAAACCTAAAAAAAACAGAGAAAAAACAAAAAAGGCGGTATTCCCGTTACCTTCACAACCACAACAGGAATATTATTAGGCTTTGTCCTTTTTCTTTGCAAATCTTTTCGCTTCATCGCGCGCATACTTTTAATATTGACCAAAAATATATTAATTTTTTCGTTTCCCATGGAAAAAATGTGTACAAACATAGGCACAAAAACAATAGACGATGGCAGAATTATGAAAATATATTATAAAAATATTTTTGAGAATTGTTTTCGAAAAAAATATGGAGGGAAAAATGAAAACTTGACTAAGAAAATTCAAAAAAAAAATATTTTTCTGAAATTTCCATTTTATTAAAGTTATTTTTTAAAGTTGATGACTCTAAATTTAATTTTTGCAAACTAAAAAATTGAGCTAAGAAAACTTGCCGAGCAAAATGAAAAAGAAGAAAAAGAATAGGGATTTGAAGTGGATCACGCGCGGGGGTGGGAAACAACAAGACCTCATTTTTACTACTTAAAATACTATCTCTACTCTACTCTAAAGTAAAGTTAGTCGGGAGGGGAGAAAATCTAGATTTTTCTCGAGAGCCTACCTGCATTCTATCGTCGGTTACAAAATTGATAGTTGCCGTGTCGGATCCTTGACTTTGAACGCGTTGTAAATGTTGATCTTCGCGTTCCGAACGATGGATGTTTGATCTGTGAAAAATTGAATTATAGTTATTTTGAAAAAAATGAAAATTCAACACTATCTTTTGATACAAAATTCAATTCATTTTTTTCAAACTTGCTTACGGCAATGGTTTTTGAACACACATTCAAAATTCTAAAAATTTTGAAACCTAACATTTTCCGTGAAAAAATTTTTGATTTCTTACATTGAAGAAATAAATTTAATGTTTTGAAAGTTTCGAAAAATATAGTAAAATTCAAAAATGGGAGCTCTATACTGAGCATTTGAAAAAAAAAGTTTTGAATAAATTAATAAATAAAAATATGAAAATGAATTTTAAGCTTCGAACTTTTCTCAAAATTCAAGAAATACTTTATGCTCTCAAAACAACTCCAAATAAAAAATACAAAGTAAATACCAAAAAATAAACACACAAACAACAATCTATTCAACCGGTCCTCTCTCCTAAAATACTCAACTCAAAAATTGTTCCTCCTCCCAAAAATGGCTCTCACTTACCTGTGTTGTTTATCCAACACACCTTCTTCGCCACCCATTTTAATATCGACAAAACCAACCAAAACTTGAGGAAAAATTCGTGTAAATTTACAAGCGAGCAAGAAAAAGAAACACAACAAAAAACCCAGGTATTTCTTCTTTTTCTTTTTCTATTTGCCTTCTTGCGCAGGAAGAAGAAGAAGGCAAAAGCTTAAGGCAAATATTCGATTCGATTTTCGCGGTTTTGTTTGTTTGTCAATATTTTTTGGCTGAAGAAAGGAATAGCAAGAATAAAATGAAGATTTTTGTGGGAAGGGTGGATGGTTGAACATTTTGTGACAGTTTTTGCGCGCACTTGGCAACAATTGTGTTGTTTTTACACGGATCTCAAGTGTGCAGCTATATTTAAATTATGCTTCTTGCTTGCTTGTTTTTGGCAGCACACAAAGATTTGAGATCGATTTTGGGCGACAGTCCGAAGTTGAAAATAATGTTTCAGTTTGAAGTGGTTTTCGAAATGGGTTGATCTGCTAAAAATAAAAATAGTTATGACGTGGCAAAATCAATAACCTACGTTTAAAAGAATTTTTAGTCTCGTCTCAATTCTTGTATCATCTTTTTCAAGTTCTAATTATCTCAACTTGACTGGAAAATCAGATATGACTTGAAATAATTTTATAAATAGAAAAAATCTACAGAAATCTTTTTTATCCAAAATAATTTCTAAAATTATCGAAAATTTGATATTTTTCCTTCATATTCAAATCAATAATTTTTGGTGCTAAACTTTCCAGGCTAACACTTCCAAAATAATTCCAAACAATGCTTCGATAAAATCTTCAAAAAATTTCAACACAATAACCACCCGAAAATCTAAAAAGTGTGCCGCAGGTTTACACTTCTTTTGCGGCTCAAAGTGCAAGAAAAACTGTAAACTTTCACACATTTCGATCATTGATGTTGCCGGCGGAAATAAGTTACATTTTTCTCCAAAAATAATCCATTCTGGCTGACTCACAAGAAAAATTAAACTAGTCATAGTCAAACTTTTTGTGTGCAAACATTGTCAACATTTCTTCCAACATGCAAAACTCTTTCATTTATTTACTTGATTGAGATTGGGGTTAACAGGGAAAAAAAGAGAAGTTTAGAAAATCACATGTGTTATTTTATTTTTGAAAACAAATGTCAAAACAGTTGGCATTTTTCATTTTTCACCTGCCACAAAATTTTAGTTGGATTGGAAGAAGCTGAAAAATCATGAAACTTCTCTTGATTTTCGTGGTTTTGATTGGAATTTGCGTGGCATGTGATAATTTTATCAAATATACCAATATGTTCTGCAAATATGGATCCGAGGATAAACCATGTGTTTCATCTGATGGTGAGTTGAAAATCTTGGCCCTTGGATCTAGAATTTCAAAATCAAACTGTGAATATTTCAAATCAGCAGTTAAGGCGGACATTTCTAGAGAATCTGAAAAAGTTCAGAATTTTTCAGATTCAAATTTATTTTCAGCCTGACATGAGTTCCCTTTTTCGTCTATTTATAAATTCCGAAAACCATGAAGAGTTCCAATTTTTGCAGCCCGTGCATTCAAAGCTGCTTGTTGCTCAATGCCAGGAAAATGCAGCTTTTCCGAATTTCCAAAAGACAATGTCTGCTGTTTCACTCAAGAATGTTTGAATCGCTGCTATCCAGGAAAACGCTATCAATTGGGTACTGTATATTAATTTGGAACATTTTTTGGAATCGAAAATATTGTGAAAATTTATTTTTATTTTTGATGTTAATATTATGAATGAATGATTAGCAGAATTTCAAAAATATTTAAAAACAGAACAACATATTTTTTTTAAACTTTATTTTATCATTTTTATATATTATTAATTTATGATTAGAAGAAATATTATGTATACTTTTTAATATTTACAAAAGAACCCGAAAACTAAAAAAAAACAGCAATGTCAAAATTATCAACTACAAAAATAAAAATCAAGGTGTCAAATCCACATCTTTTTCTGAATCAGCTGAATTTGATGAGGCAAGTGAAAGTGTTGGGCTAAAAGTTGGACCAAAATGGAAAAATGGGATTTGTGGTCCACCAGAAGCTGCCACCATTGCTTGGAATAAAAATGGAGAATAAGGAAGCATAAATGGATTTGGAGCAAATGGTAGAATTTGTGGGATTGTTGGTGGAAGTGGGTGTTCGGATTTGATACGTTTTGGTTGAGGAGAAGAGACTTGCGAATCTTCTGGTGTTGAGGACGAATTTCGTTTTCGTGATTCTTGAGTTGGAGTGGATGTTCCTTCGCGGAAACCTTTGGCAAATGGATTGTGAGCAATTTTTAGAGAGGTTACGGTTTGATTCTGGAAAAAAATAGGGTTATTTTTTTATATAGATCATTTGAAGATTCAATTTTAATTTTTAGCATTCTCGGATAACGAGTCCTACCGTGGCGATATTCCGAAAAAAATCTTACCTGATAAGCTGTAACTGCAATAAAATCGGTATAATCAATTTTGACAACAGCAATCGGTTTGGAGGTTTGTTGTGGCATCAAAAATGGACTATTCGATGGCGATTCAAAAATCGATAAAACCGGAATATATTTGTGCATTGAGTGAAGAAATACCTATAAATAACAAATGATAAGATCAGGATTGCGATAATGAAAATAACAAATAGGCATGGCCTTTCCTTTTCCGCTCTTAGTCATTGCGTCAAACTGTGACGATGATGAACTTGTCACACGCGCCGGCGTAGATCATATCTTATAGATATCAGACAATAGAATGGATGAGATTACGGGAGGAATGAGAGGAAAATATCTTTTATGACACCCGCAGTGGAGCGAGGTACTGTAGCTCGATTTTCGGATTGATTGAGGAAAAATAGAGGAAAAATTATTTAAAGACACAAGAGCACCTAGAAATGAGCAGAAAATGAGTTTGTTATTCATTCTCAGCACCTTTCAAGTAATCGAAATTCATGAAAACCAAGAAAAAATTTTGAGTCTAGCAAAAGTGAAAAAATAAAATAATTGTTTTTGAAGTCGCTCAGCCGACGGAAATTTCGAAAGTGTTTGCACACAGTGTGTCGCTAGAGCGCACATGCTGGTTTTGTCGTTTGAAAATAAATGCGGGAAATCTGTTTTTTCCAGTGTTTCTTGTGTCTTTAAAGGTTTTGGTATGTAGAGAAACTTTAATATTTTTGAAATCTGCATTGGGAAAATTGGAACTGGATAATTTAAGAACTGTTCGAATTCAAAAAGAGTAGCGATCAAAAACAATTTTAAATCAAAAATTTTCCCCGAACTTACATGTGATGCACAAGTATCTTTCGAATTATTCGTAATTTTCAGCCGATCAAAATTCACTGCTGTCGACATCCATTGTTTTCCAGTCATCACACCATCCGCATGCCAAATCTTTTTTTCCTCAATTTTTCCTTCACATCTTCCAGCAGTCACCCAACCACCATTTGAAAATTTATAGCGATAATCATCAACTTGGCGAATCTCCAAAACTAGTGCATACATTTTATCAGTTTCTAATCCTTCGATGTGATATTCGAGTTTTGGAAACATTTTTCTGAAATTAAAAAATGGGATTTGAATAGAGATAGAACTTGTTGTCAATAAATTTAGGAAAAAAAAACTAACCTTCCAGTTTTGGTGACAACCATTTCAGTTGTATGCGCTGCAAATCGTTTCCAAAGAGCATCTTGTTGCTCAGCAAGTCGGACAATAACTTCGGACTTCATAATTAATAATTCTTGGCTAATGTTGAAACAATAACTACAATAATAAATAATAAATCCTTAACACCATTCTTCTGTTTCTCTCTAAGCCCCGCCCTTTTTTCGGGACCCCCGACTCCGCCCCTTTTTTCGAAGAGGAGAATACGGTAGGTGTTGGCGGTATGGTCTTTGATATTGACACGTGTTGAACAGATGCCGCGCGAATTTGGCTGGAATTTTGGAGTTTTAGGAAAGAGGAAGAGATGAGTGAGTGACAGGTGAGAAAAAGAAGTTGAGGCTTGGTGATAAGATTTTTTTTGAAAGTTGAAATATAGTTGGGAAGAATTGGTTTTGGGAATATTTTTGGAAGATTCGAAAATGTTGGAACCCTCGTAGAATAAATCATGAACAATTATATTGTCCCGAAAAATTCCCGTGGCAACACAGCTTCTGAAGAAATTTTTAAAATTTCAAAACATTTCTAGAGAGGAAAAAATTCTGAAAAGTTCCGGTGTCAAAAATTTTAGAATCGAAAATCATAAGTGTTCGGATTACTGTAGATCTTCGATTTCAGCAATTATTAAATAATTTACAGAAACTATATTTTAAAAAGTTTTCAGGCTCTAAAATTTGTCAAAATTTTTGAAAACAGAAATTCCTTGACCAAATCTTTCGTTCATCTAATTTAAATAAAATTTTCATTTTTCCTAATCTCAAATCCACCTGACAAAAATCTGTGGAATACCCAAAACCTTCAAAATTTCTAGAACCCCCGCTATATCGATATCCGCCGGTCAGATCATAGAAAAATCCCGAGAAGTGTTAAAATTGACAGCTCCTTTATCGGCTCCTATCACCTCATGCTAACACATTATGCCGAAAAGGCACCGCAAAAGAAGGTGTCAGCTAGCGGCACACTTTCAAATCTATCCTGTTTTTGAATTTAAGTTTTTTCCAAAAAAAAAACAGTGTGTATAAACTAAATACTAAACCAATTTATCGATTGACCATGTCATTGTGATTGTTATTATTATAAAAAACGCAAAAATTTATAATAAATCAAACGAGTTGTAAAACGCATATGGGAAAAATAAAGAAGACGGTGGTGATTGTAAAACAGATACGTATCAATAGAACTTTTGGGACCAAACAAATAAATAAACAAGTGTTTTTTGGGAAAAAAATGTGACACTTCTTATCAAAAGGGAAATTGTTTGGCTAGGATAGGTCTGAAAATGAGAGAAAATATTTTTTTTTCTGAAAACCTACCATGTTGTAAAATATGTGTTTGTGAAAAAATAATAATCTTTCATTTTTATTTTCTCCCTTCGTATTTATTATCTTATCACAATCATCACTCAATTTATTATAAGTTATTAAAAAGCCGTAAAAAATTGTGGATTGATAAATAAATACCGTATCTTTTCATTTTTCCTTGAACAGGTTGAAAAATTCGCAAAATATCAATTTTTGGTTCAGGAAAGTCAATGATACTGCAAGCCCTAAAAAAGTTGAAATCAGGATTCCTGAAGAGTTTCAGAAAATCCATATAGGTTTTATGGGATTTTCAGAAGATTTCATGGTTTTTTGAATAACATTTAAATCGATAGATATTTAAGCGAATTGAAAAATTCAATTGATTTCCAAGTTGCCGCCCTTTTTCTTCGATTCTTCTTTCCCCTCTTAAACCATACCAAAAAATCAACAAACATTATTTACGAGGTGTCTAGATAATTTTTTCACACATTTCCCATATTTTACAATCCTGGTCAAGTGTATCAAACACACAGCTAAGTATATTTGAGTAGATTATAAATGTGTCTGGCGCATTTTCGGGGGAGCTCCGAAAGAAGCGGGTTGTAGGCTTTGATGTATTGTGCAATATCATGATTATTATATAATCACAAGTGAGCGCAAGAAAAGTTTCGAGCAGCTTTTGCGCAAAGGGTCGATTATCCCTATTAAAAGCTTTTAATAGAAAAAAGCTTTTCCATTGGAAAACATTTTTTCAAATTGCCTCCGATTGAAACATGTTTGTGTGCGGTAGAGCGAACATTGATGTGTGAAAAATGTTTCTTTTATTTTTTTGTTTGCAAAGCGTTTTCGTTTTTCCTTTAAAGCTACTCAAATTTAATCGTTTTTTGCAGATTGATGGGTGATAGTACACCATCCACTTCTGCGCCAGTGACATCAGGAGCGCTGAAAACGAAAATCTCCCTAAAAACCAGTCAAATCGTCACGCCATTTCACACTTTCAAGCCAGAACTTCCTGGAAAATCAGAAATTCAAGGAAGTTATGATCTTTTAGCTGCATATGATCTCGGTGGTGTTTATGAGTAAGTTTTATTCTATAAAATTTATATCGAAATTATTTGTTTTCAGACGGTTTTGTAGTCCTCGTCGAATTCAAGAAGATCTTTCCTCATTTCTTCCGCATCTTTATGGAAATTTCAATTTTTCTGCATCACAAGATTCAAGTTCGCTGAAAAGTTTAGTTGATAAACCGCCAATTCATAAAGAGATCACACATTTAACAAGTTCCGCAATGCAAGCATTTCGATTGAGTACAGGACCAGTTGATGAAAGATATCGACATCTTTTCGAAAAACGTAGAGATGGCACAGATAATCAATTGATTTATGATGAAAAGAGGGATGTTATTCGAGTGAAATCAACGTTGGAACCATTGAGAACTGCAAAAGAAGCGAGTGAAGAAGTATACAGGAAGAAGCATAAGAAAAAGAAGAGCAAGAAAGAGAAAAAGAAGAAACGTGATGAAGAATCACATCCAGGAGAAGGAATCAATCCACATTCTATGGAATTTTGATATAATTTCAATTTTGTACAAAAAGTTTTTATCTATTAAATTTAAATATAAAAATTTGAAAAATGCAACATTTTTGCGTTGATTTCAGGTTCCACAGCCGTGTACCTATTTTCAAATTCGATTTTCAGATGAAAAAGGAAACATTTTAGAGGATTTGAATGTCTCGAAGGTTTGGGGAAGAGATTCCTAGTCTACCCGCAGAAAATGGCGAGATTTTGGAGAGCGGCGAAAAACTATGTGAATGGATTTGGAATGATGAAATTGGCAGAGATGCTATTATGAAAGGCCCATTCGGAAATCGAAAAAGTTTGTGGAAATGAACAAAATGCATACAAAATTTAATTTATTTTAGTAACTTATTGTGATTACACAGCGAGTGCTCGAGCGATTTCTGCAATCGAGGATTATATCAGAAATGTAAGTTCTTGCAAATTGAATCAAGTTAACTCACAAAAAATGATTTTTTGATTTGTATGGTTTCTATTAGATTTCAATTCACTGATCCTGATTTTGTTGTCAAATACTGATTAGCCCATTAAACTCACGAAACCTATTCATGCAGTTCCAGTTTCGAAGGTGCCAGCAAAAGAGAAATAAAAATCCAGGTTTCATTTTTAAAAGAGTTTCTTCACGTGATGACATAGTTAGATAATAATCTACGAATCTTTTAAAATGAAACCTCGGTTTGCATTTCTCATTGGCGGCTTCCACACTGGCACGGAATTATGATAAAAGCGTCGAAATATACTAAAAACCATATAATTTATAAAATCCTCCACTGTAAGTTAAAACAATTTCTTTTTTAGTGAGTACAAAATATCTTCTTCATTTTTTCAGGAAGTTCTTCCATTTTATGGAAATACACATAGTTCGGTGACCGTAACCGCTGAGCAAACTACACTTTTCATGCATGAAGCTAGACAAGAAATTCGAGCAATGACTGGAGCTGGTGATCTTGATGATATTATATTCACTGGAAATGGAGCAACTTCAGCTGTCGAATTATTGATTCATCTGATGAATATTGAAAATATCGAGGAATTTGTTGTTGTACATTCATCGCAAGAACATCATAGCAATCTTTTACCTTGGAGGAATCTGGGAATAGAATGTTTGGAAGTTAAAGAAGATTCGAGTGGACGAATTGATGTTTTGGATTTACAAAATATTTTGGAGTCAATTTCTGGGAAACGGATTATTGGGGCGTTTACAGCGTGTTCAAATGTTACTGGAATTTTGAATAATATTGAAAAGATTTCACAAATTCTCAAGAAATTTGGAGCATTATCAATTTGGGATTTCGCTTCCGCTGCGCCATATATCAATATTTCATTTACATCTTCAATCGATGCCATTTTCTTCTCTGGTCACAAATTCCCTGGAGGTGTTTCATCTCCAGGTGTTCTTATCATCAAAAAAGCTCTCTGTCAAGCCAAAACTCCGAAAAGAATTGGAGGAGGCACTGTAATTTTTGTCTCAAAAACCAAAGAATGGTATTTGAAAGAGAATTCGCATCGAGAAGAAGGTGGAACTGCAGATGCAATTGGAGCTGTTAGATTAGCAATGGCTGCGAAATTAAAAAGAAGTGTTGGTGAAAATATTATCGCGGAAATTGAGCAGAATATCAGTTCAATGGTTATCAGAACTTTTAAAGAGGAGGAGAATTTGATTTTATTGGGGCCTGCAACAAGGCGAGAGAGGATTCCTGTTTTCTCATTTCTAGTGAAAGAACCGAAAAGTGGACTTTTCTTCCATCATAATTATATTTCTGCACTTCTCAATGATCTTTTTGGAATTCAAACTCGTTCTGGATGTATGTGTGCTGGTCCGTATGCTCAAAAGTTATTAGGAATTGATGAAAAGGTAATTTTGGATTTTTAATAAATTTTAAAAAAAATCTATGACAAAAAATAAGAGAGGTCCTATGAAATCGAATTCAAAGTTTTTCGAAAAAAATCAGATTCAAAGATTTTCAAGAAACTAAATTATAAATTACATCATTCAATAAGACCTAAATTTTTCCAGCTAGCTGATAGATTCGTCGATGCAATTCGCGAAGCTTCGGATCTCGATCGTTTACATCTACGAAGATCAACCGAATATTCAGAACGAGAATTTCTTCGTCCTGGTTTCACTCGAATTTCTTTTGCCTATTTCACACCAATCGAAACTATTCGCCAAATTCTCAAAGCCCTTCAATTTGTCGCTCAACATGCCGCCGATTTTTTGCATTTATATCAAGTAAATTGTGAGAGCGGTGAATGGCATCATAAAAATCAACGAGTTTTTCATGGAAGAAAATGGTTGGGACATGCGAGATTCACTAAAAATGGCTTGATGTCGAAAGAAGATACAGAAGAGTTTGCTGAAAATCTGGAAAATATTCTGAAAAGTGCGGATAATCTAGCGAATGACGCTGCTGAAAGTATTGATCTTTCTAAAACACCTGATGCTCGATCAGCTATCGATTCAAAATATTCCGATCTTCGCTGGTTTGTTCTCCCAATTGAAATTGCTGAATATCAGAAATTTGGAAAACTCACAAAATCTCAAAAATCTGTTATACAACCCAAAGTTTATGAGGATGTTTCTGAAGAAATTGAAGAAGAAATTAGTCCTCAAATATCTCCTGAAAACAATCCAGAATTCCCATCAGAAGAAGAATTTGTATGTCCTTTGAATCCGGAAATTGAGCGAAAACGAGGAATTCAAGGAGATATTGAAGATGAAAAAGAGGCGGAAGAAGTTCGAGAAACTGAAGATTGGAATAAACGAGTTATTGTGAGAAAAGTTGAATTAAGTAAAGAAGAAGAATCTCGGATAGAATGGCATAATCCACCACTTGAAATGTATAAAAAAGTGACTGATGTTATACATCAATTAGAAATGATCAAAAATGGTGATAAAATTCTAGTTTGTCTTTCGGGTGGAAAAGATTCTTTGTCACTTTTACACATTCTTCATTTTTATCAACAACGTTGCAAGAAAGCGAAAAGCACGGTATTTGAATTGGGTGCAATTACAATTGATCCGGGATCAAGTGAATATAATCCACGACCACTTATTGAATATTGTCGATCATTGAATATCGATTATTTTTATGAAGAGCAAGATATTATTGGAGCAGCGAAAAAAGTTGAGGGATTACGGTCGATTTGTGCATTTTGTAGTCGGATGAAACGTGGAAGATTGGCTGCAGCAGCACAGTAGGTTTTGAATTTTAATTTTATGGATAAAAATAATAATCGTAATTTCGTAGTTACTTCGAAATCACGATTTTTGAATTCAGCTTAATTTTAAAGAAAAAATGGGTTTTAACCAAAACGGTGTTTTTTTTTTTTGAAAAATGTAGTTTTCTCGATCTACAAATTTTTAAACAAAAATTAATTTCAGGTTGCATGGTTGGAATGTTTTGGCGATGGGCCAACATTTGGATGATTTGGCTGAATCGTTCTTGATTGGCGCTTTTCAGAATGGAAGTTTGACGACGATGAAAGCACAATATTCAACAAAGTAAGTTCAGGGATTTTTCGAAAAAAAATATTGGGCTCATAAAAGAGTTTGTGGGTAACATTAATTTGGGTACCCCTTCAAAAATGAAATAATTTCCAGAGATCAAACCCTTCGCGTAATTCGTCCTCTCGTCTTCGTCCGCGAAAAAGCGCTCAGAAACTTTGCTGAAGAGAAAAAACTGCCAATCGTGGCCGAAAATTGTCCAGCATGTTTCAACCAAGCAACCGAACGACATCGAATAAAACAATTATTGGCACAACAAGAACTTGTCTTCCCTGATTTATTCAATTCATTGCGAAGTGCACTTCGACCACTTCTTTTGGTCGATTCAGCACATACTGATCAAATGCGACTACAAGCGGTTGAGAATATTTTGAAACATAAGAATTAATTTTGTTGAGTTTTTTATTTTTGTTAATCTGTTATTTGTTACTAATAAGTAAAGTTTTTCAGAAAAAATCGTTTTATTTCGTGAAAAATATTCATAAAAATGTAGGATTATTCAAATTTTTGTTCGGCAAACATTCTCCTCTTCTTCCAAAAATACAATTTTTTGATGTTTGAAAAATGACGGTTAGCTATAATCAATCAATAGCCACAAGTCGGCCATGGACTTTTCTAGCTCTTGTGTTCAGGTGAGCTCCAAAACATCCAGAAAAAAGTAGCAAGAAGATCTGATTCTCAGATGGCGCGGTTCGGTATGGAAATCGATTTGGATGCAATATCTCGTTTGGCTCGGTCTATTCTTTCTCACCTCTTTTTTCTATCGATTCATTTTTTCGCCATCACAACGTGTCATTTTTGTGAAATTGGTCGAATACACAAATTCGCGGTTATCGTATGTTCCACTCGAATTTTTGCTCGGATTTTTTGTGAGCGGTGTTTTGAGACGATTTTGGTATTTGTATGATATTATTGGATTTATTGATAAGTGAGGTTTTGAGAATACATAGTTATGACGTGGAACAAATTTAAAAGTTTCGAGATTTTTTTGAAGTTCAAAATAATAAATCTGAATAAACACCAAAATCATCAATTTTGTAGCATCGCATGTTCTGCAGCCACTTACATACGTGGCGATTCAGACCGTGCCAAACAATATCGTCGAAACGTAATCCGATATTGCGAACTAACCCAAGTTCTAATTTTTCGAGATCTTTCAATGAAGGCTCGAAAACGTTTTCCAACATTGGATACAGTTGCAGCTGCCGGTTTTATGATGCCACATGAAAAAGAGAATTTCGATGAAATCCAATATAATTACAATAAATATTTTCTTCCATTTAATTGGGCTTGGGCTCTAATTTATAATGCGAGAAAAGAGGGATTGATTGAAAGTGATTATTATGTGACTGTGATTTCGGAGGATGTCAAAAAGTTTCGAACTGGTTTGGCGTGGGTTTGTAATTATGATTGGGTGCCACTTCCAATTATTTATCCAACTATTGTTTGTCTTGCAGTTCATATGTAAGGATTTTCAGAATTTTCAAATTTCAATTTGAATTTTCAGGTATTTTTTGGTTTGTGTGATTGCTAGACAATTTGTTCAAGGAGCACCTTCAGATCCTGAAATGGTCAGTTCAGGATTTTTCAAATAAAGAAAAGGAAACACTGTGACGAGGAAAAGTTCATAGCAAAAATGTGGCTGAATTTTTCTAGAAAATTACTCAAAATCCTAATTGAAAAAAAAAACAATGCGACTACTGTTAAATTTAAGCCACGCCCACTTTCAGGTCGATCTCGTCTTCCCATTTATGACCTCAATTCAATTCGTCCTTTACATGGGTTGGCTCAAAGTTGCCGAAGGATTGCTAAATCCGTGGGGCGAAGATGATGACGATTTCGAGACAAATATGTTAATCGATCGAAATTTGGCAATGGGTTTGAAAATCGTGGATGAAGGTTATAATAAAACTCCGAGATTGGAGAAAGACGCATTTTGGGATGATGATTGGGTTCCGCTATATTCAGAAGCCAGTGCACATGAGAAACGATATCAAAGGAGAGAAGGATCACTGGCGCATATCAAGTGAGTTATTCTATTTTCTACTCGTCATTCTTTTTTTAAATTTTCAGAGTTCCTCGATCAATGTCCCAAGTTCGAATGGTTTCAAAAGATGCGCGTCGTCCTTCAATTCTCAAGGAGAAAATCGTGAATATAAAACCGGAAGAAGCAGATCAACATTATCCACATAATCATAATTTGGGAGATATTCTTCGACCAGCATCAATTCTCAATCTTGTCAAACATTCATCTTCTCAACATAGTTTGTCAAAATCCGAAACTCCGACTAATTCAGTTAATTTCCATTAGATTCTTGTCTTGCTTATTGTGGTCTTGTTTATAAAGAAAACTTATAATCAAACAACCCAAAAAATAATAAGAAAATGTGCTATTCCACGTGTCAAGGCCATAAGAAATCGAAAAAAAATAAAACTTGGGGGATTTTGGGAGGAGATAGAGAGTTCGTGAGAGTGAAAATGTACACTAATTAAAAACACTGTATATCCTACGGGAGGGTAGAGAGAGATTGGGGGGATTATTAAGGGTGACAAAGAAGAAAAACAGATGAAACTAATTTACTTCTTGGCGGCAGCGGCGAGCTTGATGAGTCCTTCGGTCGAGTGAGACTTTGGACGTTCCAATGGAAGTCCCATACCACGAGCCCAGATCAATTGTGACAAACATCCGAGAGCACGTGAAACTCCGAACAAGACAGTGTAGAATGACATTTCGGTCATTCCGAAGTATTGAAGGAGAACTCCAGAGTGAGCATCAACATTTGGCCATGGGTTCTTAGCCTAGAAAAAACAACAAACATATTTGGGATAAAATTGAGCAACAAAGAAATATTCAACTCACCTTTCCTTGCTCTAACAAAACATTTGGTGTAACCTTGTACAATGTGGATACAAGTTTGAACAAATCATCATTTGGCAAATGTTTGAGGGCGAATTCACGTTGGCATTCGTAACGTGGATCGGTCTTTCTGAGTACGGCGTGTCCGTATCCTGGAACAACTTGTCCGCTCTTCAAATGCTTCCACACCCATTCTCTCAATTGTTCTTCGGTGTATTTGAATCCGATTTCTCCAACAATCTTGTTCAAGAAGACCAAGACCTAAAAAAATTTCTCGATTAAATTTTTTTTAATTTGCACACATGTAACATGTTAAAGTAATTTATTTTTTGCTAAATTGAAGGGGGAACGAGTTAAGTAGTCGCATTGTGAAATATTGATTTTAGTTTTTGATGTTAGATGGTTTTGAGCCAAGATAAAAACTGCGTTTATTTTAGAGAAGATATCATAACTTCCCGAAATCGGAAGGGATATTTTGGTAGGTTCGAAACATCTCAATCCCAATCGCGAAAAAATTTCCGAGTAAAAAACTCACTTCTTGGTTAGCCAATCCGTGAAGTGGTCCAGCCAATCCAGACATGGCAGCTGAGAAGGACAAATATGGGTCAGACAAAGCTGATCCAACCAAGTGGGAGGTGTGAGCCGAAACGTTTCCTCCTTCGTGATCAGAGTGGATAACGAGGTAGAGTCTCATGAGTTCAGAGAACAATGGATCGTCGTATCCAAGCATTGAGCAGAAGTTGGCGGACCAATCCTTCTTTGGGTCAATGACTCCGACAGCTGATCCATCTCGGTACAAGTTACGGTAGATCATCGCGGCGACGGTTGGCAATTTAGCGAGGAGATCCATGGAATCCTAAAAAGAAAATCATTATTCTTAAACTTATTCGTTGGAAAAAGCTCACTTCATAAGCATACTCCCAGTAGGCGTTCTTCTTAACTCCGCGAGCATAAGCAGCGGCGAATTTGGATTCGTTGTTCAAAGCAGCGATGGCGGCGATGAATTGAGCCATTGGATGCAAGTTGTCTGGGAAGTTGTCCAACATACGGACAACGTGGGCTGGCAAATCAGCGCGGGAGTTCCATTCTTTGGTGATGGCGGTGGTTTGAGCGTCAGTTGGGATATCTCCGGTACACAACAACCACCAGATGGCTTCTGGGATTGGTTCTTCTCCTCCTTTAGCCTTTGGTAACAATTTTTGGCATTCTGGGATAGAATATCCACGGAATCGGATACCCTCTTCTGGGTCCAAAACTGAGGTTTCGGTGACCATTCCCTTCATGGATCGCATACCTCCGTAGATCTTAAAAACAAAACAGTTAGGTTTATTTTTCATAAAAGAACTTCTTTGAAACTTACCATGTCAATAGTCACATTTTGAACAACAGTGGCGGCGTGTTGTGTGCGGAAATCCTTGACCTTGGCGTTATGAGCTGGGATCTTCTTGGAAAGAACTTCTTTCAAGTTGGTTGATCCATCAGCAGATGTGGAGAGTTGGCTGGTTTGACAAACTGGAGCAACTCCCTATAAAAATCAAATTTGTTATCTCTGGAATTCCTCCTTTTTTTCCATTTCATCTCATGACAATTATCATCCAAAGAACACTCAAAATTGCTATCTTTTTAATGTGTTTGAAACAACAAACGTGGTCTTTGTTGTAGCATACATGGCATCTTTGCCCAACGGACCCTCCATGTAATGATCCCCCCTCCCCAAAATATTGAAATGTCATGATCCCCCCTCAATTTTTTCGTCAAAAATTTGAAAAAATAAATGGTGAAAAAAAATGAAAAAAATCAAAGAGAGAGAGGGGAGTTTCATTTTTGACATATTTTTCAGGTTTGATAATTTGGAAACTAGTTCTTTAGGAATATCGGATGTAGAGAAAGGGCGAAGAATTCGACGGATATCATTCATTGGCTAATTATTCTTATTTCTCATTTTATTTCTAAAATTCTCAATTATATTTTTCCATATCCTTCTAAAATAAAAAATGAGTTTATTGTAGTAAGTTCCTTTCAGAAATCTTCATGCAATGATCATGCTCAACCCTTCTGAACAATTCCATATAAATTATAGACAATGCGTTATTTATTTGATAATCAAATTGAAACTCAAAAATATTGAATTAGAAAACAAAAGAAAAAAGTGGATTCCACCGAGGATTCGATCCAAAAACCGTCTGATTATTACGCGCGATCTCTACCGACTTGACCACGAGGCTACTTTTTTCACATGCTTATTTTTAAGTGATAAAAAAGGGATAGAAGGGGAGAGAAAATGAAAAAGAGAAGGAGAAGAGGAAAAAAATCATGAAATTTTTGAAAAATTTCCATTTTTTATCGAATTTCGCCGATTTTGTTATATGTTTCGACTGTATAAGTAACTTAAGGATGGTAGAAAGGAATGTCTGTCGAAATTATCTTAAAAGAAGGTTTATTTCTTGAGATATGATCCCCCCCAAAATCGAAGCCGTTTCGCTATGCCATTTTGGGGGATCATATCTCAAGAAATAAGCCATCTTTTGAGATAATTTTAACAGACATTCGCTTTCTACCATCCTTAAGTTACTTATACAGTCGGAACATATAACAAAATCGGCGAAATTCGATAAAAAATGGTAATTTTTCAAAAATTTCATGATTTTTTCCCGCTTCTCCTTCTCTTTTTCATTTTATCTCCCCCTTCTATCCCTTTTTTATCACTTAAAAATAAGCGTGTGAAAAAAGTAGCCTCGTGGTCAAGTCGGTAGAGATCGCGCGTAATAATCAGACGGTTTTTGGATCGAATCCTCGGTGGAATCCACTTTTTTCTTTTGTTTTCTAATTCAATATTTTTGAGTTTCAATTTGATTATCAAATAAATAACGCATTGTCTATAATTTATATGGAATTGTTCAGAAGGGTTGAGCATGATAATTGCATGAAGATTTCTGAAAGGAACTTACTACAATAAACTCATTTTTTATTTTAGAAGGATATAGAAAAATAAAATTGAGAATTTTAGAAATAAAATAAGAATAATTAGCCAATGAATGATATCCGTCGAATTCTTCGCCCTTTCTCTACATCCGATATTCCTAAAGAACTAGTTTCCAAATTATCAAACCTGAAAAAATATGTCAAAAATGACCACATGCAAAAACCGAATTTTTTTCTAGCGTACCGATTTCACTTTGAAAAAAATTTAGATTTTTTGTATGTAATGTCATGATCCCCCCTCGAAAATTTTTTCCAAATGTCATGATCTCCCCCTCACAATTTTGAGAGCAGTGCCATGTATGTGTTGTAGTCTTGAAACAACGTCAGTGGAAATTGAAAGAAAGGAAAGTGTGCCTGCTGATAATGAAATATCAAGAGCAAGAAAGAGGGAACCGTTGTAAACAAAAATGCGAGTTGCATGATGAGCAAAAAACCAACTGACACAACAACTATATCAGCACAGATGTTTTTTTTTTCTGTGTTCGAAATAGAGGAAGGTGATTTTCAGAAACTTGTTCTTTGCATTTATTTTCCTAATGAGAATTAAGCTTGAAAAACTGTATAATTTAAATTTCATAGATAAAGAAATTTGTTACCCAGAAACTGGTTCTGAAATTGTGAAAAATAGTAGAAACTCAGGAGTTTTTAAAAACTACTCTTTGAAAAATTGGGTTTCGTAAATTTATAAGGTTTTTTTTATAAAGTTGTGCTATGCTGAAAACTCCCCCTTTTCAAAAAATACAGTAACTTTTTCATTGAAGTCTCTGAATTTTAACATTCTTGAGATCTCAGAGTTCGAACTCATAAATTCTGAACTTTCCAGTAAACTCCACCAACCTTTGAAACAAGACGACGAAGAACTTGAGCTGAAAGCGACATTTTCTGTTGACCGGAAATTCGGAAATAAGCAAATCCGACTCAACTACCTGAAAAAATGACACGATTAACTACATCCACGTCATAGTTCACGCGTCGAAAATAAAAAGATAACAACAAAAATAAATAAAACAATTAATGAGTAGAAAAAACAGAGTGAGAAAAAAGTTACAAATCGGTGGTGGCAACAAAAATGGAGAGAGAGTAAAAAAAGAGACGGGCGGCGCACACACCGCTCTTTCCACTCTTTTTCTCTTCCCACAAATATACACAACGAAGAGAGACAACACATAGAAAATATGAAAGGACATACGGGCGGGCAAGGGTTTTTTCTTCTTCATACATATTCACAAATGGAATGTAGGCTACTTATTTGGTTTTTGATTCAGAAAAGAAAAAAGAAGAAGCGTTTATAACTTGAAGCTTTATTAAACAAAAATTTGAGTATAATGAGATCTTCAGCTTCTTATTAAAAACAAATAAGTTTTGAGATGAGTTGAGCAAATAGGCCAAGAAAAGTTTTAAAACTAAAGATCAGAGTGATGTTTGAATCAATTTTTTTAATTTTTATCCGAACACCTACAGATATTTTTCTAGACATCACATCAAAAATCACCACGAGGCAAACATTAAACCAAGTGATATATATTTGTGTAAAAAAACCTGGAAGAATGATGCTTTTCCATGGACAGGAATTATATTCTTTTTGAAATTTTTACTCCGAACTTTGGGGTCTTATCAAAATGAACGGCGGCGAAACACATCTACCACGTTTTAATCAATCATATCTTTTCTTTATTGCGACAATGCGAAAATCTATGTATTGTTCATGGGAGACAAAGTCCACGTGATCCGAATAGTTCGGGTTATTTAAAAATAGATAGAGGAAGTTAAATATTTGATTATTTCTGAAATGAAAAAAACTTCAAAACGATTTGTTATATTTAAAATTTTTACTATTCATGGAAAATTCTGAAATTCAGTTGTAAAATGTCTAATGAAAAAAACTATGAAAATCCTTCACATAACTCAGAATTTTCGAAAAATAAAAATAAAATAAAGAAACCCATTTGATAAAATCTAGCAAAAAAGTGCTACGATCTCAACAAACACTTTTCTTTATATACAAATAGGCCACGAGACTGCAAAAGATGCAAAGAACGATCAGTTCGATAGGAAAAATGGAATTGACATGAAAAAAGATGAACTTTCTTTGAGCTTTAGATATTTTGAACCGGAAAATAACCGGAATAATATGAAACATTGAAAAAATACACAAAATATATGTTAAACATGCAAGATCATTTATTTACACAAAAAAAACTTACCTGTAAGTAATTTATTGGTTAGATGGAAATTTGTGGGAGAAAAATAATATATTGTTCAAAACTCATAAGTGTTGAAATAAATCAACGCAGATTGGCACGCATTTTGCTGGGCATCTCTTTCGGTTCTACCATCGCCGCAGAATACACGAGGTCCGGCGTCCATTTTTTGTTTTCTTTCTTTTTCCTTTTGAGCAGCAGCTTTTGCAATTTCTTCAGTGTTTGTATGTTCTGCCTGCAATCAAAACCTATGTTTACAACACTGGATTTTTTAAACATACACCAATTTCTAATTCATCTTCATCTGAATGGATTATTGGAGTCGCAGAAATTACAACCAAGGCTTGCTTGTTACCTAAAGAAGTAAAACCTGTGAACTGATTATCTCGAACCTTGGATTACTTACCAATTGTGCTGAAGGATTGGCATTTGTATTCCATTGAATAATCGGAAAATCGTTTGGTATCTGATAACAATGTTCTCAATGCATTTTCAGCATCTTTTTCTTTCAGACATATCTCATTAATTTGTCTGAGATGTTCCGCTTCTTCCGATTTATGCCAATCTTGTTCATTTTCATCTCCTTCAAAAACATCTTGATCCAATAATTCAGCACCTTTTTCCAAAATATCATACATCAAATACGCGGCGATTTTCTTGGCTGTTTTTTTCGTTGAAGAGATTCCTCTTGTTGTGTGATTCGCAATTATGCACAAGAAAATAAATTTTCGATTTGTTGGCTCGCCATCTTCTGTACATTCATATGTCGGTGCCTCATATCTGAGTTTGTGCAAAAGTTCTTGTAATTTGCCGACCCAATCAATGTTTGTATCAGGCAATTTATCAGAAGTCGGGAATGAATCATCCGTGGCTGGTTTCTTCACTGGAGTAAGTGGAGATTCTCCAAGTTTTCTAGCTTCTTCAATTTTCTCTAATTGATCACTATAATAGATTTTTGATAGATTCTTTTTTAATTTTTTCATTAAACTCACATAGAATTATGAGCATCGGGCGCACTTAATCCCGGAACAAGAAACTCTTTATATAGGCCTTTGTCTACAATTTTTCGTAAAAAATCGACCGCCGCTTTCTGTTTCGCGATTCTCTTGTTGATATTTCGACCAACACCTCTTGTACCTCGTAACTGACAAGTCATTTCGAATTCCGTACCCTAAAAAATACAATTTAAAATAATCCGAAGGAAAACATGAAACCTACATATTGTTGCATTAACCAATCAACTTTTTCTTGATAAGCAGCTGTGGATCCCTCTTCAAGAATCTGAAGAGGCGTTTTGCTCAAAAATGCACCCAAATCTATACGACTTTTTTCTGGAACCGATTCGACAACAATTGGTTTTCCATAGTTTGGCTCAGTCTTTCGAAGTTCGTCAAGCGGAGTGAAGAAATCCTCAAACTTTGACATCTGGAAAGGCAAAACATAATTAGGGGGCTTGAGAAAAACTATGAGAGAAATTTTTAAATAAAAAATCCGAGAAATGAAACCCTGAGGTTCTAAATAGTAAATAGACATGAAATTTCTGAATTAAAAAAGTGTAATCAGCGTGAAGTGAGAAAGTCAGTTCGTTGTCATTTCTATAAATAGTATTCTGGTACTTTTGCCAGCCTAAGGATCGATCAAAACGAAATAAAATGATGATTGCAATTGATCGAACAAGTTGTAATCCATTTTCCCCATTGAAAAAACGAAATGAAAACATGAAGGTATGTCACATTTTTCAAAAATATTTAACAAGTATTTTGAGTAAAATATATGAGAATCCTGAAACTTCTGAAAATGAAGAAGAGCGCGGAAATTGAAGGGAACACACAGACTAATTCTACGGCTATGGAAAGAAACAATCAGGGCCTAATCGACCAACTTTCTACTTTCACGGAAGAGCATGACAAAGGACTTCAACCCTGGAAACTCAAACAAATGATAAACTAATCAGTAAAGCTGGGTAAGCACAAAAACTACGAAAATTTGAAAACCCTTTTTTGAATAAATGAAAAGAAGAAAAGTCGCCACGAAATATCCAAAAACTACGGTCACACACATTTGAGCTGTGTCGCTCATTTTGTGTAGTTCTCTCGAACGAAATTTCATTTTATTTTCATTTTTTCCCGTTCTTGACTTGAATATCGTTTATTTCTTCGTTGCAGTTGATGTTTTGGTCGCCAGTAAATCTAGCGACCAGGAAACGTGAAGACCGAAGGCCGCTTTATCGACGAATCTTCACCAATCGACGTCTGGACATCGCTCACAAAAGTAAGACTTTTCGTTGAGAATTTTGCCAATGCTTTTTATTACAGCTGTGGTTAGATCTATTCTTGGTTTCCTAGTGTTCAGTACATCTTATTGTCTGGTAAACGCCGGGATTTACTACAAGTAAGTTTTAAAAAATATTAATTTTTGGGTAGAAAACAAGTTTTGAAACCTTTTGTAAATTTCTTTTCAAAAAGTTTGAATAATATATGAAGCCATGACAAATTGTGTTATCAAAAAACATTTAAACTATTACATATATTTTTCAGATACGTTAGACCGATTCGTCAAGAAGAACGAGAAATATTAGAACGTGAATTGATTGAAGCCGACAAAGCCGGATTTATTCTCAGAAAGTGAGTAACTATATTTTTACTAGAAATCAAATCAATAAAAAAATTCAGATGATTCGCCCATTTTCACGACTTCTTGTTCAATTATCTTCCAAATGGGAAGGGTTGTTTTTGATCGGCAGTGCTGCTGGTGCCGGGTTCGAATTGTTTAAAATTTATTTCTCATTTAACGGTTAGTTGCTTTATCTTAAAATCAAAAATTCTATCAAAAAGTTCGACATTTTGTAGGCGTGAATTACTACAGTGTCTTGAAAAAGCGTCAACTTCAAAAAGAACTTGACGCTTTTGAAAAACAACTCAAAGATCTAGACGATATTATTTCAACCGGTCGACCGCAGACATTTTAGTTAAGTTTATACCATGTTTTTTTCGTTTTTGTTATTTTTGCGTTTTTCTTTAGGGTAGTTAGATTTTTTCTCAATTATTTATTTTTTGAATCAACATAAAACGATTATTTTAAAATTAATAATAGAAATAATGATAAATATTAAATATAAATAATCAACGAAAAAGAAAATATTTATAAAAATTGAAACTATTGGGGTGCAAGTTGTTGAAGTTGCTGAAATTGCGAACGAAGTTGTCTTTGTTTTTCAGCCAAACGCTCTTGACGCTCTTCCAAATCTTGTCTGAAAAATTGAGATGAATAGGATTAGATTGGGTAAAACTTATTTATACCGTTTAGTTTCTAAATTAGTATCTGGAGCAGGTGATGCTCTTCGAGCAACATCTTCAATCAAAGTTTTAATTTGATCTGGAAGTTCTGGTGGATGCGAAAACTTCTGACGAACATCTTGAACTGAATATCGACTTGGTGGACGTGGCGGTTGTTGTGATGAAACTTCTTCCAATATTCCATCCAACTCCAAAATCGGTGATTTAGGAGTTTGCACATTTGGCATATAAGCAGCCGCAATTTCCATTGGTGGAGGAGGAGGTGGAGGTGGAATATGTTGAACCATTGGTGGCGGCATTTGTATCGCTTGATTTGGTTTTGGTGGAAGACGTGGCGATTCGACGCTTGTCTTCTTTTTCGTTCGCTGAATTGTTGGATCTTGCACCATCGCTAATTTTTTCATAGTAACCATTATATTTGCCAACGCTTTGCATCGCCGAAGACTTTGATCTACGGCTGATGTTTGATCGCGAATAAATTTCTCCTCGCGAACAACTCGTTCCATATCTCGTTTGATTCGAGTTTCGATCGCTGATTGGATAGGTGGAAAATCTGTTTTGAGATTTGCAGCAAGTCTTCCGATATCAGTTAATTTTCCAGTAAGATCTTCGACTTCAGACATTCTCAATTTTTTCTGATTCGATAGAACACTTCCACGAACATTTTCCACATTCGTTTCGAAATTTCTGAAAATGAAGATTTTTTGCAGAATTTCTAGATTCCTTCAAGCTTAGGCTTGATAAATATCTTTTTATTCCAATGCTCCTTCTAACTTACGTTAAATCATTCAACAATTCCGCCAATCGACTCGCATGTTCATTTCTCTGCGTCTCTAATTGTCCTCCATCCTCTGAATTACTCTCAGCTTTCACTGGTGCCACATACATCACTTTCTGTCCACTTCGAACTCGATCTGTCACAATTTTCTCGATCTTCTCACCCGCCTCTCGAATCAACGTATTCGCCGTTTGCGCATTTACCTAAACGTAAAATTTGTATCTCGAGAACCTAAGTCACTCTAGCGAACCTGCGCCGCTTTTTTGATCTGTTTCAATTCATAATTAGTGGCTTGTAATTGGTTACGGAAATCAAGGAGACGGTGTGCAGTGTGTGCGGATAATGCGTCAGAATTGATAGATGATGAAGTGGGTTCTTCGGAAGAATCACGTGCAGATCGGGAAGAAGAATCAGGGTGCATGGATAGAATCTAGAGGAAGAAAATGAGTTGTTAGATTAGATGAGGTGACCGGAAAGAGACCGGAAGCCCGAAGGCCTTAGTGTTGAGATATATTCCTATCAAGCAATTGCTCCTACCTCTTTCCTTAGTTCAGCCATATCTCTTTGTGTACTTTGACTCATTCCTTTGCTAACCAATGCAGTATGCACAAGTGTGCTCAAACCCGCCAATTGTCTTTCCATTGTCTCCATACGAACTCTTGATTCTCGATCAATAATTGGTGTCGCTGATCCACTTCTTGTCACACTTCGACTATCATGACTAGAAGTGTCTGAATTATATGGATCACCATACGCATCTGTATACATTTGTGGTGGTGCCATCTTCTTGGGAAGTGTTCCAAAATCTAAATGATGAACTGGTGCAGCCATTGCTGAAGCTGGTCGAGCTAATGAAACGAATCGACGACCATCGTCTTGTTCAGTTTCGGAATGATAATCAGGTTCGCGGTCGTAGGGTTGGAAACCGATTGGCGACATGATTCGCGATTTTTCGCGCAATCGGAGAACTGATTTATTCTTGATGTCTCTGAAAAATGAAAATTGGTAAAAAAAAAGTGTGCTTTCTAGTTGTTGTCTTACCCTGGATCTTCTAACTCGTAGAATAGTGCACCTTTAGTCGGCTCCTGAATATAAATCTTGACATGCGGTTGTTCGACAAAAGATCGTGTCACATTCGGAAAAGTTCTCACAAACGCCATTTTAACTTGATGCATTGAATGAATAGCCGGCGGAAGAATAGTCCGTTTAACCTCATCATTTGCTTGAAGAAAAACAACATTCATATCATCTAAATGTCTTGTCGAATAAGTATCATCAGTTGTAAAAGAATCAGCTCGATCAAAACTTGTTGGCAGAGTTGATGCTTGTCTTCGTCGCTCGTCGTATTCAAGCGTCTCTTTTTGTTCGCGTAAACTTTGGAGGACTGAAGTTGCACGAGATGGTGGAGCTGCTACAAATCTTTGCGGTGGTCTCATGTCTGCGTCGATATCAGTGCTTGCCAAGGGAGCGATATTGATTCGAACATCTTCAGCATAGCCATGATGATTGTTGTTGATTTGAGGTGGTCGATGACTAGTGCCTAGAAATCGATAGTTTTTTTGACAAGCGGAGAAAATTCAATTTTTTCGATGTTCTATTTTTAGGATCCTTATCCGGAAAATTTCAAGTTAGTAAATAAGAAAATCAATTACTTGGCATAGTTCCAGCCGGTCTCATCACACCCAAAACTCTCGCTTCTCCACCATACGAATTCGAAAATTCGGGTGGCGATGGTTCTGTCGGATGTGTTTGATATGCTGTGGGCGAATCATCGAATCGAACTCGTGCTGATTTAGGTGGCGAAGGTTGACGTTCAGGTAGAATTGGGGGTTCCGGAGCGATTGTAATTTGTACGGCTTGCGTTGGTTCGGGCGTTTTACGGCCGCCGAGAAGAAGGCGAGGTCGCCAACTGAAAAGAGGCATGCGCTGGAAAAATTGGGAAGGTTAGGTTGTGTTGATTAGGGAGGAGAAGTTGGGTAGAGCCAGAGAATAGGGTGGAAATTCAGATTTTCAGAAAAGGGAAGAAAAATTTCCAAAAAAATATTGAAGAGCTCCGAATTATGTGAGTCGTAATTTTCTGAGATTTCATCAGATTTTTTGAATAGAAAATTTATGTTTTTCCCTAAAATCACATATAAACACTAAATTCTCACATCTGTCAACCAAAAAAATTGGACAATTTCCAAAAAAAAATATGCAAACATCTGTAATGTTTGCCAAAAAAAAATAGTTGTTGCGATGCGAAAAAAAATGATACAAAAAATTGCAACGAACTTTTTTTTTCGAGAATCTCGTAGATATTTATGTAGTGTAATTTTGAGGAGCAAGAAATTTAGAAGGACAAGATGAAGAAGCATAAGAAGAAGAAGCTGAAGTACACATTTATTACACTTTTTTGTGTGTCCGTTTGTTAGTTAGAAGAACACAGCAAAAAGAGATAATTGTTCTTTCTTGCTCGGGAGATTTTATTCTTATAATAATGCGGGAAAAAAGGGAAGAAGGAGGCAAAAAATAAATCATAATCGATAAAAAATGAATCATATTTCATATAGATATTTTCTGCTGTTTATCACTAGGATACACAGGGACAAAAATGAGAATTCAGGGTTCTGGAGAAGCGGGAAAACTTTCAAGGTTTCCATACGATAAATTTGAGAAATTCTTGACGCGTGGGGAATTGAGTGCCACGTGGCGGAATTTTCCAACAAAGCGATTTCTGTCTCTCACCTTCATTTAACAGATTTCCAATCCATTTGTCGAGTCGTTTCACTTTTGGACTTTTTGATTGTGGAGGAATTGGAGGTGTTGAGAAAATGAGATTTTCTGAAATTATACAAAATTTTAATGACTTTCCGAAGAAAAAATTGACTGTGATTACTGTAGATTTTGATGCCAGTTTCGGATAAATGTTTGGTACCTTAAAACTATCTAGAATTACTGTAGGTTTCGGCCCATAATTAAAATAAAATTTCGCACTGAAAATAAACCATTTTTTTGTATATTTGGTGCAAAATTTAGATCAGTTTTTAGTGGCAAATTTTTTTTATTATTCAAGATTTCTAGAAGTTTCTTCAGATTTGTCAAAGATTTTTTTTTTGGAAAATAGTATGATTCCAGGTATTCAAATTAAAAAATCTCAATTACTTCAAAATTTATTATCTCAAAAAAATCATTAACCAATATAAACACATGTGCCCTTAAGACATTGTCCGCGTGCACAATCAGCAGTGGTAGTGCATCGTCCAAAAACAGAAGAGATTGACAAAATTAGGAAAATGATAGAAATGTTCATTTTCTTTTCTGTGGAATTGTAATTTGGTTGAACTTTTTGGTTTTTATTTGAATAAATAATTCAATGAATGATTTGATTACAGCACAAATAGGAATGTGATTTTAAACTTCCAAAAATTGAGAAACTGGTTTTTTCACAAAAATCAGTTTGCACCAAAAAAAATGATCAAAAAGTGGCACCAAAAACTACCAATAATTTTCAAAAAAGTTTTTGGTGAGTTTGGTTAAAAAATCACATTTCATTTTGTGTTGTAATCGAATCAGTTATCAAACTGAAAAATGATATATAAATAAATTGTGATCAAATTCCAACAACAAAAAGAAGGACATGAATATTTCTATAATATTGCTGATTTTGTCAATTTCTATGGTTTTTGGGTGTTATTCCAATGCTCAATGTCCACGAGGAGAATGTGATATTGAAACTGGTAGATGTGTTTACATTGGATCATATTTTTGAATTTATCTTGTGAAATAATAAATTCTAAAGGTTCAACCCGTCGTTCCCAAAAAAAAACTAACCATTTCTTGGTTTCGAAAGAACAGAAGATGGTCGCTGAAAAAGTCGATCAAAACGTGGATCTCCATGAAAATCGCGCGAATCCTGCGAACTACTTCGCATCAAATTTCGATTTTGTTTCGGCGGCGCAATACATCCGAACATTTTTAGAGAACTTTTTTCGCTGAAAAAATCCCGGAATTTCTCACACTTTTGTGAGTCAAGAAACAAAAAAGAAACACACAAAAATTTTGTCAGAAAAAAAGCGCGCACTAATAATCTGGCGCGCGAGCTCCCTCTTCAGAAAAAGTGCACAAAAGTTTACGGAGACGCAGACAAGCTGGAGGGGACTGGACGGACGGACGGAAAGAAAGACGAAGAGCGGTGAATCCGAAAATAAACAATGAATTATTATTATTGCTGTTATGATTTAATTTTTCTTTTTAAATTTTGTAAAAATTTGGGGAAATTTGATTTTTTCTCAAAATGAAAAATATGGAATAAAAAAGGAGAACTGGTTTTTATGCAAATATTTAAAATGGTCAGTGGTGGGTATCATTAAAATGTCAAATAAATCGGGTATTTTCTGGATTTTTTGGAACATGGAAATATTGAATTTTTTGGAAATATATGATTGGATTTCAGGAAAGAAGATTGAAATTGAAAAATTTAGCTGAAAGATTTTTAGAAGGCTTTAAAGTTTAAAAAATTTTTTTTCAAGTTTTCTGTATCCAAATATTTTCAGAATCAGATCAAATTGAAATTGTTGAAATTGGAAAAATTTCGAAACGTTGTACATTTTGCAATATTTCGCTGTCTTTCCTTTTTACAGTAAACTTCAGACTTTCCACTCATCTTTAAATTTCAAAAATCTTCATACTCAACTTTTCAAATCTCCTCTTCAAGTACATATCAACTTCCCTTTACTTCTATCGAAATCCCGTGTTGGTGTCAATTTCACCTTCTCCTCATTCCACCACTACAATAATAAATATCCCCCAATACAAATACCGTAGGATTGGTGTGATGATGGTGGCAAAAACAAGATCAAATTTCAAGTCTCGGCATTGTTTTGTGTTTTATTTTGTACCTGACACACACGCAAAAGTAATTTATTTGGATATCTAATTATAACAAAAAAATTAGATTAAGATATATATCCACGTATGTGTTTGTATAAAGATCATGAATATTCAAAGATGTTTTATGGTGTCCTCAATTTTTCTCGAGAAATACACAAAAAACCAACAAGAATAAGAATTAATTTATGCATCCCTATTAAGAAAACACTGCCAGTCAGCCAGCAATAAAATAAGTTATAAATAAATCAAAGTTCTACAGTATTCCTCCTAAACTAACCATTTAATCCAATAAGTATAACTTTAGTTTCTACTTCTTTTTTTCTGAGTTGGCCTTGACGGCTGGCGGGAACGGAAAGATAGAAAAGTAATATTATTATTATTATTATGAGTATGAGTATGAAAAAACATGAAGAATGTAGGGTAATTGATTGGAGATTTATCACAGAGATTACATTTTGAATTTGGAAAGAGATTGCGAAATTAACATGGAATCGAAGATTTTTATGGCTGGAAAAATTAGAGTTTCAAATGGAGAAGCTGGAAAATGTTGAGATAAGAAAATAGAGACAGATCTAGAATTTTTGGAAGACAAAAAAATTCTTCCAATGTTCAAATTTTTTCAGATATCTTGAAAAATTTTGCTGGACTAGTCCCCAAATGAAACAGTTTTGGTGGCCTAGAAACCCAAGCCTTTTCTCCAAATCTGTAAATATTCCATCACCGAAACTCAAAAAAAATCCTGAAAACCCGTGGCCTAGAAACCCAAATACAGTATCTTCCAGATCCCTCTTACACTTCTCCAAATCTCGATTTTTCCAGATACCGCAATTTTGTTTTGACCATTGGCATACCGGGTAATTTACTCATCACATCACTTTTTTCTTTCTTCCCCTCCCCCTTCCTCCCTTTTTTCTTCCTTTTTTTCCCACCCATATTTCGCCCATCGTCTAGTTGTGTTGTGTTATACAATAATATAAGCCCCGCCCACATATTTTCGATTTTCCCTTATTCCCACAACCCAAACCCGACTAGTTTTATTTTAGTTTGTATTGTTATATTATACTAACTTTTCACTGGACTGTGATTGTTTTTCAAAATATGCGGCTATGAATATTTTGATTTCTATAATCTATCTATTGTTATTTTTTGAACCTCCGCCAGTTTTTGGTGGCGGAGAAGAAACGGGATTGGTGAAAAGGTGCCGCGAGAAAGAGGAATTTCAATGTTTGGTGGATGGAGAATGTATTTCAATGAAAAAATGGCAGGATGGAATTGATGATTGTTTTGATGGAAGTGATGAAGGTGGGGCAAGGGAAGGGTTGTGATTGAGCTGTAATCTGAATTTGAATTTATCAATTTTGGGGTTCCAAAAATTGTTACTCCTAATGTTAAGAAAATTGAAAACGCTATACGTTTCAAAAAAATTAGATAACATTTTGAAAGCCAAAACTTTACGTGGCACCTTTACTCATTTTCACTAATTATTTTCCGGACTTTCCATCTTCGAAAAACGAAATTCCCGTGTTCGAAAAAAATTTGGGTCATATTTTTGGTTTCTGATAAAAACATGCCACGTTGATTTTAGGAACTAAATGTTAAATTTTCCCATCTCCAAAAATAATTTAAAATAAATTTCCAAGTTCAAATCGATCAGAAAACTCATTCATTTTCATAATAAAAATATCGAAACAGTAATTTTTAAAGCAAACAAAAAAAAATAGAAAATCTCTTGACCTTTTCCCATATTTTTTCTCAGTTCAGACCGGATTTCGTTGCTTTTTAGGTTTCAAGTTAATTGTGTCTTGGATTATGATGATGAATTATAATTAGTACACTTGAAATAAAAAACCACTGACGAGAAGTCTAAAAGTGCAGCCGAAAATTGTGAAAAAAAGTTATTTATGAATTTTTGAATTTTGAAAAAAAAATGTTTGAGGAGTTTATAATTTTAAACTATATGAAGTCTTTAGATGTTAATTTTAAATCTGATTTTCTTTGATTTTTGGTAGTTCATTAGAGCGCATATGCCTTTCCCTAATTTTTCGAAAAATCAAATATTTTTCTTCAGGTTTCAATTTTAAAATTACTCCCTAATTACTCCTATTCACTTAATAAACAACTCTTCAAGAAAATTTGCCAACTCCGAAAAAAGAAACCTTGAAACCCAAAAATTCTGTATTTAACACAATAATTGGTTTTGTTCGGTTCAAAAATAGGTTCACAATTAATTTTCCATCTCATCTCATCTCATTTCTTTTTCTCATCGCAGATGTCTCATTTCACGGAATTTCCTTTTCCGTTTCTGTCCGAATTTGGATAGGGTAATTAAGTTATGGAGTAAAAAATAGTACGATGTTTTATGTATGACCTTTTGAAGAAAAATGAAGGACAAATCTAGAAACAGAATAGAAAAAAGGTTCAGCAACTTTTTGTTAGTTCCAGAAGACCTCACTTTCTCGAAGCAAATCGAGAAAACCTTCAAAATCAAATGACGCGCGCAAGCATTTTGTAAGCAGCATGCGAAATAAAAAAGTTGGAATTATATATTATTCAAATAAAAATGACGAGCGTTTTGTATATGTTTTCACAAATAATTGGGGGATTTGAATGGCAAAGCCAACAATAACTGTTCGAATGTTTTCACAGAAACAATATATACATTTTTTCGACAGTCTTTTTGACATTTAATCATATGTTTCGAAAGCAAAACAGGCGAAACAGATGTTTGAAATTGAAATTGGGAGGAAACGGGAAGTTTTTGTACAGGAAAGGAAAACATTTTGAAGAAAATACTGCTTCCATATTTGAGTTTTTTGGACCTGAAACTATTTGTAAAACATTTTGATGAAGTTGGGAATTCTGTGCTGAAATTATCACAATCAGTTTTTAGCTTGTTTTTAATCGCAGAATGTTTTATTTTTAGAAAAAAAAATGAAATATAGGGGAACTTCAAACTTTTTCCAAAAAGTAAAAGTCACTCAGAAACTTCCGTTAATTAATTACATACCCACCCCACCCAAACTGTGTCATTTTCTTTTTATTCACCAATTTTCTCACCAGCCGAGAAAACTTCAATCATTTTCAATTCAACTCTTTTATTCTCACCTATTCATATTCAAAAATTGCGCAATCGCAGCATGACTCCTTCTTTTTCTATCTATATTTGTATTTAATTACATTATTATTAAATAAGTATACAAAATAGAATAGGAAGAAGGTATAATATACCTCTACCTACCTTCTTCTTACACAAGGGCGGCCCACTTCAGAAGGTTTTCTTTTTTTATTTTTACTATAATAATAAGAATAATACAAATAATAAGTATAAGTAACACAAAAAATACAAAAATATCATATGATGAAAGGGGTGAGAGAATTATAAATACTTATGCTAAATTGAAAATTGTATAAAAATACAAATCGATTATTTTTAATTTGGTACCAAAAGCTTGATCTACAGTAACCCTGACGATTTTTTTCGGATTCAACAAAATTGAGCTTGGTAAAATTCAAAACCTACAGCACCTTAAAACGTCGATTTTTTCAAATTTTTCCGATTCAAATTAAAAAAAAACAGAAATAAAATCTTGTTCCCAAAAAAGGAACCTTGAATTATACTTCACTTATTTCAACTTTTTTTAATTCAGCCTGTATGCCGTGGCAATTTGACTGTCAATTTGGATCACCTCGTTGCGTTTCAAGAAAACAATTGAATGATGGGAAAATTGATTGCTATTCGGGTTTTGATGAAGGATGTCCAGCACATTTTTTTGTTTGTAAAGATCGAAGTGGATGTATTGAACCGGCTAAATATCTGGATGGAATTGCTGATTGCAAAGATCGATCTGATGAACGTATGTGGACAAATTAATAGGAATTTTCAGGAAGATCTCTAGGACAAAATGAAGCATTTTTCTCAAAAAAGTTAGATCTATAATCATCAAATTTTTTAAAGAATTTGAGTGAAATTATAAATTTTAGAAAACCTCTTCGATTTATGTACAAAGTTTGTGTATTTTTTTAATCAAAATTTACCAGATTCCTTTAAAAATTCGGAATGTCTCCAATTTCATTATTTTTTCAGCGTGCGCTCAAACTCAATTTCAATGTGCCGATGGATCGAAGTGCATTTCGAAAAAACTGTTTCAAGATGGAAACGATGATTGTGTTGATGGATCTGATGAAGGTTAAATTTTTGGGGACTTCAAAACTTTACGATAAATATGTATTTCAAAATAAATAAAAAAATTTCAAAATTCCTAAAAATATTTCAAAATAAAAGCACGTGACGTGATCTAAAAACCTCTGTTTTTCCAAAAAATGTTTTAATTCAAAAATCGATTGTTCTAGAATGCACCGCTTCTCAATTTTCATGTCAATGCGGAGCTGTTCGATGTGTTGGCCGAAATGCAATCTCAGATGGAAGTTGGGATTGTGAAGATGGAAGTGATGAACTTCATAATCAAACCGGTTCGTTTTTTGGATGATTCATTCATTTTTCATCAAATATTTACCAAGTCATGGTCAATAAATTTCAGATATTTGTGCTGATGGAAAACCAGCAAGAAATGGTGGAATCAATTCTTTATCAATTGGGACTATACAAATTTGCGCTGTTGAGAATCCGTGTAAACCAGAGCTCGGCCAGATTTGTATTGTAAGCAGATATACTTGGAGGGGTTCCTTGGGAAAAATTACAGTGGTCCCGAAAAAATCTTATTTTTCAGGTGATCGGTGGATCTTGGAGATGTGTTTGCAAACTTGGAACAGTTCGCCCAATCGGTTCTGTCAAATGTATTCCCGTCGAACTTCTCTCAAGATACCTTAAGAATCCAGTCAGTAATTGTACCGAGCTTGGAATGCAATTCGGATCGTTGCGAGAACTTCAACTTCTACGAATTCAGAAAAAATCAGATATCCGTCGAGCTCCTCAAAAATTCGAAATATCTCGAACAACTCCGGATGGATTTTTGATTGGCGAACAATCGGAAAAAGTTCCATTTATGTTTCAAATTGATTCGGAGGAACATGGTATTTCTGATGAGACAATTGATACATATGGAACTGGTTTGCCACCTGAAACAATCAAATTTCAACGAGACGAACATCAGTGTGATCCAACATCGAATCAAAGTTGTCATGGACAATTACAAGAATGTCAATTGCAAGCTGATTCGAAATTTCGATGTTCTTGTCAAATTGGAACTGTTTTTATGGATGGAGAATGTCGAGGTTTGATTTTATTTTGAATAGAAATGAAACGAATTATCCTCAATCAATTCTAGAAACATTCCAAATTTTTCAGAACTTCGAAACGAATGTTTGGAAGGTTCCCATAATTGCGCAAAAGAGGCAATGTGCGTCGATGCAGTCATTGGATACGAATGTCTTTGTCGTGAAGGATATCTCGACACTTCGCTCGAACCTCGCACAAAACCAGGGAGAAGTTGTCTTAAGTGTAAGTTTCTCAATTTTTCAACTGGAATTTGTTGTATTTTCTAGTAATCAATGAATGTTCAATTGGCGGTAAAAACAATTGTTCACCAAATGCAAAATGTTTCGATAAACCTATTGGATATTCATGTAGATGTCAACAAGGATTTGTTGATGTTTCAGAAGAAGCGAGAAAACCTGGTAGGAAATGTGTGAAAGGTAACTAACTTAGAAGATCTAAAATTTGCCCATATTCAAAAAAATGTTTCTAGCCATCAATGAATGCGCCACAAATGAACATAACTGTGATAAGAATGCGGTTTGCATAGATCTTCCGATTGGGTTTTCATGTAGATGTCCTTTCGGTTTCACAGATGTCGGCCTGGATTCGAATTTTCCGGGGAGAAAGTGTGTTGATGGTGAGAACGTTTTTCGGGTTAAGAAAACTTGGGATTTGAAAAAAATCTAGCCTTTTCTGAGAATTGTTTTCAAAATCTTACCGATTTAGAAAAAAATATTCAAACATCTAGAATTATTCCAGTTTCCCAAATGTTTTCAAAGTTTCAAAAGATTGATTTTTCATTTTCCCAAAGTTGTTTTCTTGAACTTCTCAAAAAGCACTTTACTTTTTTTTTCCAAAAATATTTACATCTGATCTCAGAAAAAAAAAAACAAAATATTTGGTATTTATTGTCGCAACTACCAAAAAACCAGTTCCTTCTTTTTCTACTCAAACACAAAAAAAAAATAATACTGTACTTTTTGCCGTCTTGCACCATCGCCAAGATAATCCTAATCCCTGAATTCTTCTATGTTCTTTATATTTTATATTCAGCTAGAAAAGACTTTCGTTTTTATTTTTTTCGAAATCGAATCGATGAGTATCTTTTTTTGCTTGCTTGCTTGGTTCTTCCTTTCATTATTCACCGGATCCGAAAACCGATTATTATCTCGAGAAAAAAGAGAATAAAGAATAAGAAGAAGAAGACAAGAAAAAATAAAAATGATATTATATGTATTTTCCGGTGGAAATTAAATGAGATTTAAACGAAGAAATTTGACATAAGAGTTGAAGAGGAGAAAAAGAGAGAAACAGTATTTCAGTCGGAAATTGAGCAGAAAATTTTATATTCTTAAAATTGTTAGGAAAAGTTCAAGGTCCTTGAGAAAGTTAGTAAAGACTTCAAAAAGGATTTTTTCTTTAAGCTGTTAGGAATAATATTGAGGTCTTGTTCAAATTTGCCCAAATGTCACACTTTACCAAATGTGTTTTCAGCGACACTCGAATGCGTTGGCTGTAATTCAACTTTTGCGCAATGTGTCGAAACGAAGACCAAAAATCGAGTTTGTACTTGTTTGCCGGGATATTTGGATATGTCACCAATTACACCTGGGCTGAATTGTCAGCGATTGCAAAAAAGTGAGTCAGGATTTGAGAGCGGAAGATTTTACGGAAAAGGGAACCTGGGATTACTGTATATTTTTGTGCCGAAAATGTGGAATTTTCAGATTAAAAATGGGGACTGAAATTTCCTTCTCTTCAAAACCTTAGTAACGTTCTGATTTCCCATCCCAAAATTTCTCTTGATTTTCCGATCTTCCATGTTTTTCTGAAATTCTAGTTCCTCATCCCCCAAAAAACTTGATCTACAGTATCATTATTATTCTGCAATAAAAAAGCGTCTTCTTAAAATCCCGCAAATTTCCATCCCAAAAAATGATTAGAAATGATGTTTGATTGGCTTGTTCGAACTAGATTAGCCAGTTAACTGTTCCGAACACAAAAAAAAGATGGGCTACCATGAATAGAATCTCAAGAGAAGCAAGCCACCGCCCAATTCTTTTCAACTTTTCATCTTCTTCTTCTTTTTCTTCTTCTTCTTCTTCGCGCATCCACTTGACTCCGCCCATTTTTTGAAGAAAAGAAATACAAGAACACACTAATTCGCCGCTTCTGTTTGAATTGAAATTTAAAAAAAAAAAGATAAATTCCAAACTATTTTTTTATTTGATACATATTATATTTCTGCAAAATTAATTAATTAATTCGCTAATTTTGAAATTTCAATTTTGTAATGCGCCATTTGATTGGCGTCGTTTTTCACCTCGTTTTGGGATGGAATTTGGCATATGGTAAGGATCATATTATTTAAAACTAGTTAATTAACTGATTAATTAATTTTTCTAATTATTTTTTATCAGATTTGAGTTGTTATAACTATGGTGGTGGAAGAATTTTGATCGGTGAGAGTTAGTGTTTTTTTGAGTTTCTAGTTTATGGGCTCTGTAAGGATAGTGGGTCCCGAAGAAGATTCTGAGGCTCACTTGGAAAAAATAACTTTGTAGTATGATCAACGCAAAACTTTTTAGTAAAACAGTACTGTAATTTTTAACCTCAAATAGAATTTACTTATTAATAATTTATTAAAACTCCGAAATTCAGAAGTTGAGGCCTAACAATTTCAGTCATCTGATTATTATATTTTGAAGATTTACTCACACTATTTTCAGCGAAAGTTGAAAGATTACTGTAAGATTTTGCTTTATTTCTCAAAGTTCTTCTTCTCAGAATATTTTTGTGAAAGTTTGAAAACAAAAAAGTTACTGTAAAACGTCATAATTTCTTTTAGTTATAAAAAAATTTCGGTAGAAAATTGCAGAGGGCTCCTTAATTCCTTAAACTTCTAATGTTTCAAATCACACATTGAATTTTAATTTTTTTCAGGGTTTTATTTTTCATAGTTTTGTTTTGATTTTTGATGATCCTTTGAATTTTCTTCTCATTTTTTTACTCACACGAGACATTTGTTTTTTTTTAAGTAACTCAAATCTCCTTACAGAGCCCTCAACTAAACAATAATGTTTGTCCTGTCATTTGTCTAAATAACCAATATTTCATAAATTCGCTTAACCTGCCTACCTGTCTGCAATAAATAAATTCTGCTTCACTACATATGTACTACTTTTCCCCTATTTCTCATTTCACAATTCGAAAATTACCTTGCCTTGATACTTACATGAAATAATTGCACGCAGCAAAAAATTTCACTATTTAAATAATATAAATTCAATTAAAAAGTCAAACATCGTTAGAAATATTAGCCCCCAACCAGACCCCGTTTTTTTCGACTTTTTCATACAGAAAAAAAACAAAGTCAAGATGTTTTTATTACCATTCTCTCGGAAAACTAAGTAGTAGCAAAAAGTTTTTTGTATAGTCGGATGGGAAGAAGAAAAAACCAACATCGCCTTTTTTGACCTGATTTCTCTTGTGTTTGTTGGTTTACATATGAGACAAAAAATGTATTGTGGAGGGGGATTTTGAATTTTTATTTTTTTTTGCAAAACTAAAATGAAATTAGCATTTCTCGATGGCTAACAAATAGTAAACAAGTGAAAGTTAGAGTTGTTTTTGAGTAGGACGGATAATTAGGTGTTATTTTGTAATTGAGGTAGGTTCCTTGTTGGTTGACATGTTAGATGACCGATACAAACAAATTTGTGTTTTGTGAAATTGTGGAAAATATGAGAAAAAGGCTTATGATATGTTTCTTGTGTGTAAGAATAATTTGGGTTTGACTAACTTCGGGGGAGGTTAATAATGACCAGATTCAAAAAAAAGGTGGAAAAATCCGGGATAGAGAATCTGTAGGCGAGTTTTGTGACGAGCCATGTCCGGATAACAGGACCATTTTTGAGAATCTGAATCGGACCGCAGAAATTTCAGACTTTTGAATAAGAACTGATTTGCAAATGAATATATCAAAAAATTTGAATCATTTTGTCCCAAAGTTTTGTTTCAATTTCAAAATTTTGGAAACTACTGACAACAAAAATAACAACCCCGCCATCTACAAACTTTTTTGCAAAACCCTAATCATCTATTTTTGTAGGAGCGAATCCATGCCAAGACTATTCCCTTCACGATTGCGATCCATTAGCCGAATGTTTCAGCGAACAACCCGGCTATTTTCAATGCAAATGTCCTAATGGATTTAGCGACGTCTCACCGGATGCCAAACGATCTCCAGGCAGAAAATGTGTGAGAGGTAAATTGTACGCTGGCAAACAAAAACGATTCGGAAGCGAAAAAAAACCGATCTAGTTATCCTAACCCATCCATACATCCATAATTGTCACACCTCGGCCAAAATCGTGGTTTCCACAATAAAAAATTGTACGCTAACTTTTTACAGTACAAAAATTGTGAATTTTTCAGTTTTTGTCCTCTAAAAATTGTGATTTTTCAATTTTTGACCTCTAAAAACTGAAATTTCGATTTTTCAAAAAATTGTACTCTGGCCAGCCACGGATTGGCCGAGGTGTGATAATTGTACTAATCTCATCAATCTATCAGCTGCTGACTAATAGATCCGAGAAAAATCAAGTTTTTCTACCCACTCGTTCGCTCCAATTCTTTTTTTTTGCATTTTCTAGATTGATTAAGTCTCCACTTCCTAATCATTGAAAAAAAAACCAAAACATCATTAGGGCAAGCCATGTTTTTTGTCGGTCAAGGACATTTCGAATGATAAGCTAACTGAGATGTGAGAAGATGGAAAAGTGCACTCGCCAAAGAAACGGGTCAACTTTTACCCGTAAATTATGTAAATTTTGTGAGATGGTGGGTAATTCGTTTGATGGATGAATTTAATTCGAACAAGAAAAAGAAACCGATCGTCCAAGTAGGGGGTATTTAAAATTCATGCGCGACCTTCGACATATGTATTTGTATGTTCTGTTCGCCCGCGCAGGCGGCAGCAGCAAAACTTTCTTCGAGAAAAAAAACTAGCAGTAGGTTCCATGCCAATTCACCTTGAAATGCAATAATAATAATAATAACAATAATTTATAGTATTTTTTATTATTGTTGTTTGATGTGGGAAAAACTTGGCAAAGAGAAGGAAAAAAAAAACAAGAGAATTCTTTTCAGCTGTTGATGAATGTTCACTCGGTCGACACACTTGTGATCAACACGCTGATTGTCTCGACACTTCCGATGGTTATACTTGTAAATGTAGAAATGGTTGGAGAGATGTTTCAACAGATCCTCTCCGAAGCCCTGGAAGAACTTGTAAGAAAGCAGATATGTGCTCACATATTGATTGTGCTGTTGAAGCGGAATGTCGAGAGACACCAATCGGGCCAATGTGTCAATGTGTTAGTGGATATGTTGATGTTTCCCGCCAACACGGTAAACCATCTGGACGAGTTTGTCGAGCTGTTGTGAATGAATGCGCGGAAAGAAGGCATGATTGCTCACCGAATGCTAGTTGTATTGATACTGCTGATGGTTTTACTTGTCGATGTTTGGATGGATATCGAGATGATAGTCCGGATAGTTTCAAAAATCCCGGAAAAATTTGTGTCAAATGTGAGTTATATTGAGTCAGCTAGCCAGGGTGAAACTTCGAAATTAATAAAAGCTTTAGGATCTAGAACTTTTGAAGTTCAAGATCCTGGGATAGTTCATGGTTTTTCGAAACTCATGCTTACTTTTACAGCATTTGTTCCGGATCCACCAGAATGCGATGTAAGCGATCCAATGAGTTGTGATCAACGAAAACGAGAAGTTTGCCTTTTCGTGAGCAACACTTACAAATGTCGATGTGCTTCTGGATATTCTCGCCTTCCAGATGGACGTTGTGTTGTCATCAATGAATGTCAACATTCTCGTCTAAACACGTGTGGAAAAAATGCGGAATGTATTGATTTGGCCGAAGGTTATACTTGTCAATGTCGAAGTGGTTATGCAGATATTTCACCAACTGGACAGCCTGGAAGAATTTGTCGAGCAAGAATCAATGAATGTAGTAACAAGTGAGTTTTCTCAAAAATTTTTTGAAGAAGACTATTGAACATTATTTTTTTGCAGAGAAAAATACAAGGTTGACTGTTCAGAAGATGCAATTTGCGTCGACACCGACGATAGTTACACTTGCCAATGTCGTCCAGGATTCGCTGATGTTTCTGCTGCATTCAATCGACTTCCAGGTCGTCGTTGTATTGAAGCAGTTAATGAATGTTCAAGCCGAAATTTGAATGATTGTTCACAAAATGCGATTTGCGAAGATGCGAAAGAAGGATACATTTGTAGTTGTCGACCAGGATATGTTGATACATCATCCAATGCTACACATTATCCAGGAAGAATTTGCACAAAACCAGTCGAGAAGATCGTTAAAACTTCATCAAGTCAACATGAATCATCATTTTCGACCGATTCTTGTGATCCAAAACAAGCTCAATGCGGTTCGAATGAGATTTGCACCGATCGACTTGCTCGTGGGCATTACACTTGTGAATGTGCTGAGAACGCGTTCCGATTCACCGATGGAACCTGTCGACTTTATTCAGCTTGTTCGAAGAAAAACACATGTGATCGAAATGCAATTTGTTTGAACAGATTTGACGAATATACTTGTCAATGTAGACCAGGTTTTATCGATGTTTCAGATGATTTGAATCGACTTCCAGGAAGAAAATGTAAAGAATGTAAGTGAATTTGAAACCTTTTCGAATATAAAAGCACAAGAGTTTTTTTTTTAGTGATCAATGAATGTGCAACAGCTGATAATGAATGTTCTCCATTTGCCAGATGTATTGATGCAACTGATGGTTATGCTTGTCAATGTTTGGATGGTTATATTGATGTTTCAAGTCGACACGGCCAAAGACCTGGAAGAAAATGCACAAGTGCAGCCAACGAATGTTCGGATAAATCATTGAATACTTGTGATGAGAATTCTGATTGTATCGATACTCCAGATGGTTATACTTGTCAATGTTATGGCGGATTTATTGATGTTTCATCGAATGCAAACCTTCCACCAGGACGAGTTTGCACAGTTCAAACAACTTGTCCAAAACAAAAAACTGATTTGGTATTTTTGATTGATGGTTCAGGATCTATCGGATCTTATGTTTTCAAGAATGAGGTTCTGCGATTTGTCAGAGAATTTGTTGAACTTTTCGAAATTGGAAGAGATAAAACTAGAGTTGGTCTGATTCAATATTCTGATCAAATTCGTCATGAATTCGATTTGGATCAATATGGAGACAAACAATCGTTGCTTCGTGGAATTTCTGAAACTCAATATTTGACTGGTTTGACAAGAACTGGTGCTGCGATTCAACACATGGTTCAAGAAGGATTCAGTGAACGACGAGGTGCTCGACCAAGACAGAATGATATTGCAAGAGTTGCGATTATTTTGACTGATGGAAGATCACAAGATAATGTAACAGCTCCAGCAAGTGCTGCTAGAAAATTGTCAATCAATACATTTGCAATTGGTGTCACTGATCATGTTTTGGCTAGCGAACTCGAATCAATTGCTGGATCACCGAGTAGATGGTTCTATGTTGATAAATTCAAGGATTTAGATACGAGATTGAGATCGATGATTCAAAAAGCAGCTTGTCCTTCTCCAACAAGACAAGAAACATCGCCAGAAGGAGAATGTAATCCAAGAACTCAAACTGGATGTGATCGAACACTCAATGAACGATGTATTTCAGAAAATGGACGGTAAGCAGATTGAGAGAATTGGCAAAAGATAATAAATTATTTTAGGCCTCGTTGTTCTTGCCCTTCTGGATTCAGTCGCCACCCATTGACTCGAGTTTGCGGTGGAGATTTGTGCAATCCTCAATTGATCACATCGTGTATTTTCCCAGAAGAATGTCAAATCACACCATATTCTAATTATCGATGTGCTTGTCCAGAAGGATACAATCGCGATTACCGAAGTGGATTTTGCGGTGAGGTCAACAAATTAGTTTTGAATGAAAATTTAATATTTCAGTTTCTGTCAAAGAAATCCGAATTGAGCCACAACACGATGGTGATTGTCACAACGGAGGTGTTTCTTGTTCAACAAATGAACATTGTGTGAATGGTGGAGCTCATTGGTATTGTCAATGTCTTCCAGGATTTGAAAGAACCCGTTCAGGACAATGCACTTATCCTGGATCGTGTAATCCATCTGATCCAAACTCTTGCAATATTCGAAAACGTGAACAATGTCTTCCAAATGGAAATCTTTATACTTGTCAATGCGCGAGAAATGAAAAACGTCATCCGATCACAGAAATTTGTCTCAAAAACGAATGTATGACTGGTGAACACGATTGTGATAGATCAGCCAGATGCATTGACACCGATGAAGGATATCTTTGTGTCTGTCCAACTGGATTCATAGATCATTCACCAAACCCAATTGCTCGACCAGGTCGATTATGTGTGGCTGAACAAAATGAATGTCTTGACGGAACTAATAAATGCTCCCCAAATGCACTTTGTACCGATACCGAAAGTGGATATATTTGTCGATGTAAACCTGGATTTGTTGATTATTCACCAAATCCACAATCACAATCAGGAATGGTTTGCAAAGAACTTGTCAATGAATGTTCATCACCTCGTTTGAACACATGTTCGAGAGATGCTCATTGTATCGACACCATCGAAGGTTATTCGTGTATCTGTAAACCAGGTTTCACTGATATGGATGAATTCAGAAATCCAGGAAGAGTTTGTCAGAAAGGTGAGTAGAAATATTGTGTAAAACATTTAACAAATGTGGATTTGATTTCAGTCCAACAAAATGATAAATGCTCAATTGGCAAGAATGATTGCGATCGAAATGCTCGTTGTATTCAGATAGGAGATAATGATTATTCGTGTTCTTGCCCACCAGGATTCAAAGACAAATCACCATCTTCATCTCAACCGGGAAGACTTTGTATTCCAGTTATCCCCGAATGTGACAATCCAACACTCAATGATTGTGATTCACCAGATCGCGCAATTTGCACAGATACTGATGATGGTTATATGTGTCGATGTCGTCACGGATTTTTGGACATTTCGCCAAATATTCGAACAAAACCTGGCCGTCTTTGTAAACCACTTCAAAACGAATGCGCACTTGGAATTGATGATTGCGCGAGAGATGGAGGAATTTGTGAGGATACACCTGATGCTTATAACTGTCGATGTGCAATGAATTATTTGGATGTTTCATATGATCGAGTTAATCGACCAGGTCGAAAATGTAAAAGATTGATTAATGAATGTACAACTGGTCAAAATGATTGTTCAAGAGAGGGTCTTTGTACAGATACCGAAGATAGTTACATTTGTGCATGTCCAGATACACATATTGATTTGTCACCAGATACTGTTAATCGACCAGGAAGAAGATGTTTGAGAAGTAAGTTGTTGTGTTTTAGATTCTTGAGATCTACCTATTTCTTCCAGGAATCAATGAATGTACTTCGAATCGTCATGATTGTTCACCAAATTCGGATTGCATTGATACACAAGAATCATTCACTTGCAAATGTCGCGATGATTTTGTCGACGAATCTCCAAATATTTCTCAAAGACCTGGCCGAGTTTGTCGACCAGCTCTTGTTGACGAATGCCGAACCGGTAAACATGATTGTCATTCCGACGCAATTTGTCAAGATCTTCCACATGGTTACACTTGTCAATGCCGCGATGGTTTCCTTGATGTTTCTCCACATCGTTCTACTCATCCAGGTCGAATTTGTCAACTTCGACCAACTCCTCCACCACCAGAATGCCGATTGGATGGTTCTAACCAATGTAAAGTTCATCTAAACGAAGTTTGTCGATTAGTAGGCGGTGAACCAAAATGTTCGTGCCCCGAAAACTATCATCGAGATTCGTCTGGATCTTGTTCGGTTATCAATGAATGTTTGTTCGCTCAATTAAACGATTGTCATACTTCTGCTGAATGTATTGATCAAATCAATGGATACACTTGTCGGTGCAGAAATGGTTACAAAGATATTGGAAGTGGAAATAGACCAGGAAGAATGTGTAAACAAAGTGAGTTTTTTTTAATCCAATTTCTAACTTGGAAACAAATATTATATTTCCAGTGGTCAATGAATGTGAATTCCCACATTTGAACGATTGTAGTCAACATGCCAGATGTATTGATCTTGAAGAAGGATACGAATGTAAATGTAATCAAGGTTATATGGATCAATCAAATGGTCGACCAGGAAGAATTTGCAAACAAATGATCGACGAATGTTCGAGACCTTCTTTGAACACTTGTGACAGAAATGCACAATGTTTTGATGAAAAAGAAGGATATCGATGTGAATGTAATTCTGGTTATATTGATGTTTCTCCGTCATTAAAAGGTCGAGCTTGTCGTCAACTTATCAATGAATGTGCAAATCCAAGACTCAATGATTGTGACAAGAATGCTCAATGCCGTGATACAACTGATTCTTATGAATGTGAATGCCCACCAAATTCAAAGGATATTTCACCAAGCGCGTCTTTCCCAGGAAGAGTTTGTCTTCAATTTATCAATGAATGTCAAACTGGAGCACACGATTGTGATCCATCAGCGATTTGTCGAGATAATGAACAATCTTTCACTTGTGAATGTCCAGCTGGATTCATCGATCGAAGTCCAAACAAATTGACAAGATCGGGAAGAGTTTGTGTGAAATTGGTTGATGAATGTCGAGAAGGTCGACATACTTGCAGTGCTCAAGCTGACTGCCGTGATCTTGAAGAAGGTTATACTTGTGAATGCCGAGATGGTTATGTTGATAGATCACCAAACTTGGCTAGTCAACCAGGAAGAGTTTGTTCTGCACCAGAAGTTTGTCCATCCAATCACGATTGCTCATCAGCAGCTGTTTGTGAACCATTAGGTGGAATGAAATATCAATGTACTTGTATTCAAGGATATGTTGATCACTCACCAAATGGGCAAAAAGGAAGAGTTTGTGTTAGAAGTGAGTTTTTCAAATAATTGATTTCAAATGTGAATTAACAATTTTCAGACAATGCTTGCCGTGATCCTCGTTACAATACTTGTTCAAGAAATGCTATCTGCTATGATGAACCGAACGGTTATCGATGCGAATGTAAACGTGGATTCCTCGATAGATCCCCAGATCCAAGAAGTCGTGGAAGAGTTTGTGAACAACCACCACCCCCAACACCTCCACCAATTCATCCTTGCCAACATCCGGAAAGAAATGATTGTCACCCAGCTGGAACTTGCCGAGCTACCGGACCACAAGAATACACGTGTGAATGTCTTGCCGGATATATTGACAAGAGTCCAGATGTTAGAAATCGTCCAGGACGACTTTGTGTACAAACTGAGCCAATTTGTCTCGATTCTTCACAAAATGATTGTCATGCAGCTGCTATTTGCAGCGAAGTAAATGGACCAGAAAAGTACTCGTGCAAATGTCGCGATGGATATATTGATCAATCGCCAGATTCTTTGAGAAGACCAGGAAGAATTTGTAAACGAATGATCAATGAATGCCTCGATCGATCATTGAATGATTGTCACACTTCAGCAGTTTGTCAAGATTTAGCTGATGGTTATACTTGTCGCTGTCCGGTTACAATGAAAGATCAATCACCAAATCCAAACAAACCAGGAAGATTGTGTACTGCTCAAGTAAACGAGTGTGCAAATCCATCTTTGAATAGTTGTTCAGCATTTGCTGATTGTTTCGACCGAGAAAATGGATACGAATGCCGATGCCGACAAGGTTATCACGACGACGATCCAGCAAATCCAGGAAGACGATGCTCATTCAGTAAGTTCCACTTTTTTCCGGAAATTTAAAAATATAAATATTCTTTTCAGTGATCAATGAATGCGAATCATCAAATCTCAATGATTGTGACAAGAACGCAATTTGTACAGATACTGCTGGCGGATATGAATGTTCTTGCCGTTCTCCATACAGAGATGAAGGACCATCGGGTCACAGAGGAAGAATCTGTCGACTTAATGAATGCCTCAATCCAAATATGAATAATTGTGATAAAAATGCTGATTGTCGCGATTTGGACTACGGTTACACGTGTGTCTGTCGTCATGGGTTCTACGATCAATCACCAAATCCACAAGAAGCGGGAAGAGTTTGCATCGAATTCCAACAAGAACAAACAATTCAACGTGTCGATATCAAACCACCTCGAACTCAACAAGAAGATGGACTTCTTTGTGGTAGAGATCATTGTATTATTGCAAGAGGCGAAGTTTGTATCAGTGGAGAATATTGTGGTTGTAAACCGGGAGAAGGAAGATCAGCAAGTAATGGAAGATGTCAACCAGTTGATGAAACACCATTACAAGTACGAGTTATTTCGAGAGATCGAAGACCATTGATGTATTCGAGTGAATATGGAAGTAGTAAGAATCCTCCGTATGTTGAGATCGTTGAATTATTCCAAAGAAACATGGCAACAACATTTGGTGGAACTTCTCTTGCTCCAAGATATGTTAACACCAAGGTTGATTATATAACTCATCCAAAGACTGTGAACAGCAGTTGGGATCAAGGATTAATTTTCAAATATGAGGTTCAAACAACAAAAGTCAAGAATGCTCTTCCAATCGATGAATGTGAATTGTGGAAACAAATGCAATCATCACTTGATCGTACAAATGGTGCAATTGGTGGTGGTTCACTTCGAGTTGCAGCTGATAATGAACTTCTCAATCCGTGTAAACAACAAGAAGAATGGGGAGATTGTGGAGGTTTGAAATGCAAAGAAAAACTCGGTGAAGTTTGTTTGGCTGGACAAGTTTGTGGATGCCCAGATGGAATGAAAAGATCTAATTCCGATTCGGAATGTCGAATTGTTGAAAGCTGGAATGTTCCATTGTGGGTGGTTCGAGACAAGGAAAGACCAATTTTGTATAGCGAATCTTTGGATAATCCTCAAACTCAAATATACAAGGTAAGAACTACAAAATTTAGAGTATGTGAAGAAATTAATAATATTTTACAGAGCTACTCAAATCGCATTGAAAAGGGTATTGAAGGATGTTATCCACACACTGAACTCAAAAATGCATTTGTCAGTGCTGAAGTCAATGATATCGTCAACCCAGTTTTATTGAATTCTTCTTATGATTCTGGACTCTTGTTCAATACCACAGTGAATTTCCGAAAAGGTATAACATTTTTTCATAAATTTTCTCACAAAAAGCCATAAATAATTTTAGGAATGGTTCGAATTCCATCTGATGCTTATTATCAACTTGTCAAATATATCACCAAAGAAAACAACAACGAAGTTGGAGAATCAGATCTTTATCTCAACCCAGTTCAACCAGATCCATTCAAACCGTGCTTCAAAAATGATTGTGATCCCCACGGAAAATGTATCGAAACATCGAAATACAACTACAAATGTGAATGTGCCACCGGTTATCGTGATATGAATCCATTGAATCCTGGGAAAACCTGCCTACCAGTTCACGGTTTCAATGAATGTGAACGAAAAGAAGACAATGAATGTAGCGAAAATGCACGATGTGTTGATTTGGAACATCTCTACAAATGCGAATGTCTTCCAACATTCTACGATGCTTCTCCGCCAGAAGCAATTCCTGGTTCAATGTGTGTTTTGGATTACTGTAGTGATGTGAATTTCTGCCCAACCAACACAACATGTAAAAATATGGAACAACAAGCTGAATGTCGATGCGATGCTGGTTTTATGGATATCAGAAAATCAGAAAAGAGAACAATGTTAGGATTAACTGATGATACATTATGTATGCATGTTCGAGATGTTGATGAATGCGCACTCGGATTGAATAACTGCTCCGGTGTTGCTCATTGTATAGACAGAGCTGTTGGTTATACTTGTAGATGTCCAGATGGTTACATCGATGGAAATCCAGATGAACCTGGAAGAGTTTGCGGAGCTCTGCTTTGCGATCTTTGCAATGCTCACGGAGATTGTGTTCACAATTCAGCTACAAATAATGTAACGTGTGTTTGTACAGATGGATGGAGTGGTGCACAATGTCAAGTTGCTCCAAGCAATGCATCTTTAGTTCTTCTGATTCTTCTGGCTCTTCTTTTCCTTCTATTGACACTTTGCTGCCTTCTTTATTTCTGCACAAAATGTCATTGTTTCAAAGGTCGCGCTGGAGCCGCTGCTGGAGCTGCGGGATTGAGATATGGAAGAGGAGCTTGGCCATGGTCAACTCTTGAAGGAGGATCAAGTTCAAGTGAAAGTGGAGCTGATTTCTCTAACGAATACTACCCAGATATCGGAATTCCAAGAGCAAAACTGAAGGGTGCTGGAGGAACAGTTGAAAGATCACACGATGTCGCGAGAATGGAACAATATTTGGAGGAAGAATCGAGTGGTGCAGCAGGAGCAGTTCGTATTCCACGTGCTCATCTTGCTGGAAGCTCTGGAGCTGATATTGATAGTTTCAGCGAGGCAAGCTCTGATTATACTATTCGTGAAGAAGTTGAAAGAAGAGTTACAACTGATGTGACAACAAAAGAAATCAAAACAACAACTACCACTGATGCATCTGGAAATACAATTATCACAACCTCCGAAACACTTATCGAACCAGAAGATAGTCATGTTAGAACAGTGACACATGATCACGGATATGAGGCAACATCAGGAATGATGTCAGGATCAGCAATGGTAAGATTCTAAATAATCTAATTTATTTTTTGAAAAAAAAATTGAAAATTTATAGAATCAAGCCAGCTCAGCATCTTACGAAGACGATGTTTCTTACTACGGTAAAGAAGGAGTATCTACAAGCTCATTTGTGAACACAGGATATGCAGCAGGATACTCGAATCGACTTTTTGATGAAAAGTTAGTTGAAATTAAAGAAAACTTCAAAATATAAATATAATATACTTTTACAGAGAACGAGGAGAAAGTGTTGCTGAATTCTCAATCGGAAAAGCTCGTGGCGCTTCATCAAATCATCATCAATTTGAATCATCAGCTAATCGCGAAATCGAAGAATATCAAGAATCTGATGCTGCAAGTTCAACAACTGAAGAACACGAAATCGGAGATGTTCGAAATCTCGTAACTCGTAACTACAGTGTAGACCCGATTCAAAATGGGCAAATCGAACGAAGCCGTAATGAATATGTTACCACAAAAACATCATCATCTGTAACTAGATCCTAAATAATTATTTTTCCAACCCCATTTATATTACGTGTCTCCCCCATATTATTATTTGAGTTTCTGAAAATACGCGTACCAATTTTTAGTTTTTTTTTCGAAATATTCGCCGATTGTCGGTGCTCTCTAATATGCTCACTTTGCCAAAAAATCCCATTTGCCTTTTGATTTTCTCTCTCGAATTATGCCTTTCATATAGTCGGTGAATAAATAAATGATTACTAATAATAACTTTTTGTTATATTTTTGTTACTCAAAAAATTCCAACGATATTTTTAAACGTGGGTGAGTGTTTATGATACTCGTGCAAACAAAAGGAAGAATGTACTGACAGTAGTTCAGAGTGGGCTTATCTAACTAACAAAAAACTAGCTCTCAAAGTGATATCAGACAATAAATATTTATTTACATTTTCGTAATCTTTTTTTTTCTCCGAAGAGAGCGCTTGACTTTTGACATTTTTACAAATAATAATCATTATCTAAAGTGCAAACATAATTCATTTATTCATTTTTCTTGTATTCGCTTGATTATGTCGACTATTTTCGAGCTAAAATCGTTCGAATTGTTAGAAATTGCTGAAAAATTAGAAGCTGAAATTGATACTTCTAAAAAATTCGATGATGAATATATCAAATCGAAGGTTAGTTGGATAAATATTCTTGAAGACAACTGGAATTGAATTGAAAAAAAAAATAAATTCAGATAACAGAATGGTTACTTTTAAATGGTTGTACAACTCTTCACGAATTTGAAAAACTTGAAAAAAATTGGAAATTACCTGAAGAAAAATGCGAGAATTGTGAATGTTTGAGAAATCGACGAAAATGTAAGTTTTTCAAACAATAAATGAATAAAATTAAAAAATTCATTTTCAGATATTCCTCCGCAATTCGATTTTGAGATCGATCAATTTTCCCAAGAAAACATTGAGAAAAAGAAAAAAAGGAAATTTTTGAGCTTCAAATATTATGAGACAGCAACCGATTGTTTCTCGTCTTTTTCGAAAATTTGTATAGACTATTTTATTTGTTGTAAAAAATGATTTTGAATAAAACTGTTTTCACGGGTAATTTTTGAATTTCTATGACAAGTTATTTCGATTTTTCTTTGGATACAAAATGGGAAAAAATTCCTTTTGACATTTCATTAATTGAAATTTTGTGTTCAAAAATATTTCGAATATATTTTTTCCATCTGAATCACCGTTGAATAATAGGACATTATTCATGTTTTATAATAATGACTTAGCTTAAATCATATAAATAGAATCAAACATGGTTAGAAAACTGAAAAATGAACAACTTCTTGGTTCTGTCCTGTATTTTCGTTTGTTTTTCTTCTACGAAAGTTCATGCAGGGGATATACAAAAAGAAACATTAAAATGCGGTGAAGTAAGTAGTTACCGAGAAATACTGTCAGAATACACATCAAATTTCTAGAACAAAGTCGAAACAATGTATCCCGACAAATTGTTCGGATTCGAGAACTCAACTGAGAGTGGCTCAATTGAGTGGATTGGAATGATCTACGATAAAACAGCGAATATACTTTTCCGGCTAAATCGTGCATTCGGAGAGCAGACAGAGAAAGAGACAGATTCAATTCTTGAACAAAACAACTCACTTTCTTTCGAGTTCCATGAAACCAGAATGTTGTTTTATTCGAGAAACTTTGAAGTAGGTTTCTAGGTTAATAGTAGAGCAGGATTCCACATATGAATATGAGTTTCTCCAAGAAATAGGTCTCGAATAGATTCAAATCTAATCTTTAATTGCTTTAATGAAGACATTGAGAGCATTTTCTAACCCCTTGAAAACCCCCATAACATTTAGGGTCGATATGCAGGAGCCGTACTACTAGAACAGAATATCTTGACACAACACAATTATAAAACTTCTATTAAAATTCTTATCCACAAAGACAGATATGATATTTTTGTTAACGGCGAAAAACAATTGACTTATACAAGAACTGACGACAAGGGATATAAAATTGGATCAGCTGTTCAGACCGGTCCATTCCATCCCATCCGAGTTATACTGTTAGTTCTGATATGTCCTTATCCCTAAATTTTTCAAATTTTCTAGGAACTGTGACTACTTAGCCGAACAAGCATAACTCAACATCGACAAAAGAAATCCGTATTTTCTTATTCATTTTGATTGAATGAACAATTATTCTTTTTTTTTTTTGATAATTTGTACTGAATAGAAATCTGTCACTGACAAAAACGACGATTCTGGAATAAAGGAGATTTTTATGACTTCCAAAAATATGTAGTGCAATAAATTATTTGAAGGGTCAATTAAAATTTGAATTGATCATAAAAAATCACTTTAAATAAAGGGCGGAAATCAATTGATTACGAAAACAAAAAATGACAAAATTCATTGCATTTTTCTGCATTGTTTTATTATCTTTACATGGCAAAAGCCAAGCTCAACAAGTACAAAAAGAATCTTTACGATGTGGTGAAGTGAGTTCTAATAAAATATTGACAAAAAAGGTTAATAATTTTTAAACAGAATAAAGTAGAAACAATGTATCCCGAGACATATTTCCGATTCAACAGTGAAGTCGAGACCGGATCGATTGAATTCATAGGTAAAGTTTATGATAAAACAACTGGTATTACTTTCCGTCTAACTCGAAGTACTGGAGAAATGAACGATTTGAATAAATCGAATTCGGTTTCTATCAGATTTGTTACAAATTCTACTAAATTTGATTCCAAAAGCCCAGATGTAAGTCGTCAAATCATTTACTCTTACAATTGTTGAATAATTTGTCAATATCTCTAGGGTAAAATCGTAGGAGAGGAGAAAATTGATCAAAATGCATTGACACAACACAACTATAGAACTTCTGTAAAAGTAATCATCGGCAAAGAAAACTACGATATTTATGTGAATGGTGTACATCAACATACATATGGAAGAGTTTCTGATGCAGGAGATATATTGCAATCAGCTTCGTTGAGTGGTCCATTCCATTTTACAAAAGTTATATTGTCAGTTTACGAACTATTTTTCAAAATTTTGAAATATGTCTTAATTTCTAGGTATTGTGGAGCAAATCAACCAGAAGAAACAGAACCGGAAGAACAAGAAACAACACAAAATCCTAATTGTTGATTGGGAACTTGAGATACGATTGGGGAAAATAATTTTCTTGGGGTTTTTATGAATAAATATTTGATTGAGCTCTTAATGTTTAGGTTTGTGTTTATGAAAGTTAAATCGCAGATGAAACAATGTTCATAGAGCCAACCAAATTTTGCTTAACTTATTTCTGGTAAACCACTCTGTTTACAATTTTCAGTGGATTTCATGATACACTTCTAAATAATTATAATAGATTTTTTTTAGATAGTGCAAGGTCTTATGCTCAATTTTTTCAATACTCCCCGAAAAAACTCACATTCAAATCCAGAAGTGTTCGTCAACAACCAAAATCACAAAAAATGCAGAATTTGAGTTTCTTCAGAAGGCTTGCAATAGTTTCCCGTCGATTTTTGTATGCACATTGGTCTGGTTTTCCTTCATTTTGGCTGAAAAATTGATGTTTCTTGTTTTTATGAAAATTTAGGAATGATGATATGAGTTTCGAATAAATATTAGAATCAGTGAAATCTTTAAATGGAAACTATAAAAAGATACCAAAATATCTACGAACTATTCATAGATTCGAATTCATAGATATTCATAGATTCGATCGTTTTAGAAATCTGTTATTATTACAATAACAAAAATTGGCAAAAAAAGAGGCCAGAAATTCAAATGCCAATTTCCACAAGTATGGTATTTCTCTGCGTCACTAACATCGTTTCGAGACCACCCTATTGGGCAGAGAAACAAGGTAAGAGACGCACATATTGGTCTCGCACCGACTGGCAGAAACACCGTACTTGGGAAGAGTGTAATTTGTCTGGCCTCCGTTTTTTGTCAAATTTTTTTATTTCAAGAATACAGAAAAATTTCGCCCAGAAAATTGGCTTATGGGAAACATGTGTAAGTATACAAATTTCTTGTAGAAGTACCAAAATTCCTAGAGATTTTTTATGATTCCAACAAATGTGTGGTTTAATAAAATATTTGAGGGGTCAATTAAAATTTGAATTGATCATAAAAATCTTATTATAAATAAAGAGCGGAAGTCGATTTATAACAAATACAAAGATGAGTAACTTCGTTCCGATTTTCTTTATTGTTTCCCTATTTTTCTATGCCAACGCGGATATACAAAAAAACAATTTAAAATGCGGTGTAGTAAGTTATTTTATCAAATATCTTCATAAAATATCGAATATTTTTTAATAAATACAGAATAAAGTCGAAAAAATGTATCCCAATATTTATTTCCGATTCAACAGTGAAGTCGAGACCGGATCAATTGAATTCATAGGAATGGTTTATGATAAAACAACTGGTATCACTTTTCGTCTAACTCGAGGTACTGGAGATATAGAAGAATTGGAGAAATTGAATTCGGTTTCTATCAGATTTGTTGAAAACGGAATCAATTTTGATTCGAAAAACAAAGATGTAAGTGGATATGTATGAAATTCTCTAATTGAAAACATTTCTAGGGTAACACTGCATGGTCAGAGCATAAAGACCAGAATATCTTGACACAGCACAACTATAAAACTTCTATCAAAATTCTTATCCACAAAGACAGATACGATATTTTTGTTAACGGTGAAAGACAATGGGTTTATGGAAGAAATTCTGATGAGGGAAAAATAATTCAATCAGCTTCTTTGAGCGGTCCATTCCACCCTTCGAAAGTTATTTTGTTAGTAGTACAAATAGGTTTAACCGCAAATTTATTTCATTTTCAGGGTCTGTGAAGAAAATCAAACATCTGAACCGGAAGTTGAAACAACAACTATTGGAAATATAGAATGTTGATTGCGAAACATGGTTTTGGGGTTTCTTTGATAAATAAATAAATATTTCATTTTCATATTATGTTTACTTGGAAAATATTGTATTCTATGATGAAATCACGCTATTTTAAAAAAGAAGAAGAGCATCCAAATCGAGAGAGATGACAGAGACGCGAAAACTCCCTTTAAGTACAGTAGTTATATAGTTTTTTGTTTGTTCGTTTCGAGAAACGCGTGAAAAAGACACACGCGAAGCAGTAGATACAGTAGTTTTTTACCAAAATATTTTTGTTCGTGTCGAGAAACGAGCGTCTTTTTCTCTGCGCCACTCTCTCGATTTGGACAGCCAAAAATAGCGTGAAATCTGTGTGAAAATATTTTGATTTTTTTTTTCGAAAATCCCCAAAAAGGCTCACTAATTTTTATCCAAACATAAGTCGAATCTAATCCATATTTTGGATTCCTCGTTGCAAATTCATGACAAGCTGGCTCTTGACAGCGAAATTTCACCTGTAAACCATGTTTGTTTGTTGGAAAAACTATCTAGAAGATACCCACAGAACCCGGAAAACTTACTTTTTATCGATCAATCGATTTCCCGCCGCTTCAAATGAAAAACGGCCGAACCGCGCACGCTGATTATTTCGTGACATTTGGCCGAGAAAACCAAACCGGGCAGACTGACGGCCAGGCTCCGCCCACTTTTTCCTGATTTTTTTTTGTTCAGAATTTTTTTGAAACACACAATTTTCTCAGGTCTCAGACCGTTTCACCTAAAAAACGAACGATGGAAACGTAGAGAATTAAATTTCGATTCTTTCATGACTAAGAATGAGCTTTAAGTTAGCGAAACCATGTACTTATTAAGCCCTAAGTAAAACTTCTCATTCTTTTTTGAGCGCTGCTATTTATGGAACACTAACAAGCTTTTTGTAACTTCAGAGATTTTTTTTCAAAATGGGAAATCCCCGTCCCCCCCCCCCCTTCTCAGACTCTGAGAAAGGATCACATAAAAAGTATAACAGTTGGGGATTGGCTTTTTCAACGACACTCCGGCTTGCCCGCTGTTTAGCGCAAGACGAGAACATTTTCATTTTTCGTTTTTTCGCTGGGTTTCCAGGTTTGCGTGGAAAATCAGTATATTTCAGTCAAAAATTTAAATTTTTAGATCTTCTAAAAAAGTTGGAATTTACGCTTCCAAAGGAAAATCCGAGGATTATCGAAGAAATGTGGGTTTTTTCTAGAGAAACACTGTTTCGATTGAAATTTTTGAGTTTTCAGGGTCAACAATGATTTTAAATGTGAGAAGGACGATTATTGGTTAAATTTGAAGCGACTTTTTTTTAAATGAAAATTATCGGAACTGTTGAGGTGTTACTGGATTTTTCACTCAAAAATCGATGGAAAATGGGTTTTGGTAAGATTTTGCTTTGAATCTCTGAAAAATAGCTGGAAAATTTTTGTGAGACCCAGAAATCCCTCAGAAATCTATAGAAACAGAAATGGAGTTAGCAGATCTCAATGGTACATGAAACATTCAAATTTTCTGATTTTCAGCTCGAAATATTGATGGACAATTGGATTTCAATGTCAATAACGTGGAAAACTGAGGATTTCGGATTTTGATTGGGATTCTCGAATTTTCTATGAGTTTTGTGTGATTTGAGAAACAGACGCGATAGGTAAGTTTTTTGGGGAGGGATTTCGGAAAAATTGAGAAAATCGATAAGAAATTCTGTAAAATTTGAAAAATATATGAAAATTATGAAAAAAATAATCTTTAAGTATTGAAAAAAGAAACGCTAACGCATCAAAATCTAAGTCCAAAAATCTAGAACTGAACAATAAAAATTAATTAAATTTCGAAGACAAACGTGAACTAGATGAAAAATTGTCGTATTTATTTATTGTACATGTTATTTCTAGAAAATGAGATTTATGTAACAGTTGATTCTGATTTCTATAATAAAAGCAATTGTGCAGCTGTGAGTCATTTTTATATTTTTTTTTTCAAGATCAGAATAAAAATGAAAATTGGCTATGGCTTGTCCAGCATTTGATTTCTTTTTTTCCGGTTTTCATCTTTTTCTTTTGTTTTTTCTTACCCTGGGTTTGTATGTCCATCAATAATTTATTATTCGTATAGTTTCAAATATTTCTACCATAACCTATATTCCCATGATTATTTTGCAAATGCATATAATTTGCATATCTTCAAAGATGCTATAAATCTCGCCGAAATTTTTTATTTTCTACGAAAATGTTACTGAAATTATGTTCCCTGTTGGCCTTCGTATCTTTGTCATATCAAGATTGTGGTAAGTATTTTTATTGAAAAAAACGAGTAACAATTTTTTCCAAAAAGGTTGCTCGAGTAGTAATTCAACCTGCTCTTCTTCTTCCTCATCATCGGGTTTGGACAGTTTGGATGATTTGGATTATCAGATGAGTAGCACTCCGGGATATGTTGATGCTTGTCCATATGGTTGGAAACTTTTCAATCGTTCGAAAGGAGCTTGGTGTATTCGGGTGAGTGTTTATCTAGTTTTATTTCAACAGAAACTAAATTCCAGACTTTTTCTGGGGTCATAAATGAAACAGCTGCTGAAACGCGTTGCGCCAAACGTGGTGCAGTTTTGACAAGTTTCGAAACAGCTGCTGAACGTTATTATGTTTTTGGTGATTTTGTCGAAAAATTTCAGACATGCTAAAGTTAAAATCTTCAGATCAAGGTATCAACCAAATGTGGGATAAGTATAACCAAACAAGTGGGATGATTTGGATTGGTATGAAAAGAAAACCTGAGTGTTCAACAGCTGATTATGCCTCACTTACAGGGTGTACTGGCGTGAGTATAGTTTTTTCGTACACATTTAGAAAATGTCAATTCAGGCGAACGCTTATTATTGGACTGATGGTTTCACAACTGGTACAGCTGGAACCTACTGGGCTACTTATCAACCGGATTTCAAATCGTGAGAAATGAGTTTAGAATATACTTTCTGTTCAGGTAGTTTTTTCAGTAATGTTCAAACATGTGTCGCTATGTATTTATTAATTGGAGTATCGCCAACTGGAGATGTTCGTTATCCTGGAAGTTTTGATGACGTAGTGTAAGTTTCATTTTCTTGATAAATTTTTAATATAACTATTTCAGTTGTGATGTTTCCATTCAAGCATCTTTGTATCAATCAATTCGTGGATATGCTTGTGGAAAGAAGGCAGATCTTATCTCTTTATCTTCTTCATCTTGAATTTGCTAAAATTTATTAACAGAAAATGAATGAATATTTATGGTTTTTTATCAGCTGGAAGTGGGCATCCGGTAACATCAAAAATGTGTAACAAGCTACGAGCAACATTTTTGTCCAACTTTTGTAGATAAGCATATGCTTCATGGAGCGAAGCTCGAGGAGTTAGAGGTTTTCTGTTCAGTGCGCCTACAATTTTCTCGAATGCATTTGGTAGAGCATGAATAATATCGTAGATTTTTGCAAGCAAGTCCTTATGATCAGCAAGAAGTTGATTTTTCTGTTTTTTAAGCTGAGCCTGAAAAATTCTAATTGTTTTTTTCCTCGATTAGCTCAGTCTTACCACAACTTCTGGCGACTGACTCTTTTTCCAAGCTTTAAGTTTGTCTTGAATCTCACTTGCAGCCCAGTTTGGATGATATATTATTTCTGAAATGTTTTTCACATTCGATATTCACATACTCGATTTACCGTATGCTTTTTTCAAAGCAGCAGCTGTGGCATTATCACCATTTGGTGAACGATAGAAACTGTATCCATCATGTCCATCAAAATATCCCCAACACAAGTTATCAGTGGGAGTTCCAGCTCTTTTCAACTCATCGAAATCACGTCCGAATTTTTCGCGACCTCCTGGGAACAAGTCTCGATCAATCGCCGAAGCAATGGTAATAAAGAAAGAAAATACAAAGAATTTGAAAATCATATTTCTTTTCCTATTTATTATTTTCAACCAACTTTTATATGCTCCATTTTGTTATTGTTTATAGTTGTAGACCGTCTGTTTTTTATAAATAAAAACAATTTATATAAAACGGAAAGAGTATCTAATTACATATGAAAAATACGCGTATCAAAATTACCGTAATAAGTAGTGAAAGACAACTAACATTCAGATTTTTCAATCAAACATTGTCCACCATGTTTTGACATCTTCGAATTGTTTCTCATTCGAAATGAACAATTTGTTGTTTACTTCTTCATTATGAGATGACGCTGTATAATCGAAAGATGGCCTTCTCATATCAAATTCATTATCATCATCTTCTTCAACTTCTTCTAACTCATCATAAGTTCCCATCTGCATTTGTCGCAAAGTTCCACGACGCTCTTTAATTTTATCTGGACGTTTGATTGATTTTTTACCCATAGCTGTTTCTATTGGACTGATTTCTCCAACAAGACTATTGATCCGCTGTGTTTTTTGTTTTTTCTTGCCGCTTCCAATAGTTTCTTCAATCAAAAGTGGATCATCGTCCGGTGATGGCTCGGTTAGCTAAAACAAATGTTATAGAATGTTTTGTACCCATTTAACTTTCCAACTCACCAGTACACCCTTGCTCAACGACTCTACTTGATTTGGAAAATTGAAAGTCGAACCCATTGATGCTCCCTTCCCAAGACTCTGAAAACTTGATAGTTTGGTTTGAAAATATTTCGAAAACTTACATTGTTCTGCTTTGCTTTTATATTTTTCAAACAATTTTCAAGCCAAGTTCGAATTGTATGTTTCGCAACCTCCTCTTCAATCACATATTCCAATTCCTCACGTTGAAGCAATTCTTCGAGTTGTAAACTTTTTCGAATATCAACACTTCGATAACTCAACATACTGAAAACAAAATATGCATCAGAAGTTTATTTAAAAAATTGTCTTACTTCAAAACATCGTGGAATGAAACATCATCTCCATTATGAAGTCGTTCCATTTCATGACACATGTGTTTAAATAACAATCCATCTTTCTCATCATCAACTTCCAATCTTCCTTTTAGGAGACGAAGTAAAAATTTGACTCTTCTTACTGGGATAGATCTTTTCTGTTCTATATCAACCATGTTCCAAACAAGTTGAAAATTTCGAATATCGGCGTATGATAAAAGAGCATCTTCTTCACTCGAATAAAACAAAGAGAAGTTCTCCATAATGATAGCTGAAATCGAATCATTGTTTGTCTAAATATGATTTAAAATTACGAAATTACTTACCGACAAGTAGATTGAGCACAATATATGTGATGATAAGATAAAAAGAACAGAAATATACAATTGCTCCGATATAATTACCACAATCGGTTTGCCAATAATTCAAACCTGGATGCCAATTACAAAATGGAGGAGCTCTCATACAATCATGCATTATATCATTCCAATCTTCCCCAGTAACAGATCGGAATAAAACAACTAATGCTTCTCGCCCATTTCGGAAATTAACATGTCTGAAATTCAGAATTTTTCTTTTCATTTAGAAATATTCCGAGCTTACTTTCCAACAGCTTGACCATATTTCACCATTCCGAACAAAACAACTCCGGCATTGGCATAAAACAATACAAGCAAAAACATGGCGGCAATAATGAAAGAAGATCGTACCATACTCATAACAACGGTTAACATCAACATTTTTAGTGTTGATTTTCGCCCAGCAATTGTGAAGAATCGAAGAATGACAACAGTGTATCCATAAGTAAAAGTTAGCTTATTCCATTCTTCAATATTTCCAGTTATATGAGCAGGAACTGGAATCAGAGACATTTTAAGTCATTGATTTGGTTTTTGTTATTTCGGAAGGTGTAAAGATGAACTTACGTTGAAGGATGAAATGAGCAATTATCCACATTATTCCCAGAATCGTAATGATCAGATCGATTCGATTTCTTCTTGATTGCCAAAAACCAGAAATAGTGAAAGCTATCATTTTCAAAAAACACTCAATAGTGAACAGAATATTACAAATAGCTGATATTATTGTTAGAATCAGCAATGTTCCTTTTCTGCCTGATTTTTGTTCGTTCACATTCCATGGAATGACCAAAGTAAACGAGTTGATCACAACTAATGCGGCAAAAAGTTGTTTGAACCATCGACTTGTTGTAAGATCATACAAATAACATCGAAGTTTTGCGCTCTCTGGTGGTTTTGGTGGAACATGAAGTGGTTGAGCCATCTTCAAACGAGCTTTCAAATCGTGCCAACGACGTTGATCAACAGTAAGTAGAGCTGTTCCACGATTCTCGGTGTAGTTTGCGACGACAACACCGACAAACAAAGTCAATCCAATCATACATCCGATAAATACATAAATGTGGATGAATAACACAGCCCAGGCCCCGTGTCGATTGTATAAAACATCGCGAACGACATTCCAACCTTTATAGGAAAGTGTTTCGAAAAGTGCGAGCATTGCATTTCCAATATGATCGAAATTGAAGTTCCGAGGATTTCTCCATACTCGTGGAACTCTTATTGAAGGATGAACACCAGCTTCGTGTTTTCCTTTGATCTCCATTCTTGTGACAAAAATTTGCAAATCAAATAATCCGTGGCAATCTTCACGCGTCGTAATCGAAGCATCATTACAAGCTGCAAGTTTTCCACCAACAAGTTGAACACCAAAACTTGCAAAAATGAACATGAGAACAACGAGAAGAATTGTTACAAGTAGAATTTCTCTGAATCCTCGACAAAGTTCAACAACAACTCTTCGAATATGTGGAACTAATGCATAAACTCGAAGTGGTCTCATTGCTCGACAAATCATCAATAATTGAGCCCAGCTATTGATCTCAATATGTGTTGGCATCCAAGCGATGAAAAGAAGACTTGTCTGAAAATTTAGAAATTTTCCAGGATACATTTATTAATTATTACCAAGTAGATAAATATTGTCATCACATCTCCAACGTCTGTTACCAAAGCTTTCGGTGTGAAAAACAATCCATTTGCTATACATTTAACAATTAGTTCAAAACTCATTCCAAAAACAAAAAGATATTCGCTGATCTAAAAAAATGATTGAAGTTAAACAATATTGAAGAAACAAACTTGTAGATAAAAGTTGTTGAAAATCAAATTTTCTCCGGTAGTTGGCCAAGGGGATTCCCACAGCATACAGAAACATGATAAAGTTGTTATCAAAACCATCGCCCAATCGAGATACGTCATAATTGCTAGGAAATCACTGAAAATTAAAATTTTCAGTGAATTTTTAATGTTAATAATTTCTACTTACTGCATCTGCTTATATTTTTTCGAATGTTTTCGATGTTGTTGTGCTGTTTGATCATAACAATGTCGGGAATGTGCAATTAGTTGACACATTCTTCGAAGCGAAGATTCTCTGCCAACAAGAAATAGTGGTCGATCAAACATTGGATGGTTTTCTCGCATTTCCTCTTCGATTCGATTTCTGTAATTCAAAACATCTAATAGATATTTAAAAAATGTTCACTTAACATACCGTGTAATTTCTGCATGTGCTCGCTTCATTTGAATAGCTTTAATATCAATTTCCCCGTGTTTTTCAACTTTTCTTGCAGTGTCTTCTGGTCGAAGATCTCCGTTTTCTTTAAATCCTTCGATTCCTTTCATTGATGCAAGACCTCTTCGAGTTTGACCTGGTGCATTTATTGCACTTTTCGTGTGTTTTGAATTTGTGTTGGTTCGTGTAAGACTTGCTAGATGTTGATTAGATTCCGAAAATAAAGCGCGATTTTTATTTGACTCACTGAAAAAAGACATTTTCTGTTAGAAGTTATTGAAATTTTTGTATACTTACGTCAACATAGATGTCAATATTGATTTATTGCTCAATTGACCAGTATGTCTGATAGCCGTTGTGAGCTTCGATTCTTTTGATGGTCCTCTCTGCCCATTCCTCGACGATAACATTGATTTCTGACGTACTCCATATTCTTGTAGAGGATCTTCTGTTGCATCAAAAAATTCATCGGCGAATTGTCGAGTGAATGAATCGCGAATCTTTGGAAGTGGAAATTCCGATGGAACTTTTTTCATTCGAACCATTGTTGGTGCAGTTGGAAAACGATTAAAGATTCGGAGACGCATTGGGAGTGTTGTTTTTATAGTATCTTGTTCCCGAGCTTTTAATTGTTTTACTTTTTTCAATTCTTCGTCCATTTCCAAGTTATCAAGAATAACGGCAACGAAAAGTGAGAGCACAATCTGTGAAATATTTTATTAAAGTTTGACTTTTTCAATTTTTCTTACCAGTGTCACTAACAAATGATATCCTACAAAATAAATTGCCACGAATGGTACCCACGCTTCATTACATGCTCGCAAAATTTCAATAACAACATCTGTCCAACCTTCTTGCGTGATAATTTGAAACATTGACATAAAAGCGACTGGAAAATTGGTGAATTTGTTTAGTTTTGGCACATAGCAAAAGAGTTGGAGTGAGATAGCTGATGTAATAATCAATAGAATACATGTGAAAATAACGAGTCCACCAAGTTTCTTTCCGGGTCCAAATATTTTGTAAACAAAATCTTCGAGCATTGGAGAGGCTTTGATAAGTCGAGCAATACGAAATACTTGAAAATAGGTAAAGATATTTGTCTCGTATAGAACCCAAACCGAATTCAATGTAGATCCTAAACAAAGAAGACAATCGAATTTATGAACTCCGCGAGAAATGAAAGATTTCCATCCGAAAGAGTAGATTTTCAGAGCAACTTCGAGATTGAACAAACACGTGAAGCCAACTTCAACCCAGTAATACCAAACTTTTCTAACTTGATCACTTTCATCGTGATAAAATACGAAAGTTGCGTGAAAAATAGCATTCGATAGAATCAAAAACTGCATCAGAGTTTGGAATGCTAATGATGTAACAATCTGAAATTTTATCTGGTTATTTTGAAAGATATAATTTTCAGATACCTTGTGTAAAAATTGTGAGCTATTTGCATGATTTCGATTATATTTGTCAATTTCAACTAACTTCCAACCATCATCATCTTTCTCCAGTTTTTGGGTATAAGAATGTTCAGATGATGTTTCACGTGTCTGCCACATTTCACTGAATTGAACACGGATTTCAGCAAAAGTTTCGGTGATAACGGCGATGAAAACATTCTGAACTCATATATTTGATTGGTCTTCAATCTTGAAAAAAACTCACCTTGACAAGCCAAGCGAGGAAAAATATAAGAGTTACAAAATAGGAGAATGCTAGAACCGATGGTAGAGAATCCAGACAATCATAAAGTACATAAGCCCATCCTTCTTGACTTGCTGCCAAATATACAGTAAACAATGATGAAGCAAAATCACTGAATTGTCCATAATAACCCTCTTGTTGTGCTCCCAATTCAAGTTCCATACAAACCATATTATTCGGACACTCATATCCTCCTTCACCGGGAGGTGAACACATTGTATCAGGAATAGCAAGATCAGCTATTGTGACCGCTCTTGGATTTGTACCTTTAACTACACAATGATAATTCAAACGACCGAAGATTTGAACACCCATTATAGCATACGAAAATACGAAAAACATAAAAAATATTGTGACATTTTGAATTTGTTGAGAAGATCGTCTGAAAGATATTGGTTATTTGATTTACTCAGAAAGTACAGGTTGACTAACTTCATGATTAATTTTATTCTATTTTTTGGAAGTTTGAACTTCACAATTGATCTTATAAATCGCAAGAATACAAATGGTCGAGGTGATCGGAATGCTCCAAACCACGGTGAATAAACAAGTTGAAGAGATTCGAACCATATTGAACAAAGTTCATAACCATGAAGGAAACAACACAAAAAATGAATTAATAGAAGAAAAAACTCGAATTGATACCATCGATCTCGTAAATAAGAACCAGGGTTCTGCAAAAGAAATATATCGGTTTTAATTTATGTAAATGTCAATAAGATACCTCAAGCAACCCATTTGTCTTGATAGTCACAATCGCTTCGGCCAAAAATATCAGAGTCACTATGATATCATTTGCAAATATGACATAATTCAGCGGAGGCCACATTTTAATTGTATCTGGTGTATGAAGACAAACTGATATCATTGACAAAAGACAAGCGATTCGCACTAAATCTCGAACAGCTCTCTCATGTAGAAGTTCTGAATTAATAGTGAAGATGAGGTTCGGTTTTTTAGAAAGATAGTGATAATTTTTTACTCTAGGCGGCTGACGTTTCTTTGCAGGGCCAAAGGCAGTCCTGAGAAACTGTATGGTTCCAGGTTCTTACAGGGGAAAGAGTTTATCAGTACTTTTTAAAATTTTCTCCAAAGTTCTAACCAAAGTAATCTTACCTGTTGATTTATTGATAATACTCGTCGGCTCAATATTAATCATATCAGTAAATGCTCCACCAATCGATTCACCTCTCCGCCGTTTTTCTGTTTTTACCCCCTCCACCGACGATTTCCTTCGCGTCAGCATTGTCGTCGACAATGCAGCCGCACGGCACGCTGACAAACCTGCAAAAACACATTTTTCATTTTGAAACAACAACAAAATGTGTCAAAAACAATTTTTGCATTCAACAGTGAATGGGGAGGAATGTGTGAAAAGCATAAAAAGTGCAGCAGTTTTCAAATTGAAAAATGGAGCAATTTTCTATGCTTCAATAGATGATGGAAGTAAAGTCAAAAGATAGATAATTCATTCTGGAAAAATGTTGGATATAAATTTTCCAGATGTTTTTTCATTGAAAAGAAAATCGAAAGGTGTATAGGGAATCGAAATTTAAAAAATGAGCATGCACTTTCAAATGTGAGAGCCAAACTCCTCCCTTTTCGGAAAAAAGTTTCATATTACAGAGAAAAAAAAAATGAAAATGGATATTTTTGATTTATTCGCCATCTCAGAATCTCACTAGAATTCTGAATGAGAGAAAATAGAAAAGAAAAAGTAAATATGTAGCAATTAGATGGCGAAGAAAAGGTGCCTGGAGCAAAAAAAGAAACGGGAAAACGGAAAAAACGAGGGATTCTTAATGAGATGCACACATATAAACACAACAAAAATGGAGAAAAAACGAGAAGAGTGTGAGAAGAAGAAAAAGAAACGAAAATTATTTTTTTTGTTACTTCAACACTAATAATAATATTAATGATTCGGCTCAAATAAGAAAGAAAGGTTCTTTGGAAATTAAAAGTTGATCCGAAAAAACCCATTTTCAGCACCTTTGAAATAATTTTTTGAGAAACTTTTCATTTCTCAGTTTTTCCGCAATTTTTTATATTCGAACAGGGCCTCGAAATGCACTCAAAAAAAGTTTCAGAACCGTTTTTTAAAGTTCTTATACTTTAAAAAAAATGGACCATTGGATTCATTTTCTGAAAATTTTAGATTTTTTTTCAGAAAATACAGGGTATCTCAGAAAATACGAGGAATTTTAGATTTGGTTTTGGTTTGAGAAACCTCTCATTTTCTCTAAAGACCCATTATTTTCTGACAAAAAACTAAAAAAAAGACGAGTAATATGTAAATCGCAGCGAAAAAATTTGCCGTTTTTTTGTGCGTCGAAGACGAAAATAAAAAATTTGTTGTATCTTTTTGAGTGTTGGTGCTCGAAAATCTAATAAACTTGGCAACAAGAAAAAAGAGGGGGGAACCGAAAGATTTTTCACGAAAAAAAGAAGACCTCCGCAATTTTTCTGAATGAGAAAATGGTTTTTTTGGAAGGGAAAACGAGGAAAAAAGGAAGATTAGGTGGGCAAGATGGATGGCCGTGTTGATAGTTTTGTGTTTCGTCGAGAAAAACGAGGAACGTTTTTGTTTTTGGAAGAGCAGGAGTAGATGTGCAGGAAAATTTTTATTAATGGCTAGGCATTTTTCATTTTTTGGTAGTTATGTTTCTATGCGTTTAGAGTTTTTTGAAGGGTGGCCTCGGAAAACTTCAAAATTATGGTTGAAAAAATTTTTACAAAAATTGTGTTCAAAATAGGATAACTGATGTATAGAATCCACAATTATTACTAGCTAGAATCCACAATTATTTAACTCCAAAAATATCTTTCAAACCTACCAGTCAACAAAAATGTCTAAACGATTGAGTAAAAGTGCATATTGTCAAAACGAGGGTCATAAAAATTTATAGGCGCCGTTCCGCAAGCTTTTTCAATTTTCTCTATCTCTCGAAAATAGAAATCTACCTAACCTATGAATTTTCCCGAGTTTGGTCCAAAAAAAAGGATGTTCAGGTTCCGAGTCCTATCTTCGCTCTGTGCAGAGAAAAGCCTGCTCCTGATCGGTCCAATTCAGACCAAACCCAGGCTTCCGAAACGTGTAAAAATCTTGGAACCAAAAAATAATCTAACTAACAATAAATTCCGAACGAAAGACGGAAAACAAAGAAGAAAAAGGCGGCTAGAATTAGAAATAGCAAAAAAATACTACCGGAAATATTGGATCAAGAAAAAAAAAGGAGAATGGCATTTGCTTTTTGTTGTTTTATTTTATTTTCTTTTTGTCGGAGAAGCTGAAAATTGAGCACAAATAAAAATAAAATGGAATGCTGATTAAGACAAAACAAAAAAAAAGAGCGCAGAAAATGGGAGGAGGAAAATGCCGGAATTTTTTATTAGTTAGTTAGTTGGACATTTTTTGTCCGCTGTTGTTTTGATGTTTGATGATTTTCGAAGAAATTTTCGAGGATGGGTTGAAATATAAAGAGGGACGGGGTTGGAAACGGGATTTAAAACATTTTTTTTCTATTTTTGAAATAAAATTTATATTTTCAAATATAAATTCCAAAATTTCAAGACGTCATTTTTGAAATGAAAAATGGTTAATTTATTGGAAATCGAATTTGAAATTTTTGGATCACGCTCAGATTAATTGTTTTAATTTTAATTAAAATTTTTGATTTCTGAACTTTTTTGTATTTGGTTTTTAAAATCCTATAAAAATTTTGAAAATAATATTTCAAGTGTTTTGGTCACATTTCAAATAAGTGTACCTAATTAGTATTCAATGAAAACCTATTTTCTTTCAAAAAATAAATGAATCTCAAAAATGGACCTTTAATTAATTTATTTATTTACGATGAGCGGAAAATACACCGTTAGAGAAAAAAAATCACGTAGTAAGTAAAATAAAAGACCTTTAATAAGTCTACCATTTCAATATTTTAAGATCTAACAGTTTCATACAAGATTCTCATTTTTTTCAAAATTCCGAAGATCCTGTCAACTCACTGTGAAATAAAAATCTAGAATGTTTTTTTTTAGAAAATTTCGAACAATTTTGTAATCCAAAAATGTAGTTCTGATAGATGACAGTTCGATCAGGAGAATATTCTTATCCCTTTATCTTTCACTGCGTTTCCCACCCTTATTTGTAAGACTCACCCAATAATTTCGCGGTCGTCGATGTCATTTTTCGTCGAATCTCATCTGCAAAAAAAGAACCCGCGTATAAACAAAAAAACCAAGACAAAATAGAAATGTTTAGTCAACAATGCCAAAATAACACAAACACATATTTATTTTCTTTTTTTTTTGCTCGTCTTCACACAAAAATTGCCTAAAATGGAGAGGATATTGAGAAAATAATATATACCAAATTGGATTTATGTATGAAAAATATGAAAAAAAAATGAAATGATATGTATCTATCTATATTTTTTCTACTTTTGGAAGGTGGTTGAATTGGAAAATATATAATATTGTGGTTTTTCTAGAAAAGAATAGAAAGTTGGTTTTTTGAACAGCCTAATCTAACAATTTTGGATAACTTATATTTTATAATTAAAGGTGTCCTATTTTTCGCATTTATAAAAACATGAAGCCTATAAGATTTTCTAGAAAATAACCAAACCTATTTGTGTTCAAGGACCTAGAGATATAGCTTTGCAAGAAAAAATGCAAAAAAGTTGAGTATTTTGTGAAGAGTGATATTCCCATTGGGAATGTGTAAGTTTCTTTTTTTATGAACTAAAAATACAACTTTGAAAAAATTCAAAATGAAAAGGTGAGATGTCCTAACTAGAGTCAAAGCGGAAACGGACATCCGGTTTGTTTTTTCTTATGAGATTTTTTGGAAGGTTTTTGCGGGAGAACTAGAATAGAAAGCAAGCTGTCAGTCATTTGGAGTGAGTGACAATTGAAATCTGCATTTGAGCAAGAAAAATGAGAAATAGAGAAGTCATTAAATAGCGATTACTTGAAGTTTTCAAAAAATAATACTGGGTTATTTATCGCAAATTCCAAGATTCGAAGAACGCCTGATTTTTTTTGGTTTACTGAAAAACACATATTACGGCATGTGCCAAAAATCGGAAAATATTCGGGTTATTTTTTTCTTAAGGTGAAAGTCCAGAGTTTTAGAAGACCCGTAAAAATTTTTGGGATTTGGGAACCCTGAGGTTCTATCAAACTTTGTGTTTTGAAGAGTATACTAGCTAGTTATAGAAATATTCAAATTTTGTCGCATTTATCTTCTTCTTCTCATCCACACTCCCCCATTGACACCTTCCTTTCCATATAAATATCAAATTTCCTTTCGAAAAATGAGAAATATGAGAAACTGTTTATTTTCGATGATAATAATAATAAACATTCATCAACTATTCAATTAGTTTAGTTTAGTTATTTATTCGCAAATTTGTTGATGTTATCCATTCTTTTATTCCTCTTATTTTTTTCGATTCCGTTTTCGGTTTCTCAAGATGGAATTGATTCGGAAGATTATAATGATGTGGTGAAAGATCCTGAGGAGGTTGAGGTTAATAAAACGCATAATCAAGTACTTGGGGTACTTCAGGCGGCTTTGTTGAAGAAATATGACACACATCGGAGGCCTGTCGTGTGAGTTTTTGAATTAATTTGATTTTTACATGCCTAATCAGACCATGAATAAGGTTCGTCTAGTTGTTGGAAATTTTTGAATTAGACCGAAATTCCACAGCCATCTTGAAAACCAGGTCGGAAAAAGAAATCGACGTTCAGGATTTTTATTTTCAGAAATGGAAGTAGGACAACAGAAGTAAAACTTTTCCTGCATATAACACATATTTCGATTGATGAAAAGGATCAAAGTATGCGAGTTATGGGACATGCTTTTATGGTAACTTTTTCATTTAATTTTACTTATACCAAACGACCTTTCTTGCAGACCTGGACGGATGAATTTCTTGGTTGGGATATTACAAAACACAGTGTCGAACGTGTCCAATTCAATCGATGGGATGTTTGGAAACCAAATATCAAAATTATGAATTCAATAGAAGGAAGTGAATACAGTTTCGGTGGAAATACGAAAGTGACAGCAGTCAATCTAGGGAAAGACAAGGGAGCAAGAATGGAGACAAGTCCTTCGTTTAATTTTAAACTGGCTTGTGAATTCGATTTCTACAGATATCCAAATGATATCAATTCTTGCCCAATCAAGTTTTTCACACCTTTACCGATGTCAGAAGTTAACTTGAAATATTTTGAAAGCGGAAATAAACATACTATGAAACTTGGTAAGTTTGTGATTGTTGAGTATTGACAATCTAATTGATTATGTTTTCCAGTTTGGGGTACTGAAGTTACTGCCGAATCAAAAACAATAGTTTCGGATTATGAAATCATAACTATTATCGGGCGACAATTTTATATTGGAATAAATAATAATGAAGTCACAAGCGATGCTCCAGTCATATCAACTGAATATTCTGATTATTTCTCGCTTCTCCATTCGGTGATCTTTTTCAAACGACATTCTCCGTTGTTTTTCTCCGGAATTTTGATGCCAAGTTTGGTGAGTTCATTGATTTTATGAATGATTTTCAGAGGAATACGTTTTGATTCAAAAATTCCACATGAAAAATATTTGTTTCAGATTTGTGCTACTTTCAACACTCTCTCATTCATTATTCCAACTCTCAGTCTTGCCTGTTATACACTTATGTCAACTATGTTTATTCAACTAATCTTCTTGCAAGATATAATCAAAAAAATTCCCCTTGCAATGAGTTATTCTCCTCCGTGCATCAAATTCTATTCACTTATTATGATTTCAACTATTTTGAGCTTGGCAATTCATTTCATTTTCATGATTCTTGTCAATTGTCGTAAAGAAGTGCCCGAATCATTCTTAGGGATCAATAGAATCCGATCATACCTTCCGGATTCTTGGAAAATCGAAAAAGATAGTCTTGATAAATCGTGGACAACTTGGATCAATACACTTCGCCCAATTTTGGCCGCATTTTTCTTGATAATTTATATCATCGCATTTTTTGATTACATAGTTTTTGGTTAGCTTTCAGAAGAAAAATATTGTATTTTATTTAATTTATTTGTATTGAATACAAAACATTTCAAAAATCTGTAACAATTCTTCGCTGAAGTTGCATTGGTTGAACCATTCGAGTTGGTAATTTTGAATGTGATGTGGTGTTCTGAAAAAATTGTGTTGTTCCTTAGGTTAGATATCCCCTAGGTAGACTAATCTTCTACTTACCTCAACTTGTGAAAACTTCCTTGGCGCTACTTCTATAATATTTGTCGTGCTATGATTCTGATCGGAATATTTTCGAGGTTCAGGAATTCGTGAGATTTTTGATACTGAAGGTGTCTGCTGAACATGTACAGGTCTTGGAATATGCGATGGCGGTTCAAGAGTTCCCACACAAATTTTTGTAACATGAGCAATATCGGGTGAGCTTTTATGAATCACATTATTATTGTTGAGGCTGATTTTTGGCTCTGGGATTGGTATCACTTTTTGATGAGCTGGTGGCAAAGGTGGTGCAGGTTCTCGTTGTTGCTCGATTTGTTGTCGAATTTCGGCTCGTTTTGCTTCGCGAATCTGGGCATTTGTTAAATGGGATTGTCGAGGACCGTATCTTTGACTTGGACGGCGTTCGAAAGAACAAGATTGACGGCGGGAAAGACGGGCACCTTCTTTGTGAACAGTTTCATATTCAGTACGACCTCTGGAAAAATGTGAGTGAAATTTAATTTTTGAAATCGGGGCCAACCCGATTCATCGACTCCCACTCAAAAACTTCCAAATATTCCTCACCTATATTTGAATGTGCTTCCCAATCGGAAAAATTGCATTTTCCTGCCAGTTGGAATTGGCTTCGATTTAAGTCTGAAGAATGCGTGTTGCTCGATTGCACATTTCCAAAAATGTTTCGCAGCTTTTTCCGAGATCAAATTAAATACAAAAGTGTGCAATTGGATTTGTCCATTGTTCTAAACAAAATCACATACATAAGTTCAAATGCCGTGGAAAAATGTTTTTTGAAAACTCACCGACATATCCGCGTCTTCTTCAACGACCAAAGTGATTTTCTTATTTTTGAAATCTAATTTTTGCAATTTCTCCCATAAAAACAATCCGATTTTCTGATTTCCATCAAATACCAACATTCCCTGTGGTGTTAAACCCAATCGATAAGTATTTCCATCTTTACCTTCTACAGTATGCATATCAACTCCATACATTTCAATCCATCTTGCTTTATTCAAATAATTCAATTCGGCTTGAGCTGGAGTTTGTCCTCGACACAATTTGTATTTTTCGAGAATCTCGATTTCCATTTTTTCATCTTGTTCCGGATGAAAACGGAATTCCGAAATAAACATTGGTGTATGTTCAATTGGATTATAATCACCAAGCTCTGCTGAAAATTAATAATTTTTGTTTTTCAATAATAATTTTTCTCAAACTAACATTGAAGTGCCAAGGCTGCAAGATCTACAGCAAATTGAGCAGGACACGCTAATCTTCCTGTTGAAACATCAGATTTGATTTGAAGGAAAAATTGATATCGTGTAAGCTCTTCTTTGAGATTGCTAGATGGTTCAGAAGTGAAGAATTTGACTCGAAATCTTAATGTGAATGGTGGCCCAATGGCGACTTGTTTCACTACTTTTTTCGATGGATCCAACCAATGTTGAACATTATAATGATCGGTGAATTGCAATCCGAAATAATCTCGTTCTTCCAAATCAAGAGAATAGAATACTTCTTCGTATAATTCGGCTCCTTGCGCATTTCTCTGGAAAAAATGGGAAAAATGAGTTGACTTAGGATTTTGGGAACAGGAGAGGAACAATCTTAAAAGCTTAACCTTCCTCAATTTCATTTCAGGCTATCAGGGAACCTGAAATGATATTAGCAAGCCCCTGTCACCCCTCCCTCTTTTCAAAAAAAAACCTACAGGCACAACAATATTCAAATGCGCTCCATCGAGAAGTAAAACTTTGCATTGCACAAATTTCTTTGTGTCAAAACTTGGCTCGGTTACCGATGAGCTGGAATGCGAATTTTGTGGAGCATTGTTGCGTGGTGGATTGCGGTTTCGAGAAAAACGGGCGGAAAGTGTGCGGAACATCCACGACATCTGTAAAAATATTATTTTTTAACAAAGGTGTGAGTATGGGAGACTGGGAAAATTTTTAGTGCTTCATTTTTGTAATTTTAAATTACTTTTTATGAAATTTTGTTTTTGTATCACTGAAAACTAAATTAAACAACCGGATTCTTTTCTGAGGCTCTGATGTCTTCCAAAAATTCATAACTTCCTCTCCGTCTTCTTATCAGATTTATTTCTTCGTATAGATAAGAATTCTTCCTCCATCTTCAGAAATGCAAGTTCGCTCTACAGAACAACGCCATTTTGAATCATTTTTCGAATAATAAATAACATTTCAACAAAAATTTCAAATTTGGAAATGAAACGTGAACGTCACGCGAAAACTAATAAAATATGAATTTTCAAAAAAAATTAAAATATTTGTTTTTGGTAACTTACACGCCAAAAATAAATCAATAATTATTCTACTAATAATAATAATTTCTATGTTGTTCTAACCAGCCAAAAAAGTAATAATAAAATAAAATAATAATAAAAGGAAGAGACAGCTCACTGTCGGCTGGTGCGCATCTGTCTCTCAACCTCTCTTGCACTCTCTCATTTTTTAATACTCTCTCATCAAGAGCAACGGTAAATATAAATAAATAATAATACGAATGCGAATACGAATAAGGTGCATCCTTTGATGTTTGGTAATATTTTGCTTTTTTGATTTGTTTTAAATTTCCTCCAAGGTTTTTTGTGTGCAAACACTGAGACGCACTTTTGCGTACGAATTTAAATTCAAATTTGTCACGTTTGTGAAATTTTCAAAAATTCTGTGATTCCCGGGGTTCCTGCTATACTTCTTTTCACAGAATACTGTAGGGTTGATGTTTACACACATTTTTTATCCTTTTCTTCTAAATTTCCAATAAAAATAAAAATCAATCATTATCAGTGACTCATTTTTATGATTTTTGAAGCCCAGAATTCTTTGTAAAAAATACAAATAAATATACTCACAGTCACATTCTCACTGGTATCCTCAATTTCTTCGTCCGAAGACATATTGAAAATAAAAATAGAAATAAAAATAGAAAAGTTTCAGCTAGAAATTTGTATGTAAACAGTACCCCAGTATGAATGTTCTTTTTGCCTTATCAAAAATAAATAAATAACAAAAATTTTATTCTCGAGTGGGAAGAAGGAGAAAAGGGGATGAATTGACACAAAATATTCATATTTTTGTGAATAAAATTTGACGAATCGGATCAGGGACCAGGGATTATCGGTCCACATTTTTAGAATTTTAGATTAGGCCCATTTTTGAAGAAAGGTTCTTGGTACGATTCAAAACCTCGCTTAAAAATGATAAGACTTGCCTTTGAAAGAGTCTTGTTCCTCCCGTTCGAAGTTCGTTAAATGAAATGAAAAATCTGTAACAAAAAGTTTTTTATTCGAATTCAAATCCAAATTTGTTCAGCTATTTAAATAATTTTTATTAAAAAAATATTGCGAAATACATGTTCGAAAAGAAATTAGGCTAAACTGTTCGGTTTCAAAAAATTTATAATAATAAATAAAAAACTTGTGGGCAAGATGAGAAAAAGAAGAAAAAAACGGCCTTGGTTAGGGTTTTTTGAGGGAATAGGGAAAAAGAGGAGAAGGATTACAAGGTCACTAATTGGCCAAAAACAACTGATTATTAATATTTTCCTACTGCACAAGACTCTAATTAAAAATTAAATTCTAAAAATATAAAAATCTCATTAAAAGTGTCGAGATCCGTGTCAAGTATAAGTTTATTTATATTTGTTTTATATTTACTACATAACTTCCTTACAATAACAAATAAATATATAAAAGAATGAGAATATAACAATTGTTGATTTGTTTACATTTTGGGCCCTTCTTTCAATGTGTGAAGGAAATAAAATTTGAAAGAAAACTGTTTCCGCAAGTGGGCGTGGCTTAAATGCAAACGCCGCGTAATATTTTTGCAACTAGAGCTAGCTCTCAACTTTGCTCCTTGCCCTACAGTTTTTTTTTGACAAAGAAGTCTGGAACTTTTGTGTCAATAAGTAGATATCTACTTATCTTGATTGATTTGAGTTAACTATAGTTTCAACAAGATTGCAAATATTTAAACACAAGTCACAGAAAAAAGTGGATTTCACCCAACCAAACATCATTTAGTAATTGGAATAAAAGAAAAAAGGCCAGGTGGGTGAGGCCAGCAAAAAAATAAATTAGGACCTTTTCGCGCAGGTTGAAAGAACACCTGGAAAAATCTGGTGCCGGTTGGTTCTTTTAAAATGAGAAAGAATGAATGATCAATATTGAGAAAAGAATTTGGAAAAATAATAAATTGGGGAAATACTTGTTCGTTTCAACCACACCCTGATTTGAATGAGATTAAACTTTTTATTATTCAAATGTACAAGAAACGATGATTTTTGATCAGCTTCTTCACAACACACAACAATTGAAAAAAATTATACGACTTTTATAATGGCAATTTCGATGTGTTTCTCTCGGCCTGCTTAGTATAGTGGTTAGTACTCCACGTTGTGGCCGTGGCGACGCTGGTTCGATTCCAGCAGCAGGCAACTTTTTTTTCAATTTTTTGAAAGTTTCTCAAAACAAAAAGGAAACGTTTTTGACAGACAGGAAAAATGAATGAAAACAAGAAAATGACTGGTGTTCTTCTCAATTTTCACACTTTTTGGTCGAATTGTTTGTTCAGATTCTCTCCCATTTCTCTTTTGTTTTATTTCTTCCTTATTTGCTCACAAAAAGTTGTTCGGCGCTCAAAATCAAGCAAAAGCCATTGTTTTCAATTAGGTGGAAAGCAGCAAAAAATGATGACGTAGAAAGTTTCAAATTTTTTGAAACATTGGGTAAAAATTGACAGGAAATTGGAATTTTTAATCACTTTTCTGAAGTTGGGGACTAGAAAACCAAACATCTCTAAAAGCTAGTCCCCGCCCTCAAAAATTTTGAATTCCATAATTACAAAACGCTCTGTTTTCAAAAGTTTTCAATAAAATTTCACTTTTTCTACAAAAAAAGTTTCAAAAACTTTTGAAAATAAAATAGGTAGTACATATTTATGAAACTAAACCAGTTCATTTTCACAACAACAAAAAACCAAAAAAAAAACACATAATTCAAAATAAAGTCGAATTCAACCTGAAAAGTCGAAAAATCGAATCAAAAAGTTATTATCAAACTGGAAAATCAACGGCGGCGGAACGAGACAAAAAAAAACGATAATTCAAATATTTGTATTGCATTTCTATCATGTGATTTATATTTTTCATTAATTTTCGGCAGCCCAAAAAACCGCTAATGAAGAACAAGATTTATGCAATCTTATTAATTTAATTGACAAATGAAAAATGGGAAAAACCAAGATAAATCTTGTTTTGTAAATTTTATTGAATTTGATTTTTTTTGTGGAATGAAAATTAGAGTGAATCATTAGGAGGCCGTGATTGTGGATAAATTTGGAAAAGCATTTGTTTTACTGACGACCAATTTTCCGTGTTGATGTGACAAATATCCTTTGATTTTTTTCTGGAAAAAATGAAGATTTTTAGAGTTTGAAGTAACTACTTGTGAATGCTGAATTTTGGTTTTCAACATTTTCAATTTTCAGAAAAAACAAGTGAAATATGAAAAGTTTTAGAACCAATATAATTTTTTGATTTCAAAGATGATGAGAAATTTCATTTTTCGTATTTTCAGTATTTTTCCGAAGACTCCAAATAAAAAAAACAAACCGTCGCAATCAAATTTGCAATAATACATTCCAACTCATCCGTATCAATATCAACAACTCCGACAAATTTCAAAGCCGTCAAAAATGCATCCAATGGGATTTGACTGCCACCAACGATTGAGCTGCTGCAAAAATTAAAATTTCATTAGTGTAGTTCTTGAGGAGAAGCCAAAATTCGGTGATTTTGAATTTATTTGGAACAATTTTAGCATATTTTTAAAGTTTAATGAAATTTAGATATTTTTCCAAAAAAAAATCCCGTACTTCTCTCGGTCAGAAAACAATTAGGATTTTTTTAAATTTTCTAATTTCCTCGGGAACTTGCAATAAAAAAGTTACCCTTTTCCGACTCCCAAAATCTAAAAACTCACACTTTCTTGAACAACGTTCTAAACGTAATCATTCGCAGTTTCTCAAGCATCAAAAATATTCCCGATTGGATGAAAAATGTCTCATTTTTTCCGAGTGCCGCATCCAACAATGCTAAATTTCCATCTTTCACTGCATTAACAACTTCCTCAAATTCATCCAAATGAAATTCGTTCAATAATTTTGAAGATGGCATGTGGCCAAGGAACATTTTAACAGGGATTAGATAAATCAAAATTTTTCGTTTGTTCGACATCGATTCGGTTGGACAATTTCGGAAAGCATAGAGCAATGATTTTTCGGCTGCAAAAAATTGATTTTTTATGAAATTTGTATCGAAAGAAACTTACCAAGCGGTAAATCCGCATCAAACATCGCTTTTCGTCCCAGAAAATAATTATAAGCTACTTTATCAGCCATCGAAAATTCATTTTGTAGTGGTCCCGAATTATCAATGGCTCGAATCAAAGGTTTCAACAAATTCAATTTATTAATCTGCAAAAAAACGTGACATTTTTGGAGGAAAAATAACGTGACCTTTGTTTTTTTTTTGAGGGGAGAGGATGTGGAAAATGTGTCATTTTTATTTTTTAAAGAAGAATCAATAAATAAACAAGTCAGTTCGAAGCGAATAAAAATGGAGAACACTAATTCACAGCAGGTAAGGATTTAATTGAAAAGAGCGAATTTCTCACAATTCCTTTGCAGTGCGGTGATGGAAATTCGATAGAAGAAGTGGATATTTGTCAAATACTCGATTCAGTCGATCGAAATTCATCGATTCGTCAAAAAACCGTGCAAGAAACCTCGCAAAATTTGACAATTTTGATGAATCAAAGCGAAACGAATCGAACGGTTATTGAGCGAAATTTAGAGATTTTGAAGAAACGAAGAGATACGATTCAGAATAATATGTTGGAAATGAGGGAATTGTCAAGAATTTTGAAGTTGAAAATAATGGAAAATGAAGGAATGGAAGGGAAGAAGAATGGAGAGAATATGAGTTAACCTAACTTGAATTTAAATAAATAAATGTTTAATTTTTTTCATGAAGGATTTCTTTTTAGCACCTGAATCACAAACCTTGAAATAAATTCTAAATAATTGATTGGTCATATTCAACATCGCAACTTTTTTGGTTGTTGACAAATCAGCTCTTCTGAAAAATGAAAATAATAACTTTAAATTCACAATTTGTGTTATTCAAACTAACACATCAGAAACACAAGTTCTATAACATTCCATAATAACATTTGCAGCTCCTTCAAAAAACGAAATATTTGCCTCTCCTTCATCATCTCCTGACGACAATTTCTCAGCTTCTTTGCTCAAATATCGCAAATCGGTGCAAATTTGATAGAAGATTGGTAGGAACCAATTCTCCTCTTTTCGTTTTTGCAGAATCTCTTTGTTGAATAATTGAATGATTTGAGATTGTGTTGAATGAGCCAAAATGAAGTCTTGGGTTATATAAATATTATAAAGAACATGGAGATGAAGGCAGACTAATTCATCGATTGATTCATCATAGATTCGAGCTCGTTTTGAACGTGAGCCATATGCTTCGATCTGTCAAAAGAAATAGGGGGTTTTTATCGAATAAGAACTCCGGAGATGCACCAAAAATTATTCTATATTTTCTATATCTTTGTTTCAAACTCCAAAAAACTCTTACATGTAAAAATGGCAATTTCGAGTGTTCATCATCCAACGAGATCAATTTCGCTATTTTCTCTGCATTTTTCCACTCATCTCTCTTTGTTAAACTATAAGAAAAAAAATGAAATTAAATTTGTTTCCAAATTTTCTTCCAAACCAACCTATCAATTTTTTCAAAATATTCTTCGATTGTAAAAATCTGCATTCTGTCTGTAATAAACAAAACTTGACAAATGCCAAGATTCCTTAAAATATTCATCAGTCTCAAACTGAAAACTTGTACAAAAATATATGTGAGCAACAACAGAAAAATTAATTTATAATCAAATTTCTAATTCACAAGCAAAATCAAACCTAGTATTTTAGAGATCAAAGAAAAAGAAGAAAACCCGAAAAATATATAATCTACCCAAATGTCACAAGATTTCGGAAATCTTTGGAAACTCTTATAATCAAGTCGAAGTTTTCAGCATTGATTCGATAGTCGTTTGGTTTGACAAGAGGAGTCTGGAAAAATTAGAAAATTTAAATTATTTTTACTTGGAGGGTGTAAAATTCAAGATAAATATGGCTGAAAAATAAAGGTCTGAAAACTTTTTGAAAATAGTATTTCTGAATTTTTTGTAAGTGAGGTAAAAAAAAACGTTTGCCACATGAATAAAAAAATCCACATGGAAATGTTCGTTAGGTCCAATTTTATTTTGTTAAAACAACAAAAAACCAACCATATGACAATTAACATGTTCAACAGTCACCACAACATTGCATTCTTTGCACTTCTTTTGCTCAAATATATGACTCATATTAAAATGGGGTATCCAATCATTTCGATTTTCTAGAATCATTCCACATATTTTACAGAACACTTGAATTTGAAAAGCGTGTAAAATGTGATGTTCGTAGACTATTTCGTTTATCAAATGTCTGGTGTTTCCAACATAATCACACAGTCCACAACATTCCATCGATATGAAAATAACGAAACTCTTTTAATTTTTCGAAAGCCAACGGGAGCTCAGAAACATGTTCTCCTCATAATTTACTTTCCAAAAACACAAAAAATAACTCACCCAACAGCCAAGTGTTTTCGATTATGTTCATTTTTAGCCGCGTCATTCAAAAATCCCATTCCACAAACTGCAACTTTTTCAATTTGTGGTTCAACTTCTGGTTTTGAATGATTTTCCGAAAGATGATATCGAAATTGGACCAAATTCGGAAATTCACAAGTTCCTGTACAATTTGGAATTATTGGACAAGCCAATTTGTAATGCACTGTTTTCTCTGAAAACAAAAATATTTATGTGCATTTAAGAACAACTCGAAGCTATCAGGTAAAAGCTGGGATTATTGTGAGACTCATATTGAAATATATATATTTTAAAGACAAAAAATGCATTGCTCATGTTAGAAATTTCACTTTAAAAAATAAAATTGTTCAATTTAACTTTAATAAAAAATAAATCAACCTTTTGGCGCGCAAATCTAAAAAATATGCATCGGGGATAACCCAAAACTAACCTTTAATTCTATGAACAATATAAAAATGTCCCAAAATCGCTTCATTCGTCGTTCCAGCAAACATTTCCATACAAATAAAACAAAATGAGACATCAGAAAATTTGTGAATTTTATGAATCTCAACATCAAGTGATGTCTCCACTTTTCTATTGCAATACATACATTTACAATTATCTTCAATTTTTTTCAATTGCGAAGTGACAATAAGACCAGATACTAAATTCGGAAGCGATGAAAAATACTGAAAATCCAGTTTTTTTTTAAATTTTTGTGAGGGGAGGGAGGGAAATTAATTTACCGTGACAGCATGATCGACAATATTCACAAAATCCTGATTGAAAATTTCCGATTGTCCAATATTGATAGAAAGCCATTGATTAGTCGTATTTGATACAATTTCCATTTTGTTGGCATTGAAATGGATGGCTTTTGGGAAAAAGTGACGGATACAAATGAAAACATCATTTCTCTGAAATAATTAGAAGATAAAGATTGATATTTCGTCAGATTTCTGTTGAGATATTCAAATTTTGTTGAATTCATTCTGAAAATGTTTACTCGGCCTCAAACCCTCCCAAAAACCCAACCATAGCTTCGAAATATTTCATTTTCTTGTTGAGTTCCATATTTTTTTCAATATATCGTTTGAATTGTCTCGTCATTTCAATTGGCAACTGATTACTCAATCTAATCATCAATCTTGGATCACAAATATTCGAGATTCCTTCGATCCAACAAAAATCACATCTAAATTTGGGTTGTGGTGGAGGTTGAATTGGTCGATGAGGTGCTTGTTGAGCTTGTAGCTGAAGCTGATGTTGCTGAAATTGTTGCTGCTGCTGACGCTGAATCATTTGGTGCATTTGAAACTGCATATTCGGATGCATTTGTTGCTGTTGTAGATTTAGATGTTGATGGGCCATTTGCCTTTGAAATTGTGCAAAATGCATTTGTTGTTGTTGATATTGTTGAATATATTGTTGTTGTTGTTGCTGTTGCTGTTGCTGTTGTGGTTGTTGTGGTTGTTGACCTGGAGGACCCATTGCAAATGTCATTCGAGTTCCAAGTAATTTCACTGAAATATTTATTTAATAAGATTAAAATGGTTGTTTCTTCAAAATCCTATCAAAAATTGCTTACTCATGTCAAGCCATTTGTTGTATAATTGCAAATTCGGCGGCGACAATATTTCTCCATGTTGTGCTTTTGATTGACAAACTTGATCATACAATCGTGGATTCATCATTTTGTCAGCAGTCGGAATGAAGGAAGACTGTTCAATAAATTGTCTTATAAATGTTTTCCTCAACAAAAACTTACCGGAACAGTTCTGTTGTAATGCGCATCTTCTTGATAATGAATTTTACAAACGGAAATCTTGAATGTTCCATCTTTTTTCCTCTTTTCGGAAAGTTTTGCTGTAATTCGACAATCAATAATTTTTGATATCTCACGAGCTATCGCCTGGTCTTGGCAAATTTTTCGAATAACTCACCAAAAAATTGTCGCAAATTGAGAACTGTAGAAATATCATGTACAGTTAATCCTTCTGGGTTTACTGCATTTTGTTCATATAATTGTTTCAACGTTTCACAGATTACTGGAAATTTATCCGGTGTCCATTCATCCATTTCATCCTTCAATTCATTTCCACAAAACAAGCAAACAAGTGATGGATCGATTAACATCAATTGCAAAATGTGTTTACTCTCTTTTTCATACTGTAAATACAATTCTAAGAAAATGAGTCCCGAAAAAGGCATCTGGCCATTTTTTTTGGCTAGATTTCAATAGAAACTAGTTCTCAGTCAATTTTTTGGGGCTTATTTTCTTGGCTCTGTTCGGAGCTCAGAAGATATTTTTCACATCATAGTTCTATGAGACTGTTTTTCTTGTTTTCCAAAGTTTCTACAGAAACAATGCATAAATCACTCACCATAATTTCCTGTGCTTTTGGTGTGCAATTATACATATGATGCAAAAGGTTGAACCAAAAATGTCCATTATCACGGCCGAAAATCTGGCCAATATAATTTGCTGACTCCGAGAAAAGTTTTACCAATTGAGCCGGTGGATTATTAGACAGACTAATTCGAGGAACAGGTGGAAAATTTTGAATATTCATAGGCATATTTGATGGAGTACCTTGAAGTTGATTATTTCGATGTGGAGGAGGAACTTGTGGTTGCGCAAATTGTGGAGGAACATTTGGTGGATTTTGTTGAATTGTTACAGCCGCTTGTTGAAACGATGGCATAGCAACATTTTGTTGAACATGATGATTATTTTGTTGTCGACTCGCATTTGTTTGAAGTTGCATTGCAATTTGATTCACTGTTTGCTTTCTATTTCCTTTTCGCTTTGTCACATTATCATATTTTTTCCAGAATTTTTCATGAAGTGTTACGCGAGGAAAATCATGTTTATCAGTTGTTTCGACGTCACTCAATTTTAAATAATCCTTGAAATTGTCCAATCGGAAGTTACTGATCTACAAAAATATATAAGAACATGGTTTTAAGATGAATGAAATGAGATTTCGACAAAATATGAACTCACCATACAGAAACATTGTCTTCCATCCAAATTAGCCATCGGGCAAGTTGCCCATGAAGTTCCATGTCGAATTGCAGATCGATGCGAACATTCAGTGACATATGCAAATTTTTCAGGATGTCGCGCGAGTTCGGCTTTATATTCCTCCATATCAGCTGGTTGATATGAAAATGTGGTCGCTGTCATAATTCCAATCATCGAAAGTAGAGTTTTTGGTTTTATCTCAAAACACTCATTGAGGTGGCGATAAAATATTGCATTCGGTGAGCAAGTTCCCATCATACATTTTTTGCAATAATAAATCATTGGAACATTGTGAAATTCTGCCAAGTGATTCAGCAACGTTGATTCCTAAAAATGAAGACGTAAAAGGAATGTTTTTATATAATCTAAAAAAAGGTTTCGATTAGAATGTTCATACTGTAATTCAATTATGGAGTAAAAAAATGATTTTTTTTCCTCATATATTTTGTGAAAAAAAGCATTGAAGTCTTCGGTTACTGTATATTGAAAATTCTCTACAGTAATCCTGACTTTAACTTTTATCAAATTAAGTCTTCAAATGTGACAAAAAATTATAAACATTATAAATATCTTTCAGATGATATGAAACATTTCTTGAATATTTTTGTTAATTCTCAATATCTCCACAAACGACAAAATTTCCTTGTCAGTGTATTTTTTAACCAACCGATGGAAAAGCAGAAAAAGGTCGACAAGATGAACACGACCATTTGAATTCCTTATGACTGCTACTATGTGCTTTCTCATTCAGATGCAACATTGCTCCCGAACAATAATTACATTGTCTAAAAAACAAAAATACATAGTTAATTATCATTGATAGCTTTTCAAAAACTCACTCTGCTTTTCCTGGATGTTTCGACAGATGAATTAGAAATTTTTCCTTTGATTCAAATGCAGCACAACATTGCAAACAAATGAAGATAGTTCCAGTCAGCGGAACACCAAAATCTTGCAGATTCAAATCATCAATTGCATTTGTTGAATGCTCGATTTTCAAATGATTATTGAGACTACTCTCCGTCAAAAATTTCTTGGAGCATTTTGAACAACCAAATCTCGCTTCTCGCCCCGAAACTGGTCTTTCCGCATGATTTGCACTGGAAAAAATAACGTTTTGCAGTCAAAACTAATATATGTTGGTAATAATTGGAATTTTTCACTCGGAAATAAAATTATATTTGAATTTCTGCATTTTTATCAAAATTTTTGATCTCAATAATATTTATACATTTTGGCAATTTCTAGTAAACTGAACACTTTTTCAAAAAAAAAACATACTAAAATACATTGGCGACGGCCATTACTTCATCATCACCATCGTGTAATTCTACAACTTTGCTGATCACTGGCGGTCTAAACTTTGATTCGCCATCATTTCTTTCTCGATTTTGATTTGCAATATCTTCCACAATCATAATATCATCGTCAATTTCCCCTTCATCAACGGAATGATTATGAATCACATTCGGAGTATTGTCTTGAGTTTCCTCACGGATTTGTTGAACAATTTGAAAATCTTGACTTGATGGTGTTTCAATTATTACTGATGCGAGTGCTCGATCAAGTAATGGATTGTTTGGATCATCCATCTAGAAAAATAGGGTTAGTGGAATTTGGAAAATTGATAAAATTTCATTTACCAAGCTGTCCGGAGTTTGACAACTGCTACTTCGATGGCTGTCAGCCGCAGATCCTCTCGAATCTGGAAAAACACGATTATTGGTAGTAAAACAAAACAAAAAAAGTGCAATTTATATGAAAATTTTCCAAAATTTTAGTATTTTTTTTCTAAAATTGATGTTTTTGTCTGAACTCTCTCAATTTTACGTTGTCTCTGATTTTCCGAGTGAACATTTTCTACGAGATTCAGTATTTTGTCATATCAGTTTAGCCATACCTTCCCAACTATCTGATGTTAAAAAATTTCGCTGTGTTGGCAAGCAAAAAACACAAATTAACCCTCGTTTTTTTTTTAAACTTTTTTCTCTGCACTGTCATGTTCTGAATGTGGTTTAGCACATATTTTCAGAAAAAAAAATTAACTAACTTGACGCCGACAATGCTTCTCGATTCAGTCCAGACTCCATCCACATCTCCGCCACATCAAATGATGTTTTTCGTCTTTCAGTCACATTTTGCAATACAAAATCTTCAACATCCGGTGAAATAGAACTTGGAATTGGATTTGAAGTCGAAGGTTCATTTGACAAAATTTGGGGAGTTTTCTTCCGTTTTCTTGGCATTTCATCATCAAGATCTATCACAACAATATCAGACTCTTTCTTTGTCTGAAAAAAAGGAAAAGTTTAAAAATTATTCATAAAAGACTTACAAATGCATTGAAAATATCCTCATTTGATTCAATTTCCAGAACTTGATTGATTCTTTCAGTTTCCTCAATATTTTTGATTTCCGGAATTTTCGCAATTTCGGAGTCTGGAAAATTAATTCATATTTTGAAAAAATGTTTCCAGCACTTTTTGAAAATTCGAAACTTTTTTCTAGTTTTTCTCAAAACAATACTATCCCGTTTCCTTCCTCTTCCCACCAAAACTCACTATCTTCTTCATAATGACAAAAATAATTATGCTCATCAAACATATGAAAAATCAATCCATCGATTGAACAAATCAAATTGGTTTCGCGACAAATTGGACATTTGAAAGTTCGATTTTGAAATGTATCGCCTTGCGATAAAATATGCATTCGATCCTTTTCACAACAATGTTTTTTGATACATTTCGAACCATTAAGAATTCGGTGACACTCCCTACAATACCCGATCTTTTTTCGCAATTCTTTATCATTTTCCATATTTGGCAAAGTTGATAGTTGAAAACTCATTTGATAATCTTCCAAAAATTCCGGTTCAATAATCATATTTTGATTCATATCGTCCATTTCAAAATTATCCAAGACCATATTTTGGTAAACTCCATTCTTTTTTCCCTGCAAAAATATTCAAATTTATTGTTATTAAGGTTTTTGTTTGAATTTTTTACCTTGCCATTGAATAATGTAGTCGAGATTTTCAAATTCGAATCAGTTCTGGCCAAATCAAGCGCATCTTTTGGAATATGTAAATTTTTTAGAACCTCCTCGGTGACATCAAAAATTGTTGACGTATTTTTCGAGACAAATTGCGGAGGAAGTCGAGGACTCTTAAAAAATGAATTTTCAATGGGTAAACAATTAATTGCGATATAACTTACCATATCTTGCATTGGAACTCCACCAATCAGCACATTTTTACCCCAAAACTTTTTTCTGGTTACTTGCGATGGTCTGGCGAATCCAAGATTTCTCTGTAAAGATTTTATGATATTCAAAAACCGAGGAATTTTTGGGATCGATAAAACATTTTTCGTGATTCAAAAAACACAAACCGATGAATCAGAAGTATGAATAGCCGCATGATTTTTCATAAAAAATCCCAGAATTCCATTTTTCATATGTGATTCCAGAACATGTTGCTTCAACAAAACCTTATCAGTCTCTTGAAAATCACAATTTTCATGCGGACACGGGATAGTTGATGAAAATCCATGAACAGAAGCGAAATGTTCTCTTCGTTCTTTGCTCGAAGTGAAACTATTGATTTTGCAATCTTTACAATTCAGTCGAACATCTGAACGAATCATAAATTTATATTTAGTTTTCCGGAACTTATTTCAGATAACTTACTCATGTTAAGAGATGTTGGAAATGTGATTTTTGGCGGAATCGAACATTGATTTTCAAAAACAACCATTGCGGTGATAATCTCATTGGCGTTGTGATGTCGCTAAAAACAATTGATATAAAAACATATATACTTTTAACAAAAAGTAAGTAACTTACAAAATGATTTATTATGGAATTTTTCTGTTCCAAAGCTGCCAATTCAGATAATCTCGATTTCAAAATATGATATTTTCCGCATTCGGAGCAAATCAAATAAGCCGAACCATACATTGTATCACCCTGAATAAAAAAGATTTTAACCATCAAATAACAAAAAATATTAACTCACGGTGTATTCTTTATTCATCGATTGACTTAGTTTAAATGATTTATATTGTTCACAATCGTGTCCTTCATATTCTTCTTTTGTCGTATATGCATTTCCACAAAATTGGCAAGCAAATAACATCAGATGTCCATGATACATTTCATTATGAATCACGAAATCTTCAGCTCGACTAATTGCATTTGTAATACCACCTTTTGAACAAATTCCACAAAAAATTGAATTGTTTCCAAGTATTACATTCCTACAATTTTATTTATAAATTTTGTTTTCAAAATGAAATAATAACTAACTCTTTTCTCAACTGATTCGTTATTCTGTCTTCAATTCTCAATTCTTGAATAGGCATCGCTTCTTTGTCCATCGGATTTATTTTGTGATTGTTTCTTTTCATATGAACTACCCGAGTTTCTTCAGAATATAGTATTTTTCTTGAATCTTGTAGCGAGTTATACTGAAAATCGAGTTAGGTTGCTGTTTTTCCAAAATCATATAATGACTGCATTGGAAAACGTGAGAAATTTAAAAAAAAACGAGGCCAAGTGAAATTAAATCTTTTTAGAAAATTCTAATTTTTAGAAATACCTCTTATTTCTAAAAAAAAAACAATAAAACAACTCACACATTCTCTGATCGCTTGTAATAATAAAATATGTGTTGGATGTTGACTATTTTTCAATTTATATTTCATTTTGTGCTCAATTTGAGCTAGAATAATTTGGCCGAATTTTGCTGATCTCAAATATGTCAAAAATTCAGCATTTAAACCTCGCTTTTCAGCTTCTTCAGTTGCTTGTGGGAGAAAAAGCAGATAATCCTCATTTTCTTCCATTCTGAAAGTAAAACTCAAGTAGGTTTTGTTAATGGGGAAGAGGTTAAAAATATTGCGTAGAACCGTATAACCTATTAAAGCTATGCGTATAGAAATAGACATGCATCAAATTTTAAATAAAATATATGACCTAACTTTACTAAAAAACTCTTCCACGGCCAGTTTTTGCGGCGGGAAATTGGGATGAGAAATCCATTAATGGAACGGGAAACAGAAAAATATCAGAGAAACTTTGGAAAAATGGATATCACAGTTTATATAATGTATGAAAAAGTTGAATATGAAAGTTTTAAAAAACTAGAAAAAGTAAAAAATTGGTTGCAATTGGTTGTTATGGCAACTGCTTTTTTAGTTTCAATTATTATTTTTTGAATCCCTAGTGTATACCACATCTATAATGTCTAAAAAGGAAAAGTAAGTTATTTGGAAATATTTGATTACTCGTTTTTAAAATGATTTTCAAATGAAAAACATTTTTTTATTAAAGATTCCAAAGAAAATGTAAATTAGTTTAGAAAATCTAAGAAACGCGAAAAAACTCCTGAACCAGAGCCTGAATATGAAGATGACTTTGAGGATTATGAGGATGATTTTGAAGAAGATGATGATGTTGAAAAAGAAGAGGAAAAACAAAATGCCATAGGTGAATCACCCGCTGATATTAAAAATAATGAACCTGGATATGAAAGTGAAATAATGCGAAGGTTATCAAAAACAAAAGAAGGGCCAGCGAAAATTCAGGAAAAGCCACAGCCAATTGCACCACAGATTACATTTTCAGCGGTTTGTAAATGGAACTATAAAAAACAATTGGAAAAAATACAACCTTATTTCAGATAAATAATACACCTTATACGCATTACAACGAAGAGGAGAGAAAAAGCGTGGAGACAAGAGCATTCGAAAGATTACAAAAACTTCGAGGATTGATAAGTAAGTCGATAAAAGTCTCTCGTTTTGATTTCTAAAAATTGAAAACAGAAAAAAACCTCGGTGAGAGTGTGATTTACGCTTTTAGGCCACTAGAAAAGAAAAACTGAAAAAAAACGTGAAATTTTTTGATCGTCATACGGTAAGCGATGTGTGCATTTGTGCGTCGCGGTGTTTACGCATAGAATATTGATTTCAGCACCTTTTTCGAAAATTTAAGTGTGTTAACACATGTTCGAGGAATTTTCAGAAAATTCTGATTACACCACTTGATTCACCTCGTCGAGTCAGAAAAACTATTGCCTATTTCCGAACCGCATTCTCGCAACAGTTTTAGGCTGAAATCTAAATTTTCGGACAGAAAAGAAAATATTTGTACTGAAGCTAAAATAAATCCCTGAAGAGTATTTTAAATTTAAATTTAGGCATTGAAACAAGCAAATCTGTGGTATTCACCGATTTATCATCCAATATTTTCGAACCGATACAATCAATCTCATCAAACTCGGCAAATGCATTCACCCAAACTGGACAAGACTCGAAAAACATCGAAATTCAGACCGAAATCGGAGACGTCGAGGACAAAGAAATGCAATTCCCTCACATTGAAGAATCATTCATCAAGCATGATTTGGATCGAGAAAAAACTCCAGAAGACAGACAGAGATTCAAGAAGTTTTTCTTTGCCGCAACGCAGGTTGGAAGAAAAAAGAGTTGAGTACAACAACTTTTTTTTTAATTTCAGACAATTCGAGAAATCCTAATCTCCTCTGACAAAATCAACGAGGAAGAGGAGATTCGCGAAAAATCGATTCTCAAATTTTCACGAGGCTTCAACTCATATCACTTTGGAACAATTACAGAGAGTTAGTTCTGAAATTCATTTTCTGCGACAAAAAATCGGATTTTTCAGAGCACATAGCGAGTTGTATTCGCCTCGGTGAACCGGATAGTATCCTGGTTGCTTTCGAGATTTTCGGCTCGCCTGCCCAAGATCTTCTGAACAAAAGTTTGATCGTCGAATTTTATATTCATCGAAAACGACCGCCAAAAAGATTATTTGTTGTTGAAAGTGTGGTGGTTGATATGTTTTTGAGTGTCACTACCAATATTTTATATGTTTGTTTGGTAAGTTTTTACTTTAAAATGGCTTGGTTGGGATTGTCTTTTGGAATTTTGATTTCCATAAAAATTCTGAAAATTTTGCTACTTGAATATCAAAAAATTCAAAACATTTTTTGCAGAAAGATGGAACTTTGTGCGCCTTCGATACTTCAATATCCGACGCTTCTCTCGATGATTTTCTACCTTGGACAGGTTCTTAATTGAAATACAAAGAACAATTTAAAACTCACATTTCCAAAATTTCAGAATCCCAAAACGACATTGCACTTCGTCGTCCATCATTCGATTCCTCATTTCTAGCCACAACAATTTCAGATGCGAGTCCAATTATTGGAATGTCGATTATAAAATCACAGTGAGTTGTAGTCATATTTAGAAAACAAAAGTATTAATGTGTCTGGTGTAAAAAAAGTTTGTTCTTACATTAGTCACCTTGAAAAAACATATGTATCATTTTTGGCAGATGTTACCATCTGGCATAGAAGGTAAAAGTAGAGACTAATAGCAAGTTATGACGTGGATAAAGTTTGGAATGAAATTACGGTTTATTAAACAAATTTTCAATTTGAAAACGAGATTAACTGTAATTTCTAACATGACCAATTTCGAACGAAAAAAATCGTAAAATAAGGGATCAATTTTTGAGAGTTGTTGAATTGTTTTGTCATTCCAAAAAAAAACCTCTCAGATTTGTTTTTCTAAACCGAATGAGATCACAATTCAAGTTTTTCAGAGTTGGTGAAGAAATAACAACAATTGATGCAACTGGAACAGTTGCTTATTGGCAATCAACACGTCATACAAATAATAAAAATGAGATAAATATTCAACTCAGCGCAGTGATTCGTCCACATCCGATCCTCAAAAGACATTCCACATCTTTCGCCATTTCAGCGTTTTGTCAAACTGAAAAACCTGTCAGATTTTTCATGGGAACTGACACTGGAATACTGTATAGTATGTATAAATCGGATACATCGCAAGCGATGCCGAAAATCTATAAAACGGAGAAGGAAAAATATGGGGAAATTACGGGATTGGCTGCAAATCCAGTGGAGAATTCGGTGATTCTTGTTGGATTTTCGAGTGGATCTGTGGCGATTTATCGAACTTCGCAAAGTTCGCCAATTATTCAATTGATTCGAAATGATTATTCGACGAGAGCGATCAATGTTATGTGGAGTCGATTGTGAGTTTTTTTGAAAATTTTGAAAGGATAGGATGATTTGTTGAAAATTATGTAGTGAAAAAAGGCTGCTGATTTCAAAGTTTCCAATTCCTATAAAATATTTTCAGTAATCCATCGGCATTTTATGTGATTCACGGTGAAAAAACCATCGTAACATGGGATTTATCACATTCAACAACAGCTAGATGGATTGATCAATTACCAGAACACGGTGCAATTTTGTCAACTTGCACCTGGAAATCTGATATTTCAACATTGACATTTATGGGAATTTCATCAGATACTGGAAATGTTGAAATGCATGTTCTTGAAAACCCGAATCCCAAAAATAAGGGTGAATCGATTTTAAGTGTTTTGAATCGTGTTAAAAATATTTGAAATTTAGTCTCGTTTCATAAAAAATTCATAAATACAATATTTTACAAGTTTATCGTTCGACTAGATTTCGGACCTTCTTTGTTTTTTGATGGCGACATTTTTAATGAATTGAATTTCTCGAAATCCATACCAATTAAAAAATTGACCAATATTTTTTCGTCATCTTCTAAAATCTTCGGATCAATTTTATCCATTCCATCATAAGTTTTGATAAGAAATCGACAAATATAAGCAAGACTGCAAATATTTGTCAAATATGAAACAATGAATAAAATAAGTGATCGATCTGATGGAAATTTTCGTTTCTTATTGAGACCAGTTAGCAAAACTCCATCATATGTGAATGATTTGAGAACACATCGATTCATATCCAAAATATTTCTCCATCTCGCTAGTTTTCCAGTCTCATTTCTCTGACATTCCAAACCTCCTAAACCATTTCCAATTCGATTTGGGTCATGTTTTATTTGGATATTTTCAATTCGCGGATTTGGTTTGGGAGTAATTTGATGCAATTTTTGAAGCATATCTTCTACAGTATTCCTTCGTTGCTCATTTCCACAAACAATCATATCATCTCCACAAAGAATCGGATAAAGAACATCACCTAAATGGCCAGTGACTGCTTTCAAAGTTTCTTCACCTTCTAAATCATCTGAGAGAAAATCTGGAGCATTTGAAGGTCCAGCAGATGATGAAAGTCGAGAAATCGGTTGAGCACCACAAAATAAAGAATTCCCAATCATCTCGGAAGATTGCTTCTGAACACATAAATCAAGAATTGTTCGAAGTTTTGGAACAATCGATGAGTATGCCTAAAAGTTTTAATTATACTATTTTCTGGATAAAAATAAACTTACACAAGGTGTTAGTGTTTCGACAGGACTTAGAGGAACTGATGGAACTCTAAACGAGCAAATTATATCTTCAACTTCTGCCATATTTTCAATATTATGCCCACAACAAATATCATCATCGAATGCGGTTTCTTGAAACTTTTTGGTGAGAAATTTGCTTTTCAGTAATCTTGTTTGCTCAAAAACCACATTGAATTTTCCGACATCTGGAACTTTTTGCGGTTCGCCATTCAGACTATAATATTGTTGAACTGTCGATTCATCTGAAAATTTTTCAGAATTAAAATTTTTTATTTGTTTTAAAATATATTTTTGAATTTACCTATCGAATCTGAAAACTTGACAATATCTGTGACGTGGCGAATAAACAATCGACGATTGCAAATGAGAACTGGAGATATAAGGCGTTTCATTGAAGTTGAAAATTTTTGAAGCGATTCTTTATTGGGTTTTTCGGAACTCAAGAATGCGATGCATAGACTTCTTTGAAACGCGCGAGCTCGCATATCATACAAATTGAAATAATAAGCCATTGCATATGTCCCGGTTTGAGTATTTTCAAGAACTATGATTGTGCCGGGAACTGTGTCAGATGACATTAACCAAATTGCCATTTCATTTATATCCACACCAGTTACTGACAAAAAAGTGCTGATTTTAAATTTTTTAATAATTAAAAACAACTCACTTTCATTGTTCTCTTTTTTGGAAACAACTGCAAGCGGACGAGGACCGATTACTTGACAGAATTCGACCATTGTGATGAATGGTTCAATTTTGGCGACAAATCGATTGAATGGATCGACTACTTTTGATGGGCGAAGCAGAAAATCTTCAAACGATATCATTTTTCTGAAAGAATATATTACATTTCAATTTTGATACTATTTTAAGTAGATTTAGCAGTTTGAAAAAGTTAATAAAATTAATTTTCAAAAAATATTCAATTTTGTCCGAGAGAAGTTCACAAATGCAAATCGCTGCGAGATATATTATCCAAAACACACATGCGCCTTTGAGCGTACCGTAACAAAACAATTTTTCTTTTTTTTTTTCCTAATTTTTTTCAACCCAAAAATCAATAAATTCACCTTGTGGGCATAGCTTACGAACACAATAAATAGTGTCGAAACATTAAACAACACATTGCCAACCAGTTTGCGACCGTGGCCGAACTTTTAGCTTGGCCTAAGAGCAACACGTTTGTTCTTTCACTTTTTTCCATGCCACTTTGCATTTTTAACCTCTCAATACTTTTCTGAAGTTTGTCTTTAAGCTTTCGATTTATTTTGTTGAAAAAACACATGTGGTCGTTGTGTAATAATGAAAAAAGTTAAGCTGATGAGTATTTTTCATCCGTTCGTTTTTTTCTCGAACTTTTGACATCTCTCTTTCAAAAAATACTCTTATTCTTGAGTATTTCACATCTTGTGACTGACTTACTTTTTAGAACAAAACTGGTTTTATTTATCAATCAGCAGATCCCAAATATCTATAAAAGTATATCACTTGAGTAAAATTCTAATTCAAAATTTCAAACTGAATAGATCTGTTTTAACCCCGAAAATATCAGTGGTTTTCGGATATAATCGGATGACACAATTTTTTGTCGCGATGTTATTATCTAATGACTGCGCAAAAAAAGAAGACGTGTTCTTCTCTTCCTTTTTCTCTTTTCTTCTTCTTCTTTTTATAGAAGAATCAATCGATAAAATTTGTCTGCGTCTCCATGATGTCCTTGATTCATTTTTCCTGAATCTTCTTGCGCAGCTATCTTATTCCTTTTTTGCGATGCAGCATTTTCCAAAGTTACACGTCATGTTAAGCTAATTCTAGGAAGGGGTGGGCTGTTTTATTTTTGAATCATTTTATGAAAATGTATTGCTGATTTCAAGATTGTCCAAAGCAGACAGAACTCTAGCTCCAAAAACTACTAGAAAGCATTTGTTTCATTAAAAATTGCAAGTTCAAACAATTCTCATGTTAAATAGTAAATGTTTATAAAAATGAATATAATAGAGGTCACCTCCCCTGATAATCTAAACATTTCGAAAATGTTCGTAATACTATACTTTTCAACCTCATCTTGCCCTTTTTGAACAAAGAACATTAATCTACCTACCCGATCTTCTCCTTTCTTTTTATTGGATTTCTCATTTTCCCCCAAAAAAGTCAAACGTTTCTAGGTATTTTCCTCAATAAGACTAAATGTTCGAATGGTGTCAAAAGTCAATGATTTGTTCAATTTATTTGTTGGTCGATGGATTTTCGCCAAAACTCCAATGTTAGGTTTTCTATTAATTTTAATATCAACTTCGGTGATCGCTGATCAGCAGGTTAGTTTTTTCTAAATAATTGGTTATGGCTGATTCTAGAAACATCAGCTGATTTTAGAAACCAGTTTTTTATTTTTTTTTTCTAGCAATGGCCACTTCCTGACGAAGTTTCTGCATCTCTTATGCACGAAATTCCTGTGCTTCACACAGCTTTCGTTCAAATCGGTGAAGAACTTCATTATGTTGGGAAAGAAAATATGAATAAAAATAAAAACAATCCTCATCATCAACAACAAAATGAGATGACGAAAAATCAACTTCAACTCGAAATCGATCCGCCAATGTTGGACTTTGGTGATAATTCTGTCGGAAGTGCACAGAAGCGAAAAGTTTATGTGAAAAATCTTCGGAAGGAGGTTCTACATATGGATGCGTTTATTGTGAATTCAGTCGAATTTCAGGCCTCATATTATGAATCAAATGTAACTAACTTAGTTAAACTGACCCCAGAATAAAAACAATGTTTCATTTTTCAGAAAATCGGGCCCGGTGAATCAACATGGTTCGAAGTTGTATTTTTGCCAAGAGAAATCGGCAAACGCACAACAACAATTGAATTTTATTCAGCCGGCGATTTATACAAATATAAAGTGACTGGAAATTGTGTGTCGAATCCGTATCGAATCTCACCATTTGTAGGATATCATATTCCATTGAATACAACCATTTCGAAACCCTTGATTTTACATAATCCATATCCATTTACAATGACGATTACAGAGGTGAATTTTTTGAATCGTAGAGTCAACTGTAGTTTTGAGAGTTGATAGAAGTCTTCAAGACTTCGAGAAATGAAAAGAAAATAAAAATTAGAAGTATTCGTGGATTTTGAAGGTCACGTCTCTTAGTTATTTATTTATAGCATTTTTCTCTGAAAATGAAAATGTGGTTGTTTTTATTCGGAACAACAACGGAATGAAATTTTTGCAAAAAAACGTAAACCTTTAAAATCCACGAAATCCACGAATTATTCCACATTCCAAAAAAAAACAAAATTAAATAAATTCATTTTCAGATTTCGTCATCTGGTGGAAATGGTCATATTGAACTACCTCACGGAATCGATGAAAATTATGCCGAAGAACTTCCACAATATTGGGATATTCGACCGTTTCAAACAAAACAAATTGCAAATGTTATGCTTGTTGGTGGAATGACTGATAATACAACGTGTTTTGTGAGAATTTCAGCCGAATTGCAAGCTGTTGTGAACGTTCGTCTTGATGATATAATCTTAACTATTCCAATAGAAGTCACAAAATCTCGAGGTGTTTATTCGACCAGCGAAATCCTAGATTTTGGTCTCCTCCGATCTGGAGAAAGATCGAATTCTCAAATATTCTCCGTTTTTCAATATCAACTTGGCGGGCGATTAGAATTTGAAACATTATATGTGGAAAAAGGTGATCATACTGGAATTTATATGGAATTTTCGTCAAATCCTCCGATTATTGTGTATCCGGGAAGAAATGCTATTGCAGGTAAGATTTTAAATGAAATTTACTGGAAAAAAACTTAAATTCCAGGCCCGAAAGCTGATCTAGTCAAGGTGTATTTCGATGCTTCGCGAATTGATTTTCCTGATTCTGCGCCAGCTATCAAACATCACACCGGATCAATAATTGCAGTTTCCCGAGGAGGAAATTATAATCTAACAATTCCATTTAAAGCCGATGTTTTTCAAGGCAATCTATACTCTGTTGGCAATGATTTATCACTTCAAGAAGATCTTCGACCACCGCATCAACGAATTGTTCGAATTGAAAATCAATTACCATTTGATGTTGCTATTTGGAATATCTCAATGTCTTCAGATGCGGTTAATCATTTTTCAGTGCGTCTTGTTGATAATGTTGTTTCGATTCGAGCTGGACATATTGCTCCCGTTTTCATCTTGAAATACAATAAAAAAGTGCCAACGAGTTTTGATAATGCGATGATTTATGTGCACACAAACACTTCAACATTTCGATTGTATTTGAATAAATTCTCAGGGAGAATGAGTATTGAATTAACATCAGTTGATAAACAATCATTCGATTTTGGATTTGTTGAAAGAAATGATACAAGAACTATTCGATTCGTTGTTTGGAATCATAATCGAGCTGAAATGCGACTAAAGAATTTGCAAGTTCCATCACGACAAGCTTATAGATTATATGAAGTTGGAACACAAAAACGGGGAAGTCTATTTTCGGATGTTTCAAATGATGAAAGAATTGAATATGTTCAAGCAATTGATGTTGATATTCAACCACAAAGTGGTAAAATATTTGACCTAGAATTAAAGGTTCCGCAAGATGGATTAGTCAGAAATGGTAATATATTATTTGAAACTGAATACGAATCCAAATTGTTTGCTGTAACTTATCAAGTTTCCACTGGATCACTACAATCTATACCAGAAAAAATAACATTTGGCACAACTTTTCCCGCAAAATTGGTTTATCGAAGTTTACAAGTGTTCAATTCTTTCGATGAGGATATGACAGTAACCAGATTGACTACATTAAATCAAGATCCACGTTTTCATTTCGAAGGATTTGATCCAAATATGCCCCCAGTTTTAAGATCAGGAAGATTGACGAATTTAGGAAGAGTTATGATGTCACCACAAATTCCATGTTCACATGAATATTGTTATTTGGGTTTTCCACTGAACACTAATGGTGAGAAGATTTTCGAAAAGTTTAAAAATAAAGATATTTTGCAGATGGTCAATGGTTTGTACACGGCCTCACACTTCCAGCTAATTTGGCTGAAATTGATGCGTATTTGTACAAAAAACAGCGAGCAAAATATGATAATCTTGTGAAATCTGGACGACATTTGGTGAATACAACTGTTATTTTGGATACGGATAAAGCGAAGAATATTAAGGTATGCGGGGAATTTTGAAAAGAAAGTAAAAAAATATATATTTGAAAAGATTATGTGAATCCGTAGATCCAAGATTTTCAGACAATTTTGAAATTTCCACTCAAAACCTAATTTGTTTCCAGGTCAAAACATCTGCTGAACTAGTTTGGCCTCGTTTGTTGACTCGAAACTCTATTCATTTTCCACTCACAGCTCTCGGCAATTTCACAATTGTCAATCTAACATTAGCAAATCCAACAAGTATGCCAATTGCAATTCAAGTCATTCCATTGGTAATTTACCCGGATGCTGAAGTTTTGGTCGATCTTTTCCGACCACATCTTCTCACACCATTATCTGAACATGTTGAAATGAATGAGACATTGATGTTTTCATTGAGAGACACTGAATTGTTCACATTGAAACCGGATTCACCAGTTCCGAAACTTCGAGAAGAATTGGAATCTCTTATTCCACATAATGTTCCGAGATTTACATTATCAATGATATTAAAACCACATATGAAAGTTCGATTAAGATTAGGATTTTTGCCGTCAGATTATACATTGAGATCTTCGCTTTTATTGATTCGAAATAATTTGACAGTTATGGAACCAGTTGTAATGTATGGAAAAGGTGCACGAATTGGAGTTAGATTGGAAAATATGGAAGCAAGATCGAAACAAGCATTATTATTTGAAATTCGACATGATCATTTGACTGATTGTAATAATCCAAAAAGACTTATGCATAAACTTCATTCAACACTTACTGTTCGTCGACCATTCATGGTTCATAATTCGGGAGAAGTTCAATTTACAATAACAAATATGTCAATCAATGGTGTGCCTTGTGAGAATCGAGGTTTTCGAATATTGAATTGTTATCCTTTCAAATTACAACCAAATGAAACATATGCTCTTGATGTTGCTTATACACCAGATTTTCTAACAACTACAAATGAGGCTGATCTTCAATTATATATGCATATGAATGGAAGTGCGTGGTTGTTCCCATTGGCGGCTACAGTACCCGGAGATATGTTGGCGAAATGTCATCAAGCATTGCCAAGACCACCATTTGAGAATATTATGTATTATTGTTGTGTGACGGCGTTGATGTGAGTTTTTAAAATTCTGAAATTGTGTTTTTTTTACGAAAATTCAAAATTGTTCACAATTTCTCAGGCGAATTTCGAAAAAAAATTGAAAATCATAGAACATTAAAAATCTCCATTACTGATTGATTTCATCCAACATTCGCTCAAAATTTGAAAAACGGTACGAAAAAGCTTAGCAAATTTTGATTCTTGGACAACTTTCCTAATACTAAATTCAATTTCTCGTTGAATCACGTTAATAGCGTACAATAAATAAATACATTTCTGGGAGAAAATATATCTAATTCGATTTGAAACGTAAAAAAAACAGATTTATTTAAAATTTGCTCAATTCTTTTTTTAGAGAAAACTAGAGAAAAATTCCAATCATCTATTATTGTTTTTTTTCCAGTTTCTGCCTTGTTTGTGTTATCGCTTGTGCTTATCTTGAAGGAGATCGTGCAATTGCATGTGCAATTCGACAACAATTTACAACACCAAGACATGTTTTCGATTTGAATAATCTAGCAAAACAACATCAACAACAACAGAATCAACCAAAAGAAGCAGAAATTCCTCAAAAAGAAGCGCCAAAAACTGAAGAAAAATGGAAACTTAGCAATCCATCAACTTTACGAGTTTCATCCGATGCTTGGATTGTTAAAAGATATGCAATTAAATTGGCCAATTATGTTGTTCAATTAGTTCATTCAGTTTGGAAATTATCACTGTTTTATCGAAAAGATGATAAACCCGCGCCTCAGAAAAATACGAAAGCGAAAAAGAAAAAGAATCCCGTAACAGCAAAAAAAGAAGAAGTTGCTGTTGTTAAACCAGTTTCAGCTGCTCCTCAAAAAGTTTCACAACCTAAAAAGTCGCCGAAACCGACAAATAATAATAATAAACGAAAGAAAAGTAGTGAGAAAAAAGAAATTCCGATTCAAAATCGATCGAAAAGTCGGGAGAAAAAGAAGGGAAGTGCAAAGAAATTGGAAGTTTTGGCGATTCCCGAACCTGAGAAAATAATTGAAGAACCCGAAATTGTTGAAGAAGTTGAAGAAGAAGATCAAGAAGATATTGTTGAGGAAATACCTGAAGAAATGTATAAATTACCAACATTTGATTCACAAATTTATCAACAATTTATTGATGCAACAAATGCTTCGATGAGCGATGAAATGTGGGATACGCCAGCCGCACAAGCTGCCATGCAATATATGAATATTTGGAATTATGGTGCACCTTTGACTGTTGAACAAATGCAGGCATTGATTGGACATGTTGGAGGAGGAGCGGAACCGAGTACACCAACACAGAATACTGTAAATCAGTTTGGATGGAATTATCCGCAGGGAGGAGAAGAGGAGAAATTGTTGGAAGAAGATCAAGAGAGTATTGCGCCGGATTGGGCAGATGAGGTATGGTTTTGGGAAAATGCTGGAATATCTTGAAGTTTCCAGTTGAAAATGAAATTCTTTGAAATTTTTAAGTTAAAGTTTTCCCTGTGAATAATTACTTCAAAAATATCCTTCCTAAAAAGTCGGTTCACAATTTTTGAAGCACAATTTTCTCCATGAAAATTTCCTGAAAATATTAATTATTGTTAAATATTTTCCTCATCTAACTTTTTTTTTGTTACAAATTATGCAATATTCAGATTTTCTATAAAACTTTTTTGTTAATCCTCAAAACCTCAAAATTTCAGGAAGTGAATGCAAGTGACGCTGAAATGGATTTCTCAAAAATGGCAGCTGCTTCGAATAATTTGGTATTGACAGATGATGAATTAGAAGAAACAAATCAAAATAGTGTGAAGAAAAATGATCGAAATCGAAAAAAGAATCGAAGTCCGAGTGTTGCAAGTTTAATTGCATCGTCGACGTTGTCTAAAAGAGTGAGTTATGACATGGCAGAATTTTTAAAGCAAAACAATTTATGAAATGTTCAAACTTTCAAACTCTAAAAATCGGTTCACCGGCTCATTTCGAATTTATCTTTGAAATTTATTCACCTATTTCTTTCCAGCTCGATTCACCGCAAAAAATGGGAACTCGCCGACTCACAATTGGAAGTGAAAAGAAAGATTTGAAAAGTTTTGCTCGAACACCTGGAGCCAAACCAGTTTCTGATCCTTTCCAATCCACAACAACAAATCCAACACAAAATTATCCAACTTGGTCAACTATGGATTTCTCATTATATCAAAATGAATCGACATCAAATGTTTGGGGAAATTCAAGTTCAAATTCACAACAACAAAATTTGGACCATCAAAATCAAAATTTATGTGGATCACCAATCGATCCTTTGTCTGGATTGGGAATGGATTTAGGAACAACTTCATATAACACAATGTTCAGTGGCCCCGATTTCAATTTGTGGTCCGATTCGAAATTCGATCCCACCACAGCTTGGGCGAATTTGGTGAAAAAAGAAGAAGAAGAAGAGGATGATGAACAACACAAAAAATAAATAATATGAACATCCAAAAAAATCAATAAAAGTTTTTATATAATGTGGATTTTGGTTGGAGAATTTCAGGAAAGTTTGGGATTCGGGAAATCTGATTTTATCTTCGCTGTTGAGCGAAATTATGAATCCACGTGGATTTTACAAAAAAAAATCAATAAAACTTCATTCATTCATAAATTAAATTATTGCACATTATTCAGACACCTATGTTTTGTTTCTTCTTTTTTATCAGTTTCAATTTGTTACAAAGTAACAGCTCCACTTTCCAAACGTTGTTTAACAATTCGCACAACTTGTCGACATTTTTCAGCTCCACTTTCAGCTTGTCTCGCTTCTTGAATTGTGATTCTGGCTGGGACCAATTTGAAATGATATGAGGAATCGACGAATTGACAGGCGTATTTCAATAAATTCACACATGAAATTCGTTCCTGAATATTTGAACGGTAGATTTCGCAATATTTAAAAGGTCGCACAACTGCTACCCTTTCTCTCTTCTTACCTGAATCAATCCAGCTCGACATTCTCCTTCTTCACTCTTTGTCAAATTGATTTTCTGCAAAAGTGTGTCGACTTTATCCCAATGCGAAGCTGTCGATTTTCTTTCGCATTCCAAAAGTCGTTGCTCGACGAGTTCCGATAATTCGCGATCTTTTCCACCTTTTTGCAAATATGAAGGGAACTTTTTCTGGAATTTGACACCGATTCCGTTGAGAGATTTGCGGCATTCTGAAAAAATTTTGGAAGTTTTTTCGGGGATAAAAAAATGTAGTGCGGGAAAAACACACCTTTGACATCGTAATCTGGCGAAAACCAGGCATGACGATCAAGATTTGAATCTACCTGAAAAAAATGGGGAAACAATTTTGAGATTGGGATAGGATCTACAGTAACCAAGCCTACAGTACTACTAGCTCTATTTTTCCCGTTTTTGACTGTTAAATATGATATGCATCGAATATTTTAATTCAAAAAAAAATCAAATGAATATTTTGAAACCTATTTTTTTCTAGAAAGAAAAAATAATTTTTCATCAAACATTTATATCATTTTTTACAGTAATCCATGAGATGCTATAGTTTTTCACCAAATTTTTTATTGTGTTTTCCTTTTTTTTGAAGTACTGTAATTTTAAGGTCTACAGTATTTCAGTGATTTTCTAAGTAGATCTGAATTTTTAAATGCAGAAAAAATTATAAGAACTCTTGATCTTTCAAAAAATAAATTGAACTACAGTACCAAACCCTACAGTAACCCTACATCCGGAAAAAGTACAAACCTCGGCATCAAGCGACGCTTTTTCAACACTGCTTGGCTTCACACCATTTTCACCAAAAGTGGCTTTGTTGAAATTCTCAGCTTTTTTGTTTGAAGATTCAGTGTCAACAACGGTTTGAGTTGGAACTGAATGAGCTGCTGCTACTGCCTAAAAGTTCATAGGTTTAGGTTGAAAAATCTAGAATCTCAAAACTCACTGGTCTAAGAACTGGTTGAACAACTTGCGCATTTTCCTGAATTGTTCTGATTGGTTGAACGATTTGAGTTTGAGATTCGAATGATTGAGCTTCGATTGGTTTTGGTTGTGGGATTTGAGGTTGAGCTGGGATTTGTTGAACTACTTGTTGAGGTTGAGGTACTTGTTGGATTTGAGGTTGTTGAGGTTGTTGAACTTGTTGATTATAATAATTATTGTAGTAATTGTTGTATGGTTGTTGATTGTATTGCTGAAAAATGATGAGTTTTGGGTTGCTGAAGGTTGAGCGCGAATATAATGTATCATAATGTTTAAATTCAAAAACCCTTAATTTCCTATAGATCCCTTCTATCCATATTTTCTTTTTTTTTTCATGTTTTTTATCCACAGATTTCTCGTTTTCTTTTCCTTTTTTCTCCTTTCTCTTGTTATACCTGTTGTTATATATACATATTTATCTAGGAAAAACACAAAAGCCACAGAAAACATATCCAGTTCGAAAACCAGATTTTTCTTTCGTGTATTTTTCCTGTATCTGCCTTTCCTAATTGATTTGATTGTGTTTACAACGGCATCTTTGTGTTATTTTGAATAATAAAAGAAAAGAAAACAATAACAAAACTTTCGGGAAATATGACTGTCAGTAATAAAAATTGAAGAACGGAGGAACTTGTTATTTTTATTGATAAGTTTTTGTGACTCATGTTATTTGTATCCTCAATAATCCAAATCTATAAAAAAGTGCCACATGGCAAAAAATCTTTTAAAGATTTCTGTGAATGAAATTCTCAAAATCAGAAATCCTAGTCTCTAATCTACAGTATCCTAAAAATGCCACGTGGCAAGAAATGTATTTGGAATATTAAACAGATCAGCATTGGAAGTTCAGAAAGTTCATAGGAGGATTTTAAAATAAATGTTTTCTTGAAATCTAAGCCAACCTGATTATATCCTGTATATTGTTGTTGTTGTTGATTATAATATTGTGGATATCCACTATATTGATAATTTTGAGTTTGTTGTTGTGGTTGATATGGACTTGGTGGAACAAATGGAGCAGGAGTTGTGAAAACTGGGAAAGTAAATGGAGCATGTGTTGGAATGCTAAATGGTGGAAGAGTTGGATGGGAGGGCAATGTGAAAGGTGCCAAGGTTGGGAATGTGAATGCGGGAGCTGGAGTTGGAATTGCAGGTGGAGCAATTGGAGGTGCAGGTTGAGCTGGTGGAGGAACTGCGTCAGGTAATTTGACAAATGTTGGGGCGCCTTGAGCTTGTGCAGCTACACCAACTGGTTCACCACCGAGTTGTGCGGGTAAATCGAAAATTGTATTTTGGAAAGTTTGTTGTTGGAAGCTCGGAGATAACAGAAATGTGAGAAGAAATAGGAGAAGCATGGCTATTCTGAAAGAAAAAGTGTAAAAATACTTTTTCAAAAAAAAGTCTGAAAAATCTCGACTTTGTTAGATGAAAACTGTAAGCTCAAAATAGTAATTTGAGAAAAATAATTTTGAAATTGGTTCACGCAGCGCGCGTCCAACGACATGAAATAAAATTGTTCTAAAATAAAAAAGTTTCATTATGAATACAAAAAATATTTACATATTTTTGTGGATTAAATCGAGGGAGGCAAAGAGGAATGAAAAAGAGAGGGCGGATAAAAGGATGATGATGAAGTAGTGCGGAACGGGTTTGTGTCCGACAAGCAGCCGCAGAAACCATGGATTTTATCGCGAAATGAAAAAAGTGTTTGAAAAAAAAAGGAGAAGAAACATACGATATCTTTCATTTTTGTACTTTCATTATTAATGGCGTGGAAAAAAATGTGATGAGATGGGAGAAAAAAAAGATGATGAAGAAGAAGAAGCTAGAGGTTATATCCGGGATTGTTTTTTTTGTTGGGTGGGGCTAGGTATAATTTTCAAAGGGTGTTTTCCAGCTTAACTTTTAGGTAAGAATTTGAAAGCAATTTGTCACGTTGAAAACCCTTCAAAAATAGTTCAAAATTCTGAAAATTATAGTTATTAGATCTACAGTACCTCTTGAAATTTCCACTGTATATCAAATTTCAGATGAATCTAGTTCCAACTACAATAAATATCTAAAAATTCTACAGTATCCTTTGAAGCCTCCTTGTTGCGACTTATTCTTATAGATTACCGTAGCTCGAATTTTGTTCGTTCACAGTACTCTTCAAAAATGCCACGTGGCAAAAACTTCTGAAATCAGATTTTCTACAGTAACCCGTCTCTTCAAATTCTCTATTGTTTCATTATTTGGAATCCCGGAAAAAGTGTCCAAAATCTTGATGAAAGTGAGTGAGATTCTTCAACACCAAGAAAAAGTGGCTAATAAATCTTGATAAAAATTAATAATTTATTTTAATTAGACGAAAAAACAAAACGAAATAAAATAAAATGTACATTAATTTTTTGGTATTTTCTCTGGCTTTCAAAAATTGATTATTTTACACGAAAATTGATGTGGCGTTTGAAATTATTTGACAAAAAAGAATTAAATATTAACCGGTTCCAATTTCCACGAATTTCCCGTTCTGAGTTTGAAATATTTTCCCGGTGTCCAACTTGAGATCAGCGAATCGTGAATGACGACATTGATTGATGATGAAACGACTAGATGCACGTGTTTTGAGCAAGTTTCGGAGGTTAGAGTTTCGAGATGTTTGACTAGGCAACGCTGAAAAAAAATAAGTTTACGATAGAATACAAAAATAAATTCTTAGTTTTCTTAATAAATAATTTTCAGCAGGTTTTGAATATTTTCGCTTCGATAGAAACAACATTTTTCGAATAAAATTTTTAAAAATGAAGTGCTAAAAAGCCACGTCAAATTTCACGCTAAGAATTTAAAATAAACTTTTCATTTTTTGTTCCACGTCACAACCCACAATTAGAATTTTCTGACTACATTTTTTTTTCAAAATCTAAAAAAAAACCAACCTCTGTTTTGGTTTCAAGTTCAATCGGTTGATAAACATCCTCATCTCCATTTGCCACATAAACCAACAATTTCTTATTGAGCAAACTTTGATTCATAAATCCAAACAACTTTTTCGAAATCTCAAAAATCTCCATAAAATTCGGTGTATTCATTACAAACTGCTCAATCTCGGATATTTTCTGTCTTTTTGGCGAAGAAGCTCTTTCATCTGAATCTTCCGATAATTCCCGTTTAATTGGTCGACTATTTAATTGTGCAATAATTGCCTGGTTTTCCGCAGAGATGCTGTTTCCAGGAGATGGAATATTTGGGATAACTAGTGATTGATCTTGTGGTGATTCGTGCAACATTCTTGATAATCTTCGACATTTGAACATTGATCTCGATATCGCGTTAACTGGAAGTACTTGATCTGCCACCACTTCATCCAAATTCAAATTATAAAATGCCAATTCAGCAGCACTTGGCATAGGATGATTATGTGGATGTATCCGTTTCAAAATCGTCAACTCATTTACTTTTGTGTGCATTCTAGCTGGACACTCATTTTTCCTCTCACATCTCCAGAAATTCTTCAATCCACACGATGATTCCTTATCAAATGTCATGAAAAATCCATCGGCATAGACTTTCATTCGCGTCGCTCTCGGTTTATAAACCTTTTCTGGTTTTTCTGGTTTCAACGAAGGACTGTTATTCGAGAATAATGAGGATAGCATAGATGATGTCGATTGTGGATTCAAAGCCTGGAACATTTTTGTTTTTTTTGTGGTGGCATAAGAGTAAGAGAAAGGTTATTGGTTTTTTTGCTGGCGCCCAACCCGCCGACCTAATTAAATTGTGACTGGCGCCAGAGAAATTCAATTTGGCGCGAGGCGAAAAAAAACAGAATGATTGCAAGGTCAGATTTTTACACATACCTGGGATTTTTTGGAAAAAGGATATAGTGTCCCGAAATTAATAGGATCGGTCTGATTTGTCGGATGACTGACTCAGAACACCAAAAATTACGGACTATGTTTAATTTTTTTTCAGAAATTTTGGTCATAATTTGAATTTTATAGTTTTATAGGCTTCGGTTCAAAAAAATCCCCGAATTTCCCGACCAAATAAAGATCTCATCAAAGCTTACCTGCAGAATCTTTGAAAAATCCAAATCTCCTCCCACATTTCCACCCATCACAAGACTCATCAAATCCAACGGCATTTGTGGTTGTAATTGTTGTTGTCCCTCCTCTCCAGCTTTAACATTTTCAATAATTTGTTGTTGCTGATTATCCGAATCATCTTCTGTGTGATTTGGTGATGGTGTTGATGAAGAACCGGCTGATGTCGAAGCCGCGTCGATGAATTGTGATTGGAGCATGTTTTCGAGATGTGAGTTGGTTGAGAGAAATGTGCTAGTGGTTGAAGTTTCAAGAACCATTCTGTAAAAGTTGTTAATCAATTTTAAAGTGAAGTGATTTTTGAGCGAGAAAATGAAAATATTTTACGAAAATAACTCTGGCAGTAGAAAACTCCGGAGGGGAACCAGAAAACGCAAAAACTCCGGAGATAGGCCAAAGTGGGTACAGAAAATCGAGAGAGCGCCTGTTTTTTCTAGTTTGGCATGTCTTTCTAGTTTGGTTTTGGCGATTCTCCGGAGCAAATCGCTGTCGATCGAACGTGCTCCATTGAATGATGACAATGACGAGTCATTTTTTTCATTTCATTTATTTTTTTCGTTTTTTTAGTTTTTGCTATTCCTTCAAAATTGCTCAGTTTTCAGAGTTTCTTTGCCTAATTTGATAATTTTCAGACAATTGAAATCGTCTAGAAGCAATGTGCGTCTTACGAAATCGTCATGGATAAAAGTCAACGTGGACTTGGAATACAATTAGCAATTTTTGCTCCTGGTGAGTGAAGGTTCTTCAACAGAAGTGAATATTAGTTTTATTTATAGATTCAATTGGAATCCCTCGTGCTAGGAAAATTCGAAAGCAGAGGCTCGTTCAATTTTCATTTCTGGAGGATCGCCTTGCAATCTTTCCAAAATCGTGAATCACAAGATGTATTCTATTTATGAGGTGAGTCATGAGAAAGAAAATCGATGAACGTTTGTTTTTCGAGTTTTTGAGCTTTGAAAGTTTACAAATTTCAAGTTTATGACCATTATCACATCCTATCTCAAAAAGGTCGTTCACAATTTCAAAGTGAGAAATTACGATTAATAATACTCTTGGAGAATCATCCTTATAAATCTATTATCCTTTCTCAATTTTCAGCATGAAATGCGCTTATGGCGTCTCCACACAGTGCTGCATCTCTCCTCGTTGGCTCAAAATGATAAGAAACAGAAGTTCTCGTCAAAAATTGCCGAAGTCAACACCCAATTTTCATTAGAATGCCAAAGGAATCTTCTGATGTTTATATTCTACTCGTTTGGAGATTGAAACAATCAGAAAATAACTCATTTTTCCTGTTTGTTGAAAATAAATATTGATTTTTGAGAGTGAAAGACTAGAATGTATTCGAAAAAAGCAGGCGACAAAAACAAAAAAACTCTGGAGAATCGACAAAAAAGTTCCGGAGAATCGCCAAAGCGTACCGAGAAAAGATCCGGAACCGGGTTTGGAGCCTTTTTAGCGACGTTCTCGTTCCATTTCGGCGAAACTCCGGAATTTTCTACTGCCAGAGAAGTTGGAATCCCTTAAGAGAAAAGTTTCGCGGGAGTAGATCAAATGTGATCTTCAAGTATGGTTCAGGTAAATTTTGACCTTCTAATCACGACCACGTTATAACTCAGATTCATAGTTAAGCTAAAAAGTAAACTGAGCCATGAAAAAGTGATATCTCTCACAAAAATAACCAGCCTTCATAAACTAAACGCCAACAAAAACAAAAAACAAAGAAAAATTAATTCTAGGACGCGCCGAGCCAGGTCACCATTATCGACTAATACTACTAATAATAATACAACAAATAATGGTGTGCTCCCCGCGCCGATCCGCCTTTTTCACACCCGCCCCCTTTTTCCCAACCCTTCAACACACAAATCTTCCCATTTTCCCCACTCTCGCTCGTCCGTCGCCCCCCGCTTCCCTTCAATGGTCCCCTTTTGTCTCATCACAACGTCTGCGTCTCTTCGTCTTCCCATACTATCTCATTTTCAACGGGGTCAAGGCGCGCTCCACCATATGTCCTGTTCTGTGTGGTCCTGTTGTTGTTTTTTCTCGTCGCGTCTTTTTGGCACGTCACCAAAAAATAATTTTATCATGCAATAGAGATATATGAATATATAAAAAGAAGAAGAAGAATATGAGCAAAATAGAAAATCTGTACAAATTGAGTAAGATATTAAAACGAGAAGCATTTCTCTTATTTCTGAAGACTTTCGTTTAAAGCTGCTTGAATGTTAACGAAAGCATCACGGCCTGAATAATCCGGATGTCCTGATTCCCAAGCTTCACGACCGGTTTCAATTGGCTCACTAGTTTTTGCAGAGATATAACTTGGTGTGACAGAAGAAGAACTATGAGCTGAGTGTTGAGAGGAAATGTTCAAACCACCAAATTGTTGATTTTGATGAGTCGCATGCCATTTTTGATAATGCTCATTTTTATGAATTCCTCCAACTTGTCCATGCCACGGTTTTTCGGCGCCGATGAAATGAACAATCTTCGTGTTGGCTCCATATCTTCGAAAAGCTGCTGGATAAGTGTAAAATGCGCCAGCAGTCATGTTATAGATAAATGGCAAACGGTGTTCTGCTGGAAGACTATGCCAGTTGGCAAAGAAATCGTTGAGAAGTCCTTGATCGCCTCCATCGAAAGAGCCTTGTGAAGTGGCCAAAGCGAGAAGTGTACCTAGAAAATAACATGATCGGTTTGATGAATATTCAGGAACAAAATCTTACGATAAGTCTCAAGTGATGGTTTGAAAACAAAAACTCCCGAATTGAACATATCTGGCCATCCAACATCAGCGGCCGCCGAAAAATCAGGACGATCAAACAATTCGTCGCAATTTTGAACGACCAACGTGTCAGCATCCAAAAATACGGCCTTCGTATATTGTGTCAAACGCCAGCAGTGCAATTTGGTGAATGTGACACCCAAATCAGGACGATTTATAAGTGCCAAATTCTCAGTGTCACGTGAATTGTGCGTGTCGACTAATGTTGTTTCGTCGAATTGTGCATCGAGTTGTTGACGAACATTTTGGGAGATCTTTAAGAAAATTGATTATTTTCGTAGAAACCATGAAACCAAAAAATCACAACATGTCAACCGTACGAAACTTGGCAATTAGTAAAAGTGATAGAAATAAATCACCTAATGTAAAAATGAAACGACTGCCACGTAGCGGAGTTCACGTTTCATTTTAATTTTTCAATTTTATTTTTTTTTCAATGTGATATTTACATGAAAACTCTCATCGATTGTAGATTTTCACAAGGCTGAAATTTTGTGAAAGGGCCTTTTATCGGTTAGACGTTTTTATAAAGCTGTCTAGCCGATTAGCCCCCCACATACCACAAATTATTGATTGACTTTGGAAAAGCCCTCTCCCGCAAAGCTCTCTTAAAAACCCACCTCTTTTGTCACCAAACAATGCGTTTTCTTGGTGCTTCCAACTTCTCTCAACGATTGCGCCAATGTCAACGCACCAATCGCATAACTATCATTTGTCGCCAATGTTATCCACGCCTCACTCATCTTTCCAAATGAACTGCGAAAACTAGAAAAATTCGGTTTCTCGAACAAACAAAACAATCAAATTCAAAAATGCGCGGGTTCAACGAGTTACGGTGTTCGTGTCGAAACCAACACACAAATCTCGAAAAGAAATCCTTTAATTTTTTAAATTATTTTTTTTTTCAAAAAAAAAGAGAAAAATCGTAAAAACCGAGTGAGGGCAACTGACTAGTACATGATAATGTTTACTAGAAAAAAGATAAGAACTTGTTTTTCCACAAAATTCCATTAATTTTTTGTTTTTTTTTAACTTTGAGTATTTAGAAAAAATAAAATAAAAATTTTATCTAGAAATTTAAGCAACAAAAAACAACAGTAACAATAGAAGAAAAAACAGTAAATGAAAAAAAAAACAAAGAACAGTTATTAGAATTAGAACTTAGGTTTTCTTTTTCGTCCCGAATATTTCGATTCATGTCGAACTTCTCTGAAAAAATTGGAATTGAAAATGTAGGCGTAAAAAAACAAAAGGAGTTAGATCAACTCTCGGAATTTTATAAAATTTAACTCTCAAACTTACTTTCCCTGTTTTGCTTGTCTCAATCGTTTTTGATCAATCCAAGCTTTCGAACCCTTGACAATTTTCTCATTCTTCCTCGAATTCCAGACGAAACTTCTTCCAGCGTTATCGATTTGACTTCTTCCTTCGTCATTTTCCTCATTCAAAGCCTGTGGTAATTGAGCAACTCCTCCAGTCATCAAAACCAAATAAATTCTGGAAAGAAAATATGAATGGGAAAATATTTGAGTAAAGTTTAAGGTTGGAATTTTAATTTAAAACTTAAAAAATTAGATAATCAAAGTTTTGTTTTTCAAAAATTGATTTTTGGCAGTATTGGAAAAACTGAAAATCAGCTCGAAAAATAATTTTGAAAAAAATTCGATTATTTTAATATAAAATTGGTAATTTTGTGAATAACAATATACTACTGCTACCAAAAATTGCCAGACGGTTTTTTTTCAAAATATTTTTGTTTTCAGAACATTTTTTGACTTCAAACTTTCAAATTTAAGCCAGAGGTAATGGCGAATTTGATCATAAATAAATAAACTTTGGGTCAATAATCCAATTTTTCATAGGAAAAAAAAATCAACCAACTTCTTCTTTTTCGTCGATTCCGGATAATCAACAACCAATCCACCATTAAATCCAGCTTTTGTCGCTTGACTCATTATCAAATCACATTGTGCATCATTTTCGGGATAAAATTGAAAAACTGCGCGAGAACCTCGACCAAGACAACCATAAAGTGATTGAAAGAAGAAATAGAGACGTTTTCGTGGATTTTCGTTTGATGAATTTGCGTGGCAAAGCCATTGGATTGCAGAAATACTGAAAAAGTTAATTTGAAGAAGAGAGATAGAAAGGATGATATTTTTCAGAAAAAATTTCAAACCTAATAGCTCCATCAAAACTTCCAGGTCTGAATGGCATTCCTTTTCCCATATCTTGCCAAACAAAATCACCACTTTCAAGATCTTCATCGTCTTTTGCAATTGCTGGAAAAAAAGAAGATGAAATTCAAAGATTTTTTTGATAATATCTGAGGGTTTTATTATGAAGTTCCAGAAATTCCAAAAATTTCTGTTTTTTTTTTGTGTAAAATAAAACATGGCTTAATTTCTAGATATAAATTTCCCAGCCAAAAAAACTCACTCAACATCGGCAACGAAACATCGAGCCCAATAAAACAATGTCCATTATCTTGCAAAACTTCCGAACTCATTCCAGTTCCACATCCAATATCCAACAACAATCCACATTTTCCTTCTGGTAATGCTAATAATTCGAGAGCTCTTTCAGCCATTTCATGTTGAATTGCTGTGATATGCGAATTTGAGGCGTATTTCGATGCTTCAGTTTCATTATAATATAATTCGGGCGGTCCAGAATGTTCGGGTTTGATTTTGAATGAGGCCATCTGGAACATTTTTGACGTTTTGAAAAATCGGGGAAAAATTTATAGAGACTATCATGTTCGGAATTTTTTGGTTATAGATATTCCACTGTATCAAAACAGAAAATCCAAATTTCAAGAAAAATATTTCAAATATAAGAGAAATAAAATTCATTCAATTATCGACTAGCAATGTTCTATTTACAGCAAGTTTGGCCATTTTCAGAGAAAAAATATAGTGAAAAATAAATTATTCAATAATTATTCATGCTCATACTGTGAAGAGAATCTGAAACTGAAGTACTGCTTGATGAATGACAATATTGTTGGAGGAAAAGTGAAGGAATCCAATATTGGGTTGTATCAGAAGCCTGAAAATTACGCTTTTTTCTACATTTAAAAAATTTAGAAAAAAGGTATACCTGTTCATCGATCCAAGCGAGACCTTCTTTGACGAGATAATCCAAAACTGATTGAGTTCGAGCTTCATCCCATCTGGAATATCGATTTTTTTAATATTGGGTAGAATTGTGAAAGGGTTTCTTATAAAACTTTTATGTGGAAAGGGTTTCTTGCAAATTTCAATCTCAAAACTCAACTGAAAATTCAAGGTTTCCAGATAAAATTCAAAAAAAAATCTACCTCAATTTATCCATAATCAATTCCTTTGTCACATATGCGGCATCTTCAGCCAATTGTAAAACTCTCGAATGATCCATACTCAATTCTCCCGGTACAGATTGCACCAAAAATCGTCCGCCGCCAAGGGGCACCAATTCAAAACCATTTCCCAATACTTTCAATTTTTCGACAGCGCGCAGAATGTCATCACTAAATAAAATTGGAATTAGATTTTTATGAAATTCACAAGAAAAAGCTTACGTTGAAATGACATCTTTTCGAGTTCTCGATCTTGTTCTCATCAATCGATTTCGTATTTCTTCAACAGTCATAATTCCACCATTAATATGTGTTGTTGATAAACAAATTTCGACAATTTGAATACCCAATTCATAATAAAAATCACCAAATCCTAGAGCTTTTGCCCAGAAACCTTTGCTAGCTAAAAAATTAAAATATGTCAATATTTTTTGTAAAGTAAAATAACTCACAAGCCAATGGATCAACTCCAACACTAGCACACATTTCCTGAAAATGTCTTCTGAACTGCGAATTTTTCTTGATCTCATCTCGATGTTTTTGCGCAAACATCTCAAGTCCAGCTGATAATTGATCCAATTGTTGCGAGAATTGTTGTAGTTGTTCACCAGCCAATTGTTCACCTTTTGCTGCAAATTTGTTTGCGGTTTGTTGACGATTTTGAACTGCGCCAACACCAATTCTTCGCCTGGTTGCCATTTTTCTAAAAAGGGAAATTTAGGGAAATAAAGGAAAAAAAGATAATAAAGATAATCATTGGTGATTCAACCAAATTATAATGAATAATTAAATAAACCTGACTAATTTTCATATATTTACCAGTAGATACTTACGATAAAACTTAACAACCCATTGAAAAAAAAACAAATCACAGTTTTAAAGAAAAAAGGGTAAGAACAAAAAATTCCTAACTTTGAATATAGCTTCGATTTTTTGTCTTACCCCTTTTCTTCAACAACAAACAATTAGGGACTTAAAAATGTGCTTATAAAAACGGAAGATTGAATATTTAGTGTTGCATGCCACCATTTATCCGGAAAATAAATAAGCTCTCCAGGTTTCATTTCACATTCAAGTGGAAGATCTTCTCGTGCCAAATTTGGATAATCATTCAAATACCATTCTAAAGTTGTCTCATCTGGATTCCATTTTGGTCGCTGTTCATAAGGATATAAAAACCATCGTTTACTTCCATGAACAACTTCAGCGAATCCTGGACCATGAAAATGAAAAGGTACACCAGTTCCAGCTCCAGCTATTCCAAAACTCAATGCTGGCAAATGATCAGGCAATTCCCATTCTGGTTTTCGATATTTTTCGAGTAACGGAGCCCAAAGTTTTTGATCAATATCGCCGAATAAAATTAATGTTTCATTTCCCAATTTATCCAAATTTTGAGGTTTCATCTTCTTATCAATATAATCGGCAAAAGTTGTTGCAACTCTAGTATAACTATATGTATTCGCTGAATTCAACGTGACCGGTAATTCTCCCCATGAATCTAACATTGCTGCTTTCTTCGTGAGTTTTTGAAACTCCGAATTATCCACATTATATATAATTACAGGCTCCGAATATGCATATCGTTTCAGAAATTCTTTCTGCGTCAATTCATTCGCATCATGTCTTTCAATATTACAAATTCCATTCTGCTTCACAATATCCTTTTCATCTGTCGTCCATCCGCCATTTTCAATCGCATTTTTCTTCTAATAAAAAACTTGTTTCTCATGTTCAAAAAATTTGAACTCGAAAAAAACTCACTTCCGCTTCAATCCATCCAACAAGCAGTAAAATACATAAAACTCCTCTTTTCATGGGTGCGCGACAAAATTGATTTTCGCCACAGGACAAAAAAAAGTTGGGCAAAAAAAAATAAATTTAATATCCTCAAACACGCCAGCAACAAGAAATGCGTCAACTCGCTGAACGTTGGCGCAAACTAGAAATGAAAGGAGGAAATTTGAAAACAGTTTTTTTCTTCAGTTCACGTAAATCACGCGTAGATCTCGTTGATTTTTTACTAAATTCTGAAGCTGCAGCAATTGAAGGAAGAAAAAAGTACAAAAAAAGATTAAAATGAAATGGCTCAGTAAATGAACCCATTTTCCAAATTGATTTATTTTTTTTCTGAAAAAAACTGGAAACAATTTATTTTCAGATGCCAATTGAAAGTACGAAAAAGAATCGGGCCAAACAAACTAAACGGAAAAATAAAATAAAATGTATTTGTTAAAAAAAAAAATCACGTGACCAATATTTCCTTTCTCAAATCTTCTAGCGGTCATTTTTACCTTTCAACATATTTGGAAACAAAAAATGGATAAATCTCAAATTTCGACAGAAGATTCACAACACGTGGAACCCATTAAATTATCCGAACAATTCATAAATGTTATTGATTTCCATGCCGATTTTGGATCTGGAATTTCAAATTCAAGTGGAACAGTTTCATATGATTCGATTGTAAATGCGAATGTGAGAAGTGAATTTGCAAAAATGAAAATTGCAGTGCCGGTGAGTTTTTCTTTGGAAATAAATATGATCAGCAAAAAACATTTTCAGTGTCCAAATCAACCGCCACGTCCCGCATATATTTCAAAAACCAAAACATTGCTTTCGAAAAGCCAAAATGCTCAAAAATGTGTCGCAATAAATTTGGAACTTTTTGAAAAACTCGAAAAAGATCGAAAAATTCGAAATAAGTCGTTGAAAACTGAACGATTTGTTGCGAAAAAATGGGCGAGTTCGAATAAAAATGAGAAGACTGTGGAGACTGTAGGTTTGATGATTTATGTCAAGTTTTTAGTATTAAAACTTTACAGCAAGTCGAAAATTGGTTGGATGAAGCATTGAAATCGAAAGACTCATCAATGATGACAGAAATTCGTGTGAAAATTGATCGACATCAATTGGAAAACGTGGTTATGACACGACAAATTGCTCAAAACTATGAGAATCAATTCATATCGAATGTTTCTGAAGAATTTCGCATGAAAAATTGGTTTTGCGAATTGCCGGCTGATTATTTAGAACAGGAAAATGAGTGAAAGTAATTTTTAAAAATGGAATAAAGTTTTCAGATGACTCCCTAGATAATTTCAATTCAAACAGATATTTTTTGTTTAAAAAAATTCGCACTGAAATTTCAAGAATAAATAAAAGAAAACAACGAGACTCCGCTTGCATGTTGTTTAGCGACTCGGAAAAGATTTTTATTTTTTGCGCAAACTTTTCAACTTCAATAAATTCGCTGTTTCAGATGCATATTACACGATTTTCTTTTCGAAATTTGAATGTCAGACATTGGAATCGTAAATTATGGGAAGTTGGATATCGAGGTCCAGTTCTTCCACAACAAAAAGCGTGAGTTTTTTTTGGTTAAAAAAAACTTGATTTTCAATAATTAGAATGATTTTTGTCTTATCTACGAAGTAAAAGCGGAGGAATTTAAATTTCCAACATCTATTTCACAAAAACAACTTTTAATTTCAGAACTGGTCGCCCGGATTATCCAATATCTCCAGACCGTGTGAATACTCTTCGAGAAAGATTGGCTAGAGAAAATGTTGTGATGAACCTTCTAACAAAACCATACACAACACAAGATGCTGAAGTCACATTTCTCGCAACAAAAGGAGTCAATTCTTTGGAGGAATTGAGAAATGTCGAGTTTGCTGAAAATGAAGCGAGAAGAATGCCAGGAAAGGAAAAACGAACGGACGGTTCAAAAGCCGTGATTCGTCGTCGTGGAAACATCGGAAATCTTCTTCACACTCATTCAACTGTCGAAGATTCATTAGCAGCTCTTGCAAATCGAAAACGATGGGATTAGAATAGATTTTTTGTTGAGTATTATTTGTTTGTTTGCTGTTTGTACATTAAATTCAAAAATAAAAAATCGTAGGTTTATTTATCATACATACAGTATTTATTCAATCATTTTCTATTTTCGTCCTCCATATTGATAAACAGAAGGACTGTACATAACATTAGATTGACTTCCATATCCTTGTTGTTGATTTAATTGATAACAACAAGTTGATGAAACTTGAGAACAACAAGAAATACTATCTGAAGAATATGATGGTAATTGAGATGAGGAAGAAGACGAGGAGGAGGTAGTTTGATCATAAAGAATTGGTGAGATTGTTGTTGATCCATAAGATGGTTGTGCAGAACTCGAAGAAGAATATTGTGATGTACTGTAACTCGAACCATAATGAGTTGATGGTTTTTGAGTTGATGAAATATATTGCATTGTGTTCGAGTTTGTATTATAACTTGGACTAGAACTTGTATATTGCATAGTTGTCATATAAGAAGATGAAGAAGAAGGAGAAGCTGAACTTGCCCCATTTCCATTATTATCATAAAATTGTTGCTGTTGTTGCACATATTGTGGAAATCCGGCGTTTATTCCAAGAATTGAATTATATTCTTGAGTTGATGGAACTTTTTGATAATAATATGGTGAGTTTTGATTTTGGTTTTGATTGGAATTTGAATTTGAAGAGGAAACTGAATCGTATTGTTGGCCAAGTACTGTTGTTGGATTTGTGTAAAAACTCGATGTTGTTGTCGGATTCGGGTTATAAGATGTTGTTGAATATCCGTAGGAGGAGGCTGGCACGTAAAGAGTTGTTGCGGAACCTGTAAGTTTTCTCTAGAATTTTGAATTTTCAAAAAGAATGTTATACAAAGAAATAATTCAACAAATGTTTTTTTTTTTTGAAATTTTTAGAAACCGAAAAATGATTTATTAAATTTTTTTTTCGGAATTAGGTCACGTTTAACAATAAAAATTTCGATTCGAGAATTTTTACAGTAACCTCATAGAACTTTTGAAAAAATAGACCTGAATGATTGAATCCTGTGAATTAAATTTTTGTGTATCACTCTGAAAATCCATGCATTTCTCATTCTTGGTAAAAATACATTCATTCATTCATTCAAAAAAAAGAAAAGAAATCAAGACCAGTAAATATTCAGGGAAAATTATATGGGTTTAGTGAAAACGGAAATTCGAAAAACGACGGTAGCGACAATAATTGCAGTTTGATGACGATTGAGTACTGTATTGTTGTTGTTGTTGGCCATTGTTACCGTATTGTTGGGTACTGTATTGTTGCTGTTGGCCATTAGTATTGTACTGTTGGGTACTGTATTGCTGTTGTTGTCCATTGCTACCGTATTGTTGATTATTATTATTATTCGAGCTACCGTATTGTTGAGTACTGTATTGTTGTTGTTGACTGCTCGATGGATTATAATACACTTGGTTTGTGTTTTGTGTAGAAGATGTAGAAGCAGTATTACTGTATTGTTGTTGAGTATTACTGTATCCAGTGCTAGAAGAAGAATTCGAAGAAGTTGAATTCATTCCTTGTTGTGCTGGTGTCAATGGTGGTGGAGATGGTGCTCCGCCAATCGAATCGAAAAAGGCTTTGTTAAGCGCTTGAGTATCCAAAATTCGTTGTTGATTCGTGTATTTGTCGCCTTGATAATCGGGTAAATATCCAGGAACACTCGAAGAAGAAGAATCGTCGGATTGTGCTGTGTTTGTGTAGGAAGAAGAACCTAATAATGAAAAAACAATAGTTAATGTGTTTATTGAATGATATTGGATGAAAAAGGAGAAAGACATTGGTATTAGACAGGCAAGAAAATATATTTGAATATGGATTTAAAGAGAGGAGGTAGAACCTTAAATTCAAGGTTGTTGAAGTTAGGGTTCCCTGAATTGGAATTTTTTGTTCCAAAATTTTTCATATATATACATTTTATTTTTTTCTCAACCCTCATTCCTCAAATCCATATCCAACTATACAAGAAATCTCATAAAGATCAGATTTGTTTGACATTTCAATTACATAGATCAAGTTTCTCTATCTATCAAATGTCAACAAATCTTATCTATCTGCACATTATTATATAAAAAATGTTAGGTTAGGTAAGAAAGCAAATAAAGCTAAAAGCTGTCATCAAAATGTACAAATATATTTGTGTTAATAGCAAATTGAACCTATTTGATAAATCTATGCGGTACAAAATCCATCTGAAAATGTTGATTGTTTCGATGAAATCCTGGATCGTTTTTCTTAAGTGCCTCAATCATTGCACGAGTTGCTTCACTTTCATATTTCATATCGCCTTGTTGATGTAAAATATCTCCATTTGGATGAATATTGAAAGCCACGTAATCGTACTGTGGTTTTTGCTTCTGATTCAGATCTTGACTTTGATGTTGTTTAGATCCCTCCGAATTCTTCTCCAAATCATCTTCTTCCACAAATTCAATAATTATCGGCTCATCTTCATTCACATTTTCTCGCAAAGGGAAAAGCTTGGAAAATTTAAGATTAGATGCTTGGTTAAGTTGGAGAGTTTCTTGACGGCGCGAGTTTGAGGTGTATGCATCACCTTGATAGTTTCCCAGATAACCGGGCACAGAACGAGCAAAGCGGTGAGCTGAAGTTAGAACATGCTGTTTTGTTAGGGGTTATAATTTCGAAAAATTAATTTACACGGCGTTTGAATGGAGAGTTCCAGGGAAATTACAGTTTCTATCAATAGAGCGCATATACTATTTTGATTTTGAGGTAAATGCGCTCCATTGATAAACATATTTTTGAAAATTTGTAAAATTAATTTCGAAAGTAATTATCTAATATAAGCGTTAACAGTAAGCAGCTAAAAAATAAAGTTTGTAAACGTACCATAGTTCGAATTTGAGTTAGAGTTACACGAAGTACATGATGAGGTCAATTGTTGAATGGTTAATGGAACCAATGTGGCCAAAAGTCTGGAAAAAGTGAAAATTTAAAAAATACGTTCAGTATTTTCTCAAGGATTTTTGCCACGGGGAATTTTTGAGAGGTATTGTGGATAGAACATGTTGTTCAATCTGCGAAAAAAGTTAAAAATATCAAAATTTCAGCACTCTAGAAGTACTGTAGAGCGACTTTTTTAGCACCTAACAGTTTTTTTTACCAAAAAAATATTTGGAGAACTCTTGGATTTTATCTACAGTATTCTTCTCGAATTTTTTGACACGTGGCTTTTCTGTGTGAATAAAAAAAAACAACTCCAAAAAAAACTTACAAAAACTTGAACATGACTATATTTCGTCGAAAACGTCGTTGTTATTTTCACGGCAAAATTGTTCACGTTTTATATATGTGCTCAACAAACACACAATAAAAACTCCGCCCTTCCTTCTCCCTGAAAATTTTTTTCTCGCAAACACCGCCCAACTTTTTTGGATGGATGGATGGCGATTTCTGGTTCGAAATTTGAGACATTTTCAGGTGGCAGCAAGCAACAGACTTTTCGAGTGCTTTTGCAAAAACTGTATGGCATGAAATGAGATGTGACAAATTTTTTGAAGAAAGGCAAATTCTGGGGACCTTTGGGAGTGAAAATTTCAAGTGCTCGAGGTTTTAATGCGTTCAAAAATATTTTTTGCCACGTGCCATTCCTAAGGGGATACTGTAATAGAAAAGATTGTGAGAAATTCAGGTATCGTGCAGTTCACAGTGATTTCGCCACGTGGCATTTTTTTTCAGCACAAAGTTTTTTTTGTTTTGAATTGGTTTTATGAACCCACTCAACCGGCCCACGAAAATGACAAGACTGTGATTTTTTGCTCTCGAGCTCTTCAATGTTGCTTTTTTTCTGAATCGAAAATATTCTAGTTGTGAATTGATGTTTGATACTTCAAAATTCAAAAGAACTAGAGTTTTTATGTCAACACAATTTTTGGGGAGCCAATACTTTGTTGCGTGTGTTTATTGGAACACCCTTGTTATTGGGACATACTTTCGTGTTTTATTAGGAATTTAGAAATTTTTGGGTGGAAAAGAAAAATATTTGCTTTTCAAAAGAAAAACTCAACATTGCAATGAGATAATTTGGGTTACTATTGCTTCAAAAATTCTAAACTAAAGTATAGTTTCGGGTAACATTCGAATTTGATACAACTTGAAGTTGTGAATCTGGAAAATTGATCTATCAATTTAGTGCAACTCTCATCCACTTCATTTCCAGAAATAACTACTTTTTCTTCCATGTGACTCATACAATCCGATCATCCAAACAATGTTGTTCCAACGATAGTTCAACGCCTTTGTAAGTAAATATGATCAAGTACTTTTTTCTTCTCCAAATTTTTGTCTTTTTCACCCAAAAAACTAAGGTTCCTTTCCTTCCTGTTTACTCACAAAAAACTATCCTTTTTCTATTTTCTTATCCATCGAAGAAAACCGTGTTATTTACTCATAATAAAAATTACCAGCATTCGACAAAAACTGGAACGTTTTCTTGCTCACCGTGAGGTGTGAAAAGGCATGAGGATTATTATAAAAAAAAATGAAAAGAATAAAAACGAGTCGGTTGAGTATTGTTTTATTCGAAGTTTTTGTATTGTTTTTTTTTCATTCGGACTGAAAAAAAAAGTATGCGGGGGTTGCAGGTATCCCAAAAAACACAGTCTACCAGAGCTATGCACAAATTTAAACTAGGAAAAGCGTAAATTTGGAGTTTCGTTACAAAATTCATCAATTTTTCATACTTTGAAGTTTCGTTCTCAAATGTAATGTGTTCTATTTTCGTTTCGTTTCAAACCACACAGATTATTGGTCTCTCTTTTCTTTGGTATTGGAATTTAGCCGAGAATTCTATTTGCTTTTTTTCCTAGGTGGGGGGTTTTTGAACAAGTAGAAAAAACTTGAGTAAATAAAATGAAACGAAATATGAAAAATTGTTGGGAAGAGGTTAAAAAAAATCGAGCTAGGGTCACAAAAAACAAATATTCGGAACTTAATGAAAAACATGAGCAGATCGTCAAAAATTTCCTATCAAAAGTTTTTTCCGAAATTTCGATAACCGATTTATCTCCGATCCAATTGAGGCCCGCTTAAAATTCACCATAAAAAATTAACCAATAAATAAATAGTTTATTAAAAATTATTACGCTTTCTCGTATTTTTCAACAGTAAAAACCAAAAAAAAATTTAAAAAATTCAAAATTGTTTTCCATTATCCAAATCAACACCAGGTAAATCAGGCAGAATTGCAATAGTATGTTTTCCTTTTGCTGTCAATTTTCCATCGGATTTTCGGCGAAAATCACAATCAGTGAAAACCATATTTCGACCGATTTTCAGAACATTTGCAGTGATTTCGATGGTGTCACCGACTTTTACAGGAAGCATGTAACTGCAAATTAAATTGGATTTTTTGTGGGAGGTGGTATTTTTTTGGACCATCGCCAAACATCTATGAACATTATTAAATCTATCTTGAATTTTATTTGAAACGTATTTCTATCAATTTTGGATGAATTATATATATTTAAGGTAGAATGTAGTCCAAGTTTCCAAAAAAAAACAAAATAGCCTTACCTAACAGCCAATTCGACTGAGGCCATTCCCTTATCTTTAATTGTAACTCCAGCAGCACGAGCTGTTATAATATCAGTCAAAGTTGCTGTTTGACCACCGTGTAAAGTTCCCTGAAAAACTAAAAGCTTAAAATTCTCAACTTTTTGATTTTTAGATACCTTTGAATTCAAATGTTGTGCTTGAATCAACATCTCACAAACCAACTTTTCCTTTGACACAAAAATTGGAACTACCTGGAAAAATACACTTTTTTGTTTGCTGACGAATTTCCAGCTACAAAAATTTGCTGAAAAACTCACATCGCCTCCATTTCGATTAAAATTCTCCAGTGATTTGAGATTCTTGAAAACGTGTACAATTTTTGCAAGTTCCACAGTATCCTAAAAGTTTTTTTTTTCAATTTTTAAATACTTTTTTCAATCATTAAACAGTAGGAAAACTCACATTCTCAAGAATTCCATTTCCATTTTGTGTCGACATTTTGTGTAGGCTAGAAAGTGTATTCGAAAATCGAGACGAAACTGAAATGAGACTTTTGAAAAAAAAATTTTGATAAGAAAAGTGCAAAGAAAAATGTCCAAAAAACATCAAATTGCGACTTATTTATTTATTAAAAATGAGAAGACTGGTTTCTAAAAAAAAGAGGAAAACAAACTTTTTTGCTAAATTGACAAAAAAATTTGAGAAAAAAAAAGGAAAATCGGAGATGGAACTGTGATCATTGAACAATGAAAATTGGGCAAATTTTTAAATTATTTGAAATTTCGAAATGTATTTTCTGAAAGTGGGTGTGACCCAACAGCAACTTTTTTATTAAAATAAAATTCAAATTTTATATTTGAAAAATTCTCAAAACTTTTGCAGTTCCATTTTCACTAAAAAAAATAAAACTTGGAAGAAAAATAAAGCGTCTACGAAAAATCTCAAAACCAAGAAGTGTTGTGTAAAAACACAGAAAAGAAAATTGGATTTTCCATCCGATTTTCCAAGCGGAAAAAATTCCAGCACACAAAAACCAACGCATTTTCTTTATCTCAGAGGGATTTCGCACAAAAAATTGGCCAAAAAAACAACAAAATAAAAAATGTCAAGGACAAATGGTTGTTCGATGGAGGGAGGGAAAATTGGTGAGAAAACGGGGAAATATTGAGGATTTTGGAGTGATGCAGAGAAAGAGAGATGAATTTCAAATTATTTGATACTTTTTTTTAGATTTTGGAAAACAATTGGAATTTAATCTGATTCTGAAATCAAAATCATCTAATTGAAGAATTTGGGTTGGGCCAGAAAATATTTCAAAAATGTATTTTTCATCTTGGAAAGAATTAGGCTTGAAACAAGATTTTAAGCTTAACAAAAACCTTTGGAAGTTTTTGATTAAACTGGAATTATAGATTTAGGCTTCTCGGCTTAGCCTGAATTATGCTCTGTCTTAGGTCTAAATAAATTTTGAAGCCCAACCAGGTTCTGAGGCATAGGATAGCTGGGAATTTAGGCATAGGTTTAAATTAGTAAGAAAAAATTCTTCGACACTTTCCTTTAAAACCTGAATCCGAAATCTTTTTCCTTTATTTTTTCACCGAGAAAAAAAGTTTCAAAAATTTTCCCATTCGTTTCAATTTCAATCTATTTATCTGTGTTTTGGCTCCCTTGAGACTACTATCCTTGACCACATAAAAAAGTGTCTTGCATTTCAAATTTCGTCTGTTTTTCAAAGTTTTTTCGGTTACTTTTTTCTTTATATATATATATATATATATATATAAAGTTTTTTACCGAATTTTCTGTTGAAAAATTTCTGGTTGAGCCTGATTATGAGAGAATTCTTGGCAATCTATGAGCTTAAAATATCATTGATGCTTAGTTTGGAGTAAGCCAAATTAATCGGATCGAGCTAAGCCTAACGAAAAAAATCTTTCCCTTCCAATTTTCCTTCCCTTATGTTTTTTAAATTTTTTTGTTCATATATATTTTTTTACGAAACTTTCCCTTACAAAGTGAATAGCATATACATATGTATTATAACAGCAGCTGTCTTTTTGCACTAACATTTTTTCTGCCAACTAAAATTGGCCACTATTTTTATTTTTTTTGTTTTCATTTTTTCAAATGGAAAATGGAAAATATTATGTTTTGGTTTATTTTGCGAATAAAGAGACTCCAGCAAATTTTTGGAATATTTATATACACGCTATTTGTATGAATGAGTTTTACTAAGATCCTTAGACTATATAAGCTTACGCCTTACTTGAACTTTAAGTCTAGCATCATAGCTAAGCCTATCTCCAAATTTTAGCTTTTAAAAAATCGAGATTTTTTTCCAATTCAATTTGAAACTAATTCAAATTGACATTGACAATATAAATATAATTTTTCAAATCAAAATCGATTCTCATCCTCCAAAATTGTCCTTTTCGCCTACTTTTTTACTAGTATTATTTATTTATTTGTTTATTTTATATCACATTTCAATACCTGCCAAATTTCCGTTTTTTTCTTCTTTCATCTTCTTCTTTTTCTTACATATGTATTTCTCTTGCAAAATTTTGGTTCAAATTTAGAATCGAGAAAAATATCTCTATCTATCTATTGTTTCATTCTGGTTTATCAAATATATTTATAAAATGACAATGTGTTTTGCCCACTCGTTTTCTTCCAAGAAATATATCGAATTTCTCTCGTTTTTTTATTGGCAGATTTTTCGAGAATTTTTTCGTGTTTTTTGATGTTTAAAAAAATTTCGAGAGTCTACGTTTAGATAACTATTCTAGCAAGGAACCACGCCTTGAAAGCTTATGCTGCTAGGTACAGTGCCTTGAAAGTTTATATGTCAAGTAGCCAATCCTAGTTGTTAAGTATTTGAGCCTAGAGGACTCAATTGTCCAAGACTAGCGTCTGAAAATCTTTTCTTACAACTCCAAATTATTTTTCCTACTAATTAATTAAAATTGCACTATACTTCCGATATTTATTTTCTTCTTAAGAATCCTGGATTTATTTATAATAGCTATGACTCATTTTTACACTTGATCTCTTGTTCTGGCTTCAGATAAAAGCTCACCAGGAAATTTCGAAAAAAAATGTTATTTTTTTTGAAAATTCTCATGAATGAATTTTCAATTTGAGAAATTGATGAATAAAAAATTCAGAAAAATTCCAGCGCTTTCGGAAATAATTGAATTTGTTCTTTTTTTGCTGTCTGGAAACCCATTTTTCAATTACAAGACAGCCTAAATCGAGATTTTTATACTCTTAAAAAATACGTTTCAAACAATTTAAAATAGAAAATTCATTTGGATTGACTTGATTTTTCAATTACAAACTTTTCCAAAAAAAATTCCCCTAATCAATATTGCTTATGAAAAAAACTATTTTCAATGTTTTTTTTTCAAATTTTTCAGATTGTGTTTTTCAAAATGATGAACGAGAACATAGGCTAATTTCGACCTACATTTTTAAAGAATGTTTGAAACGTATACAATGCGGGTTCGATATTATGGCCAATTTCTGATAATTTCAAGAAAAATATAACTGGTGAAATTCCAGATTTTCATCAAGCTTTTAGAATTCCAGCGGATTTTGTGTTGAAAATCTCAAATTAAAAATTTTTGAACACTGCCAATTCGATTTCAGTCAAGCCTAAAATTCGCGAGTTTTTTCGCGGGTAATAAATTAATCGTTGTGTGTCATTCAAAAAGTATCATCATCGTCCAATATTGAAGTATCTAAATATATAAAATATTTCGCGTCCACAGCTGTTTTAACCAGTTGCATCCTCTATTATTTTTATCCTCTTCCTCTTATTTTTCGTTCATTCTCAATCTCAAATAGCCCCTCATTTCTTTCACTTTAATCTTCTCCTTCTTCTTCTTTTCTGTGGGGCTCTTTTGTCCGTTCGTTCGAAATATTACAACCAGAGAAGAAGAAGAAGAAAAAGTAGGATCTTCTTCTTCTTTTCCTTTATTTTCACATCTTTTTGACTTCACAACAAATACTACTAATACTCTTTTTCTCAAGTGAACTTCTTCTTTTCTAAAAGGAGAAAAAAGGAGTAGAATTTTCGAAAAAGTAATTAGATGGACTCTTTTTTTTTTCAACAGCAATTGATTTTTGTTTCTTCACAAAAGCACTTTAGAAATTCGCTGTGAGACCTAAAAAGTATTGCCAAGAGTTCTGTTTTTCAAACGTTTCAGACATTCAGACTGGATAGGCAAAGCGCTATTTTTGTAGGCAAAATTGTAAAAAGATCAGTCCCGCTTGAATATCGGTCGATGCTACAAATCGATGGTTCCTCGGCATTATTACCTTTTGAGGTCTCACAGCGAGATTCTAACCAAAAATATTTCTCTGCGTCTCACTGAAATCTTGTTCTGTCACAACGTGAAAGAGCTCTTCAACCTCACAATAATTCCATCATTTTCTTGTTTGCTCTGTTTTTTCTATTTTCTTGTATTGACTTTTTGGAGACTTTTTTTGTTGTGTGGACAAAGTTTATTTCGATTATTATTCATTTTTGCTTGAACAAAATGCCAATCATTCCTCAAAATTTATGCTTTTTGATTATTTCTTTCGTCACAGAGACAAACAAAACAAATAAAACAGAAATCAATTGAACTGAAATAAACTGATAACCAATTTTTCTCATTCCTCCCTTTATTTGCTCTTTTTCACCTTTGAACTAACAAGCGAACTTTTTATGATGAAATATATGTTTTATAGTAGATTTTAATATGCTAATCATTATCAAAAACTTCTCATCTCAACTCTTAATATGAGTTATGACGTGGCAAATAAAGAATATCAGGATTTATGGTCTATATTCCAAATTTTCTAAACTTTGCCACGTCATAACTAAATCTACATCCCTACTAGATTATTTCATATTTCTCAATTTCAGATTCTTTTTCAAAAATGAGTAAAAAGTGTGCTCGAGAAGAATGTGGAAAAACGGTGTATCCAATTGAGGAGTTGAAATGTTTGGATAAAGTTTGGCATAAACAATGTTTCAAATGCACAGTTTGTGGAATGACATTGAGTATGAAGAATTACAAAGGATATGATAAAAGACCGTATTGTGAGCCGTAAGTTTGTTTTTCTAGGAGTCAGAGGGTTTGTCAGAAGAAAAAAAGCTCATAACATCTTCCGGCTGAAGTAAACACCCTCGAAAATTCAGAAATGGCCTGAGGCTTAAAAAAAATTGAAAATCCTTGAACATTAGATATCCAAAAAAATCCCTAACAGATGAATCTGGAAAATGAGCGAAACAAAATTGAAGAAATTTTTAAAAATTTCCCCTTATCTCTCAAAACTACCCTAACTCGCCTTAAGCTCCAAAAATTCCTCAAATTTCAGTCATTATCCAAAAACAGTTGCTTCTGCTGTGGCTGATACGCCGGAAATGCGAAGAATCGCGGAAAACACGAAAAATCAAAGTAATGTAGGTGTTTTTGTTTGAGAAAAAAAAAGATAGAAAAACTATTTTTAGATCAAATATCATGCGGAATATGAGAAGATGAAAGGTACGAAAATTGAAATTTGTGATGATCCGGAAATGGAACGATTGAAGAAAAATACACAGGTTTGAATTTGCAAGGGCTAAAAAAGTTTTAAAAAGTATGCGGTGGTTTCATTTAGCCAACAGGAAAAAGGGATTTGATTTTAGAATATGAAAACAATATCTAGATAAAAAATTCCAAAATAATATGAAATTGCTCCTAGGTTCAAGTACCTTTCTAAATCAGATTTGTTTAGGTCACACCTATTTGAATTTTCAAAATTTTATAAGAGAAATTTACAAATATTTAAGAATTTCTAAAAATCTAAAAATTTAGGAAACATAAATCATTTCTCGAAATAAAAAAAAACTCACATTTTCTTGATTTGACTTCAAATTGAAATTGAAATAGAGAAGAGTTGATGGAAGAATTCTGAAAAAAATAATAATTTGTAGAATCAGGGTTTTATCTCAATGTAAAGATCGCACGAAAATATAAGGGTCAGTTTGAAAGTTAATTGTCTTCAGAATTAATGGTACAAAAATCTTGAAATTTAAAATTTTCCTATCCTAATTTTACACAAAAATTCTCAGGTTCAATCCAACATCGGATATCACGGCATTTTGGAGAAAAAAGAAAAACAAGAAGAAATTCGTCCAGCCGAAATTCCCGGCGAACAACAACAAGCACCACAAAATGGTGAGTATTTCTTATCAAAAAATTATTTTTTAATTCAAAGTCTCCAAAAATTGTTTTGTCCGTCAGTAAAAGCATGTTTTTTAACCTAACAAAGCCTTTTTATGTTTCACAATTGTTCAATGCGCAACTTCAAACCGTGGAAGTGGTGGAGTTGTTTATAAAATGGAATATGTGAGCTTGAAACAGCAAAATATTGTAGAAGAAGAAGAAAAAGAAGAAGAAGAAGATGATTATTATAACATTCCAGTTATCGTATATCCAACTACTTAGGAAATTGAAAATTATTTAGGATTTTGTGTTTTTTTGTGTTGTGTTAATTTATGTTGTTTTTGCTGAAGTTTAAAATTTTTCTATTTTTCAAATTTCAAGCGCTTCGAATTCGAATATTTGGTCTATTTTTATCACAAAAATTCGGACCGAGATTGGAAAATTTTGAAATTCATTTTCAGAGTTGTGACCTTGAATTACAAATTCTTCAATCTTTCTTCAAAAATCCGAAACATTACTCACATTTTTTCAGTTTCCGAAGTTTGGAAATTAAAATTTTTCAAATATTTTTCCTACAAAAAAAATAGTTCACGTTTTAGAATTTTTGTGCTCAAAAATTTATGATAAAAAACTGACCAAAAATTCCTATGGACTTATTTACTTCGCTCATTGCTTCTTCTATTCTTTTTTTCTATCTCGTCCAATTTTTGTCCGAAATTTCTAGAAACCCTTTGAAAATTGTTGTAAAATCTTCAGAGAAAGCGGTTGAACTTGTGGAAGAATCAGCGAAAAAGGAAGAGAAAAAAGCAAAAAGAATTGTGAAAAAATCCTCGAAAACCGTCACGAAATCAAATGATAATAAGCTTTGAAAAACTTCCTAACGCTTTTTTCGTGGAAAAACTTAATCCCAGTAGTGTTGTCTAGAAAAGATATGCAATGATATGAAATGAAGTTTATCTGAAACTGCATGTTTTTCAACGAAATATTAAATTCAGGTTTGAATTCGGTATCTTCTCGAAATGGAGTTGAACAAGTTGCTCAACAATTGGCTAACACTAATTTGATTTATTCAGTTGAGCAAGGAGGAGCAGGTGAGATTTAGAAATTAATTATTTAATTAATCTCAATTTTTTCCTATCAGTTTCTCCACAACAAAATCAACAACGATCTGTCGGAAGTATTGCGGATTATGATCCAATTAATGGTAATTGGGGAACATCTGGAAGCGCTGCAAATCAGCGAAAACCAAATGAAAAATTGGGATATTTGAGTAAGCTTTTGTAAATTTTTTGTGTTGTTGGCTGGATTTAAAAAAAGGCAGTTGGGAGGAGGAAATCTTCACGGAATTTTTAAAATTTGGCACCAAAACTTAAATTTCTTCTCTCACCCTTCAAAAATACATCGCTTTGTGAATTGCAATGTCGTGAGCTTTCATCTAGCAAACACGAATGTTTTTGGTTGCTTGCACGTGGTTTTCTCAAATTTTACAGAGACTCAAGTCGACAATGGTCCCCCAAAATTCTGTGCTGATTTTGCAGCCGCCCAACCGCCGCCATCAAGTTTGGCCTCCTCTGCATCACCGCATTCAAATCTCTCCTCACCACAATCAACTTTATCGCCAACCGGAAAAGCTGGATTTGCTGTTAAGGCGATTTTTGACTATACGGCTGCTGATAAGGATGAAGTGGGTTTTTAGGCAAAAAGTACTTAGAATCAGAATTTTGAAAATTGGGCCGGGTCCCAGTCTAATTTAAAAAGCATAAAAGAGAATTTAGATAATTTTTTTCGAAAAATTGGAAAACAATCTTGAAAAATTAATTTTTTCAAAGTTTCAGAATAAAAATAGAAATTTTTTCTCAATTCCTAAATTCCCCTGATATTTGCAGGTCTCATTTTTGGAAGGTGACATCATTGTGAATTGCGAAAAAATCGATGATGGCTGGATGACTGGAACAGTTCAAAGAACACTTCAATGGGGAATGTTACCAGCAAATTATGTTCAAGTTCATAAATTGCCAACTGGCCTTCATCGACTTAGCTAAAATTTCAGATTTTTTTTGGATTCAAAAAATATTCTCTACGGGTTCCAATGCCTTTTAACTTTTGTTTTTAATTTTTCAAATTTTATATTCAATTTTCCTTTCAACGCAATGGTGCTATCTACTAACTATTTAACAAATGTTTAATTTTTGAAAATAAATAAATGAATGTTTTTAAAAATATTGAATGGGTTCGAACTTATAATTCAAATTTGAAAAAAAATAATAAAAAATTGATAAATATTTATTTAAGAGAAATTTATGTAAATATCTGAATTTAGAAGAAATCACCCGCGTTTGCTCGATTCTGATTCGATTTGTCGTTTGAAGAAGATGAAGAGGAAGAAGAAGTTGGTTTGGCTGAAAAATGGGATCTAAAATAGAATTGGATTTCGTCAGACTACAACAAAATGGAGCAGAGTACTACAAAATGATATGGAGGTTTTTTGGTAGAAATCTACAGTACTTCAAGACTGTAAAAATCTCAGATTCTTCTAGAAACTGAAAAAAAATACTACAGATCTATGTAATTTTTAATTTAATATCTCACAAAAGACTAAATATTTTTTAGAAGAAAAATTCCAAAACTTGAACTGAACTTGGAATCTTATTCGAAAAATACAGTTTTCCGACTAGAAGATTTTCCACAAAATTTGAAAAACTCACAATTTTTCTTCAAAATCATGGTTTCAACATCGGGTGTTCGTGCTCCTTGACTCCACGATGATCCAGGTGTCTTTTCGCCTCGACTCCAATTTGATCCCGGTGTTTTGCTACTTCGCCACGTGCTTCCACCACTTTTCGGTGACAAAAACGGCGATTTCGACGCCATTTTCAAACCCAACTTTTTCGTGGCCAATTTTTGTGCGGCCGGTGATAATTGTGCAATTTTATCAGCCACTCTTTTTGAGCCAAATTTCGGGGTACGACTGGAAAAACAATTAATAAATAAAGTAGCTGATTGTGTAAAATAACTTACTGTGCACCTTCGGCAGCTTTCATCGCAACTTTTCGTTTATCTCGATATTTGGCAGCAATTGAATCATTCATTGATTGAGCAATTTTTTCACGAAGCGGAACTTCAGGAATCTGAAAATTATGCACATAAGAAACTTGAGTCTAATTTAATTTTAATGAATTTTCACAAAAAAAATATGTGAACATTTTTTAGAATTTTATCAAAGTTTGAATATTCGAGAAATTAGAAATTTTTTAAAAAATAATTCAGAGTTGATACTTTTTCTCACAAACCTTAAAAGCAGGAGCACTTCCACTTGCCAAAAAACTCTCCGAAATATCGGGTGCATCTAATCTAAAAGGTGTTCCATCAATTTCTCCCCACGTCATCAATGGCGAATCCATAACTTCTGGATCAGGATGTGGTGTTGATAGCAATTTGATAGCATTTGATGGTGTTACTTCATGTCCCATAACATCAACTTTTCCAGCATTATGAAGTACTTGATTCATTGCTGCTCGATTCATTGCATCATCACTTGGTTTCATTTTTAGATCACTTGGAAAACGAGTAGCTTTTCGATTTATTTCGATTTGTTGTTTTTTAGCAGCATCAATTGCTTCTGCAGTTGTCAAAGGTGCTCCATTTGGATTAAATAATACAGTATTCCATGCTTTATATTCCCAATTATCAATTGCTAATGGCCTAGATTCATCTGCATTTATTGCATATTTCAAAGCAAGTTGAACATCAGCTTCCAAAGCCATTGCATTTTTCGTCACCAGATTTTTATTATGTTCAGATTCTGCTTCATACAACCATTTTCTCTTTGCATCTTCTCGTTCTCTCATAACTTGAGTCAATTCTTCGAATGATGCATTATCTTCAGATGTATATTTATTCAAATATCCAGTTAAACTCATATCATTTTTCTTGTTTTTCTTTTTTCGTATTGCTTCATTATCTCCTTCCGCATTTGCAAATGGAATTGGTGTATTCATCCAATCATTTTTCGAGGTTTTTGAAGATGTTGATGGACCTGGTGTATTTACATCGAAAGGAGTTTCGGAGGGAGTTTCTTCTCTTGTAGATTCTTCATCAAAATGATCAGTTGTAGGGGTTCGAAAACTTGATATACTGAAAAAATATTGATGTTTTCAAGATTTAAGATTTACTTGTTTCTTTAAAAATCTAATTTACCTTCGATCAGTCCTAATACTTGCTCCACTACAAAACTTCATTTGCAATTCCTTTATTTTTGTCACATCCTTATTTGCCACGGCTTCCAAATATTCATTTTGTGCTTGTAGTTTTCGCAATTCGGGAAAATAGTCTTTCTCAATGATTTTATCCAATTTCCGAATATATTGCTCTTCCGGCAGAACTTTTCGAACAACTTTTTGAGTTTTTACAGTTTTTTGCGATACTTTTACAATTTTTCCATCATTTATCGATTTTGGAACAACAAACTTCGATCGATTGTCTTCTTTATCAAAAGACGACATTTTTCCTGGAAATTTCAGTATAAACTTCTCCCTTTTTCGGAAATTTTCTATAGATATAAAAATATATACAAAATGATCACAAACACATCCTAAACAAAAATCAATACAAAAATTGAATCATAAAGATTTTATTTGACAGAAAACAATCACAAAGTATTTTAGGGTTTTAGCTGTGGTTTGAATTTAGAAATCTATAAAAATGTGAGTCAGGAAAAGTAGTGAGTATGGCTGGGAAAAAATATGAACAAAAATGAATAGAATAGAATAAAAATAAAATACAATAATATAAAATAAAATAAAAAATTCAAAGTTCTAGAATTGGCACAGTTTCACCAGCAAAAGTGACTTCGGTGATAGTTGACCTACTGTTTAATGCCACTTCTACACTTTGAGTCCAAGATTGCTGAAAAATTATGTAATTGGGAGATCGAGCTCAGAAATAATGAATGTGTAAACATTCTTTAAAGTAAAACAAATGAGCTCCAGCGAAAATAATTTTCAAAAATCAAATTCGTTAGAGCGCGTTTGCAAAATACTTGTATATCCCATAGGCCACGTATTTTTTCTTCTTTTTACTTCTATTTTGTGAAGTTTATCATTTCTCCCGATTCAAAATCCCAAGAAAAACTAACAGTCTCATTACGAATCTCACTCTTGATCTGCTCGATCGCTTGCCTCTCCGCTTCTGTCTGTTTTGGTATATACAATTTCTCCATCAATTCCACTTCCTCCTCCTGTTCGTCCTCCTCCATTTGATTCATCTCCTCTTCCGCTGTTTCCAGATTGTAACTCGCCGAAAATTCCGTCGTGTCGTCCGTCAATTTTGTCGTCTGTCCTGAACAATTTATTATTTTTCAGAATTTAAAAATTGAGTCCAAGTTTTCCCTGAAACTCGCCTCTCTTTCTCTCTCGCTTTGTTAAATTAAAGGAACACAGCATACATACATATAAAGGTGTAATAAAATAAGACCAAATATGTAGACACATAAGTAGATATTTCCAAGGTTTATTAGGCGAAACAAACGCAAACCGAAAAAACCGAGAAAGAAGATCAAGAAGAAGGAACAAAAGCGGACCGGAATGGTGGAAAATTAGGGGGAAAATTATCGATTGGTGGGAATGGAAAGTATTAAAATTGGGTGAGTAGGGATGTAAATGTTTCAAGAATAAGTACTAATTAAATGATAATTCACAACACACAAAAAATGGTTGGCTCGAGACAGAAAACTATTTAGAAAGTAAAAACACGGTTTAGAAAAAAATGTGTGTTAATATTTACCTACCAAGAAGAACTTCTGGTTCAGCTTCCGATGGTCCGGCTTCAACAAATTCATCGGTTTTGGTTGCCTAAATATTTTGAATTTTTTTGGAAAATTAAATTTACAAGGGGTTATCTGAATAGTGAAATGCAATTCAGAAAATTTTGCAAAAAATGTCTTGGACTTCATTTATCCTAATGGGAAAGTCTCCAAACGAAGTTAGAGACGCAGAAAATGAACATTGAAATTCTTTCCTCGAACTTTGTTCCAGAACCCGTTATAACCCTGATATAATTCGCTTGTAAAAAACATACCTCTTCCGAAGCATTTTCCTCAACTGGTTCCTCTTCTTGCTTATTTTCTTGCTCTTGCTCGTGATTTTGTTCTTGCACTTCTTCTTTAACTTGTTCTTCACCATCAGTAGTCTCCTCTTCTTCATCTCCATTTTCTTCTACATTTTCTTCCTTTTCCTCCTCTTTCACTTCTTTTTTCTCTTCTTTTCCATTTTCTTCTAATTTTTCTTGATCATTCTCTTCCTCTTTTTCAACTTCAACTTCTTCTTTTTTCACTTCTTCCTCTTCTTTTTTAGCTACTTTACTTTCAGCTTTTTTGGATTCTTTAGCTGGTTTTTTGTTGGCTTGCGCGCTTCGTCGAGATCGTGATGTTGTAGCCGGTTCTTCTTCGGTTTCTGAAACAATTGACATAGATCTATTTATTTTTGAAAGAAAATTGAAAACTAATATTTTAATCTATCAATTTAAAAAAAAATTTCGGAAGTTTTCTGAAATTTCATTTATTCGAACATCCTAATTGATTTGTGATTTTCAGATCCGAAATTTTCACAACATTTTTGATAGAATTAATTAGCATAGACAGTAAAAAATCACGCTTGCTTTTGTTTTTCAAAACCCCAAAAAAACTCACCATGATCACTGCTTTCACTACTTTCATCTCGAATATCTCCACCAGCCAAACGCCGTTTCTTCGGAGGCGAGACAGATGTGTCACTCTTTTTGACTCCTCCACTATTCCGTTTTTTCGCCGGAGTTGCTGCAGCTTTTGCAGCCGCTTCTTGCTCGTGGAAAGCTTCGATGAGTCGAGAATCGAGCATGTTTTCGGCTGGCTCCCAAGTATTGTGTCTGAAAGAAATTGCATTATTTTTATTGAAATATAGTTTTTTCTCTAAATAAACTCACTTGCTGTCCCAACCTTGCCATTTGACGAGATAGTGTAGTTTTCCCTGAAAAATATAATATAAACCTTGTTTCATATGAGCTAATTATCCACACATCTTCGTGTATTTCTCTAACTAGTCTCTTTCTGAATAAACCAGCGCCGTGCCTGTCTTTGAGTTAGAGAGCTAGACGATCAGAGGAGAAAAAATTGAGTTTTTAACAAACTCTGCGTCTCCTTGAAAAAAGTGAGGTATGAAGTCAAAATTCTATGGCAACGAAGACTACAACAATAATAATCAAAGAACAGAATTTGTATATGAAATACTCATTTTTGGTTTATTTGCTTTAGATATCGATCAGGGAAAAGAAAAACATTCGAAATATAATGGGTTTGATATTCTATAGTGAGTTTAAATTCATCACGTTATCCAAAATCGAAATAATATTCTGTATATTTTTTCGACGCTTTTCATCACGGAGAAAATATTAAATTATGTTACATTTTTTAATATGCATAGGTCCATAAGTGTACTATTTATGATTATGATGAAAAATAATAATCTTTTTTCTCAATATCTTTCGATTGTTTATTATCAGTCAGAAAAATCAATAAATAACAAACCTTGATCTTTTTGCTTTTCAGCAAGGTTTCAACAGCAAAAACACCATCTTCACCAGTTGGATCCATACCTGGAAAATTTCATAAAAATGTTGAATAAATTACTTACATTGTCAAAAAACAATTTCATGCGACAAATTGAAAAAAAAACGAAGCGTTCAAAAAATCGCAAAAATTATTGCGAAGACCCACACAAATACTATCGGTCGAAAAAATGAAGAAGAAGGAAAAGAAGACGGGGGGCAAGAGGCGCTTTCTGTCTTTTCTCTACTATTTTCGTTTTTGTTATTATGTCTACGACAATGCTATTTCACCTATTTGTTGTCGGAATTCTCTCTTATTCGCTCTATATTTATGCTGTTCGCTCTATTTCTCTCGCGGGGCATTTTTCGAAATTTGAATGTCCGTGCAGTGTTCTTTCAATAATATTTGAAAAAATTCGAGAAATGAAAACGTATAGCCAGTCAGACATGCACAAATGAGCTGGAAAGTAATGAGAGCACAAAAATGAGTATAAATTGTGAAATACGAACTTGTTTGACTTTAAAATAACCTTAATTAATAAGGGTTTGAAACATTCATTTTCACTTATCACTTATAATAGTGAAAACGAAAATACAAACTCGAATGGCACGGGAAAACGGAAAATGAAGAAAACAAAAAAATTTCAAAAATTGAGATAGTGTGCAAACACCGCGTGTGTGCATTGTATACCGTAATCTTTTTTTTTTAATTAAAATTTTAAAAATTATAATTTGAGACTTCTAGAAGTTCAATGAAATTATGCTCAAACACTGATCATTTGGAAAAATGTCGAGTCAAGATTGCGCACTCTTATTCAAAGGATATGGTTTCAAATGTTCTATCGAAAAAATGGAGCAAAATTATAAGGAAACATAAAATGGAGAAATATTATGAGGAAACATAAAATGGAGAAAAATTATGAGGAGAACTTACATAGGTAGGTTTTTTAAACGATAATTGTTTGATCAAATATGTACTTACTTGATTCCAATCCAATTTTTCTCTTTAGAGATTTATCCGGGTTGGTTTTCGTTTCGCAGACTAGTTTTCGAGAAATTAATGAAAATGAGACGAATTCACGTGAATAATAATGGATCAATTCATCTGAAGAAAAAATGAATTTCGCGACATTTTTTGTCGCGAAATTGCAATTCGCGAAACGACACGAAAATATAATAAAATAAAAGAGGAAATTCTTTTTTCGTGTGTTGGGTCTCGCAGCGATTACGTGTCCCTTTAATATTTCTCCTTTATTTTTGTGTTAATTTCGTGTCGTTTCACGAATTGCAATTTCGCGACAAAAAATGTCGCGAAATTCATTTTTTCTTCAGATGAATTGATCCATAAGTGAACTATTGTCCGTTATTTTTCACACAAAAATTATTTCCAAAATTCTGCCTGAGCTCACGCAAAATCTATGTGACTATTTTTGAAAACAGGAATTTTCATGTAAAAACGTTTTAAGTGAACTATTGTCCGTTATTTTTCACACAAAAATTATTTCCAAAATTCTGCCTGAGCTCACGCAAAATCTATGTGACTATTTTTGAAAACAGGAATTTTCATGTAAAAACGTTCAATCAAACAATTAACAAAACGTTGGCTTCTAACGTCAGAAAAAGGCCTACAACCCCTTAAAATATAATGTTCCATAAGAAAAAGGCCTAAAGGACGTAAAAATATAGTTTTCCATAAGAAAAAGGCCTAAAATGCTTTCTGGTTTCATAGAAAACTAATTTGAAGAAAATCTTATGTTCAAAAAAGTGCGAAATTCCAAACGACGCGAGATCACACAAATCAACAATTCAAAACAATAATGAAAAAATGCAATAAAAAACGAAAGAAAAAACACCGGTGTCGCCGGTGTTAAAAGCGCGCCCACAAAAAAGCACTGACGCTAAAAGCGCATCTGTAAAGATTCGTGGTGCCCCGAATGAGCACCAGTGCCGAGCAGCAGAAGCAAGCAGCAGAAGCAGCAACAGAATCCCTCCAGATGGCATGTACTCAAACCTCACCCAAAAACCTGGAGAAGCGGGTAAAAAATTGCCCACCTAGTTAAAACATTTTCCCATCTGAGGCTCGCTTTAAAGACTCTAAAAAAGGGAGCATCAGAAGCAGCAACTGAACCACAGTAATAAGGAGATAATAGTTCCCCTCTAGCCGCCAGTTACTAGATGTTTCCTAACATCTCACAATATTACTGTGGGGCGAAAAAGAGAGAAGCGGGCAACATCACTGGTCCTGGGAGTTTGACCAAAAAATTGGTCAATTTTTGGTCAAAAAAATTTTGAACAAAAATTGACCAAAAATGCACCAAAAAAATTTTCACCATTTTTTGGTCAATTTTTCAACTTTTTCCCACCAATTTTTCACCATTTTTTGATCATTTTTCCCAACTTTTTTCAAATCAAAAACACATTTTTTTCACAAAAATTTATTGAAAAGAACAAAAAGAAACAAAAAATGGTTCTAACTGTTAGGAATCTGCTTATATTATGAACTTTAATTTTCATTGAAAAACATTTTTAGCTAATTAGAGAAAAGAGTTGGAGGCTTGTGCTCGGAAGAATGTAAATTTTGCCCTAAGAAAGTCAATTTTAGAGCAATCGCAGACTCCTAACAGTTTGTGAACCTTACAAACAATAAAAATTGCATCAGTTTCGACTAATACTTCTGCTTTCTCTGCACCAGCAGAAAGAGCAGTGTCAACTTGTTCCTTGATTTGCTCACGTCCTTTTTCTGACAATTTATCCGGATTACCATATTGTTCCTCGTCGATTGAATCGTTGTTGGCATCACCTTCTTCTACGGTTGGCAATTAGTCACTGCATTTGAGAAAACTTGATCTTCAAGTTATCCAAAGGGCTTGTCCATAGTAGAAGTAAGGTTCAAATGATTGTTCGCTGTCGTCTCCGAAGAGTTTACCACTGAAATGCATAGAAATAGAAAATGTATGAAAATTTCAAAACTTACACAAGTTGAGAAGCCAAACTCAAGAGATCAGCAGCCATGCTGAATTCGCTTGTCAACAAATATCGCTTTCCAGATGTCAAGTTGTTCTTCAATTATGTAGTCCTGGAAATAAGAACCAACTTTGATTAAAATTCTTCAGAAGAAAAAAACTGACTTTTCCTCGGCAGTGAGCTCTTTGGTGGCAGCGGTGGAAGTTTTATCAGTAGTTGGACTCGAGTTGCTTCTTCAGTAGTGGTGGTCTTGACATTTTCAACTGGAACAGTGGTTTCTCCGGTCATTGTGTTGGTAGTCTCAGCAAGAGCAGTAGTCATTCTTTCTTGGTTAGTAGTTTCTAAAAACAGCAGAAATATCAATACTGCGAAATAAGATCGATAAGAATCGAATTTTAAAACCCCGACGGCCGTCTACCGGCTGTTGAGACACTTCTGATTGTAACATAGAAACTCATGCAAATGTTGCTGGAAACTTGTCAAATTGAGAAACAGCCCCGTTCTGATAAAAATCTAAAACTCAAAAACCAATTTTTGTTTTTGGCCTAAATTCAAGTTTAATATGTGAATTTCAAAGTTCTGGTAAAACTTGCTGCTAGATCCTAGTCGGGGAACAAGTTTTATATCTTATTAGCAGTCGTGAACAATCAATTTCTCTATAAGTAGGGCAACACACAAAAAAACGAAAAAAAAAGAAAAATTTGGTGGCGTGCATTTCGTCCGAGAGAAGTACGCACACACATTTCGCTGCAGGACCACATTGCATAAATATGTGCGCCTTTAATCTATTGTTTTCGCGCACCAATTAGTAGTGTTTGGTGATAAATAGTTTGCACCATTCGATTCAGAATTTCACGCTGAGTAAAATGATATAAAAATCATCTCTATGCGTGGAAGTTTTTGAGTTCACGTTTTTGGGAAAAAATGCACGATTTTTGGAACACTGGTGTTATTTCTTTCGAAGCTGATGGCTATCACAACAATATTCTTTCGAAAAATAATGGAAATTATTGCCCCTGAACACAATACTTCTGATTTCTCTGAGCCCTTGTTCTTGATAAATTAAGGATCGATCAATACAACTGATAGATTCGAGATAGGTCTCTGCTTGGTAAAAATAGCTCCAAGATAAGTCAAAACTGATTTTATTTGAAGATTTGGGGCTGAAATTTGCGCCAATGGTGAAATTGGTGTGAGTGGCGCCAAAATTCACCAAACGAAGTATTTTACTCCTATTTATTGATTCATCAGTAGAAAAACAACAAAATTCATCAACCTAACTTCACCAAAAGCCGCAAAACGACATGTCTGCCCAACAACATTAAGATTTTCGAAATTTTTCACAATTAAAATTTTCACTGATTTTTGGCCAAATTTCTACCAATTTTTTGGCCAATTTCTGACCATATTTTGGCCAATAAATTTTTTTTGATCAATTTTTGGTCAAAATTCGACCAATTTTCGTTTTTGGCCAAAATTTGGTCAATTTTTGGTCAACCTCCCAGGACCAGTGATAATCACAGAAATATGTGAAAATCAAAGATCTCACACATTTCTGTAGTTATCTAGTAGAAAGGAGCAGCAGAAGGGAGCACACCGACTCACGTTTTTCCTCGAGGCGAAGCGGCTGACGGTGATTCGCATTGAGAAGATGAGCAGCTACTAGTTAGAATACTGTAGGAATAATAGGCAGGAATATTTGATGTGAGTAAAACACCTATCTATTCATTTTCGATATTTACTAGGGGGCCCTGCGCAGAAAGTGCATAGAAAAAAAACATTTTTGGTGCCGCGTGGTGTTTGCAGGTTCAAATGTTTCAAATTAAAGAGTGTTTTTTTTGTTGAGAGACGCAGACGAAAAAAAGTGAGAGAAGCAGAAGAATGTTCTAGAATGCGAAATTTTTCAATGGAAAATGAAACTAGCGCCGCAAAATCGCGTCTAATGCATTTTTTCAATTTTTTAAGAAATTTTAAAATTGAAGAGTTCCCGAGCTAAAATCCCTGATAAAACGACCTACTTCAAATGCCTGCGGTTCCTTAGTCAAGTAATGACTGTTTAGGCTAGAAAAACTCAATCCGGGTCCCCAAAATCCCGATTTCCGGGTTCCCGAGGAAAAAAAAGAAAATTGAAATGAGTGTGCAACAGAGCGCATTTGCTGCACTTGGCAATTCGCCAGTGTGCACGGTTGCGTCATAGTGTCATTGCGGACATTTAAGATTCACTTCACACCTAACGAGACGTGTCCAAAAATTTTCAAAAGCCCCCCCCCCTTGTACATTTTTCATGAAAGTTTTCTTTTCACCAGCATTTTCCCTCCGGGATAAGAGACAGATGTATACAGCCGAGAGGATAGCATTTTCGACTGATGTGCATGAGACCACTGTTCGGATCCTGTTGCCCGTGAATTGTACAATTTTTGTTGAAAAATTTTCACACTGCACAAAAATTTTTGGGCCACTCTCTCGCCAGGTGTGACTTGAACTTTTTAACATTTCAATTTTAAGATTGAAAAGTCAAAAATTTGAGAATTTCGAAATTTCAGCCCTCGCTCTCCTTGAAAAATAGTAATATTTTTCTGAAAACTCTATAATTTAATTTAATATTAGTTCATTTTGCTTATTCACATTTATCACGGTCTGATTACAATTATTAGTCAATTCGATGATTTTAATAACATTTATATTTTTTCGTCATCATTTATTAGTTAAAAGTGCATTTGTAGCACAACTCTCTTGAGTCATAGTAGTGCACTTTTTTTGCAAAATCTCATATTTGTAGACACATTTTTTTGTATTTCTGAGGGGTGCGTGAAAATAAAAGTGCAAATTTTACTGAACTTTTGTTCGGGGAATTTTCAGCTGACTTGAGACATTAAAATATGGATTCAAGGATTGAACCCATATTATTTGAAGTATCGCCTAAAAAATTTTAAGTTGTTATTTTTCTATGTTCTTCCACTAGTTGACAGCTTTTGCTCAATTTCATCCGATAAAAATTACATTTTTCGAAAAAAAGAGAAAAGTATTACTTTCATTTTTATATTGCAATAAATTTTAAATTATTTATCAAAAAAAAAACGTTTCCCAGTAAAAAATAAATAGATCAGAACATCTAGAAGATAAGATAAGAAACAATTTTCTAGACCTCAAAAAATTGTTTTTAAACATATCGGGGCAGATCAAAAAGAAAAATGTTTTGGGAAAGAAGAAAAATAAAGCGGGAAACTTTTTCGATTGGTGGGAAAAATTAATTTCGAAAAGGAAAAACACATTTTTGAATGTTTATAGGAAAATTTTAGTTTTTTTCTTTTTTTTTTGTTGTTGACTTGTCTTTATTCCAAAATCTGAGCCCTGTTAAGCTTTGAAGCCACGTACACTTTTATGCCAAAATTAAGCTGCTTGAAATTTTGTCAAAAATTTTTTGGTTATTTGTTCTGAACGATATTTAAAAATAAGGTGCCCCAAATTTATTTATTCATTTTTTTTGGAGAAAATGAGCAAAAAAAAATAAAATATGACCAAATTAGTTGCAGAAGCTTGTTTTATGTTTTCTCAAATCCAGTTTTCCCAAAAGATTTCCAGTTAAAAATTTGACAAAACAAATTTCAGATGAAAAATTGAGGTATTCAAATTTCCAACAAAACTTTTTGAAATTCTAAGTTTTCAGTTCTAAAACCTGTGCTTAAAATTTAACAACCATCTACAGTAATAACACCCCCCCCCCCTGAATACTGTAGATCTTTGCGCGTAGAACCTTATGTTTCTGAAGTGTTTTGCTTTCCGATGAGAGAAGTACTGTATGTATAATCTAGATATATCCACATGTGTCAATATATCTACCGTATCCTCGATTTTCCACTTGATTAATCACTCGCTCGCTGACCGCCTGTTGCGTTTTCTTTTCACTTCAAGTCCAAAATACACACACTCTCACATAGAGACACACATAAATATCTAAGTAATTGAAGAGGGCCCGAAAATGGGCGGAGTCTCCATTCCGATTGGCTGATTCATCTCCTCCCATCAACACTGTGGACCGTTCTCTTAAATTCTCTGCGTCTCTACGGATTTGCCCACTATTTCGGGTGTCTCTCCTCTTTTTTCCACCCCGTTTTTTTGTTGTTGTGTTGTGTGTGTGTATAAACGAACCGGGCGCGCTCTTATATTGATTTCGGACACTCTTTCTTTCCCCGCGATGCTTCTTTTTTTCAAAAAATATAGTCAAAAAAGAAAGAGAGACACTGTACAACAGTTTATCGATTTTTCGATACATTTTTGACCTTTTTGAAATAAAATCCACATTTTCACTAGAGTTTCATATTTAAATCAATTCAAATCTCATTGTCAGTGAAAGTTCGAATCAAAAAATGAAAAACTATGAAAGATAAAACCAAATGTGGGTTATTTGGTTTACTAGGCCATATAGATTCTCTTCCAAAACATTTAGTTTGAAAGAAAAACCAGCCCAAAGGTTTTTAGTCGAATCTTATCTACCCCTTCACTTTTTCTTCTCCCTTTTCTTCCCCCCCCCTCAAATACCGTACCCATTAAGAATACGGTAGCTCCGCCCACAAATACTCTCGCCGTCTGCTTCAGCCTTCCCAAGCTCCTCCCCCATCTCCCCCTTCCAAGCTCCGCCCACTTTTTCTTTCTCTTCGTTTTCCGCCGATTTTTTCCCTTCCTTCTTCTTCTATATTATATTTTTTTTTCTCTCTTCAGAAAGATTTTCATGTTCTGTTGAACTTCTTCTGCAAGCAAAAAATGCCGGCTTCACCGTCAGAAAAAGAAAAAGTTCAAGAAATATCATTGACTTGTCGATTGTGCGACAACACATTTTATCTACCAAAAATTTTGCCGTGTTGTGATATCAGTTGTGAGTTTTTTAAATTAATTTTTTGAAAAAAAATTATAATAATAAATAAAAATTTAGGCTGCCACCAGTGTTTGAAAAGCTTGCAAGAAAATAAAAGAGGCTGTCCAGTTTGCGAAAAACCCTTCAAACTTCAAGAATTGAGAACAAATCAAATTATTCAAGATATTATAACGCGTTTTAAACCAGCTGTGATTATCGAAAAACGATTGGAGAATTTTCAACAATATCCACATCTTCAGACAAAAATTGTGAAAAGAGAATTGCTTGATCAACTTGCACAAAGTATTGATATCGATGAGCAAATTTCTTTTTTTGTTTGTTATGATCCAAATGTCGCAATCGTGAGTTATTTTAAAAGCATTTCAAAAAAATTCAAACCTCCCGCGCTATACGCGTAAACCGGAGCATCGTTGTTTTCTTTTTATTTTTTCGCAAAAGTTTTCAGCTTTTTTTTTTGAAATGGCTCGTCAATTCAAAAAATAAATAAATTGAACCTTCCCACGTAAATCTGAATTAATTGAAATATTTTTTCAGCGACCATATGCTTCAACTTCAAAAACTCCCGAATATCAAATCCAAAAAATTCCTACAATCAACTCATTTCAAAGAGGTTATCGATGCAAAGCTTCAACTCCAATGTTCGTAATTCGACAATTAATGATGCAAAAATTCCAACTCGATGAATCAATCGCAAGAATTGCGTTTGTTTGTGATGGAGCTGAACTCACAGATAACATAACTCTTCGAACAGTCGCATTTCGCCGAAATTCTCCGTCAACAACCAAAATGTTAATCAATATGCTAATATTAATGAAGAATAATATACGAAAGCAATCGCCGACATCAGAAATAAAAAGAAATAGTAGTGAAAATGATATAATGGCTGATAATACAGCAAATGAGGAAAAAGAAGATGGTCCACCAATTTTAGAAGAGGAAATTATGCCATCACTCGATGTTGAGATAACAAAACCGGAATCTGAACCTACTCCGCCACCGAATAAAGAGCAACCGAAAATTGAATTGCCTGCTCCAATCTCGAAGAATATTGCTCAAGTGTTTCCGTTTCCAATTCCGCAAAATCAAAGAACTCCTCCAAATATTCCGCAACAACAACAACAACAATCGAATTCAAGGCCAACAAGTCGCGAAAAAATGGTGAGTATTTGAGGATTTTTCAAATAGAACCCAGAGTTTTCAAAAAAAAAATTCAATAATTTTCACAAAAAAATAATTTTTCAGACACCACCAAATTTGCCAAACGTCAAATTCAATCAAACTGCAACAAATCACGCAGTCGAATGGCTCTTCATGCGAGCACTCGAAACTAAAAAAGACCCATCAAAATTCCTCGATGATTACTACATAACTGCTGGCGGACCTCAACCAAACACAACAATCTCACCTGAACAAGAATTCATCTTCAAATTTCGAAAAGAATGCGATTCGAAAGGTGTTGTGATTCCAACAATCACACCTGAACTTCAAGCGAGTTTATTTGCACAAATGTTTGAAAAACATCAAAATATTCAACGAATGAAGATGATTGAGGAGAGAAAATTGAATAAACGAAGATCTTTTGATGCGACTCAAGATGGTTCGGCGGGAAAAAGAATCAAGAAAACTGATGTATCTGCATATGTTGTGACAACTCCAATTATGAATAAATTACCATCTGAAACAACTAAAATAACAGTTACAAAAGTTGCGGAAGATAAAAGAGATCAAGAAGTAACAAGTACAAGTGAACTCGAAAAAACTATCAATTCGAGTGACAGGGTTAGTTTTTCGGGGCCAAAAGTATCCCAAATTTTTTGCAAAAAAATTCTTGGAAAAAAAACAACCAAAAATGTTTTTCAAGGAAAATAATTTCTAATCTACTTGCTATTAGAAATTTTCTCATGATTCATTTTCAGCCATCGCCACTTCTCCTCCCAACTGCTGAAAGTATCGATGCATTAACCCAAGCAAGAAAATCATCAAAAACTCTTGGAAAAACTTTGGCCGAATCAATGCGTCGAAGTGGTGGCACATCATCACAACAACAAACAAATACACCATCTTTTATGATCAACACACCAAAAGAAGAAAATGTGACGTCATCCACCAACACAAATGTTTCGCCGATTGAAGAGAAACCAAAAATTTACCTTACAAATATGTAGATATGTTTATGTTAGAATAGAGCACATTTGCTCCGCTTACGGGTTTTCTGTTCCTAAATTTAGTCCGGTTTTATTTATTCTCTCATTTTGTTTTTGTTTTTTTTTAGAAAACCACCACGTCCCTTTAGATTTATCTGTGAATAATAAATAATTTAGTTTTCGCGCAATGTGTTGTGTAATTTATGGCCCAAGAGAAAAAGGAGAAGAAGACATTTTAGCAGTCACATTGAATTAATTTCATTTTTTATTTAAAAAAATTAAATGGAAATACGCTCTGTTGAGAGCCACGTGGAACACAGATGGATTTGAAATTTCGGAAGAAGATGGAGAGGTGGGTTACTGTAGCCATATACAAGGAAATTGAGAAATTTCAAATCGAGTCTGCATAGGGTTACTGTAGATTTTTACCCAATATTTTTCAGAATACTGTATTCGAAGAATAGCATGCCAAATTCATTGCCAAAATCTTATAACGTTCAAAATTCAAATTTTTAAAATAAAAAAATGGTTTTTAAAGTTCCCCGTCATAAAAGTACACGTTGAAAAGAATGCAGAAATTTTATTTTCTACCCAAAAAAAATAAATTTGAAGAACTCTGAAATAACCAAAATAACTTCACGAATTTCAAAATTATACATTCAAAAAAACTTTTAGCCTAATTCTAAGTCTAACTTTTGATCAAATTTTCAAATTTCCCATCTTCAATCCCCAACTTTTTGTCAGTACCAGGTGACCTTTTTCGCTTTCTTTCCAACAAAAAACTGAACACAAAAAACGAGGCTTATTCTGTGTTGCTGTGTCATTTCTTAAATACGAGCGATGACGAATTTGCCGTTTCCTGACATTTTCAAATACTCTTACTGTATCACAAAAACCACAAGTCAAATAAAAATGGATTCAAAAAATAATGTTCTAATTATAGTTTTAAACCAAATTTCTATATTTCATCATATTTTAGTTTCTTTTGCAAAAATTGCAAAGTTTTTTAATTTAAAAAAATCATTAAACTTTTTTATTACAACAATTTTCAAAATTTAACAAAAATTTTGCAACGCGGAAAAAGCAACCAGAAAACATTCAGCTCCCGAAATCCACGTTTTTCTCGCATACCAAATTTGAAAACGCAAATATTCGTGACAAATCTTTGCCAAGGATTGTGATAAAAGCTTAGATTACGTCTAACAGCTAACCTAGACTTGGACTCATAGTCAAACTTGAGCTCAAATAATACAGTAGTCAAAATACACCTTATTCGATGTTCAAAAACTGCGCAGTTTGTTATTAAACAAGCTCCGCCCATTTCGCGGCAAATGAAAATAAAGAGAAAAAAAAGAAAGAGAAAGAGAAGAGATTTAGGTGTCAATAATAATAATAATCTATTGACAGGTGGGAAAAAAGGAAAGATTTATTTGTCGTAATTAGTTTTTTTCTATAATGATGAGAGGAGAGATGAAAAACACTTGAATAAATATATATCAGAAGTTATTTTTCAAGAAGCCAGTCCTAAATATATTCAAAGATTAGTCAGAACAACCAATAACTTTGGATAAAAAAAATTCAACGTCATTATTTTTCTGAAGCTTGATTTTTCGGAGATTTCGAAGATTCTGTGAGCCTAAGCAATGTTCAGGATAATAAATTTATGAGTGCATATTCTTTTTTGCCACGTCATAGATTTATTTCGAAAAAGTTAAAAGGAGTTGCTGATTGAATTTGACGAATTTTGAGAAAATCTTGAACCTAACAGATTGCTTATCTTTTATTTCTTCAAACTCGAAAAAGTTCGAAATAATAATTTTTCTGAAATATAAACTCCTCTTTTTCCACGTCATCAGTTTTTTTTCAAAAAACTTGACAAAATTATACATTTCTAATTGTAAATTTCAACCAAAAAAAATCACTCAATCTCAATTTGTCCAAAATCATATAGCTATATGTTTTTTGCGCCAAAAAATGAATCTTTTGATTTTCGCCGCCTCCTTCAAAATAACAATAATATATTGATGGGTTTCCAATTTATTGCCCGAAAAAAAACCAGCGTCGAATTATACATGAATAGCTTGTCGGGTGGGGGTTTTCATTGTTGGCTGCACAGGCGAAAATTTTCCCGCATAGATAACATAAAAGTGATCTTCAGAAAACCACTTTAGTTTTATTTAGATTTCAGATTATCAGATTATCTCAGATTTAATGGGAAAATCAAATACTGTATTTCTGGATTTTTTAGCTCAACTTACAATTGTTAAGCTATATTTAAATTTGGCACTCCAGAAAAAGATTTTGTTCGTTGTGGATTATTTTTATACGAGGAAAAGTGTGGTAGAACTCTCAAAAGTTCCAAGATGTTTCTGAGTTACCAAATATTCAAAAAAAAAGTTCGAATCTCAATATAAACAGATAAATCAAGAAAATGACGCATTGTTTGAAAATGTGAGGTTTCTTCTTCTTCATGAAAATATATCACAGAGTACAAAGAACATAAATTCTCCGAAACGAAAAATGGGACTAATTAGCTAGCTCAAAGCAAAACTCAGAGTCTTTACGCTACTTTTTCACATTATACAAACTTGGATCCAAAATTTTTAATCATCTTTGTAAATACGTTTATCAAGTTCTGAATTTCAGAACACTCAAAAAATTATTTCAAACTTGTAATTTGTGCTGAAAAAATAAATACAGAATATTTCTGTCACTAGGGAAAAACTATAATTCTATATCTTTGTAGTTAGTAATACGAAAAACATTATGACGTGGAAAATTTTTCGGATTCTATCAATAAAAAAAGTTCAGTGTTATGGATAAATACTAGAAGTAGATCAGGAAATGTTGAAAAACTTTCTTATAATCTGAAATGTATTGCTCATTTTAAACACGAAAATTTTTTTTTTGTAAATCACGGTGTTAAATTTCAAATTGCTGAAATGTTTAAACACATTTGAAAATGAGTTTCAATTTTTATAAATAAAATCAACACTTTCAAATCTTCGAGTTTTTTAAACGAATTAATTTTGAAAATCAATATTTTGCCACGTAGGTGTTCAATTTCAAATTTTTCACCCGATCCTTTTTTACCCCATAATTAATAGATATATTTTGGTTCTTCTTTTTTTTCCCTAATATCCTACAGTAACCCATTCTCAATTCATTTTCTTCTCCTTTTTTCCTATAATTATCTCCTTTTTCTCTTTCTCCATTTGCTGTCTTCTCTTCAAAAAAAATATAATATGAGTCGAACGATGATTACACATTTTATGTACACATCACGGGCACATAGAAAACGAAAAAGAGAGACAGAGAAAGAGAGAGAGAGAGAGGTGGTTGAGAGAGACGCAGAGATGTGAGAGAAGTACGGTTGGTTTAGCCAATCAACATATTCGAGAGGAGGAACTAAACAAAAAAGCGAGCGAGCGAAGACAGAATTATGAATAGAGGAGAGAGAAATAGTAGGGAAAATGGAGAGACGATAGATATCGACAAAATGAAAAAAGAAGAGAGAAAAGAAAGGAATGGACGAAAAAGAAAATGCAATGAAGAAGAAGAAGCGGGGACCAACTATACTATTGATTTTCTTGAGGGCAGAATAAAAAATGAAGAAGGCTTGGATGCTTTATCAGGGAAAAAGTTTGAATTTTTTCAAAAAATTCAAGAATTGGTAAAAAAATATAACAACATGGAAAATGGCTTGAAAATACATAAATCGATTGAACTTTTAAAAAATAAATTTGAAAAAGCTTGAAATGAAACATTTTTTTAAACAAGAATGCTGGAATCAAATTATTATTTCTTCGGTATTTTTTTCAAGCAAATTTTAAAATTTCAATTTTTATCTCATTCAAATCATTAAATTTCCATTTGATATCTGGATACATCGAAAAATTTCTGGATTTTTCTGAATCTGGAAACCAATATTATTAATTCCAATAAATACCTTTAGCAAATTAAAAAAAAATTATTTTTTTCAATATCAAAAATTTACTGTTTCAAAATTATCATTAATAGAAAACACTCGAATTCTTCCACGAAACTTGATTAGTTCAATTTTTCAAGGAATAAGTGAAACGTTTACAGTAAGAAATACAGCTCTGAAATTTATTTTCGTCCAAGAAACCTACGAGTCCAGCGACCGATTTGTTTTAGTTTTTAGAAAATTCAAAATTTTGTGCCACGTGCCAAAAAAGGATGTAATTTTCAGAATTCGAGCAAAAACAATAATTAATCCCATAGGGTTTGTCTATCTCCTCCCTTCCCCACTTTTTTTCCAACAAAACGATAATTATCATTTCTTTGTGACCAACATGCATGCTCAAAATTTATCACATCACATGATAAAACTGACAATAAAGAACAGGCACAAAAAAACAAGAAAATTTAATCAGAACAAAGTTCGACCAACTGCATCGGGGATCGCATTTTTGTGATCTTTCATTTGAGCACGAGACTCGTAGGTGGCAATTGCGATCTGCAACAAATCGTTTTTTGAGTATAAAAATCTCCAAAATCATGGCAGTATGGTGAAGTAGTCAATTAAAATAATTCACAGTTTGCAGCACTTATTTGCAGAGATCAATAGAGATATTCGAGATATCAAACTTGTCTTTCTATTGGAGGGTCTCGCAACGACAGACGAAAGATAATTTACTTGGGAAGATCATGTGGCTTCTTTCTTTTCCCAAATTCACCAATTTCAATAATAATTCTAGGAAACTTTACAGTTCAAATACTTTATTATTAACAAATGTTGTCCTATTTAAAGCCACAAATCAGTGGACGTTGAAATTCTAGCAGCAAAGACGGGATTTGGAAGATTAGGGAAATCCTGTATGGAAAATCACAGGAAAAATTATAATCTCTTCAGAGTTTATTCAGAATCTGAACTGACTGAGGTGATGAGAAAATGTTCCTAGACGAACAATTCAGAAAACATTTTTAAAGTGGATAACATGAAGCTCTGCAAAAAACTAGAAAGATTTAGTCTAGCCAAGTTTTCAAAATTCAGAATAATTCAGAGTGAAACTGGAGCCCTATTAATTTTAATTTTTTCAATAATTTTTCTGCTTCTTACTTTGATGAATCCCGTTTCCAGTTTTCTCAATCTCAACTTAAATTTCCTATTTTTCTTATTTCAAAATTGGAAACCTTGGAACGTCTAGTCAAAAACAATAAACCTAACAATTAGCTATAAAATTACATACATCTTTTAATTGTAAAAGAATTTCCGACTCTATAGAAAAATCGTAAAACTAGATAACTCGTAAACCAAGTTATCGAATATCATTTTGGAAATTTGAAGTTTAAAGAAATCTCTTTCATTGATTGTTTAGAAAACGGGACTAAAAAGTATAAAGGCTCCTTTCAAAGATTTTCTTTGAAAAAAGTTGAATGGTAGAAAGAAAACATTCGTGAAAGGGAATGTATTTCAAGGAAAACTGAAATCTTTTGAGAATGAATAAGGCCATTTTCAGGGACCTATTAGCATTAAAAAAATTATGAATAAGGATGATACTTGAACTTTTGAAAATTCAAAAAATTTCTAAGAATCAATCTAGTATTTTTGGAATCCATTTTTTTGTTGTTGTCAAGATAACAATTTTCCACGTCATAGTTGTTATGATATACCCACTACAAAAATTATTTTTTTTCGAAAATCCAAAGTTTTTTCTTTTTCAAAGAACATTTATCGTAATTCGTTTTGAAGAGATTTTTTCATTCACAAAATTAACAACTTTTTGTATTCAACATCTATGAAAGGAAATCGGATAAATACATATCACAGTTGTTTTGTAGTTCGGAATTAATGTTATTTTCAGAAAATGTTGGATCTCGAAGTTCGTCCCTAAACGGCTGGCTCTTCCCACTTTCCTCATACTATCCAAAATTCAAGGTCTATTTTACCAACTTTCCCGATCTTTCCGAATTTTGGCATATTCAGAAAACCATTCCGGCCTTCTCAAAATCTGTTCCCAAGTTGTCTAAATACCTTCCATTGTATCCCAGCTTCAGTAAAATCTTCTCACCTTCCCAAAAATGTTTCCCACTTTCCCACCTTCCCAAATTCCATTAGGAATTACCGTACCCCTTTCTCCTCTCCTCTTTTTCTATGGTCAGCTGCCAGTAATAGTCTATCTGTCACATTTAATTGTTTCCGACCGACTTGTCTTTTTTCTTCTTTTTCTTTTTTTTTGGTCTGCCTTGGCTGGTTGGCTACTTCGATGTTTTTGTTGCGCACTTCTTCTTTTTCTTTTTTTGCGTCGGCTGACCGCTTTTATGTGTCAAGTGGAAACAAAATGATGACAGACAGATAGAATGAAAAAGATAGATACAGTAACTTGATATGGGACGATCAATGCAGAAAAAGGGCACCCAAATAATGATGTATTTGTTTTTTGTTTCATTTTTGGGGAAATTCAAATACAGTTACTGGAGATTAAAATTTAATTCAAACATGATTTTCAGCGATCTACAGTAACTTGGATTTTTTAAATTCGATTTAAAGTAACTTGGATTTATTGCGCCAAAAATCCCCGGGGTTACTGTATATATGGAATTTTTTTCAAATTAAACATTATCTGAATAAATTTTCAGAAAACCTTGAAAATTCTTTTCAAAGTTGATGATTTTTCGTTTCTAAAAAATGTGTTCCAAACTTTTCCGAACCTTGAAAACTTCCAAAACTTTTTTGTTTTCTCCAAATTCTACACGACCTTGTAAATGACAAGTCCGAGAAATAATTAAATATTAGTGAAAAGATTTATTCAGGCAACGAGGCAACCAGCCAGTCTAATTATAAATACGGAGCCCTTTTTCACACGCCAATAGGAACACAACATCAACTTGAATATGAATATATTATTATATTTGCATAGAAGATGCTTTTTATTGATTTTCTTTTACTTCCTAATTATAATTAACCAAGCTCCGCCCATTTTCATTGCGCAATAATATTTCCTTCCGAAAATTAATCCGTGTAAATATTATCCAATATAAAAAAAACAAGCTAATGTAGAATTTCTAGAAAAATTTGATACATTTTTGAAGCGTAAAAAATTTGGGAAAAAAGTCAGTTTTTCCTCTACAATTTAGGCCACGCCCACTTGAAGAATGGGGAAATTTGAAAATTTTCGAGGAAGTATCGATAACTCGGATTTAGAATCGAATTAGCTGCCCAAAAATAATCTTCACATTATTCTTCAGTCGAACACAAATAAACAAAACAAAAATAAACAAAGATAAAAATCGCATCAATCATTTATTGGCTTGGCCTTTTCTTTTCTACCTTTTTCTTACACAATTATCAATTTTCGCCCCATTTGTTCGTGTCGCAAAATTTGTTCCGCAACATTGTTGAGTCGAGTGGAAAAGAAAGGAAAGAATGAAGGTAGATTGGAATGGCGCCGGAAAAGAAATGGAGAAACAAAATAGAAGAAAAAACATCTGCTGGTCCAGGGAAAATGAGACAAGGGTCATTGGATCGAACAAAAACAAACTCATAAAATTTTGAAACCTTGAAATTCAGAGAGAGAAAAAGGGGTTTTTAGAAAACCATGTGTTTCAAAAACTTTGCAACTATTGCTCATTTTAAACGATGTTTCGAGACTCAAGGTAATCTAAAGCTTCTAGCCAAATTTTCTATCATTGCTCATATTAGTAAAAATTCGAGTCTCAATTTTCTAGTTGAAGTTCGTAGATTTAACCTCAATTCTTTAGACTAACATGAGCATTATTGAGAAGTTTTTGAAGTCATTACTCATGTTAAAACAACCTGATTAAATGAGATTCGTCGATTTTTTGACAGAAACTTTTCAGATTTTGAAAAATCCAATTTTCCCATACACTTTTGTTATATAACAAACTATCAATTTGAATAGTAGCGAGCAAACTTTCTTTCAAGAAAAAATGAGCAAGTTTTCATCACAAATGTATGAAGGATAAGCACGTTCAGAAATTTTTCGCTCATTTTGATTACTTTTTGTTTGTGTGTATATTGTTTATTTGATTATCTCTTTTTTCCCATATCCTTCGACATTTATCGTTCAGATTCCCAATGTTTCATTCCGATTTCCACATCTCCAAAGAATAATGTAAAATTTATTTTGTCGCGAAATCATATACATTTTCTTTTGAAAAATGTATAAGAAATTTGGGGCCAATTTAGCTTACATTTTCACCTTTTGAAAAAATGTAAACAAAATGTGGGCATTTTTTTCTTCACATTTTTTTGCAAAAACACAAAAATGTAAAGTTTTATGGAAATGTTTTTATTCTTTCCTCAAATCAGCGTATTTTCTTACATTTTCCATTCACTTGCTTTTTCTAGTGATTTTTCGGATAAAAAGCTACTTTTCTTTTGAAAAACGAAAAACAGAACAAATACAATGTTTTTCTCAAAAATACAAAAAAGTTGAGTTTGATAATGCAATTGCCTCATCAATTTAATCGTTCTGAACAAAATTGGCGATAGGAAAAAAGCATTTTACCCGAAAAAACACCAAAAAAGCAACCGAAAAAGAAAAAAAAAGAAAATAAAAATCATCATTGTGCATTTGTGCGTCACCACACACACAAGTGTACGCAAAAATGCAGAAATGATGATTTTTCTTTTTTTCGCTTGCTTTTTTGGTGTTTTTTCGGGTAAAATGCTGTCACATTACAATTCCTATTGCCAATTTTGTTCAGAACAATTAAATTGATGAGGCAATTGCATTATCAAACTCAACTTTTTTGTATTTTCGAGAAAAACCTTGTATTTGTTCTGTTTTTCGTTTTTCAAAAGAAAAACAGCTTTTTATCTGAAAAATCACTAGAAAAAGCAAGTGTATGGAAAATGAAAGAAAATACGCTCTCAATTTTTCACATATTCGGAAAACAATAGGATTGGGCAATAGAAAAACACGTGTGATAAAGAAAATGAAATGTAGAAAAAATACCGTCAAGAAATCCTATACATTTAAAAAATTGTAGAGAAAAAACATCCAGATTTTTCTTTACATTTCTATTTTATCGGCAATAAATAAACTTGCATTGGAAATTATCACCCTCGACACTGATCAAGCTTTCAACTTACATTCAATCACAATGTAACATAAAAAAAGGAATATTCTGAAAGTGTTTTTTTCTCAAAAATGTATGTTATAATTCCCTATTTTTTCTTGAAAGAAAGTTTGCCCGCTACTATTCAAATTGATAGTTTGTTATATTAAAACAATAAAATGTGGCTAAATGTTTACACAATGATAAATGAAACTGTACACACTCTACAGTAGTCCATTTCTCTAATTCTCTTCACTCTGCTCATTCATTAGAGTGAAGAGAATTAGAGAAAAACACTGGACTATAATCATACAGTAACCAATCTTTATAAGAATCCCAACAAGCCAACTCATATCTCGATCTCGAGTTAAAACGGTTTCATTGTAAATATCCTCTCTCTATCAAACCACACCCTACAGTAACCCAGTCTTCACTTTCTCTAACCCTCTTCTCTCTAATCATTTCCACCCTCTCGATGGTGTCATTGAGAATGAGTGATGAGAGGAAATGGTGACTGACGAAGAAGAAGAAGAAGAAGAAGAAGAAGAGGCTACCAGCACTCGGTGTTGTGTTTTATTTGATTATCAGATTGAGTGGGTGAAGAGAGAGGGAAACGAAGAAGGAGAAGAGGAAAATGAAACGATGGGAAAAACATAGCAGCAGCAGAAAATCATCGAGGGAATTATCATATTTATGAATGATTGAATGAAGAATAAATGAATGGATGGATGGGAAAAAACAACGAAATTATTTGTATTTGTTAGAAAAAACTAATTGGAATTCAAATCTTCAGATTTTTTCATTCTCTGAATTTTGAATGAAAATTCATACAGGTTTAGAACATGAAAAAAGTCATTTTTGATGAAAAAAAACCATAGTGTTACGAGAGATGAACACCGAGGAGCCAGAAATTCTCGACTCAGTTTTGATATTCCGATATATAAGATTCTGATATCCAAAGTTGGATAGTTAACACTTACATATATTTCAGAAAAAACCCAACAATGTTATCATCGTATTTTTATCCTTTTCCAATTTCATTCCCAGAATCCCAAACTTCCAATTTTCCCTGTCCCCAAACTAACTCTCTGCCTGAACTCGTGTTGAAATTCTCCGCGCAATCCAATATAATGAACACGTGTCTCATCAGCTCCGAAATTCGCACAAACCAAAATCGAAAGATGTGAAAGATTTCCAAATTTTGAGGCTTTAAGCGGATAATCCACAAGGCCTGAAAAATAAGAGAATTTGGGGTTTTTTGAATGAGAAGCGAGGAATCGGATCATCTTACTAGAAAAATATTAGAAAAAAATTCAGAAAAATACTGATTTTGTTTGAAAATTTAGAAGTCTTTCGATTACTGTCCACAATCTTATTTTTTGATGAAATTTTTGTTGAAAAGTTTAACATGGGCAATGTCCTATTTTTGCAAAAAAAAGTATTCCTCACAAAACTTACAATTAAAATTAACTTCTAAAAAATGCCTATTTTATGTACGGTAGATGCCAAATATTACTGTAGGTTTTAAAAATTGGCTTACAAATGACCCGAAATCAGATACTTACCTCTCGAATCCATTTTCAAATCGATTTCCTGATCAGCAACAATTGAACAATCATCAAATGACATCTAAAAATACCAAATTCAATTGTTTTTCAAAAATTAAAATCAATTAATTATTCACCGCCTCTTTATCCTTAAATATTTTAATTTTTGCAGGATGTGTTTCATTATCTTCTCCAACAATTGATAATCCAGTAATTCGAACATGTCCAGAAAATGGAATATTGAACAATAATTCTGCATCACAATCACTATCCACAAATTTTGTTCTGAAACAAAAAAAGGGATTTTTAAAAGACGAGTAGAAAATAAGTATACAAACTTGTCATCTTTTTGTTCCATTGACTTGAAGACTTTTTTACCCGATCCTTCGACAGCTTCATTCAAGACAGTTACCTGAAAATAATTATTTTAATTACATTTTTCCTCATAGTTTCTGACCCACTAATCACAATCCTATAAAAAACTTCAGAAAATCTCGCTGTTCAACAAACCTTATCAAAATCAATATGACTACACATATCATATCGATAAACATCGGGAATATCAGGAATCGCTTCGTGAGAACATCCATCATGTGAATGCCCGTGAGAATCACACATTTTCAGCAGAAATTTCTGGAATATCAAAATATTAGATTACAATTTATTTTTCAAAGCGGCCTTTTTGGAGAATGATAAAAAATTTCAAAAGGAACTTTAAAAAACCCACTAGAAATTAGAGTTTTCAAGATTTCCAGAAAAAAACTGTTGACAGAAATAAATTCCAGAAAAATTACCTGATTCAATCAATTGATTTTCAGTCAGAAAAATAGTTCATTTTTCAGGCCGTGAAAAAATGAAATAAAATGATAAATAAATTTTTTAAATTTTTTTTTATTTCCACGTCATGCTCTGGAAGTTCACGTTTTAAAATTGTGTTTCTTCAATTATAATTGAAAAATTTTCCAAATTCCTATGCATTTTTGGGGAAAATTAAGATATTTGAATTTAAAATTGTTTTTCCGATTTTTTTCAAAAAGTAATTAGCAAATATTTCAAAATTCCTAAATTTCAAATTTTAAATGCAATTTCTTCAAAATAGTTACAGTATAAAAACAAATATTTTTAAATAATGAAAATATATAAACTCCATTATTTTTTAATTGATATGTTTTATTAACATTAAAAAATATTAATTAAGAAAAATAAATAAATTAAAAAAGCACAGAATGAAAAGTCAGAAAACATTTGTTGTAAAAAAGGGGGAAATAGCCGTATTCAAGATAAAACAAAGAAAACATTGAATTGGAATTTATGGCTGCCAAAAAGTAGAAAAACAGAGAGATTATGCTATTTGATAGTTCATGTCAGAATTTGCGAAGAAAAAGAAATAAGCAAGAAATATTGAAAGAGACTAGTGATCATTGTGACCAAAAAAAATGAAGACAAAATATTTGACAAATTCAATTCAAAAATGCGCAGAAACAATAAATACAGCTAACAGGGAAACTTTTATATTGAGATGTTTTGATTAAATTATTTTCTGATAGATTTGAACGATCCTGAACATGAGTTATGATGTGACAAATATTTGAAATTTGTTTTCAAAAATCAGGATAATGAAAATTTAATAGCACAAACTTGATCAGAAGAATTGACTACATAAGTAAGTTCTCTAAAAACAATGCTCGCAGAATCTTCAATCCTTTGCCACGTCATAACCTTATATTCAAAATTCAACTTTCAGTGGTTCACAATATATCAGAAAACATTTTTCATCAGAAACCTCGTGTTCAAAAAAGCTCCGCTGTGAAACAGAGAAAAAACGTCTAGGAAAGAACAACGGGTGTCTTATTTTCAATAAATATTCTTTCGGCCGAATAACTTCGCTTTGGTAATATCGTGTGAATTTTATCCTCGTATACTCGACTCGAAGCCTAAAGGTTTATTGATAAATTTTGGAGAAAAATAGCTAGCTTACTTCTAATCTTTTTGCGCGTTCCTTATATAATGGTTGCATTGGAAGTTGCAAATCATTGGCCAATGCAAGTGTTCGTAGATCGAAATAATATTTTGCGTAAACAGAAGATGGAACCTGAAGTTTAAATTAATAATTTTAAACGTTTCAGGACAACCTTACCTCTATATTAAAATCTAAACATTCGAGAAATCTTCGTTCCAATTCGTTCCTGGAAATTTTGAAATATTGTTTTTGAAATGGGGTCTCGGTTGAAAAATTTTATCTGGTGTTTAAAAAAAGCCACGTTGAAGCTCATTTCCATTTTTTTTGTTGAAAATCCTGGCCAATGTCACAAAATCTACCAGAGACCCCTATTCCAATCAAAAAAACTCACATATCATCAACATTTGTATCTCGTAGAATTTGACAATAATCCACATTCCAAACAGCTTGATCATCCCAAACTTTTGAAGCTAACATAATTGAACCAAGAACTACTCGACGCCAATTTGATGGACACAAATCCATTTCAGCGTAGTTGAGAAGTCGTTCAATGTAAACCTGAAAAAATTGATGTGTTGATTTTTCCTCTCAAAAAACCCAAAACAAAAATAACAAACCAATGTAATAATTGCACATTCAGCAGTCAATTGAGCCGAATGAAAAAGTGTGCGAACAAATCGATAAATATTTCGATGATCTGGATCTCGTGTGACCAATTCAGCTGGCATCGCTTCTCTTGTAATTGGATGAAGTCGCTCTTCGAAAATTTCCATCAAACGTTCATGTCCTCGATTTTTCCTATTACAAATATGATAATAAATAGCCAATGAAATGCATTTTATAGTATTTTTGAGATTTGGTTGACTTATAGTCGAATCGTCGATATAAATTGTGCTGCAACTGCTAGATTTTCTTAAGCTTTTTGGGAGAACTCCTGGATGTCCTCCGCCAGCGGCCAAAGCATCCAACATGTAGCATGATCTTCGATTATCTTTTACTACAAAAACATATTTTGAAAATCACAAAATTTATTTCAAAACCCCCGAAAACCTTACATTTCATCTCACTTTTACTTCTTTCCATAAATGTTGGTCGAGCTGTTGGATGAGTTGAAGGATCAACTTCGTAGCCTTCAGTCACTTCACGTTCACTAATATGAGGTAAGAAGTTGGTCGATGTCTCATCTCGTGGAAAAACTTGATTTATATATTGAAACTGAAAATTTTCATATTTTTTAAATACAAATTAACTACACTTTGAAATACATTTTGGATACAAAAAATACACTTTAAAATACAAAATAGGTGTTTACCTCAACTTGATTGGTTCTAACATATTGTCCATCATGATTATACGATTTATCTTCTCCACTTGATGACCTACTTCTCAAACAACAGGATGAATTACCCATATTCTGCAAAATTGAAACATTTTTTTTGAAAAAAAATATAGAAAAAATAACTCACGACAATTATATTTCAGATTTTCAAGGCATCAGCTTTTGCGTGTTTGTTGAAACTTGAAGTTTATCTGAAACAAGAAAAAAATAATGATGAGCAAAAGAAAACCAAGTAATTTGAATGAAATCGATAAAGTTGCGAGCACTTTGTTTTTTATGCGAAATAAGGATGAAATGCAATAAATTACTGCAGGCGAAGGGTTATAATTTATATATCTGTCTGACTATAAAATGAAATAGTTTTCCAAGAATAATATAATAAAGAGAATAAGGGGAAAATGAAAAAGTAATGGCGGCAAACGGCGGAAAAACGAGAGCGAACGGATGGATGAAAAAAAGAAGAAATTGCAGGGGGCGGGGCCTATTCGGCAAGCGCCGCACATTGTTTTTGCAATTCTTGGACGTGCCTTTACAAAACAGCTGGCGAAATATTTCATTTTCAGTTTTTTTCAGACGACACGTTTTCATCGTGTTCCAGTGTCAAAATGCAGTGGTTTCCGGGAAACGTTGAAACCGCCATTCAAATCTCACGCAAAAATAATGCATTATTGATCGTCTATATTTCAACAGAAGATGAAAAAGGTCAACAATTTGAAAACCTTTGGGAAAATATTGATTCTCAAAATCTTGGCTGTGCAATTGTTGGTATAAAGCTCAAAAAGGGCTCAGATTCAGCATTTAAATTTGCAGAAATTTGTGAGTTTTGAAAATAGTTTTCATTCATAATATTCAAAATCTTCAGATCCAACACCAATTTTGCCCGCCGCATTTTTGATTGATCAAAAAGGAACACCTCTCGAGATTATCACACATCTTGTTCCTTTGAATAACGACAGTTTTAGACAGAAAATCAATAAAGCTGTCCAGGAATTCCTGAAAACTTCTCCGAGTTCTGCAGCTCCTGTAAAACCAGTCGAAACTAACCCAACTCCGGTGGCTAATCAAAATCAAGCAGTTCTTGATGAAAAGATCAAGAAAGCAAAAGAATTATTGGAGCAAAAAAAGAAGATTGATGCGGAGAAAAAAATCGAGGAGGAAAAACAAAACGAGTTGAGAAGGATTCAAGAGGCAAAATCATTGCAGGAAGTCAAGCGGGAACGGGATGATAAAGCATTGATTGAAGCGGCAAAAGAAAGACGGAAAGAGAAATTGGAGACTGAAAAAGAGAAGGAAAGAATTCGTGCACAAATTAAAGCTGATAGGTTGGTATTACAAGATACTTGATTAGAAATTTGATTTCAAAATAGTTCAAAACAGCACAGTCGTGATCAATCCACTAGAAAACGTATATTTTATTTCTGAAAAAAGCTCAAGAAGCCCTCAAAATGTTTATTTTCAGAGAAGATCGACTTCGTGCACAAAAACCATCCCAAGACGCCGAAAAAAGCAAGCCTGAAGCTCCAACGCAAGCTCCAATTCCATCAGATCGATGCCGTCTCCAAGTCCGTTTACCAGATGGTTCAGTTCTTGTCGAAGAATTTTCCTCATCAGACAATCTTCTTTCACTCATCGAAATAATCAAACAAAAAACATCAATAAAAGGATCATTCGATATTTCGCAACTTTATCCGCGAAAAATTTTCACCGCTGAAGAATTGGGATTTTCGTTTTTAAAAAATGCGTTAACACCGTCAGCATCATTGATTATTATTCAAAAACCAGGAGTAACTGTGATTGCCGCAAAACAAACAGGATATTATATTAGTTTATTAACTTGGTTGTTGTTTTCACCATTCAATTTCATTTTTAAAACATTGACTTCGATTTTTGGTGGAGGAAGTCAAAATGACTCGAATTCTGGAGAAACTAATCAACCATCTACTTCTTCTGGAACTGGAACTGGAAATGGAAATGGACAAAGAGGAATGCCAAGAACTGCTGAAGTTAGACGGGTAAGTTCCACGTAGCAAAATTATTTGACAAGCAAAATTATTTGACGTAGCAAAATTATTTGACATTATTTGATTGTGAGAAGAATTCACTGTGTCAAATTTTTCATGATTCATTCCAAAATTTTTGAGCCGCCTATTTTTTTTGTGTAAACCAAAACAATCATTGTTTTTGTTTCAATCGAAAGAATGGTTTTTTGTGTAATAATCAAACAGTTTTGGCCCAATCTCAATATAAAATTTTATCAGAAATTCATTTTTAGCGCGGAAATATTTCTGGTCTTCATAATCCAAATGGCGATGATCCAGAAGAACGTGCCAATTTTAATGGAAATTCTACACAATTTATGTGATTTTTCAAATTTAGGAGTATTTTTTATTGTTTATGTTAGAATAAGGGATTCAATTACATCACATTCTTCCTATCTATTTACCGGTCGACTTTTTTCTATTCATTCATTCAGTTTTCTGTGAAATATATTTATTTTTATACTTTTATTTATAAATTTCTTTGTTTCTGTTTATAATTATGATTTACTTTTTTGTCCTTCAATGTATACACATTGTCTGATATTGTTTTACCTTCTTTTTTTTTTAATTTTATAACATTTTTGCAGATTCAGCGATGTTTCTTGAGATTTGTATTGATAATTTTGAATCAGCAATAAATGCGGTGAATGGAGGATGTGATAGATTGGAAGTTTGCAGTTCACTTCAACTCGGAGGCCTAACACCATCTGTTGGTACGTTTAGGGAGGTCTCACTTCGAATAATCAACTGAAAATTTCCAGGATTCGTTTCATGTCTGACTCTCAAAGTTCCCGAAACTCCACTTTATTGTATGATTCGACCAAGAGCTGGCAATTTTGTGTATTCGGAAGATGAAATGGAGGCGAATTTGGAGGATGTTGAATGGTTGAAGAAAGCCGGAGCTGCCGGATTTGTTTTTGGCGCTTTGACAGAGTGGGTTTTATTTAGAAAGAATTTGGAATAACAACGACACAAGCATAAATAAAAAAACGTGAACGTGTGACGTGTAAAATCCTCATTTTTCATTTTCTCTTAATCCCATCATTTCAGCAGCGGAGAACTCGATCGATCAGCGTGTCAATCAATAATCGATGCAGCTAAACCACTTCCAGTCACATTAAATCGAGCAATCGATGTTGCCAGTGATTGGAGAAACACATTGGAAGATGCAATTCAGATTGGATTCAAAGCGGTGTTGACAAGGTAATTTTGGAATTTTCAAGAAAAATTCTAGAAGGAATATTTTTCAGTGGACAAGAACCGACAGCTCTTGATGGTGTTAGTGTTATTCAACAAATGAATGAAATTGCTGGAGATCGGATTGATATTCTTGTTGGTGAGTTCTTTTTTTATTGTTTAAAGATTCTGAGCCCAAGCTCAAAACCTAAAACTTGGTGCCCAGTATCTTAGAAAACCTCAAAAAACATTCTAAATTTCCAGGATGTGGTGTGAACAGTTCGAATGTGGCGAATTTGATTGAATGGACGAAATGTAAAATGTATCATGCTTCAGCTTCGATTATCAAGGATAAAAAGGTTGGTTTAATTCAGAGGCTAAAAGCCCGTCTTGGTTTTTGTCTATCATTTTTTCTCCGACTCTAACAAAAAATCAAATCATCATGATTTTTTGTAAAGGTGTTATAATCACATGAGACTATGTGTTTCTGGTAATTAATTCAATTTTCGCTGATAAGATAAAGAAAATGTGTCGTAAAAGCTTGGCTGCAGAATCTATTTCGGAGAATATAGTTGAGACTTTGTACTGCTGCCAAAATCACTTGATTTTTTGAGGAGAAAATACTGCTTTTTCAATATAGATTGAGATTACTGTGGCCGGTGGATCATATCAAATTTAGGCGCTTAAGTATGTCTCTGAGATTACTGTAACTACTGTTTTGAAATCTGGATCTTGAAAATTAATTTTTATTTGTTTCGGCATTTTTTCAAATAAAAAAAATCTGAAAAAATTCAGCTCATTGTAAGATTTTTCAAGCAAGATAAAATTCTACTGAAAGTTAAGAGTTTTAGAACACATGCGAATTGTGACATTTTCGAAATAGATTTTTAATTTTCTAAAATTCAGAATTATCTGATATCTTTAATTCGAAAATTTTTATAAAATTAATTTTGGCGAAGAAATATCTAAACTTTTTGTTTTTTCTGAGCCCCGAAAACCTCATATTTCATCATTTTCTGAACTTGTTTACAATAATTTTTGACCCAAAAATTATTTGTTTATTTATTTATTTTCCATCACAACTTCTCTTTTTTTTTCTTGTTTGACCACGTGGGGGCGTGTCATTTTCTTCTCTCATATTTTTCTTATCTAATTGGTTTTTCTTGTCATATTTTTATCATTATTATTTTTTTTGCAGACCAACAGTGTTCCAATGGGAAAAAGTGATAATCAACCATTGCGAATTACATCAGTTGACGAAGTTCGACTTCTCAAGACTAATATGGTCCCGTAAAATAAGGTCCCTTTTGTTTTTAAATTAATTTCGAATGTTCTTATCCATCATTATTTTTGCCATTTATGAGTCGATTCGCTTATGTTAGAAAAGGGGGTTCCATCGAAAAATGTGTGGGATTTTTTACGGGATTTTTCCTCACAATAGAATATTTTTGATATGTTGGCTGGTTCCTAATACTTACCTCTTTTTCTCATAAAATGCTTAATATTTGATTTTATCTTTACTGAAATTTTTTCTTGAAATACCTTTTGATCGGTTAGTGAATATCTCTGTTTTATTCGAGATTTTTAATGAAAAATATATTTTCTACTAGTTTTTGATCTACGGAATTCTAACCAGCGCGTCAAACTCTGTTAGAAAATATGTTTTTCATTTTTTTAAATCCCGGTTCCGCTGTCAAAAATTCGAAATTTTCAGGTGCCATCTGAAAAATGGCACAAATTTGGGTAAGAAATGGGATCCAAAAAGTGATTGGAGATGGATTGACGAGTTTGGTGATAATTGGAAAAAAGCGGGCGATTCAACCATTGATTTTTGAGGGAGAACTTCAAGAGGCAGTGAAGAATCATGTTAGAGGTGAGGATTTTTTGAAGAGTTTCAGGGAAAAGTTTCAAAAAAAAATGAATGGAACTTTGAGCCAAATTTTAGAAATCCAGAAAACGAAAGATATTTTTTATTTTCTTATATAAAAACATTTTGAGCTGATATTAAACAAATTTTTGATGTTTTTTTCTAGACAAAGAACAATGGAAATCTGCAATCGATCGTTTACCAACAAATGGAAGAGTTTCTCTTAATCTCGATCTTGCTCAAGTTATCACAATTCCTGAAAAAGCATCCCGTCATAATACTCCTTCAAATTCTCCATCAATTTATAAAGAATTGAAAAGTGTCAGTTATCCGGAAGATGTTCGAAATGTTCATATTTTACTATATTCTGATTATGAACATGTTTTAGCAAGTGTCGCAGCTGTTGCAAGAACTTTTTATAAGTTTTCTCTGAAAACAAGTGGTGCACCAAAGGCATTGAAAGTCAATTTGGATGTTGTTACGACAAATGGAAAGGTTTGTGATTTTTTGATTTTTTTTTTGGCGGAAAAAAAGAGAGAGAGACATATGATTTTTGATTGTTAAATATGAATAGATAAGAAGAAAAAACTATTAAAATTCGTCCCGGATAGTAATAAATTTTTTTTTAAGTCTGAAAAAAAATTATTCACTAACTTCGAAAATTCCGAATTTTTAGCAATTAACAAATGAAGACACAAAATTCCTCGATGATTTATGCGAATCAATTCGCGAAACAGCTCGACTTATCGATACTCCAGCAAATGTTCTCACAACAAATGCACTTGTTGATGAAGCTATTCAAGTCGCTCAAAAAATTGGCGCCAAATTGACAATTATCAAAGGCGATGAATTGTTGGCGAAAGGATTTGGTGGAATATATCATGTTGGAAAAGCTGGACCAACACCGCCTGCATTTGTTGTTTTGTCGCATGAAGTTGCGGGTTCGGATGAAAATATTGCATTGGTTGGAAAAGGAGTTGTTTATGATACTGGTGGCATGCAAATTAAGGGAAAAACTGGAATGCCAAGTGAGTTTTTGGGGGGATTTGGGGATGAAAATTTAGACTTTACGAACTCGAAATCTTTGTATCAATATAGAATAGTTGATTTTCTTTTTATTTCTAAAGTTACTCTAACTCGCAATTAATTAACCTGCAATTAATTAAAACTAAAAAGTTCTTTAATTCAATTTTCAAAATTTTGATGAACTTTGGAACCTCGTTTTTCTATCGTTTAAAATTTAAAATTTTGACATTTCAACACCTAACTCTCTTAATGGAACTTACTTTTAATTTAAAAATTCCAACTTTTTTTGCAGATATGAAACGTGATATGGGTGGTGCAGCTGGAATGCTCGAAGCCTTCTCAACTTTGGTCCAAAATGGTTTCTCCAAAACCCTTCATGCTTGTCTTTGTATTGTTGAGAATAATATTAGCCCCGCTGCAAAGTTTGTTTTTTTCAAATATTTTCGCAAGGGCTATGCTCAAAAATTGTCGGTTCAAAAATTTCAGCTAGCAAACAATTTCATTGATTTTTCTACGAAATTTTAAAATACTTATTCCAGCAAACCTGATGACGTCATCACAATGTTGAGCGGGAAAACAGTTGAAATCAACAATACCGATGCAGAAGGTCGATTGATTTTGGCGGATGGTGTTTTTTATGCGAAAGAAACGCTGAAAGCAACAACCATCATTGATATGGCAACTTTGACTGGAGCACAAGCCTATTTGTCTGGAAAATATCATGCGGCTGGAATGACAAATGATGATGAATTGGAGCATAATGTGAGCATTTTTTTTGAGTTTCGAATCAAATTCATTTTTTTTCGAGATTTCGTCTAGAGAAAAGTTTAGGATATTTTGATCTATGATATTTTCAAAAGCTACTGACTTCTTTCTTCAAAAAACCCCATCTTTCATTTGCAGATAATCCAAGCTGGTAAGAATTCTGGAGATTTGGTTGCTCCGATGCTCTTTGCACCCGATCTCTTCTTTGGTGATTTGAGAAGTCCAATTGCGGATATGAGAAACTCGAATTTGGGGAAAATGGAGGTATTGTTATTTCAACAATTTTTAAATTTACTCAAATTTTGAACAAAATTTTTGCGAGAACCAAAAATCACCAAAATCATCATCCCCAACCTTTGAGTAACATATTTCAATTCAGGGACCACCATCCGCAATCGCTGGACTCTTCATCGGATCTCACATCAATTTTGGAGAAGGTCTTCGCTGGTTGCATTTGGATATTGCAGCTCCAGCTGAAAGCGGAGATCGAGCAACTGGATATGGACCCGCTCTTTTTGCAGCTCTTCTTGGAAAATATACAAGTGTACCTATTTTGAAGAATCTCTAATTGTAATGAGATATTTATTGTTTATTTGGAAGTTAAGTATTTATAAGTAAGTAAGTAAGTAAATTGTAATTATTATTCGATCGTTTTGTTATTCTTTTGCTCGAGCTGTCCATATACAACCAGCCAAACATGCACAAAGACAAATGAAGAAACCAATTAGGAATAGAACTATGAACACACTGCAAAATATTCAGAAAATTAAAGGAGGAAAGTTGAATTTTGAAGTAAAAATGGAATTTCAGAATTTCCAGAAACTTTTGAATAACTCACAATTTCAAAAGCGGAAAATTAGGAGGATTTATTTTCAAAAAACCTTTTGAAACTTACATGAACCAAGTGTGTAATTGAAAACAACATTCATATGGATTGTAATCACAACATCGCCAAAAATAGAATATATTATCAGAACCGCATCTTCTGAAAATGTTGTATTTGTCGCATTTCACTGTTTCAAACAATTCACATTTAAATTTTCGAGAGCCGCGAAAACAATCAGAGCGAGGTATGACGTTGGAAAAATTTGATTTTGGAAAAAAGTCTTTAAAAAATTCTAGGCCCATTCAAAATTTCAAACCTCACAAAGTTCCACGGCTCCAAAAACATTCAAAGTTCTCACAAAATTTCCAAAGCTCATACAAACAAACGTACCCATATCCACCGTATCCTCCCCCATAACCTCCAGCCATTCCAAGAACACCACTCAGAAGCCCATTACAACCACTAATACCTCCATAACCATACGACATTTTTGACTCTGGAAGATGATATGGAAATTTTTGAAGTGGGCCTTGTTTTCAGAAAAAAGACGAGGCAATTTTAAATTAGACATAAGAAATTCGAGATTCCTAACAAAAAATTGGAATAATTTTGAAGCTTCTTTAAAAATTGGATTTTTTTTTCGAAAAAAAAGAAGTTGGTAAACTTGAAAATGAAAATGATTTGCGCTGTTGAATTCGTTATTGACACGTTCTGTCAATAAAAATCAAAATACTAATAAATAGAATGAAAGTATGAATAATGTTTGTTGTTGTCGAATTCTCAAAATGCGGTGTGCTCATCATCCAAAATAAATACGTATTTTTGGAGAATTGTATGTGTAGAAGAAAATAAAATATAGTGTTCCATGGAAATTTCAAAAAGTAATCTGTTGGAATATTTTTTGGAATTTTTTTTTCTGGAAAAATGAACCTGTGAGCCAAGCAAGGAATTCGAACATTTTGAATTTTCGACAGATAAATAAATTGGCCACTCGAAAATGTGAAAAAACATCTGAATATATTTTTCATCAGAGAAAGTCACACCCTCTGCCAATTCAATTTTTGCATTCAAATAAGAAAAGTACAAATATTTTTTGATGCGCAAACAGGCACGTAAAAAATGAAACTAACAATCCGAAAACATATTTTTTTCTTATGTTACGCCCAAAACTATTTTATTTGTATTTATTTATGTGTTTTCTCGCCAAAAACTTTACTCTGATTCATAGATTCAACACAAATTATATTATATTCCTCAAGAATTTCGAATTTCGAATTTGTGTGTGTAAACAAGGGTGGAATTATACGATTTCTGGCAATAAATTTGTGTTTTTTCGTGGAAAAAAAGAGGAGAAAATCTGATATTTTTCAAAACATTTATTATTCAAAAATCCTCAAAATCGGAGACTTTTCTCTCCAAAACTGAAAAAATACGCGAAGAATCTGGGATAAATGGAGACCATAAAGTAGATTTTTCAGAAATCAGAATTTTAAAAATTGCTCTTTCGGGACCATTGAAATGAACACAATTGGATTCTTGAATGAGGTGAGTATTCACATCATATCGAGAGCAATTTGAAGTTCCAGCGAGGATTTTCATATCATAAAGAACACCAGAAACTACTTGACCTTCGGCAGACAGAATCTGGAAAATAACTTTTAATTTTGATGTCAAACTTGAAAATTAAAAATTAGGGTTCAGAAAATATTTTTTTTCTTTAATTTAGTTTCAGGCATTACAAGATCTTCAGAACGTTTTGGGGAACAAATTAAATTTCAGAAACTCACTTTCAGTGGAATCCACATCCATTCATTTTCAATTCTCTCATTGATATCTTCTTCAAACGGTTTCCAAGCAAGTCTCTGGGAAAAATATGGATTTTAATAATTTTTCTATAATTTTTTTATCTACGGATTCTATTCAGATTTTCAATTTCACATTGTAACCCCGATTCTTACCACTGCCAATTTACTATTCAAATCCAAAACTCCTTCATGCCAAGTTTCTCCATTATCAGGAACTCGATCAACGTGTTCTAAAACTTGAAATGGTCGAATTGGAGGTGGAGGAGCAGAAGAAGTTGTTGGTGGAACACTTCTGCCACGCATAATAAAACGATTTGCGAGAGGAGCGACCAAGTCCGAAGTCGAACCGGATGATCTACAAAGAATAGAAACTTTAGGAATGTTGAGAAACTCTGCTCTACAGTACTCTGATCGATAATCCACAAAATACTCAAAAAATTAAATTGGAACGTTTACATAATTTTTGTCACGTTTGCGTGAAAAATCCAACAAAAATGAATCATTCCAAATTGTATCAATTCGCAAAAATGGTTGGATTTCGAATGAAGTGAGTTTCTTTTTAAAAAAACTATTCACTATTACTGTAGACCATCCACAGTTACTGTAGATGTATTCTTCATATTTCAAAATCTGGAATTTACCTTAGTGGAGCGATTTGAAACTGTGGGGCGAATCGAATATTTTTCCGAGAATAATGAAAATCGTGAAGTTGCGAAAAATTGAAATTGACCGCAAAAAGCCACAAAATACAAATAGATTTTTCAATCATTTCTAAAATAAATCTTCGAAATGAAAAGTTTCCACGCGGAATCCAATTTAAATAGCAAATTATATTACACAACAATTAGCAAAAAAATGAATAATTTATGGAAGTGTCATGTTCCAGCCAAATTCGATTGGAAATTCAAGATAAGATTAATGGGTTTTTGAGAAAAAGAAAAAAATATGAATGAACTTCCTAAGATTTTACGAAGATTTATTGAAAAACAGATAGCAAAAACTTGACCATTGCAAAAAAAAGTGACAATAATTTCAAGTACAATTGTTCTACGGTCTTTCAAACTGGATTCCTCTTCAATTTTGTAACAAACTTAAAAGTTTGCAACACACAAAAAAAAACAAAATTTCAAAATTCCGCCGAAATGTGTGTGTTGAACACACAATACACCAAAGTTGACGCGCAAATATTTTTATTTTTTTGAATTTTTCGGTTCAACGTTTTTGAGTTTTGTGGGGTTTTCAAAGGCTGCGTTGGGTTTTAAAAGTTCAGATGTGCTAGATTAGAAGGTTTTTCAATTTTTAATTAGGGTATTGCTCGAGATTATTGCTAAATTCAGAAATTTTGAAGAGTTTTAGGAGTTTTCAAATAAAGTTTGAATTTTTCGAATTTTTTTGGGAAAATGGTTGAATTATCCATCAGAAGTTTTGTTTTCAGATAATCAAAACGGGTACAATAAAATTCTGAAACCATGTCGGATGAAGAAGCAATATCCACTTCTGAAAATGTAGTTGAAGAACAAACATCGGTGAGTTCATTCATAGAGCTTCAAAATTAGAATGAAAATTTGCAGGAAGACGCACTTCGCGATGAAATTCGTCGATTCTCGATCGCGGTTACCGATTCTAGTCTACGTGTACATGGAATGTCATATACATCACTTGTAAAAACGATTGAACGAGAAAATGGTGATTTTCGAGGGGTTTTGCCATAAAATAATGTTTTTTTTCGAATAGTAGCTTCTGAGCCGCTGATCACGATTCCGATGTCAATTAACTTAACTATGAACAGGAGTTAATCGTGACACAAGTTGAATTTTGTCTCACTTTGAAGCCCTTTCTCCTTATCCTCAGCCACGTTATAACTCACACTCAAAGTCGAGCTAAATAGTATTAGGAATTGTGATCAGAGGGTCTAAAACAAATCGAAAACATTTTTTTCATCAAAAAAGTTGGAAAGGATCCTGTTTACTCGGAAAAAAACGCAATTTTTCCAGAAATCCCCGAGCAAGTTGTCCGTGGTCTTGTCAAAATCTCGGTTTCATCTTCGATTCGTCGCTATATTCAACCGAAATCCTTCCAACATGTTGCGAAGCTTTTGACAAGTTTGGCGAAAAAAGATTACCCGAATACGATCAAATCTTTCGCTCAAACTGTCATCGCTTCCTTGCCAATTATTGCGAATTTGAGCTCTTCAACTGGATTGGCTCAAGTTCCAACTGCTAAATGGCTTTTGACTTTGTTAGCTAATTCGAAATTTGAAACTGTTGCAAAATCCGAGCAAAAGAATATTGTTTCAGCATTGGCGGTGCTTAATTTTTATGTTTCAGCGAGTGACGAAGCTCTGAGAATATTCTCGAGAAAGTTGACGGGAGTTATTAGAACGAATTCAAATTTAATAGTTGCGATTGATTCTGAGATCTCACAAATAGCAAAAGATCAACCAGAAGCTGCTCTTCTTTTATTATCAACAATCTCAAAATGTACTTCAACTCAATATCAACCCTCATTATTCAATGATTTGATATCCAAAGTGGCAATTTTGGGAAAAGTTCGACCATCTCAATTTATAATCGATGCAACTTCACAATATATTCCATTTATAAACGAGAAAGATTTCAATGATAATATTCTTCCAAATATCAAAAAAGGATTATTGAGAAGTCCGGAAGTTGCTATTTTTGGAATTCTTGCGATCGTTGAAAATGTTTCCTTTTCTCTTGATACATTTTCTGCTGATATTTTGAAAGCAACAACTGGTTCACTTCAATCTGCTGATGAATTATTGCGAGATACTGCGATTAATACAGCGGTTGGATTGACGAAAAGAGCACAAGCGAATGCGATTACAAAAGTTGTTAATACACTTTTTGATCAATTATCAGGTGAGAATTGATTTTGGAGTTAACAAAAAACAATACAAATCTACCAGAAAACATTTTATCTTGCTTTTATTTTTAGCCGCCAAAGTTGCCGAAAATCGAATTGCACTTCTCAACGGAATCGCCAAAATCGCAAATGTTGCCGAATCACAAGATTTGGACAGTGTTGCTGAAAATGTTATCACGAAAACCACGAAAGCGGATAAAGATAGTGAGTTTTGAGAACAAAAATAATTAAAAACGTGAACTTCTGTTCCACGTAGAAAACCACGCAGTTTCCACGAATGAAATGTGTAAAAACAATCATTTCTTTTTAATTTCAGCTCATGATGCAACAGTCGAAGCTCAATGGAATGCCGCTGCTCAATGGGCTCAAAAACTCAATAAAATCACACCAGGCCTAGTGCCCGCTTTCAAAGATTCGTCAAAAATCCAACCAACAGTCAGATATATCGCTTATCGAGTTTTGAATGATATTCTTGAAAAACGAGAAAGTAATGTGTTGCCGGATGGAGTTGAGAATAAAGCATTTTTGGCCGAAATTGAGGTTGCACCAAAAGGCGAAATTGGATCGATTGGTCTTGCTTTGTTGTTATTGAGAACTTTGAAAAAAGGAAGTGATGAACATACGAAAGTTTGGACAAAAGCCGCCAATTCTGAAGCATTGTTTAGAGTGAGGATTTTATCAATCCACGATTTCCTGTTTCCCATATGTTTGCTTTTTTCTAGGAAAAATCATTGCAATCAACAAAATGGCAAGATGCAGTTGCTTGGGCGAAATTAGTTGAACTCCTAATTTTATCTCGCCCAGCTTCTTCTACTTCTTCTTATCCAACAACAGCACTTCGCGCATTATCAATTCTTCTTTTCTGGCCAAATTGGAATGTTCGACAACAAGCAAATAAAACATTATTGAATATTTTGAATACTGAAAAAGCGCTTTTCGCTGAAGAATTGGCTGATTTGATTTATTCGGAAACTGCGAATGGAAATATTGATTTCTTGTTGAGAAGAGTTCCTGGATGTCCGGATGCAAATGAATGGACTGCTCCTGGCGAGTGGTATGTTCAGGTTAGTTTTTAGACTTTTTCCATCTTGAGTGTGTGTAATATTTGGAAATCTGAATTCCCTCTTTGTTGATTAGAATCTAACATCCACGGAATTCATTAAAATCTACCATTTTATCATCTTTTCTAGACATTTTTTCAAATTCCTTTGTTTATTCGTTAAACTTCTGTAACCTAATATTCATTAATTGTCACATTTTTTTTCTGTCATTTTTTTCTCATCTGGTTGACCTTTTTTTATTATATGCTCCATTATGACTGTAATTTGATCTACTCTGGTCATAAATCTTCAAGGATTACGATATTAGGATTCAGATAATCATAGATAATGTTGCAAATAAGCCGAAAAATGTTCTAGATTTTGTACGTTTCAAAAAAGATTTGTCAAAATTTCAAAAATGATAACTTGAGAAAAATAAACTTCGTTCAGAAATAACCTTATCGCAAAAAAATGACTTTTACTTCCAATTTCTTAATGTAAGATCCCGTGGAACCCTTGAAAATATTATAATCCCCACTTTTGAGACATAAACTATTATTATTAATTTGAGACGAAGTATACTTAAAAATTACAACCACAATGTAACATACATTTTCAGACATTGCGCAATTTATTGACTCCAACTGGACCAGAACTCGACAAACTTGCAATTCATACACTTTTGTTGGCTTCGATTCAAAGACTTGGTGAGTTGCGAAAAATTCGAATAATTAGAGTGAACTTCTATTTTAAAAGACAGTCTGGAAAAATTACTCTGAAAAAATTAAAACCACAAATTTTTCAGTGGAAGTTGATGGTTCGGTTTGGCTTCGTTGGATTCATGAACATCGAGAATCAAAAACGTGGCAAGCAAATGAGAAATTCCGCGAAACCGCAATTCAACGAGTTCTTCAATGCGAACATCGACAAGTTCGAAATACTGCTCTGATTACACTTGTTGCTTTGAATGATGAACAATTGAAAAATGATTTGTGGAAAAATGTTGAGCAAAATATTCGAGAATTGGATGTGAAAGCATATTCAAAAATCACTGATAATCAAATTGCGATTTATAAATGCCCAGAAGGACAATTGTATAATACAAGAGCGCTAGATTTGTGAGTTGACCGGGCAAAATTTAGAAGAAGGTTTTTCGAAAAATAGAACGGAACGTTTCCTTCTTTTTCATTTTACTTTTTTTTCAAATTTTTAAAATAATTCTCAAGGTTGAGCAGGTGTTTGAATTTCAAATAAATTTCAATAGATATTTTTCTTTCAAAAGCCTAATTAACAAAAATTGCTATAGTTTGCATCATTTTTCAACACAATGTTTGTTCCCGATAATTTATTGAGACGCAACATTGAATAGGTCACTAGTGATTTTTCGAAAGCAGCTGCCCAGATGTCTATGGTATACTGTATTGCACTTAACACCTGCGAGAAACCTGTGAAAATGTACTTTTTTCTAGTGATGAAGCGGCTGGAATCAAAGCACAGAAAGGAAGTCATGCTGAACAACAAGCTGAAATTCAACTCATGTAAGAACAACACAATTCTAAAATTACAAACAAAGCAACATTTTTTCCAGACGAGAATTAGCTGAAAAACGGCGAAAAGAAGGCAAATTGTCGGCGAAACAAAAGCAAGTGATGGATAAGGAATTGGCGAGTGAAAAGGAGATTCGAGATGAATTGAAACAGTTATTCGAATCAGCTGAAGTTAAATTGGATCAAGTTAGAGCTATGGTTAATGCTGATCATTCAGGAGCTCTTTATAGGTTGGTTAGGGAAATGGAAATTTGGGTGGCTGGAAAAACGGGCTGTAAAAAATTTTGTAGTTTTCAAATTTCAAATTGTGGAAATTCACAAAAACCCCCATAATAATTTCGTAAAAACCACATTTTTATGGTTTTAATAATCGAAAGGTGCTCTAGCTTTTGAGATTAAAATTTGTTCTGATCCCTCCTATAATCCTTCACCTTTTCTCAAATTTTCATTAAATAAATGCACATTTACGTCTTTTTTCTCGAAATCCTCCAAACCCCCAAATGTTTTGTTCATCTACCTTCTCCCCGAAAGCTCAAGATAATCTATAATTATTATTATACATGTTTGTCACCTGCTCTCATTCCAGCTTATAATATACTCTCGTGTGTGCAGCAAAAATTAATTAAAAAGCATACCGCGCGAGAGTGAAATAGAATACTAAATGTGTAATTATAGTATTAAATTCGTATAGATCTATCGAGCGATAGAAAACGATTACAACATTTATAATAAGTTATGAAAGAGCATAAGGAAAAATGACACAAAAACAGGTGTTTTGGGAAGATTTTGGTTCTTGTGAAATCAGTGAAGCGAAAAATGAGCAAGTGACAATTTGGGAATGGGGCCAAGAAATCACACCTCGGCCAAGCCGTGGCTGGCCAGAGTACAATTTTTTGAAAAATCTGAATTTCAGTTTTTAGAGGACAAAAACTGAAAAATTCACAATTTTTGTACTGTAAAAAGTTAGCGTACAATTTTTTATTGTGGAAACCACGATTTGAGATCTGAACTACTGAAAATTTCAGACTCAAAGCCTAAAAGTTGGCCGGGTGAAGCCTGTTGCATTTAAAAAGAATCTTGCCAAATGTTTTATACTCAAACCGCAATCCAAAATTTCCTATTTCAAAACCCTGTTTTTTCCAGAGCCACAATCCTGTTTGATTATTGTCTTCCGTTAACTCGATCTTCATTGGTCTCACAACAAGCTGCTCTTCTATTTTTGGCATATCGAGATGCTTGTTTCGAACATTCCGATGATTATCTTGGTTAGTTTTCTGTGTGTTTTTTCAGACATTTGTAGTCGTATAGCGAGTACAAAACTAGGAGAATTTTCCGGAAAGTACATTTTGATCAGAGGGGTTTTTTTATCGGAGAAATCAAGTTCTTGAACATTTATGAAAAGCCATGAAAATTGGATTTTTTAAAAACACAGTGAAAATCTTCGCTAAAATACGTTTCGGAATTTGAGTATCTTAAGAATTTACAATTAGAAATGTTTTCTGGTTAGTGGATATTTTTGAAAAGAAAAATAAGAAAAATCCAAAATGTTTGACTTGGAATGAATATGTTTCAGAATATTTGTATAAGAAAAATTTTCTCTAATTTTGCGACTGAACATTGTGGATTTAAAAAAAAAGGATTTTTTTGATAATGTGAAAAGAGGAGGTTTTGGGAAAGCATGTCATAAATATAGATCATTTCAAATTTAGAATAAAGTTTTAAATTTTTCATCAAAAAGTCGTTCAGAAAAACGAAGGAGAAATCTGGGCTAAAATGGAAGTTTTGTGTCAGGAAAATGACGAATTTTTACTGATCAATTCAATATTTTAACACAAAGTTTTTGATTGTTATTCTAGGAAAAATCCATATTCTGCCGAAGTCAATATAAAACTTGAGCTTTGACTAGAGATCTCCATAAAAAATAAAACATTGTTCTTTTGTTTTTGTAGTCCCATCAATTCCCAATAAAAAATGATGTAATTTTCATTCGTTTTCACATTTCCATAAATTATCTTTGGTTTTCTTGGTTTTTTCTCTTCTCCCCTCTTTTTTTTCCAATATTTTTCTATAATTTCCTTTCCTCGCAAAAGTATAAATATGTATTGAATTGATTCTTGGTATGACACTCATCAACCTTTATACTGTATTTTTAAAAAGTATAAAAGTTCGATCAGTGTCATTACAAGAATAACCCAAATTTAATAGGAATAGGAACATTAGGAGGAAAATAGAAACTATTAGTTGACAAATGAAACTGAAGCTTTTCGTTTTGGTCGAGAAATGGGCGGAGCTTGTGGGAATATGAGAAAGGGGCGGTTGCACTTTTTTTGCTGTTGGTTGGCGCCAAAATAAAATCGATTTTGTCGAGAAAAGGGCACGACAGAATTCCTATGAGAAATAGATAAATTACTCTCTTTCACTGGAAAACTGTGTAACATAAAACACACACAGCAAAAAATGTCTCGCTCCTTTTTTGTTCGGAAAAAAGAAATGATTATTAGCGTGACCACCTATACTTTAAAATGTGTAATTTTTGGTTGTTTTTACCCCCAAAGTTTTTTCTCGGGAATGCGTGGTTTCTTCTTAGTTTTCGATGAAATGGGAATTATTGGGAAGACTAAGAATGAGAGAAAAGATTATTGATGGAATTGGGAAAGTGAAAATGGAATAGGAACTTTTTAAAATCAATGAGCTTAAATGAAGTTATTGTCAACTTCAAAAAATCTGACAGACAACAGAATAGCAGGAGGCGAAATCATAAAAGTGGTATTCCAAAAAATACTGAAGAATTTTTTTTGATAAGCCTGAGCCTAGCTAGACTCCTTATGTCGTTTGGGGTGAACGGGTGGGGTGAATAGCTTAATCAATCAAATGAACGACCGCCTATGATGATATGTTTATGTTTCTAATGATATTTGAGAAGAATATAACAAAGTTCAAATGTGATTAAACTTATAAACAAAATGATTGAATTTCAAAACATTTCAGGAAATAGATATTTAAAACAAAATGGGTGGGCAAAATATGCAAATAAATCTTTGGGGGGAAAATGTGAAGTACTTCGAATTATTGAGAACGTTTTCGGAAATATGAATTTGGTTCAAGGCACACGTTGATTTTGAGTATATAAATCGAGAGAATGTGTCTAGAAATCTCTTCAAGCCCAAAACTGATCGCGAGTCAGCTGTAGAAAATAAGAAATATTTCAGCTGTGTTTCTAGCTTCTTTTCCCTTTCTCAAATTGTACGCGTTTTCCCTTTCACGTAAATAACTTGAGTCAATCGATTTTCTAATTTCAGTATTTTTTTACAATATTTCAAAAAATCGTTTCTCAATAATTTGAAGTTTTGTCAATTTTTCATTAACTATTTTTATATTTTGCCCACCCATTTTGTTTTGAATATCTATTTCCGGAAATGTTTTGAAACTCAATCATTTTGTTTATGAATTTAATCAAATTTGAACTCTGATATTTTTTTTGTCAAATATCATTAGAAACATAAACATAAACATATCATTATGGGCGGTCGTTTCTTCTTTTTCTTCTTCTTTTCTTCCTTCTGCAATATTTTGCTCACGCCCATTTTTAGACTCCGCCCACTTTTTTGTCGAAAGTACATCGTATAAAAGGCGACAGCATTCAGAGTATTCTCACAAAATATTCTTCCTTCCTTCATTCTTATTCTCTACTTGATTTGTATCTCTCTCGATATGACACTCAAGCGAAATTCGAAATTATTGACATATTTCAGATTTCTTGCTTTTGTGTCATGCCAAGAGGATTGCAATATATTTTTTATAAAATATTGTGGAAAAAAAAGAAAAAAATATATATAAATAATCCTTTTCGTTGGAATGAAGGAAATCTGAGTCACATAGCAAGAAAATTATTAATTTGTAATCATGTTCAAAGAGACGCAGGGAAAGAGAGCGCTGCTGGCAAAAAGCCAAGATTGGTTTGGTACTGAATATTAGACGCCGCGCGAAGCGAGAAACTTTTGACAAAAATCTTAAAAACGGCTGCACCATATTTGAATTGTTACTGACAGTAGACAAATAATGGTGATTAATAAAAAGACAATGGGGAAACAATTGACAAAACCGTGTGAACATGGTTTTTTTTTTGTTGTTGAGAAGTATCGATTTTTGGGTAGCTTTTGGAAAAAGAATATACAGAAACTGTCACAAAAAAATACGAAAATTTAGAAGTTTTTCAAAAATTTTCTTATTTTTCTGAAAAAACTCCCAATTTTTGCCCGGAACAAGTTTGAATTTCAATCTGAACTAGATGATTTTTTGAAACTCACAAACACTGAAGAAAAAGCTTGGCACAAAGTTTTTTTTTTGAGAAAATCTAATTTGTTCTGAAACGTTCGTTGAGCTTTTTCTATATTTCACACATGTATACTTTTTTTCTGAAAAATGGATTTGATTCGAAAAATCAATGGAACTATGATTTTTGGGGCCAATTAGGAAATACTTATTATGAAAATTTGAGCTTTGAAACATGGGGCTCGAAAATACAATCAGAAAATTGTCAATTACAAATATCAACAAACAATTTAAAACACATCAAAAGTGAATAATTTTCAGAGGAACTTGTTGGAAGCAGTTGGTTGCGAGTTATCGGAAGTGAATATCGTATTCAAGGATGGAGCGATGAAAATCTCGATTCAGCACTCAAACGAATGTTCTCATTACTGAACGAAAGAGCATTTGTTGTTGATACTGGAGATGATGAAGATGATGGAATTGTTTTTGATGATGAAATTGTTGGAGCACCACAATTGACACTTTTATATCCAATGATTAAGGTAAAAATTAAACTCAAAAATTCCAATAAATTAAAAAATGGCGTTGAACCTCAAAAACACTCATTATCTTTACATATTTAATTTCAGATAATTCTCCGTAGTGATCGATTTGGTGAGCAAAGTCGTACTGATGCTCTTCAACTTTTACAAAATGCAATCAATAAGAAATTCCTTCGTGATCGTGATGTTCTTAGTCTTCCAATGGAACATTATGCATCAATGCTTTTCGAATTTTATTCGCAATATTTGACAACTCAAGCTTTCAAAGCAACTCAACAACTTGTTCGACTTGCAAATGATACAAATGATATTGGAGATCGAGTGATTGGAATGATTCGTGAAATATTATCATATGTTTCACATGATAAACATGAAGTCCGAATTAGTGCATTGGAAGTGTTGAGTGCACCACAATTATTGATGAGAATTATTGTTGAAGGAGGAATTGAGACATCGATTGCTAGAGAGATTTTGGTTAGAGTTTTTGTGGCGAGATTTGATCCGATTGAAACTGTTGCGAATGTGGCTGATCGATTGTGGATTGAGAATCATTTGCAAATTAAAACTGTTATGGGATTGGCACTTGTTGGTGAGTTTTGAGTGGTGGGAAAATCATGGGTAGTGCAAAATTGGTGATATTTTTGAAAATTTTCATTTCTTTACTAAAAACCTAGAAATGTGGAGCTTTGAATTCTTGATAGAGTACCTTTTTCAGCACAGACAGCATTTTGTTTATGAAAATTATACAATAAAATTATCGTGTGAATTTGGAAGATTGTTGTTTTCGAAAATAATATAACCAGAAAGTTGTGAGAAAAGGGGACTTTTAGGTTGATTTTTTTATTCGAAAAAAACCTGTCTAAAATTTTACAGCAGAATTCACTGACTGAAAAGTCAAAAAATTTTCAATAATTTCTTGATTCATCCCATTTTTTGTAATTCCACAAAAAACCTAAATTTTTTGCAGAAGAATGTGTTTCGCCATCAGCTCTTGTTCGCGATTCGGCTTCTCGTGCTATTTTCGCATACATTGAAGAAATTCCCGAAGAAATGAATAATATTTTGAATAAGTTTGATGAGGTAACATTTTTCATGCCCATTTTTCACCCTACAAAAAGGAACTCCCTGGCTATGACACGCCAGATGATTTGTAGTCGATTTTGTAGAACTACAAGTCACTGATGTGTCATGACTAGTGTGATTTCTTTATTTTTTGTTTAATATCTTTTTTCGGGATTTATTTTTTGATAAGCTCAACTTCAATAATATTTTTGTTTCAGACTTATAAAGATCTTGTTGTTGTTCGCGGTGCGATTTTCGATGAAGTTGGAAGAATGCAAAGAGATACGATTGATGAATGGGAAAGAAGATCGGGAATTGGAATGGCGCTTGTTGGATTATCGACTATTGTTAAAGTTGATGAGGCTGAGCATCTCATCAAAATTGTGAGTATTTTCGACCAGTAAGAGTCTGAAAAAACGGTAGCTAAACTTTTCAAAGAAAAAGTCAATTTTAAAGATTTTATCCCTGGAATTAATTTTCCGAAAAACTAGGTCATTTGAAACTTACCGACATGCTCATTATTTATCCAGAATGTCAATTCAAAATTGTACTTTTTCCCACAACATCTTGGCTTTGTAGATGTGGTTTTTTTTTGCTTAAAAAAGTGCCGAGGATTTCCAGAGCCCTTTTTCTCCTCTTTTTTGAGATTAACTCGTTGGTACGTCTGAAAACCGAATTAATCTCAAAAAGAACGAAGCAAAAATTAGCATAAATCCAATTTTCCTGGGGGGTTTCGTCATCTTTTTGATTTATTACTGAAAGGCTGACAATTGGTAATTTTTCGGGGGATTGGCTAAAAATAGAAAGTGCAAGAATGTGTCAGAATTATAATGAATTGAAAATCTGAAATTTTGAGGGAAAAATGAGAACTTGGAAAGTTGGAAGAAATTCAGGAGAAATAGTTGAGCCTAGGCCTGAAGCTCAGGTCCGGAAATTCTGTTCGTTAGGTTTAACCCTGATTTTCACGCCTGGATTTCAGCCTATGGTTCAATTTTCAGCATGTTGATTTTTTTCTCGAAAAAGGTAGCCCTTATTCCCCATAATGTTTTTTTCCAGATTGTGCCAGATGGTCTTTCTGATCGCCGAGCTGAATGTCGAAATGAATTGCGAAATGCAGCTGTTGAAACAATTCGAAGACACGGAGCTGCAATTATGTCAAGATTATTACCATTTTTAGAAGATTTATCGGATAAAACACCTTCAAGTGAAGATCATGATAATAGAAGACAAGGTTTAGTTGTTCTTCTTGGAACACTTGCACAATATATTGATTCGACTGAAAAAGTCAAAAGTATTGTGTCTCGTTTGATGGATGCACTTTCAACTCCAAGTCAAACTGTTCAAGATTCTGTTTCGAAGTGTTTATCACCTTTGGTACCAAAAATCCGACAAGATGCAAAAGATTTGGTTAGCAAATTGCAACAGACTTTGTTCGAAGGTGCGACTTATGGAGAGAGAAGAGGAGCCGCTTATGGAATTGCTGGATTTTTTGAAAGGAATGGGAATTATTGCATTTAGGGATATTGATTTATTGCAAGCTGTTCAGAAAAATATGGAAGATAAAAAGAGTGCAAAACATCGTGAAGGTGGTTTATTAGCATTGGAAATATTATGTAGTTCAATTGGAAAATTATTTGAACCTTATATTTTGAAATCATTGCCTGCTCTTTTGTTGGCTTTTGGTGATAATGATTCAAATGTTCGACAATCTGCTGAAGATACTGCAAGAGCTATGATGGCTTCAATGACTGTTTATGGAACAAAATTAATTTTACCGTCATTATTGACAGCACTTGATGATGAATCATGGAGAACTAAATGTGCTGCTACAGAATTATTGGGATCTATGGCATTCTGTGCACCAAGACAATTATCCGCTTGTTTGCCAAATATTGTGCCGAAATTGATTGAAGTTTTAGCGGATTCTTCATCGAAAGTTCAGAAATCAGGAGAAAAAGCTTTGCAACAAATTGCGAAAGTTGTGCGAAATCCGGAGATTTTGGGAGTTACCAATAAATTGATGGCTGGATTATTGGATCCGGCGAATCGAACAAGTGAAGCGTTGCAGGTTTGTCATTTGATTTTCTATAGACATGCGTTTTGAAACCGTTTTTTAAAATAATTTTAGACTTCATTCAGAAATGAGATACCAAAAAAAACCTAGAATAAGAAACTTGTTTGTTCGCGAAAAAATTTAAAAGCCGCGCGCAGATCAAAAAAATTTTCATTTTAAATAATCTCATAAGTTTTTTCTCCACATTTTCTGACTAGACTTTAAAAATTTTTAATCTTGAATTTTCGAAATAACTCAGAGATTCGCTGGCCAGCTCGCCACCAGATCGCTGCGGCCACTTGGAAACCGCATGGCCGCCAGGTCGCCTTGAGTTTTCCGGCCACGTGGCCTGTGTGTTTGAAATTCTGGAAAGCTGGCAAGACAGTGGTTTGTACTCAAAACACTGCCTTTTCTACTGTTTTTTTCACTTCATAAGGTTTCAAGTGCTGCGAAAAAACAGAAAATGAGCCAAATTTTTCGAAAATGCCTCAATTCACAAGTTTTTCAGACATTTTCATGAAAATTCATTTTGACGCGGCGAAGTGGCCACCACGTGGTAGCCATGTGGCCGTGACCTAGCCAGAGCCTGGCCACCTTGCCAGCGAAAAAAACCGGGCGACATGGTTTCCATGTGGTTCCCAGGTCAGCCAGCCTCCCCACCTGGTGGCGAGCTGGCCAGCGAATCTCTGAGAAATATTTACCCTTTCATAAATTTATTTTTCAGGCAGTTCTCAACACAAAATTCATCCATTACATCGATGCTCCATCTTTGGCTCTTATGATGCCAATTGTGAGAAGAGCATTTGAAGATCGAAACAGTGAAACAAGAAGAGTTGCTGCTCAAATCATTTCCAATATTTATTCGCTCACCGAAAATAAAGATATGGAACCATATCTTCCACATATGGTTCCAGGACTCCAAAGATCATTGTTAGATCCAGTTCCTGAAATTCGTGCTGTTTCTGCTCGTGCACTTGGAGCTGTTGTATCGAAATCTGGAGGAACAACAAGCGAAAAATTGAGAGAAGAAGTTGTTCCATGGTTGAAAGAGAAACTTGTATCACAACAATCGACTGTTGATCGATCTGGAGCTGCGCAAGGATTATGTGAAGTTTTGGCTGGTGTTGGAACTGATCAATTAGATTTCGTTATGCCTGAAATTATTGCGGCCACTGAAAGCACTGAAGTATCTGCTGAAACTAGAGATGGATATATTTTGATGTATATTTATTTGCCAATGGTTTATGGTGACAGATTTGTTCCGTATTTACCGCAAGTTGTTCCACCGATTTTGAAAGCATTGGCCGATGAAAATGAGTGAGTTTTAGAATGTGGATTATTACAACCTTATCAAAATCTAGGAATTCTTAGAACTGAACCAAAATTTGAATTCGTATTTTTTGGGCCAAAAACACATTTCAAAATTGTTTGTTGAAATTTGAGAGATCCGGGTGAAAGTGTTTTCTTCACATTCACTGAAATTAAAAAAAATTATTTTAATTGTTATTCATCCTTCTTTCTTGCCAGATATGTTCGAGCATCAGCTCTCAAAGCCGGTCAACGTCTTATTTCTCAATATTGTTCACATGCTCGCAAACTTCTTCTTCCACAATTACAAATTGCTTTGACTGATGAAAATTGGCGTATTCGTTATGCTTCAGTTCAATTAATCGGTGATTTCCTTTTCAATGTTTCTGGAATTTCTGGAAAATCAACATCAAGCACTGCTGATGAAGACGATACAATGGGAATGGAACAAGCTGGAAAAACAATTGTTCGTGCATTGGGACAAAAAGACAGAGATCGTGTATTGGCTGGATTATATCTGGTTCGTTCTGATGTTGCACATGTTGTTCGACAAGCAGCTGGACATGTTTGGAAAATGGTTGTGGCAAATACACCAAGAACTCTTCGAGAAGTTAGTAAATATCTATTCGAAATGGTTGTTGATTCATTGGCTTCTTCTTGTGATGAAAGACAACAAATGGGAGCGAGATGTTTGGGAGAACTTGTTCGAAAAATGGGAGACAAAGTTATTAATGATATTTTGCCGGTGTTGGATACCAATCAGAAATCCGATGATGTTTCGAAACGTGTTGGAGTGGCGATGGCGCTTAATGAAATTATTAAGAATATGAGCAAGGTATGGATTATGAGAGGAATTTATTATTTCCAAAATTTTCTCTTTTTTTTCAACGTCCTAAAGAAACTAAAATATCAGAAGCTTGTTTAAATTTTTTAGTAAAAAAAACGTGGGAAACGTAAAAATCTCAAGTTTCGGAAAATATTTCATTCAAAAAGAAATATTGGGATTATACGGATTTATATTTACAGAAAACTAATATCTGTTTTTAATTTCAGGAAGTCACAAATCATTATCTTTCTTCAATTGTTGAACCAGTTCGCGCAGCTGTTTGTGATGATGATGAACTTGTTCGAACTGCTGCCGCTGATACATTCACAATTCTCTATCATGTTGTTGGAAACGAAGCACTCGATGAAATCATCTGTCCACTTCTCGAAAATCTCACCCCAGAACAAGATCATGTTCTTGCTGGTCTTTGTGATGTTATGAAACAGAATAGTCGAGCAATGCTCCCATATTTATTGCCAAAATTGACAAAACCACCAGTCAATGTTCATGCATTGTGTAGTTTGGCATCAGTTTCGGGTGATTCTTTGAGTCGACAACTTCCAAAAGTTTTGGATGCACTTTTGGCATCTTGTGAGACTAATGATGAAAATGATCCGGTTAGTTTTGAAAGGTTTTTTTACAAAAAAATATTGTGGATTAGCTTAACTGAGTTATGATGTGGCAAAATGTGAAAAATCGATTTTTTTCGAATGGTCTAAATCCTTCGAAAATGGAAATTTATTTGAGAATTTGAAAAAAAAGTTGTTTCTTTTTTTTTTATAAAATCACGGTTTATCGGAAATTTACCTATTTTGCTACGTCATAACTTATTTTTAGAATTGACCTAATTGGAAGCAATTTTCTGACAATCGGATTGTTCTTAACAAAATTTTCATAACTTTATTTTCAGATGATTGACTCTTGCGAAAAGGTTGTTATTGCTGTCACCGATGAAGATGGCATTCCAGTTTTACTCGATTATTTGATCAAACGTGCCTCTTCTGATAACAATGTTCCAGCTGCAGTTCTTCTCAATACTTTCATCGCAAAAAGTGGTGTCAATTTATCTGAAATGGCTGAAGATGTTCTTCCTGGTCTTCTTCAACTCTACACTTCTGAAAATCTTCAAATCGTTGATAATGTTATTGGAGCTGCAATTGCATTGACACAATCAATGGATCAAAAAGAATTGTTGTCGATTTTACCATCTGCTAGAAAAACTATCAATTCGATTGTTTATACATCAAAAGGACAACAAATTAATGGATTTTCGCACCCGAAAAGTTTACAACCATTATTGGGAATGCTTAGGGAAAGTATTTTACAAGGAGGAACTGAAACAAAAGCAATGGCTGCTGAAACATTGGGAATTGTTGTTAAAATATCCGAAGTTGCTGCTCTCAAATCACATGTTGTTAATATAACTGGACCATTGATTCGTGTTCTTGGTGATCGTTATCCAGCAAATGTCAAATTGCCAATCATCGAAACTCTCAGCAAATTATTGGACAAAGTTGATGCGATGTTACGGCCATTCTTGCCACAACTTCAATCGACATTCTTGAAAGCACTTCAAGATCCAACAAGTCGACCAGTTCGTTTGGCTGCTGGTGGAGCATTGGCTCGTTTGCTCAAATTGCACCCGAAACCTGAAACTACGGTTGTGGAGTTGCTTAAATTGTTGGCAACTACGCAAGATGAACAATTATTGTGAGTTTTTTGAGCTCCTCATGAGGAAGGTGGATTTTTATTATAAAAATCGTGCTGACCTGTGAAAATTGATTGAATTGACTTTTAAATAGGGTTGGAAAAACAGTGTATTTGCGTACACGGATACACGCGCAGCCAAATACACGAATACACGGTACACGAATACACGCGATACACGAATACACGGATACACGAATACACGCAATACACGAATACACTGTACACGAATACACGGTTTTCTTCTCTTCTCAAGCAATTTATAAAAAAGCGTGTATTCGTGTATTCGTGTATTCGTGTATCCGTGTATTCGTGTATCCGTGTATTCGTGTATCGCGTGTATTCGTGTACCGTGTATTCGTGTACTGCGTGTATTCGTGTACCGTGTATCGAGCGCGTGTATCCGTGTATTTTTTTCCAACCCTACTTTTAAAAAACTTGGAATTCTGTATTTTCACCCTAATATTTCCCCATATTCATTTTCGATATTTCAGAGAATCATCATTGGCAACAGCTCGTGCACTTGTTTCAACAAGTCATTCGAAACTTTCTCAATCAACAATTGATGAAATTTATCGCGTAACTGAACTCATCTATTCGCCAGAAGTTGAAAATCCATCAGAAATTGATATTTCATTAACCGCGTGTAGTGGTGCACTTCTTGGAGAAACAATTGCTCGAAAAGAAGAATGGAATATTGCACAATCTAGTATTTTATCAGCAATTGAATCAACAAAAACAAAACAAAGAACTCGTCAAGCAAAAGCAGCTGCTCTTCAACAATTGTGTTGTTCAAATGCTGAAGGATTATGGACATCTGAAGCGAATTCAGCATGTCGAAGTGCATTTGCGAATGCTTTTTCATCCCAAGATATTATTGTTGCTTGTTGTGCTCTTCGAGCTGTTTCTTATATTTTGAATGTTGATGTTGATCGAGAATTGCTTTCGTTGGTTGCCAAGTCTTTGAATCATCAATCGATTGATGTTAGAAAAACTGCATCGATTGCATTGGGACATGTTGGAAAGAATAATAATTTATCGAATGATTTGTTAAAGGTGAGCTGGATTAGATTTGCTCAATTTTTAGAGAATTATTCTGAATCGGCCTCGAAAATTCGGATAACTTTTTACCGAAATCCAATAATTTTTCCAGATAATTGCTCCACATTTGGTGAATGGTTGCAAGGAAAGTAATTCGGCAGTGAGATCTGCTTCGGAATTGGCACTTGTTCATGCATTGAAAATGGACAAAGATGAGGAGAAATATGAGGTTTGCTTTATTTTAAATTTTTGTTGAAAAAAAATGAATCAAACAAATCTAAATCTTCACAAAAAAGTATTTTTTTCTCGCGCTAAAATTAAAATGGCCTTTTCGAAAACCTATAATTGTATTTTTCCAGAGTTACCGTAACACTTTGGAAGGAATTGTTCAAAAGAATCTCGAAGAAGTTCGTGTTTCTTTGGCTCGCGCGGTTCGAAATGGAGATTTGGATTTGGAAACTCTCGAATCAACTCTTACAGTTTCATAAACATTTCATTTTTTACAAACATTTCTATTAAAATGTGATTCATTTTGTCAATCTCGGTTTTTAATTTAATTCTGTTCCTTTTTTTCTAACTTGTTTTTTTGTTGTTGGCTTTTCTTGTTTCCCCGGGAGGATAATAAATTAGTAGGATACGTTGAATTTTATACCTGAAATTAATTTGCGGATGTTTAGGTTGCTGAAAACTTCCTAGAAAATATTGTGTAAAGATTTTTTTCGATATTTGAATGTAGACTTTACAGATCAGATGCTTCGGAGGTTCATTTCAGATGTTGCATCTACTTCGACTTCTCCGAAATATGCGCAGAAATTGAGATATAAACCAGTTATTGGATTGGAGGTCAGAAATGCGTAGGTTTTGACTTACATTAACTAATATTTTTGTGAATTTGAGAAATTATGGAAGGAAAAAGTTTTTTTTTAACAAAAAATTTAGAATTTTTTTTTGAAGAAACATTAATTACCTGAAAGGAAAATTTTTATTAAAAAAAATAGGTTAACATGAATTTTTCTCAAAAAGTTTATTTTACACCATGACCCAAATTACCCCATGACCAAAAACCTTAATTCAAAAATTCTTAATTTTTCACCTCTTTCTTCTCACTGTCTTTCACGGCAGATTTTTTGTGATGTTTATGATGATGTTTGCGATGTTTCTTTCCCTTTTTCGCGAGTTTTTTGCATTCTTCACATTCTGGATGATCTTTGCAATATTCTTCGAGTTCTTTTCCAGTTAGTGGTTTTTTGGTAGCTGCTTCGACTTTTTGTGCTGGCGCGTGTCCTTCACATGGAGCAGTATCTGAAATTTTTTGAATTAGATTTTTTTATTAAAAAATATATACAACTTACAAACTGACACGATTAGAATAGTGAAAAACAAAACCAAATAAAGTGAGACTTTCATGATGTTTTGGATGATTTTTAGTTCAAAATGAATTCATTTATATATTATTTGAAAATCTCATTAGCATTCTTTCGGAAATCGTAAATTTTTTATCTTGTGAAAATGAAACCAATGAATATTTTATCAGTGGGAAATTATTGATGTTTAATATTCTGAGCTGAAAAGAGTTTTGGAGAACAAAATCCATGATTTTCAGATTTCATAATAAAATTTCAGATGTGAAAGTTATCAAAATTTTCAGATGTCGAAATTTTTCCAGAATTAAATTCTCGGTCTATTTTGAAATTAGAGAAACCTTTTTCTGATTTGTTTACATGGCTTTTCAATTTTTTTTTAATTTTTAATGAGAATCTTGAGATTTTGCCAGAAACTGTAACACTAGAATCCTTAGCTGAGAATCTAGGAATTTAAAATTTTACAAAAATTTCATGAATGGTGTTTTGGTGTGAAATTTAATTTCAAAACAAATCTCTCATTTTTTCCAGGTTCACATTCAACTAAACACCCGAACCAAACTATTTTCACGAACTCTCAATGGTGAATCATCCCCAAATCGCCTTGTCAGCCCATTGGATATGGCAACTCCTGGAATTCTTCCCTCACTCAATAGAAAATGTGTATTGCATGCATTGAAAATGGGAATGTTATTCAATTGTGAAATCCCGAAAATCTCCAGATTCGATCGAAAACATTATTTTTATGCTGATATGCCAGCTGGATATCAAATCACACAAAATGAAAAACCGATTGCAAAAAATGGTCGATTTGGATTTTATGTTTTTGATGAGAAAATTGAGCCATATTGGAAAGAAGTTGATATTATTCAATTACAATTAGAACAGGATAGTGGAAAAACTATACATATTGATAATAAATCATTGATTGATTATAATAGAGCTGGTTGTGCATTGGTTGAAGTTGTAACAACTCCTTGTTTTTCCACGGCATTGGAAGCGATTTGTTTTGTACAACAATTGAGATTGATTTTGATGAATTATGGAATTTGTGATGGAGAAATGCATAGTGAGTAATTTATCGACGAATGAAACTATTTTCAAAATTATTTTACTGAAAAAATCATAATTAATCAAGCCTCCCCCAATCCCTATTAATTTTTCCACTTTTCAGAGGGTCAAATTCGAGTTGATGCAAACGTGTCCTTATCTTTCGATGATATTACCGGAACTCGAACTGAAATCAAAAATATGAATAGTATTCGATCGATTCATACAGCAATCAATTATGAAATTGCACGACAATTTGAGATTTTATCGAATGGTGGAATTGTGATAAATGAAACAAGAGCAGCTGATAATGAAGAAAGAACTGTTTCAATGAGAGATAAAGAAGTCGAAACTGATTATCGATTTATGGTTGAGCCAAATTTACCTAATCTTGTGGTAGGTTTTTTGCGAGGTTTTTAAAATATATAGAATAATAAAAGCTAACTGTGAATTTCCCAAACTTCGAAATCTTTGAGTTTTATCTCAATCTCATTGTTTTACAGATAAAAGACGAATGGCTCGATTCTGTCAGACAAAGTCTCAATTCCACATCCAAACCAAAATTCGAAATTCTTCGTGAGAAATATGGATTTGATGCGAGATCTTCTATCCATATTTCAGAAGATTCACAACTTTTGAGATTTGTTGAAAAATGTGTGGAATTTGGTGCAACTCGAACAATATTGATTTGGATGAGAGAATTGAAAACAATAATGCAAAGATCGAAATCGGTTTATCCGCCACAATCACAGTTTTTTATTCGACAATTTGTTGATTTGATTGGGTTTTTTGAAGCGGGAAGACTTACGAGATTAAGGATGTTGGATTTATTGAGAATTTATTCAACTTCTGAGCAGGAAATTCGAAATGTTGAACAATTAATTGATGATAATAATTATTGGAAAATCACAGACGAGACGGAAATTATGCAAATTGTTGAAAATGTGCTGGAAAATCCGAAAAATCTGAAAATCGTGGAGAAACTTAGGACAGGATTCCACGCCAAAAGTTTCAATAAAATTCGAAATTTGATTGTTGATTTGTCAGAGAAAAGAATTGAAGTGGAAGAAGTTGAGAATATTCTACGAACAAAATTTAATTTAGTTCAATAAATTTTTGAGATGTACTTTTAAATGTTTTGATGTAGTTTGAAAATTCCATTTTTTGGTTAAATCCATAAAAAATTATCTATCAAGTTCTGAAATTCTGAAACTCTGGTTATACAGTGCTCAGAAATCAGCTCTATAATCTATAACCAACCCAAATTCCAGACAACAATGAATATCCAAATTCCTGGAATATGTGATCCTGAAGCAGCTATTGAAAAGAAAAAAGAAGAAATAAAATATAAAATGGTTGTTGAACTCGAAAAAGGACACCTCAAAATCATTCAAGGAAATCAGAAAATCGATCCGAATTGTTACACAGAAATTCAAGAAATTCCCCAATCACAATACGAATTATTAGGAAAGAAAATTGCGGATGATGATTTCTGCCAGGATACGGATATTCGTAAGATTTATTTAATTTTTTGGAGATGATTTCAGAAAAAAATGATGGAATTTTTCAGATTGCGATAGATGCAACAGTTTTTATCGATCGTTTTGTCTCAAGCATCCATTGTTCAAAATTCATGACAAAGTAAGCAATTCTGAATTTGATTTTATTTGTATTTGCTCCAAAAACGGAATTCTGATTCCAGCAACCACAAGAAAACGACGCATGCAAACCATACGCAGAAAGAACAATTCCGCATTTGTTTGTGATTGGCGAATCGACAATTCCAACTGCTGGACTCGGTGTTTTTGCACGAGCTTTTATTCCGGTTCGTTTATGATGTGGAAAACATTTTGAACAATTGAGAAATTACGATTTTTTATAAATTTCGAAAATATGAAATTCAAAGTCATTATCTTAAATTTTGCCACGTCATAACTCATAATTCCAGGTTGGCATGGTTTTTGGACCATACAAAGGTGTGCGATGCTCGAAAAAATCCGAATTTTTCCACGATGGTTATGCTTGGGAAGTTGATGGAAAAGACGGAACTTTTTATATCGACGGATCGCATCCCGAAAAATCCAATTGGCTCAGATATATTAATAGTCCAAGACGTAGGAATTTTGAACATTTCAGCTAGATTCTGATATATTTTCGATTTTCAGATGTAAATGAGCAAAATTTATTGGCATTCCAAGTTTCTGGCCGAGTTTATTATCGAGTTATCAAACCGATTGCAGGTGCTGAGGAATTGCTTGGTGGGTAAAAAAATTGAAATATTTTTTATTTAAAATAATTGTGTTCAACGCAAAAATGTTTTTTTTATCGATTTTTCGTAATAATCCAGTTTTTGTTAGAAAATTTATAGTATTTTTCTGAAGGTTACCTGAAATGTGATGTCAAAAATGGGGAATATTTGAACCGCCAAATTTAAACCGATGAAAATCTTACCCAAAAACCCCTCGAAAAATCCCTGTCTATTTTTTTGTTTTCAGTCTGGTACGGTCAAGAATACGGCGAGGAATATTCGAAAGAATTCCAAGCGCAACCTTTGACAACAACTCCATCTTCAAAAACTCGAATTAGTCGCGCCAAAAATCCATTTATCTGGTGATTATTAATTTTTTATTTGTATTTATGAATATAGTAATGTAATTATTTTTAACCCATTTTTCAGAAATTCGTGGCCGAAACAAACTTGGTTTAACTTCTCCTTTCTAATACGGTTTTATAGATTTCGCTTAGCTGTACTTTTGTTGTTACATTTTATAGAATTTTTTAAAAACATTTTTCTAATACATACTTTTTTTCCAATCTATTTTTCTTGTTTAAAATTTTTACTGGATGTTAACCAGTTCTATGAACTCTTTGAGAAGTGCATATTTCAGATTTAAAAAAACCAAAGTATCCTGTGATTCAAAGAGTAATGTTTCACAGAATATTAATTTTGCAAAACTAAACTGGCTGAACAAACAAAAAAAACAGTCAAAATTAGAACAACATGTTCTATTTTTTGAAGCGACAAAAAACTTTCAGCCGATTATTATACAATCGCAAAGTTTTTTTCGTTTCGTCTGTTCGCCTTTTCTCTCTCGATTTTCAATTCTCTCACGAATTGTATAAATATAGGTTTTGTTACTCGCCAAAAGAGCACACAGTGTTTTTTTCTGTGTTGATTTGCTGGTTTGATTTCGAAACTAACCTAAATGTCTGATATTTTTGAAACTAATTTTGAGAAAGAAGAAGATGAGGAGATTGATGAGGATGAAAAGAAACAAAATAATGGAGGCAAGTGAGCAAAAAGTGGATTTTTAAAGCTTAAAAATTTCTGAAAAATTGGAATTAAGTTTTGGTTGAAGTTATTCACACAACGTTGGAAATTCAATACTTAACAAATCCAGAAATAACTTCGAAAAGTCCAAATTTTATTTAAAAAATTTTTTAATTTAAAAAAACCTTCTGGAAATGTTTAAAAATACATGGATTCAAATTTTCCATAATTAAAAAAAGGTTGTCGATTGATCTCCAATCAGAACTTGGTTTTCTACTAATAAAAACTGTGAAGTACCGCATAGTTTGTTCAGCTTTTATATAAAATTTCCGATAAAAAAATCTGCAACGTTTTTCAAAAAAAAAAAATGATATGCTTTCTATTTTTTATCCAAGTTTTTTTAGAAGTTTCAATTTTTCGATGAAATATTAACATTTTTCTCCCAGCGCTCCAGATTTTCTTTTGAAAAAATAACCATTCAATTCAAAAAATAAGGTGTCATTGTTGTTTTGTGGTGAACAACAAAACACATAAAATATCTAAATAAAAAAGAGAACAATTCATTTTTATTCCATATTCTAATCACATTTGTCAATAATATAGTAGCAAGAAAAATTGGTGCATTTTTCAAATTTTTTTCCCTGTTTTGAAATTTGTTTATAACATTTTTCATTCATTTTCGAAAAGCTAAAAAAAACTTGGTGGTCAAGTTTGCTTTGAAATTTGACACCTTTTTTCGGTTTTTACTTCCCGAATTTTTGAAATGTTTTTTTTGGGAAAAACTTTAATAAATTGGGGACTTTTAAATATGAATTGGACTTTTGATTTGAAAATCCTGACAAGTGAAAGTTTTCAAATTTTTTTTCAAAGTTCTTCCTTAGGAAAACTGAATTTTGAATAAAAATTTCTGGAAATCTTTAATTTATTTTTTAACATTGAAAAATATCGCTAATTATATGTTACAATTGTTGCTAAATCCATGAGAACACCAAAAAAAGAAACAACAATAATAATCATTCCAAGGTTACGAACGGACCATTTTCTGTTTTCCACTGTTTCCTTGTTTTCCCTAATCTAGGTTAACCCACATTTTTCCTCCATTTATTTCATTATTAATTGCGTTTTCAATTCAATGTATGTTTTTTTTTTTGTTTTTTGTCAAATGAAAGATCCGCATCTTTGTTTGCCCAAATTCGGCTAAACAATCATTAGGTCTGTTTTTTCGGAAATCTTTGGAAAATCCATTTTTTTTGCAAATGAAAAGTTTGCACGCCCTTTCAGAATCTGAAATTTTTCATGCGTTTGTGAAAAATATTTCTTGTAGATCACGATTCCGTTTTAAAACCCTAGTTAGCTCAACTCTGAATATGAGTTGTGAAAAATATTTTTCGAAAGGCCGTGTGTTAAAATAGATCACAAATAGTAATAAATCTGTCTAATAACTGTGTCAATCGTTTAATGAGGTGTGAAATTTCTGAGAATCCAAATCTAATTCTCGTTTCAGTGACATATCTTTGACCTCATTTATGCTTTTTTTCTTATCGAAGAAAAGCAATTTTCACATTTACACGGCAATCAGTCGAAACAATAGTACTAGACCAATTTTTTCTCTCACAAGAATCGTGTGAACTTTTTCTTTATTTTTACAAAACAACAGAAGAAAAACTATTTTATTTATGCAAAATAATATTTCCGTTTGTATGTAAACAATAAGCATAAGCTTATTCTTCTTGATTTATTGCTTCTTTGAAATTTGAGTAGCCGAAAGAAGAGTATTCTAAACATTTTCGAAGAAAATGAGCAATTCTTTTGTTTTGTTTATTTTTTTGGGTGGTGTGTGAGTGACAAAACAAATGTTTTTTTTTCCATAAATTTTTATGTTGCAGTTGGTCAGAGAATTTTTCAACGGTTTGAAAGACGACCTCAAGATTAAGGCGAATTAAGGGGGAAACCCCAAAAAATTACGAGACTCAAATGAAGTACTGTAGCTAAAATTTTCAAACATTAGCAGCTCAAAAAATGCACGAAATTTTGAATAAAATATTCCTAACGTGAGAAAAAAAATAACGTGTAAATAGTTAGAAATATTTATTTTCATTTCTGAATTCAACATTTGCCCAAAAAGAAACCCACATTTTAACGGTCAAGTATTTCTGTCAAACGGACCGCAGGTTTCTTCTGCCTTTCCTATTTCTATAATTTTCTTATATATCCTCTATCAAGTATTCGACCGACATATGCCTGGACCAGGCAGCTTGGTATACTTATTTATGTGAGTAGTTTTTGGGAAGTGAAGATGTGGGTCTATTTTTATTTCGCAGTTCGTTCAAGACTACCCAAAAACATTATGTCTTGAGATATCTGAATTTGGAATAATTTATGTATTATTTAAAAAAAAATGATATTATCAACGCTGCGAACTCGTACATTCACCACTAGATAAGTTAACTTTGCCACGTCATAACCACTTTGCTCCTTCTTTTTTTACTCCATCCATATTTTTTCGATTTATTATTGCCAAGCTCATCTGCCGTTCTTCTTTTTACTTCTCATCCATCTTGTGACCTTTCTCTTTTTTTTCTGCATTTTTTCTACCAGATAACTAGATAATCCTCCCCCCCCCCCTTTTTTTTTTCTTTTTTTTTGCTATCTCAAATGTGTCAAATCATATTCAATATGTTGCTTTTTCCTTTTCTTTCCCAGATGTTTCCGGCCTTTTAGTATATCAAATTTAGTCAGCTTTTTCCAAAATATATTTTTCATTCCCTTTGTGAGGAATGCCTCAAAATTCCATTCTCCCAAGAATGAAAAGAAAAAAATAGAAAATTTTTGGGGTTTTTAATTAAATTAATTTATGTAGTACTACTATATATAGAGAAATTCGCGATTTTTAGCAATGTTGGCAAAATAGAGAGAGATTCAGACGGTTAGAGAGAGAAACAATTTCGAGCTCCAGCTTTTCCCTTCTTTTTTTTTAGTTTTTTTCTCGTTTTTGGTGGCGTTTTGTGTTTTTTTGGAAGAAAGACAAAACATTTGTTTTTTCTTGATAAAAACTGGAGTTTTTTGTTTTGGTTTGGTGAGAAAATATTTCAAAGTAAAGTAATAATAATAATATCCTGAGGCAGTCGTAGTCAAAAATTATTACGCATCGTTAAAGAAATACTTGCATTTATGTACATATTTTATTTGTTGTAAATATACATAAATTTTCTCACCTCTTTTTTCCGCTTTTTCTTTCCGATCTATTATTTTTCACTATGGTTACAGGTAGCTTTTTATGTGTGTGATTTTTATTTGGGAATTTTTGCTTCGAAAAGCCGCTTGCTTTGAAAATTTTTAATTTTTGAAACCCTCTAACTTTTAGCGCAAACAAATTTGAATTAAAAAAGATCCGGAGATAAATTTTGTGCCACTTGGATTTTTATTGTGCACAAAAAGTTAATTTTACTTGAAATTTTAAGAAAAAAAGTTAGATATTTTTCAACCAAACCCAAATTTGTTTGCAACTTTCCCTTGTAGATCAAAAATTCGATCACTATCTCTAAATCTCGCAATTTCCCATGGTTTCTATATTCCGCCTAAAAATTACCCGGTAAAATGTTTTATTTTCTTTTGTTAGAAGGGATTCCAAAAAACAAGCCGTGTGATATATTAGGTTTTTGTTTTCACATGTTATTTCTTTCCGTTTTTCCCGAAGGAAAAAATTCACGTGGAAATGTTGAATTTCTCATCTTAAAAAAAAGAATAAAAATGGAAAGTTTATTTGGATCAAGTGTGTTTTCTCATCCTTTTCTCGTTTTTTTTTCTGTTGAATAACTAACATAACTAACATTGATTTTTTCTGACGAAAAATTGGTGGAACCTTGACTTGTATTTTTCCCGAGCCCGACCCAAGCGGACCAAAGTATAGCCTAGTAAACATGCCATTTACCAGTTTTTTGTCGATCGATTGTTATTACATTCATATGTGGATATATGTATGTATTGTTGTTGTCGGCATGTATCTATCTATTTAGCCGCTTTTTATCGAGCCGTTTGTCACTTTTACTTTTTTGTATGCAAAAAGCGGCTTGTTTTGACACTCCCCAATTTTCCTTTTATCTAGTACAGAAGAATGCAAATTTTGAATCGAGCCGATCATTTTCAGTAGAACTTTTTCCAATTTTTGGATCTCTGAAACGAACCGTCGGAAATATTTTGGAGGTTTCTGGTCAAATTCGAAACTTTCTGAAATCGCGTTTTTTATTGGCCCTCGATACGTTATCTTTTCTATCAAAACTGTTTCGATTTCCTCGAAAAATATTGTTTCAAAGCAAAATATAACGCTTTTTTCTGAACTAAACTAGTTTTTTTTCTATTTTTCCCAAAAAACCCATCGAAACGTAACTAATTTTCGAATATATTATAATTACTACTTTTTTTTTGGTGAGAAAAATTTTTTTTTCAAAGTTACAAGTTTCAAAAAAATGAATCATTTATTGATGTTTGACCAGACAAACACACCTGTCTCATCCTATTTTCATTTCGTTTTTTGTTTGAAAATACCAGGTAGAGAAATAGAGAAATTTAGTGAGTCATCGAATTATTTTTGATTTTCAACAAAAGTAAGTACTGTACTTGTTATTTGTTTATTTTTCTGATAAAAATAAATACCTAATTTTATTTGTCTAGAAGAAAAATGAGCCCTTGGAATTTGAACCGTGGTATTTTTTTCAATTCAAAAATTTTAAATTCATGCTAATAATTGCGAAATCGCTGTGAGACCTTACATTTTTCGAAATCCATGTTCCTTTAAATTAACTGCTAAAATTTTATAAGAATTTGATATTTTCAAAATATGGGTTTCGCCACGATTTTTTTTTCGCTGAAATCAGTAAAAATTACATTTCAAAAATATTATTCACCTGTGAAAATTTATGAAATCGTGGCAAGTTTTTTTTTTCAAATTGAAGATCCAGCGCTAAATTTCTGTTTTTTTTTTTGAAAAAAACACATTTTTCACCGCACCGCAAATAAAAAACCTTCCGTTTTTTACGGGTCGAAAAATGACTATTACTTCTCTTTTTCTCTATATCAAAAGGTTATAAATACCACAATTTTGTGGTGTTATCTAACCCGATTTTTATCATTGAAATGAAAATACTGCAAAAAACATACATTTTGACCATTGTAAAGTTTTATTTTCGCCCAATTTTTCAACTATTGAACAATATGTAATTTTGTTTTCTCACAATATTTTAATTCATTCAATTAATACCAAACACATGTTATTGTTCAGATAAATTGAGTAAATAAATATGGAAAAGCAGGTGCTTGATGAGTGTATTAAATTTCGTTGTTTTTCCTCCTCGAAAAAAACATTTTATGGTTTCAAGATTAAATCTCAAATCTGAATTAATTGTCCTGTTTGTGCAGTAGAGCGTGTTTGCTTCTTCCGCGTTCTTTTGAAAAAAACCTATTAATTACTTTGTTTCAGAATTTCTCGAAAGATCGCAATTGCGCCGCACGTTTGCTGTGAAAAATAAGAGAAATAAGAAGAGTGGAAGTCTTCTGCGATCTAATTCTACAAGTTCTTCAATCAGATCGCGGCGAATTTCGTCGGTTGTTGGAAGCGCGATGATTTTGCCAGCGACTTTACCGCCAATTCCAAATCAGGAACAATTGGATAAAATGTTTGATGATGTGTTGAAACATATGGATTTGCCGGTGGATAAATTGAGGATATTGCGAAGTTATGATAATGAGAAAAAGTGGAAATTGATTAATGATCAGGTTGGGATTTTTTAAAGAGGGGGGAAGGTTTGGGTGGGAAACTGTCGGTTTTGAAAGATAAAATACTAAATGGAATGAACCTTTTCACAAAAATGCTCCCCAAATGAAATACCTTGTCAGAATACATCGGAATCTTTATTCAGATTTTTCTCAAAAAAAAAAACACATTAAGCTTTTTTTTCTAAATAAAGTTTTCTAAATAACAGAAATTGAATATGAAAATGTTTAACACTATATTGTTTCGAAACAAAAATCAAAAATATCCCGCTCCGATTTTCAATAGGAAGATTTCGAAATATTTATAGAAAAAAAAACAAATATTTTTATGACATTTTTGTGATTGAAAAAAATGATTTTAAAATAAGTGGTTTCCAGCAACAACAAGTGTCAAAGCAAATCACACCACCGGCAAAATATTTGGAAAAACTCGGATTTTTCATGGATAAGAAGATGTTGAAAAAAGCGTTGAAGAATAAAGAGGTTTTGGCGGATGAAACATCAACTAGTGTTTTGAGACATATTGAGATTTCGCTAAGGACAAATAGTGTGGAGTGAGTTTTTTTGGGGATAATGAGGGAAGATATGGAGTATTTTGGGGTTGACTGGACCTTTAAGTTTTGAGCCCTCCAAATTTTGTTCGTCCTTCATCTAACTCCATTTTTTTCAGCTGGGTATTCGAATTTCTTGATCCACCCAATCTTGGTCTTCGAAAACTCGTTGATTATATGTGTTTTCTTTTGGCTGATTGTGCTTCAGTTCCATCAACATCAAATGGAATTCCATCGACTTCTGGTATCAATGAATCACCGTCACATAATAATTCATCTTCGGATTATTCTGGTAATATTTCTGGTTTGAGTGCTGGAAATTTAGACACGACTGCGAATTTATTGAAAAAAGGTAAGCATAATACTTCAATACCCTTCCTCCAAAAAAATCCCTTTTTCCAGGATCACTGACAATATCAAAAGGAAAAATCTCAAAAGCAATCGGAGAAGCCGAAGATGATATTCATATTTGTATGATGTGTCTTCGCGCAATAATGAATAATAAACAAGGTTTTCAACAAGTATTTGGTGACACTGAAGCTATTTATTGCATTGTTCGAAGTATTTTACATCAAAATCTACGCACAAAAACACTTGTAATTCAAATGTTATCATCAATTTGTATGGTTCAGGGTGGTCAAGAGATTGTTAGCGACGCTTTCGATAGATTTGAAAAAGATTTTCGTGAACCACATCGATTTTGGACACTTATGCAATTTGTTCGATTTCCTCCCGAATTTCATTTCGAATTTCTATCATCAGCTGTTCAGTTTTTCGATTATTTTGTGAATAATGTTGATGAATTGAATTTCCGTGTTCATTTACAATATGAAATGACATTGCTTGGATTGGATAAATATATTGAAGAAATGGCTGATTGTGAATCGGATGAATTGCAAGAAAGAATGATTAGTTATGCGAATAGTGCAATTGATGTTGCACAATTATTGGAGGATTCGAATTTAAAAAATGACTTGATTGAGGAAAAAGAAAATTTGAAGTTTAAATTATCGCAGGTGAGTATTTAGAAGAGATTGGGGAGGGGAAGCAAAATTTTCAAATTCAATTTTTTTTCAAAATTTAATTTTATAAATAAAAATTGTCTTATTGATTAATTCTAATTTTAAGCGTGACCCAAATGATGTGGAATTTTTCAAAAATTAATAATTTTCGGGAAAAAATCATTTCTTTTTTTCAGGCGAATGAACGTGTTCAAGAAGTTGAAGCGAAATGGATAACTGACAAAGCGGCTCTGGATCGAAGATTGTTGGATTTGGTGAATGAAAGAGATCGAATGGAAAAGGAATATGTTGAACAAAAAGGAACATGGACTAGAACTATGAGTATGTTTTTGAATGGAATTTTCCTTGAAAATTTACAAGAAATCTTAGAACAAAAAGCTTTGAATTAAAATTTTTCACACTCTCATAACTCTAAGTTTTCTTGGCGTGTGTTTTTATTTAACGCTTCTAATTTTTGCAGACGAAAAAGATCGGCAAAGTCGAGAAGATCGCAAAAGATTGGAGCAAAAAATCGGAGAGTTGGAGGCGATTCAAAAAACTATGCAAGGTTGGTTTTTTTTTCAGAATTAGAGCGTGAACTTTGATGTGGCAGTTTGAAAAATTAAAGAAATGTTATTGAATTTTCGAAACGTGGAGTTTTGATGTGGCATTTTTATCATTATTATCAATTTATTTCAGCCGGATTACAAGTCCAACAACAACAACAAAAAGAGCAGCAAGCAAAATCTCCGCCAACTCCACCACCTCCAGCACCAGGACCACATAAAGAACAACCAACAGCAACGAAAAGAAGATCAACATCCCGTGAACCATCTCAAACATCTTCTGCGCCACCTCCACCTCCACCAATTGCTGGACTCATTACACCGAATGGAAATACAGTTCCAATTCCACCACCTCCTCCGCCTCCACCTGGATTTTTATCAGGAGGACCTCCCCCGCCCCCACCTCCGCCAATGATTGGATTGAAGGGTGGACCCCCGCCACCGCCACCGTTGCCAGGTGGATTTGCACCGCCGAGTAATGATGCGAAAACAATCAAGAAGATTTATCAAACAAAAAATAAATTACCACAATTGAATTGGACTGCAATGAAACCGAATCAAGCTAAAAATACAGTATTCGAAAAATTGAATGATGAACTAATTATTGAGAAACTCGATTTTTCGAGACTTGAAGAGATGTTCAAAATGCAACCGGCTGCTGGATTAACAGAACCTAAAAATGAGCAAAGTGCTTTGGGACAAGTTAGTCCATCTTCGACTTCCAGTTCGGGATCATCGGCCAGGAAAAATACGTTGTTGGATGCAAAAAGATTGCAGAATGTTGGTGAGTAATTAAAAGTCTGAAGAGAGCCTAAGTCAAAGCCTCCAAATTCCAAATCTCATTTTTTTTCCAGCAATCACACGTCGAAAAGTTGCCATGGATGCAAAATCAATAATGGCAGCAGTGCATCAATTGGATTTAACAAATTTATCCGCCGAAAAAGTGGATATTTTATCACGAATTCTTCCGACTTCCGAAGAACGAACAATGTATTCAGGAAAAAAGGGCGAATTGGATGGATTGTCAGAAGAGGATGTGTTTTTGGCGGCATTGTGTGAAATTGAAAGATTGGAGAGAAAATTGAATGTTATGAGAATTATGGCCGAATTCGATGATACCGCTGCACTTCTTCAGCCTGTAAGTGTTTTTTGAAAACTTGAAATTTGGGAAAAAACATTTCGAAGATATGAACTCAATTTTTCCAGCAATTAATGCACGTAACAGCTGCATCAAAATGTGCTCGAGATGCCAAAGATTTCCATGGTGTACTTGAAGTGATTCTTGCTTTCGGTAATTATATGAATAGTGGAAAACGTGGTGGAGCATATGGTTTCAAACTTTCATCACTCGATTCATTGGCTATTTTGAAATCACCAACTGATCGAACTTTGACTCTATTGCATATGATTGTTTCGTCAATTGAACAAAGTTTGCCGAATTTGTCAAATTTTGCGGGACAATTGAAATTTGTCGATAAAGCGACTACAGGTTAGATTTTTGGATGAAAATTGGGTATTATTCTGGTCTGAAAATCCCCATTTTTTGTGTACCAAAAGTAAAATTTTAAGCTAAATTTTTAATCATAAACAAACTTCAAAAATCCCGAACTAACACATTTTTTCCAGTCCAATGGGACTCAATCCGAGCTGATGTGGCAGAGCTTGAAACAAATTTCAAGTTGGCTCAAGATGAGCGAACTCTGAAAGGAGCCGATTGTCCACAAACACTTATCGATTTCCTCGAATCACGAAAAGAAAAAATGGACGAATTGTTGGATGCGAATCGATTGGCCACTAAAACATATGATGAATGCGTCGAATTTTATGGCGAAAATGCAAAATCCACTCCACCAAATGTTTTCTTTCAAAAGTTGTCGAGTTTTGTAGCGAATTATGCGAGATGTAAGCTGGAAAATGAGACAAAAGTGGGACAAGAAAAAGTGAGGATTTTTAAAAGTATTCTTGTCACGTCATACCTAATGTTGTCCTTTATCAAATTTCCAATGTTTTTTTTTCAGAAACAAAAAGAAGAAGCAGAACGTCGTGCTCGACTTGCGAATAAAGATCAACAACAACAAAATATGCTATTAGAATTGACTGAAAGAGTGAATGGAACAAGTGTGAATCGAAAACAGAGGGCCAAAATTGATAGTACCAGAATGGATCATGGAGATTTTGAAAAATTGATGAATGGTGAGCTTTTTTTTGAAAAAAAAATAATTTAGAACAGTTTTATTGAGTCGTTCTCGATGAATTTGACATTTTTTTAATTGAGCTAGACTCAAAAGCACCTTTTATTGAAGATTTCAGATCGTGTTCAAAAATTCTGAAAATAATTTTCATTAATTTTTGAATATTATCAGTTTTCTTCTTTTATTTCCATCTACAGTACCCCGTTATAATATTTTTTTAATTTTTTCCAGGTCTCAAACATACTGGCAGTACAACTCCATCTCGCCGAAAAACCTCAAAATCTCCCTCTCCAGCTCCCCGTCAATCAATAGTTGCTCCACCGCCAGTTGCACCAAAAACTCGTGTTTTGAGTGTGGAAAGAGATCGACAATAACTTCTTTTTTGATGAATATTAATTTAAACTACCAAATTAATTCTTGCCCATTCATAAATAGCATAATAGGTGTACATTTTTTGTTTTGGCTAAATTTACGGGATATTTTCACAATCAGCATTTTTCTTCCGATTTTAAATAATCAAAATTGACTATTAATGTGCCTAAAACCTCTTTTGTTTTGTATAATAAAAATATTATGATTAGATGTTTGTTTGATTTTATTTGGATAATTTGAGTTTGTTGGATTTCAAGACATTTTTATTTGAATTTTTTAATCTGTGATATTTTTTGATTTCTGAAACCCTTCAGATATCTAAAAAAAAAATTAAAGAGAAATTGTTTGAAATTTGAGGTTAACAATTTAAACATTTTTAAAAAGAATTTTCAAAAATTAGATTTTGCTGCAATTTTTGGATATGGGAAGTTGTTATCGATTTTTTTCTATTCACAATTTTTTCTAAAAAAAAATACAACGATGTTCTTTTGTACAACTTTCCCACTTGAACATTACAATTAGTACAACGCTGAAAAAAAAAAGAAAAGTTTGAAACGAAACCGGAAAATATTACATATAATTAGAGATTAGAGACGCAGAGATAAATTGACATTTTGAGAGAGAATTAGAGAAAAATAGAGCGATATACTCTTTTTTGTTTATTTGTTTTCTTTTCGCAAAAATAAATCGAAATCATTTGGATTTGAAATTTTTCAAGAAATTATTAATTGTGATAAAATCATTAGGGCTTTTTTAATTCTAGTTTTTTTTGGATGACGTTTTTTTTTAAATAAATTTTCTGAATTTTTTAGAATCCCGTACATATTTAGAGTCAAAATTTGTTCTAGCTTATTTTTTGGGCCAGTACTGTATATATTTTTCCTGATGTTTGATAAAAATCAATTCCCTTATCACAAAAAATATTTTTCCAGGTATTTATTTTCCTCAATTTTTCACTCGTACAATTTATCGATTTCAAAATGACACAAGTGAGTTTTTCTAATTAAATTTTTTTCATCTAAAAGTTTCAAAACAAATTTTTTTTCAGTACGTTTTTGAAATGGCAATGACTTGTGGTGGATGTGCAAATGCGGCTCGAAAAGTTCTGGGAAAGTTAGGAGGTTTGTTTTCTGTCTTGTTTTTAGACTCATACTCCATATAAAAATCGAAATTTAAAAAAAATGTTGCCACGTCAATTTTTGACGCCAAAATGCAGATTTTTTTCCAGAAGATAAAGTAAAAATCGACGACATCAATGTTGAAACGAAAAAAATTACAGTAACTACGGATTTACCCGCTGATGATGTAGGTTTTTTTCTATAAAAACAATTGATTTAAAAAATTCAAAATTTTTGCAGATCCTTGAAGCTCTTAAGAAAACTGGCAAAGAAATTAAGAGATTACAATAATTAATTTTTCAAAATTAATTTTTCTTTGGTTGTGAAAATTGCTTATATGTGAATAAATGATTTTTTATTTAAAAATTAGTACAATATCCTCAAATTTCCGAAAAATAAACTTTTTTTTCATCATTTTTCTATTGAAAAAAATTGAACAAAAATGTTTTTTGTTCTAATATTTTTCAACATAAAATTAATTTTTGGTCACAATATCGACCTTGAAAAAATCTTGCTTGATCCAAAAATCCACGATCAATTCAAGAGACCTGTGTAAGCTTAGATTTCAAGAAAAACAAGAAAAAATGATTTTCAGCGCTGAAAATGAGCCACTTTATGTGAGTGTACATTGGAATTTGAAACATGTTTCGATTGATGAAAAAAGAGGGACAATGAAGATTTCGGGGAAATTGTTGATGGTGGGTTTTTGGCAATACTGTAGATTCTTAACTACAATTTTCCACGTCATATGTTTATTAGAAATGGATCGATAAATCGATAATCTGGAACCCAGCGGAAAACAACAATACAAAGGAATTTCAATGTTTCCGGTGTAATATTTGGAAACCTGAAATCACATTTTTGAATTCAGCAGATAAATTATTACGAAAAGATCGAACTCGTTTCAAAATTATCTCAAATTGGAATTCGAGTTCAATTATTTTGATGGAAACAATAATTCATCGAAATTTTGGATGTTTTTTCGATTTTACTGATTTTCCATACGATCAAAATGAATGCACAATTTCGATTAAACCTGCTAATTTTTTATCCAAGTTTTATTTTTATATTGGAGGATCAAGTTCGAATTCGGATTTTAGTGAGTTGCGGAAATCAATTTTGTCAGATCAATAAACTACAGTAACCCAAAAAAACTACTATATGTTTGGGTCTTGAAACCATATTTTTTCAGTTTGGGGAAAAGACGAAATCCGAATTCTTGGCAATTTCAAAATTCAAAATATCGTGCAAAGTCAATGGTTTTTCAATTCGTGGCAAGAATATAAAAATTCAACAATTCAAAATAATCCGACAGAAAATGAAAAAATGTTTTCAATGCATCAAACGAAAATCATTTTTAAACGGAATTTTCCAATTTATTTTGCTGTAATTAAGCAACCACTGATTGTAAGTTTTAAATAATTTATTCAAAAATTCATTTCAGTATCTTCCAGCTTTTCTCAATTTTAAATCTCCTCTCATTTTTTCTTCCAACAATGCGATCCATAATTTTCTTGCTAATCTCAAATATTTTAATACAATTTATATTTCTCAAGATAACTATCAAAGAAGTTCCAATTTCAACATCAATTCCAAATTGTATTTTATTTTTAGGAACTTCTCTAATTTTCAATACTATTTCCCTGTTTTTCCATATTTTCCTCTTTCACATGAAATACAGAAATGTGTCCAAAATTCGTCCGATTCTCGCAGTCATTTTATTTGTGATTTATCTCACATGTTTGATAAGTTTTGTATAAATAAAGAATATTTTTATTAAAAATTTATCAAAATATTATATCAATCATTGTAAATGTTCAGTTTCATAGACAGTATGTTCTTCAATAACATCCATTTCATGTTCAACGATTGTTTCCTGAAAATGTTGAAGGTTTAAAATATGAATAATACGATTTGAGAAATAAAAACTATTTTTTTAATTTTTAAATTCAAAACTTTCCCAAAATTATTTTTGGAAATGAAAAAATTGAAAACTGATTTTCCTGTTTGTTTTTTTACTTTATGAGATTCGAATTGTATTTTTTCAAGAAAAGAAATAAGTAATGAAAAACAAAATGTTAAATTTGAAATTCCCCCGCCCAAACCAGCTCACCTCCTGTACAACATGTTCAGTCGGTTGAACATATCTCGTGATCGGAATTCTCATAGAAGCGTCATATTGAGCTTGAATGATTTTCTCCTGCATTTTTTGAATTCGAATGTGACGTTGCAGAATCTCTTTTTGCATTTCGATAACATGCGAATCTAATGAAGGCATCATACAAATTGGTGGAAGCCCATTTAATTCTGGTCGACTTGATGTTGGTTGTTGTTCGTATTGTTGCATCATACTTGCACGGGCATCATTATCTGGAAATGTTATATTTTCAAAGGTGACGGGGATCAAGTTTTTAAATTTAATTTTAACCTATAAGTTGTGAACCCGTATTTAAACATATTCTAATTAACCCTGATCAGAAATGTTTTTAAAGGAATTCCCAAGACAATTAGAACCTTGGAAAATCGCCAGATATGTTTTCTGTGCATTTTTTATGTCCCGGTGTTTGCAACTTTTTTGAACTTCGCTTTATTTTGTTTTTTTCAGTCGGAAATTCAGAGTATTGAAAAATCTAGTTGAGAAATATTTAAAAATTCGATTTTTTCCCAAAATTTCAATAATGAGGGCTTCAAAATTCCACGTGGCAAGAATTTTATTAGTTTCAATTTTAGCTCTGGCATATGAATTACCTCTTTTTTGTTTCAAAAAAATAATTTTCAATCCCTTTTCAGTTTCCCCAGAAACCCAAAAATCTTACCCATTCGATCATTTTCTCCAATTGCCATACTAAATCTCCCAGCAATTCCATGTAAATGTGATGCGTCATTATTCCTTCTCTTTTTCGAAGATGTCTGCATAATTCTCGGTTGTGGAATCGGATTTGTAGCTGGTTCATGATCTGGTGGATAAATCTCTTCATGATGAACATCGTGAAATCTTCGTTTATGTGAAGAAGAAGCAGAACTTGAGGGCGGATTACTGTATCTTGCGTGGATTCTTGTTTCTTGAGGTTTAACATCTTCTAATTGATTTGTTGGTTGTTCTTCAATTTCTTCCTGATTTTGTGGACCTTCTTCTCGATCTCCTTTCTCATCATTTTTATCCGGAGAATTTACAACAACATCAAGATCTTCTTCTTCTTTGAAATATCGTTTTCCTTGCAAAACATGTCCATCAAGTGTAACTGGATGAGCAATTGGTTGAGATGAATCTTGTTTCAATCGTCCCAAAGAATCAGTAATTCTGAAAAAAATTGATTATATCAAGAATTATCGTTGAAATAAACTAACTCTCCATCCTGTTCATATTTTTCACCTTCTCCATCTGCATATTGCATTTGTGCTCTTTCGTAAATTTCAATAAATTCAGGTTCCATATTTCGACTTCTTTGCTGGAATGGAAGTAAATATCCGATTGCCATTTGACCGTTTCGTTTAACATATGGTTGTCTTCGGAATGTTGGAACCTAGAACAATAAAAATAAATAATGAACATTATTAAAAAAGGAAGAGGGAGGTTACGTCAAATGTTTCACGTTACAAAATCTACTGTCAAAATGTTCATTTCAAAATTCTGAAAAATAGTATTCTCCGTTTCACAAATAAAGCCTGTGAGTTAAAGTTTATGGGAAAATCTCAAGGTTGTAGTATTTTGGGAATGATGAGAGTACGGTATACAACACATGTGCATTTCTGCGTTACGGTGTTTGCACACAAATTTTAAAATTTTCTTTTGAATTTTTTTTTGAGACCAAGTACAAAAAGTACAAAAAATCGAATTTCCACTTAACTTTTGGGCTCCGAAACTTTGAATTTAAATTTTTAAATATTAAAATATGAAAATTCCACGATTTCTTACCGGTGTATCACGAAGTGAATATCTCGATCTAAATTCTGTCGCAGTTTCCTTGAAAGTATAAGAAGTCATCCGGCTAAATGCGGCATCTCTAACTTCATCCTCATTATATCCAATCAATGTGAATTCTAAACGATCAACAGGTCCATCTCTCAAATCTCGAACAGCAACATTTATATCGAATGCGTCACTTGTGATGTCAACCGGAGCTTTGACGATTTTTCGACCCTCTACTTTTTTCTGATTACAAAAATCGCATGACATTATGTAGTTTTTCACGTCTTGACGAACTGAACGCCAATAAAGCTTTCGAAGAACCACCATTTGTCTGGAAAATATATGTTTAGATAAAAATTATTAAAAATAAAAAAAAATAATTACACTTACGTTCTTTTCTGCCCCAAATGTCCTATCAATTCATGAATTCTCTCCAAAGCTTTCCGAACTTCTCCACGTTTCACTACAACTTTTGGCTGATCATTTACTGGACTTGTTGGATTATAATATAACAATGTTTCATTATCATCAGCGACTGTAAATCGATTACAACGAGATCTCCAATGACTTGGAGCACTTCGATCCATCCGTTTATCAACATTTGTTGGAACCATTCCAGTTCGCTTATATTCAAGAATCCCATTATATTGCTCATGACTCATTCCACCATATCCATCTCCGTCTTCACTTCTAACATCATCTTCTTCGTATGGTATTCCTTGAGTTTCACTTTCTACGACAATATCCTATAAAAATCCAACTAGTTTTGAAAAACATTAAATTCAGCTTTTAATTCTGCGTCAAGTAATAAACTTACATTCATATCATCCACTGCTATTTCCTCATATGTTTCAACTGTCATATTACCATCAACAATTTCTTGTGTTCCATCATGAAGCATCATTGTTGTGAATCTAGAAAAAATAAACAAAAATTCTTCAGAGTAAACTGCAATTTCTTGATTCAAACTCACATTATTCCCAATTTATTCAAAATTATTCGATAAATTCAAATTGCCTCCAAGCGAAATAAAAGCGCTTGCGTGAGTGGTGAATTGACGCAAACGATGGCGTGCGCACACCAGAAAATTTGAGTGGGGCGGAGCCAGCAAAATGTTTGGTTGACGCGAACCGCGAACGCGTCAGCTTGTGCGAAGCGTTTTTTTGTTAGGTGAGCAAGTGTGCTCCAACGAACATATGGGCTATCCAACCGATTTTTTTCGTTTTGTTTTTGCTTTTTTGCAGGCTTGTTAGAAAAAACGAGCTTGGTACAAAAATTGTGGAACGAATCACGGGGAGACTCAGAATCCGGTCTGTTTACTGTGAATGTCCGTGTTTTTTGGGCCTAGTCTAAGATCTAATTTAAAAGGCCCTTTTCAATAAGTTTGTTGTTATTTTCGTTATTTTCCGTTTAACTTTCGGTTTTGAAATTTAAACCAGATTAATTTTAAGATGGATGAGGGAAGCAGCTCTTCGTCATCAGCACCAAAGAAAATGGATTTCAACGAAAGATTCAAAATGTTGCACAAAATGAGACAAACAACCCGGAAAGAGAATCATGAACAAGTTGTTGAAGAAGATCGAAGAAGTAAACTTCCGAAAAATCACGAAGCAAAGAAACAACGAGATCAATGGCAAGTTCAGGAATTGGAAGAAAGAAAAGCGGCAGAAGAAAAAGGATTGGATTATGAGAGGTAAATATTTTTATTAAAAATGAACCAAGAACTCCTATTTTTGCAGAGTGAAAGCGCTTGAATTATCTGCTGATGTGACTGAAAAATTGGAGCAAAAACGGAAAAGAAAGAAGAATCCAGATTTGGGATTTTCATCGTATGAAGATATGACACTTCGACAACACACAAGATTGACAGCAGCACTTGAACCTGATTTGGATAATTATAAAAAGATGCGCGAATGTGTTGGAGGCGAACAATTTTATCCAACCGCTGATACTCTTATTCATGGTTCACATTATCCAACAACAAGTGCAATGGATAAACTTGTTGGTGATGTTAAAGGACAAGTTAAAAGACGAGAACAATATCATCGACGTAGATTGTATGATCCAGATGCACCAATTGATTATATCAATGAGAAAAATAAGAAATTCAATAAGAAATTGGAGAAATATTATGGAAAATATACCGAGGATATAAAAGAAGATTTGGAAAGAGGAACATCGATTTGAATATTTTTTTTCATTTTATAACTTTACTTTTTTGTTTTGTCAATTCCGTCAATTTTTTGTCCTTTTCTTTTCCACAATTTGTATTTGTAATAAAATAAAATTGCAGATCAAATGACCGCATTCTTGCCACCAAATCTTCTGGCGCTTTTCGAAGCTCGTCCACCAATTCGATATCTTCCACCAGTCGAAGATTTGATTGTTGAGAAAAATGCGAAGCGGCCACCAATGACTGGAGTTGCACAATATTTATCGCTATTCGAAGATCCTGCTGATACCCCACCAAAACCTGTTGTTGAGACAAAAGAGCAAAAGAAAGATCGGAGACGGCGAGAAAAAGAAGAGCTTCTTGCTTATAAATTAGAACAAGGAATTGCTCAGTGGAATCCGGCTGAAAATGATAAAGCATCCGAAGATCCATATAGAACTTTGTTTGTTGGTAGAATTGTAAGTTTTTTTTTGAATTTAGTAGAAAATGAAAATTCAAATCAAACATTTTTTAGAACTACGAAACATCGGAGAACAAACTTCGTCGAGAATTTGAGGTTTACGGAAAAATCAAAAAATTGACAATGGTTCATGATGAGCAAGGAAAACCACGTGGATATGCTTTCATTGAGTATAGTGACAAATCGGAGATGCACAGTATGTCATTTTTGAAATTATTTGGTGAAATCAATTTTTCTTGGTGATATTCAAGTGTTTTTTACTAAATCACAGCCTTCACAAGGGAACTCTTCCAAGATTTTTGAGATGGAATATATTTTTCTGGTGGTTTTTGATGAGCGGATTGTCAAAAATACTGTAAAATATATATTTCATTCTAAAAAATCAAAGAAACCAGTTCCCTTGTCAGTTTTTCTTTCTGTTTCTTCTCCCAAATACTCACAGAAAACCGCTTTGTTTCTTCCAGCAACATTGCGAGTTCTCAATTGTGAACCCGTCTGAACTTCCCAAATTTTCGTTGTTTTCGGAATAGGTTTGTTTAGATGGTTAGTTTTAACCTGCAAACTGAAAAAAATCAAAACACTTTTTTCAAAATCTTATCCAAAATTCAAATTTTCCTGTAAGTTTCCACGTAGGTTTAGTTTTCTTCAAATTTCAATTTTTTAAATCGGGTAAGCTTACGGGTAAGACACTTTTTTTATGAATTCCGCCAAAATTCGTAAGTTTCCCCGGGTAAGCTTGAAAAAAGTAAGTTTCCGAGAAAAAAACCCAGGTAACTTTTTTTGACGTTTTTGAACCCGGGTAAGTTTAGTTGAAACCCAAGGATAACTAGGTAAATTCCAAAAATTATTGACTGAAAAAATATAAAATTAAATTTTCAGCTGCTTATAAAAAAGCGGATGGCATCAAAGTGGATGGACGGCGATTGGTTGTAGATTATGAACGGGGAAGAACTCAGAAAACATGGCTTCCAAGAAGACTCGGTTGGTTTTTTTTTTCTAAAATGGGTTGACAAAAAATGGAAGGACTAAGATTTTTCTAGTCCCTAAGGCCATTATTTCCTAGTCTCTCCAATTTCTCAAGTTCATATTCAGGTGGTGGTAAGGGTGATACACGTAAAACACGTGAATCGCGAGCAACAATCGAAGAACGAGAAATGAATGAAAGAGGAGGAAGTAATTATGAGGATAGAGATCGAGATAGAAGTGGAAGTAGAGATCGAAGACAGGATTCATATAGAAATGGAGGAGGATATGATAGAGATAGAAGAGATCGTGATAGAGGAGGATATGGTGGATCAGGAGGAGGAGGAGGAAGTGGAAGGTTGGGTTTTTTTTTGTTTATGGGAATTTTTTGGGGGAAAGAAAGCGTGTTTAAAAAAGTATCACCCAAAACTCTTAAAAAATTAATTTTAATGATAAAACTAACCAATTGTTCGTTATTAGTTATCGCGACCGTGGTTCTTCCGATCGTGGTTACGGTGGAGATCGTGATAGAGATCGTGGGAGTAGTCGATTATCTTCAAGTGGCGGAGGTGGAAGTAGTAGAAATGGAAGTGGAAGAGATCGATATTAAAACATTTTTTGTTGTTTTTTCAACGTCAAATTTCCCGGATTCTCATCTCATTTTGTTTTTTTCTCTTTCTCTCACGAGAAAATAATTTATTTCTAAATTCGTATTTTTGTTTGTTTCTTATTTCATTCCATGTTTTGAATAAACGGATTTTAATATTTATTATTTTCTGATTTTTTTCTTTTGCAAGCCTGGGTTTTCATCCAGTTGAATATATATTTTTTAAAAATTGTGTGTTTCCAACTTTTCTATCAAAACAAGTTGTTTCAGATGTCGTTGAGTAAAATTGGTGGGCTGGCCAATGGATTTTTGGCTTGTTCGCGGGCCGGAATCATGTCCAATCAGGCCAGAAATGTTGTTCATAAAAGTTTGCTCAGGTTAGTTGCGATTTTTTAGAAAATGTAAAAAGTCAATTTTTTCGCCTATAAATTATATACAAAAACAATTAGCAGCAAATAATTTCTTGAAATTTGGGAAAGAAAACTTTTCTGAAAAAATACACTTCTTGAATTTTGTCGAAAATGTTTTCTAACTGAATTTGATGAATTTTAGAGCTTCGACAAGAATTTTAAGGTCCTGAACAAAACGTTATATTTTGCACCTGAAAAATGCGAGGTATCCTGTAAAAAATGGAATAGAAAACACCGGATCCGATTAATCTTGGAAACTGAAAAGTGTTGTGATTTTGCATTGTATTGTATTTACCAATTATAGGCTATTTTTCTAGATTACCAAGCGACCATCCTGAACCATGGGACTATAAAAAATTGGGTTTCAACTACATCGATGGATTGAAAGATGATACACAAGCTCATCTGAATGCAAATTCTCGATTGATTGTTGTTGAAGGAAATATTGGATCGGGAAAAACTACATTGGCAAAACAATTGGCCGAACAATTGGGTTTCCATTATATTCCCGAATTTAGAATGGATGATATTCTTGTTGATCGATATGGAAATGATTTGAGAAACTTTTATCATTTGGTTAGTTTGAAATTAGAAAGTTTATAAATGAAAAATGGAAGAGGAAATCTGAGCCCATATTTTTCTAGTTCCCTGAAAGATATCGTCTTCCCGACATGAAAACCTTCTATAAAAATCCAAATGGACAATTGTCGGCTGCAATGCAAGATCGTATTTTCAACAGTCGATTCGATCAATATTTGAATGCTCTTGCTCATATTATGAATACCGGTTTGTTTTTCTTTTTTCTCCAAATTCCCTATTAAAAAATCGAGATTTTTAGGACAAGGAGTTGTTCTTGAGCGAACACCGCATTCCGATTTCATTTTTGCAAATGCGATGAGAGACAAGAATTATATTGGACATGAATGTGAGTTTTTTTCAGAAATTTGAAAAGAAAAACGTTATTTTTCTGGAATTTTAAGAAATTTCACATCAGCAAAAATTAATATTTTGAGTTTTCAGACTTCAAACACTACTACTATGTTCGTAAAAATGCCATTCCTCAACTTCATTTCTGGCCACATTTGGTGATTTATTTGAATACACCAGTCAATAAATGTTTGGAAAATATCAAACGACGTGGAAATGTTGATGAAATTGCAACTGTTGATGAGAAATATTTGAAAACTATTGAGGAATCATACAAGGATTCATTGAGAGAATTCAAGAAACACTCGAAAATTTTGGCATATGATTGGACAAAACCCGGAGATACTGATGCGGTTGTTGAGGTAACATTTTTAGAGAAATGAGCGAGTGTTTCCTATAATTCAATTTTGCAGGATATCGAACGATTGGATTTGGATTTCTTTGAATGGCACAGCGGAGAAGTTATGGAAGAATGGAATACAATTGTTGATGCTGTTGGATGGAATGGCTGGAGACAATAGTTTGTTTTTTTTTCAATTTGAAAAAGTTCTTTTGAAATCTATGATTCCAAAAAACATTTTCTCCCCCATTTTCCTCTTCTTTCTAATTCATTTTGTTTTCAGTGCCACCTCAAAATACGACGCCAGAATGTTGGCTTTTGATGGAATCGACACACACGAAGTTGGAGAATTGTATGTGAATCCACGTGACACTGGACACTTTTTGCATGTAATGAGAAAAGAAGTGTTGAAATCGCCATATGGTTATGGATATATTGCCAAGAATGGAGATCATCAAAATGGAACCAGCAATTGGCATACTGGACATCATCTACCAGAACCATGGTTTGTGCTTTTTGAAGATTTGAAAAACTTTTTGAATTTTAATTACATAGTATCTATAGGAAAATTGCTCCTAGAAACAAATACCCTATTCTCAATAAAAAATGAAATCTGAATCTTGTATGACTCGAGAAAGTGTAGTTTTTGTACAAAAATGTGTTTCAAACTACATTAAAAAATATAATTTTTTATCGTGTGACACAATCGATAACTAGAGAAATGTTGATAACTAGAAAATTGATTGGCATTTAACTTTATCTGATATTGAGCTCGTAGTCTAGATTATATGAAACCCTCAATCACAACCTCCAGCTTTAGCTCAAAGATTTCAGTTCCCTAGGAAACCGAAATTTGTTATTTCAAATCTGACAAATTTTTAATAATAAAAGATCAGCACAAAATAATTATAGGTTAGCCGAAAGTTAGAAATAATTGGAAAATGGAGTTTACTGTACTTACTAGAGATTTAAATTATAAAAAATCTGGTGTTATCAAAATGAAATTATTTTTGAAATTGAAAAATTCAAGGCTCAAAAATTATCCAAAAAATGAGTTTTACATGTTTGCAGGTATGAATACTATTATCGCGAAGCGTATTATGATGATTTGACATCACACGAAACATCACTTGATTTGGATTCAGATTCATACGATCCGGATTATGTTCATCATCATCATTAATTCGTAATTCGTTCCATTTTCTGTTTTCCTTTTCTTTTTTCGTTTTTCTAGTTGGATATAATTTTAAAATAGATTTTATCGTGTTTTTTCAGAAGACGAACGCCTTATGTAAAAACAATTTCATAAAAACTTCTGAAAAATAGATCTTTTCCGTATTTCTATTAGTTGTTGAGTTTTTGACAATGTTATATATTTGATGTTTGAAAAATTTGGCGAAATTACAGTAATACTGAAAAAACTAGAGTATCCCAAAACATTTGCTCAGGGACCTACCCGAGAAAAAGCTAACCCTTGTTAGTCCTTTGATATTTACGTCATTCGAACTTTTTCTTACTTCTTTCTTCTCTCTAACAGAAAAAAAGAGAAGAGACGCAGAATTCTAAGAAACTTAGAGAATGGAGAATTAGACATGTTATCGGAAAATGAGAGAGCACGATTAGATGAAGAGAATTAGAGAAATGAAACGAATGGGGGGTTTCTCTTTCTTTTTAGTCGCCACTTGCTTCATTTCCTCGTTTTTTTCTACACTTTTCACAATTCAAATTAATTTATTATTAATATTCAAGTTTTGAGAAAGTACTACAGAAAACACTATGGAAAATATTTGTAGTTTGCTCAGAGAAGGTCTGGCTTGAACGGCGCGGTTCGCGAAACCCAGAAATCTGCCAATCCGCGGCTGACACAAGAACTTTAGCGAAACGTCCGCGAAATTATACTCCGCTGTTAGCGAAACATCCGCGCAATGCACTCTCGAAATATAAAAATGCTTCACTACCCCTGGTAATTATCAGGGGTTAGTATTGACTTGTAGTTCCAACCCGGCCTCGATCCCAATCCTGTCGTTTTGTAGTCATCCATCTTCCTTGCTGCGCTATCCTCGTTGTCGCGTACGCGATACAATCTATCCTTTTTATACCCTCCCTCTCGAGTCCATCCGCGAATCCGCGAAAAACGCAAAAAAATCAAATTTCCGAGTCAAAAAATTTCGCGGAATGCGCGAAATTAGACTCTCACTGGCTGAAGTTTCGCTGTCCGCGAAATTTTTCGCGGAATCCGCGTAATGATTTTCACCCAAAAATCGGTGAAAAATCGTCCGCGGACCGCGCCGTTCAAGCCATGCTTTCTCTGAGTGATCAGCAGATTTTCTGGTGACTAGAATTAGGAGAACTAGAAAAAAAGGTTTTTAAAAAATCAGATTTTTTTTGTTTTTTGTTACAATTTCAAGAAAACTATCTCAAATTTGAAATTCCACCCTCTCTCCCTCAGAATACAAATTATCGAGCCAAAATGTTTTTCTCATGTAAATAAAAACCTAGTATCTAAAAATATAATTATACCCATTTTCTTCGAAATTTATTCATTCATCTACGTAGTTTGTGTTTTGATGTTAATAACAACAACAACAACAACAACAACACAAAATGAAATTCTAATAATTCAGAAAAATTGTTGAATTTTCGGCAGATTTGTTATCCGAAGAGATAATCTCTGAATAATCTATTAGTTTTGGTATGACAAAAAATATTTATTAGAAATTTTGATAAATTCTTTTTGGTCATTCAAAATGGTCTGTTCACACGGGTCCCGCACGCCGCTAAAATTTTTCTCTCCTCTCCCAAAAGAAAAAGTGAATCGTGTTCTGATGAACTCTTCACCTCATCTCAAAAACATCAAAAAAAAATATTTTGTATGTCAAACATCCAAAATATCTCTGCGTCTCTCATTCTCCCCCACTATTTCATCCTCATTTCTCTGCATCTCTTCAAGAGAAAAGCGAGTGGTCTTTGACTCGTTTCTCTAACCTACTCTCTCGCCTTCAGACGCTCTCTCGCCAGGTTTTTCTTTTCCCCCTCTAATCTCTTATTTTTTGTGTATGTGCAACAACGCATCTCTTTACTAGGTTTTCTTTTTTTTTTTTTGAAAAAAAAATTGGATTGATATTTTTTATTTGTTTTTGCTTACTGTTATAAATCGCTGTTTTCTTTTTTCACTTTCTTATTATGAGATTTAGTTAATTAATTAAAATAGTCACGTGGAAACTTTTGTTTCTAGAAAAAAGGAGTCACGTGCCTTTTGTGTGGAACTAGAATTTTTGAAAAAAAAATTGTGGCGTGACGTGAAAAAAAAAACACATTTTCCCTCATTTTTCGCATTTTTTGTTTGGGAAATGGTAGAATTTCAGAAAAGATAACACCACCAAATTCCTTACATTTATTTCAGATTGTGTACACGAATGATTGAGAGATAAATCATGGAAAAACCGAATTATTTCCAATCTTATAATAAAGTAATTGGTGCAACCGGTGAACAATTAGCACCTGGAGCCGTTCCACAACATCCAGTTTTGGCTCCAGCACTCGCCACTTCTTCATTTGCAATGGTTGGACAACAACAGTTGGCTAATATGATGCAGATTGCGATGAAAAGTGTGAGTTGGAATTTTGAAAGCTAGAAAATCGGGGAGAGGATAAAAAACTGACAGAGGGAAGAAAATCGATAAACTGATCACGATGCTGTAAAAATCAGCTCGTGAGCTTTTGGTCGAACTAAAAAAAAAACTGTAACAGAAAAATGTATCTCTGAACTTTGATACGCCAGTACTTATATTCAAAATTGAGATCAGTTTTTTTCTGACAACGGGATCATGTTCAACTCATCAAAATCTACTATAAATTATAATTTTCAGATCGAAAACAGTACAAATGGAGCAGCTTTGGCGATTGTTAATAATGCGAATGCCCAACTTTTTAGCAGCAAGTCAGCAGAATCAAAATCAAACTAGTAATAATGACCAGACAAGTATGTTCTTCTTTTATTTCGAAATTTGGCCCAAATTCAAACATTCCGAATTTCAGGTGAAAAGTTAACCGAACTTGCTCATCGACAATTTCAACAGGGTGATTATTTGACAGCTGAGAAAAATTGTTTATCGATCTATCAAAATGATCCCACGAATATTAGTGTTTTGTTGTTGTTGTCGGCCATTTATTTTCAGCTCAAAAATTTGGAAAAGTGAGTTTTTGAATTTTGGTTGAGAAAAACATATTTTTATTAAAAAATCAGATTTTGATTCAAGAAAAATTGAATAAAAGAATTCAGCCTAAAATCTAGAACTAAAAATATTTTGGCATGAAAAATCCGAAATTTGATTGAATTATCATCCTACAATTTTTAGCGATATTTTTTTGGCTGAAAAAAACTAGGAAAGTCAAAACCCAATAAATATTATTGCAGATCAATGAAATTCTCAACACTGGCAATAAAAGCGAATTCGGGTTGTGCAGAAGCCTACAGTAATCTCGGAAATGTATTCAAAGAACGGGGACAATTGGCAGAAGCTTTGGAAAATTATAAACATGCTGTTAGGTTAAAAGTGAGTGGTTTTTTCATGAAATTATAATGAAAATCGAATTTAACTCAATTATTTGGTCTAGAAAAAGTATTTTAAAAAATTCATGAAAATTCATTTTTTTTGAAAGTTCACGAGAACAATTTGTCAGAAATAAAAAATACCCAAAATATTTTGGTGAAAATATTTTTTTTAATGAAAATATAAAAAAATTGTCGCCATTTCCAGCCCGAATTCATTGATGGCTATATAAATTTGGCTGCTTGCTTGGTTGCTGGTGGTGATTTGGATCAAGCTGTTGGCGCATATTTCAATGCTCTCCATTGTAATCCCGATTTATATTGTGTTCGAAGTGATTTAGGAAATCTTTTAAAAGCCATGGGTCGCCTTGAAGAAGCTAAAGTTTGTTATCTAAAAGCAATCGAAACGCAGCCACAATTTGCTGTTGCCTGGTCCAATTTGGGATGTGTTTTCAATGCTCAAGGCGAAATTTGGCTAGCTATACATCATTTCGAAAAAGCTGTTCAACTCGACCCGAATTTTCTCGATGCTTATATTAATTTGGGAAATGTTTTGAAGGAGGCACGCATTTTTGATCGAGCAGTTGCCGCGTATTTGAGAGCGTTGAATTTGGCTGGAAATCATGCAGTTGTTCATGGCAATTTGGCGTGTGTTTATTATGAGCAAGGGTGAGTTTTTGAATCTGAAAATTTATGCTGGAAAGGGTGTGATAAAAACGCGACACATTCAAAGAAAGAATATAGATTTTTTCATCGAAATTTTAGAAAATATCGATTTATTCCCAAATTTTCACTTTTAAAATTACCTAAAAATTATACGTTTCAATTTTTCATGATTAAAATTTCTGGTATTGATATTTTCAATGCCTGGTTCTGCCGTTGTATTTCAAAATTTTTCTGAAAGATGTGTAAAAAAAATTTGATTTTTGAACCCCAAAAATTGAAACAGTAAGTTTTCGACTTTTTTAGAAAAAACATTTAAAAAATTTTTTTTTCTCAGAAATTAATCTGATTTTACCGGCTTTTGAGGTGCTTCTGAAATTTGTAATTTTATTAAAAAAACGAACTTTCAATTAAAAATGTTGTTTTCAGATTAATCGATCTCGCAATAGATACATATCGTCGTGCAATAGAATTACAAGCCAATTTCCCTGATGCATATTGTAATCTGGCAAATGCTCTCAAAGAAAAAGGAATGGTAACTGAAGCAGAAGGCGCTTATCTAAAAGCTCTTGAATTGTGTCCAACTCATGCAGATTCACAAAATAATTTGGCAAATATCAAACGAGAACAAGGAAAAGTCGATGAAGCGACTAGACTATATTTGAAAGCTCTCGAAATTTATCCGGAATTTGCTGCGGCTCACAGTAATCTTGCGTCGATTCTACAACAACAGGGAAAACTACAAGAAGCCATTCTGCATTATAAAGAGGCGATTCGAATTGCACCCACTTTCGCTGATGCATATTCGAATATGGGAAATACGATGAAAGAAATGGGCGATACGAATAGCGCGTTGCAATGTTATACGAGAGCGATTCAGATTAATCCGGCATTTGCGGATGCACACAGTAATTTGGCGAGCATCCACAAAGTGAGCTATTTTTTATTTGTGAAGGGGGTGTTTTTTTTTGGGACTCCCGATTTTTTAACTGAAAATCTCTAATATTCCTTGTAGGATGCTGGAAATATCCCTGAAGCAATCCAAAGCTATTCAACCGCTCTCAAATTGAAACCCGATTTCCCCGATGCATTTTGCAATTTGGCACATTGTCTACAAATTATATGCGATTGGACTGATTATGAAGATCGAATGAAACGATTAGTTGTGATTGTTGAAGAACAATTACTCAAAAAACGTCTGCCATCTGTTCATCCACACCATTCGATGCTTTATCCACTTTCGCATTCAACAAGAATTTCGATTGCGGCAAAACATGCACAATTGTGTATTGATAAGGTTCGAATTATTTTGGGGATTTTGAGGTGGATTTGGAAGTTGTTTAAACACATTAGAAACCAAACCACCTTCAGATTTTTGAGAACTGAAAGTTCTAACCCAATATTGTTTTCAGGTCAACGTTCAATTATTAAATCGCATTCAACTTCCTCATCCTGATCGATTTAGTGTCAAAAATGGAAGTCGTCTACGAATTGGCTATGTTTCATCAGATTTTGGCAATCATCCAACATCGCATCTTATGCAAAGTATACCTGGAATGCATGATCGATCAAAAGTTGAAGTATTTTGTTATGCACTTTCAGCAAGTGATGGAACTAATTTCCGGCTGAAATTACAGAATGAGGCTGAACATTTTGTGGATTTATCATCGGTAAGACATTTTGAATTGTGAGAGAGGTATCAGATCTCACTTGAAGTCATCACTAAATTTCTGAGATTGTCTTCAAAAAATCTGAAATCCCAACGATACTCCGGGTTTACAGCGACAAATCAATTTTGAATTTGAATTTTTTAGATTTCTTGCAACGGAAAATGTGCTGAAAGAATTGCTCAAGACGGAATTCACATTCTAATAAACATGAACGGTTATACAAAAGGTGCTCGAAATGAAATATTTGCTCTACGACCTGCTCCAATTCAAGTTATGTGGTTAGGTTATCCCGGAACATCTGGTGCTACATTTATGGATTATATTATCACCGACGCTGTCACTTCACCAATTCGACTTGCTCGTGCTTACACTGAAAAACTTGCGTATATGCCACACACGTTTTTTATTGGAGATCATGCGCAAATGTTGAAACATTTGACTGAAAGAGTTATTGTAAGAGATAAAGATGCGCCGAAGGATAAGGATACGATTGTTGTGGTGAATTCGGCCAATTTGGAACCGCTTTTGGCCAAAGCTGATGTTACGGTGTGTTTTCGAGTGATTTTTTGTGCAAATTGAATTGAAAAATTGTAGATCACTGACTAATTTCAAAATGACTCAAAAAAATTTTTTAAAAAATTTGAAACGTAATTTTTGCCGTCTGATTTTTCTCTACAAAATACAGTAAAAAATAACTTTAAAACTTCTCGTATCCTGAAATGCGTGGCTAACATGAGCAAGTAATTTTTTATTCAAAAATCGAAAGAATCGTATAACTTTTTGTCTGAAAAAATCATATGGTTCTTGTTCATTTTCCAATCCAAAAACCTTATTATATTTTCAGCCATATGTTCGAGAAGCTGAAGTAGTTTGTGGTCCAGGAAAAGAGAAAATAATGACAGAAGTTGTAATGCCAATCATCGAAGTTCCAACCACCGAACCACTCAAACAAATGATTGGATCTGGACAAGTTGCAACAAGTGCTGTCGAAGGTGTTCATATACAAAATGGTCTTGCACAAGTTCATCATAAAGCAGCAACCGGCGAAGAATTACCAAATGAAGTTCTTCTAACTTCTCGCCAACAATACAGTTTGCCAGAAGAAGCAATTGTTTTCTGCAATTTCAATCAATTGTATAAAATTGATCCACCAACATTGGATATGTGGATTGAAATATTGAAAAGAGTTCCAAATTCGGTTCTTTGGTTGCTTCGTTTTCCTTATCATGGAGAACATCATGTTAATAAATATTGTACGGAAAAAGGAGTTGAACCAAAAAGAGTTGTATTTAGTAATGTGGCAGCAAAAGAAGAACATGTTCGACGAGGACAATTGGCTGATATTTGTTTGGATACTCCATTATGTAATGGACATACAACTGGAATGGATATATTATGGACTGGAACACCCATGATTACTATGCCAAGTTCGTTGATTTTTAGAGTTTGAGGGGGAAACCGTCTGGATGAATTTTTTATTCAACTTTTGTGCCCGGAACTCTTGTTGGAACTCCTAGAAACAAAATACAGCTGCCAGGCTGAATTTTTAGGCCCTAACTTTCGAATTCTACCTACCAATTTTCAATGATCACCCCGGGTTGCAATCCTCTTTTGTCACGTCATAACTACAAATTAATTTCATTATTATTTTTTCAGTGGAAACATTGGCTTCACGAGTTGCCTCTTCTCAATTATATGCACTTGGTGTCACTGAACTTGTTGCAAAAAGTCGTGAAGAATATGTGGAAATTGCTGTGAAATGTGGAACTGATGCAGATTAGTGAGTTATTCTTTCTTCTTGTCAACATTTTTTTTTGATTTTTCGAAAAGTTGAAAGAATTTAATTTTTTTAAACCTGAGTGAAGGTGTAAAAACGGAATTTCGTTAAAAAATTCCCGTTACTTTCCAAAATTCATCCTAAATTTGCAGCCTTTCCTCATTGCGCGCCAAAGTCTGGAAAGCCCGAATGACATCAACACTTTTCGATGTCAAACAATATTGTAAAGATATGGAAGATTTGTTGCATCAAATGTGGAAAAGACACGAAGAAGGTCTTTGTGTAGATCATATAACAAATGGAACTGTTACACCGGCTGGAATTTAAGAAACCCTTTTTGTATTGGTTAATTCTTCTGTGATTATAATGTATTTTACTACTTTTTTCGAATTTGCTTTTTTTTCTAACCTAGACACAAATTTTTTGTTATTATTTTGTAATTAAATATTATATATACTCTACTGACAATATTTTGTTCAATAGATCTTTTTATATTTGTTTTTTGCTGCCTCCTCATCCATTTCTATGTTTCTCGACGAGTTTTTTAGTGAATGGTCTCTTTTTCAAAAATCATCCAAATTTGTTTTTGAAATTTTCGAAAACGTGAATTTTCTCAATTAATACCTATGGTATTTTTCTCTCATTTCTTTCTTTCAAATTTTGTTGTATTTTTTGAATGAATTTTTTTAGTTTTGTTTTGCAGTGAGAAGCTGAACAAATAGAGCAAGAGTTTTAAAATATTCGGGATTCTGGTTCATCCTCATTTTTCCCTGCCAACCAAACGCCCATTTTTGCTATGGTAACATTTTTGAGCAGCAGCAAAATGACTTTTTTTTGTGTTTTTTTCCTGGATTTCTATGGAGTTCAGAAAATTGGAAAATTTAGATCTGAAAAATTTTGGACATAGTTTTCATTTTCAGATTTGTAAGCAGGAAAAAAATAAGCAACTTGAAGTTATTTTTTCAGAAAATGATTATGACAATTTTTAGGTGATTTTCGGATTTGGAAAATTTTTAACTTTGTTCTAAAAAATTGTTTATGATTTTTCAAAAGATTTTTTTCACAGTTTCAGAAAAAATAGTGTCAAATTAAAATGTGTTTCATTGAAAAATATGATTTTGATTAGAGATAACGTGAAGTTCAGAGAAGCTAGAACATTAGATTCTCGAACAAAAATCCAAAAAAAAAATATAAAGCTTAGAATCTCTCAATGTTACGTTATTTCTAATCAAAGCAATTATTTTTGACATTTTCCGATTTACAGTAACCAATTTCCTTCTCAAAAACTATCACTCATTTATTTACACAACACCTTGTTTCCTCTTTCCCAAATGTCATGTAACCAATTAACTAATTCCCTTCTTTTTTCCCCTAAAAACTCTCTCTATAAATACAAAAAATATAATATGAAGAATGATAAGATTGAGAATGTATGTGATGCTCCTTCTTTTTCCTTCGCCCCAATTTTTTTGTGTTTTATCAACATTTTTCTGTGTTGTCGTCGTTCTCATTGATTTTTTTTCTGATTTCGCTGTTTTTTTCTCATTTTCAAAATATTTATTGCTCGTTACAAATTGTATTTTCAGAAAAACAGGGAAAATGTCGGAAGAAGACTGTCCAAAGTTGAAAAAGCAGCGGATTGAAGAATGTATCAATTACGTGAGCAATCAGGAATCAGATGTTAATAATATTCTGAATCTTATCAATTTTGGAAGCTAGTGAGTTTTTTTTTTTGAAATTTAAGAACCTCTTCAAGATTTTATTCCCGATTTCCCAATTTCCAAAATTTCAGCAATTCCAACGATTCACAAAAAGTCGCATCAGATGAACGAGAAAATCGAAAAGAAAGAGGAGATCGATTATTGCAATTATACTATGAGCAACCGGCTCTTTCAGTGAGTTGTTTCTTGAAAATCACAGTTTTTTTTTGCTCAATTTCAGAATTCTGCGTCAGCGCGACGATTTGAGAAAAATCACGAAAGAGCTGTTATTTGGGAAGAGATTACGAATAAAATCAACGAAGAATTTGGAGAAAAACTCGAAGTTTTGACTGTGGATAAAGTCAAGAAATTATTGACTTATTATAAGAAAAAAGATGAGGGAAATTTGGAGTAAGTTTTTTTTCAGAAAAAATTTGACCAAGATAAGTATTTTCAGAAAGCCAACAAATAAAGAGGTTGTTGTAAAATTGGAAGATGTTCCAGAACCAACTGAATTATTGAAAGATGTTGATCAACCATTGGCAAATTTGTTATCGTAAGTTATCTTTTAAAAAATCGATTTAGCGCCAAACAAGTGGATAATTAGCAATTTCCCTATATTTATTATTGAGCTCAGAGTGAATAAAATAATAAAAATATTAGGAATATGCTAAATTTTGGAATTGAAGAAAAGAGAAAAAAAGGGAAAAGGGAAGATGAGTTGGAAAGAGAAAATTACTAGCGCGCTACCGTTTCGACCTTTTTAATAGACGGTATCAGAGGCAGGTCTCGTCAGTATTAACCTCTGTGCTTTGTAATGAAATTGACGCGATTTTTGCTAACTTAAACTAATGCGCATAAAGATAAAAGAAAAAGAACAAAGAGAAGGAGATGAGAGAGAATATTTATAGGAAAATCATAAAGTGACGCCTGTAAATATAAGAACGGTCCGAGAAATAATAATAATGTAAGGAAGTGGGTTAGAGAAAGAGAGGAAAAAAGAGAGAAAAAGAGTTTTTGTATTTTATTGAAGTGAATATTTATAGGTCAATTTTTCACTCGGAATTTTTTCAAGATAAATTTCAGCTGTCCCTAGTTCGTAATTTTTCCAATTTTCAATAATTTGGCAATAAAATTGTAATGCTTACTTGTAATGCTATTGTTAGTATTCCATAAACTCAGCTTTACAATTTCAATTTTTTTCAGTCACAACCAACAATTTCAGAATAATATCAAGTAAAACCTCAACACCTTCCTCATCTTCCGGATTTCTTCCACTTTTAATTGTTCCTCAAACATCTTCTGATTCTTCTGAATCTGCTTCCTCTTCTTCATCTTCAAATAACGAACAACTTTATATTTTGAAAAAGGAGAGACACGATTTTGTTGTCAAGTTAGCCGAACATTATATTCAGAGAATGTGTTTTGATAATTCTTCGAGGTAATTTTTTTGGATTTTGAGAATTAGATAGTAGATGATTCCAAGGAATTGATTCAAATTTTCAGATCAGCTACAGTAAACGCGGAAAGACATAATATGTGGATAAAAATCACGCAACAAACGAATGATAAATATTCCAAAGTTTTGGGAAATCTAGGAGTTGAACAATCCAAAAAATTATATTCGAATTGTAAAAGAAGAAGAAAATTGAAAGAGTAAGTTGATCTATTAGAATTAAAGTTTCGACTCAAAATCAGCCACCGTTAATTAATCAATTCAAATTTTTTCTAGATTCGAACAACCTTCCTGTTCATTGGCAAATTCTCCCGATCCCGAAGATTTTCCATCTGAAAACACTTCGACTATGGAACTTTTGGATACATTAATGATCGGAATGTCAAAAGATGCTGAAATTCTTCAACTCAAAAATGAGCTGTCAGCTAAAAATGCCGAAATTTCGGCGCTGAAAATCTTGTTGGCAGAAGAAAGGGAAAAACGAAAAAGTGAATATTTGAGAATCATTGAGGAATTTCGACAAAAAGTTGATGATGTGACAAATTTGTGATAAATTTTTTCAAAATATTTATGGCACTCCAAATAGAAAGAAAAAACATCAATCAATAAATATATGTATGTAAACTCTATTCATTATTTTTTTTTTAAATTTAAAATTCAAATTCAAATCATATTATATATGAACCCGTGATTATTTGAAAGGCACATATTACGGTAGAAAAATTGAGGGAAACTGAAAAAGGTAAAGGATTTTATGAAAAAATAAGGATTTTCTGGAAGTAAAACTTTCAAAATTTTTAGAATTAGAATTAACCTTGCGGGTTTTTTTTCAAAAAGAATTCCTTATTCAGTAAACCCTCCTCAAACCTTCTCTCAAAAATTAGCTATCTAGAAGTAGAAGTGGCTCGATCATTCAAAGTGGCACAATTAAATCGCAATGTCATCTGCTTGAAATTCCTCAAATTTCCAATATCTCGAAACATTGCAGCAACAAGCGGTGTATTTCCATATGGTTCATTTAGAATAACTTGTCGTGTTTCTGTAGTGAATTGTTTGAAATAGAAGAAAAGCACTTCGGCAAGCGATTCGACTGTTTGTCGCATTAATTCGCCTTGAACTCGCACAAATATTGTTTTGACTAGATTTTCGCCGTGTTTTGCGAGGATATCTTTGACAATGTTGTCGTCGTTTATAGTGGTTTGTGATGCAATACAAGCAAGGGTTTGAGAAGCAGTTCGAACAACTGCAGGTTCCGCAGAATGAACTATTGTCTGAAAATTTGAAAATTTCAGATTAAAGATTTCCCAAAAAAAATTGTAATTACATATGAGCAAATATTCAGCGCCGATTTTATCGCATTGATAAAAGGTTCTTCGAATTTCCGAATTGTTTTCCAATCTTTTTTGAAGACCTGCAATTAATATTTATAATTAGGATTCAAAAAATGCGAGAAATGGTTTCTAGAAATCTGAGTGACGAACTAAAGATATCAAAAACCAAAAAAAAAAATTAAATTTGGGGTTATAAATAGCCAAATTGAGCTCGAAAAGCAAGAAATCGGATTCCAGGCCCAGAAAAGAACCTAAAATCGAGTTGCATAGATGAAAAATAGTCCCAAAACAAAAATACCTGATACAAAAGTGCCAACCATTCCTCCATCTGTGCATCATCCACTCGTTGCTCAAATAACGAACACCAACCAGCTATCGAATTCGCAAGTTCAATTCCAACAAGTGATCCACATTGTAAAACCGCTGATTTCGCCAATGAACAAGCACTTTGTGCATTTATAAAAAGAGCAGAATTGAGAAGTTGAACAACGAACGGGAAAAAATCGGGAATATATTTATCAGGCAAACTTGTTAATCCATTTCTCACTGCTTCACAAATATCACCAATTAATCGAAAATCGTTTTGTTGATTATAAATTCTTTCGAAAACTGGAATAGCTTCTCGAAGGATTATAACAATCGCTGGATCTTCTTCTTCTTGATCATTTCGATTTGAATCCTGTTTTTTGCGCAAACTTGTAAAAAGTGAGCTGAATATATTTACACTAAATGAATATTCCTCAACATCATCTTTTGTAATATGCTCATTCAATATTCGATAAATAATATCCATAGTTTCACTCGATTTCTTTTTTGATAAAACATATCCAATACATTTCAAAGCTGTCAATCGATGATATTTCCAATTATTCGAATTATTAAAAAAGTTATAACAAGTCGAAAGAATCGAATCACCAATATTATTCAAACAATCACTTCGATCTTCTAGAAACTTTTCAAGAGTTATCAAAACTTGTTTCGGATTTTCTAATCTTTCCAAATAGCTCAAAATCACTGGAATAATTGCAATTTCCAATTGAATAACTTCATCGTGTGCTTGAATTAAATGGGATAATGTGTAGAGAACTTTCATAATTGTGTTGGCTCGTCGAATTTGATCTCGATTTATTAGCGCAGTTTCAGGTGAGATTTTGAAGTGTTGGACTACGATTTGAAGAAAATTCAGAATATTTGGGTAATCTTTTTCATTTGTATAATCGCCAACACATTCCCATAGATATAATATGGCTTCAGATCTGAAATTTTGAAAAAATAATTATGTGCAGATAATTTTAATTATCCATAGTTACTCTAAAAATTACAGTACAAAATTTTGAGGCCAAAATCATCCAAGGATTTTTCAGATAAAAATTCTTGCACCGGAATAATCTAAAGTAACTCTCCTAATGAAAAATGCAGAAAAAATTACCTATTATAATTCAAATTTGCAGTCAAAGATTCCTCCAATTTTGTATTCAAAAAAGCCAAAGTTTGACTTCCCGAAAGCAAATACGAATCAACTGAAACTTCACTTCTTGTTGTTCGATATTCATCAAATAAATCCTGATCTTCTTTCGAATATCTCTCAAATATATTGGCTTCAGGATAAGATAACTTTTCAATCGATGAACATAATATTTGGGCATAAAATGGTGCCACATTCTCAACAACTAAACTCCAATTCTTTTTTGATTGCGAACTCATTGAACTGACAACTTCTTCTCTCAATGTTGTTAGAAAAACAACTGGTAGATCAGAAACAATTTCATCGATTGGATAAATTCCAGGTAAAGTGGATAAGGCTTGCATAAAATCCAACATTTTTCTGGAAAAAAGGGAAGCATTTCAGGAAATAATATTTTCTTGGAGTTTTTTGTTGTTAATAAATGCTAACTCCTTTTCCCGCTTGCCTAAATAAAACCCACGTCAATAATTCGACATTTCCAGCTTGACTCGAAACTTCAACTAAAGTTTGCACAGCTCTTTCAGCTAAACAACACGTGGCTGAGACTAGACTAGATACTTCTTCACTACATCCATCTTCTTTCAATTCTTCGCCAACTTTTTGCGAGACATTTACAATTATATATTTGCAAATATCCATGACAAGTGGTCCCATATTTGAAAGTTCGTCGTTTTCGGAAAGAATTGAGAGCAAATTTGTTAGCGCGGTGCTGGAATACAATTCTAGATTTTTATATGAATACAAGCCTAAAGGGTTGAAATTATTATTTCAAAAATTATTTTAATTATAATCCTGGATATGATGTTAACCCTCTTGAAACCATCAAAATTCTTCCCCTACAAAAAACAGGCTCATATTTTCCTCAAAAAAATTGCTCTTACCAATCTTTGGCCACAGATTCCAACACAATCGACAAAACATTCGACCAATTTTCAAGAGCAACTCCCGGTAGACGAATCCATTGTTCAACACAATCAACAGCTGCTCGTTTTGTAGAAGCAGTTGCATCGCCGCATGAAAGAACTGTCCAAATTATTTTGATTATGTCCTGCAAAAAATTGAGAAATAGTCTGAAGGTCAAAAATGAAAAGTCTAGATCTCACGTTGGAAATCCTATGCAATTCCGTTTTCAATTTACTTCTTTGTGCAAGTGGCATTGTAACATTTGAAAATTCAGCAGCAATATCTGATAAAACTCTGCAAGAAAAACCAATATTCATGACTTTCGAAAATAATTCCCTACTTCAATAATAATTCCGGTGTTGGCGCCCAAAGTGATGTTAAATCCGCGACAGGTTCTGTCCATAAATCAGGTATACAATAAAGTGAGAGAATTGCAAGAGTTGATGATAATTTATTGAGAACTGATTGGGTTTGTGAATATGTTCCAGATGTTAGACTTTCGATTAGAAATGATTTGACACTGATTTGCTGGAAAAAAAACGTGGTGAATTGGATTATTTTCTGTGAAAATGTTAACTCACAATAGTGGGATCGGAAACACATTCATCGCTTCTCAATCGAATAACATCATACAAACAAACAGTGGCAAAATATCGAACATTTGGTGAGCTTTCCGATGAGCTGATCATTCGCATACATGTCACAACTGTTGGCAAACAATTATAGTCTGAAAATTTAGGAATTAAGAGATGGAATGTATTTTTGAAAAAACTTCAAAAAATCATTTTTGACTAAAAATTTTTTTAAATCTGGACTTCTCACAAAAAAAAACAATTTTTGAGCCAACAAACTCACCACTTTTAAATTTACACAATATTCCATCTAAATCATGCCTTCGTTGCTCATCAACAGTTGTATAAAATTCATTGATCGCAGCAATCACCAATTCCACATTTATCTCGTCCATTCAACTAAAAATAAATTTAAAGTTTAGCTCCAACATGAAATTTCACGTGGAAAACATTTTAGCGCAAAAAATGTTGAGCTAATTGTAAGTATAAAAACGATTGAAACGTTTTTTTCCAAAACAAATTTCACAACAAAAAAAACAATAAAAAATCTTCATTTATTCAAAATTTGATAGTTCTACAATATCTCGAATTCTCTTCTTCGAACAGATTTTTGAGTTCTGCATTCAATTCATCAATGCATAATTGGGCATGAAGTCGAACAATATCATCTCGATCATATTTCCAAATTGATATGATTTTTCGATGAATGTCTCGAAGTCGACTTCCGAGAATCTAGAATTAAATTATGTACAGTTATTTTAGGCTTTGAAGGTTGAAGAAAGTTTTGAAAAATTCGGCAGAGCCTAACCATGGTCAAATTTTGAAGACACAAGAGCACACAAAGAAACAATAGACCGAACCAAGCAGTTTTTGTCATTTGAAATTAAATACGGGAGAACTGTTTTTTCCTTTTGTCTTCAATTTTTCACACTCTTTTTGAACATCCAATCTCACCTGCAAAATATCACTCGAACACGATCGAATCAATTGCCTAATCAAATCAACAGCACATCTTCTAACTAAAGCCGATTTATCAATCAAAACAAGTGAATCAATAATATGCAATACTTCATCCAACCATTTTTCAATGCCTCTTCCTCGTGATGCAATTATAATATCTCCAAGTGCTGAACAACTACTCGCTCGAATTATTTCCTCATTTTGTTTGATTGATTCAAGGAAAATGCGACAAATTCGATCGAGATAAAATATTGAAACTTGTCCGAGTTCTTTGAATATTTTTCCCAATGCTTCACAAATTCTGCCTTTTCGAATTATTTGTTCTTCAGAAGACTGAAAAAATTGAAATATTATTTTTGCCTCAAAATCTGCACAAAGAATCCCAACAAAAAACTCACATTCTCCATATCCGAATACAAATCAATGAGTTTATCGAGATAATTCCGATTATAAACAGCCATTTCACCAAGACAATTAATTGCAGACAGAAAAATATACGAATCCGGATGAACTATTTGAGTTTTGACCTCTTCAAAAACATCCAATTCTTCAAATCTTTTGATAAATTTGAGATTTCTTTTCCGGAAAATTTTCGAAATTTGAATAAGAACACCTCCACGAATTGCTAATTCTTCTTGTGGATTTCGTAAATCTTGCAACATTTCTTCACATTCATCAGAATTCTTGAAAGTTTGTGTTGAAAATCCTGAAGTTGATGGTTCAGAAACATGTTGATCTACTCGAATATTCATCAAATCCAATAATTTTCTGGCATCTTCGCAAATCGCTTGAAGTTTATCATTGTTGAGAGATGTTGGTAGAGATGAGCTGATTTCGACGAATTTTTTGAGACTTTGGAACGCGTTTTCAAGGTTTTCGAGGATATTTTGATGAAAAGTTGCGGCGACAACAATTCCGCCAGCTAAACCGATTGCCATTTTTGCGGTTTCAATCATGACCTGAAATTAATTTTGAAATTTAAAAAATAAGGACTAATTTAGATCTCCTCTAAAACAAGTCGCCTATTTTTAGGCTCATTTTAGGCTTCTCAAAATCATTTTAGGCCTATCCAAAAAAATACCTCGAATCGAGAACCATCTTCCTCACTTATTTTGAAAATATCCATCTCATTCGACTTCTTGATTAAAAAGTTCATGAATTTGTTCGATTTTAGAATAACGCTCTGAAGATAAATTATATAAAAAACGAAGGTTTTCGGACAAAAAAATAGCCAAAACAAAATACAATTTTTTTAAATTCACCTCAACAATTTTCAACAATGCGAAAATTGATTTAGAATTCTCCAAAACAAATCCATCTTCCGATAAATAGCCCGCAATTCTTTCAAAACAATATCCAACCAATAAATGTGAATATAACGCATTATTTTGTTCCGAATTCTCTACAAATCTATACGAATCCTCTTCCGAACAATCAATATTCTTCATCCATTCTTCAACTCCATTCGAAAGCATTTCCAATAAAACATCAGCTGATAAACTTCGTTTCTCAAATAATTTATCGAGCGAATCACATACGAATTCTAATCTTCTTGCAAGTCCAATTTCTTTCTCTTCAATTCCATCAATCCATAATTCTTCTCCTTCTTTTCCTTTTTCTTCGTCAATAATTTCAATTACTTTCGGTTTTTCTTTTTCCAAAATTCTCAAATTTCTGCTCTCTCTCATGATATAAGAATACAATAAATCTCCAGGATTCTCAACTTTCTTCAAAATGTCCTTTGCAATTTCGAATCTCTCCAATGTCAAAAACACCGTGAATAGTCTCAAAATTCTTTCATTCGGTTCAAATCCTCCAATTTTTATCATATTTTCAATAATTTCCAAATTGTTTTGAATATCATCAAAATTCTCAATTTTTCTATCAAAACTTGTTGTTGTATGCATTTGTTCAGCAAGAATTTCCAAATCTCGTAATAAATAGTCAAAAATAACCAGATTTGCACTATTTTTATATTTCTGCTGGGAACTTTGTTGTAAAATTGAAACAAATTCACAGAATATTTGATATACTTTTTTGTTTGATTGTTGATTTGAAGCCTGAAAATTTTTTATAAATAATTTGGAAAATTTGAAAACTCGGAAAAAAACAAAACTACAGGGAAAGTTTCAAAAAATCTACCGTTTTGTCAAAAATCGCCAAAAATTGTTTGAAAATATTTGTATGATAAGAAAGTGTCGAAGTTTTTTCGATTTTCGGAACCATCGCCAAAACTTGCGCAACAAATCGTCTTAATGGAATATTTTCAGTCCAATTATCCCCGCCAACATCATCATAATAAACCAGAAAATTGAATAAACCATCAGATTTCATCAGGATTTTTGAGAGTTCTTGTCCACAGACATTTTGAAGCCAAACTGGGGCGCCTCTTTTGTTTTTACATAAAGCAAGAAGTGCAGAAATTTGTAAATCTTTTGGAGAATCTTCGATTATTTTTGATAAATTCTCATCGAATTTTGAAATTCCGATACTTTGAAGTTGAAAACGTAGAGCCATCAAATCATCGATAAATTTTTTAGTTAATTGAATTCGAAGTGGTTCATTTGCTTGAAATAAATTCACTATAACATTTGCAGCATTTTCGAGCTAAAATGTATATTTACTTCTAAAAAACCAAAGGTCACAAAAAACTTACATATTTTTTCTGCTCTTTTATATCTCCATTGAACAATTTCCAAGATTTAACAAATTTTGATCGATATTGTGCTCCAATTCCCACTCCTTCTTCAACAAATGGTAAAATCGAAGTGAGGACGAAAAATTGAAAACTTTCACAGATTAATGTGATATTGTTGAGAGATAATACTTGATATTCGTCTTCGATGTTACTTTTCTGAATCTCAATTTGTTCCGCGAGCTGAAAAATAATGTTTTTTGTTCGATAATTAAGCCTTTAGAGAACCAACCTTCAAATAAACTTTCCCTAATAAAATTGCAAAATTCAATCGTAAATCGGAAGTATTATCCTGTTCCGTAGAAGTCTCTCCAATTTTTTCGCGTAGAATTTTATAAGGATTTTCGAATGGGTCATCTTTCCATGTAATATCAGGTTTCGAAATTGAACATTTAATCGCATCGATGTATATTTCCATTCTGAAAAAAACACTTTTATGAAAAACTAAGTTTTGAAACTTTTTTAAAGAAAATATACGAATTTCGGAATTTTTACGGATAAAAAGAAGTAAACACATAATGTGTAAACAACGAAAATGACGCACAAACAGAAAAAAGCTAGCATGGCTATGGAAAATTATGCGAGCAATGAAAAAGAGGAAACAGATACTTCGAGTAAGATAAATTAGTTTTATAAATTGAAAAATGTGAATAATGATTTTGGAGCTATTAAATTGTATATTTCAGTGAAACTTTATGGGATGATTCAGGTCGAAAAAAAAACTAAAAAAAAACGTTTTTTTACAAAAAAATTCGATTCAGCAAATGTCAAAAAACTATATTTTTTTCCTATTTCTCGACATTTTTTGACATTTTTTTTCATTGAAACATTTTCGCTGCGAGATATCTCTCATTTTTGTGTGGAAAAAAATAGAGTTTTTTGACATTTGCTGAATCGAATTTTTTTGTAAAAAAATGTTTTTTTTAGTTTTTTTTTCGACCTGAATCGCCCCATTAGTCAAAATATTAGCGGAGCAATATCTTGCAACTCCAGATTAAACCATACTCTAGTTTTGGAGCATTTATTTATGTTTTTGCCAACTCAAAGGAAAAATGAAAAAAAAAATGAAAAAATTGTGTCGTCAATTCGCGTGTTTGACGTTGAAGAAATCCACGGACTGCGGACAAACTCACTTACAGTACCCCATACACTTTTGTTTTTTTATTTCAGCCTAAATTTTTCATTTTAACTGTTTTTCTTGTGAATCTGAACTAGTGAATTTAAGAAGCTATCAAATTTTTCATCTGAAAATTGATTTGTTGCTCTCAATTGAGAAAAACGTCATTATTTGAAAATTATTCTAAAATTCTCGTTATAAAACGTTGAAGCTTAATTATTCTCTATCTCTTGTTTATGCTCTTGAGAATGAATTAATGTAATTTGAAAAAATAATAATTTTTTCAGCGATGGGAGAATCTGTCGATATAATCGATTTGACTGAAGATTCGGAGGTTTGTTTCTCTTTGGAAATTTGTTTCACTTTGTGTGATTGGTTTGATTTCAGGACGAAATTGAAATTATCGAGCAAGAAAAGGACGACGATATCATCGAATGCGATTCAGAAGATGAAGAACGATTGATTTTTTCGAATTGTCAACAGCACAAACGATTGATAATGCAACGGAACACAAAACGAATCGATTATGATGAATGGGGAGATTATCAAAAAGTTTATGCAGAAATTAAGAAGAGAATTGAAGATGATCCAATCCTCAAACAACATTTTGATTTTACGGTGTTAGAAAAAGCTGATGATCGAGTGTGTCAAATGCAAGGAATTCGTTTACATCAGGAAATACAATCGTTTATCAAGAAACATGAAACACCTGATGAAGTCTCCGTTCCAAAGGATGTTGTAATGTTGAAAAAAGCATTTAAGGATCTAAGAAACAAAGCGAGATATACTCCACCAGATCGAAGAAATCGAATCATGAAAAATCTAACATTGGATCCGCAAAATCCTATTCCACTTTATTGCGATATGTTAACCATCGATCCAAAAAAAGTTAAGATTAGCGAAACCATGATATTCGATTATATCGATAAAAATAAGATTACAAGTGATGTTGATATTGGATACGAAAAACTCGTGAAATCGGAAGAGATTTTGGTAAGAACATATCTCTTCATTCTTCAAAAGAAATGGGGTTTTTCAGATTCGATGTGATTGCAAGAAAATCGAAGGAAAATTTGTGAATTGTTTTGATAATCCCAATTGCCCTTGTTTTAATATGAATCAAAGATTTCAAGAAATCCAAAAAATCAATGCATATCGACAAGAACATGAGAAAACTCAATTTGTATGTGTAAACTCATTTTTATTCATAAAATTCATCATTTTCAGAAAGCATTCTCAAAAATTCTGATGCGCGATATTGATCATTATTTCGACACAATTGGTTTTTGCTGTAGCTCAAATTGTGAATGTGAAGGATGTTGTGATAATAATGTTATATACACAATCGAACAAAAAATCAATCGATTTGAAATTTATCGTCACGATGAGAAAGGATTCTGTCTTAGAACCAGGAATTTCATTCCTTACGGAAGTCCAATCTTCGAATTCGTTGGAGAATTTGTTGATTTTGAAAGTGTTTCGGATCGAGAATCAGAGGATTATGCATTTTGTTGTTTTGATTCTGCCGAAACTGTGTTGAGAAACTTCTTTCAAAAATTAGAATTTCTCAGCTCAAAAACAAGAGAACGATTCCATGTGAGTGGGAACTATACACAGGGGAACTTTAAAATTTTGAATGATATTTGAGAGTTTTTATGTAAATTTTTTTCAGAAATTTTTCGATAAAAAATGGTACGTCGATCCAAAATTCAAAGGCAATGAAGCTCGATTTGTTTCTCACGGATGTCAACCGAATTTGGGAATGTGTCGAGTATTTCAAGGTGGAATAGGACCACAACATCTCAAATGCATCATGATTTCATTAGAAGATATATTTCCTGGTGCACAGGTATGTCTTTTTGGGTTCATTTTTCAAAATCTTCATGAGATAAAAAACTCAGCAAATTTTCATTTTCAAAATTAATATCCAATCTTATTTAAGCTAACCTTTGATTACGGCGAGAACTACGTGATTGATCAACTCAAGGACAATTGTTTATGCCTAACTCCAGCTTGTACAAAAAACACATTTTATAAAGAGCTGACAAAAGCCAGTTTTGAAGATGTGAGTTTGAAAAATTTGAAAATGAATATAATTTTATGAATTTCAGATGTTCCATTTCTTCTCGCTTCGATATTATTATTTAGCCAGAGATTATAAATCGTTTGTAGTGAATGGGCGCAATCGTGAGTTTCTTGGGAAAATTTTGAGTCAGGCCAGGTGTAATGTTTTCTCAAAAAACTAAGATGGTCCGCTTAGGTTCGATCCACACCAAAAATTAGTTCCGATTAACCCCCCCCCCTTTTCCATTTCTCGAAAATTTCCTCAATGTTTCCAGTAAAAAACTTCGAAAAAGTTCTGTCGCTTTATATGAGCGCTCCTGATCATCCAGCATTAGTTGAACAAAGAAGAAAAAACCGACAATCAACAAGTACTTGTCAATAATTTTTCATATTTATTTTTTTTACTATTTTCAATATTTTCTTGTCAAATAGTAATATTTTTAATAAATTTTTCATTTTTTACGTGACCTATTAATTTGAGTTGTTTGAATTATAATATTTTTTTCATTATTGGAAAAATAAAATGAGCGAATCTGCGGAATTGGACCAAGATCGACCCAAAAAACTGATAAAAGTTGTAAGTTTACTTTTTTTCTTTCAAAATTGCATGAGTTTTTTGTAGAATGTTGATAGAGAAGTTCCGGAAGACAAAATTCGAATTTGGTTGAAACATATTGTTGACAAAGTCTATGCTGAAATGCCACCGCTTGAATATGGAGATGTAAGAATTTTGGGGAAAGTTAGATTAGGGAGCGAACAGTTTTTGAAAATCAAAAAAGACAGAACTCAATTATCTGATCCCGATGCTGTGAAAATTATCTGATAAAAATGTGATCAACTTTTACTGCCTGGTCATATTTCAATGATCTTTTCAGCTCATTTTGGCTGCTTCCCCTGGAACCCAGCAGTTAGTTTTCGCAGAATAGTGATCAGCGTATCGAGTTCTATCAGACTGTATTTCTTAATTTTCAAAAGCCGTTATCATGCTGATTCAATTTCCTTGAAAAATTTGAAAAAAAAAGTTTTTTGAAGATCGAAATAGTTGTGATGATGGATTTCAGCAAGAGTGTAAATATGACAAAAGAATTGAAGAAAATGATTATGGAAACTTTGGAAGATGAACTTTTACGATGAAAAATTTGAGTTGTGCAGAAAAGTTTCATGAAATGTTTGAATTGGTGAGCTTCAAGGTTTTTGTTGAAATATATATATTGTTTTGTACGTTTTTACTGGAAAATTGAATAGCTCAACTTCGAGTTATGACGTGGGAAAATTTAAAAATTTACTTAATTATTCTCAATGTTTGGAAAATTTATGTTTCCAAGGTTATAAATTAATAAATTTTCCAACTTCTTCAGAGAAACTTTAAGAATTTTTGAAATTTGCCACGCCATAAATTGTAATTCAACTGAATTAAATGATCCCAGTCTTGTTAATTTTGATCGCAGAAACCCGTAGAAAATTTTGATGCTTAGAATCAAGGTTCAATAATTCTGAGGAATTCATTTCATACAAATGCTGTAACCAACAAAAGACCATGCGTTCAAAAAGATTGTGAGTAGAGATTTTGAAACTCTTACCCCTCTAGCATTTCGTTCAAAGTATGTATTATCAAAAAGGAACATTTCTATTCTAAAATTAGGTTTTCTACAGTTTTCACTTTTGCAGTGAATACTTGCAGTGTAGAAAGCTAATGTTTTTCTGAAAATTATTCAGAGCTGATTTCTTTGAAGCGCATTCTTCTGCGCGGTTCTGACTGCATCTCAGCAGATACTCTTTGCAGCATAGTGATGAGCGACTTGAGTTTTGCGCTTCAGCTTTCTCCAAATTCGTTATCACCCCCAATAACAGTACAGGCGCATTCTTAGCATCTTAAAAAATTTCGAAAAAATTGCTCATTCAATTTTTCCTACCCATAGTTTTCAAAATTGTGTTTTTCTCAATCTCCATTTCTACAAAAAAAAAAGTTGCCTACAGTAATCAGTTTCAGAAAATCTGAAAATGCATCATGTTCCTCATTATCAACAAAATATCCCGCATTAAATATTTAATTGTTAATATATTCTTACTGTCCATTTATCTATCTATCCATACCCTTCTTCCATTTTTCCCCCGTCCACAACCCCCCATTCGAACACAAAGTGTGAAACGCCCTAAGCCCCGCCCCCTTTCCATCGTCACACCGCCGCCGCCGCTCTCGGCCATCACACCACATACGATTTTTTTTGAATACCCAGATATTTTTGAGATCTTCAATTTGTTTATTTGACTTTAGTTTCAATATTTATTACTAGTAACTATCACTGAGACATACTGTAATTCATGTGAAAACTAGAATTTTGAATGAAAAGTTTGGAAAAATTTTGAATATTTTTTTCGAATCTAAAATTGATGAAACTTCATAATTTGACTAATTTCGCTATTTTGAATCGATTCCAAGCGGTCTCATTTCTGGAAAATCGCTAGAAGTTGAGATTTTTTGATTAGAAGTGAAAAAAGTTTAGAATCTGAAAATCTCGCGATGCACTGACTTTCTGAAATTGAAAGCCAATGCATTTTGTTCTCCATAAAATTCTCTATTAAATCACTGATTTTTGTTCTTCAAAAGTTCCACATTTTTGAGAAAAGTCATTTTTTAACTTTGAACTTTCAAACTCATAATTTTCATATTTTCCCACGATACTCTATATTTTTTCCACTCTATTTATCATTATTCATTCATTTTGTATCTACCTCTCGCTGGAATTTTCAAAATTCAATCATCTTCCCACAAAAAATCGTGAAATCCGAATGCAAGCTTCGAAACGAATTCTTTCGATTGCGAGCGTATTGCGTACGCGCTCTGTCTACAGTATCCCTTTAAATGCATCACTCGCTCTAAGACCCCTTTGTGTGGACGCTGCTAGTGTCTGCTACCCTCTTCTGCTTTCGCACTCTCTCATATTCTTGATTTTTTCGCTGTCTGTCGTCTCTGCACGTTTGTGTGTTATTTCTAACGAACACCGTTCTGCGCATCTCACGTGAAATTGAGCTTTTTTTTGCAAATTATATTTATTGATTTTTCATTCAATCGTCAAATCACCCTTTTATCCGAAGTTTTTTGATCAACTTATCAAAAATCAATAAATAAAAAAATCGATAATTTTTTTTTTCAATAATATTTCATTATCTTTTTTTTTCGTTGCAAGAACCTCGTGCTGTTTGTGTATGTTCCTTTACATACTGTATTATTTGAAATTAATTTTTATTTTTTCGAAAAACTTTTTCAATTATTCCTCTCGTAAAAACTTATTCGAATATTCGAAAAGAGAAATCATCTTCATTTTTTTGCAGATATAATTTGTCAAATATTGAATTTGTCAAACTAACATAGATAAATTTTTTTGTTCTGATGGTGAAACGGAGCTGAAGAACAACAAATTGCAAACATTTGAAGTATATAAATTAATATATTGGTTTTTTATTTGAATATATATTATAAATATAAATCATCTAATGGATGAACCACCATTGAAAAAATCAAGAGCTGAAAGCGGTGAGTTGATTCAAATTGAAAAGGAAAATGAAAATAACTGTTATTTGATTGCAGATTTTGACGGTGACGGTCTGGATGCTCTCAGTGAATTAGAACAGTTAGAACCATTAGGATCAGGAGGTGCTGAAAATGAAAATGCAAGTACATCAGGAGGATCGGGCGGTCCACCAAATTCAGTACCAACTTCTGCACCTCAACAACCAACAACTTCTGGCTTCAATTTACAACCTGGAAGTGTTCCATCTCAACCAACACCAAATGCTCCAGTCACAAATGGTACTACTGGAAGTGGAGGTGGTTCAGTTTTACAAGAATTGCTAATGACACAATCACAAGGTGCTAATAATTCACCAAGGCCGCCAAATCAACAATATCCACCTGGCGCACAACAACAGAATACAGCTTTTAATAGGTTAGTTTAAATTTTAAAGAAAAGTTTTCAAAATTAAATGTTTCCTTCTTTGAAGGAGTCCACTTATGCACAATGGTTCAACCACAATGATGTCACCACCAAATTCAATAGCTGGAAGAGTTCCTGGACCATCTCCAGGCGGACCACAACAACCAGCTTCACATGTTCAACAAATGCGCGGTGGTCAACCAGGAATGTATCCCCCTGGAGCACCAGAACCTGGAACAATGATGATGGGCGGACAAGCTGGTCAACAATATCCAGCGGCGATGATGCATCGATATCCCGGTTATGGTCAAGGACCAGCCGGAGTTCCGCCACCAGGTTATGGTGGAAGAGGTGCACAACCAGTTGGTGGACGAGGTGCACCGCCACAAATGATGAATGGAGCAATGGGACGAGGCGGACCAATGGGTGGACAAGGAAGAGGTGCTGCGATGCCTGGACAAATGATGCCACGTGGAATGATTGATCCAGCTTATGCACAACATCAACAATATATGCATCAAGCGGCATATGGAAGAGGACAACATCCACAATATCCAATGATGCATCCACAACATCAAATGATGCTTGATGCAAATGGACAACCAATAAGACCTGGACATCAACAAATGGTTAGTTTTGAGACTCAGATGGGTTTGAATTGTCTATAGAGATGAGGTTTTTGACCTTATTAGATAACAAAAATTACTCATTCGATATCTGACAAAATCGACTTGAAACTTTTTAGCTCAATTTTCGATTTGAGTTATGAAGTGGGAAAGTTTTAAAATTTGAAAATGGGCTGATAAAATTTTTAACAAGAGAAAAAATCTCGAGTTTATAAAAATATTTTTCAATTTACAGATGATGCCGATGAATGGTCATCATCCAATGCAACATCCAAATCAGCAAGCAGCTGCAGCCGCAGCCGCCGCCGCAGCAGCAGCTCGAGAAGCTCAAAATGGTCGAGCATCAACGCCTGGAACATCACAACTTGGTCAACAAGATCCAGAAAAAAGAAAATTGATTCAACAACAACTTGTTCTACTTTTACATGCACATAAATGTCAACAACGAGAACGAGAAAATCAAGAAGCTCGATCAAATAATGCCAATAATATTCATCCACCTTGCAATCTTCCACATTGTTCAACAATGAAAGAAGTTCTACAACATATGACATCGTGCAACAATGGAAGAGGATGTCCCTGTAAATGTGAGATTTTGGGTGTTTTGAAATTAATTTTGAATTCGTTTTCAGATCCACATTGCGCTTCATCAAGACAAATCATTGCTCATTGGAAGAATTGTAATCGAGAAGATTGTCCAGTTTGTAAACCATTGAAAAGGATACAAGATAATCCTGTTGCAATGAATGGTAAGAATTTAATATAAAAACAAAATAATAATAATGAATAATATTTCAGAAGTAATTTCATCATTCCAATCTCCACCATTGAGACAAATACCAAATGCTCTTTTCGAAGGCTATAACGGTGATCCTTTCCGATTACCAAATGCACCAAATCAGAAAATCAGTGGACCAACTAGTGGACAGATGGGACGAATTGATAGGCCTGGAAATAGTGATATGAATCTACCGCCACCTGGTGAACCAGGAACAACCAAAGAATGGCATCTTCAAGTCACCAAAGACCTTCGCAATCATCTCGTCGGTAAACTTGTCAAATCCATTTTCCCGGAGCCTGATCGAGCAGCGGTAAATGATTCGAGAATCAAAGAATTGGTGAATTATGCGCGAAAAGTTGAGAGAGAAATGTTTGAATCAGCCAACGATCGAGAAGAATATTATCATTTGCTGGCCGAGAAAATCTATAAAATTCAGAAACAATTGCAAGAGAAACAGAGTCATAGACTCAGTCAAGGACAACAACAAGATCGTGAGTTACTTTTTTTTTTTTGAATTTATAGGAAATTTCTTGATCTAAATTCTCAAATCATCTCTTCTCTTTTAGCATACGGTATTCCACCGGCTTCGGAACTTGCTGAAATGATGGGAGTTGAACAACGCGGACAACCAATTGATCCACAACAACCAGGAACATCAAATATGACGAATGGATCTGCGTCGAATCAACCACAACCTGAACCTGCTACTCAACAACAACAACAACAACAGCAACCACATTCACAACATCCACCATGGGTAAGTATTTTTAAGAGCACAGAATCTCTCTTGGATAATGAAATTAAATTTCAAATCATCAGCAAAACCAATATAATTTCAGATGTCAACACCGGGTTCAAATCATTCTTCACAACAACCACCTCTGCAACAAATTAATTCAAATAATCAACAACAATCACAACAACCAAACTCAATGATATCATCAAATGGTGCACCTCCTTCAATGTTTTCGAATAGTGGTAGTAGTACACCAAGTGTAATGCCATCAATTCAACAACAGCAATCACAAGCTTCTGAAAGTAAGCCATCAATAATTAAGAAAGAGGAACCAATGGATGTTAATGAACAAGGTTGCTTTAATGGACCATCTTCATCAGCTGGACTGATAAATGGAACTGTTAAAAAAGAGGAACCAGAAGAACCTGTAAATCCACCAAATAATAATGGAAATGAGAAGATTATAAAGAAAGAGCCAAGTAATACACCACCTTTGAAAACGGAAACAATTCAAAGAGAACCGACACCACCATTAGCTGAAGATATGGTATTTTCAGCGGAAGAATTGAAAAGCTTTTTGTTGCCGGTTTGGGAGAAATTGGATAAATCTGAAGATGCGATGCCATTTCGAGTGCCTGTTGATCCGATTTTATTAAATATTCCAGATTATCATAATATTGTTAAACATCCAATGGATTTGGAGACAATTTATAAGAAAATGAACGCGGGAATTTATAAAAATGCGTGGCAATTTTGTGATGATATTTGGCTGATGTTTGATAATGCTTGGTTATATAATCGAAAGAATTCGAAGGTTTATAAATATGGAACAAAGTTATCCGAATTATTTGTGGCTGTGATGGATCCAGTTATGAAAGCGATGGGTTATTGTTGCTCGAAGAAATTATCATTTACACCATTAGCACTGTTTTGTTATGGAGCTGCAATGTGTACAATAGCTAGAGATCAACCATATTGGGTTTATGAAACAAATTCGAATCAATTTAATGTTGTTGTATCAGAAAGATATACATATTGTACAAAATGTTTCGATGCTCTACCACCAGAAGGAATTTCATTATCTGATAATCCATCAGATCGAACAAGTATGGCATCGAAAGAAAAGTTCCAACAAATGAAGAATAATTTGATTGATTTTGAACCGTTTGATAATTGCAAATATTGTCATCGAAAATGGCATCGAATTTGTGCTCTTCACGATAAGAAAGTTTTCTCCGAAGGTTTTATATGCGATAGTTGTCGAGCGTCGAAAAAATATCCGAAAGCAGAGAACAAATTTTTGGCCAAGAAATTGCCGCATAATAAATTGTCGACGTTTTTGGAAGATCGGGTTAATGGATTTATCAAGCGATCATTACAAGCTGAAGCATATAAATATGAAGTTGTTATTCGAACTTTGTGTGTTCAAGATAAAGAAGTTGAAGTGAAATCGCAAATGAAGACCAAGTAAGTTTACAAGAAAATGCTTTTAAAGATTTGATTCACTAGTTTTTCGATAGAAAAACACCTACGCAAAGTTGCGAATAAACCTTATTTTTTCCAGATATTGTGATAAAGGCCAATTTCCCGAAAAATTCCCTTATCGAACAAAAGCTGTATTTGCATTCGAAATCATCGACGGCGTCGAAGTGTGCTTCTTTGGTTTACATGTTCAAGAATACGGAAGTAATTGTCCAACTCCAAATGCTCGTCGTGTATATATTGCCTATTTGGATTCGGTGCACTTTTTCCAACCAAGAGAATTGAGAACCGATGTGTATCATGAGATTTTGTTGGGATATTTAGAGTTAGTTTTTTTTTGTTCTTCAGAGGGTTTCTTGGAAAAAGATTATTTTTTTCGAAAAAAAAGTCAAATTGACTGTTCGACTTTCTCTAAATATAATATGTATTTTTTCTAGCTACGCGAAAAAGTTGGGTTACACAATGGCACATATTTGGGCTTGCCCGCCTTCTGAAGGCGATGATTATATATTCCATTGCCATCCAACTGAACAGAAAATCCCGAAGCCAAAAAGATTGCAAGATTGGTATAAAAAGATGTTGGAAAAAGGAGTACAAGAGAAAACTGTTGTCGAATTCAAAGATATATACAAACAAGCTCGAGATGATAATTTAGTGTCACCAATTCAACTTCCATATTTCGAAGGAGATTTCTGGCCGAATGTTATTGAAGATTGTATTCGAGAAGCGAAAACAGAAGAAGAGCAAAGAAAAACAACGAAAGAAGAAGATTTGAATGAAGATGAAAATGGAGATGGAGATAATGGAATTGGTGGAGCAACTGATAAGAAAAGTTCGAAACAAAATAAGAAGAATAATTTGAAGAAAAATGCAAAACTGAACAAAAAGAAACAAGGAAGTGTGACTGGAAATGAAGTTTGTGATAAATTATATTCGCAATTCGAGAAACATAAGGAAGTATTCTTCACAATTCGACTTGTTTCACAACAATCTGAATTGTCAGTTTTGTCAACACCAATCACTGATCCGGATCCATTAATGCCTTCTGAAATGATGGATGGAAGAGATACATTTTTGACGAGAGCCAGAGATGAACATTGGGAATTTTCATCGTTGAGAAGAGCAAAGTGAGTTTTTTTTGAGAGGGTTTTGGAGTTGTGAAAATAGATTATTCTAAAAAAGGTGAAGAAAAGCCTGTAGCTCTAGAAATCGTGCTGAATTTTGTGGAACTATTGAAAGTTAACAATTTGCAGTTTTACTTGTAAAATTAATTTAAAAGACATTATTTGTAAAAACGTAAACTTTACAACAGAGGCCCGGACAAAAAAAGTCATGATCTCAGAATCGGCCCAATTTTTTTCTTAGTAAGCCCCATGGGTGGGGAACTTTTTCCACCAGGTTAGAGATCATGATATCGTTTCGCCAATTTGGTGGGACCGGGTGAAGGGGAAAATTGTTTTTCGAAAAAATTCGTAAGTCGGTTTAACGTTCATATTTTTCGATGATTAAAAAAGCATTTTGCTCGTCTTTTGACGCTCTTTGCGATGGAAAAGAGCACGAATTTCGATACTCTATCCTAAAAAAAATTTTTTTTTCGCCATAATACAACATTGCTTAGGAGTCATTTCCGCTCTTTCTAACCGCTTCCAAAATGTTCCTCGTGCTTTTTTACCCATATTTAGCTACTTTCAAAAAAAATCGCCGGCACCTATCAACCTCGGAAAATCACCTAAAAGGGCGCCACTCAAGCGCGCGCGCTCATATAACACACATATGTGCGTGTGTGTGTTTGTGTGCATTGAAGGATTACTGTAGGTGGGAGAAAAAGTTTAAAAAAAACGACTTTCTCGTGGAAACGATGCAAATTACAATGAATAGTTCCCAAAATGAAGTACCCCGAAGGCATTTTACATGCAAAAATTTTGTTTTCGGACTTTCAAGGGGTTGGACTTTTTTTTGATATTTTTTAGCTCTGAACTTTGAAAAATCGTACCCCCTCTGAGCCAAGTTCTGGGCTCACAAAAGTTCGAAAATTGCTGAAAATTGCTCATAAAGGTCATCATAGCTCCATTTCAAAATAATTTGTGGGAGAAATAAAATTCAGATAATGATCAGCATAGTCGATTTACTAAAAGTACAACAATAAAACTTTTTTTTCGAAAAATTTTGAATTTTTTTATTTTTCGGCTGAAAATTCATGAATGTGTCTCTGCTCATTCTTTTTTCATAAATGAATTTTTCTTGAAAATTTGATTTATTGATGGTTTTTGGGTAAATCGACCACGCTGATCATCATCTGCTACTCAGTTTTTCAAAAAAATGATCGAGAATTGAGTTATGATGTATTTTATGAGCCAATTTTAGCAATTTTTGAACTTTTGAGAGCCCAGAACTTGGCTCAGAGGTCCATTGGGAGACTAAATTTTTAGGGTGTTCTTATGACACCAAAAGCTGTCAATAGACAAAATTTCATCAAGATTTGAAGTGTTGAGCAAAAAAGGTTTCCTTGTTTGAGGAAGTACCAAGTGTTCTAGTGCCAATTTTCAAACTCTGCGTTTGAAGTTACGTACAATAGCATGTTAAAATTGATAGGTGTCCGGTCCCCAGTGGTACTGGAAATTGATTTTATGTTTTTCTCGGAAATTTTTGAAAATGTCCAAAATTCTTACGCTGTCAACTATTTGCGCCAGAAAAGCCACTATGACCAGCAACCGTGCCTGGAGAACCACTTTAACTTGGTACGGCGCCTTGCGAGTTTTTATATCACGTCGTTGCGCTTTCAGAGACCACCAGGTAAGGTACGGCACTTAAGCAAAGAATTCGATCAAGAATCCACGTCTTGATAGCCACTATTGCTAATTACTGCTCCTAGTGAGCAACTTTCACTAGGATCACGCCTAGAACGCCTAGAAACACGCCTAGAACACTGTATTTTTTTTGCAATTCGAGGGAGACGCAGACTTTAACGTGGGCAGACAAATCTCTCGTCGAAAAAGGGAGAGAAATAGTGTGTGGCAGACACACAGCGTGGCGAGACCAGCGACTGTCTGCGTCTCCTCGAAATTGCATTTTTCTATTAGAAAAAAACACAGTGAGAAAGTAAGACTGACAAGGATCTACGTCTAGAGAGCAGCTCTGGGAAGGATTTACGCCTAGAAAACATCACTGACAAGGATCTATGTCTAGAAAGCAAGTCTGACAAAGATTCGCGTCTAGAAAACCATTATTATAAGAGTCAACGCCTAGACAATTGAGCTGGCAAGGAGCCGCGCCTAAGAGAGCTATCCATGATTTTTTTCTAAGCGGGACTCCTTGCCAGAATGAACTTCTAGGCGCGGAACTTTGTCAGAATAGCTTTCTAAGCCTGAAGATTTGCCGGAATGATTTTCTAGGCGCAGTACCTATCTATGATGATTTTCTGAGTAGTTCTAACATACTACTGTACGTAACGTTAAACGTAGAGTTTGAAAATTGGCACTAGAACACTTGATACTTTTAACAACTCTTATTTTCAGTCAATAGAGAGATATTTGAGATCCATTCTGTTTTTTTCTTCGACTTTTTTTGTCCACTGTAAGTGGAAATACGATTTTTCAAAGTTCAGAGCTAAAAAATATCAAAAAAAAAGTCCAACCCCTTGAAAGTCCGAAAACAAAATTTTTGCATGTAAAATGCCTTCGGGGTACTTCATTTTGGGAACTATTCATTGTAATTTGCATCGTTTCCACGAGAAAGTCGTTTTTTTTAAACTTTTTCTCCCACCTACAGTAATCCTTCAATGCACACAAACACACACACGCACATATGTGTGTTATATGAGCGCGCGCGCTTGAGTGGCGCCCTTTTAGGTGATTTTCCGAGGTTGATAGGTGCCGGCGATTTTTTTGAAAGTAGCTAAATATGGGTAAAAAAGCACGAGGAACATTTTGGAAGCGGTTAGAAAGAGCGGAAATGACTCCTAAGCAATGTTGTATTATGGCGAAAAAAAAATTTTTTTTAGGATAGAGTATCGAAATTCGTGCTCTTTTCCATCGCAAAGAGCGTCAAAAGACGAGCAAAATGCTTTTTTAATCATCGAAAAATATGAACGTTAAACCGACTTACGAATTTTTTCGAAAAACAATTTTCCCCTTCACCCGGTCCCACCAAATTGGCGAAACGATATCATGATCTCTAACCTGGTGGAAAAAGTTCCCCACCCATGGGGCTTACTAAGAAAAAAATTGGGCCGATTCTGAGATCATGACTTTTTCGTTGTCCGGTGGGTTTTGCAGTTTTACAAAGAGTGTCTTTTAAATTCTGAAATATTAAAAATTTCAATCGATTTTTTCAAAAATTCGGAAACAAAAAAAGTGATATTTTTGTTTCTTATAAGGAAACTAGTGTTTTATCGATTTCAAGATAACATTTTTGATCCTTTTTTTTCAAAAAACTGTTTTTGTTTGCAATGTTTTTCTATTAGAATGAATGAGAAAGGATTATGAAATATTTCGCATATTTATTTTCTTTCAGATATTCAACATTGTGCCTGGCACACGCATTACACGATACAGAATCTGGAAAAGTTATGGAATATTCGTGTAATGGATGTTCGAATACAAATGCGAAATGGCATTGTACTGTTTGTGATGTAAGTTTTTTCGGATTCTTCATTGGGACCACAAAAAATAGGGATCACATTTTTTTCATTTTGAATGGGACCTAATCCATAATATTTTTGCAGGATTATGATTTGTGTGAAAGTTGCAAAGATACAACGAAACATGAACATCCATTTGAACTCATCAAATCAATTGTTCCTGATTCTGGAGGTGAAGCCGGCGGAAATAATCGATTCGAAAGTATTCAACGATGCATTCAATCATTGGTTCATGCTTGTCAATGCAGAGATGCAAATTGTCGTCGAATGTCTTGTCATAAGATGAAACGAGTTGTTCAACACACAAAAATGTGCAAGAAACGAATCAACGGAACTTGTCCGGTTTGCAAACAACTCATTGCATTGTGTTGTTATCACGCAAAACATTGTACAAGAGACGCGTGTTCTGTTCCATTCTGTATGAATATAAGACAGAAATTGGCTGAGCAAAAGAGAAGTTTGGCAAGACGAGCTGATATGATGATGAGAAGAAGAATGGAGGGATTGCAAGGAGCCAGTTCGTCAGCTGCTCCAGCTCCATCTACACCTGCACCGCAAACACCTGTGACACCTTCGAATAATGGAGGTGGAATGGGCGGAGGATCGCATGGAATGAAAGGGGGTGGAAGTGGAGGAAGTCAGCCAACTCAGCAACAACAACAACAACCAACAACAGCCGCAGCCAATCAACATATCGGAGGAATGGGACAACAAATGACAGGACTTGGTGGAGGGCAGATGGGTGGAAAACCTGGAATGCCAATGCAACATCCTATGCAACAACAACAGCGGTTTATGCGTAAGTTTTTTTGGGTTGGAAATCGGGAGCGGGATGTTCGGAAAATTTTACCTAAAAACCTAGACATAGGAGATACCTCAAAACTTAAAAAAACAAAATAACCAGGAGATTTCTCAGGTTAGGAGCATTTTTCGAAAAAAACATCTGATTTTTTGGGTTTCTCAGGTTGAGAAAGGAGTACGCGAGAAAATTAATTTAAAAATAATATTTCCCCCATAACCCCACGTTTTTTTGCAGAATCTGGAAACGGTGGACTCGGCGCCCAACAACAACAGCAACAACAAATGTATGGTGGAATGCAAAGACCTGGTGGAATGATGACACCTCAACAAATGCAGCAAATGCAACAACAGCAACAATCTCGAGCTGGTGGAATGGGAATGAGTTCGCAGCAACAATTCCGACAACAACAAGCTCAAGCTCAAGCTCAAGGTGGTTTTGGTGGAATGATGCATATGCAGCAAATGCAGCAACCTGGTGGAGCTGGAAATGGTGCACCAACTGATCCCGCTATTTTATCACAACTCTCGAAAATTAATAATCGATTGAAATCGGCAAAAACTCACGAAGAACGCGAATTGTTTTATGCGGATCTGAAAAAGACGCCGCATTTGTTTAATGCTTTCTTGAGGGTGAGTTTTTTGGAAACTGGGGTATGATTATTTCTGTGAGAAATTTTAGCTCGAATGTTTCAAAAATTAAAAATATATCACCAAGACCTTTTTAATGAAAAGGATAAAAAGTTTTATCTAGAATATTTTTCGACATTTCTGAAACTTCATCTTTAATTAAAATCTGAAGTTCAAATTTTCACTCAATTTTGAAACTGAAAAATTCTTGATTTTCTGAAGTTATGAGCTTTTGTGTCGAAATTCTTTTTCAATTTATATTTTTCTAAAATTAATTTTAATTTTTTTTAGCAAAACGGAGCTCAATCGAATTACATGTCACAACAACAGCAAATGATGATGGCTGGAGGTGCACCGGGAGCAGCCGGTTCACAACAGCCAAATCAAATGCGAGGAGGCGCTGCCGCTGGCGGTTTTCAAGGACAACAACAACCACGTGGAGCATCCGGACAATTTGCATCGATGAATGCTGCACAACAACAACAAGCGTGGCAAAATCAACAGAGAGGAAATATGGCACCTGGTGGACAAATGTATCAGGTATGCGAGTTTTTTTTAGAAGTATTTGGGGTTTCTTTGGTTAGAGGCAAATAGCTTGATTTTCAAAATATTGCTCAGGTTAAAAGAAATTGATTAATTAGCTTTTCCATTCTGATTTACACCCTTTGATTTTTGCTTGTTTCCAGATTGGATTTGGTTTTATTATTTTTATTGTTACTTTTTTTGCAAATCAAATATTTTCAGAATCGTCAACAGATGATGATGCAACAGCAACATCAGCAACAGTTACAACAACAGCAGCAGCAACAACATCAATCAAATGCTGGAGGACAATAGGTCATATTCCCTGCTTCCTCTTCCTTTTTTGCTCCTCTTTAGGTATAGCCAGTCTTTTTTCTTTTTCTTCAAAAATTCAAAATCTCAAGAACGAATGCGTGTATTGTTTTTTTCCTCCCAGAAACCCGAAGAATTTATATATTATTATACATATTATTATTAATCAAAATATTTTTATTCCAAAATGAATACGTGTATCTGTATTTAAGAATATGTTTTTCTGCTGTCCAAATATTGTTTTTTTGCGATATTTTATGTATTTCTATTTTTCTTCCTATCACATTTTCCCTCCCCAAATTCAAAAACTAAGCTCAAATAGGTTTCCTTGTTTTCTTCTTGTTTTTTTTTTCTGAAGTTCTACTTCTCTTTTCAATTTTTTTGTGATATAGACATTAGATGTTTTTTTTTATATTTTCTTGTTTTTTCCATTTCTTTTTTGGTGGTCTCAAAGACTTGGATTGTTATTTCTTCGATCGTTTCGATTTTGTTGAAATGAATGCGAGATTTTCGTCCGCCCGCGAGAATTTCCCATAATTCATTTCCTGAAAGTTGTTTCGGTCAGTCAGATGTGCATTTCCAAAACTCTTAATTTATTTTACTCGGTAACTCTTTTTGGCCTCCGAAAACCTTTCTTGTTTGTTTTTTTCTGTATTTTCAGGTGAAAATAAAATTTTCTACTATTTTTTTCGAGTTTTGAAGTTCTCTTGTATATTTTCCAGTTCAGAATACTTTAGTTACAGTACACTTTGCAGTTCGGAAGGATGATCATAAGGTTACCGTATATCGTGCAGTTCTACGCACATTGAATAAATCGTTGGGTCCCTAGATTACAGTACCCTTTGCAGTTCGGAATACTTGAAATACGATAGTTTGAGTTACAGTAATCAACGCCATTCAAGAGCCACAGTAATCTTAATTTCTCAGAGTAAACAATTTACGTGTTTTAAAACAAGGTTTTTATCAAAATGATATCTGAATGTCCACATAATTATTTCACGTTCAAGCTTTTTTATTTAAATTTCTCATTTTCTAAAAACGATTTATATTTCACCTGCTCAAAAAAAATTAACCAAAAATAAATATAATTCATGAATAAAAATAAAATAATTAGATAAAAATATTATCTCAAAAGTCGTGGATCATTAATTATTTGATCTTTCCAAAAAGTGATCATAAATAGTGTATTTCGAAATTTAAAAGAATATCGATGTGGTAGAATTGGTGGAGCATCTTCATGAAACATTGAAATTGGCAGATAACAACTTTCTTGAATTTCAGTTTCTTCTTTCAAAAATCGATAAATCATTTCGCCATTTGTTGGCCATTCTTCGAAATTCAAAACAGTCGAATCGGCAAAACTTGCATTCTGAAATATTGTTTTTTTTTGTAGAAAACGGAAGCGGAAATCTTCCGAAAAAAAAAAACACAACTCACTTTCAAAAAATCGATGAGTTTTTCTGACGAATAAATGTGTTTTATATTTCTCAAATCTAAAAAACTAAGATTTTTCGCTTCTTCAATAATATAATTGATATCGTCTTCATTTGTCTCAATTTCATTTTCATTCTGTGGCAAAATCCTGAAATTAAATTTTAAAAATTACGACGATATGTGTGAAATAGGAAACTTACGCAAGATACTCAATATTTTGCATAAGTTTTAATATTTCTCCAATTTTCGAAAATGCCACAAATCCTTCAATTCTCAAAGAACTCAATGGTTCGAACAATTCCAATTTCTCGTTTTGAAATGATTTTGTTTTTTCATTTTCATCCGATTGTATTTCAACATGTTTAATTTCTCGAAACCATTCTTTTGGAATTTCGTTGAAAATCTTATCATAACACATTGGATCATTTCTTGAAAAGCAAGAAAATATAAATATTCTAGGTGCAAATTGTGATAAATTGATTCGATCAATTTGGTGAGGTGGAACATTAACAAATTTATAACACTGGAAAAATCGATATTTTTGACATAAAAATATGTTAGGCCACTGTACATTTGGCGCGAAAAACTACAGTAATTTTGCATTTTTTGGTACTGAAAATCAGTGGGTTACTGTAGGGGTAGGTGCTAAAATTTTAACAGTAACCCTAGGCTTATTCGGTGTCAAAAAATTCGAAATTTGGCGCGAAAACACCCATAGCTTCTCTTCATGTTTCATTTCGAAAACTCACATCTTGCCGCAGTTCAATTGTCCAACGATAGCAAGAACACGACACATCGGGCTCAATTTTCACAATTTTTACTGGCAATCGACTGCAAAAAATTATTCGAATTTCAACAAAAAAAAAATATCGAAAGAACTCACGCATAATGTCTCCGATGTTTCTGTATTTGATTTCGCAGCATTTTATTCATTGCCAAAATCTTGTCAATTGTTTGAAGATTGCATTCTCGTAGAATACAATCCAATGTGTCGAAAGTCAATTCCATATTTGTCACGAAATATAATATTTGAAACTGATTTTTCCAAAAAAAAAATGTTTTTTTTTTCACTCGAAAAAAGTTTTTTTGCGCGGTAGATCAAAACAAAATTTCAAAATTAACGTTTTTCAAGTTAAGTTACAGTACTCCTTGCAGTTTGAGATATTTACATAGATACAGTCACTTTGTTGTCGGGACAATTTTTGAGACTACAGTACCCAATGCAGTCCGGGATTTTTGTGCTAGAATTTCTCTTCGAAAAACATTTTAATTTTCATTTTTCACTATTTTTCATGAAACAGGCGTTGGAGTTTTAGTTGGTCGATCCATGAAAGAATTATGATTCTGAAGTTGAGTAGCCTTCGAATTCCACGATTTCTGAACTCCAAGAATATTTCGTCGAAGTTGCGGACTCATACACAACATAACAATTGGTGATCCGATATTCAGAAAATCATAGGCAAAAAAATGAGTGGCATAAACAATTTGACCAGCACATTCAGAACAAAAACCATAAATTGCCTTTAAAAAATTAGATAAAATAAAAAATGCGATGAAAATTCTCACATGAAAAATAGCGGAAGTGAAAAAACCGACAGAAATGATAACTGTACAAATACACAATGATTTTTCACTCGATCGAATTCTTTTTGGTAACATTACCAAATAATAAAGAGTTATTGTCGTGCAAATAATTGTAACAATTAAGGCGGTGCATAGAAATGCCAGGTGGAATTTTCCGAAACTTGCCTGGAAAATATGGGTTTCTAGAAGATTTTTGGCTGACTCTCACTGAAGATCGAAACTTTTATAAAAAAATAATAAATTGCGAATAAGAAAATTAATCCTTTTTTGTTTTTTCTTAATTTTGTGCCCATTTCAAATCGCCACGTCATAACTCACCCATGAAATTCTTCTAACATAAGATGCACCAAATCCTCCAAACACTGAAATCATATAAACTCTTGAAATAGCGATATTCCAAACTGCAAGACATGGCAAAAGAAATATTATAATAATTATATATTTTAGTTTTGAAAACCAAAACTTTGTATAAGTAACAGGTGCAATAACACAAGACATTCGATTTAGGCTCAAAATAATTTGAACAACACATTTGACAAGTCTCGAATAATTTAGGGATAAAAATACGAATTTTGAAGCAAATCTTGGATATGATAAATATTGATTGGAATATGGGCAAAGAAATGTGAAATATATTGTTGGTCTACTGATTGTTATATCGATTGAAAGTTGATAAAAACTCTGGAAAATCATGGTTGAAAGTGTGCTTTTTTACGCTGAAAACGGATTTGGAACTCATTTTCAGCATAGCTAGGAACCGGATCTTTAGCCACCCGAAAATCTTTACCATCAATGAATCAATTGAATAAAAAATAAAAAATAAATTATTCAAATAATAGTTTTTATGAGTGCAAAAAATAGTTCGAATAAACAGAAAATGTAAAATCAAACCGGGAACTAAGTAAGAAAATTGAATAAAATATTTGAGTATTTCAAAATTTTGAGAATAATTTGAATTACATTCGAAAGGAATTTGATCTTCTGTATAATTCATATTCACTGAATAATATTATTCAGAAAAACATGATTTTTTGGTTGGTTTTAGCTGAAAGAGCTATAAAAAATAATAGAAAACTAATAAATATTTATATTATTTGCATTAAATTAGATTACTATGTATGATTCTAGTTTTCCAAGAAACCACCTGATTGTTTTAGTTTTCGAAATCATATTTTGTTGTGTTTTGTTTTCACAAAAGTTTCTCAACCAAAAATCACTCAAAAAATACCGTTCTTATCTTTTCTTATCACAGTAATTTTAATTTCACAATCATTTTATTTTATTTTTTTTTCGAAGCTAACTACTTTTTTTGTTATTTAAAATTAATATTGAAAAATAGACCTCAAGCTTTTAAAAATTGGTTCTGGTAGATCAAAAATTATTTTCTTGTTATCTCTAAATTTCTAACTTTTTCGTTGAATTTTGTCCCACTAAAAATATTTATAGAAGAGAAAATGTCGCAAGTTTTGGCAATTTTTCGACGCTTCTTATTTCGCCGAAGAAAATCGACGGAGAAAAACGAGTCTTGTGATTCGAAAAAATCGGAAAAGTTGGAAAAGGTGGAGGATATCAAGAAAAGTCGAACAAAATCTTTGAGCCAAATTGGACCAGTGACAAGGGAGAAAAGGTGAGCGGCAGGGGTTTTTGATATCACGTTGGCCACGTGTTTTTAATATGTTCTCTTTGATTTTTGTGAACGTTCACATTTTTTTCAAAGTGTTCAGCTTTGCTTTTAAATTTTATTCTGAATAGGAAATTTACTAAAAATCAACATATTTTGATCCCAATAATTTTGAATCAAAAATAAATTGCCACGTGGCAATATTCTAAATCAGTAAAATTGTGTCTAACTGAAACTTCACGTGGTTCAAAAAATGATAGTAATCTCACAATCAAAGTTTTTGTCACGTCCTATATTTTTCAAAGAACCTTCGTAAATAAATTCATATTTCATGGTGATTAGGCAACATTTCAATATCAGTCACAGTCATTTGACTTTTTCTCCTCGAGCAAAAATTAATTTTATCATGAATCATAATTATTAGTTATCTATCATGAATCGGGAAAAATCACAAACAACAATTTTCTTTTTCTTTTTTTATGACCCCAGTGTAAATCTAATTAATAACCATGTAATCGCAATAATGATAAGAATATGAACCTGGCGAAAAATGGTAGTGATGTCTGAGGAAAACGTTTTTTAGAGCACGTGGTTTTGAAAAGCGCATTGAAACAAAACAGAACAACTCGGCCAAAAAACGACATAGCTTGGGGCGACTCGCTACACAATTTTCGAGACTCGTTTTGTAGCGAGTTGCCCCAAACGCGCCTCAAAAGTGGCGAGTGCCGGGCAACTCGCTACAATTTTTGCCCATTTTTAAAATCATGGTTTTTACGCTTTTTTTTTCGAGATTTCACAGTGATTCATTGATTAAATGGCCCATATAAATGTAGGGTGATAAAACTATAAGTAGATCTACTTTTGCTCCATAGCCACAGTTTTTGAAAAATTCTTCTGGGCACCCTCCGAGAGAGTGGATCAGGGCGAGAACGGGGCAAGTTGCTTCACGCTCGGGCAAGTCGCCCCAAGCTCGCCCAAAGAGCCTCGGGCCAGTCGCCCGAAACGTGTAGCGACCTCGCCCCGATTGGTAGCGACCTCGCCGTTTTCTGCCCGAGAAAGTATGGAAATTGATAAAACATATTGTTTTGAGGAACACAAAATAATTTTGGTTTGATCCAAGTGAACTCAGCTTCAAATAGAAACATTCGGTTCAGATGTTTTTTCACCCTGGGTCAAAATTGCTGATTTTGTTCGGCACGTAATTTTTTGCTTTCACCTGTGAAGTTTTGACGCGATAAAAAATAGTTAACAGTCTATTTTCACATTTTTGTCAGCCAAAAATTGTTGACATCATAAGGTATTTTCTTGCGACAAAAAATAGATAAAGTTCTATTTTGAGCTTGTTCTATTTCGTCCTATTTTGGACCCTAATCATTGAACCCTACAGTAACCCCGAGTTAAAGGCGCATAAAAGTTCTAATTTCAAAACATTTCCTAATTTTCATTTCAAATTTCTTGTTTCCCCAAACCCAGTCAGTTGTTTTTTATTGGTTCAAAATACATAACGAAAAAAGAACAAAATAAAATTGATGATAAGTTTTTTATGCTCGCCGAAAAAGTTCCCGAAAAGACACGTTTCTTCGAAAACACTTATCGTTGTCAAGGAAAACGTGTGGTTTCTTCGTGCGATCTTTCGAATTTTTTTCGTTTTATTTTGTGACCAATTCGGAGAGAAGAACTTAATTAACTATAGTTAATTAGGGTTTAGAATATTACAGTATTTTTTTCGAATATTGTTTTTTGTCTGAAATTTGGAAAGATTCCACGTGGATTTTGAAGTTCAAAGCTGAATGTGGAGAACTTTTGTTCAAAAAAATCCAGTGATTCTACAAGTTTTGATTTGAATGCTTCCAAAAGTTACTACTTTACATGTTTTTAACTCCCAGAAAAATACAGTAACCTCTAAAAATCACAAGTTTTTTTTTCTTGGCCAACCCACTCAAAAAATGGGCGGTCCTTATTTTTCGTCTATTTATATCAGACGAAAATTGGTCTTATCTAGTCAAACTCAAATCACATTTTTTGTTCATTCGAAAATAAAACATGACTATGAATCATCCAACCAACAATATCAGGTTTGTCAATATTTTCTAAATTTTGGATTTAATTCTACCGTTAGTTAGTGAATTTTAAGCTGGCGGGAATATTTCCCATTTTTGCCACGTCATGATTCATTTTAGAAGACACACAAATTACTGTAAATCATAAACGTTGCAAAGATCTAATTGATTTTTGCGGAGAGTTATAACTTTTGCAATTTAAAAATTAATATCTTTCAGAGCCATAAGTATTGGAAAATCGGCGAATAATTCAATTGTAATTCGAAATCGAAGCCAAACTGAAATTGTATCAGTGGAAAGAAAACGAGTCAGTTATCGAAGTTCAGAAAAGGTAGGCCAGATTTTGGGGGATTTTTCACAATGCTTCACGTTTAAACTTTCAAAAAAAAATCAATTGAAATTGAAATTTTTGAGAGTTGACTCGTGAAATTTCGAAGTTTATCTAATTATTCAGATTTCCATCTTCAACTTAAAAAATAATAATTTCCAGCCAACCCACGTGTTCAATTCTCAAAAACCTCCAATCTCCGCTGCTCCAACTCTCCTTCCATCTTACCGTAATCGAGCCTCTTCTAATGCAAATTCAAAACCAACAGTAATTTATATCAAATCACAATAATCTGATGTTTTTCATCCAATTATTTAATTATTCTTATTATTATCACATAATATGTAAACGGGTAAAATAAAAAAAAAGGTTTTTTGAATAAATCAATCATTTTTTGTGAAATTGCAAAAAATGCTCGTCTTTTTTCTTTCTTTTATACTAAAAAAGAAACTATTTGTTTGAAATTTGAAAAATCAGAGAAGTGAATACTATTTTTGACAAGACGGCAGTGCTAAAAATATTGCTCAATCAAACTTTGCTCAATTGAACTCGATGATTACTATAACATGTTTGACAATGTAAACGACCATCACGAACTCGAACATCTGCACCAGTTGAACCGGAACCCAACGAAGTTTTGCAGACGTAGCATTTGAAGCAAGCAAGATGGTAGAACAGGTTAAGTGATTCGACGATCATTGCAGCGCCGCGACCTGGAAAATCATGAGAATGATGGTTTTTTGAGAGTGTAAATGTGGATCATCGTAGTTCCTCTGATTTTGACCCTACAAACCTAATTCTTCCGAACAATGCGAACATCGATGTTTTCCACTAACAGCCACAACATTTTCTTCTTTTCTCTCTTCTGTTATTTTTTCCTCATAACTTGTTTTATTAACTCTTTGCTGCGCAATTGGTGCATAATTTCTCTGTTCCTCTCTTCGATATTCATCTCTCTCATATTTTTCACTGATTTCTCCACTTCCTCCACGTTCACGTTCACGTTCTCGATCAATTCTACGATTGATGAAAGTTGGAAGATTTGAGAGAGAAGCTGAAGCTGCTGAAATTCCACGTCGATCTAATTGATAACCGGGTGCTGGTTGTCGTTGTTGATTTATGACATCACGCCAGTCACGGGATTCCTGAAAATTATAAGGAATTATAATTAAATTGAATTAGATCAAGTTTTCATTTTAGAATGATTTTTCAATGTCCAAAAAACTTATTGGTGCAAAAAATGTATTACATTGTTATGATTCAAAAATTTAGAAAATTTTCTGGAGTTCAAACTTGACGGATCTACAGTAATCTGAATATAAACATAAAATATCATTTTTAATGAATCAAATAACCAAGGAGTCTTTTCAGATTTGATATTTTCAAATTCACCAATTGTAAGACCCACTGAAAGTTAGAACCTTTCACCAAAATTATTTCCCGCATGTTATTTCATTTTCTAATATTTAGTTAGTACCTCTAATTGTGAACTTTTTGCCAAATATTCTCTCCGAACTTCAATATCAATTGATCTTTCTCTCGGTGCTCGAATCGATTTTCCATCTCGATCATAAAATCGATGACTAACATCACTAACATCTCCTCCATTTTTAGTTCCATATGATCCAACAGTGTGAAATGTTCTTGATGTTCTCATCTCAGCTTCTTCTTCTTCTTCCGAACTACAATATTCAATTTCTCTTTGTTGTTTTGTTCTTCGATGAAGTGATTCAGTTGAATAATATTTTCTTTGTTGATTATTTCTTTGTGGATGTGGAATTGGTGGATAATTGTGTTGGTGTTTTTTTAAAGCACTTCGAAGTGGTGATGGTTGTCTCTGAAGTTGTGAGCGTTAGTTTTTGTTAGTTAAAATAATATAGAATGAAAGTAGATACCTCCACCTAGGAAAAAACGGTCACAGGGCCGACTTGAACTCGTTACCTTAAACTAAACGACTTCAAATCCACCCTTTGACCTGTGGAATGTTTGAGACAACTTTTTTCCACGTGGCTTTAAACTTCGAGGCCGAAATATTTATAATTCAGAATTTCTCCCACTTGGAAATTTTAGAGGAAAAACCACGTGGAATTTTGGCGGCAAACATTTCCTGATTTAAAATTTTGACGAAAAAAAATCATCGAAAATTTTTGAAAAATAAAATTCAGTCAATATAAATTCACATGAAAATAAAAATAAAATCGATTTTGTTCGCCGAAAATTTTTTCGGCAAAAATATGAATGTAAAATTATATGAATAGAAAAACATATGTACTTCAAAAGTATACCAATACCAAAAATTGCGAGTTTGTTTTTCAACAACAAAACAATCGCGGCTATGTGGATTCGAACTCGCGAGTTGGAAAGGGGTGTGAGTACATCTCGCAGCGGAACTTTTTTTTTGGAAATTGACAAAAAAACTAACCACAGGAATAGTTTGTTGTTCCAAATCTTCATTCGAATATTCATTTCTCCAATGTGTCGCAGAACCCTGGAAAAAATTAAAAATTTTGGTGTGAAAATGAGAAACCACGTAGAAATATTTTGGCAAAATTTTGGATGAGAAAAATGGGAATTGTTTTAACAAAGTTTTTTTTTCCAAAAAAATTCTCGGGAAAAAATGATGATGTTTGTTTTAGTCGCGCGTTGAAATACATACACACATATTTATTTTTATATTGTACATATCTGTATGATGTACATTTTTTGCAGTTGATCTATTTGTTTTTGCACATTTCCGGAAGCTTCTTTTCTCACATGGGAAACTTTTTGGAATTAACGAAACTGAATTTCACGTATAAAATTAGAATAAAAAAATCCGAGCATAGAAAAATATGTCACGTGGCAAAACCAATGGAAAATTTGCCACAAACCATGATCTATTGATTCTCAAACTACACTAGACTCTAGTCTGACCCTAATGCTAGTCTCTAATTATTATATTTTAACTCACACAAGATTTATGCCTTCTTCGACGACGTTTTGGACGTGTACAAAAACACGAATTATCAAAATAACACATTTTTTTGAATGGAGAAATTTATTTTCGAGAATTCTGACTATTTTGTAGTAGTTTTTCAGACAATAAAATGAACAATTATATTGAAATTGAAAATTATTATGACTCATTTTATTTTCAACTATACGAAATTTCTGAGAAAAAATGAAAGAAAATACAGTACCCAAGCTATTGCGTATTTTTGGGTCAAAATTTGAAATTTTAATGTTCCTGAAGCCTATTGTTTTTCCCCTAAAACTCACACTTCTTGGCAAAGTTGATCTCTTTAATGTTGTCGTTGTTGATTCTTCTTCGCTTTCTCTACGACCAGAATATGTTATATTTGTTTTCTAAAAATATTCAATATTCAGATCGCGCTTTTAAATTTACAGTTCCCTATTTAAAAACTCACTGCCACATTTTCATTTGATACGTGGAAATTGCGAATAGTTTTTGGAGTTTGATCTCCGCGAAGTTTATGATAAATATCTTCCGAATCATCGTTTCGATTTTTTCGACGATCAACTTCTGGCACAAAATCGGTTAGTCTTCCTGGCGAATTTTTTTCCTCGAAAGCAGATGTGACTCTAAAGAAAAAAACAAAGTTTAGAAGTTACATGGATTATTTTTTCTCACCGATAATCTCCATAATCAGATCTTCCACTACTTCTTGTTGTCGACAAACTATTGAAATTCTCTCTTGCAGTTCGATAACTCGACAAAGATGTGTCACGTCTTCGATCAATTTCACCTCCATTTTCAATATTTCGATTTGTGTTGCCACGTGGCAAACTATTGAAATCACGAGATGATCGAGATGAAGAAGTAGATGTTGAATCACGAGATGCGCGAGAATGTTTGCGTTTGAATTCGGTGTAAGAATCGAAAGATCGATTATCATTTGTATTTGTGGTTGTGTTGAAAATTGAGCGAGCTTTATCGAAATTTATTGATGAAGAGGAATTTTGTTTGGAGAGAACAACGGCTGAAAATTGATTGAAATTATAGTTTCAAATGACGTGGGAAATTTTTTAAAAACTTACGAGCTCTTGAAATGAGAATATCAGCTTCTCCGATTCTTGCAGCATCATGAAGTATTTGTGTGATTCTTGATTGATATTTATCAATCATATCTTCACCATTTATTGAGATTATTGTATCACCAACCTACAAAAATAGTTGAAAATCCAGGGTTTTCAAATGTTCAGATTCAAGATCTCAAGGAGTACTGTAGTTTTGAAACACAATCCTGGCTATATCATCAGGAACCTAGATTTAATTTACACTAGTCATATATAGTTTTTAAAAATTTGTCTTCGAATATACAGTAACCTACAGTAATCTTTAGTTTCTCCCCAAAAAAACTTACCAAAAGTCCAGCTTTATCAGCAGGTGATGCAACAATAACACTTTCAACAATAAATCGATCATCTTTTTTGGCAACCGAGAATCCAAAACCCTTATGAACAGGCTGTGATCCCATCAAAATATTCATATTAAAAGTTTGTACTCCTCCATTCTTTATTGTTGTCTTTTTTTGAATTTGTATCGGATGATAACTAGCTGGCGATTCATCAAATGGAATATCAACCGCGTGATAAATTCGAGTTGTTGTTTTTTGAATTGGCGGCTCTTGTGATGGTTCTCGATCACGATCTTTGATAAAATCATTTGAACGCGGATATTTTGTGGCGGTTACTGTTGCTTTTTGTTCGCGATTCAATTCAACTGTCAAATCGATATTTTCAGATTCTTTTTGATTATGGAATAATTCTTGAGCAGCTCGAGAAACAAATGGTTTAACACCTTCGCGAGATGGTGGTTGTTTGAAAGTTGCTTCGACTTTGGCACTATTTATTGGCATTTTTACAGGAGGAGAAGAGTTGAAAGACGATGGTTCCTGAAGTTAATAATATTTGATTTAGGGCGAAAATACTCTGTGATCAAATTCAGCTCAGAAATATTTTATTCTGAGGACTTTCTTCAGAAAAGCCTGCTCTTCATTTAATAATCAATGTTCAAGATTATTAGGAAAATAAAATATTCGAAAATAAATCGATTTCCAGAACTCTTGTCATCCTAATCTCGCCCCCCTCCCGATCTTAACTAACCGTTGAATAATTATTTGTTTTCAATGGTTGATCATAATACGATTGTTTGGAATATTTGAGTGGAATTAAAACTTGATCAAGTTCAGAAGATGTTGGTGGAGGTGGAGGTGGATGATGTGGCGGTTCTTCGTCGACACTTTTTGGTGAGATGAATAAGTCAGTGCCTGAAAAAATATATCGCCTATGATGATGTTCAAAAGAATCTACAGAATTCAAAATTGTGTGAACTAACTTCTCGGCGAAAATTCGGAAGTTGAAGGTGATCCAACAGTTCGATTATCAATTCCACTATCGTTATTCAAATCGTCACTCGATGAAGTTGTATTATTTGTTGAATTTGTTGATGTTGTAATTGTTGTCGAATTTGAATGTTGAGGTTGACTATTGATATGAAGAATCTCGTCTTTTGCCTGAAAAAAACACTTTAAATTGATTGGATTCAAAAATTGTGGCTTATTTATTTCTTAAAATTTAACCTACCAAACCTATATGTAAAATGAGTCTAAACATTTAAAATTTGAAATTGTTTTTAGTTACAGTTTTTCCAACAAGTTTTATCCCCTTAAAAAGTAATTAAATCAGATAAAAACGAAGATCTGAATCTTCTAAAACAACACATCTGAAAAAGGCTTTCAGCAAAATAAAATATAATGTTTGGGCTGGGCGGAAATCGAATCAAATCAAAATTTAATAGCAAAATGAAAAGGTGACTAATTTTTGTATAGAAAAGAAGGAACAATTTATGGCACGCGGAAAACGAAAAAAAACACAACACAAAAAATAATAATAACAAAATATTTTGAAACGTATCTATATATGAGAAGAAGGATTAGTCATGCATTTATGAGAAATTTCAACAAAAAAACCAGGGTTTGGAATTTAGAAAAAATGTCTACAGTATATCAGAACTTTTTTGACACGACCAAAGGAAAATCCACGTGGTAATCCGAAACTTTCCGAATCAGAGATTATTCAAGTTCAAAATCCTAACAATAGGTATCAGTTTAATTAGTGCCACGTGGCATTTCCACATAAAAAAGAAGCAAAACCTACAATAACATTCTGATCCCATTTTACACTCTTATTCCGTGATTTCTTTTCCTCTTCATCAAATAATTGAACAAATGTAGTTTTCTGATTTTGAACAATCGAATTAACAATTTCTCTCGATTCCATCTCAACATCTCCTGATTTTTTCCTAATTTCCACGTGAACATATCGATTGATGACACGTGGAATTTCCAACTCATTTCCAAATAAACGTTGCCAACGTGGCCATTCTTCGTCGATTTTTTGCATTCAAAAGAATTTGCGAAAAAAAAGAAAAAGAGGAGAATAGAAGGAAAAAAGTTATGAAAATATGAAAAGAGACAGTCGATGTAATCGAGATCAGATTAGAGAAGTAAATAGCGATGCAAACATTTTATTTTTATGTATATTGAGAGGGGAAATGAGGGGAATTTATGAAAAAATGTGTGATGATTTATCGAGATTTTTTATTGCTTTGTGGTTTTTTTGAAATTGAAAAGATATTTTGGCATAAAACTGGATATGAAAAATGAAATTTCAAATCGAGAGTTGACACTAAAATTCCACGTTGCAAAAATATTGAATCAGAAATCAAGATTCCAGTTTTCATCCCTCAATCTAATTGTTCCATAAATGAATTTCAACTTAAACATTTCAAAACTTTGTAACTCGAAGATTGAGGATAAGTCGATTTGACAGAAAAGAAAACAAAAAATCTGACCAAAAAGTTTCGCGTAAAAGAAAAAGAAAGCAATTAAAATTGGAAAAATAGACCAATTCTCATTTTGTATATATATATATATATAGTTAGTCAAGAAAAAAGTGAGATGAGATTTTTGATTTATGGGGAATTCAGAAAATGTTTTCTGAATTTTCAAAAGATCTGGAAAATTCTAGAAAGTCTAGGATACATTTTGAAAACCCCCAGATTCCGCGCCAACATATTCCAACGTGAAAAAGTAGATATTTTAGGAAAAAAGGTATTCATAACAAATTGATTCAACAATTCCAGAAAAAATAAACTCACAACTCCTCCACGAATTTTGATTCGAAGAACCGAAACTTCTTTGGGTTTAAATGGACAATTATCATTTGAACAACCAAATTCAGGCAAATCGACAGATAACGGCTCATTTATTGCAGTCATTTTAGCTTATTTGAAATAATTTTGAAATTTTAGTTCGGCTGTCAAATAGTCAGAAAAAGAACAGAGAAAAAGTAAATAGGAGAAAATTTGAGAGAGAGTTATTTTTGAGGTAAATCAAATAGACTTTTGTTAGGTGTTTATGTTTGAACTTGATTTTTCTGGTTTTTTAGTTTGTGTCGATTGTTGTAAAAATACACATTTAACATGGATAAGATGAGATTTTTAATTAATTTTCAATTAATTTAAAACCCTTCAAAAAATGTTAACCAACCTTTCTGTAGGGCGAATACGATTTACTGTTTTCACTTATATTATTCTCATTTGTATCCACAATTTTTTCTTTTCTCTTTCTCCGCCAAGTATCCAAATCTGCTTGCCAAGGTTCTGTATCGTCAAATTTCGGCTGCTGTTTGAGAATCTTTTCCCGCTGCACCTTTTGCTGTTCGGCCAAGTGCAGTGTATATTTTGCAGCGTCTGCCATTTCTTCACCAATATTTTTATTGGTAGCTACGAATTGAAATGGATTCGCCGCTTTTTGGCCAGGGCCACGCAGCATTTTCGAGGGACTGGAAATGAAACATTTTCATGAAATTAAAAATTATAGTGTTGAAAAAAGGAAAAATTTTCGCTCCCGGGTGGGCTCGAACCACCAACCTTTCGGTTAACAGCCGAACGCGCTGCCTATTGCGCCACGGAAGCAGACATCGCAAGTACCCTTCAATACCCCAGTTAAATGTGCGCTGGTCGTCTGATCTCTAGCCAAAAAAATGCATGGAAAAATTTATTTTTTGCAGGGGAAAAAACTAAAAAATCTTTGCTAAACTGTGAAAGTTATAAAAAAACAATTTGTTGAGAAGAAAAGTGTCTCATTCATTCTGCCATTATTAATGAGATATTGTTTTATTTTTTTCTCCTGCGCGCGCGAGTTTTTTGTTTATCCTTCCGGCTCTTTCTCTCCCGGTTTTTTTGTGTTCGCATGCGAATTTTCGAGAGCCCAGAAATAGTAAGGGGATGTGAGAGACACAGATGTTTTACGAAATCAAGTGTGTTGGTCATGGTATATGCATCAATGAGATTATTATTATTGAGTGACGAAACAAACCCAATAATTATTTTTTTAGGAAAACAAAACTTGACAGTATCTAGATTTTTATACTCGAAAATGTATAGTTTTCACTTGAAAATTTGAAACTGCAAGAATGTGACGTAAAAATGCACAAACCTTATTTTTCTTTTTTTTTCAATTTTTTTTTCAAAAACGTTTTTTAACTCACCAATAATCGTCTTCTGGATATTCTTCGTAGTTTGTAGCCTGGAAAAATCTAGATTAATTTTTTTCAAATTAATTTTTCATGTTAAATTAATAGTGACAAAAGTTAAACATAAAGTTAGATTTTTATACATTTTTCAAAAAAGTTAGTGTTTTTACCGAATAATCATTTTCCATTTTTTCCTGTAAAAAGTAATTTCAAAAATAAACACGAAGAACTCAAATTAAAAACATATAAAAATAGCAGAAGAAAAAGCTAAAAAGCAAATAAACATCCTAAATTTAAAGAAAAATTAAATTTTTCATTTCTCGAGAAAAAAAAAGAAAGTGAAAATGAAAATGAGATAATTTGATAAAATCCTCCAACCAACCCGAAAAAAAGTGAAAATATGCAAATTTTATATTTTATTTTCGAAAAGAAAAAGTCATAAAATTGTCTCTTTTGCGAATCGTATCTTTTTTGATATTATTAGGGTCATTTAGTGAAAATATATCTAACAGAATATCCTGGATATTTTTGGCGACGCCAGCCAAAAATTATCATATCACATATATGTAGATAGAGAAGATTTTTGGGAGGAGAAAGAAGGAGGAGGAGGATACCCAGATAAAAATATTGATATACTTATTTTATCAAGTTGGCCACTTCTGAGCCGAGCCTGGATATTGCATCAAAAATAAGCAACGTGCTCGGACCGACTCAGCTCGGTCCAGCTACGAACATTTTGATTTTCTTTTAATTTCAAATCAATAATTCAATAACGATTTTTTAAATTTTCAGATTATTTGATCACTGATAATGTTAGAAATCCAAAAATTTTTAATTAAAAAATTCACTTTTTTTGAAACTACACATTTCAATTTCTCATGTTAAAAGATTTCAATAAAATTCTATAATGGATTTCGGACCAACTACTATATTCCAAAAAGAGTCCAACAAATGTTGTTTCGAGAAAAAATGAATAAAAACCCAAAACCACTCGACTGTCGTCATATAAACCATACCATAAATATATATGAATTCATAAATAAGAAAAGAAAAACAATAAAATCTGGACAAACCACCCACAACCTCAAAAAAGTGACGAAACAGGTGCGCGAAAAATGAAAATACAGTAATTTTCTTCACCGGACAATTTACCTTATAATTGAAGTGTTTACGACTTTATTGGGAAAACAACTAAAACTATATATATTTTTTGAATTATGAAATTCTTACGGTTTCATAATTAATTGAAAAAATCAAAAAGTATTACTTTTTAAAGGCAAAAAATATATAGAACGGGTTTTTACATGGTGGTAAAAATAGGGATAATTAGTAGAATGAACATGTATACCTTTACTATACAGAAAAATATACAATAATGAACTTGTGACCTTGAATTTTGACAGCTGGTGAAAAAAAAAAGAAATTGGATCTTGTCGAGATTTTTTGGGAAAACATTGAAAGAGAGCTGGGAATAAAAATACTTTTGGATCAGAATAGTTTCGAAGTTTACCTTTTAAATACCAAAAACCTTACAAAAATCCCAATTTCAAAATAATTAAAACGTGGCCCAATTTTTTACAAAAAAAAAAAAAAACAAAAAAAATCCCACGTTTTTCCCGCCCATCTGAAATCATTATTTTATTTCTCTGGAATATCAAATAGGCAGATCTTGATAAAATATACTCGTAAGTCAAATGGGCTGGAGCAGGTTTTCGGACCTGGTGCACCGGTGACATCTCAAATCTAATCCGGAGCCCTCAAATGTTTTTTTTCAGTTAAAAGATGGATACTAAAATGGACAAAGATGGTCGTGCTGTAGCACTTACAACAACCGGAAACGCAAGTAAAATATCAACAAGATCAACTCGAAAAAAGAAAACTACTTTGATTACGCCAAAAAGATGTATCGAATTTGTAAGATTTTCATTCAAGACTATTATATACACACAGCTAATGATTTTTTTATGTTACCCGCGGATACGGAATGCGGCGGTGTTTGCAGACAAGAGAGACCTTTCCTGTTTCGAACAAAAAAACACACAAAAAACTGTGCGGCGACAAAAAACACGCGCCGCACAATCGGCGTATCGGCACCGCCTACTTTTTTCTTTTTTTTTCTGGAAAAAAGGGGGAAGTCGTTTAATGTTTCCTCCTTTTTAGCTGTGTTATTCTAAAATCCACGGTTTTCATTGCAGATTCAATCAAAACATTCTTCCAAAAATTTTGAAAATGGAACTGCTGAACTTTTCAAAGAAACATACATTGAAAGTCCAACTTTTTTCAATTATTTCAAACCTGCTAACAAGGATAAGAATTTCAGCAAAAGTAGGTTAAATGTGTACTGAATAAATTTTATATTTCATTTATTTTCAGATGTTTGGCTTTATGATGCGACACGTGTTCAAATTCCTGATGTTGATTATTATCATGCTTCTTATGTTGAAGGACTTCGTCCAAGTATGTTTCTAGTAGATTTTTACACACTGATTGCTGAGTCACAAGTTTTCAAATTGTGCATAAGTCATGATTAGAATTAAGCCACGCAGTTTTTGACAAGATGATCTTAATCAAAGTGTAGAAATCTATTGAAATGTATGTTCCATCAAAAATAAAATTTCAATTTTTTTTAGATCAATACATACTTGCTCAAGCTCCAATGAATACATCTCAACAAAAAGAATTTGTGAAAATGTTGCAACATGTCAAAGCTGAAGCGGTTGTTGTTGTTGATGCTGCTGATGATTGTGGAACGTTAGTTGTTTTTCTTTTCGCCAAAAACCAAAATTCAAAGCGTGAAATTTCCAGATTTCTGTTCAACAAAAAAGAGGGTGACAAAGTTGGCTTGAAAGTTTCATCCGACAAATCAACAGATGATTGGAGTCTTGCCACGATTTCGGCGAGCGGTTTGAAAGACGTCAAATGTGGTCGAATCAATAAATGGTCAGGGGAGAAGTTTGGCGAAACTGAACTTGTTGAAGCGCATGAGAAGATTCGAAAATATATTGGATGGGGACAGAAGAATCCGATTGTTGTTGTGTGCAAAGATGGAGCTACAAAGTGAGGCATTTAAGATTTTGGCTAGAAAATATAATGGTTTTTTCAGGAGCGGTATTTGGGCACTCATTGATACGGAAGCGGATAGATTCAGAGATAAGACACGTGTCAAATTGACTGATACTCTCAAAACAATCAGGTAAGAAAGAGATAGGAATAGGGATCCCTGGGGAAAAACAACGACACAAAAATGGCCAACTTTCATCGATTTTTCAGAAACTATCGATCAAATTGTTTCGATTCAATGGAAAACTTCCAATTTGCGTGCTCAACAATGATCGAATGGTGCAAGAAAAACAACAAAAAATGATACTCGTCCAATCAAGATAAAAGTAAAGTTCCTTTTCTGAATTTATACAAAATTGTTTATGGAGATCAAAATATTCAAAAAACAAAAATTGTGAAAATAAAAGTGACCCGAATATCAAAATGTCAAAAAAAAGAGGTAATGTATTTAGTGTTGAGTGATTCCAGTTCTACGAGCCTCTTTGTTTTGACGCTCTTCAATTCTTTCCATCAAAAGTGATCCAGCTTTGGATAAAATTGAGAAGAAGACGAAACCACCGAAGATGATAATTCCACCAACAGCAATTAATTGCCAAGCTGGTCTTGTGCACAAGAAACCAACTAATGCAATAATCTCAAGAACATAGACAAATCCAGCAACAACTTGTCGATGCAAATGTGATCCGAGGAATGATCCAATTGGTCCAGTTGCTGAAGAAACTGGAACTGAAACACAGAAATATCTCCATGCCATTTGATCAATATCTCCCATCATAACAGCACGATAATAGAAACCGAACACAGCGATTGCTCCCTTCAAAACAACAGTTGTTGGAGTAGCTGTTTTTTCGGTGACACGGAACAATAAAGTGATGACTGAGAAAATGCAAATATCGATTCCTGATCCAGCAAAAGCATCAAAGATTCCTCCAATAATACCAGTGAAGAACAAAACCCATCCTTTCCATGCGCAGAATTCGGGGATTTCACGGAATGTTGAACGTTTCTTTTGAGCGTTGAGAATACCGAGAGCGAAAGCGAAGGCTGTCCAGATTGAAACGAATAACATTTTCTTTTGTGGTCCAGTGAAAAGTGGGTCAATCTAGAAAATAATGAATTTCAAAACCCAAAGAAAGAGTGGAATTCTTACCCAGTGAACACCAATAATAAATCCGGGAACAGCTCCGAGTGCTCCCAAAATAACAGCTCTTTCTTCGAATTTGACTTTCATGAAAAGTACGCAAACCAAAGCAGAAGTCATTCCAATCGATTGAATCATCAATGAAAAATCACGAGCAATACCTGGAGCAATATGAAGAGCCAAAGTCATAACTGGAAAAGCGACAGCTCCCGAACCCTCAGATGTCATTCCACCGACGAATGAACCAAGAATCATTGTGACTGGCATATGCCAATAATCTGGGTAGAATTGGAAGAAATCATGGCGGAAAGCGGCACTCCACCAAACACTCTGCAAAGGTCTGAGTTTGAATAGGAACTCGAAATAAGTTCCCTTGCAAAGAGTGGCTCTCTTCTTGAATTCGAAACCAAAATAGGTTTTCCCAAGAACTCACCCAAATAAGTGTGAATGGAATCAACATGGCAAAGAATTTGCGATATTTGATGAAGATCAAATCACTGATAGTTGGATTTTCTGGCAAACTTGCCAATTTCTCAGCTTGCTCTTCATCCAAATGTTGTCCTTCGAGCAAATACTTCTTGCACCATCTTTTGACTTTTCCACCACAAGTCAATGGTTCTTCGTGAACATATGGTGATTTTTCAACAATGTCCATTGGACGAATTGAAGAAGACATTTCTAGTTAGAAAACTTTTTTTGCTTTAGTTTAGTAAAGTTGAGAATTCAATCGCTTGACCAACATTTTTATATGAAAACAAAAGTGGGCGGAGTTGAATTGATACTGTATTGGAAATAGAAAAAGGCGGAGAAATAAGAGAAAAGATGATAGAAATGTTTATCTTTCAACGTTGAAAGTTCAGTTGTGTTTTTGATTGTATACTTATGCAAATGATCTGGCCAGAATTCCGAAAATTTGTTGTTTTTTAATACTGTTTGGGATTGTTGCCTAGATTTTTCGGAACTGTTTGAGATCCAACAATGGCCAGATCATTTACTAATTCAAAACACTGTTAGACTAACTAAGTTTAGAAATTTGAATTTATTAGGTGCGCAGAAGTAGACAATTTTTTTTAAATTAAAATCAGATCTTAAGTTCAACAAATTAATTTCGAACTTTATTTCTTGATTTGAACAAGTTCACATATATTTTCGATTCTAATTCTATATATGATAAAATCATACTTTTCGGACTAATTTAAGCTGGGTTTGACCTCATAGACTAGATTTTGTGATCTATAATTTTTGAGCTTAAAGGATTTCCGTGGGCTAGAAATTCTCCAGATAGCCTGGGATTATAAAATTCAGATTTAAGTGAACTAGATGTTCTTTTTCAAAAATCCAAAATTTTAGTTTTAAATACAAACTTATTTCTATCTGATTTTTTTCCAAAATATTATTATTTTCTATTTCTGGTCTGAGAGAAATAAATTATACTCATATGAAATATCATATTTCAATTTTTCTGGGAACTTCTCAAACATTAGTGAAAAGACGTTTCAAAAAAATCTGTGAAATGCCGTGTAAAATGGCTTGAAATGTCCAGTAATTTGGAGCTGTGTTTCTCTGACAATTTTGATTTTTATGAAAGTTTTTCTAGGGCTTTTTTTAAACCAGGAGACAAAATTTTGAATTGAATTTGGTTCAAAGAAATCGATCTTTTATGTCAGAAATTTACATAGTTTAGGGAAAGTTTTGAATTCAAAAAAATCAATAAATATAATATTCTCATACAGAAAAACAAAACTGTTTTATTTCTGACAACTATTTACTCATGTTTTGTGACATCACAAAATAATAATCCTTTGGTATTTGAAATTCCAAAGTTTACTGAATTTATTTCAACTCAACTTTGATCGATTTTTCATGATGTTTTCATTTGTTTCCGGTTTCAAAACTGAATATGTTGTATCTGTTATTGTTTTTATCATTCGATTCTTTTTCTTCTAAATATATATTTTGTTCATGTGACGTTTACAAACCAAATAATCGTCGAAAAACTTTCATCGATCAACCCCAAAACCGTCAGCCAAAAACTTCGAACCTTCATCGGTCTATCCGTTTTATTTTTCGTTTTTCAACAAAACGAAACAATTTCAACGAAATCAAGGACATAGTTGAAAGATAAACGTCTTTTTTTCTTGTTGGTCATTTTTTTTCGTAGACAAAAAATGAGAGATAAATCAATTTGGTCATGAGATTCGGAATCATACAGTAATCTGATAGAGAGATTTTTGAGAATTTTAAGGTTTTCAGGGGTGAAAGTAGGTGAATTTTTGGCGAACTGGTTACTTCTTGCAAGAAAAATTCGAATTTTCAGAAACCAAATTTACTGTAGATAACGGGATTTGCAGAATTTTCCAGATAGATCTCGAATTCAAAATCATTCCTCACGTTTTAGTTATGACGTAGAAAAAATCCGTATATTTACATTTCAAAATTCATTTCCTAATGGTTATGTTGAAATTTTGAAATGACGAAATTCTCGATTTTTATTCTTGACTTATTGTTAAAAACCGGCACTTTAACAAATAATCTACTTTTTTTAATAAAATCTAATATTAGTAAAATACAAAATGTTCCTCTTCGAATTTTCTAGTCTATTTTCCAAAAATAACACATAAATATTCTGTACCCATTTTTTTGCAATTTGATCGACGGACTCATCTAATTAATGCGATTTTCACTTTCACTTCAACTTTGATCCTTCAACAAAAAATGTAGAATGTTTTGTTGAATTTTTAGGGCCAAATTTTCATTAAATCGAAATTTTATGAATACTGATGTGGTTTTATTCATCACCACAAAAATCTTTGAAAATTTGTTCGAAAATGTTTTCGATGCCTATTTACTTAATCTTGAAAACATCAAAAACGAGGAAATCATTTAATTATAAATTTCTGATTTACTCAGGGAATCACGGGCGAGATCTACGCGATTCGCGGGCGTCCAGCGTTTTGCGGGAACTCCGCGGTGGACATTTGCGAATTGCGCAAATTTAGCGAAGTGACTCGGTCGAAAATATTTTGTCGCGAGATTTCCGCAAAACGCAGAAAAGTTTGCGTTTCGCGTGGATTTCGCGGGCTGTCACGACAAGAGTGCAGAGATATGAAACACGTTTCAGCGATATGAGTCGTGCGCGTGGATGGTCAAGTGGGTAATAGGAATGTGTGTGAGTCAGAGAGTGTCGGATCGAGGCCGGCCGAGTGAGTATGATTAAAAGCGATTAGTTGTGTCTCGCGGCGCCTCTACTTTTTGATTTTTGAGAGAGCACCGCGAGATTTCCGCGATTCGCAGACAGAAAACCGCGAAATCGCGGCGTGTTGGCGGCGATTTCGCGGATTTCTGGGTCCCGCGAATCGCGGAGATCTCGCCCGTGATTCCCTGAGTACCATCTTCCATCAAAATATGATCAGAAAATGTGCGATAATCATCAAAAGACCAAAATAAGACCAAGGTGTTAAAACATCCGGCCACACATTCTATTCTCTTGTTTTCATCGCCCTGTTTTAATTGATGATCGTTCATCCAAAGTTGAAAATAAAACTTGTTCAAATATTTTGTCAATTGTGAAATGTCACACTTTTTTCCCATGATAAGATGCGAAAAAGGACACGAAAATATCATTAATCAAACGAAAATAGTCATCTTTGTTCATAGTTTTCATGTGAAATTGCGCAAATTATTTGGGAAGTTTTCTATTATCATCGAAAGTTAGAAATACTACTAAATTGATAAAGAAGTAAAGCAAAACTATTTCTTTTGGAAAAGTTAAAAATAGAACAGGTACAGTATTCTGGTCTTTGTCCTTCAAATTTTCTCTTTGAACGATCAAAGTTGAAGTGAAAGTGAAAATCGCATTAATCAGGGAGTCCGCTGACCAAATTGCGAAAAAAGGGGAATAAAAAACCTCATTACTAGAGAATCGTTATAACTGGCAACATTTTTTTTCTGTAGGTGAGGTTCACATTTTCGGTAAGCCTAAGTCTAAAAAGTCGCCTTCATTTGTAAATACTTCGGAACTTTAAGGTTAGGCCTAAAAAACTATTTCATATCATTTCTAAAAAATCAGAAGATCAAGGTTCTAAAAATCACAAAAATTCTTCCTCGTCATAACTATTTTATCAATTTTAGACCTAAAATTTGACTGAAAAAATCTTTTCAATAATACAGTACTCTGATTTGTGAACTCCAAACCATCAAAGTATCAGTTATTTTTAAATTTTAACAATTTCCGTTTCCGAAAATAAATTGTCGCATTTCTTTTCATCTTCAAAGTTACAGTCAAAATGATAAGGTTTTGCGGGGTTTCATTTAAAAAATTTAGAAGAGATGAAGATCACAAAGAAAATTCGAAAAAAAAATGTTTTTTTAAATAGAGATCTGATTCTGAAGAAGGATTTTAACCAAATCTATAAAAAGATAAAGTTGAAGCCGTAAATATCATCGAAAATTTGTGAAACTTGAATTCATTTAGATTTTCAGAAAAAGAATCTTTATTCCAAATAATTAAATGATTCTGTTGTCTTGAAAAAAATCAGGTCCGCTCCCAAAATATCAGAAATTTCTTCAAGCTTCCTGAATTCCAATCGACCAAAATATCAAGTTATTTTTGAATATCAAGAATTTCCGATTCCAAAAATAATTCGTCGCAATTCCTTTCATCTTTATTTTTCAAAACATCTTGTAAAATGATAAGATTTCCAAAATAGACCCCCCATAATATCAATTTTTATTCGATTTTTTTCAAATATTATTTTTCAAAAAGATAATTTACTAGAGACCTTTGTTGAAATTATAGACTTGAATAATCTATAATTTTTAAAAGTTTTCAAAAATATTTTTTTCTAGATTTTTTTTGCGAATTATCAGACATGGATGACGAGGAGATAAATATGTGTTTATTGAAGATAGAATTTAAATTGAATAAAAATAAATATTTATTTTCCTGGTGTTCCTTTGATAACAGTTTCCAGTTCTTTCTCCTTGTTTCGAATTGCAGCATTTGCAGCCAATTGATCTTTGGTAACACCACTTTCTGGAAAACATTAGCTGACAACGGGTACACCCAATATGGAACATTTTTAAGTTTCACTGAATATCCCCTCAAACCCTTTTCTTTTTTCTCAAATAACATACTCAACAACGTCTCAGCTTGATCTGAAATTGATATTTCCTCCTTTTTGTAATGCGCGGTCTTTGGCTGCAAATAATTAAAGATGGATATATTCATTTACTCTTTTTTGTTTATTTGTTTTGTTCTAGCGAAATTTGAATAATGAGAAAATTGAATACGAAAAAGCTAACAACGAGAGCTAAACGAACCTGTGGTGTTGTTTTTGGTCCTTCTCCATGAATTACTCCAACATCTTCATAATCATCGTCATCCCAATCAGAAATTAATTCACAATCGAAGATAAACTGGAATTAATTAATTAATGAGGAGAATAAAGATATTATTATTATTAATTTACCTTCATACAACGATACCAATCAAATCTTGTCGAAAATGGGTCACAAATTACACTTGGCAAATTGAATAAATGCAAGCATCTGGAAAAAAGTGGGTCCAGAAAACTACTGTAAATACCTCACACACCTATAATGAACTTTAATTTTATCCTGCATCAATTGCACTAATTCGGTTCCTTTTTCTCGCCGCTTTTTCTCATCACAAATCAATTCGTATTTTTGACACCATCTAGCAGTTTCAAAACCAGATCGTCGCCAAATATTATCATATGGTTCACAGTAACACGATAAATCGTGGCTGTAGCTGATGCATTCGGATTTGGCGCACGATGTGCAAAATCTGCAAAAAATTAGAATTGAAAGGGACTCTGATCGATTTTTATTCCAAACTATATTAAAGTATAGCGGAAATTTAAAATGTGATCTGAAAAACATTGTAAGTTAAATATTTTAAATTTCCGCTGTGTCTTGTGGATTAATGATCGTAAGGATCAGAAGAAATGTAAAATTTTTAAAAATATGTCTCTAAAAACAGCATTTGAAAAATTAATAAAAAAAAACATGTTTTCATTTTTATTTTTCAAAAATAAACGTGTAACGTGACCGATAAAATTTTTGATATAAAAGGGATGAGAAGTATCTCAGTTCATTATTTTACTGTCTCTTGACTCGACTAGATTTCTCATTTCAAAACTATCATGGATGAAACATATTATGATGTGAATAACAATAATTGCTCATTTATTTCACAAACAGCTACAAGTCCACCGCCAAATACAGGTAAAATTGGACAGAGAGAGAGCAAGTGGTTACTGTAGATTCCAGAGAAATATGCTTGACTGATTTTCAGCGGATTTTTTGTAAGCCCTCAATCTGAATATTAGGAAAAATGCAAAATTTCAAATAATTTTTACAATAAAACATTCGAGTTTTGCAGCAATCGATAACACATTTGGTGAATCTCCATGTAAACGTGCTCGTTTTTCAAATGATTCAAACGATTTACATTGGCTCAATTCAAATGTTCGACTCATTCTTTCAAATGATGAAGAAATGATCATAAGTCGACGAATTTTGTCAAATTACTCGAACTATTTCAAATGCTTGTTCTCCTCACAATTCAACGATTCAAAATTGGATTTTTATAGGCAAGTTCAGGCGGGAAAAAATAAGTCAGATTTTTTATCCTTTTTCTGATCACACAATTTTTTTTCAGAATCCGGATTGTGAACTCAACTGATCTTCATTATTTACTAACAATTCCACGGGCTTTTGAGAATGGTATCAAACCAGAATTGTCACTTCAAAGAGCAATTCAACTCATTGAACCAGCTGCCTATTTACAAATTGATATTGCATTGGATTATTTGACTGATGTCATTTGTCAACAACTCAACTATAATAGTAAGTGAGAAAATAAGAATTTCAGGATGTCTCTGATTATTTAACAAAAATTCTAATCGCTTTTATGATGTACTGATTCAGAAATCCAAAAATATTCCAAAATCTTTCAGATATTATTCGAATATTTCATTTATCTCTACTTTATCACACACATTTGGCGTTTCGTGTTTGGCAGGCGATTTTGAATCAATTTCAGATGGTCAGTTTCAAAACTTTTTTTCCAGTGCTAAGAATTTTCTTACGTGGCATTTTTTTCCCAAATTCTAATTCAGAAATTAAAATTTTCAGCTTGTAAACAGCAACGAATATCTGAATTTGAATGAAGACGAACTGATTTTCCTGTTAACTGACAAAAATTTGAACATACGGAGTCAAGATGAAAAACGGATTGTGGAAAATTGGCGTCGCCATCATAATTCACTGAATTCTGCCAATTTGGCCAAATTTTCATTGATGAATTTTGCAAGAAAAGTGATGCCGGATTCAACGAAATATGAAGTTATTCGAAATCGGCAGCCTAGGAATGCAATCATCGCATTTGGTAAGATCCGCAGAGACGTGGCAAGGAAAAAAGACTCCTTCTGAAAAAATTCCGAAAAAATTCCGAAAATTTTGCAGGCGGTTGGTCAAGTCGAGGTGTCGCTCAAAAAATCGAAATCTTCAACACGCGCTGTGATCGCTGGCAAACATGCACCTTCAACTACGAGATTCCAACAATCAAAAGAGCGTATCATGGAAACGAGATTGTTGACGACAAACTGATTATATTTGGAGGATTTGGTGGCAATTCACACTATCAGACAACACTTTTATTTGATTTGAAGAAGAAGGATTGGAAATGGGGAAAGAATATGCATGATTGTCGATGTTATGTGTCAAGTGTACAATTCAAAGATTCACAAGGTTCCACGAGTATTTTTGCGTGTGGAGGGTGAGTTATTTGGGAGTGGGTTTGGAAGAAACTGGGACTTTAGAGAATGCGAGAATTTGAAAATTAATTTAGATATATCAAAATTTTGAGCCTGCCTGATCTAAAAGATCTTCAAAAGCTGAAAAAAATCAGGCTTCAACACAACCATTTTTTCTAGGATGAATGGAACCAACCGTCTGAACACTGTCGAAAGATACGATGTCGAAAAAGATATGTGGACAGAGTGTTCCTCAATGGCATTTCATCGTTCGGACGGTGCAAACACATTGATCGGTGGAAAAGTGATGAGTGTCGGAGGATTTGATGGACGGAATTTTCATTCGAATGCCGAATTGTATGATCCGAACACTAATCAATGGCAAATGCTTGGAAGAGGTATGCGAACGAGGAGAACTGGATGTTCGGCAGTCACGATTATGGATCAAGTGTGTTTGGTGGTTGGCGGGTTTAATGGATCAAAACGATTGGATTCGGCTGAGATGTATGATTTGAGAGAAGGGATTTGGCATCCGATGCCATTAATGCATTGTGGAAGGTTGGTTTTGAATAGAGAGCTGGGAGAAACCCTCTTGAATTCAGAAGTCCAAATCACGCAAATTATTTTTTGTAGATCAAACTACGGTATCAGTGTAATCGACAATCATATAATCCACGTGGCAGGCGGATTTGATGGTCAAGCAACAACGAAAGAAAACGAGAGACTTGATTTACGTGTTCGACATTGGCAAGCACTTCCAGATTTGAATGAGCCAAAATCAGCGCTTCGACTTTTACATCTCAATGATCATTCATTTCTCGATGATTTATTCAATATTCCTGATGATTTTGATTTGGTAAATGAATGGTGAACATGTGTGAAAACCTCGAATTCCTTTTTCTTGTCAATTTTTTTCTTGCAAATCGTTTCATTTCATTTCATATTCAAGTTTTTTGCGTCAGTCCAAAAGAAGTTGAATGAATATTTTTCGAAAATTTAATAGTTGTATATGAGTACAAGAAATACAAGATCTTTACTAGAATAAAAATAGGCTTAGCCTAAATGCAAGTTCTGAACGCATTTTTCGAACTTTTTCCCCAGAAACTTACTTATCATATCTATCAAATTCTTTTTCACACCAATCTTCTGATGGATAATTTGCTTTTGCGCATTGATGCTGAAAACAAACAATTGTTAACACTTATTCTTTGAATAAACTGGAACCAAGCTAATTTATCATGAAAAAGACAAGATTTGTGTAAATAGTAATAATGAAAATATTTTTGTTTTGATGTTTTCTCAAGATGGACAATAGTAATTAGAAAAGTGATCAGAGATTGAAATTTTATTTGTTAAGGTGAGAATGAGAGGATTAATTAAGAAAGGGACTTTGAGTGTACATTTCTTTGCCCTCACCTTATATCCCAAACAAAACGGAACAAGTTGAATAGGTGGTGATTCATCAGCACAAGCTAAAGCATACGCATCAATTTCTCCCATACACAATCGATCCCGCATTAATTCGTTTCTCGGATTACAAAACCAATTCAATCTTTTTGGAAAACGATTCGGTAAAACAAGAATGTCTTTTTCCAAACTTCGATCTTCTTCATCTTCAAATTCTTCTTCAGGAAACTCGAATGGACCTAATAATTTTGAATTGATTTTTGAACCAAAAAATAATTTAAAAAAAAACAATAACTTACTGCTATTTGCAAGTTGACATTTATAAATATCAACAAGGAAAATTGATATTATTAAAAATATTAGAAGGGTTGAAAATCTGTTTAGAAACATTTATGAAACAAAAACTTGAATGTGTTATGTCATCGATAACGAAAAAAGATATGATAAGCTTGTTTTTTTCCAAAAAAAAAATGAATGAATGAACTTCCAAGGGTTCAAAACCAAAAATCGAAAGGAAGAGTTGAAATGTCACGTAGAAAAAAAATGGGAATCAGAAAATGTTTAGGTGCCACGTGGCACAATTTTAATTAGAATCCCACGTTGCCCAAAAATCCCCCCATTTCGCTAATAGTCACATGTTTTCAACATTTCATATCCCCCCTTCTTCTACAAAAATGCATCTAGTCAAAGCAAATTAACCACCCATGCAATTTTTTGAATGCACTAAAAATGTCAAGTTTGACAAAGTATAAAAAATCTAGTACTTTATTTCAAAAACGAGAGAGATGGACACTTTTGTCTCTTTCACTTTAATTTGAATTTCAACTAACTCATTTCCTTTCGCTTTTTAAACTTTGCCTAACTTTTAAATTTAATGAGATTTTTTCTTGACTGGAAAGAAGTTCTAGAAGAAGAAGAAGAAAAACGAAATGTCACTTTATTAGATTGGTTTTTTGGAAACGAACACCCACTGCTTTTGCTGACTAAAAATAAGTCTTAAAACACATAAATGTGACATTTTTCATGGACCACTAAATTCCGCCCGTCATTTTTTGATCATCTAATTTAAATTGAATCTGGAATGAGAGAAAAAATGGGCGTGGCTTGAGTTGGCCTATTTATTTACGAAGATTTTTGGTATTTCAGAAAATCATGTGTATTTTAAAAATTCTCTCACAAATTTTCCCAACCTATGCAATTTTCTCACATTTCTTTAAGTTATTTTTTTTCAAACAAAATTCATTAATAATTAATTAATTATATGTGAGCTTTTTTCAAGATGCCAATTAGGTCACACAATTTTCACCTGTCATTTTTTGAATCAAAACCTTTCGAAAACCTTTGGAGAAAATAGCAAACTTTGGTTTTTTTGGTCAGAGACGTGGTATATAAATTTCCAAGCTTTAAAGTTTTAAAATTATTTTGCGCTAAAAATTACACGTGGAGTAAACTTTAAAACAGATTTTTTCGAGCTAAAGTAAATTGCCACGTGGCTTTTTTTCAAGTTTTTGAAAATCCTGAACTGTGTTCAGAGCAAATTTCAAAAATCCCTGAATAATTTCAATTCTGAACACTTTATTTTACTCTGCAATAAAAATGAGCTAACATCAACTTGTTTTTTTTCTTTGGTTTTTTTTGCCAAAAATGTGACATTTTCTCGAAATACTTAAATCATCAAAAGTTGACGAACTCTCATCTCATGTGACTAGTTTTTTTGGTTCAAGTTTCCATATGATTAATACATACTTTATGCATCGCTGAACGTTGACTTTTTGAAACTTTTTTCGATCGAAAGATGAATGAGAACAAATATGGGTGGCCTTTGCTTAGATAGACATGTTTCTTGGGCCAAGATGTTGGACTGATTTCAGAGCCTGAGCCCAGATCCAGCCTAGGCTGGCAAAAATAATGCAATAATACGACATTTTTAAAAATGCTAAAAATGGCCGCCCAGAATACAACTCACGTTTTTTTAATGGTACCAGAATGCAATGATTTTTTTTTATTAGAAATACCAGAATGCAATAATACCAGAATACAACATTTTTTAAATTTACCCAAAATTTCAACAATTTTGTGGTACTTTTTGTTCAGAAAATGTTATTGAAACAATTCAAGTGTTAATAGAAAGCGAGTTGAATAGTATAACTGTGCTCTTCACGAATAATTTATCATTTTGATCGCTACCAAATCATGTAAAAGGGCAGTGATATTTGCCTTGAAGCCTCGATGATGACAATTTTCAAAAATCAGCTGATTTCAAAAATCAGCTCACTAGTGATTCTGAATTTGGAACTTGCTCTGAATGAAAATGGTTTTCCACCATCAAATTTACACCATATCCGGTTGAAAAAAAATTAATTGACAATGAGAAATTTAGATTTTTTGTTTGAGATCGAATAAACGAGAGAGGTTTACTGTATTCTGTTTTTGCTTCCACGTGGAATCGTGTTGGAAAAACGCGGAACGTTGAATTTGATGATTCTTTGCCAAAGCAGAAAAAAAGGTTGTATTCTGGTATTTTTGCAAATGGGTAAAATTGTAAAATTGCATTATTGCAAACGTGTAAAAAATAAATGTTGTATTTAAATACCACATTACCTCATTTTTGTCAGCCTAAATCCAGCCCTTTATAATTTGAGTTTTGCCACGTGACATTCATTCTCTAAAATTTGAAAAATGATGTCAGATTTTTTTTTCAATTTTAGATTTCTCAGAATTTTTTTTGGAGCATTTGGTCATCATCAAAATATTCCCAAAAGTGAATCATTCTTGTTAGACATCACAAAAACAATACAAAAAATTGTATTTTTCTTGCAAATCTCAAAATTATGGTAAATGCTATGGTTTTTCTTCACATAAAAAATTTAACTTCCGCATTTTTTCCCAAATATTTCTGTTAGTTCATCTCTGAAAATAATGTGATTTTTCTAAAGATTTTGTACCTCAGAGATTATTGAGCAAGAAAACAGTTGGGTAAATATTTTTGAATATATTTTTTGGTTACCCTCGAATTAGTCTAACTATCAAGAAAATTTTGAAGAAAAAAAAAGCAAAATTTGTTTATTTAATTATAGAGGTCTAAAATGTTATTTTGGAAATTTTCGGAAATTCGAATTTTGAGTTGAGTTAACAGGTGAGCTCCTGGTGTATGAAAATTGTAGGGATCTTGAAGCATTGTGAAGCGGACCCCAAAAATAGAGCCACTTTTTCAAACATGGCTGATTCAGAATTCTTCTCAAAAAATCGTACCTTGGACTCGAACTTATTTACTTATTTCCCACTAATTTTTCGCAATTCCCTGGAGTCATCCAAAACTCAAAGTTCTACTTTTTATCTAGAAAATCTATTTATTTTCAATGATATTTATAAATAAGTATCAATTACGTCGCCTTGCTTACTAACTTACATTTCAACTTTTTTTCAAACAAACTAATAAGAATGCGTAGGTGTTTCTATTTATTCATATATTTGTTATCATATCACAATTTGATGTATTATTCCACTTCAACGAATTTTTCTTTTTTTTCTCATTTGGGGTGTGTCTGTCCTTTCATTTTCCCCAACCGCGCATATTTTTGCTCCTCAATGCTCCGCCCATTTTCATTTACATTTCCATTTTCAGCTTCATAATAATTTATATTTCAAGAAAAGAATGTGGAGGACTGATGCTGCTAATCAGAATAAAAACACAATAACAACACAACACAAAGTCAACAGGATCTGTGGAAGAAAAATGATTTGCTATTATTATTCACCATATTTTCTAGCTGTCCTTCTATTGTTTTTTGTCGTTTCAACTGAGCAATCGGTGACTTGTGCTGGTGAGAAATGCAGATGTGAGTTGAAGAGTTCAATGGGATTTTTTGAGCATTGCTCATGTTAAACAAAAACTCAAATTATTAAATATTTATCATCATATCCTTTGAAAACCAAAAATTCGGAAAAAATTAGAAATTTCTGAAAATAAATTTTTTAAAAGTTTTATTCCGTGAATCGTACCTTTCCGAATAAAGTTATCACGTGGCAAAAATGCCTGGAAGCTTTCGGAGGATCTGATATTTTTCAGATCTCAAATATTCAAATTCTGATTTCACAGGATTTTTTAGAAACTCCTATTTGGAAGTTCCATCGATTTTTTCGATTCCCTAACTCTTCTCTTAAACTTGGACCATCTAAAGTTTCCAAATTCAAAACCCTGCTGAAAAACAATGTAAAATTTTCGAAAATTATATTTATGAAGAATTGTTTTTCCATGTCATAACTTTTTCCTGATTTTTCCTGACGTTCAACACTCAAAATCTTCCCAAACTGAACTCAACCCAAATCATGATCCATTTTTTCTAGTAATGCGAGACGTTCTTCGAGATCCACATCGACTTTCACATTGGAAACCATCAAGTCTAAACCGGGCAATTCATCAACTTCGAGCTTATGAGCAATTGTTTCAAGGTGACCTAATTTCCCAAGGGATTATAGTTTTTAGTTCCTCTTTTTTACAAGAAACTTTTCAATGGGACAAATTACTTTTATAGTTTTTTTAAATTTTTTTAAAGCTGCTCAAGAATTTCAGATTTTGAGTAATTTTGTCAGCTTAAGTACCGTATATATCGATTGAAGAAACAATTTTCCTAAATAAATATTTTCAGAAGACAAACGATCATCGCAACAATTTGGACCATTAATAGATGTAATGCGACTCTGACAATAATTTGAGCCAATTTTATCAATTCGTTCTCTCCGCCTTTTTCTTCCCTTTATTCCTTGGGTGTTTTCGATTCTTTTCTATTTTTCATCTCCTGTTTTCATTTTTGTTTAGTTTTTATTTTCTTCAGGAGTTTGCAAAAAAAAGAAGAAAATAAAGATTGCATTATTGTTATGGAATCTGCGTTGTTAGATTTTAAGCGAATTCGGGCGAAATATGTTCAAAGGAAGGTTGGTACAGATTTACAGTAAAATTTCAGATTTCTAATTATCATGAGCTCATATTTGGCATTAAAATTTTTTTGAATTGAGAGCTTTCCAAATGTTTTAAATCCAGAATTGTTTTTTTTAATAAGGATCACAATTTTCAAAAATTCACAAAATTGTTTTAATTGACACATACACCGCTCCGAAATTTTTCAAAATTTTGTTTAACTGAGCAATACTCAGAAATTTTTTCAGATTTTCTAAAATCCAATAAATGTTCTAAAATCCAATATTTTTAATTTTGATTATTTTCTTAGATTCTTAAATTCGAGTTCGAAATCTTCATCAAATTCGAAAAACACACTCGAAATATTTGGGCATTATATCAACAATCAATAATTGGAGATATCAATGTTCCCAGTGAGTTTTCTAGTTTATTTTCGATCTTATCTGACCTGAAAATAATTTCAGAACTCGATTACATGGAAATCGATGAGGGTGAAAAATCGTGGATGTGGAGATGGATAAATGGAAATGAAAAATGGCATGCTTGGAATAAGTTAAGAGGTAAACACTCAATATTTAGGTATGGGGTGAGTCAATCGAATTAATCGACGTGTTTTTGCGATTAATTTACAAAAAAAAGTGAGTCTTTCAGGGCGATTAATTTCACGTTTTTGTCAATTCCTCGCTTTCATTTCTTGGCAAAAATCCTCATTTTTGCATGCAATTAATTGCAAAAAAATGTAATTGATCGACAAAAAAGTGAAAAAATCGCACAAAAAAGACTCCCATTTTCTGTCAATTAATTGACAAAAAATAAAATTGACTCACCCAAGTAGCCAAAATATATTTTGTTTTTTTTTAATTTCAGGTATGTCAAAAACTGAAGCACGTGATCAATATATCGAATCAGTTCAAAAACTGGAAACTGAAATAAATAAATTGAATGAAATTTGGAGAAATGATGAATAAACCAACCAATGGGGCCATGCATTTGTGCGTTGCCGTGTTTGCACTTATGAGATGATTAAGTCGAATTAATCGACGTGATTTTGTCAGTTAATTGACAAAAAATGAGTCTTTTATGGGACAATTGACGGAGTTTCAAAACGTCAAAAAACGTGTTTCGAAACACGAAAATACAATTCACAAAATGTCGTGAAACTTAATTGTTTTTTGTATTGTCATTCCGAAAATAAAAGAACCCCCGTTTGAATTGGCGCTCACGTACAGTAGACTAAAAATGACGTGACACATGCACATCAAACTGGTTGGCAAATAGCCAACGTGTAAATTTCGCATTTTATTTTTCAAATAGACTCCAAAATTTCGCGAAGTCTACTGTAGTATTGGTTTCCTAGGCCATGTCGGTTCTCTTCCAAGGTTCTTTTTTTTTCGGAAGGACAATATTTACAACTTTGAATTCTAATCGATGATAGTCTTGCTATCTTAATCGGCCTAGTTCAATTTTTTTTCTAAAACTGGAACTTTCCAGGAGCACCTTATTCCTATCGATACCAACCCTTTAACAGATATGTAAGGTTGGAAATATTGAACTGAAAATATTTGACCTGAATATTAAAATAGCTGATATTCAACAGAGAACATTTTTTAACATTATTAAAAGAAACAAAAAGAAAATAATTGGAACAAGAAAAAACATAAGAATGAGTATTATATAAATAACTAGATTGTTATTCAAAAACGCAAAAAAGTAACCTGTTTTCAGTGAAAAAAAGGCAAGTGAAGAGAAACCGAGTAATGATACAAAATCTACATCAAAAATTCATGGCCCTCATATCTGACCAGAAAATTTGCTAGATGAAAGATACATCTATGTATATACAATTTTGTTTGGTATAGCATTAAAAATATGAAAACAAAAGACTGGTCAGATATGAACCATAACTATTTTTTGACTTTGAAGCACCCATCATTAATTCTTGTGAATGTTACCTTATTATTTCTCAAGTAGGTGAGTACCTTGGTTCTGATGTTATTTGAAGGATTTGGTGAGTTATTTCCAGCTCCAGTGATAATTTCAATCCATCGACCTGCAAATAAAGATTGTCTATATTTTTAAAATAATTTTTTTCTCTGTGTATATAACTTTAAACTAACCGGGTTTCGCTTGTGATAACATATCTTTCACAAATTGAACAGCTCCATATGATGTCATAAAATGCAAATCAAGATAATAAATCGATGAATGACCATCTCGAATAATTTGATCGATTCCAACAAATTTCGAAGTATTGTCTCTATTCTCATAAAGCTTCTGAAAATATTTGTTCAGTCCGAGCCTATCCTTGGTTTTTTTAACTAACCCGACAACTCTCGATGCATTTTTGCATTGAATTACATGGTTGACGTCGAGATCTACTCATTGAATTCTGAATGTTGAAAAAATTAAAATTTGTATAATGTTTCTTGTTTTTAATCTCACGTCCAATTTGATCCGAGCTTCTTGTGCTCTTTTTTGCGCTTCTTTCAAATTTGGATTCGGATTGGAACTTGAAGTTGGAGTCCATTCTTGAGAGGCTTTGATTAAAGTTGATGTTGATGGTGCATTTTCTTTTTTAATGCGTGCTTCAAACTGAAATAAAACGTTTATTAAAAAAGGAAACAAAAAATACTCACCTCTCTTGCACTTTTGTTTACACCAAAATCTTCAGCTAATTTTTGATGTGCATCTTTATATGTCTTTCGAAAAGCATCGAAATAATATTCAACTTCATTTTCGGAAACATTTGCGAACGCCTTTTTCAACAGTTTAAGATTCTCTTTTTGCGCCATTGTTAATTTATTAGACGAATCATTTGTTGACATCGAATTTTCTTCTTCTTGAAGTTGTCGAGCAATCGCTTCATCTGATTCAATGTTTTCCTGGTTGAAAACAAGATGCGGATAAATATCTGGATCAGCATCTGAATAAATACACTTCCGTGGGAAAAAATCTGCCTTTAAAAACGTACATTCTCCTGGTAGAACTTCCTGTTCGACTCGTTTTCTCAATTTTCCAATGAAAGATGAGTCATTTCTGAAAATGTTTTCAACAACAAATGAACTCGAATCAGCCAAATATGCATAATTTTCGTACCACTCGGCAAACTCCTGAAATAATTTGAAAATGCAATTGTCTGTATCACAAATTGTGATACACTTACATATGGAATCACATCATCCGAAATAGGCCATCCTTCTTCCAACGACAATTTCACAGCTGTCTCAAATCCATACATTTGATAATCATGATGAATATCCTCAACATTTCGATGAGGCAAAAACATTGAAAATAACATGCTCAATTCGACTTGTTCCATTGGTTTTTCTAACGATTTCAACATTTTTATTTCAGGTGTATCCAGATTTTTCTCGACCATTTGAGGTCTCTGATAATTTTCATTGAATGAATAGCCTTCTCCAATTCTTGAATCGTTTTTGCATTCAACATTAGCCAAATGAAATTCCACTAGAATATGGTTTATTTTACTTTGAAAAAAAAATACAATAAACTTACAATCTTTATACGAAACTTGACAATTACTATCACGTTTTTCGACAACTCTTTTTTCCGCGCGAAGTGAAATGAAACCTTTCGGTACTGGACTGAGACATTCCGGAGATATTGAATTTTCCGGTGTTTCTTTTTTCAAAAGACTTGGTTGAGGGGAAAAAACAACAGGAACATCATCATCATCATCCAAATTGTTGTAATTATGAATCCTGAAAATCAAAAATATTTTCGTGCTTTTAAAAACTAGTAATAAATTCATTTGAAACCTACTCGAACTTGATATTCGACGAAAAAAGCGTTTCTCCGGTAATTTTCCTGGTACTAGTCAAAACTTCAATTTTTGCACTGATCGATTCAATACTCTCTCCGCGACTGCTTCTTTTTGCACATTCTTCAGCCATATATTTCCAAGTTGTACTTGGTTCCAAACAATAAACTTCATAACTATGTCTTGATGCTTGTTCAGCATATTGTTTAACTCTCATAAAATTCTGATTTTCATTATCGATCACAATTAAAGGCATATCTTTCTTCAAAGAGGTTTTGAGAGCTTTCGATATTTTGTCGTGGTTGTCGTTATCGTCAAAAAGAATCTCGAACTTCTCTGAAGCTTCGGTCAACTTTCTGAAAAACAAGTTATTACTAATTTCTAGACTTATTTCTAATTAGTTATGACTCACTGTGCAAGAGTAGTTTTACCACTTCCTGTAACTCCACGAATTATTACAACAACATGATGACCATCTTTAATACATCTCAAAACGTTTTCCTCCAAAGTACTCACTTCCATGCATTGTTCATGTGTCTTTTTGAAAGCCATCTGCAAACTTTGAAATATTGCTCATAGTAATTATTTCAAAAAACACAATTATTTGGAGATTTCTGAAGTTTTCTGGTAAAAATCGCTTGTCTAAAAGGAAGTTCTATATTCTGTGAATATTTTGTATATAAAAAAACTCTGAAAAATGTAAGAAATACCATGTTTCTCACGTATGAAAACAGTCACGGACAAAAAATGAAAAAAGAATTGTGAAGTTGAAAAGTGTGCAAACACCAATGCACACACAACACATAATTTGACGCGCTTTCATTAGCACGCCATTTTTTGAATTTCGTGCATTTCCGCCTTGGAAGCTTAATTTCAATGAGTAGTGTAAGTTGAATTTGATTTGGGGTTATTCAATTAATCAGTTATCATTCAGGAAATCGATTCGAGAGGGTCATTTCGCTCGAAAAAACAAGCAAATCGCAATGTTATGAAGAAAAAGGTTGTTAAACGAGAAAATTCAGTTGATGATTCCGATTTAGATGGTTTATTCAAAAGTCTGAGAGAGAAATCAATAGAAGAACTGAAAAATGAGCTAATTCTGGCGCAAAATGATCAACACCATATTTTAATAAAATCGAAAGAAGATTTCAAGTTGAAAACTGCCGAAGCTATTGAAAGGATTGATGTTGCAGAAAAGATGACATTGAAAAAAATAACCGAAGAATATGAGGCTCGCGAGAAGAAAATAACTGAAAATACACAAAGGAAACTGAGCGAAATGAAAGCAGAAATGGAAAAAGATCTAGAAGCACTTGAAAAACGAACCGAGTTAGAATATTCATCACTAGAAATTAACAAACCAACAACTTCTAATATTATTGATATAAATAAGAAGATCTTGAGAGGGTAATAATTTTTTCATAAATTTTATGTGAAAAATGTATATTTAGACGTGGTGGAATACTAATCGAACCGCCAACATATTTCAACGCAACACCAAAAACAACAGTTGTCTCAGTTCACTCGAACGCCAAATTTTTATTGGCTGAACATGACATTATGGAAGATTTGAAACTTATCTCATCTGCTTCAAATACTCCACAAAAGGTTAGCCAATTTTTTCAACATAAAGAAGCTTTTCCGAAAAAAAAATCAATGTTATTTTCAGTCACGCCGCCAATTCGACGTGCAGCTTCAAAAATTGCGATTCACATATGATGGAAGGTCTTACAAACAGGGAGAAGAAGTATATGTGGAAAATAGTGAATATGGGCGAATTCCAATGAAAGCTGAAAATATCACAGAAAATGTGGTTTCGTTTCGAGCTACACAGTCTTGGGATATTCGACAAATTCATGCTTCTCATTCTGATTTGGCAGAAGGTCGTGTTATTGTATCGAAGAAAAAATGAATAGATATTTATTAAATTATATGAATACGGAAGGTTTCTCATGTAAATTAATTGTCTTTCAACTAATTAATATATGTATTTATTTTCTTTTTGAAATTTATTTTTGTTTATTTTTCGTTCTGAAAACGATGCAATACCTCTGTTTTTCTGGGAATAATTTCTAGAAAAATTTCAAAAATCAGTTTTCAGATGCTTTGCGAAGTAGAATGTCGCGCTCTAAGCGCAGCATATCAAATGTTACTTCACGACTTCGAACCGCGCGAAGCTTTGCTATATTTAGAAGGAAATAAAGTGTTCACCGATGATCATGTCGATTCGATCAAACAGAAGGTGAGAGAATCTTAGGCTGAATCTCAAATTAGCAACCCACCAATATTATTCAAAGTCCCCGATCATGATGAAATTTGCAGATGACACGATTGGAACGACTTGGTTTATTCCTTCGTCTTTATCGTAGACACGCGTCTGATTTGAATGATTTGATCTCATTTTTCGAGTACAATAATCAAGGGCATATCTCAGAATATCTTCAGAATTTCATAAATTTTGCAACAAATGATCCAGATCAGTGAGTTCCGATTTCGTGTTTCTTTAGATTCCTCATTAATTTTAAGGGCTTACAGACTTCGCTCATTCGTTTTACAACCAATGTTCTCACGAGAAATGCTTCAACGCAAATTATTGTTGGGAAGTGTTCCACGACGAATTGATCTTTATCAAAGAGATCAAATTGTCACGAAAGTTGTGGAGAATTTGGAGGATTTGTCGGAAAACGAATGCTTTTTTCTGGTTTTATATGGGAGAGCGGGAGCGGGAAAAAGTGTTATTGCATCGCAGGCATTGTCGTTGAATGAAACACTTATTGGAGGGTGAGAAGTTTTGAGAATAATATTGTTTTTTTTCTATATTGATTCAGTATCTGAAACAAAACTCACATTTTCGGCGCCAAAATGACGAATCCCGCAATAAAATGAACTAACATTCAGAAATGACTGAATTTTTGCTTTTTAAATTGAGAAAATAAAATCAGATAAGAAACGTGACCTGACCAGTTTTTTTTATTGAAAACGTGAATAACTTTTTCGACCAAAAAAAGTTTTCACATGAAAACTCGCTCTATTTTCAAACATCTAACATATCGTGCATCATCTGCATAGAGATTAGAACGTGTTGGTTCAAGTCTCAAGTGACAGAGTACCAAATAAGAAAATTTTTCATCCAATTTTTTTCAAAATCCCAACATTTTCCAGATACTACGATTCAGTAATTTGGCTTCGAGACGCTGGAGTTCTACCTAAATCTACATTCGATTTATTTTCAGATGTATTGCTCATGTTAAGGTAATTTCTCCCATTTTTGAATTTCAATTTATTTAGAAAACTTGGAATTTTTTAGAAACGAAGATGATCTTCTCAACTTTCCAAGTATCGATAATGTGACATCAGTTGTGTTGAAAAAAATGGTGAGAATTTAGAATTTTTCTGAAGTTTTTGAATCTGGGCAACAAAAAGAAAAAAAACATTTTTGTAGATTGCGAATGCGTTGATTGACCGACCAAATGTGTTATTTGTATTTGATGATGTGGTTTTGGATGATACGATACGTTGGGCACAGGAATTGAATGTTAGTTCTGTTTCTCTTTCTATTTTTATTCTAAATCATCATAGTATTATTCCTCTTTTAGCTTCGTTGTATGATCACAACTCGTGATGTTGAAATTGCAAATGTTGCCACGGTCACTTGTGACTATATTGAAATCCCGCCATTCCAAGTTCAGGAATGTGATGATTTGTTCGGAGCTTATGGATTTCCAGCTGCCGAATCGGATTATGATGATGAAATTCTTACGAAAACAATCGGTTTGAGTTCGGGAAATCCAGCATTGTTAACAATGATGTGTAAAACATGTCATCCTCCAACTTATAAAAGATTGGCACAATTAAATCAAAGATTGGAAACAAAAGGACTTCGTTCAATCGAATGTATTACACCGTATAATTATAAATCCTATGATATTTCACTTCAAAGATGTGTCGAAGTATTATCAGAAGAAGATCGAGAAGCATTGGCATATGTTGTTGTAATGCCACCATCTGTTGATATTCCGATTAAAATTTGGTCGGCAATTATTCCTGTCGAAGTTTGTTCGAATGATGATAATCTGATTGAAGATCAGGTTTGTGAGAGAATGGATCGATTATTCCGAAGAGGTTGTTGGGTTTCGATGAAACCAAATCCGTGTTTGACATATCGTGTTGATTCGTTGGTTAATTTGTTTTTAAGACGAGTTGTTGATGCGAACACCATTTTGGTAAGTTTGCTAGATTTTTGAAAATTTTGTTAATTTATATTTTGCAGTCCGCAATTTCAACCCTCCAACAACGTCTTTTGGAATTCTCAAACAACAATTCTCCAAATATTCGCCCAGCTTGCGAACAATTTTATAACCCAAAAGAGGAACTTCAACAAAATCCAGAAGAAGAAATCGATTATTCGAAATTTATGGAAATTCACAAAGAATTTTATGAGAATCTTATTAAAGAAGTATCCAATTGATCTTGTTCATTTTTTCTATTTTTCCATTTTTCAGTTTCTTTTTTTTTTGCTGTATTTATTGACACGTGTATTTCTTTCTTTCGCTTAAAACATTGGTCTCAAATGAATTATTTTGCTTTACAGTTATGTTTGGGAAGTTTTTGGGTTGAATTCCCGATTTATTGAAAATTTTAGTGATACAGATATTGGGAAAATATTAGGAAAATCAGATTTTTTAAACCAAAGAAAAAGATTATCAAATTATTTATTCAAGTTTTGAGGAGGTGTCCAAATAGTCGATTGATAGGCGAAAAAGTTAGGTGAAGTGTTTGGTGTATTTGGTGGAGGATGATTTTGTAGAAGATTTGATAGGGTATTTATATATTCAATGGCTGATTTGAGAGTTTCTACCTGAAAATTAGGCATTTAAATTTTGGAAAATATTTTTTTCATAAATCTTACCTTGGATAATCTTTTATCGTGATATCGACCAGGTAATTGTTTTCGCAAATGATCAAATCCAACATTTATGCTGAAAATTAATATCCAAATTTTCATGGTCCGAGAATCTTGGTGTATGTTTTCGAAAAGTTTATTCTAATTTTAAATTTTAACTTTCTATTTAACAATTAAATTCTGATTTCAATATCAGACTCAAAAGTAGCGGTGTCCAAAAAACAGGCAAAAACTGGTCTCAAAAATTAGAAATTCAGAAGAGACTTTGAAAACCTGGGAATAAAACATCTATTCCTCAAATTCTGGAAAAGTAGACAAATAATTCAAACTTCAAAATCCTCTTCTAAGTAAACCCACAGTAATCTAAATAACTCACCATTTCATTCGTTTTCGTTCTCTCGCATTCGCCAATGTTCGATTTTTTACTTCTGAATTCTCTGAATTCATATTTTCTGAATGAATCAAAATAGAACGTGTTTCAAATTGCACAATAATGGTATAAGTAACTGAAATCACTTGAGCACACATATAAACACATGTATTGTTTCAAGTGGTTGGGTTATACATAAGTATTATTATTATTTCTAGTGTAATTGGGGACAGCTGCATGCGGATACGTACTTGGATTTTTGAGACATTTTTTGGCCCAGAAAAATTCCGCCATGAAATTAACAATAAGTACAAAATATTTTAATTTAGTAAACCGGTTGAAAAAATATCGAAAATCGTAGTTTCAGATGTGTAGTTCTTAATAAATCTAGAATAATCTCTAAAAAAAATAGAAAAACCAAAACAATTCGATAAGTAACTATGGGTTACCGTTCATTTTTAACCTGAAAACAAAAATAAATTCCAGTTAAAATGTCTTCAACTCATCGTGAATATGTTCGCCAAAATATGCCTTTAATTGGAATTGGAACTTGGCAAATCAAAAAAGAACAAACATTGTATGAAGTTATTGATGCTGGATTCAAAAACGGATATCGATTTATTGATACTGCACAGGTAGATTTTTGAAAAAGGCTAATTTGATTCAGAACGATATCCTACAACTCTAAAATTATATATTTTTAGGTTTATCAAAATGAAGCAACAATCGGAAGATGTCTTGAGAGACTTCTGCCAATTCATGGTTTGACCCGCAAAGATATTTTCATCACTTCGAAATTGGCTCCAAGTAATGCTGGAGCTGAAAAAGCACCAAAAAGTATTGAAAAGTGAGCTGCTCACTAATTTTTTTTCGAATTCAATTCGATTTTTTCCAGTTCCATGAAAGATCTGAAAACCGATTATCTCGATTTGTTGTTGATTCATTGGCCTGGAAGTTGGTTGAAAAGTGAGGACGAGAAAAATCGAGAATTGAGGAAAGAAAGTTGGAAAGTTTTGGAAGGATTGTTAGGTGAGGGGATTTTAATGATTTCACTCATAAAACATCTATAATTTAAAAAAAAAACTTTTCAAATTTGTTGTATTTTTTGAATTTTCAGTAGTTCAAAAATTTCATGAAACCAAAATAATAGTTGTTTTTAGAATCCGGAAAATTGAAATCCATCGGAGTTTCAAATTTCGAAATTCAACATTTGGAAGAACTCAAAAACATCTCATCAATTGTTCCATCAGTGAATCAAGTCGAATATCATCCACATTTTCATCAAGATGATCTTGTCAAATATTGTCAGGATAATGATATTCATTTTCAGGTAATTTTTGGAATTTTGAGAGATACTTTCAAATTATATTCCCTAAACTGCATGGAGTGGAAACTGAGCTTTTTAAAGAATTCAATTCTTGTTTGATTCATCAAAATTTTGAGAAGTTCTCATAATTTCAATTATCAAATCGTTTATTTATATAAATCTAATTTTAGGCGTATAGCAGCTTGGGAAGTCCGACTTATCGCGAAAAGTTATCGCAAGATGAAGTGATCAAAGAACTTGCTGAAAAATATCAAGTATCAATTCCGGTTTTGTTACTCGGATTTGCTTATTGTCAAGGAATCAGTGTTCTCCCACGAACTACTAATCCCGAACACGCAATTGCCAATTTCCAAGTCACAAAATTGGTCATCTCACAAGAAGATATTGAGAAACTTTTGAAAATCAATGTGGACCACAAAACTTGCTGGGATCCTCGTGTTGTTTCATAAAAATATTTATTAAGTATATTTTTGATTCGAAAAAAATGCGACTAGAGATCAGATTATTACTCATCTTTTTTTGATTGCTGTTTCGCTGATTTTTTCGACTGTTGTTCTTTATATAAATTCTGCAAATCGAACGCGAGCACACAATTTTCCTCACTGAAAACGAAAGGAACAGCACGGCGACTTTCATTGACCAAAGGACGGCGGGATGTTTCTTTGGCATCTCTGCAAATTGTTGTTTTGAGGGAAAAAATTTGAATGTGTTTCAGGATTTTTCAGAGATTTCGAATATATTCGAGAAAAAATTAGATATTTTTCAAAACAAAAAATTTGAGATCCTCACAATCAGATTTAAAAAAAATCATCCCTGCCAAAAATCAGACTCACTTAAAAACACAAATCGTGGGTAACTGTCTAGACATTGGATGTGAATTTACACGGAATCTTTCACCCTCTTTCGACCATCTTCCAATATCCAATTTTCCGAATCGCAGATTTGGAAGTGTGTATTTCTCACTAAGTTTTGCGAAAACTGGAGTTACGTGTTTACATTCAGGAGACCATGTTGTGAAAAATTGAATAACCCAAACGGTATTTCGATTTTTTGTGAGCTCTTCCTAAAATCGTGAATTTATTAGGCACCAAAGAATATTTTCAAACTCACAAATAACTGTTCTCCTTGAAAATATGTAACTTGTTCGGGCCCATCATAAAGAGGTTCAGGGAACATAACTGTGACGATAAGACAAATCAGCACATAAATAATGGCTGGCAAAACATCAGCTCGAACAAATAAAAATAATCCGGCGACTTTTGAGAAAAGGAAAATGTTGCTGACATAATGCATCCAATTTGTAGCTTTTCTACCTTTCCATACGATTATGACGAGTAAAAACATGAGAATCTCACGTTCTCGCTGGAAACAACAATTCGAATTTACAAGAATGAAACGACCGGCTAACGCCGGTCTTCATTATTTTATCCACAAAATTGAGCTATATTTGAAAATCGCGAACTCGGACATATTAGCAAGAAACTACCAATTTATGAATGATTTAAAACATCTGGACAGTGTTAAAACTGATTGCCAAAAATTATGAAACTTTATGATATATTACTGTAGGATATATGGATAAAAATGATAAATCGTGGTTTCGTAGTCACTCCGAATTCGCGATTTTCAAACCTAACTCAATTTTATGGATAAAATGATAAATCGTGGTTTCGGAGGCATTTCGAATTCGCCGAGACAAAAAATATCCAGGAATTTTTTTATTTTCAAATTTCAATAAACTGATCTCAACCAACTTTCGAAGCTCATTTTCACTCCACCACTAGGAATTCAACAATTAAGTATCCGATTACAACAAGATTCTGGGTTTCAGAAACCCCCTCCCTGATGTAACTCAAAAACTCACCGGATCAATTTCACAAACATCTCCATGTTCTAGAGAAAATACATAATCACAAAGAAATGTTGATTTCAAAACTGGAAACGCGATTGAAAGCAAAAAGTTGATTATATGATAACCGGTTAAAGCTTGGCGGAGATCGGATAAACTTGGCAAAAGCATTTCTCTGCAAAAATATTTTCAAAAAATAACATTGATTTTTTTGAAATGAAGCGAAACAAATGAAAATGAAGAAAACGTATAGTACACTTTTGTCCGTCTGATCACAAAAAGGTCAGAAAAATATCAAATTTTCTGGGCAAACACACAAAAGCTCACAAAAAAGAAAAAGGGCGTGTTGGTCAGTGGAAGAGGAAACTTGTCGGATTCTAGGCCATCATTTTATTTAATTTTTTCGAGATTTTGAGCTGAAATTAATTTCAGCTTTAAAAGAGGAGAATGTTGAGCACTATAAATCGAACAATATGTAGAAGGGTTTCGAGTAGTTTTGCTGTTTTTTCGAATGAAGAAATAAGAAGCCCAAAAAGAACTATTGAAGATTTAACACAGGAAATGTTGCAGGTTGGTTTGCATCATAGTCAAAAAATATATGCTAAAATATCTAGAATAATGTCTTTCACAGGCTCCAGTCTCACGAGTTCCACCAACGGTCCAACGAATCATGAGCTCTCTAAAACTCAAATTCAAACCAGACGGCCTTGACGGATCAGTCAAATCAATTTTAGATCGCGCATCAGCTCAATTATACTATAATTGCGCCGATAATTTCGATTTTCCGAAACTTTGCGATGCTTTTGGTCTTGGGGATTTTATGTCATCTTGGTATAAATTAACATTAATGCATACTTGGATGGTTCTTTTGAGATTGCATGGAGAATTTGATGGAAAAGCATATATGAGATTGCAAAGAGGATTATTATCTACAATGTGGTTAGATATTGATCACAGGTATTTTTTAATGAAGAATTCATCGAAATAAAATTTGTGAATTTTTAGACTTTCAATCGTTAGTAAAGAATTGGGACAAGTTTTAACATCAGAAAATGACATGAAACATATGCACGGATTACATTTGCAAACATTTTTCGAATATGACGAAGGATTTTTACACGATGATCGAGTTCTTGCTGGAGCAGTTTGGCGTTGTTTATATCTAAATCGACCTGTTGACCCAGTTCAACTTCTTCGAGCTGTTACTTATATTCGATCAACTGTTGCTTGGCTTGAAACTTGTGATACAAATGCGATTCTTGTTGATGGAATTCCTGAATGGAAACAGCTTCGACCACAATAACCTTTTCCTCTTTTACTTTTTAATAGTTCCTAGGTTTTTGTTTTTGTTGTCTCGTTCTTCTTTTTCTTATATATTTATTTTCGAAAATCCCAAAAAATGAATAAAATTTTCTAGGATGGCGACACCTCTTTCATCAACCATCAAATGGTGTCAAAAAGAACTTGGGCCAATTTGTGATGGTGTTGGAATGGTTGTTCGAAGTCAGATTGGTTATGATGGAAGAAAATTAGAGAAGAATTGTCGGAGGAAAATCCTACAGACAATTGTTATGGGTGGAACTGAGGTGGATTCGTTGAAGGTAAGCTTTTTGGAGGGGGAGATTTTTTAAATTTTGTTTGAGAAAAATAACTTGAAATTTTCCAACACGAAAAAATTTTCGTGGATTTTTTAGCACAAAATATGAACATTTTTCAACATTTCTAGTTTTATTCAAACCCACGGTGCAGACCATTTTTTTATAAATCTTTGGCAAAAATCCAATTTTCAAAAAAAAGCTAAAAAAGTTCATGCTAATCTTGAATTTCAAAAAAAAATTGAAAATTCAGAAAAAGGTTTCAGATAGAGCAAAAAAAGTTTCAAAAAAAATCTGCTTTTTTCAGGAGCCCAACAAAACCAACGATCCACTTCTCTCTCAAGCTCTTCCAACAACAAACGAAGCTCTTCAACGTGCTCGAGTAATTGCAGCCGGAATCGAAACTTTCGCTAAATTATTATCACAAGGTGTATATCCCGGTTCTGGCGGTTTCACTGTATCTGACAATGGCGAGAAAATTTATAGTCGACAAGCTTCGCCAATGCAAACAAATATCACTGAAAATTTGATGAAAACTGCGGAACTTATTGGAAAAGGTGTTGTCAAAATAGCACCATTTCCATTGCCGGTTATAACTCAATTAGGAAATTGGACATTAAATAATCCTGGATTACCGATTCCAAATGAATTGAAAAAGTTCCCTCAAGTTGCACAATTAGAAATATTTATTCAATCGGCACTTGGAGGAATTCCATCTAAAAATATTAACATTGAAAGCACCTCAAGTCTCCCAAAAATGGCAAAATCAGAGAAAACATCTCCGGAAAATATTGAAGCAGTTGTAGAAGAAGCTATTCCAATTGATAAAACATTGACAAAAGAGGAGACTGAATTTCTAATAAAAGCTGCAAAATCAGTAGAAGATGAGAATGTTGAGACGAAAATCTATGGAAAAACACCGATTGTTTATCGACCAGAACTGCCCAAAAATTTTGAGTTGAATATAAATACTGGAAATATTCATACACTTTCGAGGAGTAATGAGAGCAAAGTTCCGGCTACGAGGATTGGAAGGTTGAGATTTTTGATAATTTAAAAGAAGTTTAAAAATCCAGATTTCTCGAAACTTTTGTTCGAAAAATTTCAAAAAAAATTTGAATGCCTCAAAAATTTTTAAATTCTTTTTCTTCAAAAGGATTTTCAGAAGTTTCAGAAGTTTACCTGAATAACCAACGAAGTTATCAGACTATATTTTCAAAATCAATATTTTCCCCAGACTCGCAACATTTGGTCAATTAGCTGTTGGTTTACTTGGTGGCGCAACTGCTGAAGTCACAAGAAGAACATTTGGAATTGGAAAGAAAACATTGGATACAGCTGGATCGCCTAATAATCCATTTCTCTCTGAAGCGAATGCTGATCGAATTGTTGCAACACTTTGTCGAGTTCGAGGAGCTGCGCTAAAGTTGGGACAAATGCTCTCAATTCAGGACAATTCAACAGTTCCACCAGCTTTGCTTCAAGTTTTCGAGCGAGTTCGTCAAAGTGCCGATTTTATGCCATTGAAACAAGTTCATAAACAAATGAAAGATGCGTTTGGAGATGATTGGAGGGAGAAATTCGAGACTTTTGATGAGAAACCATTTGCATGTGCTTCTATTGGACAAGTTCATAAAGCCACTTTGAAATGTAAGATTTTCGGAATTTCGAAATTTTCCAATTAAACCCGTCCAACATTCTCATTTTGCAGGTGGTCGTGAAGTTGCTGTAAAAGTACAGTATCCCGGAGTAGCTGAAGGAATCGATTCAGACATTGACAATTTGGTATCAGTTTTATCAGTCGGTGGAATATTTCCGAAAGGAATGTTCCTCGATTCATTTGTCAAAGTTGCTCGACGAGAATTAAAACAAGAATGTGATTATGAAAGAGAAGCAAGAGCAATGAAAAAGTTCCGAGAATTAATTGCTGATTGGAAAGATGTTTATGTCCCTGAAGTCATTGAAGAACTATCATCTTCTCGTGTTTTGACAACTGAATTGGTTTATGGTAAACCAGTTGATGCTTGTATTGAAGAATCACAAGTTGTTCGCGATTATATTTCGAGTAAATTCATTGAATTATGTCTCAAAGAGATTTTCGTGTGGCGATTTATGCAAACCGATCCAAATTGGTCCAATTTCTTCTTGGGAAAACATCCGAAAACTGGCGAACCTCGATTGGTTTTATTAGATTTTGGAGCGTCTAGAGCGTATGGAAAAGAATTTGTTGATACGTATATGAAGATTATTCGAGCCGCTTATGATGGAGATAAACAAAAGATTATTGAGTGAGTTCAAGAGGTTTTAATTAATTGATTAAAGAGGCAGGGTTCCAGGTCACATCAATTATAATTAATTTTTAGGTATTCACGTGATATTGGATTTTTGACTGGCTACGAAACAACAATAATGGAAAATGCTCATGTTGAATCAGTAATGATTATGGGAGAAACACTTGCCAGCAATCATCCATACGATTTCTCACATCAAGATGTTACGAAAAAGAATTCAAAAATTAATTCCAGTAATGTTAGAACATCGTCTAACATCCCCACCTGAAGAAATTTATTCTCTTCATCGAAAACTTTCTGGTTGTTATCTTCTTGCCGCAAAATTGAAGGCTACCGTATCTTGTGGTGGACTTTTTCATGAAATTCAGGAAAATTATCGATTTGGACCCGATGGAAAAGATATTAATATTGATTGATTAGGTATAAATGTAGGTACTGTTCTCTGTTCTGTTTTGTTTTTGCTCAAATTTCTATTATGCATAAATTTTTTTCTCATTTTTTTTTGAAATTATTGGTGTATACTTGTGTTCTAAACCGATCACTTGAATATTTTTTTCATTTTTCTGAAAAAAAAACATTTTGTTAAAAATTCATGGGGGTTTTTTGATGGAAAAGTTTTCGACTTTTTAAAATTTTTTTCATTGACTTTTGAAGCTAGTTATAATAAATTATGTTAAAATCTTCACAGGGGCTTGACTTGAAACAGTTACCTTGTGAATCCCCATCAAAGTGTATTTTTCCTCTAGATGTTGCCTGATTTATCGCCACATTTACACACAAAAGAATGCAATATATTGATTGAATTTTTGCAAAGATGTCATCAAGAAAAACCGCTTGGAAAAATGGTGGGACAATGTTCGTATTGGGATGAAGCTGTTTGGCAATGTACGAAAAAGGAGAGAATTTGGAGAAGGTTCGTTTTTAGGAGTTTCAAAGTTTTGCGAAATATCCGATATAAGATTGCTCTGCAGAAAAATTTGAAAGAATTTCAGGTTTCTAAATTTTTGCTGTAAATTTATAGAGTTTTTTCGCTGAAAAAAATTGTAATAAAATTTGAACCATTTTAGAATTCAACGAATTTCGTTTTCTGATACAGTAGTGATTTCAGCGTTGAAAATTGAATCTCGAAGAAAAAATCTGGTTCTAAAATTTCGGCGGCAAAATTACACAATATTTTTTGATACAGTAGTCGTTTTTTTTCTAAAAAAGTATGTATGACCTTAAATATTAAACTACAAAAAACTAGAACAAGTTATTCCATTCCTCTAATAAAACTAAGTATGTTCAAGTTCAATTTTCTAGAGACAATAATCCACGATACAAAAGTCGAGTTGTTGAATTGCGAAATCTTCCCGAACAATATTGGACACCGGCTCTTTTCAAACTCAAAGATGAAGGATTTATCAATTCTGAAATTCCCAATTCCAATGGATGTAAACTATAATAATTTCTGTTTTTATTGTTAGGAATAAAAAATATAAAAAATTGTTCATTAAACATAAAATCAGATATGTTGTTGAATTATAATATATATTCTTGATATCTATGCACGTATGATATTTTCGGGAATTTTTTCAGCAATAACACACCAATTTCCATGCTCAAATGTTGTTGAAATCACTCGAAGTTCGGGAATTGAATCCACCAAATTATTCAATTCGTTTTCTTTGAAAACATGGTAATATCGGTAGAAGGTTACCTGCAAGAAAATTAGACATTTTATTTGTAAAAGTTAATCTGATTTTTTGAAGGATTAATTTAGAATAACAGAATTTTGGCTTCAAATTGGAAAAAAAGTTCTGGAGCTAAAGTAAAAGCGGGAGAAAATGTTTGCGTTATCCGGTAGCCAGAGAAAAATTCAAATTTAAAATTTTGGGCCAAATATTGAAGATACATAATCTCAGATTTTAAAATAAAATAAATTATCTAAATTTTGAAACGTAAAAAATCCGTGATTTTTTTTCAAATATGGAAAAAAAATTCAGCCTTTAATTTTTCGGCACCAAAATTACTGCACGATTTGAAATTTAAAAAATCCATATTTCTTTTCTCTTCTGTTTCAAAAAAACCTCACCTCTCTCAATGTGGCCATAGCTTCTGTGATACTTTCTCTCATAATATTATTGGCCAACTCTTCTCCATATTGTTCTTCAACCGGAACCAATAAACTAGCCAATCTTTTTCCCAACATCGGACTCCATCTTTTGATTCCAGATATAATTGAATTTGTTGTCGGAAGGAATTGAGGAACTGCAGATGGAAGTTTCGAATTCGAATTCTTCTCATTTTTGTTGATATTATTATTCGATTCAGGTGCAGTTGATTTTTTCGAAAAATATGGAAATTGAAATTGTTCTACCATTTTATTGAGAACACCGGAAAACCAACGATTTGAAGTTGTTGGATCAGAAATACAAATTGGAATAGAAGCCGCAATTATTCGTTGCTCTTTTGTTGTATTCATATGAAATTTGATTTTTGGTAATCGACCACCGATTGCAGTTTCATGCATATTCCATGGAACCAATATATCTTGCGATGCAAATTTTCCATTTGGTTGTTCGAATGCCCAAACATAGATAAGCATTTGGCCGCCAATTCGAAGACATCTCGAACATTCTGGAAATCTCTACAGTAATCTAGTGTTGGAGCTACAGTAGCCCTAGAAAAACGTGAGATCAACCGAGTGTATTTATCTTTGAATTCAAAACCTGAGATAGTTAATATGAGCAATAATTCTAGGTTACTGTATTAATATTAATTTTTGTCAAATTTTTTTGCAAAAAAAGAACAGAACGATTTCATTCCTGTTTTCTCAAATTATTCCGCCATTTTTAGAACTTTGAAAAACACCGAAATTCTGACAAGCTAAAAATACGTTTCAAAAAACTGACAATTAAAATTTATTTTGAAAAAGTATGCTTGACTGATTCATTCTTTGGAAAAATATTTGGTAAAAAGTTTGAAGCACCTATATTTTCAAAATCTACAAAAACTCACCTTGAAGTACCATTTTTCGTCGCTGAGTAGTTGATAAATGATGAATTACAGAAACATTTAAAACTGCATCAACACTTTCATCTCTGAAAAAATGTGAAGGTACGCGGGGTCCCAAAGTGTATTTTCCTCCTATATTCATTTATTGTTAGAGTATTCTCCCCTTCAACTCACTTCACAGGAATACTAATCGCATCAGCTAGAGCTAAATCAATATGATCCTTCTGGCTCGCAGCCAACACTTCTGGACACGTGTCAAATCCAATTACATGACTTTTTGTTGATGTATATTTTGCCTCGCCACATCCAACATCAAGAATTACACTTCCAGTTGATTGTTGATCAACAAACTGTTTGACACGTGGCCAAATTCGTGGCGAACTTGATTTTGTGTCCTGCAAAAAATTAAAAATAGGTAAAGGTTTTCCAAAACAAATTATTTTCTATAGAACTTTCTCAATTTTTGTTGTTTAGATCTGCCACGTTGTAGCTTTTAAATTTATGTCGATCAAATTTAGAAAAAAAGAAAAAGGATAATGACGGCAATTAAATAGGAGATGAGCTAAATGGGGTAAGCTAAAATTGATGGAATATAGAATCGAAAAGTATATATAAAAAATATACGTGGCGAAAATTGAATTTCAGAAACTAAAGATAAACACAGAAGACACAAGAAACGAGAAAAACTAGATAATTTAAATTTCAATCCCCGAAAAATTACAGTAATCCATACATAAAATACCTTTTGTTGATATGTTGCCAATCTTGAATAAATTGAATGCACGTATTCAGTTTCTACTTCAGCCGAATTCAAACTCATGACATCTGAAAATAAAAATGACTAATTTTATTTTTAAACGAAATGGAAGGCAGATGTTTTTGAATGACACATTTACGGAGGAAAATTGGAAGAAAACATTTTCGAAAGGAACATTTGAGCAGAAATGGGTTTGGCTCATATAAGTCTTTGCTGAGAATTAGGCATATACATTTTTACTTATTATTTGGTTTTTGTAAAATTATTTGCCACGTGGCATTCATCTGAAAATTTTGAACAACCTTTTTTTTCGGAAAATTAAGAATCTTGCCACTACAATCTGAACAAAAAATTCAAAAAAAAAATTTCGAGCAGTAGAAACATGAACCTAGCATAGTTAATAAAAAGTTGTGTATGTATGTGGATGTGTGAAAAAACAATAAAATATCTAGCTTTTCCTCTCGACGTCTACTTCTTCTTCTATGTAACAACAAAACAAGAAAATATCTAACTAACATATATGAAGAAGAAAAAGAAGAAGAAAAAGAGAAAAAGCAGAGGTGCGCAGTCATTGATTTTGTGCTCTCTTTTTCTTCTTGTTCATGTCACAGCCTTCTAGTTTTCAACACTCGTGAATAAAAAACACATATACTTAGAGACACACACATACATCAAAAAAAGGTGATATCAAAAATGGGAATAAATTATATTTGGAAATAAATTATAAGTGTGAGGATAGAAGAAAAGTATGGGGGTTATTGGAAAAAAAATACAAAAGTCCCAATATTTTCATAGGTATTTCTGAATTCTTAGAGTAAGTCTGAACTCCGAGCTCAAACCAGGTTCTAGCTACAAAATATGCCACGTTTCAAAATTATTTTTTCTGGAATTCAAAACATATTTTTTATGTTTAATCATGTGGTTTGTGTTATGTGAAGTCATTTGAAAATCACTTGAAAAAAAGTTATAACTTCTTTCAGAAAAAAAAATCGCTGAAAGTACTGTAACCCACAAAAAATGAACAGTTTAAAAATCCTGCCACGTAGAAATATTTATTGGAAACTTTAACAATTCTGTGAATATTGTTTATACACGAGCTTTGAACTCTTTCAGATAACAAAATATTAACATTATAAAAATAATATGAAAACCCGTCATCAGAGATTATTCTACATAATCCTACGAAAATGTCCAATTGAAGTTGAATAACTCCTGAGAAGATTATACTCTGCAAAGCTTTTATGAGGGATTTTCAGACAAAAAAGATATAATTTTCGTATTGTTGTTTTGTAGATGTGACACCCAAAAAAAGGGAAATAAATAAAATATTGATGAATTTTCTATCTACCAAATTAAATTTTATTGATGAGATATACTATGCTCGAAATTTGGCTCAAAAATTAAAAATGAAAAATAGATTTGTGAAATTTGAAACGTTTCCAATTTTTAAAAAATTTCTTCACGAGAAATAAAAAATTCATTCTCATTTTCGAAAATTCCTATCTGAAGAGAAAGGGCGTACTTACAAACTGAGAGTTAGAGAAAGTTAAAATAAGCTAGAAACACAGTTCAAAAGATGCTACAATAAGTCGTTTTACGATTACCTGGCGCTAAGCCAATTTTGATTATTAAGTGATTAGTCTATCTCGATGTATTATATGTTTATGCCAAAAAGTTGAAGTTTTGAAAAAAATCACATCAACGCGCGAAAATTTTTTAAATTCATTTTTCGTTTCGAGAACCATGCATTTCTTTGTGTGTTCCTTTGCTACAGTATTCCAACAATTGTTCTTTTTTTCATCCGTTAACTACTTTTCTAATTCTAAAAAAAAGGTTTCAGTTCATATTCAGAAAAAGGCTAATTTGTATGAAAATTGACTAGTATACTCCGCCTGAAAAGTGAAACTTATGAGATTCTCAGGGTTCCCGGGGTTATAGTTCGTTAGGGAATATCAGGGTTCCCGCTAAAAACCCCCGAGGGGTTCCCGTTACACTTTTCCCGGGAGTTACTGTAGGGTTTGCGCGTAGTGTTTGCTGTTTGCAGATTTTTTTTTCAGCGTGTTTAACGTTTGCGGATTTTTTCAAGTCGTTTTTTTTTCTCTGAAGCTTCAAGCTTCCTTCGAAGGAAGGGATTTGTTAGTGGGAAAAAACATGGTTTTCAGATGTTTTTTTTGCGTTTGGGTGAATCGTTGAACAGGCCCCCACCAATATCACTTTAAGCCCCCACTAGTCAGCCATATTATAGGTCCCCACCTTTTCATGGTCAGAAATCTCGTTGGTGGGGACCAAAAATTAAGTTGCTCAAAATGATAATGGTGGGGACCTTTTCTTCGAAATACCCCACTGTTCCCGGGAGGTATTGTAAGGTTTGTGCGGTGTGATTTTGTTTTTTATGAGGTAATTCAGGTCGAAAAAAATTTAAACAAAAAACGTTTTCGACCTGAATCACCCCATTATAGTGTTTTTGTTTTTTATAACCGGAGAGATAATTTGAATATTCAAAAGAATTAACACATGTTCGTTTTACTATACGTTTTACTATACTAACCAAAACCAAGCATCTCTCCTTTTTTCCAATAGAGCACACTTTCTTCTCTCCTCTTTTTGTACTGACGCTCTTCTCTATTTGAATCGATTTGTTGGCCTAAATATTATATTTTCAGGGTATTCAAAAATGACATTTTTCCATTTTATCAATTGTTTTGCATTGTCATTTGCACCGTATTTTATTGTATATAAATATTCCGGTGAGTTATCATAACTTATTCTATTTTTCAAAGAAAGAAAGAAAAATATATTCAGGAATCAACGAATATAGTTCAATTTGGAAATGTGCTACAGCAAGTGGTGGATATCTGTTAACTCAGCTTGTCAAACTTTTAATCCTCGCCACATTTTTCCCAACATCTGATGTCGAAGGTTTCGCAATTGTTCCCGAATTCTTGAAAAACTGTGCTGATATCATGGATGTTATTGGACTTCACCTTTTGATGACCAACTTTTTAGCAGGAAAGGGAGAAGTTCGTTTTCTAGTTGGTGGAATTGGTTGGGGATTTGCTCATTCGATTGCACATCGTGCTATTCTTTTGTGGGTTGGAGCGAGAGCTTCGGCGTTTACTTGGAGATGGGTTCAAACATCACTCGATTCATCGTTCGATCTTCTTTTGATTCTTTCAATGGCTGCGCTTACATGGATGCTTACACGTAGTAGCAATAAACTTATTATTGTGCCAGTTTTAGCCTTGTGCATCTTCTCAACATTCATCTATCAGTAAGTTTGGTTTTACCTTGAGCTGACTTTGAAAAAATGTGGCAAGTCGAGGAAAATTGTAATTCAACACATCATTAGATTTTTATGAAAATTAATTTCGAAGCTCATTAGCTCTCTTTCAAGCCATTTCTAAAACAGATTATTGTTTTTATTCTAGAACTGTTCAAAATGTGTTGCTTATCACAAGCTGGTCAATTCTCGTCTTCCGTGCTATTTATTCGATCTCTGTCGCTTCAATGACAGTCTTGGTTTATTCCGTCAATCGATCTTCCAACAGCGTCAAGAAATACGATTAAATTTTTTAAAAGATTTCCAGTGATAATTTATTATTTTTCTTATTTAATATATAGTCTATATGAATCTCGTCTTTTGTTTTTCTAATTAGATTATTTTCAATGGTTGAATCTCCATTTTTTTATTTTAAAAACCAGTTGATACTGTTTTTGACATTAAAAGGTTTTCAGATGAACGAGGATGATCAATTTGAGGAATTTTTGTTGCCAGTTGAAAGAGGTGCTCCTCAACATGTTCTTAATGATGAGATGATAAGTGGAGGGGTTTATGATTCACCGACTAGGAAATTTGGGTGCGTTTTTTAAAATTTCCTTTTTTTGGAATGGAAATTCAAATAATTTTTCATGAAGACAAAGATAATGAAAATTCTGGAAATTCTCAGAATCTTCAGATTGAAAATCAAAAAGTTCTGAATTTTCATCCGCCACGTTCTAAATATGAACCTGACTGAAACTTTTTGAAAAAAAATAAATAATTTTTGCAATTTCAGCGCAATGCTCGGCGAAATCGACCCGAAGATTCCCGAATCTCCCGACATGAAATTCGCCAGAAAACGACTCGGAAATCTATTGACAACAATAAAACAACATCCAGTCGAATCGATTACAATGCCCGATTCTTTGATTCCTTCGAGTTCAGCAGCTCCGGCGACAAATGAAGAACAAACTGAAAAACGAGGAAGACCACCTGGTAGACCGAGAAAAATTGTTGAGCCGAATGATACGAAAAAGAATAATGAGGTGATGGATCTGTCGCCGGATCAGAGTATTATGTTTGAGTTGAGGGGAAAACCTTTTGAATTGGTCGCTGGAAGGTTAGTTTTTATGGGGAAAATGAACGAAAATTGGATTTTATCTAGAAAATTCAAGATCATTTATTTTATCAACAATTAAAACTGCTGAATATCGACCAAATGAAAATTTTTATAAAAGCTTGGATAAAAGCTCGATTAAAAAAAAATGAAAACTTTCTGGAATTGATTAATTTTTGACCAAAAATCCAAGTAATCTTTCAGATCCGATTGCGAATACACATTGTGCCGAGCTTGGGTTCGCGGAGACATCACTAAAGAGCATCCCGCTCCAACAACCCTTCGCCAAGAATTCGCCCCAAATCTCGCAGTTGAATATCTCGCATGTCGTGAAATCCACAAAATGCCGCGAGCCTCAAACGCCATCGCTGAAATGCCAATGCTTCCCAAAAAAGTCGACGAATTCGACAAATCGATTGATCCGGAAAAGATTGGAGTTTTGCGTGTTGAATATTCGAGACATTGGAAGGCGGTGAAAAAAGGATGGCTTGCGCATCAAAGAAAACGAAATGCCAAATATGCAAAGAGTATTTCGCTGTTGGAGAAGATTTTCACACCGCCCGAGTTGAGGGAATAATTGGGACGAGTTGTTAAATTTTGATCTCATTTTTTTATTTTTGTAAATTTTTTTTATCAAAAGATTTGGAATCTACGAAAAAAATTTTCAGCAAAATATTTCGAGTTAAAAATCAATCAATCAAGTTCAACTTCATCTTCTTCCTTCTTCTCTTTTTCCACTTCTTTCATTGCTTTCAAAAATCGATCTCTTTCAACATCATTCTCTTTTTTCGGTCCGAACATCTCATTCATATCAGCTTCCAATTGTCGATTGAATTCGTTTTTCACAATCTTCGATGCATATTTTATCATCTCACGAGTTGCCACTTTTTTCAGAGTTGAGATTGAGAAAATCACTTCGAAAATATTTAGGATCAAGAATATTGCAAGGAATAAATATTCGATTGGCAGTTTTTTGGAGGAAGAATTGAAGATTAGGAAAAGTGTGATGGGAATTTGAATTATTGTTGATGTTATTAGAAATCCGGACAGAGCTGACATCTGAAAAATTGGATGTTGAAAATGATTTATTTTTATTCTAAATCCAAAAAAATTTCTGAATCAAATTTTTCCACGAAGTCTCGAATTGTCAGAAATTTTATAGAATTCCCATATTTCCAGCGCAAAATTAAGATCTAGAATATTTTCACCAAGTTTATGGACCAAACTTTGTATTTTAAAATTTCAGTTAAAAATTTCTAGATCAAAAATTTGCGCTGAATACCATAAAACACAGAACTTTCAACAAAAAAACTCACATTCTCCATCAAATTTCCAAAAAATCCAAGCGCCAATCGAATTGCCTCCGAAAAAACATGAACAAAACACGCCGAGAATACAATTACACGATATGTCAGAGAAAACAAATCATACTGGAATTAATTATATATAATTGACTAATTAGACAAACAAGTAATTTAAAACATAACTCAAGCTAACTTACCCTAAAATACATGCCAATTGCCATAATAATTATATGAAAGGGAAAAAGGAGGATATTATAATAAAGTGCCATTTGAAACGGGAAACTTGATATTATTTCTGAAAAAAAATCTGAAATTGATTTCAGATTGAAAAAAAAAACGAAAAATTACCTTTTCTAATATCATTCTTCCTGACAAACTCCTCCATTTTCAAAGCTAGTTAGAAAATAAAAGAAAAAAAGGGTTCGGTTGCTATGGAAACATTTATGAAACTAGAGAAACTAACATGAGCAATTATAAAAGCCTCTTCTTTCTGGGTTTCTCTTCAAAATTCGAATTTTCCGGAACATCAGTTAAAGCATGAATATGATGTCTCAAACCAGTCAAAACTTTCTGAAGTTCCTCAATTTTTCCAGATTTTGCTGACAATTGAATAACATTTTCGAAACGCATTGGAATTGTTGGCCGAAATTCTTCAGGAAGTCCCATCCACCAATTTTTGGTTTTCAGGAGATTTTGAAGGCTTTGGATATTGTCGCGAGATTCGTCAGATTCCAAAAGATCGATTTTGTTGAGAACCAGCACAATTGGTTTTTTCGCCAGTTTTTTGTCGTAATTTTCGACTTCTTTGTTGAGCAAAGCAATCGATTCTAGGGGTGTTCTGAATGAAAAATATTTCATTTTTGAACTATGTGTTGAATTTCAAAATATCCCGGGATCTGTGCAAAACTAGAGATCTGAAAAATATGAAATTCTGAAAATCGGATATTTCAGTTTTTTTAAACGATAATCCGAATTTACATGCAGATTTCTTTATTTTAAATATTTAAGTTAAAATTTTCAAACAACGCTCAGCGTTTACACATAGGTTCTGAGCATTTTTCATTCTTGTAAACCTGGAGCATCGTTTGAAAATTCGAAAATTTTTATAATTTTTCGATAATAAGTTTTTGGAGCTAAACTCAAATTTGGGAGATTTGTAATTTGGCTTACCTGAAAGGACAATCCAACTCATTTTTCAACTGAAATCCTTGACAATCAACAACCATTAAAACAATATCCGCATATTCCAAGTGTTTCAAAAATTGATATCCTCTTCCACGATTTCTCGAAGCTCCTTCAATAATTCCAGGAAGATCGGCTAATGAAACTGTGAAATTTTCAGCGAGTGGAGATGTAGAAGATGTTGATGGTGTTGATGAATTCCAGAATGCAACTTGTGGATTCACCTGAAGGGCAGTTATATAATTTAGAAAATAATCAATTATCAAAAAATAACTAACTGTGGTAAATGGATAATCTGCAATTTTCACCGATTTTTCTGGAACAAACGCTTTCAAAATAGTGGATTTTCCAGCATTTGGAAAACCTAGCAATCCAATATTTGGCCGGAGTTTTAAATGTACTTCAATCTCAAGTGCTTGTCCTGGTAATCCTCTAAAAACACCCTAGTTAAATATTCAGAATATCAGGAGTCTCCGACTTACTTGTATCCAGTGTTTGCTGATCCTCCTTCTCCACCTCTAGCTATTAAATATTTATTAAAAGGTCTGCTGCATCTGGCAATAAGTGTATTGTTTTCCCGATCAACGACTTCAATTCCGATTGGCACCTCAAAATATTCATGTTTTCCGTGCGCTCCAATCAATCCTAATTTGTTCGCAGAAACTCCAGGATCTGCTCGAATTTTCATCTTCGATTTCAATTTTCGTTTGATATCTGTAAACGCCACATTCGGTTTTGCCACAAAATACACATTCCCGCCATAACCTCCACATCCATTGTACCTTAAACATATAATTTTCGAAAAATTTTCCATTAAAACTTTTTTAAAAACCAACCTTGCTAAACCGGTTCCACCATTTCCTGCTTTCACACTTATTATATACTTATCAGCGGTGACTATATTTAGATCATGTTTGATAAGTTTTTGAACAGAAGTTATTGTCTCTTTCAGCAATTTCCGGCTGAAAATCATTTTTTCAACCGAAAAAATAGAGGGACTAGAAAATGCACAAGATGGAAGAGAAAACCAACTACGATACTCCGCATGCGCGTTGTTTAGCATTTCATTTAGCGTCAAAATATTTTCGAACCGGATCGATTTTTCCGCTGAAAATTTTAAGTTTTTCAATGTTTTAAGACTTAAACTCATCTGAAAACGTGTTAAATATTGTTGTATGTGTTCTAATTATCTGGTGGACTCGAAAAATCATTGTTTTTCTTACTCAAATCGTCTTTTTTTAAATACTTTTTCTTTTAATTTATGACATGTTTTGAAAGAATTTCATAACATTTTGCATATTTAGTTGGGTATGCTTCGATCACTGGTAACTGGAATATCATCAAGTCCAGCGCCAGAATGGGCAGCAAATCGGCTTCTCGTCGCCACTTGCATTTCTAACACACAGCAAAGAGGACGAAGGCGAACATTGACACCTGTTCCATGGTTGCCGCCAATTAATGAACCAGCGCATAGTAATTCGGTACCATTGAATGATACAACAAAGTGAGTTTTGTCCAGATTACGAAACACGTCTGGACAAGAGGGAATTTGTTTAAATAATGAACCTTGCAATTTGAAAAACAACTAGTTCACGTTATAAAAATGACATTTTCATATTTTTTGAGCAGGGGAATTGAAATCTTAGTTTTTATCGGGCTCCCTTGTCCAGAGTTACTTCCATAAAAATATTCAATAAATTATTTCAGGAAACTTCTCGAAAAAGTAATTGAAAGAGAAGGAACGAGATTTGGAGAGGAATTAGATAATTCAAAAGCGGCGATAACTGATATTGGAGAATCAACAAGACGTGTTGGATTAGTTGTAAGAAAAATTGGAATGTTGCCACAATGGACGACTAATGGAACAAGGATATTATGCACAGTTTTAGAAGTTGTTGAAAATAATGTTGTTAGTGTAACATCACCAGAAGATTGGTATAAAATGAGTGCGATTGGAAAACGAAAAGCATTTAATCGAAATGGACCAATGTGGAAAGTTACAGTTGGTTCAATTAATGATGATCCAACAAAATATTCAGTTGGATATCGGCGACAATTTAATCGAGCTGGAATTCCGATCAAACAAAAACTTGGATGCTTTTTGGTAACTGAAGATGCTCTTCCACAAACCGGTCAATCTCTCGATGCTCGTCATTTTGTTGTCGGACAATATATCACAGCAACTGGAAAAACTATTGATTGGGGATTTCAAGGAGGAATGCATCGATGGGGAATGCGTGGACAACCGACGAGACGAACCACTAAATCGCATAGACGTATTGGATCTGTTGGATCGGTTGGAGATGCGCGAATTTGGCCAGGAAAACGTATGCCGGGACATATGGGTTATGAATGGGTGACTGTTAGTGGACTTGAGGTTATTCGAATCAATAATGATAAACAAGTGATTTATGTGAAAGGATCTGTTCCGGGAGATATTGGAGAAACTATTTTGTTGAAGGATTGTGTGCAAGAAGAAAAGAAACTTAAGGTAACTTATTATTTTTGGAATTTGGCGGTGGAAATTCAGTTTTGAGCTCTAAAAATTCACGTGGAAATTATAAAAATGAGATTTTGGTGTAAAAAATTAGTTTGATTATTTTTCAGAAAGGACCACTTCCAACATGGATTCCAAGTTTAGAAACAATTTCCGAAGAAAGCGAAGAAGAAGCTGCAGCTGAAGGAACAATTCCCAAAGAACTATTACACAATGAAACATTTTCACCAAAAATTTTCCGATTCACATCTCCTTCAATTGTTTTCACAGATGCTGATGCTAAACGAGCCGCCGGAAGAGATAAAACAAAGGCGAAGATTGCCAAAGTCAAAAAATAGAAAAATATATTCAAATATTTACGTGTTCATAGAGTTTCTTCTTTTTTTTTCTCTCGTTAGGTAGATTTTTGTTTTGCTTTGTTATTTGTTTTTTATTTCACAAAAAAGTTTTCCAATTTTCATTCATGTAGTTTTTGAATTCGAATTTTTCGGTTATTTAATTTCCGTATGATATATCTTTGAGAAACCGGCTTTAGCCTGGAATTAACAAAAATCAATAAAATTGATTTTTTTGCAGGAGAAGCCGACGGCAAATGAAGACACGAGAGTGATTTTCGACTAATAAAAATGGCCGAAATTTCTGAAGATGAGCAATGCAATTTGACAACAACTCCGACCAAAATCAGTGTCTGTGAGGTATATTTTTTCACTTTCAAACTGTTGATTTTTGAATTATTGAAAAATTAAACTTTGAAGGATCAGAAAAAGACCACATGAAAATCAGACAATTTTTAAAACGTGAACTTATTTTATTTTTCACGTTGTAAATTTTGTCTGCGCTCGCTCATTTCTTATTTTTTTATTATGAGCAACTAAATCAATCGTTTTCGAATTTTCAGTCGACCATCGAAGAAAAAGAAAAAACCGAATGTGAAACCGAAGTTGAATGTGATGGCGAAGGAAATCAAAAAGATTTGATCTCTGAAATTGTTGAACCACCATATCTAAAAACTCGAAGGAAATCACCAAGACGACCTGAAGTTGCCGCTTCCCGTCTTCCACATCATGTTCTAATTCAGATATTTCAATATCTTGGCATGAAAGATCTCCAATCTTGTATGTTGACTTGTCATTGTTGGAACAATGCACTTTCTGTTGAGGTTGGTTTAAATAAAACCTTCAAAAATCCTCAATTTTCTATTTTCAGGATAGCGCTGTATGGCAATATTTAGTCAGTCGAAATGTGCCCGAAGCTGCACTTTCCGATCCGTTTCTCCTCGCTGAACTAACATCTTCCAAGAAAAAGTTACGAGCTTGGTGTTTCTCTTGGAATGCCAATGATATATCAAGAAATAACTATATCCGAACCAATGGATTCACTGTTCATCGTCAACCGGTTGCACAATCGACTGATGGAGTTCGCGGAAAACGCGGTGTTTCACACGGTGTTCATGCTTTTGATATCATTTGGGAAGGACCGTTGGGAACTGTGGCGGTTATTGGATTTGCGACAAAGTAAGGGGGTTTTGGGGACGATTTTCAACCCAAAAATAAATTTTCAGACACGCTGCTCTTCACTGCGTTGGATATATTGCATTGTTGGGAAGTGATGAACAATCATGGGGTTGGAATTTAGTTGACAATGTTTTGATGCACAATTCACAACAACTCGGAATTTATCCGAAAATGAACAATCCGCCGAAATATGAGGTTTGTTTTTGAATAACATTACAAAGTAGAAGGAATATTTCTTTGTAGCTGATTAAAAAATGTTTCAGAATTCAAAAATTCAAAGAAACTAAATAAAAGGGAATTTTTTCTATTTGAAAAATTCGTTTTGTTCGCTGGAAAAATTTTATTGATTTTTTCAACTAAAAATGTTTCCATATAACAATGAAACATGATTTTTAAATTAAATGTTTCTAGATGGGCGAACGTATTCGTCTTGTCATCGATTGCGACAAACACGTTGCATATTTCGAACGTGGCTCCGAATTCCTTGGTGTCGCATTCAGTCATTTGCCACCGGTTCGACTTTTTCCCGCTGTTTGTGCGGTTTATGGAAATACAGAAGTATCGATGGTTTATGTTGGAAGTCCCCCAATGGGATGAACTCGGAACTTGTATATATTTTTCATACAATGATATATTCTTCTCGCTCAGCTTTTCTTCTTCTATTAATTTAATTATGATCTCACAAATTTTCAAATTCTAATCATTCCGTGATATTTTTCTATCAAAAAATAGAACAAATTATTTATATGCATGAAGCTTCTTTCGAAAAAAAAAACATTGGTTTTTGAATTTTTTTTATTTTATGAAAATCGGTTTTTGTTTCAAATTCCGTGAAATATCTTTATTTATTTTTCGAAATAAGCTACTAATTCTCGAATTTCAGAAAGACAACCTTCTTGAGAAGAAAAATGATGTACGAAGATGAGGAAGAAGAAATGGAGCAGATGGAAGAGGAGGATGTAGATCACGATGAAATCACATCGGAACAATGGCAAGAAGCGTGTTGGGTTGTTATTAGTGCGTATTTCGATGAAAAGGTTGGTTGTTGGTTTTCGGAATTAAAAAAAATCTGAGCTTTGAACTCGAATATTCTGAAAGAGAAAAACATCCAAAAAGCGAATTTTCTTCTGAAAATAACGGGAAAGCTGAATTTCTTATCAAAAACGGCATTCGAGGCCTCAAGGTCTTGAAAATCCTCGAGATAATTTTTCTAAATACCTCAAAAAAATAATAAAACATGAAATTTCTAGTCCAGAAGTTAAGATTTTCTGTTCGCCTTCAAAAATCCAATTTTCTAGGGTCTTGTTCGACAACAACTCGATTCTTTCGATGAATTTGTGCAAATGAATGTTCAAAGAATCGTCGAAGATTCGCCACCCGTCGAACTCCAATCCGAAATGCAACATCTTGCTGGCGACATTGAAAATCCTACAAAATTCTCTCTAAAATTCAACCAAATCTATCTCTCAAAACCAACTCACTGGGAAAAAGACGGAACACCAATGCCACAAATGCCAAACGAGGCAAGACTTCGAAATCTCACGTATTCATCTCCATTATATGTCGATATTACCAAACAAATCACATCCGAAGATGGAACAACAGAAAAACCATATGAAAAAGTGTTTGTTGGAAAAGTGCCAGTTATGCTTCGATCAAGTTATTGTATGTTATCGAATATGACGGATCGAGATTTGACTGAATTAAATGAATGTCCATTGGATCCTGGAGGTTATTTTGTTATTAATGGATCGGAAAAAGTTTTGATTGCACAAGAGAAAATGGCATCGAATACGGTTTATGTTTTTTCAATGAAAGACGGAAAATATGCATATAAAACCGAATGTAGATCATGTTTAGAGAATTCCAGGTAAAAATTTTAAATTTAAACTTTTTCGGGGGTTTGAAAGCCAATTTTTCGAGACCCTACTTGAAAACAACACCCTTTTCTTTATTTCAGTCGTCCAACTTCGACAATGTGGGTAAATATGTTGGCTCGCGGTGGTGGCGGTGGAAAAAAGACAGCAATGGGTCAACGAATCATTGGTCTTCTCCCTTATATCAAACAAGAAATACCAATTATGATTGTTTTCCGAGCACTTGGTTTTGTCGCAGATCGTGATATTTTGGAACATATTATCTATGATTTCGAAGATCCCGAAATGATGGAAATGGTCAAACCATCACTTGACGAGGCTTTTGTTATTCAAGAACAAAATGTGGCGTTGAATTTTATTGGTGCACGTGGTGCGAAACCGGGAGTTACGAAAGAGCAGAGAATTAAGTATGCAAGAGAAATTTTGCAAAAGGAATTGTTGCCGCATGTTGGAGTGTCGGAACATTGTGAAACTAAGAAAGCGGTACGTTTTTATTTTATTTTGAAATTTGAAAAGAATTTGATAAATTTTGCTGATTTGTGCAAAAATCATTAAATTTTGAAAAAGAGGAAAAAGCCAAAACATTTTTATTTGAAGTTTTCGATTTTTTCGAGAATTGTTGAGAAATTGTATTTTTTAACAAAAAAAAGCTCAAATTTGCCAAATTATCGTGAAAAAAACAGGAATTTTGATATTTTCTTCCAGTTTTTCATCGGCTACATGGTGCATCGTTTATTATTAGCCGCACTCGGTCGACGAGAATTGGATGATCGTGATCACATTGGAAACAAGCGATTAGATTTGGCCGGTCCACTTTTGGCATTTTTGTTCCGATCACTGTTCCGAAATTTGTTGAAGGAAATGCGAATGACTGCACAAAAACACATCAATTCGAAAGGTGATTTTCAATTGGACACGTGTGTCAAAGTTACGACAATTACACGTGGATTGTCGTATTCGTTGGCGACTGGAAATTGGGGAGATCAAAAGAAGGCACATCAATCGAGAGCTGGTGTATCGCAGGTTTGTAAAAATTGAGTTATGACGTGGCAGAATCTCATTTAATCAACGATCTCTAAAAAAATTACAATGAAATTTGTTGGTTCAAGCAATCTGTGCTTCGAAATTTCAGCTCTAAAAATTTAGGCTTGTTTTGGCTAGGAATATAGGTTTATTCATCCCCAAAAGAATTTTTCGATCTGAAAAGCTCAAAAATTTAGAAATTTTATACCACAAACTAGGCGTCGTCTGAAAATTCTGAATTTCATTCTAAATCAATTTTTTTGCAGGTTTTGAATCGATTGACATATACTGCAACACTTTCCCATTTACGTCGTGCAAATTCACCAATCGGTCGAGAAGGTAAACTCGCGAAACCACGTCAATTGCATAATACCCAATGGGGAATGGTTTGTCCGGCTGAAACACCCGAAGGACAAGCTGTCGGTTTAGTCAAAAATCTTGCATTGATGGCCTATATTTCTGTCGGTTCATTGCCTGAACCAATTTTGGAATTCTTGGAAGAATGGAGTATGGAGAATTTGGAAGAAGTCTCGCCATCTGCTATTTCTGATGCTACGAAAATCTTTGTGAATGGCGCTTGGGTTGGTATTCATCGTGATCCGGATCATTTGATGTCAACACTTCGAAAATTGCGAAGACAAATGGATATTATTGTGTCGGAAGTTTCGATGGTTCGAGATATTCGAGATCGAGAAATTCGAATTTATACAGATGCCGGAAGAGTTTGTCGACCACTTTTGATTGTTGAAAAACAAAAATTGGCGTTGAAACGAAAACATATTGATATGTTAAAGGATATTGATGAAGCCAATAAATATACGTGGTCGGATTTGGTGGCTGGTGGAGTTGTTGAATTGATTGATGCTATGGAAGAAGGTGGGTGCCACGTGGCAGACGTGAGAAAATTTAAGATCAAAGAATTTTTGGCGGAGAAAAATCCACATAGCAATTTCGGGTTTTTTGGCTAATTTTCAAAGAACAATAATTTAATTCTAAATTATTGTAAAAAATTCGTTCTTTTATCCACAAAATTTATTTTATCTTCAAATCCTGAAAAATAAAAAGTCCTGAATTTTTCCGAAATTATCAAATTGTTTGCAGAAACATCAATGATAGCAATGATGCCCGAAGATCTTCGATCTGGTGGTTATTGTGATACTCACACGCATTGTGAAATCCATCCAGCAATGATTTTGGGTGTCTGCGCCTCAATTATCCCATTCCCTGATCACAATCAATCTCCACGTAATACATATCAAAGTGCCATGGGAAAACAAGCAATGGGTGTTTACACAACAAATTTCCATGTTCGAATGGATACTTTGGCACATGTTCTCTATTATCCACAAAAACCACTTGTCACAACTCGTTCAATGGAATATCTTCGTTTCAATGAATTGCCGGCTGGAATTAATGCGATTGTTGCGATTTTGTCGTATTCTGGATATAATCAAGAAGATTCGGTTATTATGAATAATTCGGCAATTGATCGCGGATTATTCCGAAGTGTTTTCTATCGAAGTTATCGTGATAATGAGGCGAATTTGGATAATGCAAATCAGGAATTGATTGAAAAACCATCAAGAGATAAATGTTCAGGAATGCGACATTCGTTGTATGATAAATTGGATGATGATGGTATTATTTCACCTGGAATGCGTGTGTCTGGAGATGATGTGATTATTGGAAAAACTGTTGCTTTGCCTGAGATTGTGAGTTTTTTTTGGTAAATAACTGCCGAAATTCATCAAAAAAATCCACTTTTTAAATGGAAAACCGAGAAAAAACAAATTTTGAATTTTCGCTTCTTCACAATTTCACTGTTTCAAATAATTTCCTTATTTTTCCTCCAGGACGATGATCTCGACGCCACCGGCAAAAAATACACAAAACGTGATGCTTCAACATTCCTCCGAAGTTCTGAAACTGGTATTGTTGATCAAGTAATGTTATCATTGAATACAGATGGAAATAAATTTGTGAAAATTCGAATGCGAAGTGTTCGTTTACCTCAAATTGGTGACAAATTCGCGTCTCGACATGGACAAAAAGGTACAATGGGAATTATGTATCGACAAGAGGATATGCCATTTACGGCCGAAGGATTGACACCTGATATTATTATTAATCCACATGCTGTTCCATCTCGTATGACAATTGGCCATCTTATTGAATGTTTGCAAGGAAAGGTTGGTGCATTTTAGAGATATCTATCAATTTGAAAATTTAGGGAAAAAAATTACAATTACTTATTCACAAATTTTTTTTTTGAATTTTTGACTTAATTTATACAAATTTATCAAGAGGCATCGCTTGAATCGCTCTTTTTTCTTTCAATTTTGATTTAAAATGTTTTGAAACCTATTTTTTCCTGGAAATTTTCATGTATTTTGGCACTTCAATGTTTGCCTAGAATATTTCAATATTATTTTTTTAACGATACAAATTTTGTTCCAGCTTTCCGCAAACAAGGGAGAAATTGGTGACGCGACACCATTCAACGATACTGTAAATGTGCAGAAAATCAGTAATTTATTGAATGAATACGGTTATCATTTGAGAGGTAATGAAGTTATGTATAATGGACATACTGGATCGAAATTGACCACACAGGTGAGCAGATTTTTTGAAATGTTTTTATGTTGAAAAATTGGAAAAAAATGATGTTTAATATGAGCAATGGTGCAGAAATTTTCCAAAAATATTTTTTTTAATAGGAGAATTTTTCATAGCATTTTTCATGTTAAGTGTATTTATCTCCGAAGACCTTTTTTTAATTCAATGTTCTTGAGGTTAATAGTTGTTATTATAATATGAGCAACTGGAATAATTTTAATAAAACAAGCGTTTTTATTTTCAAATTATTTAACCCGAAACCTTTTTCTAACCTGAGAAATTCCCACCCTCCCAAAATATGCAATATTTTGTTTCAGATCTTCTTTGGTCCAACCTATTATCAACGTCTCAAACACATGGTCGACGACAAAATCCATTCACGAGCTCGCGGACCAATTCAAATGATGAATCGTCAACCAATGGAAGGACGTGCCAGAGACGGAGGATTGCGTTTTGGTGAAATGGAACGGGATTGTCAAATTTCGCACGGTGCCACACAATTTTTGCGAGAACGTCTTTTCGAAGTGTCGGATCCATATCACGTTTATATTTGCAATAATTGTGGATTGATTGTTGTGGCGAATTTGAGAACGAATAGTTTTGAGTGTAGAGTGAGTTTTTTGAAACAAATTTTCTTGAAATAAAAAAAAGACCTAGATTTTTATTCAAATTTTCAAACATTTTCTGATTTTCCAACAACAAAAAATAAATCTCATAATATGAGAGCAATACCTTTAAAAATTAATTAAATTTTACCTGGAAATCTGAAAATTTTATCAGAAACTAAAAGTGTCTAAAATAACATGAAAATCTGAAAATTAAACAAAAATTTGTCGAAACAACAAAAAAGCGACATTTTGAAAATATTCAGTTTTTAATTTAAAATTTCTGAAATTTTCCGTTTTCCTCTACGAAAACAATTTTCAATTTTTTCAGGCGTGCCGAAACAAAACTCAAGTATCAGCAGTTCGTATTCCATACGCGTGCAAATTATTATTCCAAGAATTGATGTCAATGTCGATTGCACCGCGTTTAATGGTTCAACCCGGTCCAGTAAATTAATTGTTGTTTTTCTCGTTTTTTCTTCCGTATTTTGTTATTATTTCTATTTTCCCCCTTTATTTTCTCAATCCCCGTTCCAAACCCTGTTTTATCATCAAATCTTTTACTACTACGGTCATTTTTTCTGAGTTTTTCCCTTTTTTAGTTTTTTGTTGGCCCAATACGTTTTTTTCTAATTTTTCTTGGTTCCACTTTTTTTATTTATACATTTTTATTGATGAGTTTGTTTTTCTCTTATTTTCGAATTTTAACAGGTTTTGTTGACCTGCAAAGTTATCTGAAATCTAACTAATTAGTTAGGCTAATTAAAAATGCAAATCATTATTTTTAGGCGTGATGTTGAATGTGTTGGATTCGAGAGCATCGCCAGCTACTCAAGCTCAACAAATTGCACAACCGTCTTCTACAAATTTGGAGATTAATACGTGGGTTATTTGAAAAATTAAATTTGGGAGAATTTTTAGATTGTCACGTGGAAATGTTTCAGTAAAAAATACATAAAATAAGAGTTTTCTGAAAACTTTTATTTTAAAATTTGGCCGAGTTTTTTTTTTCTAAATCTGGGTAGAATAATTGAAATTACCGCTAAATTTTGGATTTTCATGGAAATTAAAAAAAAAAATTTTCAAAAATTCAAATAAATTTTTAAGTCTTGTTTAATTTTTAATCCACAAGATTTGTCAAAAATTCAAAACTGTTTTTTAAAAATATTTAATCCCTTCAAAAAACTGAAATCATCCTAAATCCTCACATTTTGCAGCGAAGAAATAGTTCAATGGATCGAAGATTTGAAAGATCCCCGAAAACGAGAAGAAGCCCTTCTCGAACTCAGCAAAAAACGTGACAGTGTTCCCGAACTTCCCGTTTGGCTTTGGCATTCTTTTGGCACAATGGCCGCATTGTTGCAAGAAGTTGTCGCCATTTATCCGTGTATAATGCCAGCCAATTTGACGGCGGTTCAGTCGAATCGAGTTTGTAATGCGTTGGCATTGATGCAATGTGTTGCGAGTCATCGAGAGACCAGAGCACCATTTTTGCAAGGTAGACACATTTAGCACAAACTTGAAATTCTATAATTTAATTGAATGTTTTACAGCTCACATTCCATTGTATTTGTATCCATTTTTGCATACTACAAAAGTATCCCGTTCATTTGAATATCTTCGTCTCACTTCTCTTGGTGTCATTGGTGCACTTGTCAAAACTGAAGATAAGGATGTGAGTTTCAAGAATAATTGAATTCGAATCCATATATTTTTTCTTTGCAGCAACTTCTAACCGTTATCAATTTCTTGTTGTCCACGGAAATCATTCCATTATGTTTGAGAATTATGGAACAAGGAACCGAGTTGTCGAAAACCGTCGCCACTTTTATTCTCCAAAAGATTCTGCTCGATGATACCGGTTTGTCGTATATTTGTCAAACATATGAACGATTTTCGCACGTCGCAATGATTTTGGGAAAAATGGTGTTGAAGTTGGCGAGAGAACCGTCGTCGAGATTGTTGAAACATGTTATTCGATGCTATAGTCGATTGAGTGATAATCCAAGGTTGGTATTTCCAAATTTATTTTCCTTCAAAACCTATCTATTTCCAGAGCTCAACAAGCGTTGAAACAATGTCTACCGGATCAACTCAAAGATTTGACATTCAAAAAATTGTTGAAAGAAGATGCGAGTACAATGAATTGGTTGCGACAATTGATGAAAAATCTCGAATTGGACGGAATTATTCTGAAAGACGAAGAACTTTTGAAATAAAACAATCATAATAGTATTTATCCTACAAGGGAACCTTTTCAATTTTTACTCGGGTTTGTTTAGAAATGAGAAATGTGTGGGGATCTTTGTGAAAAACTGAATTTCTCAATGTTGAACATGAGTTATGACGTGGAAATCATTCTTGAGCTGGTCTTGCTTGCCACGTCATAACTAATATTCAAAATTAAGCTTCACAGTTTTAACAACTATCAGAACTTTAAAGTCTACTAGAAAAATTATATTCCATTTTTTCTCAAAAGTCAGAGTTAATATTCAAAAAGGTTCTCTTTTTTATATTTTACATGGGTATTTTCTCAATGCGATGGTTTCCTCGGATTTCCTTCTCCCCCAGTTTCTAATAGAATTTGTTTTTCTTTCTTCTTTGTGTATTTTACCGTATCTCCAAAGTTTGATATGTTTTCTTTTTTTCTCGACTCCCCAGACCTTCTCGATTTTTGATTTTAATATTATAACCATATCCTTTTTCTTTTCATTCTTTGTCCTGTTTTTTTCTATATAAGACATTATTTTGTGCCAATTTAGATATTTAAGCCCAACCCGAATCCCTCCTTCCCAGTGTGTATTTTTTCCAACCCTCAAAATAAGGTGATTATTTTTTGTCCGTTTTTTATTGTTTCATGACAATTTTTGTCTCTTTTTTTCTCAAGATATTAAATGTTTCTAGATTATTTGAAAGGTTTGGCTGAAACTATGAGAAAATTTTTGAATTTTCGGAAAAATTTCACTTACAATTAAAAATTCACGTGAAAGAAGTTATTGTAAGATCTGTTTTGAACGAGGAGATTTCGACATGGAATAAAAACAAACACTTTGAAATTTATTTATGAAAATTCTGAAACAGTGAAAGTTTTTAATAATATTTATGAATCCTTTTTTGTGCAAAAAACCACGGCAATGAAAATTTCTCGGAAAGAAATTCAAAAAAAAAAAATCTCACGTAAACGTGAAATGTGAAAAACCAGTCAATTTTTGATAATTTCCGTGAAAAATTCTCATTTTCGAACCGAGACAGCATGAAAATTGGGACAATTATCATTGTTCTATTTTGTTCCATATTTTCCAACCAAATTTTCGGAAATCGATGTGAACTTCGTGAAAAATACACGAGAAAAGAGTTTCCAAAAACTTTATTCGTCTTTTTCGTTGCTTTCAAAACATTGGAACAAGATGTGGGTTTTGGGATTATTAGACAATGTTCTACGTCACTCCGTGTTTACACCTCAAATTTTTCATGAATTCTGAGTCACTTCATTTTTTTCATAAAAATTGATCATTTATTATTTGTTGCGATTGATCATCCCAAAATTGCCAGATGTTTTCAGAATCAACAAATCAGTTTTGTGATGCAACAAATTGCCTGTTCAATTCCACAAAATTCGATTTTTAGCTATGCACTTTCAGAAAAAGATTATCAATTTCAAACATACTCGAATTTGGTATATTTGAAAGAGGCACTGAAATGGAGTTCAGATAAACGTAAGTTTATTTTGCTGAATTTTTTTTCTAGAAAAAGTCCTTTTTGAGATAACACTGAATCAACTTGTGATGTTTATAACAAATATCTGAAAAATTTGAAAAACTCAACGAGTCGGCAAGATTTTGATCGCATTGAAATAATTATGTATTTTCCGAAATTTTCTGATTGTGAGGGAAATATTCTCGAGTTTAAAAAACTCAACTTCCGTGCGCAACTCAATTTGGTTGGATCTGGTTATATTGGAACACCTGGCTTCAAATTTCTCAATTTTTCGGAATTTTCGAAAATTAATTATACTTTGGAAGCAACGAATGAGCTCAAAGATGCGACTACGTTTTTGTGAGTTTTATTTTTTGTTGTGAGGAATTTAACATTTTGAAAATTTCATTCCCAAAAATTTAGATTTCGAAATTTTATGATCTACGAAAAATATGCATAAGAGAAATTTAGGATTTTGCTAACTTTCGCTCTGCAAAATTGTTATAACCTTAAAATTTTCAGTGTCAACGATATTCTCGAAATTCCACCGGACAAACCTTCAATATTTGATCTCGAAATTTTTCTATCCGCAATAACTGGTTTCTTATTTTCAATACTTGTAGCAGTTTTAATATTTTTGATGATTTGGTCTAATTTTTTGCGAGAAAAGAAACAAAAAGCTCCAACTCCAGATGCAAAACCGATTCTCTCGAATATAAAAACCATATATTTTCAAGATGATGATTTGGGAACTGAAGTAACAGTAACAATTCCGAATGAGACAAAAAAAGAATCGGAAAACAAAAAAGATGCGGGAAAAGAAAAAGAAGCGAAAAAATCAACTAAAACATTAGTGTCAGAAAAAGTCAAAACATCTGCAAACTTTGATGATACTTATGCAGTTCCAGATAAAAAATCAGCCCCAAAAACCCCCAGCAAAAAAGAATCAAGTGGAAATTTTGATGATACTTATGCGGCAGCACCCTCAAAAACTACACCCAAAAAATCGCCAGCGAAAAAAACTCGCGATTCTGATGAGTCGACATCGAAAACACTTGCAACAACTCAAACAAATACAAATGTACATGATGATGATTTGGGTGAAATTAGTGGAAAGAAAAAGTGAACAATTTATTATAAACTTGGTTATCAAATTTGTTATGAACATGAGAAGTTATCTGTTTTTTCTCCACTTGAAATAAATTATTTTGAAACTATTTTCTTTGGATTTTCGTTACCAGAAATAAAAATATATATTTCAAGATTTTTTGCTGTTTCAGAATTTTCGAAAATAAAACCAGCATTTTTCAATTTCTGATTGACAACTCTCCAAAATTTTTTTCAAAAAAGCTACAGTAACCGTCAGCGGTGTGGTTTTTGGTGCAAAAATATGTTTTTCGAAAAAAAATCATTCAAAATTTTTACTGTTTCACAACTTTCAAAAATTAATTTCGGAATGTTTAATTTTGGTGAGTTTCGTAGTAACAATCTAAAAAATTGTCAGAAAATACCACTACAACCTCCGCCACGTAGACTTTGGGGCTGAAAACTTTTTTTCTCAAACAAAAGCAGAGCAGATGAAAAAATTAATCCTCATCTAATCAGCGCGTATTCAAAAAATCCCTCGGGATTTTCTTTTTTTTCTTGTTGCTATGGATTTTATGTCATTCTTACATTTTTCTTCATATTTCTAATTCTAATTTGATTTATTCAAAAAAAGAAAGAAATGTCGACAGAAATGCGAGTTTTTCTTCAAACTCGACAAGGTCGAGAAGTTTTGAAAAAGCAGCAAAATGCTCATAAAATGGAATATGAGAAGGATTCCTTTTATTTCGATCATTTTTGTTCGGTGAGTTTGGAGTTGGTTTTAGTTATGACGTGGCAAAGTTTGAAATTTTGTTGGGAATACTTCCACGTCATAATTTATTCAAAAATCAAAATTTTTAGAATTATTCTCTTCGGTATTGTTTTGTGTTTCCCCGTGTTTGAATTCAATTTTTAAAAAATTATGACGTGGCGAAAATTCTCCGATTTCAGGTAACTCAAGACTTCCTAATCGTCAAACAATTCTTCATTCCATCAAAACTTCCCTATGATTTTGAGTGGAACAAAATCAAATCGGTAAGATTCATTTTCTCCCTCCAAAAATTTTGAAATCAATTTTCAGATAATTTATGTTCCACAATCTGCTGATCGAGAATTATCAAAGCAAAAAGGACAGGATTCTGAAGGAAGATGGTGGGCGCTGGATTCTTTGAGGTAATGGCTCACCTTTCTCATCAGAAATCTTGATGTATCGTTTTGAAAATATTTGTTTTTTTTTAACTTAAATTTTTGAAACGTAAAAAATCCGCTAATTTGTTCAACAAAATCCGAATTAAAAAACTTATAGAACATCTCGAAAAGTGATAAAAATCTACAACATTCGAATCGACACAGAATGCGAGCCATCGAAAATCGGATTTTCAGTTGTGGATTTGAGAAAGTTTCTAGAAGCAGCTCTCCCATATTTATCTTACGGTTGTATAGTTACGGGATGTTTGTTGGAGGAAAAAGAAGAGGAAAAGGAAAAGGAAGAAGAAGTGAAGAATCCAGAACAACTATGATTTTTCATAGCTTTATTAGATAAATAAAATGATTAAAAATAAATGAAAATTGCTGAAAACAAAAAACAGATGGAAAATCATTCGGTTGTTCAAAAAATAGTGATACACGAGATAATTTGATGAGGATCAGAGAGAATGGAACAGTCGAAACAGTGGAAATTTGCCTTATTTTTCACGAGCAAATTGTGTGCAGATAATTGTCATGTTATCACAACCTGTTCCATCTCCATCAGTTGAATCAGCCAAGCAACGATCGCAGAGAGCATCGCATACTTCGGTGCAGGTTTTGCCTTGGGAAAGAAGATCGCGAGCGAAATCTATGACTTCTTGAGATTCCATTGAGTTCCTGAAGAGAGGATGGATTTTTTCAGATTCTGTCTCTGTTCAAAGACAAACAAATTGTTGAATCAAACACTTTTGTATACAGATTTTTTTCGGATTTTTAAGATAGTATGAAAACGTCTAAGTTTTTGCGAAGAAAATCAGATTTTTAGAGAAATTTTGATAAAAAAAAATGAACTAACCAAATTCCATCACATGCAACAATCAAAAACTCGTCTTCATTAGTCAACGCCTCAACTTTAACATCTGGCAAAGCAGTGATCATTTGTTCACGCAATTCCAATTTCTCATTCTTTTTGTATGAATGATCGCCAAGAGCTCGTGAAAGATTCAATCCGCCGTTTACTCTGTAGAAAATCTTCTAGTCTCAAATTATTTATTAAAACTCGCATACCTTCCCTCCTCAATAATGCCTCCAGCTTTATGAATTCGATTGGTCTCAACTTCGTCTTCTGGCTTATGATCGACTGATAAATCAAGAGCTTTACCCGCGCGACACAGAACAGCACGTGAATCTCCCGCATTTGCAACTATGATTTTATCTTTACCTACAAGACAGACACAAGCCGTGGTTCCAGAATCTTCTCCTGGTGTTTCGGCGCCGCCTCCAAGAGCCAGACTTTCAAAATCGGGTTCATCTTCGTCTTCCTCATCCTCGTCTTCTTCATCTTCATCGTCTTCTTCCTCTTCTTCTCCAGCAACAAAATCAGCATCATCTTCGTCAGCTTCGTCTTTCGATGATTCAGTTCTAAAAATTCAAAATTTGAAATGTTCAAGAGCATTTTTTTTAAATACTTACACAGTTCCTTCGCTATTTCCTGGTCCATCACTTGCAGTTCCACTGAAAATTAATTATTGTGATTTTTTCAACAAAAAAAACCAGTAACTTTTTTGATCGCTCAAAAATCTAATTTATTTAAAAAAAAATCACTCACTTGTCTCCCTTAGCTTCAGATTCGACTCCAACTTCTTCAGATTTCGATTTCTTGGCTTCGCTTTGAATTGGTGATTTACTACAACGTTTCTTGTTATTTTTCTTGATTCCATTCCCTTCGGCTTCCTCTTTTTTCTTTTCTTCTCCAGGTTCAGCATTCTCTTCATCTCCACCTTCTTCGTCTTCATTCTCTTCTTCTTCTTCATCTTCCTCATCTTCATCACTATCACTTCCAGGGTGTTGTTGAAGAAAAGCAGACAACAAAGAACGTGCTCCTCCAGCCGGCATAACTCCTCCATATCTCTTGATTATTTCTGCCAATGGTAGCCCACTCTCTTCAATTGTCTCAATTCGATCAGCTTCATCTTCTGAATCATCTCCTTTTTTCTCTTTTACGTTTCCACTTAAAACTGCCAATTCTTTCATTGCGTCTTCAGATCGAAGAAAATCATCAAAATCAACGAATGCTTTTTGAAGACAAGTTTCAACATCGGCTTGTTCCCAGAATTTGCGATCTTTCAGGAATTCTGGGAATTTCTCGGCGGTATATTTTGAGACCTCACTTCCACCATGTCCATCATAAACCGCGAACAAGTTCCAATCATCGTGAATATCAACTACACAATTGTGCGCATCCTGTAAACCATTTCTTTAGATTTTGGAAAGAAAAAATAATTTACAGAATCTCTAGTTTTTTGTGATAAGTATACTCAAACTATGTAAATTACAAGATAAATTTGATAAACAAATTTCAATTTTTCACTCAAAAAATGACCCGGTGTAAAATACAAATCGATTTGAATCTTGCACTGGATGAGGTCTTCACCCCTTTATATCTTATAATTTACATAGTTTGAATATAATTATCACAAAAAACAAGAGATTCTATAGATTATTTGAAATAAAAATAATTTATTTCGAAAAATTGGGTGATGACCTCATCCAGTGCAAGATTCAAATCGATTTCTATTTTACACAGGGTCATTTTTTGAGCAAAAAATTAAAATTTGTTTATCAAAGTGATTATATATCTTGTAATTTTCTAAATCTAGGGCACAAAAGTATGTCGGGCGGACAGACAGATCACTGTTTAATATATAAGAAAAATACCTCTTGATTGGCTCTCCATCCTTGCATCGATGTGCATGCATAGTTGAATCCTTTTCCAGTTCCAATATCTCTCTCCTTCTCAACAATTGGTTTGTTCAAATAAGCTCCCATTTTGCAATTTTCGAGCTGCTGGAACAAAAAAATATTTTGGGCCTAATTTCATCGTTTTCACAATGAAAAACCAGAAGAACTTAGGAATTGGATTCGAGATATGAAAAATAAAACTAACAATTATTTTTGAAAATTTAATTCTGCTATTTAAACCTGAAAAAATGCGGGAAAAGGTGTAAAAACAAGCGAGAGTCGAAAATCAAAATTTCGGCTTTTTCAAACAATTGTCGGTTTCTAGGCCAATTTCATTCGGCCACCCGCGAAAATGCTCGACCACGCGAACAAATTCGCTCCAATGACAAACAAAAATATTATTTTTCTTTTTTCGTGGACTTTTGTTTTTTTCAGTTTTTTCGACGTCTGCCGTTGGTAAATAATCAATAAAAAGGAAAAGAATGATGGATAGTCGCAGTTTGAAAATGACTCATTAAAAGTAAACTGTTCAGTTGTTTTTTTCGTTCTATTGATACTCTCTTTCTAACTTTCTTTGATAAGATTTTGAATTTCTTTATTCGCACATAGAAAACCAATCAATGTTTCAGAAATAATGAAATGCCGTCACTGGTAGCATTCGGCAGACATTGGAATATTGGGAGTGACGATTTTGTGTTTCCCGAACTCACCGAAACATTCGTTCGCTCCTCCTGGGTCGCATTTGGTATATCCGTGTTCATATTTCATTTCCCACTGAAATGTCAAACAAACAACTTGGATGCTCAATTCATCAGTCTTGTTGTTATAAATATAGTCACGATTTTTCTGGCATTATGGACAGCAATAATATCAGCGAGAGGAACAATTATGGATTCAACTCGAAGGACACTTGTCACCCCTTTGTTATATCTCAGACTTCCAATATTTTTAACAGAGATTGCTGTTACAGTTGTATCCACATTTCATGCATTTAGTAAGTCCCTTTTTTTTAATTTTGCTAAAAAAATACACATTTTCAGGCTCAGCTGATGAAGTATCATCCTGTAACCTAACAGTATTCCGAATCACAATTGTTCTAGAATGGTTCTTAATTCTAACCGCAGCAATTGGAATAATCATCGTTTTTCATTTACGAGAAAGTGATGTTGAAGACAACACTCTAATTGCACAAAGAAGTTGGTCAAGAAGAATGAGAATATTCAAAATCGGGCAAAATGAATCAATGAGAGCTGCGTTGGATGAAGTTGCACTTCTAATCTCCTCGTTTTTTGTGGATTCAGATCTGGTTTTTAGTGATGTTTTGGCTGGATTGTTGTTGGCTTATCATTCTCCAAATAATCAATATCCGCCAGTGAAAGAGAAGGAATATGGTGATTTTTTGAAGGGGGTAACTGGATTTTATGGCTTGACAAATGGTGGCCTAATTTTGATAGGATTTTTCATTTTCAATTATCTAAAAACCAAATTTTCAATTTGAACTCTTCCAAAATCTCCAAATAAAAATATTTTTCAGCTTCTTCTCGACCCGATTGGATGAACATTGAAGAAGCTGAATATTATCTTCATCATGCTTCTTGTGTCTACGGTTGGCCAACTTATCTCCTCTATAATTTTCGACCAAAATCAATCTGGAATTTGTACAAACAATTGCAATGTTGTGGAAGTATGCGATGTGAAGAGGTATTTTTTGTGTTTTTTTCTTTCTTTTTGGTTTTGAGGAACAAGAGCGGTTCAGAATTTATGGGTTGAGCTGATTTTGGTTTTTGGGATAAAGTTATGACGTGGGTTTTCTAAAAGACCTAAAGTTTAAGGTTTTTCTGAAAGTCCAGAAAAAACCTATCTGACAATTTACCAACGAAAATTCAAAAATGTTTTGCCACGTCATACCTTTTTTCCTCTTCTCAGAAAATCAATTCAAGCTATTCTGTACCCAAATTTTGAATAATCTCAAAAACCCTTGTCTTGCTTTGCTTTTGCTTGTGTTTTCTAAAAGTTTCCCGCTTTTTCCCTGTATAACTTTTGCTAGTTTATTTTTTTCTGACAAAAATTCCTTGTCTTTTTTTCATTCAGACAGTGAATTGGGAGGAAATTGAGATGAGAGAAGAGAGGCGGAATATAAATAGGAGGAAAGAGAAGGTTGAAGAATATGAAATTGACAAAAATGCTGGAATATTATTGTATAAGGTATTATCACTTGTCTTAATTAATTAACAATGTTTTAATTGCACGGGGTTCTCTTATGCACTATTTTTTTTAAATCAAACAAATATTGATTTGGTGGTGTTGATTATATAATTAAGTAATTCCAGGGAAAATCGATGGTTGTTGAGGATAATTGTTGTTATTGTAATACTGCGGCGGTGGTTTTGGCGAATCAGGATAGAAATTGTGATCTGGTTTATATGTCGTTTCGAAATCGCGTTTATGAGGTGAGATTTTTTGGTGGGAAATTAGATCTATGACGTGGTTCAGATTTTTGAGGGGAAAAAGTGGCGAGACCCCTAATGTACCCTCTTCAAATATATTTCTGTAGGTACCATTCGCCGTCATTGTGGATCACGATAAGAAGTCAATAATCGTCACAATTCGCGGCTCTTGTTCACTCATCGATCTTGTCACTGATCTTTGCTTAGCTGATGAAATAATGACAGTCGATGTTGATCAAGATGCAACACTTCGAGAAGATTCGGAATTGGATAAGCGTGGAGATGTAAGAGTACATCGAGGAATGTTGAGAAGTGCTAGATTTATTTTTGAAACATTGGAGTGAGTTTTGGTTGGAAGATGATAAACATCAAAATGTCAAAAATCAATATTTTTCTCATAATTAGTAGCGCATTTATATCTTCTTTTTTTTTCAGAAAACAAAATATTCTAAAAAACACATTTGTCGTGAATCCGAGTTATCAACTTGTTGTTTGTGGACATTCACTTGGAGCTGGAGTTGGATCGTTGTTAACAATGTTGCTCAAGTAAGAAATATATCATTTTTCCACCTTCAAATCGCATTTTCAGACAAGAATATCCAACAATTCGATGCTATGCATTCGCTCCACCTGGATGTGTGATTAGTGAATTTGGTCAAGACGAAATGGAAAAATATGTGATGAGTGTTGTGGCTGGAGATGATATTGTTTCGCGAATGTCATTTCAAACACTTCATAAATTGAGACAATCGATTTTTACGGAATTGGTTGCTTGTAAACGAGCCAAATATAAGATTTTGATTCGAGGAGTTTATCAGCTGTTTTTTGAATATCCTTGGCAAGATGAGGGATTGTCAGGTAATTTTTTATTTGAATTCAGAGCGAGATAACTGATTTAGGTATATTTTTGTGAGCTAAATCTCCTAAAATTCGAATTTTAAATTTGGTCGTTCATTTTGGACTTAATTCATAGGCCAAATTTGAATTTTTCCTATCCTTATTTCGGCTAACTTGAAGAATTTGCTCACAAATATACCCATTTTTCCCCTATTTTCAGGTGTGAGCCCGGCTGATATGGAAGCTGCATTATTGCAGCAAAATCGTGTTTATGGAGGAACGGAGAGTAGCGAACAACAACAACAATCGATTCCTGAAGTTCCGCAACGAATACAGGTACTTTTTTGAGATTTTCCCAAAAAATGCCTGATTTCTGCAGCTCTATGTTCCTGGTCGAATAGTTTACCTCTCTGAATCGCCGGAAAATGGAACACAAGAACAATGGATCGATCCAAAATGCCTGTCAGCCATCAAATTATCAGTTTCTGTTTTATCTGATCATATGCCAGCTGCAGTTCAACGTTTCATGAAAAATCGCATCCAGTCTTCTTCTCGCGGCGAAATTGAAATTGTTACTTCTCAACCAGTCTAATTCGGAAAATACATACGGAATGAGGCTAAGAAAAGGAAATCTGTGATTCGATTCCATCTAGTCTAGTTTATCTACAGGTATTTACGCATTTTGTGATATGATATAATTATAATTCGAAATTCTCATAATATTTACTCGTTTGTCCTTGACTTTTATCTCTATTCCTACTCCTCAAATGTTTTTTATTGATTTCTTTCTTCTTTTTTTATCACAAACAAATTGTAAATAGCATTTTTAAGCATTCATAATTAGCATTTAATTTTTAAATTAATCAATTACGGATAAAACTTTTATTTTGAATTATTTTAAACTGAATTATGGGTGGTTACTAACCTACTAATATTTAATTATTTTTCAGATGCTTGAACCTGGGGATATTATTTTTTATTCGAAAAATTTGGAAAATTCCGATTTTTCGAATGCTGTTGAGAATGTGGTGAAAGATAATTTGCTTTTTCATGTTGCCATTTTGTCGGATGAATTTAGAATAATTGAGGCGGTTCCGGGAAATATTGGAGTTATTGAAGTGGAAAATATTGAGAAGAGTTTGGAATTTCATTCGCCTAGAGAATTGGAAATTTGTAGGCTAAAATCAATCGATAAACGCTCTCGAATTCTTGCTGGAAAATTTGCGAGATCTAAAATTGGCAAAAAATACAATGATATATTCACTCACAATTTGATCAACTCGAAAAACGACGAATCTTTCTATTGTAGCCAATTAATCACGGAAGCTTATAAAAACATTGTTTCTTGGCCTCCGCACACTTTGAATTTTGAGAATTCGGATGGAGAGTTGATTGAATATTGGAGAGAGTATTTTGAGAAGAGAGAGTGCAGAGTGCCACAAGGAGATGAGGGTTCGCATCCCGCACAATTGAGAAAATCTCAACTACTTGAGGTTTTGAGTTTTTTTTTAGAGGAATGGGATTTTTAATGGAAAAAAAACGAGATCTGAAAATACACAATGTGTAATTTGATATCAAAAATTGCAAGGCCTCTAATTTTTGCTGTAGTTTTCGTTTTCTCTAAATCTCATTTTACCGTCAACTTTTCTCCGGCCACAAGACCTCAAAAATAAATTTCTATTTTTGGATTTTCTGAAAATTTTCACGTTTTTCCACGTGTACTCTCTAAAATGATTTTTTTTCATTTCTCAATTATTTGCAGGTTGTTATGCGAATTGTTCCCGGTGGAATATCTTTGAAAAATTTGCGAAATTCAAAAATATTCGATTGTCCCAATTGGATATCTGGAAATTCAGTGGATTTGCCATCGGACAGGAAGTTTGATGTAATTGAGCCAAGATCGGGTGGGTTTTTGATGGGATTTTTTCAGAAGGGTTCGAAAGTTCGAGGTTTTCTAAAAAATTATCTAAAACTTCCATATTTTTTTCGAAAAGTGTTTTTCCAGGGAAAACTTTGGCGAACTGGAGTTATGCCACAGAAGAACACGTTGATTACACAGTACAAGTCGCCCAAAAAGCTCAGAAACTTTGGGCCAACACAAATTGGCTCGAAAAAAGTAATGTTTTGCGGAAGACGGCTGAAGTGAGTATGGATTTTTCTCGAAAAATCCAAAAATGTTCTTATTTCCAGCTTCTAAAATTGTATTGCGACGAAATTGCTTATTGGGAATGTATTGACAATGGAAAACCATTATACGAAGCAAAAGCTGATGTTTTATCCTGTGTTGATACTTTCACATTTTATTCGGGAATATCTCACGATTTACTTGGCCGACATGTTCCAATTGATCCATCTCGATTTGCATACACAAAAAAGGTTCCATTTGGTGTGGTCGCATCAATTGGCGCCTGGAATTATCCGATTCAAACTTGCTCTTGGAAAACTGCTCCGGCGTTAGCTTGTGGGAATTCCGTTATTTATAAACCAAGCCCGTTGAGTCCGGTATCGGCGTTGATTCTTGGAGCGATTTTGAAGGAGGCTGGATTACCGGATGGAACTTTTAATGTGATTCAAGGCGATGCGAAGACTGCGAATGCTTTGATTGAACATGAAGGTGTTAATAAAGTTTCGTTTACTGGAAGTATTCCAACGGGAAAGAAAATTATGAAGGTTAGTTTTTGGGCCGACATTGATCTACAGAAATTCCGACAAAAATCTGATTATACTAAAATTTTGTAATTCAAAAATGTTATCAAGTATTTTTATAGGCTTGTGCGGAACGAAACATCAAGCCAGTAACCCTTGAACTTGGTGGAAAATCATCTCTAATCGTGTTCGATGATGCTGATTTAGACACCGCAGTTTCTTGTGCAATGATGGCGAATTTTTATAGTCAAGGACAAGTTTGCTCAAATGCAAGTAAAGTATTAGTTCATACAAGTTTGATCGAAGAATTCACCAAAAAACTTGTTGAAAAAACGAAAAATATGAAAATTGGCGATCCTTTAGATGAAAATAATACAAAAGTCGGTGCTCATATTAGTGAAGAACATCGAAATAAAGTTGAAGAATATATAAATGGTGCGATATGTGAAGGTGCTAATAGAATTTATGGAGGAGAACGGGTTACTGTAAATGGATTCGAAGGTGGATTTTATCTTTCGCCATGTATTTTATCGAATATAAATTCGAAAATGAGAGTTTATCATGAGGAAATATTTGGAAGTGTTTTATTGATTATACCATTTTCGGATGAAGCAGAAGCTATAAGAATTGCAAATGATACGAAAATGGGATTAGCTGCTGGAATCGTGACGAAGAATTTGAATAGATCTCATAGAATTGTGGAGCGATTGAATGCTGGAAATGTTTATGTGAATACCTATAATGATGTTTGTAAGTTTTTTTTTCGAATTTTTTGAATTCGACAATGGGTCACCCTTTTTGAAGTTTTCTAAATAACTCAAAGATCAATGAGTCAAAATCTGACGAAAATCGCAATGAGCTGAATGTGTAATTAAATAATCCAATTGACTGCCAAGGTTAATTTGCAGCCCCTCTAGTACCATTTGGCGGATTTGGTGAATCTGGATTTGGTCGAGAAAATGGCGTAGCTGTCCTCGAACACTACACCCAAATCAAATCAGTATTTGTAAACACTGCAAATTGTGAAAACCCATTTTAATAAGAAAATTGTATTTATTGATTGATTACTAAACGGAAATGACAAAACATTAGACAAGCAATATATATATTCATGTTTTTCTTAGTTATTTGGGAAAAAAGGCAGTTTCTGAGCAAAAGTCAAGGATGTTTAGAAAAGACGAAAAAGAAATTTGGGATAGATTGGCACTGGAACAAAAAGGCTAAATCTAGTTAGAACTGAAATTGGGAAAACAATTTGTAATTTAGAAAAAAATGAAAATGCAAATTTGGAAGTAAAAGAAATGTGGAATTTTTCGAAGGGAATTTTTACACCGGATATTTTTATAGGGATTTTTGACACGAAGTGTAGTGTTTTTGGGAAGGCTTTGCTTCTAACGTCTGCGTCTATCGTCGAATGTTTGTTCGCGCTTGTAGTTGTACTCCTGGCTAGCTTCGTTGAAATCAACTGGTTTTCCATCACGACCAATTCGACGACCGCTATTAGCGTGTCTATCTTTGTTATATGTTTCATAACCACCTGGAAGTTGTTCGGTACGATGATCACGTTCATTCCTGAAAAATAACAGGGTATTTGATTTGAAAAAAAATGAGAAAAAACTAACATATTTCCATTTGGCATTGGCATCAAAAGCGAGTCACGGAACTCGGCCTCCAAACGGCTAATATCATCGTCATATTTGCGAACTTCGCGTCCGAAACCAGCACGTCCAGCATCATCCCAATCAGCATAACTGCGAGATTTGCTGACTGGACGGAAGTAAGAATCTTCGCGATAATCACCACCTCTTAAAATGAAAAGGTTTGAAAAATTGCAAAGAAAATAGTAAGGGAAAGGTTATTTCAAACAGATTACGAACCAAAATGTTTGAATCCCGCCTAATCCCCGGCTAAACGCTATCCCTCTTTTCTTCCCGAAAAAATCAAACCTTGTCAAAGTTGGTGGAAATTCAACAAATGGTGAAACTTGTTGTTGACTTCCTCGTCTGTATGATGAAGAAACTGAACGACGATCAGCTTCGTGTCCACCGTTGAAAACATCGCGAGTCGAATAACTCTTATGCATTTGTTGTTGTTGTTGCTGTTGTTGTTGTTGATGATGATGATTTTGTTGACGCGACCCAGTTCCATCACGATAATAACTCTCGCGGAACTCGCCATTTGGCACATATTTCAATTCGCCACGTCGCAACGAATCGGACAACGAACCGTAACGCGCATGCGCTATTCCGCGGTTGAAGTTGTCATCGTAGTTATTGTGTTGCTGACGGCGTGTGGTTTCTTGGCGATAGTAGGTCTCTTGACCACCCGGCAAATAGCTGTTTCCGCCACGGCTCAGCGAACTGCTACGGTTGCCTAGAATAAGATTATTTGTAAATGGAAACTGTGTGGGGAAAGGCATGTTTAGTGTTAGTGCAATGAACAAAGTTAATCAAATCAACAAAAATAACACATACGACTGTCACGTCGAGCTTCATCCGCCGCTTTGTAAGCATCTCGAACAACTTGATCCATCTCTCTTTCAGTCATTGCACGATCAGCTTCACGAACAACTGTTCGACGTGGAAGTGAACCTCCGCGATGTTCTGAAATACCAATCACCAAACCCAGACATAACGAAAACATAAATTGTGAGAATCAGGACAGAAGTTGTGATATGATACTTACCAATATATCCACCAGTTTGACCTTCCCATCCAGAATGATGACGAGAGGATGAGTGATGACGACTGCGACGTTCTTTCTTCTCACGGCGTTGAACACGACGCTCGACCTTAACGAATACAAATTTTATTATAAATGAGAAGCTCTACAAACCTCTTCGGTTCGCCGAGTTTCCTCAAATCGTTGAACAGTTTCAGTGACAGTTGGTTTGCTAGCATTTCGAACATATGATTTGACAACTTGCGTATCCATAGTTGGATACAATAATTGTTCTCTGCTCTCCAATTCTCGACGCTTCATGATACTACGTGGTTTATCATCCTAAAAACAAATCAACCGTGACCCATTCCCAAGGACATCAAATATGTAAAACACATTTACACGATGCTTTTCTAAAGAACTACTACCACCACCGCCCCCTGGGACGACAAATAAAAAAACCTGAATCTTTATAATAGCCGCCGCGGATTCGGAGCGTCGCAAATTTGGTGTCGATGTGTAGTAGAGTGGTTGTTTTGGTGGCGGAGGAGCTGGTGTTGGTGGAGGTGTCTTTGTGCGAAGTGGTGGGACCTTCTGCGAATTTGGAGGCAAATCAGATTGGCTAACTCATTGAATGAGTACGATGGCCGAACGGATTGAAGAGGTACTTACTGACATGTTAGAAACAGAAATAAAAATGAAAAACAACAAGCAATGTTAGTAAACACTGAACTCAAGTGACAAAAAAAAAATAAATGAAAAATAAAAACCTTGAGAATATCATCTCTCGCACCATTCATACTGACAATTGATCGTGGCGAATAATCGAGAGTTGAAAAATTCCACGTGGCAGTTGAAACATCCTGCAAATTAGCGGGAAAAAGTTAAAAGCCAAAGAAAAAAGTTCTTACGTTTTTTCGATACATTCAAAAGAAACTAAATAGTATTTGGAAATATTTTTAATCTCTAAAAAAGTGGGGATTATCGATTTAGTCACTGCACACTATATTATTAATAAAAATTTGTATTTTTTCTTTCGGTTTGAAATTTTTCCTACCGTAACATATCCCGATTTATCATGATCGCCTCGATTTGTTGTTGTTGTCGTTTCGACGGAATTTCGAGATTCGAGCAAATCGCGCACTTGATCCTTCAAACATTTTAGAACGTTAGTTATTGATGGTGAGTAAGCGGGATTTTTGACAGGGAAAATTTAGGTTTTGGGTAAAAATGTTGTCAAAAATCTATACAAATGCACCTTTAAACCAGCTGGTAATGGTTCAGGACCAGATTTTACAATATCCGATTCAATAAGTCGATATTTCGATCGCCCATCTCTTCGGCGCAACTCTTCAGCTCTTCTTGATAATTCATCCAATTCAGCATTCTTTAGAAAATAAAGGTTTTTATTTTTTGGTTAGTTGAGAAGCTGACAAGAAACTGGGAATTTCTACAGTACCTCTCCTCCGAACTACCGTACTACAAATTGAAAAAAACTTACCGCTGGTGGTTTGTTGGCATCCTGAAAAATAAAACAATTTGAATAGGAAAATTTGGAATTTCGGACACATAAAGCCACACAAAAATAACATGCAACACTTAAAGGACCCCCTGGCTTTTTCTGAAATGGGAGAAGAAGATAAATCTGATTTTGATTTAAAAATTAAATAATCAAACTAACCTTTCGAAAATGTTCCAATAATTCTTGTCCAAATTGCATTTTCAATAAAATATATGGGAAGTTAAAAGAAGTATACATAAATTAAATAATAACGGTCCCTAGGATATTATATATAGTTTAACGAGAACTACAAAAATCTATTGGTTGGATTTGGGCTATGTCGAGATGGGGCTCGAGATGATTGGGGAGTTTGATGATGTGGATTATGATGAGAATGTGGATGAGAAGAAGAAGGTGACGAGGGATGAAGTCGTTGAGCTGATTCTGACACATTTCTTATCATTTTTCGAGTATGTCCAGGTGATGGAGAAGTTGCACGCATATCGGGAAGAGGATCAGCTAACTGTAACAAATTGAATGTATTTTTTGAATGAAAAAGAGGATTTGGAAGACGATTTGAATATTTACGTGAACTGGAGAGAAATTTAAAAATTCAGTTCGTATCTATTGTGATAGCGAAAAAACTAACCCGATAACCTGGCGGCAATGCAGGCGGTACATACGCTCTCGCTCGATCATACGAATACGGTGTTGGGCTTGGCGCCGTGGCTCGATTAATATAATTCCGTGCTCGCGATGCTCCTGGTGTTCTCGGTCGTTGATTGTGATTATGTGGTTGAAAAGGTGTCAGTGTTGGCTGAGGTGATAGCGGAATCGATGAGGCAGCACGAGACATTCCTCGAGAATCCGATCGAGATTGACGGTGATGATGATGATTGTGATGTTGATGGTGTGGCTGGATTGGTGACTCGATACGAGTTGAAGCTACAGAATTCCGACGAGACATCTGCAAAAATATAATTTTCAATTGAGTTTTTTTTCAAACACTAGATTCGTACCTGTTGTGGGGGAAGTGGGGGCGGCGGTGGGGGCAATGGCTGTTGTTGTCGATATGAAGCCGAACTATCAGTTCTTCGTCTTTGCTGTCGTTGTTGATGTTCATAGTCGGGAGTTGGATAATTCACCTAAACCAATTTCAACCATCACACAGCAAACGAAAAAGCAAAGAGTAGGTGATTGGTTTTTGAGAGGGTCAAGCAAAAAAAAACTCAGAATTCAAACTCACCTCGTCGACTACATAGATAGATAAAAGGGGCGATGGTGGTATTTTTTTTTACTAGGGGACCCTTATACAAAACTCACATCTAATTGTTGTTGTGAAGAAGCGGCTCGAAGATTCTGTATTGATCCTTCGAATTTCGAAAGTCGTCGTTGAACATCAACATTTCGTGGCATTTCCTGAACAATGAAAATGTATTTTTTGAAAAAAAACCTTTTAAAAAACTTTATTACCTTATGAACGATTTGTGAACTATGCGGTGGAAGTTCATAAATCTTCTCCCAATCTGGTAAATCTTGAACAGCTCTCAAATCTTGTTCCGATCCTCCATGATTTGTTCGCCGTAATTTATGTTGTTGATGATTGCCATTCTCATAATCCAATCGATGATAATTTCTTTGTTGAATAATTTCGACATGTGGTTGTTGATCAGAAGGCGACAAAAGACCTTGAACTGATTGCGCACGTTTTTTGACAATTTTTATGGCATTTGGTGCATGAGGATAGAATCCACCAGATGGTGTTTGTCTCTCTTTTTTAAATACAGTTTTCGGTCGATGACTTCCATCAGATGATGGTTGAATAACATGACGTGTTTGTCGTTTTGCTGGTTCATCTAATGGTCCAGTTCCATGTCCTCTTCTTGGCGAAGCTGGTGGACTATTGACTGGGGTGAAATTCTTCTCTTCTCTTTTATATCCTGGATCAACTACAATTGGCGCCCATTTATATTCATCTCTATCATCTTCAGGACTGATAAAATCTCTTGGCTCAACTGACATTGCTCTTCTCATATTTGTTGGCCAAACATATGGTTTCTCTGGTGGTGGTTGCCATCGTCTTCCGATTCTTTGAATTTGTGGCGGTGAATCTGGTTTTTCAACAAATGTTTCTCTTCGTTTCAACAAATCCACATCATATTGATCTTTCTCCAACAATTCTTCAGATGTCAAAATCTCATTTTTCTGCAAATCTTTGGGTTTTTCAATAACATAAGTTCTCTTCCAAGATGGTCCATTTGAATGTGGAATTGGAGCAAGTTCATCACTCATTGCTGAGATTGGACGAGTCTCGAAAATTTGCACATTTTGCGGGGGAGGGGCTGGTGGATCAAATGATTGATGTTGATGAATTGGTGGATGAATTGGTGGAGGAGGCGGAGGAGGAATTGGTTCATAAATTTGAGGTGGTGAGAGTGGATATTGATGTGTATCAATAATTGGAATTGGCGATACAACTCCTTGAGTTTGCTCATAAATTCTTTGTTGTTGAATTTCCATAGCCCGAATTTGTTTAGTCATACTAATTATTTGTTGTTGTTCTCTTCTTTCCATCGCTTCAGCTTCCAACCTTTTCTGTCTTTGGTATTCTGCAATCCTTTCTGGATCTTGAATATTTTTTGCTAATACAGAATTCGGTCGTTTCCGCTCTTTTTCCGAAATTGGAGGCCATACAACAACTGATGGATCTTGGAAGTTATGCTGATTTAATTCAATCTCTGATGCTGAAATTTCTCGCATCCTTGTAAGATTCTCTTCTTGATGATGATGATGTTGATAATGTTGATGGCGTTCGAATTGAACTGTTGGGTCTACTGATTGAGATCTAAAATATTTTGATTGAGAGAAGCGTTTTATTTCGATAGGATCTTACCTCGGAGGTTGTTGTCCTGGGCTAACTTGTTCTAATCGGAAGAACGGACCGTTGAAATTACTAACAGCTGGTCGTGGCCCATTTGGTCCACTTCGCATATTCCGATGTCTTTGCAAATTCTCCTGCATAATCCGAGTCTTCTCATCTTCCGATAAATCTTCAAAATGTGTTGGCGTCCGCCGATCTGAAGGTCTCGGATGCATTTGTTGTGGATTTAATTGTTCAGTTATCGATGTGGTATGTTGTGAGCTACTATAATATTGTTGTTGTTGTTGTTGGCCTTTCAAAATCGAACGTGGTTGATGTGTTGGCGGCGGGCTCATCAGTCTTTCCGGATAATCTTCCGGTTGCTGAGGGTTAGCAGCTACACGTTTTATCTGAACATTCAAAGGTGGGGGTGGCAGGGGAGGCTGAGTTTGTGGAATTGGTGGCTCGGACGGCGGTGGCGGAATTGTTGTAGCCGGATGAGTTGGCGGTTGGATTGAAGATGTTGCAGTGTATGAGGATGTAGACTCCACGTGGTAAGACGCACGCCTTTCCTGAAATTAATGGATTTTTGAGGTGTATGACAGGAGTTTCTTTTTTTTTAAACTTAAAATCGCTAAGCTTGCGCATAGCCTGACCCCGCCTCCCAATTTTTTTACACAAAAATATTTTTAAACCTCATCAACTTCTGGAATATATGGTAGTGAAATAGTTGGACGGGTGCCAAACACAGTTCCACGTCGAAAACGCGGCGGCTGCTGGGGTGGAGTGGATGTCGACGCGACTTTCGCCAAATATTCGGCGCGAAGTTGACGAACCGAAGAATAGGGTAGACTTTCTATCAGATCTTCCTCGGACATTTAACAGTCTACCCTTGTTTGGTCCTAACAAATTGGAAATTACTTACAATTAGCCAGACAAGAAAAAGTGAGGATTGGGAAAAAGTCAATAAATTTGGGAAGCAACAAAAAAAATCGGGTTAGGCGAACGAAAGAACGAGAAAAAAGTGCGCACAGAAGAGGCAGCACACTCTCGAACTGCTAACCGCGGGAGAGACAAAAAAATAAATAGTTGAAAATGAGAGAGGCGCAGATTTTGAGGGCTTATGAACTCATGAAACATTAATGAGCTTTTAGATTTTATCTAATTGGTATTTTTTGACAGAATAGTTTTCAGCAAAGATAAAGAAAATTTGAAAATCCGTTCCTCGGCTTTGAAAAATATGCTTCTCAACAGAAGATATCTTAATTTTGATCTATGCGAAAGTATGAAAAAAATTCAAAATTCAAAATAAATCTGGTCAATGAGCAGAAAAAAATAAGAAAATAATAAAGAAAGTACAGAGTAAATGAGTAGAAAACAAATAGTGTTTGAAAATGTGTTGAACATTCTTCTTGTGCTCAGTTATTTTTCTCTCGCGCGAGCAAGCAGAGGGAAACAATTGGGGGTGTTTCGCAGTGGACAAAAAACTCGTAAATACTTTGAATAAATACGAAAAATGCTTTTGAATGAATGTAGTTGACACGATTTACAACAAAAAAAAATGAAACTTATTTTTGACAAGAAGGAGATTAAGAAATTTGGGACCTCATCTCGGCTAAGATTGTGTATTCTAAAAATATAAATTATGCTCTAAATTTCCAATTCTTAATACATTTTTTGAAGATCATCAGAACCGCGCCTTGAAAGCCTATAAAAAGCAGCCGAGCCTACAAAACCTAGTTGTCAAGTATATGTTCCTGTTCTAGATAGCCCTCAAGTAGCCACGTCTTGAGAATCGAATTGTCAAGAATGTGGACCAAGGAAGCTCTTTTCGAACTCGAAAGTTACAATTGGGGTTTTTTTTGTAAAATGTAAGAATAAGATTTTGAAAAATAACAACTCAAAATCAAATCAAATCAAAAATCGTATATTTGTTTTTAAAAATATGAAGAAAAAGAAGAAGAACATGAAGTGAATACACATCATGTATGTATAATAATAAATAATATTTGGAATAAGTCAAGGAACACCGCGGGCGGTCGAGCAAGAAGAAGAAGAAGCATGCACACACTTATCACTCAACAAATCACTATTCAATTTTTGTATTCATGTATTTACATGTTGAAAAATGAGAGAAAGAGAGAGAGAGAAAAAGGTTAGAAATTATCGTGATTTTTGAAAAACTGATTTTTAGATTCTCATTCTCATTTTTGGAAAAAAAACATGGTAGCAGAACAATGTTTTTATAACCTAGAATCAGAAAATATCATTTGTATTTCGAATACACTTTTTTTCCAACCCTACCCTATAACCATCCCATAAAACAAAAACTCACTGAATATTTAGTTAGATGAAACTCTTTGCGAAGTTGTCGATGGATTGGATCTTCTCTCTGCAAAAAAGAAGAATTTCGATTTTCAATTTTTTCATTTCAAAAAAAAATACCCGAAGTGAAACAAACAATGTGTGCACAAGAAATTAGAAAACCCTGTGAGTATTGGTAAGAAAAAATGTGTGGGCAGATTGGTATTTTGAAACCTTAGAGATCATATACTAATATTCATTTCGAAAAAAAAAATCGATGATACATAATTTGAATATCGCTTCTAAACAAAACAAAACAGAGAGAGCACAAGGAAAAAAGTTTCATCTCATCATATCCATTTTGTTCTTTTTTTTTCTACGCCCTCGCGTGCGCAAAAATTCTCCCCCTATTTATTTGCGTACGGCGGCTTTGCGTCAAGAGCCAACTAATTGAAATAGCATGTGATATGTGGAGAGTGTGAGATAATGTGAAAATTGGAAGGAGGATCGAAAAACTGTTTCAGATACAACCAACCAACACACACACACAAAAACGATTCGTTCAAGTGTTGAGATTTCTTTTTGTTTCTTTGCGTCTCACTTACCTCGGGTTTTGGCGGAGGCACATTTAATTGATCCATCGATTTGTATTTTTTTGGTCCGTCAGTTAATTTTGACGCTTCATTAAGATATCGATTTTTTCTCATTTTTATCAGCCAGCCTGATTCTCCTGGTGAAATTGGTGATGGCACATTCTGAACAGAAAAAAATGAAGTTAAAGGTTGGAATTGATTGTAGAAACATTTGAATAATTTATTGGCCTACGTTATCAAAAGCCTAATTTTTTATGCCAAGAATCGTTTTTTTTTTTGAACAATGATTTGAAACCTTTTGAGAACATATCTAGGGATCAGTTTCAATTTTTGCAAAAAAAATACAAAATTTTCAAATTCTAATTTCTCTCGTAATCCTCAAATTTTCAAAATGAACTTCGGGAAAAATCAAAATTCAGTGAAAACCCATCTTTTCCACGTCATAACTCCCTCTTCTCCACAAACTCACCACATTACTCTGTTCAAATTGCGACGGTGTCGGAACTCTCAAATCAGTCATCGATTGCGACGCTCTCTAAACACTCTTTGACTATAAAACCAGGCGGTCTTTACAAAACTACCCGCGGTTTTGAAGAATCGAAAGGAAAACATGTCAGTGACTGCCAGGGGGTGCCTTAAAGGGACATGCGACAAGATTAATGAAAACAATACAAGCCGAGACAAAATTGGGAGGGACAAATAACACAACACAAACACACATGCATCGACTTACCCTCTTCAATGTTTCAACTCTCTGAAAAAAATGAAATGGGATTTAATTTTAAAAATTGGCTGAAAAAATCCTAGATAAGAACCCGAACCAGAAGCCGTTACCTGTTTGATAGTTTCCAACTCTCTGAGACTTTCATCATTCGCTCCTTTTTTCGGTCCTGGCCATCCTGGCTTATTCCAAGGTTGATTTGCATCACTTTCCTTTGCCTGAAATTCAGATTTTGGGATAAAGAAAGACTATGATCAAGTTAGGGTAATTATAAAGCTTTTCAAGTTGAACAATAAATATGAAATTATTATTTTCCTCTTTTTTTAAATGCAACTTTTAAAATTTATAAAACTTTTACAAGAACACCTTACTTGGTCTCGAAGCAAAGTTTCTTTATTTGTACTTCTCTCGGACAATGATTAATTGTTTTTTGTTTTATTTTGTGATTTACTAGTATTCTCCAAGGGAAAAGCGACATTGGAGAGATTCTCAGGGTTCCCATATGTTATACTTCAAACGTGTCCATTTCTAAAATCTGGGGGGGGGGGGGTTCCCAATTTTTAAAAATCCCCAGAAATTTCTTCGCGAAAACACACAGCGCGTATTTCGCGTCAAGGTTGCGCGTAGGATTTGGTGTTTGCGGGCAGTCGGTGTTGACATACACTCTTATTTTTTCCGTTCTTTCTTTAGGTTTGGGATTTGATTTTCTCTAGTTCAATGAGAACGTTTATAAAGTGCTATGAAAAATGCAAATCTAACAATCAGGTGAGAATAACAAATCTGATTTTTCATGACTACTAGCAATTCGATAATCACGAAGGCCCCCAGAAACGAAAAAATATGAACATTAAACAGGTCAAACCAAACAAAAGTTGAAATGTCAACAAAACCACTTAGGAATGCTAAGTAATGATTTTTGGAAAGAAAAAGGACAAAACTTCAGCATCATTTTTTGCTCATGACTGATTTAAATCAGTTACAGAAAAAACTAATCAGTTATCAATGACTCACCTTCAAATAATCTTTTAATCTCGAAGCTTCCATATCACGATGTCTCTCAACAGATTCTGTCAAATAATTGCTTGTTGAAATTGGTCGCGATTCAGTGCTCTGAAAATATACACATTTTCAGATTTTATTGCCCATGTTTGTAAAGACTACTCCTCACTCTAAATCTTCTTTGCTCCAATGGTTCCAATTTGATTTGACTGCGTTTGCTATGCTTCACTCGGAAAATCGCCAGCGATTTTGGGTCGCGCGTCCGGAATTCGCGCAGAGTGCGGCATATTCGCATTAGAGATCACCTGGAAAAAGTCACATTTTTTTTGATTATTTTTCAAATATCCCCATCCGTTTCTATTTGCCCGCCGCTCATATGTTTTTCATTTTCTTCATAGTTTGGATAGGTTAGGTTATATATTTTTGTTGACTTTTATTATAGTGACGGGAGGGACACCACTGTGTTGAGAAGAAAAAAACATTTTGTAAATATACTTAAAGACGGTGTTGATCTCTACAAATATCTGGACCAAACATGGGCATTTTTCACCAATTTTGAAGGAAGATTTCAAGGAATTTTGTGAAAAAAGAAAAACTGTATCTGAAATTTCACTCTGCGTCTAGGTGATGTTTTCTGCTTGAGTGTGATTGGAGCCACGTTTGGGACATGGGATATGACCGATGAACATATCGTTTCTACCCCTTACGACTGGATCCTACCACTAGACTACCTTCCCTAAGGTGTTTTGAGGTCTTGGCTTCGAGTCCTAGACTCAGTCTTACTGGGAGGAAATGTTACTGGAGATTTATCGGATAGTGCTGTTGAAGCTTCCCGGATAAGGCCATAACATGAGAATTTGTGCTCTTTCTGTCACGTTGAGAACATTTCGAAAATGCCTAGTCTATAGGTTTCGACTTAATGATAACAAACTTATTCTACAGCGCTTAGAGAACGAAGGCGAAATCACTGTTTATATTTGATCAGCCTTATTCAGGACCTTGCATACCCGGTTGCCCAAGTCTGAACTTTCACATCTACGTTCATATTACTGAATCAAACCTTCCGATAAAATTAATTACACAATGAGTCAACCCAGCAATAGTTTGTAGTATCAATTCACCACTTAACATCATTGTTCATCTTGTTCTATCAGTCTGCCACGTCGTACCAGTCCATCTTAACACTGACCTTTTTCAACTTTTTTTTGCTCGCGCAAACACTATATTATTTACACTTCCTAATTTGATGTCGATCTAAGAAAACGCGGAAATGAAAAAAATGCGCGAGAGTATTTTTTGTTTTTTGTCTCTCAAAAGTTTACCAAAGTAACCCGTCACGCCCACTTTTTTTCTGCTCGCGCACACACACATCTCGATCAACTATGAGCACAAAGAGTATATAAACCATTTCGAGAGAGGAAAAATAAGAACACTTCGAACTTTGATATCATCACAATAACATTTTTAAAACTTCCATTTTTCTAATTTTTAAAAATGTTTCAATTGTTTTTTTTTCATTTCCCAACTTTACTTCTTATATTTATAGATCACACACATATAAAATGCGAGATTTTGCTAAAATCTCGCTTCTTCTTCTATTATCCACAAGTTTCTTGTGTGCTTTTGCACAAGATGATCAATCTTCTGAAGACACAACTTCAACAGAAGTTGAGCAACCATCTCAACAACAACAAAGTAATGGACCACCAGTCCCAGATTTTCTCTTCAAACTTCCACGTTTTGCGCAAAGAGAATTCTTCAATATTATTACTAATGATCAATTATCTATTGATGAACAAAATGCTCAACTTGCTATTTGGGCAAAGGCTTTCAATGTTACAGTGAGTTTTTTACTCTTTATTCTAATTATAGAATACAACTATAATGATATTCGTGTCTAGGATTCATTAAACAAATGGACAAAACAAGTCCAAGACGAAAAGGCGGCAGTCACTCAAGGAGTTGGAAATGTTGTTGGAAATATTACTGATGTTTATAGTCAACTTGAGACTATTCTTTCCAACACTAACATCACTCGACGTGATCAAGGCGAACAAATCCGCAAATTATCTGATCTTCATCCAAAGGTTGGTGCTATTCACACACTAGTTTTGAAAAATACTTACTTAACTTCAGGAAGTTCGTGCTCTTTTCTTCATTGCTCGCAACTACCGTCAAGATAACACCAAACAAGTTGGATCTCAATTGGGTTCAATGCTCGGATCACCAAGAGGATTTTCGCCACGTGGTGGACGTCGGCGCGGTGGATTCCCAGGTGGACAAGGAAGAGGGGGATTCCCAGGACCACAAGGGCCAAGTGAAGATGATCAATTCGGCCCACAGGGGCCAGGAGGACGTGGAGGTTTCCCAGGGCCACAAGGGCCAGGTGGACAAGGTGGATTCCCAGGACCACAAGGACCAGGCGGAAGAAGAGGATTCCCAGGACCACAAGGGCCAGGAGGACGTGGAGGTTTCCCAGGGCCACAAGGGCCAGGTGGACAAGGTGGATTCCCAGGACCACAAGGACCAGGAGGAAGAAGAGGATTCCCAGGACCACAAGGGCCAGGAGGAAGAGGAGGTCAAGGTGGACTCCCAGGCCCACAACAAGGAGGTCAAGGTGGATTTCCAGGCCCACAACAAGGAGGTCAAGGAGGATTCCCAGGACAACAAGGACAAAACGGTCAACAACAATCCGGACCACAAAACGATTTCCCAGACTTCGGACAACAATCCCAAGGTGGAAACCAAGGTGGATTCTCAGGAAACAATCAGCGCCAAGGATCGTTCGGACCACAACAAGGAGGTCAACAAGGAAATCAACAATCTTTCGGACAACAAGGATTCAATCAACAACAATTAGGATCTCAATCACAGAACCAACAACAAAATGATTATTATGGATCAGCATGGCAATCATCCAAGAGTTCTTATCCACGTCAAACTCGTCAAGCTCAACAAAATAATGACTATTATGATGATTCAAACAGTCAACAACAAAACTCGCAATCATCGAGAGGACAAGATTCTTTCGGCCCACAATCTCAAGGCGGAAACCAAGGTTTCCCAGGCCCACAAGGGCCAAGCGGAGATGATCAATTCGGCCCACAAGGACCAGGTGGACGTGGAGGTTTCCCAGGCCCACAAGGACCAGGCGGACGTGGAGGTTTCCCAGGCCCACAAGGACCAGGCGGACGTGGAGGTTTCCCAGGGCCACAAGGGCCAAGCGGAGATGATCAAGGCCAACGAGGACCAGGTGGACGTGGAGGTTTCCCAGGCCCACAAGGACCAGTTGGACGTGGAGGTTTCCCAGGCCCACAAGGACCAGGCGGACGTGGAGGTTTCCCAGGGCCACAAGGGCCAAGCGGAGATGATCAAGGCCAACGAGGACCAGGTGGACGTGGAGGTTTCCCAGGCCCACAAGGACCAGTTGGACGTGGAGGTTTCCCAGGCCCACAAGGACCAGGCGGACGTGGAGGTTTCCCAGGGCCACAAGGGCCAAGCGGAGATGATCAAGGCCAACGAGGACCAGGTGGACGTGGAGATTTCCCAGGCCCACAAGGACCAGTTGGACGTGGAGGTTTCCCAGGCCCACAAGGACCAGGCGGACGTGGACGTTTCCCAGGCCCACAAGGGCCAAGCGGAGATGATCAAGGCCAACGAGGACCAGGTGGACGTGGAGATTTCCCAGGCCAACAAGGACCAGGTGGACGTGGAGGTTTCCCAGGCCCACAAGGACCAGGCGGACGTGGAGGTTTCCCAGGCCCACAAGGGCCAAGCGGAGATGATCAAGGCCAACAAGGACCAGGTGGACGTGGAGGTTTCCCAGGCCCACAAGGACCAGGCGGACGTGGACGTTTCCCAGGGCCACAAGAGCCAAGCGGAGATGATCAAGGCCAACGAGGACCAGGTGGACGTGGAGGTTTCCCAGGCCCACAAGGACCAGGCGGACGTGGAGGTTTCCCAGGCCCACAAGGGCCAAGCGGAGATGATCAAGGCCAACAAGGACCAGGTGGACGTGGAGGTTTCCCAGGCCCACAAGGAGGCAGAGGTGGAAGAGGAGGCTTCCCAGGCCCACAAGGACCAAGCGGAGATGATCAAGGCCAACAAGGACCAGGCGGACGTGGAGGTTTCCCAGGCCCACAAGGACCAGGTGGACGTGGAGGTTTCCCAGGCCCACAAGGGCCAAGCGGAGATGATCAATTCGGACCTCAAAACGATTTCCCAGGATTTGGACCACAACAAGATGGACAACAAGGAGGCAGAGGTGGAAGAGGAGGTTTCCCAGGACAACAAGGGCCAGGAGGCCGAGGTGGATTCCCAGGATCCCAACAAGGGCCAAGCGGAGATGATCAAGGCCAACAAGGACCAGGCGGACGCGGAGGTTACCCAGGCCCACAAGGACCAGGCGGACGAGAAGGCTTCCCAGGCCCACAAGGGCCAAGCGGAGATGATCAAGGCCAACGAGGACCAGGTGGACGTGGAGGTTTCCCAGGCCCACAAGGACCAGGCGGACGTGGAGGTTTCCCAGGACCACAAGGGCCAGGCGGAGATGATCAAGGCCAACAAGGACCAGGTGGACGTGGAGGTTTCCCAGGACCACAAGGAGGCAGAGGTGGAAGAGGAGGCTTCCCAGGCCCACAAGGACCAAGCGGAGATGATCAATTCGGACCTCAAAACGATTTCCCAGGATTTGGACCACAACAAGATGGACAACAAGGAGGTCGCGGAGGACGTGGTGGACAAGGCCCACAACAAGGAGGATTCCCAGGACAACAAGGAGGCAGAGGTGGAAGAGGAGGTTTCCCAGGCCCACAACAAGGTGGACAAGGAGGTTTCCCAGGCCCACAACAAGGTGGACAAGGAGGTTTCCCAGGCCCACAACAAGGTGGACAAGGAGGTCAAGGTGGAAGAGGAGGTTTCCCAGGCCCACAACAAGGCCCACAACAACAAGGAGGCTTCCCAGGATCTCAACAAGGCCCAAGCGGAGATGATCAATTTGGACCACAACAAGGTGGACAAGGAGGTCAAGGTGGATTCCCAGGACAGCAACAAGGCCCACAACAACAAGGAGGTTTCCCAGGACAACAACAGGGTGGACAAGGCGGATTCCCAGGCCCACAACAAGGAGGCCAAGGAGGACGTGGTGGACAAGGCCCACAACAAGGAGGATTCCCAGGACAACAAGGGCCACAACAACAAGGTCAAGGAGGTTTCCCAGGACAACAACAGGGTCGACAAGGCGGATTCCCAGGCCCACAACAAGGAGGATTCCCAGGACAACAAGGGCCACAACAACAAGGTCAAGGAGGTTTCCCAGGCCCACAACAAGGCCCACAACAACAAGGTCAAGGAGGTTTCCCAGGCCCACAACAAGGCCCACAACAACAAGGACAAGGAGGTCGCGGTGGAAGAGGAGGATTCCCAGGTTCTCAACAAGGCCCACAACAAAGAGGTTTCCCAGGACAACAAAATGATGATGGACAATCGTCATTCGGACCACAAGGAAACCAATTCGACTCAAACAACAATGTATCAAACAAAGGTAACTTCCTAAATCTCAATACCAAGACAAAATATTAAAATAAAAACTTTCAGATAACTTCTCACAATATTTCGGCGGCCGTCAAAGCCCAACTCGATTCGATCAATCATCCGGATACGGAATGAGATCATCAAATAACAATAATAATAATAATGATTATTCTAACACAGTCAGCTTCTAATTATATAATTCCAATACCTCGGGTATACTCAGTTAGATGATTTCAAACATAAACATGAACATACATACATAATTGCTTTTCTTCACTTATTTTCAAATGTACTTTTTCCCCCTTACTGAATAAAGATTGCTCATACTTACCTTTGGATCAATAAATGTTTGTTTATAGGTTTCTTGAAGTGTGCTGACTTTGTAGTCTCCAGTTCCATTTGGCAAAAATCCAGATTTTCCCAAATTCAGTTCTTGTTTCTGGAAAATAACATTTTTAATTTCAATTTTTTTCAAAAATGGACCCGGTCTCCCTTCCCAAGACTTACTGGAACTCCTTCTCCAATTTTATAATTTGGAGTAATTCCAATCACTCGCCCTTCATGCTCACTTCCTTGTTTTGTAGATGGATGATCTTCCTGAAATTAATTAGGATTAATTAATTATTTAAGATTAGGCTGGGTTTTTGTATTACAAAAATTCGCAATTTTTCGAGCAGTTGTGATGATATCCTTTTTGCCGGTTTCGCACCAATTTCCACCATTTTATGTTCTCACTAGAATTTCAAAAATTCAAAAATCACGAAGAAAAAAACGAATTAGGTCATAGAGAAGAGATGAGAATTGAATAACGAAAAAATTAATCTCGTAAAAAAATCAGACAAAAAATTTGGCGAAATTCTGGTTCTGGTTTTTTATGCGAAAATTTTCGGTAAATTTTTTGCATTTTCAACAAAAAATGAAAATGTTTTTTTTTTTGAAAAAAAATACAAACACAAAAAAGATACCAGTTTTCACTAGTATACTATTTTTTTCACTTTTACTTGGACGGAAAAAAAGGAAAATTGGTGTAGAGGAGTAAATTCAGGAAAAAAAACTGGTTGAGAAAAAATTTTTGCAAATTGAGTTAGGCTAACTCACGAATTTTTCAAAACACTGAAATGAATTTTCTGAAATTCAAATTTTCTGACTGAAAATTGTAGTTACTCTACTCTATTCAGGAAAAAACAGGTTGACCAAAAAAAAGTTATTCAAAGTTAAAAAATCTCGAAAAAAGGGTAAAAGGGTGTGGTTGATATCAAAAGGTGTGGCCATTTTTTTGAAATGAAATAAAATAAAAATATATTATGCAACCAAAACCAACCCAACCCATAAAAACTATTTTTCTATTTGACAGACAGGGAATTTTTTCCGAGTGGGCTTTCAGAATCACGCTCGTCTAAAATTTAGTCAGAATAGAGCAACCTACTCTAGGCAATGTTTTTAAATCACTTGAAAATAAGTTGAATAGGTATTATTTTCCCCCAAAAAAGTCAAAAAATGCTACTAACCGGTCCTGGTGGATTTCCTTCAACAGTTGTCACTGGCGGAATTGACCATCTTTTGATTGATGTTTCTGTTTCAATTCGAGATGTCATTGTTGACCAAAATGTACGCGGTTGATCTAGAAAAATGGGTATTTGTGAGGGGGATTTGGAAAACTTGGGAAAATAAGAGAAATTTCGAATTGTTCAAAAAATATTAATTTCCCAAAAATTTTTTAAAATTCAAAATTCACACCCAAAAATTATTTCAACTCACAATTTTTCAACGAAAAAACGTTTTTGCAAAAGATTCAAAATCATAAATAACTGAAATTTTCAAAAAAAATGAAAGAAAGAACATTTCACACGTGTGAAAAATTTCACGCAAAAATTAATTTTTCAAAATTCAAAAATTTTCATTTTTAATTACCTCACAAACAAAAAAAGACAGTATCAAATATTTTTCATCAGAAAAAATCCTTTAAAAAGTTTGTTCTCAAAAAATTCTACAAAAATAATTTTCAAAATTCGAGCATCAAACTTTCCCGCTCAAAAAAAACACCGTACCTGGATTCTCAGAAGCAGGCGCGGCGGGTGTTGTTGAAGTTGTTGTATAGATAAAATCAGCGGGTACAGTAACTTCAAGCGGGCGAATGAAAACTTCGACACTTGTGGTGGCAACGGCTGTAAAAAACGACAAAATATTATATAAATTAGTGTAAAAGTGATAAATTCTGGTTTTCAATCAAATCAAAACCCATAAGAAAAAAGTGAGACGGGAAGAAGAGTGAGTGAGTGAGAGAGGAAGAAAGACAATCAAAAAACGATTTGAATTATAATTGATTGTGATTAGTGATAATTTCTAAACAAAATATATAAACTAATATCAAGAACTTTTTGAACAGGTTGATTTTTTGAAGAGGCGGTTGGATGAACTCGACAAAATTAATTAAATATTTGTTTACATCAAAAAGACTGGAACATTTTTTTTTATTTTTACATAGAAAAAATCGAACAATACATTTTATTTATTGGAAAAAATTGGATTTTTTTTCAAAAATTATTGGCATTTTCAAGGGGCTTGGAAAATCACAACGTGTGTTTTTATTGTCCAAAAATTCCCGCAAACAATATTTGATCTACCAGAAAAATAGTTTCAAAAAAAATTTGAGGTCTAAAGTTTTCGGGCTGGTAAACTACTTGAGTAGGAGATGATATTTTAGAAGAAATTTCAGATTTTTTCAGACAACTTTTTTAACCGAAGCAAATATTTCTCAAGAGAAAAAATACATTACGAAAAAAAACTTATCAAAATTTAACCAAAAATAGAAATAGAAACTCGGATTTTTTTCCAAAATCAAAATATTTGGAAAAAAAATTCATTTCAAAAGTTTAGCCAAAAACCTGGCAAACAAGTTAGGGCAAAAGTGTTAATCATTCTTTTTTCCTCCACAAAAAGTGACTTTTCATGAATACCTATTTCTTTGAACTCTCTCAATTTCATACGATATTTCACTTAGCGCAACATGCAAGAATTTCGTATATTTGTGTTTGTATTTAGGCATTGTGAAGGGCGGCAGGCAAAAGTTTTCCCTCCAAAAACCATGCCAAAAAATGTACAGGTTTTTCCTAGGAGCTCGGCAAAAAAGGAGAAAAGTTACGAAATGTTTCAAGAAAATGGCAACTTTTAAGAAACATGGTATAATAAGAATACAATTTCTTTAACATGAGTCATACAAAGTAACAAAAGGAATCGGGAAAATGGAAATGGAAATGGAAAATTGGAAGAGAGAAAAAAACAACTAGAAAAATGCGGGCAAAAGAAAAATCCTATAAAATGTGGTGTAATTGCGCAATTAGTACAGGGAAAAGAGATAGATACAAAACAAAACAGAAAAATATGTATTGCATGGGAAACCAAACTTATTTTTTGAAATGAAATGAAGAAAAATATGGGGAAAACACTGACACACCCTATTTTTTTGGGTAAAGTTTGATTTTTGATCGGCGTCTCACAGTGTGTAAAAATTTCGAACTCTGAGCTACTGTATTTATAAAAATGCGAAATTTTTGCAACCCTGGCACACTTCTTCTAGAGCATAAAATTTTGCCAGGGTTGCACAACAAATCACAACTCTCGATTTATTGAGTACAGTTTGATTTTCGATCGGTGTGTAACCTTGTCTGTTTATTCAGTAAAACAATAGAATTTGTGGCTAGACACAGAAGCGTGGAATTCTTGTTCAGAATTGGGGTTTCATAGTTTTATTTTTAAAAATTAATCATTTGAATAATAACTTTTAGAAAGTTGAAAGCTGTCTTTGCATTTTTTTTTCTGAAAAAATTCCAAAACTAAAAAAATTACAATTTTTAAAATTACTTGATCCAATAAAATTTGAGTTTTTTTTTTAAATATTCGGCCACGTCATAACTCATCTAAGCTTGAAACTTGTTGAATCGAAAAAAAAGATCAAAAAATTAGAGAAAAAATCAAAAAAGAAAACTTGAATACATATTTTCAACACAAAAATAGAAAATTTTTTGAATTTATTGACTTTTACAACGACACTCCGCTTGCCCGCTGTTTAGCGCAACACGAGAATATTTTCATTTTTCTTTTTTTTTCGCGTTTCTCGCTATTTATCGTAAATTTCGCTGGGTTTTCAGGATTCCGGAAAAAATCTGTGAATTTCAGTCGAAAATTGAATATTTAGATGTTGTACAAGGCTGGAATTATCGATTCCAACGGAAAATCCGAGGATTATTGAAAAAAGGTGGGTTTTTTCTAGAGAAACACTGTTTCGATTGAAATTTTTGAGTTTTCAGGGTCAAAAATTATTTTAAATGTGAGGAGAATGATTATTGATTGAATTTGAAGCGATATGCGATGGGAATTTGACGAAATTTGAGAAATAGAAGCGATTGGTGAGTTTTCTGGGGAGGGATTTCGGAAAAATTGAAAAAATCGATAAAAAATTCTGTAAAATTTGAAAAATATATGAAAATTATGAAAAAGCGCAAAAGTTAGGCTCACTCATCAAAATCTAGTTTCTAAAAAAAGAAGAAAACAAGTTTAACTTTGCCACGACAATACTCATGTTTAGAATTCAACTGGGCTGAATTAATAGATTCAAAAAATATTAGAACACATTATTTTGAGTGAAATTTCCGCTCTACGTATTTATAACTTTAAAGATCTCATAAGTTCCTCCAAGAAAAAATTTCAGAAAAACCGCAATAAACAATAACCAGACAAAAAAAGAAGAAAACATATTTGAAAAGATAGAAATTGATGATTGGCCTGATACCATTCTCTCATCTTCTTCCCCCTCAACCTAATCATCATCATTTTCGCCCAACTTTTTTCGTTTCGTAATTTTTGTGTTGTTTTGCGACACGTCCAAATACAATAAGGGCGTGTCTCCAAAAAAAGACAACAAAATCAAGAAAAATAAAGAGAAGAAGAAGAAGAAGATACGCCCAAACTGTTTTCTTTTTTTTTTGCCTTTATTTTTTGATTCTCCATTAGAGAAGAAAAGAATAAGAAGACGACTGATTGATTAATTCTTGATTACATTTTACCTGATGGACGGGGGAAAATATAAGGAAAATGAAGAAGAAGAATATAGTATTTTAGGGATAATTAAAAGAGATTTGTAATGAATATGGGTTTCTCAATCTCCGAAAAAAAAAATTAACGAAAAATTAGAAATTCAAATTTGCGCAAAAATTTGGAACTTTTTAAATTTCTTTCACATTTTTTTTAGTACAAAATTGAAGATCCCATAAGATTTTTATTTAATTTTTGGATACATTGAACTCAAGAAATTGTTCAATTTCGGGAAAATGCTGGTTTCAACGTTCCCAATCAAATTGACTTCCCAAAAGTTCTGACTTTTTTTATTTGAAAAAATTCAGAGTTATTTTCATAAAACACACACTGTAAAATAGTGAAAAATTTTTTTATTTCAAAATTTAATTTTTTTTACTGAAAACTTTAATTTCCTAGAGTAGGGATTTTTGAATAATTTCAATTTGAACATTTTTCAAACCAAATTGACAAAAATTTCCCGATCTTGGAGTTTGAATTTTAACGGAATCAGAATAAAACATTTTTTAATCAAAGATTGATTAAATTTCTAAATTGTGAAAAATATTATTGAAAATCTAGACCAGTTTTACACGGCATAACTTTTTTCTGAACTAGAAAAAATATAATTTTAAAGATCAAAATAGAAATATTCATACTAAATTGATCATTTTTGATCCTATTAAACAAATACAAATCGAAAACAGCATGAGAGTTTTTTGCTGGCGATTCGCCAGCCAAAAAAAACCACTAAAAAGGATGGATTGAAGGGGAAAATGTCTTGACCTAAATATGTCCTCTGTTTTTTTTCAATTTTACTATTATTAAATTTCTTGGGACACAAAAACCATTAATTAAAAATCGATATTTTCATCTAGAATATTCTGAAATCTGGCTGATAATAAATACAGATAAATAAAAATAGGAAAGAAAATAATTCAGTAAACAAATTTGACTTTTCTTCTTTTTTTCTCTCTTCCTGAGAACTGATCATGGTAATTTCTGGCGAGTAAAAACGAGACCTTGGACAATGAGAGAGTATGGATTTAAGAGAGACGCAGAGAATGAACTAAATTGCGGGTGGATAAAATAATAATTATTAGTTTGTTTTCGTGATTGACTTTTTGAAACAAAACATATCTAGAGAAAGAAAATAAATTAGAAGGTGGCGAATTTGCTCTAATGAGAACTTGCCGAGAAAGTAGTTTTATTTAAAAGTTTGAATTAAGCCACGCCCTCTGAACTTGGAAAATTTTTGAAAGTGAGATCAAATTCGAAATATGTTTTGAAAAGGATAAATCGCTCCAATGAGAATTAGCCCTAATATTTATGTTACAAAAAAGTGTGCGGCGGTTGCAACTTAGGCCACGCCCCGATTTGATTTTTTTTATTTCACTAACGACTCACAACAAATGTGTTTACAAAAAATAAGGCGAAAAAATTTATTTAGAAATGATAACAACTAACCTTCATTTTTATCTTTTTCCTTTTGCATTTGAAATTTGTGTTAAGGTTGAGGTTGGGTTGAAAATAGCTGACCTGAAAAAACCAATAAAACATATTTCATTATTTCTCAAATTTCAGAAAAAAAAATGTTGCGTCATCAAAAAATGCACATGAAAAAAGTATTTGTATTTATTTGCACAACTTGTGTTGATTTTTGCGATTTTTTATTGTCGCTGTGAAAATAAATGCGTTGAAACATTTTTTTTTGCCTGACAAGAAAAATGAGAAAAGTTGAGGAGAAGCGCGAATTATGGAAATTGGCAGGTATTTTGTATTTATTTGCCGCTGATCGTTTCATTTTACATTCTAGTTTTTTGTTCTTTTTTTTGTGCGCAGACAGACTTTGCTGTGTCTGCGTTAGAAAAGAACACATTATATGGGAATGAATGAAATGTGAGAAAATGAAATATTTAGTAAAAAAATAGCGGTGATTTTTGTCGTTTTTGAAATTCCGGAAAAATTAATCCACGTACTTTTCAATAGGGTGTGGATTTTTGTTCAGAAATAAAATAATTCAAAAAGTTTTCAAGCCGAAATTCTGAGTTCCGTGAATTTATAGAACTTGTTTCATTTTTTTTATGATTCAAGTTTGAATTCGGAATCTAGTTTAAAAAATTGAGGCTTGATTTTAAAAAATAGTCCACTCTTCTCTTGCAAAACTCTAATTAACGTAAAAAGAAATCCCACATTTCGTGAAAACTTTTTTTATTTTGGAAAAATCATAAAGATTCAAAAAAAAAATAAAATTCTGAAAGCTATTTCGAAACCTTTGGCTATAAACTTTAAAAGGTTTCTTGCACTCAAAATAAAAACCTTTCCAATTTCAAAAAAAGAATAATCGCAACAGTCAGCAAAACCGATGCATTTTGAAGGACACAAAATATCTTGTATGAACTAAAAAAATAAAAAAATAAACAATATAATAATGCGAGTGAGTGAGTGAGGAAATAAGAAAAGAACCAGTCGAATTAAAATTTTTTCGAAATAATTTTCTCCCGCCGTTGTTTTTTCCGGCTAACTGGTCAGATTTATTTTATTTATTTATTTATGCAAAACAATTTAGATGAAATTTATATACAGAATAAGAAGAATTGCTAACAACAATCAAAATGTCGTACATGTTGTGACAAACCACCAGCAATTATAATAAGTATAGCAGCTGCCAGCGCGATAAATGAGGAATATCCAAGCTGAAATGATATATCTTTTAAAATCGTACCCTGCGCTTTAAAAGGTCGTGTTAAGCTCTCTCTAACTTACACTTGCATCTGCATATCCTAAAAAACTTTTCAAATTAGCCGCTGTCAAAATAAATGCGACGAATATAAAAATAGATATAATTGCAGAAATTGAAGTTATCAAATTGAACGAGTGACGAATTGAATGAGAACATCCACAATTACGAATTCGACTTCTGCAAAAAATTTATGCAAACCTGATAGAAACATGGCGGGAAAAGGTGTGAACTTTTGAACTTACAAGGAATGGTTTTCAATGTTCCCCCAAGGAAAAAATCGAGAGTATGTGGAATGTTTAGGGTTCCCGTGGGTAAGAAAAACCTAACGGGAATAAGGAGAAAAATGCCTTATTCTCGAGAAAAAATGTATTTTAGGTCGATTTTTACACCATTTTTTGATTTTTAGAGCATCTGTAACTCGATTTTGAATCTATTTCATGAACTTTTGAGTCGTGGAAGTTGTTCAGAATGGTCGATTACGTGTTTGTGAAACTTTTTATCAAAAAATTAGACATTTCTTGAAATTTGGTTTCTTTAGTCGGGGTTTTTCTGATCAAATGGTCACCAAAAAACACAAAAAATAATTTTTTCCATTTTCAAATGAACGGAACTTGAAAAATTTATGACGGTCAACAGACGTAATTTGGTCCGTAGAATCCAAAAATCATAGTCTCGATTCACACAAACTTCTCCTTCACAACGAAAACGTTGATTTTCTATGAATTTTTCGAACTGGATTTTTGATTTAGTGGACTTTTAGGACCAAAATTATTTTATTCCTAATTTTAGTCGAAGTAATACTAAAGTACGCCGTTTGCGCTACAAATGGATTTTTAGACCGACATTTTTCATCAATTTTGAAAAAAGTTTCGATTTTTCTAAAAAATTTTATCGCAAAAATCAATAACACCAAAATTTTCTAAAACAAGGCATTTTTCTCCTTATTCCCGTTAGGGGTTTTCCTACCCACGGGAACCCTCAACATTCCACATACTCTCGATTTTTCCCTTGGGGGAACATTGAAAACCTTTCCTTGTTAAACTAACAAGTTATTTTCACTAGTCTCACCCATAATCATAAAGCCCAAAACTCACAAAGCATGTAAAAATGCCAATATCTGAACCAAAGCTAAGATAAACGAAATAAACATGAGCCAACTAGCAACATTGAACCAAGTCGGTTTCGAACCACTTTGAAATGGACTAATCCCATAATAATAATTCTTGATAGCAACTACGCTAACTTCAATCCATCCAGTTGTAAAAACAGCAATTGTATCAAGAATAAATCCAAGAATTATCAAAATACCAATAGCTCCAATTTTATGCATTTCCTTTTGAGGTGAAGAAAAATAAGGTGTGATGAAAGTTTTGAAATGTATTTATTCGCCCCTTTTTTAATGTGTTTCTTTATTTAACCATCTTATCATTCGAGTTTTGTATAGCCAAAAAATATGATGAATCATATTTGGAAACATCAAACGTCAACATGTTTTCTAATAGTGAAAACAATTTATTCCAAGAAAATATCAAAAAATCATCATACTGTACTTTTTCTTGTCTTCTTTTTTGATAAGGATTTTGAATAATCGAAATGAATTCAGCATGAATAGAAATACAGAAAAGATAGGAAATATAGGGGAAAATACTCTGGAATCTAGATTTTATATCAACTTTTGATCAAGATAAAAGAAAACGTTAGGTCATAAGTCAGGCCACGTCAAAAATAATTAAGAAAATTATTTTTTTTTAAATTGACCCTAAAATTCTTTCAATTTTTAGTTACAGTTATTTAGAAACGAAACAAATGTTCATTAAAATAAGCTTCCGGGTTTGATAGTCAAAAATGTTCGACAATTCGGACAATAATGAGCAACATCTTTGATTTTCGAGCAGCAACAAAAACAAAAAATTGGAAACCAAAAAACGAGACTTAGAATTAGAATTGTGATCGCACAATTTCCTAATTGATATTGAACCCATGTTTGACACTTTTTCTGAAAATAAATCATTTCAATTAGACCAGATTAATTTCAAAGCAGGATATTTTTTTCTAGAAAAATCTGAAACAAATCCTCTTCTGAAATGATCTATGTACCCAGAATATTGATGGGACCTGTCCCGATTCAAAATGAGATCAAGATTCTGACCTAATTCATTCATAGACGCTCAAACTCAACTCACCTTACATTCCGGACAGTATTCTTCATAAGATTCTCGATTTGTCGTAACTTTCAAATGTTTCTCGAGTTCTTTCTGTTTTTCAGCGCTATAAATTACAGTAATATTTTAATTTTTTTCCAAAAATTTCGAAAAAAAAACCCACTCGGTCATTTTTTTATTTTAAGAAATGAATTTATCCTGAAAATTAATAAATAATAAAAAGGTTCACGTTTGACAATTTTATTTTTATCAAATTCTGTAAATTATATCATTTTTCGAACTGCTAAAAGTTTTCGACATTCGGGACAATGATGATAGCTATCTCGAATACAAATACAACAACAAAAGAAGAAAATTGGGATAATTAATAATAAACTAATTAGAAGAGTTATAATTGCACATGCTCCCATTTGATGTTCGACGAAGGTTTCGACATAGGACTAAAAAATATTGAATTGATTGAATATTGAGAAAAAAGCGGTGATGAGACCCAAAATTTCAAAACAACATGGAATTTTCAAGCCATACAGTGAGTTTCGCCATTCATTAACCTCCCACCCATTTTTTTTTTGCAATTTCAAGGCACATTTTTCTGAACAAACCTCACAATCCGGGCAATATTCCACATATGATTTTGAATATTTTGCAACTTTCACACCATTTATCCGACTTCTTCTATCAATCTTAATTATTTTACTTTTCTCAAGTTTTGATGTGATTTTTGATGATCCCGAAGTTGAAGACCTGAAATTAATTGTAATTTTTCCGAGTGTTCTAAATGTTTACTAAACTCACTGCATATTTTATTGAAATTTCAATATTTGTAAGGAATTTTTCATGAATTTATTACTGAAGAAACAAATTATAGAAATTTTAGAAATGAATAAAAATTTAAAAATGACAATTTTATTTAACAAAAATAAATAGATCACGTAAATATATAAATTATGGTTTTTTCAAAATTCGGCGATCAGATTTATTATTACATCTATAACAACAATACTGTATTTTTCGAACTTGGGGAACAAATAAAACAATTAAAAAAGGGATAATTAGAAAAAGTCCGAGGATGAGAAGAGTTATTGAGAGCGGACCAAAAATGTAGATTTTTTTGATTGGCGACATTTTCTGAAAATTTTTATAAATTGATCTATGTAATTTTTTATTCAAGACTTCACCAAGTGGAAATTCATTGTGTGATGAAATTGTTCCACGTGGATTAGTTAAAGACTTTCGGATTAAAAATTTAGCCATGTGGCATTTCAACTAACTAACCTCACATTTTTCACAATAAAATCTCAAATATTTGTCAATATTTCTAGTTTGCGGTTCTTCATTTGGTTTTGATTTTGATTCTGGCTTCTCATTTATTTTTCCCAATTCAACCCTTAAAAATCTTGGTCATACTTTTTTGGGATTCTGGAAAACTTACGAAGCTTCGGTCATTTTTCGATGAGAAATTTTAGAGAGAAATTTCGAAATGATTAAATCCACGTGAAGTTTTTCACGCTTAAAAATGTAGTTTTTAGTTTCGAATTTGTCAACAAAATGCGAAAAACAAGTTTATTTCCAAAATTAACTCACAATCAACATTGTTTTTTAACAGAAAGGAGAGTTCTACATTTTGGACAATAATGATAACTATCACGAATACAAAAACAACAACACAAAAATATAATTGGAATAATTAACCAAAAGAAGAAAAGACAAAAAATTAGGCATAAAATTGCGCACGCTCCCATTTTGTATTCGACATGAGTTTGGACAATTTTCTGAAACAAAAAATAATGGTTTGTGTAAGTTTTATGAATGTAAAAATTTGTCAGAAAATTAAAAATTCGAAATTTTACGAATCGGAAAATTCACAAAATTTTTTTGATTCTTAGATTTTTTCTTTGTTTCTTCAATGATTCTTAATTTCACAAACTCACACTACAAACCGGACAAAATTCATCATAAGGTCCAAAACTTGGCGCATTTTTCGGCCCGATACTCATAACAACCTGACGTTGTTGTTTTCGTTCAACTACAACAATTGCACCAGGACATGGAGATGGTGGTTCTTTGGGATTTGCATTTTCGGGTGTCGGAGCCTTGGTTGAGGTTGGTGTTGGTGGCTGAGCAGAAACTGAAGCTTGAGTCGGAGCTTCAGTTAAAGCTTGCGTTGAGACTTGAGTTGCTGCTGAGGCTGGAGCAGGTGATTCAGGAAGCGGACCACTTTGATTTTGTAAATTTGGTGGTTCAGATGAAGATTTCTTGTTTCTTGAAAAAAGGTAATTAGGGTGAGGAAGGTTAAGGGGTTACAGTGCAATCTCCATCCTAACTCACTTCATGTTTTTTTGAAACGATACAATTGACTGACAGAATTTGAATTAAAGAATGCCAAGATTTGGAGCAGCCTCAAAAAGGTCACAGCCTTTCCAATTTTAGGTTAACACGTAAACTTGGGGTCACAATTTTAGACACGTGGAATTTCATTTGGCCGCTAAAAATTTTATATTCAGAATTTTGTCAGGTGGAATTTCATTTTTTTGGTCAAAAATATTCCACGTCCATTCCACGTCTCAGAAAAAATTTTCAATAAGTTTACCCTTAAATTGAAATTTTGAAAAAATTATTTCAACTGTTGCTTAGACATCTGATCAAAAAAATAATTATGAAAATTCTCAAACTTTTGAAAAAACTGGAATCGGGACCTTTTTTCTTCAAAGAACCTCTTTCACTCCAAATTTCGTAAATAAAAACTCACTCCATGTTTTTCAACGATATAATTTTTTGAATTTTATTTTACGCCACTTTTATTTATCACAATAATTAAATCAGGAAATGACGGAGTTCTAAAAAAAATCTGCAATGTTTTTAATTTCACGTTTCTCTAGATCACGTTTCATTCAAATGTTCAAGAGAAGTTTCAACTTTATCCAAAAATCATCATAGAACGAAAAAAACATAGAAAAAAGCGACAAATTTTTGGATATGTTCCAAAAGGAAAAATAAAATACATAAGAGATCAAAAACCCCAAAAGTTCTGGAATTTCCAATAAAATCAAAGTTGACAGGCAAAAAACAGGAAAAAATGAAAAAAACGGAAAACCCGTGAGAAAGGAAATTAAAAAGGAAGAGAAAATGAAAACATTTTGAAAATGGGAAAAATTGGAAAATCACCGACTAAAAGAGAGAGAGAGATAAAAGCTGAAAATGTTAACAGAAAAACCGAAAAAAAAAGATTTTATGAAGAGTGATCGTCTTGAGTTGATTCCTCATCCGAATCATTTCCACCTTCACCTTTTGCCTCTTTTTTGTGCTTCATTCGTCGATTTTGAAACCAGATTTTTACCTGGAAAGTTCATTTATTTTATTCAATGTTTTTCTCACGAAATTTTCGATATCTCAATTTCAAGATTTTTTTCTAGCTTTAGAAATCCCTTCTGAAGATTCAAGAGTTAATTTTAACCACGTGTCACTTTTCTTTTGGTCCATAAAAAATGGAAAACTATAAGGAACATACTGCACCTAGAACTAATAAGATAAATTTCAAAAAATAAACCCCCACTTCATCTCAAAAAATCCATATTGTTTCTCCTCCTCAAACCGAAACAATAATAAATTATCTCGTTTTTTTTCTCGAAATTCAAAAAAATTGCAAAAATATGTTGTGTGTGTGTGTCTTAACAAAAAGCGAAGAGACGAGAAAAAACACATGTTGGGGAGGTCTCCTTTTCAAGTTTTTGGCGGAATCGAACTTGAAAGGAGCCGCCAAAAGAATCGCGGCGCCTTTTGAGGTCCTCAAAAAAACATCGAGAGAAAAGGAAGACGTAGAAAAACGGAGAAAAAACTAATATGGGTGGTATTTTTAAGAAAAAGAGAGACAGAATGAATTATGACTTTTTAGATGAAGAAAAAGTTTGCGGAGATTTTTAGGATGAGATAAAAATTATGGATTGGATGACTCATTTATTGAATATTTCTGATATTTCAATTTTTTGTTTAAAAATGTGTTGAATTCCAAATTGCAAATTTTACAAGCTCAAACCTGTGAGCGCACTGCGTAGAAATTTGAAGCGTAGCCCACTACACGGCGTTTCAACATATTTTCAGAGCTTTCAAATTTCCCAAATGATTTACCTGTCTTTCTGTCAAATGAAGACTTTCCGATATTTCCTGCCTTCGTTTTCTTGTCAAATATTTGTGGTAGTGAAATTCTTTCTCGAGTTCCAATGTTTGACTCCTCGAGTAGGTTTGTCGAGTTCGCTTCGATTCACCGCCTTTTGTTCCAGATCCTAGAAAATTTGAAATTAAATTCTTGAAAAAGTTCATTGTGGAAAATGAAGGGTTCCTTTATATTGCGGTCCCTATATAATTCGAATAAAAAGAGACATATACATAGATGTAAATGTGGATGTTGTGTAGATTTATGACTTGGCAGGTTGCTGTTTCTGCCAAACAGAAACACAAATAATAAATCACAAATTCGAAATAAAATAGGAAAAAAATGTGGATCAATAAAATATTGAGATTTTTAGGAGGTATATAAGTTTGTGACATTTTGAAAACTTGAAAACTTGTCAAAATGGCGGATTAAAATTTTGAAAATATCGATTTTTCCACGTCATAACTAATTTCAAAAATGTTCTTCATATAATTTCAAAGCATTTATAATTTTTGAACTTAAAAATTCAAAACCTGCTTTCTCAAGTACGGTATACCTCTGCGTCTCTAATTTCGTTTCGATACATTTCGCACCGAATCAGACCTCCCCGAAATCATTATCTTTATCCCCCAATTCATTTCCAACACAATTTTTTCAATTTATCTTTTTCCCTCCTCATTTTCACACTCATCCAATTAGTAGAGTACATCATGATACATATTTTGTGAGAAAAAGAATAAGAAGAAGAGGATTACGGTAGAGAGAAAAAGGGAACAACTGTTCTCCTTTTTGCGATATGAAATGAAATACGATTACTTTCATCATACCGCGATTCGAAGATTTATTTATGATTTCTTCGCCTCAACTTTTTGATATTTTATTTGATTTTATTGTTATTGTTATTATTAATTTGATAATGTTTTTGCAAAAAACTGAAAGAAATTTTGGTAATCTAGAATCTTTCTAGGATCATTGTTCAATGTTAAAGTACTACAGTAACCATACTTCTAGATTATGGAATAACTACAGTAATCCAGAGCTTCCATATTTCAAAAGTACAGTAATCTTCGATTCTAGGCAGACTCAACTTTTATATTTTTAGAAAAACATACAGAAACTGAATTAATTTCAAAATTTCAAATTCGGAAAACTAACCGTGAACTAGGAGGTTACTGTAGAAAAATTACAATTTTCAAAAATGCGCAGATGTATTTTTGAAACAAAATGAATCGATTTCCACAGAAACGCGAAACAGGAAACAAAGAAGATTACTGTAGAATGATAGAGTGAGTGAAACTGAGAGAGAAACAAGGATGGGGAAAATTATTGATTTTTTAGGTTGGGGGAGAATTGGATGGATAAAAATTTGTAAGTGACATAACAAGAATGGCGTTGAACCCTTAATTGAAAATTTTTCTAATTAAAAAATATATTTCTGAATTTTTCATAAAGTTGAAATTTTCAAAAATTCAAAATATAATTTCTGACTTCTGTTACAGAGTTTCAAGTATTAGAATTTGAATACATTAATTTTATATTCAATTAAAACAACTAAAAACTTTTCACGTTTTCAGATTTAAAAAATTCAAAACTGAACTTGAGAAAGTGATATGAAAATTTTGAAATCTCAAATTAAAAATCAGCTTTCTCCAAAAATGTTCCCCCTTCTTCTAACAAAAAGGTGCAACATAATCCTCGCACCCAACAGACAAAACTTGACCCTCTAATCCTTTCTTTTTTCCTGCCTATTCCCTCTATCTGTCACAACATTCTGATTACCGTAAATCATAAGATTAAAGGAACATTGCGCGCAAGCGAGATATCCAACAGCTGTGTAGACATATTCTTATTTACAACAATAACAACAAGACAAAAACTAAGGCGGCAAGTGTTAACATAAATAAACATGATGACAGTTTGGTGCAAAAAAACATCTAGTTAATTGGGATTCTAAAAATTATGGATTCTCTTGAGGCTGTTTTTGCTACGTGAAATGATACTGAAGATAAAATTGAAATTAAATTTTTAGCGAAATTTCTGCCACGTGCTTTTTACAAACTTTTTTAGAAAAAAACTCGCAATGATAAAAAAAAGAAAAAACTGTATTGTCAAAAAAAACGAATGAAAATGTGTCGAACATTGATTTTTCAAGGACAAAAAGAATATGGTAGGACTGGGAACATTTTGGTGATTTGTTCGAAAGTTTTTTTGATTATCGATTTCTTTTTGAAATCTAAAAAAACATATTTTAGTTTCTAAAATTCAGAATATTCAAAAATTTCAGCATTTTCAGATTACAAATTATCGATTAAACATTCCACGTGACAAAAATGACCAAAGTTATGATTTTCGGTGAGTTTTAGCGGGAAAAAATAAAAATTGTATTTTAAAACATCGGCCCGGATCTTGAAAATATCCTCAAAATTTTGAGAGTTTGACAAACTTAAATTATTTAAAGAATATCCTAATTACAAATATCTTTTTTCAATTTCTTTCACTACAATTTCAGCTTTCCCTCCTTCTTCCTCAAAAAAAAAACAACAAGAAAAAAAAGGACGAGATTGAGGCAAAACGAAGGGAAATGCGGTAAAGATGAAAAGAAACCAACAAGAAAATAAATGATTGTCTCGAAAATGTGCACCAGCCGTCTTTGATTTTCAATTCTCATTTTCATTTTTCTTGTGTTTTTTGTGACATTCAATGAATCATACTTTACGAAAATGAAAAATGGCTGCGTTTTTAATTTTTTTAAAAATTATATTTAAAGAAACATGGGTGCATTTTTGTAGATCAAAAAATCGCCGTGAGAACCAAAATAGCTCAAATCTGATTGTGCCTCCATTTTTTTCGTATTTCAAATTTAAAGGAACATCGATTTTTCTAATTTTGGGTCTTGCCACGATTTTAGGAACAACAAGTGGACTGAGCTTTCAATTTTCCATTTTTCTCATCCCTCGAAAAAAATCCCGAAAATCCAAAATTCTTCGTTTTTCGCCGTGGAACCCACTCATTAAATTGTCATCCCATAAACCTCAAAATTTTCTACATTTTTCATTGTTTTTTCTACTGACTTGTGAAGAGAAATATATTTTTCATAAGGTGTGAAACAAGAAAAAAAGGTCACACTTCTCAGATCTAATCTCAAATGAAAAGCGGCAGGATTGAGGTTACCCAACATTTTTCTTATTAATGAATTAAGAAGATTATGTGAAATATCGATTTTTAGACTGTGTAAAACTAAACTAACCTCCCATTTTCATCCAGGGAAATACTGGTTGTGGTGCTGGCATTGAGGATCCGCCACGTGTTTCGCCAAAATTGGCTGAAGTTGCTTGAAGTGGATTGTAGGTGAAACTGTAAAAAATGATAAGGTTGGAAAATATGTCTATACAAATAAAAGATTAGGATTTTTATACACAATTTCAGCATTAATTTTCGAATTTCGGGTTGATGAATGAATAAACATTATTTGTTTGTATTCAAAAATATTTTTCGAAAAAAAATTGGGAATTTTTCAGATTTTCGAGCTTATCGTAAATTTAATTTTATATTTTCAAAAATTAATTTTTAGCAAACTTTTTTTATTCAAAGTGCCAACATGTTTCTAAACAAATTCTGGAAATTTGCCACGTGATATCTTGTTTTTATGCAAGAATTCAGTAAAAATGTGAAAACTAATTTCAAAAATTAACCAAAAACTCACGGATTCGAATTATCGATCCATTGTGCAGCCAACATACTTTTCATGTTGTTCATATACGATTGATTGTAGAGTTCGTAGGATTGCTGAAAATTTGGAAATAAATTATGTTTAATTATGCATGTAGCTCTGCAGCCATGTTTTTCAGCATCATTTGCAGCATTCGTCGTTTTTAAAACCTGTTATCTCCCTTATAGAAATCCCTTGTTTAAATAATTACCTTCAAGTTATTTGCAGTCGAGCTGGAATTCGATGAAGTTGTTGAAGAATTCGACGCAATTTGTTGCGGATTTGCGGCAGCCGCTGGCCAATAAGATTCCTCATTCGCCCAACCGGGATACATACTCATCGAGAATCTATTAATTAATTAATTAATTACTTAACTAATAAATTAATTACTTGTTGAAACGTCTCGATCTGCAAAAGACCACAATCTTATCAACATTAAAAAGGATACTGTAGATAGGTAGGTAGAAAAGGTAGGTATAGAAATGGAAGAATTGATAAGATATTTTTTTCGCAAAAAAATACTGTATCTAATATAAATTGAAAGAAAATTAATGAATGAATGATGATGAAAATGAAAAAAAAGAAAATAGAGAAGAAATAGGACCACCCAGAATGCAAAAAATATGGAAACCGATAAAATCTTTGGCTGAAAAAAAAGAAAAACGTTTAGGATACTGTAGATTATGATAAGATAGAACCGGTTGGGGGCCGGTGGGCTGAAAATGGAGAAACTTTGTTGAAAAAAGTATTGATCGGAATGTCTCTGGGGTGTTTTGAGAAGGAAGCGAAACATGAGAAAATATGAGGGCGGTGAAGAATTGGTGGGAGGTGGTGAAAATGTAAAAGAGAAAACCTGAATTGGAAATTGACATTTTGAACCGATAATAATAATAATGATATTCTAAACCCTGAAAAAAAGTCACGTTTGGAAATTCGAAATTTTTCATTCATGATTTACCGAATTTCTGAATTTAATCACGGATTTTCAAATGATACGATTTTAGAGAAATTGATCTGAAAATCAGGAGTTTTTTGTTTTAAGATTTCCAGAATATTTTTCATATTTTTTTCAAGGTTCACAATTTTTCCGGTATATTTGAAAATCTTGTACTAGTTTGAGTTGGACTTTTATCGTGAACTGATTCTGTTTAAGCCTAGAAATCTCAGGATATAATCATAAGTATTGTATTATCCTCTGTTAGACGTCGACCTAGATTATTTTTCCAGAAGCCGGAGAGGGGCTCAATTTTAGAGGGGGTTTTTTTGGGGCTCAATTTTAGGCTCAATTTTGGAATACTGGAAGCTCAAACCTAATAATTTGAGCCCAGAGGGCTTCTGATGCATAAAACTGGAAATCGGAGTGAAACTCAGCTTTTCAAGCTCATTTTATCTTTATTGACTCATTATTTTTCATAGTCTTATCCAATTTTATAATCCGCAAGCCTGAACCAAATTCTAAAACTAAGCCAACATAACCCTTAAGCTAACCCTTACGCTTAGCCCAGTAAAAGCGTAATCCTAGTCTAAAAGCCCCCACGTGGCCCGAATCTCTACAGTACTCCTTCCTTCAGTTTATCCCCATCTCCCACTTCCAAATTGCTCAATAAAATTAAAATTGTTAATTAAGTGTCGAATGGGATGAGATGAGATGATAATATTTCAAATAAATGGTTATTGTATGGGAGGTGTCTTTCGGCGAAGAAAATAAACACACGAAGAAGAAGACTTTTTGGCTGAAGAAGAAGAAGAAAAACTGAAGAGAAAAGAGAGAATTGCAAAATGAAATATGTATTGAACAGTGGAGAAAAAGAGAGAGAGGCGCCTGATGAAATATTGCCTCGGCTATCTTCGTCGGTGAAAATATAGAGAAGTCTAGAAGAGACGCAGAAATATTTTGGGGGCGGAGTTTGATGAGCGAATCGCAGGAATTTCGGGGAGGAGTTTGAGAAAAGGAATACGATAGAAGAATATCCGAAAATGGAAGAGAAAGAAGAAGAAAGAATAATATTATTGGAGTCAAGTGAGATTTATTGTATTCAGCTGTTGAAATTTACATTCGGCTGTTTGTGGATGTACATTTGTTTATATATAGAAATTTCTGGGGAGGGAGAGGATGAAATCTGACATGAGTATGGGAATTCAGGTATTATCAAAGTAAAAAAATTTGGCAAAAAAAGAGAAGCCAGAAATTCAAATGTCAATTTCCCCAAGTACGGTATTCCTCTGCGTCACTAACACCGTTTCGAGACCACACCATTGGGCAGAGAAACAAAGTCAAAGACGCACATATGGGTCTCGCAGCGACTGGCAGAAACACCGTACTTGGGAAGAATGACATTTGAATTTCTGGGCTCCGTTTTTTTGCCAAATTTTTTTATTTTGATAATACCCAGTTTTTGGAATTCAGAAACTCTCAAAAATAGATATTACCTCTGAAAATAAAAAATGTCAGTGTTCAGTCAAAATTGAGAACTATTTTTGTTTCGAATTTTCAAGTTTCTGCAAATGTTAAGAAGAAAATTTTGCTGAAATTAGGAATGAAACAAAGTTTTAAAAAATCGTTGAATTTCAATATTTTGGTCCAAAACCCAGAGACGATTCAAAACTTTAGAAAATCTAATTATTTCTCTGAAAATCATGGAACCTTTTCAGCTTTTCTAACAAAAGTTGTGAATTCAAAAAATAAGGTGTAAAAGTCCCATTGATTTATAGAAATTCCAAAAAACATCACAGATATTCCTGATCTTTCTGGTACAAAAAGTAAGGACCTTCTGAAAAAATATGCCATATATTTGAGAATTGCTTTTCTGATTCCTGAGTTCAAAGTAGTGTAGGAATTATTCTTCGTGCGTTTTTTGAAGAAATATTCTAGATTACTCCACTTCCAAAGATTTTGCGATTCAGAAAAACACATTAAAAAAAATGGTCCGTTCAAATGTTGCCGATTCAATTTTTCAGCCTAAAATCTCCAAGTTTCTCTAATAACTTTCCGACAAAAATACTAATTTTTCTCGATCAATAAATCACAGTGTAGTTTTCGCTGAAACTGTTTCCAGAAACTAGCACCCAAAAATTGGTCTTTTCTAGTCTCCCAAATATAAATCAATACAATTTTGGAAACCTGCTGTGTAAGAAGATTTATAGATATATCTCTTCTTCTTATTGATTTTTCTTCATTTTCCATGCAATTTTTTTTTGAAATGAAAATTGGTGGGTTTTGAACATCTGAGCTTCAACCAAGAAAACCTTTTTTTTTCGAAATTTAAATTTCGAGCGAGAAAAAACGGAAAAGCGGGGATTCCAATTTCCATTGAAATTAGCACCGAATGAATGATTGAGATGAATAAAATGAGAGCGAGAAAATTGGGGGCCAAAAAATTGGACAGAAAATTCTCGACAATAAAATTTTGAGCGGCGGCTTCTTTTGAGGTGTGATTTTATGATGGGAAGCGCATGGAAGTTTGAAATTTGGGATGAGAAAAACATTGAAAATTTGATATTTTTCAGCGGAAAAAATGGTTCAGGAGGGAGAAAAAAAACAATTTTCAAAAAGGACAGAAAAAAAGTTAACTGTTCAGCCAACTGTTATTGGTGAGGTGTAGAAATTTGACCTGGTAAAAAATTCTGGATTTGTTTCTGAACCTAAAATCAAGCACATAAAATTTTCGAAATTCAAAATTTCCTGTTTTTTTTTGATTTTCAGAACAGTTTTCAATAGATAATATTTTTCAAATTTAGGAAGGTCACAAAAATTACCATAAAAACAAAAGAGTGCGAGAAGTAATAAAAAGGTTAATAAAATAATAAAGAAGTATTCGGGAAAAGGGCGGTAGATCATAAAAATACACAGTGTCAAAAGATTCTTTCCTCATTTTTTCGAGGAATCGTGTTATTATTTTTTTTGTTTTTTTTTTCATGATTTCAAAATCTTGTTTAACAGTTTCACTGTACAGACTTTTTGTCCTTAAATGTAAACTAATTTGTTTTTAAAACTTCAGGATAATTTTATCGCGCTGTAATTTTTCGCATATTTTTCGGATTATCGAAAAGACCTTTCCTAGAATCCCTAATCCCAGGTTTGAATGAATCTCAGGAACCATTTTAAACTCCTAAAATCCCTTGGTGATGAAATTTTGTATTCAAACTATCAGGGTTAATTTTCCCGTGAGGTCAATTTCAGATATAATTAAAACAAAAAGATTTTTGGACTTTTTTTAATATTCACAGAATTCACTGCCCCTCAAAAAATGTCTATGAAAAAGTATTCCCAACTTTTAGGGCCATCCTAAAATCCTAACTCAAATATCAATAGAAAAAGCGAAAAACACGGAAAAATCGAATTGTAAATCATCGCGTCGTATATTAGCTCACGTAAATCAATCAACATTTACGAGCTGAGCTCAGCAGCTCAAAACAAAACAGAACAGAGCAAAAAGAAGATGATAAAAATGTTGACAAAAATCTTCTCTCATCTTTTTCTACAATCTGGTTCTGTCTGGTGGGTCCGTCCTCCTTCCAAAACCAAATATAATAGTTGTAAATCTTGAATGCGCGAAAATAAAGAGAGTACCGTAATCCCGAAAAAGGCAGGCAGGCGGCATTTTACAAAGACAACAAAGGCTACATATTTTTGCGAGCAACTGATTTATAGGTTCGATCGGGAAACATATCCCGCCCGCAAAAAAAGGGAGGCCAAAGGCTGTAAACATTTTTTGATATGCAAATATTATTTTTTTTTTCATTAATTATGGATTTATTGGGGATAAGAGGGGATTTTGGGAGGAGAGTTACCGGAATTCCGATTTTTGAGGGTAAAAATGTGATTGATATGTCTGGTTTGATTTAGACATCTTGAGAATCAGGTCCTACCCAAAAATGGAAGGAATCTAGATTTTAAAAATTTACAAGGCTCGTAATATTTCAAAAAAACTATTTTTTGATTTAGAAATTTCATTCAAAATTCCGGGCATTTTTGGAAGATTCAATTGAAATTTTTGAAAAACTAGAAAATTGAGGAAAATATTGGAATTTCTGATTTTGGACCAAAAATGCATCAATTTTTAAATCATGCCTGGAAGTTCCTATTCAAAACCAAATTCAGAGACTTCAAAATATAGAATTTTAGAAAATCTCTGGCTTAATCTCAATATATTAGGTCGAAAATTATATGAGAGTCCCTATCGAAATGTCTAATTCTCAAAAATTCAAACTTTCGAAAAAAAAGTGACAAAGACCACACACGAAGGTTAAATCTACAGTATCCCAATCAAAGCACGCGCAGCTCTTTTTTTGTCCTTTTCTTTTTCGTTCTTCTCAATTTCTGCCCTGTTCAGTTTCACCTGATTTATTATCATTTCAAAAAAGAACACTTTTTTTGTAAAATGATATATCACAGGTTTCCCCTAACTTATCAACAAATTAATGATAAATAATTAATTAATTAATAATTGGTGATAAAAAACTATAATCGTAGGGTTAAGAAAAGAAGAAAAAAGAAATATTTTTGGTGGAAAGAACATTAAAACCTCATAAATTATCAATTAGGCAAAAAATGTAGAGAGACATGAAAGATAAGAGAGATTTAGAGAAATAGAGAGAGAGAATACGGTAGGTCTCCAATGAATTTGAAAGAAGTTTGGAAATTTGGGGGAGAAGAGGAGAGGGGGAGAGAGTACGGTAGATTATTATAGATGTACTTTATTTGAAACTTTTTTGGATGTGAAGAGGGGAGTTGGGAACTTTTTAAAATAAAATGAACGTGAGTTTATGCTGTTACTTTAGGTACAAATTTAGGATTTCAGTGTTTTATTAATTTTTGGCTAAAAATTTACTTAGGGAATAACTGCTTAACAAAACTTTTTGGGCCTAAATTTCTGAGCACGATTTTTAAAGAGTAATTCTCGAGCCTAATTATCTGAACCTTAACTCAGGATAAATTTTTTCGAATACCATTTTAAGGCCTAATTTGATTTTTTAATGACTAATTTTCTTGGTACATCACTTTTTAAATCTAAAGTTTTCAAAAATCGATTTTTTTCGATATTTCAAAAACAATATTCGACAAATCCTCTACCGTACTTCCGTTTTTCTCTACAAAATCCCACCCAATTTTCGTATGCTTAGTAGTCTCTCCTTTTTTGGTCGGTAAGTATGTGTCTAATTGGAGACGAGTCACAAGATAAATGAATGTTATGACAGGTGGAATTAGGGAAAAAAAACGAACGAAACCAAGCACTTGACTACCAGATTATTTATGGACTTACCATTTTTCTCTTCGGAAACCAAACTGAAGCATATGGCTTAGGCTTAGATTTAGGCTAAATTAGAAAAACGGAAAGTGGGAAAGGGTTTTGATATTTGAGAAACAAGAAAAGTTCTGATTATTCAACTAAAAAGTTTGGAGCTCGATATTTTTTGAATTGAAAATAGAAATTGCGAAAATTCCGTAATTTTGAACTCTTACATTACTTGTGTTCAAAATTTGAGAAAATGTAGAATTTGAACATCGGGAACATTCTAGGAAATGTGGCTAAATCGTTATTTCAAAACTGAAAATTCGTCTAGGTAAGAACTTATTATCAAAGATTAACGGATTCCGAGAATCTGGAATTTTTGTGCATTGCTCATGTTAGACATAAAAATTCGTATTTTTGTGTGAAAGGGTAATTTCAATTAAAGAGTTTTAAAATCAGGAACTTCTTCAGAAATTATCAAAAGCCAGGTCACAAAACTTCTGAAAGCTCAAGTTAATCAGAAAATCGTGGCAAGACCTCGAGCTCAAAAATGCATGTTCCTTTGAAATTAAAATCAAAGAAAGTATATTTTCGGGTTTTGTCACGTTATTCTAAAGTTATTGAATAAGTGTAAATTTTTCAGAGGGATTTCTTTTTAAAGTTTCCAAAATCTAGACTTTCAAATTTAGGCTAGCTTGGTCTAAAAAATCATAACAAAAATAAGCTTCTCTCTCCAAAGCTCCTCAAAAAAATAGAAAAAAAGTTGCGATTTTGTCGGGTCTTTTCCACATTTTTGAATGGGGTCATAAAATGAAATTTACGATCTTACATTGAAAAATAAAAATCTTCTTTCTTTTATTTTCATTTTTGTTCAAAATTTTACTCAACAAGAATACTGAATGGTGTGTTTTTTGACGTGTTCAAAATATTATTTTTTAGTATTTACCCCAATATCCCAAAATACTAGAAATCAAAAAAAGAATAGGAATAAAATCACAAGAAGTTTTGCTTGCATGGGATTTCCTCAATCTAGAAATAACAATTTTAAAATCCGCTGAAAGTTTCAAGGCTTCAAAAATACACCATGTTTTTCTTACCTACATATCACAAAACTGAATTTTATACCTATCCTAAACTTTCAGAAGCTCTAAGCGGTTGAAAATCACAAAATTATTCCCCTATTAAAAATACTGTATTCATTATTGGAAACTGTCAAAAACGATCCCATCTTCAGCTTTCAGTGGTCCCATTCATTGAGTTTTTAGCACAGTATGATCTTGTTTAAGAAGTCCCACAAATTAATCAAATCAAATTAAATCCCATCGGCCCCCGAAAAAACACCTGTATGACGACAAAATAAAGAATCCCATAAAAATGTCGAAAATTCTTCGTTTTTTCGAATAAAATAAAAATAATATTATTTTAGTGAAGGATTGATTTTATGAGGTGAAAACGAAACAAGGCCGCCGCCGAAAAAAATGGGATGAGGCGAATATTTTTCGGAGATGGGGGCGGAGCTTGGAGTACTGTAGGGCGCGGCGGTTGATTGGTGAGAAATGAAGGGAAAATGAGAAAACGAAGAGAGGGAATGAAAATTGAAGATTTTTATCTTATCGATTTTTTTGGTTGGAATTTTTTGAATTCGAAGTTTGTCTCAGAAATCTAGGCTCAAGCGTAATCTTTGCCAAAATTTTAGGATTGGAAGAAAAAAGTTAGGCTTTATCAGAAGGCTGGCTGAAATCTCAGTCTTAGAGAACACTTAAGCTTCACCAAAAGGCTTTCCCAATATTCTAGCTTCACTTATTAGACATCATCTTGTGTTTCACTGAAATCTAGGCTTAGGCTAGCTGAAAAAAATGGGCTTACAATTAGACTTACCCAGCACAATTAGTCGATCCCAGAAAAAATTAGAAGTCCCTAAAGCTAACTATAGCTTGGCCATAATTTCAAGCTTCAACGAAAATTAAGATTGCACTAAACCAAAATTTTTCTTGAAAAAAACTTCGCCAAAATAAGATAACTTAATTTTCAGCCTTTCAAGTAAAAAACTGGATATTTTTTGCCAAATGATTTGTCTATGTAATGAAAAAAAATTAGAAATCGTTTTCATTAAACAATTTTGAAACGTATTTTTAGCGCGAATTAGTCAGAAATTTAGGCTTCATAAAATCTAAGCCTATTTTTTAAAGCTCTCGAATTTAGACCGAGGTTAACTTTTGAAACTAAACACCTGACTTCGGCTCAGACTTAGCCAAACCACCACTAGGCTTCATAAAATATCATGGGCTTATCCAGAAGCTTAAACTTAGCCAAGCTGGGATTAGTTAGTACCCTAATTTCAGACTTCATCTAAAATCTAGGCTTTTTCTATCAATTTTATTCTAGCTTGAAATATAAAAAAACATATTTCAATGTTCTTGTGTTGTCTTTCTTTTTTTTTTCATTCACATTTCATTTCGTTCAAGTCAATAAATATTGTTAGTTGTCAGACTTCTGGCTTCGTTTCTTGTGTTTCGTGTTCGATGAAATATGGATGGAAAAAAAGAGGAAAAGAAGAAGAAGAAGAAGATACGAAACAAACAAAGAGAAGAGCAGACAACAACATAATTTACAACTATCCGGCTCTGACCACAAGACAAAGAAAGAAAGAGTCATAAACAAGAATACTGTAGGGAACTTTTGTGACAACTTTTTGTTGTGTGAAGCCTGAAGGGATGGGAGGAGAAAGAACTTTTGGTCTCAAGAAAATCGGATGATTCTGGGGATTGGGACCAGGCTTGAATAAATTTAATGATTTCTAGAGGCAGACCTATTTTACTTTTTTTTTTAATTTCGAAAATTGGTTTCAGTATTGAATCAACCTTACTTTATACACAATTTTTCAGCATTTTCAAAATTTTAAAATGAAAACTCGAATACCGTATACTTTCCAAAGTTTAAAAATTCCATAAATTATTTCGATTAGATCTTGCCACCCATGAAGAAAATACTGTACCTTACAAAGTTTTCCCCTTTTAATCGATCTTTCTTCACATTTTGCAGCTAACCCTTTGTGAGAATAAAAAGTTGATGTTTTATGCTAAATTTTCAGACTTATATATGAAATAACATTATTAGCAGTCACGCGAAAAAAGGGAATGGGTAAAATTAACGAAGAAAAAGCGGAAACGTAGAGAATAAAACGGGAGATTTTTCAGATGTGTTTGTTTTTCAGATACCTGTGTTTTCTGGTTGATATAGAAGAGATCAGTGAGCTGGAACTGTTGATTGTTGATCGATTGGAAGTGTTGATAGAGTACGATTGCGAGAATGACGACGACGGAACAAAGAACGGAACATTGACCTGGAAAAAAATATAGTGATGAAATATTGTTGAGTTTGAAGGAATGCTTCTCAATTTAAAATCCAGACGTTTTTGAATCATTTTTAATTCAATTGACTCAATATTAAAAAATTTATCTAAAAATTATATCAAAATGTTTCAGGAAATATTTATTCATGAACGAAAAAAACGGTATTTTTTGAAAAAAAAAAACATATTCGATCATTTTCTCACAAAGCGTGACCTATAACGTGGTACTTTCAAACTCCTCATTTTGATTTTAAATATGTCTGTTTTAAATATTTCATTTTTTTAACTTTTACAAATCGTTCTGATCATCCTGGAATTTTTAGTTTCTTTACAAAAATTACGTTGAGCTTGATTTCGAAAAATAAGAATTATACTCTTTATATGTCCTACTTATTTCCTAGCTCTACATTTTCATGAAAATTATGAAATTTTATTAAAACTAGGAGAATTGATCGAAATTTTCACTAAAAAATGTATCTGTGACGTATCATTTTAATTCTTTCAAATATTTGTCAACTTTGCCAAACAATCAATATTTTTCCAGTATTTTTCAAAAAAAAACAACTTACAAAACGCAGCAACCCGAATCGCTTTGATTACGTCTGTTATTCTTCTCTTTGCTCCGTTGAATCTTCTGAGCAAAAACTTCTGCAACAACATCTCCTGGCATATCAGCAAATTGAAGACGAGATAAATCATCATCCTAAAAATTTTATTTAAATTAATTTTTTTTGAATAAGCCTTCTCATAAAAACAACAACCTTAATTGCAGCCAATCTATCAACAAGCACTGACATTGTTGAACTATTTGGATCACATTGAGACATTGCACATGTTACCTGAAAAGAAAATGACTTTTTTGAAAGTAATTAACTAATTAGAGTTACCTGGAACAATTTGGCTTTATCACGACTCAATGTTTGCGCATTACATGCAATAAAATGCTCACATCTCGCTTGAACTGGACGCATTTCGAAACGATTGGCAAAAGTTAAAACCAACGACACATTCTTCACCGACAATGGTTTTCTCATTGGGCAAAAAGTGATGCATCGCAAGAATTCGAGCACTTCGACCGGTGAGGATCCTTCCAATTGATAGCGTTTTGGAGTGGGTTTCCGTGTGAATATGATGTCGGCAAAATATGGCGACAATTCGGCGAGCCAACCAGCGTTCACATAACTGAAAAATATTTGATTAATTGATAAAAAGTACATAACAAAGGACTTTCATGGGGTGATTATAGGTTTTGAAAAACGGTGGTGTTGACGCAATAATTAGCTCATGAGTTCGACTCTGCATATAAGTTATGAGTTCGAAAATGTGATTTTAAAAGATATCAAATGATTTAAAGGAAGTCCGTCCGCTAAACAAAGAGAGGTTATTAGATTGTCATGTAATTTTCACGACGCTTGAATCTAGTTATCCTAGTAAAATCGCACATTTTCCAACTTTGAAATATCGCAAATCAAAATCAGAGTTCAGCTCAGCATCTAATTTCAATTTGTGATTTTACTAAGATTCCTAGGTTCAAAGGTCATTTTCATGAGTATCAATTAGCCCAGCTTTGTTCAATTATTCTACAGAGTACGTACTTTTCTGCAAAAAATATCGGATTTCCTTAAATCCTGCTTTACTTATGTAATACTAGTATCTGGGATAAGTATCCGGATAACGCTTTGTTAAATTTCAATAGAATCGACTTTTAATCATAGCTGGTCACAATGTTTCCACCTTTACCACGTCATAACTCATGTTCAGAACTGGACTCAGAAACAAATTTCTGCAGCATATTATCCATCGCGTCAAATTATATAAGACTTCCTTGTGATCCTAGCAGGAAAACTTACAAAACTCGATCACCGCAAACAATTTCATATGATCGCCAAGCGGTTGGTTGCGAGAAATCATCATAACTCGATCTGGCGATAACCACTTCTTCTGATGTATCTTTGTTGGTTGTCATTAGGATTCGATTCCAACGTGCTGAGAGATTGTCTGACATCTTGCAACATGATTATTTATCAAGAGATTAGTTTATTATGAAGGAAAATAGAATTGAAAGAGTTTTCTAGACACGAAAATTGGTTTAAACTCACACATTTTATCGCTTTTCATCGTTTCAAAAACTAAAAATGAACAGAAAACCCCGGAAACGCCCGTAAAACGTGGAAAACCACGTGGAAAAAAAAAGAAAAAAAAGAGAAATTCAAATTTACCTGTTGGCGCATTTCGAGTGCACACAAACGCGTCAGTCTTTCTCCACTTGCGGGAATTAGAAAATCAATTGTTTATTTTTTTTGTGCATTTTACATTTTTGTTTAAAAACAACTGTTTTTGAGGTTAAACGAACGAATCGAACGAAGTAGAAAAGGTGTGAAAATGAGCCTTTTGATGTTTCGCCGCTTCTTGAGGTGAGTATACGGTAGATTGTGGGAAGAGAGATTGAACCTTGCGATAACCGTTTGAAAGGTGTGAGAATATCTCTCATTTTCGTGTTAATTGGTTGGCTTCTTTTCAACTTTTCTCGGTGTTCCTTTTTTCAAAAACGTTTTTTCACGTTTCAGAAAATCCCCAAATATTCAAAAATTTCAAATTTCGCGCCTCCAACCGGCGCGGCAAATTCCCTTTGATGTCATTTCCGCCACCTTGATTTATAATAAGTACTTCACTAATCACCCCTTACTTAAGTAGGTTAATTTTTCCAGATTTTTCGAATTTCCTCATCAAAAAGAACACCGCTTTTTTCAAAAATATTTACTGAAAACAAGACCTTTCAATAAAAAATGTGTATTTTTGAATAGAAAAAGACCTTGAAAAATTTAGTAATAATGGGCCGCTGTGAGAAAATTTCTTTTTTTTATTTCTATTTTGAGAAAGATAATTTGTAAACCTCAGGTTTAAAGAAAATTTCCGCTGTGAGACGGGTCGAAAACCGGGCTCTAAGGCTAGGACTCCTAGACTTTTTCGGTCCACATTTTCCAGGCTTAGCCTGGTCCAATCTTGTCTTATCTAGCAAGCCAGCTCCCCTAAAATTCCACTTATGTTAAAAATAATCCCGCCGTCCATCTGTTTCCTGTTGGAATATCAATTATTTTCATATTTATTTTTTTATCCCTCCATGTTTTTATGACTTTTTACAGTCGGCTCATCACAACCTGTTAATTATTTTACGATTATTAGCCATTGTTTCCATTCTCCACATACATATTTTTATGATCTCATAAATTTTGTGGATTAGTTAACAACATATGGCCAGAGGTTAAGGTTAATTGCGATATTTGAATTTTGAATTCTTGACTTATTTTGAGCTAAAAACCAGTTTGAAAAGGAAAAAATAACTACACTCAGATTGTTTCCTCATTGTTTAGTGCGTGCGGGAGATTTGAAGTTCTTAGGGAAGTTTTTGAGTTTTTCCGGTTCGTGGTATAGGTTTTTTAGTAAAATTTGGTACATTTTTGAATTTTTATCGGAAAGTTATCGGCTTTAATTTTTGAAATTCACTCTGCAACGACAATCAATTTTTAAAAGTCCCTTAAAATTCCTCTACGAACCTTGTTCAAGAAAAAGATAAGCGAACTTTTCTCGCAGTTTAATTAAATAATAAAATCGTTCGCTTCCTTTTGATATTTGAATTATGATTGTGTCCTTCTCTCTTTCTTTTTTTTGATTTCTCACAAAAAACATCTAGGTAGGTCGAATGACCTTATCACTGATTTATATTTTGAGAACGCCGTTTTTAAAGCGATGATTCACATGGGGGGGGGAAATGAAGTTTAGGAGACCAAAGTCAAAATGAAAAAATCACGGCTGTGCTTTGAAGCTGACCCGTTTTGTGTGCACACGGTATTTCAAAAGGGAAAGAATGGTTTTGACATGAAAAGTTTACGTGAAGAAACCGTCGGATTTTTTCGAAGCCAATAAAACTCCGTCAGAATTGTCACAATTTTTCGTTTTTTTTCTTGGGAGCCCGGATTTTTTGGGGCGAAGGTTACGTTCAAAGAGATAAGGGCTCTATTGAAGTTTTGACTAACAATTTCTGACTTCTCTGCGCCTCTCTCTCTCTCCTCCTGATTTTCAAATAATTCAAACTCTAAAAGTACATGCATACAATGATTTCACCCTGAATCACCTAAAAAATCACACCTTTATGACACACTTCTTCTTTTTCTCGTTCACCCGCCAGATATCTTTTTTTGTTTGACCGGATGACCTGCTGCAGTCAGTGTGTATACTACTTGTTGTTATAGGTTGTAAATTATATCATCAAAATGTCAAAATGTTAAAAAGCGGTGTCCTTTTTGTTGTTTTGTTCTCGACTGACCAATCGTAAATTCTTCATTTTGCATTTTGTTCGTTTCCCGCCTTTTTCCGGCCACCCTGGCGAGAAATGTTTTGACATAACGTTTTGTTTTTGTAGAAGATTTTTTAGGATTTTTTTCAGTACGTCTGAAAGTTTTATGATTTTTGTTAGGGTTTTGAAGCTTGAAAAATATCAATAATCTTGGCTAGAAAATATATTTTAGAAAATGTATATGAAAAATTTAATTTATTTTTGAGAATCCACTTTTTTAACTAGATTCCAATTATTTAATTTTTTGTCTGAAATACAGCTCTGGATTTTTTGTTGAATAATTCCCTCACAATCAGCTCCCCCAGTTCCAAAATTCTCAACCCAACCGAAGAAAAACCCAAATTGACAGGTGCATCTTTCCGATATAAAACAAAAAAGTGCGAAAATAAAAAACCCGAAATAAATTAAGGCAATCTCAATTGGTAGTTTAATGGGTGCCAAATGAGCAAAAAGGCGCCGCGCAAAGAAAAAAAACCATATTTTTTCTATTTTTTATTTATTCGAATATTCGAAACAGCCGCGCTTCAGAGACCACCTAGTCGGCCGAAAAAAACATCTGGAGACACTTTCGGAATAGACTTATAGATGGATTACTGTAGATTTTGGGAACTTTTGAAAGAAAAAAACTGTTTCGCTTGGGAAATAATTTTTTTTGTTAAAATTCTCTGTTCAGTTCAGATTTGAAATGAACACAATGTTTACCATGACCAAATTTCTGTGCAGCAAATTCGCTCTGTTGAACAACAATTTGAAGTTTTCATTTTTTTGGGAGAACCTGGAAATCAGGATTTTGAGAAACCAGAAAATCCTGAAGACTATTAAAAAGGGTCTAGTTATTCTAACTCTATCAAAAATCAGTGAATCAACAGTACCCTAATTCCAGCTCCACATTTCCAGTTTCAGAATCCAAGGTTTCACCAAGAATTTCAAACACAAAAATTGTCTATCCTTCTGATTTATTAACTAACTTCAACCCTTCTGTTGCCTCCTCTTCTGTTTTTTTTTTTCATTTTCTTTTCTTTTTTTTTGTCTTCCTCACACATTTTCTTTCATCTTTCCGACTGGCCAACCAACTTCTTCAATCCCTCCCACAAACCCACGATTTTTTCTCGAGTTACTTTTTTTTGACATTTTTTGTATGCATATTTTTGTTAAAAATTTGAATAGAGAATTTTGGATTTTCTAAAAAAAAATCTGGAAACCTGATTTTTTCAACTAAAAAATTTTCCTGATATAAAAATTAAATTTTTAAACCTTAAATTTGCTTGTCTTCTCAAAATTTCATATCTGTTTGGACTGAAAAACTAAAGTTTTGTTTCTAGATTTTCCTGAATTCGAAAAAAATCCATGCGACCTTGAAAAATGTTTCTGTGCTGCAAATGCGCTCTGTTGAACAATTATTTTTATTTTCTTGGGAAACCGATTCTTTGGAAATCCTGAACTCATTTTTGCCTAGAGTTATGATATTTCTTCTATCCAGGCTCCACAATCAAATTCTGATCTAATATTTTTATGGGAATTTTCAGAATTTTGTTTCGCCTTAAAAGTTTCTAGCTATGAAAATCAATCAATATTTCCCTACTCAAATATCGAAAGTTCAGAAAAATCTCTCCGACTTCAATTTTCTGGTCCACCTGTACTTCTCCTCCTCCTTTTCCGTTTTTTTTCTCTCCATTTTTATTCAAAATTTCTACAGATGTTCCTTTTTTCTTCATTCACCCTCACTTATTTTTTATCCCCAAATTTTTTTTCAAATCGTGTTTCAAGCTGAGTTCAAGTCTCGAATTTAAAAATTTCCTATTGATTTTCCGTCAACTTTTTTCTTGCCTTTTGATTTTTATTGGATTTTCACACAATTATTTATTAGTTTCATGTTTTTTGTCGGTGTGTGTGTCTGTTTTTTCTGATGAAAAATCAATGTTGCTTACTTTTTCTCTGGAAATCTGCGAGGAAATTTTATTGATTGATTTTTTTTAGAAATAAATGGGGAGAATTCGGGATTTTGAAATTTTTAAAAGGTAGTGTGACAAAAATCGATAAAATGTTTGATTTCGAAATTTTCTTGAAAAATACAGTTTTTGATTTTTTTCTTGTTTGGTTGAACTCGGACTTATCAAAAGTTTGTCCAGAAAAGTTATTTTTCAGTATTTTTCAAATGAAATTCTTGAACTTTCTTTAAAATCTCTGAATAAACCAAATTCGAAATTTCTCGACAAAAAACCGTGAAAAATAGGTTTCAAAAATCAATAATTATTTTTTGTCATTTTTGAAAGTCAGTGTGTGTGAAATTTTCTACAAAAAAAAACATTCTCAAGTTTTTCAATATCCTCAAAAATTCAACGTGATGTTTCCAAAATCCCACCCCTATTTGTAGAGTAAAATCATCGGCATACATATTTTATCATTTTAATTAGAATACTCACACCTGTCTCTCTCTGTCCTTTTTTTCTGTTTCTTATTTTATTCCTATTCTTATTCCCTTCGTTTCTTTCATTCGCTCATTTGTCCTTCAAAATTAGCATTCGAAAAAGAGAGGCGAAGCGAATACGGTAGTCGAATCCAACCACCCGTGGAGAAACGCAAATCGTAAAAATCGTGTTTGTATAAATATACAAATAAAGAAGAATCGAACGAAGAATAAAATAGAGAAAAAAGAAAAAGACGAACATCTGACTCACTTTTTCAGACTTGTTTTTTTTGTAAGGTCGAAATGGTGTACTGTAGAATAGAATAAGATAGGTAAACAATTTTTGATGTCTGATTTTTGAATCTTCACCTAATGTAAGATCTATTCCATATTAAATGTAAAATTATCCGAAATTTAGAACATTGCTCATTGTACAGTTGTTTATTGTTTTCCAGAATAATCCATAATTCTTGATGAATTTTGATTCCTCAGTTGTCAAAAATTTTGAAAATGTACATTAATGTGTGTGTTTCTTTTAAATCGAATTATATTTACACTTAATTGATATATTTTTGAAAAAAAATCTATGAACTGTAGTTGTTAAGTAGATAGAGTTATTTAATAACGGCTCTTTAAATATGTTCAGTCAGAAACTTTACATTTCAAATTGTGCAACCCATGATTTTCAAAATTAAAAAAATTATAGCTTGAAAATTGGCTTGAATAAATCAAATTTTATTCAAAAAAAATTTATTGAAGCTATCTCAAACCCAACCTTTTAAAATTAATATTTTGAACTTTCCGAGCCCAAAATTGCCCCTGTACCCAATCCCTTTTCAATTCTCCCCAACCCAATCTAGTTCATCATAATCTTCTTCAGGCATTTGTCCTCAATTTTTCCTCATTCATTTTCCTCCCGACAGTTGTTATGATTTGTTTGAAAAGTGAAAATGAGTTGCATAGTTGTAGTCATTCATTCAGTCAGCACCAATAAAAATGATCGTTAAAAAGTTGTTAAATCCTTCTTTTTCTCTGAATCTCTGGGGCTATCTACCTGTGTAGTTATTATTTACATCATCATCATCATTTTCTTCATTCTCACTGACTGCGAAAACAAAAGAATCCAGATATTTTTATGTGTTTAGGGTAGATAGATCATAAAAGTGCGCGAATTTGTAAGAGGATAAAAGTTATTGGCTCCGGATTTGTTTTTTTTTTTGGGATGGGAGAATGGGAAGAGGAAAAAATGCAGGTTTTATTGCCTGGTTCCAGGTGTTGTTTTATTTTATAACAAAACAAAATAACTTTTTTCGAGGGTTACGGTAGAGTTTTGGAAATAGTTGGAATAACGGAAAATCGGATATTTTGAGTTTTGAACATTCTGAAATTATGAATGTTCAGTTTGTGTCATTGGAATAATTGATTTATAAGTAAATTTGAATTTGATTTTAATTTTAATTTTCATATCTAAAAAATTCAAGCCTGAAGAAAATCATTGAAAAATTTTGCAAGCCATTTTCGGCTGAACATTTTTTTCAACATTCATTGTCAGAATTAAAATCTAAAAAAATTCATTCAGAAAATCTTCAGAAACTGTATTTTCTCTCGATGTTTGTTGAAGTATAGAAATTGATTTTAAAAGATCAGTGACTACAGAGCCATTCTGAGAATGGGCTGCTCTTTGAAACCATCAATGTTAAGTACTCGACTGTTGACATCCTGGTTGTCAAGAGCCAGCGCCTAGAGGAATCAATCAAATTTGAACTTTTTTCGGTTATCTTTTCACAATCTCCAAAAATTCCCATATTCTTCAAATAATTTCGAGAATATTTTTCAAGCACTTCCAGGAACCTCTGAAATTTTTAAAGTGATTCTACAGTACCCCTCAAATTTCCAATTCCTCTTCCATTTTCATTATTTTCTTAAAACAACAAAACATTATTTTTCCATTAATCCTTTCCTCCACACTTTTTCAATCTGTCTTTTTTCCTTTTTTTTGCAGTCATTTTTTCTCATTTTCATTTTTCCATATGGTTTTCCGTTCCGTTGCCTAACTTTTTTGCGACCTCCCACAAAGATTTATTGTGTGTTATTTTTTGCTGATTTATTTATCTATATGAATGCACAATTTTACATATGCTACTAATTATTTTTTTGCTAGTGAAGGAGGAAAAAATGAAGAACTACGTATATTTTTGAGCTCTCATCTCAGATTTTTCAGAAATAAACAGTCACTGAAAAGAACCCCTAAATTCTGAGATTTTTGAAAATTCAGTAGTCACTCATGTTATATATTCCTGATTCTATTTATTTTTATTTACACAATCGAAATCTTTTTGTTCAAAAATGTGTCGGCTGAGGGTAATATTTTATAAATTATTGCTTTTTGACCAGGTGAATTGCATTCTCTTTTCGCCCGTGTTTTTCTTTCATCTTTTGCCGCTGCCGCCTTTTTTTTGAATTTCCACTTTTTCTTGAGAGTTACTGTAATTCTTATCAAGAACAAAAAAACCATGGGAAAATTGAAAACGAAAACTTTTTTGGACTGATTAGGTTTTGGAACAAATTTTCTTTGAAGCGTATTTCTGATTTTCTGTCAACGACAAATGAGTCATTGCTCATGTTACAGAAAAAATCAATTTTATTTTACAAATCTAGATTTTGCAATCTTGAGAAAGAAACATTTTCAGAAAAAACTGAATTCTTTAAAAATTTAAAATGTTCACATGAAAATAGTATTTAGTGAATATTTATTTTTTATCCTGATTTTCCCGATTTTCCAACCAGCTCTAAAAATTTATCCTTTAAAAATTCTGGTCAAAAAATTGATATCATTCGCGTGACTCATTATATTCAGACTTCTATTTTCCAAGAAAAACATTTTTATGATTCATTGCTCATTTTATAATTATGCGGATTTTACGTGACTCATTTTTGTTGCAAATTTCTAAAGACACGCCCAACTTCCTATCTATTTATTTGAATCAAAGATATCATTTTATTTTTTAATTTTTCAAAATTATTATTCATTGCTCATATTATACTATGAAAATTTATTACAAAGTAATACTTTTCTGAAAGTATAAGTATAATATTATAATTATAAGAATAATAATTAGTTGCGCAGGCAGTGAGAAAAATCAGGATTCCAGTTAATAAACGCCTTTCACTTTTTATTTCTTGTAACTTCTGTTTTTTGAAAAAAAAAACGAAAAATTTTAGTGTTATGACATGGCAAATTTGAGCAAATTTTCACGCAGCGCATGACTGCAACACATTCAACGGCACCCGGAATCTATGTTGACTTTAACAATCAAACTTTCAAAACTGGTTTATTTTTTCCAATGAATTCAAAATCATTTTCCCTAACTTTTCTTCTGTTCCAAAAAAAAATCATCATTGTCATTTCAAATTTCAAAAACAATTTGTTCGTTTTCGGCGCGTCGGCAAAGATGAAACCCCTGCTTGCGCGCGACTTATCTTAATGCCATCATTTTAAGCACTTTTCGACACGGGCGGTCTTTTCTCCATGTCTTTTCTAGACAAAAAACCACTCGAAAGTAGTACGGTAATTGAATTAGGTTAGGTTGAAATTGATTAGGCATGAAAAAGGAGACGAACTTTTTTTTGAAAACAAAAAACTTTGAAGAGGACTTTGATCTGCCCGATTTTGATTGTCTCCAACTTTTTTTTGAATAGAAAAAATGTTTTTTTTTGAAAATCTTTTTTTTTGTTGTGAGAACAGTATTGAGGTTCATGCTTTTTCCAAATGATTCATCCAATTATTCGTGGGATTTTGGGGTTTTATTTGGGAAAAAGAGAAACGGAAAATATTTAGGTTTATGGACGAGATTTTTTCATGAAAAAATGTTTTGAAATTTTTTTAGAAATCTGGAAAATTACTACAAGCTTAAGGCTTAATTATTATTTGGATTTGGGATTGCAATTGGCCGAGATTTTTCAATCTTAAGGTTTTAGTAATTAGTTCAACGTTCAGGCTTAGATTTCAGGCTTTCAGATTTTCCTTAGACTTATCCTTACTAATTTTACTTCGGTCTTAGACTTCAGGCTTACAGATTTATCCTAGGCCTAGGCTTCAGACTACCCAGACTTTTGTTACCCTAAGATTAGGTTTTCAAAATTATATTAAAGTGAAGCGTTTGACTCCTGACCTCTCTTTGTGAGGTGGACCTTTCTGAATTTTTTTTTCAAGCTCAGTTTCAGAAAATGAAAATGCTGAATTGTTTTTCAATGAAAATTTGTCTTCAGAATTGAAATAGCCCAAACCAAATGCTAAAAATTGAATCCCTTTAGATGTTTCTGCCAAATATTTCAATAAAACGTTTCCCTCGAAAATAATTATAATTCAATTAATTTTATGAGTTTTTCCTTTTTTCTCTAAACTTCCATATAAATTCCTAATCAAAATGTTAAAATGAGCGATCAATCGATTAATAAAAATATTTCTAACTTTTAATTGAAAAATTCAAAAACTAACCCGAAATTTGTTCAAAGCGATTAAGCAAAAGCCTCAAGAATCTCCCTTGAAAAACCAGCCAATCACAAGTCATCCAAGCTCCTCCCATTTTCCTCCTCAACATGCGCAGCACCCGAAAAAGTAGGCGGAGTTTGGCGGCTAAACAGCAAAAAATTGGAGGGGGGAAAGAAAAGAAAAGAAAAAAGAGAAGGAGAGGAAGGAAGGCCATACCACATTTCATGTCCAAGTACCCAATTTTCGATCCTTTTTATTTATTTTTTTATGATCCTTTTTTCAGTCATCACATTAATTTGGTTATAGTATTAGGTATTAGGTATTTTAGGTGCTCCCCCTCTCCTTCTTTCAAATTATCATTTTATTGGGTCATTTGAATTTTATTGTATTTATGTTTTGTTATTTTAATATCTAATTATATATACTTTGACATGAATGTGATTAGTTTTACACGCTTCCAACTTTTATGCGATTTTTTATGGAATTTGATTTTTGAAACAATTAATCCTTGAATTAGCCTAAGAATAAATCAAACTTTCTCAGATTAGGAAAGGTGCTAGATTTACCTATGGGATTTAGATTTCAATCTAACTAGCTGTAAGGTGGGGCTCTTAGGCTTCATGCTCTTATTTCTTGAATTTAACCCATGGTTCTGGCTTCAAGCTTCGAACAAAAGCTTCGGCTCGGTTTTCAGATCTAGGCCAAAACCATATTTTTCAAATAAATGTTTTCAATTTATCCGCCTTCATAGTTGGTAATTATGACGTGGAATAATTTTAGAATCGCGTGACTAGAAACTTTTCAAAAAATAAAAGTTCTATTTCTTTCACATCACTGAAGTGTCTAGACAAAAGCTAAGGGAGCCTAATGAATAAGCGTTGAAGATCTAAAATGAACAGGAGCAGGAAGCTCAAGCCTAAGCTGGAAAAGTCTGATCGTATTGTTCGAATCTGATCCCATACCTGAAGGCTAGGCTGCATATCAAAATTATGATTTTAAGCCTTACCTAAGCCCGGAGAAATAGTCCAACCTAACAAACTCAAACTCCTACTATCAAGCCGAAGTCTAGTACTAAATAGTTACAGTTTTTGACTAAGCTTACGTCCAAGGAGCTAGTCTAAGCCTAATCCATTTTCTCAACAAAAAATAAAGCCAAACTTCATTTTCAGTTCAATTCACAATGCTGAAACTCAAAATTTCCAAATTTCGCAAATTTATTCCAACTCTTCTTTCACTTCCTCTTTTTTCTCTCGTTTTCCATTTTTCCCCAAAAAAAAAACGGATCGATTCGTCTCCATTTGACTCTCTAATTATAGATCTGCCAGGATTTTTTGACATTTTTTTTCTGTCAAATGGTTTTATTTTTTAGAAAATTTATTTCAATTCTTCATAATCGAAAAAACAAATCTGATGAACTTATCTAAATTGTTTTTTTATTCATATTTTTCAACAAAAAAAAATTCGACCTTTGAATTTATCTTGATCTTTTCGTTTTTTTCATTATCTTCCCATATAAACTAAATTAATCATTTTTCAACATTTTTTTGCAGAAATCCATCCAATCACACGTATCTCCTGGCCACGCCTCTTTTTTCGATAGATACTGTAGAAAAGGAGAGAGTGTGTGAAGAGAGTGGAGAGATTAGAGATAACAAAAAATGAATCAGAATTTCGATTTTGGGTCGACAACACCTTCGACTGCCACGTCGACGACTTCTTCAACACAACCCGAGGGAAATGATCATTTACAGGTTGGCAAAAAAATAATGTTGATAATTTTAAAAAGGTATTGATTTTCAGAGGTTGGCTGCGATGACACAAGGAGTTGGAAAAGAGGATCCGGAATCATCGAGTGTGACATCAGCTGAAGCTGCATTATATCCAGGTTAGTGGGGTTCAATTTTTCTTAAAATTGCTCTAGTTTGAAAAAACTTAGTGAGTAGGACTTCAAAAATTCAAAAACAAATCTTTTGAAAAACATCTGATATAATATTTTGAAAAAGTTCAATTTTCAGCCGCTTACATGCAAGGTTATGGCTGGCCTAACTACTATGGTCAATTTGGTCAATCACTAGCTCCGCCAGGTTTTCCAACATGGCCAAATTGCTATCCAAACGCAGCTTGGCCAAATTACGGTAAGTCTCATCACTCCCAGAATCCCCAAAATATTCCAAGCAGATTTTTCAGCGGCCTCGAAAAAAGGTCGACAAACCTATCAACGATATCAAACATCAGTTCTCGAAGCTAAATTCCAACAATCTTCCTATGTTTCAAAAAAGCAGCGAGAAGAGCTTCGCATTCAAACACAATTAACAGATCGTCAAATCAAAATATGGTTTCAAAATAGGAGAATGAAAGCGAAAAAAGAGAAGCAGAGAGTGGATGAACATGGAGAGCATACGCCTTTGTTACCAGCAAATCCGCCAAAAGGTTTGGAGCACGATGAAGAGGCGAAGAAATGGCAAATGGCGGCGGCTGCGGCACATTGGCCAACACCACATCATCCATATCAATATCCATTGTAAACATTTTCTTTTTATAGATTTAAAATTGGTTGAAACTCAGAAAAACAGGATTAGGTGAGAAAATTTTCGAAATTGAAGGAGCGATTGATTTTTGAATGAGTTGGTTTTTGCAGCTAATCGAATGTGTTCCTTTAAATCGTAGTACGGTAGTTGTAGTTTTTTAATGAAAAATGTTATGCTTCGGGAATCAGAACCTTCTTTGAAATTTATTACAGTAATGTTTTTAGTTTAAAAAATACCAAAGTTTTGAAATCCCAATCAAATCACCTTACCGTACTATTTTTAAAGGGGCACATGCGATTTTTCGCTGCAAGAACCAGCATATCAAATCCAAACTTTTTTCAATTTCTCTAATTTTTCTCCTCAAAAACCCTAATTTTTTGCAGTTTCTACCAATTCAAAGAGGTCTAAAACAGGGTATTTATTGACTGATTTGATTTTTTCTTCTCTTTCTTCTCCTATTTTTCCCGGTCTCAATTATTATTTATTGATTGATTTTTTATTTTCCAATTTTTCAAGTTGTAACTTACTCCCCCATCTTCTAATTTTCCACCCTTACGGGTCTTGCCACGAAAAGCATTCGATTTTTTCTCCTATCATTTTTGAATCATAGTTAATTAATTAATTAATTAATTTTTAAATTAAATTTAATTTGAATTTAAGCTTTTCTAGTCGATTTGGTGTGTTCCTTTAATAAAAATTTGAATTTCATGTAATCGAAACTTGTTTTTTTTTCTAATTTTTATAAAAGAGGAAATGAATAAGAAAACGAGGAAAATTGAGAGAAAGCAAAGGAAGATAATGGGGTTTTGAGGCGAACAAAGAAATTGGAAAATGGGTTACGGTAGGAGTAGGGTAAGGGTAAATGAGAGGAGGAAATGTGTGGTTTTGATCTACGGTAGCGTTTTTTTGGAAGTTTGGATTAGCTTCCGGCCAATACAAATATTTTTTTATTTTTAGGTTGATTTACAAAATTGATAAACAAACTTTTTTCACGGTAACTAAAAGATCTGGGTATTTTTTCCACAGTAATCCTTAAAACAATAGAGATTTCCTTGATCTTCTAAAAGAAATTTACAGCGTCGTTTTTCTCACCGAATCCAAAAATATCAATTTCTCATGATTTTAAGCTGTCTCATCAATTTCAGCACAAAATTTTGATTTTAAAAATCAATCTTTTGAAAAAATAATTCCCCTAGACCAAAATTTTGCTGTGAGAATCATACGAATTATTGATTTTTCAGCAAAACCTTCCATAATATCATATTTTTCAGAAAAAAAGTTAAGAACCTATAAATCATCTTAAAAAACTAACTAAAAGTATACAAAGTTTCGGAACACCTATAACTCATATGTTTTTTTTTAATTTTCATGTTTTCTCAACTCAAATCATAATATAATTAGTCGCCGTGGTGCATATAAATCTTTTTGATTTTATTAGCAAAAATTCTTTTTTCTTTCTGCTTTTTTTCACATTTTTATGGGCATCACTCAAAATTATGGGAATAAATAAAACTAAAGAAGAGGGGAAATGAGGAGAAAAGGAACAGATCCAAAATGGGATATGGGGCAAGCAGACAGATAGAATAACAAACCAGAAGGCAACATTTTTTGAATAAAATTTGGATAGAAAAAGAAAGGGGTTCACGAAAATCCGTCTAGAAATGAATTTTAGAAAAATAATTTTCACGTCCAATTTGATCGTGGAAATTGAAATTTCATTTTCAAAAAAAAACTTTGAATAGATTGAATTTTGAATTGAGAGTATGAATGTTCAATATATTGTAGATTTGAGAAATTTCATATGATAAACAAATTTCTCATATGATCAAAAAAAAGATTAACATGAGTAATCTCAAAAACCGAATCCATCAGAGTTTTTTCCAGAGCTTTTTAATGTATTAATTTCTACAGTACCTCCTTCCTTCCTCTACCTAGCTACAGTATTCCAAGCACACAAAAATAGTCATGCATTTCTAAATATCCTTCTTCCATGTTTGTATCCTATCCTATTCATAAAAATGCCCATTCCAAACTACAGTAATCCTTCTCCTGATCCAGAAAAATGAAAGGCGGAGCCCAGAGAGTGAAAACAGATGTCCCAGCGATAGAAATAGTGTGAATTTTGAAGAGAACAAAATCCCATTAGGAAACTCACATTAAGAAAAGAAGAAAACTGGAGCAGAGATGGCAAAAAAATGTAGCCAAAAAATTTGGGTTTTGGGGAAAAGGTACTTTTGTTTTGGAACAAGTTGAGTAAATCCTGGATTACTGTAGGTACAGATACAGTAATCCTATCCTACTTGTATACATTTTTATTAGGTTATTTACATTTTCCCCACTGAAAAATGACCTTGTTTTTCGCCAAATTAAGCGCGACGACACCAAGGCGCCAATTTTTATGTTTTTTTGTTCAAAGGACACATTTTTTCACTGAACAAAAAAAACAAAGTCAAAAATTAGGTTTTTCTGAACACAAAAACGTGCTTTTGGTGGCCTAGAAAACCAAAAACAAGATTCTGGTGGCCTAGAAACCCAAATGCCCCTAATTACGTGAAAATTGGGTACTGTATTAAAAGAACATGAGATATTTAATATTTTGGTTCTCTAACTTTATATTGTTAAGCCTGTCTGGAGATACAGTAGTTTTTTATTCAGAAAAAATGTTACATTATTTTTTCTCATAAAAAATGGCAATAAAATTTTACAACCTGCTGAATTTGAATATTATTTGAATATTATTTTTTTGTTTTACAACCAAAAGCTTGGCTACAGTAATCTTGTGAATGAGACAAAAATTAATTATAGGGAACTCAATTTTTCTGGGCGGGTACTGTAGGTTAATTGGGTCTTGTTGCGATGGCGACAAATTGTTGGGTTGTGGAGGTGATTTTTGTTTTGGTGCCCCAAAAATTTTGGAAATCGAAAAAATTTGGAAAATGAAATGAGAAATGAAAAAAGGTGGATCTGATGTGAGCTCTGAAAAAATACATTTTTTTTGGAGAAGAATTTATTGGGGTCGTATTTCAAAGGATTTTTACGAGGTTTTTTTGTTTGGAAATTTTTTGGGGAGGAAAAATTCGGAAGGAGTTATTTTAGAAACTAATTTTGAAAATTTTAAAACATGAATCATGGATTATTTTCAAAATCTTGAACTTTTATGCCAAATCTGAAATTCAGAAAAGTATTCTAGAGCCACCAGATTTTTCTAGTTTCACAAAATTCAAAGAAATCACATTTATGTCAAAATCTATTAACGCTGTTCTCAAGTTTTGAAATTGTCATATTTTTTCAGTTTTCATCATTTTCAATGTTTCTGAAGTAAAAAAAAATTTCTTAAAATTTTATTTAAAAATTTGAGAAAAAATCTATTTTCAAATTTAAACATGTCTATTGCACTTACTGATCAAAAATCAAGAAAATCTTTATTTTCAAAAAAAAATTTCAATGAAGTTTATTTTCTAAAATTTTAAAAAATATGAGAAATTTCATAGTTTCGTGAACGTAAAAATTTTGTGTTGTAATTTAAAATTATTACAAATTTCAAGGATATTCAAAGATTTGTTACTGTTTGTAAACTTTTCTTTAAAAATTTAAGTCCTCGATGAAATTTAAACTAATTATAAATTTTATTTCAGAAAATTCTAACCAAGTACAAATTTTGAGGCTTGGAACTATTACAAAAACATTCCGAAACCGTACTTAGTTTAGTTCCAAATATTTTCAACCAGCCCCACAATAAAACAAATAAAACTTTCTCAAAACTGAGAGACCCAAAGCCACTTTCAAAAATTCTTTCAAATAAAAATAAATGAAATGAGAAAAACGCAATGAGGGGCAAGCCATCCGGCCGTCGTCCGTCAACGAAAAAAATATATAAAAATGGAGGGGGCTTGACTTTTTGTTGTTTTTTTTGAGTCATTTCGTCACATACCATCTATCCATTTTTATTGTATTACCCCGCGGTTTTTTCCAGTCAGAAGGAAAGCACTCCGCAAAAATGGCCTTCTCTAAGTCTCTCTAATCATCCCACTATTTCGATGTCTCATTACATTCAAAAAGCCATACAGGTGGTCGTATTCGGAGAAAAAATGGAGAAGAAATGGCTGGCTAATGGGGCTCGTGGATGAATGCAAAAGAAACCAAGGATGAAATAGGAAATGAGAGAAAAAAGAAGAATTCTTGGAATCACTTCAAATAAACATCAAACCATGTTAGATTTTGGAAAGAAATTGTGAACCTTTCATTTGAAACACAATTTTCAAAAGTATTCCAAAAAACTTGAAAATATTTGATTGTAGTGAAAGGAAAAATAAAATTCTGAAACATATATTTTTCTGGTTTTATTTTTAAATTTCAAAATTGCGAAAAATTACCAAATCTTCATTCTACATTTACATACAAAAAAACAGCAAAAAATTGCACACAAATTAGAATGAATAAGCATTGCTCATATTACGATCAGCAATCTCCTCTTCCAAAATTCGAATTCGTCTTTCATGTTGTCGCAAAACTGCCTTCATTTTCATCAGATCATCCAATAATTCATCCATGTTTTGTGGAACGTGCTACAAAATTTCAGATTGAAAATTTGAAGGTAGAAACATTTTGAAATCAGAAATAAATCCAAATTCTTCAGGTATTTTTTTTCAAATTTTCTTTTTCAAAAAAAAATTTACCCCTGAAGGAACATCTGAAGAAACACTGGCTCTTGGTGAAGCAGAGCTACGAGTAGAAGAGGGTGGAGGTGCAAGAGAAGTGGGTGCTGAAACATCATCTTCATCCGCTTGACGAGATTGATCTCTTTTGATTCGGTCGAGTTCGGCGGCAGCGCGACGTTGTCCAGGAGTTAAAGCGCCTCCAGGTTCATCGCGATCAGCACGGGAACGAAGAGTTACCTGGGAAAGGGTAATGTTGGATAGATTTTTGGGAAAGGTTGAGAGAAGTTGGGAAAGAGTTACTGTAGAAGGGAAAGTATGTGAGATTAGTTCTTGATGTTGGAAAATTTGTCGGAAAAAATAGCTTTGAAAATTGGAATTTAGAATTTTTAATTATGAAAATTAGTTTTCTTACACAAGATTCAGAAAATCCAAATAAAGTTCAAATCAAAATAAAAAATATTCTCAAAAACCCTCTCTTACCGCTTGTTTTGGTTTCATCGGATCGGGTCCCTTAACTTCCTTTGGTGGAATTTCCGAAGCTCTTGAAGAAGGTGGTCGACTACTTGCAGCACTTGATGGTTGTTCTGGTCGCATTGTCACAATTCCCATATCATCATCAACAACTGGACGAGGACGTGGAGAAGCTGCAGCTGAAGATGGTGGACGACTCATTTGTTGCTGCGGTTTTTCAGCATAGGATTGAGTTTGAACATCAGTTGCGGTTGGAGCAAGGGTTGAGAGAATATTGGCTTTTTTGGCGACTTGGACTTTTGGTTTTGCTGCTGCGGCGGCGGCTGCTGCATTTACTGGTTGACGGATTGGATCGGAGTTCTTGCCTGGAAAAAATTTATAATTTTTTCAAAAATTTAATTGGTAATTTTGAGTTTTATTCAGAAAATCGATACAAAACATTCAGAATTTTTGGACTGTGAAAATAGAATTCTATTGAAATTCAGAATTCCCTATCACCCCACAAACCTTCCATAAATTCTTCGGCAGTCAATGCTGGAATAGTCGATCTTGTATCCGGATACAAATCATGTTGAAAAAGATCCGATTTTCTTGGCACAAAAAATTGCAAAATATCCACAACTCCTTTTGTTGTCAATTTATAAATACGATTTATCTCAATTTCCTCACTCGAAATTCCACGTTTTGATTGAAAACCGATTGCTCTTTGTGGTTCACTTGTTGTATAAGTATTGATATAATGAACAAATGGTGCTTCATTATTAATTTCGTAGTATCGAATAGCACAATCACCTTTACCAACAAGATAAACAATTCCAGTATCTTCATCCCAAAATGGGAAAATAACACCATTTGAAGTGTCCAATTCTTCTTCAACAATTGGAGTTGATAAATCTTCAGGAGCTCGAAGAGCATATAATCTTTCAGATCTTTTAGTGAATCCTGTAGTGAGAATCAAACCATCTTTCACAAAAATTGCTTTTTGTGGTTTGACACCTTCATGTCCAACACCTTCGCTAACAACTGCGCCAGTATGCGAATCGAGAATTCGAATCTTTTTATCTTTGCAAGTTGTCACAAATTGACTTCCGTCGTAATTGAAATTGATACTCCAAATTTGATCAGGATGACCAGAAATTTCGAGAAGAGCTTCGCCAGTTCCCACGTTCCATAGGAACATCACATTTTCACCTCCTGGAAACATGAAATTTAAATAAAAAGTGAAAAAATATTGACCGCTTTGGCTTTTCTTTCAAAATTCAGTACCACCTCAAGAATATACGTTTCAAAAATCTTTGATCATTTGTGGAAAAATAGAATAAGAACGAGAGTTTGGTGATTAGTGAACCATTACTAGAAATTTTTCCACAGCCTGGAAATCCAAAACTGAAGAAGTATTTCAAAGGAACATACAGTAACCCAAAAAAAATCGACTAACCTGCAGTAAGCAAAAGATTATTAGCAACCGGATGCCATGCCAAAGTATTAACTCTCTTCTGATGTCCAGTCAATTCAACAGCAGGTTCACACAAATTTCGAGTCAATCCTCTTTCTGGAATCACCCAAACTTTTGCAGTTGTATCTTCAGAACACGAAGCAATAACATTATCATTGAATGGAGACCAAGCAATTTCAAGACACGGAGCTTTGTGAGCATCAACAAATGGATAATCTTTGTCAATTCGACCGGTTTTTGTGACTGGGATTACCATGAATGGTCCACCGGCGCCTCGATTGATAAATGCGATGAATTTTGGATTGACATCGCAGAAAAGTGAATCCCATGTGATTTCGGTTACCTGAAATATGATTTAAGTGACTTGCTATCTGAAGTTTCTGAAAATTTGAAATAATTGAATTTGAATTTTCCAAATTTTCTGGAATACTGGGAACTTAAATCACCAACCCAAAAAATATTCCGATAAATTTAAAAATTACTAAAATCATTCTGAAATTCACTTTCAAATTTCCTTTTTTTCAAAATCCCTGTAAACACTCACCCTGATATCGGACATACAATTCTCATGTTTGACGGGTTTACAAAAAACATGTCGAAACTTACTTTGTCGCACAATTTGAGCCATTTTTCAAGCTACAAAGAAAATTTAAAATGTTTCAAATTTTCTTCAAACAAAAAAAAACGAAAGTGCAAATGTAAATAAAAAATTAACAATAAATATAAGCCAAACTTTTTCGTTTCGCAGAAAAAAATTTTTCCAAAAAAAAAATATTTGAAGTAAATAATAGAAATTTTGTTGGTGACGGGTCTGAGGCAAGATAAAATCCAGATTTCTCGTAATGTCTGCGTCACTTCAAATCCCATACTCTCTCCTAGATTTTTACACTGCGAGCAGCTTTTTGTGTTTAGTTTTACGAAAAGAGAAACGGCGGGAGCGGGAGAAGAAGAACACATATATCCACCCCCATTTTTCTAAAATTATCAATATTTGTTTTTGGGAAAAGGAAAACTTGAGATGAGCAATGCTTTAGATTTATTATTATTATCATTATGACAGTCTTTGACTTTAAAAACAATTCCAAAATAGGCTATCCTAAAAATGAGACATAAGTTGTTGGAAATCTGCCAGATTTCACATGATTTGACATCGGTGGCAAGCTTGAATTCGAAGGTTGACTTATGACGTGGCCAATTAGCCAGTCTTCACCAATTCGATCTTCAATAATAACACACTGACCTTCGCGAATCTGAAAAATAACAACAATTGTTGTTCGAGGGATTTTTGAGGAGGAAGAGGCGGAATTTCGCAATTATAATTTGAAAAATCAAATATTTTCATAATTGGAAAATTAATTTTTTGAAATAAATTTTAGACTTCAAACAAATATTTGTTCAATATTTCGAAATAATTTTTAAAAATGATTTTCTCAAGATTTTTGTATACAAAAAACTACAGAAACTTTTAAGGTCAACAATTTTACTGTTTCAAAAATTTAATGTTGAAATTCTGAAAGTTTATTGAAAACTTGAAAAATCCAAATTTAAGATTTGGAAAAAAATTTCAGAAAAATGTATTTTTGAAATTATGTTCATTTGTTCAAACAAAGTTCGAATTCAAATTCACCCCCTCCCCGGAAATTTTACAAAATAAAAAATCACCTGAATTTCATCAGCATGTTTCGGTTCAAAATCATACAAAACTCGACAAATTTGTTGTGGCGAAGAGCAAGAAGGTTCATTGAAAGTAGTGATAGTTTTACCATTCGAAGATCCATTTGAATAAAATCCATCATCCGATATTTTCTCATATTCCTCATAATCACAATCTACACTTCCTCGAATTGAAGAAGCACAAATCGATGTGTCAAATGAAGTCAAAGCCGGTGGTGGTAATGAATTATTCTCTCCAGTTAGGGGAATTGTCAAAATCGTCATTGGTAGACCGGATTTATCTTTGATTTTCTGCTGATATCTGGCCAATCTGTTGAAACCTCGATTTTGTCCGCCATCAACTATGCTTATCGCATCATTGATTTTGTAGAGTAAATATTCGATGAATTCAGTGACACTCTGAAAATTGAATTTTGAGGGGTAAAAGAGGGAAGGATATATTTTCAAAGAACTTGTTTGAAAAATTGAAATAAAAAGGAGACAAGAAAATTAATAGTGTCCTTTGAAAAAATAGTATAATCCCCAAAGAGACTTTTTCTCGCAAAACTCAGGAAAATTTTTTGGAGCTTGATTGTATAGTAACTTTTTTATGTTTTCGGGAAAATGTGTTCCAATATTTTAGGTTTTTAAGAAAATACTTTTTTTCTAAGTTATTTTGTGATCTTTCGTTTAATTGTTTTCAATTCAAAATCTAGAGGCTTAAACAATTGTTTAAAAATTTTTTTTTGATTCAAAATTTTTTTCAAATATTTTTCAAAGTGTGAAAAATGTTTATTTTTCCTATTTTTCCTATATTTCATTTTTTCTCATTCTTTTTCCAAAAAACCTTTCTCCAAAATTATGTGAACAAAGGAGGCTCAACAACAAAGACTTTTGTCCCCTTATTTTTCATTCACAGGAAGTGGTCCAGCTTTTTAAGTGCAAAAAACCTATATATAACAATTTTTTTAAACATTTGAAGCCCTTGTAAAAAACTTCAATTGTTGATCATCCGGAAAAAATACAGGCTTCACCTTTCAATTCAATTTCACTTTCATATTTGGTCACATCGTGTTGCGCAACGTAAAACTTGTTTCAATTTATTGATTTTTATTTTTTTTCCTGAATTTTTCTTTGGTTTGCTGTCCAGCTGTGAAACAATCAAATAATCAATATCAATATATTTCTTTGGATATTGAATTTTCAAAATTTTTCACTTTTTTCTGTTTTTTGAGTCGATTTTTTTTTTGGTTTCTTTTTGATTCAACCAACCATTTGTTTCGAATTTGCCACCATAACATCAGCTGATTGTTTTCCAAATAATCTCTTCAATTCATTATCCAAAATACCCGAAACCCGATCAAGATTTTGTCTTCTTCTCGTCGAACTCATAACCTCTCCAAAATTCTCGGCATACAAATCAACTAATGTAATATGATTCACAGCAGATGTAGATGGTTGAATCGTTTGAATAAAATCCTCGATCTGTGAATCCATAGCAATTTCCAAATTATTCGAATGTCTCTCAAACATTTGTTGCAAATTCGGTCCCATGTTCTCAATTTTTCTCTTATATCGCCCAAGTGCAGTTTGGCAATGTGCCAATCTTTGTCTCTCCACAGATTCCATACTCTCAACGCCTTTTCGCAAAACATTCTCTGTCACTCTGCAAAAATGTTATGTTTTCTTTCCTTCTTTTTTGGCGCCAATTTTTTCTAGCGCAAGGGATATATAATAAAAAAGAAGAGAGAGAACAGAGAAAGAGAGAATGAGGCATTGCTCATCATGATTTGTTTCTTTTTCCATTTTGTTTCTTTTCCTATACTTTCTATTTTTTACAAACCTTCTTTGTTTTTCCAAATCAATCGTTTGCCAAATGTATTCATCCTCACTTTTTGTCATCTGTTCTCGATATTTCTTTTTGCGCAGCGTGAATTTTTCGGGATGCAATTTGTCATTTTCAGCCGACTGTTCGATTTTCTCCAATTCTTTTGATAGAACATAAAGGCTTCGCTTCATTTTCTGCGTCTCATCTTTTTTATCTTTCATTTTTCGAATCTCTCGTTCTACAAAGTTATCAGCTGCTCGAATTGTTTTCTGTTGTGATGATTGTACTGAGCGTAATGGTTGAATTATGTCCTCAGTTAGAGCAGATCCAAGATTACTTAAAAATTAAAGAGTTATGATATTTCTGGAATGGTTATTTTGTAATGGTCATATTTTCTAACCTGTGAATTGTCGCGTGAATATCAAATTGTTCAGCCACATTTATCCAACCCTTGTCAATCCCAGATTCCGAATTTCCGGTTAGTTTTTGCAATTTTCCGGAAATCTTCTTCAAACTTTTCGAATAATGAAAATCAAGCGCTGCTTTTTCTTCAAAAGCTGTCACGATTTCAGCGAGAATATCGTTGTTGTTTCGAATCAGATCTCGTAGCTGACGGAAGTTTTGCGGTGTCTAAATTTTATAGAAACAATTTTTATCTGATAACATTTATCAGTAGCAAATAACAAAACAAACAAAATGTTTGTTTCAACTCACCGCAAATTTGTCAACTAGTGTTGTATTTGTCATAGTGGGAAGGTCAACAAGTCCATTCAAACTGTTTTGTCGACTCAGGGATTGATTCAGTTGAAATACACTCCTTGAAAGGCTTCGACGTAGTTTTGACATACGGGAATTCATCTGAAACAATCATTTGTATTATGTTTGAGAAAGCATTTTCTTCGCAATTCGAGAGAAACAAAAAAATCGAGAAACGAAAAGAAAAAAACAGAAAACAAATTTTATTTTTTTCCGCCACATTTTGTGCAATTTTACGTCAGTTGTGGTGTACGATTGCGGACCATAAATCGATTGATTTTTCATTTTGAAAAGTTTTGTTTTCGTTTTTTCGTTTTCAAGTTTCTTATCAGAATTCTTCCGTGACCTTATCTATAGGAAATCAACAAATGTAATTAGGATTTCATAGAGTTTCGTTTCGCTAATCAAATCATAGGAAGAATATTGATTTTCTCGTTATTTAGCAAAAAAAGAAAGAAATCATTTTTCTCAAAACTTTACTTTTGAATGAGAAAACATTTGCCATAGGATGTAAGTGAGAACAGCTGAGTTTCCGGTGAGGCATAGACATTTTTTCGAAAGAAACAAAAATGCGAAATGAAAAAAAAACTTCTTGCCAGCTAGGCTCTAGAAAATCCAATAAACGAAAAAATATATGAACAAAAGATGGCAATCGGCAGAGAAACACATTTTAAGGTCAAATCAATTTGATTTTGATCAATTACATGACCAAAATGACCAGTAGTTAGATTTTTCAACATTTATGAAATTGTAAGAAAATGCATAGTTCGTAACGAATTTATATGCAAATTTCCGCTTTTTAATTAAAAAAGTGTGTAAACACAAAGAAAGAAAGAAATGGAACTGTTACTTTAAAACCTATTGATTTGAACAAATGATTCACACGCTTATCAAAAAATTTAGACAAATGAAAAAATACATGTAATTTTTTGCATGTGTTTATCTCGACAAATATTTGTTCACCTAGTGGATTTTGGAGAGAAAAGTACACTCAATAAAACTTGTTAACTCAGAAAACAGTCGGCTTTTTCAATATTTACTGTTTTGAAAATGATACAGACATCTGATCTCAAAAAATCAGTTGCGTGAAAAAAAATAAAATACGAAGAAGTACAGCAATTTCATTTCAAAATTGAATGCAGAAAAATAGTTTGTTTGTGGTGTTCGCCCATTGGGTATTGTGTTATTCATTCATTCTTTCTTTCCATTTCGCATGTCTGCGTCTCTCTTGCGTCATCGCATATTTCTCCCGTTTTCTACGGTTGACAGCCGGCGAAACGGCTGGTTTCGCATATTTTCCGTTTTTCTCTAAGTCTCCAAGAGAGTTTGACCGAGGAATTAAATAAGTGTATATTTATTATTTTTAATTGGAATTTGGAAAAGTATCAATGTCTTGATTAGATTAGATATTATGAATAGAATAACATTTGTTGACAGAATTGAGGGAAATAAATAAAGTTAACGGAAAAAACTTGGAAAATTGGAGGAACATTTGGAGCTTCTGTTAACTTTGAAACAATGAGAGAATGATGCGCAGATGGCTATTGTTTTTCGCATAGAAAATATTGGGAAATGGCACTTTTCTGTGGGTTTAATTTACCCCAAGCCCAGAGGCTTATAGAAGGGGAGATTGTGTGTTGGCATTCCCCCACTGAATTTATTTTTCTTCAATGAAAAGGCACCCCTTTCTTCAAATTCCGAGAAACTGTAAATATCATGTGTTTTCTAGACGATTTCTGCGTCTCGGCAGGATCTCCTGCTTCTCACCTACAATGTTTATCCTTATATGGCCTTTCCAGCTGGTGGTCGGTTTCATGTGATAGAGTTGTTGCAACAATAGGGTTTTTCTCACTCTCTCCCTTTGTTTACTCGCTCTTTGTCCTACCATATTTTCCGGATTTTTTAAACTTTTCCGTGAATTTCAAGCATTTTTCTCGCTATTTCTTATCGAAAAAATAATCCCAATTTATCCGATTGTACTTTCACTAATCTGAATGTTGAGCATTCTGGTTCATTCATACCTTACCCAACAGCCTGGTTTTTTTTCTGAAAAAATTAATGGCTTGAATCCAGTTTCTGTGTCAAATATTCCTGATTTTAAGTATCATGTTCAAACCTTTTTAAAAGTACATTGTTATTATTTACACATTGTTTTCTACAACAATTACTGTAGCCTCTGTGCAAATATAATTACTTAGTTCATCGAAAATTAATCATCGTCATCATTTTCTACAACATCGAAATTATAGAAAATAAATGTCACAATATTTTCTATCTGCTCACTTTACACTGTCTCGTATTAACAGTGACACACTGTATTGAATCATCTTCTTCACCTCTCTGTTGGACATCTGCCACATTTATTATTTTTGATCAGAGGTTTTTATCTATCTAACTTTCTTGATGCAACCTTACTTGGTATACTTTTTCTCTAATCAGATCAGAAATCATATATTTGAGTCTTTTTGTTTTGTTCTTCATTCGAAACTTATTAATATTGAAAAATATGAAATATTTACAGATGGTCTTCAAAGTAAAATGCCTAAGATGCAAGAAGGATTTTCGAATTACTGATATCGAATCGCATATGTATTCACATTAGTAAGTTTTCTTGGAAACTTCAATAAGTGTGAACTTTTCCCTGTTATTTCTTTATCAATTGTTCTACCTACTTGAATAAAACAAACATTTTCAGCACGGGAGAACATGGGAAACGTCCGTTAAGAGCAAAATGCCTTGTATGTCAAACTTCGTTCATCGATCTGTCAGCATATTATGCTCATATTCATCGTGATCTAACAGGAAAGCATCACAAACAACAAAATGCGACACAACTTCAGCTGTTAGAGGAAACAATTCCAGGAATTACAATAGATTACCGGGACTATGTGGAGAAATACACGGTGCCCGTGACAAACGACGGATTTCGAATGATTGATGAGAGAGAGGCTGGACGTTTGCTTGGTCCTGGATCGACATTCAATCCGTATGATACTCCTAATCAGAACCATGGCACTCCAAGGTATACCGGAACACCGGTTTACAACGGAACACCGAACTATTGTGGTACACCAAACATGTATGATGGAAGGAATACGCCAAATATGTATGATAATGGTGGAAGGAATACACCAAACATGTATGATAATGGTCGTAGAAATGTGCCACTTCCGAATAAAACACCTGATTATGAGGAGGAACGAGCAAGATCGCCGTTTCCATCAACATCATCGGCAACACAAAATCGACCACAGGAAAATGCTCGGCCATCAAGAATCGGTACTCCTGGTTATGAACCATCCGGATCTCGTAGCCGACCACAAACACCGAAGTATAGTGAATCAAACAATTCGAATCGAAATCAAAATCAACCACAAACAGCGAATCAATTTCCAAATGGGCAGCCAACAAAGTCAAACTATCCGACTGCTCCACAAGTCAATAATAAACAACAAAATCGGATTCCAACCCAACAATCGAATCAAAATCAGACTGCTCCACAATCGATGAACCAACAACAAAATGGAGTGCCATCACATAATAAAGTTCCAGCTCAACACACTCCACAATCTCAAAATCGAACTCCAGCACAACCACAAAGTCAATCTCAAAGCGGTGCACAAACATCAAATCAGCGAGGACCAAGAACACCACCAATTCAACCTGAAAACCGGAATCAATCACAAAATCCAAGTCAAACTCAACATCGTTCACAAACACCGAATCGACAAGGACCACGAACTCCGCCCAATCAAAATAATCGTCGTCCACAAACGCCACGTCAGGAAGATCATCACAATCCATATGAATCAAAAAAGCCTCGACGACCATCAGAACGTAATGAACATAATAATTCGAAATCAAGGTGAGTTTTTTGTTCAGCTCTGATTTATACAACAAAAAAAACAATTTTGATTCAGATATGCATCGACACCACACGAACACGAAGAACATTTCAAAATTCGAGGCGAAGGAGTGTCATATATGGTAAGATTTGTTGGAAAAAATATGGGTTCGCGAAATTATTTCAAACTTCAAAAATTACTATTGTTTCGCGGACTCATTTTGAAAATATTTGGGAAACTATCGGAGATCGATATTGTAATGACGGGCCTATTTGGACACCAATTCCGTATTTTCCAAATTTTTAGAAATGAAAAAATGTCAAACTCACGTTTTTAAAAATAAGAAACACCTGTTTGCACCCTTTTTTAGAAACAAAAAAGCCCTTTTTTAAATACAAAAAAAAATGAAGAATTGAATTTAAAAAACCTGATATATTAGACACGTTAAACACGTATTCATTCAACAAATAGTAGAAAATTTTCAGAATCACGATGATCGTCATAATTCCGGCTCAAAAAGTCCAGGATTTTACGAACCACCAGAAACGTATGATGGTAGGTTTTCACCCCCAAAAGTTCTCTCCCCTCCTCTCAAAGAATCGCAAATTTTTCAGAAATCCGAACAGTTCGTGAAAATGCTCGTGTAGAATCTCGTAGCACTGCAAAAGTGTGCCCATCTCAAACTCGTCAATCTTTCCTAGCAACTCCGAATACTCAACCGGTTTCTAGAAAAGAGTTGGAAGAGCAAAAGAAGAAAAATCAGCGAGATATTCTTGAGAGAAGAAGAATTGCGGATGAGAAGAAAAAGAGAGAGGAAGAGTTGCAAAAACAGCAGCAGCAACAACTACAAAAGCAACAAGAAGAGCAAAGACGCGCCTCGAGACCTCCACCGCCGTTGCCAAATCGTGCGAATATTTTCAACGAATCGACCAATCAGCCAACAACTGCTCCTTCATCAACATTCCAAAATACTTATTCACAGCCACAGCCTGTTCCACCACCTCAACAAAAATATTTCTTCAACCAACCGCCGCCAACACTCAGTTTTCTTACACAAATACCCATTCCGCCACAAGCACCACAACTTTCGGAAAATGTAAGACCACAAGATCGACAAAATCATAATTTGGATATTAAACCGGATGTGAGTGAAATGAGAAAACAGATGGATAAAGCGGAAAAGGAGAAAGCGGCGAAATTGAAACCGAAAACTACGAATATTCAAAGAGGTATGCTGAAAACGGGATCTTCAGGGCAGGAAACTGAAAAAGAAACATCGGTGAAACGAAGACGGGAAGAAGACAGTGATGAAGATGGAAGTGGACCAAGTACAAGTTCGAGGTGAGCATGAGATTTATTAGCTTGAAAAAAATTATTTGGCATTGAAATTAGAATTTCCTATCAGGACTTGAAAAAATAAATAGATTTAGAATTAAAACCGAAAAGATCTTTAAATTTTCAAGATATTCTTTCCTGTGATAACTTTTTTATCAAAAAAAAAATGGTTTTGAAAGTTTCAACTAAAACATTCGAAAATTTTGAAAATTCTCCTATTTTTCAAATTTCTGTTCAGATTTTGATTGAAAATTTTTTATTCAAAAATTTCCGTATTCAATAATCCAAAAATAACGAAATACATCTTATTTTTCCGATTTACAGACACGCATCCAGCCAAAGTTCAACAACTGTTCAAAATGATTATCGATCAAGAAATCAGACTAATCAAAGCGGCTATGATTATAGAAACAGGTTAGAATTTTTAATTTTCCGAAAACATTCAATTTCACATTTGTTTTTTTTTGCAGCCAAACAAGTCGAAATGAGCCGGCTAGAAATGAGCGAGTTCAGCAAAATCAACGAAATTCAAGACAATATCAACAGCCCTCGAGAAAGAGAGAGTGAGTTTTTCTTATTTTTGAAATTTTCTGATTGAAAATTTAAATTTTTCAGGCGCTCTTATTCAGCATCGGACAGCGACTAAAAATTTCAGAATTCAGTTATTCTTGTTGACATGTATTATTAAGATATTTTAATTTTTTAATGTAACCTTTTTTCTTTGTTTTCAATTTTTTTCGAATTGTGCTTTTTCATAGAATTACATTTTTTATAGAAATTTTTTTTCAATAATAAATTTATTTTCAATTTCTTGAACTAAATAAGAAAGAAAAAAAAAATGAAAAAATGGGACCTACGAAAAATAGGATTAGGTGCTTATAGAAACAATTATACACTTTTGTTGTTTATTAGATTCAATTTCCCTTGACAAATGAGACTCCCTTGGCGATGTTCTTGTTCAATTCTGGTACTGAAGCGTCGATCAATTTTTGTTCGAAAGCAGAGACCTGAAAATTATAGTTAATTGTGAATTTACTTTGAAGTTTGAAAAAAATTGATTAGCTCACTTTGAACAAAAATTTTGAATTTAATAAGACAAGTTGCAAATCTCAAAAAAAGATGTGATAAGTCCGGAATTCCGCCACAAAATCAAACTTTCGATTTTCCAATGAAAATTATCGATTTTTTTAAAGACACATAATCCGCTAGAAATGAACAGAAAATGAGTTTGTTATTCATTCATAACACCATTCAAGTAATCGAAATTCATGAAAATCAAGAAAAAATTTTGAGTATAGCAAAAGTGAAAAAATAAAATAATTGTTTTTGAAATCGCTCAGCCGACGGAAATTTCGAAAGTGTTTGCATACAGTGTGTCGCTAGAGCGCACATGCTGGTTTTGTCGTTTGAAAATAAATGCGGGAAATCTGTTTTTTCCAGTGGCTGATGTGTCTTTAAATAAATTTTGCACATTCCAAGATGATTTTTGACTTTTTTTTTTTGATTTTTGACTAGTTTTTTGATTTTCAGAAAATTACAATTTGAATTACAGATGCGGAAAACATACCTTTCCAACTCCGAGAATCTTTTCAACTCCATTTGGTCCAAGTTCAAGTGGTGTTGAGAAATATTCAACTCCATTTACAGCATTCGAAGCAACATATGCGCATTGTACATTCTTTTGTCCCTTCAATCCACGAATCAAAGCGTTGGCGAATTTAGCTCCAGCCAAAGCCATTGAAAGTGTAGCTGATCCGGCTCCAGCCTTGGCGTTGACGACTTCAGTTCCGGCATCTTGAATTCTTGGTGTCAATTTGGAGATTTCGGCTTCAGTGAAAGTGGTGGCTGGTGTGACTTGGGAGAGAAGTGGGATGATAGTGATACCAGCATGTCCTCCGACAACTGGGACAATGGTTTTGGTGGCATCGTGTCCCTGAAAAAATAGACATCAATATTTGTATTGCATCATTGGTTAGAGAGGGACACAACTATCTCTCTTTTTTATCTTTTCAAAGAACGATCAAAATTTGTTGACTGTACCTTGAGTTCAGCGACGAATGCTTGCGATCTAACAACATCCAAGGTAGTGACTCCGAAAACGCGTTTTGGATCATAAACTCCGGCCTTCTTGAGAACTTCGGAAGCGATTGGAACTGTTGAGTTGACTGGGTTTGTGATGATAGCAATCAAAGCCTGGAAAAAAATTTGGATTTTCGGAGAAAAGTATTTTTTTTAGAAAGGATTTCCTTCAACGTTTCTATATTAGATTCCAACTCACTTTTGGAGCAGCCTTGGCGATAACAGCAGCCAAATCACGAACGATTCCGGCGTTGGTGTTGAACAAATCATCACGAGTCATTCCTGGTTTACGTGGAACTCCGGCTGGGATAACAATAACATCAGCGTTCTCAACAGCGGCGAACAATTCAGCTTGTCCAGTGTGAGCGGTAACTTTAGCATTGCTGTCAATGTGTGACAAATCAGCGGCGACTCCCGGTGTGTTGACAACGTCGTAAAGGGACAAATGAGCGACCAATGGGTCTTGTTTCAAAAGGAGACCCAATGGTTGACCGATTCCTCCGGCGGCTCCGAGCAAAGCGACCTTTGGTGCTTGGCTTGAATAACGGTATGAGGCGAGACGGATTCCATTGGATGAAGCAGAGACGAGAGACTTGGCTGGGAGGGACATTCTGTGAATTAGAAAAATAATATGAACTGAATTTCTCTATCGTGAATAAAAAGGAAATGCGAACTGATTGTTGATTGATAACAGAACAACGTGGTCAAGGTTTTAAATAATTCATTTTGTAAAATCGTCTGATTTTTGGTTTTGTTTGTGATAAAAACAATGAAAGGAATTAAGTGAACTTGTTCTAAAAACATGAGATTTAAAACTGAAAATCTGAAAATCTGACAATTCAAAGGAGAGTGAAACAAACAAATTTAAAATATGAAAAAAAAAATGGAAATCTGTGTTTTTGAAGCCTTTTCTCAACACCCTATAAAAATGAGATGATTTCAAAACGATGTGATAATACTCACGTTTCAACTACGCTAAACAAAACCAACTAAAATCACTGATAACACAACGAGAAACACTTGACCAAGCGAACAAAACAGACAAAAAAATGAACTGCTGGGTTAAAGGCGCACGTTGCTTCAGGCGGCGTAAACATTGTTCGTCGCAAGACCCTGAGGCGGCAAAAAGTGTGATTTTGAAATGGAGAGAAATTTCTTTTCTTTTTTCTTTTTTTTTCAAGAGTTGTTCACTCGGAGGGGTCTGCGAATGTTTGTCAAAGAATAGAAAGAGTTATTTGAAAAGTTTTACACGAGAATTATTTAGGGAAAATGCCAGAATTATGAAAATCAGGAGAAAATAAGTATTTTTATAGAAAAATTTAAAGTTTTATTTTGGAAAACAATTCTTTTCGCGTGAACTACGATTTTTTAATGAAATCATTTCCTACTTTCTACCAATCTTGATTGTTTTTTATTTCCATCACTATGAAGCATATGCAATAACATTTCTCGTGATAAACAAATGAAAATCTAATTTCATTATTGTTCCTCTTTTTCTCATAGATATATTCGATTCTAAAAACAATAATGAATGATATCTGTAAATTCGACTCAGAACCTTCATTTTTACATTCTCCGAAGTTTCTAAAATATTCTCTTCATATTATAGGATGCCTTTCAATTCCTATTCATATTCTTGGTTTCTATTGTGTATTTTTCAAAACTCCGGCGAAAGTTCGAAGTGTGAAACAAACTATGTTTATCACTTCGTTTTGGTAAACAAAATTCAAGAAATGTGAAAAATCCGTATCTTTCAGGGCTTGTGTTCTAGATATGAATGTCTCTTTTTTCACAATATTCCTTGTCTTGGCTCCATCAGCTTCAGCTTCATCTTTAGGATTTCTAACAGATTTTGGTGTTTCTGTCCAGTATCAAACATATATCACTGCTTATATTCTAATAGGTGTTTATCTTCTGATCTTCGTCAAGAAAACCAAAGATTTATTTATAAATTTCAGCTGTTTGTTGTTCAGTGATTTGTCTTATTCAGAATCGGTTTATCCAATTAACAAATATTCGAATTAACCGGATTCTAGCTCAGTTGCTCATTTATCTATTTAACTTTACATTTTCCACATTATTTTTCATAGCAATTCACAAACAAATACCTAAAGATCAACTGAGAGCCCGTGAAATAGTTCTAGAAAATCTGCCATGTCTTCACCATTGTATTTATAATCTTCCCATTTTCGTTATCACATTGAATACGAGTAATTTCATCGTTTTGTTTGGAATTCCTATAACTCTTACTGGTTTGCAATGCGCATTCTTCATTTCCATCACCTATTTTTATTTGTTCACTAAAAATGGGACGAATTCAGATGTACAAACGAGAAATTTACAGAAGAAATTTTTCACGAATATTTGTATTCAAGTTGGAATTCCGTTTTTATCCGTAACCATTCCTGCGTTGTATATTGGATATAGTTTTCTGACAGAATATCACAATCAAGGTTAGAATTTTAGTAAACAATGGGGATTCTATTGTAGTTCTTTTTTCTACGTCATAGCTCATGTTCAGAGTTGAGCAGTGGATAATTTGATCCTGAGAGAAAGATTAGCTTTTACTTGAAATCAAAAACCAATCATTTTGTCCTAATCTCGTAATAAAATTGTAAGGAAAAGTTGGTTTCCCTCGATTTGAAATTTTGCCACGTCATAACTCAGAATTCTAAATTTTCAGCGCTCAACAATTTTTTCATTATGTTATTCGACTCTCACGGTTTATGTCTCAATATATCAATGATTTTGACACATCAATCATATCGAGAAACAATACAATTTTGGAAATGGAAGAAGCCAAAAAACGATAGTATAAATATAACAATTATTCGGAATAATCCGATATAAACTTCATACATTTTTTCGTCGCCATGAGCCATTTTTTCCTCAAAACTGAAAAAATAAAAAATACAGAAAAAAGAAAATAAAATAAAAATTGACGTCAACGTGAAGGTCGCCACGTATCAGGCGGTCGAAAAAATACGTGGAAAATGAAATCGATTGAAAAGTAGGTCAGTTGGCAAAAAGAATCGCGTTTTGGAGCAAAAATGGATTGCTTTCTCACTGATCTTCAACGCAAATTTCTCGACATCGTAAGTTTGATACTTTTTTCGTTTTTGTGAAAACTTCCCTTTTTTTTAGATTTGCAGCTCGGAGAGAGATCCTCAAACATTGTTCCAGAAAGATCCGGAATGCGATGGACAATTAGAGGTAGATGAGAAACAAAACCAAAACCCCAGGTTTCAATCAAAACTTCATCTTTTAGAATGTCACCGAGTATTTCAAGATGTTGCTCATCGAAAAATGTCGTCTTCAAAAATACGGTCAAGCCAATTTCGCGATTCATTTGCTTGACGAAGAGATTTGTCGACTTTTCATGGCTCCCGTCTCAATTTCTGACATCAATTTGCTCGAACAATGTGGACAAGAAGCGTTGAGAAATGCCGAAATGATGGGAATGATGACCGATTCGGAAGAATCGATGATTTGTCATGAGGAAGAGGTGACATTGACTGAAAATGTATATATACCAGTTGACGAATATCCGTCGTATAATTTTATTGGGCGAATTATCGGGCCACGTGGAACTACTGCAAAACAATTGGAAAAGGCGACTGGGTGTCGAATTATGATCCGGGGAAAATATTCAAACAAAACCGTGAGTTTTGAATTTTGAAGGGGAAATAAAAAGAAAAATGTGCGGCATTTGCATTAGGGCCACGCCCACAAGTATTTCGGATTAATAAAAATGAAATTTTGACAAAAAACTCCAAAGAACTCGAACTCGAATCATTTTTTCAGTACGGCTATTCTCAACGTCAATCAAGCAGCGAAACCCTTGCTGATTCTCGTCTCCGCGTCGTCCTTCAAACGTGCGGAATCCGTGCCGAAGCGGAAGATCGAATGCGTCGCGCGTTGTATGTCATCAATTCATTGCTGATTCCACCACCAGATGGTCGCGATGAACTTAAACGTCGTCAACTTTCCGATTTGGCTGTTATCAATGGAACATATCGTCCAACTTCAATTTTCCGATCATAATTCAATCTCACCGCCCAAGAAAAGCGCCCACACCAAAATAGTTTTAACCACTCCCCAAAATGTTTTAACTTTTTTATTTATTTCATGTTTCTTGTTCATCCATTTTCAGATATATTAATTCGTTTTACCGCTTCACTAAAGTATAAAAAAATTTATTTCACAGACGAAGAGAAGAAAAGCGGGACCAAAAAGAGAGAGAAAAGAAAAACACGTATAGCCGAGATCCATAGAAAAGTGGGTAAGGGGGCGGGAGACTTTAGTTCCTAGAAAAAAAGGCATTAGGCACAGTTTACGTAAAATGAAAATCACACATTTCAAGACAAAACAAAACGAAACGGAAATTGAGCAAACCATTAAGAAAAACCATAATTAAATAGAAAAAATCAATGGGGAATGGGGGCAGTGATGATTAGTAGATATAAAAAATGAGGGGGCTGGAGGCAAAAAAAGGTCTGAAGAATCACCGAGATCAAAAAAATACACCTATTTTCTATTCAACACTCGGGTTTTCAAAAAATTCAAATTAATTTACAGGCTATGAATAGCAGGAAAAAAGAGAACGAGGGAAGAAAAGAAAATCGAATTAGTGACATGGCAAGTAAATATTACTATAAATAATATTTGATGAAAATACAAATAATCGATGAGAATATTAGACCGTCTGAATATCCTTGTTTACGATATAAAATTGATCTTTTCGCCCAAACATTCCGACTAAAACAGCTGCATTTTCAATGATGATATTGAATGGAATTGTGCAAAGTGCGCCAGCCAAATAAAGAGCCAATCGAAGAATACTATTTCTGAAAAAAAGAACGGGGGAAATTGAGTAATAAGAGAAGAGGTGTTTTGAATGGTCGAGATTTTTCAGAAAATTTTGAATTTCTTAGAAAATCTGAATTACTTCATTAACAAACATTGTTGAAGTTCAAATTTTTCGAAAAAAAAATATTTGAATGTATCAGAAAGGCTTCTTTTAAAATAATTTTTTTTGAACTTTGGAATATCCAGTTTTGAAGAGAACAACAATTTAAAATTTTCCCTTGGACCAATTTTCTCAAAAGAAATACTCACCTATATTTATGCGAGAACGATTTGACGACTCCAAAAATGTACATGTACAAATTGACGGCGCCAACAAATGAAAGGCAAAAATCGAATGGCAAACATCGGGGAAGCGGGAAAAGTGGGCAGAGGAAAACTTGGAGCGATGTGAGTGGCATTGTTGCCCATGCGTATAATGAAAGTGCCAATAATGCCTGAAAAATGTGGGGAGAATTTGGATAAATTGAAAAAATAGAATTTTGTGTTTTGGATGAAAATTTGAAATGTTACTGTCAAAGATTTATAGGTTTACAAGATTCTACGATTCTCAAAATCGATAAGATTTGTTTTAAAAAAAAATGCGAAAATCGATTCCAAAAATTTGAAGAGAATGTTTCGCACAATTTTCGTTTTGAAATTTTGCAGCAATTTCGAAAAACTTCAATCAAACTTATCAAAATTTCCCCAAATGTTCTAATAAAAAATGCCCACAACCAACCTTATGAACAACAGCAATCTTTTTCGAATGAACAGTCAATAAAATTCCCTGCAACCAACGTTTTCGTTGTTGCAAAAAATCCCACATCGTAAACGGACTCTTCTCATGCATTTCTCCCTCAATAAAATCAAAAGTATATCCATGTTTCATGGCAACCATCGAAAAGAAACAATCTTCGGCAATCGAACCTTCCATTCCGTGATCATACGATACAACGCGTTCCGCTTCGACTTGTGTTACAACATACGATCCTTTCCATCCGAAAAGTGGTTTATGGAAGAGTTTGAATTGGAAACGAAGTTTTCCCATATCATCAGCAACTCTAAATGAATCACTCAAAGTTGTGAGCCAATTGACAATTTCTCCGCTAGCATAAGTGATAACACCTTGTCCAAATTGATGTTTTCCATCTTCGCAAAAATTCAAAATTCCACAAATCGCGTTTGTTGTGAGCAAAGTTTCTTCATCCAAGTGAACAATCCAATCAGTTGGCTGAAAAATAATCAGGGTTTTTTATATTGAGAAACTCGTGAAATTTATTTGCTCAATGTCCCCGAATTTAGTAATTTAAAAAAACATTAAAATTAGGAAATAATTTCTTGATAAGTTCGAAAAAATGCCCAAATATGAACAAGGCTGAAGAATTTATTCCCAATTTTTTCTAATTGTTTTTTTTTTCAAAATTACATCTAAATATTTTAGGAAAGCTGAGTTTTGAACAATTTTCATGGGATAAAAAATAGACATGAAAATAGCCTACCTGCAAAATATTAACATCATCTTCTAAACAATATTGAAGAGCCCGAGCCTTGAATTTGGCTCCACTTTTAGTTCGATATTGAGTTGGCACAACAACTTCTCGAACTCTTGCATTCGATGGCAAATTGATTGCTTTGTCGGTGACGACTTCGAAGATGAAATTCTCCATTCCGGCTTCGAAGCAAGTTTTCATATTTTCATCGACGTTTTCCTGGAAAAAAGCATTACTACTTTTTGATTCAAGAAATAATGCTTTTGAATTTTGAAGATCTAGAAAATTTGGATGATCACTTTTTCAATTCGGAATATTTTTGATCTTTCAATTTTATTTTTTTCTATCAAACTGTTAGATAACATTTTACGATTTTTTCGGACAGTAAAAATACTATTTCATGTTTCTAAATTCAGCTCGTCTAAGAATTAGGTATTTCAGAATATTCTGAGAAGTCTAGAAAACTTAGATTTTTTAGTTACTTCAAGTTTTTCTTCGGAGCTTTCGAATTAATTTTTTTTAAATAAATGATCTATTAGATAACATTTTACAAGTTTTCGCACAACAAAAACCTTTTTTTGCATTTTTCTGGTCCAAATCCACCGCACCCTTTTATTGTCTCAATTATGCACACGTAATCATAAATCATAATCGGTTCAAATTATCAATGAAATACTTATAAATGCCAACTAAGAAGTGAGAAGAAGGAAAATATCAGCATAAAATCATATTTTGATAAAGAAACACACTACAACTTGCAAATGTGCTACTTTCAAAAACGTGAGTGAGCTATGACGTGGCAAGAATTATGAAGGTCATGAAAACAGTTCGAATTTTGCCACGTCATAAATCATTTCCAAAGTTGAGAAATCATGATTCTAGTGTTTGTTAGAGGTCAAAAAAATTGTGGGAACTCTGAATTTCGTTCCAAAATATGATTTTCCTGGAAGTATTCCGAACTTCCTGCAAAATTTTCTGAATAATAATGAACATTGAATTTGCCACGTCATAACTCAAAAAACACACTTCCAAATTTCCAATTTCAATTTTCCAGCCACTTGGTCTCCCCGCAAAATTTTCAAAAATTAATAACTTTCTCTTTTTTCTTTGTCAGTAGTGAATCACCGCCTTTTTTATCAGTACAATACACACACAAACTCTCTCCCAAAATCAAAAAAAAAAACCAATCAGAGTCCAATCAAACATACCTTTACAAGGAGCGGAAAATTGCCTTTCGTCACAACCCGAAAACAAACAAATGGTGATAATAATGGAGCCGCTTTTAATGGCACCTGAAAGATTCGTAATTTAGAATTTTTGAAAAAAATATTTTAGAGAATTTTGAAGCACATGACTGAAAAAATCAAAATTACTACCAAATCTCTATAAATTCGAGATTCAGAAACAGTTTATGTAACTTTAAAATCAGTCTTCTGAAAAATTTATTAGTGAAATACCACCAGAACTCGAAAATTGAGCTTCAAAAAAGAACACACAAAAACGAGAGAATGAAGACAATTTTTTGAACGTGTTCTAATTTTTTCCACGTGAAAACTGTCTGCGCTCTCTCATCATTTTTGTTTTTTTTTCTCCGGATTCGTCATTTTTGCAATTATTTCAGGAAACTCTAAATCGAAATTCTTGAAAACCTTACCTTCTCGCGAAAAGCGTTAAATAATAATAACCCGAATAAATTACAAAGACATTGCGGTAAAACGAGAAGTGCGGTGAAACGTAGTAAATATAGGAATGCTGTCCAAATATATCCATAGCTGAAAAAAGTTAAATTTAGTCGAATTTTGGGTTTTCCCGGACATTTTTTGGTACAGATAAGATTAGGTTTGGTTTAGTGATAATGCATTAATTTGACTAGAGTTGTTCGACTAAAAAGATTAATTTTGGGAGTTTTTTTTGAAGATAAGAAAATACATTTGAAAAAAAAAACTAGATTTGAAATATCACGTAAAATGTTAACATTCAGGAAGGAGAAAAATCAAAAGTTCAATAATTATTGAAAGGAAAATTTTGGCTTAAAATTTTAAAATCAACTTGTTTTCAAAATACACTTCCACCTCGAATTATATTTAAAAAAAGAACAATTCGTTGTCACGTCATAACTCTAATCTAGGAACGTTATAATTTTTATAAAAACTGAACTATTGAAGTGTTCTTTTGACTGTAACTAAAATCTAGATCGTCTAGCCGAAAAATTATATTCTAGAGCAAATAAAACAGGAATTTTTTCTAGATAGAAAAGACTTTGAGCCAAGAAAAACTAGATTTTCAAATTAGAAATTCCAGATCCCCTATACTTCTTACACCCTGCCTAAAACTCACCTTTCAACAGGACTATCGGGCACAGTTCCTTTAACCGGTTCACTAAATACCCCACAAAAATAGGCGAATCCACCGATCCATGTCACAAGAATCGCGCAATGCAGCGCATGTTTCACTTCACAGTTCATCACCCGATTTGCTGAAATGAGCAAAAAAATGATTGGAGTTGTTGAAAAAAAACAAAAAAAAATGAAATGATGACACATAAAGATAAGAAGACGTGACGGCGAAAAATATTTAAATTTTTTGAAAATTTTGTTCTCTCTTTTGAATTTTTGAATTGAATACAAAGCAAGGCAGAGGTGGGAAATTTAGTCATGCTTGATTGTTATTTATTTATTTCGGGAGAAGAAGGAAAAATGACATTGATAAGGGTATGAATCAGCTTTTGGAACAATTTTTTGAATATTTTTAAATGGGGTCCGGGAACGCGGAAATGAGCATTGTCGAAAAAATTGAGAGATGCACAATCAAATTTATTTCGACAATATTATTCTTGATTTTTGAAAGTCAAAAAATGCTCCGTGAGCCCCGGGACTAGGTTAACATCATTTAAATTCTAGTCCCTGGACTTGTGAAGCATTTTTTAGACTTTTAAAATTTAAAATTTAGACAAAACCAAGATTCGGACCCAAAAAGTGGTACACCTAGAATTATTGAAAAAAATTGGCAATTTTTTGTTCGCCCCAATTTCCGTTCACCAACTTTTGCGAACCACTTTTTCATGAGTCCACATCTTGATTTTGCAACATTTTGCCGTTCCTTTTTTTTGCTTTCTTCCCGCAAAAAAAGAAGATAAATTGGTCTTTAGAGAGTACACTTTCTCAGGCTCGAAAAAATTTCAAACAAATCAAATAGCAATAACCATATTCATAAAATATTCATCGAATAGCAAATAAAGGAGCAGTGTTTCAAAAAAAATCGCTATATTTTGCACTTTTATTTTTTCTAAAAAAAATGTCTTCTTTTCCGTAAAAATAAATTAACAAAGAAATGTGAGAAAAATCAAAAATTTACATAGATGATTCTTTTTCACTATAATAATATTGAAAAAAGAGACGAACTGATAAAAAAAGGCAAGAATCATTGGGAAAAGAGATGAGAGATCATTTGAAAATTAGAGATTTTGCAGAAACACAAAAGTTGGAAAAACAGCAACTTGGCGAATTTTTACGTGACATTTGAAAAGACGCTCAAAAATTCATGGAATCCTCGATTTAAAATTCCGAATTTATTTATCATTTACAACTTCTTTTTTCTTCCGCTTATACCATAGAACGGGAAGAAAAAGAAATAAAGAAAAATAGGAAAAAGAAAGAACAGTTTAATAAAAATTGCAAACTTATATTTTTTGAAAGCTTTTTATATTGAAAAATGCGGATTTTTTAATCGGAAACGATTTTTCAGAAAAAAATGAAGATGAAATTGATGGATTTTTGGAGAAAAATTGGATTTTGAAAAATATGGCCCAATATCTCAAGATTCTAGATATCTGATTTTTTTTTTCGATTTTCCAAGAAATTATTTTTTGTAGTCCCGAAAGGTTTTTCTCAAAAATCTACGATGTTCTTCGACGAAAATCTACGACGAATTCAGGCTGAAAATTATTTTTTCGGAAACTTACGAAATTAGACCACTTTTGAAGAGACACAAAGTGCGAAATAATCAAATTGAAAAGTGCATTCTCGTACCAGATTTGAAAGTGTTCGGTTTTCCTTCAAAAAAAAAAGTTAGGAACTTTTTCTAAAATTAAACCCAATAGGAACACTACTTCAAAAGTAGTACGAAAACGAAATGCACCTTTCAATTTGATTATTTCGCACTCTGCGTCTCCTTAAATCATGTCATCTGGAAATAATGAATTATTTGAAGTATGTAAAATATTTTGGAAAGAACTAAAGAATTTTACTTTTATTTAGTTCCTGGCAGAAACTTCTTTGATCATTTTTAAGAAAAAAACTAGAAGAACTGTTCTATTATCAGTTCAATTATATTATTTATAGGTTTCAGGAACAATTTTTCCTTGTTCAAGAAAAAAGAAGTTACATTTTTGCTGAAAAAAACTGCATAGAAAAAATTCTTTTTTGCACTTCGCAACATTTTTTTGAGACGAAAAGGAAGAGAACATCAATTTCATTAGCTATACATTTTAGCACTTTATTTCATTTTCCTTTTTTGTTTTTTTACATACATACTCAATCAATGAATTGTTATTACAAAAAATAAAAAATATCAAGCGAGAGAGAAAAAAGTGAAAAAGAAAGGACAATTTTTTCAAGTTCAGAACCGCAATGATGATCAATATAATGAACAATAAATACCAAAAAAGAAAAGGATAGTAATTGAAAAAAAGGGAAAAGTGTGTGACTAATCGACTTATTTGAACAGATCAGCAATTGTGTTGAAATAAAAAAAAACACAAAACAGCGAAAAATTTTTGGGAAAAACGAGAAAAAAAAGAAAAGAGGGGGAAAGATATTGAGATATAGTGATAAACAAACTTTTTTGAAAAAAGAGAAGCGGAATTTTCATCGATGAACTTTGGAACTTTAAAATTATCAGTTGAGTTCAAAGGCATCGGAATTTCGTAATAAAATTCGAATTTTTGAATCTTTGTATCGTAACGAAAGTTTGGTCACACCAAAAATGATTAAAAGTTCCCATATAAATTTTTAGCTTTCTACGATTCGGACCAGACATTTTCAAAAAATCAAATCCTACTCAGAACTTGCCCACAAAAAACGTACTTTTATCCACAGAATATAGCTGTTATTAGGTTAAACCGGATTAGTGCACGATGATGAATTTTTCTGATTGAACTAATCTAAAAATGCAACATTTCTTTCAATGTTTGCTCAATGACTAGTAGAAAATTCATTAACTTTTGTAGAGAATTTAGAGTCTAAATTAAAATCATTTGATACCAATTCATCATCAAATTGAAAAAAGCGTAAACTGATACGTTTTTTTACTATCGAACAAACTAAATAAATAAATAAAAATAAACTAAATTGAATCAAGAAAGAAACATGATAAAAATGGGCAGAAATTTTTCAATTTCCTTTTCGGTGTGACGAAATTCAGGAAGGAGCACGGAAAATATAAATTGATAACACTTGAGATTGGTTTGTTAGTCATTAAAGGCATCTTGTTTGATTTTAGGTGTCAAGGTTATTTTTATATGGTCTATCAAATTTCGATTCAAAGTTCTAGAAAAATTTCCATAATTTTTAACAACATTTCACAAATTAGCCTAACAAGAAAATGTATACAATGAAAATGTTGTCATACGAAAAATGGTATGTTATGTTTCAAAATGCGCTGTTCTTATTTGAATCATTGCTATGGCGAAATAGCATAATTACACTGAACAGAACTATCAGAACATCATCATATCAATTACACTGTATAAACAATTTTTAAAAGCTGAGAACTATAAAGGCAATTCGTATTGCTAAATAGCGAGAAAATCGATCCATCGATTATACACATTATTGTTGGTTGTGTGAACCAAAATTTATGTCGTGCAACAATATTTTTCATAGAAGTGAAAAAATAAAAATACGAAAACTAATTAATAATTTTCTTCGTATTCTCATTTTTTGGACGAATGCTTATTATACTAATGAGACATTTTCAGAGTTATAATTAATTATCTAATTATCATTTGGCGTGTATTTTGTTGCTGACAATAAACAAAAATCATCGGTGATTTTAAGGTACGTTTAAAGGTACATCCCAAGATAATCTAAATACTTGGAAAACAGAACGGAAATGAGGTTCGGGGTGCGGAAAATTTCATGGCGGGACCAATTTCAAAAAAAAGAGTCATAAATAGACAGTTTTGTGCATAGACCGGGACGAACAATTGCATAAGTCATGAGCGTACCGAAACCCAGCAAAATGGAAAAAAAATATTCCAGATCGATAAAATATAAAATAAAAAAAGCAAAAAAATGAATGACAATGCGGATTATCATGTATGGCTTGTCTTGGGCTTTTTAGTTAGTTAGTGACAAAAATCAGGAGGGCGTAGCTATTTAGAAATCTCGAGCGGGAAAAAATGCAAAATTTTGAACTGCCTCTTTGCTCTTGGCAAATATTTGGCACGAGAAATATAACAGAGTTCATACAAAAAACATATGAATTTATGACAAAACTTATCAAATAAAATAAAATAAAAAGTTAGAGAAAGCGAAAAAGAATCAAAAAATAAACGAGATTTGAACCGGTTTATGTTGCATATTATATTATGTATCGAAACAACATAAATACATTTTCTAGCCTTTTTCCTTCAAAAAAAAAAAAAGACTATTAGGTGAAAGAACCACATTATTCGCCTCTTTGCGCTCATCTCATTTCCCCCGAACGAACACTTCTTTTTTTGCTCATTTGAACACTGAATGACAAACGAGAATTTCTCATTTTGCAACATTATTGAACGAGAAAATAAGTGGAATGTAATGGAAATTGAGTCCATTTGATATACTTTGACCTTTTAAAGGGCAAAAAAAGAAATACTTATGCATTTTTTAGACGAAATTAATTTATTTGGGGAGATTGAGGGGAGCTGTGAAATTTGAGCCAGATATTTTGGAAACAGTTTTTTCTGTTATATTCTAGTCATCAGGAAAAATTTCCCGAAATAAATTAGTTTTTTACACAGTTTCCTAATTAAAAATTCGAAGTTCGAGGACTAGGAATAGCAAATTTTCGCTATCTAAAAACTTTTCAAATTCTTCGTAATTTTTTTTTTGATTCAAATAAAAATGTTTCACTAATCTATGAGTTTAACCAGGAAATTAACTGGTCAACAGCCACTGCAAACAACGCATTTAAAAAATATGAAGAAGAAGAAAACTAACTCTTTTATTGCGCAAACGCAACCAAACCAAACCTACTCAAAAAATATTTACAAAAAACAACAGAGAAAACCTTTTGGTGCTGATATGTTCACGAGTAAATAAACTAGTTTTTACTTTTGTGCTATGCATCATCGAAATATATTTCATAACTTAAAAATCGAGTCACTGTACTGTATTAAATATGATAAGTCATTGAATTTGCAGCAGCAGCAGAGTGCTAATTTTTGCAGAAGAGAGAACTAAACTAAAACTAAAAAAAATTTGTTGTTGAATAATAATAAACAATACTTTTTCTTCCTCTGTAATAAAATTTTTATGTGAATAACTAAATAAATAAACTTGTTGATGTTTTTGGTTGAGTTTAGGTTGACCTTTTGGGGCAACTACAAAAGTGAATGGGACCATTTATTATTATTACACTGCTGAATGGGGCGTCACAGAGAAGGGACCATATATTTTCATTTTGAAGGTGATTAATATGAGCACATCATTTTTAAACTGATGAGAGTCATCATTACAGAATATCGGACGTGGTGCCTTTTTATGGTCCCATTCAGAATTTAGATTAAAACTTGCGTGGTCTTTTTTAAGCACCCTTCGACAAAATTTGAAGCTCTGTCGCCCCAGTTGGAGGTTCTTATTGTGGTCCAATTCAGTATTTACTAACTTTCGACTACACTATTTTAGACAAGGAAGTTTAGAACGTATGACTCATTTAAAAGTATCAAATATTTATCTTTTGACCTTGATACGTCACCCAGGAAGAAAAAAAACATTTGAAAATTTCCATTCCTCATTCATGACCTCGAAAAAAGATTAGGAATATTCTATGTGCAAAAGAAAAAGGAAACAAACAACAAAAAAATGGCGAACAAAAAAATCTTGTTGGACGAAGTTAATTTATTCGCTATCACTAGGCAACGCGAATTTGTCGACAAGAGAGTTGGGGGCGAAAAACGTGGAATTTTCCGACGGAGGCAAGACAAAAAAAGAAGGAAATGCAGCAGAGATTCACAAATATTCTCAAGTCGAGTCAGAATAACATAACTAACGAGAGAGTAAAGAACGAGTACTAGAGATATCAGGTTGATATATTTGGAGAAATAAAGCGAGCAACAAAACAGGTATTATTTGAAGGACTCTTGGTTTTGGCCTGAAAATATCAGATGTCTCGGGGAAAGCTGATTTTTCATCTATTCCTAGAAATGAGCCAGAAAAATTTGAATTTTTCTATAAAAAATACTCGAGAAACTTCATTCTAGGGCTAACTAATAGACATAGGTTTATATTCAGTGAAAAGCTCTAAACCTAAAGAACATTTAGGTATACTACACACTTTCAGACTAATTTTGATCTTCTGATTCAAAAGTTTCCAAACCTAACATTGTTATTATCAAAAATCGATCACATCAAGGTTATCTCAAACACAATATTAAAAAAAAAACTATCTCGCAAATCAAAAGGTGACAATAAAGGGTGATTATCACACATCACATGCGCAAAAAGTAAATACGAAACTAGATTCGCAAAAAAAATGCAAAAAAAAGAGAAATCGAAATCGAGTCGAAAAAGTTTCGAATTTCAGTTTCATCAGTTGAAGGACCAAACAATGTTGCGAAAAAAGGAGAAAGAATAAAATTGGCCGGAAAAATGTTCATTTTTTGCTCTTGGAAGAGGAGGAAAGAGCAAAAAAAGGCATGATAGATCAATGAGAATGAACTGGTCAACCTCATTATTTTTGGGAACTTTTTATGTATATTCCTATAGGAATATAGGAAGTGTTCAAAAAAACAAGAGATATGTGAAGCCAGGCTGTTTGGGTCGACTGTTCAGTGACCCATAAAAAAAGGATTTCAGCCCGAAGATGATAAAAATGGACCTAAACCGTTTCATGCCACACCCGAAACGAAAAAAAAAAGCCTGTTCTATCTCCAAAAATCTATTTATTTTCATTTTCATCTAGCGAAAAACAAAAAAGCAAAAAAAAACAGAAGCAACGAAAATCTCAAAAGTCTATTTGTCCGTGACTGACCAAGAACAAAAAAGTAAATAAAAAATAGTTGAGAATTTTCACCTTGACAACTGAGAATAATAAACATTATGTTTAGAGCTCATTGATGAAACTCATATTTTTGAGCTTCTGATCTTATCTCGTTTTTGAGTGACAACTTTTCAGAAATGGTCATGTGGAATGTGACGTGGAAATTTCACGTTTTTATTTATTTAAAAGTTCATTAATTTTCAAAATAGTGGAGGAAACACTGTATTTTTTTTGCAATTCGAGGGAGACGCAGACTTTAACGTGTGCAGACAAATCTCTCGTCGAAAAAGGGAGAGAAATAGTGTGTGGCAGACACACATCGTGTCGAGACCAGCGAGTGTCTGCGTCTCCTCGAAATTGCATTTTTCTATTAGAAAAAAACACAGTGGAAACAGTGAAAACGGAACGCGAGAAAAAAGAAAAGAAAAAATATTTTCCCCGTGGCTACGGTACGCATCTTGTGTTTGCAGACACATGCACGCCAGCATTTAAAATGACGCGCACATATTTTTATTAAAAAATTTTCGCATTTTCAAAACTTTTCCACAAAAACCTCATATGCTTCACAAATCAATAAACATCTGGAGTTAATTAATCATAAAAACGGAAATTTTTGAACTAAAATCATATATTAGTGTAGAAATTAAAAATAATTCGTTTGTTTCCCGCCAAAAACACCTACCAGACTATACAAAATGACTCATTGTCCTCCAATTTTTCTCTACCACCTCCACCTATCACACACTATCTCGCCCCCGAAACAAATAAATGATGCGAAATTGTGGTTTTTTGACTAAATGCCAAGTTTTGTTTAAAAATCATGAGAGAAACAAAACAATTGAAAAAAACCTTGTCTGAATGAAAAATTGCAGAAAAAATGAAAATAAAGAGAAAATGTATATCCCTCTCTCGTAAAACCACGCTATTTCTAGACATGTTGTTGGCCATGTGTGCTCCATTGTACTTGCTTTTGAAAATGAATGGGAAATGTTTTTTTTTTCGAGCTATGAGAAATGAGCAAAAAAATATATCCAGACGGAAGTACAATTTTTTCGATTGAGTGCAGATTTTTTCTCTCACTTCTGAATACAACTATGTAAATACAGTACACCATTTGAAGGAACATAACATAATAATGAGACTATTAAAATATTTGTGTGAAATGTTCAATTTTTTCAGATCTCCACTTTTTCCCATCGGCCTATTTTTGTATTTCATCGATTCGACGCCCAAAATATTTCGTTTTGACGACAACAATAAAAAATGTCGTTATCATTTGTGCATAATAGTTTTAACTTTCTTTCCAAGCCACTTCTTATCAAAAAAATAATTTTGACGTTGAATACTTTGTGCTTTATTGCAATATTTTTCAGGAACCAGGCTTCTTAGATCAAACGGGCTTCTGTGGAGCTTTTTACGATTTTTAAACATAAAGGCCAAAAAAGCCCACTTTTCAATAACCCAGCAAAAAAATTTCTGCAGGAAGTGGGATTCGAACCCACGCACCCATACGAGTACCAGAACACCCATGAGACCTCGAACCTGAGGCAAGCGAATAGCTTGAGTCTGGCGCCTTAGACCGCTCGGCCATCCCTGCATGGGAAAACCCTCTTGAAATTTCTATCAAATATCCGTTTTCGCAAATTTTTTGAAGAGAAATTTTGAAGAGGGTATTTGAAATAATTTTTTTCCAGAAAAATGTCCGTCGACTTGAAACAACACTTGGCATTGGAAGATTATTTGGGAGTTCTTGCAGTTTGGTTAGTACTACCTATAAGTAATCTAGGAGTTTTTTATCCTGAATTTAATTCCAGGTGTGTTTTCTTCGCAATTCTTTTCGTCATCAGTATTTTCATCAATTTCGCTTGCATCAACGAAGAGGACGATATCACAGCTCTTGAACAAGTTTGTTTTTTTTTTCACAATACATTTCTAGACTTATCCTAACTTCATTTTTTCCAGTGGGGATACCGTAAAAACCTCGGACTTCGTCTCGGACCACACTCAAAATCCCAAATCCGTCGTCAAGTTCCACACCACATTGTCGATTAATTTTTGGGTTGCATTCAATAGTTTATCTGTTATAAGAAACATAAAGATGTGATATAAATTACTAAAAACGGGAGAAATTTTGGGGAAGAAATAACAAAAAAAAGTTTTCAAATGAAAATAAAAATGCTTGTTTGTTTATGGTGTAATTCTTTTTGGGTCACGTGGGAACAAAGAGGCAAGACGAATGTTGTGAAGACCCAAGAAGAGCATGGTGACACGTTCCAAACCTAGAAAATGTTGGAATTTAATTTTAATTGAGAAAATAGTTATGACATGGCAAAAATAATATATCTTCAAAATGTAATTTTTTTCAGAATTTCTGAAAATTCAGAAAATATCGAAGAAAGAAATTTGCTCAAGTCTTCTGAAGAATTATGTGAAATCAGAACTCTGAAAATTTCGGGAGTGGCAATTTTTATTGAAAACAATTCAAAAATGTTGTATAATTATTTTTAACATATTGAATTATTTAAATTTTGACCTTTTTCAATATTTTTGAGCTCACAAATTTTCCAGGTAAATTTGAAGTTCAGATTTCAAAAAAAAAATAGTTCCTAGTAATTTCGAATCTTAAATTTTCCTCTAGAAAACCCTTTCAAAAACTGACCAATACCACCTCCGGCGTGTGGTGGACAACCATATTTGAAAGCATCAATATAAGCTTGAATCTTGGCCAAATCAACAGCATGATGTTTGGCGCGTTCCACAAGCATATCAGGGTCATGAATACGTTGAGCTCCCGACAAAATCTCTTCTCCTCTCATAAACATATCATAACTATTCGAGTATTTTTGATCGTGCGCATCTGGCATTGTATAGAATGGTCGAACAGCCAATGGGAATTTATCGAGAACATAGAAATCGGTTTTGTATTTGTCTTTGACGAGTCTACCAAGAAGTTTCTCAACTGGAGTGCTCAAATCTTCTTCATCTCCGATTTCAACACCGTTTTCGCGGAGAATTGCAATGGCGTCAGGGTATCTAAAAACAAGATTATAATTAGACAATCCGTGTTTTGAAAATGTAACTCACTTTAGGATAAGTGGTGGTTCACAGAATTGGAAAGGTTCTGCTGGATATTGATTTCCGACCGCAGAAATTTCATCTGGATATCGTTCTTGTAATCCCTTGAAGAGTTCAGTAAGAACATTAGCAATTGTCTCCATAACTTCATGATAATGGAAATTGAATGCCATTTCAAGATCAAGTCCAACAAATTCAGTCATATGTCTATGTGTATTTGAATCCTCAGCACGAAAAACTGGTCCAATTGTGTAAACCTTCTCAAAATCTCCAGCAATTGCCATTTGCTTATATAATTGTGGAGATTGTGCCAAATATGCGGAACCTTTGAAATATGAAACTTCAAACACATTTGCTCCACCTTCCGAAGGCGCCGAGATGATTTTTGGAGCCATGATTTCAACAAATCCACGAGCATCAAGAATATTTCTGAATTGATTACAAATTCCAGCTTGGATTCTGAAAATAGCTTGCGATGTTGTTGTACGAAGATCAATAACTCTGTTATCCAATCGAGTATCCAAATTGACAACAGCAAGTTTGTTTTCTTTATCGGTGTTTTTCTCTTCCTCACTTGGCGCTTTTCGGGAAGCATCTTCGATTTGAAGTGGAAGTTTTGGAGCTGAAGCTGACACAACAAAGACCTGCAAAATACTTTTTTTTAGAACAATGTCATTATTTTCTTCAAACTCACTTGAAGTGGAGTCAATTCAACATCTTTTTGTGTGCATGATTCGATTGGCGATTGAGCAACATTCACAGTTGCTTGAACATCAACTATTGATTCTTTCGAGATGGATGATACAAATTTCAACATTTGCTTGCTAATTTTGTCATTAAGGAACATCGCAACTTGAACAGTGTTTACTCCTTGACGAATAACCAAGAAACAATTCTTTCCTTTCGATCGACTTGTATGAACTCGACCGCGAACCCAGATCTGAAAATAATTAAAAATTAATTTTCTGTTTTTTTTTCATTTTGAATTCTACTCTATTAAAAACCTACAGTTTGATTGGCAACAGAAGAATTAACATCTCTAACACGAAGGAAGTTGAGTTCCTTTTTCTCCTTCGAATTTACAAGTCCATAAGATCCATATAAATCTTTCGAATAATCTTCTTCTTCGCTGGCTCCTTGTTGTTGTTGGCTACCTCCTTTCTGGAAAAATGTCAATAATATAGGGTTTTGCAGAAAATCTGAAATGAACATTTTCCACTCTATTATTTGACATCTTTTTGGAACACGGTGATTTTTTGAGGAATATTCATTTTTATAAAAAAAATTCGAACTTACTTCTTGGGTAATTGCGTCTTTCTTGGCTTTTCTCGCCAATTTGTTGAGCTCTTTTTTCGAAAGCTTTGGCTCTTCTCCTTCTAAAACATCAGCCATGATCTGAAAAATGTAATTTTTGATTGGAAAAGCTTGAATTTAGGTTGCATTGCACCAGATTTTGAAATATTACACATTTGTGCAGTTTTGCGTCAGCGTGTTGGAATGCACACCACACATTTCAAATGACGCGCAATTTTTGAATAGTTTTTTTTTGTTTGGCGTCGACGCGTCTTGAATTTTCAAGCTTTTTTCGTGTTTCTTGTGGTCTACCTATCTAATATTTTGTTTTCAGCAAATAGATCAAATCACGGGACGATTCAACTGAAAAATGGAGTCGCGATTTATTGCAATTCCATTGAAAGACAGTCAAGAAGATGTGAGTTTTACGGGAAAAATTTGTTCATTAAATTAAGTTCCTAATAAAAGTATCTAAAAAAATAGTTGAAGATGACCGCCATCTGAAATTCTTTATTTTTCAGGATGGCGGTCATCTGAAACGTCTTCGCCGATTTTCCATCGAAGTTTGGAATCTGACCCAAAACTGGGGAGATGCATCATCTCGAGCAGCCAAATCTCTGGAAAATATCATAAATTCTCGCCTCCAACTATTATATTCTAAAGAGCAACAAAATGAAGAAACAATTATGACGAGTGATGAAAAATCTAGACAAATTGCAAAAATAGTTGAGCAAAATGAGATATTGAATTGTTCGCTGGATGATTTAGAGAAAATTATTGGAAAATTTGAGACTGCTTTTGGAAGAATTGCTGCGTGGAAACAATTAATTGCAAATTCCTCTAACAAAGAATCCATTTTTATTGTCGAAACTTTGGAATCTGTTCTACCTGATTTGATAAAAATGCTGAAAACTGAACTAAATGTGAAAAAAACGGGACTTTTGGATGTGGCGAATAATGAAAATCGAAATGTTTTCACATGCATTTTATTAGCTTTCAAATACGAACCTTTTGTTGATACTAATTTTTTATCAAAATTGTATGCTCTTGTAGCGAATGAGGCACAATGATTTGTTATTTTTTGAATGTTTGAAAATAAAAAATAAATAAAATGTTTTTGAAAAATTGATTATCTATTGGGGGTTCAAGAATAAAAGTTCACAATTTTAGGAAGTGATTGAGATAAGTTGCGATGAACTGCCAGAAGGTTCAGAAGTTTTAGCGATTTTGGAAGCCGAAGAAGCCAGACTTTCATCATGGATCGAAGTTGCTGTAAGTCATCTTTTAAATAATTTTTTCTGTTTTACCTAAAAATCACTTTTTAGATCGAATACTATCGACATCAACGAATTGAACCGTTTTTATTGATATTGGAATCCGCCGGAAGTAGAGCTGGATTAAATTATGCAAGTGTGAAATCGGATCAAATGAGAGCTTTGGATATATTGGCTGCACATTGGATGCATTGTGTAAGATAGGGCTCTTTTTGAAAAAACGCGATTTTTTTCGTACCAGTATTTCACTTTGGAATTGAAGAAAATCTAGCAATACGCTCAAAATTCGAAATTGTTCAATTCAAAAAATTCAGGGTTTTCGCGAAAAGCAGAAAGACAAACGTCAAGATTTCTTCTCAAAAGCAACTGTTCTTTTCAATACCGCCGACAAAATTTTGATGTACGATTCATCTCATTTAACAGTCAGAGCCTGGTTTTATCTATATGAAAAAGAAACTCGAACAAATAAGTTAGATTTAGCTGATCAACAATTCAATTATGTTGTTAAAACGGTAAGATTCTGGTAAAAGTTCATAAATTCATAAAGATTCTTAATTTTCAGCAACCTACAAATGTTTTATCATTAATTGGAAAAGCTGTGATCTCATTCAACAAAAAAGATGCAAAACTCGCTGTTTATTATTTTCGAAAAGCTCTTCGACAAAAACGACATTCAATTGCGGCCCTTCGTGTCGGACTCGGTTATAGTTTCTCGAAATTGGGACAATTTGACAAGGCTCGATTAGCATTTGAAAGAGCATTAGAACTTGAAGATAATAGTGTGTCAGCAATGGTTGGATTGGCGATTATTCTATTGAATACAATGGAACCAGACAATTTTAATATGGCTATAAATTTGTTCGGAAAAGCGTATGATTTGATGCCCGATCATCCGGTTGTTTTGGTTCATTTGGCCAATCATTTCTTTTTCAAGAGAGTGAGTTTTGCTTTTTCCTTTTTCGAAGAAAGGTTCTCAGAGATTCGCTGGCCAGCTCGCGACCAGGTGGGGAGGCTGGCTGACCTGGGAACCACATGGAAACCATGTCGCCCGGTTTTTTTCGCTGGCAAGGTGGCCAGGCTCTGGCTAGGTCACGGCCACATGGCTACCATGTGGTGGCCACTTCGCCGCGTCAAAATGAATTTTCATAAAAATGTCTGAAAAACTTGTGAATTGAGGCATTTTCGAAAATTTTGGCTCATTTTCTGTTTTTTCGCAGCATTTGAAACCTTAGGAAGTGAAAAAAACAGTAGAAAATGCAGTGTTTTGAGTACAAATCACTGTCTTGCCAGCTTTCCAGAATTTCAAACACACAGGCCACGTCGCCGGAAAACTCGAGGCGACCTGGCGGCCATGCGGTTTCCAGGTGGCCGCAGCGATCTGGTGGCGAGCTGGCCAGCGAATCTCTGAGTTGTTTATTTGATTCAATTTAAATTTTGTAAATCTATATTTCGCGTGAACATTAACGTGGCAATTTGAGAATTTTTAATTTCGAAATTCGAAAAAAAATAATTTTTCGCTCAATATTTCAACGTGATCTACTTCTAATGATTCATCATTTTCCCTTCAATTTTCTCATTTCTGCTTTTGTCCAGGAATATGAAAATGTGCAACAATTAGCATGGCATGCAATGCAATCAACTGAAAGTGATGCAATCAAATCCGAAGCCTGTTATCAATTGGCTCGTCTCAAACACGCACAACATCAATACGAATCGGCATTCAAATATTATTATCAGTCGAAAAATTTGAATAATGGAGAACACACGTTGGCCTTTTTTGGACTCGGACAACTTTATATTTATCGAAATGAGTTGGAAGAGGTGAGCGGGTTTTGAGAGGGGTTTCAATCGAAATTTGGGAAATCTTGGGAATCACGTAAAAAAGCTACGTGTGAAAAAATGTTTTGAATTCTTTTTTATTTTCTGTTTTTCCTGAAATTTTTCTATTCGAAACTAAGCTTCGATGTTAATTTTTTGCTCAATTTTATTATTAATAATTAACAGATCACAATAGAAAAATAACCGGTATTTAAATATTAACAAAAATAAATATACAACACAATATAATTAATTAGCCATAAATAATTTCAATATCCGAATCGTAGTCATCATTTGCTCGATTTTCATCGCCTTTTCGATATCGAGCTTGTTCTTCGCCGAATCTTGAAATAGCGATTTCCACATTAGCATCTGTGTAATGATTTTCTTTTTCGGAAGGATAGTAAGCATTTGCTCGATATTCGTCGCCTTCTTGATATTCAGCTTGCTCACTTCCAAATCTCGGAATATTGACCTCAACATGAGCAGCAGTATAGTCAATATTTCGTCGATATTCGTTTTCTTCTCTATATTCAGCTTGATCGTCTCCATATCTTGGAATATCAATTTCAACATGTGCGGCTGTATATTTATCAGCTTTTCGTAGTTTTTCCTCTTCGATAAATTCTTCCAGCTTGCGACGTTTTTCCTATAAGAAAATTATTTTTGTTTTGTTCGAAGCTTCATGTCAAGTTTGAATTTTTGAACAAAAGTCTTACCGCATTATATTGTCGATAGGTTTTATCTTCATTGATTACATGATCGTGTTTTCTCTTTCTCTCGGCTCTTCTTTCATTATCTAAAAACGGATTTTGCTGAATTCCTCTTCTTCTGCATATTGCCATTGGTCTTCTCTCATTGATTTTGAAAATTTCGCCAAGTTTTTCTTCTATATCTCTACGCTTCCCGTAGAATCTGTTGATTGTGGCTTGTGGAACTTGAACACGATCCATTTCAGCCAATACAGTTTTCATGAAAAATTGAATGGCTTTGTGGTGCAGATCTTTGCGAAGATTGCACATTTCGTCGTAATGTTGGGCTCTTTGATATTCAAGATCATGTTTCTAGAAAAATAGATTCTAAGAATTGAAAAGAAGAGAATGTTGAAAAAAAAACTGACCTTTGATTCTTGAAGTTGGTTCAATTCTGCAGTGAGTTCTCGATTCTTATCACAATTCACCACATCTTGAGCATTGAAAAATGAATAGAGACTTTTGTAGTGAAGAAGATCGAGTTGAAGTTGAGCAGAAGAAATAGTTTCAGCAGACATGGTTAGAATTACTAATTAGTAAATGGTAACTTTACCTAATCCAGCCAACTCTTTTATAGTTTTTGAATAAGCTCCGCCCATTTTTAACACATTTGTGATAATTTTGACACTTTTCATGGGAACTAATCGGTTATTCATTTGAAGTGACATATTTCACACATTTTTGTTATTATTTTTATAGAAGCTTGGGAAAATTGTGTTTTAACTTGATATTTGAAAAAGGGTATTATGGGAAAATCTCACTGTTTCTATGGTACTGCGAGAAATTTCCCAATTTTAAAATACCACATTTTTGTGAATAATTTTCAGGATGAAAAGTAGACTTTAAAAAGTCATTCAAAAGTTACTGGAACTTTCAAATTCACCGTTTTTCTCAAACTTTTCCTCCAATTGAAATCTATCTTTTTCAGGCGATCAAATGCTTCGAAAAAGTACACGAAAGAATGCCAAACAATGTTGAGACATTGAAAATTCTCGGCTCTCTGTATGCTCATGTTCAAATTTCTGATCCAACACTTTTGAATGAGGCAAGACAAAAAGGTCGAGATATTCTACAAAAATATTTGAAAATTGTGCCCGGTGATATTGAAGTATTGATTGATTTGGCACAATTGTTGGAACACTGTGAACCGAAAAAATCACTCGAAATGTATGAAATGGCGATTGAGTTGTTGGAAACAATGGAAAATATCGGACCACAGCCAGAAATGTTGAATAATGTTGGAGCATTGCATATGCAAATGGGAGATTATCAAAAAGCGAAACAGTGTTTTGAACAAGCCAGAAATCGATTGACTGTGAGTTTTTTGATGTTGTCAAAATTTTTATATCAAAAAATCTCGCGAAATGTAAATTGTTCAAAATTAAAAAAATGTTTTCATGAAACCCTGCGAACCAAAATTCGAATTTTCCCAGGAAATGATTGAAACTCAAGAACGTGACGAAGCCGAAAGACCACAATTGTTAACAATTCGCTATAATTTGGCAAGATGTCTCGAATATTTGTGCGAAAGTTTGGAAGCTGAACAAATGTATAAGGAGATTTTACATGAATGTCCAAATTATACCGATTGTGAGTTTTTTTATGAGGGAAGGATTTGAGATCAAAAAATGAGAAAAGTGTTGCAGGCTATATGAGATTGGGATGTTTGACAAGAGATCGTGGACAAATCTACGAATCGTCGGTTTGGTTCAAAAATGCTTTACAATACGATCAAGCTTCGGCTGACGCGTGGACTTTGATTGGAAATTTGCACATGTCGAAAAATGAATGGCAACCGGCACAAAAGAAATTCGAGCATATTTTGACAAAAGCCGGACCAAAAACATCGGATGCTTATTCATTGATTGCATTGGGAAATGTTTGGTTGGAACAATTGATGAATCCAGGAAGGAAGAAGGAGGATGTAGGTTTTTTATTCAAATATTTTAATTACCATCACTTATTTTGCTCAGACTCCAATTTTAACCATAAAAATATTCTTAATTTTCACACAATCCTCATATTTTTTAGGAAAAGAAATATATGGATCGAGCACTTCAAATGTATCAAAAAGCCCTCAAAATACAACCAAAAAATATGTTGGCAGCAAATGGAATCGGATGTGTTTTAGCATTCAAAAAAGCATTTATGGATGCACGAGATGTTTTTTCGCAAGTTCGAGAAGCAACCAGTGAATATTTCGATGTTTGGATAAATATTGCTCATGTTTATATGGAAAAAGAGCAATATATGGCTGCTGTACAAATGTATTTTTCAGCAATGAAAAAATTCAAACATGAAAATGATCCGAATATTTTGCATTATTTAGCGAAAGCTTATTATAAAGCAGGAATGTTGACGGAATCGAAAGAACAATTGGAAAAAGCATTGTTGGAAGCGAATGATAATGTGCAGATAAAATTCAATTATGCTGTGGTTTTGAAAAGAAGCGCCAAAAATATATTTAAATCGGTGACGAAGATAACATCTGAAATGGTCAAAAATGCGATGGATAATTTGAAATGTTCGGAAAGAATATTTGTGTTTATTTCGAAAAATGAGGATTTGAGTTTGCCGGGAGCGAAATTGTTGTCGCGGACGATTTGTCGAGAAGAAGCGCAGAATTGTCGAGATTTGTTGGCGCAGGCGAAGGTGAAATTGGAAACTGCATTGATGAATGATGAAGATGATCGAAAATTGAAAGAGAAACAAGAAAAAGAAAAAGAGGAATTGAGAAAGAAATATGCGGAAGAGGTTGGAGATTTTGGGAAATTTTGAAATTTTTGTATTCTAATTTTTTTTCTTGAAAATTCTTTAGTTTTAAAGCGAAAATTTCACATATTATTATGAAAAAATCAAATTTTCTAGGTTTTTTTTCGATTTCCAACCTAAAATTGAATTGATTTGCAGATTGCTCGAAAAGAAGAAGAAGAACGAAAGAAAATCGAAGCGGCCAAAGCACTTCGATCAACTTTCGTCGAAATGACCAAAGATATTCTGAAATTACCCGAAGTCGTTGAAGACAAAAAACGAACTGGAGGTGGAAGAGGACGAAGAAAAGGCGGAGATGATGGAGATGAATTTGTTAATGATAGTTCGGATAATGGAAATTGGAAATCAGGAGATGAAGAAGGTGGAGAGAATCGAGAAAGACGAAAGAAGGATAAGAAATCAAGAAAGCGACGAGAAAAAGATGGAGGAGGATCGGATAATGACAGAAAACAAGATCGCAAGAAAAAACGAAAAGAAGATCGGGAAAGGAAAATGCAGGAAAAGCTGTCGGCAAAACAATCGGCAAAAAGTTGGTTTTTAGTGGGGTTTTTGAGGGGAAAAATTTGAATTTTGTCGAGTTGTTCAAAAAGTTTAACTTTTTCTATGAAACTTGATAATTTCCTGATTATTGTATCTCAAAACGTTTGAGTTATGAAAACATTTAAATTATTTTTTTGAAAGATTTTCTAGAATTTTTATCAATTCTTTCATATCAAAAACCATAACATTTTTTCAGTCAAATCTCGTGCATTTTTATCGTCTTCCGAATCTTCTGATGATGATGATAAAAAAGGTGGAAATTTGGATGAAGATAGCGATAATGAAGCACCAAGGAATAGAGTTGATGAATTTGGTGAGTTTTTTAAAGACATTTTTCTTCTGAAAGTTCGATTTTCAATGAAATCTTCAGTTTTTGAACATTTGAGTTTCAGGATTTTTCAGAAGTTCATCAAACTTTTCCTCACTCGGGAAAGTTTTTGAACATAAACCCCTTTGAAAATTCAACCCAAAATCTCAAATTCTGGCACCTAAACTTCCGGTGGTTTTCCCTTCAAAATCACATTTTTTTCGAAAACCCTGAAAAAATACGTTGCAAAAAATTGGCTTCAATAAATTTAAAAATTTTTAAACAGTATGTTCTTCAGAATTGTATCTTAAAGGGGTTGTCTTTCCACAAGGCAAGATATGCTAAATCGCTTGGGCTAAGGTGCTTCTTGAACGTTCCGTGTTCAGAAAATTTTCTTGGTGCGCAAATACTGATCTTTTGGTGAAAAACACAAGCCGCTAAAACCTTAAAACTAGGAAAGAAAGTGCGCTCTATCGCACACATTATTTATTTGTGTGTACTTCTCTCGGAGTTCACACCCAAACATTTATTAAGTCGTTTGGTGTGTTCCAAGTCAATTTAATGGCAGTTTATAGTTAGTTGAAAATAGTGACGCACAATTGCAGACTTGCTTTCTCGCGTAGAAAGACAACCCCTTTAATATAACAAAATTTTCCCCGCAAAAATTCTGGATTACTGTAAGTATATAACTTTTTGGTGAAAGTGAACGTTTAACTTTTGTCAGATTTAAAATCGAGTTTTCTATTTAAATAAAATTTTGTTAACGATCGTCATGCTCTTTGAAAACTCGAAAAAATTTGAGATTCGAATCTGTTTTTCTTCTTGAAAAATGCAAAATAATTTGCAGAAAGTCCTCCACCTCCAATAATTGGAAGCAGTGACAGTGATAGCAGTGATGAAGAAGAAAAAAAGACGAAGAAAAAACGAAGAAAGACTGTGATGGATTCGGATAATTCATCAGCTGGAAGTGAAAATGAAGAAGAAGGAGATGCACCGATTATTGGAGCATCTGATGATGATGGTTTGTTTTTTCGGAGACTTCGGAGGGGAATTTATTTTGGGGAAATTCAGAAACTTTGAAGAATGCTTTCAGTTGTCAATTGGTTTTAATTTAAATTATAGTAAATCACCTTAAAAGCTTCCGAATTTCAAAAATAATTTTTCAGACGACGAAGGACCGAGTAATAAAAAGTCGAGCGACGAAGATGTGCCTAGTAAACGAAAGAAGAAAAAGATGGTGAGAATTGTTGTAGGAAAATTTGATTCAAAAGTTTTTTATTCTGAAAAAATTATATCTAATTATTTTATTCGAAAATCTCATCCAAATCATTGTAACTGGATCAGTAATCTATAAAATGTTTCCAAAAAAATTACCCAACAATTTATTTTTTGCAGCTCTCAAGCGGTGAATCGGACAGCGACGAAAGTGACTGATTGGTTTTATTTTTAAAATATTTTTGTTTTGTTCTATTTTTTATTTATTTCCCACATTTTATTTTTCTGTCTGTTTCACCAAAATTTTGACAATAAATATAACATTTTATTATAATATAATATGAGTGATTCAAATCTTCCAACTGGATCAATATCGACATCGTCACAGGCTCCTCCAGGCGGCGGTGTGAAAAAAATTGCCACGTACACAAAATTTCTTCGACGATCGAACATGAGTTTTTAAGGCGAAAAACTATGATCGTTTTCGAAAATTTCGAAAAAAAGTTTGAAAATTTTTTACAAAAGTTTGAGAATTTTTTTCAATAAAATTTTTTTTCAGGTGATCAAACTTTGAACCGCAAAGGATCTGTGGTGAAGAAGTTTCACCATGCAGGATATACACCATTTTGTAGAGCTTGAAACGCTGAACAATTCATTGCGAGCCGATTTTTGAAAAAAAATTCTCAAACTTTGAAAAAAATTTTCAAACTTTTTTTCGAAATTTTCGAAAACGATCATAGTTTTCCGCCTCAAAAACTCATGTTCAATCGTCGAAGTTCCATATAAAATTTAAATCACCTTGTAGAGAATCTCCCCCTCTACAAACTTAGTTTTCAAAAATTTTCAAAAAGTTTCGAAATTCAACTCAAACTTTGTTTTTCAAAGGATGAAAAACTGCAAAATAAAAACGTGTAAAACAACGAAATTTTGTGTACGTAAAAATTTTTTCACACCGCCGCCTGGGACGTGTGACGTGTCAAACACGTCATATTTTTTAATTTCGAGAAATTCAAGAAAATTTTTTCAGTTTTTTTGTTTCTCAAGGGTTTCTCTCTTGAACAATAAACATTCCAATTCAGAATGAACAACAATTTGTATGATGCGGCTAGAAACGGACAATGTAATGACAAAGTAAGTTAGAAATGAGTGACACGAAAAAAATCAAATATAAATAATGTCAGTATACTTTCAATTTTTCAGTGTCGCTTGTTGAAGTCGCTTTTGCGACAGCCTCGATATCAAAGTCGACAACCACTGAAAGAAGTTGACTTCAACCGGACATTTGGCGAAAATAGTAGGGTGAGATTTTAACTTTTCCACGAAATTAGTTACTCATATAAATTGGATCATGAATTATTTTGAAAACTGTAGGCAAACAATTTTGTTTTTTTTTAATTTTAAAATTGAACTCGAAAATTTTGAGGTTAAGAATTTCAAAACAAAAACAAATTCTTGTTCCAATTTATATGAGTTAGGCATGATCTTTTCATCGAAATTTTATATTCAAGACTAGCTGAAATTTTGGTGAAAAGTGTCCATGTTAACGTCAGACTTTCTATGAAAATCCATTATATTTTTCAGATCATTGGGTATCCACTCTATTATTTTTATAAGCACCCAAGTTTTCATGATTTCATGGAAACATTATTGATTGACAAAAACCAGCATTTGTCATTGGAATGCTTGCGGCGAGCAAAAAGCGCCTATAAAAAAAATCCATGCGCTTGTCGCATGGTTTTCGAACAGATGACTGATGCCTTTCCCGTGAGACCAAGAAGAAGTCAGATTGTTGATTGGGTATTTAATGCCATTTATGAAGAAGTGAGTAGAGAAACCAGACAAAAGTAAAATATGATTTGTTTTTTTTTAGGAATTCGGAGATATTCAGGAGGCGGAAATCATCAGAAAACTGAAAATAATAAAAGTAAAAGAGGAAGTCATATTGGATTATTGTCTGGCGAATGGGGTTGATATGAATGCGGCGCAACGAGCCTGGATTGAGTGAGTTTTTCTCAAAATTTTCTTGGTATAACTTTCAGTTTAAACTTTAAAGTCAATTTTCAATAAAAATGATTAAACTGTAAATTCGATATAATGAATATTCTTCCCTATAAAAAAACGCGAAAAATAAATGACTTCAAAATGTGTGCAAACATCATGACGCAACCGTGCACATAAATTTTTTGAGCAGCTTGCCAAAATTGCCATCCTAACAAAAGAAAGAAAAATTCTAAAATTATTTACAAATTCCACGTAAAACGTGCCCTAATTTTCCATTTCTCACAATCTTAGTTTATTCTTCCTTTATTGGAAGCCAACAAATGGCTGCAATTATTTGTGAGTTTCTTACTTGGGTGCTACCGTAGTTTGGGATTTTGACGCGTTATCGATTATCAATCAGATAAGAAAGTAAAAAGAAAAAGACGGCAGCCAGACTCAGTGTTTACAGTATCTCAGCAGAAACTCACACATGAATTTGCTCATTGAACCGAAGCGAAATATTTTTATAGCTATATAGGAAAACGTTTTTGTGCGGAGTACTCTAATTGTAAATATAATTCAATTCCTAGTCTCGCCTCGCCTCGCTTCCATAATAAGATCATATAACATTCAAAGTTATTTATTCATAGTATTTTGTAAGAAGTGAGAACAATATTTATTTTTCAGAAGAGGGATTTCGAGGCAATGAAATTCTGCCACGATAATCCGGAGTTCACTCCGGTCACTCAAAGAAACACAATCATGTTAAACAATATCAGCAAAGATGTTGGAGAAGACACTATTTTGAAGAATATGAGCGAACTGGTGACAGTCGTCAAAGTTGAGAAATACAAAAATGCCAATTATGCTATTGAAGTGGATACGGAAGCAAATATGTGGAAGATCATAGATTATTTCAATCAAAACACAGTTTTCTTATTTGGGTAAGTTTTTAAAAATTTGTTACAAATCTTACAAATAGAAAATGTTTCAGGCCTTCCGCCATTCCAACAACAGCTTCAGTTTATAAAGTTCCGGAACATCATTGGAAAACTGATGAAGCAGCCAATGTCAAGTGAGTATTTTCTTCAATCTATATAATGGGGTGATTCAAGTAGAGAAAATAATGTTTGAAAGCATCATTTTTTGAATTTCGAAAAACCAAATGGCGAAAATTATATTTTTCTTACTTTATTCCACAGAAAAATCAATATGAAAAAAGTAAAATTGCAAAAAAGGGAAAAATAATTTCATGACAATGGACATTTACAGACCATATTCAATCGATCAAAACGATTATTTGAGAAAAGAATGTGCAGTTAAACAAATTCAACATCAGACAAGATTTATGGTGAATCAAGAGTTAAACGGCGGCAACGAAGAGTTTCGATGCTGAGATTGAAGAAATTCAATCTCAGTATGAATTCTTAATCTTCAAAGCCGAGTTCAGTAGTAGTAAGTCAATTTATTTTGAATAAGTCTCGAGTTATCAATTATGTTACAGAAATAGCTGAGAAGATCCAGAAAATGCCGACTGAAAATCGAACTCGTCGCAAGTGGTTGAGTATGTCATTTCCACCATTTGTTCATCAATTTTTTTCCTTGTTTTCGTCTTCTTCATTTGAAATAAAAGTTGCTTTTCAATGAATAAATGTTCTTGTGGTTTTTTGAATTATTTTTTTCTGTCTGTTTCACAAAAATTTTGACAATAAATGTAACATTTTATTATATATACATTATTTTTAACAAGAAAATACAATTAAATATGGCTTCAAATTAGGAAAATACAAATGGTAATAAAAATACAAATACAAAAAATTTGGAGGATTTTGATGATGAAATTGGTTGGGATTGTATTAGAGGAGGAAGTGAAGGAGTTGCGGATTCGATTTGTTTTTCGGATATTATTCCTAAATGCAAAAAGTTATCGAAAGTTGTAGATTCTCAGATGGTACCTGACAAAAAATGCAGATTTTTTCGGGTAAAAATTGAAATTGTATTTTAATATCTGGGATTTTTTGAAAATTAATATATCTAAATGGTCCCATTCTTCCAAAATAAATTTATGACTTTCCCCAAAATCCAACTCACCAATAATTCCACAAGCCAATCGACTTCCAGCATTTCCAGTCGATTTCGAGAGATCCGATGTTCCTCTTCCCAAATCATCAGATTTTTCATGAATCACAACAGTTCGACCAATTATTGAATATTGTCCAGAAAGTGAGGCCAAAGAATCGGAAACTGAGATTGCGGTTGAGCCCGAGGCCTGAAAAATGGAAGTATTTTTGAGGATGAGAAAAGGAGAGCTGAATTTCAATCCCTGAATTCAAAATACAAAAAACCCAAGAAAACTAAACTGTAAGCTTCTGGCGCTAAAAATCGGAATATAATTTTTTTTTCTAGAATTTTTCAAAGAAATATTGTTTTTCATAATTTTTCTATCATTTTCTGTCTGGACCACACGTTTTAAAATAAATTCATATTGAATTTTTTTGGCCCTATTTTAATTATTTTAATGTGCCTTTGAAAAACCAAAAATATCTAGTAAATGAACTCTTCGCCCCGCGATGGAACCCAAATTCTCACTCACCGGCGACTCGATATTTCCCAAATCTCCAATATGTCGATTCGAATCATCTGGTGCTCCATGACTCAATTTATGTGGATTATAATGTGGTCCAGCACTTAGACAACCATTTCCAATATCTCCTTTTTCATGAATATGAAAACCGTGTTTACCAGTTGGAAGAGAGCTCACACTTCCGTTTAACTGCAAAAAAATATTTTTTTTTAGAAAAAAAATGGTTAGTTGAAGTGAGAAAAATGTACTCCTAGTTACTGTAGATAATTTAGAATTAGCCTGAAGCCTTTAAAATTTACATCCTGGTTACTGTAAAATATTAAGATAAGAACTTGTAGATTCTAAACCTTCTCAAAAATTTCCGGAAACAAAAAGAAACATTTTGGTATCATTCTGAAGCCCTATAAATTCTCTACAAGATGAGATACAATAATCCTGATGACTGTAAAATAAAAATTTGGTAATATTTTAAACAAGAGAGCTACAGTAATCCCGAGTTACTGTACGCTATTTTTCATCATCAACTTTTTGAGTGATTTTGACCTCAAATCAGTTCGGAAAAAATCAATTTTCATTTTGTAATCCCCCCAAAAACTATCACATGATTTTCATTTTAACAAAACACTCACCTTCAAAAAACTTCCTGATTGTTCAAAATCGATAGTTCCAATAATTTCGGTTGGAATTCCTCCAGCAACTGCCTTGAAAATATAAGCCCTTGCTTGATTTACTGGAAATCATTTCAATTATTTAAAATAGCCAGTTAATTATTTAATTACCTTCTGTAGCGCAGAAAACATTTTGGGAGAATAATGAGGCAAAAATTAAAATTATGAACATTTTTCTGGAAAATGAAAAAAAGTAGAAATAATAGAAAAATAGAAAAATAGAGAAAAAGAAACAGAAAATGTTATTGTCTGTCGAAAGAATGTGAATGTACTAGTAGTAGATACGAAAATGTGAAAAAAATCGAGTTTTTTTTGGTTATCTGTCAATTTCTCTCATGTTTTCTTTTTGGAATTTCATTTCATTTCATAACATATTTCAAAACGAAAGTTTTTTTGTTGAAAAATGTGACTAAAAAGTTACTGACAAAAATTTTTCGAAATTTTTTCATTGATTAGGAAATTTTGTAGAGGTTTTTAATTGGATAAGACAATGACCTTCAATTAATTATCTGCAAAAAACAAAAAAAAATTAAGCACAGAGGGGACTTTAACCAGCGCCAGACATGAAATTACTTCAATTCAGTTCAGGTGTGCTTAGAACTTCCTGGCTATTTTTAATCCGTAGGATTTCTGGGCCATAACGGCGCTTAAATCTATACGAGGCGTGCTTGGCAAGTCCTATTTAATTAGCAAAAAAAGACGCAAAGGGGAGTCGAACCCTAGCCTCAAAAATACTTTAAAAATTTCTAACCGACTGAGCCAGATTACCAAAACACGCATTTTTGGACTCAAAAAAATTCAAAAACATATTCAGCCAACAACAAAAAAACAGGGTAAACAATAATATGGAAAAAGAGACAAGACATGATTAAAATGACAAAAGAAGCGACTTGCAATAAGAAAAAAAACAAGATGAATAAAGAAAAAACATCATAGGAAAATGAAGAGAGCGCAGACAATGCTTTTGATATGGATAAAATATATTTAGATAGTGCTTAATCAATTTGTCGTGTATTGGATAGAATTATATAATAAGAAACGAGTGGTTTTATGTGTGTTTTTTCATTTATTTCATTTTCTTTGTCATCAAGTTCAGAGACATTTTGTGAACCTAGCAACCCAACAACAAATATTTGAACAGGCCAACGGGGATTACTGTAAATCATTTGCTCCTCAACAACAAAAATATCTAGCTAATGTTTGCTAACAATAGAAATCATCTCAAAGAAAATTTCAACAATTGAAAAAAAATTTAAAAAAAAGAAGGTTCCACCGAGATTTGAACTCGGGTCGCAGGATTCAAAGTCCTGAGTGCTAACCGCTACACCATGGAACCGACGAGAGCGACGGCCGCCGATGGCAAAGACAAGGTCGATGGAAAAAGATGAAAAGAGTACGGAGAGATGGGGACGCAGAGAAAATTGTTGCACTATGATGTCGAACCATATTTTATTATCGCGATTTTTCATGAACCTCGAGTTTTTTTTGGCGAGGAATTGATAATTTTATGTCATAGATTATGGCATATATGTTTAAAAGTTTGATTTTTCCTATTTATTTTTGTTTAAATTTTCTGTGGATCCCTGAAATTTTTGAGCTCAGGTGGCGTCATTTTTTCACAACAAAAAAACGCATAAAATTTTTTCTCTCCTTTTTTGCTATGTGTTGTGTTTTTTTCTATTTCAATGATGTGTTTTCTGCCTTTTCCAGCAAAAAATGGGCTTTCCTAGAAAAATATACGTTTCAATTTGAAAAAATAGGCGCAAAGGGGATTCGAACCCACGCTCAAAACACAGAAAATGTAGAGGCTACCCGACAACGCCATTTCGAGCGTTCCAAAAAAGTTTTCTGGATTCTAGGCCACCTGGAGCATTTTTTTCAATTTTCCGACAGAAATGTCTTATTTTTCATGTAATTAGTTTTTTCCTAGAAATCTTGAATTTCAACTCCAACTTGATAATTTCTCGATTTTTTGCACCTTTTATCCAGAAAAATATACGTTTCAATTAATTCATTCAATAAACTGGTTTCAAAAAAAGGTGAGTGCCAATAGAAAAGAGAAAAAAGCGAAAGCAAATATTGAAACAAAAACTCGCGATTGCTGCTGGTTTTTCAGTTTTCAGTCTTTTTTTTGTTGAAACATGACATTTAGTTTCCGGAAAAAATTAATTGAAACTTTCCTTTTTTTCAAGCGACTTCTAAAAACTCAATTAGTCGATGTTGCTCTTTTTCTTGGAATTTTTCTCGTCATGCAAACACAAAGAAAAAGTCTTTGTTGTTTTTTTCTCAAAAAAATAATCTTGTGCTTTTTCAGCTTTTCTGAAAGTTTTTTTACGAGATTTTGAAAATTTTTATGGAAGCAAAACACGAATGAATTTTTTATTTTTATTTGATTGTTTTTCGGACAAAAAATTGTGGGGGCGTACTTTAAAAATAGTTTTTCATGCTCTAGAACTCTGGTTTTTGAGTACAGTAGGAGGGGGACATTTATGTGAACTCAGTTTTTCAGCTTTGAGTGAAAAAAAACTGGTAGGCAGTGGGAATCGAACCCCAAACTTCCTGAGTTGAAATTAATCGGCTGCGCTAACTTTCGAGTGTAGACCGCAAGCTTCCGCGAAGCGCAAGTTGTCCTAACTTTTTCGACTTGTCAAAAAAGTTGGGGTTTCCCACTGCGAAGTATTGCTAGAAAATACGTTCTAAATATTAGCGCAGCCGGTAAGTCTGGGGTTCGATTCCCACCGCCTGCTAAAGTGTAAAAATCCCGAAATTTCTATAATTTGAACCTTGGCCCTTCAAATTTACATCTAAAATTCTAATTTCAATAAATCACCAGCATTTTGTATCGGGAAAAATTCAATATTTATGTCAAATTTGACTGTGTTGTCGTCTGCTCTCTTTCGTTTTCTTCTTGTTCATTTCCTATTTTTTCTTGCTTCCTTCCTTCATTTCTTCATTCATTCATTCGTTCTTCGTTCAGTTGGCGCTTTTTCTAGCTGCCTTTCCTAAAATATTCAGTTTCTCTCTGCCTGTCTTCTTCTTCTTCTTCTTCCATGTCAAAACTTTTTTATTATTATTATTAATACGACGTCACATTTTTTTCAGGCACAGAAGCCGCCAAAATGCGAGTAAACGTGGCGAGAGTTTGGGAGGATTCGGATTATGAGAAAATCAGAAGTTTGTGTTTGCAAAATGAAGGATGGATTGAGGTGAGCAAAAAATAATAAGCTTTTTATACATACGATATTGAAATTTGTGTGTATTTGTGCATCGCAGTGTTTACAGACATGAGAATAATTTCTTTTTGTCAGGAATTGCGCATTTTCAGCACGGTAGAAGGGTTTTAAGATTATTTTGAATTTGATTCCTCTCGCCAAGAAGAATTATTTGATTTTTGTGAAGGTCTCGCAGCGATAGAAGATTTTCCAAAAGAAAACTTTAAATTTATCCATTTCTGACATCTAGAAATTGATGTTTTCTCGAAGACATCAAATTTTAATGATCAAATTTCCGCTCGTTTTCTGTTCGGCACCCACACATTTGCCCCCTTCTTATGATCACAATTATAATCAAATTATTGGAAATTTCGCAAACATGAAATAAAATTTCCATTCTCGCTAACAAAATTCGTTTTCTCACAGGTTTACAACAAAAAAGACACAGAAGTTCATGTGAAAAATGTGCCGAACAGCGATTATCAAATGGTCAAAGCCACCGCCTATTTTCCTGATGTTTCATCGAGTGTCGTTTATGATGTTTTGCATGATTCAGCGTATCGACCGAAATGGGATAAACATATGGCGAAACAGGAGAGTATTGGGATTATTAACCCGAATAATGATGTTTGTTATCATGGATGTGAGTATTTGGGGTGGGGATCAAAATGAGTTGAGAGCTTGTACCATAGACTTCTGAATATATCATTTTTCAGATAAGAACTATCTATGGGAAAGTTAGAGAGATAGTATAAGACCAACGGATTTTCCTAGAAGATCCAATAAATTTTGGATTCAGAAAGTTTTTGGATATTTTTTTCACAAAGTTATACGACTTGGGTTATAAAGGTGCTCTAACTTTAACATAGATAATTTTCATCAGAAAAATTAGCCTATCATATCATCGTATGAAAAAACCTCAAATTTTCACTCATGTTTCAGTGACATCATATCCACCAGTTCGAGCTCGAGATTTTGTTATGCAACGAAGTTGGTTGGAAACACAAAATGAGAAAATGATATGTTCACATTCGGTTTGTCACGAAGATTATCCGCCAGCAAAAGGTTATATCAGAGGAACTATTCTTTTATCCGGTTATTTGATTAGAGACAAAGGTGAAAAAGGTGGATGTGAAGTGATTTATATTTGTCATTCGGATCCAAAAGGTAAACTACCAACTTGGTTGGTTAATCGAGTTACGAAAGTGGTTGGACCGAAAATTATCAAAAAATTACACAAAGCTTGTCAAAGTTATCCGGATTGGAAACAAAAACATCATCCGGAATGGAAACCGTGGATTAATGTTGAACAACAGGTGGGTATTCTGATGTATACTATAATAAGTCTATCATAATTTTTAAGATCGATTCCCCACGAGTAGATTTGAGTAAATGTCAACCAAAAGAATATGAACAAGATATAATCGACGAATCGAATTTATCTGCAATGTCAATAAGCACAAAAGACGAGGATGAGGAGGAAAATTAATAAATTTTATCATTACTGTGATTTTTTGTTATTTAAAAATATGTGAACTATATGAACAAATAAATAATTAAGTTAAAGTTAATTAATTAATAAGTATTTAATTTACCCGTATAAGGTTTTGGAATGTTTTTGGGAGTTCAAGGAATTTTCAAACTCTTCCTTTTGGATATACAAATGTTAAACTATCAGCCCATTCGATTCCTTGCTGCCGATAATGCTGAAAATACAGGCTTTCCAGGAAGAATTTCCAAACGTGAACTTTTTATATATCCATACGTGTATTTTTTTAAATTAAAATTTTGAAGCTCATTACGTTCTATTTGAAAACAAGAAAAGGTACGTATTTATTTTTCCCCAAATAATCCGCAAACCCATTTTTTACATCAGATCTTACCTGGAAAAATGTTTCCCACGAAACTAGAACAATAATCCAAAATACGGTTCCAACAATACTCCCGATAACATAGCGCCGAATTTGTTGTCGATGAGTCGTGATTGGCAAAAGGAATGCTTCGGAGAAAAACCAGCACGCATTTGCCAGCCAAACAAACGGTAAACAACAAGCTCCAATGTAAAAATACCTGAAAATCCCGATTTCTGACAATCATATTTTGATTAACACTCACTTTTTACATAAATCCACTTTCTTTGTGTCGGTGATTTTTGAGATATCCATGAGTAAAAGCGTCGAGAAGCGTGAAAAGAAAAGAAAAATCGAATAAAAAATTGTCGTCTAGTTTAATGTGTGCACAGACTGCGGTGTTTGCAGAATTTTGCAAATTTCCCAAATTTTTATTCGAGTTTCTTCAAGTTTTGGCTGAAATTCTGCCGTTTTCAGTTATTTACAATGTTTATTTGTTTCAGGGTTAGAAAACAATCAAAATGTCGATTCTCCAAAAAATTGCCGATATTGAAAATGAGGTAAATTCGCAGACTTTTGTCGAAAAATACTAAAACTTGTTTTCAGATGGCCAAGACTCAAAAAAACAAGGCCACCAATGCTCATTTGGGAATCCTTAAGGTTAGTTGCTTATAGAAATCGAATCAAATAAATTCATGAATATGATTTAGGCTAAATTAGCCAAACTTCGTCGAGAATTGATTACTCCAAAAGGAGGTGGCGGTGGTCCGGCTGGAGAAGGTTTCGATGTTGCAAAGACTGGAGATGCTCGAATCGGGTTTGTAGGTTGGTATTTTGGGAGATTTTTGAATTAGTTGTTAGTGGTTCGATTCAGGTATCCTGAAAATTAGGGACGTGGTTGATTTCCTGTAACTTTGCCTGTAATTTTATTTACATCTAACCTCCCTACTCAAAAAATTCAATATTTTTCATCTTATTTGAAAACACAAATACATATAAATAATGGGAAGCATACATATTTCAAAAAAATAAAAACGAAAATTGAGCAAAAATGAGAAGAAATATTGTGAATGACAAATCACCGGGGAATCTAAAAATATCTCTATTTTATTTAAGTATTATTATCGAAGAGAATCCTCATCATCTGAAGAATTATGAGAATTTTGGAGATAATTGTTGTCAGATCCTGATTCGGGTGGGGAGTCAGGCAGGAATGTTGGTCCGTTGTGTTGTGGTGGTGGTGGTGGCATTGCCTACAAAAATAGTTTTTGAATTTATTTTTTTATAAGAATATAGGTGTTCAATTTTATGTTTAGTAGATGCTAAAGTATTATATGAACAGTTACAAAAAAGTGCATAAAGTTACCAGATAAATTTTTGATAAAACATATGGGAGTATACTAAATCATCCACGTGGATCATGATCTCGAATCGGAATCTTGATCAGCGTTTTCGATTTAATATTTATTTCTATGTTTAATCATAAGTTCATTTGGTGACCCTACGCACTTCTCCTTTGTTAGAAGTAAGTACCTTCATTGGTTCCAAATCTAAATCCATTGTATCCAAATCGACAACAATTGGTGGATGAGGTGATAATTCTTCCCTTAATCTCTCATACAAAAATGCATCATCCGGCTCGTTTGTATCTTGTTTGTTATGTTCTTCCATTATATCTTCATCTGAATTTGAATTAGGACTAGACTATTCACAAAATGGTGTTAGGAAATAACAGGGTGATAAAAGAAGAAAATATAGGTGGTATTTATAAAATGAAAAAAAAATATTTACCTTCCGAATCGGTGTCGATTATATTTTTTGTTTGAATTGGCGAAGATGGCGGTGTTTCGGATTTTTGTTTTTTATCAAATGATGTTCCACCTGGCAAAGGTGCTCCCTGTTTAGTTGCTTCTTGTTCTAATTGTGATTTAGTTTTTGATTTTTTCCAATCTAAATCTTCCCGTGTTACATCTTCTTCATCACTCATTTTATAATATACATCTACATCTCCTTCTTCACTACTTGACCATCTATCTTCATCATCTACTAATTTATTAATAAGTTCTGGTGGAACTGGAACTTCCAAAGGATCTTCTAGTGGATCTTCGGAGCTGAAATAAATTATGTTTATGAAGATAGGAAAGTTAAAACAACTTACTTTAATGGTTTGAGATCTGGAATATCTAATGTTCCTTCTTCTTCATCAATTCGACTTCCTCGCCTTGATCGAGGTCTTGCAAATGTTGGACTATCGCTACTCAAACGTGATTTCTTTGGAATAAATTCTGATTCTTCTAAAATTGCCTGTGCGACCATTGGAATATCAGGTGTTTCGGATTGTAATAAAACCACAGGTGGTCCATTTTTCAATGGTCCCATCTCATCCCACGGATCTTCTTGTGGTGATTTTGGAACAATTTGATCAGGACTACTTGAAGATGTTCGACTTTTATTGAAACGATCTTCGACGTAATCACTGAAGTCTTTTGATGGTGGGAACATTATATCAGATGATTGATGTGTAGGAGCCGCCACTGGTTCACGTTTCGTCAAGATCTGAAAATTATTGATAAATTAATAATAAAATTCCGCGGTTTCCTTATTTACCGGTGACTCTTCTTTCTCTTGTTTATGTTCTGGTTCTTGATAAAGTGATTGATCAATTGTTGGCTCCCTTGGTAATTGCGATGAATCACATGCAAACCAATTTCTCATTTGTCGTTGTGTTAATGGTTGTGGTTCTTGATTAGCATTTTCATCAATAGCTTCATAAGTAAGAGGAATTCGTTCTTCAACATGAACATGACCATTTCTTGAAGGTTTTCGTTTATTCTCACATGTTCCATAATTTCTACATTCTGCAGTTGCAGCCAAACCAGATTCTGCATGCTTTGCTTGTTGCTCATTTTGCCGTTTTTTGTAAAAATATCGAAGACATTGAATACACGCAATACAGTATGTTGTTAAAAAGAAACCGCAAACAATAATCAAACCAGTTATCAGTTTCGAATTATCTTTTCCGTTCTCTAATCGTTGTTGTGGACTCGCGTAGCTCAACTGAACAAAATCCTCATTTCTCTTCATTTTCGCTAGTCGAATACTATCCAATTTTACTCCGCCTAATGATCGAGACAATGATGGAGCACTTGTTCCAAGTATCAGTTTTACCTAGAAAAATTAATTTTCGGCTCCACGAAGAAGGGTTTTTGGTTCAAAACAGGGCTGTGCGGAATTTACTTGTCGGCATTTCGCAACGCCGACTTTCAGTGCCGAAAATTTTTTCGGCTGGTCGGGATGCCGACTTCTTGTGCCGAAATTTTTTCTCGGACTTTCAGGATGCCGACTTTTTTGCCGAAAAAAAATTCGGCAATTCGGCACCCCGATTTTGTTCAAATTCGGCATTTTGGCAGTGATTCAGAAATTTTAAAAACTATAAAAGTGATAGAAAAATGAATAAAATTATATTTTAGTTTGATTTTAGTCATAACTCAATAGATATGAAGCTAAAACAAGACATTCTGCAGAAAATAGAGGTAAAAACATATTTTTTATTTTACTAGAGAACATTTCGGTTGTGATTTCGGCACATTTTGAAATCGGTACGAAATTCGGCTTCTATCAAGTGCCGAAAAAGTTTTCGGTCGGTAATGCCGACTTGAAAAACTGCCGAAAATATTTTCGGGAGGTAGTGCCGACTTCAAAAATTGCCGAAAAATCAGGAAAACTCGGGATTTCGGCAAATCGGCGTGCCGATTCCGCCCAGCCCTGGTTCAAAAGAATGACGTGTACTAAATTGAAGTTTTGTCCAAAGCCGGCCAAATAATTTTTTCGGAACTTCGAGGTTTCTGGTAGAGTTTTAACTACCAATCAGAATTTCCCTTGTGAAACCTTGCTTTGTAAATTCGGATTCTGGGCTCAGTGAACGGTAACCAAAAAACTGGCTATAAAAGGTTGGAATTCTAGTTTTCTTTATTTCCGAACCCTGAAAATCAGGCTGATTTACCTTCGTTGGATCTACAACTTCTTGATCATCCACAACTCCACCGGTATAATCTTTACTTCTCACAGCGAATAAAATTCGAGTAGCATCACCTTTCAAATGATCCAAACGTAGTATAACTACATTATTCTGTAAATAATTGTTATCACACTAAAACTAAACATATCTAGAAGGATTGGCTTTTGTCTTTTTGTTGTTGCTCAAACTGATTAATCGAAAAGAAATGCGAAGGCAACTAAATGAAATGTGCGCGAATAGTATAGTAAAGTTTTCGTTTTTTTTTGAAGAAGTTAAACAGAGACCTTTGTGAAAAGTGGGTCATATTCATCTCTTTCCGGATACAACACTGATTTGTCCAAATCGTCGATTTCGTCTGATGTTAAAGTTTTGATCACCTCCTAAATTTTGGCTGTTTTTAACCGAGAAATTAAATCATCTATACACAACACGATTGTTTTTTTTCTTTTTCGTGCGAAATTACGACGAACGAACAAATCAGTGAGATTGGTGGAAAACGAAAGAATAGATTGAGGTTTGGTTGCGAAAAGAGGTCTGGCACCAATTTCTAATTTGTTCTGAAATTTTTTGTGTTCAAAATCGGCCCATATTCAATCTGAAACATGCAAAAATAAAAAAAAAGCGCGGAAAAGTGGAAAAATCAGCTAATACATAAATTATAAAAAAGATGGATATGATCTAATAGTTTCGTGCATACTCACTTTACTCAATTTCACTTGTGTATTTTCACAATCAGCCAAATTGAATTGACAATATTGCGAGACTATATTGGCGATACGTGCTTTGAGGTATACCTGGAAATTGATGGATTTAGAAAAGCTTGTGAGACGAAGGTATGTCTCGAAGTTTTTTTCTTACCTCGAAAGAAACTCCTGAATTTGTTAAGAATTCATGATTGAAATGTCGAAGTCGCATATCAACAACAGACAGATCATTATTCTGAAAAAAATATTTTTTGTTTTGTTTTCTCTTTTGGTATGTATATAGTTGCCAGCCATCATTATTGATGTGTTTTGTTTTGCTTCTTCGCTCCAATTTTTCTGCCTGGATTATTTTCTTAATCCCTTTTCCTCCCGTTCTTCCGATTTCTGATAAAACTTGATGACATAAATATCACAGCATTTTTTGCATGTCTTTTTTGCGCACACATTTGTGGGCTTTCGAAATAAAAGAAAAATCACATCTTTTTTGTCGCTCCTTCCTCAATAAATGCAGAAATTCGCAAAAAAAAGAAGCAAAAAAGGAAAAATTCGTTGAATAGGACCCTTTGTGTTTTTTTTTGTTGTGTTGGGTGACGAAAGAACAAAACGTGAGTTTTTTGAATGGGCCGAGGAAGTTTTTTCTCTTGTTCTTAAATGCAGGCACCGGGAATTGAACTGGGAATTTGAGGTTGGAAACACGAGCAAACGGGCAAAACGAATTCTGTGATATTTTCTAGCCACCAAAAAATTAACGGGTGCCTGTTTAAACCAGCCTATATTTCTATTTCTTCGAACTTTCAATTTTGTTTTGGATTAAAAACCAAAAGAGTTCGCCATTTTTCGAAAAAAGGATTACGAATTTGCATTATTCTTCTTCCCTCCCCAAACTTTTCCCTAAAAAAACATTCTTGTGCACTTTCGTTGCTAGACAAAAAGTAACGAAAAAATGAGACATGTGTTGTTTTTGTTGTTTTTTCTTCTCCGTTATTCTTGCTCCCGGCTGTTAACAAGCGATAAACAAACCTTGATAAAGGTTCCGCAATCTGGTTGTGTGACATTTGGTGTTGGCGAATGTTTTGAGATGAATGGTTGGGTGCAGACACATTCGTAATCCGTATTATTGTTGCATATGACTGGACGTTTTGATAGAATTATTTGAGATGGAAGAATTACTGGATGAGGTTCGAATGGATAGGATGGAGGTTGAACACCGTATGGTTCATTGTTCACAGATCTTCTGCAAAAAAAACTTGCTGATTAGGCTCAATTCGAAAGATTTTCCCTGATTTAGTCTAGCTAAAAAAGTATTCTTGCGCTGCTAAGTTCAAACTTGGGATAGTTCAAAGATTCAAAGTGACGTGATGGAATGCCGGAAGTCACATTTTTGGACTTTTTTGGGAAAAATTATGTAACTCGATTTATGGAAAGTTGGAACTTCTAGGAGATTCTAGAATCATTCCACACGTTTATTTCTGAAAATCAAATCTGAGAACTTTGTGTGAAAGTTAGAGACTAATTCATTTACTTTTTCGCGTAAGATCAATCATGTCTCATGTTTATTTTTTAAACAAAAATCACTTTTGTCGTTGTTTTTTTTCAAAATGTTAAATATTTTCGAAATCCTTCATATTTGCACATCGATGATTGACACTTTCTCACTCACAAATCATCTGTCTTTTCTTTTTATTTTTCCCCTATTATTGAACTTTTCGTTTTTTCTCTGATCTCGAATTACTGAAGCGAGAAAAAGTCAGACACCAGCTCCCAAAAAAAACACTAGTGAAAAGAAACGAGTCTCAGGTTTCAGTCGGTTTTTTTCACATGAACATGACATATATACATTTGTTGGCTGGAAGAAGAAAAAAGAAACTTACTTGACTGATTCGGCAAAAGTTGGGTCGATTTGGGAGAAAAGAAAAAATAGTGAAATCATTTGGAGGAATATGCCATTAGAATATTGTATCGATTTCGTTCTGAGCAACATTTTTTTGGAGATTTCAAATCGCAAAGAATGTTCAGGTGTTCGAAAGTCGACATTTACAATCAAAAAACATTGAAGAAAGAATAAATAAATATGGATGATAGATAGATGAATATATGCGCAGGCAACACACACACAAAAATAGGAAGAAGCTAGAAAAAAAACGAGAGGCGGGCCTCGTTTCGTTTCGACTAGAAGAAGAAGAAAAAAGAAGACGTGAGGAGAGATGTAGAGAATCAGAGAATATTTTTTTTTGTTCGTATGAAAAAGAAGAGATACATGAGCAGAGGGGTTTTTTTTGAGCAGTAGGGGGAGCACATACACATGAGGAAAAAATCGAGCTGATGTATATATGCCGAGTTTTTTTTTGGGCAATAAGCGGACGAGGGAGAAGAAAAAGAAGGAGGAGGACAAAAATTGGATGTATAATGATATAAATAAATAAATAAATAGGGTTGGATAGGATAGGTTGTTATTCGAGAAATGCATTTTTTCGTGCACTTTTAGGTGTTGGAGATTGGGTTTTTGGTCGAAGAACTGTGAATTTTTGGTTTGGAATATGGAATATCAAATTTGGTACACTTTTGAAAGGATTTTTAAAAAGTTCCAAATTTGGAAAACTATGTTAGACGGAACCGTTCTTTTCCCAAATACGGTATGAATCTCCATTTCTAACTTCGTTTCGAGATCACAAAATTCTCTTTTTTTCGATTCATTTTCATCGCACAGATGTTTTTGACTTTTCACGAATTCTGAAAAATCTTCCAAAATCTTAGAACGTCTAAAAATTAGTTTTGCACATTATCTCTACCATTTTTGAACACATACTAATATCAGAGTAGTGTGAGAAAAAATTTTTCATCATGAAAAATTTAAAGTTTGAGCTCGAAACTAGATTAGATTTTTATGTGATTTCGCATGTGCGTTTGTCATCATAAATTTTGAGGTTTTCATTTCATCTTTGAAGTATTATATTTTTTGTTTCACATTAATCCAAAAACCAATTTTTGTGTGACTCAGAAACATGTGATGTAAAAATAATCGAGTTAACTATTTATTAGATTTGGCTGCTGAAAAAGAGAGAAATCAAATCAAGTTTTGAAAATTCAGGAAATAGGCTTGTTCCGCTTTTTTCTAGCTAGAAGCTGAAATTGGTCTTGTTGAACGCGTTTTCGCAGGATATTTATTTTTGTTTTATTTTGAGAAGAAAAAATGGGCATTGACGAGAAAATGAGCACGCATCGTGATCAGCGTATACAGTTCTATAACACGCTTTTTATTATTTTTCAAGATCTTTTGTCGTAGAAATTCGAAAAATCAATAGCGAAATCAAAATTTCGAGTGGAAAAACAGAATTTCACCAGCTTTTTGGCTAGATTCAATCTCTGCTTCTTGTTGAACGCGTTTTCCCAAGACATTCATTTTTTTGCACTTTTTTTCAAAGAAAAAGGTGATGTCTAACTTTTTCCCCTTTGCAGAAACAAGAAACAAAAAACGCCAAAAAAGTTGGCATTTTTTTAGTCATTTTTTCTTTTTGTTGAAAAAGCTTCTTCTCATTTTTAGTGTTTATCTCACGGGAAATGAAAAAAGGATGGGGAAAATGCGCGAAAATTTTGGGGGTCGAGCAACGAAAAATAAAAGAAAAAAAAAGGATATCTGATGAGTTAGAGAGAATAAAATAGAACAAAAAACAAAGAATGTGGTTTTTGGCGAGATTTTTTGCCGCCGCGCACACACACGAAAAAGTGCATAAATTGAGTTTGAATATTAAAAGAGTTGGTTCTTTTTTTCTCGTTTTTCGAGGAAAAATTTGAGGAAAACCGAAAAAAAAAGAAAAAAGAGCAAAAGTTTTGAAACAATGTAATTTGACCTCTCCTTTTTTTCAGGATTTCCATCAGTTGGAAAATCAACATTGCTTTGCAATTTGGCTGGAGTGTTTTCGGAAGTTGCAGCTTATGAATTTACGACGCTGACAACGGTTCCTGGTGTAATTCGGTATAAGGTGAGGATTTTTGAGATATTTTGAGTGGAAATTCAGCTTTGAGGCCTTTTTCTGATAAAAATTGGACATTCTTTTGAGAAAACATTTAAATTCTGGAAAAATCTATAAATTTCTGAAATTATTTCAGAATGTGCGAAGAATTTTGAGCTTCTAGTTTTTTATTTGTGAAATTTGTAATTTGGAAAAATTTTAAAATTATCTGAAAATATAACTTTCAAAAATTCTAATTTCAACGAAATTCAAAAAATTTCCTGAAAACATTAGTTATGACTATCAGAGTTGTTTGAGGTTTTTCTACAGTACAATAACTCGGTTTTAATAAATTCAATTTATCGAACTTCATCCAAAAAAAACTCCAACTAATAAGATAATTTTGTTTCTCTAAATATCAAGCTGAAAACTAAAAAAAAATTCTGGAAAAAACCTATTCGGATTTATGATTGAATTGTTGTATAAAAAAAGAAGAAAAAAAAAAATGTTTTTTTGTTGTTGTGCTTTCGAGAAGAAAAAATCTTGGCCCCGACATTTTGTTGTTGTTGTTTTTTTTTTGTTGTTATTGAACCCACCCACAATCTTTTTTTTTCAGGGAGCAAAAATTCAATTGTTGGATTTGCCCGGAATTATTGAAGGTGCCAAAGATGGAAAAGGTCGTGGTAAACAGGTTATTGCTGGTAAGTTTTTAAAGAATTTTTGAGAGAAAAATGGTATTTTTTAGTTCAATTTCGACCAGAGATGGCCAATTTGATCCTAGAAATTTTGAAAAATTGATTTACCAGAAATTTTCACCAAACAATTCCAAAATTTGGTCAAATGTTAGCAAAAACTTTGCCACGTCATAACTCATCATTTCCTGTTTTTTTTCAGTTGCTCGAACATGTTCCTTAATTCTAATGGTTCTCGATGTAATGAAACCACTTCAACACAAACGATTATTAGAATATGAATTGGAAGGTTTCGGAATTCGACTAAACAAACAACCACCAAATATTGGTTTCAAGCGAAAAGAAAAAGGTGGTATAAATCTGACAATGTTGGTCCCACAATCTGAACTCGATTTGGAACTTGTCAAAAGTATTTTGGCCGAGTATCGCATTCATAATGCTGATGTTACATTGAGGTATTTTTGAAGGGAAAAGGAAGTTAGCCTAACTGGCCGCTCTCGCTCCACCACCGCATATCTATTCTAAACTTTTCAGATATGATGCAACATCGGAAGACTTGATCGATGTGATCGAAGGAAATCGTGTCTATGTTCCATGCATCTATGTTCTCAACAAAATTGATCAAATCTCAATCGAAGAACTCGACATCATCTACCGTATTCCGCATACTGTACCAATTTCGGCTCATCACAAATGGAATTTTGATGATTTGCTCGAGAAGATTTGGGAGTATTTGAACTTGATTCGAATGTGAGTTTTCAGAAGATTCCACTGTCAACTAAATTTATCCATAATTGCAGCTACACTAAACCAAAAGGTCAATTGCCTGATTATTCGCAACCAATTGTTCTCAACGCCGAACGTAATTCGATTGAAGATTTGTGCATGAAAATTCACAAATCCCTTCAAAAAGATTTCAAATGGTTAGTTTTTTGAATTAAAAAACGATTTAAAAATGTTCAACAAAAAGGGTATTTTTTACGTTTCAAACGTGGTGGATTATTTTAGATTTTCTGTGACTTTTGGTTACCCAATTATTCTTCTGTTTAATATAAATGTTTTATGTAGGCAAATTTGAAATTCGTAAAAAGAAGTTCAAAATTATAAAATTTTGTCAGTTTCTAAAATTTGAACACTGAGATAAAAAAACATTTTCAAACTTTATTGTAGAAAATTCGGGTTTGGACAAGAAAGTTCGATTTATATTTCGAAAATTCCTAGAAAAATTTTGAGATATCAAAATCGACCCATAATTTCGCAGTGTTGAAAGAAGGGCCATTCTACTTCCCCCTAACTCCAATAAATCATTTTCAGTGCTCTTGTTTGGGGCTCTTCAGCCAAACACAATCCTCAACGCGTTGGTCGTGATCATATTGTCAATGATGAAGATGTTGTTCAAGTCATCAAAAAGTGAGTTTTCCCCTGTTCTTTGTTTTTTCTTTAAAAAATCCTCTTTTTTTCAGGGTCTAGTTCAATTGTTATGTTATTTATTGTTTCAAACAATATGTTTTTTTGGCAAAGTATAAATCGGTTTCTATCTCAACTATTCACAAATTGTCTTTCTTCACCACGAACTTTCAAATTCTCGGTTTCCAATTTGACTTTTCGCTCGTCTCGCATTGCAACCCGAATCCATTTGTTTTCGTTACAATTCTGGAAAAATTGGGGTGCTCTTCGGAGACATTTTTAAAATGTTCTGTTTCATTTAAAATTTCGAAATATATAAAAATCACAAAAAAATTCAAATTTTCAGTTTTGTTGGCTGAAAATTAAATTTTTCTAAAACAAAAAAAGTGTCACTGAAAACAATTATTTTTACGTTTCAAAAAATAAATATTTCAGATATTCTGTCAATTTTGATAATGTTTCTTTGGAAAACAAATTAAAATATCACTCACATTACACGGTTTAACCGGCATCATTTCGAAACAAACAACTCTTCTTTTACACGCAGAACATTTGAAGAATCTTTTATCCGCTTCATGTTTCGTCAATTTATGCGATTTTTCGATGCACAATGGAGCAGCGCTTTGAGCAGTGTATTTACACTGAAAAATTGGGAATTTGATGAATGAGTTAATTAATTAGATAATAAAAATACCTCATTGCAAGTAACAACTCGAACTTTTTTCACTTCCATACAAGTTGTGGTAAATGTCTCGATTTTTTCGCGTTCTTCCATACTTGACAAATGTTTTTGAATCGCATCGCTTTCAGCCTGAAAATAAGAAAAAATGAAGTTTCTGAGTTTTTTTTCAATTTTGATCGGTGAAAAAAATCCGGAGGGAAATTTGATTTGCTACAAATCTTAATTTTTTTATTCTCAATGCCACGTGGAACTTCAAGACAATTTTTTCTCAGAATCTGATATATAAAAACGTGTCATATTTTTGTGTTTTGATAATTTTCATAACTCATAAAATCGATAAACCTGTTCAGCTTCTCCTTGATGCAAGCTTTTCCTAGCCAAAATAGCCCTTATTCTATCCATTTTCGAATTTTTATCCTCTTTTTCCTCATTATTTTCTTTCATTTTCTTCATGCCATCATTTTTTAATGGTTCCAATGCTTTTCTTTTTATTCCTCCTCCTCTTTCTTTTTCCTCTTTTTGTTTTTTCAATATCGCAATTGCTCTCAATCTTGCCGCATGTTCTTGCGCATCTTTCGCCCCAATCGGTGCTTTTTTCCACAAATTTTTTCCACCAGTTCCAGCTTGCAAATCGACAGTTTCTTTCGATTTTTCAGAACTCAAAAAATCCCCGAAACTCGAATGTTTTTCGGGTTTTCTTTCGAAAAATAAATCTTCCACTTTTGGCTTGTCGATTGTTGATTTTTCGTGGATTTTTAAAAATTGTCGCGCAGCGAAGGTGTTTTTCTGGAAGACAAACATAAAGTACATAATTCGATTTTTATAGTTTTTTAATGCTGATTGTAAAAATTTGCATTTAAAACATGCCTTGTGAACTAAAGATGTTTCAAAAAATTAAATTTTCCACGTCATAACTTATATTCAAAGTTGTATAAAGTTCAAATTCACTCACCCTTTGATTCAAAATTTCATCCAATGTCGATTTTTCCTCTTCTTTCGTCGTTGTTTTCATATTTGCATTTACATTTACAAAAGAATTACAATTTGATGGCTTCATTGTATCTTTTAATTGAGGAATGGGCAAAGCTCCTTTTGGCATTGTTCCAATTGGTCGCGCAACTTTTTTGGGAATCGAAAGACCGCCAAGATTTGGTGCACAAGTCACTGCGTTGAAAGTACCACGTTTGGCGGCGATTTTGCGAGCGGCGTTCATTACGTGATACACACAAAATTCGCTGAGTGAGGAGTTGACGAAATTGTTGCATGGTTGACCGTCTTGTTGGCGGACACCCTAGAAAATAAAAGGGTTTTGATTGTAAGAGGGAGCCCAGAATCTGATTTTCAAATTCGGCGCCAAAATAATTTTTAGACGTGACAAGATCTCATTTTAAATTCTCACTGCCAAAAATTCTTCATTTCTTACCTTACACATTCCAAAATGTGCGGACGTTCCGATTTCCACGATATTTGTCGATTTTGCAACTCTTAAAGTCGCTGATGGTTCTGAAAGGATAGTTGCATTTATGGCTCACACAACAGTGTTCCCAACAGGTTCGGAATTAACTTACTCTTGCCTGAAGTTTGATTATCTTCTGATAATTGAGGACTCATTAAAGAGATAACTGTGCCAAGCTGCAAAAAAATCAATAATTTTCCTAATTTAAATTTATCTTACTGTTAATTTCCAGTGTTCTTTTATCGCATCACCAAAAAGCAGCAATTTATAACTTGGAGATTGACAATCTTTCAGATCATGTAGCCGCCAAATCAAATATTCATTTCCATTCGCTGATTTTTTGGTGATTTCCTTTTCAACAATCACACCCATTGTACACCAAGAATCTTTGAATGTTGAAGTTGGCTTGAGATTTGACAATTTTTCGCATGTCATTCCAGCTGTGAACACACCAAAGTTGTGTGAACTGATTTTTGGATTTCGAACGGAGATTTGAAATTTATCGAAATTAAAAATTCCCACACATGTTGTCGTTTTTCCCTCCTCATCTTCATTTGCTTTCTTGCTAGTTAATCCGGTCAGAAAAGTTTTCTTTTTCGATCTCCAGGCATCTGTTGAATTCGGCCCTGATGTTGAGCTATTCTTTTTCAACCAACTTTCTAGTTGCATTCCTTGTTCTGATAATTCTCTCCGTTTTGTGTATAATTCTTCATCTTCTTCATCACTATCATGTTTAATTTCGCTAGTTGTTTCTTTGGAAATTGTAGAAGACGATTCGGTGGCGAAAATATCGATTTCCTTGATTTTGGAGACTGGTGTTAGTTCCTCCTCTTCAACGTCACCCAATTGTTCGAGTAAATCATCCAAGGGATCCATCTGAATATGAATTTTTACCCGTCGAAAAAAACAGAAGATAAAAAATTAAATTTCGAAATGCCACCTTCTCGGTGTTTGCACACAATGCGCGCCACCGTACTTTCTATCAGTCAAAAAATCATTTTTCTTTTTCTTTTCCTCTCGCATCGCCATTTTTTGGGGTTTTTCTCTGTTCTCTGTGTCTATTCGTAACATAAACAAATACAGGCAAAACTCAACGAACCCCGCCAAATTATTTCATAACATTTTCGGTTTATTTCTATCGATTGAGTTACAATGCCAAAACGAGCAGTTTCATTTGCCGATGATATTGAAACGCGGACTTTTAAGCGAGACCGTTTGGATATTGAGGGGCTAGAAAAAGATGAGGATTTTGATATGCCGATGGAAGAAAAAAATGAACAGGTAGGCTGGTGTTTTAATTGTTTTGTATTTACGAAATAAAAGATTAATAAATAAATTCCGATCCAGAAAATTGATGAAGAAGAAGATGATAAGAAAAAGCATCATACATTGGAAAGTGACGAAGAAGAAGAGGAAGATCACAAAAGACTTGATATGAAAAAAGTGGAAGGACAAGAGGAGACAACTATGGATTTCGAAGGAAATATCAAAATCACCGCGTTCAATATGAAAGAAGATTTGGAAGAGGGACATTTTGATGAGACTGGCAATTTTATTTATGATAAGAAGGAGAAGGATTTACAGGTAGAAGCTAGATTTTTCTGATAGTTTATTTATTGTTTTTTTTTTTGCAGGACGCTTGGCTTGATGGCATCGATTGGTCGACGGTGAAAAAACGAGCCGGTGATCAATGGGAAGGTGAAAATGGGAAAAAAGATGGCGAAGATGATGATGATGAGGAGAATGCGCCGGTGACAATGAGTGATTTGAGAAAGAAGGAGATTTTTGAGCAACTTGTGGAGGTAATTTTTAATGGAAAATATGGGGGTTCCATCTTTTTTTTTGTAAAACATATAATTTTTGGTTCTAACACGAGACCTGAACAATGCTTCAAAATTCCATGTTCCTTTGAACTTCTTGGTCTCGCCACGATTTCCTCTATTTTTCCCCTAAATTCCACATTTTCCAGCTCCTCAAACCGAATCAAACAGTGGCGAAAGCATTAACAGAGTTGAAAAAGAAAAAGGGTGAGCTCTACTTTCTTTCTCTCTTTCCATATTTAAAAATATCTCTCATTTTCGAAAAAAAAACAACAAAAAAGTAATTATAGGTCTTTCTGCTGCCGAAGAGCGAAAATTGCGATGGGCAGCAAAAAAGGCGGGAAAATCGCTGGAAGAAACGGATGGACAAAAAGAGACGACAAAATTGAGCGGATTGGCTGATGAATTGATTTCGGCTGGATTTGTGAGTTTTTTTGGGTGAAATTAAATTTTGGTTGGCTACTCGAAACACTCCAGTAAATTTTTTTACCTTTTTTGAATGGTTCGGCTATAATTCTAGTTACCAGAATTGATTTTTTATGGTTGATTTTTCTTTATTGATTTTTCAGACTGTCTGGTTTGAAAGTTCCCAAAATTTTGAAAAAGAACGGGTTTTATAGAAATTTTTCTGAAAATGTTTAATTCACAAATTTTCGAGGAGCTCTTAGACTAATAATTATTTTCAATGAAATGTTTTTTCAAAAAATCAAATGTGAAAATTCCCCAAACAAAGTTTAAATTATGACGTACCAACTAACCTAAAATTTGTCATATTTTTTTCCAAAAAAATTTTTTTTTTTTAATTTTCAGATGGATGCTTATGAATGGCACAAGGAGAAAATCGCATTTCTCCTCCAAAAAATGACAAATACAGCTGTCGATGATTTGGATATGTTTTCTGATGAACCAGCAGTTGCCACGTCATCTACTTCGGCAACAAACCAAAATGATTTGGACGATGAAGTGAAATGGGAATATAAAGAAAATGATGAACCGAATACACCAATACAGGTTAGAGATTTCGAGTTTTTTATGCTAACGACCTGAAAATACAGTATTTTTGAAAATTTGAACTAAAAAAAATAAATTTCGCTTTTCTAAATTTTCAGAACCTGGAAAATTTTAGTTTAAAAATCAGGATTCAAAGAAAATATCACGAATATTGTGAGCTTCATTTTTAGACCATAAAGAAGCAGCTGAATTTTTGAATGACAACATTTTCCGATAATTCTCATGTAGGCTACATTGATTATGCAAATAGAGAAACAAAATATTTGCCAAAAAACAAATTGATTTTTGGTTTAAAAATTATTTTTGTAAGAACATCAATACCTTATTTGAAATACCGATATTATCCCTAAAATAAATCAACTACTCTAAAAATATCTTTTATCTCACCCTAACGTTACCCAAACTCTTTTTCATTTTTCTTCCAGGGACCATTCACATCTTCTCAAATGGCTGATCGGCAATCAAAAGGCGAATTGTCACAAAAAGGAGTTGCAAAACGCATGAACACACCTGGATCTTTCAATCCGGTTTCAAGAATCGATTTTGATTTGTATTGCTAATTGGCTAATTAGCAATTTAAAAATTTCATTTTTCTGATCTTGTAAATGATCTCTTTTTTATTTCATTTTACTTGCCTCATTCAATACATTTTTTGTCTTTTTTTTAAACCTTCGTTTTTTTTCAAAAACTATCAGTTCTGAACTGTTAAATATCTATTTAATTAGTAAACCTTACTAATTACAAGAAATTCAGATGGCGGGTGCTCGCGATTACGATCATCTGTTCAAATTATTGATTATTGGTGATTCGGGAGTTGGTAAAAGTAGTTTGTTGTTGCGATTTGCTGACAATACGTTTAGTGGTAAGTTTTTCGGGAAAATTCTGAACGTTTTGATAATAAACATTAAATATTTTGAAAATGCAATTTTTTACTGGGTCGGGCTGGAATTTTATTAAAATTCAAAGTCAACTTCCAAAATTCGAAAAATTTCTGCAGAAAACTACATCACAACAATCGGTGTCGACTTCAAAATTCGAACAATGGACATCGACGGACAACGTGTAAAATTGCAAATTTGGGACACAGCTGGACAGGAAAGATTCCGAACAATCACATCGACTTATTATCGAGGAACACATGGTGTTGTTGTTGTTTATGATGTGACAAATGGAGAATCATTCGGAAATGTTAAAAGATGGCTACAGGAAATTGAGAAAAATTGCGATTCGGTTCATAAGGTTTTAGGTGAGTTTCTGAAACTGTTTTGGGAGGTTTGGGTAATAAATTTCAAGGCTTACATTAGTTTTCTAACTTACGCGAAATTGATAAAAATCAACGTTGTTTCCAAAAGTTGGAATTTTTCCACAAAAAAACTTCTGAGAACAAACATAATTCTCAAAAATTTAGCTGAAACAGTAGATTCCAAAAATCATGTAATTTTAGAAAATTAATTTCAGGAAAAATTTGAATTTTTATCCACAGTACTCAAAAAATTATCAAAATTTTAAATACATCATAGAACAACTTTCCCTTGAAAATAGTTTCAAAAAAAAATCCAAACATCAATCTACAATCTATATTTCTGATCTACTTTTTCTCCCGATAATCCTAGGTTACTGTGGGGTCCCGAAACGAACATTCTCAATCCTTGTTTTTTTTTCAGTGGGTAATAAATGTGAAGACAATGAACGAAGAGTTGTTCTTGAATCTGATGCTCGAAATTATGCCGATTCAATGAATATCAAATTGTTCGAAACTAGCGCTAAAGAAGATCGAAATGTTGAACCGGTTAGTTGAAATTCACAAGTTTTGAGAAATTATTCACCTAAAAAAATTTGCAGATGTTCTCCTGTATCACTCGACTTGTTCTAACTGCCAAACTCGCAAATCCAGCCGCTTCTTCACCCCAACAACAACGTACTGGCGGAGTGTCGTTGAAAGACAATGGAACAAATCAGCAGAAAAAGAAGTGCAAGTGTGGATAACTCATTATTTTTATTTAGCTTTTGTTTTTGCAAATTTCTCTACTGATTGATCAAAATAATCTTTCACTTTCCTATTCACAGGTGATGGGAGAAAAGTGAAAAATTGGTGCAATTTTGACCAAAAGTTTTAGGTCAAAATTTGCTCATAAATTAGCCAAAAATCACCGATTGGCCAAATCTAATTGTAAGTCTTTTTGACGAAAAAAAAACGAATTTTTGAATTATTAGTTAAAACTTGGTCAAGCTCCCACCACCTGTGTTCTATCGCTCCCTCATTTTTCTTTATTTTCGCTGATTGCAATTTTATAACCCCCAACTAGAGCTGCAAAAAATCCGCCCGCCGCTCATGCCAGTCGGGTAATTTGCCCCCCGGCCCGGCTCGAACACCCTCGATAGACTATGATCGATTTGCCCGGGTAGCCCGCACCCGTCTGCCTGTTTGCCCGATTTGCCCGTTGCCCGTCACACCGTGCATTTTCTTCTCTTTTTCTTTTCTATCTCTCGTTTTTTTGCACTCTCTCTCACTGTTTTTTTGTTTTCACACGTGTGAATGCACGGTGTGGCGGGCAAAACGGGCAAAAGAAGCAAAGGGGCAAGTGTATGCGGGCAAACGGGCAAATCGGGTAAACGAGAAGGCAGGTGCGGGCTACCCGGGCAAATCAAGAATGTGTGAGCGGGGGGCATCGGGCAGTTTTTTTGCAGCTCTACCCCCAACTAACCTTTTGTTTTGAATCGGACCCAGAAAATGAAGAAAATTAAGGCTCTTTTCTCAAAAATCGGAGCTTCATAAATTAGTGAAAAAATTCTCTTCGTGAATTTTTGATCCTTGAATCATTTCAAACATCCTCCATTTTCTACCAGATTTTTCGAGTCCGATTCAAAAACTTCCCTAACTTATTCCAAAAAAACTAATGTGCATAAATTTTGTGATTAAAACTTTTCATATTTGACAAAAAAAGAGATCTTTTTGCAACGGATTCGGATTCAAAAACAAAATACAACAAATTTGTGGGGCAATAATAATAGTTAAAATTTACAGATTTTCGATTCGCAGAGGTCGATTTTCAGCCATGAGTTTGATCATCTTCAACAAAATCGTGAGCTTGTTCACGAGTGACGACATCAATATGCGACACTTTGTTGCGGAAACGAACTCCGAAGAATTTTTCGGCTGAGGCTAATAATTCGGGTCGGAAGGTTGTGGTAATGAATTGGGCATTTTCAGAGAGTTCGTGAATCATGTCTGAAAATTATAATAATTTTAATGAACATTAAATTTGATATAAAAACTCACCAGCCACTGCTTTTCTGTGTTGTGCATCAAGAGCTGCGTCAATTTCATCGAATAAGTAAAATGGAGCAGGATCACACATCTTCAAGAAAACATTATGAATTTTTAGGAAAAAAAAGAAGTTAGATCTACCTGAATCGCAAAAATAAGAGCCAATGCAACAAGTGATTTTTGTCCTCCAGATAATTGTTGCATTTCTCGAGTTTCAGCATCTCCAGCATCAGAAACGAATGAAACCTGGAATATTGAAAGAATTGCAATTTTTCCCAAATCTCATACCAAAAAACTCACCAATATCGCAATTCCAGTATAAGTTTCAACAACATTCATACTTCCTTGTTCAATTTCTTGCGATTGCGAATCATTTGCCGGATCTCGAATCTGCATCACAAGTTTTCCTTGTCCTCCAGGAACCAATTTCTTGAAAACATCTTTGAAATTTTTGGAGACTTGTTTGAATGTCATCTGAATCGCCTCATATTTGCGGGCTTCCAAAACTTTCAACAATTCTTCGATCGACTGAAAAAAATGTGGAATTTGAGAGAGAAGATGGGTTTTACAGCTTTGTGAAGTAAACATTTTTAATTTTTTGATTAGAAGGATTTCTAATAGAAATCATTTTTGTGAACATTTTTCCCCGAAAATTTGAGAAATTCAGGCTATAAATTGTTTCGAAACTCAAGAAAAAATTCATGGCTAATTTATAGTGAGATTGGGATTTTCTGTGATAAATCCGGAAATTTTCCTTCACAAGCTTTTTCCAATCAATTTCAATTAAAAATTTCAAAATTACCGATTCCGATTTCAATTGTTCCTCCATTCGTTTTGCCAACTCATCTTTCTGTGTCGATGCAGTCAAATATTGATCCAACGCTTTTTTGTTAACATTTTCATATTTTTTCAATTCATTCACACAATTTCCCAATTTTTTCTCCAATTCTTTATGCTTCATATTTTGATATTTCGAAAATGCTTCAGTTGGCAACGCTCCAAGTTGTCTCAATTTCTTCAAACTCTCTTCTCTTTTCGTCTGCAATGCTGCTTGTTTTGTACAAATTGTATCAGATTGTTTTGCAAATTCAGCGAGTTGAGTTTCCAAATCTTTTTGTTGTTCTTGAACATCATCAATATTTCTGTTCAAATTCTCTGATTTTTCTTCATATTCTTGCAAACTTTCTTCTAATTTTGCCATTTGTCCTCTCAATTCAACTAATCGATTTAACAAAGATGTCAATTCAGCTTGATGTGATTGCAATCGATGTCTTCTTTCATTTTCCGAAATATCGTCTATTTTTGCCGACAGATTTTCTTGTTTTTTCAACAAATTCGTTTTCAAATGATTTTCCAATGTTCGTTTTCGATGTTCTAAATCACTTCTTTGTTTGGCAACACCTTCCAATTCTGCGCGTAATTGACTGACACTTTTCTAAAAAAAAACATTTGGGTGATTTTTCAGATGACTGCGCCAATTTTATAATTTTCTCTCATTTTGGAAAAAAGTGTTTTCTCAACTTTTTTTTATATTTCGAACTTTATGAATTTTAGAAAATAATCAGAAGTTTTCTGGAATTTTCATTTTTCAACCAACATGCCCACAAAATTCCAAACTAACTCTCAATGTATCGACCGTAGTTTGATCATTAGTTGATAATTGAGATTGCATTGCAGTTCCAATTTCCTCTTCATATCCTTCTCGTTGAGCAATCAATTCACGTCGACGATTTTTTAATTGAACCAATTGATTTTTCTGGAAGAAAAGAAGCGAATAAACTTGGAATAATTTGATTAATTTTCTAAGTACCTTTTTAATATCTGTATTCTCAATAAAATGAGATTGATAAATTCAACAAAACAATGCAACATTTTTGAAACGTATTTTTTCGACAAATTTTTTTTCAAAAAAAAAATGGTTCGATTCGGTTTCATTGAAAGTTAGATAATTTTTCTATCAAAATTTCAAAATTGTATACCTTTGGTTCTTTATTCCTCGCCAATAATGTAAATTGTTCATTCAATGCTCTTCGTCGATCAGTCAATTGTGAATGAAGATTACGATATTCTCGAATCTCTTCTTCAGTTTGTGACATCTTTGCTCGAATTTGCTCCATATTTTGTGTTTTTTCTCGAACCTTCTTCTCAATTGCGTTGAAAGTTTGTTTGAGTTTTTCCAATTCTTCTTCCATTGTTCTTTTCTGATTGTGAATTTCAAGTTTATTTCTTTTTGTATCAATAAATCCACCAGTAAGTGCTCCGCGTCGAGAAAGTTGATCTCCGTCAAGAGTAACACAATCAAATCCTTCTTTTCGAATATTTTTAGCAGTTTCCTGAAAATGAAGATTTCTAATTTGGTTTCTCGACTACCAAAACCACAGAAAATACCCAGAGATAAAAAAAAACTCACATCCAATCTTCTAACCAACGCAACATTCGCAAAAATACTTTTAATAACTTTATCATATTTGACATCATAATCAACAACTTCACAAAGTGGTCGACAATCTGCACTACTTGCCAAATATCTCTCTTTTGGTGCTTGAACACGATTCAATGGGAAGAAATTGATTTCACCAGCACATTGCATTTCATTGAATTTTCGCAAAATCTTAGTTGCAACTCGATCTGTTCCAACAACATGATAGAATAAACGAGTTTGGGCGATGACTTCGACGGCGGTGATGAAAGCGGATTCAACCCATGTTAGATCCATAACAGTACCATAATATCCTTCAATGACGTCATCGTGTTCACCGTTTCGATTATTTTCTCGGAAATAATCGAGAACTTTGCGAATTCCAATTAATCCGTTGTAAATTGGCTGAAAATTAGGACGGATCAATTAACACAAAATTTGCCATAATCTTACCCTCGAAGTCAATCTTCTCATGTTATCATTACAAGCAGTTATTTCAGTTTCCATCGAACTCATTTGATCACGAATTTGTTTCTCTTCTCGATTTGCAGCCCTGAAATATCACATTTAATAAGAGATTAATTAATTAGTAACTAACATTTGCTCGTTGATAGCTTTATCATATTCTTGTTTCAAACCAGTTGATCTTTGACTTTTACTATCCAATTCTGATCTATTTTCCTCAATTTGTCTACCCAATGCTTGAATTTCCGAATTCAATCGTTCATCTTCAATTTCAGTATCCTTGATTTCTTTTTCAATACTTTTCACTTGATCATCTGTATCTGCTGTCAAATTTCGGAGTCTTTTAACTTCTTTAGTCAGAAATTTATCGCGATCGTCTTGTGAAGAGAATTGCGATCTTTGTCCTTGTTTCGCAAGAATTTCACGCATTCTTGTCTCATTGATTCGAACATCTGTGATAATTCTAGATTCTTCTTCAACAAGTTTTTCATATTCTGGATTGATTGTTTCGAGTTCGTTTTGTTTTTCGATGATTTCAGCGCGAAGTGTATTCAATGTTGATTCGGCTGTACTTTTTCCTTGGCGTTCTCTGAAAATTATATAACCCTTCAATTGTATTTAAAATACAAAATTCTAACCTGTTTGTCTCTTCTGTTAAATCTCGAATCTTCAAATTGAGCTGTGCTTGTTTGGCCACCAATTCAGTCTCTTCTGATACTAATATTTCCTTTTCCTCTTTCATTCCTTTGAATTGCGAATCTAATTTTCTTTTCTCAGCTGCTGTTCTTGATTGTTGACTTTGAACTTGTGCTAATTCGCTGGTAACCATATGATTTCGATTTGTCAATTCATCTCGTTGATCATTCAATTTCGACAACTCCTTTTTCGCATCATTCACTGTATTTTCATACATCGCATATTCAATACTTCTCTTCGTTTTATCCCATTTCTGATACTCTTTCAAATCCTCTTTTTCATTTTCCAAAGTTTTCAATCGTTCTTCAATATACTTCAAAAGTCCTTCGATTTTCTCAGTTTTTGTGCGAGTTTCCTTCAAAATCTTCAAACTTTCCTCTTTTCTCTCGTCATAAACACGAGTTCCAGCAACTTCTCTCAACAATTTCAATCGATGATGATCTGGCGAAGTTGCCAATTCATTGATTTTACCTTGTTTCACAATATAATATGGATTTGAGCGAGAAAAACCAGCGGATTCCATGAGATTTACAACTTCAGCTCTTGCCACAATTTTCGAATCAATTGTATATTGATCTTTCTTTTTACCAACTTGTCTAACAACTCGAACTTCTGTTCCATCAATCGCCATAATACGACGATCCGAATTATCGAATACGATTTCAACACGAGCAAGAGTTTGTTTAGGTCCTGTACTTTCGTGCAACATTCCTAATCTTTGCTCTTCACGCAAATGACTGAACTCATCAGATAAAACGAATTGAATTGCTGAAATTATTTTATATTTTTCAAGTTAATTTTAATGTAAATATCTCACCCAAGAAAAAGTTCGATTTACCACTACCATTTCGACCTACAACAACATTATGTTGGGGTGAAAAACCATCAACAACTGTATTATCCTTGTAACTCCGAAAACCATTGATTACGACCTCTTTAATATGCATTTCGAATATTCATCAGCAGTATTTAGAGGCTGGAAAATATAATTATTAAAATTCAAATATGTGCTACTAATTGCGAATACGATAATTGAAAACTGACAATAGAAACAGAAAATGAGCGAGCCAGTAAAGTGGAAAATTTATCGGTTAAATTTTTGGCGGGCGGCCGAACTCTACGGAAAACTAGTCCGCGCGTCTCCACTGTGAACGAGAAAATTGTGAATTCTATTCGATAATAACGGAAAAAGTTGATGAAATTTAGCGAAATCCGGTCAAAAACTTTTAATCAGACATCGCGAAGAAGAAACGAGAAAACTCACATAACATAATGCATTTTTTTCAAAAAATGAATTTCTACTAGACAAGTTCACGTATTCATCAATAAACCAATAATTGCGTGAACTTGTTCATTTCTATTTATTTACTTCATGTTTCTCACGTCAAAACAAAAACCAACAAAAAAAAACCAAAAGAAACACGAAAAACAAAAGTAAAAAACGAACAGTTTACTGTACCAAACAGGTCTCGTAGCGATTTTGACTGATACACATGTGCGCCTTTCAACTTTTTAGGGCAAAAATTTGAATTTCTGTTTTTCATTTCTTGATTTTTTTGTCGTCGCCGGAGAGGTGAGACTGCAATCCGAGTCGTTGTTGTTGGTCCTTTTCTTAAGAATTTCAAAGGGGGTCGATACTATTTCCGTTGTTATTGTGATTGCTTCGAAACTGAGATTCTTGATTTTATTTTATTTCCAATTCCATAATTTTTCTTTCAAAAAAATTTTACAGCACAAAATGGAGGATGAAAACGTGGCTCCAGTGAAAAGAGGACGAGGTCGTCCACTAAAAACCGACCAACCACCACTCACAGAAAAACCAAAATCGACTGCGAATATTCGTAAAGGAAGATCAAAGAAAGATTCTCCAGAATTGGAGAAGGACGAGGAAGTGCATGTCGCTGAAGAGGCCGCTGAACCAGTTGAAGTAAAAACTGCTGGCGGACGAGGCCGCAAGAAGGCTGTTCAACAAAAACCAGAACTTGAAGGAGAGAAGGAAGTTCACGCTGCTGAGAAAGTCGTTGAACCAGTGGAAGAAGTGGAGAAGCCAAAGCCGGCTGGCGGACGAGGCCGAAAGAAAGCTGTTCAACCTCAAGAAGAAGTTCAGGAGGAGGATGAAATTCATGGCGCCGAGGAAGCCCCTGAACCAGTTGAAGCTCCAATTCCAAAATCTGCTGGCGGACGAGGACGCAAAAAGGCTGTTCAACCAAAAGTTGAAGTTCAAGAAGAGGAAACGCATGGCGCCGAGGAAATCCCTGAAGCTGTTGGAGAAAATGAAAAACCGAAAGCTGCTGGTGGACGTGGTCGCAAGAAGGCTGTTCAACAAAAAACCGAAGTTCTTGGTGAACAAGAGGAACAACCAGAACTTCCGGTCGAAGTTGCTGAACAATTGCAAGTTGCTAAGGATGCTGGTGGAAGAGGAAGAAAGAAAGCTGCTCCAGCTGCGGTAGAAGAAACGAAGGAAGATGATGAAGAGAAGGACCAAGGAACTTCATCTGGAGCTGGTGCCAAGCGTGGTCGTCAACCATCGTCTAAGAAAATAGAAATTGTTGCAAAACAAACTGTTGAAAAAGACGAGGCTTCACAAGAATCGGCCGAGGAAGAAGATCAAATCCCTACAGAAGAAGCCGCAGAACCAGAAAAAGGTATTTTCATCACTAATTTTTTACAATTTAAATTTATCTGTTTCAGCTCCAGTCAAAAAAGCTCGTGGCGCCAAAGCACAAAAGACACCAGCAACTCCGGAGAAAGTTGCCGCGGAAGAACACGAAGAAGAGACAGCGGAGCTTGTGAAAGCTGACAAAAAAGGTAGTGTTTTTTTTCAAGCTGATTGTCCCATAAAACAATTTTCCAGCCACAAAACGAGGTCGCCCAGTCGTCAACAAACCAAAGCCAGCAGCTGGCGCAAAGCGCGGAAGAACCGCACAAGTTCAAGAAGAAGTCGTCGAAAATGACGACGAATAAACTATTCATGAATCCTTGTCAATTTTAAATTAACAATTAATGTTTTCATTTATAGATTTTTGTCAAATAAATTTTTTGAGTAAAAAGCTGTAATGAATTTAAAAAAAAGAGAATCGTTGCCACGAATTTATTTATTTATTTTTCTTGGCGTGAACGTGACACAAATTAGGGATGACGATTCACATCGAATTTATTTATAACAATTTTGAAATGGCAGAACAAACAGCTGATCTAAATGAAGGCGATCGTGTACTTATATCTGAAATTTTTCCAAACTATTCTCAAAGAAGAAATCTATATTCTCAACTTATGTGGACAAAAATGCATTTATTGGTTTGTAATTAGGAAAAACCACTTCAAACTTTCCAAAAACGAAAAATTTCAGCTTCTCGGTCATGTTGGCTACTTGAAAAGCATTGATCGCGAAAAACAAATCGGTGTAGTTGTTGTAATGTACGTGCCAGATCCGGAAAAATTCGAACTTTGTCAAGCAACTTGTGAATGGCCATTGGGATCATTGAAGCATCCAAGAAAAGTTTTCTTTGCTTGCGGCGATTCGATTGCATTGACACGTGGAAAAGATACTGTATGTTGTTGAGTTGAAAGGGAAAATGTTGAATATTTCGGAAATATTGGAAAATGATTTTTTTAAAGAAAAATTAGGCGAATTGAATTTGGGATAATACGATCTTGAAATACCTGAGAAAAGTCGATTTTCCAAAATCATTTTTCCAGGCTTCTGTTGCCGTTGTGTCTCGAGTCGAATTCAACGAACTCGGCGAAGCATCTTATACCGTAATCGCTCGAAATTCCTATGATTCTTATCTCACATATACAATTGAAAATCGTCAATCTCCTTTCAATTCACATCAACAAAAACGTGATATTTTCATTTGTCCAATTTATTCTGGACCTCGTTTAGCTTTTGTTATGCGAGATAATTGTTCGCCAGCTATTCATTCTTATAAGGTAATTTATTGTTTATCAGAAATGTTATTGAATCTTGATTTACAGCATACAATTCATGGATACACAACTGAAAATTTGATGAGTGTTATCAGTAATTGGAGAGATGATAGTAGTTCATATGCAAAATTAGTTGAATCAATTCGCGCGAATCCTGAACAAATTCGAACTGCTGTTGATGGAGAATTGCCGCTTTTTCGAGCAGTTTCAGATGATAATTGGAGCCTTGTTGTTGTTTTATTAGCCCTTGGTGCTGATAAATTTTCGAAAGATTTGAAAGGAAGAAGTATAATTCATATCGCAGCGGAAAGAGGATTTGATAGAATGCTTGAAGGTGTTTTATCATTATTGGAGAAAGAAGTTAATCGAACTACAAAAGAGGGTGATACTCCATTACATTTGGCGGCAAGAAATGCGCATGCAGCTTGTATTGATCGATTATTGGCAACACCTTCTTGTCAATCGAATATTCAAAATGAAAATGGAGATGCGCCTTTGCACGAAGTTTGTCTTTTGGCAGAATCATCGAATAAAAAAGCAGCGATTAGTCGACTTCTAACAAATTCAAGAGCTTCAATTCATCAAACTAATAATAGTAATTTATCGCCTTTGCAAATTGCAATTATGAAAGGACATGTTGGAACAGTTGAACAATTGATTCAACTTCGACCGCCACATCGAAGTATTGGAACGAAATCTGGAATGACACCTCTACATTTTGCTGCGAGTTGTGCTAATGTGAATATTGTTAATAAGTTGGTTGCGGTAGGTTTTTTCTGGGGATTTAGCGATATAAAATGGCCTAGATTTTCAACCTAAAAATTAGGGTTTTCATTCTCGAAATGAGAATAATTTGAAAAATATAAATAGAACACGTCAAAAATATTTTTTTTCCTTTATTTCTCAATGAAACATTTTTGAAATCTGAGAAATTTTAAGCCTGAATAAGCCTAGATTTTTCAATTAAAATTTTTTCTCGAGCCAAATTTTTACCTACAAAACATCAAACACGTTTCCAATAATATAAAAATTCCAAAATTTTTCTCCAGCTTGGAATGGAAGTTCACCGAAAAGATAAACTTGGCCGCGGTGTCCTCCATTACGCAGTCGAAAAATGGACAGGACAAGCTGAAAAAGATATGGCGAGATTGGCATCAATTCAATCACTCGTACATTCTGGTGCTCCTTCAAATGTTGTTGATGTTTATGGACAAACACCACTTCATTTGTTAATTAGAGAAATAATTAAACAAAATGAGACGTATCCAGCTACTTTGATACCGATTTGTGCACAACTTGTTAAGACGAATTTGGTGAGTTGGAGTTTGGAGAGGGGTGTTTTTTTGGGGAAAAGTTTTTGCGAATTTTCATCCTTTGAGTTTTGATATGCCTTAATTTTCATCTGAAAAATATAAATATTTCAGAACTTGGATGAGATGGCTAGTCGACTTCGCCCCCATTGGCAATTGGCTACAATGTGCTTTTTCGTTGCAAATGGAGCTGATATTAATATAAAGTAATCCTCTCCTTTTCTCTCTAAAAATCTCTCTAAAATTTCCAGAGATCGAAAAGGTTTGACAGTTTTGGATTTATGTCAAGAATCTACAATTCGCCCGGTAATTGTTCATATTTCAAATATCAAAATTCGATCTTGCCTTCCGATGGTTTCAATGAATTGCAATGGAACATTTGACAGTGCCGAAGTTACGATGTGCACATTTATGTGTCAAGATAATATTGCGAGTGTTCGATTTGTTCCGTGTGGACATCGTGTTGCGTGTGTTGATTGTGCCCAGAAAACAGCGTTTCGTCGATGTCCGTTGTGTTATCAGATTATTTCGCAGGCACAGGATAATCGTGAGTTTTTTCAGATTTAAATTTGGGTTGAGGTTTGGAAAAAACAGGGGATTTTTTGGAATTTAATAAAGGACTTGTATCAACGTCAACATATTGGCAAATAAAGAGAAAAATCAATTCCCATATTCAATAAAAATAAAATGTTGCAAACAATTGTCCGCTCACTTTTTTTTCATTTTATAAGCTGTAAATTTTCAGTTTTTGGACCTCTGAGATTCTCAAATTTAGAAATTTTTGAAAATTGTACTCTGTTTCACAACTGATTGGCCGGGGTGTGAATTTGACGAAGTTTTTTGATTTTTGAATATTTTTTTTGGAAAATTTTGTATTAGTTTTTTTTTCGAAATTTCAACGATAATTCTCCAGAAATTTCTGATTTTGAACGTTTTAAAAATTTTAACAAAATGACTATTTTTCAAATAAATAATCAAACTTGATTGATCGATTCTCACACACATAAAAAATCACAACCGTCAACAAATATTATTTATTTTTGCAGTTGGAAATGAAGTTATAATTGGTTGTCGTGCTGGTGAATCAGTCGATGTTGCGGAAAATTCTGCGATATCCGAACAAATTATGAAGAAAATCGCAGAAGACGCGGCTCGTGAAGCGAAAATTGCAGTTGAACACGAAAAAATGATTGAATTGAAAGCGTTGCGCGAAAGATTGGAACAACTTGAGATGGAAACTAGTTGTGCAATTTGTATGGATTCGAAAATTACGGTTGGTTTTCGATTTTGAACATTGAGTTCAAAAAAAAAAAATTATATGTTTAGCTTGTGTTTAATTGTGGACATACTGCTTGCTCGGATTGTGCATCGAAATTAAAATTGTGCCATATTTGTCGGAAAACTATTGAATCAAAACAGACTATTTACTCGTGAAGCGAAACTTTTCCCCGAAAACGTAATTTTTTCACCAAACTAAAATATGAGTAGAATAAAAGTGTTTTTTATACGTGGCCTAGCAACCGACACAGCCAAATGTTCCACGTTTTTATTTCGAAGCGCCGCCGCATTTTTTATTTATTTTATATTTATAGTATTTGAACAGTAGCTAGGGCCATTATCTAACAATATGCTTCGATATATTATTCCACGAAGAAAAGCGAGTTTTTTAGCTGGATTTCTAGTAACTTTTGTGTTTTTTGCATTTATTTTTCTGTCTGATAAACCGAGAAGATTCAAGTTTCCGAATATTGGTGGGTTTGAAATATTTATTTTTCACTCAAAGAAAACATAGTTTTTTTGCAGAAAAGCTAGCTGAAGAAGTGGTTCGAATACCGGAAAAATGGAATGGTGAAATGCACGTGCGACCAGATTATAGTGTAGCAAGGACAGGACCAGGAGAAAATGGAAAACCTGTTATTTTGACCGGAGACGATGCGATTCGAGGAGAACTTGATATGAAGACGTGGTTTATGAATACACATGCGAGGTTGGATTTTTGACAAGGAATATTTTAAAAAATATTGGAAAAAATTATACAGTAGTCTCTAATCTTCGCAACGAGACCCATATCTTGCTACGTTTCAAAATTACAATGAAAAACCAAAAATTAGCAAAATCTTGACCAAAACGCAAGAAAATTTTTTAAATTCCAGTGACAAAATCTCATTGGATAGAGATGTGCCGGATCCGCGAATTGAAGAATGCAGAAAAATAAAATACGATTTGCAAAACCTCCCGAAAGCCTCAGTTATTATCATATTCACTGATGAAGCTTGGACTCCTCTATTACGAACAGTTCATTCAGTTGTAAATCGAAGTCCGCCGGAATTATTGCATGAAGTAATTTTGTTGGATGATAATAGTCAGAGAGGTATGAATTATATGGACTTTTGGTCTCACAGAGATTTCAAGTTTTGTGTATTTCTCGTGGACAATTTTTCGAAAAAAAAATCATTTTTTTCAGAGGAACTCCATTCGCCGCTTGATGAGCATATAAAACGATTTAATGGATTGGTGAAACTTGTTAGAAAGAATGTGAGACACGGATTAATTCGAGCAAAATTAGCGGGTGCTCGAGAAGCGACTGGTGAAGTTATTGTGTTTTTGGATTCGCATTGTGAAACAAATCATGGATGGTTGGAACCATTAGTTCAACGAATTCATGACAAAAGAAATGCAATTATTTGTCCAACAATTGATATGATTTCGGCTGAAACTATGGCATATTCTGGATCTTGGTCATTGGCTGTTGGTGGATTCTCTTGGGCATTGCATTTCACTTGGGAAGGAATGCCGGAAGATGAAAGATTGAGAAGGAAAACTGAAACTGAGTATATTCGATCACCAACTATGGCTGGAGGATTGCTTGCTGCAAATCGAGAATATTTTTTCGAAGTTGGTGGATATGATGAAGAAATGGATATTTGGGGAGGAGAGAATTTGGAGATATCATTTAGAACTTGGATGTGTGGAGGATCTATTGAATTTATACCATGTTCGCATGTTGGACATATTTTCAGAGCTGGACATCCATATAATATGACAGGTTGGTTCATTTTGAAGAAAAAAGATATTTGAGCTATGTCGATTTGCAAAATTGACAGTTGTAATCTCAATTTTTATCACTTCAAAATCCCTATTTAAATTCCAGGAAGAAATAATAATAAAGATGTTCATGGAACAAATTCGAAAAGATTGGCTGAAGTTTGGATGGATAGTTATAAAAGATTGTATTATATGCATAGAGAAGATCTAATAAATAAAGATGTTGGAGATTTATCATCGAGAAAAGAATTGCGACAAAAATTGAATTGTAAATCATTCAAATGGTATTTGGATAATATTGCAAAAGGACATTTTATCATGGATGAAGATGTGAAAGCATATGGAACTGTTAGTTTTCTTTCCTCGTATTTTTGCTTCAAATAATTATATTTCAGCTGATGACTCAAGTAAAAGATAGTCGAATGTGTATTGATACTTTGCAAAAAGATGAGAAGCACTCGAATTTGTTGGGAGTTTTTCCGTGTCAAGGAAAAGGAAGTGCATCGCAATTGATGTCATTGTCAAAAGAGGGAAATTTGAGGCGAGAAACGACGTGTGCAAGTGTTGAAAATGATAAAAATGTGCGGATGAAGATTTGTGCGCGAGATGCGAAGCATAATGATGAATGGGTTTATGAGGTGAGCATTTTTTGGGAAATTTATAGATTTTGGGGGTGGAAAATCTGAATTTTCTTTCTGGCACTTAAAAATTGTATATTTGTGTTCTCTCAGATTTTCCATAATTTCTCTAGATTCCAAGTTTTCAGAATTCCCTTCTCCGAAATGTCCGATCAAATCGATGTTTATCAACAGCTCAACTCAAAGCCAGTGATGATATAATTGTAACAGAATGCGATGAAAATGATCCGCATCAAAATTGGAAATTCCTAGACCCGCGGGCTTAATTTTTAGGCTGAGCCTAACTTTTTTCTAGTCAATAATCAAAAAACTTGTCCATTTTTATTCCAAAAATGTAAATATTTATTGAATGGGTTGTTCTACAGTATTTTTTGGGTTTGCAGTTTTCTTGTGATTTTTTGTTTTTTTTGTTATTTATGAAATATTTATTGCTCAGATTAGTTATTTTCTGGGAAAGTTTGAACTCTTTCGAATATATTTTTAAATGTTTTTTCGAAAAATTTCAGATTTTTCTAGATGTCTGAAGCGGGAGATATTGCAAGTCTTGCTCCAGGGCCAATTGAAGGTGTTGAATATCCATTGAAGGTTCTGTATTGTGGACGTAAGGATTTTTGAGGGGGGGGGGGATTTTTTGGGCTGAAAATTTGACAAAATTTTCTAATGACTTTGAAAATTGAAATTAATTATTTCATAAAAATCATTGGAAGTAATTTTTAGACTGAAAACTTAATATGAATTATATTTCAAGAAAAATTCAGGAATGTTTTAGATATCCAGAAAAAAGGCGAAAATTTAATCCAAGTCTCTAAAAATTCTACAATCCTAAATACATTTTCTATAACATTTTTCATTAAACATTTGAAAATTTCAATCTAAAGTTCAGAATCTCAGAAAAACTGAATATATTTCATAATTCAATATTTTTCAGAGTTTTTTAGTTTTGAAAAATTTTATATATTGCATATAAATTTTGCCACGTCATAACTCATTTCACATGTTTTTTTCTTCAGAATGCACAATGCCATTGGAATATTGCGATTATTCGGGACAAACTGAATTATGTCGCGCTTGGGCCACTCAAAATGTTCCGGATCTTCTCGAAGGTTTGAATATTGATGATTCGAAAGGTGGAGATGAAAAAAAACATCAGACGAGAGGAGGAAAAGGATCGAAACCGGTGAAGGTATTCATTTTTCAAAGTTTTTAAATTTTATCCTATATTTTTGTGTGTATTTAGGAAAAGAAGAAGGCTAGCGGCGGAGTTCAAAAAGTTACAGTTCAACGAGAACCACGTGGCAAAAAGTCGGTGACAGTCATCAAAGGTCTCGCCACATTTGAAATCGATTTGAAAGTGGCCGCCAAATTTTTCGCGCAAAAATTCGCGTGTGGAAGTTCGGTGACTGGAAATGATGAGATTGTTATTCAAGGAGATGTCAAAGATGATCTTTTCGATTTGATTCCTGGAAAATGGGCACAAGTTACTGAAGAACATATTGATGATTTGGGAGACAAAAAACGATAATTTATGTATCCATGTTTTTGAATAGCTTCTCTTTTCTTGTTGAATTGAATTGAACTTTTTTATTTTACAAAATGAAATGAACTCGTATTTTTCTTTGGAATTTGAATTGTAAATACATGAGATATTGAGAAATTATGGCCGGAAAGAATTTCCAATATAGATCCATTTCTTCTTTTTCTCCTCTTCAAGTGTTAATTTCAGCTTGGCCATTCGAACATCGTGAAGTTCTGAAAGATTTGGAAATTATAGATGGAATTTCTATATTTACGATTAGCAAAAACTCACTACGCTTCATGTCGCTCATATTTTCCTGATCTTTACTTGCAAGCAATTGTGGACCTGAAAATTGAAAAGTCGTTTTTTCCTTTCTGAATTTATTGCGTGAAAATTTGTCTGAAATCGAAAGAAAATCTTTAGAAAACCTGAATCCAGCTGAAAAACTGAATATTTTTACGAAATTTCCAGTTTTTAAAGAAAAATGAGATCTTCCAATTGAGATTTTCACAAAAAAGTGAACCTAATTTATTTCTCAATTCAAAAATTCCATTTCCAGATTTATCACGTTATAACTCAGAAAAAAACTCACTGATTTTCGGGTAGTACATTTGCGCCTGAAAAATGAAAAGTTTTCAGAAGAACAAAACAAAAAAACGAAACATTTTCGAAGAGACGAGAGAGTGGAGGGTTTAGAGATGAAGAGAAAAGGAAAAACGGCTCCTTCAATTTTTTGCGGGCGAAAGATCAGGATAAACGAAAGCTAGCTATTTTTTAGTTTTGAAAAAAAAATTTTACAGAAAACTTTTTTCGATATTAAAAAAGCGGAAAAACATGACGTTTTGAAATTTGCTCGTGTGTTTTTGTTTGTTTTGTGATCTCTTTCTCTCTCTCGTTTTTCCCGCGGGGAGCACAATATTACTCTTTTTTTGAACAAATTTTTGCTCATGATTTTCATTTAGGTGTTCCCTTAACATTTAAGCTAACTTTAGGAGCGTTAACAAATTGTTTTATGACAAACTTTAAAAAAAATTATAATAATTTGAACGCTGTGCACACAGATTGCGCCAATCTTAAAGATTGGTGCGTTTTCTGTATACTTGCGGGAAATTAAAAATTTCAAATATCTAATATTTCTAACAACCCTAAAGGTTTCCATAGTTGCATATAAATATTTTACATAGGGTTTCATATTTCATTCATTTTTTCTCCCACGAAAATTATTTTCTCTTTCTTTTTTTCGAAAAAATGTTTTTGAAAAATTGTTTTGTTTTTTTCCTTAGTCATCGACTGTACGATTTTCATTTTGTTCTAATTTTCATTTCACCAATTTTCCAGCATAGATTTTCAGACCAGTTTATTTATTATACCAAATAAAATTCAATGGAAAGGGGAAAATAAGTTTTTTTGTTATGTTATCAGTTAGTTTTTATCATATCGTATAATATTCTCGTTTTTCTTACATTCACCTCTTCTCTAAATATTTTTGAAATTGGAAAAAATGGCGAATTTGAAACGACGTAAAAGTTTAGGATCTATTTTATTCCGCCGGAAAAATAACAATACCCGGGGAAGAAGAATGAGCACAACATCAAGAAGGTCCGCATCAATTTCATCAAATCAATTTGCTATAGAATCGTGAGTTATGGCTTTAAACTTGGGAAACAAAACTTTGGAGAAAAAAAAGAAAAATAAATGACTATCGTAGTTTTTCAAAGAGACAAGAGAAACAGAAAATGGGTCTCGCCGCGACACACAACAGAAGAGCGAGGGAAAAGCTACGGTAGCAAACAAGTTTGAAAAAAAATATTTTCGTTTTTTTTTCTTCAAATTTTCTAAATTTTTACACGTTTTCTTTGTTTGAAACACGTGAAATGGATCCACCTTCTCATTTCGATGTTTAAAAATGTATGAAAGTGATTGGACATCTCATTGTTGTTCACCCATCTCTCAAAAATCTCCTATTCTAAGCTGGCCAACTCAAAAATCATCGCCAAAGTATTTAGAGCGTCTATAATACTCTCAGGAATATTTTCTAATTCCAGAAATAGCGAAAAATCAGGATGGCTTCAAAAATGGACAAATTATATAAAAGGATATCGCCAGCGTTGGTTTGTACTGGATTCGAATGGCATGTTGAGTTATTACAGGTTAGTTTTTCCCTCACTCGGGCATTTTTTTGAGTTACAAAAAAATGGGAAGTTTTTAAAAATAACAAAAAAACTTGTTTCTTATCTGATTTCTTCTTTTTTTTCGCCCTAGGAATACAGTATTTGTACTTTTTCTATTTATTCGTTTATGAGTAAATATAAATATGTAGTTTGCAAGTTTTTTATAGGCTGGCTGGATTCGAAACGTTTTATGCGTTTTTCCTCACTTCAGCAAACACTTTTTGAATATTATTTTTTGTAAGAAAATTTTAATTTTTCAAATGCAGAAAAAAACGAAAAACAAAATATACAGAATATTATTTTGATGAGACATCACAGTTTAGGAAAAAATACAAAAATAAATGCATATTTTGTATTTTCGACTTTTTTCTGCATTAAAAATATATTTTTGCTTCCCGAACATGGGGCTAATAACACAACTGAAAAAAACAATTACCAAAAATTGTGATTTTCGTACAATTTTCGGGTTTCACGAAGTTTTGTTTAGCGCATCCAGCCTAGTTACTTGCCCAGGCTGATCTTGACCCGAACAAGAACCTAACCCGGGCTTTTGTGCAGGATTTGAGCTCGCCCAAAACTATCAAAAATTTGTTTCTCGTTTCTAATTTTAATTACACCTTTGAAAATGTTCCAAACATTCTATATTTCATACATTCGGTTTTTCCTACACACACATATCATTATCCAGTTGATCGATCTAATCTTGTCTGACCTCCTCTCCAATTCTTCTCGCCTTTCCTCCTTTTCTTTTTTTTCTTGGCGAAAAACTCATCCACCTATCTACCTCGATTCGATTGTATAACAGTTTTCCTTCGTTTTTTCCATCTCTCCGTCTCTATTTACACACACACTCTTTTTTTTGGGCACGATCAAATGCAAACGCATTTAAATATTTGATTATTGATTTTTTTTCAAAAATTTTTTAACATGAGTCATGGTTTTTATTGACCAACGTTTTTTGTCTTGAACAGAGTATTGTAGTTTGTTTTTTGTTATCTAGAGTCGCATATATTGAGAGACGTCAATTCGAGAAAAAAAGTTTGAAGAAAAAACTTCTGGAGAGAATTTGTAGGCGTGGCTTAAATTCAAACATCGTATAGTTCTTTTCTCTAACGTAAGTAATTATTATTTCGAGCCAAGAAGGAGTCTAAAGTTACAAAAACCGTGCGGTAGTTGCATTTAGGCCACGCCCAGAAATCTTTTCCAGCGGGAATTTGAATTATTTTCTATCTAATTATACTCGTTTTTTGTCGATTTCTCTCATCTCGATATCATTTTGCAGGCTAATATCATTCGCCATAACAACTTTTTTCTCTCGCTTATTTCATCCTCGAATTGTTTCATTTTCGCCTCTTATCTTCTGCTAACAACATAAAAAATGTTGATTTGATTTGTCACTTATTCTTTTTCTTCGATTCGATTTTTTTTTGTTGCCCGTACTTTTTTTGCCTGATAAAAATGGGCGGCGCTAACAAAAAAAATAATATCGATTCCGAAAATGAGGGACATTATCAGAGAAAACAGTGGAAATTGCTGCGACGAATGGGAACATTGCGTGGACGACTACGAAAAGCGAGGAAGCATTTCACGGGGTGCGCATTTCCGGTCAGAAGAAAGACACGGTTTTCGAATGGAGATTCGAAGTTTTATGATGATGAAGATGGAGAAAGTGATATTTATCAATCTGCTGTTGATGTCAGGTATTATATTATTTGATGTTCTGAAATTCTGCTCTCTGAAATCTCTGAAATATATAGTAATATAAAAAGGGAAAAGGGCAACATTTTCAATCGAATTTTTGAAATATCTCATTTTTCTTACAGAAGTCCCAATGAAGTTGGACACACTTGTCGTGGAAGTGTTAATATGCAAGAAGCTCGATTACTTCTTGACAAAGTTAGTTTTTCCTTCCCCCTAAATTTATCTAGCAAAAAATGATAATTTTCAGTCGACAAGTGCAATTGTGATATCTGCAGCATCTCAAACATTCCACGTGAAAGCGCATAATGAGGAGGATAAAAAACAATGGATTCAAAAATTGAATTATGCACGACATAATGCGATAACAAGAGCTGAGAATGGTAAGTTGGTCGTATTTTGTTGCTGATTATGGTGGTTGAAGGTATACGATTTAATTTGCCACACATAAACACCTATACATTTCGAAAAATATGAAAAAACCATGAACAAAATTTTGCAGAAGAAGCTGAAGATGCTCGATTGAGTTCTGCTGATTTAACCAGATCCGATGTTCTTTTGAGTTCAACAAAAGAATTGGTGGAAAAAATCGAACGAATCGAAAAAAGCGGTTCGAATGTGGCGTAAGTTCAGACTGAACTTTTTCCTTCTTTTTCGTTTTGTTATCTATCATTTTTCTAGATAAGCAAAATGATGAGTTCATGAAATCGTTGACAAATATGACTGAAATTGATCGACATTTGATGGAAGAAAGAATGGATTTATTGAAAGTAAGGTGGTGGATAATTTGGTTGATAATAAGAGGGAAAAATGGGTAAACTTGAAAATAAGTTATGACACGACAAAGTTGAATTCACTGAAAAGAAAGAAATAAGAAAAATAAGCTAGTAAACCATCTTGGCGCACAGTCAATTTTGGTATTTTCTATGCACTTTCAATCACTCTTATTTTGGATTTTTGATTTTTCACTCAAAATCAGCACTAAAACACAATTTCTTCTACCGTACCCCTTCACACATTTTTTTTCTAGATAACCGCCGAAGTTGTTCTGAAATCATTCGATGAATTTGTTGAAATGTCTGAACAACGCGTCAAAAAGCTCACAAAATTAGTTGATCTCGAACAAAAAGAAAAGAAAATGCTGCAGGTTTGTCAATTATTCATTTGTCGTTTTTTTCGTCGTTCTTTTCTCATGAGACATCTCACATTTTGTTATCGATTCATTTCAGGAACAATTCATCGAATTAGCCAAACAACACTCTTCGCTCGAACGCGCCGCCACATTTTGTAGTTCTCGTGGAGGAGAGCCTGTTTCAGCTTATGGTGATCAAGAAGACGAATTTCATGACGCGGAAGAGGAATTGTGAGTTTTCGTGGTTTTTGTGGAAAAAATTTATGGCTTTTCAAGTTCGTCTAAGTTTGAGACCTCTCAGAAATAGATCTATTCAAGCCTTGTTTTCACACTAGGGAAAATACGGCTATAAAATCGACCTTTCAAAAATAGTGGTCAAATATTTTGTGAAAAAAATCAAATTTTTTTTCGTAGAAAAACATTTTCCAAAATTTTCATTTTGAATCACCCCATTACAAAATTGAAAAGAAAAACAAAAAACACATTTTTTTTCCGGGATCTTTATGATTCATAATAATTCATTTTTGTTTCTTCTTGGAAACCAGTCATTTTTCCTCCGATTTTTTTTCAAAACAAGATTTTTGACCTTGAAAAAAACATTTTATTCAATATTTTTTTTCGCTTCAAATACACATTTTTGATTTTGTCCACAACAACCAGAAAAGGAAGTTCAATTTTCTCCTCTTTCCGGTCTAAAAAACGAGCTACTTAACTAGTTTGGCTAACTACATTTCTAACACTCTGCGCTCTCTTCTCTCTAATTTTACAAACCTTTACTTTTAAGGAAAAATTGGAACTGGTTTTATTTTGTTTTTTTCGTTTTGTGTAAGAAATTTTTGGGCTGGAAAGAGAAAGTTAAATAAATGTTGCCTTTTTGACCAATTTTTTCATTTTGATAATTTTTATTCCAGAACATTCTCACCAAATTCCGAATATCACAGTGCTCCTCTTGATATGACGTCATCAGAATGCACCTCAACATCATCTGAATCAACAACTTGCACAGTTATCAAAAAGGGCCGAAATCGTCGTACTACAGTACCCGAAAGACCAGATTTACCAATTAATTTATGGAGTATTATGAAAAATTGTATTGGAAAGGTACATTTTTTGCTGCAAATAATAAAATATCTAATTAAATAATTTAGGAATTATCGAAAATCCCAATGCCTGTCAATTTTTCCGAACCAATATCGGTTTTGCAACGAGTCACAGAAGATTTAGAATATGCGGATATGCTTGAAAAAGCTGCCAAATTATCGAGTTTGGAGCAAATGTGTTATGTTGCTGCATATGCGGCAAGTAATTATTCGACAACTTGTCATCGAACAAATAAACCGTTCAATCCATTATTGGGAGAAACTTATGAATGTGATCGAATGGAGGATTTGGGATGGAAAAGTATTACGGAGCAGGTAGGTAGGAAAATGTGTTGGGGCTGATTTTTTGCTCAAAAATTGGATTAACATGAGAAATGCTAATGTTTTTGCTCCAAAAATATGAAAAAGTCTGCATATAATTTGTAGGGATTATTTGTTTATTTGAACCAGAAATAGCTTTAACATGAGCAATCTCACAATTTTCCTCCATTTTTCTCTCAATTGTAAAATCAGATTTTTAACCATTTTTTCCACTAGAGAACATATTTATTACTCAAGATAAAAAACAAAACAAAATCGAATTAGTGATGAAATTTCCTCCAAAAATAACCTGAAATTTCTGGGTTTCAACCAAAACCCTGATCTTCTTGCTTATTTTCGATTTTGTCAGGTCTCCCATCATCCACCGGCTGCTGCACATCACGCAATTGGACGAGGTTGGACTATGTATCAAGATTTCACAATGACATCTCGATTCCGTGGAAAATATTTGTCAGTTATTCCTGTTGGATATACTCATGTTGTTTTTGATGAATCCAAAAATCATTATTCATATCGAAAAGTGAGTTAATTTCTTGAAATTGCCATAAATTTTCAAATATATAGTTGTATTTTTTCAGATCACAACAACAGTTCATAATATAATTGTTGGAAAATTATGGATTGATAATCACGGTGATATGGAAATCACAAATCATAAAACTGGCGAAAAATGTGTGCTGAAATTCATTCCATATTCATATTTTAGTCGTGATACACAAAGAAAAGTTTATGGAATAATTCGAGATTCGACAGGAATTCCAAAATATGTTGTGCAAGGAACTTGGGATAAATCAATCGATATGTTGAAAGTTTCAAATTGGAATGGAAATATGGATAAACCGAAAGTTGAAGTGGATGAGACGAGTTTGAAAAGAATTTGGACAGTTAATCCATTACCGAAAGGAGCTGAGAAAATGCACAATTTTACGAAATTGACAATTGAATTGAATGAAGAAGAAGACGGAGTTGCACCAACTGATTCGAGATTAAGGCCTGATCAAAGATTGATGGAAATTGGAAAATGGGATGAATCAAATAAGAAAAAATTGGAAATTGAGGAAAAACAAAGAATTGTAAGAAGAAAAAGAGAAGCGGAAATGGATAAAGCTATGCAAAGAGGTTGGTCGAGTTTTTGAAAGGGAAATTTCACACCCCACCTGGTTTCAGCCCAGAAGTTCGGAATTGTTCAAATTATTTTTGCACCAAAAATTTACTATTTCAAAATTAAAAAAAACAATTTCAATTCTAGAAAATTCGCGATAATAATGCGAAGTGTTTGGTTTCTAAAATTTTTGACAAAAATTCACGTGGAATGTTTTTACTTTTATGAAAATTCATGTTAAAATTCGATTTTTTTATTTTCTTGATTTATTATCCAATTTTTCACGTTTTAATAAAACCTTGAAAAAATAGGTTTCAACAATTTTTATTATGAAATTTCAAAAAATGTTTTGGGTTGTGGATTTTCTTTAATTCGAAATTGAATTCTGCAAAATTAGGACCAGAAATGCAATATTTTGAATTTTCAAACATTATCAAATCTTGAAAAAAATTCGAAAGAAAACATTCCGGTGAAAATTGACTAATTATTTTTTTAAACAAAATATCCACGTGTAATTTTTTATGCGTCAATAAATGTTTTTTAATTCGAAAACTTTCAAACCATAGCCCTCCTTTTACATTTTCCAAACGTTTGTTTTGTTTCAGGTGAACACTATGAAGAATATCAACCAACATGGTTCACAAAAGTTCAAGATGAACTAAATGGTGCTCTTATTCATCAATATAAAGGTGGATATTGGGAGGCGAAACAGCAAAATGATTGGACAAAATGTCCCGATATTTTTTGATTAGATTTTCTATTAGGTCTGTTTTCTTTTTGTCATGTCATGGGTATAACATTGAATGTATTGTACATAAAATATTTGTGTAAGTTTTTTTTGAAATATATACATTGGAAAAACAGAGAAGATTTATTTGTCCTCGAGGAAACGACGTTCGGCCATTTTGTTCTCGATAGTTTTTCTTGAATGTGGTCCCAATCTCCAGTTGAGTTTTCGCTTGTAGGCCCACTGAAAAAGAGTAATTTTTGAAAAGAGAGATTCAAGTCAAAAGCTGAAACTAAAAAAAGTGATTGTATGAAAATTATTCAAAATTCATCAGAAACAAAAGAAAATTTCAATTTTTTTTTTTGAAATTTTGGATTATTCATAAGTTTTTAAAGTAGTATTGCTCATATTAATGATTGAAAATTATAATATTGCTCATATTAACTCACAATTTCCAAAGTAGTCAATTCGTCATCTTTCAAAATATAACAATAATTGAAACAGCAAACTGACATTGCCAAAATTCCAATCAGAAAAAATACAAAGCAAATTGGACCAGCCAAAAGATCGAAATCAGTGAATTCTTGTTTCGGCATTTTCTGGAATAGGGAAAATTTTTTGGGGAAAAATTGGGAACGCGGGAAATTTACAAAGTTGTTAAAATTTAAGCAGAACCTAAATTAAATTAATTTTTCCGGGTTGTTTGAAAACTTCAATTTTGCTTGCAATTTTTTATCGAAATTTAAAAAAGCCTGAATTCTGAAAATAATTTGATTTTTTAAATTTCTCTAAATATCATAGTTATTTTTCGAGAAAAAAAGTTTTTCTGATTTATTTGAAATTTTTTGAATATCAAATTTCGAAAACAATCGAAATGTTCCAAAATCCCTGAAAAATCTTTAAATTTCAAAGAAAATATAAAAAATGTCTCAAAAATAATCCCAAAACCCTGCAAAACAAATCGAAATCTAAATCTAAACTATATTTTTCTTCCCAATTTCTCATCGCTCCGCCCATTTTTCTTTTGATCCCTCTTAACTGTTTTCGACCGGTCGGTCATTTTCAATAAATTCACTTTGATCGGTCGATTTTTGATGTGACCTTTTCTCGAATTCTCGAAATTTTGTTGTGATTTCAAAACAGAATGGAAATTAGGTAAATTTGAGAAAAAATGATTTTTTTGTGATTTTTAGCGAGGGTTTCAATTATTTAAAAATTCAAACTAAATATTTTTTCTCGAAATTCTTTGAAAAAATTTGTTATTGTTGTTTTTTTTTTTCACAAAAAAATTTATGTTAGAAATTTACTGGTTTCCACTTGTCCCAAATATCTTCGAATATTTGCATTTTCCAAAAAATAAACAAGAACAATGGGAAAATCTTGTTCAATTCTTCATGATTCTCCTTACAATTTTTCTATTTCAATTATTTTCAGCTTCAAAATCGGTGAGTTTTTTCATGATAAATTATTGGGGCGCTAAAAATGTTAAATTTGGATAATATTTGTTGAATTTCTGATTACTGTAGGCCCAATTTTTCATGTGATTCCGGGTTACTGTGGAGCGTATTCGCGTCGCGACTTTTCAAAAAATAATTTTTTCTCACGCATCAGATCTAACCCGAAAGCGAACCCATGTATTTTTCCAGTGTATTCCAAGTATGTCTGATCTACCGCCTCCAATAATCTACAAACAATGTTCCGATCGTCGATTCGCTTGCCAAACTGGATATTTTTGTGGTCCTTATGGATGTGCAAAACAGCGAAGATCTCGAATTTCAGCCGCAAAAACAATGCAAGTTTCAGGAAATGAGGGAGAATTTCGAGAATGTTGTGAAAGAAATCAATTACCAGATGGTTGCTTGAATTATTGTAGTTATTCAAAATATCCACAAATTTCTTCACTTTTCTCATTTCCTTCAATTTCTTGTCCAATTCAAACTCTTCCAATAATTCATAATTGTGCAACCCGTCAAAGAAACCATCAAAAATGTTGTGAAGATACGAAATTGATTCCGGAAAATTGTTTGGAATTTTGTGCGCCTTTAAAGGAATTAGGACAACTTGATGTTTCAAAAATTGATTGTTTTAATTATTTGACAACTTTTCGAGATTGTTTTTATTATGGTTATTATGGTTGAAAATTATGAAAGAAATAAGGTTTGAGTGATGAAAAATAAATACTTTTAATCATTCTCTTCTTCTTCTTCCTTGATCTCAATTTTCTCCCGTTTTTCTTTCACATTTTCCAGCTTTTCCTTTTTCTTCTTCTTCAAATTCACACCAATTTTGGGACATGTTCCATCCAATAAACATTCTTCACATTTCGGATTCACAGGTTTACAAATCATTTGTCCAAATCCAACCAATAAATGATTGATTGGTTGCCATTCTTCTTTTGGTAATAAAATCTCCAATTTTTCCATAGTTTTTTCGGGAGTTTTTGTTTCAATCCATCCAAGTCGATTGGAAATTCGATGAACATGTGTGTCAACTAAAAAAATAAACATTTTAGTCTATCTATAAATCCAAAAAAAAAATAATTTACCCGCAATTCCAGTCGTTTTTTGCCAGGCAATTTGCATTACTAAATTTGCCATTTTTGGTCCAACTCCTGGAAGCGAACAAAGTCCATCAAATGTGTCAGGAATATCACCATTATATTTGTCTTTTAGGATTTGAGAGGCTTGTTTTAGGTAGATGGTTTTGCGCTAAATATTTTCTTTCAATGTTTTGATTACCACAAAAGTTCCCGAAATTTTCTACCAACCTTATAAAATCCGACAGGATTCAATAAATTCCTCAATTTTTCGTCTTCAATTTCCAGAATATTTTCAATCGATAATCCATTATCTTTCAATCTTTTCATAGCTGCTGCATTTACCTCATCTTTTGTTTGACTTGATAACATTAATGCGACTAACACTTGAAATCTGTGGACCTGTGCGAAATTGAATAAGTTATAGTAAGTTTTTTCGGAATGTCTGCTAAAAAAACCAGTTACCTCAGGTTTGGCCAATGGATCAGCCAATTTATGGCATCCCATTGTATCAACAGGTGCAACAACTTCATTTCTCATTTTTCGAATATTTTCCACATCTTTCTGCCAATTCACATTTTTCACAACACTTCTTTTCATCTGAAAAAATTATTCAAAATAAATTTCACATTTTCAAATAATGAAATAAATAACTTTAACTTTTTTCATTGAAAATAATTCGCTGTTTCAAATTTTTGTCAAAAAAATTGGTTTCTATTGTTTTCTAATTAATACACAATACATACAAAATAATTTCATTAAATTTCCAAATGAAAAAAGATGAGCTGTGACGTGGAAAAGTTTGAAAATAATAGAATTTCAAAGAAATATCGCCACAGGGGTTTTTTCACTACCGAGTCAATGCAAAATTGTAATCGAGCAAATAGGCTCCGCCCATCTTTTTCCGCACAGATATGTGGGCGGAGCTTAGGTTTTCAGATTTTCAAAAAGAAAATTGAAAACCCTTTGGCTCAAAAGACACACAAATAAAAAGAAAAAAGTCGGGCTATATGTGTGTTTGCAGCGACCGACATCTCGCGAGGCCGGCCACACGCTATTGTTTTTTTTGTCGGCCACGTAGCGTGCTGTTTGCGGAGGTTTTTTGTCGTCAGATAAAATGTTTTGTACGTGATTAATTCTCGGTAGTGAAAAAACCCCTGTGAATATCTGAAATTAAATTCTTTTGAAATTTCTCGAATTCTTTTGAAAATATTTTCTGGGAAAATTTAATTCCCAGTTTATCTGAAACCTAAAAAAATCGAAATTCAGTTTTTCTAGAAAAAAAGTGCCACGTCATAACTCATGTTCAGAAAAAGTTGTTCAAAAATAAAATAAAATGGTCATTCGCAACCGAATTTTTTCAAAAATTTATTAAATTTTTTTTTCATTTTCAAAAAAAAACAAAAAAATACAGTCATGTTTTGGCAAAAAAACGCTAAATTCAAAAATCATCTAAAAAAAAGTTTGGGATACAATAAATATTCTCCATTTTGAGCAAAAGAAACGCGAAAAAAGAATTATCAAATATCACAGAAAAGACAAAAAAAAGAGTTGTGTTAAATAATGTCGAGTTGTGATAATTCAGGAGGAAAGAAAAAACGATTAGAAGAAGGTAAAACAGAAAAAAAGCGATGTACATATTAAAAAAAAATTGAATCGAAATGCATGAAAATGGCGAGCCCGCAAATCAAAGATTGTAGTAGAGTTGAAGAAAAAAATAAAGGGGAGGGGGATAAAAATTCGAACAAAAAATATTAGACAGTGAAATTTGAAGGTGCTGGTGTATATTCATCATCATCAGAATCTGAATTTGAAGCTGGATCTGAGGTTGAAGTTGGATCTGATGTTGTTGAAGTCGAGTTCGTCACAATGTTTACTGCAATAATTATTGACTTTTTTTTAATTTGGGAAAATATTTTTGAGAAATATAATCGAGCGAACTTGTTTAGAAACTGTAATCAGAATTCTGCAGCCGGATTTAAAAAATATTTTTTTTCAGAAAATTTTTTTCATGATTTATTCTAAACTCCGTGAAATTTCCCAAAATTATCAATCTTTCTAAATTTTGATTTAATCTTCAAAAAAAAACCAACCATTTTTGACCGATTTCTCCAATTCCTCAACATCCGATTTTTCAGCACCAACTTCACTTCCAATTTCATTACCATTATCATTAGCTACATTTTGAAGTTGTTGTTGACCCGTAGTAATATTTGTCACATCTTCTTGTTCACCAACAATTCGTTTTTCCGTATCTTCTTCACTCTCCTTCAAAACAATCAAATTGAAATTGAGATAAATGAGTTAGTATAAGTATAAAATAATTAGAGAAGAAGAAGAAGTTGTGAGTGAAGAAGGAAGAAGTTGTGTTAAATCGCTGATTTCTTTTCCATCGTCATGTTGATTGCCTAGATTCAATCAAGAATATAAACATTCTAGATTCACAACACAACATCAACGAGTTTTTAAGTATCTTCAGAAATTTTAAAGATGAAATATTGGCTCGGCTAGAAATTTTGGTCAAAATCTTTATGCTAAAGAAGCCCAGCTTTAGATTATCATTTTTCAAAATTCAAAATAGAAAGTTGAACTCAAAAATATATCAAAAATTCAAATTTTATTTTTTAACAAAACAAGTTTTCTCTTTCAACTCCAGCTTCTTTTCATACAATCTTTCAACAATCCCCAAGTTGAGGAGATTTTCTGCAATATTTTACTCTAAAAATCTGTTTCAACAAACTTACATTGCTATATTTGATAACTGCTTGTCGTGAGCATTTTGCGAATAGATTTTCGGCTGGTTGACCGTGTAATAATCCAATTATAACTACAGTCATATTATCGCATCCAAGACCGCCCATTTGACAATCGGGGGCTAGACATTTTGTTAGTAGATCTTCGCAAATCTGGAAAATAATTTGTTTTCAAAAATTGAGATTCCGGGCGAAAACAAATGATACTTCAATTTACATTTTATAACTTTTTTTTACATCATAACTCGCATCATCTACCCTTTAAACCTTACCGATTGTGGATCTTTCTTTTCAGCAAATTGTTGCCGTACAAAATCAACAACTTCCTGATTCGACATCACATCCCATATTCCATCACAGGCTAATACAATAAATTCATGATCCGGTGTTAGTCGATCACTAATAATATCAGGAAATGCGGTCACCATTTGCTCTTCGGCACTTTTTTCTTCGTTGGTTTTGAAAAGGAAATCGCCGAGAGCACGAGAGAGAGCAAGGTTTCCATTGACGCGGTTGAATTCGACCCAACCGCCGGCGGCAACAATTCGACGAGCCTGAAAATGAAAAACAATTGGATATTTTATGGAAAAAGCGGAAATCATTTCAAATGAAAAAACTTCGAAATTAAAGATTTCTTGAGTTTATTTTTCAAAATTGCTACAAACTTCTGAAGTAGCTACAAAAACACCAAAACTGACACAATCAGAATCCCATGTCTCCCAAAAATTACCTCATTTTCATTGGCCGGTTTATGATCGAAAGACAATGGCCGAGCTTCTCCAAGAACTGAACAAACAGCTCTCGAATCACCCGCATTTCCACAATAAACTTGATCTTCTTTGATGACAACAACAACCGCCGTTGTTCCACTGACATCATCTTTCATTTCTTCATCGTGTCGCATTTGTTGATCGAGATCCAAAAAACCTTGTTGAAGTGCGTTTTTGATATCACCTTCGGCTGCAAAAATATTGGGTTCAAATATTTTGATCTCGACTAATTAAGTTCTAAACTGTTTCATCTTTCACTTGAGATTTTCAATAAAATACTTTTTAGTTTCGACTCATAAATAGAAAAAGATAATTTCGAAAATCGGGTTCTAGGATTTTATGTTGTCCCTCATTTCCCTCTGTAAAAACCCACCAAACTCTTTTCTCGCCACAATTCTCTTATGCAAATTAATTCCAGCATATTGCGAAACTTTCGCTCCACCATGTCCATCATAAACTGCAAAAAATGCGCATTTCGGATCATCGGGAAGTGAGAGCAAATGAGTGTGAGCGTCTTCCATGTCTGCAAAAAATAAATTGCAAAATTTCAAACTAATGAATGAGCAAAGAAAAAACACAAACTTATTCTCCATCCTTGCATACAACTACTTCCAACTAAATAATTCTCATTAGCACATGAGGCGGATTCTTTGTTTGTGACTGGTTCGCTCAATGTTTGGCCCATTTCAATTCAATCTGAAATGATGAAAGAATAAATTGACGAAAGGAGAAAATGAGCAAAAAACATGTGGAAATAATTGGGTCACGTGAAAAATCGATAATTTGATGGGAGATTTGAGGGGAAAATAAAAAATAAATAAAATAGCCCAGATCTGCAGAGAACAAGAAATAATCATTTTCTGAAAATGTAAGTTTATTATCTCAGTATACTAGTTTTGACTTTCGAAAATCACAAAAATGCACCATGTGGCCGAGAAAAAAATAAAAAATTCAGGGACTAGAATGTAAACCTAGTCCCCTGTTGTTTTTTTTTTTGGGCTCGCGGAGCATTTTTTCAGGTTTTAAATGTGTTTTATTTCTCGGTCTGGCCCGACTTCTAAAATCACAATTTTAGAAACTTTCAAAAAAATGTTCGACCAAAAACCAATGAATCTTTGAAAAAGGTCTCTTTCCTCTTAATCTGACAAGTAAACAACCCAATTTTCTCCACTGAAAAGCTATCATTTAATCAAACTTCGGGTATAATACATACCTCGTTAGCTATAATAAAATAATGATAGCAACGAGAAAAAGGCGAATAATTTTTATTTTATGCGGTGGCGAAGCGAAAAAAAAGTATGATTGATTATATCTCCAACTTTTTTTCGCCTTCATTGCGGGGGCACAAATTGGCTTATTTCATTGCATTGCATTCATTCTCACCAACAAGAAGAAATGTATTTTCCTTTTCTAATTTTGGACATACATATAGCTACTACAATTAGTGAGAGAAAAAACGCTGGGAAAATTCTATATAGTTGGTATGATAATCTGGTTTATATTATTAGCCATTGTGTCCGGGAGAGTTTTTTCTTTCGAAGATCAAAATGAAAACAGAAAAATGTGATAGGAAAAAGTGAAACATGTGACGTTTCCGACCAATTATCAAATATGTTTTTTCGATACTCACAAAAAATCGGTCACAGAAAATCAAGAGAAAATTACCAAAAAGAAATGAAGATCTTGGAAACTAGTAGGTAACATTATCAAGTCATAAACTTGGCAAAACCAAACGGTTTTTTCCAAATAATTGTGACCATTTTTTTTATTTCGCAATGGTCACGTGGTATGTTATCAAACCAAATTTTTATTGTCTACGGTGGGGAAGAATTGATCAGGAATCATTCTAGAATGTTCTAATTTTTAAAAGTGGACATGAGGGATCGAGTCAAGTTCGATTTAAAGTGGAATTTAACCAGATGAACCAAAGAAGAAAACTCGTACAACTTTTTCGGAACGAGTTAGAGATTTAAAATTTTGACAAGGTCCGATGTAGATACCAGTCCCCATGTATTAGATCGGATATCGTAGCCCGTCTCTGACAAAAAATGTGCAGACACTAAAAAATCGAGCCCGATTCGAAAGTTGTCCAATCAATTTTGATCAATGCAATAAAAGGAAACGAGAACGATAAAAACCCACGTGACAACATACTTTAAAAATGAAATGAAATAGAATGAGATGGAAAGTTTGGACAGCTGACAGAAAAAAGTTTGTCTAGTGAAGAATCTTCCAGAAAAACTGAAAACAACATGAAATTATTCATAAAGTATTTTGCAGTATTTAAAAAGACGGAAGTTGAAAGCAACGAACAATTTTGTAAGACTTCCACCCTCTGAACAAAATAGAACGAAAGAAACAAAAAGAAGACAACAAAGATTGTTTAGAGGTTGGGGTTTCCCTTTTTTGCAAAACTATCAGTTATTATCAGAGTGCAAGGAAAAAGAGAAAAGGGTGTCCCCCAATTGGATGATGCAAACTGTTTACCACATAAAAGAATCTTGATTGTTTGGTCTTCCAAATCAACGACACATGACAATGGTGTTTCCCCAAAAACATTTTGTTACAAAGTCTTGGTTTTCTCACGTTATTTTATCAATGTTCAGGTGCTTTTAAATAGTCTTTCATCAACAAAAAAAAACGAATGAATGAAATCAATTTGTTTGAACGAAGGTATAAAATATATATTATGTTATATATATATAAATAGACGAAAAATTAGACAACATAAGCGGGAAAAGAAAACTAGAGACGAGAAAACACGACGAAATCGATGAGAGGTAAGGGGGAAGTGAGACAGAAAAAAAGAGGGGGAGACGAAGAAAGATGCATCTATGACCACATCACATGGCCTCCTCTTTCTCTCTTGTTGTTTTTTTTCATTGGTTCTTCAACGTGCCACCGAGAATTACTAACTGAATAAATATGTGGAAATTGAAAAGGATCTCAAGAGAAAAGTTGGAAAAAAAGCTTAGTCGTGTATTTTTGGCCAGGTTGTGTTCAAAAATATTGTTTTCGATAAATTTATATTCGCATGGAAACCATGTTCTAGATAAAATGAAAGTTGATATTATACTAATATATTAGTTTCGACCTTCAGAAAAAGTAAATTCTCCGTGAGATCGAGAAAAAATCAAAGGGTTCACATTCTTATGACACTCGGACCCCCGAAGTCTAGGCCGGGAGCTGAAACATGCCTCACAATCAAAAATGTATGAAAAATGTTATGGGGAACTCCTTGATAAGAAACACAGAAAACTGAATAAATAAACAAAAATACATTTCAGCGCCAGCGACTCGTGTCATCACAACAAATATTTTTCATTTGAAAAATGTTTTTAAAAAACAAATTCATATGATTCACAAAAAATCTACTTCATATCATCGAAAAATTTGAAATTTAGTTAATAATTTTGCTGGGAACCTGAAAAAAAACTAAATCTCATGAATCAATAATATTATAGGCCCTAGACGGATTTCCTCATCAATTCAAAAAGATTGACATGCAAAGTACTAGACAAGATTGAAATCTTTTAGTGGTTTTTTTTTATTGAAAAATAAAAAAGACGAGAAAGAACCTAAACCTAAAAATCCCCATTTTTGGGACGAAATGCTTCAAATTTCGTTCTGAAATGAAGAGCTTTAGATTCTAGGTGGATTTTCGAACAATTACAACACCATTTCAACCTCAAAATACGTTTAATTTCGTGCTGAAACAAAAAGAGAGAAAAAAAAGAAAAGAAAAAAAAAAATGAAAAATGCAATCATGTGTTTGTGTCCTGCAACGAACTATAACTACAGTAATCCACGCGCGCGCAACTTTTTCATTTTAAATTTAATTTTCAATTTTTCGCAAATTTTTGTTTTTTTTTGAAGTTACGTGGCGTTAGACATGTGTTTGAGAAACATATAAGAAATCAAAATTTTCTGGAAATGCTGCATTTCATAAATTCAATTTTTGCAGAGACCATTTATTCATAAATAAATAAAAAATAAAACGAGAAAAACAACCAAACAATTAGATTTTTCACTTTGTTTCAAAAATCGCCGGATCCAATTTCAATTTTTTGATTTGAACTTTGTTTTCATGAGACATTTGTCGAGTGGCAAGTTCCATTCTGCAAAAAAATGTTTTTCGGTTTTTCAGGTCATTTTTTCAAAAATTCCTCACTTATAATTATTTGTGACCATTGTAACCCATGATTCTTCAAGCTGTTTCAGTTTATTTCCAGCATCCAATTGATTTCTTTTTCGATCCGCATGAATTTCCATAACTTCTTCTTTGGTTTTCCTCAATTTTTTCTCAATTTCAGTCAAAGAATTTTCGAGATCTTTATTTCTTTGCAAATAACTTTCAGCTGCGAATTCGTCCATTAATTCCAAATTGATTTGTCGAATTAGAAGATGTTCGTTTTGAGATTTGGCATTTCGAAGAACCTGGAATTTTTAGATTTGAAATGTTTTAGGATGAAAAATCCTTAGAAAATTATGAATTTCGAATTTGTTGTTGGTATAACCAGCGAAACAAAAATTCATTAAAAATCTTATTGTTAATCAATTTTTAAAACACTGGATTTTTTGGGAAATAAAAAATTCGATAATTTTCAAGAGAAATCATATTTTTCGAAGTGAAAAGCCTGCAATTTTACAATTTTTGCTTCAATGATCTTGAAGGTCTCAATGTCCTTAAAAATATTCTTAATAGACTTGAGGTGATATCAAAGTTGCTTCATCTCCCAAAGATTATTTTCAAAGTACCTAAATTGCTCACCTTTCTCCACAATTTCCTATCCAATCCTTTTGCAGCTGATGGTGGCGGTAATTCGCATCTACTCATATCCAATTTGACCATTTCCTCTTTTCGATTGATTCGTTCCATTTCTTTTTGCATACAAGTCGATAAAAATGCATCATAATCTGGCACACTTAAATGTGTCAAATAGTTTTTTGTTGGTCGGAACGTCTGCAATAATATTCTTTTTGAGAAAACTGTGCCAGGTTTGCATTTTACCTAAACTCCGGCTTTGTATTAAAGTGATTTTTGGGGGGGGAACTTTGAATAATAACATTATTGAAATATTTTTAATAACTCTAGTTTGTAGAAAAAATAAGCTTTTCAATAATTTATGTTTCAAAAGTTTCAGTTTCTCAAAGAAAACCCCATTTTTTTGCTAAAATTCAGACTTTTTGAACAAAAATTTAAATTTTCCAGCTCAAAAAATTGTCTTACCTTACACTCATGTTCAATCAATTTCAAAGCATTTTGCCTATCTGATTCATTATATTCTGTGTCCAAATACGGCAGGGCATCCACCAAAATTTGATCATCCTGTGAACTTCCACCTGAAGTCAATGCCAAAGTTGTCATCTAAAAACCCTAATATTATTTTTTCACAATTAAGCCAGCTTTAGAATCTCTCTAAAGTTTAGATAAATAAAATTGAGCTATAAAACTCTTTCAAAAATTGTAAACACAATCACATTGGAATAGAAAGAGAATAATTCTTATTCTTATTATACAATAAAGAATTTCAGAAAAAAAGAAAACCGGGATTGAGAAAAAATATGGTACAGCGATCCTTTAAAGAAGGAAAAAACGGTTAGATTTTAAAATGTTTTGTGAGTTTTCATCTAGTCGATTTGGATAATTTCAATTGATGAATTGGGCGAATCGTCAAGGATGATTGAAGATGTTGTTGAATTTGTGTTGCTGAAAAAATTGATTGAATTTTCAGAAAAATACGTTTATTTTAGGGCCCCAATTAATTATTATCGAAATATTGAACTTTCTAATCTCCCAAAAAATCTTGCAAACTTTCTGAAACAACAAAACTTTGCTTATTTTTTCAACATTGACAAGGCGTTTGTTTTCGTGCATATTACTGCCACGTGGATTTCTTTCAGTTGTAAAGTAAAAAATCGTCGAATTGAATTTTCTAATCGTCAAGACTTGTAAATTTTTTGGAACAGTGAATTTATTCGAATAATTTTTTTTCTCGGGTTTTCGGCACCAAAATTTTTGAATTTAGGAAAACACATTAATTTCCGTGTATTTTATTGTCACAAGGTTTTTGTTCAAAATTCAAAACAAAGCGATTGAATTTTGAAAATATCTAGAAATTTTGTGAACTTTTTGAAACAGTGATTTTTTTCACAAAATTTCAATATTTTTGACTTCGAAAAATCTGGAATTTTCGTGCAAAAAAAGGAGGAATTGAATTTTCAAAAGTTTAAAAAAATTCTTGTTAACTTTTTGAAACAGTGAATATTTTTTGAACTTTGAAAAACAATCGGTTTTTGTCACGTGGATCTTTGGCGTCAAAATTGTTGATTTTCATCTCTTTCAGATTTGTATTCGAAAGTGGACTTTTGAAGACAATAAATTACCTTATTTTACAGCTCCTCCTTTTTCTGGGCAAATTCGGTTTTATAACCTGCGGAGTTTTCCGTTTTCGATTCTCCGCATATTTCCGCGTCTCCTCTTTATATTCTTCTTCTGAACATTTTTCGACAACTGGTTGATATCTCGGTTTTTTCAAAGGCAAAAAATATTGCGGCAATTTCTTCTGCAATAATTCATCTTTAGTTCGGCTAAGTCTTCGTCGAGATTTTCCAACTTCTTTGTTCATTTTTTCCGGTGTCCATCCACATTCATCCCTCAACATTTTCTCTACTTCTGCCATTTTTTGAGGTAAAATTTCGTGAAATTCTTCTTTTTTGAAAAGCGTAGTCTTTGGTTGAAGATAGATTGAAATCGCTTCGAAAACCGAATCGGAATTAGGAAATCCTTCGGGGAATTGGAATTTTCGTTTTCGAAGTTTTTGCTTGGTTTCAGAATCTTTCGGACGTTCTGGGACTTCAGCACGAACATATGAACTGCAAAAATTATTATTTTTTAATTTCAAAATTTTCTATTCAAACTCACCAAAACCTATCTAAAATAACACTTGGATCATCATCGGGATTCCCGCCAAATTCACCAATCGCTTCAAGACCCGTAGCTATTCCAATACCTTTCACACCTTTTTCAAAATAATCACAACCAAGTAAAATGGCTAAAGAAACTAGCGAATTTCGTGTAACTCTTTTCTCATCAATCGCAAGATCTTTTATTGATATATGCGTTATATCCTTCAAATTATCCTCAAATACAATGCGATATAAATTTTTGCCACCAAATAAAAAATAGTCAAAATCTGTTGTTATACAACCATCAACAATTCCATCGACTTCTAATTGTGCACATTGAGCTTCGCCATCTCTTGTAGCATAAATCATTTTTATTCCCATTTTATGCAAAAGTGCCTGACATTTCAAAACCTTGTCGCTGAAATCCGTAAAATACTGCTCGCCATAACAACTGCTTCGTCGTTTTCTTTGACAAAAATCTTGAGATGTTGATGGAGATGTAACCAATGAATCGAAAACTACAACGGGTTTGATATTTTGTTCAACAAGTTTCATTAGCCGCTTGAAGAATGTTATTAGATAAGTAGATTCAGTTTTATAGTGAGTTTGCGAGCCTTTAACACTCTCATATAACCAAATATGTCCATCAATAGCAAGGGTTTTTTTGCGCAAGTCATTCACATTGATTTTGCGTGCGTTGAGCAATGCCCAATCCCAAATTCCATTAACAGTCATTCTATACAGCTAGTAGATCATCTGAAATCAAAAAGTAACCAGATTGAATCGCTGTAAACGGAGAAAACACCATGGAAACGAGGAAAAACGAAAAAAAAATTGAAAAATTGATAGGCCGTAAATCTACACACTGGGAGACAAACGCCATTGGGTCTCGCAACGCCGTATTTTTCATTTAAAAATTATGCCACGCAAACATTACTTTTGGCTCTTCCAAGCTCAATTTTGTTGATTCTTAACGTTTTCAGCTAGTTTTAGGAAAATTATTCGGTTTCTAAGGGTAACGTAGAAAAATATAACTCAGAAAACATAGAAAAGTGAATTTTTGAGGGTTTTTAGAAGAAAAATAGAGAATTTGTGGCGGATTAGAACTACAAAACATTACGTAGAATAAATAACTAGATGTTTACTAAATATTTAGAATATTGAAATGAAAAATAGTCACGTGAGTGTGATGAAAAGAAAGATTAGAAATAAAATTGAGGATAATCCACGTGTCTTTTGATATTTATTTCATTTTCTAAATGTCTTCTCTTTTGAGTTTTTTGTTTGGAAGTGTATTTGAGATTATCACCTGGATTTATGGAAAAACGAATTAAGTTTACAACAAAAACTGAATTGCTTCAGCTTTTTAGAAGAGTTTGTATATTTTTATTCATTTATCACCTGAATAGTTTGTAACCACATTTTTTGACCTTCAATTTCTTCTTCTTCTTGATTTTCTCTTTGCTAAGAATAGATTTTGTGTTCATCTTCATGAAAATTGCGTATTTTTAGGTAATGACTTTAGCGACAGTAAAGAATAGTCGTCTCGGAGCGACAACCTTGCTCACATTCGTTATTCTTGCTCTAGCATGGTTCGTCGGATTTGCGTCTCGTCTCTTCGCAATTGTTCGATTCGAATCAATTATCCACGAATTCGATCCATGGTTCAATTATCGAGCAACTCATCATATGGTTCAACATGGTTTTTATAACTTTTTGAATTGGTTTGATGAACGAGCTTGGTATCCATTGGGAAGAATCGTTGGTGGAACTGTTTATCCTGGTTTAATGGTCACTTCTGGACTTATTCATTGGATTTTGGATTCACTCAATTTCCACGTTCATATTCGGTAAGAACTATGTAGATTTTTTATATCTGCAATTTTAGATCTGTAATTCTAGGTCTCATCCCTAAAAAATTTAACACGCCTAGACTTAGGCCAAAAAGATGAATTGTTCATTTTAGAATTTTTGGAGTAAAAATTTGAGCCGTATTTTTTTTAGTTTCCAAAGTCACAGAAGAAGTTTTCGAGCTCTGTAAACTCTAGAATCCACCAAAACCCCTCAATTATTTTCCAGTGAAATTTGTGTCTTCTTGGCCCCAACATTTTCCGGTCTCACCGCCATCGCCACCTATTTCTTGACCAAAGAATTGTGGAGCCCTGGAGCCGGATTGTTTGCCGCCTGTTTCATCGCAATTTCACCAGGATACACTAGCAGATCAGTTGCCGGATCTTATGATAACGAAGGAATCGCAATTTTCGCACTCCAGGTATATTTTTGCATAGAAAACCTGTTTATCGAAAAAAAAACAAATCCATTTTTAATTACGGTGTAAACAAAAATGGGCATAAAAATTGATGTAAATCGTGGGAAAATTTTTAGCCTTTTTATTGGCGGGAAAAATACATAACGTTTTGTAGGAAAAAAATATATAAATCTACTTGGAAAATCTGCAAATTTTATTTTATCATAATAAAATCCAAAAACTCCATTTTTTCAGTTCACCTACTTCTTATGGGTCAAATCACTGAAAACCGGTTCAATTATGTGGGCTGCTCTTTGTGCACTTTCATATTTCTACATGGTTTCCGCATGGGGTGGTTATGTATTCATTATCAACTTGATTCCTCTTCACGCACTTGCTCTTATCATTATGGGAAGATATTCATCAAGATTGTTTGTTTCCTACACATCCTTCTATTGTTTGGCAACAATTTTATCGATGCAAGTTCCATTTGTTGGATTCCAACCAGTTCGAACATCTGAACATATGCCAGCTTTTGGTATTTTTGGACTTCTTCAGGTGATTTTGTTTAGACTAATTCAATTTTTCACCCAAAAAATGTTTTCAGATCGTCGCTCTTATGCACTACGCTCGTAACCGTATCACTCGCCAACAATTCATGACTCTTTTCGTCGGAGGTCTTACAGTTCTTGGTGGTCTCGCTGTCGTCGTTTATTTCGCTCTTGTTTGGGGTGGATATGTTGCACCATTCTCTGGAAGATTCTATTCTCTTTGGGACACTGGATACGCCAAAATTCACATTCCAATCATTGCTTCGGTTTCTGAACATCAACCAACAACTTGGGTATCGTTCTTCTTTGATTTGCATATCACTGCTGCTGTTTTCCCAGTTGGATTGTGGTATTGTATCAAGAAAGTTAATGATGAAAGAGTTTTCAGTGAGTTTTTTAAAAACAATCTTTTGAAATTCAGCCTCATAACTTTTCAGTCATAATAAAACTCAATAAATTTTTTTTCCAGTCATTCTCTACGCTGTTTCTGCTGTCTATTTCGCCGGAGTTATGGTCCGTCTTATGCTTACCCTTACCCCAGCTGTTTGCGTTTTGGCCGGAATCGGATTCTCTTACACATTTGAACGATATTTGAAAGACGAGGAGAAAAATGGAAGTGGAGCTGGATCGAAAGACGAAAAAATGTACGATAAAGCGGCGAAAAATGCAAAATCGAAGGTATACAGTGAGGATGTGTTGTCTATGTCTGGTGTATGTGTTTTTGTGTTTGTCCTTGTGTTTTATGTTGGGGAAAGTTGGGTTTTTGTTGCTGGAAAAATTGGATTTATTACAGTTGTAGTGTGAATTCGACTGATTTTTTTTGTGAAAAATAATCAAAATTCACTGAAACAAACAGTTTTCAGTAAATTTGATCCATTTCGAAACGTGGTTTTATCAAAAAATTTGGTAAAAAATTTCAAAATATTACCGATATTATTTCTTCAAAACTAAAAATTCTTAGGCTTTTTTTGTTCGTTTGATTTGTTTTTCTCTGTTAATCCCACGCCCAAAAAATTCTTTTCTCAAATTTCAAAATTTCAGACAACCACAACTGAAGGAGAAGAAAATGGTGTTTCAGTCAATGTTCGTACCGTTATCGCTGTTCTTTTGCTCATTTTCTTGTTGATGTTTGTTGTTCATGCCACTTATGTCACTTCCAATGCCTATTCTCATCCATCAGTTGTTTTGCAAAGTTCTACACAAAATGGGTGAGTCTTTTTTGGAACATTGAAATTCTCTGAATTTATTGAAATGAAAACTAGATTTTTCTGATGTTTTTGAAATTTTTTTTCAATTGAAAAATTTGCTATTTCAAATATCCCATATCCTCCTTTCCAATGTTTTGGTTTCAATTATACCAAAAAAACGATAAAATATTTTTTGCAGTGATCGTATTATTATGGATGATTTCCGTGAGGCTTATCACTGGCTCCGCGAAAATACAGCTGATGATGCTCGAATTATGTCATGGTGGGATTATGGTTATCAAATTGCTGGAATGGCTAATCGCACAACTTTGGTTGATAATAACACTTGGAATAACTCGCATATTGCTTTGGTTGGAAAAGCAATGTCTTCAAATGAATCGGCTGCTTATGAAATTATGACTGAACTGGATGTCGATTATATTTTGGTGATTTTCGGTGGAGTTATCGGATATTCTGGAGATGATATCAATAAATTCTTGTGGATGGTTCGAATTGCTCAAGGAGAACATCCAAAAGATATTCGAGAGGATAACTATTTCTCAGCTTCTGGTGAATATACAACTGGTGCTGCTGCATCCGAAACCATGTTGAATTGTTTGATGTATAAAATGAGTTATTATCGTTTTGGTGAGACTCGCGTTGGATATAATCAAGCTGGTGGATTTGATCGAACACGTGGATATGTTATTGGAAAGAAGGATATTACATTGGAATATATTGAAGAAGCTTATACTACTGAGAATTGGTTGGTTAGGATTTATAAGAGAAAGAAGTTGCCGAATCGACCAAGTTTGAAGAATGCCGATGTTACGATTCCGATTAAGGGAAAGAAATCGCAACAGGTAATTTCATTTTTGTTTTCGATAATGAGGTTCCAAAGCAAAAAAGTGCTCAAAAATATTTTTACAATACATTTTTATCAGTTTGAAAAAAAATTTGGGTTGAAATTCATAGTTTTTCAAGTTTCTCAAAAGTCCCATATTTTTCAGGCCAAAAAACAAGAAGGGAGTAATCCGACCAGCCGCCACTGCCACCAAAGCCTAATTTATTTTTTTGCCGCCAAAAAATTTGCTGAAATGGGTTTTTCAACAAACAAAGATTGCGTTTTTTCTCTCCTTTTCTAATTGAAAATAGTCCAAAATTCTTTATATGTGTTCTCGGATTGTGTTTTACGGATTTTTTTAAATTATTGATTTTCCCCCCTTTTCTTCTTTGGCCCCCGTTGTTTATTAGTTTTAAAAGTGACAAAAAACTTGTTGTGATATTGGACTTGGATATGTAATTTATTTTTATTTTACTTTTTCTTTTCCTTAAATGTAATAAAATTATATTATTTGATTATTTGACCTTCTGCTGCAGTTTTATTAGGTGGGTTTTCTTCTTTTTGTCGGTTGGTTTATTGTTTTCTGATTTCTTGAAACATTAATTTTTCAACTAAAAAATCTAGAAATTTTTTTGAAAATTTACCAAAAAATTGGTAAAAATTTCTCTACTTTTAAAAGCAGTATTTTTGGAATTTTTCTTTCAAGTTTTTCTTCAAACTTCTATTTTTTTCAGATGCCAGAATTTCAGCTTCTGATAACCGGATTAAAACAAATTGTGCAAATTGTTGATAATTCAGATCAGCAATTTTTGAAAGGCGGAGAAATGAAAAATATCAAAATCCTCGAATCGAAAAACAATAATTTGTGCATTTTAGTCGATAATTCAGGAAAATTTAGCTATGTTGGAGAATTTTCGGAGGAAATTCAAAAGAAAAAAGAAGATATTGGAGAAGTTATCGAAACTTGTGGAGGAATTGCGATTCCAGGTATAAAAATGAGTTCGCAGGGAGCAGAACTCAAGCTCGAGTGTCGCACTCGCCAGCAAAATACACTACCACATTTTAGTGAGAAAATAGTTGTTTTTCAGGTTTTGTCGATGGACATAGTCATCCAGTTTTTGCTGGTGATCGAGTTCATGAATTTGCGATGAAATTGGCTGGAGCAAGTTATATGGATGTGCAAAATGCGGGAGGTGGAATTATGTTCACAACTACGAGGACAAGAGAAGCAAAAGAGGAGGATTTGAAGAGAGATTTTGAAAAGGTAACATTTTATGTTGAATTGCCACGTCATAGTTTGATATCAAAGACGGTGTATTTTGGAGAAAAATGAAGATTCAAAACAGCAAAATTTTATTCACGATAAAACTTATGGCCGAATTTTGAAACAGTGAAATTTTTTTCAATTTTCATAACATTTGAAAAACTTTGAAACAGTGAATTTTTTAGATCCAAACTTTACGTATTAATTATTTTCACGTGATCCAATTTTTCTCCAATTTTTTTTGAATCACAAATTTATTCATTTTCAATTTTCAGATTGCCTGGAAAATGCTAAAAAATGGAACAACAACTTTAGAGGCAAAATCTGGTTATGGGTTGGATATCGAAACCGAATTGAAGGTTAGTATATTGCCACGTGGACAACTTCCAATTTTTCCCATTTTCAGATGCTCCGTGTGCTTTCCAATATCTCCCCCCAAATTCCTCTCGAAATTTCGGCCACATTTTGCGGAGCCCACGCAATTCCAAAAGGTTCCACCGAAATTCAACAAACCCGAATGATTTGCGACGAATTGTTGCCCAAAATCGAGCACGAAAAAATGGCGGGAAATCTGGGGAACGTGGAAAATATCGATGTATTTTGTGAGAAGGGGGTTTTCGAAGTTGCCACAAGTCGAGAGATTTTGCAACGTGGCAAAGAGGCGGGACTCGCCGTCAATTTTCATGCGGAGGAATTGGTGTATATTGGTGGTGTTGAGATGGGCGCGAAATTGGGGGTGAGGTTTTTTGTGGGAGCGCGGGAAGCGGGGTGGTTTTGAAGGATTGTTATTTTTATCTTCTTTTTTTTCGTGTGAGCCCGTAGATTTTGGAGAAAATTAGAAAACAACGGAAGTTTTCTTAGGGACAGTAGATATTGTGTTATTTTGCTGTTTCAAAATTATATATAATTATAATATGTATAGTTTTACACAGAACTAGTAGAAAAAAATGATCTACAGCGAATTCGGGATCAAAAATCATGAAGTAAATATTAGATGGGGGTAGTAAAGTGGTTAGCACCAAAACTACTACGATATTTTGGCCCTATATTTTGTCTTTTCGCCTGAACTCTCTTCATTTCACGTTGTATTTTATCAAAATAATATCAGATAAATATCATTCTTTTAACATTTTATCACAAGAGGCAAATTACATATAATTATTATTGAAATTTAAAAAAAAAACTTGGCAAAAAAGGAGGCCAGAAATTCGAATGTTACTTTTTCCAAGTACGGTGTCTTTCTGTGTTCGGGAAAAATGCCAATTCAGGAGAAAAATCCTCAAAATGTGGTGTTTCTGTGAGACGAAAACGTTGAATGATTGACATCTGAAAAATTAATATACTTTCTTTTTTCCGAATTTCTTTTTTGAAAATTCAACTCACAACTTGGTACTGTAACTTTTATTTTATTCGTCCAAAAAATATCAAAAACATGTTGACGTAATTGTGAATTAACACATAAAATAATAATTGGTGAACATATATTAACAATAGCCCAACCTAATACTTGAATTGCGGCATATGATGAATTTGCGAATGTTGGACTAATTGCGTAGGCAAACTTGAAACAACAAAATGTGTTCTTGGTGCAAAAACCCTAATTTTCTTTTGAAAGCGTAGTTAAACTTTCAAAAATTGAAAAATATTGTTTTTGAATTTTTTTTGATCCTAACAATCATATCACAAACTTTTATTATTGGAATCAAAAAGTTAGGCAAACGGCCAGAAATTGAATCTTTCCAAGTATGGTATTTTTAGCCAAATGGTGCGAGACCCGTTGATAAAAAAAAAGCTTTTTTGATTCTGTATCTCTGCCCAATGGAATCATACATGACACTGCTCCCAAAACTGTGAGGGGGAAATCATGACATTTGGAAAAATTTTTTGAGGGGGGGGGGTCATTTTCGAAATTTTGAATTCCCGCTCAAATCAAAATTTCGATTTGGGCGGGTAGCTAATGAAAATTCACGCTCGAATCAAAATTTTGGGGAGGGGGGAGATCATTACATGCGGGGTCTGTTGGGCGAAGATGACATGTATGAATGGAATAGTCTTGAGACGAAGTTCGAGGAGTACCGTACTTGGAGAAAATGAGGTTTGAATTTCTGACGACATTTTATTTTTGATATTACTTAGTACAGTTTCCCCCAGAATAACTTACCTCAATACATCCGGGAACAAAAAAACAAATAGAAATAATTGTCGAAGCAACGCATAGTAATTTTTCAGATTTTCTTAATCTCACAGTCATTTTAGACATTTGTGAATAGGTAATATAAGTATTGATTACGGTATAAATTATTGAGAATCCACGTAGAATACACATTATAATACTAAGTGGAGCCCATGATATTATTGGCTTATATCCGATATAAAAACCGTTCATTACAAAATAAATAAACTTGCTCGAAATCAATACATTGAAGCATAATAAAAATGATAGAAGAAAAGTTGAAATTATAATTAGTTTAAAATATTCAAACCAATAAATGGTATGTTTAACTGGATATAAAACACAAGTTGTTCGATTTGTTGTCATTAAAATTTGAATAAAAACTTGAAAAATGTGTAAAAACATTAGTAAATCAAATGGTATATGCATAAATATTATAGGGTATTCTTGAACAAATTGAGATAGGAATATGCAAAATTGAGCATTCAGTGGGAAAAATTGAAAAATCAAAATATCTAGTAAAAGTAGAATTAGACCGCTCAAACAATCTAGAGAAAATAGTAGATAAAACATTTTACTCGAGTAGATTTTTGGATATTTCACCCAAATTATATATAGCATTAGTATGTTCAAAATAGCGGCAGGAAAGAGATATAAAAAATTTATAAAATAAACTAGATTTCCTTTAACTTCTGGAAGAGCTTGAGAGCAATTCGAATTCGAGAAAACCATTTCCATCTGCAATTTTTCTGACTGACGACTTTAATCTTCGCAAAAAGGCCACGGCCACACCTTTCGTAAAAAATCAAAAATTGTAGGTTGTCCTCTCTCTCTGATAGGAACAAAAAACGAATCAAAATCACGAAAAAAAATTAAAAAATAAAAATAAAAACACGTTCACAAAATGCTTCATTGAATTTCGACTCAAAAAAACAAAATCATTAAAAAGTGGTGTTTCTTCTCGATACCAAATGATTGAACATATCTAAAAAAAATAATGACATTTTCCAATATGAAAAAAAAAAAATAATTAAAACTTACAAACTGGTGCCTCTGGTGTTATAATTTCTGGTTTTGTGGTCCAAAAAATATCCGAAACATGTTGACGTAATTTCGAATTAACACATAGAATAATAATTGGTGAACATATATTAACAATATCCCAACCTAATACTTGAATACTAGCATAGACAGAAGAAGCAAATGATGGACTCATTGCGTAGGCAAACTATAACAAAATGCTGATTTTTATATAGTATTTTTTTCGCGACTAGATCCTGTGTTTTCCAAGAAACCATATTTTTTTCACATTTTGCCTAATTCCGTAATACTACAAAATCCGCGTTTACAAATATTTCCCAGTCGCACATGACAATTAAACATAGTTCCTATTTCCGCCCCAGAATAACTAACCTCCAAACATCCGGGAATAAAATAACAAATAGAAATAATCGTAGAAGCAATACATAGTATTTTTTCAGATTTTCTCAATCTTACAGACATTTTTGACATTTGTGAATAAGTAATATAAGTATTTATTACTGTATAAATTATTGAGAATCCACGTAGAATACACATTATAATACTGATCAAATTAATATTATCCCATGATATTCTCGGCGTATATCCGATATAAAAACCATTGACTATATAATAGATATGTTTGCTTGAAATAAATACATTGAAACTTAATATGAGTGGTAATAGGGCGGTTAAAACTAGGATTATTTTCAATTTTTTCAGCCAACTGATATTATGGTTTATTGGATATAAAACACAAGTTGTTCTATTTGTTGTCATTAAAATTTGAATAAAAACTTGAAAAATATGTAGATACATTAGTAAATCATATGGTATATGCATAAATATTATAGGATATTCTTGAAAGACCTCCGAAAAGTATAAACAAACTTGCGAATTTAGGGGGAAAAATTTGAAGATCAAAATATCGAGTAGAAGTAAAATTAGACAACTGAAACAATCTAAAGATAATAATATATAAAACATTTGATTTGAATAGATTTTCGGGTTTTTGACCCAAATCGTATATAAAATTAGAGAATTCAAAATAACACCAGAAAATAAGCATGAAAAATTGATGAGATAAAGTAAATTTCCATGAACTTGGGAAAAATATTGAGAAGAGCAGGACATTTTTTGTGAGATTATAGCTTTTTCAATTTTGATTCTGAAAAAAAACTCGAAAAAATAACTATATCAAAAAAATATAATTATAACTTACACTTTTTTCGATGAAATAAGTTCGGTCGTAGAAAAGATGATCAAAGGGGTTAAAAATATCAATTTATAGATATTTAGCTTCAAACACCCTAGAATTTGACACGTGGAATTTCGGAAATTATTTTATTCAAAAAAATTGAGAACTAAATGAAACATTTTAGAAAATCCTCAAAATGTGGTGCTTCTGTGAGACGATAAAGTTGAATGATTTGGAACATCTGAAAATTGATATTTATTCTTGAAAACCGAAAGCGTTTTTCAAAAGATCATCTCACAAGCTATACTTTCTTTTTTTCCAAAATTTTTTTGAAAATTCAACTCACAACTTGGTACTGTAACTTTTGTTTTATTCGTCCAAAAAATATCAAAAACATGTTGACGTAATTTCGAATTAACACATAAAATAATAATTGGTGAACATATATTAACAATATCCCAACCTAATACTTGAATACCAGCATAGACAGAAGAAGCAAAAGTGGGGCTGATTGCGTAGGCAAACTCCAAACATCCGGGAATCAAAAAACAAATAGAAATTATTGTTGAAGCAATACATAACATTTTTTCAGATTTTCTTAATCTTACAGTCATTTTTGACATCTGTGAATAAGTAATATAAGTATTGATTACTGTATAGATTATTGAGAATCCACGTAGAATACACATTATAATACTAAGTGGAGCCCATTCGATTTTTTGAGTATATCCAATATAAAAACCATTCATAACGAAATAAATAAACTTTTTTGAAATGAATACATTGAAGCATAATATAACTGATAGAAGAAAAGTTGAAATTATAATTAGTTTAAAATATTGAAACCAAATAATATTATGTTTAATTGGATATAAAACACAAGTTGTTCGATTTGTTGTCATTAAAATTTGGATAAAAACTTGAAAAATGTGTAAAAACATTACTAAATCATATGGTAGATCCATGAGTAAAATAGGATAATTCTGAACGAATTGAGATAGGTATATGCAGAATTGCGAGTTCAGTGAGAACATTCGGAAAACCAATATTTCTAGCAAAAGTAAAATTAGACCGCTCAAACAATCTAAGGAAAATAGTATGTAAAACATTTGGTTCGAATAGATTTTCGGATATTTCACCCAAATTGTATACAAGATAAGGATGTTTAAAATAGCGGCAGGAGAAAGATATAAGACGCTGACGAAATAAATTATATTTCCTTGAACTTGTGATAAAACTTGAGAGCAATTTGAGAAAACCATCGTATAATTTCGACTAAAATTAAAAAAAAAAGAATAATTTTAGTATAGAAATGCCGCACCTTTTTTTCTTATGGGGTGAGTCAATCGAATTAATCGACGTGTTTTTTGCGATTAATTGACAAAAAAAGTGAGTCTTTTAGGGCGATTAATTTCACGTTTTTGTCAATTCATCGCTTTCATTTCTTGGCAAAAAATGCAATTAATTGCATAAAAAATAGAATTTATTTGACCTATGTTTTAAAACGTGACCGATATGAGTTGGAATTATCAACAAAAAAAGCATTCTCTCTCAATTTTCTTTCATTTCGAAATGAATCCAAAAAATAAGCAGTGAATTTGGGACACGTTTCAAAAAAGAGGTCAAATAAATTCTATTTCCTATTGAAATTCCTCATTTTTGTATTATTGAATTAAAAACACGTGAGAAATAAAAAAGTAGGTCAAGTGACGTGGATTTAAAAACAGTATAGGTACCCATGTCGTCAATTGCGATGCGGTTCTGCGATGCGTGTTGACCTCGATTTTTCCATTGAATTTTTCAAATTTTCATTTCTAAAAACGTGTTGCCGACACGCATCGCAACTGACGACATGGCTACCTATACTGTTTTTAAATCCACGTCACTTGACCTACTTTTTTTATTTCTCACGTGTTTTTAATTCAATAATATGCAATTAATTGCAAAAAAAGATGAAATTAATCGACAAAAACGTGAAAAAATCGCACAAAAAAGACTCACTTTTTGTGTCAATTAATTGACAAAATATAAAATTGACTCACCCCATTACAAAAAATCAAGAAATTGTATGTTGCCCTTTTTAATCTGAGAGGAACAAAAAAACACGAATTCAGAAATAAAACATGTGCACATATTTAATTAGAATGGTTCATTAACTAGTAAAAAATGAATTTCATAAAAACATCATCAAGAATAGGTGTTTCTGCGATCCATCATTAAATTTTCGAACATAAATATCTGCAAGTTTTTCACTTAAAAAGTTAATGAGGTTTTCAAGGCTTTAGAGGAATTGTTTTTTACGGAAAACATGAGGCATTTACTCAAAAATTGCTGTTTTGTTTTTCAGCAAGAAAAATCACTACGTTTATACTTACCAAGTGCCTGTGGGCTTATAATTTTTGGGTTTTTATCCAAAAATGTCCAATATATATATTTATTGTTAGATAAACCACATTCAGATATTTAATTATAATAATTTATTAAAGTTAACAAGTTCAACAAACAAAATAATTAAAAGGTTGTGTTTCTTCGAGACATCATTGAATGATTGAAAACAACTGCAAAATCATGAAATTTAAAAATTATAACATTTTTAAACTCACAAACTGTTGTTTCAATCTCCTGTTCTTTCTTACGGAAAATATTGAAAATGTGTTGACGTAATTGTGAATTAACACATAGAATAATAATTGGTGAACATATATTAACAATATCCCAACCAATAACTTGAATTCCGGCATATGAAGAAGACGCGAAGCTTGGGCTGATTGCGTAGGCAAACTAGAAAATCTTAATTTATTTGTCAAATTAGATAGATGATGCCAATGTAATCGAAAAACAATATAATCACTATTCAAAAAAATTAAATTGGAGATCTACGGAAAGTTTATAGTTTGAGCCTAGAGTAGCGTGTTTTATCACCCTAGAAAACATTTATATGAAGATGACTATAATTTAATTAATTCCATGAAAGGGCAACTTTTTTGTACGATGTTCCGATTTCCTATTGAAAACTAACCTCCAAACATCCGGGAATAAAATAACAAATAGAAATAATTGTTGAAGCGAGGCATAATATTTTTTCAGATTTTCTTAATCTCACAGACATTTTAGACATTTGTGAATAAGTAATATAAGTATTGATTACTGTATAAATTATTGAGAATCCACGTAAAATACACATTATAATACTAAGTGGAGCCCATGATATTCTTTGAGTATATCCGATATAAAAACCATTCATTATATAATAGATAAACTTGCTTGATATTATGATATTGAAGCAAAAAAGAATTGGTAGTAGGATTACTAAAATTAAAATGAATTTCAAATATTGAAACCAAATAATATTATGTTTAATTGGAAATAACACACAAGTTGTTCGATTTGTTGTCATTAAAATTTGAATAAAAATTTGAAAAATATGTAGATACATTAGTAAATCATAAGGTAAATCCATAAATATTAATGGATATTCTTGAAAAACTTCAGCAAAATACAGGCAAAATTGAGCGTTCAATGTGAAAAATCGAAAAATCAATATTTCTAGCAAAAGTAAAATTAGACCGCTCAAACAATCTAGAGAAAATAAAAGATAGAACATTTGATTTTTATAGATTTTTGGGTGTTTCACCCAAATTATATATAAGATTAGGATGTTTAAAATAGCGGCAGGAGAAAGATATAAAAAATTGAAAAGATAAATTATATTTCCTTGAAATTTGGAGAAAAATTGCGAAGAGCATGGTAGCATTTTTTCTCTGAAATTAAGTTTTTTATTGTCCAAAAATTATTTTTTTTGAGTTTGCTTTTGAAAAAAAAACCACAAAAGCCACATGAAAAATAATTATAACTTACATTTTTTGTTTGATGAAAAAAGTTCAGACGTAAGTAGAAAACATGTTATGATGACAAGCCAAATTTATTTTATATAATCATGGAATTTGTGAGATTCAGATTTAGACCAGTTGTACTTGCATTTTTGATCAATGATTTTTTGGCGGCAAAAACATGATCTCGCAATTGTTTGTTGGCAAAAATCATGACATAAGGACTACCTAAATTTAAAAGGTCCCAAGAAATTGGAAGAAGTGCGTATTGGACGGAAGTTGAAGCGCGAGCCACGTTGAAAACGAAAAAACTCTGTAAATTAATTGGGCTTTCGGAATTTTGGAAATAAAACTGTTTCAAAAAATTATGAAATATTTTGAAAACACTTCAGTTTAACACTCCAGTTTTATTAAGATATTATCAATCCTTCATTTGGAATTATTTTATCTAAACATTTTGGAAATGAATCCTTTTCAATAGCCTTAAAATTTTCAATTGATTTTTTTTTCAAAATTCACTGTTTCAAGGAATTTTGAAATAAAAAAAGCTTTTTTCAGGTTTTGAGAATGCTCTAATTGTTTTTGCACTGAAAATTTCGCCGAGTGAAATTTTTCAGCAACACTCAATTTTAAACAAGTTTGAAATTTCAAGAGTCCTCTCGATTTTTAAAATTTTTAAATTTCAAAAATTCACTGTTTCAAAAAAAATATTTTCAAATATTTTCAAATTTTACAGTCCAAAAAGTATCGTTTCAGATCGAAACTTCTACGATTTTTTATTTTGAAATCGTCGAAAATGTTTTAATAAACATCTCCGATTTTAAATGTCTGTTACCTCAGCTAGCGCAGTTCCAAAAAAACACAACGAAATAGCAAAAGAAGCAATACACAAAATCCTCTCCGAATTTTTCATTCTTTTCTTCATTTTTTGCATTTTCCAAACTGTAATCACTGTACAAAACACAGTGATAGTTATTGTAATTCCACGTAAAATCATCAGAAAAAATGTCATAGTTGCCCATGAAACAACACGATTATATCCGATATAAAATCCACCAAAAACCATGATTGGAACTTTTTCTGATATTATTATATTCCAAATAAAAAGAAATGGTGAAAAAAGGACAAACATTATGAAATATGACATGAATTTTGACCAGAACTGTAAAAAAATTGGATGTTTTAAGCTTTTAGGATTCTAGATTTCAAACCAACATCACTGTATTTTATCGGCCACAAAACACACGACATTCGATTTGTTGTTAAAAATATTTGAATAATTGGTTGAGCTGAATGCAAATAATTTTGAAGTGGATAATAAATTGACGAAAATCCCGAATTTGATTTGAAATATGTTGTTAGAGGAATGCAGAATTGAGGAAAATATTGAAAGATTCGCGAGAAAAATATGTCGAGAATAACTAGAATGAAACCCTGAAAATCGAAAAGTTGATCGTTTTTAAGATTTAAATGTTTGGCGTCTTCATTTTCTTTTTAAATTTGTTTTGATTCAAAAATTGAACTAGAAAAAAATGTTCAGAACTCAGAGATCAATTTTCTAATTTAATTGATCTTTGAACATTGACATTGAAATTTTGTGAACCTTTCTGGAAATTTCGGTCCAAACCTTGAAGCTTTTTTGAAGTTTGATTTTTTAATTTTATGATCTCACATCACAAACTTCAGCACCAGTTTTTCTGCTCCAAAAAACGTGTGAATTTTTAGAAATTTTTCAAGCATAAAGTTTGATTTTCTTGGAAAAAATAGAACTAGAGAAATTATGAATGGGAACTTTTAGAGTTCAATGAACAATTGAAAACAATTCACGTGGCAGGATAACATTTTTGGGGAATTGTGAAATCTGTGAAATTTGAAAAATCGTAGATCAAATTTCTGCGCCAGAAAAAATACATGCTAAATCTCTAACACTAATTTTTGCTTTCCGTTCATTTAAAAAAATCCACGTGGCAAAATTGCTGTTTTCTGTTGCCGAAAATCTTGTGCTAAAATCTTGAACAATTTTCAAGGACATTCTTTTCAATATTTGAAATTGGAAATTCCGAGTTCAAAGATTAATTTTGTAATGAAATTGCATTTTTGCAAAACCCTACAAATGTTTTGTCAAGTTTTCTAGATAGTTAAAAACACAAATCACAAATTTTTGGGCCCAAACTGTTTTTCCAAACTCACCGTCCAACAATCCATTCCAAAAAATATATAAAAAGAGTGTTTCAAATAATACTTTCTACATTTCCAAAATAAAATCCACAGAATTCTTGCTTGCAAAACAGCTGATGGTGCCAGATAGGCGAATTGTGCCAAATATTTCAAATTTTCCACGTTTGAGTCATAATTTGCGTCGCATTTTCGATCCAAAACAAAGACCGATGAAGAGGACATTTTTTATGACTTTTTAATTGAAAAAAATGAGAAGAGCTCTGTGCAATGAATAAAATAAAATAAATAAAATAAACTAAGCTTCATTCATTCATGTGCGAAAAAAAATGCTGAAATGTGAGAAAATAGTGGAGAGCTCTAGAGCAAAATGAACAAACGAACAAAAAAAATAAAATTGTTCGATCAGGATGAGATTCGAACTCACGCGGGGAAACCCCAATGGATTAGCAGTCCATCGCCTTAACCACTCGGCCACCTGATCACACATTTTCGGCGGGCAAAAATGTTGGTTTTGTGTTTGCTGATAAAGCGGGGCTTTTTGGAGAAAGTGAATAAAAAACCAAATTTCATACGGAAAAAATAGAAATGAAAATAAATTGCAATTTTTTTAATTGATGCTATGAAATTCCAAATTGGTGGTCGCCGTTTTTTGGCTCGAATTCGATATTGTTTTCGAAATTGTGCTCATTCCCAAATTCTCGGATTTTGCACGTTTTCCAAACAAATTTTTTCGCAACTCTTGACTGACTGCCAGCAAAATTATTGGAGATCTGAAATTTTTAGAAATTTTGTACTGGATTCTCGGAATTTTGAGGAAATTTCGAGATTTCAGATACTTATTTTAATTTATTAGAATATTCCGCAGAAATCTTTTGAGCCAAGAGTTCTGGAAGAATTCAGTAGCTCTAGATGATTTTTCTTAATTTTTCAACTAATTTCGAGATTTTCGACAACTATATTGAATTTTGAAATTCACCAAAGCTGAACCTTAATTTAATTTTTATATCATGTTTAGTGTTCTTTCTCTATAAACTCACACAAAATTCTGCAAATCATAAACCAAAAACATTGCGAACAAAATAATCTCATTTGCATTTTCAGCATTTTGATGAAAAAATGCGAAATAACTCTGTAAAGCAGCTTGCGTCAAAAATACGCAAGAAATAATAATCGACACAATACACAGTGTTTTCTCCGAGGATTTCAAGCGAGTTTTCAAAGTTGACATTTTGAATAATGTTATTGAAGTGCAAATTATTGTTATGAGCAATGAAATTGTTATGAAAATTAGTTGAAACAGTGATAGACTTGCCTAAAAATTTGGATTTCTGTGTTAAAAATTTGCGATGTGGCAATATTTCTTGAAAAAACCCGAGTTTTCTAAACTCACCCACGAAACTCTTCTTTTATAATTCATTGCCAATCCGCCACGAATTGGTACAAAACTCTTTTCTGAGATCATTGTGTTCCAAATTACCAGAAAAGGTAACAATAAAATTGATAAAATGATTTTTCGCATATTTTGAGACCACATCTGGAACGATTTTGATTTTTTTGAAACTTTCTAGAAGTCTTACAAAAGAATAATCGACAGGCCAAATAACACAACTCATTCGATTTATACACATAAAAGCTTGAATAACTGGTTTCAAAGCTCGAAGATAATTATAAAAAGGATAGGCAAAATGCGCTGAAAATGGACAATTTCCAAAAAAATTCAGAAAAATTGGGCAAAGTTGTGGGAAAAATATAGCGATTCTGCCGAAAAATATATCGCTGAGAAGTAGGAAGATGCTCTGAAAATATCGAAATTTTGACATTGAAAACAGTAGTTCCGAGGTGAACTCGAACATTAAAATAGGAACGTAGGCACTTACCATCTGCCCTGTTTGGTCATGTTTAATGGCTCTTTTTCTCGGTTCCCCGAAGTGCTCAGAAGCTAATTTTCACAGCATTTTCCCTAAACCTACCCCGATTGAATCCATTTTGTAGAGCATAAAAAATGATTGTTTTTCAGGATTTTTGAAAATAATAACATATAAAATAATAGAATGCAGCAAAAATGCTGGAAATAAATATGAAAATTGAAGAAAATATTTGAGATTTTCCAAATTTTGAACTTCCCGAATTTGAAATGAAGAATTACAGCTGAGATTTTCCATTTGTTCGAAAACACAAAAAAAATTTATAATTTCTAGTTAGCTCGATTTTTTCACCTGAACATTCAGAACATTTCGAAAAAAGTTGATAATGTCATTTTCGGTTGCTATGGGAAAAAATAATTGGTGTTTATATGTTTATTCAATTTTTTTGTTGGAAATTTCATTGTCTAGCTGATTGGGCTTAAAATGAGCAATTCGCTGAAAAATGGGACAAGAAAATATATGAAAATGGGTGTTTGAAATTATGAAAATTTATGGAGAATCTGGGAAAATTGATTATAACTTCTGAAAACTCAACAATTTTTGAAATTCGCAAAAAAATCATCCAGAATTTCTGAAAACTTTCAAGTATTCCTTCAAAAATTCCAAAAAATCAAAATCTGTCATTTTGCAGGCTCGAGCAATGTCTCATCTTGAAGAAATATCTGATTCTGGAATTGAAATGATGGCTGAAAGTGGCACAGTTGCAGTACTTTTACCATCAACTGCTTTTATTTTGCGACTTCAACCACCACCGGCAAGAAAAATGATTGAAAAAAGTGAGAGATTGCTCAGATTAATCGAATAAGCAATAATTTGGTGATTTTTTCCAGATGTGATTGTTGCTTTGGGATCAGATTTCAATCCGAATGCTTATTGTTTAGCAATGCCAATGATTATGCATTTTGGTGAGTTTTGGGTGAGGGAAAATAGCGCCTGAACAACTCGGGAATATCATTCAGACCATCTAAAATCTTCTCGTACTTTTGATTTCAGTAAATGTTTTTCCAGCTTGTGTCACGATGAAACTTTCAATGCCAGAAGCTCTCGTTGCTGCTACTCTCAATTCGGCTCATTCTTTGGGACGTGGCAAAACACACGGTGCTATTTCGGTTGGACGAAATGCTGATTTTTTGATTTTAGACGCCAATTCATGGGAACATGTGATTTACAGGTGAACAAATTAGATTTGGTATTTTTGGGGAAACATTTGAATATGGGTTGTTTTGGAGAACTACAGTAATCTTGGATTTTTGCGCCCAGTCACAGTCTTTTCCTAAAAATATGATGGCTGTGATTTATAGTGTCCAAAACATCTAGAAGTATTGTCAAAAACCAAGTCTTCAGACTTAAAAGTTTTTAATGCCAGAACCAGATTTCAAAAATTCCACCCAATTCCTAAAACTCTTTGAATATGTTTCAGAATAGCTGCGCATCAAGACATTATTCAACACGTTTTCAAAAATGGAAAACAAGTGATCATTCACCAAGAAAAGTGATAAAATAGAAAGGATTTTCACTTTTGTTTTCGTTTTCTCGACTGGATCATATCCAAATTTTTGCATTTTGCATTTTATTGTGATTCGCAAAAACAAAAATCTTCTTTTTCTTTTTATGCGATTTAGATGATTTTCTTTTATGTTTTAATTAAGGTCAATAATCTCTTTTATTGTGGTTTTTTGGGAGAATTTTTTGGTGGCGGGTGAAGAAAATGAATATTCTACTTATATTCTACTTGTTTAAAGAAAAACATTTCACTGTTTCAAAAATTCTTGATAAAAATAATTTAGAGAATGAATTTTCGTTAAATAAAAATTCCATTTCTCCCTTATTCCAAACCCAACTTTATTTCATTACTGATAACTTTTTCTGCCAAAGAAATCGCCCAACACAAAAAACTTGTTAAAACTAACTGGTTTCTTCTTTCGCTCTTTATGTTGTCATTTTTCAAGTGATAAAACTAGGCCAAATATATCTTTGGTGTGTTTTCGGGATTTATTATACCAGTTTCGATTTATTTCTTTTCCTAATTTTTTATTGATCTTTGCGACTTCCTATTTTTCCAGAAAAAAAGAAAAACGTTTTGAAATGAGATAATGCGACAGTTTTCAATATTTAATTCAATAATTTTTTTATTTTTCTTTTTTGGGGAAAAAATTCGGGTTTTTTCGAATCCGATTGATAATGGATTGGTGGATTCTGAACTTATACACGGTGAGTTTTTTTTTTTCGGTGGGGAAAATTGACTGAAAATATAATGATCTCTGGAAATTTTGGAAATCGGGAAATCATTTTTCAACTCTGATTTTCCTGTTCTGTTCCAAAATCTGAGCTTTCCCTGAGGTGCACAAATTTTAAAATTATGAAAAGCCTCCCCCGTCTCTCTCTCTCTCCTGAACTTCTAATTTTTTGCAGAATGCATAACTCACAAAGCAGTTGAAGTAATGCTATTACTTGATGCAAGCGGTTCAATCGGCGACGAAACCTTCAAAAATCAACTAAACTTTGCAATGCATCTCGCATCTCGTCTAAATATTTCAGAAGATGGTTCACATATGGGTCTAATTCAATATGCCGAAACACCAAAACTCGAATTCTCATTGGGACAATTTAATCATCCAACACAATTAGAATGGGCAATTCAAAGAATCGAATATCAAAGTGGAGCAACAAATACAGGACAAGCATTGAGATTAACATTGGAAAAAGGATTACAGGGTGCGAGAGCAGGAATTCCGAAAGTTGCGATTGTTATAACTGATGGACAAAGTCAGGATGATGTTTCGGAACCATCACAATTATTGAGAGATGCTGATGTTATGGTTTATGCTATTGGTGTTACTAATTTAGTTAATGTTCATCAATTACATCAGGTATGAGAAACTGGGGGATACTGTAGATCAGGGGATTAAAGGAACAATCGAAATATGATATTTTCAGATGACTGGAAATCCAGTTCGTGTTTTCACTGTTGAAACATTTGAGCAATTGGATAAAGCATTGGCCGATTCATTGACTTGGAGCATGTGCAAAACGGAATTCAGTAGGTTTCTTTTTTTTTTAGAAAATCAATGGATTACTGTCAAATGAATTGAATGTTTCGCCATTTTCTCATATTTTTTAATTTTCTGAAACGTATTTTTTCGTCGATTTCAGTTTCTAGCAAAAAGAGCCTTTTCAAAAATTCTTAAAACCGCACATTTTTGCAGGACCAGGCACTCCAGAAATCATCTGTGGACCTGATCGAATTGGTGTCAAAGCCTCAACCAAACAACCTTTCGAAGGAAATGTTTTTGTTCAGGACCATTTTCATGATGAAGAATGTCGAGCGGGTCCCGAAAAATTTCCGGATTCTAAAAGTATTGGATTGACTGTTCCTTTTTCAGCGTGTAATGTTCATCGATATCGATCGGTAGGGTTTTTGGCTGAAAGAGTTCTGAAAATTTTACATTTCGATTTTCAGCTGAATCCGAAGGGAATTTTCGTCGAGGTTACGATTGTTTTCATGTTTCATTCATTGTGAGTTGATTTTTCTCTATGTGAAAAATTTCTCTGCCACGTGGCATTTTTAATTTTGAAATCTTTTTCCAAATTCTAAATATTTCACTGTTTCAATAGTTTTTTTTTTTCAAATTTCCTAGAAAAATAATCGAGCAATTATTGTAATATCAACATTTTACAGCTTTGAAAAAAAAATCATGAAAAAAGTGAAAAATGTTTCACTGTTTCAAAAAAATCAAAATGTTTCGCAGATTTATGACAAAAACCGATCAAACCGTAAAAGTGCAATGTTTTTATATGGAAGCCGACAAACATGTAACAGTTCCATTATCAGTTTCAATGATAACTACAGTATTCCGTGAACAAATTTATCAAATGCCTCAATGTGCATACACTTTACGACAAAATGCACCAGATGGTCCAATTGTTAAATATGCGACTTTGGGACAAAGTGTTTATCATAGATGGGAATGTATTGAAGTTGAAGGAATTGATAAAGATACTTTTGGAATGTTGGTACATTCTTGTTATGTTGATAATGGATATGGGGATCGAGTTGATATTTTGGATCAAAATGGGTAGGAGATTTTCTGGATTTGGTGTGGCAAGGGTCAGGGAATTTAGAGATCAAGAAATTTCGCGTTTAAAATGAAGATTTTTACACCAAGTTTTCTATAATTTTTTGTTCTGGAGTTATTAGCTCTGAAAAATGATATAAATCTTGAAAAATGTCTTTAATTCCCATTTTTTCAGTTGTGGTTTGGATGCAGTTCTCCTCTCGACTCCTGATTATAATCCATCTCTCCGTCTCGCCACAAAACCCTATCATGTTTTCAAATATGCCGATCGTCCAGTTCTTCAATTTCAATGTCAAATCACTTTGTGTTTGAAATATGATGGTGGATGTGAGGGAATTACGCCACCGAAAAATTGCAAAAAATTAGCGGGAGAAGATGGAAATCATCATCATCATCATCATCATGAACATTCGAATTCGACAAAACGACGAAAAATGGTGAGACTTTCTCATGGGATTTTCTACGAAATTGAAATTTAATTCTCAAAAATCCACTGTTTCAATGAAATGTTAAAGATTTTGCTGAATTTTTATTATTTGGTGTTTCAAAGGTGTACACTTTTTATAAGTATAGAAACTACAGTACAGAACCCTTTTTTCACGCCAAATCTAAAAATTCAAAAATTTTGCAGGTTCGCCGTTTGGCAGATGGTGTTGGAACAATTGATGTTTTCACTGATTCGGTCACAGTTTTGGATCAAGAACCGATTTGTAAAATTGTGAGTTTTTGCGGTCCTAATTTCTCTCATCTTCTTTTTTTCAGGATCCCTCATCTTCATCTTCACAAAATCCATTGGGAGAAATGAGTTCAACAACAATTCTAATAATAACCTTGGCAAATATTCTAATATCTTTGATAACAATTATAATAGCAATGTGTCGAAGGCGGAAATTTGTCTGAAAATTGAAAATGCAATTTTTGTTTTCAGCCAAAAAATTATATTATTTTCAAAATTATATTATACGGTTAGTAGAGAAAAATATCAATAAATGGATTTTTTTGAGTCTGAAATTTTCAAAACATTTTCAGGACTAGGGGCTGTTAGCCCCCAGGCGTAACAGTCTTCTCATTTATTTCAGTTTCACTTTTTTCTGTGACTATTGTCAATTTTCTGTGGAAAATTCACTTACAATCAAATTTATAGAAAATTTTAAGTTTTTTGATCGAAAAATGACTCGTGGCTAAATTAGGAATGGTTCCTAATTGCTCACTAAATGAATTCCAATCATTTTAAGCCTAAAATCTTGAAATTTGTCTCTTTAGCTACCCGCCCGAATCGAAATTTTCATTCGGGCGGGTATTTTTCAAAAAAAAATCGGTTTTTTCAAAAAAAAAATCGGCCCGAGTTTTTTCAAAAAAATCGGCCCGAGTTTTTTTCAAAAAAAAATCGGCCCGAGTTTTTCAAAAAAATCGGCCCGAGTTTTTTCAAAAAAATCGGCCCGAGTTTTTTCAAAAAAAAAATCGGCCCGAGTTTTTTCAAAAAAAAAATCGGTTTTTTCAAAAAAAAAATCGGCCCGAGTTTTTTCAAAAAAAAATCGGCCCGAGTTTTTTCACAAAAAAAAAATCGGCCCGAGTTTTTTCAAAAAATCGGCCCGAGTTTTTTCTAAAAAAAACGGCCCGAGTTTTTTCAAAAAAAAAATCGGTTTTTTCAAAAAAAAATCGGCCCGAGTTTTTTCAAAAAAAAAATCGGCCCGAGTTTTTTCAAAAAAAAAATCGGCCCGAGTTTTTTCAAAAAAAAAATCGGCCCGAGTTTTTTCAAAAAAAAAATCGGTTTTTTCAAAAAAAAAATCGGCCCGAGTTTTTTCAAAAAATCGGCCCGAGTTTTTTCACAAAAAAAAAAATCGGCCCGAGTTTTTTCAAAAAAAAATCGGCCCGAGTTTTTTCTAAAAAAAACGGCCCGAGTTTTTTCAAAAAAAAAATCGGTTTTTTCAAAAAAGTCGGCCCGAGTTTTTTCAAAAAAAAATCGGCCCGAGTTTTTTCAAAAAAAAAATCGGTTTTTTCAAAAAAAAAATCGGCCCGAGTTTTTTCTAAAAAAAACGGCCCGAGTTTTTTCAAAAAAAAAATCGGTTTTTTCAAAAAAAAAATCGGCCCGAGTTTTTTCAAAAAAAAATCGGTTTTTTCTAAAAAAAATCGGCCCGAGTTTTTTCAAAAAAAAAATCGGTTTTTTCAAAAAAAAATCGGCCCGAGTTTTTTCAAAAAAAAATCGGTTTTTTCAAAAAAATCGGCCCGAGTTTTTTTCAAAAAAAAATCGGTTTTTTCAAAAAAATCGGCCCGAGTTTTTTCAAAAAAAAAATCGGTTTTTTCAAAAAAAAAATCGGCCCGAGTTTTTTCAAAAAAAAAATCGGTTTTTTCAAAAAAAAAATCGGCCCGAGTTTTTTCTAAAAAAAACGGCCCGAGTTTTTTCAAAAAAAAAATCGGTTTTTTCAAAAAAAAAATCGGCCCGAGTTTTTTCTAAAAAAAAATCGGCCCGAGTTTTTTCAAAAAAAAATCGGTTTTTTCAAAAAAAAAATCGGCCCGAGTTTTTTCAAAAAAAAATCGGTTTTTTCAAAAAAAAAATCGGCCCGAGTTTTTTCAAAAAAAAAAATCGGTTTTTTCAAAAAAAAAATCGGCCCGAGTTTTTTCAAAAAAAAAATCGGTTTTTTCAAAAAAAAAATCGGCCCGAGTTTTTTCTAAAAAAAAATCGGCCCGAGTTTTTTCAAAAAAAAAATCGGTTTTTTCAAAAAAAAAATCGGCCCGAGTTTTTTCAAAAAAAAAATCGGTTTTTTCAAAAAAAATCGGCCCGAGTTTTTTCAAAAAAAAAATCGGCCCGAGTTTTTTCAAAAAAAAAATCGGCCCGAGTTTTTTCTAAAAAAAAATCGGCCCGAGTTTTTTCAAAAAAAAAAATCGGTTTTTTCAAAAAAAAAATCGGCCCGAGTTTTTTCAAAAAAAAAATCGGCCCGAGTTTTTTCAAAAAAAAATCGGCCCGAGTTTTTTCAAAAAAAAATCGGCCCGAGTTTTTTCAAAAAAAAAATCGGCCCGAGTTTTTTCAAAAAAAAAATCGGCCCGAGTTTTTTCAAAAAAAAAATCGGCCCGAGTTTTTCTAAAAAAAACGGCCCGAGTTTTTTCAAAAAAAAAAATCGGCCCGAGTTTTTCTAAAAAAATCGGCCCGAGTTTTTTTCAAAAAAAAATCGGCCCGAGTTTTTTCAAAAAAAATCGGCCCGAGTTTTTTCAAAAAAAAATCGGCCCGAGTTTTTTCAAAAAAAAAATCGGCCCGAGTTTTTTCAAAAAAAAAATCGGCCCGAGTTTTTTCTAAAAAAATCGGCCCGAGTTTTTTCAAAAAAAAAATCGGCCCGAGTTTTTTCAAAAAAAAAAATCGGCCCGAGTTTTTTCAAAAAAAAAATCGGCCCGAGTTTTTTCAAAAAAAAATCGGCCCGAGTTTTTTCAAAAAAAATCGGCCCGAGTTTTTTCTAAAAAAAACGGCCCGAGTTTTTTCAAAAAAAATCGGTTTTTTCAAAAAAAAAATCGGCCCGAGTTTTTTTCTAAAAAAAAATCGGTTTTTTCAAAAAAAATCGGCCCGAGTTTTTTCAAAAAAAAATCGACCCGAGTTTTTTCAAAAAAATCGGCCCGAGTTTTTTCAAAAAAAAATCGGCCCGAGTTTTTTCAAAAAAAAATCGGCCCGAGTTTTTTCAAAAGTTTTTTTCGAAAAAAATCGGCCCGAGTTTTTTCAAAAGTTTGGTTAGATCACCTGTTTTTTGTTCAGAAGGTCCAGGATAGGATCTTTTGGACGTTCGCGATTGTATGATTTTCGGAAAAAATGGGAAATGTAGCAATTGCGACATTTGAATAATGACAACAGGGGGGACCCCATTGAAAAATGCTGGTAGATTGCATGAGTTTTGGGCGGGAAGAATTTAAATTCAAATTTTTCATGTCACGTGGATTGTGCCAATTTGTTTTTCAGAAAAAAAATTCACAAATTTATTTTATAGGGTTAGTTTTGAAAAAAAAGATCAAAAAATGGAATGTTTTTTGGGATGTGAGAGAAAAATACAATTATTTCAAAAATGATTATGTCGAAAGGGATTTTTGTGTTAAAAAGTTAAAGCTATGCAGAAAAATTTCAAATTTTCAGAAGTCTTTCAGATTTTCAGATTTTTATCCATCATACGCATAGTCGGCTTTGTTGTGCATCACTAATTTGTCGTCGACAAAATAAAAACTGTCCGAACGGGTCTCGTATGGATTGTTGATCATTTCGTCCACTGCAAAAAAAGTACTGTAATTTTTGGCACGAAAATTGAATTATCAATGAAAAATTTTTCAAATTCAAATTCATAAAATATTCAAAAAACTTACTCAAAGCTTGGCTGAGTTGTGGGAACTCATAAATATGTTCACAATTGTTTCTTGAATTCGGAATACAAAATCCGAATTCAAAATCGAAACATTTCAACATTCGATCCTTGAAAAAGTGCCTCTCAATCATTCGAAATTTATGAATTGGTCTCGAACCGACAGCAAATTCTACAGTAGCCCCAACATGTCGCAATTTCAAAAATTCGGCCGAAAATCGATATCTAACATATCTGCCTTCAGATTGTTGTCTTTGTTGTTGTTGAATATTTTGATGGTGATGATTATAATTTGGATGAGTTTGTCCAACATTTTCTTGATTATTATCTTCGGGTTTTTCGATTTCGAATAGAATTTGTTCAGTGTCCAGATCGCGGATTTTGAAACGAGTGAATTCGATGTTGTAAATGTTGGCACTCGGTGAACATAAATAATCTGGAAATTTTTGAAAAATTAATATGTATTTTTGAAGTGTTGGTTGGTTCCTAATGGGGCTATTCAACGTCTTTTCTCAACGCTGAAATGGTTGAGAAAACTTATTCAGGTAGGCTGAGAAAACAGGAAAACGGTTGAGAAAATGATTTTCTCAGCATTTTTCCCGTTTTCTCAGCGTGCTGAGAAAAAAAAGTTATATTTTTGAAGTGGTACTGGCAAATTTTTGAGAAGAAAATTCATGTGAAAATTTTGAAACAGTGAATTTTTGAGAAAAAAAGGATTTTTTTAAAATCACAACAAGAAAATAATTTTATTGGAAACATTTGAAACAGTGATTTTTTTAATTGTAAGAAAAGAAAAAATATCTTGCTCAAATACAATTTTGTATTGATTCGGTTTTTCCAAATATTTTCAAACAATTTTTTAAAAGTAAATTGAAACAGTGATATTTTCTCAAAAAAAGCTAACCTTGTGTAATTCCAACAAGTCTCAAAACATCATCGGGTGTAATTGTTGGTTTTTCCAAAAAGTTGAGATTCAGTCAAACTTCCGGCTGGTGGACCATTTGGTGAAATTGGTGGAGGTCGAGGAGGCTGCAAAAAATAACGATTGAGAAAAAACAAATATGATATATTTTCGATTTTTGGAGCTAAAAGTCAGAAAATCTTGTTATTGAAAATTTTTTTATAAAATTTTCAAAAAAAAAAAATCACTGTTTCAAAAAAATAAAAACAAGATATTGTCGTTCCGAAAAAAATAAGAACCTTGGAAGAGAACCGAAATGGCCTAGGAAACCAATACTACAGTAGACTTCGCGAAATTTTGGAGTCTATTTGAAAAATAAAATGCGAAATTTACACGTTGGCTATTTGCCAACCAGTTTGATGTGCATGTGTCACGTCATTTTTAGTCTACTGTACGTGAGCGCCAATTCAAACGGGGGTTCTTTTATTTTCGGAATAACAATAATTTTTTTAAAGAAAATTTTGATCAACATTTGAGGTTTGTATCTCCTAGGTCTAATTGTAAGACTTTAAAATCAAGCCTAGAATCAGGATAATGAAAATACATCAATTTTTTGATAGTAGAAAATTACGTATTCCACGTGGCGCCAAAACTCTCGCTGCCTCTTCTCTCTCAATTGAAAAAAAAAGAGGAAAATTGAATTTTTTGGCTCATTTATTTTTTTTCTTGAGCAGAGTCTAATGGGTTTTGGAACGTTGGAAAATTGAATTTTTGTTTGGTTTTTTTTTTGAGAAAGAAAGAGCTAAAAGGGATTTTACGAGCCAAAAATCCACGTGGCCATTTTTTTATTTCGAACAATCAGGCCTATTTGCGATAAGCCTGATTTGGGCTCATTTTTTGAGCGGTCTTAAAATTAAAGTCAAAAATCTATACCTGTGTTGGAAATGAGGCGATTCCTTGTTGCATTGATTGTTGATGAGGTTCGGCTTTCATTTCGTCGCTTTCTGAAACAATTTTTGGATGTTTAGGGATTTCAGAGAGAACTATCAGAGTTTTTTGAGATTATTCGCGCAAAAAATGATACGTGGAACTTTTTTGGTTAATCAAACATGTGGGTTTTGAATTCTAAAAACCATATTTCGGGGCCAAAAAATTAACTTCAAAAATATTTGAGATTTTTTTTTCGAAAATTCAAATTCAAAACTTTCAATTTCTAGGGCCCAAAATCGGAACACATAAAAGCAAATCCATAACGATGACATAAAAAAGGATGACATGAAAAACCGAGAAAAAACGAGAGAAGAACGAAATAAATGAGCCAAAAATGGAGCAGAGAGAGATTAGAGAGTAGATAAAGAAGAGAGAGAGTGTTAGAGATAAAAAGTGAGCATATTTTGTGAAGAGAGAGTATTCGAGAAGTGGAGGGTGTTAGAGAAAAAATGAAGAAAGGAAGGAAGAAAAAAGTTTTGAGAAAAATGGAATTTTTGAGGAGTTGTGAGTTGAAAATTGATATTTTTTGAGCAACAATTTGAAAAATATCGATTTTTTTCGATTTGGATGGGGATTTTTCAGTAGCTGAAAATTGAAACTTTTTGAAAATTGAAAATTACCATGACTGAAAATGAGCATTTTTGAGAAGCTTTTTGAAACTTTTCTGAACATTTCTAATCGAATTTCAACTTTCAGCTCAATTCTAAATTTCCAGCAAAAACTGATGACTAAAAATAACTTATTGTAACTCCAAATCTTTTTTCTAACATCAAAATTGGCTGGCTCCGCCCATTTTTCGGCCTCGGTTGTCATAGTTTTTGAGCAACACGAGAAGCAGAAGAGCCACAATTTTATATAGCATATTTTTCAGCCTAGTAGTATTATTATTATTGAGTGAGCAGTGCGCGAAGAAAATCTGAACACGAGGAGGCGGAGCAAAAACGAAACAGCTGCTGAAAAATCGATTTTTAAGCGCGCGCGTACGTTTAGACAAACAGAAAGAGCGTGGGAGAATGAAGGGACGGGGATTTTCTGTGATGACGTAAAAAATATAATTTTGTTTTTCAAAAATCCCTCCAAAATTACCTGTCATTATGCTGCAAATTGGCCAAAATTGTCTGGAAAATCAATAATTTGGAATATTATATACGTACGAATCAAACTGGGTTTTCAACAAAAAAAGATATAAAACTGTCGAAACAGTGAGATTTAAAAAAAAACAAATAAATTTTCAAAATATTTATTTACAGAAGACAAAAAATATGAGCCCAAAAATAATTTACGGGATTTTTCAGGTAGAAAAGAAAATGTTACGATGCTCCGCGTTTACACCTGGATTTTTCCATAAAAAGAAAATACACGAATAAATAAATAAATAAGTACCAGTTTTCTACATATTTTTTCTCAATCCCAATTCGCCAATTTTGTTGGTGGTTTTTGGCGAATTTGCCACGTGGATAATTTTGGTGAGTTGAATGAATTTGAATTTGAAGAAGAAGGTGAAGAAGAATAAGAAGAAGACGAGGCTAAAAGTTGCTCATCAGTTGGTCCGAGTGTTAAATCCCAATAATGTTCAGGTGTATCAGGAAGCGCTTGATGAACATAGCGATGGCGGGAAATCTGGAAAAAATGGGGTGACAATGGATAGGAATCTAGGGAAAAATGGACCTAGAACACTGGAGAAAATTTTAAAAAGAATAAAATTGAAATGCCCAAAAAATAAATTGTCGTAGTATATTTTCTCAAAAATTTATGTGTGACAAATTCTGTTTTTCATGAGCGGATAGGAAAAATTATAGGGTTTCTTCCTAATTTTTCTAATCTCTAATTTTCCAAATCTAGTTTTTTCTCTGTATAGGGTTTCTTCGTAGATTTTCAATGAAATAATTAATTTTTCCGGAAAAATTCGAAAATATTGCTCACCTGATCAATATATTGATTTTTAGCTTCTGGTGTCATATCCAATTTATCATAATATCCTTTACAGCATTTACACGTGGTTCCGTGCATCAAATGTTTTCGATCCGATTTGTTTCGAATTACAGTACCATCGCTCAGTTCAGCACGAGCTTCTTTCTGCAAAAAAAACTTGGTTGGAAATGTCAGAAACTATTTGAAGGAAAGATCAGAAAATCGTAACAAAAATTTATTTTACTTAATTTTTGAAACAGTAAACTTTTTTGGATCTATTAAAAATCTTGAACTTTAAATTAAAATATTTTTAGCTAGAAAAAGTAAATGCGCTCAAATAGTTATTTTTTAAATATTGGCCTAGAGCTCTACTAAAATGACGAATTTGTAAATTCTTCATCAATTTTTGATTTTACAAATCTTCCCCAACCTTTCTATTCTCAAAACCATTTTGGCAATCATCCAAAAATTGTTGATCCACCAAATTTCGCACCATTTCCTCTCTGCTCAATATCTCGGCTCCTCTCGTTTTTCTCTGCGTCTCCTCGATTTTCAATAATATATTCGAATCTCTCTGTGTTCTTTTCGCCCTGGGACCCATTTTCTCTTCTTGATCTTCCTCAAAAACCGGTCGTTTTGCGGGCAATTTCATGATGAAATTCGTGATTTTTTGTGGCGCCGATTTTTTAGCTCGCGAAAATGTGGGCGGAGTCAGGGGGAGAGTTGCGTCAAGTTCGGACTGCAAAACAATTTTTTAAAAGATTTTTTGAAAAAAATAAAAATACCTCATGGCTAGTTTCAGGCTCTGGTGGCAACGTTTCATCGAGTTGGCAAGTCTGGAAAAATAGTTATGACGTGGAAAATTTTCAAAAAATATGCTTTTTTCTAGAAGATCCCGTTCAACCCTGAATATAAATCATGACGTGGCAAAATATTAAATTTTTATCAACATTTTAGAGATTTTTCAGAATTTCATAAAACCTGTGGGAAAAAGTTATGACGTGGAAAATAAAAATTGAATTTTTCGATAAATGGGAATACAATCTCTATGATTAAAATTGCAAGTAAAAAATTTTCATAACAAATTTTTGAAACAGTCAAAAAATATGGATAAAATAATTCCACGTGGCCATTTTTGATTCAAAAAAAATATAAATTTACAAAATTTAGGCCTCCTTGAATTCAGAGGTTTTACATTTTTCCGAAATCAACATTTTCCTCGAAAATTCAAACGAAACTATTTATCAGTCAAAATTCTAACTATTCACGTTTTTTTTATTTTTCAGAAACAATATTGAACATATTTGTCTCCAGAAATTATTTTTAATTACAATATTACAAAGATGAATTATGACGCGGCAAAGTTTGTTTTGAAAAGAACTTTTCCACGTCATAACTCATATTTGAAGTAGAGTAAGTATCTCAAAAACACACATTTCCTCCTAAAAAGCACCCACCTCCTGCTCATTTTTCGTAATTTCCAATTTATCAATCGATTCTCTCTTTTTCTGACTTCCTCTTTTCGGATTTTGTGTTGTCAAAAGTCCAAATTCTCTTGCTCCTTTATCAATTCTCCTGGCTTTAAACAAAAATTCATCCATTCTCACTTGTTTTTTTCGTAATTTTTCAGCAGTTTTTCGCGGCGAAAACTCTTCCAAATCGTGATTTTTCCAATTTTTCGATAAAAAGTTTTGCGAATCCACGGCCGATATTTTTCTCGTTGAAGCAGATGAGGAGGAGGAAGAAAAAGAAGAAGAGGAAGGACCATATAATTTTTGTTGATTATTAAAAAATGGTGAAGCTGAAGAAGTTGAAGGGCGTCCCAATTGTTCATGAATATTTCTTCGATTTTTTGACGGCGCCATTTTTGGAGCAAAATAATGATCTTCTTCTTGTTCTCCAAATTCGAATTGTGAATCGGGGACGAGGATTTTTGGCGGGAAAGATTCGCGATGTGATATTTGAATACCCGAAGAAATCGCGGAGGAGAGCGATTGCTGAAATTTTCAGATTTTTTGGGGAAACAAAATTGGGTACAAATTAAAGTATCGTAATTTTTCGAAAATTATTAATTTGATAATTTTTGAAACAGTAAATTTTTTCATTTCCATAAAAATTTTAGATTTTTTTCAAATTATTACTTTTTTTTCTGAAATTTTCAGCTCTAAATTTTGTTTTTATTCGAAATTGGGCTCAATTATTCTATGAAATTTTGTTGCTTTCTAAAATCGGAGAATAAAAAAAATAACTATTTCAATAATTATTGAAACAGTGATTTTTTCTCCCCCGAAAAACTCACATTCTCCAAAAAATTCTCGTGTCCTCGACTATAAACTCCTCTTCTCATTATAATTCCTCTGAAATTTTTTTTCGCATTTTTATCTGAAATTGAAGTCTGATCAAAAATATATCAAAAATCGGCGAAATTCACGAAATAATAGTTCCAAGAAAAAAAAAACAGAAAATTTAAAAAATATCAAATTTATTGACAAAAATAATGAAATAAAAAGAATAAAAATCAAAAATAACAGTAAATATGAGATGAGACACAAAAATAACAACGAAAAATGCGTTTTCCGCGAACGCAGAGCTTGCGATTGCGGAAATTACGCTTCTATACAGGCACAAAAAACCACCGGTGGGAAGAAAAAATAGAAACCGGGACCTAAATTCAGAATTTCAGGCGAATCTCGGCGCATCCAATTTTTAAAATTGTCGGCGATTTTTTCAGCCATAAAATACCCGAATCGATTTGATGATTTTCGCGTTTTTGAATGTTTTTCAACTTTTCAATTTCTTCTTGACAATTACATGAATATTTGATGGTTTTTGTGGATTTTGATGATGAGCAAGAAGTTGAGGTTGAGGTAGATTCTGCAAAAAATAATAATTTTAGATTTCGAATAATAATTTCAGAGAAATTATTATAATGTTTGCATCCTATATTTTTGCTCGAATTACTCCTTCAACTATTTTTGGAACAGTGTTTTTATTGAAATTTTTTTTCTAAAATCTATGGATGAAACAAAATTTAATTTAATTGAAAATTTATATAATTTTTTTGAAACAGTCAGTTTTCTCTCTAAAATTTCGGCCTTTTTTTTAGAAAAAAAAAGATGATCTAACTTCGAAACATAGGGTTTTAATCTAGAAACAATCAATTTTCATTTCAAAAATGAGAAAAGGGAGACCCCATTGAAAAATCCTTCCATTACTTTATTAAAATGGAAGATTTTTCAATATTTTAAATTCACTGTTAACAATCATATTAGCAAATTTCTTTGAAATTAAAATTTCATATCAAAATTTTGAAACAGTGATTTTTTCTTAGAAATTCCAAATTTCTCAATTCTTCTATTTTTTGTGATAAAAATCTGATTTTTTCTCTTTTTTTTAAATCCTGTTTTCCACTCACCATTATTAGTATTAACTCGTGTTCTAAATGCTTCTTCATGCGGTGTCAACATTTTTCGAAATACAACAATTCCATTCACCAACACATATGAATCAGCAAGTGTGGATAAGTAAAATGTTCGTGAGATCTGGAAAAATATATATATTGATTGATTGATATTTTGGAAGTTATCTGGGCCGAGAACGAAAAGAAAATTCGAAATAGAATCAAAATGCATATTTGAAACGTATTTTTTCGGGGAAAACATTTTGACGAGTTAGTTTGTATGAAAATCGATAAAAACCAAAAATTATAAATTTTCTGAATTTTTTAAATGAAAATCGTTGTCATTTGGCTTATTTTATCCCAATTTTTTGCTCCAAAATTCGCCTACCTTATCAAAAACAATATCACAATGATAATCAGCCAATGCGGCACAATAATTTCTACACAATCTATCAATTCTCAAATGGCAATCTCTGGCTGTTCCAATTTTTGTCAATCCCCTCTGTATTGCCACTGCCAAATTCTTTCCATTTTTCGCGTCCTCCAAAAATCCATAAACCGTTTCGTCGGGCAGAAAAAATCGAGGTTCAAAAGGCACACAACTCGCCATTCGCTGTTGATAGCATTTTTCGCGCAACTCTGCCCATTCTTCATTTTCTCGCCATTTTTGAATTGCCTCGTCACGCGTTTTGAACCACGCTTCTTTGGCGGATTCCGCCATTTTTTGCACCATTTTTTGACGCATTCGATTTCTGAGCGAATTTGCTTCGGCGCGAAGTTGACGGATTTTTTCGGGTGATAATGGAAGTTCTTCCTTTTCTTTCGCTTTTTCAATGGGAGCTTGATCGATTTGAAAAATCAAGGGTCTGTCTTTTTCATCGATTGAGAGACGTTTATTCACACTTCCTTCTGCAAAAAATTATGATAGAATATTTAATTAAAATTTTTGTTCAAAAAATTTCTGAAACAGTGCATTTTTCCAAACTCGAAATTAAATTAAAGTTTAAAAACAATAGAAACGAACTATCAAAAAAAAACACAAATTTTTTATTTTAAAATTGTTTGAAACAGTAATTTTTTAAAGGAAAAACAATATTTTCTTAAGAATATTTTCGGATCAAAATTGAGTCCTGATTTCCTGAAAATTAGAAACGAACTGAAAATCAGATTTTTTCGATGATGAACACATTTCAATTGAAATATTTTTGAAACAGTTAACTTTTTTTAATCGCAAAATTTCAGAATTTTTAGCGACCATTCATAGATATATCAAATCTTTCCACACCAAAGTGCATTTATTTTTTATTTGAAACAGTAAACTTTTAGCCCTTCTCCCAAAAATGACTCACTTGGTCTTCCTCGTTTTTTCTTAATCGGTGTTCCATTTTCATCGAATCCCAATATTCCTCCACAAATTCCACCATCTTCCGAATCTCTTTTCTTCTTATTTCCCCCACTTCCTCCAATTTTTTCCATAATTTCTGCTGTTCCACCAATCGAGTCTTCTTTCATTTTATTTTTCGATCCAGGCGGTCTTCCGCGTTTCCGTTGCGGATGAACTCCGCGAAGTGGTATCGCTTTATCCGGGCTTGATTGCTAGAAAAAATGATGAGGGTTGGGTAGGAATTTTATAGAGCAAATATTTCAAAAATTCTTGCAAACTCACACAAAAGCTAGGGGTAATTGGTCCAGTACTATTGAATTTGGCGAAAATTTCCATTTTGATATTTTCTGCAATTTCCGTATTCTCTCTTTCTGTATCATAGTCGGGTTTTCGACAATAATCGTGGTCCCAAAGCGCTGGGATACGGTAGAATTGTTTCCAGCGTTCTTGAAGATAATCCTGAAAGAAAATCGTTTTATTCGATGTTGAAAAAAAATGAATTATTTTCAAAATGTCTCAATATTCAATAATCCTCCCAATTTATGCTTACTTTTCTCGCTTTCGCTGCAATTGATCCATTCATCAAAAGTGTATATTTCGAATTAGTTGCAATTTGCTGCGAATTCGCATTGATCAAAATCTGCGAAGTCGACGGCAAAACATCAGCTTCTTCGATAATTTGTCCATTTTTCTGCGATGAATTTCTCGATGTTCTTACAACTTCATTTATTGTTGATTCAATTGCAGTCAAATTTCGATGATGATTTCCATTCAAAAATTGTGGAAAATTGCGGGAAGACGATGAAGAACAAGATGGAGAAGATGAAGAAGTTTGTGGTTGTGGTTGAATTATTGCAGATGTTGGTGGTAGTGGAAGAGAGTTATTGTTTGGACTATTTGATATTGAAGATGATGCAATTGAAGAAGAATTTGTTGGTGAAACTGAGCGATATTTTTGCTCGAGTTGACGTTTGAAATTTATTGGCTCAATTGTCTGCAAAAATTTGATTGAATTTGAGTTTAAAGGAACTTTTTTCGCGGGGTTTTCAGTTCAGATCACACTTCGTTTCAATGTTTCAAGAACAAAAAAACGATATTCAAAAAAATTAGCCGACTTTTTGAAACAGTAAATTATTTCTTAGAAAATTTTGAAAAAAAAAACTCACCGAGCTCATTCTTCTTGCTCCATTCTCAATTGGTCGAACACTTTCAGAATACTATAAAAAATCGATAATTTCAAAGGTTAGAAAATCGTGATAATTAAGATTTTCATGAGAAAATATTTCTCTCTAAAATTGAAAAAATCGACGTCTTCCAAAAAAACTCACAACTTTCTGAACTTCTTTCACCAAAATCTCTTGAACAATCTTCTCAACAACAATTCCAATATCTTTTTCATCATCATTTTTTTCGGATTTCGGCTCAAAAAATGTGTTGATATCTTGAATTGCTTCTTCGGATATATCGCTGAATTCTGATGGATATTTTGCAGTTTCTGGTTGATCTTCCGGCTCATTTTTCGAATCTTCCAAAACATCGGGAACCTCTGCTTTTGGTTCATTTTCAGATTGTGATTGTGAAGGGGGAAGAAAAATTGGTGGAGTTGGTTCTTTTGATGATGGAATATCAATTGGTTCGAGTTGAAGTCTCAGTTCTGGAGAAGGTTCCTGGAAGAAAATCGGGGTTAGATCAGGAATTTGGATTCCTAAGTCATCTTGAGAAAAAAATGGGGAATTTTTTAATTTTCTCAAAATGATATGTTGATTTTCGCTTTTTTCAAATACCTTCCCTCTCCCGCTATTTTCCCCCATAAATTTCCCACCTTTTCGTCTCTCCTTTTTCTATGCCTCCTCTCCAAAATATCTCCAAACTTTTCTTTCGACCAAATCGTCATACTCGTCGAAAAAAATCGATCCCTATCCATTTTCCTTCCATCAAAACAATGATCATACATAAGAACAACAATATATTTGGAATCTTGTTCTTTCGGATGAGTATACCAACTATTTCCAAAATCGGCCGATGATCTAATAGAAGTTAAAACAACATGTCGCAAATGATGTGATGATTCAAAATATGGTGCAGGAATTGGCGGTGGACTTCGGGATAAAAAATATTGTGCATCAAGTGTTGAACACCTTGCAAAATATTCTAATTTATCAATATTTCCATAACCATGTGCTAATAATTGCATATCACTATCTGCTAAAATCCTTTTTCTTCCTCTTTCTTCTCCACCTTTTTGTTGTGATTTTGGAAGAGTTTTTGGATGATAATCCAGAATACTTCCACCTCTCACAGATTTTCGAACATTCAGATTTTGCCAATGTCGATTGATAATTTCTTGTTCTTCTTGAAATTCAGTCATATATCGATTTCTAGCCATTATTTGATTGTTCATTGCTTGGATTTTTTGCATATTTTCGAGTGATCCTTCAGGAAATGCCGTGTCGAAAGTTTGTTTCCGGCGGGTGGCTCGAAAAAATGGAGAATTTTCAGAGAAGAGGGATTTTGAATATTTGAAGGGGGATCAGGCAATTTTTCGATAAAAAAAGATAATTTTTTAATGAAAACCTAAGCTTTTCCAGTGTTTTTGTTAAAATTCCAGTCTTTTTCTCAAAATGATAAAAACTATCCAACGAAAAACACACGTTTATTGTCTGTATATTTAATTTTTGAAACGTAGAAAATTTTGGGACATATAAAATTTTTGCAGGTTCATTATTCAGAGATCCAGGTGAAAGTATATCTGAAAATATCTACAACAAAATTCCTCTCAAATTTCACTTACGATTAGTACTGTAAATCGATTCAAAAATCTCATTTTCAGTCATTTCAATACTTCTCCGATTATCCTCAATATCCAATTCCTCTTCAGCAACTTCGAAATCCATTTGTCTATATTTATGTTTCACCGGTTTCTTTCCAGAATTCAAATTTTTCAAAGAATAAGCTTGATTCAAAAATCGATTCCTATTATTCACCACCTTTTTTGCATTCGTTTTCGGCACCAAAAATTCGCAAATTTGATTCGAAGTCGAAGGTTTTTGATCATCTAATTCCAAAAAAACAGCATGTTTTGTGTTTTTAAACTCTCTAAATTCTTCGCTCAAATGCTGTTGTCGAATTTCTCTCGCCTTCTTACAAAATTGTTTCCAAATTTCTTGAAAAGTCGATTTCTTCAATACTTCATCTGTATATTTCGACCATAGATTCAATCGTTTCGATTCGATCATAATTCTTCCTCCAGTCATTTCATCAATCCATACTTCGACATGCGCAGGACACATCCATTTTCTCCAAGTTGGACGAACTGTTAAAGGAGGGTCGACGCAGTGCAAATGCCAATGTTTTGGACAAAAATCGCATTTTAGGACGGAAGAAAAGGGATTGCAACTGCAAAATTTGAAGTTTTAAGAGGTTTTTGGGAGTGAGGAGAGTGGAAAAAAATGAATGAAAACTTTTCGAGACGAAGTTCGATTCTAAATCTATTCAAATATTCAGATTAACCCACTCGTCAAAAAATATTTGAAATTCATTTTTTTTCAAAACTGGATCCGACTGGAAAAATTATTCTAATTTTGCCCAGGAGGCTCAATTTCTCAAGGTATCAGTTCGAGGTTCAATTCCTGGTCAAGTCCTGAATAGCAAAATTTGGAAGCGAATCTAAAGAAATATTCGAAACGTATTTTCTCGGGGGAATGCAGAACCTGATGAAGAAAATGTTTTCTGAATCAGAAAAACATGAAAAATAATATTATTCATGCTTTCTGGCTCAAAACTACCAAAATTTTTGAATTTTTCACCATAATAAAAATCTTACGTTCCACATTTATAACATTCAACTCCAACAATATCCTCTTTCGGTTTATCGATATTATCAAAAGGCAGTGAAATATGTTCAGCTTCAATTTCAGGAGGAAGTCGAAATTCCGTCGGATTTGCCTTTGAAAATGCTTGTAAAATCCTTGAAAATTCATCATTTTTCGAAGAAGAAGAAGAAGAAGAACTATTTTTATTATGAATATGATATCGAATTGCTTCTTTATTTCTTTGTTCTTCTCTTTCAGCTCGAATTTTTGGATTTGGAATCATTTGATTTGAATATGAAGAAGATGATGATGCTGAACTAGAAGATGGTCCGCAAATAGAATTTGTAGATTTTGATGGTGATATCGATAATTCAGCTCTCAAATTTGGTGGCAAATTAGTGCATCTGTTACATATCCAATCACCTTCTGGCACTTGTTTTTCATCGATTCCGAGACATAATAAATGGAATGAGGCTGGACAACTTTCACAGCATAGAATATCACCGCCAAGAAAACAATAGGAGCATATTTGAGATTCGATGGTTTTCCATGGTTCGGAGGAAGATGATTGAGAGTTTCGCGCAGATTCGCAATGATTTTGTTGGTGGTCACGACCTGAAAAAAAGAAAATAAAGATTTTAAAGGAAATATTGGATAATTGACGTCTAAATATTTATATGGCTACCCCCTTTTCTAGGAAAAGTTGCGAAATTAAGAAAAAAAATTTTCTGGGATTTTCCTTGTTTCTGATATTATCAACTTTTCTATTATCGTTTTCGTCAAAAACTTCGAATTTTCCAGTAGAATATTCCAAGTTTCCACATGAAAAAAGCGCTTTCAAAATGAAAAAGGGCAAACAAGTTTTCCCCCCAAAAAATCGATTCAAAACTTTCACCGCCCATATTTTCAGGGTCAAAAAGACTTACGTGAACTCGATTGACTCTGCGAAACAGGCGGGCTGACGAGTTTTTCGATTTCCTGAAATTTGGGATTTTTTGCGAATTTTCTAATTTTCCTCAAGAAAAAGGGGATTTTTTAAGCTTACCAGCATCAAACCTTCATTCAAATCATATTTAAATTTTCGTTTCGCTTTCGACATTGTGAAATTCGTGAAAATCTGCTGAAAAACGATTGAAATCGATGGGAAAATTGGAAAAATGGCAGGTTCGAAATGGTTGAATGGAAAATGTGTCGGCGCTCTCCTCCTCTTGCACACTATTTCGTCGGTGTTCGCTGGAGCATGTTTGCTTTTTCGCAGTTTTATTCGAATTTTTCGCCTTGCCTCTTGCGTCCTTTTTCCTCTCATCGAATCGAACAAACAAAACGCCGCATTTTTAAATAGTGAAGAAGAAGATGAAGAATTTTATTGATTGAAATTCGCAGGAAAGTGAAATTCTTCAACATCTGCAAGAATAATTTGAATTATTATATTTTATTTGCTTCTGGGAAAATATATAAGTTGGAGTATGATTTAGATAAGTTAGAACACAAAGAAAGAGTACTTGTTATAATGATAACAAATAATTTTGGGAGTTTTTTAAAACTAAAAAATTGAAATAAAAAATCATAAACTTTGAAAATCCTGAATTTTCACCCCAACACCGACCTTTAATAAAATTTGAAAAATCCACGATTTCAAAAATTCGAAAAGCTAAAAATGAGCAAAAAAAATTTTCCACATTTTTTTCACGCAAAAATTCAGGCGTGGATAACATTTTATTTTCGAAAATTGAAAAAAACTATATAAAATTTTTGAAACAGTCGAAAATTACACAAAATGAAATGGATGAAAAGGAACGGAAAATTGTTTTTTTTTCTAATATGAGTCATCAAATCACACTTTGAAAAATAATATGATTTTTGGATATTTTTTTCATTTGAAAATTGAAACAGTAAATTTATATTATTTGAAATTTGGAAAATAATCAGCAAGAAATAAACTGTTCTTGATAACTATAATCTAATTTTGAAACAGTGAATAATTGAAGTCTGAAGACAAGAACGATAAAAAATAATATAAAAAACTAAAACAGTGAATTTTTAATGGGAAACCGAGAAGAAGAAAAAAAAGTGAAAAAATCGGAATTTATAAAAAAATTTGTGAAAACGTTGAAACAGTGGAATATTTCAACAATGAAAATGCGGAATAGTAGAATTTCAAAAATTTCCATTGAAAAGGAAATGTAACTGCCCTCAAAAAATTGGAAAAATATATTTACTAATTTTGAAACAGTGATTTTTTCTAGTTTGAAAATATGACAAAAACCATTCAATTTGTATGGATATCGGAGATTATGAAGAATACAAAAATATTTATACAAACATTGAAACAGTGTATTTTTTTAATACAAAATCCACACTAACACCACTTTAACAGATAATATTCCCGAACTGATATTACAAAAAAGATCAGATTAATTTTTCAAGCTGAAAAAGTGGGGCAGTAAATTTCCCTTTAAAAATTAATAATTTCCGAATTTCTAAAAAAAAATGTTGAAAGAGTGAACATAAGTAAAAAATAAGGTGAAAAAATTATGTGAAATTCTTGAAACAGTGAAAATTTTCGAGATAAAATTTTTCATAACTTTTTTGGAGGAAGATAGCAAATTTCTATATTTTCATCCCAAAAACCATAAAACAATTGCGAAACAGTAAATTTTTTTTATTCAAAAATTAATAAAAAGAAAACCGAAGCTTATGAAAACCTCAAAACATTTGTGAATTTTTTCGAAACAGTGAAAAATTCTCAAATCTTCATTTTCCATTTTTCACACTCTATTCTAGTCTTACACAATATTTTCACACCGAAATTCATTTTACACGTGTCATTTTTCACACCAATATTTTTTTGTATGTGATTCTTATCATTTTCTCACACATTTTCCATTTCTCACCACGCGCCACGCATCCCTAACACATCCAAAACAACAACAGGTGTCAAAATTAACACTTAAGCCCCGCCCCTTTTGTGGGTGTGGCCTATTTTTATGATAACCTATATTTGGCACCGCCCATTTTTCTTTAAATAGCACAAAGGAGAGCTCATTTTTACCATAATTTTAAAGTTAGTTCTACTTAACCTAACTCTGCTAGAAGCTAAACTAAAAATGAACTATTTTTCATTTTTATTATTTGTGCAAATTGTTGCTGCCTCAAATATTTGGATGAATATTGATGTGAAGAAAATTGATCGAAAACAATGTATTGTTGATGAAACATCGTGGGGTGCTGAAACTGCCGGATGCCAACAAATGAGCTATATGACTGTGAGTTTTGGGTTGGGTGCTTAACTTCTAGATTACTTTGAGTTGGGCTAATATCAAATTTTTTTGGAAATTTTTTAGGTTGATCTAGTTTTTAAGTATTTTTTTCGGTTAACTTTTAATCCCGGAACCTCACCAATTTCCAATTTTACATTCAAATCCTGAATTTCCAGATCGATGAACGCATTTTACCCAACCACGAGCGTCGTTCCACATCCTTCGAGCATATTTCTGGCTCATCCCGTCCAACTGTCACTCATTGGCCACGTGGAAAATTGTCCGATTGGATGCTCTCAATTCAATTCATCTCGGTTGATCCAGTTTATGGAATCGCAAGAACTTGTGATCGTTCTGGTTATGTTCGTGTGTTTGAAAATGTAACAGAAGATGTGCAATTTGTTGATAAAATTGTGAAGGTGAGTGAAAAAGAAAAACAATTTCGAAAATATTTTCCGCGAAGTTCAATTCATTTATAAATCTTTATTTTTCTTACAGATTCAAGGTCAATGTTTCACTGCGACAGTTCAAGTTCAAGCAAGTCTTGACATCTGCCCTTGGTGCATCGAGGAATCAGCCTCAACTGAAACCACCACAACAACCACCCAAAAACCAATCAATAATCAAATGGAAACTCAATTCCTAATGATTTCAATGCTTTTCCTCTCAATTATTTGTGTTTGCGCACTTATTGGTGTTGCAGTATTGCTCATTTTATATATCACTGATCGTAAGGGAATTAGCAAAAGTTCAACAACCAGCTCGAATTTATCTTTGCCAATTTATCAACTTCCACAACCAACAGTTTCAAGATGTGGAAGTTTTGCTGGAAAAGCTGGAATTCTCGCAGCATTTCCAAATGATTCAACTTTGCTGAACTGGAAAGAATATAATGTTGAAGAGCAATGGATTTCACAACGGGTTTATTCGGAATGTAGTTCGCCTGATTCTGGAACTGATACTTTGTAGATTTTTATTTTTTAATTTTTTTTGTTCTGTATATTTTTGGTTGTAGTCATTATATTTTTGTGATTTTTTTTGTAATATTTGTTATGTGTTTAATATTTTTATTAATTAATAAATTAAAAAGAAAAAGAAAAAAGGGTTTGAGCTACATTGAAAAATTTACAGGAAAATTCAGAAAAACACAAAAATTTTCAAATTAATTTGGGACAGATAATTTTTGAATTATTTCGAGAAAAAACAATTAGGAATTTTTCAAATTTTCTCAGTTCAAATAGGTTTGAAAAATCCCAGTTTTTCCATGTTCCAAAATTTTCAAAAACAATTGAAACAGTGAAATTTTCTATTTTTGAAAAACTTTATTTTTTGTTTAAATTTTCGGCACAGTTTTTCAGTACAAGTTGAGCTACAATTCGATCGAAGTGAATATTTTTTTTGATTTTTGAAACAGTGAAGTTTTCAGGCCAACATCAAATCTTTTCGGAACATTTTTCTGATCTCATTTTTTTCTCATGAAATAATTCGAAAATATTTGAAACAGCAAAATAAAACCAAGCTGTAAACATATAAGTTGTAAAACATATATTTTTCCCGAAAACCTTCCCAAAATTCCAAGTCGCTTTATCTGATGTGTATTACTATTTTTTTCAAAAATAAAACAAGCCGAAAAAAGTGCGAATAGCTATAAATGTGTCAATTATAGGTTATTTATGTTTACAATCTATCGGTTTGTTTTTTGAAAAATATCTATAAAGTTGTTGGGCAAAAAACACCAGACAGGCAAAATAATAAGAATTATCTAGAAAGAAAAAATTTCACTGTTTCAAATGATATTGAATAGTTCCTCGTTTCAAGACCTCCTAAAATTTCCGAAGAAAAATTTTACTGTTTCACATTTTTCAAATAATTTTTCATACGGAAACTTCAACTAAAAAATTCAGAGAATGGATAATTTAGTGACCTTGATTGTTCCAAAAAACCCTTTCTAGAAAATTTCACTGTTTCAAAATTTTCATTTATTTTTTGATAGGAAAGTTTTAGTGATTAATAGTACATATGTAGTTGTAATTTTTCAATCGCAAATTCCTCCCTTCCAACTAATAATTTTCCCATAAATTAATCATATCAACCGTACCAAATTAATGAATGATATATCTCTTCGCTTTTCGTTTTTTCTTCATCTTCGCCCACCTAAATATCTTTTTTCGTCATCAACAACAACGACAAAAAACTGATCGAACACCACCCAGGAATTCAGTTTTTTTCCTTTTCGTTTTTTTGACAAATCCAGTTTTCGCCCAGTTTTTTCATTTCGCTCATCCGTATAAAAAGAGATTTGAAACGCAAAAATATTAGAGTAAGTAAATATCCTCTCATTTTCGAAAATAAAAATGATTGTGGGATATTTGGGAGCTGGTGTCAGTTTATCTGTTCTTTTCACTTCGATGTATTGGATGTTCCAAATTGTTCAAGATATTCAAAATTTGAAGGGTGAAGTTGAAGGTGGAGTTGATGAGTTCAAGGTGAGCATTTTTATGGGAACTTTCACGCCGAATAAATATCTGGATTGATAATGCTTATGCCTTATCCAATTTCTCATTTTTTCCAACATCAAAACAACCTCCAAAAATGTTCAGATTTTGGCTGATGACACATGGCAACGTCTTTTGATCCTCCAATCTCCAACTGGCGAAACTGCCAATATTATGCCATCAATTTTCCGAAACCACCGTGAAAAAAGATATATCTATCCAGGAATGTGTAACTGTGATAACAATTCACGTGGCTGCCCAGCTGGACCACCAGGACCACCAGGACTTCCAGGAAAACGAGGAGATGAAGGTGTTTCTGGAGATTTGGGACGAACTGGAGCATCAGGAATCAGTTTGGCGGCAGTTCATCATATTCCAGGAGGTTGTATTGAATGCCCACAAGGACCAGCTGGACCACCGGGACCACCAGGACAAATTGGAGCACAAGGATATAAGGGAGTTCAAGGAAATCCAGGACCATCAGGAGATGATGGACAACCTGGAGGACAAGGAGATCGGGGAGATTCGGGAGCACCTGGAGTTAAAGGATTTGATGGAGCTGATGGACCAGATGGACAACCAGGAACTGCTTATTTCCCAGGGGAAATTGGACAACCTGGAGAACCAGGATGGTTGGGATTGGCTGGTTTGCCAGGAAAACATGGAGAACCAGGAAAAGATGGAGAACAAGGACCACAAGGACCAAAAGGAGAACCTGGACAACCTGGAAGAGATGCTTATCCTGGACAACCAGGAAAAGCTGGAGAACCGGGAAGTGTTGGAAAAGATGCCGATTATTGTCCATGTCCAGCTAGAAAAGATTCGAATGTTGAGACTGGATCTGCTTCGTCGCAAACATACAAAAATCGACGAGTTAAGAAGCATTAATTATTTTTCAATAAATATTTCGATTTTTCTGAGTTTTTTTTATACCATGGGGCACATACATATGGTTTTGATTTAAAAAAAAAAACAAAAAAAAATTGAGAAATATTTTTTTGGTCGAAAACAATTCACTGTTTCAAAAATTAGATATTGAACCTGAATTTTCAAATTTAAAAATTCACTGTTTCATGGATTTTTCAAAGTTTCTTTGTACACATTTTCGCAGTGAGGTTTTACCCAATGTTTTAAAATGTTTTCCAATAGTATTAACTACAGAAGAACCAGAAGTTGTATCTGTGAAAACCTAAATATACCCCAAAATTTTATAAGAAACATGGAAAGGTATTTGATGTCTTTTAAATGAATTAATAACGTTCTCAGCATTTGCGGGCGTAGCTTAAACGTAGACAGAGGGTGCATTTAGCTAATGCGTAGCTACGGTTTAGCTACGCATTTTTACAAGCTGACCGCGTTGCAAAGCGAGTACTCTCGAGTGCGCTGCGGTCGTTCATTTCGCTTTTTCATTTTTGTTTTTCACGGCCTAAAATTGCTGCAAAATCAGAGTTTCATCGACTAAAACTGGTTTTGAGAAGGTGAGTTACATTGAAAAACTTATTTTAACCATAAATAATGTATAAATTTGCAGAAAAACCGTTTAATTCGCCCAAATAATCAATTTTTCGACGAAAAGAGGATTTCAATCAAAACAATGTGATTATGCTGTCGAAAAGCTAATTTTGGAAACAAAAAGTGAGTTATTTTTTGATTATCATGATAGGCAGAGTCTAGAAAATGACGGTTTCCTGAAATTCCGTCTAATCTTCTGTAATGAAGGAAGTTTTATTGAATTCCTAGGTCTTGATGGGTATTTTCATTTGTCAGTCTATTTTCAGTTCAATAAATCAGTTTTTTCAGCCCGGATTTCATCATTCATCAATCGGAACAAAAAAATCACATTTCCAACCAGAAAACAGTCACCAACATTGTCATTTACACCAACATCAAATCAATTGTTAAATAATTTTTTCTATGTACTTATTTTTCTTGAAATTATGTTATTTATTATTCTTATATATAAGTTGTATAATAAATACTTCTTTTTTCATCTTATGTGTTAAAAATGGAAAAATTCCTAGGGCGACGAAAAAAGAAAACAAAACCCATTTCCGGCGCACAAACACACATTGCGTAGCTAAACCGTACCTATTTGTGTAGCTAAACCGATGTCATCGGCTGACATCGGTTCGTCTACGTTTAAGCTACGTACGCAAATGCTGAGGTTATTAATTACCCAATTAATTTAAATTTTTTTTTCAATAAAAATAAATATTCTTATTGCGAACAATTATTAATGCTGAATAAATCCTACATTTTCTGCGACTATTGCCAAATGTTCTGGAAGATTTTCAAAAAAAGTTACGATATCTTCGACTGCTCTTTCGAAATAATATTTTACACCATATTCGATTTTCTGTGAAACAACTTCTGGTTCTTCAGTCGTTTGTGCAGAACACAAGACAATTGGGAAAACTAGGAGAATCAAGAGTCTGGGAAACATTAAAATGAATTTTTAAGAGCCAAATATTATATTTTATGCGATGATTTTTGCTGGGAAAATGTATAACCACATGTATTTATCGTTTTACATTGTTTTTTGTCATAAGAATCGTATAATCTAGTCAAAAGATTGAATTTAAGCTAACTTTCAAGAAAAAAACATTCAAAAAAGAGGGAGAAAACACAACGAAAAAAAGAGAGAGTAAAAAAAAGAGAGAAGAAGGCAAGTGCGCTCCAACGCACCCGGCGTTTCTCATTTTTAAAAAAAAAATTTTGAAATCAGTGGTTTTTTCATTTTCGAAAAGTTTTTAGCGCGGGTTTTTCGGTTTTCCTCGTTTTTTCATGGCTTTTGAGTTGCGAAATTCCTTGAAAGTCGATTTGGTAGCATGGGAAATATGTTTTCTTCTTGGAATATTTTGGATTTCGAGAAATTTAGGCGATAAATTTCGGGATAAATTTTCTGTCGATAATAATGAATAGAAAACTGGTAGTGCATTTGAAATTCAAATTGTAAATATTTTAAAATTTACGTGACGTGTAACATTTCAAATATCTCATTTTTCATCATTTCTGAAAATATCGTAATGAGAATCTTGTCAAATGTCGGGCAATTTTTTATATACGATCTCAGCTCTGAAGATGAGTTATGACAAAGTTAAATTTTATTCGTGATTTTTTCCGCGTCATAACTCATGTTCAGTTTTGAGCTCATCAGCTTTTGAGAACGGGATCACAAGGTTTGAATGAATACTTTTTCCTTGCATTTTTTTTTTCCTTTTTGGTTATCCCACAAATTTCCAATTTTTTTCAGCGCGAAATGTTTGGGCAGAATAAACCATTCGGCTCATCAACATTCGGTTCATCATCAACCGGTGGCTCGTCACTTTTCGGTAACACACAAAACAACAAACCGAGTATTTTCGGTCAGCCGACAAATCAACAAAACACCACAGGCAGTTCGTTGTTCGGCGGAGCGAATCAGCAAAAACCAGCCGGATCTTCGTTGTTTGGCGGCGCTGCAAATCAACAACAACAGCAACAATCAACAAGTTTGTTCGGTTCGCCGCAAACGCAAAATTCTGGAGGTGGAGGATTGTTTGGTAATAATTCGAGTGCCAATAAAACATCGATTTTTGGTGCAAGCAATACAAATAGTCAGTTTTTTATTAAAATATGTTTTCTAGAGAAAAAATACTCAAAATAATTATTTCAGCCACCTCGTCCCTCTTTGGTTCCTCTTCAAATAACAACGCTGGAAACACAGGCGGTGGACTTTTCGGATCAACAAACACTTCTTCAAACACCGGCTCTTCAATGTTTGGTGCATCTCAACAAGTTAGCGGAACTACAATCAAATTCGAACCACCAATCGCTTCGGATACAATGGTTCGAAATGGAAGTACACAAAATATTTCGACAAAACATATGTGCATCACTGCAATGAGCAAATATGAATCGAAATCGATTGAAGAATTGAGAATTGAGGATTATATGGCAAATCGAAAAACTGCGGGAACTGGAACAACTACAGGAGGAGGATTGTTTGGAGCATCAACAACTACAACAAATACGGGAGGAGGAGGACTCTTCGGAAACTCTTCGACTCCTCAAAAATCGATTTTTGGGCAATCTACTTCGAATAACTCGTTTGGCGCTGCTTCAGGCTCTGGAACCCAAACAAATTCACTTTTTGGTTCTTCGAATACAAATAATACAACTCAAGGAACCTCACTTTTCGGAAACAAACCTGCAACAACTGGTGGACTTTTTGGAACTTCGACAACTTCAACTTTTGGAAATGCACAACCCCAACAACAGCAGAATTCGCTGTTTGGAGGTTCGACGACACAAAATACAGGAGGAGGACTTTTTGGACAAACCGCGCAACCACAACAACAGAATTCATTATTTGGTGGAAATACAAGTAATACGACAGGTGGAGGACTTTTTGGAAATGCAGCTGCTCAACCTGCACAAAATACTGGATTCAGTTTTGGAGGATCAAATGCAACGGTAGGAAATTTCTGAAATTTCTATCCTGAAATTTTGTTCAAAATATTGATCTACATATTTAAGTTCACCAGGGAAATATGATTCGCAGCTTCGAAAATCATATTTTTCAATCAGTGAAAAAATTACTGCAAAATGAAAATTAGAAAAATTTTGCTAATGTGCAACATCATTTTTGAAAGTTGAAAACTGAGCAATTTCTATTTCTCAATAAAATTAAGAATTGTTGGTTTTGATAATTTAGTTCAGTGTTGAAAAGTTATAAAAAATTAAAAAAACATTCTATGAAAATAGTTTTCCCCGAAAACCTCATTTCAAAACCTATATATTTTCCAGACCAATGCATTCGGCCAATCCACAACCGGCGCAACAACCGGCGGAATTTTCGGCAACACCCAAAACACATCAGCCACAGGTTCCAATCTTTTCGGCGCTAAACCGGCTACTACAAGTTTTGGTGGATTTGGCACAAATACAACACAACAAACTGGTGCATTTGGACAAAATACTGCAAATACAAGTGGTGGATTATTCGGAAATAATGCTGCAAAACCTGGTGGTCTTTTTGGCACAACTCAAACCACGAATGCTGGAGGAGGACTATTTGGTGGAACACAAAATACAACTGGCGGTGGATTGTTTGGTGGAAATAACACGGCAACTGGAAACACTTTGGGATTTGGACAACAACAACAACAAGGTGGACTTTTGGCACAACCAGCGCAACAGGTTTTGGCTCAGCCACAAGTTGCACCAATTCCAGTGATTGGAGTGACAGCGGATGTGTTGCAAATGCAGGCGAATATGAAATTGTTGCAATCGCAATTGGTGAATGCGCCGTATGGTGATTCGACATTGTTGAAATATGTAACATCGCCGAAAAATGAGGAAACTGCTGATGGATCGTGAGTGGGGTTTTTGGGGGAGATTTGGTTGAAGAAAATGGTGACAATTAGAGATTTTCATTGGAAAATCGTGATTTTTTATTTTCAAATTTTAAAATCGCTTGAAAATCGAAGATTTTCAATTTTTGTGATGAATGTTTTTTAAAAAATTGAAATGTCAATTTTAAAAATTTCACTGTTTCAGATTTTTGAAAAGTTTAGTTTTTCGAAAGCTAAAATTGATTATTCATTGAGATGTTATGAATTCATTTTTAGAAAATTTAATAAGTTTAAATTACATTGAGAAAAAAGTTCTAACAATAGCACTTTCCTTTTTTCAGAGCTCAACGTCAACTTCGTTTCCTGGCCGCCAAAAAAAGCGCTGGTGAAAAATCCTCTTTCTTAACTGCTCCAATCAGCAAAGTCATGTCTGATTTATCACCAGCCGCAACAAAAACAACAACTCAATCGCCGGGAATTACAAGAGATTTGAATTATACATCGAGAGAAACACCGCCGACACTTGGAAAAGGATTGAGAACAACAACAGGAATAAATGGAGGAGTTGGAGCATTGAATTCGAGTATTGTTAATAAGTTAGTTGAATTAATCAGTGAGGAATATCACGGAATCTTGATATTTCTTTGAAAATTCTCAATCTTAAAAAGTTAGCCCAAATTTTGTGAATTTCTACCCAAAAAGCATAAAAAATTATTTATTTCCCCTCAGATTCCTCCAAATCTTTCATTTTTCCTAGAACAATGGATTCTGTGCTCGATGCCTCATTGAATGGATCTACAAATCGACTCGGAGTTCGAGGAAGTGTCAAAAAGTCGAATCTCAAACAATTGGATATGTCGGTTTTGGCGGATTTGTCGAAATATTCACAAAATGGAAGTTTTGCCAATGATTCGGATGCATTGCCGATTTTGAGAGAAAAAACGACAAATGTTCAAAGGTGAGTGGAAAATCTGGGGTTTTTTCTTATACACCTCGGCCAAGCAGTGGCTGGCCAGAGTACAATTTCTTGAAAAATCTGAATTTCAGTTTTTAGAGGTCAAAAATTGAAAAATCACATTTTTAGAGGACAAAAACTGAAAAATTCACAATTTTTGTAGTGTAAAAAGTTAGCGTACAATTTTTTATTGTGGAAACCACGATTTTGGGCGAGGTGTGTCTAATAAAAAAAACTGGGAAAAATAGGTTTCAAAATATTTTAAAATCAAATATTGCGTTTTTGAAAATGATTCGACTTTTGGAAAAAATAATCTGTAAATTCCAAATTTTGCAGCCCACAAAGTGATCCAGTTCAAGCAGTTGTTCAACGTCAACAAGATCGCGAAAAGCAGCCACCAATTCTGGATCTCGATAAATCTGTCGATCAAACATCGAATTCGATCTCAACAACATCAGTTCTTCAAACAACCCACACAGTTCAACCTCAAAAATCAGTTGCCGGTGTAAAATTGACAAAACCCGATTATTACACAATTCCATCAATGTCCGAAATGTCAAAAATGGTTAAAAATGGTCGAATTATTCTGGAAAATGGGTTAACAATTGGTCGAAGTTCGTATGGAAGTGTTTTTTGGCCTGGAAAAATTGAACTCTCCGATGTTTGTTTCGATGAAATTGTGATTTTCCGCCATCGCGAAGTTACTGTATATCCTAATGAGGATGAAAAACCAGAACAAGGAGAGGGTTTGAATAAACCTGCTGAAGTTACTTTGGAACGAATTTGGTATACGGATAAAAAAACGAAAACTGAAGTGAGAGATGTTGTGAAATTGGCGGAAATTGGATGGAGAGAACATTTGGAACGGCAGACGATCCGGATGGGAGCGGTATTTAAGGATTTCCGCGCGGAAACTGGAAGTTGGGTGTTTAGAGTGGAACATTTCAGCAAATATGGATTGGCTGTGAGTTTTTGGGGGCGGGGGAAATTTTTACATAATATAATGAAAATCAGATTTCAGTGTATTTTTCCCAGAAAAATTATTGTTTCAAAAATTTGCTTCATTTTTTATCAGAACTATAAAAGAATATTGAAGTTCCATGACTATTTTTAGAACTTTTTTTCTGAAATTCTGGAAAAATATAAATGTTTTTGTCGAAATATTTAGTTTCAGAAAACTATTTTTCTCTTGCCCTAAAAAATGCCTGTGAAAAATGATAAATAAAATTCTGGAACAGTAAATTTTCCGAAAAAAAATAATATTTTTGAACAAAACCTTCGTTTTTTGCAGGATGACGAAGAGCCAATGGACATTGCTCCACCACCATCCCAACAACCATCTGCTCCACTTGGTGCCATCAATTTGAACACTTCAATTCACGATGTTCAAAATCAGGTTCAACGTCAAAAAGTGACGAAATCACCAATTTCTGCTAACAAATCATCGAACAAACAAAAAAGAATGGAACAACACGAGGTCCGTTTCTTCTTATCATAAACTAACTTTTTTTGATTTCCCCGGTTTTTCTGTTGAATAGTCGATTCGAAAATAAACAAGTTTTTCATTTTGTTTTTGGGTTGATGTTTGGCAGAAAAATGGGGGAAGAATCCGATTTTACATCACAAGAATTAGGAATCTAGAGGGTTAGCGCGGAGTGTCGTTTGAAATAATATTTCTAAATCTACCAAAAAAACAACAAGACTCCGTATTTACACCTCAAAATCCTAATATTTTCAGTATGCAATCGAAGTTCGTCGAGTTCCAGCAGCTGAACCACTTTCAGTTGCCACGAATATAATTCAACGAGGACTTGGAGGAGGCGAAAGAAATGAATCAGAAAATGATTATTTAGAAATCAATGAAACAAGCATTGAATATCAAGAAGATGGAGAAAGACCTGAAAAAAAGCCGAAAATCGAAATATTATCAGATTTAGAATATGAAAGTAGTCGATATTTGAAAGCTATGTTAAATGTCAAAAATAAGATGCCAAATTGTGTTGATCCAAAAAATCGATTTGATGGTGGAAAAATTGAGGAAAAAGATCTTATTGGATTTGGAAAAAGTCGATTTATTGATTTGGGAATTGCTCATGGTAGAAGTTGTCGAGTTGGATGGAGTGAAATGAGTTGGATGTGTTGCTCAGGACAACCAAAAGATAATCAAATATTATTATGTGAAGTTGAAAGAGGAATTGAAATGAATGAAGAAATTGTGAGAAATATGTTGGAAGCGAATATTGAAACATCGGAAAGTCGAGAAGAAACATCGAGAATTGTGTATTATCGAGGAAATGGAGCGAAACAATTGATTGAGAAATATATTGGAATTGCAAAAACGGCGGGAAGAGAAAGGGAATTGGCGGTATGGAAATTGTGTGCCGCATTGTTTCCGCAAGAAAGAGAAGGTTAGTGAGATTTGAGAGGGGGGATGGGGGAAGACGAACAATTTTGGTTCAGATAGGAAAAGTTTTGAGTCTCCGAATCTATTCAAAAGAAACAATTTTTAATTCAAAAATTATCAAGATTTGATCCTCGGATTATTTCAAATTCAGAAAAAAGATCTTGCAACGATCATCAACCCACGATTTTTGACAGAAAATTAAGTTTTGGGACTATTTTTGACCTAAAAATGGTTTAATTCTGGTCTCTTTTGCAGAAGGTTGGCAATTTGAACGTGGCGAGCAAGTTGGTGAATGGCTCAAAAATGAAGCGGCCAAACATGCTCCGATTCTACCTGCAAAATCTACACCATCCGCTCAGATTTTCCATCAATTATCGATTGGAAATCTCGAGAAAGCATTTGAAATTGCGTCGAAAAATGATTTTTTGAATTTGGCAGCTTCTTTATATTCGCATTCAATTTGTCCCGAAACAACACAATTCTCATTCAAACAACAAATTGAATTGTGGAAAAAAGAGGAAAGTTTGCATTTGTTGGATGCAAATACACTCAAATGTTATCTTTTGTTATCGGGTGTCTCGTTTTTGAAATGGTCCCTAAATGGAAAACAATTTGAAGTGAATTGTTTGGCAGATTTGCATTGGACACAGGCTTTTGGTTGTCATGTTTGGTATTTGAGAAATTGGAAAGGTTTGGATGAGGCTTATCAAGGATATTTGGAAGATGTTAGAGGTTAGATGATTTGGGAGGAATTTTGGGCATTCATTTTTTGAGCGAAATAAATCCTGGATTTTTGAAGAAAATTCCAGAACATTTATACCAGTTTTATCTGAAAAGGTGCATTTTTTATGTGATTTATCACGGAGAATTTCAGAATTGTTTGGTAAACTAACATTGAATGTTCAAAATAGGTTTTAGGTTTTTGAAATTTGAAACAGTTAATTTTTTAAAACCTTTTTTTCTCGAAGTTTTTGATTCTTCTAGTAAAACTTTCAGTTTTTGAAAAATTTAGGAATTTTTTGTTTGAAAAAATCGACTGTTTCGAAATTTTCTTATCACAAAATCTATTTTGGATTTACTGTTTGTCGAATCAATAGAGAATCAAAATTATTTTCCATTTTTTCTCAGAAAAAAAAATTTTGATTGATTTTTTAGAGGAAATTATTATGAAGATCTGCTTAAAAACTCACTGTTTCGAAATTTTAATTTTATGGGCCTATGCAGAATAATATTTTGTAATAAAAAAACATTTTTTTCCTATGCAGAAAAACGTCGAAAAAACAAAATATACAGTTTATTATTTTGAGTAGAGACAACGTGAAGTTGAGAGAGTGCAGAGAAAAAACCATTTTATGTCCGCGCTCTCTCAATTTCACGTTGTCTTTATTTTGTTTTTTCGACGTTTTTCTGCATAGGAAAAAAATGTTTTTTTTATGTTTTTTTATTACAAAATATTATTCTGCATAGGCCCATAAAAAAAATCACATGATTCTCATTTTTCCAGATAAACGTGCTGCTTCAAATCGCGGTGATTTGTTAGGTGAATTGCTCAAATTATGCTGTGAACCACAACATTCAATGGAAATTGTTTTGGATTCGGCCAGCCAATTCTCGTCAAATTCTTTGCCCCATGATTACAGCCTAATTTGGCATGTTTGGAGTGTTTTGAGAAGTGTTGGATATCGAACTATGGAAAAATCGGCAGAAACGAGAATGACACGATGTTATGCAGCACAATTGGAGAAGAATTTGAGATTGGCAAAGTTTGCTGTTTTTGTTCTGCAACATTTGGAAAATAATGAAGAGTGGGTTTTTTGGATGGCGAATTTGGAGTCAAAAATTCAATGAATTATCTCCGTTTTTTATTGAGCTTTCACAATAATAATTTTCAATTTTTTACAGACGCGAAACATCGATTCGATCACTTTTGGAAAGAATTTCCAATTTCCAAGATTTGCCACTTTTTGATGTGATTTCGAGAGATTTTGATGTGTCGAAAAAATGGATTGCTGATGCACAATTTGTATTTGCCAAGGTAGTTTAGAAATCCCTCGAAAAAGGTCTAAAATCCCAAATGTTTTGCAGAACAAAGGCAACATTAGCGAATTGTTCGAACTTGCCATCAAATCCGAAAATCTGCCAGAAATTCAAAAACTATTTGTCGAAGAAATCGCTCCAAATGCAGTTGTCTCAAGTGATTTGGACACCCTTCGAATTGCATGTAAAATGCTCGAAAATTTGGAGCCAAAAATTGTGGAATGGGGAGCGAATGGACGCATTTTTGTGGATTATTGTAATTTGATGGATTTGATTGCGAATGAAGAAGATTGTGGTGAACAATTGGAAGAAGTATTGGCAAATATTGAGGATCGATTACATGCTCCTAATTTTAAGAATACTGTTCAAAAGTGAGCGATTTATGAGGGAAATTAGCTCTAGAGCTTGCAAATTTGAAATTTAGTATTGAAAATCCAGTTCTGACTCGATTTTTTGATGTTGAAAAGTAAATAGGGAAAATGCGGTTATCTGGGCCTTGAAGCGATTTTCATCGCCCTGAAAAAATTAAATTATTTTTCTTATCTGATATTCATAAACAATTACGTGAATTTATCACATTTTAAATTCCTTCGAAAAATACGTTTCGAAAATTCGATAAATTTGAGATTTTTTCGATTGATTTTGATCAATGAGGGTCGCCTTTAGAATCGCTTGGTAATCAGGAAAATATATTTGTCATGATTATTTATTTGGATTCTGTACCGATTTTTGATCAAAAAATGAAATTTTGGAAACTGAAATTTATATTAATAATAATTTCAGAAAATATACAGAATTTTAGCCGTTTCAAATTTTAACCCAAAATTTTAAATTGTTCAGACTTGCTCTCCAATCAATTGTCCGTGAACTTTTCGAATATCGTCAACATCAACAACTTGGAAACGAGCTCGAATGGATCAAAATGCTCGGAAATCGACAATTACACAAGATTTTCCGAGATACACAATTGTTACAAATCGATCGATATACTATTGAATATGATTGATTCATTTATTTATTTTATAATCTAGATATTATTGATTTTTTTATATATTTAATTTTTTTCAAAATTTTTTAACATTCCCCCCTACCCGTGTTTTCCGTCCTTCTTTGTGAAATGAATTATTTTTGGATAATTTTTTTTCTTTCATTAGAAATAGAATAAATTAAATAACTGGTGCCGAATTCGGTGCAATTCTTGTAGTACTCAAATATTGTAAATCTCTGTCACTTATTCGATTATTATTTTTAGAACAACAGAAATATTTGTAGCCGCAACATAATTTTGAAAAAAATGGTTTGAATTTTCCAAAATTGGCAATTGTATAAGTTATTGGAATAATTCTGTCAACATGTGCGAATCTATTACACAAATAAGTTCTGAATAGTTTTTCTCGACTATCATTTTCTTCGCGGATAAAATATACAACAATAGCTGTAAGATTTGTAAAAATAATTACAACAAAAATTGGAATATTCTGATAAATAATCGATAATTCGGCTTTTTTTCGAGTCTCTGATAAAATATGACGATTTTTATGAATTGTGTAAAATGTTAAAATGAAAAAGATCAGCGAAATCGATATAATTATTGGTTGAGAATTTGCATTTACAGCGTACGCAATAACTACCCTTATTGAGGGATTTTGTTCTCGTCCAATATGATATGTACCACTTATAAAATTATAAAGAGCACAATATCTTTGTGCATCAAATGTACCAAATTGCAAAAACCAAAATCTGCAACAAAAATCAGCGAGAGGATAACAATTAACGGTTTTCCTTGAACAAAAGCAACTAATTTTTGAATATTTGCAATTATAATAAATCTTTGAATCGATATTATCAACAAAAACCCATTGTCTGATATATCAAATCGAAAAAAATAAAGGAGGAAAAGTAAAAACATAATTGCATATTCATTGTCTTCATTTAAAAAAACGGCCGATAATACAAAAAATATTTGTAAAATTTTCCACAATGTTTCTATACAAGTATAGACAAATATAAATTTATAAATCGGATAAATAAATGCTTTCTTCTCCTCTTCTGATGTTTTCAAAAATAAATAGAAAAATGATATTCGAGCGAATATTAGAATATCAAGAGAAGAGTCCGGATCAAACAAATATAGAATCATAGCTTCTTTTCACCGAAAAATAAAGTGAATATGAAATTTTAAGGGAAATTATTTTTAATGACTGGTTTTGGTTTGGCATTTTTTAATGTCAAGAATTGTGAGTGGTTTCTTGAAAATTACTATCTACTTTAAAATCGAGTTAGTCAAGGTACAGCAAAACAATTTCATTGATTTTCAGCTCAAAAATCCGCCACATTCACCCAAAAACCTTTTTCGAAAAAAACAACCCCCGGATTTTGCAAAAAAAAAGTAAAAAAAATTGTGTAAGTGTGCGTGATGGTGTTTGCACACACTCGCCCGCCAAAATATTATTTCAAAAATTTACTTTCTTTTTTTTATTTTTTGCGCATTATCTTTCAAAATGTCGCACAATTCGAGTAATGCATCAGCATCGTCATACGAGTAAGTGATTTTGAAGCGTTTTAAGATGATATGTTTTTTATTATAGAACAGCGCTGAGTTTAAGTTTCGATAAACGAAAAATGATAATCAAACAAGAAGAAGAGGATTTGGATGTTTTGGAGAATGACATATCAATGTTATCAGTTTCCTCACCAAAAACACCAAATAATCAAAAAGAAACACCGGCCAAGAAATTGCTCAGATCAATCAATAATCATGAGGAAAAACGACTATTATTGGAGTTGTATCCGGATTTTTTCAATGAAGATGGAGAAAATAAGGAAGAAGAGAAGAAGAAAAAGAAGAAGGAAAGAAATACGGTGGTGAGAGTTTTGGGGGTGCTCTTTTGAAAAATCCTAATTTTTGCAGAAAAAACCGATAAAAATCGAGTTATTCGGGTCTGACGACGAAAAAGAGAACAGATTTCCATTGCCCTCCGATTTTTCACGAAAATCTCCGACTCCAGAGTTCGATTTTGGAAAATGTGAGTTTTTTTCAAAGTTTTAAGTTTAGAAAATGTCAAATTCGCTAAAGTGAAATATCAATTTTTCAGATGTCAAGAAAAAACCGGAAAAAGTCGAGTCTTCAGATGATGAATTTGAAAATTGTGAGTTTTTTACGCGGGAAATTTAAATTTTCTTTAAAAAAAATTTGCAGATTTGAAAAAATTGCGAGAACCGGCTCCAACTTCAACTTCAAAAAAACCGGAGCAAAAATCTCGAAAATTCGTGGTTTCAGATTCAGATTCTTCAGAATTAGAATTAGAAGAGGAATCAGAATCTGAAGCTGAGTTTTCAGAAGAAGAAGAAGAATCGATTTTGGATTTATCCACGTATTCGCCGGATATTAAAAGTCAGAAAAAATCGAAAAAATTGAAAGATGATGATTTTTGGTTCTTGTCTTCATTGTCAGCCGATTTTGATGGCATAAGGTATAAATTTTGCAAATTCGCTCTAGCGAAATTATAATTTTTTGGAGGCAATATTTCTAATACGGTATAATGAACTGTGTTTCTAGTTTTTGTGTGTGTGTGTGCTCTATTGAACTGTCTATTTTTTGTTTGAAAAAAATCAATTTTTTGCAGACACCCAGATGCTGACAATTACACAAGAAGCGGCTCAATTCGAATGAAAAAACACAAAGAAGCTTTGCTGCTGAAATTGGCTGAAATCTATAAAAGAAGGTGTTTTTCAGAGGTAATTTTTTTCTCAATATGAGCAATGCGGTGAAATATGGATTTTTAAGTATAAAATTTAACATTTTCGCATTTATGGTCGTTTTCATTTAAAAATCAGTTCATTTCTTCAGATTCCACCTGAAAAACTCAAATTTGTGTGGAACTCTCGACTACGTAAATCAGCCGGACAATGTCGAAATCATTCAAATGGAAATAGCACAATTGAAATGTCTACAATCGTTTGTACAAATGCGGAAAGAATTCGAGATACTTTGATTCATGAATTATGTCATGCGGCTGTTTGGATTGTTGATAAATTGTATAAAGAAGCACATGGACCAGGATGGAAGAAATGGTGAGATTTTGAGAGGAAAAACGGAAAACTAAGATGCTCCACTTTTACACTCTGGAAAATCTAGCGTTTTGAGCAAATTTTTTCGAGAAAAAAAACTATTATCTAATTGCAGGGCCCATCATTGTTCTCGTACGTTTCCATGTCTTCCATCCATCGAAAGATGCCATAATTATGAAATTGAAGCGAAATTTTTGTACATTTGTGAAACTGAAACTTGTCAGCAAACGTGAGTTATTTAAAATCCTAAATTGTCTTTTAACTCTAATCTAACCTTTTCCAGAATAAAACGTCAATCGAAATCCCTCGATATATCTCAAAAAATCTGCGGAAAATGTCGAGGCCGTTTTCAACTTTGGCGATTCGACAAACGAACAAATCGGAAAGTCCAAGTTACCGAAACTTCAGCGCCAAAAGAGAACGAATTCATGAAATATGTTCGTCAAAACTTTGGAAATTTCAAGAATTCCGGATTAAAACATCAAGAAATTATGGCAAAATTGGCAGCAGATTATAAATTATCAAAAAATTGAATAGCTATTTATTATTTCTTTCATATTTTTTTCTTAAAATATTTATTTAACTTAACTTAAATTAAAATACAGTTCTAAAAGACAAATAAATAATGATCATAATTTATGATACTTTTGGGACCTCGTAAGCGCAGCAAAAATTGGTCCCACTCACAATTACAACAAAAAATACACTTTGTTTCTCGTTGAAGGTAAAAAATTCGGGTGAACAAATACTGAAAACATAATTATTAGACCACGTATTTTTGGGGGGAAAATGAAGAAAAAATCAAATAATAAATATAAATATAATCCTAGGGCAAAGGTTCGACATAATTTGATGGAATTAGACCAGTTTTGCCGTTTAATGTTCCGACCAGCCAACCATCCTCTTTTGATTCGTAAACTGTAAAAAAAGGAGATTTTTATAAGAAAATTGGGAATTTCGAGATTTTGGAAAAAGAAATAAAATTTCTAGAAATCTGAAATAGAAAAAGCGAGAATTTTTAGGAACAATTTCAAAATATTTTCCTGCAATTTGAAATTTCTGTCAAAAATTCAAACTTTTTGCTGAAATTTTGAAAATAAAGACAGAAGCTTGAATTTTTCGAATCTCCAGCCCAAAAATTCGAAACTTTGGTGAAAGAAAAACCTACCATTTGTAATAATTTGTCCGGGCTCAAACGACAATTCCGAGTCATGATCTGGTGTGCAAGAATATAGCGTTTTGACGCGTCGGCTGCAAAATTCAATAATTTTCTGAGAATTGAAGTCTTGCTCATGTTAGCAAACAATTCTATTCAATCTGAGCAATTTTATGATACTCTTTCTCAAAAATTCCATATCTGGCATAAGCAATGATTTTTCAGAATTGCTCATGTTATAAAATGTTTCGGTTTTTTTTCTAAAGGACAGTGAAAATAAAACCATGCAAAAAAAGAAGTGAATAATCAAAAAAATCAAAAAAAAACCTTGGTTGATTATAAATCGGTTGCGAATTGTTCAGCGCCGCTTTCAAATAATTTTGGCGGGTGATTGATGTGAAAGTCGCTTCGAGACCCGTTGAATCGACAGATGTACAAGATGTTGATGAAAATAAACGAGAAGAAGATCTAAAAAGAAAGAGGAAATCAGGAAAAGGATAGAATAGGATAGAGGGAAGAGGTGGAAAAAGTGCTAGGGAAAATTAGAAAAAATGTGTGTGCGTGTAAAAAAAATAGAAGAAAATCATGCAATTTTTTTTAATTTTTCGAAATTTTCTAATGCGCTGGTTTACGACAATTAAGATATCTCGAAAAATTACTCATTGCTCATAGTAGAAAACCCAAAAAAGAACTCCAATATGAGTAATGATTTTTTTTAATTGAAAACAATATTTTCCGGCATTGCTCAGGTTGATCAATTCCAAGTGAATTGAAAAATAAAATAAAAACTTACGAATCTGGTGGAATTGGATTATAAGTCGATGCATATGTTACACTGTATTTTGCTGAAAACAAAAACAGTTTTGAATTTTGAAAATAAATAAGTTCAGAGAGGGGCGAATTTGTGATTTTTTGTTGCATTTCATTGATTTTGAAGATGAAAGACTTAAAATTGCATATTTTTCAAGAACCAAGGATCAGAATGACCCCAATTTCACAATTTTACACAAAATTTTCTGCATCCCAAAAAATACTCACATTTGATTGCCGAATTATTATCGGGTACAATTGTTGTCGTCGATTCATCACCAATACTTCCCATTGAACCCAACGAGTTCAGCGAATCCGAACTATTTCGAACTGTTGTATTTTCATCGGGTCCTGTTGGATTTGTTGGTGATAATTGAGGGCTTTTGGCACCGAAATCGGCGATTGAAGACATATCGAAACCGGCTGCATGTCGAGCGATTTCTGCAAAAAAAATAAGATAATTTTGGGAAAGAAAATGACATGGCCTTTGGGAGAAAAACGGTCAAAATTATCCATTGAGAACAATAGTCATTTCAAATTTATTTTCAAAATACACATTGCTCATGTTACAAAAACAACTTTTTCAACCTGAGCAATGCGAATACTTTTATGAATTGAATGCTCAAAAAAAAAACAACAATTTTTCCTAATCTGAGCAATCATAATTTTCCCCCAAATAAAAAAAAGATACCAGTTGGATACATTGCATGTCTTTGTTGTGTTGATTTCGAATAACTATTAGATACAATTTGCGTATTCCGTACAATTTTATTATTTCCTCCGCCAATCGAAGTTTTCGGTGATTTCGATCGATTATTCAATGGTGAGGATGTGGAAATATGGGCGGAACGAATAAATGACGAATTTCCGGTGGTTGTGGTGCCACGTGGATCTTCGTGTATTTGATGATGATCGGGTTTTGGTGGAACTGCCGAATCGATTGATGAACGCGGTTCGGTTTTGAAAATCTAGAATTAAGAAGTGAGGCAGGTTTGATACTTTTGGTTGGAAAATCATTTTTTTTTTGATAATTCGATTTTCTAGTGAAAAACTTTCAAAATTGTTGTTGAAAAATCGTTCTTCGTATCAAGAAAATTCAACTTGTCACATTTCTATCATTTTGATGTTCCTAGTTCTCAAAAAACCCCAAAATCCTCACCTTTTCATAATTCGAAATCAATACTTCAACAACAACATTACAAAACTTGATATCCATAATTGCAGCAACAGTTTCCTCTTTTGGTCTCAACAGTGTCGGTCCAAAACAAACTCCCAAATTTCCAACTGTCATCAAATTTTCCGCCGATAAATCAGCGACTCTTTTCAAATGTTTGATTACTGTTTCAAGCATTTTTCGATGTTGTTCTGGTAATTGATGAACATAAAAATGAATATGATCGATTCGCATTGTTGCATCTGATATTTTGGCTGCATTTATGAACACATTATGAAGTTCAAAAGTCATCAACGGTTCCGGAAGATTTCTGAAAAAATAAAAAAAGTTTTTCAAGAAAACATAGGATTTATTGTTTGAACATACATAAAATAGGTCCCCTGAATCGGGGTGAGGGGCTTAACTTTTTTCAAAAATCTGGAGAGAAGGGTGTCAAACTTGGCCAATTTTCTGCTGATAATTTACCAAAATTCGCTCAAAAATGTGAGGCAGGTGTTTAACGTTGGAAAATTTTCAAGGAGGGACCCTAACTTAAAAAACTGACTCGGGGGACCTATTTTATGTATGTGTTTGAACCACGACTCACCTCAAAAAAGTTTTTACAGCACTACTAATAGTTTTAGTTTCCCATTCATCATCTCTCAAATTCAATCCGCCTTTTTCACTTGCTTTTCTTCGATCCAATCCAAGTTGCATCATTTTCTGAACTTTTGATGTCACTCCACAATTCCGATAGACACCTTGTTCATGGATTCCGCTCTCTTCCAAAATATCGATGCATTGTTCGACAAATTCGAAACCAATTTCGTCGAGTTGAGCTGAAAATTGATATTTTTGGAGAGGTCTCAAAGATTTTCAAAAATCCATATTATTTTTTTTCAAATATTTATAACCCAGAGATCTCCTTTTCCTGAAAAACTTCATCCGTTTTTATCGAAATAAAAGTGCATGAAAACAAATTAAAAACAAAAGGATAAAATTTGCATTTAAACTAGAACTTTCAGTGAATGGTCTAGAATTTTAAATATGTTTTGGTTGTCTAGAAACCCAAAAATCAGTTTGTCTGATAATAATCCCAAATTTTCGAAAAAGCAAACGAAAAGCGAATATCGGAAATGAATCGATGTTTCAAGAACAAAGACGATTCTCCAAATTTTGAAACAGTAAAAAAATTTTTTACCCCAAGAATAATGTTGAAAATGCGATAGTTCCTACTCAATAATGAAGAAAGCAAAATATCAAAAAATAGAAAAAATAATACAAAATGTTGAAACAGTAAAATTTTCTTGGCAAACTTTTAACGTTAAATTCGCTAAATTTTGAATATGTGTGATAGATTTATACATCAACTTTTTGATTATCGAAAAATTGTAGAAAACTAAGAAATTTAGGTTTCATGGCCTAGAAAACCCTAAATGACATTGTGGTGGCCTAGAAACCCATTTTTCTCCGGCGAGAATCCCAAAAATATATTTTTAGTCGTCTAGAAAACCGAAAACTGATTCTGGTGGCCTGGAACTTTAAAATACATTTTTAGATGACCTAGAAACCCAAACAACACTCGTATTTCACTTAAAATCCTCGCGTTTTCACCATTTCTACCCACCATTACAATTATCGACAACAAAACCGGGTAAAAACGCGGAAGCTTTATGAAAAGACCTCAATCCATCGGTAATATTGAATCGTTTCTGTGATTGTTGTTTTTGTATTTGACCGGCCATCATCATTACCATCTCATTTTTGGGATCCGCGTTTGAGTTCGTCGAATTTTCGCCAAACGACGAACTTCGCTTTTTTTCGTATACACTCATTTTGTTGGTGGAAGAGAAGAAGAAGAAAACCGAAAAATGAATGGATGGAAGGAATTGTTCAAGTTGAGAAAAAAAACAACAAAAGTCAGTCAGAAGCAAAAAAAAAGAATAGTTTTAGAGTAAAAAAAACACAGAGGAAGAAGAAAAATGGATGAGTATTTCTTTTTAGAGATAAATGGGAATGGGGAAAATGAAAATAATTTAGATTTTGAAATAGCGAAAATAGACGTGGTCTAATTATGCAAGTGTGGCACACTTTTTTAATAGCTTTGAAATATCAGGTTAATCCTAAATTTTCTAACAAAAATGGGCGTGGCTTTAGCTTAGCAACCCTGACAGATTTTCTAAACTAATTTTTAGGAATGAAAAAGTAGGAGGAGCTTAAAATCTGCAGGTCTGGCATATTTTCCATCCAAAAACCAAAACCCAAACCAAAAACTCTCGAAAAAAAAGAAAAGAAAAACTTCTTTTTCGTCCTCGTTTTTTTGCCTCCTAATTATCGCTAATAGCCCCACAGAAAAAGGCTTAGAATATTCTAGTAGAGTAATGGGCCAAGAAGAAAAAACGAGGCGCAGAAAAATGGGATTTTTTGGCTGGTGGAGGGGGAGCATCATTTTATTTTATTTTATTTTTTGGGTGCTCAAATAGCAAAAATCCTCTTGGGGGGATCCATTTCAATTTTGACAACGAAGAAACGACAAAGAACAAAACAGAAGAAGAAAAAAATATATAAAAGCTCGAGAATTTTAAGATGCGACTAAGAATGAGAAAAAAAGGAAAATGAGCTGAATGATGTCATTTTTTTTGGGAATTTTTTGACAGCGAGAAAATGGACGTAGCTTGATTTTTGTCAGTCTGGCACAGTTTATCTCTATTAGACTCCGCCCATTTTATGCAAGCCTGGCATGTTTCCAAATCTAAGGCTTAGGTTTAACCAAGATTAACAAAAAGTCAGATTCTTCGGATCAAAGTTAGGATAAAAATAGGCCACGCCTCTTTCCCACCTCAAGAAAAACCCACGTCATAGTCAACTCTCCAGAAAAAAGTTCATTTTCAACTCAAAAACAGCTCAACAAAAAATTGAGTTGAATTTTCCCATCAAAAAAGTTCCCCAGGGAAATCGAGCTCGAAAAATTGATATTGCAAAAAAACCGGAATTTTTTTCATTTTCAATTTTCGCACCAAGAAAAACTTCAAACTAAACTATACATGTTTTTTTCGAGGAAGAAAAAAACAAAAAAAAGTTTGGGGCTGCGAGAAAAAAGAAGAAGAAAACGAGCTGATTTTGACTTAGATTTGCTGGCTGTTTTTTCGCAAAAAAAAACAGCAGCAAAATCAAATTTGCTAATTGGGCTCACAATTGTCAGAACAAATGTCATTTTTTTTCTGGGAGAGGAAAAATTCCATTTTTCCAGGACAAAAAGTGCAGGCAATATATGTTTTCAACACACAAAAAAACAAACAAAATTGGCTGCAATTTTGGTGGCAAAATTGACAACGCGAAAAAATTCAATTAAATCCGTGCTCTTTTATTTGCACTGTGTGTTGGACAAAAAAATGATTTGAAATGAAATTCGGGCGGGGAAAATGACTGAACTTTATTGGGAAAAAGATAAAACTGAGCGGAGCTTGAGAAAATGCAATCCTGACACAGTTTTTCCTAAATAATTGTTCTTGCTGTATTCTTGCTGTATTCGTTGATGTATTCAAAACTAAGCTCCGCCCCTTTTCAGTAATCGCACATTCATTTTAATCACAAAAACATGTGTGGAGCTTGAGAAAATGCAAGTCTGGCACACTTTTTCATTTATAAATTTCCAGATTTTTGTGCAAAAAATCAAGCTCCGCCTATTTCCAGCAACCATAGCACACTTTTCTCCATTAAAACCCAAACCCCCGGCCAAAACATCAATGTCTGACCAACTAAAATGCAAATTTCTTTTTTCTTTTTTCACTGCTTCAGGCACAAAAAGGTCAAAAAATGAGAGAGAAAAAGATGAGATCCAGATGAGAAAATGTGCATTTTTACAGCTTTTCTTTTCTGTGTTTTTTGTCAGAACACTAAAAATGAAAATCGAGAGAAATATATTTATTGTTATATTTCAGACATATGTCAGAGAAAAGCGAAACGAAAATTTATTGCTGAAAATTTGGGGGAATTTTCGAGATTTTCTTTGGGAAAATCTTAAATTTTCAGCCAAACATTGAACTAGGAATATTTAATTCTTACGCTTAAACTATTTGAAAATCTGAAAATGAACTTTAAAAAATAATCAGATTTTTCAGACTATGCATGTACGTGAAATCGGTTTTTCAAAACTGAAAAATTATTTCAAAAAATTTTGAAACAGTGAAAAAATACTAACCAAATAAAAAAATAGAATTACTATTTTCAGCCAAGAAAAAACACCTACAGTAATCCTCATAAATAAATCTCCGAGGGAGAAGAGAAAAACGAAGAGATCTGAGCTGAAAACTGAAATCCAATCTTTCTTCATTAAAAAACCGGAGAATATATATATATATTTGTGGCGCCAAAAAATAGCGCAAGAGGAAAAGAACAATGATATGGATTTCAAACAGGAATTTGCAGTTTTGATGAAAATTTCAGATTTCTAGCCTGTTTATTGCTGAAAAAATCCACATTTTTAAAAGGATAGTGTCTCAAATAAACGTGACGTGGCTTTTCAATCCGAATTTTTTGCACCAAAATATTATGGCGCAAAAACAAATGACGTGACTTTATTCGGGTGTGGCAGCCAATTTGTGTGTGAAAAAGTGTGAGCGGACTCGGGACAAAAAAGCGCAAAAAAGTCGAGAACGAGCAAAAAAAGATGTGCAGAGAGGAACAAAATGAGGTGAGCACTGAAGGAAGAAAAAAGTTGTTGGGCGCGCGAAAAAAAAGAAAAACGAGTGAAAAAATTGTCGAGAATACTACTTACTTCATTCGGTCGGCTGACAAAAAAGCGGTGTGAAAAAATGCGAGTTTTGGGAAAAAATGAATGCGCAGAAGAAGAAAAAACGAGAAAAGGATGAGGATTATTTTTGATAAACTTTTTTTCGAGTTGAGACGACGAGGAAGAAAAAAACCATTTTATGGGTTTTTAAGCCTATGAAAATGTGGTTTTTGGGCTTATTTTTGGACAAATTTTGATTTTTCTCGTCATTCCAGCAGAAAGGAGCCGAATTCCAGAAAAAAACAACTTTTTAGGCTAAAATAAGGTTTTCTAGGTCACCAAAATTCGAACTTCGGGTTTCTAGGCCATCAATTAAATTTCTAGACAAACGAAACCGGACCACATATTTCTGAGTGGAACATTTGATTTCTAGGTTTGGAAAACAAACTTCGAATTTCTAGACCAAGTCTTGGATTTCTAGGCCACCAAAACCCATACTTCCGGTTTCTAAGCCAATCGAAATTAACAATGGGTTTTCTAAGCCAAATTTTCTCATTTTTCTCAATTTAAAGATAATTTTTCCCGGTTTACCCTCCCTCAAAACCAACTTTGTTTATAAGTCGAACACGATGGATTTTCGCCAGCTTGAAATGCGTTCTGTTTTGCTCCATCCATCGAATCAATCCATTCAGATAAATCATTTTCGGACAAGGCTTGCATTGTCATCACGTCGTTTTTCTCTTCGACATAAACATCGAAACAGAATCTGGAGAAAATAAGGGATTTTAAGGAGGAAATAGGCTTAAAATGTTTATTTTTGCAAATTCATCTATAACAGAATGTGTTATCAATTTTTTTCAGAAACAGAAAAAATATATAGCAACTTTGAAACAGTAAAAAATTGTTAAGGAGAAATTACAGTTTTTTCAAATTTTCCAGAATTTCACATTTCTCAAAGTATGAGGTTTTTTTATTATAACCATTCCTTTATCAAAATGTTCAGAAACGAAAACAATTCTATGAAAATTTTGAAACAGTATAAATTTTGGAACAAACATTTTTGATTTTTCATCAAAAATGACAATTTTTAGTTGGAAAATCGACAAAAATGGGTCAATCCGATTATCTAGTTATTTTTTTCATTTGGAAAAATTGGAACAGTGAAAATTTTGAACAAAAGCAATTTTTGAGAATGAATATATTTTTTATTATCAGATTTTTCGAAATCAAAGAAAATTTTACAAACAGTGGAATTTTTTGAATAAAAATTGAATAAACAAAATAAAAATTTAGGAACAGTTAAATTTTCAACTAATAATTGAGATAAAAAGTTTCGGATTATCTAGGATTTTTGAAAGCAAATGTAGAAAATTGATCAGGTTTTTGAGATCCAGAGAATATTATACCAAAAATTTGAAACAGTGAAATTTTTTGAAAAATTTCCGAAAATCAAAATTGAATGTTATAAAATTGACAAAGTTCAATTTCACAAAATTTTGAGGACTGAAAAATCTCAATTTTCCTCAATGTTCTTCCTTTAAACTTCCCCAAACCCTTTCAAAAATCTCACCTTTTATCAATACTATCTGCCGGTCTTCTTGCACACGATTTTAGACGAAATGTAACAGTTTGAGCTACCGCACTTTTCATATCAGTCTTTGTTGCCGAATTCGCGCTAACCATTGTAAAAATCCTAGTTTCTTTTGAATATACACAATAATATTTGGTCCATTTTCCCAAAACATCTCGACCGATTGTTTCTGCAAAAATTAACAATGTTGAGAAGGGGCCTTCTGTTTTTTGAATTTTTATCGGAACTAAAAAAGGGTTTCTCTTACCAGTTTTAAATTGAAAATCGATTTTTTTTGTTCAAATATTTTTTCACTGTTTCAAAATTTAGGTAAGATTTTTTCTAATGCTTTTTCTTTGAATATTTTTCACACAAAAAAACTCACTCGGAATTTTGCTTTTCTCTTGCATATACACATATCCTTGTTTTATTGAAGCTTGTCGACTTCCATCATTTGACTGTAAAAAATTATTTTTTTTTGTTGAAAAAATATACGTTTCAAAACTATATGTTCTGAAGAAAATTGAAAAATGATTTCAGAACTTCTTTGCTTGAAAAAATGTGTACTGTTTCAAGTTTTCTTGGGATCAGGAAATTATTGATATTTGAATTCTGTACTTTTCCAGCGGTAAAATTAAGACAAAAAACTCTCATAAATTTTGTGAAAAAATTCACTGTTTTGAAAATTTCATATATTTTTCTTATAGAAAAAATTTTCAATTATGGTTATCTTTTTTCGAAAATCAATATTTGACTAAATCATCAAAATTCATAGTCCAAATGGAATATTTGATCAAAATAGTTTGTATTTTAAAAAATGCACTGTTTCAAATATTTGGTACATTTTTTAAATTTTTTTCCGAAAAAAATTACTGTTTCAAAAATTTCATAATTTTTTAGTAGCAAGAGAATGTTCAATTTGTACTTCGCTTTTGTAATGAAAATCAACTTTTGAAAAAATAATCAAAATTAATTTTGAGCTAATGAGTTTTTCTTTCACAAGGAAACCTTTTTTACTCAACACTTCAAATCATGATGAAATTTGGTTCATGGACAGCTTTTGGGACCATAAGAACACCCTAAAAATTTTAGTCTCCCAATGGACCCCTGAGCCAAGTTCTGGGCTCTCAAAAGTTCGAAAATTGCCAAAATTGGCTCATAAAACACGTCATAACTCAATTTTCGATCAATTTTATCAAAAACTGAGTAGCAGATGATGATCAGCGTGGTCGATTTACCCAAAAAGCATCAATAAATCAAATTTTCAGAAAAATTTTTGATTTTGAAAAAAAGAATGAGCAGGGGCACATATGAATTTTCAGCTCAAAAATAAAAAACTTCAAAATTTTTCGAAACAAAGTTTTTTATTGATGTACTTTTAGGTAATCGACTATGCTGATCAATATCTGAAACTTCATTTCTCCCAAAAAAAATTTTTAAATGGAGCTATGATGACTTTTATGACCATTTTTAGGCCTTTTTTGAACTTTTGAGAGCCCAGAACTTGGCTCATAGGTCCATTGGGAGACTGAAATTTTTAGGGTGTTCTTATGGTCCCAAAAGCTGTCCATGGACCAAATTTCATCATGATTTGAAGTGTTGAGTAAAAAAGGTTCCCTTGTCAGAAAAATGTCACTGTTTCAAAATATTCACAATAATTTTTGGTTGAAAAAACTTCAATAATCTTTCAAAATGCCTACTTTATTTCCTATTTTAACTTTCAGACTCAAAATTATATCCGAAATCCCCCAAAAAATCTTACTCTAGTCGTATGCGATGCCAACAATTTTTTCTTCAATTCTTCCGCTTCCGCATTCGTCGCCATATAATTTTCCTTGGTTTTTTGCACTTTTGTCTGCACATTGTCCAAAAACGGTTTGAAATCTTGGTGAATCACGTTACCTGCGGAAAACACGAATCGATTGATTGATTTTAATGAAAAAACATTGAAAAAAAACAGACGGCAGAGATTTTTGCGAGAAAATCTCTGCCGCCCAGAAAATACGTACCAACATGATAAAAAGAGAGCCAAGAATATACATAAGAGCTAAGAGTATCGACGAATTCGAATTTCATACGTTCCTGGACTGATTGAATTTCAGCGACATACTGAAAAAATTCGGAAATTTTTTGATGATTTTGGAGAGATGAATTTCAGTAGAAAATTTTTTCCCAAAAATATTGAAACCTAATTTTCAATATGAAAAAAAAATCACTGTTTCAAAAATTTGACATAAAACTTTTGAAATAAAGAATAATTGATCCACTTGTTGGTGAAGCTCAAATTTTAACGTAAAATGGATTAGTTTTATGTTTTCAAAAATTCTAGATTAAATTTTGAAATTAATTCTGTTAAATTCAAATTTTCCTTAAAAAACGTATTTTCTGAGTAAAAATTTGAGTTTCTGAAATTCTACATAATTAATTTAACAGAAAAACGTAACTGGACAATTTATAAAACTTCATATTGCTTTTGAATATTCAAATTCACTGTTTCCGTATTCACTTTTCATGAATTTTCTCTTCCAAACGTTCCTCCCCCAAAATTCAAACCTGTAAACTTCCTTGAAAAAAGTTTTTCTGTTGCAATTCCAATTGTGCATCAGCTTCTCGAAAATCGGTTTTTCTCACAGTACTCAAATGAAGGTGTTTTTCTAGCGTCGAATAGAATTTGCTGCTCTCTTTTTCATATTTTCGTTTTTCCTCGTTCAAAGTTCGACCAATTGCTTCAGTTCGAAATCTAGAAGGAAAATTGGGGATTTTAGAGGGATTCAACACGGAATATGATGATTTTAGGTCAAAATTGCGGATTCATGGAGGACAGCAAAATCGAGCAAAAATGACGATTTTAAAATTGAAAATATCAAAATATGTATTGTTTTTCATCAAAAATGCTAGTTCGTCTCAAAGTTTTCATGAAAATACATCAAATAAAAACAGGCTATTCTTAGTTTAAGTAATTTTCCCTCAAATTTCACCCCAAAAACCTCACCTTTTGAGTGGTTCCAAATAGCTTTCCTCAGATTGATTCAGAATTTTCATTCGTTCATCTTCGACTTGATTTATCATTTTTGCGAATTCTTTCAAACAAGTTGCAATAAATCTTTCGTCATCTGTTTGATTTGTTCCAACCATTTCGATTTTGAATTCGGAAAGAGTTTTGGCAAAATTTCGTTGTGCCAATGAAAGTTCTGAAAAATGTATGGAGTTGGGCATAGATCGCATCGCTCCCCCTGCAGGGGCCATTAGGGTCTATCACTTTGCAATTTTTTTTAAATTGAGGGGGTGTATCACTGAGGTTCAATTTTTGTATGGAAGGCGGAAGCCTTCCATGAAAAAAAACTTCCCCAACTCAGTTGGGGAAGTTTTTGATGGGAAATTGAAGATTTTAAAGCATAATTTTTGAATTTTCAATGAAAAAATTGAATTCTAATTGAAAAAATAGGTTTTTGAAGAAGAAAGTCTTCATTTTTTTCAATGGAATTTCCCTTCCCAAAACACTCACTTTTCGTGCACAAAATCAATTCTTTGCATTGATTCTCAATAGTTTTGATATTTTTGAAAGCATCATCTAATGCAACTTCATGATCGTGCAAATTCTGTCGAAACCACGGCGAATCCGATATCGAATCCGAAAATTCGAGAGCCCGTAACACCATTTTTCGGCTCTTTCAAAATCTCAAATTATCCTATTTTTCGATATTTTGTGCTGAAAAACAATTGTTTTGGTGGGAAAAAACGAGAAAATATAATAATTTTGAGGAAGGAAGAAGAAATAAAAAAGGAAAGGAAAGAAAGTGCGCCCCTATGATAACAATTTGAAAATGTGGGTAAAAATCGGGCGGGATTTGAAGTTTCAAGGAGAATCAGGGGTTTTGAAATTGCAAAGTGTATCTTACGGCTTCAAGACCCAAAAATTCAAAATTTTAAAGAAATTTAATCCGAAACTTTCGTTTCGAGCCGGAAAAATTGAATTTCTCTTCAATTTTCGCATGAAGTGAGATTTTTAAGGCTCAAGAACCTAATTTCAGTCCATTTTCTGATGTCAGGTTTAAAGGAACATTCTAAAAAAAGGCCTAGAACTGAACATCGTAACGCGACCGAATTTTCAAAGGCAAATAGCCTATTTCATTAAGAAAATTCGCGCCGAGACCCAAAGAAAAAATCGATAAACAACAATTTCTTTCGCGCTCCACCGCACTCTAAATTTCCCAAGTTTCTTGTCAAAATTAAAATTTCTTCCCTAAAAAACATAAGGGAAAAGCTAAGGGGGAAAATAAAAAAATAGAGAAGAAGAAGAAGGCCGAAACAAAGTTATCGCATTATTTTTCTTCCCTTCTTCTTCTTTCGGGGCGAAAGAAATTCGTCATTTTTTCTGGCCAAAATGTCTGCCGTCTCTCAATCTCTCGTCGTGTGCTCCAAAAACAGAAGCACACACACATACACAAAAGGAGGCAAAAAAAAGGAGAGAAGGGGGAGAAGAAGCTAGAACTCTCTGAGTCTCTCATTCTCTCTCCCTAAGGGAGTTGAGATATCTTGCTCCCTCTTTGTATATATATATATATACGGATGGGTGAACATATAGATGTGTGTATACTTGAAAAATACTGAAAATATATGTGAATTTACGACGGGGCGCGATTGCTTTTGAGAAGAAACAAAGAAAATTGAAACGCGCGATTGCTTCAGATAATATTGATTTATAGAGCAAAATTTAATTTTTTCGAGTAGAAGAGCATAAGCGCTCTATTAACAATCACACTTTTTATATAAAAATTTAAATTTTTTCGTTTTCTGACGGAAAAAGCTGGCGCTCTAGAAAATATCCTATTATTTAGAAAAAGCATGTGCGCACCATTCGCAACAAACTTTTTCAAAAGAAAATTTGAATTCTCTTCGATCAAGCTGAAACCTGAATAACTCACAAGTTCTATCACCAAAAAAATCAGAAATAAATTTTATTCGAAAACCAAACGTGGAATACGAAATGTCACGTCACGTCAAAAATAAATTATTAAACAAAAATTTTTTATCTAAATTCTAGAAATTCTTTGTCAGGGAAAACCGCACTGACAACAAAATTTCGAAACTGAAATAAATATGGGCGGTACGAAATGGTATTTCTGATTATGACTCATAAATCGCATAAAAAGTTTGGGAAAAGAGAAAAAAAGAACCTTTTTCTGAAACAAATAAAAATTAGTCATGATCCTTCGTTTTTTGGCTGGGATGAAACAGAAACAGAGCGATTTTCTTTTCGAAAATCAAATTAAAATCACATGCGAAAAAAATGGGGCTCGGTCGGAATCGAGTTTGGCGGGACGTTTTTCTGTGTTGCTTTCAGACAACAAAAGGCGATAAAACTGGCATTTTCGAGGCAAAACTGACTGATAAGACAAGTCTGATAACTCAGTGAATCAGCCGCAAAAAAAGAAATAAAAAATAAATTTTTGCAAGATAGACTACGGTGTTTTCTTCAAAGGCACACAAGAAAATTGTGTGTACGTCTCGCAGCGAACACTTGTTTTTTGCATTCGGAAAAAAACTTTTTGCGGGGAAAACACAGAGAAAACGAAACTGGTAAAGAGACAAACCGGGTCAAATCGATAAAACAACAATTTTCCCACAAACACACACTGTTCTGGCGTCTCATCATCATTTTTTGCCTCTCAAATACCTTTTTGCACTTTTTTTCGTTGTCTTTTTTCTTTGTGCCAAAAGAGGCGCTTAGTGAACGAAGAGCGGAAAAAAGCGAGCGAAAAATGAATGAACGGAAGAAAACAAACGAAACGGAGAACAATATAATATAATAATAATAAAAGAATCAATGGGGGGAAAAGGCGCGAATGAGAAGAAAAAAAGTTGGCTGGCAGCAAAACTCGAACCTTCCTTTAGAAATTGACAGCTCAGACTTTTACCACTGAGCAAAGCGTGCTTTTTTGAAGGAAAGTTGAGGAAAAGGTGGTTGAAAAATTTCAAACAATAAGAAAAAGAAAATGAAAAAATAGAAATAGGAGAAAAAAATAATCCGAAAATTGCAAAAAAAAATCTCGTGTCTCGCCACAGAAAAAAAAACGTAAACATTTCTCGTTTTTTCAGCAGCTTCTTCTTCCCTCTCTCTCTTTTTCTCTGCGCACTCTCTCACATTCGCTCACTCTCTCGCACCCCATCTATCTCACTTTGTTAGTTGGGTATTCAAACAACATGCAAATATCTATACCACCATCCAACCAAACCCGCCAAAAAAAGAAGAAAAAAAATGAAGAAATGAAAAAATTCGCCTCCAAAGAAGAAGAAGAAGTGATGACGTTCAGGAAGAAGAAAAGTTCTTTTTTTTGAAGAGAAGAGGAAGAACTCCTCCGCGGAAATTTGAATGCGGAGAAAAAAACAACAGAGATTTGTGGTGTCAAAAACTTCGTGAAATTTTTCCACTGAAAATTTGAGATTCAAAGCTTTTCAAAAAGTCCTCCGTGGATTTTTTAGCGCTAAAAATTTCGAAATGCAAAAAATTTCCGTTTCACAAAAAAAGTTTCATAATCCCTCTTCTCCGAAAAATTCCATTTTTTTCATCAAAAAATGTTTGTCGTTCTTTTTTAACCCCACCATTTTTAATATTAAAATTCCTCTCACAAGACACACTTTTTCGGAGCAAATTCCCTTTTTTTGTGCTCGCGCCGAGTTCAAGAACAAATTGATGTGTCATAAAAAATGAGCACCGTCAGAAGAAAATGGAGAAAAACTCTTATTCTAATGAGTTTTTTTTCCATATTCAGGGCTTTTTTTCAAAGGGGCACAACAACCACTGCAGGACTTTCAGGTGTACCTTTAAAGTATAACAGTCGGGACTGCAAAAACTCGATCTTAAAGATCTTCAACAAGAAAAAACGAAGATCGATCTTCAACAAAAAAAAATTTCAACAAGAAAAAACGAAGATCGATCTTCAACAAAAAAAAAACGAAAAAAAAGGAAATTTTTTTCAAACCAAAAGCAAACGCGCCACAATCGCTGCGAGACCCAACTCACTTTATGTGTGTGCCTTGAAAAAAACCGTACTCAATTTTTAAAATATTTTTTGCTCATTTTTTCAAACTTGAGTTCAAAAAAGCAAAAAAAAAAACGAGAAAAAACGAGAAAAGCTTGAAATGAAATGAAGAAGAGCAAGTGGTCAATGACACGAACAAAATGACAAATCGACACTTGTCAGACTACATTTTCCGGACTCTTTTTTCGAGGAGAGCACCAAAAAAAACAAATTGCTTTTTTGTCGGGCGCTTTTGGCGCAAAAAGCACATGGAAAAATGAGGAAAAATGGAATTTTTGAAGAAATAAGATACGGTAATTTTTGAAGGAACACAAATATTGTGATCAGCGAATTTTTTGTTTGACAATAGTTTCTTTTTCGCGTGTTTTTGTTGAAAATCGAGCGTTGGGGAATTAAAGATGTCTAAGCTACTGTAATTTGAAGGCACATGTACGACATGTAATGGGCCTTGCAGGGGGCGAAACCTGTACTTTTGAACGTTCAACAAATTTTAACAACAACAAAAAAGAAAATAAATAATAAAAACAAATTATCTACCGGTTAAATCTATCTTTTCGTGTTATTTTATCGATCAATGCGAGATTTTATGCGAGATAAAGAGATACAGAGATTGTAACAAAATTTACATATTCAATCAGTTCAACAGGTAGATTTGTGAGCCGAAGTCTCCCTTATTTTGGGTCAAAAACAGTTGATCTGAAAAATAAACTCCCTTTAAAAATTCATTTTCCAAAAAATAAATAAATAGAAAATAATCATTTCTTATTTTCGGATTGATAAAATTCTCGAATCTTCTTATGAATCGCATCCATTGTGCTACGTTTTTCGGGATTTTTTTGCCAACAAGTTCCAGTTACAATTTCAGCAATTTGTGGATGTGTTCCATCAGGCATTTTCATTCGATAATCATTCACAATGATTTTAGCACGAGTTTGAATTTTTGTTAATCCTGGATACGGTTCAGAACCATCCGAATAAATCTCCCAAACTAGGACACCTGGAACGTGGAATTAAAATTTTAATTTTGAATTTGGCGCCAAATTTCAAATTTCCTGCCAAAAATTGAACTCACCAAACGACCAAATATCCGTTTTATGCGAGTATATTTTCTCCTGCATTGTTTCGGGTGCCAACCATTTTACAGGTACCTTTTTCCAAAGTTTCATCTTTCACAACATCATCATTATCAGCTGACATTCCGAAATCCGAAATTTTGAGTTCCTGAGAAAAAAGTAGAAGATTTTGAGCCGAAAATCACAATCAAATCAAACTCACACTTTTGGCTGATAATAAACAATTTCTTGCCGCAATATCACGATGAATACATTTTGATTTTTCCAAGTATGCAATCCCATCCGATGCTTCTGTTGTGAAACGTAACTTTTCCAACTTTTCAACTTTGTTCTTTTTCAAATGTGCCAAGAGGGAACCGTCTGAAAATTGAAGAAATTTTGAGAAACCGTTAACTTTTGGGAGAATTTTTGAATAAAAAATTTTTGGATGGTTTTTTGGAGATGATACTGATACCCAAATATCTCTCAAATTCTAATAGAAATTTTGAAACAGTAAATTTTTGGGAATTTTTTTTTGCATTAAGAATTTTCGAATTATGAATATTTGGTGCCAGAAACATCCTGGCCCCTTTCTTTCCTTCCCAAAAAAACCAACTCGGACAAAATTCCATAACAATCATTAGCGGATGTTCATGAATAGCAACACCCAACAATTTGACAACATGTTTGTGTTGATATTTTCTCATCAATCTTGCTTCTTTCATAAATCTCAATCGATGTTCTCTCGATGCTTGAGCTCTCATTGTTTTTATCGCAACTTCTTGTTTTGATCCACCCGAATCGCATTCCGCCAAAAATACTTCACCAAATGCACCTTCTCCCAGTTTTTTGCATGCAACTATTGAATCGTGATTGATAAGCCATGCACTTCTTTCCATCGGACGACGGATTTTTGCACCAGATGCTGTTGATAATGGCGTTTTTGTGGTCCTCAAATTGAAAATTTTAGAGTTTAAGATTTATATTAACATCATTTATTTTTTTTAAATATTTTTTCAAAAAATCTCTAAACATTTCTCTTGATTATTGCAATTCAGGTTTGTGCATTCGGATTTAATGTAAAAGAACTAGAGTCTAGTTTAAGGATCGCTGTCAAATTTTCAGATTTTTAGCTTGATTTTTTAATTTCCATCAAATCGAATTAAGATAGCACTTCTAAAAATTTTATGAAAATATAAGAAAATTTTGAAACAGTGAATATTTGATTTTTTGAAAAAATATTTCACCTGTAAAAATCCCAAAAATTCACTGTTTCAAATGTTTTATCAGATTTTCTGATGAAAATTTCCGGTTGTTTATTCAAACATTGTATCAAAATTTTCAAAACAAAAAATTGAAATTTTTAGGACTTTAACTAGAGTGTAGTTTGATTATAGTTACTTACAAACAACCAATGTTTCAAAATTTCAATATTTCTGAATTTTTTTTGCAACTTACATATGCCAATTAATCAAATCACTAATACTAGCTTCTTGATGTGTTTCAAAATAGAATTTATTTGTAGCCGGATCCAAATTCAACATAAAATGTCGACACAAATCATCTTGAACTCTTACTGACAATGCCAACACAACTTTTCCAGGCGTTTGTTCAGTTTTTCGCAACAAAAAATCGCCTTCTCTTTTCAATATTGCTTCGGCATCTTGTCTTGGCACAAGTCCATGATAATATTCGGCTCCTCGAATATCATCTGTTACCGATGCGTCTTCCGTTTTTGTGTCTGTCACTTTTTTTGACACTGAATTCATTTGAGAATCTTTCTTTTTCTGCAAAAAAATTTCAGAATTAAAGATTTTTTTATAGTTTTTCTGAAAAATGTTTTAAATAAAAATTGCCACGTCATAAATCTACAGTACCTTTTTCAACTGGGATTACTGTAGGTTGAATGAGAAAGTCCCTTCTATTCTGCTCACTCAAGTTACATCAAGCTACAGTAACTCAAGTACAGTACTTCAAAGATTTTTCAAACTACAGTACCCCATCCGACTTACCGTATCACCTGCCTTTTTCACCATGTTTTAATTCGATTGCGATTTTTGAAAGTTGAAAATTTTCAAGCGAAAGCACTTCTTGGCTTCAAAATATGAAAAACTGACGAGATTTCGGGATTTTTCTGATTCTGGCAAAAAAAAGAAAAAAATTGGGTCACGCGGAAATTATTTATTTTTGAATGAAAAAAACACAAAGGTCACGCGGAAATTTATTTTATGAATAGTTTGTTTTTGTTTCAACTTAACTTAAATATGAAAACTTTTTCCAGAAAAAAATACAAGTTAAATTTTTTCACAACTTATAAGCATCCTTGAGAATTTCGTTATCTCCAATTAATTGTTTCAAATTTGAGAAATCAAAAAACTTCAAATAATTTGGATGCAAAATTTGCAATTCCTGAGTTGAGATAATACAATTAACTGAATGTTTTTGAATAATCTGTGAGATTCTCGAACTATCCGGATAATTTACACATCCTTCGAACTACAATTAATTTCAGGTTGATTTAAAATCAATTGATTAATTAACTCACCAATGTCATCGTTTTTCCAATATACCAGGGCAATAGGAAATTCGCAAAGCTATCCAAATTTTTCGGAAAATCCAACACAAAAATATTTTCAACTGAATTCATAATTTCCTCTTTCTTTTTTTCTAGAAGTGCTAAAAGTTCTGAGATCTCAATTTTCTCCAGAATTTCTCCATCTGAAATCAGAATTGCTGTATTCTTCTCTGAATTTGAAAAATTTCCAGATAATTTAAGACCAGTTTCAACCTCAGAATCTGAAACTTCTTCCATTTTTTTCGACCATTTATCATCTTTTCCATTTCGCAAATCGAATTTAATCCTGATTTTTTCAGGATTTCCAGGATTCTCACACGTCAAAAAATAAGTGGGTCTTTTTGCAATGATTTGTTTTCTTGGTGCTGGAATTCCATAATTTGGTGCAACATGTCGAATTACCAAAATTTGTCCAAAGTCTTCGACTTTTTTCTTGATTTCTATCAATTTTTGGGCTTGCCAGACGTAGTCACAAGTTACGATTAGTGGGAATTTTTGGAGAACGTTTTGGTTCGATGATAATGGATCCTGCAAAATATGGATTGAGCTAAAAAAGGTTTCTCTATTAAAAATTAGACCGATTACTTAGAGCTTAGCCTTAATTCCTAATTTTATTTCTCACAAAATCTCACCAAAATAACAGGAGTTATTCCAACTCGAATCGCTGCCAAAATACAAATTGGTAATTGTATTATTTTTGGAAGGTAGATCAATATCTTTCGCTCTTGATTTTCCTCGATATTTTGCTTCTCCTCCAAAAAATAATTCTTAAAAACAATCGCAACTTTTTCAATCATAAAATTCAGTGTTTTCCAATCGATATCACAACAATCGTGAACATTTTGATCGTCCCAATAATTTCCTTCCCTGAAAAAATTACAATTAATTTGAAGCTATGAAAATTGTATTTCTAAATTTTCTTTTAAAAAAGTTTCTTACCAAATCAGAGCAATATCTGAAGATTTTCGAATATTTTCATCCAATTTCAGAAAATTATTTAGAAAACTTGACATTTTCGGAAAAAATAATATGAGAAAATAAAAATTTGGAAAATTTTGAGCAAATTTTAGCCAATTTGTATTTGAGAACAGTTGAAAGAAAAATTATGCTAATTTATGTTTTGAGCTCCTAAACATATTTCAATAGATCAATTTTGTTTGAAATCGAAAACAATTTATTTAGTTATAACAAAAAGTCAAAAAAAAAATCGCGTTTTCAAAAAAAAAAGATTTACAACAACAAATAGGAAAGGAAAGAAAATGGATTCGCGCGATTTTCCAAAAAAAAAAAGAAATTTGAAAAAAACAATTAAAAAATGTTTTGCATAGGATTGGAAGGGGGATCGGGGGGAATTTGGTGCCAAAATTTTTCACGCCAAAAGGGGGATGCTGCTAAACAAGAAAAAACAACAAAAAAGGCGGTCAACGCTAGAAAAAATGAGGGGGAAGGGGGGAATATTTACACAAAAAGGAGATAAAACTACCGGAATAAATTAGAAGAAAAAAGAGACTAGCACAGCAAATTTTGGGCGAATTGGCGCCAAAAAGGGAAGGGGGAGGGGAGTTGGGGGCAGGACCATTTTACACGAAACGAGCTCCGGGCTCAATCGAAAAAATAAAAAAAAACATTAAAAAAGAAAAAGAGCAACAAACGGAGCACCGCTCCAAAAAATACACTCAAAAATAAAAAAAAATAAAATAATAATAAACAACGATAGAAATTTCTCTCTCTCAAAAAAAACAAAAAACTATAAAAAATCAAAAAAAAAATCAATAACTAGGACCTGCCTATTATAATATTATTGAAGAAGAAGAGAAGATGATGAAGTTGGAATTGGAATTGTTGGTGAGCTTGATGAAATTGGTAGAACACCATTTTGTGGTGGAACAACACCAGCTGAAGATGATGAAGAAGCTGGCAAGAAACGATACAAATATAAACGATAATCTTTTGATGCCAAAACAACTGAACCATCGTCGACGAGACCAACATCGAAACATTGAGCATGTTTGACACGAGATTCCAAAGCGCCAATCATTGCACCATCCTGTAAATCAAATTTCAATGAATTTTATTTTTTTTTGAAACAGTGGAATAATTTTTGGGATTATTTCTTAGATGGTAATTTTTGTGCTTAAAAATATCCTGAAATTGAAATTTGAAAATTGATTTCATATCAAAACAATTTTTGAGACAATAAAGTTTCGGGATTTCTTAGCATAGGGAAAATTCTGGGATCTGGAAAAAATATGAGAAAAATTTTCACTGTTTCAAACTTTGCATAGCACAGAATTCCGATAAGATAAAATTTGAAACAGTGAATTTTCAAAAAATTTTCAGTTAATATTTTTTCATAATTTCAAAAACCCAAAAATTGTACAAACCTGCGAGAAAACAGTCAAATTGAAATTGTTATGATTATCGGCAACAACAACTTCACCCATCGAATTAATTCCAACACCAATCGGATAATTTGTGATTCCTTCACCTCCAATTTGTCGCAAATATTGTCCTTCATACGAAAACACTTTAATACAATGCGCTCGATTATCCGATATCAAAATCTCGTTTTTGTCATTGGTGCAAACACCGTTGGGGAATTCCAAGTAGCGAGAACACGAGAACTTTTGTAGAATATTTCCAAACATGTCGAAAATAATCACACGCATCACTTTGCATTCAACAACAATTATTCGACCTTTGTTATCGACGCAAACGCCACGTGGATGTTGAAGGATATTGGCGCCAAATTTACGCAAAAATTGACCATATTGATTGTAGACTTGAATTTGATGGGTTGGTGAACGTTCGGTGACAACAAAATCGCCGGTTGTTTTGTTGACGGCAACGCTGAAAATTGAAAACTATGGTATTTTTGAAATTTTGAAGGGAAATTTTACGGGTTATGCTATTTTTTGAGCTATTTTTGTCGTGTGAAAAAATGAAGATTTTCTTACCGATTTGGATACAACAATTGTCCATCTCTTTTTCCACATTCTCCAAACTGGAATTTGAATCTTCCCTCCTTATCAAACACTTGAATTCGATGATTATTCGTGTCAGCCACAACAATATCACCTTGTCCATTGACAGCAACACCGCTTGGCTCAGTAAATTGTCCCTCGAGAACTCCAAATTCTCCAAATTTACAATGATAAATCATCTTCTGTCTTTTGATTTGTGATCTGCTTGGTGGGAACAATCCATTTTTATCATCTTCAATCATTCCAGAATCTAATAATCCAAGACTTGGCTCAATTCCAATCGACCATTTATCATATTGTTGTTGAGATGAAAAAGCATCTCCACTGAATGGTCCCAAAGATTGCGATGATCCACCAAAATCATTTTTCGGACGCAATAAATTCGAATCAGAAAATGCATTTGGTGCCAATGGTAAAGATTGTGCAATATTATGATTATTAATATGACTACTACTATTGGGTGGACTTCTCGATTCAAGAATATGTTGTCGACTTGGTGGTCGACCAATTGGTGTTGGTGGCATTCCATTTTGTGCCGATGGTATTCCAGCCGAATTCCATTCACTTGCGGCTCCTCGAATTTGTCCCAACAATTGGGTTATTGTTTGTTTGCCAATTTGTACATTCATTGTTGGCACTTCGATTTCACACGATGATCCCAAAGCATTCGAGACATCTGGATTGAAGCCGAGGAATAATTGGAGACGGGTATCAAGTAATTGTTTGAATACCATTACTTCGGTTGGAGTGGCGAATTTAAGAAGACGAGATGTGAATTCGATGGTTTGGTTCAATTTTTCGGCCATTTGTTGAATACGTTTATCGACCATTGTTAGTTGGATCTGCAAAAACTTTGTTGTTGATAAAATTATTGAAGATAGATCATTTTTACAATTTCTCGTAGAAAATCAGATTTTCAGTCAAAATATATGAGTTTCAATTTCCATAAATTTCAAAATTTGAAGTCGACGCTTTAAAAATAATAGGCTAAAACTCTCCAATTTCAGACTTTCATAAAAAATTTCAGATTTTCAGCCACAAAAATCCAGGAGCAACCCAAAACTCCCTCATTTTCCCAACAATCTGTTGAACCTTGTGTGACCTTCGCAAAAACAAAGCTTTTTATTACCAGAAAACTCTTTTATATCTCTTCTCTTTCAAATTTTGCCGCCAAAAAAGAAAAAAGGTGCTAAAAAGAGAGAGAGATTACCTAATAAAACCCCTTAATTAAAAATAAATAAATAAGTGAATGAATATTATAATATTTAGCACCTGTTTTGGAGTGGGAAATAGAGATTAAATTTCAGGCCAAAACTCTCAAATTTTGATGAAGAATCACAATTTTATATTGAATTTCAGGTCAAAAATGCAGATTATCTCTTGTTCCAGACACCTGGCAAAAGGTCATTATCCCATTATATATTTGTTATTATTATGCACTTTTTCTCAACATGGTTCCTAAATACAAGAACAAAACAAACATGATCATTTGATCTTTTTTTGAAAATGAGAAATTAGAGCATGTATAATTAAGCTAACTGGTATTTTTAAAGTGATAATTTTAAATGGAAATTCGCCATTTCTGCACTAGACTATAGTTTTTTATGATTTGAAATCGGTATTTTTCGGGAAATTTAAGTTTGTTATCCATTTTTAAATATCTAACCTGTTTAGCCGAAAACGCTGAATCAATCTCTTTGGCCATTGTCCGTTTTTGCTCTTGTAGTGCCAATGCCAAATTTGCGACATTTTCATCGAGTTGCGCATGTGCTGAATGAAGTGATGTTGCCAATCTTTGTTGAGCATTGTCAACCTGAAAATATATATTTGGGGTAAAAATTGCCGGTGTAATTAATTATTTTAAAGCTAATTCAGTTGAAAATTGGACTCTCAATATGAATTTTTAACATGAAAATTGTAATTTTCCTCAAAAACTCCCTCAATGTTCACCCAAATCTCCTACAGATAAAAAAAGGTTAAATCAATAAAAAATTGCGCAACAGGCTTTTCTCACCTGCTTAAACAATTCCAACAAATCCGAATGTTTGGCACGTGCTTCGCTCACCAATTGTTCCATTTTAATCATCTGCTTGTCAGCGACCTGAAAAATAATTGAAAAAATGATGATTTCGGTGGTTTTTTGAATATTATATATTTTTTAGGCGCCAAAATAATTGCGAATTCAAAAAATCTCATTTTCCGGCTCATCAAACCGCGTATGAAAATTGAAACATCTGTCATAAAATGTTTATCATTTTTCAAAATCTCCTCAATTTTCCATCTAAATAATATTCACATGGTCTTGTTCTGTTCTTCTACCATCTGCCCCTCTCCAAAAATGCCCTTTTTCTGACCACCTGTAATATATAAGCCAAAAAAAAAGTACCATCTGGTTGATGATTTTCCCGCCAGAAGTAATAGACCTTGAAGATTAACACAACAGTTTTTTTAGAGTGTGAAAAAATGAAAAAAAATGGTCCAGGGTCAATTTTTTAATTTTTCTTATCTTATTTTTTAGTTCAAAAATTCCCCCTAAAACACACCTCGGAAATAGGTTCAACTTGATGTGGTGCAACATGATCAACCATTGTGCATTCTCGACAAATCGCCAAATTACATGTCAAACAGAAATAGCACAATTGTTGATTGCGATGTTGCAAACAATTGCACGATTTATTGTCGCTGCCTGAAATTGGCGCCACAACATTTGTTGTTGAAGATGTTGATGAGGCTGACGATGAAATCTGGCCAGAATTTGGTTGCGAATTCGAATTTGATGAGGAGAGCGGCAAATTCTCGACTCGATGTCCTTCGAAACAATGCATAAATTGATGAGCCATTGTGCAGTTTGAGCACAAATTGTAGTTGCAATTGTGGCAAAATGCTGAGGCCTGTAAACAAATCATTACTACTTTGATTGTTGATTTATTTTAATTTTCAAGATTTCGAAATCGGACCGGATCTAATTTCTTCAAACTGAGTCGACAATTCCACTTTTTCACAAATGCCAAAAATCATTAGATTGGATACGAATTGAAATTTTCAGAAATTACGAAAATTAATGAAAAATTTGAAACGTAAAATTTTCGGGGTTTTTTTTATTGAAAAAAAATATTGAAATTTTTGGATAAACAACAGATCTCACGATTTTCTAGAAATGTTCAAAAGTTAATTTCGAAGTTTCTCAGAAAAAAAGTAAATAACCGACCTGCTCTCCCGATTTGCATCCTGAACAAGTGGCTCCTTTGACTCCTCCTGCTCCGCTTCCAGCTCCAATACTTCCATTCAAAGACAGATTCATCATTTGTTGTTCACAAGTCGGTGAATCGCTTAATGGCGGTGATGAAGAAGTCGAGCTCGGTGAGCCGAAACCGAAACCGACAACAGATTTCGAGTCGGGCATCGATGAAGGCGGTCCGCCAACAATTCCATGATTGTTGTTGTTATGTCCTGATAGTCCGGCCATATTTATTGGATTTGAGGAGGCCATTATTGGATTGCCGCCGAGCATTTGACGATTCATTACTGATTCCAAACCGAAATCGGTTAGTAATGAGTCGAGACCGAGGTGTACGCTAAAATGGGCAAATTTATGGGAGAAGGGGAGCGGTGATAAAAAATTAAATGACATTTTTTTATTCGTGAAGTGCAAAATTTTGAAGAAAAAAATTTGAGGACGTGGAATTTCTAAGGAAAATTTTTTAATTCAGAAAGTTTTCCAATTTCCATATGAAAAATCTTAAGAAACCACAAATTTCGAAATATTCCCCATCGCCAATCAATAATTTGTTTTCAAATTTTATTTTTATAATAATGATGATAAAAAACAAACGCACCTCAACTGAGTCTCCATGTGACACTGCGGACAAACAATTCGTTCCGGCGATTCCAAATGTTTCTCCAAACACAATTTGCAAAACGAATGGAAACACGCCAAAACTTTTGGCTCTCGATATGGTTCCAAGCACAATGGGCACTTGACAACCTAGAAAATGAAGACATTTTGAGTGAAAAGAGTGGTTTTGAATGAATTTGAGAGGAGAAGGCTGAAGAGGGAAAAACCCCGGAAAATTTTGAGCCACTATTTTTTGAAGATTTTATAAATAAAATCGTATTTTCCAGAAAATTCAAAAAACTATCAAAAATTTATAAGACTGGAAATTTAAAAAAAGTTAAATTCGCTCAATCTCAGATTCCTTATTCTACCAACAAAAAACCCAACAGAAGGACGAAAAAGTAGCGTAACAAAGAAAAATAGACAATCCTCCACCCAACAAAAAGACAGATGGTATAACCAAAAAAAAGAATAGGCGGAGTCATGGTGTACAAGAAAAAATCAAATCGGATCGACTCGTAAAAATCGGCGCCAAGCTGGCAAAAAAAGAGGAAAGAATAGATAGAGAGATAGTTATGCAAACAACATTTCCATTCTCTTTATATATGTTTTATGCGATCAAAAATCACACCAACTTGGTGGAGAAAAAAAGAAAAGACCTTGACGTAACTAATTATCATCACCTTCATAATATTTGTATGTGTGTCAACACAAATTAGTAAGGCGTGAGAAAAAACCCAAATGTGGAACAAATCTTGATCATCTTGATAAAGAACAAATCATCAATTTTCGTGGAATCATATGACTGACTGTTTTCCGGTTTCTTCCGATGAATTTTGATTGACAAAACTTTTTAAGATGATGCTTTTGGGATGGGAAAATCGAAGCGGAAAAATTCGATTTTCTCGAACAAAAAATGAGGGGGAGGAATTTGATGGTTTTTTGAAGGAAGACTCCCCCGCGGGAAAAACATATTTATTCGGAAGCGAAAATCGATGGAAAAAAACAATGGGGAAGATGAGAAAAGCTTGAAAAATTCACAACTTCTTATTTTTCGCATGAAAAATGCCCGAAATAATTTTAGACATGGAAAATCAGTAAAAATTCGCAAACAATCATTTTGGGATATGGAAAAAGCTTGAGAATTATGAAAATTCAGAATATTCTCATCGAAAATATGTTTTGGTGATGAAAAATGACGAAAATTTCTCATAAATTATATCACAAATGAGCTTAAGACGATAAGAAGCCTTTCTCATATTTAAAAATTCAAGAATCACGATTTTCGGGTTTTTGAAAAGAAAAATTACGAAATCTAGCAGAATTTGAATCACAATGATGAAATCAACCTAATAAAAAACCTCGGCAAAGAAGCCCCAATCAAAATAGTGTTAGTGGTTGTATAATATAATGGTACCAGTCGGCTAGTGCGCGAGAATCGAGACGCAGACCGAACACTATACAACATGAGAAGAAGGAAAAAAGAAGATTGAAAAATAGTAGGCGGGAGAACGAACGAAAAAGAGCGAAGAAAACGAAGACAACACCACATAGGCGGTCGACGCAGCTCGACGAAATAGCACACATTTTATGGAGAGAATGGCGAGAGATAGAAAGAAACTAGAAAAAAACATAAATGTATTGAGGAAAAGGGACGACGTGGCGGCAGCGAACAAGAAGGGGAAAAAACTCGAGATGGGCAAAAAAACACGAGGAGCGACAAAAATGTCCTTGGATGGTCCCAACTGGCACCAAAAAATGAACATGTTAAAGATGCTGATGCCTTAGAAAGAAACTGTGAAAAATTCAATTTAGACACCAAGAAAACTGCGGTTTTCAGCTAAAAATATTAGAAAAATCAGACCGAAAATTCAATTATCGAAAATATATTTCTCAGACACACTCAAGTGACAATACATACTAAAATCAATAAATAAATGTCCAAAGATCAAACAACATACATTTTTTGACCTTTTATGAGCAAACTAGACTATATATAAACATGTGGTCATTATGGAAATAAATTCGCGGGGCAGAAAAACAACACATAAATTAATGTTCGGTGGTGGGTTGGTTTTGAAATGATAAATGGGGCGTTTCAAACCACCGGGAGATGTTTTATTATGAATATTTTGGTTTTGGCTAGGCGCCAGAAGCGACCGGATGAATAAAAATGGTACAAAACATTACAGAAAAATATGGTTCTTATATGCGGATTAGTATTTTGTAATAAAATATAGCAGCAAATTAATATTTTTCCTATGTAGAAAAACGGCGACAAAAACTTTAATAAAAAAGACCGCGGTGCTTCAAAAAACACATATCAATTAGTTTAGTCGCTTCCTTTATTCCCAAGTTAATAAATCACAATATTTTATTGCTGTCTGGTTGCTTGCATACAAATTTAGGCGATTTCATCATTTCTAGCGACACGTGGCGTCTGCGGGCGGTCGCGCGAGCGCAATTTCATTCATTTTTTGGCGCATCGTGCCAGACACCATGAATCATACATAAAAAACGAACGCGTTTTTTTCTGCTGTATGTGTATATAGTATAGCAAACACACACACAAATTTCAAAGAAGATGAAAATGATTGAAAAAGAAACGAGTGGTTTCTAATAATAGTTCTAGTTATTTTGTTGTCTGAAAAGTTTGATAGAAAATCCTAACTTCCGCTAATTAGTATGACTTTGATTAGTAATGGCGGTGAAAATGAGTCAGACAAAAATGACTAACAAGGTCTCTAAAGTCATCACAAGTTTTCTTTATTTTCTAATTAGGTAGGTCAAGAGATAATTTGCCACGTGTATGTAAATCCCTTGTAAATGGGTGATAAAAGGTGTCCAACTGTGTTCGTTCGCGAACATTCCCTATTTCTTCGTGTGTGGTCTGCATTTTTTCTAGACAGGCAAGATGAACAAACCCGTGCCACTCACTAGCGACAAGAAAAAGCGCGATAAAATATCGATTGAAATACATACATAGTCAGAAAAAAACAAGTTGACCAAGAGAAAAACCTAAGTATCCGGTTTGGTTGGTCACTCAAAAATCATCTACTACTACTATTACTACAATAATACAAAAAAGGAAGGAAAAAAAACATGAAAAGAAAGGCCACCGGGCAAAAACATAGTAGCCGAAAAAGGCAAGAGAAGTGCGTGCGTACAACTGACACCGAGGACAAATCAAAATGAAATTGTATTCTTTGGAGAAGATGATGATGGAGAAGAAGAAAAAGTGGTAGATTTTGGCGCAAATTTTCGGACAGCAATCTGATCTTATATGGATTGGTTTTCAGATATGAGGCAAACCAATTAGGGTCAATTTAGAAATTCGGAAAAAAGGGTAGATTTGAAGAATAGATTTGATTTGAACGGAAAATTGAGGAGTTATGGTGGAGCATGAACAAAATTCGACGTTTCACTGATTTTTATGAAAAAAATCGTATTTAACAATTTTTTATGACAGTCAGCTATCAAATTCCATCTTCAAAACCTCGAAACCCATAATTTTCTGTATTTTTCGCTTTCAACGCGTTTTGTATTGTTAAAATATTAAGTTCTGTTGCATTTCAACAATCCCCATAGGCCTATAAAAATCTCATACTTCTTCGAATTATCCGCAAAGTACAAACAACCAGGTGTGATCAAATTCCACGTTCAAAACCTTCACAGCTGCACTACGGGTGTCTAAACTTGTATTCAGTAAAATGAAATATGCAGCTGCATACATTAAAATATATTTTTTTGTCATGAACCTTGAAGTCTTACATAATTTTCCGGTAGAAGACCCCTAAACTAAACTAAACCCATCAAACTTGCAAGCAACTCGAAAATCTCCAATTTAAAAAGATAATTAGGCGATTCAAATGTTCTTCTCCTCCTCATTTTCGTTCCTTCTATGTCACGCTCTGTCAATCCGATTAAACGTTGTTCCTCACAACATTTTGTCAAAGCCATAAAATCTCTCCAATTTTCCCAGTCTCAATTAACTTTACAACATCAGCAATCCATGTTCTCTTCAATTTATCCACGTGTTCGTTTCTCTCCGATATTTATTACAAAAAAAACCGCAAGACTAACCAGCAAATCGATAGAATGCGGTAAAAATGTTCTCTTCTCCCCCAATTCTTCTTTTCTCTTTTCATTTTTCTAGTCTTCAAAAAGAAAAGAAAAGAAATAGAGAAATGGTTAGAGATGGAGGGTAGGCAAAAAAACCCTCGAGGCGCCACGAAAAAAAACGGGAAGACCAATCAACAATGGACTGAACAAACTTTTTTTGTTCCCATCGTTCGTCCCAAAAACTAACAGTTAGACATATAATTTATGTGAAATTTTATTAAAAACACATGTGTTTTCTTAACTAAAACATTCAGCGAGCCCCCGGTAGTGACGTCATAGCCAAACCGGGTAAACAAAAAAATTTCCTCCCTTTTTTTTTCAGAATAAAAAAAATGAAAAAAAAAACTAACCTGTTCAGAGATCGGCGGCGGAGTTGGAGCCAAGCCAAACGAGCCACCGAGCATAGGCTGTGAAACGGCTGTAAAAATAAAATTAAAATTATTTTCAAGAAATATCGGATAAGAAAATAAAACATATGAAATATATATTGAAAATCAAATAAATTTTAGGCCCCATGGAAAAACGAGTGATGTTTGATGCTATCATCTTTCAAAAAGTGGTTTTGTTTGGACCTATTCTATCGGAAAACAACATGTGTCATATACAACCCGGAAAAAAAGTATAGTTAGTGTGAAAAATCGGATTTTCAGTGCGAGAAATGTCCGTCGCGTGGAAAAAATGAAAATATGTGTGCGTGGAATTAAATGCAAATTGTGCAAACACCGTCACCCCAAGGCTACACACAATTTGAAAAAAATTAATTTTTTTCATTTTTTTGAAGTTTGCCCTCATTTCGTGATAAAGCGGGCGGAAAATCAATGTTTTCTAATAAACAACATTGTGTTATCAGTGCGACAGAATGTCTATCATGCAATTTTCCTGGAATATGACAAGGAAAAATTGATTGAGGGAATTGAAAAATGGAAAATTGCGGATTTTAGCGAAAACTCACGGGGCTTGAGTAGATTTGATTTCTTTGTTTTTCGATTTTAAATGTTTTTTATTTGATGTTTTTCTGCATATGAAAATGATTAATTTGCTCTGACCGCCCGGTTTTTGCTAACCAATAGTAAGACCCTTTCAGTTTTTACCAAACCACTCCCTCTCTTCAAAAAAAATCAACTAACCCGAACCCCATGGTGAATTCTGCACACTGAACACGTGATTCGATGCGGCCGCATGATGTATCAAATTCGAGTTCGTTGAAAATGGTATTGGGCGTGGTGTTCCCGACGACGCCAATAACTGTGAGAATGCTGTGTTGGTGTTATACTCATCAGAACCGGCTGTTGTTGAGGCACTACTACCGCCAAGCGATTCTGATTCGCTCATCTCACGGTTTCTATAAAATTTGGATTTTCGTTTGATAGGGTATAGGTTTTTCAAAAAGCGATTATTTACAAGAGAAGAAAGAGTGGGAGCAATCTTTGTGCTCTCTGAAATTTGATGAGAAAAGTCGGAGCGAAAAGATAAGAGAACGTGTGATTTTCTCTTTAAAAAACGTTCGTTTGAAAAAAATCAATGAACTTTTTTTCAGCGACATCTGGAAGAGAGACATTTTCTTTCTTTTCTTTGTACCGCCTAAAAGAAGAAAAAACTGAAAGAAAAGAGAGAGAAAGATTTTTTGCTCCATAAAAAACAACAAAACAAAACAATGTTTGTCCGCGGACACGCGACGCGGAAAAAAAGAACGAAGTAAACAACTCGGACTCAGTTTCTCGTCGGAACAGGCTGGTACGAAAACATAAACAACAACAAAAAAGAACATGGGTCCCTTTTTGGGCGCGAAGCGGCGGATACGCCAAAAAGAAAAGACAGGAAACCACATTCAATGAAATAAAATCAAATTGTTTGTGGTTTGAATGAAAATGAATAGGAGACGAAATAGGGAGAAAGAAAGTAGTAGTAAAATTGGGTTTGGTGGGTTGCCATGGTGCCAGTGACACCATAAATTCGTTTTTACTTTTTGAAATTCAAAGAGGTGTCGTATAGTGTGCGTTAATTCAGTAATCATAGGATAGACAAGTTCAATAGACTTCTAATAAAATCATTTTTATGCGCTTAACATTATCCAAAATTGACAGAGCGACCTTAAATTAACTTAACGTCCTTAGATCGCTTATTGTTAACGTATAGCCTAACAAGTTTTATCGGTGATGCAGGGGTGTCGTTTGGGCACCCACAGGGCACCCTAATACCCACAGTTCGGCGGGTACACCCGGGTGGGTATTTTCATTGAAAAATGACAGAACGGGTGGGTATACCCGGGCACACCCAGATACCCAAAATGGGCCTTCGTATTTGATTTTTCGTACTAATTTATTTTCGAATTTTTTTTTTGGAAATTGTGTTTTTTTCATGAAAAGTGGTCAGTAACATGAAAAATTGGTCTAATCTGTAGAAAACTTTCAAAAAATCAGCTTTTTTCTCGAAATTTTACTATTTTTCGTGTTGTAAACACACAACAGACTTTCTATAAGTTGAGTATGAGCACATATTCTCTCAAAGGTTGATTTTATCACGAACTCTTTCATTTTTATGTAATTTGGTGTCGAAGAAAAACATATTCTTTCTTTTTTCTAAAATATAATGCATTTTAAGTTATTTTAGAAGTCAACCAAATCGATAAAATAGAACTTTATCGATCGTTTTTGTTGCATATTAGTTTTTCAATCAAAAATCACTCATGTTTTAGCTAAATTCGTCCAATAACATGGATAATAGCTAAACAGAACAAAAAAATCAAAAATTTGCATCATACCAAAGGGTGCCCTAAGGGTGCCCACACCCAACCCGGGTATTTGACACCCAGGTCGATGGGCCTCAATACCCGGGTATTTTTCGATTTACCCGGGTGGTGCCCGGGTATACCCAGATATCAACGGCAGCCCTGGGTGATGTCCTATCCCTAAAAAGAGGACATGTTCCACTTGGCCCACCCAGTCTACTATTCTGGCTAATTTTCCCCAAAAAAGTGTTCGAAAAAACATGACGTATTTGAATATCAGATATTCTCGTGATATAGTTTTTAATGAGTTTTCTATAAATGCGTGATGTTTTTCTGTTTGAGCCGCGAAGCTCTGAAAAAAGAAAAGAAAAATAATCTGTTCTCACTCGTGACTAACAAGACTAAAGTGTTGTTGTTCTTCTGGAAAATAAAAGAGAATAGCGGCAATTTTCGAATGACTAATACTAAAAATATTATATATTTTTCGGAACTACTAACTATAGCAAAAAAAAAGGAAAAAAGTGGGGAGGAGAAGAGGAGAAGAAATATATGTTAAATAAAAGTGCACCAAAATTGAGGCGAAAAGTGCAGTTGAGAGCACACCCACAAAATGAATAAATGACACACATTCAGGAAAAGCTTGAAAAGAAGAAGCGAAGAGGCTTGGCGAATAATAGAAGGGAACGCACGCGCGCATGACTGACATACACAAGTCATGTGGCTACTGCTATATGCCATATAGGCGAAGTAGAAGAAGAAATTGGGCGGAGTCGAGCAGCTCCGAGGAGCCGCCCGAAAAATATACAACTGACTGAAGAAAACACGAATAAGGGAATGAATGTGTGAGGAGACAACAGAAGAAGCAAAAGAGGTCCGTCAAAACAACACACACTTGCTAATTATGTTTTTTCATGTGATGGAACACCTAGCTGTTTTGTTTTTGTTGAGTTGCGCAATCTTGTTTGGATTGCAAAGAGAACAATAGGATAATTAGAGTCGATGTATAAAGTTAGAAGGTCGTGGATTTTTGGACTTTGGACGTAGATATAAGAGGGTATAGAATTCCCACTAGTCCCGAATTTTTTCGAATCACAGGTTCAGCTGAATTCGACAGCTTTTCGAGTCTCAAAAGTCTTCCTGAACCCTAGTCTCAAAAAATGAAAGTTGAAGCTTGAAAATGAACAAGTTTCTTTGCTGACGGGCTCATAATTGAATTTTGGCGAGAATTTTTCGTGTCTGAACTTTCCGTAACTACTTCTGGTTTAGTCAGGTTTCTTGCTAACCCTTTCTGTCTTATGTTAGTCACAACCATACGTCGCATGCCAGGGTTAATCGACCCGTGGAGGGGTTATCCCTCACACCAAATTTTGGAGGGGGTTGTCACTTGAGATAAAAAATTTTATGAAATTTTCTCAGTTTTGATGATAATTTTCTCTACATATTCTGCCATAGGGATACCAATTTAAGCCCCAAAAAAGTTTCCACATAAATATCTAATTAAATTAGCGGTAGCAAGCCTTTATTAGACCCTTATCAACTATGCTCCACAATAAAATCTGAAGAATTAAGCATGGTATCAGAATGGGACCACTATGTCATTTTTCACCTCTGTTATCAAAGAACACAGGGGTAAAAAGTCAGTAAGGGTATCTAATGAATACCAATTAATATTAGACTTGAGTTAGGGGTGATTTACCTTAATTTGGTTCTTATCAACTATTTCCAAGAAGGGAAAATGTATTAATTTCAAAAACATTAGTTTGATCCTAAATCAAACCACCAACTCTGAGAAAAAATATGATCGTAATTGTAGACTACATTACTATTCTGTAGATCGCTGACTTTTAATGATATTAAAATATAGATAGCGGATTCGATAAAGTAAAAAACCTTACAGATTTGAAATCGAGAATTTTTAATTTTGAGAAATATGAAATTTTGTTCATCCAAGAGATTACTTTTAGAAAGATCATATCAAATCTAGCTAGTTAAACGAAACACTAAATAAATCAAATTGTGCAACCACATTGATACATATTAATTTTGAATAACTCTACATTGTCGCTTAATCATAATTTTTGCAAATATTACAGTTACTAACTGTCAGTTGATATGTGAAAAATGACATAGTGGTCCCATCTTGATGCCATGCTTAATTCTTCAGATTTTATTGTGAAGCATAGTTGATAAGGGTCTAATAAAGGCATGCTACCCCTAACTCAAGTCTAATATTCATTGGTATTCATTAGATACCCCTAGTGACTTTTTACCCCTGTGTTCTTTGATAACAGAGGTGAAAAATGACATAGTGGTCCCATCTTGATACCATGCCTAATTCTTCAGATTTTATTGTGGAGCATAGTTGATAAGGGTCTAATAAAGGCATGCTACCCCTAACTCAAGTCTAATATTAATTGGTATTCATTAGATACCCCTAGTGACTTTTTACCCCTGTGTTCTTTGATAACAGAGGTGAAAAATGACATAGTGGTCCCATTCTGATACCATGCTTAATTCTTCAGATTTTATTGTGGAGCATAGTTGATAAGGGTCTAATAAACGCATGCTACCCCTAACTCAAGTCTAATATTAATTGGTATTCATTAGATACCCCTAGTGACTTTTTACCCCTGTGTTCTTTGATAACAGAGGTGAAAAATGACATAGTGGTCCCATTCTGATACCATGCTTAATTCTTCAGATTTTATTGTGGAGCATAGTTGATAAGGGTCTAATAAAGGCATGCTACCCCTAACTCAAGTCTAATATTAATTGGTATTCATTAGATACCCCTAGTGACTTTTTACCCCTGTGTTCTTTGATAACAGAGGTGAAAAATGACATAGTGGTCCCATTCTGATACCATGCTTAATTCTTCAGATTTTATTGTGGAGCATAGTTGATAAGGGTCTAATAAACGCATGCTACCCCTAACTCAAGTCTAATATTAATTGGTATTCATTAGATACCCCTAGTGACTTTTTACCCCTGTGTTCTTTGATAACAGAGGTGAAAAATGACATAGTGGTCCCATTCTGATACCATGCTTAATTCTTCAGATTTTATTGTGGAGCATAGTTGATAAGGGTCTAATAAAGGCATGCTACCCCTAACTCAAGTCTAATATTAATTGGTATTCATTAGATACCCCTAGTGACTTTTTACCCCTGTGTTCTTTGATAACAGAGGTGAAAAATGACATAGTGGTCCCATTCTGATACCATGCTTAATTCTTCAGATTTTATTGTGGAGCATAGTTGATAAGGGTCTAATAAACGCATGCTACCCCTAACTCAAGTTCAAAATTCACTATTTGCCTCATTGATGCAAATTCTGAGCTTAAGCTCAATAAAATTGTAATTTTCAGATTTATATATCTGGAAATGAAGAAAAAAAATTTAAAAAAAAGGGGGGGGGTTATCCCTTTCGTCGAAAATTTTCAAAAATAGGGGTATGCACTGGCGGATTTGAAACAGGGGTATGCGACGTATGGTCACAACTCTTCCATCTAAAAATTGGCTAATCGGATCCCATAATTCTCAGAAAATTCGCACTCATCTGTAATCCAAATATGCCTACAACCAAAAACAAAATAAAAACCGAATGAATGTAGATGTAGAAGTGGATGGAAAATGCCAAAACATACCAGCCGAACAACAACAAAAAAAACAACAACGACGACGATGAAAACGACTATAGAAACCGGTTCAATTGATGGGGAGTTTTTTGAATTGAATAATAATATAATAATAATAATAATGGCGAATGTGAACGCGAACAATTTCAGCGAAAAGAAACTGGAATTCTTTCGAATTAAAGATGAGACAGGGGGGTTCAGACATATATGTAAAAGTGCAAGAGGAGTTCATTATGAGGAAGAACAAACCTATTGATGCGTGAGGAAATGAAACTTGTTTGCCGATTAGAGAAAACGTCGTCCGGTTTTGTCTTCTTAAACAATTTTCAGTCACACTTTCTCTCTGAAATTTTCTTCTTCGACTACTAAAAAAATAAATACGAAGAAGAAGACGAAAACGAAGAAAAAACATCTTTGATGGCGAAATGCAAAAACAAGACTGCTATACTACTACTACTTCTTCTTCTTTTTTCGGCTACCACGATTATTATGCATCTATACGAAAAAAGGCCTGTTTTTTTGCATCCATCCATCCATTCGTATATTATTTTTGGTCAGAAAAAACACGATTCGAAAAAAAAGGAAGAGGAGTTCGTTAGCAGATTATTGAATTATTATTATAGAAATTTGCACTATACATGGGATAATCCAGAGGGAGAAAAGTTGCACTTTTAGCGATTTGAGTTGAGGAATCACGGAGTGTCGTTGGAATTTCCTAATCTATGCTACCTAGCTATTTAGATATCTAATAAATAATAAATCTACAGTATACCTTCTAAGCTCCACCTCTTCCTTACAACACAGAAAAACAAGAGTAATAATGAAGCAAAAAAAACGAAGAAGAAGAAGAAACGGGCAGAGAAACAAAGAATGGGTTAGAGACGCAGAGTGGTTTGTGAGACACAGCGCCCTCAGGCAGTCCGTTTATTTTATTTTATGATATTAGAGGGAGTGAGTGTCTGTGTCTCTTCACACAACTCCACACTCTATCACTTGTATATTTATTTATAAATATATTTATGTATTTATATATACGAAGAAGTGAGGAGACGCAGTGAAATAGGCGGAGAACAGACCGAAAAAAACGAACGGAGACTGAAAATCGAACGAGAAATGAACAAGGAAACGATTCTTTTTCTCGAGGCCTGTTGCTGCTAACTATGTGAAAAAATCTTGCGAATGGGCGGAGAATTTGCGGGAGAAATCAAATAAATAAACAAAACAAAACAAAGAAGGAAAAAAAGTTGATGGTGATTTTTGATGAGAAATATCAGGAAATATTAGAAGCTAGTGAAAGGTATAATATGAGTAATGTTGGAGATCTAGATTGGCTGATCTGAATATTGCTCAAGTTAAGGGATTATGAAAACACGAATCCTAGGATTATATTGCTCATATTAAAGGATTATAAGAGATTTCGAGTCGAATCTTCGGAATTAGGAAATAAAACTAGGAGGTATGACATAAGATTGAAAATATAAAGCAAGCGGATTTCCATATGCATTGCTCATCTTAAGTTATTAAAAGATTAGTAGATACAAATCCTTGCTATCAAGGTTAAAGCCTTTGAAATTATATGTATACTAAATCTGGTTGATTTTTGATTCAGGGATTGCTCATATTATATTCAGAAGCAGGGACAATTCTCAAACACATTTTCTACAAATGAATTTATTTTCGAAAGAACTTCACCGGAAATTTGAAAATGCTATAAGTTTACGGAAAAATATATCAAAAAACTTCTCAATCATAATCTCATGATTCATCAAACATGAGCAATGATTTTTGAAACCCAAATGCAATCTCTAAACAAAATCTGCCTGCCCATTTTTCTTTCTCTTTTTTTTGTCTTTCTTGTCTCAAGAGACCATTTCATCATTTTCGCTTCTTCTTCTTGTTGGACAAGCAAAAAAAGACCGAGTCCGAAAATCGATAAAACGCCGAGAGCCCAAAAGAGCAGCGAAGAGAACGGCGTTCGCCTTTTTTCGTTTCGCTGAAGCTCCGCCTATTTCGTTTTTTTTTTTGGCGGCGGCGGCGCTCTGAAAATCGATGCAGAACAATTATTGTCTCTCTGTCAATGTGTATTGCTGTTTGTTCGCGAAAAATTGTACGAAAAAATAATTGGAAAAAGTCACAGTTTACTGCGTTTGAAACAAAATTGTATGTTTTTTTTGTTCGTGTTTGTGATTGGAAAATTGGCGTAAAATTGGAATTTTTTTTCGGCTAGCAAGGAAAAATTCCTAGAAATTTTAAATTATATTTGGTGGGCTGAAAACATGGGGACATCTTCTGGATAGAAATATGGAGGACTAGAAAACCAAATTTTGAGCAAGACTACAAGAAAGTAGGCTTTGATGACCTAGAAAATCGAATGATGACCGAGTGAAAGCTATAGCTAGCTTTTTATGGCCTAGGTGGCCTAGAATCCGATTTTCAAGATGTAGAACCCTAAAACCAATAAGTTTTCACAAAAATCAATAAAGTTCTAACTAGAAAGTTCATTTCTTCCAAGAAAATTCCAATTTTTCCATGAAAAATCCCCGAAAAACAAAACTGCTGTTTTTTTTTTAAATTCTAAAGAAAAGGAGAAATATACGAATTCGTATATATTTTTCTGTGTTTTTCTGCTCAAGAAGATGTATAAAAAGAGAAGATTAGGAAAAAGTCCGAAAAAATTTTGGTTTTTGTTTCGGGTGCACAGAAAATTTGGAATTCATGGAATTTTTCAAACAATTTTCAAGCAGGAACTTTTTTTTCTGAAAAAAAATCAAAAATGAGAGAAAAGTTGGTCTTTGCTGAAAATTACAGCAAAAACAAAAAACAAAGTTGTCTTTTTTTTTTTTTTGAAAAACAAGCAGAGGAGACAGGAAAAAACACATGTGATATGATAACAAACAACTTGGGGCTACAAAATGCCACGTGGAAAATTTTTAAAAATTCACTGTTTCAAAAAAAATAATAATTTCTACATATTTTTTGAAAAATAATTCGTATGTGGATATAATCGGTTTCATATTGAAAATCGAATTCTGAAATGTTTTGCGCCACGTGGCAAAAATGTTTCAATTTCTCACTTTAAAAATCCCCACTTCATTTCGTTGAAATCAAAACTTTTTATTTTATTTCATATTTTTCAAGAAAAAAATGGGGTTCCACTTTTCTTCCATCAAAAAGGTCAACTCTTTTCTATCTTCACACTTTTTCTTCGATGGTGATAAAAATCTTCTCCTAGTAGTTGATTTTTAATCATAAAATTTTTCATTTTCATTTTAAAAAAAATTTGGTGAAAAGGGGACCAAAAACTAAAACTGGTGGAAATTTGAATCCGATTTTCACATGATTTTTCTCTTTTTTTTGTTGAAGCAGGCCTAAAACAAATAGAAAGAATTCTATAAAATTTATAAAATATGACTATAAAAAAGAGATGAGTCAGAATACAAATTTTCACGCCAAAGTTTTGAAATGGTATGAAAAATCCACTTTTATTCAAAAAATATGCACTTGAAACAGTGAATTTTTGTACAAACTTTTTTTTAATTGCCAAAAATCCACGTGACATTATTGGTGCAAAGAAAAATTGGTTTTTGATCTACAAAAATGTCTCTTGCGCGGTAGCACTTAAGCCTAACTATGCATTTTTTCTGTTGGAAAAATGTGCGCGAAAATCAACAAAAACTGGAACGGATACAGCTTTTTCTCTAAAAATTTCTGGGGATTTTTATAACAAAAATGTTAGATTAGAAATAAATCACAAAATGATTTATGTTTATATAAAATAACTTTTTTTCTTGCATAAATAAATGAATAAATATTTAGAAAACCAGGAAAATATGATGATGATTATTATCCAAACAATGGTTGAAATTCGAGACATTTCTCTCTCAAAAGTATACACACCAACTGGCACCAAAAATATATTGGAAAAAAAGGAGGAAAATGCATTAGGAAGAAGAAGAAGGTCAGGAAAAATATTGGGGGAAAATTAGAATTTTCGCTTTGATTCAAAATTGATACAAATATTTTGAAACAGTGAAATCATTTGAGATTGAAATTTAAAATAATTTTCAGAAAATTTTGCAACCGTTTCATCACGTGGATTTTTAGGGCTGTATTTTTGAATAAAAATTGTGAAACAGTGAAAATTTTCAGATAGCTTCACTGTTATGAAATACGTCCTCAAACTATTTTCATAGGTCAAAATTGATTTATGAAAATTTTTTGAAACAGTGAAAATTTTCTGTAATTTTTATTCTTTCTGGAATTTGATTCTGGGAACCCCTACATTCGAACATTTTTAATTCAGAACTCGCTGATTTGAAAAAATTTTGAAACAGACATTTTTTTAGGTATGAAATTTTTTGACCAAATATCAGGAATTTGAATTTATTCAATTTTTCCTTCAGAAACTCATAATTTTTTTCCAAAAAAATGTTTTCAAAATTTTCAGACCTGTCTAAAATTAATGCTCCAAATTCCAAATTTCCCACAAAAAATCAGTTCCAAAAAAGTCTAGTTTCGACCAAAAAAAGCGCGCAAAAAAGTATATAAATTATATTTATTTGAAGTGACCAAAGCCGGTTGACGAAAAAATAAATATATTGATTTTTTGCGCGTGAGGAGAAGACAGACTAGACTCTAGTTTGTTTCTTTTATTTTTCAAGAGGGAAAAAATAGATTTCATGGGTACAGTAGATTGCTTTTTGAAGGTACATACTTTCAATTTTTCAATTATTAAAAACTAGCTGAACTAGACTCTAGTTTAACTCAAATAAAACTATAGTCTAGTTTGAGAAAACAGAGAAAAATGTGATAAATCACGTGCTTTTTCTTCTTCTTCTTTGGAAAACTTTTTTCATCAAAAAATCCTCCCAAAATTGAACTAACCTTGAAATTTCGAAATATGGCAACATTTTCTGGATTGGTTCCTATTTATCTTCTTGGTTTTTTGACTTCTGCACGGTATTTCAGAAGAATTACTGCAAAGAAAGAAATTTTTTTTGAGTAGAAGATATTTGAGAGGAAAAATGAGAGAGAGAGTGGAAAATGTGAGATAAGAATGGGTAAATAGAAAAATCAGAGAAAGAAAATTAGGAAATCGTGGGTGATATTTGGCGACGAAATTCAAAAATTGACGAGAAAATGCATAGTAATTCAACTCACTTTCATTTTTCCTAATTCGAAATTTTTGTCAGCAGATTTTCAAAAATAAAAATTGAGAAATGATGAAAGCTGGAAAATTTTCAACAAAAAACGTGATGACATCTTTTCAACGCAAAAAATACACGTGGAATTTTCGCATTTAAAAACTTCGAACAAAAGCAAAACTAAAACCATTCAAAAAATGTTGCGATGATAATCGGGAAAAAAGAGAAAAACGAAAATGAGAGAAAAAATCGGCGGGACGACAACAAAAATTTGCACTTTTAGCAGATTAGAGAGTGCGGGAAATTGAGAGAATTCGAGAAAAAATAAATGGAAAAACAACAAAAAACGAAAAAAGATGGGCGGTTTGTTGGTTGGACACGGGGCAACAAAATTGTGAATAGAATGGGATTTTTTGTGAGTGGGAGAAATATTGGAAATATATTAATCCTAATTGATTGTGACAAAAAGTTTTTGGGAAACTGTGATAAAAAACTATTTGAAGATTTTTTTCTAAAGATTTTGGAAAAGTTTTTAAAAAAATTAGAAAACACTTCGAAACAGTGAATTATTTTCGATAATGTTTTTGTTCCCACTGGGATTTTTGGCGCGAAAATGTATGGTGATCCAACTCACTTTCCTATAGGATGAGAAATAATTTTAAACCGCGCGCGCTGTCGTCGACGCGGAGTCTCGTTGTTTTATTTTTATTTTTTGCAAATTTTTGTTTCTAAAAGGGCCAAGAACACTTCGGTTTTTTTCATTTTTGCATATTTTCTCATATTTAAAACAGCTAAATATCATTCTTTCAGGAATATGAGTTATTCAAAATGTATATTTGTTCTATTCTTCTTTCCTGTATTTATCAACTATCATTGGAAGGATGGAGCATCGAATTGATGTTAAAAAGAGTGATGTTATGATCTCAAAAGGAATTCAATTGTTGGTTGAATCAAGCGATAAATGTGCAAAGTGAGTTAAAAGCTAAATTTGAGAACTGAGAAGAACTGAGCTTTTGAGAAGAACTGAGAAGAACTGAGAGAAGAACAGAACTGAAAATGCTCATCAAAATTTCCAAAAATCTTGTTTTTCTGACCTGAAAATTTGAAACTTTCACTGAAAAAAACCAAGAACTGAGAAAATTCATTAATTTTTAATTGAAAATTTTCAAAAGTATATTTAAAAATTTATTTTCATTTTATCTACCGGTTTTCGTGTAAAATATATGTGATATGAATAAATAAATAAATATCCGTAAAAAATACAGAAAAAATTATGTACATAAAAAATTCACAATTTAAAAAAATCAAAAAAAAGAAAACCGGTATCGGTCATTTTGATCAAAAACTAAGTGGAAACTAGGATAAAAACTAACTAAACAAAAAAGAGGGAATCAGCATTTTAGAGAATTAGAATCTTGTTGAAATTGTAGCACTTCATATTTTGGTGGTGGATCACAAATATTACTGTGGTGGTGACAATTTGGAGTTGTATCAATTGTATAAACCTGAAAAAAAACATTTGAAATTAGATTTTTTGAAGTCAGAGGCTTTGGTAAATTTAACTAATTGCCTTCAATTTTAATTTGTCTTACCTCATATGATTTGTTTACTTTTGCTCCAATTTCGACTTCAACTTCAATTCCAGAATTCATCCTCCGATTTCGAATTGAAATCTTACACAAAAGAACAAAAATCGCTCCCGAAACAACAATCAAACAAATCACAAATAAAACGAATACCATAATATCAATTCCATTTGAAACTTCGATTGAATTCTGATCCAAAATTATATTTGATTGTCTTCCTCTAACATGTTTCAATTTGATATTATCATTATCAATTGGCATTTGACGGTTGATTTGATTCTCACAAAGTGGACCAGTATAACCAGGAAAACATTGACAAGTAAATGATTGATTATTTGAGACACATCCACCATAAACACATCCAGAAGTTGGAATACATTCGGAACAATCATTTCCTTTGAATCCAGTATTACATTCACATTGTCCAGGCGCAGCACATTTTCCATTTTTACTACAGTTATTTGTGCAAATTGCTGAAAACATATTTATTTTTCATATGGAGAAAGAAGAAAAATGAAAATAAACTTACGAGTCATACAATCTTCACCAGTCCAGCCTTGCATACATTTTGATTGACCGGTTGGAGAGCAATCCATATGACGATCCGGATGAGTTTTGCAGAAGGTTTCGCATACGGAACCGAAGTAGTTTCTGAAAATTGGAGACTAAAAAAGAGTGTCAAGTGTTTTGAAATCTTCAAAAATTACTTTCAGAAGGAATTGAGATTCAGAGTTTTGAGCTTTATAAAAATATTCAGCATCAGGTGGTATAAATCCCAAAAATAAACTAACTTGCTACAAACAGTTCTAAATGAGTAGGTGATATTGAATTCATCCGATGTTTCAAACACATTCGTCTTCCAATTGTTATCATGTTTTTGTTTGGTGAAAGCACTTCCGATCAAATCTGTAAGAAATTCACAATAGAATATGTGCCTCGTTTTGAGAAATAATTCAGAATCTTACCTCCATTTGCATTGAAAATTATGAAGTGAAGATCAAAGTAGACCTGAAAAAATTAAAACTTGTTTTTCTTTCAATAAATATAATAAAACCAATTCCTACCTGGGGTTTCGATATAAAACGTCCTTCAAACATTCTATGTGGAAAATTGGCGTTGAGCTCAATTCTTTTGTTATTCTTTCCAATATTAATGCAACGAGTTTCAGCACAAATTTCGGTCATAATATAAGAATTTTGTTGTGCAGTCAAAATCAATTCGATTGATCCGGAAGCATTCGAAATTTGGAATAAAAATGAGGAGAGAAGGAAGAAAAGAAACATGAAGAGCTGAAAAATAATAACAATTGCAAGATTTAAATTTGACAAATTCTCGAAAAAAACACCGAAAAACAAAAAAAATATTTTATATAAATTTTTTTTTACAAATTTGAACGTAAAAAAGTATTCTATAAAAATTCAGATCATTCACTAATACTATTCTAAATTATATAGAAATGAAGCTATCAACAGTCTATTTATAGTGCACCATTTTTAGTCTCCATCCACAAAAGGGGCGTGGCTTGCGAGAAAAGTGTGAAGTACGGTATTTGGCAAAAATTATCAGAAATAAACAAATATTGAAAATGGGAAAAGCGAGGTTTGGGAAAATTTGGATAATAGATGGAGCCTGAATTTCGAGAATAAGTAAAAAGTCTGGAATTTGGCTTACTTCAGGATTCATTTTTCTATTTTTTAGGTTTTTGGACTTCGAAATTGTTATACATTTGAATTATTTTCAAGATTTTTCTAAAAGTTACTTCCGACACAATAAAACATTTTAGATATTGTCAAGTATAATAAAATCAACTTCCGATGTTTTTTTCTGTTACAAAAGTATACTTAAATCCAAACTCCAACAGCAGACATCTTCTGCAAAAAATATAAGTTTTGGTGACTCAACTAACCTAGCAAGAAAATCTACTATAGAACGTTTTCAATGATAAAACGTGGAAACAGCTGTTAAACAAATACGCTAACTCAAAGACTTATCCAAACTTCACACCTATCAATCAAGCATGCGCAGGCAGAAATATGGGGAAGTGTGAAGTATTCTTGGCAGGGGAACATATGAAAAGGGTTGATGTGAGAAGTATTGGCTTTTAGGGAATATTCTTGACTTTATGGGATTCTACAGTACTCTCTGAATCGTCTTGAAACTTTAAAAAATGTTAACCTAACATTATTTTCATCCCATATATTGTTGTTGTTTTTTTTCGCAACAATTTCCGACGACAAAAAAGGTGCAAAACAAAAGAAGCAAAAAGTTGAGATTGACAAGTTTGTAGTACTGTAGGATTTATAGGGTTACTGTGGTTTGCTCTTTTTATGGATGTAGATAATTTGATTTCTCAGGTCAGAAAAACAAAATAATTTTTTTTTTTCAAATAAAAACGTGTTCCCACAATTTTCCACGATTCGATTAAAATTTCCAAAAAAAAAAGCGAATCATTCATTTTTAAATTTATATTCGCCCCCGCCAGACAGACAATAATCATGCGGCTGAATAATAATTCTATTTCAATTTCAACTTCAATATTTTTCCTAATTTTTCTCGTAAATCTGGCCGAATCCACAAAAATCAATCTCGTTTTGAGACCCACTTGCAAACTGTCGAAAGACTGGAATTTTCAGGCAACACTTTGGGAATCTGATACTTTGTGAGTTATTTTTTGTAGGGAAATCTCGAATTGAAATGATTTTTTTCTTTTTGCTTTGGAACTTCAAAAATTGATACAAAATATTTCACTGTTTCAAACATTTTATTGATATTTTGAAAGTATGCCCTCCTCTTCCAATTACCGAAGGCTTCAATTCCTCATACATTCTACAGACTTTTTCCAGTTTCGATGATAAAATAATCGCATCTCCAACTTATCATCTCCGGGATGGTGATCGATCTTTCAATCAAATACAATCTTCAGAAAGCGATGATGGTTTATTTGATGTAGGTTGAACTTTTTTAGATTAAAATGGTCTGAATTCGACCTTAGCTTCGGGCCTAAACTTAATTTTTCTCTCAGAACTGGTTCGAATTCTACACCGAAATTGTGCACAATTGCACAAACAATGGAAAAAATCTGAAATTGCACCAAAATTTGAAACCAGTCGCTGTCAAAACTTCGTAAGTCCATTGTTTTTTGAATAAAATTCCTTAAAAAATCAGAAAATTTTCAGAGACTTCACAATAATTATCGATTATGATTTATCGAATCGTGGAAAAAATTAACAAATTTCTGAAATTAAATTTTTAAAGAAGAAAAAATATCGATGCTCTCTGAACTTTTATTCTATTTGTAAACCTTATTCTTCGTTATTTTTTTGTGTAATAAATATTTGAAAACTGAAAATCCATGTGGTCAACAAATTCTGCGTTAAATAATTTGACACAAAAAATTATCACGTTTATATCAAAATTCTAAATCCTTCAAACATTTTTATAGAATATTTGAAACAGTGAACTTTTTCGTCTAATTTTTGCAACGTGAATGTTTTAAAGAAACATCTTTAGTTCCAAAAACTATCCAAATATCCACGTGGCAAAACTTTCTGAAATTTTACACGTCGATTTCTTATTATTTTAGATAACATTTTAAAATCAAATTTATGAAACCTTCAAAATTTTCTATACAATTTCTGAAACAGTGAATTTTTAATTATAAAAATTTGTAGATTTTATGAGCAAATCTTCCAATTCCAAATAAATCTTTCAAAATGCAATGCTCTAAAACTTTATTCTTACGGAAAAAGAATATATACATATTTTAGTGAGATATGAAATGAAGATGGTTTTTGTCGAAATGTTCAAATTGCGAGTTGTTTTCTTATCAAAGCAGTTACCAATCTAAATGGTCTTTCTTCATATTCCACATATTTTTCTTTTTCGATTTTCACTTGATCGCCGTTCATTCGATTCAAAAGGGTTACACAAACAATGGCGGCTGCAAAAAAAAACAGCAATTTTTGGGGAATTAGGATTTTTGAGTTTTCAGTAAAAAATTCGATTTTGAATAAAAAATATGAAAAAACTTCTGAATTTGATCGTGACCCAGAAAACCAAGAAATCCAAATGTTGCTTTAGAGCTCAAAAGAATTTGGGTTTCTAGGCCATTAAATTCGAAAACCCTTTTCTAGTCCTAAATTCTCCAAATCTCAGCCCAGCCCAAAAATTGCCTACATCTGTGTCCAGCACGATGTGTAAAACTGGCAAAACACGTCGATTCCATTTCAATATTCCGCACTCCCAAATTGTACAATTTTTCCAAAAACGCGAATTTATCCTCCTCTTTATAATCGCAAAAATATCCGTCCAAACGCATTTGTCCCTCATAAAAATCATCGGCGCACATTGTTTTGCCGGTTACAACGGGAATGTTTTTGAGGGCGGCGAGTTCGCATAATTCGAGACGCAGATTTTCGTCGAGTTGAGTTGGGCGTTCAATCTGAAAAAAGGGAAAAATTCGAATTTCGCAAGAAAAAAATGCACCGTGGCTTCTTGGCACCAAAATTAGGTTTTTTTATAAGAAAAATTCCCCTCGAATTTCGAATCTAAAAAATGTTTAGATTTTTCAAATTTCTTCCAAGTTTTTCTAATAAAAAAAGATTCCCATTCAAAATTATAGTTCAAAGAACGAAAAAATTATATTCAAATCAAAATCATGTGAGCAAAAATTCTAGTTTGGTTCAAAACTAGAAAATTTATACAATTCAAGATTTTTGAATGATTTTCAGCCAAAAATCTTTTTCTCACCCGTTTTCCAGCAATAACTTGAATATGTTTATCAGATAATTCAGCATTCATTGCTTCAGTTGTTACAACAACAGTTCCAGGTTCGACTCCAACACCGCCAGATGTTCCGAGTCGAATAAATGTCACATTTTCAGCTTTTGCGTGATGCATCAATTTCAGCGCTTCGATTAACATTATACTTAATGATGGAGTTCCCATTCCATGCTGAAAAATTAAACATTTTGGTTGGAAATTTCTAGGTTTTTTTCATTCTCTCGATCTCAAATCGATCCTCTTCAAATTTTTGTTGAAACAGCCAAGAGAGCCATGCCCTTATTCCTTTAAAATACTTACATTAATCCAACAAACTGGTCCAGTTTTGTAGATGACAAATCTGTCGGATTTCGACAAATTCTCGCTGCATGGGATGTTGCATTCTTTGGCAAACCATTCGGCATACAATTTGAAACGACCTGGAGAACCGCCAGTGCATACAAACTGCAAAAAACACGCGATTTTGGGCGAAAAAATGAATTTTCTAGGAAGTACAGTATTTTCTTCAAAGGCGCACAACTCCAAAACATGTGCAAGCACAGAATTTGACGCGCAATTGCAGACAGAGAAAATATTTTCTTTTTTTTTCTTTTTTTCAACCAACCTTTGTGTCTCCAAAAACTTTAGGTAAATCCAAAGTAGCAACTCCGAAACCAAAATGATATAAAAAGTCCTCTTTCGAATTTTCTAAATATTTGTTGCGTTTTTCGAGTCCATTTGTTTGACCGGCCATTTTTGTGGTATTTGCAGTCGATTGAAAATGCGAAAATACGTCTGAAAATTTAAATTGTGGGTGTGTTGATTTCCGGTGGTCGATTAAAATAGTGAAGAATTTCTCATTCTTAATTTTTAACGTGATGAAAAAAAACAGGAAGTGCAAATAAAAACTTGTTTTTATTTATGGTTTTGAGGAGAAAACAAAATATAAAATGAAGAATTTGTGAATTTAATGGCGAAATTCGACTGGAAATCGTGTAAAGACCCAAACAATCATGAATTTTAAGGTTCCGGCGCGAGTTATCACTTATTTTCCGAGAAAAATCATCCGATGACCCACAAAATCATGAAAAATCCACGTCTTTCTATGAGAAATGAATAAAAAATGATGCAAAAGTGCATATAGCTTCTGTCTCTCAGCCCAAGGCTAAAAAAACTAACAAAAAATCAATACTAAACAAGCTCCCCCCGCCCCATATATTTTTCAAGAAAACTGAGAAGTAGAAGAAAAGAAAAGAAAATTGTTCGAGTTGCCGCGCAACTATTTATAGTGGCCAAAAGAGAAAAACAGTTGGGGCGGAGCCTGAAAATAGCCAGCCACGTGTCATGCGCAATTGAAAAACCGAAACCGCCACTATTTTTTGGTTTTTCTCAAGACACAAAAATGATTGATGAGTGTGGAGGTTAGGTTAGGTTATCATCATCATTTTCACTTATATAATATTTAATAAAAGGTATTTTTGGCGGTCACACATACGAAAAATGATACGGAAATGATTGTTTGGTGCCCAAAAAGTCATTGAGAAATCAGGGTTGATTTGATTTTGCCTGGAAAGTTTAAAAAATCTCAATTTGCGTCATTGAAGCTGCCTATTTATTTACCGAGCGAAAAATAACAAAAAAAGACCGTTTTTTGTCTAAAATATGGCAGTTTTGTTTGTTTTCGCGCCTTTTCTCAAAAAAACTCCACGTGGTATCAAAAAAAGCGCGAAAAAAACGTTCTAGGCTTATCGTGGCAAAAAAAGAGTAGCACATGATGACAGAAAAAATAAATAGGATTAAAATTTCTAGCTAGCTCCTGAGGAAAAAATTACCGCAAAAAAACCAAAAAACAATTTTTATCATCATCATTTTTTACACGAAATTTTCCGGTGTGGTGATAAGGAAAATTTTGAACATTCGAACTTTCGCGCCCGTAGATCAAAATATATTTCCCAAAAACTCACATCCTAAAAATCCAGCCATTTTCTTTTCGTTGGTTTTCTAGTAGGCGATTTATAAAAAATGAGCCAATCTTTTTTCCTCAAAAAAAAAACATTTTCAAAAAAAAAAGTTCACGTTTATATACAAAATTAATCAAAAATAGAAAAAAAAACACGTTTCAAAATTAGAGAGAGAGTTTAAATTTTCAGCCGTTTATTCGATTTTTTCGAATACGTCATTTTCAGTGCTTTCCAGCGTTTTTGGAAGAATTTCGATAAATTGATTCCAGCTTGGCCAACAGGTGAATCATCCATGTTGAAAGTTTTGCAATTGTCAAAAATCAATTGAATATCGGCCGCGAATTCGTCCACATTTTCGTAGCTGCAAAATTGGATTTTGTTGGGGATTTTGGGGTTGTGGCAGATAATTTTCGTTTTGGAAAAGTTAAGACCTGCGATATTATCATTTTTTTCGAAAAATAAAGAGTGCGGCACGATTTTTGAGACGTAGTTTCGTTACGGTAATAAACTCACAAAGCATTCGAATTCCTTTTGCGCACTGTTGACAAATCCATAGGTTGCTGAATAACTTTGCGATATCCAGGCACAGCTCGCAAATTCACAGGCTCCAAAAATGGTCCGGCAGCCGCATGTGCCTCCAAATCATCCAATGCAATTGTGCAAATCTCGACGACAAGTTCCAACGGTAACACAATCGACGCATTTGATACATGCTTTCGTTTCGTTGCCGTCGCAACTTCTGTCGTCTCAGTCGCTTCTCCTTGTTGTTGTTGCTCTTCTTGTTGCTCTTTTCGCTCAACACTTTCGCTGCGGAAAATCGCCGGTTTAACAAATCGCATTGTCATCGCGTCAACACAATTCGGACATTTATATCCGTCGGCAGATTTTTCATGATTTGACGCATCATTTGCACATTCCAAATGTGTGTGAAGAGCACAACGAACACAATAAAATAGGGCATCTTTGTCCTTGTCTTTCGCTTCTTTTCCGCAGAACATGCAGATTTTTTTCGCCGGATTTCGTTCTTCTTTGCAACGCGGACAAAACCAATCGCCGTTGGGCACCGATTTCATGACGGGCTGCAAATTTTGAAGATTAATGGTGGTGAAACTAGAATAGACGAAAAATTCATGTGGAACACAAATTCAAAAATCGAAGTTGGGAATCTATTTTGGTACAGCTCCTTGACACATTTCCACAAAAATCTTCCACTCACCCTAAAACACTCCATATGACATCCAGTTTCACATCCATCACACACCAACATCTCATCACCATCCTGTGATTTACAAATCTGACAAATCGCTTCACGTGCCGATTTTTCCCACGCAATCCACGATTCCAAAGTTTGTACGGCGGCCATTAGTTGACTTGTCGTAACTCCGTCCGTCTGCGCATGTGCCAAAAATTCGCTCCAATCTTCAATTTTCCTGCAAGGTCTCCAGAATTTCTCGGCAACCATATCAGGAATTTGCTGAATTTTCTCGATGATTTTTTCGGGTTCTTTTTGAGAGCCGAGAAGAGCATTTTCCGGCTCATAAGTTAGCCAAACTTCATCGTCTTGTACAACTTGTGAAAGTGACATTGAGGCCGGTGTAACAATTGGTTTCGGATCGGAATTCGGGAGTTTTGAGACGTCAGACATTTGAATTCGACGGATTAGTTGATTTGCGGCTTTTTCGATGCGATTCCATGAATCCACGTGGATTTTGGAGTGATTTAGATGGGTCTCGACGGGAAGAAGGGTTACTGTAAGAAAACAATTATTAACTTGACGCTAATTTTGAAAATATAAAAATATGTGTTTTTCTATCGCGTGAACTTGATGTCGTGGCAGTTTATAAATTCCCACATTTTCATTTCCAAGAAAGATTGAGACTTTTTTAATTTAGAATGATTTTCGGGATGAGATAAGACTCCTTCCACTCCCGTTTCTCCAAACTCACATTTTCCAAATTTCAACTCATTCAAAAACCAAGTCTTAGTCAACAATCGATGCAAACATCTTTCTCGAACTCCTCTTCCATGCAACGAAGTTCTCAAAGCATCCAACGCTTTCATCGAATCAATTGTCCACCAACCATATTTAAATCGATTGTCAATTCTTCGATATCTTTTTCGAAGTCGATTATCTGCATTTGCTCTTGTCAAAATCGTTGAATCAATCAAATCTTCAACGCAAGCAACAACATCGCAATCAATAAAATCTTTTTGAGAAGATAGAAGAGGTGGCGGATCATTTTTTGCAATTTCTAATACTTCACACGCTGGATTATTTTTTCCTCCAGATTCGATAGATTCTACAAAAATTGTATCAATATTGGGTAGAATCCAATAATGTCTATAAAATCTGTCAAATCCAAAAGGTGCACATCGAATCTTCAAATTAGTTTCATTTATCCTTCGATTAATTGAATTTGCTTCATTCGTCAATTCCGAAATTGTTTGTTCCATTTCAAAAATGCTCATTTTCTCCTCATCTTTCGATAATACTTCACATTGTCCAAATGCTCCGCGATCTTCGGTCACTTTTGGTTGTGCTCCATGAATTGCTCCGCGAAGAGCACGAGCTTTTCCCTCTCGCATCCATTTTTCTCCTTTGAGTCTTGAGATTTCCTCCAAATTTCTGTCAATTTCATTCACAACATTTTTCGAGCTCACAAGTTCGTCACAAATAAAAGCCAAAATTTGAGATTTTTCGAGCGATTCCAGTTGAAGAAATGTTCGATTTTCGAGATTTTTTGCGAGTTTTGGACCATTTCCAGGCCTGTTATCCAAGAAAAGTCGCATAACTTCTGAGAAATTCTCGCGATCCATTCCTAGATCTCCTCCGCCTTCACCAAATCGAGTTCTGGAAAAAATATAGTTTTTCGAATTTGCGACTGAAAATTACAGATTTTCACATTTGTTTTGGCTAAAAAAAGATATGAATAAATGTTTCAGCTGAAAGTTTGGAAGTTTTTAGATTTTTCTTTATATTTTCTCAGGCAATGTTAAATATCAATCAATTAATGGCATATCAATTTTAAATAAAAATTTTCAAAATATCGAAAAAATTTAAAACGTATATTTTTCAGGGTTTTTTTTTCAGATTTAGACTTTGGTTTTTTGGGTCAATAATTTCCCTGTTTCACGAGTCCAATTTTTCAGGAAAAATAAATATCTCCATTTTTCGATAAAAATCCAAAATGTTCATTAAATTTTTTCTTTTCGAGTAGTTTTGGTGAAATTAATCTAACTTTCGGTGATTTTTCCACGACTTCAAAATTTTTCAATTTTTAATTGATCTAATTTATAAGGTGTTTTTGTGAAAAACAAGAAATATTTAATAAAATCTTCCCCAAATCCCTCACCCAAACTCACTTTTGTTTCTCAACTTCAATTCCCGGAAATTCCATAGCTAATCTCAACAACTTCCGAACCAATCCCAAAAATCGATCAGCAACTTTTTGCTCGCCTCCAATTCCCGCACACAATTCCTCAATTCCCATCGAAATTTCATCAGGAATTCCCAAAACAGCTCCAAAATTCTTGACAAATTCAAAAATCATCAGAGCATTTCCGAATGCTTCACCATCCAAACATTGATTTTCGATTCGACTTAAATCGGCGAGTTGTCGAAACTCGTGAACTAATAAATCCTCATTTGGTTCACGACTTTTGTGTTCTTCGGTGAATGATTGAGGCATATGATCTTCTACATCATCTGGATTTAGATCTTCTTCAACAAGTGGTTCAAGAGGAGGTTCATTGATTTTTTCTAGCTTCTTTTGAGGATTTTCCAAAGGTGCGGGTTTTGGTGTCAGTTCGGAGTCAGTAGCAGGCTGCAAAAATGTGGGGTTTTGAGTAAGGGCCAATAATTTTTTTTTTTTGCTAAAAATATTGTGGGGAATTTCAAAAAAAAGGGTTCTCTATACTTTGTCAGAAATTTATAATGAGTAAACTTCTTTTCAAAAAAAAATGAATGGACTAATTAATCAAACCTCACAACAATTTAAAATTTCCAAAAATTTAAAACGTATATTTTTCAGGCAGTTTTCAGAATTTGGGATTTCACGTCAAAATCCATAATATTCATAAAATTTAAGGGTTTTCCAAGTTTTTTTTTCAATCAAAATTGAACATTTTAAACGAATTTTAACATTTTTGGCTCAAAGTCGCTAATTTTTTTACCAATTTTCTAAGATTTGCAGTTCAAAATCCCTCAGTTTCCCCCGATAAACTCACCGTTTTTATGCTCAACAATTTCGCCAATTCTTTTGCCATTTCCTCTTCGCTCAACTTCAAAAAATCACCATCACCTTTCGGTACAATAAACTCTCCAATAATCATTCGCGCATTAAAATAAAAATTGTCACGACTGATAAAACTCGTCGCATTTTTCGCCAAATATCGCTGAACTTCTGCGTAAGTCGTCAATTTTTTACCACACGGCGCATAATAAATAACATCTCCTCTTACACCGCCAGCAGTTATCATTCGAACACAAGTTTGTCGTTTCCAGCCGAATTTCAGCGGAACTCGCGCTTGGAAATCCGCGATTTTTGCTTTCTTTTTTTCGGGATCTTCTTCTTTCTCGTCTAATAATTTTTGATGTTCTTGCTCGATTTTTGTTTGTTGTTGTTGAATCATTTGATTGGCTACTAATTGCCACATTGCATTATCAACTAAGTTTTTCAGAGGATTTTGATTTGAATTTGAATTTGCTGCTGTGGATTGTTGGGAATTGGAAGTTGCAGATGATGTTGTTGGTTGATTCGAGGATTTGGCTGAAAAATTCAAGACATTTTTTGAATGTAAATGTTTTGCAGTTCTAGTGTTGTTAACAGAAAATTCCAGATATTTAGGCTTCATTTTTCTGGCCTAAAAACCTTTGGCAAACCAGGAATTTAGCTGGAAATTCCAGATTTCTGACTGAAAATCTAATTTTCTACAAAAAATGTTCAGATTATCACTAAAAATTATTTTTTTGAACCAAGTTCCTACAACTCTCATACCTTGTTGATGTTGTTGCATTAATTTCTTCAACATCATTTCCACCTGCACTTTTTGCATATTTTCCGCTTCTTCTCGCAACTTTTTCGCCTTCAATTTCTTTGCCTCTTCTTCTTTTCGCTTTTTTTCAGCATCCGCTGCATTTTTGGCAACATTTGCAGCCATTTGTTGCATTAATTGTGCTTGCATCATTGTTTGCCACATTAATATTGTTTCAGCCGAAATTTGTTGTTGTGGGTTTGGATTTTCAGGTAAATTTACAGTTGAAGAAGATGCTGATGATGAAGTTGATGGTGAAACAGATCTGAAAAATTGGAATGTGCTGAAAATTTCAGCCAAAAACCTGAAACTCACAATTCCCCATTTTTCACTTGTTCCTTCTCTTTCTCTTTTTGAACTTGCATTTTTTGTTGTTGTTGCTGTTGCTGAGCGGCAGCAGTTAGCATAAGTAGAAATGCATTCGGATCATTCATTTTTTCATACCTTCAATAAAAAATATATGAGAAGAAGTTAGACTAACTAAAATAAAAATAAGTGCAATGAATAAATAATTGATTAGGGTTTTTTCGGACAAAAGAATGAAGAAAAATAGAGAGGGATTACCTTGAGAACAACAATTGGATTAGAGATTTTTGGAGGAAAAAAGAGCGGGGGGAATTGATTTGCTATGGACAAAAATTATACATTCTTGGCTGAAAATGGCTCGGAAAAGCGAAAATTCGTATTTTTCATGAAAAATCGTTCTGAATTTACAGCTGAAGATAGCCTATTCATGGCCGTAGTGGTCTAGAAAACCAAAAATTCACTGAAATTCGAAAATTTAGAGCTAAAAATGTTGCAACCAGTAAAACCTGATTTTCAACAAAAATCACGAATTTTCAGATAAAAACCCGAAACCACGTTTTTGTTATCCTAGATACCGTAAGTCCTTCGGTTAATTCAGTTTTCCATGAAAATCAAGCTCAAAAACTGAAAAAACGAGTTGCAAGTCAACCACACGAAACGAAACTAGAGAAAACGGCGTCATTATCGAATGAAAATAAAAAAAAGAGACACCCTCCCACCAAAAAACACATACATATAATAAAAAAGGACGCTGTGTTGCTGCTGGAAAAAAACGGAGTAAAAAAAGAAGAAGAAGAAAAGGGGAGAAAGGATAAGAAGAAGAAGAAATTCAAAAGTGCCCACTGTGTTTTTTTTTATAGAAAAATGCAATTCCGAGGAGACGCAGACACTCGCTGGTCTCGACACGCTGTGTGTCTGCCACACACTATTTCTCTCCCTTTTTCGACGAGAGATTTGTCTGCACACGTTAAAGTCTGCGTCTCCCTCGAATTGCAAAAAAAAATACAGTGTGCCGGTCGGTCGATCGGCCAACACAACATGCAGGTTCCTTTTTCTTCTCCTCGTCTTCTACTAATACTAATAAGTGAATACTTATTTAGTCAGATAGTTACACCAAACCGTTTTGGTGGGAAAACATACACACACAGCAGAAGAAGAAAATCAATCGATAAACGATTGCTGAGATTTGAATTAGACTTATGCTAACTCATTGAGATTTGTTTGTTTTTCGCAGGAAAATCAAAAGAGTTGTGTAGTTCTCTTGGATAATCGCTTGAAAAATGAAAATTTGGTATTTCTAAAATGGTTACTTCATTCAAAATTTATAAAATTTAAAATTTGAGCTGAAATGTTGAGTTTTCGTAGATAAATCTTCGAACTCTCAGGGAAATCTACGATTTTCGAGAAAATAACTCACAAAACACCATTTTTTTTTCGAAATTTCAAAATCTATGACGTGACAATTTATAATTTAAATTATAATATCAACTTTTTTACAGTTTCTCCAAAAAACATCAAAATTTTAATTTTTGAAGAGAATTAACGAAAAAAAGAATTTTATATCGAAACTCTTCAGATTTTCACAAAAAGCTTATTTTTATTGAACAAATTCTACAGAAACTACAAATTTCAAAATTTCAGAATTTTATGATTTGGCAATTAGGAAATACCAAATTTTCAATAAAACTCTGATTTTCACCGAATTCAACATCGAAATTCAGTTTCTAATTTCAAAATTGAATAGGATGACGTAGCAATTTAAAAATCTCACCAAATATGGCACCAAAATAGGATTGTCTTGTCCACTAATAATGAAATATAAGTATGAATTCATCATCGTTGTTTTTTCTGTCTTTTTTCTCTCCAATCTCTTCATTTTTCATACTATTTCTCAATCTGCAGATGGTGCAAATATATTCCTTTTCTTTTTTTCTTCTTCCATTCGCTGTTCTTTAGGTCATTTAGAGATGAGAGAGTATTGAGAATCGAGAGAGTCGACAGAGATAAATGGGAAAAAATGTTGTTCGGGGAGACCGGGGGGCACCCACTTTTTTGTCGTCGCATTTTCGACACAAACACTTTCGAGGCTTGGTTTGCATATCAAACGATGCGAAATTTTGAGAGGATTTCGATTTTTGAGGTTTTGAAGTGAAAGGATGCCCTAGAAAATCAAGAATTTGAAAAATATGAGAAAAACGGAATATTTAGGCGAAATTCCCCGAGAATCCGTGAAAATATGGATGAATACTCAAATAGAAACAAAATGTGTTTATGCAACATTATAAAATAGTTATTACATAACTGGGCTTATTATAAGTTACGAAAATAAGAAAATCCAAAAATAAAAGCAAAATAGAAAAAGTAAAAAAAAAAAGAAAATATTTAACAAAGAATACCCGGCAAGAAATATTAGGTAAGCTCTAAATGAAAGAGGTGGGTAGATATTACAAAAAAGGCCTAAAAATGACAAAAAAACCTGGGAAAAAAGGGGGGCCTAATAATAGAATGCATTATTATCGGGATAAATTCCAGGCTGATAAAATGGAGCATTTTGCGGGTGATGATATGGTGGTGATGTTGAGTACCACGTTCCGCCGCCAGTTGATAAATTGCTCTGAAAATGGATGAAAATTAGGCTGGGATAGGAAGTTTCTGTGAAAGGGGCCTAGGAATCCAAATAATAACCTAGAGTCTGATTAGTAGCAGCCTTTTGGACTTAATCTAAATTTTCACCTAAATTTTGACCTAGAAATCATTTGGAAAAACTCATTTTTTTCGTAAAATCAAAAAATTCATTAATATATATATATATTTACAGTTTTATACATGGGCTAAAATTACAAGAGAAGGTACACATTTTGAAATTCTCAAAAAATGGGAAACCCGAGATTACACTATTCAAACATTTAACATTTTCACCCCAAAAACTCTCACCATATCTGATGAATCTTGTGGTTGATATTCCGGACTACTCGCATCTGATACCATTCCGGTACTTCCGGCAACTGAAGTGTTGTTGCTTCCAGGATTGCTCAGATTATACGCGCCAGATGACGATGTATTGACCAAGGATGTCGAATACTGAATCGGTGATGGTGAACCATCAGAAGGTGGCGGTGTCAAATGGGGTGTCTGATGATTGAGATTCAAATGCTGTTGAAGTTGTTGATGATTTTGTGGTGTTGGTGGTCCACTTTTTCGCGACGCATTTCTTTTCACACTTTTGATGGTTGGTCTTGATGCCTTGGTGATTTTGTTGGTTTGAGCTTGGCGGATTTGAGTATCCGAAAATTCCTTGTCGACGATGCCTTGATCGATGATCTCAACGATTTCGTAATGATGGTGTTGTTCGGCCAATCTTCGAGCAGAATTATCCTGGAAAATTGTCAGATTTTTAGGGAAAAAAAAAAGAGAAGGCACGCCTCGGCCAAGGAAGGGTGGAGTTAGGTAGTTCTAACAAATCTGAAGCCCAAAAAAACTCACCATCAAATCAGTCGATTCCAAACTCGCTCCACATCCAATTAAATACCGAACCATGTGTAGATGTCCTTCTTTGGCTGCCAACATAATCGGTGTTTGTCCAGCCTCATCCTGCTTATCCTTATTCGCGTTCAATCCGATCAAATATTCGGCCATTCTCATGTTGTTGCACAGACATGCATAATGAAGAGCAGTGCGTCCTTTATAAACTTCCGAATCTTTTCGGGCGGCTCCATCGGCCTCAATCTTTGCTCCTTTTGATATCAACAGTTTGGCGATTTGAACATCTTGATCGAGACGAGCTATTTCCATCAACGCAGTCCGGCCATTTCTGTCGAGTTCATCGATTTCCTGAAAACAAACATTAAGTTGTTTTTTTTCAAAATTCTCATTGATTTGATTTGTCAAATTCCGAACAAAAACTCCCTTACCTGGCACATTCGTTTGTCCGTCAACAAGATCTGCACCATTCTCAAATCCAGATTCACAACCGCCTCGTGCAATGCGCTCCTTTCGCTTCTATTGAAGATCGTCGGATCGGCTCCAGCCTTCATCAATATAATCGCCAGACGGGTTCTTCGGGTTTTGACGGCCAAAATGAGTGGTGTGTTGTCATCAGAATCTCGCGCATTCACATTTTCTCCAGCCTCCAGCGCAAGTTCGACTTGATTGATGATTTCTGCTTCTTCTTGCGGTGTTCCAATCGATGAAGCGGCTAACAAGTGAAGTTTTGACATTGTGTTCGGCTGTTGGAAATGCTCGAAATATGCCAAATTGTTGTTGGCTCCTGGCACGAATTTGACGCGTTTCGCTTCCGAATAATAATTGGTCGATGAGAATTGCAGCAACGAGTTTTGCGATCCATTTTTCCTCGATTTCTCCTCTTGTTCTGTTGGTGGCATCCAAATTGGGGCACTGATAATCTTTCTCTTTCGGCTTCTTTTATCATCGCCATTCATAACAATCACTCCAGCAACAGTGCTTCCCAATAAGATAAATCCGATGATAACAAGAATGAGCGAGGAGTTGAACCAACTGTTGGAATTCTTTGAGCCTTGTCCTGGTTTCATAACAATTGCTTCGGAAACTGGGATTTTTCCTGATAACGAAGTTTGTGATCGTGCGATTTCAGCAGCCAAAAAATCAACAACGCTTTGTGAACTTGAGAATCGCATACAATACCCGTCAGACAAACATTTTTCAGTTGGCTTTTCGATTTCGAGATAAACAGCGACGAGTTTTTCAGAATCATCGTTATTTTGAGCAAATGTTGTTCTTCTGAATCTTCGCGCAGTTTCCTTCGCCAAAAGTTGTTGTTCTTCGAGTTTGTTCTGAAAAATATTTCAAATTTTGAAAACTGATTTCTTTTTCAGCTAAATTTTTCAAGAAAGATCAACTTTCAGACAGATTCCACCCTAAAAAAACTCACTGTATCCATCTGGACTCGCGCGCCCTCAAATCCTTCCGACTCTTTCCACTCAAAAACCAGCGGTCCTTCCGAATCTCGTTGAATTCGAATGATCGAACGAAGTGTTTGACCAAGTTCCAGCAAGAAAGCACCACCATTTTGTCGGAAATTTTCGGGTGTCATTTGGATGATCACTCGAATATCCTGCAGCAATCCTGTGGTGTTTTTGGTTGTCTCCTTTTCGCAATCACCTCCATCGAATCCGCATTCTTCCGAATTGCATTCCTCGTCGCATTTTCCATCTCCAAACTGTTTGGCACATTTCTCTTGTCTTGCGCATCTTGATACTTTTGCCATGCAATCCAAACCATCCCAAAGGCAATCTTCATTGTTGCAAAATTGATGACATTTTCCATCACCAAACAAATTCGCACAAATGTTTCCATACTTGCAATTGGCAAATGGTTTTCGTCGACCTGAACAATCGCCTCCATCGAAATCGCATGCGGCAAAATTGCAATCCAAATCACAATTTCCATCGGCAGCTCGGCTTGTGCAATTTCTGGCGTCGCATTTTTCGCGAATCAATCGATCCTTTGTGTAGAAGTCATCGGCGTTCAATTTTTCGCTGCAATTCGGTCCGAAATAATTATCCGGACACTCGCATTTTGCATCTTTGTTACAAATTCCACCATTTTGACATGTATTTTCGGCACAACGGAATGGTTTTCTCTCTTCACATCTTGGTCCAGTGAAATCGGCTGGGCATTTGCACGAATATCCATTTGGCTTTTTGTTGCATGTTGCACCATTGAAACAAGGATTTGTGGCACAGTAATCTAGAATTCAAAATCTTTTTTTTCAAATCTCAACTTAAAACAGGTTCAGAAAGTTGTGGCTTAAAATCCAGCCAATTCTCACCTTTCTTCTTTTCGCAAACATCTCCCTCATATCCATCCTTACAAATGCACCAATATCCAATTCCATCAGTTGTTCCAGTCACATTGACACATTTCACTGCGTTCAAACATGGATCTTGGGCACAATTCAATCCGGCTAATTTTTCTGCTTCTGCTCGTTCCATTTCGCAATGGGTTCCAATATAATTTGGATGACAATTACAATGTCCATATTCATTACATTTTCCACCATTGTAACAAACTTGTTCAATTTCACGACCGCAAGTTGGTTGCGAGAGATCCAAAACGCATTTTGCTCCTGGAATAAATTGATTTTCATTAAAGCGAAACAAAATTTTAATACCTCTGATAGTGAGTTGAAATCAAGAAAAGGGTGAAATGTCAAGATTTTTGATTTTTGAAACAAAAAATGACGAACCTCCATATCCGCCGGGACACTGTATTTCACAATGTTTTCCAACGAATCCTTCGGGGCACACACAAACGGGCTCTGTTCTCCAATCCGATGATGCCATCCAACATTCGCCACCGTTTTCGCATTCGAAATTCTCGATTTCACACAGATTCAGTGCTCTTTCGCATTTTGTTCCATTATATCCGCGGCGACATTCACATTTCCAACTTCCCGGTGTGTTGACACATTTTCCTTGATGATAACAAAGTGGATCATCTGGTTTGTCTCGTGTTTGACATTCATCGATATCAATTTCACAAAAATCTCCATAGAATCCATATTTGCAATCACATGTGAATCCACCAGTTCCAGGCAATGGTGTGCAAGTTCCATGAGAATTACACAAATCCATACCAGTTTTGCATGGGTTCAAGAACTGGCAAAATTGTCCCATCGTGTTGTTTCGACATTCACAAGTGAATCGATTGTTTCCATCGCGGCAGATGCCGTTTTCTCCACAAGCCGTGTTGTTCAAACAATCATCGAAATTAACCTCGCAAAATTCGCCAGAGAATCCATCTGCACAATGACATAAGAATCCTCCATACAAATTTTCACATTTTCCGGAGTTCTGACAAATTCCAGGCATTTCGCGGCATTCATCGATGTCATTTTCGCATATTTCGCCTCGAAAACCTTGCGGGCATTCACAACGTGTTGCATTGTTATCAAACAGGCATTCTCCGAAATTTGAACATTGTTCTTGTTGGTTGTTGACAATTACACAATCTGGTGGAAATTGGAAGTCTGGGTCAAGCATTTCTTCTGGGGTTCCAATGACGTTGCAATATGGTGGAAGAAAACCTTCTGGGCAATCGCATTCATAGGAGCCAAACTGAAAAAAGGATAAGAATTTAAAGGAACACCAAAAGCTAATAGTCACTCTAGCGTATCAGAACAAACACTTCAGAACTCGAAATAATCAATGTCAATTTACAAATGTTCGCAACAAGTAAAAAAAAATTGAAAAAATGGTGAAGTTTGCGCCAAAAGAAAAAAATGGGAAAAAAACCGTTTGAATTCCCTCCTCAGAGGACTCAGAGCGAAATGTGCAAACACCGTCACGGCAGAATGCACACAAAAAAATTATTTTTTATTTTTTTGTTTTTTCGGGAGTTTTCGCTTGTTTTTCACTTTTCAACGATGAATTCATATATTTTTCAGTAAATTGATATTGGCAATTCTTCTCCCAACTGTCTCGATCACGTTTTTGACGGAGGAATGCGGAATTTCGTCGATTTTCAGCCAAAAAGTGAGTATTTTGAGAAATTACAGATTATTCTCATAAATCACTGTTTTTCAGGCTCGACAAAGTGAAACATGAATAAAAACTGCTGGAAAATCCAAGAAACCCGTAAAAGTAGAAGAAAGACCCTGTGAATAGTCATGAATCGAGGCGAATTGGAGAGATTTGATGGATTTTCATGATTTCAAGCCGGTTTCGATCAAAAGTCGTCTTTTTTGCAAACCAAACTCACCCAAAACACTTCTTTCTCGACGATTCTGCTCATCAATGTTCTGATCGCAATAACTGTATACATTTACTTTTTTAAAATCTGTTTTCTGTCATTTTTCAATAAAATTTGATGAAAACCGGTTTATTTGTTTAAAAAAAACGGATTTATCAGAACTCCGACCATTCAAGAACAACTGTAGGTGCTCGAAATTCGTGGATGTCATATTTATTTTGAATATCAACAGGATGTGTTGAAGAAACGATCGAAATCCGCGATTGCAGGTTGAAAACGGAGATTCCAACCAAATTCACTTATTTCACCAGGAATGTTCTTCCAATCTGCAATCAATACGTTTTGTTGATAACTAGAATATCGAATTTACTACTTAAAATCGTCGTTTACTATGAGAAACAAAGAAAAAACGGAAAAACGCGAAAAATATTTTTCGAAAACAAAAAAAACAAAAAGAAAACAACGACATTCCGCTCTCCCGCTGTTTAGCGCAAAAAGCGTGGCAATTTGATTTTGAGTTTTTTCAATTTTCCACAGAAAAATATTTTTTCATCTAAAAGTTTAGAAGAATTTTTTCATCGAAAAGTGAATATAGGGAATGAAAGTAGGAGTATTAAAGTGTCTGTTTTGGTATGCGCGGCTTCACCTAGCGATGTTGACCTTTTAGTTTTTGGTGTTCCTTTAAAAAACTGCCGAGTCAAATATTTTCGGGGACTCTAAATAAAAGTTTCAACATTTTTTAAATGATTACTGTAGGCGATATTATTTATGTCTGAGCTCTAAATTTTAGGAGGATTACTGTAGATAACATACATTCACGTGAATACACAAAAAATAGCCAGAACTAGTGGGCTAATCCAAAAAACCAACATATTATCGGATTACTGTAGTTTGACGGGAAGAATAACAATTATTGAGAAAAATATTTTAGAGGTTAAAATATCGACAATATCCTAACACTGAAAAATATGCAGATAAAAGAAACCGAGCTAATTTTTATCAAACTTTACAATTTATACTCTCAACTTTTCGTTTTACTACAGTACTCTAGCCAATTTCCCCCCTACAGTACTCCCATAGGCTAAATTCGAAAAATGTTGCCAAAACTTTTTTTCTTCCTATTCAAATACACATTTCGGCAAATCTCTTTGTTCTTCGTCCTCTTCCCCTCGAAAAAAAGGCCAGCTGGCTGGTCGGAGTACTGTAGTTTGTGGGAAAATGTTAAGAAGAAGAAAATGATGATGATGATTTGATTTAATTTAGAGAGCGAGACAAAAAAAGATAATTGGGGTGAGAATGACTTGGCCGGGACCTTTTTGGCGCCAAACAGAAATAAAACACGACATACCGTGTTGAAACACTTTCCACCGTTACATCGACGGAGGTAAGGATCATTCAAACATTCGTCGATGTCAACTTCACAGCGCGATCCAGTCAAACCATCCGGACATATACATTTCGTTCCATTGCATTTTCCTCCGTTGAGACATGTTGCATCGTCGAAGTAGCACGCGCCTTGTTCCGTACATTCTGGACCTGAAAAAATGATAAGATGAAACTACTGTAATGTCTTTTTTTTTACTATTCTTGAGAGAACTTTCCCACCAGCCTCAATGTTAATCTATTTGATGTTCCTCTGATAACCATATAAAAAACAACATTGTTGCGCATGTTAGCAGAGAAAAAGAGGAGGTCATGGGAAACTACACATTATCTTGTTAATATTTACCGCGCAACGCATGCCTTTCTTTTTAACATTGCGCGGCACTCGTTATTTTTATGATCTTCTTCCCATTTGTTGCCAAAAAAGACAAAAAAGTATCAGGTTTTTGCTGGGTTTTGAAGTTTTCCGTAGGAAAAATAGTTAAATTTAAAGTTTGATTGTGATTTAGAAACATCGAAAGATTGATTAAAGTATAAGATTCGAATTTCAGTCAGAAAATTTCAAGTCTACAGTAATTTCAGACCGAAAATACAGTTCTGAGTAAAATTACCAGATTTTCGACCCCGCGTGTCAAATTTTTGTCATAATCCTAATACTATGCAAATCCACGACAATTTTCCCAACTTGTAATTTTATAATTCTCCTATTATTACATAATCCGACAAGATTTACACCAACACAACAAACACCCCAAAAACACACAGAATTGGTGATTTGACACCAATTCACACCACAACCGGAAATAATGATGATGAGATTGTTTGTTTTCACACCCAATTGAGTTTTTGGTGTGAGTGAGGTGTTTTTTGAAGGGTGGTTGTGGGAATTTGAAAATTTTTGATTTTGTAATGAGAAAAGTTGAGAAAAACTCAAACTTTCAGTAAATTTTGCAAAAACTCCAATTTTTCATCTAGAACCCATATTTAAAACAACTTTATCCAAATCCACTTGACCCCTATCAACAAAGTTTGTCATTTCACGCAATTTCGAGATAATTAGAGAGCGCTCTATTGTTTGTTTAGTGTAATACTACGGTAGAATTATTAGGTAACAATTGGCGTAGGATATTGTGCAATAACACCTTGTAAAATTTTCTAGATTTGGAGACAAATTTTTCGAAAATAAGAAAAACTGACCTCCCCATCCACTTTCGCACAGGAAAATCTCATTGCCGAATTTGTCGCAATCTGGAAAAAAATCAATAAATTTTGAGTGTTGGATTTTCAAAGTCAGAATTTCCAAAAATTCCCAAATTTTAGATCAAAGGTAACAGTTTTCCTATAATCCAACCTTAAATTTCCCCAATAATTACGCAATATTTTCCTCATTCTCCCCGTCTCTTGTCACTCAAACTTTCCCAAAAACAGACACCCCCCACAGTGCCCGTGTGAATCACAAAACAAAATATTACGTCTCTCTGTCCTTCCACCCTCATTTTCAATCTGTTGCTACTTTTTTGTTCTGTTTTTGATTGAAAAAGATGGAAGAATAGGAAAAAAGAAGAGACAAAAAAGGAACACCTGCCCAAAATTGAAAGAAAACGAGAAATGCGTGGGAAAATGCAAAAATGAAAATAATTTTGGTGATGGGAAAGTGAATGTTTTAGGCAAAAATCCACGTGGAAAAATCGACTCAAAAATCGGTTGTAAACCAAAAAGTGCCACATAGTTCGATAAAAATCTAGATTTCGAGTTAATTTTCAAGATTTTCTGGTCAAAGTTCCCCTAAATTCAAAAATCATAATTTCCCATTTCCTACTGTAGCATATGCTTGTTTGATTTCATTCGACAGCAGAAAAAACGATGAATGATGTGAGAATGTCAAATAATATATTGAAAACATAACATGTGTGCACTTCTTCCGAAAAACTTGGTTTTTTTTCGAAATTTTTTTACAACGAAATAAAACCAAGAAATGTCTTTCCCTTGCGAAAAAAAACTAGAAAAAAGTTACAGTACTCCAAATTCCCACGGCCTGTTAATAGTCATTATTTCTCTCTTTTCTTCACCTTTACGGCGCCTTCAACAGCAGAAAAAAAGGAAAAATAATAAATTTGAGGTGTCTCAATTAATCTTTTTCGTCTCTTTTTTCGTGTCGCCAATTTGTCAACACCACACAGGTCAAAAGTTTTGTCGGCGCCAAGACGACACACAAAAATTTGAAAAACTACAAGATTTCTGTGTCGGTGAAATGGTTGAAAGATAAAAGGGGAAATGATCGATGAATTGTTTGTTTTTACAAGGGAATTTTTTGATGATTAGTAAATGACAGATGGAAATTTTAAATTATTTAATTGAATCTTCGAAGAATATGAGACTAGATGTTCATATGTAAAAAGTAAATCTTCGTTAGTTTTTTTTTAGATTCTCGAGAAGGTTTCAGGGTAAATTTTCAGTACAAAACCAATTTCTGATCAAAATTTCCCTCCAAAAATTCCACACAAATGTCTCTTCCACATTCCCAAAAAAACATCTCTTCAATCATAAAAATGTCACAAAAAAGTGCGTTTCTAGTAAAACTAATCCCCCGGGGGCCTACAACAAAATGGTCATTTTTTGACCACATGGCACCACGAAAAAATGCGCCAAAAACATGTGGTTTTCTAATAAAATAAAATCGAATGTATAAATCAAAAAATACCTTTGCAGACACATTTCGCCAATCCGGTGACACCATCAAAAACGCATTTCTGATTCGCTCCACATTGAGCATCGCAAACTTTTTCGCAGCTCTCTCCGCCAAATCCATCATCGCACCTGCAAGAATCATCACATGTTTCATCATTTTTGTCACTAATCCACCCATGGGACCCGAAAATACCGAACGAACAATAGTTTTGGATTTTGGGAAAACTGGATTAGAACATTTGTTTTTTTTTTGTTTGGCGGCAATTTTTCTTTTTGATAAGAAAAAGTCAAAGAAATGATGATTCATAGAAAAAAGAAGCACCGCTAATTTTTACAAGGTTGTAAATATTTTTTGGAAAAAATTGATGTCATACCTTCTTTGGGTGATTTATTGTGTGAAAATGGAAGATTTTCGTGACTTTTTGGTCGGAGAAATTGGAATAGATTCGAAAGAAACTTTGAGAATTTGAAATTATTCTGAACTTTTTAATTATTGAACATATTTATAATCATCACTTTTTCAATAAAAATCCCAAAACTTTGGAACTTCCTCAAAAATTTCCAATTTCCCCCCAAACAAGTTTTTTTCTCTCATCCATTCCCAGCCGTTTTTTCTCAAAAAAATGGGCAATAAACTACCGATTTCGTCGTGTGTGGTCAGAATAGTGATGAGATTTAATGAGACCGCTTTTTTCCCTTGCATGAGAAAAGGGTTAATTAATCGGGAAACGAAGAGGCGAGAGCCTTGTGAAAAATGACTGGGAAACACATTTACTTCAAAAAATCTTCCTATTATTCGCTGGCACGCGCCATAAAACCAACATTGGTTTTATTTCATTAGTAATTAGTGATAAGATAAGCACTTTTTTATTATTCCTTTTATGGTCATAAATAATGCCGAACTTATTGTGCAACACCTGGAATTGTCAAAAAAAGAAGAAAAGATAAGACCAGCTGCGCGAAGGTTTTAGCCAACTTTTTGGTGAGAAAATTCATTCAAGGTTGTTAAAAAATCCAGGTGTTTTTGGGTGGAATGTTTTAGAACACTAAGTTCGGCTGAACATAATTTAGCTCTAGAAAAACCAATTTCCTATTAATAAGACTCGAAAACATTGCACATAGAAATATGAAGTATGACGCTACGAATCTTTACAGGGTTTCAAAGCTGCTCTGAACTTATCGTAGCTCTAAAGTTGAATTTCTTGGAAATCTCATTTTAATCAAAATATTGTCGATCGATAATTTTCAGTCCAAAATGGATAGTTTTCTCATTTCGATTATTTAAATTTACCTGCACCAATGCATCCTTTTCAATGTGATTGGACTGTATGGTCCCTTCATACATTTGCCATTTTCCCCACAAAACTGGCTGACTCCATCATAGCAATCGCCTTCCAAGAAGCTTTTTCGGCACAGAGACGGTCCAACCGCACAAATTATTATAAAAACAAGAACGTTTGTTGGCTTGGCCATATTTCGCTAGTTGATTAATTTATTAGTGGCTTCTTTTTACTCAAAATCGCACATGAAACTGCCTGCAAAATTATTGGATTTTGTAAGGAAAATTTGAAAATAAATCAATAAAAAACACAAGAAATCTTGAATATTAATGAATTACCCCTAAATGAGACAAAGGGTGATAACTGTCAGTCAAAAATGGAAACAATAAAAAACGATGGGGTGGGATTAGTTGGTGAACGAAAATGGGGTGGTGCATATTTTTTTAGGCTGGGTGGGAAAAATGACCGTGGTGGAGTCAGAAAAGAGATAAATTACTTTGAAGAAAAAACGAGGAGAACACACAAGTTCGGTCAAAAATATTCCATTTTCGATAAAAAAAAATGGAAAATTTCAGCGGAAAGTCGGTTCGGCGACCGGATTTTCACGAAAAATCAAATTTTGAAACGTATCCTCGTGAAAATTCTCAACTTTCTAGTCAATTTTCAGTTACAATTCAAGACAGATTCTAATTGAAATTTTTGAGAATAACTTCACAACTCGAAATTTCAATAGAAAATAATATTTCACAATTATAATTAATTTGAAAGAAAAATAGATAAATAAGCCTTGTACCTTCAAACTCCTTACGAAATTTTCACAACCCAAAAGCCTTAGAAAAAAGACAACTATATTTTTCTCGCAAAAAAACCAAAAAAAGAGGAAGGTAGCGAAAACGTTGTGAGTCATCTTCATTCATCGAAAAAACTGAGAAAAATACACTCACAGATTGAGAATCACAATTGTTTATGAAACCGAAGTTCCTTCAATAGCTGATTAAAACTTTCTTACATATTAAAAAATGTTAGCAACCAAAATTAAAAAGAAAAGAAGAGGACAAATGAATGAGGAAGACCAAACGCTCCGCCCATTTTGTTTCTGTTGAATGGGAGTTGTGGGCGGGCGGGAGAGCGATAAATCAAAACTAAAAATGATACGGTAGATTCGGCTCAAAAACTTTCTTATCAATTTTTATTCGAAAAAGAACATGATTCTTGTTGTAATAACAAGAAAACCAATGTTTTTTTTGATAAAATAAATATTGAAAAATCCAGTTTTCTCAATTTTTCAAACAGGAAATATAAATACAAGATTTCTATGAAATATAATTGGTTTTGCTCACAATCAGAAACTTGATTGTTATCTCATTAACCGGCTTGAATACCTAAAAACAAAGTAAAATATTTTGTTACCAAATTATTAAGGAGTGTTCCAAGGTATTCACTAAACAGGTACTTTTGATAACTCACCGCAGCTTGAGCTGGAGGATGTTTGACCAGCGAACTTTCTGAATAACCTTCGTTTTTGTGTTAATCATCACCAAAAAGTCGCCCTCATGATTCATATTATATACTTTTATAGTTTAGGTAAATAGTAGCACTTTTTACAACTTGTTATAAAACATCTTGGTTTTTGCTGATGAATAGGTCAAATTTCAATAGTTCATTTGTTTGCTAATAATTAGCAAAAAGTTTTGAAAAGGGCAGATGTTTTGAGAAAATGGATGATATTTTGTCATATATACACATAAAAAAAAGAAAAATGACATGCGACTGTTCAATGATTGTGTTCACAACTTCTTCTGATCAAACTTCCCACAGTGCGAGTTGCGGCGAGTTATCAAAACAATTTAGTTAATTAGGTCATAAATACCTATATTTACAGCCTTACCCACAAATCTGATAACATATGGTGCAATAATATTTTGCGCTTTGCTTTGTTTTTATGTATTCAAGCCGATTAATCGAGATAACAATCAATTTTTGAGCAATTATTTTGTGTTGCAGAAACTAAAGGCTATCAAAAAATAATAAACGAGTTTCGAAGAGGAACTGTTACAACACGAGAAAAAAAACATTTTTCACGAAGAAAGCAAAGATTTGTGTTTTTTTGCGCAAAAAAAGAAAGAAGTTTCGAGAGAAAAACGTGTAGGGATCACTGATTCAAATTTATGGAATTCCCAAGATTCCCTCACGGGAACCATATGAAACTCACAAACTAGGCTGACAAAAATGAGGCATTCGGGTATTTCTATACACTAATTTTATTTTTACACGTTTGCAGAAATGCCCGAATACACTTACACTTTTACACTATATACATTTTTACAATAATACACGAATACACTATTTTTGCTCCGGCTTGGAAAAAAGAAAATAAATGTCAAAATCTCAATGTCGAAACAAAAGAATGGTTTCCTAAAGTGAATAAAAGAATTTTAGAGTAAGAAAAGGGGTATTTTTGGGTAATAAATAGTTTCAGAAAATGAAAAAGGAATATAAAAGCCTGCTTAGAAAATGAATAATTAACTTTCCTTGGCTTTTGGCTTAAAATAACTCTGAGTTTTGGACTTGAACAGAACAAAAAACATAGAATTATCAACTTCTCTACGATGTTTATGCTTTGGCTTTGCTAATTCTCAGAAAATTACTATTTTTTCACTATTTTTCAGTCTTTTTTGGCACTTTCAACAACTCTTTTCCAGAAAAATAGTGTAAAAGTGTAAAGGTGTAAAAGTGTAGCCTTATAAATAAAAATAGTGTAAACGGGCATCATTTCTAAAAACGTGTAGTGTAAATGGGTAAGCCATTTTTGAGCATTTCTAAAAATAGTGTATTCGGGTAATTTTTTGCCAGCCTATCACAAACTTAACTTTCGACGCGAATATCACTAGTATATGAATTACCTTGTAACCTTCCAAGACTTCTCCCATTTCTCCTCGAAAAAAAAAACAAAATATGAGCCAAAACACGTTTTTTGTGAAACTAAAATTTGCCACGTCATTAGGTCACGTGGAAAAATCAATGCATTTTCGTTCATTTTCGATTTCAACTCGGTTTATGAAATGACAATCAATTTTTGAGGAAAACGAGAGGTCTGGTAATTTAGAGTATTAGGTGGTGGTGCTGATAGATTTACTCCCGAGAGAAAGGAGACAGTTGCAAAAGCAGCAAAATGTTTGGAAAATTTTTTTGAAAAATAGATAAATCATCAGACAACTCATTCATTTCTTTTTCAGCAATTATCTCTTTTCAAAAGAGATCAAAAGTTTTGATATCAGCGAAAAGCGAGAAAAATTGAGCAAAACATGCTTAAAGTTACGCTGAAACCACAAGTTTAACGTCAAGTAACGTCAAAAAACGACTGCGAAAAAGTTCTCGAAAAAAACTCAAAAAAAAGAAAAATATAAATTTGTGCGCGGGGCGCGCGCGGACTACTGTTGTTGTGTGTCTAACTCGTTTCGCTGCAGGACACAAAAACATTTGAATTTTTCATTTCCAATTTTTCTTTTTTTTTTCTTGAGGCTCACTTGGAATGTGAAATCTGGGTTTCAGAAAGAAATTAAGAGTATTTAAAGCTTTGGAATAGTGAGATCTAGATTTGAATTGCTCGAAAATTCACATAGAACATGAAACTCTCAATTCCATCACGAATTTTGATTCGTTATCTCATAAATAACGAAATTAGTGTTTCTTTTTTGGCTAAAAATGCTGGAGGAATCTGAATTTTCTATTTTCATCATGATTTTCGGAGCCCTTCTAAATTATCTAAATATCAAAAATGCTCCCAAATCCACGTGGAATTCAAATAACGTCAAGTTCACGCTTGAAATTTCAAATTTCTTGCTTTTTCCAACATTTCTGACACAGTATTTATTGCTCGCGAGTTTTCAAAAAATCTAGTGAATCTATTAGGGCGCATTTTCCATTTCTCTTCTCTCCCTTCACCCTCCTTATTTCACCAACTATTTCCTCGTCCACATACACAATCTATTTTATTTATTTATTTTTGCTTTTTCGACCATCACATACCTTTTTTCGTGATATTGACATTGTGTGAAATCGCGCGATTTTCAGCCAGCTAACAAGTCACGTGTTTAAGTGTAGTGTCCCTTTAAATGGGAAATACACTTTCGGGACGTGTGAATGCGGTCAGCCCATTGATTAGCGCCGAAGATGCGAGAAGTTATGGTGAATACTTTTGGGGAGTTGCTTTTTTTTGAAGGAAAAATATAGGGAAAATGTAAAAATATGATTTTAAAGGCACATTACTCATCTCATAATGAGAAAGTCTATAAAAATTGAATTTTTCACATTTCGACGCTGAAAATGGTAAAAACTAATGATTCGAAGGCATAATGCGCCCCATAAAAAAGTCAATATTTTGAACATTTTACCGAATTTAAAGGAACATAATGGGTTTCGCAACGACCCATCTAAAATAATTTTTAAAATTCCTATTTTTTCCAGTCAGCGACGAAGAATACAAACGACTTTGTCTCGCATTCAATCGCTTCAAAAATGGCTGTATAAATTACGACGAATTCTGTTATCATGTTTTGGGTGGCGCCCAAATCCCCAATGATAAACGTCGTCTTCTTTTCAATTTTTGTTCAAATGGCGCCGAAAATATTACTTTTGATAATTTGTTATCCGCCTTAGTTGGATTATGTCGAGTGGAAGAGGTTCAAACACGATTCATTGAGGAATATAAAGAATTTTCGAGTTGGGGATTGACACCGCCTATTTTGACGATTCCCTTGAATGATTCTTATATTTCATTTTATGAAGTTATGTCATATGTGACACATTGTGAGTTGTCTTTTTTGAAATAGTGAAATATATTTTCGAACGGTTTTTGATCATGAATATGAGTTATGATTTGGAAAAGTTTTACAAGCTACTAGTAAACTTTGCCACGTCATAACTCATATTGTATGAGTCATGTCAAAGGTTAATTAATTACTCCCAACCATCAAAATATATATTTCCAGTATCTGTCAGCGAAGTGATTGAACTCGAAAAAGTGTTTGCAACAATAAGCGATCGAGTTGTGTGCAAATTAACACAAGAAAAATGGAAAAGTGCACTTGGATCTTGTTTTCCCGACGATTTTTCTGATCGATTATTTGCGATTTTTGACGAAAATCAGGATGGATTGATTGATTTTCGGGAATTGGTTTGTACATTATCGGCACTTTGTAGAGGACCGTTGCCTGGAAGAATTAGTCGTGAGTTTCGAAAAATACTCGAAAATTGTCATTTTCAACTAAAAATTATAAATTCCGAAAATCAAATGAATTCTAGAATTGGTGATTTCTGTTCAAAAAAACCCGAGAATTTTAAATCAGAACCGAGAGTCATGTCAACAGAAAATCCAATTTTTATAATTTAAATTCCAAATTTGTTCGTCTGAAATATTCTGTGAATCTCCCTAAAATCACGAATTTTCCTCGAAGAAAGAAATTCGCGTTTTTTTTCCAGAACTTGCTCGAATTTGGGACATTGACGGCGATAAACTTTTATCCGAAGACGAATTATCAAAAATGTATTCGGATCTAAAAGTTCCCGAATGCCATCAGAATGTCACCAAATCCCAAAACAATCACGCAACTCTTATCGATTTCGGAATTTGGGCCCAAGAATCGCAACAAAATCACAATTTCTATATTGAGAAATATTATATAATGGCTCTCGAAATCGGTCATATTTGTTTGGGATTACGGCCTGAAAATCGAAAATTGGAACTGAAAATTGTGAGCGAATTTGAGAAGAGAGCTGCAGATTTGGCACTTTTTGAGTGGAATATTGTGGCTGCCACGTGGCATTCGGAATTTTTGACGAGTTTGGAAATGGAAAAATCACCGATGCCTATTGATAATTCAAATATTCGTGGAAATCGAGATGATAGTTGGACTAATAAGGTAGAGATTTTGTGAATTTTTGATGGGAAGATGATAGAAAATGATATTTTTAAGAAAAAAATTGTGAAAATTCACAAAATCTTTAAACGTGAATATTAATTTTTCACGTGACCTATCTGATAGCGTGGCAAATTTTTATTTAAAAAAAAACAAAATCCCCCTCCCCTTATTTTCTTTTTTATTTTGAGAACAAAAATGTGAGTTTTTGGGCTTTTTTTGATGATCAAAAAAGTATTGGAAAATCCCACATTTTCCAAAAAATCCCCAATTTTTTCTAGGTTGCCTGTATTTCTCTCGAATCCGCCCGTCTGCGCTCTGATCTTCAACCTTCCGATTTCATCAAAATCCCAGTTCCACTTTGGCGAGCACTTTTAAGATGGCATGGTTCAGCACTGACAGTTGACTCGCAATTCACTCGCAAATATTTATCAGCCGAATTTTTCGATGATAATAATTCAGGTCTCGAATTATACCCACTCGAAATTCTTCTAATGGGACACGATAAACGAAAAAGTATTGGTGGAGAAATTGGCGGAGAATCGATGCCGCCACGCAATTTAACATCTTGGGCTTGTGCACAAGTTTCGAGAAGTATGACTGTTGAAGAATTGTTGGTTTTATGTAAAAATGAGTTGAGATTGGGAGATGGAGAAGCGAGATTGTGGTTTTTATTGAAGGTGGGACCATTTTTCAAATTAAAACAAAAATTATTAAATCTTGACTAGAAAATGAAAACTTTTCAGAAAAAGATTCAATAAATCTGAAGTGGTGAGAACACTTGATTTCTTATATGAAAATCACTGAAAATTTCAAATTTTTGATCTAAAAACCGTTAAAATTGGTATTTTCTAGTTCAAAAAACATTTGGAACTTCAATTTTCCCACCTTACAAATCTCTTATTTTTCCAGGAACATGAAGATAGTAGTAGTGTTCTTCTCGATGATTCTTCTCAAAATCTTCATCAAATTCTCGCCTCAAATTCCTCCTCAAAAAAACCCAACAAAATGCGTCTCCTATTAGAAGTCCGTGAAAAAGGAACTGGAATTTGGCCGGAAGAATTGAGAGCAAGTTTAAGCGGAAAGCAAATCAAATTATCGTCGGAAAATAATAACACAAATATGAGTGGAAGACCGGGAGCTGTTGGTTTGGTGAATTATGGCAATTTTTGTTATCGAAATGCCGCTATTCAGGTGGGAAAATTATGAAGAATTAGCGGTTTTGAGCCAAAATTGATGGAAAAAGGCATTTTTTGAGCTAATTTCAAAAAAAAATTAATTTTGCCTGAATTTTCAGTCAAAATTTTCAACATAAATTTCTATTTGAAAATTCCCGTTCCCTTCTAAAAAAAATGCCCGATTGTTTTCAGTGTTTGGCTCGAGTTTCACCCTTGACTCAATATTTCTTAGAAGATCGAAATTTGGAGGAAATCTCGAAAAATCGACGAATTTCAGCGAATGAAACCACTTTGGAATATGCAAAATTGTTGAGAGAAATGTGGGCGGCGAAAAAGAAAAATATTGCACCAAATGATTTTAATGTAAGTTGTTTTTAGTTCAAAGAAACCTCAAAATATTCGATTTCTAGGATGCAATTCGTATGAATAGTGATTTATTTGAATGCAATGAACAACATGATTGTCAAGAATTTGTCGCATTTTTATTGGATCAATTACACACTTCAATATCTGAAACAACACCGAAAAATGAGAAAAATTCAGAGAAATCGATAGAAATTAAGGAAAATGATGAGGAAAAAGCGAAAAGAGTGGGTTTTTGAGGGATTTAAGAAGTGAAATTCGATATTTTCTGAAAATGGACTGAAAATTGTAGAAAATCGTGATTTTCAGACATTTTCAAGCCGATAATTCCTTGAAATTTAAATTTTGATCTAAAAATATCTTTATTTTTACAGTCTTGGTCCGAATACGAACAACAGAATAAATCACTAGTTACAAATTTATTTGCTGGTCAACTTCGAAGTCGATTAATTTGCAGAAGTTGCAATGAATCTAGCAGTGTTTTTGAAGCTTTTACCTCGATTTCGTTGCCAATTGGATTTGAGGATGTCGATTTGTATCAAGTTATTGGTGAATTTTTTTAATTTTTGGAGAAAAGTCGAATTTCTGACAATTTTTTTTGCAGTTGTTCATCGAGATGGTCGAATTCCACGTCGATATGGTTTTCGACTTTCGCGTGATTCGAAAATCAAACATTTGCGAGATGTTGTCGCTGAAAGCACTCAAATTGATCGACATCGAATAACTATTCAATGTATGTCGAGTAAAGGAACACTTATGGTAAGTTTTAGTCGATTTTTATTGAAATTTTGATATTAGAAGGAAGTTTTTGAGCTAATAATGGATATTGGTAATATGGAAAATTTGCTGTTTCAAAATTTTTTGTTAAATATTTTCATGTAGTGTATTTAATTTTTCAGAGCAAATCAGATGATGAAAAAAATCAAGTTTGCGACGATGTTCCACTCACAGCTTTTCCATCTGGCGCACGACTTTATGCTCTCGAATTACCCCCAAATTCGTCTGAAAATGATGGTGCCACGTGGCGTGTTGGAATGCATCGAAAATTACAATATAATCACGAACCGTATATTCTTGGATCAACTGCTGGTTTTATTGTTTCGAGATTTGGATTACCGCTGATTATTGAAGTAAGAAATGGAATGAACGGAAAAGAATTGTATGAAGATGTTATGTATCAAATGCATCGATTTATGGAACATTCAGTTAATTCGTTTTCGAGCAGAGCACATGATCCGTGGGTTGTTTTTGAGATAAGAGTTGAGACAAATTTAGTGATTTTAAGCTTAGAAACTCAAGAGCCTTTAGAGTTGTAAAAACTACTTCAAATATATAATATTTTAGCGTCCAAAGTTTGAAATTTGATTTTAAAAAATTTTCTATGAAATTCCAAGAAAGTGAGAAAAATGATATTTTCCGTAATTGTATTTTTTTGCAGATGTGAAGATGATGCATCCGGTTACCCATTCACTCTTTGTTTAGTCGATGATAATTATGAATGGTGTGGACAATGTCCAGCTCTTCGATTCTGTCGTGGTTGCCCAATTCGACCTGATTCCTCTTCAAATATTCCATTCATTCCTCCAAATTGTCCAATTTCAATTGATTGGCTACCAATTGCATTATATTTGAGATATAATCATTCGCAAGAACAAGCTTGTGAAGATGATTTTTCGGTTGCCGAAACTTGGTCACGACATTTTGCACCCTCTTCATTAGAACATTGTTTGGAGAAATTCTCGTGTCCTGAAACACTTGATGCTGCAATTCAATGTGATAAATGTGAAAGGAAAACGATGAGGGATAAAGTTATGACAATTTGGAAATTGCCCAAATATTTGGTGAGTATTCTGGAGTTTTGGAAGAAAATTTGAAGATTTTCAACTTGATAAATGGGAAAATTATGAAAAATACGATTCTCAAAATTCTTGAATAACTCATTTTTTAAGTCGGCGTTTTTACCCATATTCCACTTAAAATCTCGATAAATGTTGCAGATAATTCACCTGAAACGCTTCGAATTTTTGCGCGAACAAGGTCGAATGGGAAAATGCAAACGAACTGTGAATTTTCCATTGAAACACTTTGATCCAACTCCATTTGTTGATCAACCCGATGGACATACTTATGAATGTATTGCGTTGGCTGTGAGTTTTTTAAAGTCACATGGAATTTTTGGCGCAAAAACTTGACATTTTGAGAAATTTCCAAGAGTCTTTGAAATTGCCACGTTTATTGTTCTACTACAAAATATTAAATTTTCAAGAAATAATGAAAATATTGATTTTTTTGCACCGAAGTTTTTTAGCTCAACATTTTCCTAATTTTTGATTCTCAAAAAGAGTCCAGCAAGTTCATTTTTTATTCGAAAATTGGAATTGGTTGCCAAAATTTTAGAAAAGAATCTATTATCCCGTTTCCTTACAGAATCACTACGGACAATTATCATCTGGTCATTTTATTGCTTACGCAAAATCCAACGAGGATAAATGGCTTCTTTTAAATGATTGCTCAGTTCGTGAAGTAACAGAAGAAGAAGTTGATAAACAAGGCGCTTATTTATTATTTTATGAAAGAAAAGATGTTAATTAATGTATTTATTCATCATCCCTACTAATTACTATCTAATTGCTCAAAATTGGCCATTTTCATATATTTCTATAATGTCATGATCATTTTTTGGTTGTTTTTTTTTCTTCAAATCATATCATTTGCAGTGCATTTTTTTTTTTGAATATTTACTTTTTTGTGAATTTTGTATATAAATTTGGGTTTTTGTGAAAAAGTCAAAAATCGACGGAATCACCAAACGCGATTTCCACCAAAATTCCCCTTTTTCAAAAATGTCGTTAGGTTTGGTGTTTTGTGTGCAGTTGCGCGTCGGCGTGTTCACACACTAAAAATATATTTTCTTTTTTTCGCAAAAAATTATCTTGTTTTCCCCCATTTTTCGGTGAAAAATGTCGGATTCTTCATCATCTGAAGGCGAAGATAATGTGAAGCAGCCAGATTTTGTTGAAAGACAGAAGAAGCTTTCGAAAAGTGAGTTTTTTATTCTGAAAATTGAGAAAATGGTTTTTCCTAAACATGAAATGAGTTGTAGAGTTGCAACAACATCAAAAGAAATCTGGCGAAGAATCGGAAGATGATCAAATCGATGAAGTTGTTGAGGAAAAGAGTTTCGCTGAATTGGGTGTTTCGCCAGCGATTTGCGATGCTTGTCAGCGGTTGGGATGGGTGAAACCGTCGAAAATTCAGCAGGCAGCGTTGCCGCATGCGTTAGCTGGGAAAGATGTGATTGGTTTAGCGGAGACAGGGTAAATATTTTGAACATTGCTAAAAGCCGTTGAAAATCCTATTTCAGATCTGGAAAAACTGGCGCATTCGCAATTCCGGTTCTTCAATCACTTCTCGATCATCCACAAGCGTTTTTCTGTTTGGTTTTGACGCCGACAAGAGAATTGGCTTTTCAAATTGGACAGCAATTTGAGGCTCTTGGAAGTGGAATTGGATTACTTGTTGGTAAGACGGAATGGGCACTACTACTGACTGAATCTAGACTCCATTTAGCTATACCCTTCCTAATTTCAATATTTTTCCAGCTGTAATCGTCGGTGGTGTTGATATGGCAGCTCAAGCGATGGCTCTCGCCAGAAGACCTCATATTATAGTCGGTAAGATCTAAAAAAAATTAGCATTCCCTCCTAACTCCATGTTTTTCCAGCCACTCCCGGTCGTCTTGTCGATCATCTCGAAAATACCAAAGGCTTCAACCTGAAAGCTCTCAAATTCCTAATTATGGACGAAGCTGATCGAATTTTGAACATGGATTTCGAAACAGAACTCGACAAAATCTTGAAAGTTATCCCAAAAGAACGAAGAACCTATTTGTTCTCAGCAACAATGACGAAAAAAGTGTCGAAATTGGAACGAGCATCGCTTCGAGACCCGGCAAGAGTATCCATTTCGACAAGATATAAAACTGTTGATAATTTGAAACAGCATTATATTTTTGTGCCAAATAAATATAAGGTGAGCGTTTTTGGCTGATTTTAAATGGAATTCCAAATTTTGAAAACACTTTTTTTTCCAGGAAACCTATCTCGTATATTTGCTCAATGAACACGCTGGAAATACAATTATTGTATTCTGTGCCACATGTGCCACGTCGATGCAAATTGCTGTGATGTTGAGAAAATTGGGAATGCAAGCTGTTCCGTTGCATGGACAAATGAGTCAGGTATCCAAGATTTAGGGATGGAAAATGGCGATTTTCATGTGGTTTTTTTTCTGGAAATTCGGTCGAAAATTGGAAATTTTTCAAGCTTCAAACTTTTATTTTAACAAAAACTACGAAACACTAATCTCGTAAAATCCCTCAAAATCCTCCCATGTTTTTTTCTAGGAAAAACGTCTCGGCTCCTTGAATAAATTCAAATCAAAAGCTCGTGAAATCCTTGTTTGCACAGATGTCGCTTCACGTGGTCTCGATATTCCACATGTTGATATGGTTATCAATTATGATATGCCATCACAATCTAAAGATTATGTGCATCGAGTTGGGCGAACTGCAAGAGCTGGAAGAGCTGGATTAGCTGTGACTGTTGTAACACAATATGATGTTGAGGCATATCAGAAAATTGAGGCAAATTTGGGTGAGGATTTCAGGGGGAATTTGAAGAGGATGCTTTTGCTATAAAATTAGGAAAAATACAATTCTAACCAAAATTTCTCATATTTTTTTTCTCTTTTTTTCTGATCTTGAGAATTTCAATTTTTGTTTGTTTTGAAAACCTCAAAAATTTACGTTTCAAAATCTATTTAGCGTGAAAATGGTCATTTTTTCCAATTATTTTTTTTGTGAAAAAGGTCGATTCAGCAAATGTCAAAAAACTATATTTTGACAATTTATATTTTCGCTGCGATATTTTTCATTTTTGTGTGGAATTCTAATTTCTCCCAATTTCCAGGCAAAAAACTGACAGAATATCCATGTGTCGAATCAGATGTAATGATATTAGTTGAACGAACTCAAGAAGCAATGGAAAATGCAAAAATTGATATGCGAGAAATGGATGATAAAAAGAAAAGTGGAGGAGGAAAAAAACGAGGAAGAAATGATGATGGAAATGATATGGAAGAGAATTCGATGCGATTCAAAACACAAATTCGAAATCAAGGAGGAAATGGAGGTGGAGGAAATATGAAGAAAAAGAAGTTCAAGAAATGAAAAGAAGATGGTTTTTATTGTTTTGTTGATGTTTTTTGTTATTGTTGAAGTTTTGAAGTTTTCGTGGATTTTTAAAAATTGTTTTGTTACTTTTAAAGAAAATGAGCGTTGCACTGAAAACTTGCTCACAGGGACATTTGTTTTTTAATCAAACAAGTTCATTAAACAGATTTAACAGTACAATTACAAATTATTATTAATTTGTGAATTATTCTCATTTCGAATTTCAATTTCCAATTGTAATTCATTATTTTCTTTGATCAGTTTTTCAATAATTGAATTCATATTTCGATCAGCGAATTTCGCATTTTCCAATCGTTTCTTCATTTTTTCAATCTCATCATTTTCCTTCCATAAACTTTGTCTAATTTCAGTTGATAATCTCATTCTTTCATTATTTTCATCTTCTAAATGTTGTACAATTTCCATTTCAATTTGTTCAATCTTTATTTCTCGATTTTTAACATCAATTCTATGATTTTCCAATGTTTCTTCATATTTCAATTTATTTTGTTCGATTTGCAAATTGATCACTTTCAAATCATCCTCTTTTTCTTTCATCGCATTTTTATTCAATTTTTGAATATTCTTCAATTCTTCCAATTTTCTTTCGAAATTCATCGTTTTTCTCTCAATTTCAATGCATTTCTTACAATTTTCGATAACTTTTGTTTCAGTCACATAAATGGGCTCTTCCTTTTTTTCCTCATTTTTTCTATCTTCTTCAGATTTAGTCGATTTCTTTCTACAATATTCAATTCCATTAAATCTTCCATAATCGAGATCATCTTTGAATACTTCTTGCCAAAATGGTTTGATCACTTCGAAATTCTGAAAATCAGTGTTTTTTTTTGGAATTTCATAATATTAATCAAACCTTTCTAAAGTCTTCTCCAGGATAAGAAGGAAGAGATTCTTCGAAAAATTTGGAAAATCCAAAAATAAACTCGTCGGTTTTCACGAAAACATCATCTTTCATTTGAGATAACACTTGCCTGCAAAAATAAATTATATTATCGAAATTGTCATAGACTGCTATATCCAATAAACATTAGAGTGTAAGATTTTAACTCACCCTAATAAAAAATAAGAATATTTCTAACTATAATAGGATTTTTAAAAGTTTCAAAAAACTTACGGTAAAAGTTTTCGGAACAACGCAACTGATCGAGCTTTTTGTTCAGCACATCGATTTGCTCTAGGATTCGTTAATGGCATTCGTTTTCCATATTCATCAGATTCCTCAAATGCGTAATGATTACAGCGAAAATCTATAAATAATATGTTTTTTCAAACAAAAACTATAATATACCCTTTCCTTACCGATATGCGATTCATAAAATTTAGAGATAATTGATTGACCTTCTCTAAATGTTTCCAACGTATCAAAACATTTCCAAATTCCTGTCCAATCATAGAATTCTGTTGAAAATGGCGAATTCATCCAATACATAAAATCATTATTATTTTGAATGTCAACATTTGCCAAATTGATACTGTACCCTTTCATGATATTCATTTTCAATTCTTTCTCATTTTCTCCAAAAAACTGGTCGATATTTAACATCATCAAAGTATATCTCAAAAATACTGTATTATTATTGATTGGTGTCAAATGTTTTCTCATTTGATTTTTCGACATTCCAAATTCTTTGATAAACTTTTCAACATCTTTGTTTTTATATTTTACTTCATGATGATGAACGTGGAAGAAAGCAAATGCTGTTTTCTGAGCCAATGGTGAATATTTGAATTTTTCAATCATTGTTAAAATTTCGCTCTCTGAACTATATCCCTTTTTGATATTTTTCATTTCTTCAATAATTTTCTTCTTCCAGATTTCTTTTTCATTTTGTTCTTTTTTATTATTCCAATTGATATCACAAACTGCAAATTGAAAGAAGAGAAATTGTGCTTGAAATTGATGATACGAAGGAATTCCATTTGGTGACATAACTAACATTGCACTATAATTCATTTTTAATGGCAATTCATATAAACTTTTAGTGAAATCAATATCTGGAACTAAAGCAAAGTTGGACTTTTGGAGATTCATTGTATCGAGAATAGTTTCAAAACATTTGACAGTGACTGTTGTTCCTTGTGGCCAAGATTTTTTCCATTTTTCGATTTTATTCTTCTTATTCTCATCAAATTGATTATCTCTTTTCAAAACATATTCAATTGTATCCAAAACATCTTCACTGAACAAATGCCATTCTTTTCGATCTTCAATTTTCATTTCACAAAATGTTCTCAAATAAATCTTCTTATTTTCTTCTTTGATTGCTTCACAATCATTTTTCTCATCAAAATAATGAGGCATTTCGGTGATTTTGTGTGAACATTTCACTGTATCGAGAGCTAAATCACACAAAAATTTGAGATTTTCGATATCTTTTCGAGAAGAGAAATATTTCAACATTGGAGTATGGAAAGCATCGCGATATGTTGGAAATTTTTCAAGCAGATAACTTCGAGCTTCTTCAATATTCCAAACTTCCGTTCCCGGTTTCAGAACACCTTTCTTCTCAATCAATTTCTCTGAAAAAATATTCAAGGTAAGTAAAGTATAAGCGATTTTGAAAACTCACTCTCAACAACTTTACTGAATGTATAGATATATGCTTTTTCGTCGTCAGGATGCATAATAAAAACTCTTCCTCGTTTCATTTGTTCGATAATTTCTTCATTAAAAATAAAAATGAATATCTGCATTACTGGACCTTCATCTTCTCGAAAATTTTGCATAATGATTTGATCAAGAACTTTTCGAAGAACTGTGAAATTATCACTGATAATAGTTCCATCTTTCAATTTCATCGAATATCCAACTTCGCCTGGCGTTGCCTTCAACCAAAAAAACGTTTGTTCACATAAGCGATCAATTTCAACAATATCAACCATATCTTTCATGAATATTGCTGAAAATAGGTAAATGAATAGAAATTCATCCGTTTAAACGAATTTTGGTTTTTTTTTGAAAAAAAAAAAAGTAAAAAAGTTGTGTGCCAACACTGTGACGTAATATTGCACACATTTTTTATTTTTGAATTTCTCAGCATCTCCTGGCGTACAAAATGCGCACGATAACGTACGCTTTCCCTACACTATTTCTACGCTTTTTGTACACTTGCCACTTTTCGCGAGTGTAGCTACATTGTAGGACCGCGTTGCAAGCTTGTTGCGTTGCGGCTATTATTTTATTTTTGTTTTCTATTTTCTTTTTGGCCTAAAATTCTTTTTAAACGTATAAATCAGGTATCATGATAGTAAAATTATATCTGCGTGGATTCTAGAAGTTGAAAATAATTATTGAAGCTATCAAACAACTTATTCGTCAAAAAAATATCGTTTTTTCAAGAAAAACCTTGAAATAATTTCGAAAATTCATCCAAACTGCGAATCAGAGTTGACCGATAACATTCCTTCTATTTATTCTCGTTATTATTCTTTTTACACCTGAATTTGATTGCGATTTGTTGAATTTCAGATCATCAAACCAACAACTCCTAGAATTTGCATCATGACGGCAGAAAAAAGGAGGAGAATCTTCACTGGAGTTCATCGAGGAGATGATTTTAAAGGTGAGGAAGACTACTAGGAAGACTAAGAATTCGGAATCTTACTGGCTAATCGCCTGTCAAAACGTAGGTGATCTGAAGTTGGCAGATCATTTCGTGGAGACGCCTCTTATAATTATGATAAGTAGTAATGTAATGGGACTTGGGATGTTTATGAATATCTAGAAAGTTGAAAATCATCCTATTTTTCAGGTTGACACTTGATGCTCCGCCTACACCTACGCCCAATGCTAACATCGGGACAATTTCGACCGAAGATTCGCAGTAAAGTCACCTGAATATCAACGGCAATATGCACATGCTCCACAACCCGACTTCTACCCCTCAACCCCGACTTCAACCACTCAACCCTCAACAACCAACTCATTCTCCAAAAATCTTCGGAAAAAATTATATTTCTAACTTTTTTTATTATGTTTTGAAGATTTTTGTTATTATATTTATTTAATGTGCTAAAAGTCTATTGATCCATAAATGATTTGTTATATTTTCTAGTTTTAATCTCTCCTAAATCGCAGCGCAAAAAGAAAAAAATCGATTCGAAATTCGGTGTACGGTTTTCGTTCAAAAAAAGGAAAAGTGTAGGATCTTTGTAGAGTTTTTTGTAGGATGTGCGTACAATGTTTGTAGCGTGCGTCATACAACAATGTAGCTATACTTTTTGTTCGCAAAAGTGTACGCCAGGAGATGCTGAGTTTTTTCAAAAGTTTTTTTTCCGTTCGATAAAATCGTAAATTGAGTGAAAATGTGGTAAACCAGTGTATTTATTTGGATAATTTCCACGTCATTCAGATCACGTTCCTTTTTTTGAGGTATTTAAACGAATACAGCTCAAAACTTTTCGGCTAAAATTCATGATAACCTATTCCAGCCAATTTATGATTCATGAAAGTTATCATTTTGGAAAATTTAGGAATCAAAATGAAAACCTGGAATGAATAAGAAAATGATTTATTTTAGAAATTCCCCTCATTTTAACTTATTTTAGCGTTGCTCTTCTTCCACATGCATATCCTCTCACATATTGTAAATTTACGGTGCTAGATTTTATTGATCCTTGAATATCATCAAGACTTCCTGGAGTTGCACCAGCTGATCCAACAAGCATATCGATTATATGCATATAAACATGTGCTTGCGCATCTCTGAAAAATGTTTTGTTTTGACTCTGGAAACTGGAATAAAACATTCCGATACTATAGAAACTGAAACTTTCAATATCAAAACTTCTGGGAGATGAAGAAAATTATTAACATTGGATAACTCACCTTAAATAATCAGGTTGAGCTGGTCTGAATCGGAACATCTTCTTACCAGTCGTAAATCCATCAGTCCATTCAAAAGCATTCGGAGCCCACGGAACACATCCGGCCGCATTTTTCTTCGCCGCTCCTCGACACGCAGCTCTTCTTTGCGCCCCAATCCAAACCGATCCTTGTCTAATATTCTGATTTAGCGCTCGTAAAATCTTGATACCTGCTGAATGAATCAAATTTCTTTCTTGCTCATTTTCGACACCACTCAAAACTGCTCCATATCGTTTGCACTGATTTCTTGCATCTGTGACGTTCAAAGTTCCAGCGAATACGTGAATACACCAATGTCCACGAGTTCGGCTAACTTTGTTCCAACCAGCTGGACAAATCCAAACTTTTGGTCGTGGAGGATGTCTCTTTGGTGGTTTTGTTCTCGGTTTTGGTTTGTGTGTATGAGGTTTCGGTTTGTGTGTGTGAGGTTTCGGTTTATGTGTGTGAGGTTTTCGAGTAGTTTTAGTACTTTTTGGTTTGTGAGTATTTTGATGGTTGTGATTGTGGTTGTGTATATGATTGTGATGATGTTTTTCAGTGTCAGATTGTAAATCATCCGATTCATCTGAATCTGAACTTTCATCGGAATTGGAATTGGAATATGAAGAGTCTCCACTATCATCATAAGAATCTGAATATGGAATTGTATCCAAGTCACTTGATTATTCACCTACCGCAGTCATATTTTCTCGAAACAACTTCAGAAATACTTAACAATAGTATTATAGGTAACAAAAGAAGCCATGGTTTCATGTTTCAAAAATCTTGAATAAAAAATATTTCCGGCGGAAAACTTTATAGTGGAACAGAACCATCAAATTGTTAATTGCCGTTATTAAAAGTTTTGTGTGATTACGGTGTTTTTGCGTGGTATTCTGAGCATTTTTCGCATCAAACATCACACAATTTTCGAAAATATTGTGTTATATTAGATACTTTATTTTTATAGATCAAACATCATAATTTTTTAAAATCAATCATTTGATGTTGGCATCTCTACAACACGAACAAAATAAATAGCACCGCCATCGTTACTGTAGTTTCCAGAATCAGCTACTGTGACATTTTGAAGAACCAAATTATCGCCAATTTTTGTGGTTACTGGAGCCTTTGCCGCTTTTTGCTTGTTCTGAAAACGAACATCTTGTTCCAAAGTCTCTCCTTCTTCACGTTTGAAAAATTTTTTTAAATCAAATTTGTAGGCTAACCAACCTCCAAACTCTCCCAATAACCACAAATCTTCTCATTCTTCCCATCACAAACTCGATAAACTTGATGAACTTTGAGTGCTTCAATATCTCGTTTGAATTCTTTTGCATCCCCAATACGAAAATAGGCATTTCCACCAGCTATGAACGTCAATTCCGGTATATCAATTGCAATGTCGGCCAGAATAGAAACAACTGACAGATAGAAAACCGTGAAAAATAGAATACACTTGGTCATTTTGCTATCAAAATGAATTATTTGAATCAAAACAAGCACTTTTTATACTACTACTGTTTTTGAGATGTTTTATATCGTTCAAATGTTGAACACGGAAGTTTTGACTATTCCTTATCTTTTTCGGCTACGTGGGGTTTTTGAACAAAACATTTTGAAAGGGGTAAAGATCTGACATTGACACTATTCTTAAACTATTTTCGTCGGAAAAAATGTACCGGAAAACATCGTAATCGATTAAAGTACACAAACTAATAATATTCTAAGTTTCTAGAATTTTTCTGAGTTTTTCAGAAGATGAGCTGCGAGTTTCCAAATGTTTCTAAAAATTCCTGGGAAGCCTTGAAAATTACTTTTTCGTTTTTTTTTCCAGATTCATTCTTTTTCCATTTATTTTACTCAAAAAAGGTTTTTTTCAATTTTCATCCAAACATTTTGAAAATAAGACATCCATCAATTTTCTTGACAATCAAGCTTTTTCTGACAAGATAGGCGGGCTCGACAAAATTAAAATGCAAATTTTGTATCAATTTTCTTCAACCCACACCTTTTCTGGCTTGTCAGATTTCATTTTTATTTTCTATTTTTATTGAAATAAAAACATCTTGAAATGAATCGGCTATTGTTTTTGATAATCCAACTTGTATTTTCTGTCATTTCTTTTTCTTGGTTTTCACATTCGGAATATCAAAGGTATTTAAAAAATTTTTAAATTAAATTTGAAAATGATTTATTTATTCCAGGAATCTGATAAATCCTGGAAATTCTCAAGATGAAAATGGACCTATGAAAACTGAAAAAAATATTCCAGAAAATGTATATAGTATTTTCATGAGACCCAAACTTGAAGAAAATACAAGAAAATCGTGGAGAGCACGACAATATGAATATGGTCCGATGTGGAGAAGATAATTTTTTAAATTAGTTTTTTATGTGTTGAAACTTTATTTTAAATGAAGATTTGTGAATAAATTTTTGATTTGTGGCTGGAAAAATGGGAAAATTATTCTTGCAATTTTTTAAGTCCAGAAAAACTCTAGAAAACCTGGAGAAAGTATCAATCAAAAATTCATTGAACAAGAAAACGCAATTAATTGAAAATTAAGAAATAAAAAAACGCAAGAGAATAAACCGCAAAAAAATAAATTATGGAACAGGAATGATAAATGATAAAAACAGTTAGTTCAAAATATAGATAGATAACTGATTATTTTTTAGCTGGAGCACTTGCTTTGTCACCGAATTCGATTTGGCAAAGACGACACGAATATTCGTCATCTGGGGCTTTTTCGAGTTGTGGACGAAGACAATACAAATGATAGCCGCGATCACAGTCATCACAAAATAACAGTTTATCCTAGAGAAAAAAAAGATGAATTTACGGCAGCATGATATTTCAATATCGAATCAACAAAAAATGTCTAACGTTCAGACGAAGAGATTTTTGAATGGAAACTATACTTTTTCATGATTTTGAAAATAATTTCAACCAAAACAGTACGTTTTGTGATTTATAAAACTTCAGAAACACTATAACTATCAAAATCAAAATTTCATCCAAAAAATGAAATCTTTCAGACTCTGAAAACCTTTTTTTCTAGTTTCCAATCTTAAAATATATTCAAATTCCCAATTTTCTATTCAAAACCCTAATTTTCAGAAATTTGTTCTCTTGGCAAAAATCTCCCATTCCACTCCAAAAAAACCACTCACATCATTTTCAGACGTTCCACAAATCGTACAACTTTTACATTCAATACACTGCCACCCGTATCGATTTATAATTACAGTCACATTTTTATTGAACGATAGACAAGACGGATGACCAGATCGACCACAATCATGACATGTCACCAAATCTTCGGGTTGTTTCGATGTTTTATTCATATAGGCGTTGCCAAGACACAAATCACAAAAGTCGGAAATTTCGATATTTGGGGATAAAACTGCAAAAAAAACAGGGGTTTTTAGGGATTTTTCAAAACTCGCAGCACTTACGTTTATGAGTAGGATGTGAAGAAGCGATATCGTGTGAATAGGATAAATGATAGCTTAGACCCGCGAGGCTCTTGTATTTCGCGCTGCATTCTGAAAAAAAAACACAGTGTTTTAAGAATTGAGCTAAAAGAAATGGTGGAGGTTTAGAGAATGAAAATTTTCGGAATCTCAAGAAAAAAAATCCAGAAATTCTAGGGCTCAAAAACCACTAGAGCAGTTTTTATTTATCAAAAAAATCTCAAAAATTCGGTAAATACTCCAGAATTTCTAGAATAAGTATTTCTTTTTCAATTTTAGTACCACACCAGCTACCAAGAACAAAACTACAACATGATTCAAAAAACGACTGTTTTGTGTGTGTTTTCAGTGATTTCGCGCATCATCCCTCTCGCTCAATAATTCAAGTGAGAGAAGGTGGGGCAAAATGTCAATTTGGTAGCTGGTGTGTGAGCTTCGAGAGATGATTTTTTGTCGACGAAATCACTTACTATCACAGGCATGTCGTTTCTCGTCCGAATCGGATGATGATGGTGCTCTTGGTGGCGGTGGATGTGCGTGGTTTTTTGGTGGGCGCCCGATTAATGGCTGAGAAGACGGTGCAAGTGGTTGAACACCACGATTTGTTGGGGTCGAGTAGGAATAGTTGGGATTCCGGGTGGATACCTTTTTTCGGCCTGGCGCGCTTTTTGGCACTCCGCCAGTTGTTCGACGACGTTTTCGAGTTGACCAATCATCCTCATCGGAAAAGTTTTCTTCTGGTGAGCCATCATCATCCAACACATAATCTTCTCGATATTCTTCTTTTATTTGTTGTCGACTTGGTCGCTCTTTCACATTTATTGAATCATTTGAATTATCAGAAGTTTGCTCTAAAAATTCAAAATCAGTTGAGGTTTCCATCCAATGTTTGTTTTCATTTCAAAAATAAAATGATAAATACTCACCAAAAGTGGTTGGTGGCTGGGGAATTGTTTGATTAACCGCTGAATCAAGTGCCGGATTATCGCGCAAAAACATTTTCACTTCCAACGCATCTGATGGTGGAATATCCTTGCGTTTGCGCCATCGTTCACTTTCAAACTGAAGAACTGTGTTTTTATCAGCACTCGGGTAAATATGATCAACAGTTCGAGTGGTAAAACGACATTCTCGTTGTGCTGTTGCAGTTTGATGATCGTAGTATGGATAACGAAGCCTGAAACACAAATATTGGTAAAATTACATGTATTCAATTATGGGGTGATTCAGGTCGATAAAAAAAGTTTTTTGACAAAAATTTCAATTCGGCTAATTTCAAAAAAAACTATATTTTTTCCATCGAAACAATTTTTGCCAACATTATTTGTTTTCGTTAATATTTTCTACACCCCTATCAATTTCCCAAGTATCCTCACCGTTTCTTGCGTTCCTCCATCGTTCTCGTGTTCCATTTCACGCAATTTCGCATCAGCTCCATATAATTCGTCTCAGAAATCATTTTTCAATGGCGAAAACACCAAAAAATCGATGGCGACTCGGCTTCTGTGCAATTGTGCGTCAATTTAAAAAGTGTGCGTACACGTTGACGACAAATTGCACTAGCAGCGTGTCTACGCAAAAATGCACACAAAATGTTCGAATTTCGGGCTTCTGGAAATCGCACATTTTCATCCTAAAAATCGATTTTTCAGCATGAATTCTGGAATTGCAGCTAAGCTGTGGTTCTCAAAAATATACTGAGAGCATGATTATCGATTTCGGAACCGTTTTTCTTGTATAATATATCGTTTTTTCTTTGTTTACATAGCCAACAGGGAGTTTTTACATGTCTGACACTTTTTGATTCTCTTTGTTTTCGGCTTTGATCAATTTAGATATCCGCTTTCAATATCTCACCAATAAAACAAAACTCTAGACTTTTTACCATGACAACTAAAATTTCATAATTTTCTATGGAAACATTTACATTTTTCAAATTTATGTCATCGTTTTTTTCTCTATTCATTTTGAAATGAAAGCCTATATTTTCCAAATTAAACACCAAATTACCTGCATCAATTTTTTGCTTCAAGTAAAAGTAATTGATAAAAGTGTTGTTTTTATTCCTTCCCGATAACCTAGAATAGTTATCAAGGTCGTATTTTCGTTTTTGTTTTGCTTCGTTTCACAACTTTGTTCTCGCTTTATTATTAAAAACCCGTATTGTTTTTACAGAGCCAAGATGAATATTTTCCGCATGGCAGCTGATATGTCGCATTTACTTGCGATTTTCATTCTCTTGGGGAAGATTTGGAAGAGCAGATCGTGTTCGGGAATCTCAGCTCGTTCACAGATTCTTTTCGCGATCGTCTTCACTGCTCGCTACTTGGATCTTTTCACCACATATATCTCCCTTTACAATACAATTATGAAGGTATCTAATACGTTTCTGATTTCTATATAAAATTTCCATATATTCAGATCACATTCTTGGCCGCCACCTACGCAACAATTTATTTGATGTTTTTCAAATTCCGCTCAACATACATGAAAGAATCCGATGTTTTCCGAATTGAACTTATTCTTATCCCTGCTGCTGTTCTTGCACTTCTTATCAATCATGAATTCGCGCCATTCGAATTGTTGTGGACATTCTCGATTTATCTCGAAGCTGTAGCAATTCTCCCACAACTTTTCATGCTTCAAGCAACCGGATCAGCTGAAGTCATCACTGCTCATTACTTGTTTGCTCTTGGATCATACCGTGGACTCTACATTCTCAATTGGATCTATCGTTATTACACCGAATCATTCTTCGATCCAATTGTTGTTGTCGCTGGTGTTGTTCAAACAGTTCTCTACGCCGACTTCTTCTATCTCTACGTAACTCGAGTTGTTCAAGTCAACAAAGCCATGGAATTGCCGATCTAAACAACAACAAATCAATCCATTAATATTTATTGAACTGGGGGGATTATTCTATTCGTTGCCTTTAATTTATTTTATCTACGAGTTTTTCTGTAGTCCAAACCATACGATGATTTTTAAAATTTTAATAATATAATATGTAAAGGGAGATCAATTTTTTTATTTACAGTGAGTGTGATATATTTATTGAAAGTCTCAAATTGCTTTGTTTATCCACCCGGGCGAGTCATGTATAAATACTTTCGAAAACCGTTTTCAAAACTTATTTTTCGGTATTTGGTCTTTTCTAACCCATGGTTATATATTTATTTAAAGTTTAAAAATTCCAGGAAAATTATGCATTTTTCAGAATCTTTGTCTATATAAATTTTCTTTGAAGGGTTCAATTTGTAATGTCATCTGGAAATTGGGATGATACTGGTAAGTTTAGATTTGGGGGAAACTTGAGAAAAATATGAAATTGGTCTTGCTGGCAATGATGGAAAAATCAAAATTTAACTGACGTGTTATGATTGATGCCTGATTATAATTTTTTCAAAGTTAGAAATGCCTTAATATTCAAATAATTTTTGGCGGAAAAATTTTCAAAGCGTGAACTAGAAACAGTTTATTTACACGTGTGTTATTGAAAACTGGAAATCATTTTTTATTTCCTGCTTTGTGAATCCCGAGAAGAGATGCTCACATTTTCGCCAGATCAGAATCTCATATCTTCCCATATTCTCTAATTTGCAGATAGTGAAGATGAAAATGTAGTGGTTCAAGAAACCGTAGTCGTTTTACCACGTGCAAGACAACCATCGATAGCGAAAAGTTTGGAAAAGGTTCAAATTTTGGAGAACAGCGTCGCTGGATCGGAGAAAAATGCCGGGGTTTGTATCTCAATTTTTATCTTACATATTTTTAAAGTATTCCTCCAATCATCATATGTTTTCAGTCTGACAATGATTCGGATTCCCTTTCTGTCGGATCTGATGATTTGGATAGTTTGGCTGATGAAACCGAAACATTGACCATTACTTTCGATTCGTTCACAAATAAACGAAAAGTGATTGGAATGTTCGATTGCGAATATAAAAATATTATCAGCGAGTTTGCCGATGTCGAGATTTTCTTGATTTCACTCGATTCGTTGATTGTTGAATGTGCTGCGCATAGTTATCATAATTGGGATGTTGCTGGACAATCTTTGATCATTAATAAACAGGTAAACATGGTTTAGATCTTAAATATTCAAAAAAAAAAGATATTGAAAAATAAAAAAATAACTTTCTGAAAAAATGTTGTCTCAAAGTTCAAAAAATCTACTTACATTTTTTAGATGTAAAATAGGTCAACTTAAGATAAAATCCTCTTAGAACGTTCAACTTCAATGGATATTTTCAGATCGATCGATTCTTGAAACAATTCGCCGACATTGGTGGTCGTTTCAAATTGGTTGTTTTCACCGATTTGACAACTCACTTTGCTCGCGATACAACATTATCATTTGCCCGTGCTTCGGCTTTCGCTCATCTTGCCAATGGCAAATATGCTTCGGATATGCTTTATTTCACAAGTCCCGTCGATCCGAATTGGGACAAATTATTGAAAGATCTCACACCATCTTTCCTTATGATTTCGGCTGATAATGTTACTCCAAATATTTGCGCTGAAACTGATGTTAATTTAACACCGAATTTTGAAACTATCAGTGAGTTCAGCGGCGAAATCTATCATAATCTAAACTAATTATTTTTCTAGTCATCGATGTTTTGAAGCGAGCAATGCCAATTGTTTTATTATCCTCAATTCGTGTCAATTTCTCATCAGCGGAAGCATATTATATTCAACCAAAATTAGTGCACGCTTCAGATTGGGATAGTTTTCTAGCTGCGCATTGGGATTGCAACTACGATTTATTGCGATCACATCAAAGCGGAGCTGTGAAAATGAGCCAATTCGAAACACCAGCTGATTTCTGGGCAAAAGTTATCGCTGACACGAAAGCTAGTGGAAAAGGATCGGAAAGTATTGATACTTTATGCGCAGCTGTTTTACTCTCATCTTTGATTTGTTCAAGACGTGGTGCACATCGGGTTTATTATGCGGATCGAGAAAATTCGAAACGTGGATTGAATGTTATTCGAGATAGACGACTTTTGTTGAATTTTGCAACTGCTTTGCTTGAAAAAGCTGATCATACGGTAGGAAATAATTGATGATGTTTTCTTTATTCAAATTCTTATGTTTTTTTTCAGAATTCAAAAATTGATTTGAGCGATCTTTGGGATGGTCGAATGATTTTCACAATTTATGATGAATTAGTTGCTAATGAATCGGTTCTTCCATACAGATTACAAGAAGAATTCGCAAAATATCATCAAAAATCTGGTTTAACTATTCCATTGGCTGTTGATACGAATGAGAAATTGTTCGATCCGATGCCAGAAACTCCAAATCCTTTGGTCGATTTGCCCATTTTATACTCGGTTACTTCGCCATTGTTGAAACGATTTGTGCCAGAAGTTGCTGAATTCACTTCTGCGAATTCTGTGGCTGATGGAGAAGTTCAAGGTTTGTCTGCGGTTTTTTGGGCAAAATACTTTTGACCCAGTTAGTAATAAAAAACGTGGAAGTCTCTTTTTTCTTTAAAAAAAATTGTCGATTCTATAATTTGATCATTGTGTTGTTTTTCGTGAAAAATATTTTTCATTCAATAATGTAATGATGAAGTTGTACATCAGCAAACAATTGTGAGAAAATCAATAGTTTCGAAATCTTTGAAAAAACAAGTATATCTTTAATAGATTTTCTAAATTCAAATTCCTCCTCTTTATCCTCATATTTATTTTTTCCAGATTATGCTGATTGTCTTCGAGAAATGAAACAATGGAGATTGAAATCGATCGAAGAACAATATGCACAAAAAGAGGAAAAAATCGAAGACGCGTGGGCACTGAAAAGAGCCAACAAATCTCGTCAATTCTTATCTCGATGGTATGAAATGTTCGCAAATTCGCTCGAAGGACGTGGTTCAAATCTGTTAGTCGATTTCTCGAGAATTCCAAAAGGATATGCGATTGTTGAAGAAACTGTTGTTGAAGACAAAAAAGCTGGAAAAGGTGGATGGGCTGGACAAAAATCTGGAGGAAAACCAGGAGCTGGTGGTGGAAAGAAAGGAGGAAAAGAACCGGCGAAATCGAAAAAGGATTTGATTTTGGAACAAAATAAGAAAGCACAAGATCAGAAATTGGCTGAAAGTGAGAGAATTAAAATTAAATATGGAACACAACAAGGAAAAGAGGCGGTTGCATTTTTAAATAATTTGTATTCGTCGCTTGATTTACCGGAATCCAAAGCTTATTGTATTTATGAAATTGTTGTGAGAGAAGGAAAAGTTATGAATGAGGATTATCAAGGAAGTGATAAACAAGAATCCAGGTAATTTTTGAGTGGTTCTGGGTTTCCAGTTAGCAAATTAAATCGATAAATTTTTCGCGATAACATTCAACAAAAATGTCTTTTTTCCTATGCAGAAAAAACAAAATTTACAGAATATTATTTTTATCAGTGACAACTTAAAATTAAGAGAGTTTAGACAAATAATTAGTTTTTTATATTTTCTGATCAAAAAACTATTCATCTGCATAGATCCATTAAGAACATTATTTTCTTGAATCCTCCTCCCCGCATATCTCAAAAAGTTGATTTTCAGACGTATAAAAGCGATTGATTTGGTCGGTCATATCAAGGATTGTTTTGTCAAACATTGGGATCATCTTGAACCAAAACAACGTGAAAATATTGTCGATTTATGGGTTTCATTAGGTTTCGATGCACCATCCGGATCAAAACCATCAGCCGAAGCAAAACAGAAGAAATTGAATCTTGGAATGAATATGATTTATTATCAATTACAATATGGTGGAGAATTAATCGATATTCAATCAGATCCGAAAAAAGATGATCGTGTTAGTGGATTTGCTCCAGATGGATGGCAAAGAAGAATGCTTGATTCAGTTGATCGTGGAAATTCTGCATTGATTATTGCACCAACATCAGCTGGTAAAACTTTCGTCTCATATTATTGTATCGAAAAAGTTCTTCGTGCAAGTGACAACGATGTTGTTGTATATGTTTCACCTTCGAAAGCTCTTATCAATCAAGTTTGCGGTTCTGTTTATGCTCGTTTCCGTAATAAATCAATGCGGCGCGGTATTTCACTTTTCGGAACTCTTACACCGGATTATGCGCATAATGCCATGCAATGTCAAGTTTTGGTAACTGTTCCGGAATGTTTGGAAGAATTGATGTTATCCAAAACACCCGCTATTCAGAAATTTGTTTCGCACATCAAATATGTTGTGTTTGACGAAGTTCACTCAATTGGGTAGGTTTTTTAGATTGTTAGAAGCTTTCTGACATAGCTTTATGGAAGTTGAAAAAATGTTTGAATATTTTTTTTTTCAAAAAATTTCGATTCTGAAAACTTCAAAATCGATTTTTTCTCGTTGAAAACTTTTTTACTTTCACATCAGCATGCTGCAGCAATCTATATCTTTGAAAATCCAAAATCACAGAAAACAACATTAACTTTTAAAATTAATTTTCAGAGCCTCACCTGAAGCGCATATTTGGGAACAATTGTTGCTTTTGATTCAATGCCCATTTTTGGCTCTTTCTGCCACAATTGGAAATGCGAATAAATTGCACGAATGGTTGAATTCTAGTGAAATTGCAAAAAGTAATGGAAAACGAAAAGTTGATTTGATCAATTACGGAGAAAGATATTCGGAATTGGAATTGTCGATTTTGAATATTCAAGATCCGAATGCAGTTGATAAAGATGGAAATCTTTTGAAAATTGAGCACTCAAAAAATGAATCGGCTGTTATTCCATTAATGCCATATGGTGTTTATATGCCAGAAAAATTGAAAATGTTTTCGATTCCGGAAGATCAACAATTGACTGCTAGACAAGTTTTGCATTTGTATACGATGATGAAAGAAATTGATTCGGCTGTTACGTGAGTTTTTTTTGGAGTATAATGAAAAACCATATTTTTTATTCCAAAATACCTTTATTTTTTTCCAGAAAAGAATTTGAGCCATGTCATTTCTTTGGTCAACATGGATCAAAAGCTGTTTGGATTTCAAGATCGGAACTTCGTCGACTTGAAAATGCATTGAAAAAACGAGTTTTGGAATGGTTGGAAACCGAAAAACCGAAAATCGATGCAATTTTGAAGAGTTTGTCCGAACCAGTTGAAACTCAATTAAAACATCGATCAGTTCCATTTGATAAAGAAAGAGTTGCAAATGATTATATTGTTCGATTAATTGATGAATTAAAACAAAAAGAAGAATTACCAGCTATTTGTTTCAACGAAGATCGTCATATTTGCGAAAAACTTGCCACAACTTTAGCCGAAGAATTGGAAAGAAGAGAACGGAATTATATGGAAACTGATGAATTCAAGAATAAATTTGCGATTAAGGATGAGGATAAATTGATGAAATTAGCAAAAAGAAAAAGAGATGAAGCTGAAAAGAAGAAAAAAGGTGATCGAGATGAAGATGCTGGTCCAGAAAAAGATGGAGATGAAATGGATGTTTTGGCGATGAAAAAAGCGCGTTTAGCACAAGCATTGGCACAATTCAAATTGAGAGGAAGAGGAGGAGGTGATCCTGATTTGTATCAAAAAATGTTGGATAGATTGAACCGTTTTGCAAAGACTCGAGAAAGTACACGATTATTATTGCGGTTGTTTGAAAGAGGTATCGGATACCATCATCCTGGATTGAATATGATTGAAAAAGGAGCGGTTGAAGTGTTGTTTAGATCTGGAAACTTGGCTGTGCTTTTCTCAACATCAACACTTTCTCTCGGGTAAATTTTGAATAATAAAAATAATTTTCTTGAATTTTCAAAATTAATTTTTGATTTATTTCAGAGTTAACATGCCTTGTAAAACTGTTATGTTTGGAGTTGATTCGCTCGATTTGACACCACTCTTATATCGACAAATGTCTGGTCGTGCTGGTCGAAGAGGTTTCGATCATTCGGGAAATGTTATTTTCATGAGTGTGCCAACTAGGTGAGCATTTTTTAGAGCAATAATTTTCAATTCTTTTTAATTTTCCAGCAAAATTCGTCGATTGTTAACAGCTTCTCTTTCAAATTTGCAAGGAAATCCACCATTCACTGTCATTTTCCTTCTTCGATTATTCGCCTATGTTCACCAAAAAGATGTTATTGACGAACAAGGCCAAGCTGTTTCAACAATCAAAGAACGTGCTTGGGCTGCTCATTCACTTTTAGGGCATTCTTTCAGTTTGCATACAAGACAAGAATCAAACGATGGAGTTCTTCAAAAACAATTGCGAATGTTCTCCGCGTTTTCATTCCAAATTTTGCGACATTTACAACTTATCACACCATTTGGTGAATCGAAAAACTTTGCTGAATTGGCTGTTCATGTTCAAGCTGGAGAATCAGGAACATTGTTGTTTATTTATTTGATGCAAAAGGGTTGCTTCCATGTGCTTCTAAAAAAATATGCGGAACAACCGGATAAAGCGAAACGTGTTATGTTGGAAATTCTCGCGAATTTGTTCACCAACAAACGAATGCCATTTTGGTATAATCCATCGGATAAAAGTGGAATGGAAGTCAATTATCAAGTTTCGTTGAATGGTTTGCCGGCTGAATTGAATTCGTATGTCAAGGAATATAATTCGACTGTTATTGGATTGTATAAACGATTCTTGGCAGCTTCGGCCAAAGAAAATACATTATTGGTTAGTTTTATTTTGGTGAAAATCTGCAAAATTTGAATATTTCGAAAATTTGAAAGCTATAAAATCCTTCTCTCACACATGAATTAATTTATCTAAATTCCTCCCAATTTCAGGATTCATCTTTTACTGTCAGCGGAAAAGTCGATGCCGAATCAACATCTTTGACCAATGATTATCTTGCAACTCCACTTTTCGATCAATATTCTCATGATGAATCATTCCTTCCAGTTATTGATTTCGAGAAACGTGATCATCGTGGTCGAAAAATTTATCGAAATGCGTTTGCTGTTGATTTCTTCACTCATGCTTCTCGTGAAATGCTTCGAAATATGAACAAATTGCATACAAATCAAGCATGGTTCCTTATTCACGATTTTGTGGTGAGTTAAAATTCTAGTAGTAAATTTGAAGTTGATAAATCATATTTTTGGAACCAGTTCAAATTTCTTTTTTCTTTGCAGACTGTTATGCAACGCCTCTCAATCGGACTTCAAAATATGGCTCGACCACAAGATCCACTAACTTTAGTTATCACCGAATTGCACAAGGAATATGATGAAATGTTCCGAAGTGTCTTCGGAATGAGAAGTCGCGATTAGAAAGAACTCACCCCAACCTCGTTCATTTTACAAGTAACCCTTTCCTTCTTTGTTCTTTTTCATCATATCTAGATTTTTCCCTTTTCCCATTTAATTAATTTTGTTTTTTTTTTCATATCTATCTAGCTACCCGATTTTGGTCCCAGTTTTCCCGGTTCCCCCCGCTTTTTTGATCTGTCCCCTTTTTTTGTCACTGTTGGTTTTTTCTTGTTGCTGCTTTTTTTGAATATTATATTTGAATGAATGAAATCTATAGTTTTTGTTTACTGTCGGATTAAGTTAGCCGAAATCTACTTTTGGAAGGGAAGGGATAATAATCAAAAAGAACGCAGTTTTTTGGGGGGCAATTAAATATTTTTATGTTGCGAATTTCGAATTTTTGCAATTTATTTGTTTTATCGATTTTTGTTACTCGAAATATATCAGATTTTCAGGTTTCCGAAGAACAATTTTAAATTTAATTGTAAAGATTTTGATTTTTTCCTTATCCTTGAATTTCTCTAATAAACCAACAAAAATCTCATAAATTTTGGTGCCGAATGAATTATAAAATCAAAGTACAACTTGATATATTGTTTCTTCTTCTCATTCGATTCTTTTCTTTTTTTTTCTTATCATTTCTATATGCAAATATACATACCCTTTTTCTATATAAATGATAACCAATCAACTCTTCTCAATAAATTGATAACTCACTTTTTCTCCACATTTTTCTCGCTTTTTTCCTTTTTCTCAAATAAAAATGAAACTAATTTACTGTAATTTCAGGTAATTTCACCAGCCACAAAAAATGCCAAAAAAAAAAAACAATATTTTTTGTAATGTAAAGTAAAGTGAGTTTTAATTTCAAATTTTAGAGCCATTTCAGGTTTTTAGCTAAATTCCGAGCTGAATCTGAAAATTCTGCTTGAAATTTGGGTCAAAACGGAACCCAAATTTTTTGGTAGAGTGTAAAGGGGTTGGAGTTGCGCTTGAAGGGTCCAGAGCTTGAGCTCGTTTTTTTCTTATCTTAAAGCCTAGGCGCTCAAGCCTAATGCCTTTAAGCCCTCAAGCCCGAATCTTCATCTAAATTTTTCAAAACTTCAATACCCTCAAATTTTCCAGGTATCTAGCGCAAAACCAATATGAATATCAGGTTGTGAAATTTTCTGGAAATAGTGTCGATCTGCCATATTATTTTCTCCTCCCAATACATATATTTAACCACAATCAAATTTTGATGACTATTCCAGGACACCACCTTCTTCATTCCAATATTTTGCCATTTTTTTTCTTTTCCCAAATTTTTAGAGGACAGTATTTTGTGATAACAGCAAGTGTACATATTTAATTTTTTTCTCAAAAAAAATGTTTTTTTCGAGAAAAGTACACGCCACTTTCTTTTTTAAATGCATTATTTGATGGATCGAATGGATAATATTTAGTTGAAATGAAATGAGAAATGAATGAATAAAGTTTTTTTTTGTTAAATTTTTTGATTTTATTAATTACAGAAGTAGATATTTGTGTTGTAACCACAGACTCGAAAATTTTTTTATTTTTTATCAGGAAAAATAAAAATGGGTTATTTTAGAAATGATAAGTAACAAATTCTGAAATAAAGGTAAAATGAACAAAATCATCAGAACACCAAAATTTCGAAAAATCAATAAAATAAATCTGCTAAAGTGCGCGCAGGTGCGCACCCTCCACGGAGTGTTGTTAGTACTTTGTTTGTTTTTTATTTTTGATTTGTTTTTTTTTTGTGAAATTAATGCATTGTCCAAAGTGAAAAAATGCGAAAAATCAAAAAAAAAACGTCCAAACTGACGCATTTTTTTTCGCAGAAATCGCATTTTTTCGAGCACTTTTTTCGCGTTTTCTGGTGTTTTTCGAGCCAAAATGGACAGAAATTGAAAGAATTTGTTTGAAATGGTGTTTTTATTGATACTGGAGGAAAAATCAACGGTGAAACATGAAAAAAAACAATTTTGAAAATTTCAAATTTTTTCGACTTTTTCGACATTTTTTCGACAAACTCATTTTTCATGTTTCACCGCTGATTTTTCTTCCAGTATCAATAAAAACACCATTTCAAACAAATTCTTTCAATTTCTGTCCATTTTGGCTCGAAAAACACAAGAAAACGTGAAAAAAGTGCTCGAAAAAATGCGATTTCTGCGAAAAAAATGCGTCAGTTTGGACGTTTTTTTTTTGATTTTTCGCATTTTTTTCACTTTGGACGATGCATAAATTTAAATGAATTTAAATGAAAATTTGTGTTTTTTTTTGAGTGTTAGTTAGAAAGAATTTGGTATTTTGATTGTTTTAAGCATTTTGATCATATTCGAGAGTTCATCTTTATTGTTTAATGAAGGATTGTGATGTTTTATCAAAACCCCTTCTCTTTCTAGTTCTCATTTATTTGCATTTTCTTGTTTAATGAACTTTTAATTCGATTCTCGTCTCGCTTATTAAAGGATCATGTTTTGAAATAAGTATGTCCTCGAAATATTCGACCTTCGTTGTTTTTTCTGCTAGTTCAATCAATTATGAGGAAAACAGTTAGTTTTTTTGAAGGTGGCCTTGGTAAAAATGCGGTAATTCTTATTTATTAGAAAAAGCATATTGAACTGAAAATTGACAAATTTTTCAGTTGAAATTCGAAAATATTGAGAAAAAAAAACAATTTTTTGGAGCAATACGTGCTTTAATTTACAGTAACCTCTACGGAGTGCAAAAACTTCGAAGGTTTTGTAATAACAATTCTCTGAAACGCATAATCTGATTTTTGAGCCGAAAACTATATTTTTTGGGTGTTAATTAATCGCACTTGGTCACTATTTTTATTCCAGATAATCCATTTCAATTTACGAAAGCCTCCAGTGTCAAACTAAAAAATTCGAGTCTCAAAACCGAGAAAATCTTTCAAGAGTAAGAAAGAGACCGCAAAAAATGACCTCGTTTTCGAAACACTCTTGTAGTAGCAACTCATTCTTTTTCACCCTTGAAACTTCAATTAGCCTTCAATTTCGAAATGCAAATAAACGGTGATCCCGAGTATTTCAAGAAAAAAACCTTAGATACAATTAATAGAATACGTGACCTTAAGTGTAGTTCAATTTTTATTTAAGTTTTATTTCATTTCTTGAAAAGCGTTACTTATTTTCAGTGAGTTTTTCAAATTTGATTCCAGTTTTGAAATTTTCGAACTTCAAAAATGTTCTACAAAGTTCCAAAGCCTTGATCGATAGACATAAACTTGCGATTCAAAATTTTCCCTTCTCAATAATTTCTGCCAAAATTTTCTTGATTCATAATACGATTATCCCTGAAGTCTCTAATAAGAAAAGCCTTTTCCCAACTTTTCCTCATTTCTTCATCATTTCATCCTTACGTAACTTTTTTTTGTTGTATTTCATTTCATATATTCTATTTCTTTTTTCTTTTTTCCCAACCACATAAACCGCCAAACTTGTCTGCGTCTCTCAAATTTCAATTATCTATCTGCGCGAATATTGTTATTAAGTGTGTTTTTTTCGTAAGCGAGGATTATTATTAGCCTAGCAAAATCTATCTATGAGAAAGAAAATCGGACTGTTTGATGAAGAGAAAATATTTGTGATTTCTCAAAAAAAAATTTTTGGTTTTGTTTGGGTGTTCTTGGGGTACTGTAGATTTCTGTTGTTAAAATGAAGCTGACAATTGGGATTCTCACAATTTTCTAATTGAAATTTGAAGTTCTTCTGATTTTTCAACCTGAAAATCTAAAAATTTTTGATTCTTCGGAGTTTTGTGATCTGAATATGTCTGAAATTCACATTTTTCAAACTGATTTTTGAAACCGTGATTCAATTTTCAAGGAATTCATCCATCCTTTCAACCACACCCATTTTTTGTTGCTTCTATTACATAACTGTATAGTTTCGTTTAGTTATGCATTTTTATGGGTTTTCTGGCTTTTTTCGGATTTTGTGTTTTGTTATTGTAATTTCGATTTCAATTTCGATTTCAATTTCAATTCTCATTTTTATTTTATTATAGAATCAGCTGGGTTTCTGTTGGTGTTTTCCAGAATCAGTTTTTTTTTTATTTCAAAATCTAATACTCCAAAAGTTTACTGTGCAGATATGCCTAGGGGTCAAAATAAAATGTACCAAAATTTAGTGCCAAAAATAACAAACTATTACTGTAGCTGTGTTTCGCTTTGAAAAGTTTTAAGAAATTGATTACAATAAATAACGGCAAAAGTATATTTGGTGTGAAATTCAGAGTCCAGAACTGAGCTCAAATTCAAATGCGTGGAAGTCTAGGCTTGACATTTCAATATTTAGATGTAAATTTAACTCAAAGTTCAGACAAGGTGAAGGTTTAGGGTTAAGTAACTTATTTCGAAGATATAAATCAGAAGTTATGAAATATTTTTCACCCACCTAACTCAAATATATACATAAGTAGTATATAAAATTGTTCGTAGTCATCTAAAGGGTTTTTAATTTTCCACCTTCTTCTTCTCCTTCATATTCTCATTTATTTATTTATATTATGACCTTCTTACTCTTCGTTTTCTATGAAATATTTTCAAGAATACCTCTTTTTTGTGTCATTTCCTCTTCTTGTAATTATTCCATCTTTTTTTTTGCTTGTTAGATTACTTTTTGCGACGACACGAAATAGAAATAGTGTTCTTCACTGTCATTCATTTTCTTTTCATATATGTTATTATTTATTTGAATTATTGGTATTGATTTAACCTTCTGTGAGCGCTTTTTGAGCTTTTTTCTTGCGAAACTATTTTGGAATAATTTTTATTCCACATTTTTCTAGAATCCACGTGGTGAACAGAGAGTTTCTTGAAATTCCTAATTCTCAAAAAATTTGATCTGAAAAAACTCAACCCATAGATTTTTTTTGGAAATTTTAAACCGCTAATCTCCCCAAACCCAAATTTTTCCTGGGAAACTGGTATTTAGCAAAAATAAAATAGGAATAGGAAAACGATTAGCGTTTCAACCCAAAAAAAAAACAGAATTTCTAGACAACTTTCTCTGTAATTCTTTGGAAATTGAAAGTTACGCAATTTTGCTTGCCTCTACGTTTCCATGTAATTTTGGAAGTCCAGAAAAGTTTCTTGAAAATCTAGAAAGCCTAAATTTTTTCTGATAGTCTCGAAGCCTGGAAAACATTCTAGGAAGCCCTGTGACTTTTGGGAATTATCATTTTTATGCTTGGAGAAAATCTAGTCGGCCCAGAAAACTTATCTGATTATTTAGAAGTTTAGAATATTTTTCGGAAAATTTTAGAAGCTCAGAAAAATTTCTTGTGAATATATTCTTTGAGGATCGGAAAATAGTCTAGAAGTTTAAACATATTTTCTGATTTTTTCAGAAGCCTGAAGAAAAATCTAGAAGAATGTTTACTTAATTTGGAATTTTTGAAGGCTGCAAGAATTCTAGAAAGCGCTTGTTTTGATTTCCAAAAATTCTCTGGCAATATTTTTAGTTTAACAAAAGACAGAAGAGAATAAGCGAAGCAAAGATATAAGTGTGATTAGTCATATAAATGTTTAAGTGGCTTGGGCAAGTCATTCAAACTATTTATTCCTTTTATCTCATCATTCTCCTTTTTCGATTTTCCCTTTCAGAACACCTCATCTCTTTTTCTTTTATTAATTTCTATGTGGATTTTTTTGATGCATCGGAATCGCTGTAGGACCAGACATTATTTCAGTCATCACTTTTCTCCTCTCTTCGTTCAGAAAAGTTAACATAAATCCCGTTTTTCTTGGTTTTCTTTTTAACAAACAAATAAATTCCATCGATATAAATCTTTTTTTCCAACACCCAATTAAATCTTCATAAATCTCTCAAAATATTTTCATTTCTCTGCTGATTCCCATCTTTTTATTCTTCTTATTCCAATTCATAAATTCTTGATTTTATCTGAATGCGCCTTTAATATTTTTGTATACAGTAATTTTTGGGTTTTTTTCCTCGTGAGACTTTGAGGACTAAAAATTTGCATGGAAAACTAGGATTCTATCACATTCGCAGAAAAATCTGGATCTTGTCGTGGCCTAGAAACCCAATATATCTCAAAAACTAGTCCCCGTCTTTAAAATCCCGAATTTTCTATAGAATTCTATCTGAAAAATAGAAATATTCACAGTTTTTCAAGTAAACGGCATGATTTTCGAAGTCGGAGACTAGAAAACCACAATTTTAACTTCAAAAAGCGTATTGGGTCTCGTCGCGATCAGCTACTGTACCATATATTCATCCGTCCGTTCCTAGCAAAATCAAAACAGGAAAAAAACAACGGAAAAGTGTGTCACTGAATGAGAATAAATAAATAAATATTGAATAAATGGACCCAATGTCCACTTGAGAAAATAACACATTTTACCCGACAAAAAAGCGGAACTTCTCAGATTTCTGTTTTTTTTGCAGTTACTGTATGTACTTTTTTGGGTTGAAGAGGGGCTATCAGAATATTTCGCCACGAATTTTTTCCACCTAAATTAGTAATTAGCCTAAATCCGCCCCACACACTTCAAAAATATGCAGATTTTCTAGGTGTGTTAATAAATATAATAATTCGTTAATATGGTCATCATCTTGTTATCCACTTTTTTTTGTTATTAATTTATTTACTGTAATAATTATGTAATAACTAACATTCATTATTTCTGTTTTTTTCGTTTTCTAGACAAAAATTTTTGTGGTTTTTCATATTTTTTTTATTTTATGGGTGATTCGGGTTTAAGGACTTTAAACAGTTGTTTCCCAATAGTTAAGCTTATCGTTCTAACCGGAGGCAGAAGCCTAAGCCTGAATTTCAAGTCTGGAACATTCTAAGCCCAAGGCATAATTTTGAAAATTTCCTGAATCTGAATCCAAGTTCTAATTTTTGAAGCGAGGATCAGCGAAACATCTATGTTCCTGCTAAACTCTTGATTTCCTTTCATATTTTAATAAACCTCTTTCCAACTTTTCCAAATTCCGAACCGAATCAAATTTCAAATCGGAACAATATCCACTTCAAATTCAAATAACTAAATAATATTCATTTTATTATTTATTGTATAAATAATAATGAAATAATAATAAAAACAACAACAATATCTATTGTTCCTTTTTCGTTCTTCTCACACCAAAAATGGTGAGGTGCTCTCGAAATATTCGTGTTCTTCTTTACCACATAACAAAGACGACAGTACTTCTTCCCTTCTTTTTCCCACCCCACATAATTTTTATTGATTTTATTTTTGTTTCTGCTCTCAATGACCTTGTCGTGGTATTTCTTAGATGGTAATTATAGGAGGAAACACTTCTGGATTTCTTTTTGTTTGCATTTTGGTTTTTTCATTGAGCTGTCAAAATCATATGGACTTTTGACTTCCTTCTTTTTTTTCGAGAGTTTAGAAAACTTTGAAAATTTGTAGATCTATTTTTTGGAATATTCCGAGAATTTATTTTTTATCAAATCACATTTTTTTCAGAATTTGGAAATTTTTATTTTGAGTAAAAAATTATGACCAATTTTATTCATTAATTTGTTGGGTGATTTGTTCTGATGAAAAATTGCAGTTTTTTCTGAAGAATTATTTTAAATAATTCTGAAGGCAAGAAAAAATTAAATTTGAATTTTTGAATCAAACACTTTGTAGGGAACATTAAAAAAACTTATTCAAAGAAAATTTTAAAATGTGGGCAATTTTGAAATCATTTTCAGAAAGTTTTTTTTAGCAAATGTTGAGGTATAAAATCCCAAGCCTGAAATTTTTTAAAAAGGCTCCCATATTCAAAAAAATATATTATTACCTCAAATTCCCCCTTTTCCCGCTACCATTTTTATTGTGACCTTTTTCTTGTATGCCGACATATGCGTGATATTCATTTTCTTTCTGTCTCTCTTTTTGTGTGCACATTTGCATTTTCCACCACTCTTTCATTATTATTATTATTATTTTATTGTATACAGGTTGGATATTTATTTGAATACCTGCTCTCATTTTTGAACGACGAGGATTATCCCCCACCAATTTTGCACCATTTTTATTTTTTGGATTTTTCTAGACAAAATTGAAAAACATTTTTGGATCTGGGATTTTGAGCTTGTCCTTTTTGATGCTGAAAACTCTAGCTTCCACCAAAAAAAAACCTGACTGAGAGACATCATTTTTTAATTGAAAAATATTCTGCTGAAAAATACGTTTCAAAATATTTGTATTTTTTGGGAGAGATTTTTAAATTAGTACTCACATCATAATCGATAATTTTAGCAGAATTTTCCACACTTTTAAGCTACATAATTATTTTTGGAACTGGATGAAAATTTGGAAAAATTTCTAATCCAGAAGAAATTTTCAAATTTCAGAATTTGTTTTCTGATTTCTTAATTTCATAATTCATATATTTAGTTAATTAATTACCAACTTTATTTTTTCAAGATAAAATCAAATCCAAATTTCCAAAAAAAACCAGTAATTTTCGACATTTTTGTTTATAATCCCCATTGTTTTCGCATATTTCGTCCGCTCTTCTCAAATATCCGGTCATTTTTGTATCTGCCGATGAAATCTTGGCGACATTTCCATATTTTCTATCAAGAATTTGCGTTTTATCGGTTTCCAACATCTTTTTTTGTTGAATTGCGAGAATATTTCAACAATAATGAGAAACAATTGTTTTCTGGATTTTGTTTGGTTAAATTTAGATTTTTTAAAACTTTTGTCTTATTTGAAAATTATCTTAAACTGGTGATTTAGCCTAACTCTGAATATTTTCTGAAGTAATTTTTTTTATTGTGTTCTGGTTTTTTTACCCTAGTAAGTTCCTACTTCAGATTTTGGAATTAACTTTTTTAAATTAGATTTTTGAGTTTTCAAAAATGTTTAAATTTACCATATTTTTTTCTTTGAATTTTCAATCTTAAATTCTTCCGTTTCTCATTTCCTCCCTCAAGTTTCTCCAAATCCAGAATTTTTTACAGTTTCAAAATGCGTAGTCGGTTACCCAATTTTGGGTCCGGCCCACCAATTATCCTACTTATCATAACTCTATCTAGTTTACTTTTTCAAACCACGTTTTCAATGAAATTCGATGCTGAAAGAATCGCAGCTCGTCTGAAAATCGATGAAAAATGGGATGAGATCGAAGCGGAAAATCTAGCGAAATCTAGAAAAGGTCGACAAATTCAACCGAAGGAAATAAGTATTCAAGTAAGTCAAAATTCAAAAAAGGCGGTATCTCAAGTTACCGGAAATACCGAAAAAGATGGCGGCCATTTGGCAGGTAATTGATTATTGTTGTCTTGAATAAACATACTCATGTTGAGTGAAATAAGTACATCTGTGCAAATATGAAAAGGGGGAGGGGGTTTGAATATTTTGAACACTTGTAAAATTGGATGGCCTTGGGACCAAGTACATGTAGTTTGAACATTAAAGGAACACGCACTTAAATTAAAGGGGTTTGAATATTTTTTTTTTGAAAACTTATGTCACTTTTCGTGAACTATACTTGTTTTCACTTCCAAAAACTCACATTCTTAGATTTTTTTGAAATTTGAAACTTCATAGGATTCAGAAATCTAGAAAAAATTCTAACAATTTTTGTGAAAAACAACTTTTTTTAAAGAATAAAATTAAGAATTTGAAAATTTGGAATAAAAAGCCATGTGGCAAAGTTTGAATTTTCAAAAAAAAATGTCTATTTTGCAGGTCACCGCTCCTTTGTTCTCGAGTCGACTATTCGATTATGGACCATCTTCTGGTGATTCAGAACTTCCACAAGCTTTGGATGTTGGAAAAAAGCTTGATCTTGCACATCCAATCTCGTTCTTCGGTTCCGAATATAAAACTATTTATGTGAGTTGTTTGAGAACTTGGGAAGAGTGGAATTTGAAGGCGGATAGATTTTTTGAAGCTTTTGATTACTGTAGTTCAATTCTAGAAACTAAAACTCACATACAAATTTTATTGCAATTCAGACTCACTATTTATCGAAAAAAATAACAAATCTGAATCAAAGTACCCAACATTTCTGGGGAAGAATTGGGTTTCAAACGAAGCTTCGTCTTGACAAAAAATTCCCAACTCCAAATCTATACAGGTTCTCTCAAATGGTGCAATCGGATTCGAAGCCGCTGCTCGATCCTACAAATCAGGAGTTCTACCAGGTTCAACTCGTCTAATCGCACCATTTTGGAATCGAAATGATCTCAGAAATGGTGGAAAAGTTTATTATCGTGAAGTCACTAGTTAGTTTTTTTTTCTTTTTGAACTTTTGAACTCAAAAAACTTGATTTTGCAGAGGGTCGAGTTTTGGAGCGTGGTCAATCTGAAATCCGCTATCAATATGATAAAAATGTAAAAGTAATTTCGGCTTTAATTATAACTTGGGATAAAATGCAACCATTAAACACGGCTGCTTTACCCGAAGATAATACGAATACATTCCAAGCTGCTATTTTTATAACACAGAATGGAACTTTTTCGAATTTTATTTATAGTAATATTGGATGGACTCAAGGAGCTGAGGTTTGCTTTTTGAGAGAAGCGAGTGAATCTATTGTTTAATTTTTAGGCTGGATTCAACGCTGGCGACGCAACAAATCATTTCAAACTTCCAACATCTGGAACTCCAAATATAATGTATCTTGAAGAATACGGAAATACTGGAATTCCTGGTGAATGGATGTTTGAGTTGTCCGAACTTCGAGTTATCAGTTGTAAATCTGGAATTAAGGGAGACACTTGTGATCAAGGTAATCTTTTGTAGATGATTAGGAACTTTTTATACAAAACTTTTGATCATTGCAGAATGCTCAAACGGAGAATGGGGTCCAGATTGTGCATATTGTTGTCATTGCTCAGAAGGAACTTGTCATCCAGTAACCGGAGATTGTTCACGTGGATGTGCACAATGTTGGGATGGAGTTGCGTGTCAAACTAGACAGGAAAAATGTGCAACACGAACACAATGCACTTCGAATGCTTTGAGTTTTAATGATTATGATCGATGTGGAGAACCAATTCAGAGATGTCAATGCTTGAATGGTTATAAAGGAGATGGATATAAACATTGTGAAGGTAAGGCTTGAAAATTTGAAAATTAAAAAATTCTAGAAAAAAACATATGGCTGCAAATCTAGAATTTTCAGACATTGATGAATGTGCTGCAAATTCGACACTCTGCCACAAAGATGCATTTTGCACAAATACACCCGGTCGATTTTATTGTCAATGCAAAGATGGTTTCACTGGCGACGGACAAACTGATTGTTCTCAATCATTCCTTTTCCAATATGACACACATAAACAATTACCAAAAAAAAGATATTCGAGAATGGAGTGGATTTTGAAGAGACCAATGAAAATATTTGGAGAAATTATTGATAAATTAACAATCACATCATCTGGTTTAATTGCTTTGGATGATATTCGAGAAGCTCAAGGGAAATTAGAAGATTATGTTGGAATTGCTCCATTTTTTGCGCCAATTGATATTTCAAAAAGTGGAACAGTTAGTGTAGAAGAAGTTGATGATCCAAATGTGTTGCAAAAAGTGACACGAACTATTGCCGAGAATTATAATGATCCAAGTTTCGAAGCAAAATCCGCACTCATTATCACATTTTCAAATGTCACTTCTGATACAAAACAATCTGGAAATACATTCCAAACTTTGTTGATTGATGGAAATGGAGCAAGAGAGGAGAAAATGAGTTTTGCTGAAATTATGTATCGAGAAATTGGATGGAGTGGAAATGCTGAAGCTGGAATTATCTCGAGGGATTCGTCATCTTCGATTCTTTTGCCAGCTTCAGGAACTGATCAAATATCACAACTTGTCAAAAATAGTAATATTAAACAGCCAGGAACCTGGTTATACAGAATTGGTGAGTTTTTCTTGAACAAACCCCGAAACCAAAGGTTATCTGAACCCTTTCAGATAAGCCACAACTTCTTCCATGTGCTCAATCAATTCAAGTCGCACCATTCTGTGATCATATTCAACCACGTCTTCCAGTCACAATTCCAGATGAAAAGAAGGAGGATTTGAGATTACCTGAACCTGGAATCTTCCAAATTCCGGAGACAATCAAACCAACTTTAGTTCGAGGAGGAACAAATAGAAATGTAAGGAAAATATTTTTTGGAAAACTTAAAAATTTTAATCTTGAGAAAATAATGTTCCAAAAATTTGATTTGCAGACACTTACTGTAACCAGTGCACCAATCGCCAATCTGAATCCACCACGAACAACTCGTCCACGCCCCAATTTTTCCGCCAAACCAACATCACATCGTCCGATTGTTTCGTTGTCAGATGAGGATTTTGAAATTGGGCCAGATGCATTTGAAGTCACATTCCCGCCATTTGTCACTGTGGTTCCCGAATTATTTAACAAGAAAACACAACAACAACAACAAAAATCGAAACCAAAACCATTGCCGGATTTCACAATTAATACTGTGAGTTGGGGAAAATAAAAACGGGGAATTTAAAATGAGCTATGACGTGGCAAAACCTCAAAAACATCATCTCAGTTTTCCACGTCATTGCTAGTGGTCAAAAATTTTAATTGGAAGATTTTTAACTTATTTATGTATAGAGAGTTATGACGTGGCAAATCTACAGTACGAACTCTCAGAAAAATGTCAGTTTTGCCACGTCATAACTCAACTTGATCTAGCTAAATTTCCTAAACTAGAAATCATTATGACGTGGCAAAAAGTAAGTGCGATTTTCTAGAATATTCCTGCGCTAGAGCTATCTCATCGAAGTTAATTATCAAATCCTAAAATTAATGTTTTCAAAAATAAGGGATTTGTTCAACCCAACATCAAAATTTTTTAGCCATTGCGAGAAATCGAGTCAAGTACATCGACCTCTAGAAAAACAACAATTCCATCAACATCAACAACTACTGAACTTCCAACAACATCTGAAGAATTTGAACATGAAACCACAATCGAATCAGATGAAGAAGAATCGCCATTTGAGAAAACTGGAAGTTTTGATGGTGATGTTGAAGAAATCACAACAACTTCAACTTTGAGACCAACCACAACAACAACTGAAATAATTGTGACACCAAGACGAAGAATTCCATCAACAACAACAACATCTACAACAACTGAAAGAATCACAACATCTGAAGAGATTTTGAATAATGATGTGACAAGTTCAGAAGAAACTGAGAAGACAATCTTTGTATTTACAACAACACCAAAAGCCACAACAAAACGAGTTCCGATAACTCGACCACTTCCACCAAATATAAATCTAGATCGAAATAACATTGAGCAAAAAAGCGAAGAACAATCAGAAAGAAAATTGGCAATTATTCTACCGGTTATGATTATTTTGGCATGGATGGCTATTCTGATTTGTATTGCTGCAATTGTTTGTTGTAAACGAAGATCATCAAGAGAAACATCGCAACTTCGAGCAATGTATGGAGCTGCTTATGGAATTCGACCAACTGGATATGAATCAAAACGAAAAGATACATCATATGAAGATCATTTGGAACGAGCTGCAAGATTAGGAGGACAACCAAGAGAACAGGTAACAAGAGAGCTCCTTATTTTATATTTACTTTGGTGTGCTATCTTGCTTGGTGTGTTAACCAATCCCTTTTTAACATTTAACAGATTGGCGCCGCAAAAATGTCATTATATGGAAGTTATTGGAACTTGCCACCTGGTCCATCATCAACTTCTTGTTCAAGTCAATCAAGTCAATCACCGCATGCCAGACAACAACAATCACCGCCAACATTTTTGAATCGAACACATTCAAATCAAAACAATAATCATTCTCATCACGGGTCATCATATCTTCATCATAACAATAATTCAACTAATACTTCAACGGTTTGTTTTTATTGTTAGATGCGGAAATTATTTTTGGTGGTGGAGATTTGTTTGTTGAGTGAGATTGGGAATTTTCTAGATCTGTACCGGAAATTCAAAATGTTAGGGAACATTTCTCTAACAAATTCTGTTAATTTTGAAAACTTGAAATTCTGACTATTTTTGTCAAGTTGTTTTTCCGGTATGCGACTTCACACAACAATTACATTTTCATGTTTTTTTCAAAAAAATCTAACCAAAATAATTAATATTTCAGAGGTACGCATATGCAGGGCACTACTAAACAATGTGTGTGTAAGTATGTGTTGGTTCATCGTCTACAACTTCTTCTTCTTCTAATAACATTTTGTGTGCTCATTCCATTTCCTCCTAATTGTTTTTGTTCTCTCAAAAAATCTCCATTTTCAGAAAATGTCCTCATCTGAATCCACATTAATCGAGTGTGTTAGATTATAAATTTTGAAATTAAAAATCGCCATTTTTCTTCATTCATAATAATTTTTTGTACTTTTTCAACCCCCTATTTTTGCAATATTTTTTATCACTTTTCACTTTTTGCCTACTTTGCCTCTGACGGGAAAACATCTCAAAAAACATGAATAAATGTTTAAAACTAGCAAGTGTTCATTTGAGAAAAGAAATTATAGATGGAATAAGTATTAAAACTTTTAAAAGTTACCAGTAAAACAATGAGACGAAAAGACAATATTATACAAAAACAACCTGGGATTAAGAAAGAACGGGGATGGAAAAATTATTTAATTACAAAAAGAGTTTAATTACATACCAATTGATTTCCGGCGGCTGCGAGCTTCAAATGCGTGATCGAGAATTTGGCTGAATTCGGGACGATCCATGATTTGGGACAAAGTTGCTGCAAAAATTTTAGGTACACAAATGAGGGGCTGAAAAGGGCCCATACATGGCACTGCTCCCAAAACTGTGAGGGGGAGATCATGACATTTGGAAAAATTGTTTCGAGGGGGAGGGGGATCATTTTGGAAATTTTGAATTCACGCCCGAATCAAAATTTTGATTTGGGCGGGTAGCTAATGAAAATTCACGCTTAAATCAAAGATCATTACATACAGGGTCTGTTGGGCGAAGATGCCCTGTATGATTTCTAATTTTCAGCCATAAAAACTTGAAATTAGCTTTTCCCTTATATTTTTGAGAAAAAAAAACTCACGAAAATCGTCAAAATACGCAATCAAATTGTCGTATAAAATCGTCCAAACTTTTCTGTCAGCAGCATTGAGTTTACACAAATTTCGAAACTCCGATAATTTCACATTGCGGCTTTTGATCTGAAAAAAATGTTTCTTGGGAAAATAAATCGGGAATAAAAAATCTCTTGAAACCAATTTTCAGAATCAGACAAATGAAAACTCGTAAAAAAAAGATGATTTTATAGAAATTTTCAATAAAATGTATATTTTTTTTAGAAATATACGTTTAAAATTTTCATAAATTAATTTCGAAACAGTACATTTTGATTCAAATTTTTGTTTAAAAAACTTTTTTAACGGAATATATTGTAAAATAAAGCTTTTTTTAGTAGGCAGAAGATATTTTATTTTTGGAAAAATAATGAAAATAGTTTTTTTTTAAATACTAGATATAATGTTTTCTGATAAACATCCCAAAAATACACTCACCAACGTGTCCAATTTTTCATTTCGAAGATCAAAACTACACGTGTCTTTTATCGAAAGATTTGATGAATACGAAAACTTTGATTGCGAATAAAGCGAAGTTAACATCGGCATCCAACACCATTTCGAATAATGTCCCAAATTCAAACTATCAACCAATAACGAATCATATTCCATGCATTTTGAATTGAGATAATGACCAAGAATATTATCACGAATATCAGGCGACAGATTGTTATATCCATCAAATGTCCAACTTCTTGGAATCGATTGAACACGTCCGCCCAAATGATTTCGTCTCGAAAGCGATTTTTTCGAATAACAATCAATTCGACTTGTTTGAACGTGAACAGAAATCAAGCGACTTTCGGTGACTTCTGAAAAAAATGAAATTTGCAAACAATTTTTTAATTAATAAACTAATTAATTACCATTGTTGTGTTGACTGTCATCTTCTAACTCATCCCAAAGTTCCGCATCTTCTTGGCGTTCTTTATTGCAATTCGCATAATACACTTTGGAAGCATCATCTCTGAAAATTTCAAAAATTAATGAAAATCAGACCTATTCTGGATTTTTCAAAGAAAGATTTTTTACAATTAGAAGACAAACTTGTAAACCTAGTCCTCCTACTGTTTTTCAATGTATTCAGTTAAAAAACTTTTACAAGAATATTTCTGGACTGCTTTCCTTCATCGAAAATGCTTACTTTGTCTGGTCAGTTGCAACAGTTTTCCACGGCTTGCGATTCGCAAATCGACCATTTCCTTTCGCATTATATCGATCCCATTCTTCACGTCCTCGTGTAAAATCTCCAGAATTTGCATAATTTTTGCGAAATTGCTCTTTTGCCGATACGTTCGAATCGTCGTCGCAAATGAGGAACTAAACGAAGATTGATTTGAAAATTGAGATGTGTAAATAGTAGAAAACTCACATTATTCGTCAAATACGATCCCGAACAACTGTGATCCTTCAACAATTCTTTGACATGTTTTCTGAAAAAAACATTGGAATAAATGTTTTTCTAGTTGGTTTTTGAGCCATACTTTGGAGCTCACAGGTCCAAGCAAAGTCAACCGGTTCCAAAAAATGATCCCTTTTGAAAATTCAAAATCCCCTGTCAAAACTCACTCGGCCACATTACTGCGTGTATTAATCGAAGGAATAATAACCGGCCAATACACACCATTTGTTTTCTCAAAAGGCCATTCGTACTTCTTTTCAAGTCTATGAATTGTGAAATCTTTATATGTCCATTCGTCACGATCAATCGGTTCTTCTGAAAAATCCGCACTAGACAAGAATCTTGAAAAAAAAACAAATAACATACGACTTGGTGATCGGCTATTTCTTGGACTATTATCATCATCTGACCAAGAATCAACACAAATCAAATCACCAGCAACATCTTCGTTTCCAAGAACCTCATCCAACATTTTTCGCATGTCTGAAATTAGAGGAATTCGATTTGGAACTCGGGTTCGAGTTTTAGAACCAAAATTTCAGTAGATCTCGGACCATCAAAAATAACCAGGATCACTTCAAAAATTTATCCATTTTTTCAAGCCCAAATTAGCGCTCCTGTGATTACTCTAGTCCAACATTCAGAAATCAGAACCAGAATCCGAACTCAATTTTTGATTTGATTCAGAACGGACCAAAAAAAGCCTGATTATTGAGTTTCGATCCCGATGGTTTTAGAAAACATAAAGCTGCTCTAATTTCCACATAAAATATTGTATCAAAACTCTCACCGATTGTCGGACCATCTTCTTCGAAACGCAAAATTTTTCCAGCTCTAATACTCTCACATCGTTTCTGGATTTCTTCATGAGCATTGTCGAAATTCTTGTAATTGTAATATTTTTCGAATAATCGCTCTGTGATACAAATTCAATTATTTACAGAAAATCAAAACAAAAAAACCAACTTTTTTCAGCTCTTGTTGGCATGTTTTTCGCGACTTTTGGTGGAATTCTTAAATCAAAGTTGAAATAAAGCAAGACTGGTGGATAAGAAATACGTGATGGCACAACTGGAAAAATGGGTTAAGGACCAAATATGACTGCCAAAATTCTAAAACTTACTGGGATCTGGTCCAAAAGTTGGAGCAACACTGTTATCTTCATATGGTTGTCTGAAAAAGATATTTTCGAATCGGGCGTTTTCAGGGAGAGAAATGGAACAGATTTTTTCAACAAATTTCAATAGATAATTCCTCACAAATGTATTCCATAGAATTTTTACTCAAAAAACTCACATTGGAATTCCAGAATAACTTTCATCCAAAAATTCATCACACGGTGTACTTGGCGGTCTCGAAGGTGGTTTTGAAAAACATTGTTGTTTCATCGGTGGTTCTTCGATTCGAACAGCATTCGATTGTCTTGCCAAATTCTGTTCATATTCCCTTCTTCTTGCTTCAGCCGCCGCTTTTGTCTTCATTCTAATAGCTTGCAAATTCTTGTCAATTTGATTCTGTTTTTGTGATTCTTCTTTATCCAATATTTGTTGTTTGCTGTCTTTGATATTTTTTCGCAACCTTTCCATTTCTTCCTCTTTTTTCTTGGCCTTTTCCTGCTCTTCTTGTCGTTTTTCTTGTTCGATCAATTCGCGGCGACATTCTTCGATTTCTCTCTGAATAATTTCGATTTGGTATTTTGGATTGTTACATTATTGAATTTTCAAGAGGATTTTGTGAAAGTGAAGAATAAAAATTAAAATATTGAATTTTGAGAATAATGTCACGTTTGAAAAAGTTCACGTTTTTTTAGAGAAATTTTTGATTTTATTAATTTTTCGGTTTCAAAAAATCGATAATTATTTGAACCCAATTCCTATTTCCCGACCGAAAATCCCAAACCAACCCTCTTCTTTTCCTCTTCAAATCTCTGTTGTCGTTCAATTTCTCGAATTCTAGCCTGTTTTTTCTCTTGTTCTTTCCTTTTTTCCTCCTCTTTTCTCTCCTTTTCCTTTCTCAATTCTTCCTCTTTTTTATCTCGAATCAAATCCAAAGTCGATGCTGAATTTGATGATGATTTCTTGCCAACCGCTAAAAATTATTTTCAACCATTTTTTTTCACAATCAGAAAAAAACTCACAATTATGCGCTGCCTCTTGAACATCTGAAGTCGATGCTGAAGTGCTTGGAACATTTCCAGAATCTGATTTTTTCAGCGGATCCTCTTTTTTCGATTTCAATGGAATACGTGGAAGTTTTGATGGTTGCGCGATTTGTAAAAGATTTTCGAGATCTGGTGATTTCGATTTTCGCTTATTTGATGATGAAACTGTGGCGACTGGTGCAGAAGATGAAGGAAGAGTTGAAGTTGAACAAGATGGAGTACAGACTTCGGATTCTGGCTTCTTTTTAGCTGAAAAATGAAAAATTCAATTTCAAATAATTTTTTACCACAAAAATGGAAATTATGTGATTTATAAATTCAATGAATGAAAATAAATAAAATATTTTAAAACAGTTTTCTGGGGCTGAAGAAAAAATTGGTGTTCCAAAAATTGTTGAATTTTTTTTTCACTGAAATTGGAACTAATTTGAGCAACATATTGTGATCTCAAATTTCAAATTTTGTCCACGTCAATTATGAATATGTCAATTATAAATAATTGGCCAAACTAGCTGTGACATCCAAATTCTTGTGTCAAATATAAATTATGCGATTGAGAACTTTTAAAAATGAAATTTCAACTTGCGGGTGACAATTGGTAAATTTGGATAATGAAACACTGAAAGAAAGAGTTTCAAAATTTCGAGGTTGAAATTTAATTTTATAAGTTTTCAAACTTTTATTTGAAATTTAACTCTGAGAAATATCCATTCCAGAAACGCCTGAACTTCAGGAATATCAAAATCTGATATAATTTTTGAACTTAAAATTCAATTTAGGACTTCAGAAGGATCTCTCAGATAACTCACATTTCGAATCGGATTTTGCTGATTCAGCTTCCTTTGCTTTGCGAATTCTTCTTTCCTCCTTTTCACGTCGTCTTCTTTTTTCCTCTTTTCTAGCTTTCTTTCTTTCCAATTCGGCCATTTCTTTTTGCTTGGCCCTCTTTTCTCGTTCGGCCTTTTTCTTATTTTTCTCTTCTACCATCTTTAATTTCTTATTTTCCAGTTCAACCCTCTTTTTCGATAATTCATCTAATTTTTCCTTCAAATCATCCTGTTTCTTTTTCAACTCGATTTTCTTATTTCTCAATTCAGTCTTCTTTGCACTCTTTTTCTTTCTTGCTTCCCATTTTTTCAAATCAATCTTTCGTTTCTTATTCTCTTCCGAATATTCTCGCTTCGATTCATCGAAATCATAACGTGAATCCAACATCAATTCCATTTTCTCCATTAACAACTTCGAAGGACCTTCAGGATTTCCAGGAACGAGTGGAGAGAACAATTTGTTGTAATCTAAGGGATACATACACGAATTGTCTTGTAAAAGACTGGCTCCAACTCTTTTCACTTTTCCAGCCAATTTCAAACATTTGGCAAGAACTTTTTCTGGATTTGCAGACTTCACAGCTCTACCACCTCTTCTCTTTAAAATCAGATCCAATTTGTGGAAGCTTTCCTTGTAAGATTGGGAATCTTTCTTGGATAATTTGACAATCGGATTCTTGTTTTCCACCTCGAATTTCTCCACCGATAATTGTTTTTTAATTATTACCGGCATTGCCAGCTCCGAAAAATATTCGATTTTTTCACTCGGTTTTTTGATTGGAACATGTTTGAATTTTCGGTTGGATAGAAAATTGACAACTTTCTTTGATTTGGAAGAAGATTTTGAAGGAACGAACTTTTGCGTTTTCGATAATTCTGATAGAATGAACGGCTCAATCTTCGATTTATCGAAAGCTAAAAACTTTTTTATTGATTTATAAATGATATCAAAAAAAACTTACGAGGACATTTCAATATTGGTAAATTATCCTCCTCAAAATTCTCTCGATTTTTGACTGCAGGTAGCTGAAAATTAATCTTTATAACTCCCTTACTAATTATTATAACTAATAAATTTCTCTTGATTTTTTTGTGCTCACCTTATCTCTTTCAAGCACGCGCATAGTCAATATTTAAACAATAATTATCCATATATTTATCTGTTTTGACTATAAAACCATTATATTGTGTTATAAGTGAGAAAGAGGATAGTGAAAACAACAAAAGAAAAGAAACATCTGTTAGTTTGGGATAGTGTGAAAAGAAAATGTGGAGAGTGGTTAGACAAGCAGAGAAAAGAAAAGAAAGAATGCGGGAGAGTCGAAAGGAGTACGTACTTTGGGGAATAGATATAGTCCTAATTAATAATTTATGATAATCTGAGATTATTCAAATGAACTCATAGAATATAAGAAAATTGTATTTTGTGAAACTATTTAATTAAAGTATTAAAAGGAATGATATTGTAGAAGTTCGAAAACGAACTTTACTTTTTACAAGGTTAAACTTTTCGAAGAAAAAAGGCAGTTGGTGGAATAGACATAGAGCTACACAATTCAATTCAAAATTAGGGCAAACTTGGGCAATCAAAAAGAGTAAGTACAAGGATTTTCGGGAGCTTCAGAACCCAAATCATTTTTTTTTCTTCAAGCTTTGTAAAGTCATGAGGTAGTGAAACTTGACAAATCTTGATCTCTAGAAGAAATTCTCAGTAAAAGTATTACAAAAACAACTACACTCAGGCAGTAGAAAACTCCAGAGTTTCGCCGAAATGGAACGAGAATGTTGCTAAAAAGGCTCCAAACCCGGTTCCGGATCTTTTCTCGGTACGCTTTGGCGATTCTCCGGAACTTTTTTGTCGTTTCTCCAGAGTTTTTTGTTTTTGTCGTCTGATTTTTTCGAATACATTCTAGTCTTTCACTCTCAAAAATCAATATTTATTTTCAACAAACAGGAAAAATTAGTTATTTTCTGATTGTTTCAATCTCCAAGCGAGTAGAATATAAGCATCAGAAGATTCCTTTGGCATTCTAATGAAGATTTGGTGTTGACTTCGGCAATTTTTTGACAAGAACTTCTGTTTCTTATCATTTTGAGCCAACGAGAAGTGATGCAGCACTGTGTGGAGACGCCATAAGCGCATTTCATGCTGAAAATTGAGAAAGGAAAATAGATTTATAAGGATGATTCTCCAAGAGTATTATTAATCGTCATTTCTCACTTTGAAATTGTGAACGACCTTTTTGAGATAGGATGTGATCATGGTCATAAACTTGAAATTTGGAAACTATCAAAGCTCAAAAACTCGAAGAACAAACGTTCATCGATTTTCTTTTTCATGACTCACCTCATAAATAGAATACATCTTGTGATTCACGATTTTGGAAATATTGCAATGCGATCCTCCAGAAATGAAAATTGAGCGGGCCTCTGCTTTCGAATTCTCCTAGCACGAGGGATTCAATTGAATCTATAAATAAAACTAGTATTCACTTCTGTTGAAGAAACTTCACTCACCAGGAGCAAAAATCGCTAATTGTATTCCAAGTTCAGGTTGACTTTTATCCATGACGATTTCGTAGGACGCACATTGCTTCTAGGCGATTTCAATTGTCTGAAAATTATCAAATTAGGCAAAGACACTCTGAAAACTGAGCATTTTTGAAGGAATAGCAAAAACTAGAAAAACGAAAAAAAATGAAATGAAAAAATGACTCGTCATTGTCATCATTCGATGGAGCGCGTTCGATCGACAGCGATTTGCTCCGGAGAATCGCCAAAATCAAACTAGAAAGGCGTGCCAAACTAGAAAAAACAGGCGCTCTCTCGATTTTCTGTACCCACTTTGGCCTATCTTCGGAGTTTTTGCGTTTTCTGGTTCCCCTCCGGAGTTTTCTACTGCCTGAGCTCATCATCGCCCTGCTCAGGCAGTAGAAAACTCCGGAGGGGAACCAGAAAACGCAAAAACTCCGAAGATAGGCCAAAGTGGGTACAGAAAATCGAGAGAGCGCCTGTTTTTTCTAGTTTGGCACGCCTTTCTAGTTTGATTTTGGCGATTCTCCGGAGCAAATCGCTGTCGATCGAACGCGCTCCATCGAATGATGACAATGACGAGTCATTTTTTTCATTTCATTTTTTTTTCGTTTTTCTAGTTTTTGCTATTCCTTCAAAAATGCTCAGTTTTCAGAGTGTCTTTGCCTAATTTGATAATTTTCAGACAATTGAAATCGCCTAGAAGCAATGTGCGTCCTACGAAATCGTCATGGATAAAAGTCAACCTGAACTTGGAATACAATTAGCGATTTTTGCTCCTGGTGAGTGAAGTTTCTTCAACAGAAGTGAATACTAGTTTTATTTATAGATTCAATTGAATCCCTCGTGCTAGGAGAATTCGAAAGCAGAGGCCCGCTCAATTTTCATTTCTGGAGGATCGCATTGCAATATTTCCAAAATCGTGAATCACAAGATGTATTCTATTTATGAGGTGAGTCATGAAAAAGAAAATCGATGAACGTTTGTTCTTCGAGTTTTTGAGCTTTGATAGTTTCCAAATTTCAAGTTTATGACCATGATCACATCCTATCTCAAAAGGTCGTTCACAATTTCAAAGTGAGAAATGACGATTAATAATACTCTTGGAGAATCATCCTTATAAATCTATTTTCCTTTCTCAATTTTCAGCATGAAATGCGCTTATGGCGTCTCCACACAGTGCTGCATCACTTCTCGTTGGCTCAAAATGATAAGAAACAGAAGTTCTTGTCAAAAAATTGCCGAAGTCAACACCAAATCTTCATTAGAATGCCAAAGGAATCTTCTGATGCTTATATTCTACTCGCTTGGAGATTGAAACAATCAGAAAATAACTAATTTTTCCTGTTTGTTGAAAATAAATATTGATTTTTGAGAGTGAAAGACTAGAATGTATTCGAAAAAATCAGACGACAAAAACAAAAAACTCTGGAGAAACGACAAAAAAGTTCCGGAGAATCGCCAAAGCGTACCGAGAAAAGATCCGGAACCGGGTTTGGAGCCTTTTTAGCAACATTCTCGTTCCATTTCGGCGAAACTCTGGAGTTTTCTACTGCCTGAGTTCTCAACTTTTTTCTCAAAACTCTGATATTATCAATTGGCGCTTGATATTTCGAATAGATCAAATTTTCATCGATTATTTTGCGTGTACACGAAAGCTCACTTATATCGTAAAACACAATTTCTGAGTTGTACTAGCCTGGATTAGTGAAACTCTCACAACAGAATAGTGCAATTTCGTATATACAAACTCATGCGTAAAATAAATGACCATTTGTTTTCTTTTTCCTTTCTTTTCAAAAAATTTTCCCCCAAAATTCTTTTGTTCGCAAAAACTATGATTCATATAACATATTTTTTGATCAATATATTTTTTGACATCTCACTTTTCATCGTCAAAAAAATGTATTATTGAATTATTCATGAATGAGTTTCATAGTTTGATGTACGAATTTAGAGATCAAATTTACTGATAAACGGTCGCTTTTCGAACTTGTTGATAACAATTTTTCGCCTTTACCCGTTTGTTTTTTCTCTCTGAAATTTAGTTAACTCACCTTTGATGACATCGTTTTATTTTCTTCAGGCGATAAACATGCGTTTCAAATTTATTACTCTGAAATAATTAATTGGTTTTCAATGACAATTAGGTTGATGTCAATTACATTTGCGTGTATGGGGTATTTAGAGTAACGTATATTGCAAAAATTCAATTCAATTAAATCGTCCTAGAAATTTAATTTCTCCTCTTTTTCAAAAAGAAACTTGTTTGAATTAGTGAAATAGAATCTAGATTTTAAAAAAGATCATCATAAACACAGGCAACCTTAAAACTGTCATGTTTTGACGGAAAGTAGGCTGGAAAAAAAGAAAAAATTAAAAATTAAAAATCAAGGCGCACGTGATTGTTTTTGTGTGTCTTGCAACGAATACAGTAAAAGAAGAAACATTTGTTGATTTGTTCATTTGTTTCTCACCACGAACACAGTAAATATGCTTCAATTATTTTGCGCCTTTGAACTGTAATTTTTTTCCGATTTTTTTAATTAAAAAAAGGGGAAACTTTAATGAATCTATGAAATTTAAAATAAAATGATCAAAAAAATAATTTTTGCAGAGCTAGGAAATGGAAAATGTTCGAAATCTCATTGAAGCCTCATTCCCGGATGTGAAAAATTTCAAAAAAGAAATAGATGTCAAAATCGAATGTCTAGAAAATGCCCGAAGTTTTTGGTCGGAATGTTATCGCGTCACACTAACTCCAAAAAATGCTGAAATTATGTACAAAGTTGTCTCACCACTTTTCATCAAGGTATTTAACACTAGTGATTTTTTTTAAATTAAAAAACAATTAATTTCAGGTTTCTCGAATATCCGACACTAACAGTTGTTTGGACGCAGACAATGAAGAAGAAAACACCAAAATTTTACTGAAACTATCAGAAAGAGAAACCCAGTTTCTCAACGATTTTCGCAATTTCGACTTCAAAAATTTCCCAATTCCCCGCAATTTTTTGGCAATTGATATTGATTTGGACAAAACTCCGGGTGGACTTGTATCAGAAGATTTGAGTGGATTTGCAAAATCAGTGCAATATATTCCAGGATTCACCGATTCACAAATGCTTCAAATTTTAAGAGCATTGGCAGGCTTTCATTTTTCAGTGTTATCAAAATCTAATGAAATTCTATGGGAAAATTATGAGAATAGTTTGTATGATGCAGATTATATCAATATGCTGGTATGTGACATTTTTCAATTGTTTTTATTCAAGTTCAAAAAAAAATTCCAGTACAACGATACTTTGGACCTCGAAAACATTGTTCCCGACCAATTTGCTGGTAAAATTCAATCAATAAAACATATCTTCAATACTGATTCTGTTCGAATTGCCCAAGAATCTGATAAATTGCAAAATATGCCCGAAGTTTTATCGCATAATGATTTGAATTCGTCGAATATTTTATGGAATACTGAAAATGGAAAAATTGCCGGATTTATTGATTTTCAACATTTGGCGAGAGGTTCGATTGTTTTTGATATTATTCGATTATTAACACTTGGATTATCTGTTGAGAAAAGAAGGGAAAATACGATTAGGTAAGTTTTTCGGAGAATATTTCAATCCAAAAAAATTGATTCAAATTCTGAAAAAGACCCATTTTAAAAATCTCGAGAAAAATGTTTTGTAAAAAATTTGAATCCAAAAAAAGGGGCCAGATTTTTATTAAATATTTTTCGAAAAACATTTCAAATTATTGTAAGGAATAAACTTCTTAAAAATTATGAAAACAGTGCAAATATAATTTTTTTTTAGTTGAAAATCAAAAATTTCAGCCAGAAATCGCCAAAAATTGATTTCGGAAAAAAACTTATAATTGTTCCAGATATCTCCAATTTTATTACGACTCCCTCGCCGAATTATTGGGTGATGAGCTGAATTTCACATTTGAACAGGTACTGATTTTTTTTCTTCAAAAAATAGAAATCTCCACAAAAATGAACTAAAATCGATCATATTTTAACACCAGAAATTCGAAAAAAAAAATTAATTGGATAGTCTTGAAACAGTAAATTTTTTTTTCGAAAAAAACCGATCAAATTTTAAATTTCCAGCTTCTTCTCTCATTCCACACACATTTTGGATTCGTCAGCGCCACAACATTATTTGGTTGCTATTATTACTATAAAATGTATAATGAAGACTCGATAAACCTTGCTGAGAAACAAAATTCCTCCTCAGACGCTCAAGAAATTCTTAACAGAGCACTTGGAATTATTGAAGATATTGAGAAATTGAGAAAATAGTGCGCATGAAAAAAATATTGCGAAATTTCAACAAATCATTTTTTTTCTCGTTGCTGTGATTATTGTTTGCATATAAAAACATTTGTTCATAACCAGTTTTTCCTTCTTTTTTTTTCGAAAAAAAAGCCAAATTTTCCATTAGTTTTAATTTTTAAACGGTTATCAGACGGAACATTATATTACACGTAAAGAACTCTTATCTATAAATTTGTGTTGAGTGACTGACTGTTAAGGCTAGTCATTTTATTTTATTTTTTATTGATTGTGGTCTCCATTTTTATTTTTATTTTGTAAGCAAGAAAAAATGTCAGATGAGGTTATCCTGACACCTACAATAAAATCACGCAAGAAAATTGATAAATCAATGATTGGAGTGCCAATGGATTTCAGGTAAAAACATTTTTATTGAATTATTTGTTCAAAATAAAATTGATCCAATTTTCAGACACTTGGCACATTGTGAGAATAAAACTGAATCGGAGAAAAATCAAATAAGAACATCGGTAAATGTGATTGATGCTGTTAATCAACCACATTATTATCAACGACCAACATCTTCTACAACTACATCTTTGCGATCGATTTTGAAAAAAGAGGTAAACATTTTTTGTTGCAAAAAGGGTGGCACATAAATAATTGGGAGAGGTTGTGACGCAGAGAAACATTTTTCGGTTAGAAATTCGCTATCAACAAATTAAAGGGTCTATGAACACGTTCTGTAGATCAAAATTGCTCGGGAAAAAGAGAAAAAATTTCTTAAATGTCTAGGTCTTATAAAAAATATATACAAAGATCACAATCCCAAGTTCTTCCTAATTCCAGAACATCAGTCTCGATGAAGTATTCCGAGCCCCATCTCCATCTCCATCTAACAATAAAATCTCAAATGCTCGAGGATATGTCAATCAACCAACATCTCATACTTATCAAAATATAATAATCGGAAATCGGCCGAGCACAAAAACACATCAAGCTCCTCCGCCACCTTTACCCGGTGGAGCAAAACCGAAACTGATAGGAACTGACGAAGAGATGGAGGTCAATTCAAGTCCCCCACCTGTTGTTTTCAGGTATTATTTAAAATCTTTTTGACAAAAATAAAAAAAATAAAATATAAATTTAGACAAATTTCGAGTACACCTGCACCAGTCGAATTGGAGCAACCCGAAATATTGACACCAGATGTGATTTTTGCCCCAAAACCTAATTCAATCGTAAGTTTCTACAGTACTTTACTGATAATAAGTTATTTGATAGATTATTGAGCGACCGGATATGTTGATGAGTTTCAGTTTGGGGTTAGATGCAGTAATTCCAGTCCAAGAAGAAGTCTCATTTGAATTTCCTATACAAGAAAAAATTGTTGAAGAAACACCTATTTTATTCTCACAAAGTCCACCAAACAATGAATATTTGTCTGAAATGAATTCGAAGATGTCAACAATTCGAAGTACTTCGGCACAAGGAAAAGAGGTATTTTTGAAAGGAAATTTAAAACGAGAAATCTGCATAAAACTTTAGAAATAGTGAAGCTCTAATGTTAATCGAAAATGCTAAATTTTTTCGTGGGAAAATTTCAGAGGGAACTTTAGAAAGTTCTCAAGAAAAATCCTTCAAAATAATTATTTTGTTCAGATACTCGATGATTTGGATGATTGGTTAGATGAATTGGATGATTTTGATAGAGAGAAATTATCAACAATCAGTACGGACGAAAGTGGTTATCCAACATTAGCATCACCTCAAGATCGACAATTCATCGAATTTTTGGTGGACAAATATTCGCTAGGTGTTGAGCCTGAAACAGTTCGCGTCAAAAAACCAATTCCATCAACAAAAAAGAATCACGCACCAATTCCAAGCTTCGATCCTTCATCAGATAATCGTCCTAAAAGTTTGCCACCTAATCGACCGCCTCCATCTTACGACACTCCAAGTTATGAAGCACCTTCAAATCTGATAACAACGAAAATGTTGGCGAAACAAAATGCAATCGATTTGCGATCGACAATTTCGTCGGATACTATTCCTCCGGAATTATCCAAATATTTTGATGAGAAGAAGAAATGGCGAAACTCAACTCCTGGAACAATTTCTTCTGGTATCACTGATTTTTCAACAACTTCTTCAAGAAATGAACAATCTGACGATGTTTTATCAATTGTTAGTGAAAGATCGGATCTAAATGAGATTGAGATTGAAGAGATAAATGAAGCCATTTTGCCACCGATTCCTCTTCCAAGAAAGAAGTTAGCAGTATCAAAAGAAGATGAGAATTTTGATATGAAAACTGATTTATCAAAGGAAACCGCTGATGAAAATTCGAACGTAAAACCTGAAGTCGATGAGGCTAAATTGACTATCTCAGAAGAAACACCAGACGAGAATTGTAATGTTAAAAATGAAGAAGAAATCGAGGATGAAGAAGATGAAGAAACATTTGTATGTAGATTCTGATAAAATAAAATTTTTTATTTATTTTTCAAAATTTTTGGAATTGTGATTTTGAAAGGAGGATAAGGAGCTCAATTAAAAACTAGAGATAGCCGAAAGGAAACATTTGTTTGATCAAGAGATACCTCTGATAAGAATTCTAACGAAACAACTAAAGTAGGAAAACCTGACTAACTAAAATAATTTTAGAGAATTCAAAAAATAAATACTGATAGTATCCAAGGTAACCAAAAATACTATAAAGTCTTAAAGTTGATTTTTATGAAATCTAAAAAACTTGAAAGGAAAACAGGTTTTCGGTATTTCAAAATCCTAGACCTAAAACAATTCTTGATCTGTTTCCATTGTCTGAACAAAACGTGAAAAATTAAAATTTGAAAAATAACGAGGAATTCGACGTTCAAAGACATCAATTACTAGATTTTAATAAAAAAACAGTTTATTTATTTTTAATATGTACAAGATTATTTGATTAATCAATTAAACAGGCGACATTTGAAGAGATCTCAAATTTTCTTGCGCGGCCTCGAAATCTTCTCGCAAATATCTCATTTTTGCTGGTGTCACAAATTCCTCGTTATAAACATTTTTCTGGAAAAAATCAAATGATTAGGAAAATGTGTTAAAAGTTCTTTAAAAACTCACCAAAGCCATTTCACTTCTCATCAGAGCATATTTTGCCAATTCCAAATCGCATTCATATTTTGTATGTTGATCGCATTCCGGTGAATCGTGTCGTTTAATCAAATCATACTCGATTTTCCCGATTTTCGCCATTTTTTCAGCCTCGTCACACATGTCTGAAACAAGGAAACAAATAATACAAAAATGAATAATTAGATTACGATCTGGCCCCAAAAACCGAAAGGCGTGGTTGTGAAAATGAGAGGTGAAAAAGAAACAAAAACAACAAATAACGAGGAAAATCGAGAGAGAAAATTGAAAATGAATGAATGAAAAACAACAATTTTTTGGTTGAAGATGAAAAGGACCACGTGAGTGGCTGAGAATGATAAAAACAAACAAAAACCAATAAAATGAAATGAAAAAAAGAGGGTGTTTAAATAAGAAAACAATATTGCGCGCTCTTTCTGTGATAAATCTGTGATAAAACTTCAAAGAACATATTCATGTTAAAACTATCAAATTTTCAAAATATCAATATATTAGTATCAAAGAACAACAAAATAAGAATACCTTGGATTTCAATTTCTCAAAGGGACACGTATATTGCCGAGGCGAATTAATTCGGCACCATATTTCTCGTAAAGCTCTCCGCCTTCCTGAAAAACTTTGAGTATTCAAAAAACTATTTTTTTTGTACTTATTTTTTTTTTAATTTTATATTTTCATTTATTATTTTATTTTTATTTTCAAAATATTCAACCAGTTTTGTATTTCGATTCTAATTCAAAAATCATATGGTCAATATTTACTCTTTATCTATTTTTGCAAACTTCAGCAGTCACGTGGTGAAATTGACAGATAACCTTGAATCTTTCGTTGAAAAAAATGAGAAAAGAAATCGTAGCGTGGAAATGGGAAAAACGAGTAATTTATTAGAGAGTATATAATTTTGAGCTGGAAAAACTTAGAGGATCAAAGTGAAGCTCAAAAATTTGATTTTCAGGGCGGTGAAATTGTTTCTGTGCCCACTTTAGGTTAATTCAAACCTAGTAAGAGGGTTGTGGCAAAAGTTTAGATTCGGAAAAAATCTGATCATTTTTAGGCTAATGAATTTTCATTTTCGGCTACTTTTTTATCCTATAATTTTTCGAAATTTTTTTTTCAAAAGCAGAAATGGACCCCTGCAGAAATGGACCCCCTAAAAGGTTTTCAGTTCAAAAATCTCTCAAACTACCAAAATTCTTACCTGAAAATCTTTTCCAGCTTCTCTCATAGTCAATGCTATCCGTCTTCCTCTTATATGATGTGGCAATATTCCATGACTCCATTGATATCTCGCATCATCAGCCATACAAAGAAAAGAGCGATGTGGCATATAAACATAACATAACTGTTCAGTCGAATCATTTGTCATTGTCATAACACTTCCATTTATCAGGTTTATACTGAAAACAGTAAAGTTGTTGTATTTATAAGAAAAACTCAATCTAATTTTCCCTTCCAAAAATATTCACCTGATTAGTCGATTTCCCCATATCCACATATCATCTTTATGCATCTCAATTCCACTTTTCTTCGATTCCTCATATTCCAAATTGCACATTTCAAAAGGCTGATAATTTCCCAATTTTTCACTGTTATGATTTCGCATTTTGTCGAGCAGGAAATCTGCGTATTCTGGCATTCCTGAAAAGTAATTTTCTAGAAATGAAAAATAAATACTCATTTCGGAAGTCGCGTTGCGTGTTGAACTCGATTTTTTTTTAAAAAGAAAAATTATTTTCTATTTATTTATTTAAATTATAAATTCCTCATTCCTAGAAAAATTCTAACAAACACTTACCTACAAATGTGTTAGTTTTCACTTTTTTTTGCTTAAAATTCACTTTTGGTCCATAATCCTGTTTTCGTCTGCCACTTTGTGATGGAGCCCAATCAACTCGGTCAATCATATCCAAAATATCAGTTTCTTCCTCATTTGACAAGAAATTTTGTATTAAAATAAGCCCGTTTAATTTGACACATGAATCTGGTGAGAAATCTCGACTTTTTTGTGTTTCACTGATTATTTCTTCAAGACTTGATTTTGAGGTGAGATTTTGTGAAGGTATTCCAATATTTCGTGTTGGATCGTATATGAAAATCTGGAAAGGAATATGGAATTGAAGGAAATTTGGGGAAAAAGAATTAAAAACCTGATAACTTTCGAATTTATTTCCTTCGATTCGTAAATTCTTCACACGATCCGAAGTCTCACAAAGACCACAAAAACGTGCTCCTTTACATCCACAACTTTCGTGTGGCGATGTACCCATTTGATTTCTGTATAATTAACGATTTAGTTAGCCCGAAACCAAAAAAAAAGTGGCAAAAAAAGAAAAATAAAATAAAATATGTGTGCGGCGGTTGCGAAAGTGTGTGTACATGTTGCACAATGTGATGAAAGCCACGCCCACTTTTTTATTTTTTTGAAAAATTGTTTTTGTTGGCCCAGTTTTGCTGCGAATAGTTGTTATTTCTCGATTTTCCATATTGAAAATGTTTTAAAGTTTTCCTATCAATTTCTCACTATCGTAAAATCAATGTTTCTTGTCCTTAGGAAATGAAGTGTCAAAAACTGATCTATGAAGTTTGTCATTTGTTGTTGCATCGTCATTTCTTTCATTATAAATAAATAGCAAAGCTAGTCTAACCCATTGCATTTATAGTGATGTCGCTAGCAGTTCGAAGTTTATTGAGGAATACACATCAATTAAAGGTAATCAATTGATTTTTCAAAATCTCATAGCTTCTTCTTTTTTTCAGATGTTCAGCGCGCCATTTTCCCTCTCCACCGTCGCTCAAACCGAAATTTTAGTAGAAAAGCAAGCTGATAAACGTATAGTTACTCTAAATCGACCAAAAGCGCTGAACGCATTGAATTTGAATATGGTTCGTGAATTTTATCCAATGATGAAAGAATGGCAAAATTCGAAAGATGTAAGCTTGGTTATTCTAAAAGGATCCGGCGAGAAGGCTTTCTGTGCGGGTGGAGATGTGTTAGCCGTCAGCAAATCATACAAAGAAGCTGCTGCTGGTGGTGAAACCACTATGCACAAAGATTTCTTCCGCGAAGAATATATTCTCAATCATCTCATCGGAACCTTCTCCAAACAATATGTATCGCTAATTGATGGAATTGTGATGGGTGGAGTAAGTTATTTTTCAACTTATTCCAAACAAAAAGTAAATTCCAGGGCTGCGGACTATCTGTAAATGGTCGTTTCCGTGTGGCTACCGAGAAAACAATGTTAGCAATGCCTGAAACAGCATTGGGACTTTTCCCAGATGTTGGTGGATCGTATTTTCTTTCTAGATTAAAGGATAATCTTGGAATGTTTTTGGCATTGACTGGATATCGATTATTAGGTGCTGATACTTTTCACGCTGGAATGGCTACGCATTTTGTGAGTTGGAGGTTTGGGTGGAGGATATGAGTTATGACGTGACAAAATTAGGAATTTCCTAAAAATTTCACACCTTTGCCACGTCATATGTTACAGCTCTATTTTCGTTTCAAAAATTCAATGATCATATTTCTTCAGGTCGAGTCATCATCACTTGGAGATCTTCAAAATAACTTGACAAATTTGAAAAATGTCACTGAATCTGCCGTCGACAAAGCCATCAAATCCCTCGAACCCTCAAATATCCCCGAATTCTCCCTATCAAATCATATCACACAAATCAAAAATTGTTTTGGAGGAAGATCAATCGAAGAAATCATCCAAAATCTCGAAAAAGATGGAAGTGATTGGGCGAAAAAACAAATCCAAACTCTCAATAAAATGAGCCCAACTTCTCTCAAAATAACACATCGACAAATCAGCGAAGGAGCAAGATTGAGTTACTCGAAAATCTTCACAATGGAATATCGATTGACTCAAAGATTCCTCGAAGATCCAGATTTCCATGAGGGATGTCGAGCAATTCTTATTGATAAGGATAGAAATCCAAAGTGGAATCCAGCCAAGTTAGCTGATGTTACTGAAGAAACTGTTGAGAGATACTTTTCGCCATTGCCAAATAACGAGGATTTAAAGCTCAATGAATAAAAAAGAACCTCGGGTTTCTTGTTATATGTATATTTATTTTTATTTGAAATAGAGAAATACAGATTTTTATATTTTTTTTGGAAAGTTGCAAAATGTGCGATGAAAAGTTCCTCAGGGATCTGTTAAAATATTTATTTTCGTATTATTTTTTGTAAAGCAAGCCAAGCTAAAAGTATTTTTCAGATGACAGTGAACCATCACAAGAATGGTACACTGTCAGGTGAGCTCAATGAGCAGAAATGTTTACCTCTGAAGGATAAATGGCTGCTGGTGCCGGCTTTTTTGAAGGTTCGCGGATTGGTTAAACAACATTTGGTCAGTTTTGATCATTTTGTGAATGAGGAAATTCGCAATATTATGTTGTCAAATCAGAAGATTACCAGTGATGCAAATTCGAATTTTTATTTGAAGTGAGTCATACATCGCAATCTTCCCCTCTGAACCTCAAAGTGATACACTCTATTAAAAAAAAATAATCGCGAGTGATACACCCTAATTTTTGTATGGAAGGCGCGAGCCTTCCATCAAAAAAAAAAATTTTTTTGTTCTCAAAAAAAAAATTTAAAAATTTTGCAACACCATTGCTCTTGGCAGGAATCGATCCAGCGACTTTCAGCATTATAAGCTCGCGCCTTAACGACTGCGCCAAGCTTGCACTTTTCTTCCCATTCTTCTTTTTTAAAGATATAATTGGTGAGATGAGAGATAGAAAAGAGAAGAGATCATCAGCTTGAAGAAAATTTGCATATTTTCTGTCTGACAATTGTCAAAATAATACTTGAACGAGTAAAAGTTGAAACATGAAACTTGGCACACATAAAATTAAGCGTAGTCTGAAGGGTATTGAACAATAAAATCGGAGGGAGACCCTAGAACTCAAGGTGCACACCCGGTCCACTGAAGAGGCCTTTTTTGACTAGTTTAGGGGACCGGGTATGCACCTCACTTCTGAGTCATTATTTCGGGTAGAACTGTTTAGAACTTTATATTAGAGGAAATTTGCTAACTTTCTATTCAAAAATATTTTAGAAAACCATACTAAAATGGTATTTCCTTGAGGGGTGAAAATGTGCATTTTTTACAAAAAAAAAATTTTTTTTGAAATCGAGGGAAATCCAAGATTTGATTTTCGTTTTTTCTTTAAATCAAACTAATGACTTAATTTGAGTCACTGAACTACGTGGTGACCATAAATTTTTAATTTCCTCGATGATCCCGACACGAAGATCGAGAGAAACATCCGAATTCCATCAATGTCAAAATCATACAAAATACATTGCTTTTCGTTTCAATAATGATGTTTAGGATTTAGAATGCTCAAATGGAAGTGTTTTATCGAAAATGCAATAATAATATGCCATGAAAATCGATTTATTGGGTCATAACAATTTTTCTAGATGGTCTCACTGAAACCATCGGAATAGATCTCACAATAAATGAAATTGTAGTATCAGAGTTGGAATTGATAGGCTATATGCACTAGTGACCCAAATAGCTCAGAAAAAATTTGTGCCTGATTTGAAAAAGATAAAGTGATTAATAGCAAAAATCAAAAGTTAGTATCTTTTTGGCAATTACTGTAACTCGTTTTGGAAAAGTTTCTGGTAGTATTTGAGGTCACCACGTAGTTCAGTGACTCAAATTACAGGGTGCGCCATAAATACCCGGACAGCTATAATTCAATATATTTTTCCAAAATAGAACAGTTTTTTTGTGTATGGTTTTAAAAATACTTAATTAGGTCCCTAACGAGTAAATTAAAATCAAACTCTCTTAACTTGGTCAATTCTACGAGTCGGGAGAACATGTAGAACTTCAGGGAAAATTTCATCACGGCACGCAGAACAATGAAAAAGTGGTCTCGCTATTTTTGGATGAAATTATTTTTATTGCGAAGGCTTCATTTGAGTTGTAAAATGTTTGAGAGGTTGTCAGAGAGTCCCAAGAAGCCAAGAAAAAATATAACATTGTCCACCATGTCTCACACCAAGTTTGGGTGGAGATTTTTGGAACAGTCTGCTTCATTGGGAGAAATCATTGATCTCCATTGATTTTGGGGTCAAAATTGGGAGTAAAGTTGAAATAAATGTATTTCTGGACTAACATATGTACCTAAGAATGAAAATCAGCCTCGATAACAAACATCAAGTGCTCCAGCCAATCACAGTACACAATAAAAGATAAAATCTCCCAAAATCGCTGTTGAGAAACAATTTTTTCGATTTGAGCAACGTTTTTAAATTGATGTTACTTTTGTCAGAAACGAACCCATTGCATAATTCCTTTCAAATTAGTTATCGGAAAGGTTCTAGGTAAACCTCCAATCATGTATTTAGACTATACTGAACCTAGTTTTCAAGTATTGGGACAATATGTCCGACAAATGGCAGCGTGCCAAGGTGAAATTTTCCCCAAAGTTCTACAAGATTTCCCAACTCGTAGAATCGACCAAATTAAGAGAGAATGATTTTAATTTACTCGTTAGGGGCCTAATTAAGTATTTTTAAAACCATACACAAAAAACTGTTCTATTTTGAAAAAATATATTGAATAAATAGCTGTCCGGGTATTTATGGCGCACCCTGTAAGTCATTAGTTTGATTTAAAGAAAAAACGAAAATCAAATCTTGGATTTCCCTCGATTTCAAAAAAAATTTTTTTTTTGTAAAAAATGCACATTTTCACCCCTCAAGGAAATACCATTTTAGTATGGTTTTCTAAAATATTTTTGAATAGAAAGTTAGCAAATTTCCTCTAATATAAAGTTCTAAACAGTTCTACCCGAAATAATGACTCAGAAGTGAGGTGCATACCCGGTCCCCTAAACTAGTCAAAAAAGGCCTCTTCAGTGGACCGGGTGTGCACCTTGAGTTCTAGGGTCTCCCCCTCCGATTTTATTGTTCAATACCCTTCAGACTACGCTTAATTTTATGTGTGCCAAGTTTCATGTTTCAACTTTTACTCGTTCAAGTATTATTTTGACAATTGTCAGACAGAAAATATGCAAATTTTCTTCAAGCTGATGATCTCTTCTCTTTTCTATCTCTCATCTCACCAATTATATCTTTAAAAAAGAAGAATGGGAAGAAAAGTGCAAGCTTGGCGCAGTCGTTAAGGCGCGAGCTTATAATGCTGAAAGTCGCTGGATCGATTCCTGCCAAGAGCAATGGTGTTGCAAAATTTTTAAATTTTTTTTTTGAGAACAAAAAAAATTTTTTTTTTTGATGGAAGGCTCGCGCCTTCCATACAAAAATTGAACCTCAGTGATAGACCCCCTCAATTAAAAAAAATAGCAAAGTGATAGACCCTAATGGCCCCTGCAGGGGGAGCGATGCGATCTATGAAGTGAGTTGGATTTTGAGGGGAAATTGAGTTGAAAATCGATAAATTTGACACAGACAGAAATATCCTCCGCTTTGTAATATATCAGGCTACAGTTCCCAACATATTCTGTCATTTCGAAAATAATACAAAATTTTTAGCTTCAAAAAAAGTCTTCACACAAATACTTTCTCAATTTAGTGGTAGAAGGCGTTTTTTAAGCCAAAAATCATGAAAAATGGTAGATTTCGAGCCTGAAAAATTGAAATTTCAGTAATTTTAACCCAAAAATCGATGAATTCTGAATTATTTAGGCCTACAATTGAATTATGATCGATAAATTATGAGAAATGCGATTAGACTCGAAAACACTCACAATCAGATTCATTTTCGAATTTTTTGTAAGATGAGCAATGCTCCTTACTTTTGGACAGAAATTTTCAGATTTCCACGTTTCAACTTTTAAAAAATCCCCTAAACATAATTATTTTCCAGATACAATGATATTCGAATCGGAAAACCATCAAGTGAAGAAGGTCTCAATCAAACCCACGACAGAATAACTCCACAAGAATGTCGATTACGTGATATGACATATTCAGCACCAATTTCAGTTGATATCGAATATACACGTGGAAATCAACGAGTTTTCAAAAAAGATTTGGTTATTGGACGAATGCCAATTATGTTGAGATCGAGTAAATGTATTTTGAAAGATTTGTCGGAAGAAGAATTGGCACGAGTTCAAGAATGCCCACATGATCCAGGAGGTTATTTTGTTGTAAAGGTAATAGTGGTTTGATGATTGAATTAATTGATTAATCATTGATTTTTTAGGGAAGTGAGAAGGTGATTCTGATTCAAGAACAATTGTCGAAAAATCGTATTATGGTTGGACGAAATTCTTCGAAAGAATTGCAATGCGAAGTTTTGTCTTCAACTTCGGAAAGGAAGAGTAAAACTTATGTTACGGTGAAAAAAGGAAAATATCTTCTTCGACACAATCAATTGACTGATGATGTTCCAGTTACTATTATTTTCAAAGCTATGGGAATCGAATCAGATTATGATATTGTTAGTACGATTGGACATGAGGAAAAGTTGGTTTTTTTTCTGTTTGAAATTTTTAAACTTGCAATCAAGATTTTACGAAAACAAAAAAAACGCATTGCGTGGCCGTCCAAGCCACACAATGAGTTTTTTTTTATGTAAAACGAAAAATCTGCAAATTTGCATAAACAAAAAAACTGTGCAAACACTTTTGTCTAATTCAAACCAAAAAAATACATTTCAAAATTTTTAATATAATTCACTAGGTGCTGTTAGGCTTAAGGCGGGACTCTTTTTTTTCAAAAGACATCGTTTTTTTCACGTCAAAATTTTTTCAAGCATAGTATAGGAATGAGGGATTACATAATACCATTCTCGACTTTCCATTCATTTCAATCAATTTTTATTCTCTGAAATCACCTCATTCACAACACTTTTTTTGAAAGCACTAAAAAGTTCTCATTTTTATTTATTTAAAAAATTTAATCAATTTTCTGTTGAGATGTCGATTTAATTTTCAATTTTCATGCTTATTACTCAAAAATGTGTCATTTTTTTCACACTTTTTGAAAATCAATGGATGCCGAAAGATGTCAATTCAATAAGTGGCATTATCTTTGAAGGTGAAAAATAAGTCTATCAAATGGTGAATTTTCTTCTCTCATGCATGGTTAAATACTACGAAATGATATTTATCAAAAATTTCTGAGAAAGTTCATCATTTGGTGAGCTTGAAAGTCTCTTCATCCCAATCAACGATACAAGACAATCGCAATCTTCTCATGGAATCAGCTCCAAGAATGTTGACTTCTTGGTAGTGAGCCTTCGAAACGTGGCACTCGATTTTGCTCTTCTGATCCTAAACCAAATAGTTTTATACTGAACATAAAAGGGCAAAGAAACCTGAATTGCAATATTGTACAAGGTATGCGTGGCGTTGCCCGATCCGAGTAACGCTTCCAATGATTTCACCGACAAACATGTAAACGGCGAACCGCTATTGCATAGGAACCAAATGTTGATGGCTTTTGAATTCGGTTTTCCTGCAAAAAAACTAATGCAGCTGATTTTTTACATATAAACTCCTACCCGCACACTGACAAACAAGCGGAACCATATATCGAATGTTCGGGCCATGAATGCGACCATTCACTGGAAAAGAAGGCGATGAGAACGTGCCGGGAGACAAATGAACGACATCGTTTGCGTGACCAATCTGAAATCATAAAATTGAGAATTATTTTTGAATGGGGCGTCCAAACATCAAAAAAATGAAAATTTCATGCTTGTCCAATTTGAATGAAAATGAGAGCTAACGGATTTCTTTCCATAGTACATCAACTTTCCACAAAAATATTTTAGTTTGAAAAGAAATTGGACAGGTTTGAAATTTTCAATTTTTGATTTTTGTACGCCACAAACATTCATCTTACCTCCGCAAGTTTGGCCTCGTTAATGTCCGTAAGCAAAATGTCAAACTCGTCATAAGGAAGAGCCAACTTTGTCCAAGACTCGTCTGACGAAGAGCTCTAAAAATATAGATTAATGTATTAATACATACATTTATACCTACCTTATTATGTTCACTCATGTCGGCCAATCAATCCTTGCTGAAAATAGAAAATGAACACATATACGTATTTACAACCAAATTCTATAATTCATTTAGGTGTGACAATTGTTCTCTTTACGACGACTGAGAACGATAGCTGAAGACTTTAACCAAAATAAGTTATAAGTTGAAATTGGTCCAATATTTGGTCCAAACAAGCGTGAATAGGGGAAGAATGTGATGTTGCATGTCTCTCGCTTTCCTCTGCGTCTAGCTCAACTGGGGCATGTGTGCTTGCGCTCGGCAAGGTTACACAAAAATAGTTATAATCCCACATTCCTATACTACTCATTTCTTAGCAAATTAATGATCAGTTCTTGTATCATAAATTGTTAAGTGCTTTTTTGTTTACAACATCCAGGATCTGATCGTTTTGGACGTTTTACGGAAAAATCGACAAAAACAAAATTGTCCAAAATTGCGACATCCAAAAATGAGATAAGGAGGACCATAATGAAACATTCTTCTGCCTTTGAGACATCACCCAATCGGGATTTTATGTAGATTTTTCCATTCATTTAGTGTTGAAAAGTTTTCAGAATAAATCAAGACCAAAACTTCGTATTGAAATAGGAAAATTCTCAAAAAAAACTGATAAATTTAGAGAAGACTAACATAATTATCACCTGAAATAAATTTTTTCTTTTTTTACAGTTTTTTCACCCAAAAATTATTATTTCCCGATTTCAGATATGTTTCCGCATTTGCGCAAACATTTGAAGAATGCATCCAACTCGGAATCTACACACAACAACAAGCTTTAACATATGTGACGAGTAAAGTCAAAGCGAGAAAGTTTACACCATTTGGAGCGCCGCCAGGAACATCGGTTTCATATATTTCGCCGCCAAAAGAACATGAAGCTGTTGATTTTTTGTCGAAGTGAGTTGTGCAAAATGTTTTATTGAAATTTGTCGTTTGAAAACATTCTTAAAAAAATGGATTTTTTCCACGTGGCTAATTGTTCGCCAAAAGTTTTGAATTCAAATTTTTTCCGGTAAAATAATCAGATAAAATGAACTTTAAAAAACACTCGTATTTTTCCGCAAAATTGAACAAATTCTCAGATTCTAAAAAATTGAGAAAATAAAGAAAAATTTTGGTTCAAAGAAGTAAAAGATCAGAAATTTGTTGCCTGAAAATAATACGTTTCAACATTTCTATATCATTTTTGAAATCATTAATTTCTTTGATTCAGCACCTTTTTAATTCAATAAATTGATTTCTCAACTCAATTTGTTTTGTTTTCAGTTCTATGATTACACACATCGCTTGCCCAGACGGAAATTTCAAAATGAAAGCAATTTATTTGGGACAAATGACACGTCGACTAATTCAAACCGAATTGGGAGAAAACGATTTGGATGATCGAGATTTTTATGGAAATAAAAGGCTGGAATTAGCCGGTTCTTTACTTTCTCTACTTTTCGAAGATGTTTTCAAACGTTTCAATTCGGAATTGAAACGAATTGCTGATAATACATTGATGAAAACAACAGCAGCTCCATTAGATATTGTGAAACATATGAGACAAGATATGATAACTAATACAATTGTAAATGCAATGTCAACGGGTAATTGGATAATTAAACGATTTAGAATGGAAAGATTAGGTGTGACACAAGTATTATCAAGATTATCGTATATTTCGGCACTTGGAATGATGACAAGAATTAATTCGACTTTTGAAAAAACGCGAAAAGTATCAGGACCTCGATCACTTCAACCATCTCAATGGGGAATGTTATGTCCTAGTGATACTCCAGAAGGAGAAGCTTGTGGTTTGGTCAAAAATTTGGCATTGATTAGTCATATTACAACGGATAGTGATGAGAAACCTGTTTTAAGATTGTTGTTGAATTCGGGAGTTGAAGATTTGCACAATTTACATTTTTCGCATGTTAATAAACCGTAAGTTTTTGGAATATTTTGGAAGAAGCCCGGGAAACATTTCTTGTAGAATTTTTCTTTAAAATACTTCTAAACAAAATATCGTAGTTTTAATTAAACTATTCCATGTCATATAAATATCAAATCAATAAAAAGTGTATATTTTTCAGAGAAAACACGTTGATTTTCCTGAATGGTATTCTGATTGGAACTGCAACTGATCCGGAAAGAGTTGTAAAAGCAGTTCGAGATGTTAGAAGAAGTGGACTTTTATCGGAATTTGTCTCGGTTTCTCGATCTCTTCAACAAAGATCGATTTTCATTTCTTCGGACGGCGGAAGATTGTGTCGACCATATATTATTGTGCAAAATGGGAAACCAATGTTGACACAGCAAAATATTCAGGTACCCTAAATTCTTAGCTTTTCTAAGGTCCCAGTTCTTGAAATTTTGAAAACTGATCAGAAGTTGACTAAAAATCCGAGTTCTGAACTGAAAATTACAAATTACACAATTTGTGAACTTTTTGCCCTAAATTGAGTATATAATAATTATTTTATTCAGGAACTCCAAGAAGGCAAACGAATTTTCGAAGATTTTGTCGATGATGGAATTGTTGAATATCTTGATGTTAATGAAATGAATGATGCTTTAATTGCTGTTTATGAAAATGAGATCAAACATGACACAACACATCTAGAAATTGAACCATTTACTCTTCTTGGTGTTTGTGCCGGCCTTATTCCATATCCACATCATAATCAATCTCCTCGAAATACATATCAATGTGCAATGGGAAAACAAGCAATGGGAACAATTGCTTATAATCAACAAAAACGTATTGATTCAATTATGTATTTGTTATGTTATCCACAACGGCCGCTTGTCAAAACCAAAACTATTGAATTGATTAATTTTGAAAAATTGCCGGCGGGAGCAAATGGAATTATTGCGGTTATGTCATATAGTGGATATGATATTGAAGATGCGTTGGTTTTGAATAAAGCATCTTTGGATAGAGGATACGGTAGATGTTTGGTTTATAAACATGTTAAAGGAACAGCCAGGAAATATCCGAATCAAACATTTGATCGATTATTGGGACCCGCGCTTGATCCAAACACGAGGAAACCCATTTTCAAGCATAAGAATCTTGATCAAGAAGGAATTGTGTTTGCTGGTGCGAGATTGTATGCAAAACAGACGATTATTAATAAACACATGCCGGTTGTTAGTGGAGGAACGAGTACGGGACCTGGATCAGCGGCGAGTGCAAATTCACGTGAGTTACGGGATTTTAGGAGAGGGGAATGTTATAGCCCAAGGTTTATTTTAATATGAAATTATGGAAAAAAAACTCTAGATTGTGTCCTGTAATAGCTGAATATTTTTAGAGAAAAAAGAAGATAAATCGTTGAATTCATCCCAAGAAAAATTTAGTAAATTCAATTTTAACAAAATTTATTTTCAAATTTTCTGGATTTCAAAATTTCTCGGAAGTTTGGGGTTTCGAGGAATATTGCTCGAATTTTCTCGAAATTTTTTCGGAAAAACAAAGTTTTAATCGTCTGTAAAAAATCCAATTTTTGACACGAAAAAAACATTTTTATTCAAAAAATATCAGCAAACTTTTTACTGAAAAAATTGAGTTTTTCCAAAAATTTTATTTTCTAGATAGGTTTTTTGAAGCATATTTTTTATTGTTAAAAAATCGATTTATTTTGCTTTCAACTATCTTAAATTTCCTCCTTTAAATCAAACCTCAATGTTCTTCTCAATAATTCTCCCTTCCTTTTTTATTCCAAAAACATTTTGCAGTTGGAATTGGTGGTCGACAAGTTGATTATAAAGATGTCTCAATTGGTTATAAAAATCCCATTCCATCATACGCCGAAAGAGTTCTTCTAACTTATAATGAAGACGAAGCTCATTTATTCAAAGTTCTTTTGCGACAAACTCGTCGACCAGAACTCGGCGATAAATTCTCATCTCGACACGGACAAAAAGGTGTTTGTGGTCTAATTGCACAACAAGAAGATATGCCATTTAATGATCTTGGAATGGTGCCAGATATGATTATGAATCCACATGGATATCCATCTCGAATGACTGTTGGAAAATTGATGGAATTGTTGTCGGGAAAAGCTGGAGTTATGAATGGAACTTATCACTATGGAACTGCTTTTGGTGGAGATCAAGTTAAAGATGTTTGTGAAGAATTGGCAGCAAAAGGATATAATTATATGGGAAAGGTGCGAAACAATGTTCTCCAATTATATTATTTTTTCATTTTTATTTTTTCCAGGACATGTTAACAAGTGGAATCACTGGTCAACAACTCTCCGCATACATTTATTTCGGCCCAATTTATTATCAAAAATTGAAACATATGGTTCTGGATAAAATGCATGCTCGAGCACGTGGTCCACGAGCTGCGTTGACTCGACAACCAACTGAAGGAAGATCGAGAGAAGGAGGATTGAGATTAGGAGAAATGGAAAGAGATTGTTTGATTGCTTATGGAGCATCGATGTTGTTGATTGAAAGATTGATGGTTTCGTCCGATGAGTTTAAGGTTAGATTTTTGAATGTTTTTTGGGGAAAAATTGGGTGAAAACTATCGTGAGGACAACATCTCACATCTTAGTACGAAGGTTTTGCCATCGAGCCGAAAATACGCGAATTTTCAGTTTAAAAAATAAAAAAATAACGGAAAAAATGAAAATTGAGGAATTTTTAATGCGAAAATCGTTTGACATCGTCTCAAAACTGTCATATGTTTTCAAAAATTGAACTCAAAACATTCGAAAACTGTTTTGATGATTTTTTCTCCTCGAGCTTCAAAATCATTTTTCTTAAATTATCTCCAATATTTTGAATCCGACGAATCCCTATGAATATTTTAAATCAATTCACCGAAAAATTGATCAATATTTGCATTGTTAGCCTAAAATCAGAAGTTTTTTCCCCGCTCATCATCACACTTTTTTCTTCTTCGGCTAGTAACAATTTCGAGTGGATTTTTGTATTTGCGCGTGGGTTGTTGGCCAAACGAAAGAGTTTTTCGGGGGTTTTTCTACGCAATATTGAACAAATTGAGAGATGGAGATTTGTTATGTGAACTGTTTGAGATTTGAGTTAGAGAAAATTGAGGGGAAATTGATTATTGAAAAGCATGAAATAAAATTTATTCTAAAAAGATCACGTTTGAAGTTTACCTGATTTTTGAACAAGGAAATCTAGTTTTCAACACAATTTTCAAAGAATTCGGAATTCCTTCAACCGAAAATTAGGATTTATTTTATCGTATCTTTCTTAATCATGTTCTAGAAAATTTACTGTTTAAAAATACAACATTTTTTATCTTAATTAGCTTAGAAATCGAAATTTCAAGGTTAATCTGAATCTGAACCGATTTCTCGGATCTCTCCTTCGAATTCTCAGAATTTGTTTTTTTTTCAACAAGATAGTGATGTTATCTTTTAGATTCGCTTCGTTTCATTTCTCTCTCAAAACACACATATTTTGCCACTTTTGCTCTTTGAATCAAACAAAAAGGTCCCTCCTCATTTCCCTCTTTTTTTCTGCCTTTCTTCCTCCAATCATTTTTTTAGTCCCAAATATCTTTCGTTTTTCATTTATCTTACTATTCTTCCCGCGAGATCCGACGAAAAATAGCACGATAAAATAGGAGAGTCGAAATGATTATTGGCAATATCTGTGCCTTCGCCTCCCTCACTTCTTCTTCTTCTTTTTCTTCGTTTACTCTTTTTTCTGTTTGTCTCTGAGATCTCCTCTATTTTATCCGATGGGAAGAAGAAGCTCATACGAGTGGAATGCCGAGAAATTGTGCAATTCAAGTGGCACACACACGCGGGATGATGAAAAAAAAAGAACTATGAAGAAAAACGAAGAAATGAGAGAAAGAGATGAGACAGAGAACAAACGCATGGAAATTAATCAATGAGCAGATCAGTTAGCTCTAGCTGAAAATAGATTTTGATCTTGACTGGAAAATAGTAGACGCTGAAAATGAAGGAAATCACGAAATGACTATGTTCCTTTGAGCTTATGGGTCTCGCAACGATTTCTGAATATAGATTTTCTTTTGTCTTGTCGAGAATATGAAAATTGAAGATGACTATGTTCCTTTAACCCTATGGGTCTTGCAACAATTTTTGGTCTCGTTGAAATAAAAACTGGACTAGGGAATTTGAAGTTATCTTGAAATTTGAATGTTAAAGAAATAGACAACTTTTAAGCTACGGTTCAAAGCAGCCCAAAATGACTTTCTTCATACTATTTTTAACACATCTGCAAAGCGAGAACTTTCAAAACCCACTCTAAACCTTTTTTGGAGCAAAATAAAAAAAATAAAAAACCCTCGTTTGAAAATAAAAAAATTGCCGCGATTGTGTGAGCGCACTGTCACGCGGAGTCTCGTTGTTTTACTTTTATTTTTCGTTTTTTGGCAAAATCAAGAAACCTAAAGAAATCGGATAAAAACATGGAAAAATCTAGCAAATTCATTAAAAGAAACAGTTTACATAACATTTGAGTGAACATTTGAGCAAAGAGATGTTTGGATAGGCTTTGAAACTTCAAAAAGTGGCGAAATCTTGAAAATCGCAAAATTCGAGTATTATTTTGCGAATCATCACTTTGTTGAGCCTCCACATTCATTATTACCGAATATTGACGTCGTTTTCTGAAATTAGCAACAATTAAATCACTTTCAGATTGATTTTTCAATAAAAATTTGAAATTTGATGGGCTCACAGCCAAAATCGTTGCAAAACTGACAATTCCAATTGTTTTTTGTTAGATTCTGCCTAGAGTCACTATCATCTAGCATCAAAGTTGAACAAAAAACTCACAAAACATCAGAATCCGCTTGAATTTTCCATTTCCATCGAAAATCCTTCGAAACTTGTAAATAGTCGAGTTTTCCCTGAAAATGAACATGAAAACTATGAAATGTTTATGAAAACTCACCGAAATATCAACAAATACAATTCCTGATGTGCTGCAATACTCAAAAACCAATTTTCATCGCGAAATTCCTTTTTTTCGTGAAAAAAACGAAAAAAAAAATAAAAGTAAAAAAATTGTCTGCAAACACGCGTTCAAATACACACCGTCGCCCAAAAATGCACTAGATTATCTAGAACTCGGCGGGCGTTCAAATTCGAATTATTTTTTTTCAACCCTGCGCCATTTATTTCAACGGGCGTATTTCGGATGATTTCTTATTGGAAAGTGTGTAGAAAAGTAAGAAAAATCAAAATATTGGGGCAGCCTGAAACTCAGTTTTAAAAGTTGACTATTTCTTTAAGCTATTTTTGAAGCTGGACAAAATTCTGCGAAAATTAGTTTTTCAATTTTCTCCAACCATATTCTACATTAGATATTCAGTCAATCTTTGAGATACGCAGCCAGTGTTTCCAACCGATTTACACTGTGTTTGAGTAGCTATTTGTTCATCTCTTTTGATTTGTCCGAACTTGAAGCAGCATGAATTTTCTCGTTTTCGACAACCCATTTTTATTCATAAAGTATCCCAAAAAACATCCGAACTTTGGAACAAAAAATCTATAATTTAAAAGTTTTGAATTATTTCTATGAAAATCATACTCTAGCTTTTCTTATGCCGTAAATTTAGGTTTTTTTTCAGAATTCTGGCCCAACATTCTAGAGTTTTCTTGAAAATCGAAAAGTTCCACTCTAATCCTTTTATTCCTTCAGGTTGATGTTTGCACTGGTTGTGGTTTGATTGGCTCAAAAGGTTGGTGCCAAAAATGTCGTTCGAGCAAAACAATGGCAAATATCAAAATTCCATATGCGTGCAAATTGCTCTTCCAAGAATTGCAATCGATGAATATCATTCCACGTCTTGATTTGGCTCGTTATACCGAATAATTATTATTGTTTTTTGTTTGTTGGTTTGTTTTTTACCATTTCGTTGTTAAAGTTTTTTGTTGTTTTTGAGTTTGAATAAAGTTTTAAGTTATATAAAAAGAGTGTAGATTTTTAGTTCGACAATATTTATGACGTGGCATAACTCATTGAGTTGAAAAAATATCAATAGAGCAAGCGAATAAACTAAAAGTAAAAAATCAGAGATAAATATTTTTGCAATTGTTTTTCCAAATTAGTCTGAGCAATGCTTATTTTTCCAAGTCGATTAGAGACTTGCGCAGAAATATTTTTTCTAACATGAGCAATGCTAATATTTTAAAAAAGAAAAAAAGTTGGAGCTAATTTTCAAGTCCCAAAATCTGAAGCGCAAGTTTTTTTTTAAATATGAGCAATGTTCAGATTTTTACACAGAGTTTAATTAACTTCTTCCCAATTATTTATCGTATTTTTAAAACTTCACAAGATTCTTCGAAAAAGAGTTTGAAAAATGTTATAACATGAGCAATGCTTCTGTAAAAGGATTAGAAACTCGAAATTTAATTTTTTTTTGCCAGCTTTGTGCGATTTTTCTATAAAAAAAACTTAAAATCTGAATCTGAATCTTAGTCTATAACATGAGCAATGCTACCATTTTTTACCTTCCTTTCAGCAATTTCCCCCAACTCTAAAATTCAATTTAGTCTCTCCGATCTTCTTTTTTCTTCTTCCATCTATCTATCTTTTATCCTTCCTACCGTATCCGCCTCCTCTTCTTTTCTTTTCTCTTTTCCTCGTTTTTTTTTCTGATCGCAAGCTTTACATTGCACACATCGTGTAGAGGAGATATAGTGAAGAGATTCAGAGAGTCAAACACTCCCGCCTCCGATTGCCCGCCGCATTTTAGTGTACACTTTTGAGTTGTGTCTTCTCGTATTCTTTCATTTCTGCTCAATAGTCATGCCAGCTCCATCTCAAGGTAATTCTTTTTTTTTTTATTGAGTCAGGGTCTTCTTTAAGTCTTCAAGTCCTTAATTATAGACCTTAATCTATATTCTCTGTGTTACTTTTAATAATATTTTGTTTTTTAGATCAACTTAAAGAGATCTTCAATCTTTATGATGAAGAACTCGACGGAAAGATCGACGGAACCCAAATCGGAGATGTCGCTCGCGCCGCCGGACTCAAACCAACACAAGCTATGGTAGTCAAGGCTTCCGGACAAGAATTCAAACGCAAAGGAGAGAAACGTATCACCTTCGAAGAATGGCTCCCAATCTTCGAACAACTCGCCAAAGAAAAGGTAACATTTGATTTGAGGGGCTTTTTTGGGGCTTGAATTTGGGATTTTGAAAGTGGATTTTTGAGTTTTTATTTGTTTAGCAACTCTTTCCACTTGGGAAAAAAAGAGATATTTATTTATCTCTTATTTTTTCAATCAATAAATATCTTGTGTGGGAGAAAACAAAAAAGAGTGTAATAATTTCAGGAACAAGGAACATACGCTGACTTTTTCGAAGGATTGAAAGTTTTCGATAAGGACGAATCTGGCAAAATCTTGTGCGCAGAAGTCAGACACATCCTTTTGGCTCTTGGTGAAAGACTCACCGCTGATGAAGCTGATGAGCTTCTTAAAGGAGTTGAAGATGCCGAAGGTATGGTCAAATATGAAGATTTCATCAAGAAGGTTTTGGCCGGACCATTCCCAGAAGATTAAGTTTCTAAATATTTGATCTACTGTTTCTAATTTTTCTGTGCCTTTCCAACTTTCATAATGAACCTTTTTTCTGACAAAAAACGAAATTCCCTTATTCTTATTGTGTATAAATTTACATTCGTTTAGTAGCTCTTCTCTTTTTTCCTTTTTCCTTAATAAAAACAAAACAAAATCAAATGTTTTTTTTTCTGTTCAACTACTGTCTTTTATTGATTGATCAAGGTAAATTTCATGTTTTTCATATGCCAAGCTTTTATGAATAAATGATTTTTTCCTAAGATTGTGAGAGTTGCTACAGTAATTTGAAAATAACTATTTTTTTGAAGCTCTTGAAATTTTCTACAAAATGAGCTACAGTAATATTGGTTATGGTAAAAATTGAGCATTATAAATGTTCCAGGTGTTCTCTTATGGTTCATGGATATGTTTGTTCAAACCCAGAAAAATTTTCAGTTTCGAAACTCCTGGTCTTCTCTACAATATGAGATACAGTAATCTTGTGGCAATTGAGTTTCTAATTAAGCTTCAAAAGTTAGGAAATTCTTTAATGGTATGTACATCTAATTTTTTTTTTGAAAAATTTAGAAATTATTATTATTGAATTAAAAAGACGTGAGAAATAAAAAACTAGGTCAAGTGACGTGGATTTAAAAACAGTATAGGTAGCCATGTCGTCAATTGCGATGCGTGTGAGCGACACGTTTTTAGAAATGAAAAATTAGGAAAATCCAATGGAAAATATCGAGGTCAACACGCATCGCAGAACCGCATCGCAATTGACGACATGGCTACCTATACTGCTCAGAGAAAAGGTGGTCCATGGGCAGCCCCTTGGAGTGCCCCGAGGGCTGGTCCTAAGGGCAACACTAGTGCATTCAAGGGGCGACCTAGGGGCAATTAAGAAAAACTAGGGTATGACGTTTTTAAATTTTAAAAATTTTGACGTGGAAAAAATCATTTCTGTTTTAATTTTTAATTTTCGCCATGGCAAAATTCAAAAAAATCTTGCGCGAGGAAATCATTCACAATGGTGATTACCTTCGGAAATCTAGTTTATCTATTTGATCAAAATTAATCGAAATCAAAACATATTTCAAAGTGAAAACTTTTATTTTATAAAAATGAAGCTTCTCAGAATTCTCATTCATAGTTTTCGGAATTTCGGCCCTGCTATACATTCCCGAAATAACAGTCGGAACATCGAATAACAATTTTCTAATGAGCACATTCTCAGACTTCTGCAATTTCGGACTTGGACAGCGTGAGATAACATAATTTTCCAAATTCACAAATATTCCAAATAGAAATACTCATAATATAAATTCCTTGATTTCCAAAACTGTTCCTTCTTTTCACTTTTCAATTTTTTGGGACTTGTAGCATATAAAATATAATAAATCGGAATTGAGTTCCCCACTATTTTCTTGAATACCGAAATAAGTGAAATGAAAGAAATTTATTATTTTTTGTGATCGAAAACGTAACTAGGTCACAAAACTAGGTCACGTGCTCAAAAAATACCCTTCAAATTTTTTTCCCATTAGAAAATTTGCCCTTCGTGCTGGTCCGAAGGGCAACACCCCGAAAATAGGGGCAAACCAAATTCCTACGGGCAGCCCGGGGGCAAAATTTTCTCTGACGAGGGAAGTGTGTGACCAGTCCCCGGAGATTTTCAATGAGACTTATGTTTTTTAGGTCAGTTTTTCACGCTGATGAAGCTCCTGTTTTCAGTTTTTGCTGAACGACTCTCTGAAGAGCTTGATTTACCCAAGTCACAAATTTTGACAAAATTTTCCAAAAATTTTCAAATGCAATCCATGACCTGAGCCTATTTTCTGAGCCACAAAATTTTTTTCTGAAAAAGTATGGACTTACTAATCAAAAATTTGTGACTTTGGTAAATCGACCCTCCTGAACAACGTGATGCATTCAGTTTTCCATAAAAATAATTTCTAACATGAGTTATGGGCTCCTAAAAACCCGATTTTCAGGAAATTCTCAACTTTTGGCTCATTTTTGGGCTCTTCAGAGAGTCGTTCAGCAAAAACTGAAAACAGGAGCTTTATCAGCGTGAAAAACTGACCTAAAAAACATAGGTCTCATTGAAAATCTCCGGGGACTGGTCACACACTTCCCTCGTGAGATGTTTTTAAATCCACATCACTTGACCTACTTTTTTATTTCTCACGTCTTTTTAATTCAATAATACTCCGAAAATGTCCAAAAGCAACTGGCGAGAGAATATTATTTAGATCTTATGTACAGTAATCAATTTTCTAATTTTCTAAACGTGACCTTTCCCATTTTTTTTTCAAATTCAATTTTTCCAAAAAAAAAATTTCTTGTCATTTTTAGATTCTTTCCCATTTTATATTGAATTTCAGTTATGTTCTATTTATTATTGAGTATTTTAATGATATTTTCAAAATCAATTATTTTTTGCACAACTCGAAAACCTGAAAAATCCGAATCAGAAGTCAAAAAACTCGAATCCAAAAGTTCCTTGACGCCCGTGATTTGTCAGAAAAAATCGAGTGATATAGAGAATACGGTAGACAAAGTGAAAAGCTTGGAAAAGGTTTCGAAACCTGACGAAAATGCAGAAAATGTGGTTTATTTGAGGTTGGCTGATTTACCGAAACTTGACAAATCTGTGGAGGATCTGCATAATCGTAAGTGATTGTTTTAATCACATAGTTAATTAATTATTTAATTTTTTGTAGCAGCAGTTCACGATCGTGCAATCAAAAATGCCATTGAAAATACAATAATTGATCCAAAACACACTACTTTTGCTGGAAATATTGATGTTTTATCGGTGAGATTTAGAAATTATTAAGGGGCCGAAAATCCACGTGGCAGAATTTAAAAATCAATTTTTCAGCAGTAGTTCTCTAAAAAAGCAGGGGGATGTTTTTTATTTCAGAAAATTCACCCTTGAAGAATACGTTTCTAAATTTCTTGAAATTAAATGTTCATAAATTGTTTTATTGGATTCTTAATTCCATATTTTATCTAATTTTTAGGCCAAAAATAACACGTGGCAAGAATTTAAAATTGGAATAAAAATTGAGCAATTTCGAAATTTTGAATTTTCAAATCTCAAATAATTCCAGGAAAATGAGCGCGTGGAAAAATCGGCAAAATTTTTGGAAGATTTGGAAACTGATATGGGAAAAATTGAGAGTAAAGAGAAAGAGAAAGAGACAACTGAAACTGAATTACGGGTAATTTTTGTTTTTTTCTAATTGATCCTCTTAAATTCAAATAATTTCAGGTCAAGGTTCGGGAGGACAAATGTGTGATGTTTGAGACGAATGAAGTGCCAACTGATGAGTTGGAAGATTTGAAATGTGAAAATAATAATAAATAAATTTTGAAGAGTTTAAAATTTGCAACAAAATGAGGTACAGTAATTCTGAAACTCCTGGATTACTTTGAAATTTGAAACTTTCAAAAAATGAATTTATTTTGATTTAAAAAAATATTTCACAAGAGATCAAAATTGCATCAACAACAGAAAAAGGTCATGTTGAAGAATGACAAGTCCATCCTCGACAAGTTACAAAATGTCCCTCTGAATGTTTGATCGGACCATGTTCATAGATTTTTCCAGAATTTTGATGATGATGTGGAAAAGTTATCAAACCATTTCCAAAAAGTATTTGAGAATTTGAGTTTGTGAAAATACAAATTGAATAGAAGAATATTAGAAAATAGAACATTTTAAACTGTTTTTTTTATTTATTTCAACAAAACCATGTCTTCTTTTATATTAGAGATCATTAAGGTTGTTTGATCTTTTAATTTTTTCTAATAAACACAAAATACGAAAAGAACAAACATTCATTTTATTTTTTACACGACTTTTCTCACTTTTCAATTTCTTTGATAATTTTTGGTATTTCTTCTAACATCAAAGGTGTATTCATTGATCTTCCATGTTTTTCAAATGCTTGTTTTCCAGCTGTTCGAACTAGCCAACTTGAAGCAATTCCAGCTTCATGGAACGATTTTTGGAAGGAATCTGAGTTTCTGGAAAAAAAAAACATTTGGGAGGGGGTTGTTTGGAGTAAAATAAATGCGCTGGAGGATGAAAAAATATTGAATTTCAACGTTTTTCTTAATTTTGGTCTTAAATTTAAATCCTGTTCTCTAGAAGTTATAAAAATTTCCCAAAAAACTCACTTCTTCGCCCAAAACAACAATAATCCCAATGTTCCAGCCGTCAAATCGCCCTGCCCTCCACATCTTCGAAAACTCGCTTCAAATTCACATTTCGAAACTTTTCCATCGGAAGTAATTATTAAATCAATTTCTCCTTTCATATAAATCGCAACATTCAATCGTCGACTCAATTCAATTCCCAATTCTTCCAATTTCTTTATTTCTCTACAATTTATCACATTATCTTCATCCAAAACCGCTTTACAAAGTCTCGAAAATTCGACGAAATTCGGTGTCAGAATTGTGGATGACATATTTTTCGGAAATTTTTCGACGTTTTCAGCGACGAACCACAAACCATCGCCGTCGATTACAAATGGAATATTCTTTTGATTTATCAAATTGAATAATTGATCGATTAGTGGATTTAGGCTGAGATTTCGACCTAAGCCTGGACCAAGAATTATTGCATCCAGACGAGATAGTTTCTAGAATATTAATCTTACAGTACTCTTCAATTCGGCTACTGTAGAAAAAGCATACCGGCAAAACATCTTCGGGTTTCAATCCTGGATGAACAATCAAATCTGGCGAATATGTTTTGATAATTGGTGCAGCTTCATTCGAACAAAAAACATAGATCAAATCAGCTCCCAATTTACAAATTGAAGAAGCTGCAAAATACGGTGCACCTGTGTATTCAATTGATCCACCAATTACACCAATTCGACCACAATCACCCTGACAAGGAAAAATAGGTTTCGGGGTACTGTAGCTAATTGTAAGAAACTTTGATTGAAACATTTCTAAATTTAGAGGTTTACTGTAGAATTTGGGTTACGGTATCTAGGAAAAAAGAAACTAAATGGACAACTGTGTATAGTTCAACGGTCACTGTATTTTTGAAGAAAAAAAATATTTTTTTTCAAAATGTTCCAGCAAAAGGCTCACCTTTCTCAAATGTTTTCCCAATTTCGGTAAAAGCCGCAAAAACTGCTCCATAATCTTTTTGCTTTCCTATTTAAAAAAATATCATATTTTCATGTAAAAATAAAATATTTCATGAAACTTTACAAACTGTCAAAATGAGAAGAAAACAATAAAAATAGATTTAAAAATATACAAACTTCATAAATATATACAAATTTTGAAAATATCACAAATTCGAAAAAAAAATTAAATTTCAGAGGTGGACCGGGATAATTTATGAATCAATGCCTGAAAAAATTGATTTTTTTGTTTAAGATTATTTAGCAATCTAGAGTCAAGAAATCAACTCACGGTGAAAAACGATGGATTTTCCATGGGAACAGGAGTTGTGGGGTCATCTCTGGAAAATTAAATTTATTAGGCATTTTAAAAAAATTCAAAGGAAAAAAGGTGAGCAGAAATAATAACAAATTAATTAGAGCTAATTAACATGTTAAATAATCTAGAAAATTTGAAAAAATCCTTCTGCCCACCTATTTTTTTTTAAATTACATTGTATTTTCAGATGGTCCTTCTTGGTTTTCAGGTTCACTTGCAGGTTCAATTGTTGGTTGTTGTATAATTGTATCTTCTGATTTCTTCTCCAATTCTTCTTTACATGCTGATTCCAATATTTTTGAGAGTTCTTGGATTCGAACAGCTGCTGGCTTGATTCTAGAAAAATATTTTTGATATTTTCATTTCACATTTTTAGAATTTCCCAACCCAAAACCAACTTTTTCTGAGCTTCTTGATATTTCGGTGATTGATATCTGATTGATCTTCGAATCGCAGTCCGATCAATTCCCATATTGGAAATCTCTTTATTGGTGATTTTCTGGAAAAACTATATTAGATTTCCACGTCATACAACCGTTTGTAGAAAAATTTAATAATCTAAATTCGGGAAAAAAATCTGTGGTACAGTAGTTCTATATAAATTTCGGGACACTTCTAGATCTATTAAAAATAGAGTAGAGAACAATGGAGCCCGGAATAAAAAATATGAGCTCGAAATTCAAAAAAAGTGTTTCTCCAGAAAAATTCTGAAAAAACCAAAGTTTGCCACGTCATAACTTACTTTGAAAGTCAAAGTCAAGTATTTTTTCATCAAAAATCTAGCTCACCTTCATTTCTTGATGTGGAATTTCCAAAAAATCAGTACATTCTTCAATAAATTGTTGTAATCTCAAATGATCATTTCTCAATTTCAATAAATATTGTGCAGTTTGCATTGATAATTCAATTTTATTCAATTTCACTTTCAATATTTCATCCAATTCTTGTTCCTCATATAATTGTCGCAATAAATGACTCCTTTTTTCCAAGCACAATCCAACCAAAGTTTGCGAATATTCTTGAGTTTCCAAAATATGATTTTTATCAAAAACAAAGAATTCTGAAAACTCTTCTTTAATTCCAGGTGTGTCGAATTCTTGCAACTTTAATTTCCTCGAAATATCTCTCCAATCTTTAGCCGATTTTATAAAATCTTGCGAAGTTTTTGAATGATTATCCAATTCTTTTCGAGATTCTCCAGCTTTTTGAACACATTTTTGGAAATGTTCTTGTTTTTCCGGCGAATTTTGGCTGAAAATTGCGACTGGAATCAAAGCGGTTTCGAGGTAGACTGCATATCGAGATGCTATTTGAATTCGCTCGTCATTTTGAAGCTCTTCCATTATCAAACTGAATTGAGTTGTAAGAATTTGTGAAATTTTTTCGAATAACTCTGCAATTTCTTCAGCATCTCGCAAAAAACTCAAACCATCCATGATTTTTTGTCTTCGTGTTTCGAACAATTTTGCTTCAGGTATAGTAGAGTTTTCTGAAAAATTTTGAGATTTTTGAGGATTTATGGGTGAAAACAAAACTGTCAACAAAAAATTTACTTTTTGAGAAAAAAAACTAGATTAGAAAATGTTTTCAAAGGAAGGAAAAGTCCGAAATATTTTGAAAATTTCAGATGTCTAATTTCTGAAAATCGGTTTTAAATTATTGAATTTTCTTCGAATTTTCAAACGATTTCTGAATTTCAAAAAAGGTCCTAAAATTACGTATTTTCTAAATATCAGAAAACTCTGTTTTTTTGTTTTGAAAAATTCTGAAAAATTAATATTTCAAATCTTGGAACATTTTCTGTTTAAAAAACGCACCGACATATTCCAATTTCTGATGTCCAATACTTCTCAATTGTGTTTCTTCACATTGCGGAATAACCAAATAAACATCATTATCTTTTTCCAAATTTTTGAAATCCTTTTGTTTCGGTTCAGTATATCGAATTGATGTCAACGAAATCATAGAAAGTGTGACATTATTCGAATATCCAAGACATTCAGAAATTGTCGGAAAATTGAAACCAATAAATGGACATTTTGACATATCACATTGTTCGATTATTGATAATTTATCGATTGATAACAACTTTTTCCTTGGCGCAGTTTTCAAATAATTCGAAATTGTAGCATATTTATCGATTGATGGATTATGAATAAAAAGACGAATTAGACAAGTGATTGTATAAGTTAGCCATTTTGGAAGACGATTTGAGGAACTTGTTGGTAATTCAGTGATTATTTCATGATCATATTTGATTCCTCCTGACATTTGATCATAATATTTTCCTGGAAGAGAAAAGAAATTCTAACAAGGAAACCTTTTTTACTCAACACTTCAAATCATGATGAAATTTGGTCCATGGACAGCTTTTGGGGCCATAAGAACGCCCTAAAAATTTTAGTCTCCCAATGGACCTCTGAGCCAAGTTCTGGGCTCTCAAAAGTTCAAAAATTCCCAAAATTGGCTCATATGCCATATCTCAATTCACGATCGCCATAGCTCAATTCACGATCAATTTTATGAAAATCTGAGTAGCAGATGATGATCAGCGTGGTCGATTTACCCAAAAAACATCAATAAATCAAAATTTCAGAAAAATTTTTGATTTTGGAAAAAAGAATGAGCAGGGGCACATATGAATTTTCAGCCGAAAAATAAAAAACTTCAAAATTTTTCAAAAAATGTTTTTTATTGATGTACTTTTAGTAAATCGACTATGCTGATCAATATCTGAAACTTTATTTCTCCCAAAAAAAATTTTGAAATGGAGCTATGATGACTTTTATGACCATTTTTAGGCCTTTTTTGAGTTTTTGAGAGCCCAGAACTTGGCTCAGACGTCCATTGGGAGACTAAAATTTTAAGGGTGTTCTTATGGTCCCAAATGCTATCCATGGACCAAATTTCATCATGATTTGAAGTGTTGAGTAAAAAAGGTTCCCTTGTAAGAGCAGGATAGTTATGACGTGGAAAAATAAAACTGCGGAGAAAAAAGAGCCATAATTAACAAGCCTGTCAATAATAATAATCATACCTTTAAATTTAGTGGCAATCGCATCCATATCTTGTTTAACTTTCGTCGTTCCTGAACAATACACTTCATCATCCGAATTATCACTTGTGATCGAGAATCTTCCAGTTGAACAATGATACAAAGTTAATCCAAGACACCATAAATCACATTCGTCTCCTGTATAACCAATTGTTGTTCGCCACGTTTTTTTTCTACGCAAATCATTTGCCATATTTGGTAGCAACATATTTTTCGTGCCAACAATTGAATACATTTCATTTGGTGTCGTCTCATTTTTATCATCGAATGCTTTTCCGGCTCCTAAATCGCACAATTTGAAAAGATGATTTGATCTTCGGCCATTTGTTGGGTTGCCGGGGAAAACCAGAATATTCATATTTTTGATATCACGATGTGCACTGTTGCGGTTTTTGAGAGCAGAAAGAGCACAGGCTGCAAAAATATAAAAATATTTTTCAAGTGAGTTATGACGTGGAAAAGTTTGTATTCAAATTTTGGAATTTATTTTTATCGAATTTAGGGGTTGATTTTTTGTCAAAACATTTTCAAGATACTTTTTTAAGCTGAAAATCGACGTGGAAAAATTTGAAAAAAGCTGAGTTTCGTACTGCTGAAAATCCACGTGGCATAATTTAACAAATAATTGGAATCTTCACAACTGGAAAAAATTTTGAAACTCGAATATCATTACAGGAAATCCACGTGGCAACAAATTTTTAGTCAGAAAATATTGCGCCAAAATTTGAAATCCACGTGGCTTCAGCATTTCAAAACTTGTAATTTTTTTTGAGTTTTGTTTTTTGAAACATTTTCACGTGACCCATTTGTTGCCACAAAAAAGACCAAACAAAAAAAGAAAACAGAAAAAACCAGATGAAATCGAGTATTTCTAAATAACTCTGACTTATGAAATAAAGTCAAAAAAAATATACAAATAATGGAACAAAAGTATTCTCAGAGAAAAACTAAAAAGAATAAGCATGTGAGTTTTCGGGGATACTGTAGATTTATGGCAGGAGATTTTTGATCTACTGAAGTTTTCCCTAGATTTTCTAGGGTATTGTGAATGAACATCATAAAAGTACTGTAGAAAATCTCACATTCAGTACTTTGAAAAATCAAAAAAACTCCATTTTTGCAGGGAAAAAAAGATAAAACTGCCAGAACACTCAAAAAGAAGCACAGCAATGGAAAACTGGCACAATCGGGAAGAAACAAGAAACACGCAGCGAAAAGCAAATTGAAAGCGATGAAACAGGTGAGATCCGCCTACCGAGTTAGTAGTTTTTTGCGTTTTTCAGAGTATGCGCGAAGGAAGGAGCAAGAGTAACACACATTCGCAAGGTTCGCAGAGTGGCGATTATTTTATTGTGAAATCAACGGCGCCTACGAATGTTCCAAAAGGTTTGTGGATGGAAAAGTTTTTTCTCGAATCTTGGCTGAGATTGAGGTTTAAAGTTGTACTGTAAATTTTCAATCATAAACTTAGTTCTCAAGTAGCCGCGCCCAGACAGTCTAATTAAAAAATACAAACATTTTCAACAATTTTCAGAAGAAGCAATACGATTGGCACCGTCACAAATCACAACAACAGCTCCAACAGATGAAGAACAAAACACCGCTGACACAACAAACTATTTCAGTGTTTCGAGAAGTGTAATGGCAGATAGGAAACCGAATCAATATGAAGAGGAAGAACCGAATGAAGTTCGAACTCCAATTAGTCGAACACCGTGTGTAAAACGGGAAAAAGATCGAAGAGGACATGAGAATCGACCGCTTCGATTAGCACCACAATCTGCAGTTCCGGATGATGATGACGTCAATAAACTCATTGAGAAATATAAGAATCCGAAAAGAAGTCAAGTTATGCCGGTGGCTAAACCGAGTATTTTAGTGGATTCGATGGTTCGCTCAAAAATGTCTATGCCCTTGTTACGTGTGAGTTTATAAAATTGCTATTTGTCACGTCATAACTTTATTTTCTTTAGCCTCATAAATCGCCAGCGAAGGAAAAAACATTGGTTGAAACGCAGTCTGATGAATTTGATGATGGTCCAGATATGAAAACTGCGCCAATACGAAAAGAAAAACCATCGGCAGAATGTAAAACGGCGAGATTAGACGGTAGGGCTAAGAACAATCCTAAGCAACTTGTTACGCCTAAGGAGTCAATGATCCATAACTTCTCGATTTTCAGTTATCGAGGACATTTATGATAAATATCCGAAAATCGAAGAAGTTCTACTTCTACCATCTGAAAATCCATATGGTCCAAACGAAATGCCAACTTGGATGGATTATTTGGAGCCGACGGATGAAGATATGACAAATAGTGAGCCGGCTTGTTCAGTGGGAGCTGAACAAATCGAAATGTATCACTCGAAAAAGTTCAAACTCAAATATCCGCCGGAGAAAAAGTGAGATAATTTTGACCTTCATACTTCAAGAACTCTTTAAAATCAAAATGTTTCATTCAGAATCACCCTCGATCAATGGCAAACGACTCAAATGTTGATGCAAAATGATAATCTGTTTTTCACGCCTCCACTCATCTTCAGTAATACGATTCGAAGTTTGATCAATGTTGCATGTAAGAATGAGTTTCTCTAGTTAGCCTAACTAATCATAGTTTTTTAAAGCTTCAAAACATAACAAAAGTAAAAGGGATGACGACGAGGAGAATTCCACGCAACCATCAGCGGAAGCAATTTTGAGAGTCGTGGATCATGATCGACTTCAGTGTTATACATATTTGGTGAGTTTGTTCAAAGAGGAGTGGGAAGAAAAAGGAACATTGCATCTTTCTTAATTTTTGGATTCTTAAAAGTGGGGTCTGACATAAAAATCGATTTCTTTGATAAAATTTGAATTCAACAATTCGTTTCCTTGTTTAAAAAAGCCATCGACAAATTTAAATAAAAATTTGAATTGACAGAGAAAAACAGCTCCAAATTACTGTACATCTGGACTTTCAAGCCATTTTACACGGAGTTTCACTCTGTTTTTGAACTTTGAAATTTTTTAACTAATTTTTGAGAAGCTTTTAGAAAAATCCTTCGATGATTGTACTAATTAGAACATGCTCTTTTAATTCAGCATTACTTATTTTCAGACTCCACGTCTTATTTCTATTTTCCTTTTTATTTAATTTTAGTCTAATTGTTTTCTTTTCCAGCGTTCGGATCCGATTCCAACAGCTGGAAAGAAAGTTCTAATGAAACCTGAAGATGTGCCGGATAAATCGACTTTTGTGAGGCCTTGAATATAATAAATGGTTTTTCCGATTATCCCGGATTCTCGAAAAATTCTCAATTTTTTCTAACAAGGTTCATCTAAACGCGAAGCGCAGCAACTTACAACAATCCATGATAAAATCACAAATCTCATTTTCACGCAATCCTTTTGCATTTTCCGGTTGTCTCATCAAATTTTCCAAACTTCCAAGTGCGAGTTCCATTGCAAAAGTTACGATTATACCATTTCCATTCGATTTCTTAACAACACTTCCAATATATTGCACAATATTTGGCACGCCTTTCAAATTTTTCAAAATTTCGATTTCAGTCATCATTGAATCGATGTCTGATTTTTTTCGTGCTACTTTGATTGCACACAATCTTCCGGCTTTTGTTCGACCTTTGTATACTTCTGAATAAGCGCCTCTTCCTATCTTTTCATCATTGTAAACTGTATATTCTTCACCGTCTTTGATTGTTGAATCGGATGATGATTGATTCATCTGAAATTTTATGAAAATTCGGTTAGATAAGTGTTTTGTAGATCCAAACCGGACTTCAGAATCTCTCACAAAATAAGAAAATATTTTGAAACGTATTTTTCCGCAGAATAATTTTTAGATCTCTGAATTTTTTTTGGTTTAAAAATAAGTACCACAACATTTTTATATCAAATCTTAAAGCCAAACCCAAAAGTTTTTAAGTGAAAAAATGGATGTTCCTTCGAACTACTGTAGCAAAAATACAAAAAAGTTTTTAAAAACTCAAGAATTTCGACGAAAATTGAATTTCAAAATATTCTTTTTCTAATCACGAAAATGGTTTAAAAAAATTGAAAACTAGAAAAAAAAGAAGAAAAAAGAACATTCAACCTTCTAGTTTAGAGACGCAGACGCAATTTGATAAAATAAAACACTCATAGTTGCGAAATATTGCGATCTGTTCTTTTCAAAAATTGATTTTTTTTTCAAATCAGAAAAATTTCGCATGACTGGTAGCTCATAGAGAACTCGATACTGTAAAAATGAACAGCTATGCTGCTGAAAGAGCCGAGGAAATGAACCCTGAAAAACTTGCGATTAAATAGTATCGGCCTTGAAAAATTTAAAAGAACGTGTAAGTCTGTGTTTTTTGAAGCAAAATTAGTCGATTTTGGATCTCCGAAACACCTATCTAACTTAATTTTCTCATTTTCTCCTCTCCATCTGATGCTCAGTGCTTAGCGCATCGGGTTTAAAACCTCATATCAATACTTCAAAGATTTTCTAACCAACCTCCTTACAAAACGGACAAGATTCGACACTTGACATTACAGTTTTTACTTCAAAAAAAATAAAAAAAATATATAGAACCCTCTCTAGGTAAATAACAATTTTGTTTTTGACTAAAATGTTATCAGTTTAGTTCAAAACAAGGTTAAAGTTATTTTGTCAAAGACAAGGGATTTTGAAAATTTGAAGAAAAAAACCAACTTCATTTTCATTTTGATTTTCAGCAGTACATGATTTGAATAGCTCTAATTTCCAAGATTCCATTTTATCTTTTCAGAAAAAATAATAAGAAATTAAGAAAAATGCGGTTAAGCACAGGTTAAATACAGATTTTTAAAATCAAAAATATTTCGAAATAAGCGGAAAAATGGGCGTTGATCACCATTAATAATTTAGTTCAATTTTTGAACAAACAGTTTCATTTTTAATGTGAGCAAGAAAGAAACAATACAATTAATGAAATAAGTGAATGAACAGAAATTGTACAAAAATTACCCATAATCAGATGAGAGAATTAATAATTAATAATTAACAAAAACTATAGAAGAAACAAGTTAGAAAGGGGCTCTTTGGGTTGGGAAAGGAAAAGGGGGAAAATGAGGAATTTATCCAAAAATAATTATATATTTTTGGAATTTTTTTTTTCAAATTTTGGAGCTTCATTATCTTCCTTCCCATTAGACATATTGCTATTTTTTTGATAAATTTCTCTTGGTTCAACAATTTCTCAGCCAATTTCACCGAAAAAATCCCCTAATCAAATTCCATATCCTCCAAATAATCATCGCTAACACTTCCATTTGTTAAACTTGTCGGTGTTGTCAAAATAGTATCCCGTGATTCTTCATCCAATTCAACAATTTGAGAACTTGGTGGACTTGGAATTGGTGATGAATTCCAAGAAGATGGTTCACTAACATCTTCATCGAGTTCAACAATTCCGCAATTTTGTATCGGTAGATCTTCATCCAACATTCCTTCATTTTCAATAATTCTATCCTTGATCTCATTTTCAACTCGTTCTTCTTCTTCCTCATCAATCTCCGTAATTCTTCCAGTCATATTGAAATCATTTCGAGGTGAAATGAGAATTTTGGGCTGCCACAAAGTTATCTCATCTCCTCTCAATGCTTCTTTTTTCGGCAAAAACATCAAATCATCATATTCTCGAGCATTTCTCAAATATCTTTGAAGTGATTCGTCTAATCTGATTTTTTTGGCTGTTGCTGGTTCATCGTCTTCCGGTTCAATAATGAATGGTTCTTCGGAGGAAGGAGAAGATGTTGATTGAATTGGTTCGAAGATTTCTTCCATCTCATCATCTTCGGATGAAGAATCTCTGCAAAAATTGAATTTTGGGGGAAGGTTTCCAAAGTGTAGGACCACGTTTTCAATTGGAATTCTCTAAATATCATCAATTTTTAATCCCAGAGTCTAAATTATTCTCAAGTTCGCCACGTCATAACTCATTTTATACTGAATTCCAGTTTCCGGAAAAATTAATTTATTTTGTAGCTTTGATCACGATTGAGTTATGACGTATCAACTTGAAAAGCTCCCCGAATACTCGATTTTAAGAAAATATCGAAGTTTTTCGGTCAAATGCGCTCCAGCGAACATGAATTTTTAAAATCGATCTCATTAGATGGTATTTTCCGCGGATTCATTCAAAATTTGAAAAATAAAAACTTACAGTGGAATGGAGTTCGGAGTGTCGTTGGAAATCGAAAAATTCTCCAAACACGAGCTGATTTTGTCAAAGCGACGTTTCGAGCGTGGAACATATTCCATATCCTGCAAAAAAAGAAAGATATATGAATTTTGGGACTAGAAAATGTAAACTAGAGAAATTTTGTGACTGTAAATTGAAAACTAGAGAAAAAATACATTGAAATAATTTTACTACCCCAGATTTTCCCGCATTTTTTGAAGACCAGAGGCCTAAAATACTGAAATAACTAGATAATGTTCATCGACAAAAGTCAGAAGCCTGGCATATTACACCGTGAAATGAAATATTATTTATTCAAAATAAAAATCTATGATAAAAGTGAACACTTTGTTTGAAGAAAAAAAGGAAAGCAGAATTAAATGAAAATACAACCGCCGTCCTCTCTTCTTTCTCTAATACACACTACGAGAGACAATGTAGATAAAAGAGAGTGCAGAGAAAGAGAGGAAAAAGGCGAGTAGGTGGCAAATGAGGAATATTCTCTTGTTGCCAAGGCTACTTAATACATACAGTTAGTTAGCGAAAATGACTGCTTATCGGAAAACAGAAAAAGGACATCTGGAGAAAAATAAATCGAATAGGGAATTATATCTTGACATGCAAAAGAATAAGAAAAAACGTCTGAACGAGTAAACAAGAATGACGCACTCGAAAAACAGAACCAGTCCTATGATTTCTTATATGTTTTGAAACTTCTTTTTTGTTTGAAAAATCGAGCTATCATTAGGCTTACAATTTGGCCAAACTTATGGTTATCAAATTAATTAAGGGTTTCTAAGTAATTTAGGCTATAGTTTCGCTTAGCCTCGATAATCTGAGGTTTACACATCGTATTGTTAGGTTTTTAAGGTAATCTTGACTTAGATCTAACATTTTAAGGTAATTTTTCTAGGTACTTCAGGCTATTTGAAGATTACAAGTAGGGTTAGTTTGTCCCGGCCAAACGTGGGAAGAACCGATTTTGAAGATCATCATTATGCCTAGCTTGATAATTTTGAGCTTACAAGTAGGATGAAGGAAAACATTAGACCTGACTAATTGTTTAGAACTAATGGTAAGCTTCAGGTCTAACTTTAGACTCGCTAGCTGAACTTTTTGGAAACAAAATCAAGTTAGCTATGCAAAGTACGGTAGCCCGCGATGTTTGAATTCGAAATTTGAAAGAAAAATATTAATGAAAATGTTATCACGAGTCAAATTCTGAACCGTCCAAAAATTAACCATGTTTAAAATATTTTTAAAAAACAATTTGATATGAACACAACAGCACTCATGACTCAAAAACAATAAGAAAAAGAGAAATCAATAAAACAGTCAATATTTGTAAAGTCATCGAAAAAGGCGAGCAAAACAATAAGAATAACTACATTTTGTGAGTGGAAAATAGAATACACTTTTTCTTCGAAACATCTGTTCTTTTTCAGAGTATTTATTTATTTATAATTTCATGAATATGTCACAAAATGATTCAGTTCGCTCAAAATTTAATATAAATGTATGTTTTCTAATTTATCACAGAAATGTTTTCTTCAAGAGGGCGTTACCTCCTTAACAAAAAAGTGAAAAAAGTTCAGAAATCGATGAAATGTGACTTGATTAGGTCTAATCTAACAAAGGAACAGTTTCAATTTGTACAGGAAGTATTTTGTATGTATTCTGGTAGATGTTGAAAATTATTTGGAAAGCTCAATATTGAAAATGAGATATGACATGGCGAAGTTTGAAAATTTCGAAAAATCATTACGAGGCTATAACTACTACGAGGTTATAACTATTTTCATAAATTAAGGTTTTTTCAACTGGATTGGGAATATTTACAATTTTTAAAATTTTGATCCGAAAATCTATAATTTCAGAATTTTCCACTTTTGAAATTCTGGTCTCGATTTATTCTGCATTCGTTTTGGAGGATGAATTGAAAAAAAAATTCGATAAAAAATTATATCAAAAGTTGGAAACGTATTTTTTTTTGTTTTTGAAAAATTAGATTTTTTTAGTCAAAAAAAACTTAAAGTTTCTGAAAATGAACATTTCAGGTGAAAAACAAGAAGACATTCACTTATGACGTGGCAATTTGAAAATTGAAATTTTTAGGGGGAAAACTCCATGAAAATTCGAGCTTTTTGCATAAAAAAGCTACATTATTTGGATATTCTGGGCGAAAATCGAAATTTTCAGTTTTCGGACATAAAGAACATCAAATTTCTCGATTTTTGTCGAAAAGAAGAAATCTCCCTTGTAATTCCATGATTTTTCAAAAATTTCAAAGTTTGCCATGTCATAACTCATTTTCAGCTGAGCTTTGCAATTTTTAGCGACATAATCCTGGATCAAAATGTACCAGTAAACATGAATTTAAAAAAAAAACCTCCAATAAAAGTTTTCATCGGAACTGGTTTTCCAAATTTTCAACCAAAAAAACTCACGTATTCAAATTCGACAGGAAATGGACGTTTTCCAAGCGGTTCTTGGACAAAATATTGGTGATTTTCTGGGTGTTGAAATGCGTTTGTGTTTGGTGACAATTGCGTCATTCCTGAAATTAATTGTTTCATTTTGAAAATTCAAAAAAAAAAAAAGAGCGAAGGAGAAAACGAAACTTGTTCGATTTTATTTTTTGTTTTGTTTTTTTTAAAGAAGTAGAAAACAGAAGAATGAAAACAAAACAAAATAGAAAGAGAGAAGATATTTTGTCACAAAGATCAATTTTTGAGGAAAAATGCGGTTTTTGCAAAATCATGAAATTCGTGGGAAATGTTTTTTTGATAAAAATTTTGAGGACAACAAATGTTTTAATAAGCCTATTCAAACTAATATTTTGTAAGAGAAAATGTAAAAAAATTGATATTTTTTCTGCAAAAAATAACATGACTCATGTTAAACGAAATCTAAGCAAGTTACATTAAATAGCAATAATAACAAAAACAAAATGAATTCACAAACTGATTTTAAAAATGCACCCAAAAAACACGCTCCGCCCACATTTGATTTTGGTGAACCTTCGCGAATTTTCGAGAAACAACGCACAAAAAATGCGCACGTGGAAAACAAGCAGAAAAAGAAGGAGAGAGAAAACGAGAGAATATTCTAGGCTGGTGTCGTCTGCGTCTCTCGCTACACTCACACTATTTCGTCGCTCTCACTGGGTTTTGGCCCCATTTTTTGAACTGAACTGAAATGAAGATGATACGTTTGGAATTGGAATTGAAATTGACGTTTTTTCTCGCCTTTCAGGAATTTTTTGGAGACAATGAGAAATGATAAGAAGGAAAATTATATTGCTTTAAAAACAGTAGTCTAAAGTAATTATAGATAATTTAGTTTTTCTTTACATAGGCTTCGGCTTTTATAGAACCCATTTTCAAATATTTCAACTTTCTCCACGTCATAACTCAGTTGAGCAAAACTGTTTTCAAAAGAGAAAATCGTGATACGCGAGTCTAAAACTACTAGAAATAAATTTCATCGAAAATTTCAAAAAGTTCTCTCAAGAACAATTGTTTACATTAGATAAGTCACTGAATTAACACTATTTCACACTTCGGAAAAATACAGTTTTCACCATTCAAAGCTAAAATCCACATATTTTCGCAAATTCTTCTTACTCGAGAAATATCTCGTATCAGAAAACTAATTTTGTTGCTTTCTTCATTCAGCAAAACTAATTTCCATATAACCCACCCCAAAAACAAAAAATGACTCACACTAATTCTCTGTGTTCCTATTTTCAGTAGCTTTCGTTTCGTTCCTTCCAGAAATTTCTCGAAAAAAAAGAAAATGAGAAATTTCTGGAAACATGCAAGCGCGCTCCAACGATAACGTGACCTGCACCCGCGTGTTTCTAATTTTTGATTTCGAAATTTCTTTTTTCTGTTTTTTTTTTCGCCGAAAAATTCATTTGCTCCGCCTCCCTCGTTGATAATGTTTAGTTTCTCTATTTCTTTCGTCTTGCTGCCCTGCTTTGGTTCATTTGTTTTATCGATAATATAATATAAAACATTTTTTCAGCTGAAAATGTCGTTGAAATTGACATATTTCGATATTCGCGGACTCGCTGAGCCAATTCGACTTTTGCTCGTCGACAAGCAAGTTGCTTTTGAAGATCATCGTGTCAGCCGTGAAGCATGGGCTGAATTGAAGCCAAAAATGGTATATCCAATATATTTTTTTCGGGAAAAAACTAGACTAACTAAATTTTTGCAGATTTTCGGTCAAATTCCATGTCTTTATTCGGGAGATGAGGAAATCGTTCAATCGGGAGCAATTTTGAGACACTTGGCTCGCATCCATGGTTTGAACGGCAACACGGAAGCCGAAACAACATTCATCGACATGTTCTACGAGGGAATTCGTGATTTGCACTCAAAATATGCGCATGTTATTTATACATGTTACGAGGAGGGAAAACAACCATTCATTGAAAATATTTTGCCAGTCGAGTTGGCGAAAATCGAAAAACTTTTGCACACTTTCAAGAATGGCGAACATTTTGTGGCTGGAGATCATGTAAGTTTGACACGTCATAACTCGTTCTAGTTTGAAATGAGAAATGAAAATTCTTGCGGTATAGAAGTCAGCAGGTGGAAAACTTATTGTTTTTTATTACAAATCTGAACATTAGTTGTGACGTGGCAAGACCCTAATTTTGCCACGTCATAACACGCATCCAAGAAAAAAACGTGTCTTTTATCGGAAACGTATCTAAAGTGCATTTTGATAAAGAAGAAAAAAATAATGTCATCATTTTCTTATCAAATTTGTAAATAATTTGGTGATTTTTGAACTGGAACTCGGGAATTCTGGAAAATCGGGTCATGTTTAATTATTTAGTCGGGTATTTTCAAAACCCTGAAAAAGTCAAATTCACTTTTTTTACAGGAAAGCTATGCTGATTATGTGTTGTTCGAAGAACTCGACATAATTCTCATTCTTCATCCAACTGCTTTGGACAAATTTCCAACTCTCAAAAGATTCCACGAAAGATTTGCCGAGCGACCAAACATCAAGGCTTATTTGAACAAAAGAGCTGCTCTTAACACACCAGTTAATGGAAATGGAAAACAATAATTTTTGAGTTTACTTTGCACTTTTCTAACTTATGAATATTTTGATAAAAACTCTGAAATTCATCTAAATTTAAAAAAATATTCACATTATTCTCACGAAAAATACAAAAAAAATGGCAAGAGAGTAAAAGAGACTAGAAATGCATTGAGCAAAAAAAATACATCAAATTGTAAACTATGAAAAATTACTAATAACAAGTAGAAAATTATGCGATGTTTAAAAATTAGGTGAAAAGTTGCATAAGTGCTCGAATAATATAATGACTTGTACCGTATTCGCCAGCTGGAGCCGAATCATAAAAGTGTTTGCAGATTCCACGAGCTCCGTCGCATTTTTTCCCAGATCCACAACATTCCAAAACTATTGTTTCCATTTGTTTCTGCAAGAGAAAACAAAACATTTTCAGATAAAAAATTGGGAACCAGGCTTGTTGGATTTTTCGTATGTTACCCTAATTATATTTTTGAGCTAAGGAAAAATTGCCATGTGGATTTGCGTACTCGAACAATTATTTCCACGTGAATTTTTCGACGCGAAAATTTTGTATCTACAGTAATCCTATTTTGCCATCTAAAGAAAGTGCCACGAGAAAAATTCGGTTTACAGGAACCGTTGTAAAATTTTCGCCACTTTAATTTTTTTTGTCATCAAACTTATGGAACTACTGTAACTGTGCATGTGCAGTTTTCAGGAGTGTTAAGGTCAAAATATTCGTGTTTTTTTTCAATTAAAAATTTTTGAGCTCTATCACTTGGGCTCATTTTTCTGTAAAAACCCAAAAAACCAACATTATGTTCGACGAAAATTCGATTTGCCAAATGAATAACTGAATCAACATCAAATGGTCGATCACGTGGAACATTTGGCTCTTCCAATAATACAAGTTTTTCAATTCGACCAATTAACCAAAGTGCCTCGACTATCTGCAAAATATATTTATCTTTTACTGTTTCAAAATATTTTTAGAAGAGATTTATATAGACTGTGGATCATTTCATTTCATTCTCAAATTTTTTCATATTGCGTTTTTTTTTTTTGAAGACGAAAACGGAAAACGAAACCCAATTTGATAAAAAATTTTTGATATTTTTTCGTGTGAAAACTTCTATAAAATAAATTTTCCAAAAAAAAACGCACAACTTCTCTATATTCCGGTTCAGCAATTCGATTCAACGCTTCTTCAACTTCCAACGCAAACTTAATTTCTTTTCTCGTCATTTCTTGCGTCAAACCCCAATGCAAAACCGTATCATTGATTTTCACACCATGTGGCATTTTGTGTACAGTATCCCATAATGTGGCATAAAAATTGGTTGGCACTCGATTGAGTGCTCCATCAATTCTTCGATGTCGCAACCAAATTCCAAATTGAAAATCATCTTCTTCCAATTCTTCCTCTTCTTCTTCTTTTGGAATTTCCATCAAACCGTGACCAGATCCAACACTTCGTGTTGACTTTCGCAGAGACTGAAAAAATAGGCGGTTAGAAAAAAAATTAAAATTTAGTTTTTTATAAAAAATTTTAAAAATCGGATTTTTCCTCAAATCTCCCCGTCCCCACAAACCAACCTTTCTCTCTTCAATTTGTCTTCTAAAACTTCCAATTCCAGTTCTTGATTCTCTAATCGTATCTCCATGATGAAATCCATCATCCGCATAATCTTCCAATAATCTTCCAGACAACAATGAAAATATCATTGATTTCAATTCAAACGGGCTAACTGTCAACAATTTTTCAGCTGCTTCAGTTCCTGATAAATTCCTCAATCTAGCCAATTCAGATGCCAAAACTTGAATAATCAAACCAATTCTCAATCGGAACATTTCGACAAATAATTTGGGTTCAGTTCGAACAAGCGAGCCAAGATATACAATTATTTCTTGGGATAATGTAAATGAATTGGCATCATCGTTATATGCACGATTCATGATTTTTTCGAGTTCTTCGTTGGTTTTTGGACAAGTTATTACTTCTTCTTTTTTTGATGCCATTCCAAGCTGCAAAAATAATTTTATTAAAGATTTTTTGAGAAGGTTAACAAAACAACGTTTTTTCTTAACATTTTTCACTTCATTATAATTTTGAAACGTATAATTTCCGGCTGGTTTTTCAATTACTCCTCATTGTAAATTTGATTTTCAAAAAATGTGGAATAATTTCCGCGTCATAAAACTGCCTACCGTAATCTGTTTCTGTCGAACAAGCAAATGTGTTACAGCTTTACTCAATTCTTCCAATTGTTTTTTCAATAATCCAGCTGTCAATCGAACCAATGCCCATTCTCTCGCTTCACAAGCTTTTGCATGAACTTCTTCCATCAACATTCGAACAGTTGTTGCTTGACATCCTAATTCAGTATCATAATCTGGTCCACTGCAAAATATGTGATTTTTGACCAGAAAATGTTAGAGGAACTTACAATTTCATCCAAAGACAATGAATAATTGAGATTTGCTCCTCTAAAACCGTAGTTTCAGTTAATAAATCCAATAAATCATCGGCTTTCATTTCAGACATTTGTTCGTGTTTGATATCTCGAATTCGACCTCTGGAAAATGTTTTTTGAACATTTCTGAATTGAACCTGACCCAAGACTTCCCCAAAATCTAACTCACTGTGTCTCATTTTCCGCTCCTTTTTTCGTTGTTTTCAATAATTGTTGTCTCAATTCTCCCGAACTATTTTCTCTGACTAATCCCAATGGTCGACTACTAGATGTTGGTGGAGAAGTTCTCAATTCAGATTCTGATGATGGCATCGCTTTATAAGCCAATCGCAATTTCATCAAATCTGTATCATTACTATCCAATGCAATTGATCGATGTCTCATTGATGCTTTATGAATCATTGAATATGCGCTTCGATCTTTGACTGATTCTCCTCTTCGAAGTGTTGGTGTTCTTCCAGTTCGCGGTGATTTCGCTTCAATTTGATCTTCGGTATGAAGTGTGAATTGGACTTTTTCCGTTGTTACACTTCGTAACATTTCTTCGGCGGATTTGTCGCGGAATTCGAGTTTGCTGACGGCGGTTGTGCGGAAGAAATCCGATAGATCTTTCATAAGAACTCTGGAAAAATAATGGAAATTTTTGAAAAACATTTTGAGGTAGAAGAAATTTTTCACAAAATAATTTTGAGTTTTCTCGAAAACCAACCTAGCTCCACTCAAATATCCCGTGTTAATTTTCTTAATTGCACCAATCACTGTCGATTTCATGTGTCGATTCAAATGAATATTCGAAAAATGCGACAATCCTTCAGTTGATAACATTCCTTGAGTTATAACAAGTACAACAAGTGGTCTTCCAGATATACTAACACTATTCCAAGATGCATAAATATACTGTAGTTCACTACTCCATTCATCTGTTAAAATTCGTATGTCATACATAAGATGCGATCTTCGACTATCCATAAATTGTGGTGTGAAAATCACAAATTTATTTCCAATTTGATAAAGTCTTGAAGTGCTCAACAATCCGATTGCTCGATCCAAAGGTCTTCCGGATAAATTCAATTTTTTTGATTCGCCAACTTTTGCCAACATATGACCTAAAGCAGAAGCTGGAAGAATTGTAAAAACTGGATCGATTTCATCAACTCTTTGCACATGAATATCATTCGCTTGTAATTCTCGTTGAACTTCAACTGATTCGGCTAGAATTGTTACTTGAACTTCGCAAGGTGGACGCTTTTCGTAGATTGATAATCGACGAGAAAGTGGGTCGAGTTCGGCAGGACTAAGGAAACCTTCGTAAAGTAGGCAACAAATTACATAGAGAGATTGAGCCCAAAGAAATGGTCTGAAATAGAGAAAATTGATTATACAGTAGAGAAAGGGAGGTGAGATTCAAGGTCAAATTCGATTTTTTTATTTAGAGAACTTGATTTTTCAAGGCTCCATCTATCTCAACAGTATTATTTTGAAACTTACGTAGCTCCGCCTGGAATTCGAATCTGAGAACCAGGATGCAATTTCTCGGCTGCAACATTCTCTCGACTAACAACATACAATTCAGGAATAAGTCGAAATCCCTCTTCATTGGCCACCAATGTTTTATTCAATTGTTTCCAATACATTTCAACAGCATCATCATCTTTTGAATACATTGCATCTAAAATCAAATAACATAAAAACAATGGCCATTCACATTCGATATTTTCAAATTGTTGCAATTCTGATTTATTATAATACAGGCGACTTGAATCTTCTAATACAGTTTTATAACCATCTCGCATAAATCGTCTACATCCATATTTTCCTAATAATCGAGAAGTTATAGTTTCTCTGGTACTTTGAACTAATTCTGGATCTTCTACACAAAATGCAGGATAACTTATGATTCCCAGAAGTGCTGCATCGGTTTCCTTACTGAAACTTTCTCGAGGAAGCATACTTGATAAAACAGCAGAACATTGTTCAATTTCATCAGGTAGAACATGAACAACAGAACCACGTGATCCATCAACAAATAAATCTCCAACATCATTCAATGCTTGTAATGCAGCTTTAACCATTCCAATTGATGTCGCATTCAATTCTCGAATTCCCTGATTTGTTTTATCTCCTTCTTTCCCAAACTCCATAATCTGGAGTTCGATAACCGGTTTCGATATAATAAACAAGATTTTGGATAAATGCGACTTCGTCGAAATTTCGAACAATTTGCAAACCGGAAGCTGTGATTTGAGCTAAAGTGAGAAGAAAAAGAGAAACTGCGTCCATTTGAAGATGTCCCCAATCTGCATCACCACAAACTGTTCCTTTTGTGTTTACAGAAAATTTGGAATGAAGTGCATCTAAAGGTCTTTGGAACTTTTTGAATAATTCGACTTTGTCTGCTTGTCTCATCATACATTCCATCACAGATTGCATCATTTTTACGCTGAAGAAAGGTAACTATGCGATTTTTTGTGAAAAACGTTTTCTAGTAGGATGCCGTTGATCACGAACCTGTTTTTAAAAACTGCAAAGCTCCATTCTGAATATAAGTTATGACGTGGCAAAGTTTGATAATTTTTTAGAATTTGGAAATTCAGAAATGAACATTTCGAAACAAAATTGTCACGTAAAAATATTATGTGAACATTTATTTTTTATGCATTTTCATTTCTAAATTTCTAGAAAAAATTGAAATTCCCATTTTCAATAGTAAAAAAGGATAAACGTGAACTATTTGACGTCAAACACATTTTCTGTTTCTCAGGCATTTCTCAATTTTCAGAGTTGAAATAAACCGTTTCTGAAAACGAGATCGTGATCAACCAGGCAAACTTTTAAATAATGCAAATTATTTCATCAAAAATCTTAATCGTGAGTTGATATCCGTAGTTAAAGAATTTTTAGGGAATTCTCACCATGTAAACCCCAGTTCCTTGGCCTTTGTTAGATCTTCATCAAAATCTGCGCATTTCATATAAGCTCTATACAACGCCCAGAGTGCGTGTGCAATATAAACATTGTCTCGAATCCACGCATGACCTGGGAAATCCTTTTGATTTGCGAAAAGTGCGGTGATGGCATTTTGATGCTGACAAATCGTTTGTTCCACCATAAACAGGATCCGATCCAATTGGACCCCCGATCCACTGCGAGATCTCATTCTGTGGATGGTTTAAGACTGAAAAATAAGCATTGATTTAGTGATTCAAGATTTGGCCAAATCAAATTTGGCTGCACAGTGCCCCCAACGCGTAGCCAGAGAAAAGTTGTGCGCATTTTTCGTGCATGTACGGTAGAGCGCACAAGCCTGTTTGTCGGTTTTTTGAAAATTTAACACTAGGTTTTTTCTTGAAACGATCATAATTCAGTTATACTTGCATGAAAACTCCCAAACTGAGCTATATGTTCTGGAGAATAATGAGAGGAACGTTTTGATATAAAAAATGTGAAGACTGGATTCAAAATAAGTTAGTTAATATCTTTTGAAGAAAAACAATTCAAATTTTATGAAGGAAAAATGTGATTCGGCACTTGTTTTATGATAAATATGTAAATTAGAATACTTTCAAGGTGTTTTAAGAATCATTTGATCAAAATAAACTTCTGAAATCTGGTTTTTTGTTCAATTTTGGGCGAATTTCGATGGAAAAGAAAATAACAAAAACGGCATAATTTTGAATTATTATTTATTCCACATACTCGAGTAGTCCTATTTCAATGTTTTGGAAGCAGTAAACTAGATTTTATCAGCTTTCCTGGGTCAAAAATGATGTTTTTGCACAAGGTATTTTTTGAAGAGCTCTTGTTCATTTCATTCTCAACCATTTTTCATGAAACAACTTGGAATAGCTTCAATTTTTCTTCCTCTGTCTTCTCCATATTCGATTTAGTTACAAAAATAACATTTCCAGCATTTTTCAGCAAGAAAACAAAAGCGCAAAAAAAGATGAGAGAGTGCGCTTTGCTGAAGAGACGGATGAGAGATAGAGAGAAAACGAGAGAGTGTGTGGTGTGTGGAGTGCTGGCGCAATACGCGTTCGGGACACTGTGGGCTGAAAAATAAAAAAATCATCCTCGATGGCCGAATTTTTTGTGCGAAAAACCTCGGTCACAATCGATTTTTCTTTTTGTTTTTCGCGTTCTCTCGGTTTTTTCTGTTGTTTTATCGCCCAACAGATGTGTTTTAACCATTATACATTTCCCATTTTTCATACACTATTACTACATCAAGTTGCCTAATTCAAAATTTGTAAATTACAGAGAGAAAATGACCGATTATATGGCTCAAATGCTCAATGAATTGATGGGTTCGCAAAGAGATGCGATGCCCGGCGAACAGAAAGAGTTGGAATTTAGTGATCCGAGCGTTTGTACGGATTTCCTTGTGGGGTTTTGCGTACATGATTTGTTTCGGAATACAAAAAATGATTTGGGATTTTGTCAATATGTAAGTTTTTTTTAGAAAAAGAAAAATCTTATAGAAAATGACAAGTTTCAGACAATCCATGACGAAAGTTTGAAAAGAAAATATGAGAAAAGTGATAAGCGGGGAAGATTGGGATTCGAACGCCGATTCCTTGAAAGAATCCAACGAATCAATGATGATTGTCAGCGAAAAGTTTTGCGAAACATGGATCGATTAAATGTCACACAAGGCGAAAATAAAGTATCGGAAGAGGTTTTCGCGAAAAAATTGGAGGAGTTAAATGTGCGAAGAGAAGCTATAAGCAATAAAATAGATGGTTTGATGAATGAAGCACAAATTCATGGAGAATTAGGAAAAGTTGAAGCAGCTCAAGCTGCTGTTGACAAAGCTGATCGGGCAAAACAAGAGCGAGATGAATTGGATAATGAAGAAACGAAAATAAAAAATGAAAGGGCTCGCGCACTAAGTATGGAAGAAAGTGTAACAATGGGAAATCGACAAATGCAAGTTTGCCAAGTTTGCGGATGTTTTATGCTTCAAAATGATGCGCAACAAAGAATTGATGATCACATCACTGGAAAATTGCATATCGCATATCAAACAATTCTTGATAATATTGAACGATTAGCAAAGGTTAGTCAAAAACTGGTTATAAATTATTCCAATAAAGAAATTCAGGAAATCGACGATTTTCGTTCAAAACGACGTGGAAGTTCTGAAAGAGAAGAAAGACGGAGAGATGATCGGAGAAGAAGTCGAAGTAGAAGTCGAGATAGAAGTCACCGACATGGAAGTAGTAGTAGAAGTCACGGACATCATTATCATCATCGAAGTGATCGACGAGTAAGAACATCAGCCCCTTTCTCTTGTTTTCAAAATATTAGCAATTTCAGTCGCATCGCCACTAATCTACACCGAAAAATGCAAAAAAGTACGTTTGATCAAATCAATTTGACCGGTTAGTTTATTTTTTCACATTTCAAACACGCATTTTTCAACAGGAAGATCTGTCTTTTTTTGCATTTCCCGGATCTCAAAGTTTCTCAGAGTTAGTCTCCGTTTTTTTCTTTCCGAAAACATATATCGATTTTTATGAACTTGAACTTTTTCAGATCGTTTCTTCACCAATTGGTTCGATTTTTCAGTGTTAGTTTTTTTTCATTTTGAAAATTTTGAATTTTGTTATTTTTGATATTTGATATAATAAACTCGTTAAAACTATGGGATTTTTTTTGAAAAAGAAACAATTTTCAGATTGTTTGACAGAGTTTAATCGGATCTTCTCAGGTGCTTTCATAGAATGGAATTCCATCAGCTTTCTATTCTACAAATTTTTAAGCTTTGTACATTTTAAAAGCGGAATTTCAGCGACACGCATTTTTTTCTGAAGAAAAAACGGCAACGCCAGTTTAAAGAGACATGAACCGTTTGTAATGGAAAAACTCAGATTGGCTGAACCATATGAAAAGTTATATACACCATTAGAATCTACGTAAAAAACTGCATCGAAATAAGGTTCGAGTGGTGGATTTAGTGTAACTTTTTTCTCGCGGTATTCGTGACGGGACCCTATTGCTTTTTCGAAAAAATTTCCTTTAAGAGAGAGCGTGCGAAAAAGAGAGACGCTATTAATATTAAAATATAAATACGTGGCGAGTTTTTCAGAATTTCCAGTAATTTTTGTTACAAACACTCAAACGCGCTCCAACGAACAGCCCGCCAATTCAAAAGGACGTTTTTATTTCCGTCGATTTTTTTATTTCCACACTTTCGCCTTCAAAATATGTCGAATAAACATGTTATTTTCCACCGCGGAACTCACAAACTCGAATTAGATATGACTCAATTGAACAACGGATTGGATTTTCCAGAAGATACCTCGAAAAAACAGTTAAATCACAAGAAACAGCATGAGTAAGCCTTTTTCTTTGAAATTTTTACAACAGAAAGTTAGTGAGAACTATTTTGCAGGCTGTTCAAAAGATTCGTAGAAGATGTGACAAAATTCGAAGAAAAAGTCAATGAATCAACTCGTCCATATTATCAAGAATCAACAAATCGAATTATTGATTTCTTGAGAGCTCCCAAAAATACTCAAAATGCTCCGATTTCGGTTTTCATGCAAAATGATGATTTGACGACGATTCGAACTGCATTGGTACAGTGTAATTTCACAGATATTTCGAGGTTTATCGGGGATTTTAGTAGGAAATTGAAGAATCTTGATCGAGAAGAAGAGGAAAATGAAGAGGAAGGTGAAAAAATGGAAGAAGAAGAAGAAGCCGAAATTGAAAGAATTCAAGAGATTGTGATTTCAGAAAATGATGCAATTCATACAGTTATTGATAGAATATCAAATTTGGTAAATTTATTTGGGTTGAAAGCGGAAGAAAAATTTAATAAAGCTATAAAGATTCTCTGAGCCCAAAAATTTGATTCATGGATTTTTCGGATTTCAGAAAAACTCCATTAAAAATTAATAATTTCAGCCAAGTTCGATTGGATGTGCTTTGATTGTTCAACAATTCGAATCGCTTCGATCACAAACTCTCGATTCAATAATATCCCTTATCTATAGCAATCCATCAATTCGAAAAAGAATTCATAACATTTATTTAATTGTCTGCGTCTCAACATCTTGCACATTTTTCACAACAACTTGCTCAATCGATACTTTGAATCTTCTCGATATTCAACAATTCCAATTTGCAAGACTTGATGAGATTTTCGAAAATATTATCACAACTAACATCAAACCTGCGATTTTCTCTGGAAAGTTTTTGGATTATTTGAGAACTCGATTTTTCTCATGCGATTATTCGGTGTCTTCATTAATTAAGGCTGTGCAATTTGCTTTTTTACAAAAATATGTTAGCGATCCTTTTTGGAGAGAAGATGATTGTGAAATGCATACTGAAGAATTGGAAAATTATTTTGAAATGCTGAATTTCTTCAGAAAAGAAGTTTTGAGAAATGAAACAGAGAAAGGAAAATTGCACATTGAAATACAAGCAAATGAACAATTTTGGAAAAATATCGAAGAATCTATGGAATTCAGACAATGGAAACAGTTTATATTTGATGCAAAATCAAATGAATCGCTGGAAATGGTTTTGGATAATTTGAGACAATTGAATCTGGATGAAGGAACTTTTAAAAATTTGGAGAGACTTGTGAAAAACCTTGAGAGCTCGAGCTCAGAAGATGTTTCACCGACAAAATCAACGACTCCTTCGAAAACAATGAAGTTTAGTGAACTTCGGAAAAAGAATCAAGAAGCATTGCAAGCCAAACAAAATAATCCAGTTAGAAATGCAAAAACTGCGATATTCAATTTTGTATTTGTAAGTTTTTTGAGGGAGGATTTCTGAGTCGAAAAAAATGAACAACTCCTTATAATTTCAAATTTTCCAGGACCTGTTCAAAAAAACACTTCAACCTTATCCATCCACGTGGCGAAATGTAATTGGCCTCGAAAATTCTTCACAAAATGATTTGTTTTGTCGTGTTGGTCTTGACGCGAATGATGAATTTGATATTGAAAATGCTTTGCTGGAAAATGTGACTTATAAAAATGAGGCGATTTCGGTGGCTTGGAGAACTCTTTTGACACATAAGAATTTCAAATGTGTTCCTTTATTTGATTGGGCAAATGATTTTGTTAAAAAGGTGAGAGGGTTAATAAGTTATGACGTGGCAAAGTTTAGACTGATAAATTGTGAATTGAATTGTGGTTTAAAAATGAGTCTGATATGATCTTTTTTTTTAAGTTGAGTTTGAATTTCAGATTTTCAATGTTTGAAAATATTAAATTTGTGATATTTTAATTTATAAAATATGAATTTCAAAACTTCTGCCACGTCATAACTTTTTTAATTAGATTTGTTTCGATCTATACGAACTGGTTTTCCCTCTAACTGTGAATAAAAAACATTTTTCAGTACAAAAGTGATTCGAAAACTCGAAAAGAAGCGTTTTTCGGTGCCGCCGGACAACTAGAACACATTGGTTTGATTCGCGGGGGAGCCGATAAGAAAAATACGACTATTAATGTTTTGTATCATCCAATTTCACATATTGCTCATATTTGAAAAGTTACGCGGGTTATTTTTGAATGAAAAATGAAATGAAATATTGAATTAAAATATTTTGTGTATTTTTGAAGTAACAATTCGTTTTCCTGAATTTGTTAGAAAATAATTGTTTACAGACACAGATTATTCCTTCATAAAAATTTAAAAAATATATAAAAAAAATTTGCAGCCAAAAAAAAATCCTAGACTCACAAATTTTTCAAAACTTTTTGATCTACTTGATTTTTTGTGTTTGTTTTTTGGCGCTGGCAGATGATTTTGAATTTCTTTGTTTTTTTTTCTGTATAAAAGGCGAGCGTTCGACGGGAGTTGGTCTCACTTCGTCTCAAATCGTCTTCACCACCGCCCTTCCTCTCCACAATTTGCTGCCAAGCTGTCTACAGTATGCTGGAATGCAGTTTGGTGATGGGCTACAGTAAGCTGAAACGATTGGATGTGTTGTGAGGTGAGTTTGTGAATTTTTTTGAATATTTCACATTTTTTCTAAAACTTCGGAAAATTTGCCTGAATTTTTCTGCCGAAAAATAATATCAGTATTTTATTGTATTTTTTCCAGGAAAATCAACACACCGTTTGCCGCGACGACTCTACGCCTTCAACACTGCCGACTCCACAACTTGGACCTCAACGACCTCAGCACAACGACTCTGCCGCAACCAACCCCCAGCACGCCGACTCCACCTCAGCGACCGGACATCAAGATCAGGTCGTTTATTTTCATTTTATTTTCATTCTAGGTTACCTTTCCTCTAGGTTTTCTCTGGTTTTTTTAAAATTTTCATTTGAATTTAGTAGTAGAGGTTCTCTAGGCTTTTTACTGATCTTAGAGATCGATGTTAGGGCTCTTACCAGGTCAATAAAGTACTGCGAGGCAGTGGTACTTTTTTGATTTGGTTCATTTCTGATTAGGTCTGTTTTTTTCTTGATGTTAGGGCTCTTACCAGGTCAAGAGAGTACTGCGCAGCAGTGGTACTTTTTTGATTTGGTTCATTTCTGATTAGGTCTGTTTTTTTTCTTGATGTTAGGGCTCTTACCAGGTCAAGAGAGTACTGCGCAGCAGTGGTACTTTTTTGATTTGGTTCATTTCTGATTAGGTCTGTTTTTTTCTTGATGTTAGGGCTCTTACCAGGTCAAGAGAGTACTGCGCAGCAGTGGTACTTTTTTGATTTGGTTCATTTCTGATTAGGTCTGTTTTTTTTCTTGATGTTAGGGCTCTTACCAGGTCAATAAAGTACTGCGAGGCAGTGGTACTTTTTTGATTTGGTTCATTTCTGATTAGGTCTGTTTTTTTTCTTGATGTTAGGGCTCTTACCAGGTCAAGAGAGTACTGCGCAGCAGTGGTACTTTTTTGATTTGGTTCATTTCTGATTAGGTCTGTTTTTTTTTTCTTGATGTTAGGGCTCTTACCAGGTCAATAAAGTACTGCGAGGCAGTGGTACTTTTTGATTTGGTTCATTTCTGATTAGGTCTGTTTTTTTCTTGATGTTAGGGCTCTTACCAGGTCAAGAGAGTACTGCGCAGCAGTGGTACTTTTTTGATTTGGTTCATTTCTGATTAGGTCTGCTTTTTTTCTTGATGTTAGGGCTCTTACCAGGTCAAGAGAGTACTGCGCAGCAGTGGTACTTTTTTGATTTGGTTCATTTCTGATTAGGTCTGTTTTTTCTTGATGTTAGGGCTCTTACCAGGTCAAGAGAGTACTGCGCAGCAGTGGTACTTTTTTGATTTGGTTCATTTCTGATTAGGTCTGTTTTTTTTTCTTGATGTTAGGGCTCTTACCAGGTCAATAAAGTACTGCGAGGCAGTGGTACTTTTTTGATTTGGTTCATTTCTGATTAGGTCTGTTTTTTTCTTGATGTTAGGGCTCTTACCAGGTCAAGAGAGTACTGCGCAGCAGTGGTACTTTTTTGATTTGGTTCATTTCTGATTAGGTCTGTTTTTTTTCTTGATGTTAGGGCTCTTACCAGGTCAATAAAGTACTGCGAGGCAGTGGTACTTTTTTGATTTGGTTCATTTCTGATTAGGTCTGTTTTTTTTTCTTGATGTTAGGGCTCTTACCAGGTCAATAAAGTACTGCGAGGCAGTGGTACTTTTTTGATTTGGTTCATTTCTGATTAGGTCTGTTTTTTTTTCTTGATGTTAGGGCTCTTACCAGGTCAATAAAGTACTGCGAGGCAGTGGTACTTTTTGATTTGGTTCATTTCTGATTAGGTCTGTTTTTTTTTCTTGATGTTAGGGCTCTTACCAGGTCAAGAGAGTACTGCGAGGCAGTGGTACTTTTTTGATTTGGTTCATTTCTGATTAGGTCTGTTTTTTTCTTGATGTTAGGGCTCTTACCAGGTCAATAAAGTACTGCGAGGCAGTGGTACTTTTTGATTTGGTTCATTTCTGATTAGGTCTGTTTTTTTTCTTGATGTTAGGGCTCTTACCAGGTCAAGAGAGTACTGCGCAGCAGTGGTACTTTTTTGATTTGGTTCATTTCTGATTAGGTCTGTTTTTTTTTCTTGATGTTAGGGCTCTTACCAGGTCAAGAGAGTACTGCGCAGCAGTGGTACTTTTTTGATTTGGTTCATTTCTGATTAGGTCTGTTTTTTTTCTTGATGTTAGGGCTCTTACCAGGTCAATAAAGTACTGCGAGGCAGTGGTACTTTTTTGATTTGGTTCATTTCTGATTAGGTCTGTTTTTTTCTTGATGTTAGGGCTCTTACCAGGTCAATAAAGTACTGCGAGGCAGTGGTACTTTTTTGATTTGGTTCATTTCTGATTAGGTCTGTTTTTTTTTCTTGATGTTAGGGCTCTTACCAGGTCAAGAGAGTACTGCGCAGCAGTGGTACTTTTTGATTTGGTTCATTTCTGATTAGGTCTGTTTTTTTCTTGATGTTAGGGCTCTTACCAGGTCAAGAGAGTACTGCGCAGCAGTGGTACTTTTTTGATTTGGTTCATTTCTGATTAGGTCTGTTTTTTTCTTGATGTTAGGGCTCTTACCAGGTCAAGAGAGTACTGCGCAGCAGTGGTACTTTTTTGATTTGGTTCATTTCTGATTAGGTCTGTTTTTTTTCTTGATGTTAGGGCTCTTACCAGGTCAAGAGAGTACTGCGCAGCAGTGGTACTTTTTTGATTTGGTTCATTTCTGATTAGGTCTGTTTTTTTTCTTGATGTTAGGGCTCTTACCAGGTCAAGAGAGTACTGCGCAGCAGTGGTACTTTTTTGATTTGGTTCATTTCTGATTAGGTCTGTTTTTTCTTGATGTTAGGGCTCTTACCAGGTCAATAAAGTACTGCGCAGCAGTGGTACTTTTTTGATTTGGTTCATTTCTGATTAGGTCTGTTTTTTTTCTTGATGTTAGGGCTCTTACCAGGTCAATAAAGTACTGCGAGGCAGTGGTACTTTTTTGATTTGGTTCATTTCTGATTAGGTCTGTTTTTTTCTTGATGTTAGGGCTCTTACCAGGTCAATAAAGTACTGCGAGGCAGTGGTACTTTTTTGATTTGGTTCATTTCTGATTAGGTCTGTTTTTTTTCTTGATGTTAGGGCTCTTACCAGGTCAATAAAGTACTGCGCAGCAGTGGTACTTTTTTGATTTGGTTCATTTCTGATTAGGTCTGTTTTTTTTCTTGATGTTAGGGCTCTTACCAGGTCAAGAGAGTACTGCGCAGCAGTGGTACTTTTTTGATTTGGTTCATTTCTGATTAGGTCTGTTTTTTTCTTGATGTTAGGGCTCTTACCAGGTCAATAAAGTACTGCGCAGCAGTGGTACTTTTTTGATTTGGTTCATTTCTGATTAGGTCTGTTTTTTTCTTGATGTTAGGGCTCTTACCAGGTCAATAAAGTACTGCGAGGCAGTGGTACTTTTTGATTTGGTTCATTTCTGATTAGGTCTGTTTTTTCTTGATGTTAGGGCTCTTACCAGGTCAATAAAGTACTGCGAGGCAGTGGTACTTTTTGATTTGGTTCATTTCTGATTAGGTCTGTTTTTTTTTCTTGATGTTAGGGCTCTTACCAGGTCAAGAGAGTACTGCGCAGCAGTGGTACTTTTTTGATTTGGTTCATTTCTGATTAGGTCTGTTTTTTTCTTGATGTTAGGGCTCTTACCAGGTCAATAAAGTACTGCGAGGCAGTGGTACTTTTTTGATTTGGTTCATTTCTGATTAGGTCTGTTTTTTCTTGATGTTAGGGCTCTTACCAGGTCAAGAGAGTACTGCGCAGCAGTGGTACTTTTTTGATTTGGTTCATTTCTGATTAGGTCTGTTTTTTTTTCTTGATGTTAGGGCTCTTACCAGGTCAATAAAGTACTGCGAGGCAGTGGTACTTTTTTGATTTGGTTCATTTCTGATTAGGTCTGTTTTTTTCTTGATGTTAGGGCTCTTACCAGGTCAAGAGAGTACTGCGCAGCAGTGGTACTTTTTGATTTGGTTCATTTCTGATTAGGTCTGTTTTTTTCTTGATGTTAGGGCTCTTACCAGGTCAATAAAGTACTGCGAGGCAGTGGTACTTTTTGATTTGGTTCATTTCTGATTAGGTCTGTTTTTTTCTTGATGTTAGGGCTCTTACCAGGTCAAGAGAGTACTGCGAGGCAGTGGTACTTTTTTGATTTGGTTCATTTCTGATTAGGTCTGTTTTTTTCTTGATGTTAGGGCTCTTACCAGGTCAAGAGAGTACTGCGCAGCAGTGGTACTTTTTGATTTGGTTCATTTCTGATTAGGTCTGTTTTTTTCTTGATGTTAGGGCTCTTACCAGGTCAAGAGAGTACTGCGCAGCAGTGGTACTTTTTTGATTTGGTTCATTTCTGATTAGGTCTGTTTTTTTTTCTTGATGTTAGGGCTCTTACCAGGTCAAGAGAGTACTGCGCAGCAGTGGTACTTTTTTGATTTGGTTCATTTCTGATTAGGTCTGTTTTTTTTCTTGATGTTAGGGCTCTTACCAGGTCAATAAAGTACTGCGAGGCAGTGGTACTTTTTTGATTTGGTTCATTTCTGATTAGGTCTGTTTTTTCTTGATGTTAGGGCTCTTACCAGGTCAAGAGAGTACTGCGCAGCAGTGGTACTTTTTTGATTTGGTTCATTTCTGATTAGGTCTGTTTTTTTTCTTGATGTTAGGGCTCTTACCAGGTCAAGAGAGTACTGCGCAGCAGTGGTACTTTTTTGATTTGGTTCATTTCTGATTAGGTCTGTTTTTTTTCTTGATGTTAGGGCTCTTACCAGGTCAATAAAGTACTGCGAGGCAGTGGTACTTTTTTGATTTGGTTCATTTCTGATTAGGTCTGTTTTTTTTTCTTGATGTTAGGGCTCTTACCAGGTCAATAAAGTACTGCGAGGCAGTGGTACTTTTTTGATTTGGTTCATTTCTGATTAGGTCTGTTTTTTTTTCTTGATGTTAGGGCTCTTACCAGGTCAAGAGAGTACTGCGAGGCAGTGGTACTTTTTTGATTTGGTTCATTTCTGATTAGGTCTGTTTTTTTCTTGATGTTAGGGCTCTTACCAGGTCAATAAAGTACTGCGAGGCAGTGGTACTTTTTTGATTTGGTTCATTTCTGATTAGGTCTGTTTTTTTTCTTGATGTTAGGGCTCTTACCAGGTCAAGAGAGTACTGCGCAGCAGTGGTACTTTTTTGATTTGGTTCATTTCTGATTAGGTCTGTTTTTTTTCTTGATGTTAGGGCTCTTACCAGGTCAATAAAGTACTGCGAGGCAGTGGTACTTTTTTGATTTGGTTCATTTCTGATTAGGTCTGTTTTTTTCTTGATGTTAGGGCTCTTACCAGGTCAAGAGAGTACTGCGCAGCAGTGGTACTTTTTTGATTTGGTTCATTTCTGATTAGGTCTGTTTTTTTCTTGATGTTAGGGCTCTTACCAGGTCAATAAAGTACTGCGAGGCAGTGGTACTTTTTTGATTTGGTTCATTTCTGATTAGGTCTGTTTTTTTTCTTGATGTTAGGGCTCTTACCAGGTCAATAAAGTACTGCGAGGCAGTGGTACTTTTTTGATTTGGTTCATTTCTGATTAGGTCTGTTTTTTTTCTTGATGTTAGGGCTCTTACCAGGTCAAGAGAGTACTGCGCAGCAGTGGTACTTTTTTGATTTGGTTCATTTCTGATTAGGTCTGTTTTTTTCTTGATGTTAGGGCTCTTACCAGGTCAATAAAGTACTGCGAGGCAGTGGTACTTTTTTGATTTGGTTCATTTCTGATTAGGTCTGTTTTTTTCTTGATGTTAGGGCTCTTACCAGGTCAAGAGAGTACTGCGCAGCAGTGGTACTTTTTTGATTTGGTTCATTTCTGATTAGGTCTGTTTTTTCTTGATGTTAGGGCTCTTACCAGGTCAATAAAGTACTGCGAGGCAGTGGTACTTTTTTGATTTGGTTCATTTCTGATTAGGTCTGTTTTTTCTTGATGTTAGGGCTCTTACCAGGTCAAGAGAGTACTGCGCAGCAGTGGTACTTTTTTGATTTGGTTCATTTCTGATTAGGTCTGTTTTTTCTTGATGTTAGGGCTCTTACCAGGTCAAGAGAGTACTGCGCAGCAGTGGTACTTTTTTGATTTGGTTCATTTCTGATTAGGTCTGTTTTTTTTCTTGATGTTAGGGCTCTTACCAGGTCAATAAAGTACTGCGAGGCAGTGGTACTTTTTTGATTTGGTTCATTTCTGATTAGGTCTGTTTTTTTTCTTGATGTTAGGGCTCTTACCAGGTCAAGAGAGTACTGCGCAGCAGTGGTACTTTTTTGATTTGGTTCATTTCTGATTAGGTCTGTTTTTTTCTTGATGTTAGGGCTCTTACCAGGTCAAGAGAGTACTGCGAGGCAGTGGTACTTTTTTGATTTGGTTCATTTCTGATTAGGTCTGTTTTTTCTTGATGTTAGGGCTCTTACCAGGTCAAGAGAGTACTGCGCAGCAGTGGTACTTTTTGATTTGGTTCATTTCTGATTAGGTCTGTTTTTTTTCTTGATGTTAGGGCTCTTACCAGGTCAATAAAGTACTGCGCAGCAGTGGTACTTTTTCGATTTGGTTCATTTCTGATTAGGTCTGTTTTTTTTCTTGATGTTAGGGCTCTTACCAGGTCAAGAGAGTACTGCGCAGCAGTGGTACTTTTTTGATTTGGTTCATTTCTGATTAGGTCTGTTTTTTTCTTGATGTTAGGGCTCTTACCAGGTCAAGAGAGTACTGCGCAGCAGTGGTACTTTTTTGATTTGGTTCATTTCTGATTAGGTCTGTTTTTTTCTTGATGTTAGGGCTCTTACCAGGTCAAGAGAGTACTGCGAGGCAGTGGTACTTTTTGATTTGGTTCATTTCTGATTAGGTCTGTTTTTTTCTTGATGTTAGGGCTCTTACCAGGTCAATAAAGTACTGCGAGGCAGTGGTACTTTTTTGATTTGGTTCATTTCTGATTAGGTCTGTTTTTTTTCTTGATGTTAGGGCTCTTACCAGGTCAATAAAGTACTGCGAGGCAGTGGTACTTTTTTGATTTGGTTCATTTCTGATTAGGTCTGTTTTTTTCTTGATGTTAGGGCTCTTACCAGGTCAATAAAGTACTGCGAGGCAGTGGTACTTTTTGATTTGGTTCATTTCTGATTAGGTCTGTTTTTTTCTTGATGTTAGGGCTCTTACCAGGTCAAGAGAGTACTGCGCAGCAGTGGTACTTTTTTGATTTGGTTCATTTCTGATTAGGTCTGTTTTTTCTTGATGTTAGGGCTCTTACCAGGTCAATAAAGTACTGCGAGGCAGTGGTACTTTTTTGATTTGGTTCATTTCTGATTAGGTCTGTTTTTTTTCTTGATGTTAGGGCTCTTACCAGGTCAATAAAGTACTGCGCAGCAGTGGTACTTTTTTGATTTGGTTCATTTCTGATTAGGTCTGTTTTTTCTTGATGTTAGGGCTCTTACCAGGTCAAGAGAGTACTGCGCAGCAGTGGTACTTTTTTGATTTGGTTCATTTCTGATTAGGTCTGTTTTTTTTCTTGATGTTAGGGCTCTTACCAGGTCAAGAGAGTACTGCGCAGCAGTGGTACTTTTGATTTGGTTCATTTCTGATTAGGTCTGTTTTTTTTCTTGATGTTAGGGCTCTTACCAGGTCAAGAGAGTACTGCGCAGCAGTGGTACTTTTTTGATTTGGTTCATTTCTGATTAGGTCTGTTTTTTTCTTGATGTTAGGGCTCTTACCAGGTCAATAAAGTACTGCGCAGCAGTGGTACTTTTTTGATTTGGTTCATTTCTGATTAGGTCTGTTTTTTCTTGATGTTAGGGCTCTTACCAGGTCAATAAAGTACTGCGAGGCAGTGGTACTTTTTTGATTTGGTTCATTTCTGATTAGGTCTGTTTTTTTCTTGATGTTAGGGGTTTTACCAGGTCAATAAAGTACTGCGAGGCAGTGGTACTTTTTTGATTTGGTTCATTTCTGATTAGGTCTGTTTTTTTCTTGATGTTAGGGCTCTTACCAGGTCAATAAAGTACTGCGCAGCAGTGGTACTTTTTTGATTTGGTTCATTTCTGATTAGGTCTGTTTTTTTCTTGATGTTAGGGCTCTTACCAGGTCAATAAAGTACTGCGAGGCAGTGGTACTTTTTGATTTGGTTCATTTCTGATTAGGTCTGTTTTTTTCTTGATGTTAGGGCTCTTACCAGGTCAAGAGAGTACTGCGCAGCAGTGGTACTTTTGATTTGGTTCATTTCTGATTAGGTCTGTTTTTTTCTTGATGTTAGGGCTCTTACCAGGTCAAGAGAGTACTGCGCAGCAGTGGTACTTTTTTGATTTGGTTCATTTCTGATTAGGTCTGTTTTTTCTTGATGTTAGGGCTCTTACCAGGTCAAGAGAGTACTGCGCAGCAGTGGTACTTTTTTGATTTGGTTCATTTCTGATTAGGTCTGTTTTTTCTTGATGTTAGGGCTCTTACCAGGTCAAGAGAGTACTGCGAGGCAGTGGTACTTTTTTGATTTGGTTCATTTCTGATTAGGTCTGTTTTTTTTCTTGATGTTAGGGCTCTTACCAGGTCAAGAGAGTACTGCGCAGCAGTGGTACTTTTTTGATTTGGTTCATTTCTGATTAGGTCTGTTTTTTTTCTTGATGTTAGGGCTCTTACCAGGTCAAGAGAGTACTGCGCAGCAGTGGTACTTTTTTGATTTGGTTCATTTCTGATTAGGTCTGTTTTTTCTTGATGTTAGGGCTCTTACCAGGTCAAGAGAGTACTGCGCAGCAGTGGTACTTTTTTGATTTGGTTCATTTCTGATTAGGTCTGTTTTTTTCTTGATGTTAGGGCTCTTACCAGGTCAAGAGAGTACTGCGCAGCAGTGGTACTTTTTTGATTTGGTTCATTTCTGATTAGGTCTGTTTTTTTCTTGATGTTAGGGCTCTTACCAGGTCAATAAAGTACTGCGCAGCAGTGGTACTTTTGATTTGGTTCATTTCTGATTAGGTCTGTTTTTTTTCTTGATGTTAGGGCTCTTACCAGGTCAATAAAGTACTGCGAGGCAGTGGTACTTTTTTGATTTGGTTCATTTCTGATTAGGTCTGTTTTTTTCTTGATGTTAGGGCTCTTACCAGGTCAATAAAGTACTGCGCAGCAGTGGTACTTTTTTGATTTGGTTCATTTCTGATTAGGTCTGTTTTTTTTCTTGATGTTAGGGCTCTTACCAGGTCAATAAAGTACTGCGAGGCAGTGGTACTTTTTTGATTTGGTTCATTTCTGATTAGGTCTGTTTTTTTCTTGATGTTAGGGCTCTTACCAGGTCAAGAGAGTACTGCGCAGCAGTGGTACTTTTTTGATTTGGTTCATTTCTGATTAGGTCTGTTTTTTTCTTGATGTTAGGGCTCTTACCAGGTCAAGAGAGTACTGCGCAGCAGTGGTACTTTTTTGATTTGGTTCATTTCTGATTAGGTCTGTTTTTTTCTTGATGTTAGGGCTCTTACCAGGTCAAGAGAGTACTGCGCAGCAGTGGTACTTTTTTGATTTGGTTCATTTCTGATTAGGTCTGTTTTTTTCTTGATGTTAGGGCTCTTACCAGGTCAAGAGAGTACTGCGAGGCAGTGGTACTTTTTTGATTTGGTTCATTTCTGATTAGGTCTGTTTTTTTCTTGATGTTAGGGCTCTTACCAGGTCAAGAGAGTACTGCGCAGCAGTGGTACTTTTTTGATTTGGTTCATTTCTGATTAGGTCTGTTTTTTTTCTTGATGTTAGGGCTCTTACCAGGTCAATAAAGTACTGCGAGGCAGTGGTACTTTTTTGATTTGGTTCATTTCTGATTAGGTCTGTTTTTTTCTTGATGTTAGGGCTCTTACCAGGTCAAGAGAGTACTGCGCAGCAGTGGTACTTTTTTGATTTGGTTCATTTCTGATTAGGTCTGTTTTTTTCTTGATGTTAGGGCTCTTACCAGGTCAAGAGAGTACTGCGCAGCAGTGGTACTTTTTTGATTTGGTTCATTTCTGATTAGGTCTGTTTTTTTCTTGATGTTAGGGCTCTTACCAGGTCAATAAAGTACTGCGAGGCAGTGGTACTTTTTTGATTTGGTTCATTTCTGATTAGGTCTGTTTTTTTCTTGATGTTAGGGCTCTTACCAGGTCAAGAGAGTACTGCGCAGCAGTGGTACTTTTTTGATTTGGTTCATTTCTGATTAGGTCTGTTTTTTTTCTTGATGTTAGGGCTCTTACCAGGTCAAGAGAGTACTGCGCAGCAGTGGTACTTTTTTGATTTGGTTCATTTCTGATTAGGTCTGTTTTTTTTCTTGATGTTAGGGCTCTTACCAGGTCAAGAGAGTACTGCGCAGCAGTGGTACTTTTTTGATTTGGTTCATTTCTGATTAGGTCTGTTTTTTTCTTGATGTTAGGGCTCTTACTAGGTCAATAAAGTACTGCGAGGCAGTGGTACTTTTTGATTTGGTTCATTTCTGATTAGGTCTGTTTTTTTCTTGATGTTAGGGCTCTTACCAGGTCAAGAGAGTACTGCGCAGCAGTGGTACTTTTTTGATTTGGTTCATTTCTGATTAGGTCTGTTTTTTTCTTGATGTTAGGGCTCTTACCAGGTCAAGAGAGTACTGCGCAGCAGTGGTACTTTTGATTTGGTTCATTTCTGATTAGGTCTGTTTTTTTCTTGATGTTAGGGCTCTTACCAGGTCAAGAGAGTACTGCGCAGCAGTGGTACTTTTTTGATTTGGTTCATTTCTGATTAGGTCTGTTTTTTTCTTGATGTTAGGGCTCTTACTAGGTCAATAAAGTACTGCGAGGCAGTGGTACTTTTTGATTTGGTTCATTTCTGATTAGGTCTGTTTTTTTCTTGATGTTAGGGCTCTTACCAGGTCAAGAGAGTACTGCGCAGCAGTGGTACTTTTTTGATTTGGTTCATTTCTGATTAGGTCTGTTTTTTTCTTGATGTTAGGGCTCTTACCAGGTCAAGAGAGTACTGCGCAGCAGTGGTACTTTTTGATTTGGTTCATTTCTGATTAGGTCTGTTTTTTCTTGATGTTAGGGCTCTTACCAGGTCAAGAGAGTACTGCGCAGCAGTGGTACTTTTGATTTGGTTCATTTCTGATTAGGTCTGTTTTTTTTCTTGATGTTAGGGCTCTTACCAGGTCAAGAGAGTACTGCGCAGCAGTGGTACTTTTTTGATTTGGTTCATTTCTGATTAGGTCTGTTTTTTTTCTTGATGTTAGGGCTCTTACCAGGTCAAGAGAGTACTGCGCAGCAGTGGTACTTTTTTGATTTGGTTCATTTCTGATTAGGTCTGTTTTTTTCTTGATGTTAGGGCTCTTACTAGGTCAATAAAGTACTGCGAGGCAGTGGTACTTTTTTGATTTGGTTCATTTCTGATTAGGTCTGTTTTTTCTTGATGTTAGGGCTCTTACCAGGTCAAGAGAGTACTGCGCAGCAGTGGTACTTTTTTGATTTGGTTCATTTCTGATTAGGTCTGTTTTTTTCTTGATGTTAGGGCTCTTACTAGGTCAATAAAGTACTGCGAGGCAGTGGTACTTTTTTGATTTGGTTCATTTCTGATTAGGTCTGTTTTTTTCTTGATGTTAGGGCTCTTACTAGGTCAATAAAGTACTGCGAGGCAGTGGTACTTTTTGATTTGGTTCATTTCTGATTAGGTCTGTTTTTTTCTTGATGTTAGGGCTCTTACCAGGTCAAGAGAGTACTGCGCAGCAGTGGTACTTTTTTGATTTGGTTCATTTCTGATTAGGTCTGTTTTTTTCTTGATGTTAGGGCTCTTACCAGGTCAATAAAGTACTGCGAGGCAGTGGTACTTTTTTGATTTGGTTCATTTCTGATTAGGTCTGTTTTTTTTCTTGATGTTAGGGCTCTTACCAGGTCAAGAGAGTACTGCGCAGCAGTGGTACTTTTTTGATTTGGTTCATTTCTGATTAGGTCTGTTTTTTTCTTGATGTTAGGGCTCTTACTAGGTCAATAAAGTACTGCGCAGCAGTGGTACTTTTTTGATTTGGTTCATTTCTGATTAGGTCTGTTTTTTTTCTTGATGTTAGGGCTCTTACCAGGTCAATAAAGTACTGCGCAGCAGTGGTACTTTTTTGATTTGGTTCATTTCTGATTAGGTCTGTTTTTTTTCTTGATGTTAGGGCTCTTACCAGGTCAATAAAGTACTGCGAGGCAGTGGTACTTTTTTGATTTGGTTCATTTCTGATTAGGTCTGTTTTTTTCTTGATGTTAGGGCTCTTACCAGGTCAAGAGAGTACTGCGAGGCAGTGGTACTTTTTTGATTTGGTTCATTTCTGATTAGGTCTGTTTTTTTCTTGATGTTAGGGCTCTTACCAGGTCAAGAGAGTACTGCGAGGCAGTGGTACTTTTTTGATTTGGTTCATTTCTGATTAGGTCTGTTTTTTTTCTTGATGTTAGGGCTCTTACTAGGTCAATAAAGTACTGCGAGGCAGTGGTACTTTTTTGATTTGGTTCATTTCTGATTAGGTCTGTTTTTTTTCTTGATGTTAGGGCTCTTACCAGGTCAATAAAGTACTGCGAGGCAGTGGTACTTTTTTGATTTGGTTCATTTCTGATTAGGTCTGTTTTTTTCTTGATGTTAGGGCTCTTACCAGGTCAAGAGAGTACTGCGCAGCAGTGGTACTTTTTTGATTTGGTTCATTTCTGATTAGGTCTGTTTTTTTCTTGATGTTAGGGCTCTTACCAGGTCAATAAAGTACTGCGCAGCAGTGGTACTTTTTTGATTTGGTTCATTTCTGATTAGGTCTGTTTTTTTCTTGATGTTAGGGCTCTTACCAGGTCAATAAAGTACTGCGAGGCAGTGGTACTTTTTTGATTTGGTTCATTTCTGATTAGGTCTGTTTTTTTCTTGATGTTAGGGCTCTTACCAGGTCAAGAGAGTACTGCGAGGCAGTGGTACTTTTTTGATTTGGTTCATTTCTGATTAGGTCTGTTTTTTTCTTGATGTTAGGGCTCTTACCAGGTCAAGAGAGTACTGCGCAGCAGTGGTACTTTTTTGATTTGGTTCATTTCTGATTAGGTCTGTTTTTTTCTTGATGTTAGGGCTCTTACCAGGTCAAGAGAGTACTGCGCAGCAGTGGTACTTTTTTGATTTGGTTCATTTCTGATTAGGTCTGTTTTTTTTCTTGATGTTAGGGCTCTTACCAGGTCAATAAAGTACTGCGAGGCAGTGGTACTTTTTTGATTTGGTTCATTTCTGATTAGGTCTGTTTTTTCTTGATGTTAGGGCTCTTACCAGGTCAAGAGAGTACTGCGCAGCAGTGGTACTTTTGATTTGGTTCATTTCTGATTAGGTCTGTTTTTTTTCTTGATGTTAGGGCTCTTACCAGGTCAATAAAGTACTGCGAGGCAGTGGTACTTTTTTGATTTGGTTCATTTCTGATTAGGTCTGTTTTTTTCTTGATGTTAGGGCTCTTACCAGGTCAAGAGAGTACTGCGCAGCAGTGGTACTTTTTTGATTTGGTTCATTTCTGATTAGGTCTGTTTTTTTCTTGATGTTAGGGCTCTTACCAGGTCAATAAAGTACTGCGAGGCAGTGGTACTTTTTTGATTTGGTTCATTTCTGATTAGGTCTGTTTTTTTTCTTGATGTTAGGGCTCTTACCAGGTCAAGAGAGTACTGCGCAGCAGTGGTACTTTTTTGATTTGGTTCATTTCTGATTAGGTCTGTTTTTTTCTTGATGTTAGGGCTCTTACCAGGTCAATAAAGTACTGCGAGGCAGTGGTACTTTTTTGATTTGGTTCATTTCTGATTAGGTCTGTTTTTTTCTTGATGTTAGGGCTCTTACCAGGTCAAGAGAGTACTGCGCAGCAGTGGTACTTTTTTGATTTGGTTCATTTCTGATTAGGTCTGTTTTTTTCTTGATGTTAGGGCTCTTACCAGGTCAATAAAGTACTGCGCAGCAGTGGTACTTTTGATTTGGTTCATTTCTGATTAGGTCTGTTTTTTTCTTGATGTTAGGGCTCTTACCAGGTCAATAAAGTACTGCGCAGCAGTGGTACTTTTTTGATTTGGTTCATTTCTGATTAGGTCTGTTTTTTTTCTTGATGTTAGGGCTCTTACCAGGTCAATAAAGTACTGCGAGGCAGTGGTACTTTTTGATTTGGTTCATTTCTGATTAGGTCTGTTTTTTTCTTGATGTTAGGGCTCTTACCAGGTCAAGAGAGTACTGCGCAGCAGTGGTACTTTTTTGATTTGGTTCATTTCTGATTAGGTCTGTTTTTTTCTTGATGTTAGGGCTCTTACCAGGTCAATAAAGTACTGCGAGGCAGTGGTACTTTTTTGATTTGGTTCATTTCTGATTAGGTCTGTTTTTTTTCTTGATGTTAGGGCTCTTACCAGGTCAATAAAGTACTGCGAGGCAGTGGTACTTTTTTGATTTGGTTCATTTCTGATTAGGTCTGTTTTTTTCTTGATGTTAGGGCTCTTACCAGGTCAAGAGAGTACTGCGCAGCAGTGGTACTTTTTGATTTGGTTCATTTCTGATTAGGTCTGTTTTTTTTCTTGATGTTAGGGCTCTTACCAGGTCAAGAGAGTACTGCTCAGCAGTGGTACTTTTTTGATTTGGTTCATTTCTGATTAGGTCTGTTTTTTTCTTGATGTTAGGGCTCTTACCAGGTCAAGAGAGTACTGCGCAGCAGTGGTACTTTTGATTTGGTTCATTTCTGATTAGGTCTGTTTTTTTTCTTGATGTTAGGGCTCTTACCAGGTCAAGAGAGTACTGCGCAGCAGTGGTACTTTTTTGATTTGGTTCATTTCTGATTAGGTCTGTTTTTTTTCTTGATGTTAGGGCTCTTACCAGGTCAAGAGAGTACTGCGCAGCAGTGGTACTTTTTTGATTTGGTTCATTTCTGATTAGGTCTGTTTTTTTCTTGATGTTAGGGCTCTTACCAGGTCAATAAAGTACTGCGCAGCAGTGGTACTTTTTTGATTTGGTTCATTTCTGATTAGGTCTGTTTTTTCTTGATGTTAGGGCTCTTACCAGGTCAAGAGAGTACTGCGCAGCAGTGGTACTTTTTTGATTTGGTTCATTTCTGATTAGGTCTGTTTTTTTCTTGATGTTAGGGCTCTTACCAGGTCAATAAAGTACTGCGAGGCAGTGGTACTTTTTTGATTTGGTTCATTTCTGATTAGGTCTGTTTTTTTTTCTTGATGTTAGGGCTCTTACCAGGTCAATAAAGTACTGCGCAGCAGTGGTACTTTTTTGATTTGGTTCATTTCTGATTAGGTCTGTTTTTTTCTTGATGTTAGGGCTCTTACCAGGTCAATAAAGTACTGCGCAGCAGTGGTACTTTTTTGATTTGGTTCATTTCTGATTAGGTCTGTTTTTTTCTTGATGTTAGGGCTCTTACCAGGTCAATAAAGTACTGCGCAGCAGTGGTACTTTTTTGATTTGGTTCATTTCTGATTAGGTCTGTTTTTTTCTTGATGTTAGGGCTCTTACCAGGTCAAGAGAGTACTGCGCAGCAGTGGTACTTTTTTGATTTGGTTCATTTCTGATTAGGTCTGTTTTTTTTCTTGATGTTAGGGCTCTTACCAGGTCAATAAAGTACTGCGAGGCAACGGTACTTTTTTGATTTGGTTCATTTCTGATTAGGTCTGTTTTTTTTCTTGATGTTAGGGCTCTTACCAGGTCAAAAGAGTACTGCGAGGCAGTGGTACTTTTTGATTTGGTTCATTTCTGATTAGGTCTGTTTTTTTCTTGATGTTAGGGCTCTTACCAGGTCAATAAAGTACTGCGAGGCAGTGGTACTTTTTTGATTTGGTTCATTTCTGATTAGGTCTGTTTTTTTCTTGATGTTAGGGCTCTTACCAGGTCAATAAAGTACTGCGAGGCAGTGGTACTTTTTGATTTGGTTCATTTCTGATTAGGTCTGTTTTTTCTTGATGTTAGGGCTCTTACCAGGTCAAAAGAGTACTGCGCAGCAGTGGTACTTTTTTGATTTGGTTCATTTCTGATTAGGTCTGTTTTTTTCTTGATGTTAGGGCTCTTACCAGGTCAAGAGAGTACTGCGCAGCAGTGGTACTTTTTGATTTGGTTCATTTCTGATTAGGTCTGTTTTTTTCTTGATGTTAGGGCTCTTACCAGGTCAAAAGAGTACTGCGAGGCAGTGGTACTTTTTTGATTTGGTTCATTTCTGATTAGGTCTGTTTTTTTCTTGATGTTAGGGCTCTTACCAGGTCAAGAGAGTACTGCGCAGCAGTGGTACTTTTTTGATTTGGTTCATTTCTGATTAGGTCTGTTTTTTTTTCTTGATGTTAGGGCTCTTACCAGGTCAAGAGAGTACTGCGCAGCAGTGGTACTTTTTTGATTTGGTTCATTTCTGATTAGGTCTGTTTTTTTTCTTGATGTTAGGGCTCTTACCAGGTCAAAAGAGTACTGCGAGGCAGTGGTACTTTTTTGATTTGGTTCATTTCTGATTAGGTCTGTTTTTTTCTTGATGTTAGGGCTCTTACCAGGTCAATAAAGTACTGCGAGGCAGTGGTACTTTTTTGATTTGGTTCATTTCTGATTAGGTCTGTTTTTTTCTTGATGTTAGGGCTCTTACCAGGTCAAGAGAGTACTGCGCAGCAGTGGTACTTTTTTGATTTGGTTCATTTCTGATTAGGTCTGTTTTTTTTTCTTGATGTTAGGGCTCTTACCAGGTCAATAAAGTACTGCGAGGCAGTGGTACTTTTTTGATTTGGTTCATTTCTGATTAGGTCTGTTTTTTTTTCTTGATGTTAGGGCTCTTACCAGGTCAATAAAGTACTGCGAGGCAGTGGTACTTTTTTGATTTGGTTCATTTCTGATTAGGTCTGTTTTTTTCTTGATGTTAGGGCTCTTACCAGGTCAATAAAGTACTGCGAGGCAGTGGTACTTTTTTGATTTGGTTCATTTCTGATTAGGTCTGTTTTTTCTTGATGTTAGGGCTCTTACCAGGTCAATAAAGTACTGCGAGGCAGTGGTACTTTTTTGATTTGGTTCATTTCTGATTAGGTCTGTTTTTTTCTTGATGTTAGGGCTCTTACCAGGTCAAAAGAGTACTGCGAGGCAGTGGTACTTTTTTGATTTGGTTCATTTCTGATTAGGTCTGTTTTTTTCTTGATGTTAGGGCTCTTACCAGGTCAATAAAGTACTGCGAGGCAGTGGTACTTTTTTGATTTGGTTCATTTCTGATTAGGTCTGTTTTTTTCTTGATGTTAGGGCTCTTACCAGGTCAATAAAGTACTGCGAGGCAGTGGTACTTTTTGATTTGGTTCATTTCTGATTAGGTCTGTTTTTTCTTGATGTTAGGGCTCTTACCAGGTCAATAAAGTACTGCGAGGCAGTGGTACTTTTTTGATTTGGTTCATTTCTGATTAGGTCTGTTTTTTTCTTGATGTTAGGGCTCTTACCAGGTCAATAAAGTACTGCGAGGCAGTGGTACTTTTTTGATTTGGTTCATTTCTGATTAGGTCTGTTTTTTTTCTTGATGTTAGGGCTCTTACCAGGTCAATAAAGTACTGCGAGGCAGTGGTACTTTTTTGATTTGGTTCATTTCTGATTAGGTCTGTTTTTTTTCTTGATGTTAGGGCTCTTACCAGGTCAATAAAGTACTGCGAGGCAGTGGTACTTTTTTGATTTGGTTCATTTCTGATTAGGTCTGTTTTTTTCTTGATGTTAGGGCTCTTACCAGGTCAAGAGAGTACTGCGCAGCAGTGGTACTTTTTTGATTTGGTTCATTTCTGATTAGGTCTGTTTTTTTCTTGATGTTAGGGCTCTTACCAGGTCAATAAAGTACTGCGAGGCAGTGGTACTTTTTTGATTTGGTTCATTTCTGATTAGGTCTGTTTTTTTCTTGATGTTAGGGCTCTTACCAGGTCAATAAAGTACTGCGAGGCAGTGGTACTTTTTTGATTTGGTTCATTTCTGATTAGGTCTGTTTTTTTCTTGATGTTAGGGCTCTTACCAGGTCAATAAAGTACTGCGAGGCAGTGGTACTTTTTGATTTGGTTCATTTCTGATTAGGTCTGTTTTTTTCTTGATGTTAGGGCTCTTACCAGGTCAAGAGAGTACTGCGCAGCAGTGGTACTTTTTGATTTGGTTCATTTCTGATTAGGTCTGTTTTTTTCTTGATGTTAGGGCTCTTACCAGGTCAATAAAGTACTGCGAGGCAGTGGTACTTTTTTGATTTGGTTCATTTCTGATTAGGTCTGTTTTTTTCTTGATGTTAGGGCTCTTACCAGGTCAAGAGAGTACTGCGCAGCAGTGGTACTTTTTTGATTTGGTTCATTTCTGATTAGGTCTGTTTTTTTCTTGATGTTAGGGCTCTTACCAGGTCAATAAAGTACTGCGCAGCAGTGGTACTTTTTTGATTTGGTTCATTTCTGATTAGGTCTGTTTTTTTTTCTTGATGTTAGGGCTCTTACCAGGTCAAGAGAGTACTGCGCAGCAGTGGTACTTTTTTGATTTGGTTCATTTCTGATTAGGTCTGTTTTTTTTTCTTGATGTTAGGGCTCTTACCAGGTCAAGAGAGTACTGCGCAGCAGTGGTACTTTTTTGATTTGGTTCATTTCTGATTAGGTCTGTTTTTTTCTTGATGTTAGGGCTCTTACCAGGTCAAAAGAGTACTGCGAGGCAGTGGTACTTTTTTGATTTGGTTCATTTCTGATTAGGTCTGTTTTTTTCTTGATGTTAGGGCTCTTACCAGGTCAATAAAGTACTGCGAGGCAGTGGTACTTTTTTGATTTGGTTCATTTCTGATTAGGTCTGTTTTTTCTTGATGTTAGGGCTCTTACCAGGTCAAGAGAGTACTGCGCAGCAGTGGTACTTTTTTGATTTGGTTCATTTCTGATTAGGTCTGTTTTTTTCTTGATGTTAGGGCTCTTACCAGGTCAATAAAGTACTGCGAGGCAGTGGTACTTTTTTGATTTGGTTCATTTCTGATTAGGTCTGTTTTTTTTCTTGATGTTAGGGCTCTTACCAGGTCAAGAGAGTACTGCGCAGCAGTGGTACTTTTTTGATTTGGTTCATTTCTGATTAGGTCTGTTTTTTCTTGATGTTAGGGCTCTTACCAGGTCAATAAAGTACTGCGAGGCAGTGGTACTTTTTTGATTTGGTTCATTTCTGATTAGGTCTGTTTTTTTCTTGATGTTAGGGCTCTTACCAGGTCAAGAGAGTACTGCGCAGCAGTGGTACTTTTTTGATTTGGTTCATTTCTGATTAGGTCTGTTTTTTTTCTTGATGTTAGGGCTCTTACCAGGTCAAGAGAGTACTGCGCAGCAGTGGTACTTTTTTGATTTGGTTCATTTCTGATTAGGTCTGTTTTTTTCTTGATGTTAGGGCTCTTACCAGGTCAAGAGAGTACTGCGCAGCAGTGGTACTTTTTTGATTTGGTTCATTTCTGATTAGGTCTGTTTTTTTTCTTGATGTTAGGGCTCTTACCAGGTCAAGAGAGTACTGCGCAGCAGTGGTACTTTTTTGATTTGGTTCATTTCTGATTAGGTCTGTTTTTTTTCTTGATGTTAGGGCTCTTACCAGGTCAAGAGAGTACTGCGCAGCAGTGGTACTTTTTTGATTTGGTTCATTTCTGATTAGGTCTGTTTTTTTCTTGATGTTAGGGCTCTTACCAGGTCAAGAGAGTACTGCGCAGCAGTGGTACTTTTTGATTTGGTTCATTTCTGATTAGGTCTGTTTTTTTTCTTGATGTTAGGGCTCTTACCAGGTCAAGAGAGTACTGCGCAGCAGTGGTACTTTTTTGATTTGGTTCATTTCTGATTAGGTCTGTTTTTTTCTTGATGTTAGGGCTCTTACCAGGTCAAGAGAGTACTGCGCAGCAGTGGTACTTTTTTGATTTGGTTCATTTCTGATTAGGTCTGTTTTTTTTCTTGATGTTAGGGCTCTTACCAGGTCAAGAGAGTACTGCGCAGCAGTGGTACTTTTTTGATTTGGTTCATTTCTGATTAGGTCTGTTTTTTTTCTTGATGTTAGGGCTCTTACCAGGTCAAGAGAGTACTGCGCAGCAGTGGTACTTTTGATTTGGTTCATTTCTGATTAGGTCTGTTTTTTTCTTGATGTTAGGGCTCTTACCAGGTCAAGAGAGTACTGCGCAGCAGTGGTACTTTTTTGATTTGGTTCATTTCTGATTAGGTCTGTTTTTTTTCTTGATGTTAGGGCTCTTACCAGGTCAAGAGAGTACTGCGCAGCAGTGGTACTTTTTTGATTTGGTTCATTTCTGATTAGGTCTGTTTTTTTTCTTGATGTTAGGGCTCTTACCAGGTCAAGAGAGTACTGCGCAGCAGTGGTACTTTTTTGATTTGGTTCATTTCTGATTAGGTCTGTTTTTTTCTTGATGTTAGGGCTCTTACCAGGTCAAGAGAGTACTGCGCAGCACTGGTACTTTTTTGATTTGGTTCATTTCTGATTAGGTCTGTTTTTTTCTTGATGTTAGGGCTCTTACCAGGTCAAGAGAGTACTGCGCAGCAGTGGTACTTTTTTGATTTGGTTCATTTCTGATTAGGTCTGTTTTTTTCTTGATGTTAGGGCTCTTACCAGGTCAAGAGAGTACTGCGCAGCAGTGGTACTTTTTTGATTTGGTTCATTTCTGATTAGGTCTGTTTTTTTCTTGATGTTAGGGCTCTTACCAGGTCAAGAGAGTACTGCGCAGCAGTGGTACTTTTTTGATTTGGTTCATTTCTGATTAGGTCTGTTTTTTTTCTTGATGTTAGGGCTCTTACCAGGTCAAGAGAGTACTGCGCAGCAGTGGTACTTTTTTGATTTGGTTTATTTTATGTCTGTTCTTTTTTCTTGATCTTAGAGATTGACATTAGGCCTGGTTCTCTAGTCTGGTTAAATTAAAGATCCCTTTTCAAAATTAGTCTTTATTTGTTTATCCAAATCCACATCAAATTCAATTGAATTAATTTCAAATTTATTATGTTTCTTCTTCTTTATTCAATGTTGTGTTGCATAAATAAATACATAAATAAAAGATCAGAACATCTTTCTTTCTTTCTTTATTCTTTTCGGACAAAGAATTCCCTGTTTTCACATAAATTAGTGCACCAGATGTCACTCGGTTTTCCTTTTTCCTTGAATGAAATATAAATTTTTATAAATTAAATTTTGATTAAAAATAAATGCGGCCTGAATTCTAAAATTAGAACAAAAATTCACACCAAACATCAGAAATATTCAATTTCATTTCAATTTATTTTATTTTTTATAAACAAAACCTGATATTTTCTGATAAACATTCTAAATATTGCACTCTTTTCGATTCCGAATCGAATCTACAAAAAAAAGAAGAAATTTGACCTCGGCAATTTATTATAGCGTCACGTGTTCAATGAAAAAAGTTGGAAAATTATTTGGAGCAAAAAAAGTGCAAGATAGAGTGATTTTTTGGAGAAAAAAACGAGAGATTTATTGGGGTGATTTTTGGAATTAGACATTGAAAAGCTTGGAATTTTTAAAACATTGGAAGTATTGAAGTTGTTTTTTCAAAACTTATGCCAACTTTCAAATTTCAAAAACATCAAAAAGAATTAAATTTTCAATTTGTTGAAATATTTTTTCAAAAAATTCAAAATTCTAGTTTGAAATTTGCATTTTCCGGAATACCTAATATTTTTCAAGTTTTCCGAAATCTTTCACCTTCGAAACTTTCTAGTTTGTAGTCTGAGTCAGCTCTTTTTTTCTAGCTCTCTCAAATCTCCCATCAAATTTCATCAGCCAATCAATTTTATGTTATTTCTGTTTCTGTTTTCGATCAAAGTTTAAACAATCAAACACAATTTTGTGTGTTTCAGAAAGTTTCGAGCTTTTTCTGATCTTTTGCAGTTGTTTTACAGCAAAAAAAAAACAAAGAAAGAAACAGAAATCTTTCGAAAAATGAAAAATCAGGCCATTTTTCATTTTAAAAATAATTTTTCTTACAACGAGAATCGAAAGTTTCTTTGAGCAGGGAAGCTGTCAAAAAAATCAACTTTTGAACTTTTTTTTTTGAAAATGGATATTAGAGCATTAAAAAATCTCATCAGAGCTCATGTTGTAGACAAAATCTTGGGCTCCAAAATGAAATCTAAAATTAGATTTGAAAATTTCAGATTTCCGTTTAAGCTGTAGGAGAAATGATTCCTTATACCTTTTAAAACCCTCAAATTTTTATTTCCGTCAACAAATCAATTTTGAACATTTTCATTTTTACTTTCAAAGTTTCTTGAAAAACAGATGGCTCCAATAAATTGCTCCAAAAGTTTGTTGTTGTTTGGTTTTGGCAAGCAAAACATATGGAAAACGAAGAAAGTTAAAACTGAATTAGACTCATGGGAAAATGTTTCAATCGGCCGAAAAAACGAGAATTTGAGAAGATTGATGGGGATTTTTTGCGATTTTTGGGAGATTAAAAAGACAGATTTATCAAGCTGGAGAGGTCTTTAAGATGTTTGGAATCTGAAAAAATTGAAAGTTTTCACAATAATTTGAATCCAAATTTTTTTCTCGAGAATTTCAATGATTTGACATTGAAATATTAGATCATTGCTCAGATTAGGCTCAAAATTGTTTACATTAGAAGAAGAAATGTGTTTTTGAAAAGCCCTGATTCCAAAGCTCTTGAAATTGGAGCTATAGAAAAAACCTTAGCAATTGCTCATGTTAACTCATAATACTGATTCTGTTCCGAAATGTTTTGACCAGCTCTCCTATTTTGTCGATTTCAAAGTATACAACATCAAATTAGAAAAGATTTATTCATATGATGAAAAAAATTGGAAAAATTAGTTTAGTTTGGGATGTGTTGTCCGATAAGAGCTTGAACCTTCTCGTTCTTGAAGAAGTTGGTCAAAATTGGGAAGTTCTTTTCGATGGTAGCCTTGGAGTCGTCGCTCAAGTTCTTGTAGTCAGTGATGTATCTGAAAAATATATTATTGATTGGAAAGATCAATTGGAATCTTATGAATTCAATTTCAATTTAATAATCTCGAAAAGAATAGAACTAACCCGGCGGCGAGGTTCTTAAGTGTTTCCAATGATGGTTTCTTTCCAGCCAAATAATCTTGATGCAATTCTCTTCCCTTGGCAACAACCTTCTTGATCAAAGCCTTTGCACTTTCATCGAGTTCAGCGTATTTGGCTTCGAGGAGAGCTTGAAGTTTGGCAACTTTCTCAGCAAGGGATGGTGATTTGGTTTTCAAGGCAGCCAAGAATTCAGTCTCATCTTTGAAGGTTTTGTGTTCAGCGGCCAATTCCTTAATAGCGGCTTTCTCTTCGGCGGTGATTCCGGTCAAATGATCAAGAACTTCCTTTGGGATCAATGATTTGTATTCGGCTGGAATATCTTCGACGCTATTTGGGACTGGAGCGCAGAAAGCGGCGATGGCCAAGGTGGCGAGAACAGCAACACGGAGCATATCTGAAGAGATATTTGGATGGTTGAGAGATTGGAAGATTGGGAGATGATAAAATGTGAAAATGAAAAGTTGGATGTTTCAATCGCTTCGACCTTGCACTTTTATACGTTTTCCTTGAGGTAAGAGACTGTGTAATATTTGGAGACCTTATCTTTAATTTCAGAAAAAGATCGCAACATGTGTTGCCCCCTGAGGCTCCGCCCCAAATGCTCTCCAAAGCATAGGAGGCGGAGCCTTGAGGAGAAATTTCGAATATAAATTGACCGACTCATCTAGACAGTTGTCATCCCAAACACATGCTCTTTTTCTCTTCTCCGTTCGACCTCAAAGAGATAAAACCAACAAATTGTTTCCAGTAATGTTCCGTGCAACAATCTTCGCCTGTTTGGCTCTTGCCGCATTCTGTGCTCCAGTTCCAGATGTTCCAAATAGTGTCGATGACATTCCAACCGAATATAAATCTTTGATTCCAAAAGAGGTTGTTGATCATTTGCAATCGATTACTCCAGAAGAGAGAAAGGCTTTGAAGGAGGTTGCCCAGAGATACAAGGAATTCAAATCGGAACAAGATGTGAGTAGAGAGAATATATCAGTTACAGGGAAAATGCGTGTGGTTACGACGTAAAGATACAAATTCTGAGCCGCGTCGCAAATGCACCCATTGAACTACTTCGTTGTTCTGGCTGTTGACAGGATAGACAGATCCAGAAAAGATCTGAAGTTGTTCCTACGAATTCTTTTGAGTGCGTAGCTGTTGCGACGCGGCTTGAAAATAAGAATTCAGAAAAAATCGCATGAACAACTTCTGACACTTCTATTGGACCTGTCTATCTTATAAGAGCGCAAAATTCCGACTCATATTGTGAAAAATACTGTACTGGAGTGAATACATCCCCATAATTAAAAAAATCTTCAGTTTTTGGACGCGCTCAAGGTCAAATCGCCATCTCTCCACGAAAAAGCCCAAAAATTGCACAACTTGGTCGAAGAAAAAATCAAGAACCTCAACGACGAAGCCAAAGCGTTCGTCAAGAAACTCATCGCCGATGTTCGCAAAATCCACGGAGCCTATTTGAAAGGAGAAAAACCATCATTGGACTCATTGAAGAAATCCGTCAAAACCTACATCGATGAATACAAATCATTGTCCGATGGAGCCAAGGCTTCAATTGCCAAAGAATTCCCAATCTTGACTGGATTGGCTAAGAGTAAGTTGAATAATTAATTAGCTAATTAATTGATTGTTTTTTTGCAGACGAGAAAGTCAAGGCAATCATTGGAAAATACATCAACTAATTTGTAAACTCGTGTATTCGTGTATTTTGCCTCTTCAATTATTACTTACCTTCATTTTGTATTTATCCACCAATAAACTTATTTAATCAGAAATTTTGTTTTCAAAAGGATGTGGCTAATTTTCAGCTCAAGTGGATTACTGTAGCTCAAGTAGAAAATTCTAAAAGCTTCGAAATTTTTAGCAAACAAAGGGTACTGTAGTTTTTGAAGAAAACATATGAATGGTGCATCAACGAGGTACTGTAGTTTCTATTTGAAAAAAAAACAATTTGAAATTCTGGAAAACAACAGATGGTGATCAAAATTTGACCAATTTTTGACCAATAAAAACATTTCTCAAAACGTGGTCGAATTTCATTGAGCTCCAATTCAATTCAACGAGTCTTGGATTACTGTAGCTCCTATTAGAGTTTTGTTACTGTACCTAAATACCTAAATACCTAAATTATATTTAAAAACAGTAATTTCATTTCTGTAGCTCATTTCAAAAAAAAGCATTTTTTTCTACAAAATAAATCCAATTTTAAAAATATCCAAAGAAAAAACAAATTCTAATTTTTTTTTTTTCAAATTTTTGCGTCACGTAAACCTAGATAACCAAAAAAAGAGAAGAATAAAAAGGCGGCGCAAATCAGTTGTTAGTCTATTTTGGATCGGTTTGGTTATCATACAAACTCGACGTCTTCTTTGTATTTATCGTTTCTAATTGAAGTGTTAGCATCACAATAGAATGTGTGTACCAAAGAAGTGAGTTTGCAAGTAAGGAAATATAGGAATTGAGAAAAGTTTTACGAAAGCTGGGATCGTATTTTTAATTCTAGTCTCATACACTTTATTTATTTAAAATTTTCTACGAGCTACAGTAATCCTAGAGAAATCATAAAAAAGGTACAAATGTTTTACAGGAGCAAGAGCGAAAAAGAAGATTTACGAAAACAGAAAGGTGGTGGTGATATTGGTGGAATTGGTCCACCAGCTGGTGGCGACAGTTCTCCAGCTCCCGAAAAACAATCATCAAAATCGACGAAAAAATCGAAAAAAGAGAGCAGTATGAAAGCGTCGAAAGGAATAACTGGTGGAAAAGGAAAAGCATCAGTTGAAAAATGGGTGCAAAGAACATTGGATATGGGAGTGCAGAAATTGGTGGAAGAGTTTCGCGGTTTGGCAAAATGGACACCGGATGGAATGACTGTTGAAGCATTTCAGGCAAATAAGGACAAAAATCGATATCAGGATGTACCGTGTCAAGATAAAGGAAGAGTTGTTTTGAAGTTCCCCGGTTGTTCAGGTTAGCAACAAGACATATATCCAAATTAATTTTTTGAATTTTGTGATTCCCATTTTCCAAAAGTATATTTTTAGCTGATTATATTCATGCAAACTATTTGGGAACTGCAACAAATGCACAACGTTTTATTTGTGCCCAAGGTCCTCTCGAAAATACTCAATTCGCATTCTGGGCAATGACAATTCAAGAAAAAGTTGAATGTATTATTATGCTTTGTAATTGTATTGAAATGACCAAAATCAAATGTCATCAATATTGGCCAGCGATCGAAAAAGAGAAAATGACATTTGGTGAGGCACCCAATGTTATAACTGTCACAAATTTGGGATCGAGAAAAATGTCACCAGAAGATCAGTGTATAAATGTGACTAGTTTGAAATTAGAATGGGCTGATGGCAATAAAACTATTCAACATTTCCAATGGGAAAATTGGCCGGATCGTGGAGTTCCAATGACCAAATTGACAGCTTGTGTGAGTTTCAGATTCAGAAAAATCCAGCAAAAAATCCCCATTTTTCCAGAATCTTTTGTCATTTGTTCGTGGCTCACAATTTCCAATTCTCGTCCATTGTTCTGCTGGAATTGGTCGAACTGGAACAATTGTAGCTTTGGCTTATGTTCAAGAAAAAATGCAAGCTGGAGAAGATTGTATGGCAATGAATGAATTGTTGAAAGAATTGAGAATGCAAAGACCATGGTCGATACAAAATGAATTTGTGAGTTTTTATAAACAATTTTCAAAATTAGTTTAGGTTCAGAATTTTGAGCTTCTAGACATTCTGAAATTCCATAACTCATAAAATAAACATGTTCATTCCCAAAAAAATCAAATTTTTTCTAGCAATATTTGTATTTGCACCGCGTTTTACTCGCATATTTCCTGGAGAAATATAAAGATTTGTTTGCCGGATGTTTGGAGGGAGAAAATGCTGCCAAATTCCAAAAATGGTGCGAGGATTATAAAGCGGTTACTGGTGGAGATTAATTTTTCCAAATTCTTGCTCTTGCTCTCTTGAAATGAAGATTTCTATTAAAAAAAGTTTTGATCAGCATCAGGGTTCATATCTAGATCCTAGCATCTTACCAGTTGCGCCACAGATTATATCTAGTTGTTCGAACTTTCCCAAAAAAAAATTCTTTGTCCATTTTTGGTGTGAAATTTGACACCTACTTAAATTATAAACGATTATTTATTACATTTTTTTGTTTATATAACAAATTTTCACTTTTTTTATTGAAAAATGAAAGTTTTGTTTTTTCTTTGTTCCTTTTTTCTACATTTAATCTTGGCGAATAATGAGACTTTGAAAGTTCGCCTAAATTATTCGGTTTTCAAGTTTTTCAGCAAAGATGGGCATCATGTGGTAAGCAAATTTTTGTTGATTTTTAGAGCTTTTCAATAAAAATCTTTAATTCTAGGTTGATGAGGAGATTCCGAATATAACCATACCGAATATCACAGTTCCATTCTCGACTTCTGTTGGAGATGGAATTGTGAGCACTGATGTTTTGAAAATTGAGAAATTCAAAACACCGGATATTGAATTCGAATTATCCGAAGAGGGAATAAGTTGGCAGAGCAAATATGGAGCTGTGAAATTGAATGGATTATGGGCGGCACAATTTACAGAATTAGTGACTGTGAGAGATAGTGGATGGTTGACTGCAATTGCAAGTGATATTCGGATGAATATATCGGCTTCGGTTTTTGAATTGGATGGGCAACCACAGATTCGAATTGGAAATTGTAGTGTTGAGATTGTGCATTTGCATGTTGAGTTAGTTTTTTTTTGGGGAATTCGATGGATTTCAAACAATACTTGAGGAATTTTTTTCATTTCTGACCTATTTGTTTTTTGAACGAATTTTTATTAAAATATTTATAGATTTAGGATTAAATATAACATTATTAAAAAATATTATTTATTGCCAGCCTAGATTTTTTTTTGAAAATCTGTCAATATTTTTCAATCTTTTATTGACAGATTTTCGAAAAAATTGTGTTTTTCAATGTTGTTTCACAACAAAAAAGGAATTTAAACACACAACTTGGCTTTCCTTGGAATTCAGAGTTGTTTTCACCATTTCTACTTAACTCCATCGTTTTCAGCGTAAAATTTCACCCCGTATACATTTTTTATTGACAGATTTTCGAAAATTTAAAAAAAAAACGAAGAAAATGATGAAATTTCCCTCACAAAAAAAAGAAGAATAGGCTCCGCCATGTGTTCCTCGCTGCAGCGCGCAACCAGTGAAGTGTCGATGAATGACCACATGTAAATAGACGCCTGCTGTTTTCTCTCCATCGCTTCTTCGGCTTATTAGCTAAGATCAAAGTGTAGTATCTGTTCTTATCGTATTAACCTACGGTATACATTCGAATGAATGTAATTAAGGTTATATGATTTTTGGAACCTAGGAAAGACTCGGGGCTTGCTCCGACTTTCCAAGGGTCGTCTCAGCGTTGCACTGCTGCTGAGCTCGGCCCAGTCCCCGAGGGGACAAAAAAAAAAGAAAAATGTAATGAAAAAGAGAGGATTTCTGATGGCCTTTTGTTTCAAACATTCATTCCGAAAAATAACAGACTGATTTTAACCCAAAATAATGTTTTCCAGAATTGGTGGAAGTGTTCTTTCATGGCTTGTCAACCTCTTCCGCTCTCCACTTTCCTCATTACTCAAAGATGTAATTCATTCTCAAGCTTGTGCTGCAACACGTGGAATTCTAATCGATCAAGCCAATCAATTCCTTCATGATCTTCCAACTCATATTGACATCGGAAAGAATTTCTATGTCGATTATTCTCTTCTCAAAAATCCGATTTCAACTCGAAAATACGCGGAATTCGATTTATCTGCTGATATAATTTATGGAGAAACTAGTAAATGTCACGCAATAAATCAAAAAAATTGGACAAAACCTGCTGGAAAGAATACTGGAATGGTTACAACATGGGTTTCGGTTTCAATTCCAAATTGTTTGATCGAATCAGCTCATAATAATAGTTTGGTTAAAATTATAATTTCAAAAGATTTACCAATTGTTCAATCATATCTTCAAACAACTTGTGGAATATTTTCAATTTGCATCGGAAAATTCTTCGAAAAATTGCGAACTTCTTATCCAAATCAATATATCGACTTATTTTTCCATACATATTCTACACCATTTTTCACATTCTCCAAACTCAATGGAGTTATGCTAAATATGAGTTTAGCTGTAGATTTATACATAAATCCAATGCAAAAAACATCGAAGAATATTCTGGCGAGATTGATTGTTGAAACAATTTCAGATGTTGAACCATATTTGGAAAAATCGAGAATATTTGGAAATATTCGAAATTTCACGATTGAAACTCGCGAAGATTTTTCGAATATTGGCGATGTTTCAACGAGGTTTTTATCGACTTTTTCATCGATTTTATCAATGACTGCGAAACAAGCTGTGAGAAGTATTCTTGCACTTGGAATTCCAATTCCTTCTTTTGATAATGTCACATTAGCTGGTGAGTTAGCGAAACTTTTTTGATTGAAAATACGAATTCCACAACATTGAAAACAATACCGAAATCAAAGATTTCCGAAAATCCTTGTTAGCAAATTTATAGAGCTCCAAAGCATTTTGAAAATGCTTTCACATTTTTTCGAACATAACGGTGTTCAGAACATCCTGGAACTCGTGTTCAAAATTTTTCGGAGCTCCATAAACATGCTCACAGGGTCTTTTTTGTCAATTTTCGAATTCGGGTTCGTTCTCATCATTATCTCATCCAATATTTTTTGCAGACACTTCTCGAATTGATATTTTCGATGATTTTGTTCTTCTCAACGTCGACTTGAAATATAATTAATCCATACTCTCTTATTTCTTGTTTGTTCATCCATATAAATAAATTTTGAAAAAAAGAGATTATTAAAGACAAAAAGGAGACTTAGAAAAAAGATGGAGAGAAAAATGAAATAATTTAAAGAAAAATCAAAAACGGGCAAAGGGGAAACTAACATGAGCAATACATATTCGGAGAGAGAGAGAGAGATTACTGTAAAACGAGACCAATTTGTTGGGGTTTCATGTTGGCGCACTTCCAATTGTACAAATAGTATTGTAGATTGCCGTCGCCTTTTCCGAACTTCAAATCTTGGAAAATTTCGTCGTTGTTCATCAAGTCCAATGCGTTGAACACGTCGAATTTTTCCTGAAAAATTGAGGATCTATGACGTGGCAATTAGGAAATTATGTTAATTTTCATTTAAAAAATCAAGAATTCAGTATATTCGGAAAAATTGATTTTATAATTTTTCAGCGTGAACTTTTTTATTTTTCCTAATACGTGAAAACTTGAAATATATTCATTTTTTAACAAAAAATCGAGAACGAACTATTTTTAAGGTGAGAATTTTCAGTTTCTAAAAAATCGAATGTGACGTGGCAATTAGGATGAATTTAAGAATTTTGGGAGATATAAATCAATCAAAACTCACCTTATTAGCCATAATAAGAGCATCATTAATCAACTGTTTCAAAGTCAAAGTTCCAGTCGCATAATAGTACAAATAAGCGGCATTAATTGTTTTATGTGTCGCATGTCCCATAACAGTTGAAGGAAGCGAATAAAAACTGACAAAATCAGTGATTTTTCCAGTTTTTTCAGCAACAACATATGAATAAATAACACCATCTCTTGGAAGTAACATATGCGAGATTTCTTCTTTTGCATGTGTAAATGCAGGAGCCAATGAATATTGCTCGAGGAATTTGTTGAGAAGTTTTGCAACTTTTGGCACATCTTCTTCAGTCATTTTTCGCAAACTTTGACAATTTGGTTCTTCCGGAAGTTTGTATAATTTAATGGTTCTTGCCATTGTTGTTTTTGCCGAAAGATGTGAAAATCGAACTTCGATCAACTTCTTTGGATTCAATGATCGATGATAATATCGGCAAGTTGCCACAGGTTTTGGAATAACAATTCCCGCAGTAAATGCAGCTTGGAAAATTCCTTCCAAATTTACGCGCCGTGTGATTTCTCGAATGAGAACTGGAGCAACGCGCTTGCTTCGAAGTTTTTTGTGAACACAGAGGAAGTTGATTTCGACCATTTTCACCACTTTTTTGTAGACACGAACATTTTGGGGAATGGCGCCGATGAAAGCGAGAAGACGGCCTGATGAATTGGCACGAACTCCCAAATGCCATTGTGAAAGCCATCCGGGAACTTGGAGAGCCCATTTTAAGAATGGAGCAGAGTAGTCGAAGCGGAACATTGAATCGTCATCTTCGACATAGTTTTCGGTGAGAAGAGTGTAGAGTTCCTGAAAATTAGAGACTTTTTTGAGTTTCGAATGAATTTGAAAGATTTTGAAATTTAAAAATGTTTTTTTTCATTTTCTATCTGAAATTGACTTTTTATTGAAAATGGATAAAAAATGCACGTGACCTTTTTACTTTATATTTACCACGTCGTAACTCATTTTTCATTCCTAGATCAAAAACTAGGAGAAATTATTTTCTGTATTTAAAAATCCATATTTCAATTTTCCCTTACATGCAACTCTTTCTCATCGTTCAAATCCACGTTGCACCAAGTGAAACCGGGTGGCAATGAATAAGCTTCAGCTCGTACTTGATCCAAAGGCAAATTTGGCTCAATTGAATCATTAATATTATCAGGAACCAATTCATTCATACTTGGCACCGGTTGTGTGCTCCAAAATTGATAATTCTTGCTCAACGCCTCATCAATATCGCGTGGAGCGCTAACTTGATTTGGTAGATTGTGGACATCAACACCGGCGGCTCGCAATTGCTCAACAATCTAGAAATTTTTAGGATATTTTTGAGAAAAATTAGGATTATGTTACCGCTTGGATATCACTCGCAGATGGGCGACTTCCGCCAGCTCCTTCGTCATCGTGGTGATGTCCACCACATGGTGCACCATCGTGACTATGTCCGTGCGACATTTTTCAAGTCTGAAAACTAGAATTTAGAGATTTTCAGCACACAAAAAAGGTGACAAAAAACAAATGAAAAATCCTATTTCACGCCGCCGTGTTTGCACAAAAAACACCAAATTTGCCGCGCGTTTCTCTAAACCTCTCACATTCCTGTTCTCTCTTCAATCAATCGATATTCGAAAAAATTTCTATGCACTTTTTTTTACGACGCTCTCGCTGATAACATTTTATCTCTATGAAATTTGCAGAAAAATCGAATGACAAATAATTGATTCGTTTTATATAATCTATATATTTTGAATATATTATATTAATAACAACCAAAAATAAAAGAGATGGTGATACGACCGGCGCCAAATCAACAACAACAACAAAAACCGGGGATTATTAAAGATCCGGCGATCGCCGCCTTGTTCAGCTCAAAAGATCCGGAGAATCGTTATCAGGATTTGCGAGAAATTGGACATGGTTCTTTTGGAGCTGTTTATTTTGCATATGATAGAGAGACTGAGGAGACGGTGGCGATTAAGAAGATGAGTTTCAATGGAAAACAGGCGACCGAAAAATGGAATGATATTCTGAAAGAAGTGTCGTTTTTGAATAGTGTTAAACATCGGCATATTGTTGAATATAAGGCTTGTTTTCTGAAAGAAACTGTCTGCTGGGTAAGTTATTTTGAATTGGGGTTTTCTCATGAAATTTACGTTTTCGGATGGGTTTTGACGGTTGATTAGGAAAAAAACTCTGAATACAAGTTATGACGTGACAGACCGGAAAAAAACTAGCATTTTAGTTTGAAAATTAAGCTGCAGAGGGTCGATTACCAAAATATAGAAGTACATTATGAAATCCGAGCAAGTTCAAAAAATTTCGAAATTCTTAAAAGTGATGTCAGTTTTATAAATACTAGAAATATTTATTAAGGAAAAGAAGACTCTAGTTAAACTTTACATTTTTCGCAGCTTGTTATGGAATATTGTATCGGTTCTGCTGCTGATATTGTAGATGTTTTGCGAAAAGGAATGCGAGAAGTTGAAATTGCCGCGATTTGCGCGCAAACTCTTGATGCTCTTCAATATATTCATTCTCTAAAACGAATTCATCGCGATATAAAAGCTGGAAATATTCTGCTCTCCGATCATTCGATTGTAAAATTAGCTGATTTTGGATCTGCTTCTCTAACAGATCCTGCTCAAACATTCATCGGAACTCCATTTTTCATGGCACCTGAAGTTATTTTAGCAATGGATGAAGGAACTTATACAGATCGTGCCGATATTTGGTCACTTGGAATTACTTGTATAGAATTGGCTGAACGAAGACCACCGCTATTCAGTATGAATGCAATGTCAGCCCTTTATCATATTGCTCAAAATGATCCGCCAAAATTGGGACAAGGAGATGCTGAACCACAAGAATGGTCACCTGAATTTATCGAATTTATTGATAAATGTCTTCGAAAAGTGGCAGATGAACGAATATCGGCAGCAGAATGCATAAAACATGCATTTATTCAAAAACCTCGACCACCAGATACTATTCATGAATTGATTCAAAGAACTAAGAATCAGGTTTTGGAACTCGATAATTTCCAATATAAAAAGATGAGAAAATTGATGTATTTGGATGAAAATGAGGGAAATAATTCGGGTGGAAATGGAAATCGAGATGGAGCTGGATCTGATGATTTAGAACATGATTCACAATCTAGAGGTATAGTTTTGGAGGAGGATTTGATTTCAATTCCTCATGTTCACAATATTTTTTCAGCCGGCGATTCTGTGAGCTCACGAAGCGCTTCTCTAACTTCATTCCGATCAATGCAAAGTAGCGGTGGAGCAATTGTATCGACTAATACTTCAGGAGCACCCAGTAGTGGACTTGGAGCAAGTCATTTACATGGTGAGTATTTTTGTAAGTGGTTCGAAGAAAAATGGATGATTTTGAAAATTTTTATCCATTTTTTCCCGCTAAATCTATCGCCCAGCGTATTCGAAATTTTCTGAGAAATCCTAATCAAAGTTTTGATGAGTAACAAAGTCTCGAACTTTGCCACGTCATATTCAAAATTGAGTTTATCAGTTTTTCACAACTGGATTGTGATCAGCGGGTCAAAAACTACTTCTCTAGTTTATTTTTGAAAATTTCCAAAAACCATATATTTTTCCAGGCTCCTCTGGATATGGAAATGGAAGTAGTTCAACAACAAGTTCAGCTCGACGCCGTCCTCCAATTCCACATCAATTAATTCAGCAACCAACTTCAAATTCCAACAATTCTGCAACAAATTCGAGTAAAACAATCAGCGGCGGATCGACAACAACAATAATTGATGAAGAAGATGAAGGTGTTGCGATGACACCAAAAGGAACTAATTTGGAAATGAATAAGGATTTGGAGGCGATTCGGAGTCCGGTTAAAGGTGAGGGATTTTTTGAGGGACCTTATATTTATTATGAGTGAAGAAAGATAGTTTTCACATTACATTTAAATTTAAAAAACATTAATTTCAGAAATACTTCACTTAGCTTTAACGCTGAGTTATGTTATTCTGAAATGTCAAAAAAATTGAAACAATAAGATTTCAGCAATTCAGAAATTATATTCTTGGAAATTTACGTTTCAAAAATTCTTTATTGTTAATTTTCATACCGTTACGCTAATCGCTAATTCTTATTAGACAATCGAGAATTTTACTTTAAAAACTACCTTAAAAATTTTATTGGTTTTTGACTTGAAATGCATTTCTTCAATATTTCCCCAAATTCAATATATTTTGTTGCAGATCTTCATATGCCACCACCACGAGATCTAAAAGAAAAGATCGAAACTCTTCAAAATCACAAATTCGCCACACTTCGCTCACAAAGAATAATAAATCAAGAACAAGAAGAATATTCGAAAGAAAATAATATGTATGAACAAATGAGCAAATATAAACATTTGAGACAATCTCATCACAAAGAACTACAACAATTTGAGGAAAAATGTGGACAGGAAAGAGAAATATTGCGAATTAAAATGGATAAAGAATTGGAACAATTGAATTCGACATATTCGAAAGAGAAACAACGAGTTAGGTTATCTCAGAATGGAGAATTGGATAAGAAAAAACGAGAGATTGAAGAAGGAGAGAAAAAATTGAGGAAAAATCGAGCGGTAAGTGAAATATTGGAGTTTTTGGGGGAAAATATGAACAAAAAGTCATCAAAATTAGGCAAAATCCTGTTTTTCTTGTCAAACATTGATATTTTAGAATTTAATTGAAGGCAGTAACATTTTTGATGATATACAAAGGGAGGAAAAGGTCAAAACACCAAAATTTAATCGTGAAAAATTTGAAGAATTTTCGAAACAGTCAATTTTTTTCACATACTGAAAATAATTGAATGTTTTATTTAAAATTTTAATTTTTTAAATCAGAAGAGTTTCAGAATTTTTAAGACTTAAACTTGATTTTTTGACGATTGTACAACTGGAAAAATTTTGAAGTTGTCCAAAATTTAATATTAATTTTTATATTTTTTTGCACCAATAATTTCTGTGAAACATATTCAATATTTTTTGAAACGGTGAATTATTTTTGAATTTGAAATGAAAAAATTCCCCTATGAAAATTTTTGAAATAGTGTATTTCTTTTACAATTAGTTAAATATTCCCATTTTCTCGTAAAAAATTTTCATATTTTGTTTTTGCAGAACAACATTCAACAACAAATGAAAGTGTACAGTGCAATGCAATTGAAGGAATATAAACACAACAAGGAAGCGCAAAAAACTGTAGGTTTCAGAGTTTTTTTTCAGCTGGGAGATTTGATTATTAGCTGAAGTTTCAGTCTTTTTTCACGAATTTTAAGCCGAAATTCGGCTATGATTTCAGATAGAAATCCCAATTTTACGCATTTTTTGACCTGAACCTGCCTTATTTTCACCCAAAAATCCCTATTTTTTCAGCGTCTTCGAGCAATGAATGTTTCTCGTTCGACTTTCGAATCAACAATGAAAGATGTGAAATTGGAATTAAATCGACGAAAAGAAATGATGGAAAATGAATATGAGGCAAAATTAAGAGAAGAAAATGAAGAGGAATTAATTCGATATCGAAGACAACAATTGAATTTGTTGCATTCGATGGAGGAAAAATTGATGGATGAGGTGAGATATTTTGGGTGAAAAATTTGAAATTTTGGGTGAAAACTAAGATTTTTAGACTGGAAATTTGTAGGTTAAAAAAATTATAGAATTTGTTTTTGGCTGCCTCATATTCATATGCTAATACTGAAAATCTCTTTCGTTTATTTCATGAAATTTTTGAAACGTATTTTTTTTATTGGATTTTTGAAACAATTTTTATATTCTGGAGCTACGAGAGTGTTTTTAGAATTTCGAAAATAAAATCCTACGTGGATTTTTCGTAGTTTTTTTTACATTTTATTTATGTAATACTTAGTTGATTCAAAAAGAGCCTAAAATTTCACAAAAAAAACATTTTATGAAAATCCACGTGTATTCATAAAAACCCTAAAAGTTATGAAATTTTTTGAAAAAATTCACAAAAATATACTGTTTCAAAATTTTGATGAATACATTCTTTAAAATTTTTTCATATAGAGCTTCGTAAATCAATGATTTTACTGAAAAAAAATTAGGAGTTTTTTTAATTGCAGGATCTAAATGTTCAAGACCGTCAAACTGAAACGAAACACGCTCTTTTAATGCGTCAACACGAAATGACAAAAGAGCTCGAAATGGCACATTCAAATGAATTGCAAGCAACTAAAAGGCGACATTTAGAAACACAACATGAAGCTGAATCGAATAGTCAAAATGAATATACAAATCGACAACAAGAAGAATTGAGAAAAAAGCATGCATTGCAATGTAGACAACAACCAAGAGAATTGAAATTGCAAGAACAACAAATACGAAAACAATATCGACAAGTTGTTAAAACACAAACTAGACAATTCAAATTGTATTTGACACAAATGATGCAAATTGTTGGAAAAGAAGAACAGAAAGAAATGTCAGCAAGATTGAAACAGGATCAAATGTCCAAAATTGCGTTGTTAGGAAGTCAATATGAAAGTCAGATTAAGAAAATGGTGCAAGATAAGACGGTAAGGGGTTTGGGATGAAATTGAGGGTGAAACATTTTGAAATCAAGTTTCCAATTTTTACGCTTTTTCTTTTTTAGGTAAAATTGGAAGCTTGGCAAGAAGACGAACAACGAGAATTGAGCGAAAAATTGGAAAAAGAGCTCGAAGAATTGATTGCGTATCAAAAAAGGCAAAAAGAAATGTTGGATGAGCAAATTAAGAAAGTAAGCATGTTTTGTTGGGGGAATTTTAAAGCATTGCTCATATTAGAGGGATATTTTAAAGGAAACAATATAAGCAATTTTCATATAGTTTTCAAATATCGTTCATATTAGTGCATTTTTGAAGCCCAGACTTGAGAAAAATTGCAGATCTGGATTTTCAAATATTTACTAATCTGAGCAATGTTTCTGAGTAGTTTTAAAGCATTGCTCAGATTAAAAAATTTTTTTGAGTTTTATTCAAAACAACGGAAATTTCTCAAATAAAGCATTGTTATGAGCAAACTTTTCCAAACTTTCGAATCACTAAAATGAGCAATAGCAAAATATTGCTCATATTACTAATCACCTAAACATCTTCGATTTTTTTAGGAACGTCAAATTCTCGATGAGCGAATAGCTTCTCGTCGCGCAATGCTCGAACAACGAATACGCGAAGAACGAGACGAGATGTCAAATCTGCGAAGACTGAAAAAGGAACAGATTCGTGAGCGACACGGCGTCGAACGCCAGCGACTCGAGAACTCATTCGCCGCCGCAATTTCATCGCGCACCCCTGCCACACCTTCTCGAACTCATCAACAATCACATATCGGTTCGGCTGGATCAAGTGTGCAGTTGGCGATGTGAGAGCGAAAAAAGTCGCGCGATTTTTTCGCGGTCATGATTATGATGATAACAATACGGTTCAAATCCATGTCAATTTTATATTATTTTAATTAATGTTTTTTCTCTATTTTTTTCACCCCCTAACTTTCCCTCCCGATTTTTTTCTCTGTGATTTCTATTTTTCGCTACTTTTTTCACCACACGTGCAATAATAAGTTTTGTCTTTAATTAGTTTATTATAATTATAATTATGCCAATTATTGAGCATTTATTCAGTTAAGAAACCCGTTCGTTTCAGCTGCAAATTATCATATTTTCAGCCATTTTCCGCCACCATTTTTTGCATATCTTTTATGATTGTTCTCGCAACTTCTTCTGCAATTTCCTCTTCACGAAGTGTCGATTTGTTGAGATATTTTTGAAGTGTTGATTTCAGTCTGGAAATTTTGAGCATTTTCGAAAGAACGTTCTTGGGCTACTCTAATTTTGACGATTCAAATTTTATGGGGTGAAAAAATTTCGATTCAGCAAATGTCAAAAAACTATATTTTTTTCCTATTTTTCGACATTTTTGACATTTTTTTTCATTGAAACATTTTCGCTGCGATATATCTTTCATTTTTGTGTGAAAAAAATAGGGTTTTTTGACATATGCTGAATCGAATTTTTTTGTAAAAAAAACGTTTTTTTTTTAGTTTTTTTTTCAACCTGAATCACCCCATAAAACATTTTTGGGAATGACTAAGGCTAGGGAATTTTTCAAAGCGTTTTCGCATCGAAAATTTCAATAAAATTTTTTTTCACAAATGAGAAAATGATTGACAAAAAATAGTCTAACAAATTCAATTTTTTTAAGTAAAAAAAAAGTTGAAGTCGAAAACTAACCTTGTCGGCGTTTTCATAATTTGTGTATGCGAATCATCATAAAGTGCATGATATTTTCCAATTTCATCAATTTCCGCCAATCGACTACTTCTTGGCGTAGTTTTGGGTGTTTTTTCCGGATCGCTATCCGACGAAAATTCCACATTTTTGCGCGATTTTTTGGGAGTTGAGAAATTGAAGGAATATGAATGAGATTGTGAATCAGCTGAAGAAGAACAAGATGAACTGGATTGTCGAGTTTTTCGAGGCAGTTCGACCTGAAAATAATTTTTGTTCATATGAGAATATAATTGAGAGTTCAAGAAAAAACCTACAGTATTCTCGATGAAATTCCTCAAATCTAATAAATATTGTTGAAAACTTGAAGAACGCACAAAATCGGTCAAATATTTCTGAATAATTATATATATTTTTAATTATCCAATTGAAAACTTAATTAAAAAATAATTAATGAATTGAAAAAACTCACATCTTGAAGTCTGAAATAACAAAAGGCATATGCATTTTTGAAGCAGTTTTTATTTGGTCTTCCAGATTCGTCACAAATCAAACTTTCCATTTCGCTTCGAATTGGAGCTCCGGAATTGATGGGATTTGTTGCTTGCATTGAAAAATATCTGGAAAAATTGCAATTTTTATACGTCGTCAACGCGGAGTATTGTAGTTTTTTTTGTGGGAACCCTATTTTTGTCATTAAAAAATTTAGTTAGGAAATTTTGATTTTTGCCTAAAAGCTACCTGAAATAAAAATTATTTGAAAAATTTACGTTTCAAAAATTTTCAGACTTTTCTATTTCTGAAAAAAACTCAAAATTCATAGTTTTAACAGAAATTTTTTTGTTTCGAAAAAAAATCTAAATTTTCGAGACTAACTTATCATAAAGTGCCATCGCATCTCCCAAAGCTTCATCATCTTCCATTTCCTCGAAATTCGCCTCAAAACTCTCGCAACTCAACAAAAATTGCACCAAATCGTGGTCCTCTTTTTCGTCGCGCAAAAACTCCAAAAATCCCAGCAAAATTGGTTGAATTTTCAAAATTTCCGAAATCGAACAACCTGCTTCGAGAACTTCGAGTTCGTGTTTTTTATAGTAAACACTTTGTCGAAATTCATCGAAATAACGAAATTCGAAGAGTTGACGAACAAATTGTTGAGCCGATTGGAAACAATTGATTTGAAGAGGCGATTTTTGCATTTCCTCTGGAAAAATTGATATTTTTGGAGGATTTTATGAGATGATTCGAGTTTTTGAAAAATTTTGGCTGAAAATCGGAAATTTTGGGCATGTCACGGCAAAAGATAATGATAAAAAATTTCGTCGGCCTACCCGACTTTTCATCCAAAAAATCCCCGAAAATTAACTAACCATCTATGATTGCTTTAATTTTCCTTGGAACCGCCAAAGTACAATTCGACCCTTCATCTATATATTTATCATAAATACTTCGAGCATCTCGAAATGACACTAAAAAAATTACTGTATACTCTACCTATTTATTTCCCCCAAATTTCTTACATTCTTGCGCAGCAGTCACGCCTTCATTAAACGTCGCTTGAAATCCTTGAACATGCATCCAAAATTTGATAAGATTCAGCTTTTCGGAAGCTTCCAAAAATTGTATGAAATATGACAAAGCATGCGAATCAACCAGCAATTTATCCAGCGAATATGCGAGTTCCGGCTTTTTGGGTTGATGATTCACGGTTTCTCCGGTTCCATTGCCTATATCTCCTTCTGAAAAATCGACGAAAATACTTCTGATCACAGTAAAACCTTGACTTACCCCGTTTCTTCCGGAATTTGTTAATAAAACTCGTCATTTTCCATTAAACATCCATTGTCGCGCGGCAACAAATCGATATTTGTGTTATCTAGCTCTCCCTGCCTGCGTCTTCACTCTCTTCGCTTCCTCGTTTCTCCTTGTTGACCGCTTGCAATTGCAAACGAGAATTTTGCGAAAAAGAAAATAAATTTCGCTTTTTTTTATTTCGTTATGTTCCTTTAATTTCCACCGTAAAAATTCACAGAATCGCAAATCGTGTTGAGACCCAAATAATGTTTTTGAAGGATAATCCTTGATTTTTTATTTTCTTTTTTTTTCGAATTTTTTCCACGAAAACCTTGTTTAAACATGTTTTTGCAGATGTCCGAAGTGAAAAAAGTGCAAGTTCATTTGCAAGCCGTCGCCAATGCACCAATCCTCAAACACAAAACATTCAACGTCGACAGCAATCGAGACATCGCCTGGTTCACTCTAACTATTAGAAAAATCATGAATCTTCCTGCTGATCAAAATCTATTTTTCTACATTTCACAAACTTTTGCGCCATCACCAGATCACACTTTTGGCGTGTTACGGGATTGTTATGCGGTGAAAGATTGTGTAAACTTACAATATTCAACGACTCACGCCTGGGGGTAACATTTTGCTGGAAATGTTTTTAAAAAATATGTAAATTTTTGTTGAAAACGTGTATAAATCATTTTGAATACAGGAAACAAATTTCGAAATTTTTTAACCCGATTGCGGTTTTGTAATGTCTATAAAATATATAATTTTAATCAGCTGAAGAAGCATAATTTTAGCGAGGAAAATGTCGCGAAAAATAATAGATCACGACGAAGAAGATCGAGATTCTTCAGAATACGAAGAAATCGATGAAGAAGATGAAGATCAAGAAATATTTAGTCAAGAAAATCAAATAATTTACGAGCAAGAAGAAGAAGAACCACAAATAATTGATGTTGTCGGCATGGAAAACGCTGAAAATGCGGCTGAAATATTCTATGATGATGAAGATATGCAAGATTTAGTTATACATGAGATTTATGGCGGTGAAAATGAGAATGAGAATATGGCGAGCACTTCGCAAGCTTTAGCTTTTCCTGGATCCTCACAGCAACAACAACAAAAGCAAGTTTCGAAGCGAATTTCGAGCAATTTGGTGCAAACTGATCCGATTTGTATTGTTTGTTCGCGATTGGAATCGGAGAAGATTCGACTTTTTCGATGGCCAAAAAATGAGGATTTAAGGGAACAATGGTAGGAATTTTCGTGAATTTTTCAATTTTCATGGCACGACTATTTTTGGTAGACAAACTTTTAACAAACAAAAAAATTCAATTTTTTTTTTCAAATTTTGAGCTATAAAACTTGGTTAAGGAAAAGTACATAAAATTTCTATTTCAAAGTTTTTCAGCTCCAAAACTTGTTTTTCTGGAAAATCAAACTTTTAACAAAACCTAACGCATTTTCTCTATTTTTCCATTCAAATCTTACTTTTTTCAGGATTCATTTCTTCCGTCTCCCACAAAACCTGCTCCAAATCAATCCCGAACCCTATATCTGCAGTTTCCATTTCACAGCCGACACATTTCTAATGGTTGAAGATCGAATTTTCTGGAAAGCTTCAGCTCTGCCAAAATATCACCTAAGAAGGCCATGTTTAACAGATTCATTTCCATGGGAAAATCCGGATAAAAATGGAAATGGAACCAACGCGAAAAAATCGATATTGCCTCTTCCAAAAACCACACCAGAATATCGGATTCGTTATCGATTGCCTTATAATAAAAATCGATCGAAAAATTCGCATCCTGTGGCTATTTTAACACCAATTTGCCCGTCTCAAAGTCATTTGTTTTATGAATTTCATTTTAATCGAAATGGATTGAATGGAACAAAGTTTTATGCTTGTTTGAGTTGTCGGAAAGCAAAAAGTGAAAGTTCGTTGGCTTTTTTGAATAAAATAAGTGCTGTAAATTCAGAAAAAAACATGATTTTTATCTTGAAATTACAAAAACTGAATAAATTTATCCATTCAGAATCTCTTAAATTCCAGCCATCTAAATTCTAACATGACCCCAACACACTATAAAAATATCTTTCAAAATTTGCAGCCGGAATCCGTGACGTGATTCGCACGATTCATATCCAGAATGCCAAAATCTTCACACCCGGCGATCCATTTTTGGGACATCATTTCGCTTGTCGGCCACATAGTGTTTACGACTACAACAATTCACAAACATCGCAAAATTTGGCACCAAATCGTAACGTCGTTTTTTTGGAAGAGGAAGAAGATGACGAGGCATATTTGACGGCACAAATTAATGGTGAACCATTGGTGCATGTGACAACAAACAACACGATGGCACCAATTTTGGTGGACCCACCACAACCGGTTACAAATTCAAACGAGAGAAGAATCGAAGATGAATACGATATTCCCCCAATTTTGGAGCCGGAACCAGATCCAGTGCCTGAAGTGAAAATTCCCCAACCAAAAGCAAAATGTGTGCTAAAATCGAAAATTGCCACGAAAAAATCGCTGAGATTGAAATGTCATCTTTGCATAACTCGACGACCTTTTTCGACGACACGCGATTTTGTCAATCATTTGCAGAAACATTTAACATGAGCAATTCGGGTAATAATAAATTTTATTTTGGAATTTGATTTTTTTCAATGTTTTTCAATTGGAAAATTTATAGAAATAATTACAATTTTCGAGTTGTGCCTGAATACCACGTGGAAAATCACTTTTTCAAATCAAATTTTTCTCGACAAAAGGTTCAAAAAGTTTTTTTTTGTTCAAGAAATTAATAAATAAAAAATAAAATTAACGAAAAAAAAAAGAAATCAATCGATACAATTATTCCTTTCCATACATTATTTGATGATCCAAATCTTCGATCATTTTTTTCTGGATTGTCTGTAATTCATTTATTAATTAGTCGATTAATTAATTAAAAATAGGATAATTTCCTGAAACACCCCTTCAAAACCTCTATTAAGCTAAAAACCCACATTAATCTTATCCATCAATACACGAATTTTAACCACCCAATTTTTCGAAATTTCCGCCATTTTCGCTTTCAACACATTCTGATCTTCGAAATTTTCGTCGATTATTTGATCCCAAATCGAGCAGAATTCATCAATCATTTTTTGAGCTTCGAAAGTTGTTTGAAGAAATACCGAAAGTTGTGGCTCGATCTGCAATATTCAGTTAGGAATACAATTTGAATGAAAAGAAAAATGACAAAAATTACCTTATCATTTTCCTCTAAAAACACCAAATTCGCCACCTTTTTCACAAATTTCAAATGTTCTTCAATCAAATCATCAACATCCACACATTTTTCATCGATTGCGGCTAAAAGTCGACGGAACTCGAGATGAACCTATGAAATTAATTTAGTTTTGAAACAAATTTTCGGGATTTTTTGAATAAGTTAACAACAAACAAATCAACACAAAAATTAGGGCAAAACGTTTCTCATAATTTTTTTGAAACATTGAACTTTCATCTCAGCATTTGCAGATGTAGCTAAATCATATTTTGAGGGTTTTCGTAGCTGAACCGTAGAAAGAACTTGAATCTCCAGCTAAATCGAAGCAAAAATTTAGCTCAGTGTTTCTGACCGATTTCTCAGCTAAAACACACACACGTTTTAGCTACGATTTTTTGGCGCGCAAACATGTTTTCTTCGTTTTGTTTTGTTTTTCGACGATTTTCGTGACTTAAAGCCTAGAAAAGTGCTGGTAACATATTATATCGTCTACGCGTCAGTGTTTTATCGATGGAGAACGAGTAAGTTCATCTAAAAGTTACGTTTTACGTTGAATCTTTGCAGAAAAACAGTCAGTTTGTTGCGTTTCTCGAAAAAGTGGAAAGTGATGGTGAAATCTTCAATAAATGAGGTAATTCCAACAAAATTTTCAATATTCCACAGTGTTTCTCAATTTACAGATGCCAATAACAAGAAAAAAGCCGGATGTCATGGATCTCGACCAATTTGGCTTCTAATAGGTTTTTGGGAAGTTAAACCGCCAGATGGAGTCGCAAAAAGCACAAACACCACATCGTCATGTTTTGCAAGCCTACCGCCCTATTGGGAAATTTTAGTTGCTACTTTTCTATCTAATATTCGGCCGGTCCAGGATCCAGAAGCTATCAAACAACTGCGAGAAAATTAAGTGTTTCTGGTGAATAACTGACTATAATTTCATATTCTTATGTTATTGTATGTTTCAATACGAATAAATGTTTTATATTTGCAAGTTTTCTAACTAAGCCAAATACAGAAATAAACTCGCATAAGCAGTATTTCGCAATAAACAGGAAAACAGTTTTCGTAGCTAAAACATGCGTGTGTGTTTCGTAGCTAAAACAGACTTCGGTGTGTGTTTGTAGCTAAACCGCACACTATTCGTAAATAAAACGCAAGTGTCAAGGGCTGCGATCGGTTGAGCTATGAATTAGCTACATCTGCAACTGCTGAGCACAGAATACATATCGAATTTTCTCAAAATTATATTTTTTAAAACAATAATTTTTGTATCACAATTTTTTTTCATCAAAAAATATTTTTTTCCTACTTAGTTTCGAAGGTTCTAATTTCAAACAGTCTCTTCCCAAAACTCACTTTAATTCCGATAACATTTCGAACTTTCAACAATGTCGAATTGATAATAAATGCAATATTTCCTAACATTCTCAACAAACTTCGCGCATTTTCGCGTAATGAATAATTTTTCTCTAGAAATCGGCACATTTCGGGCAATTTTGAAGCGGTTTCTTGTGACGAGAGACGAGCCAAATCGATTGACCAGATTACGTGGAATATTGCTTCATAGCTAGAAAAAATGCGGGATTTTTATAGGAACATATTATCGAGTATTTCTCGTGGCGGTACCCAGATTTGAAACATTCTGGTTAATTCAGAATACTGTAGGAGACCTAACAAGATTATGTTGAAAGCTACAGTTTTGAGAGGTTTTTCGGGCAAGAAATTTTGAGAAAAGGTTATATTTTTTCAACAAAAAATCCCTGCCACGTGGAACATTTTAAAAATAAACATTTGTTGAAAAATAGCGAGTTTTTGTGAAAAAAAATCACGAATAAAGTGTTTTGGCGCCAAATTCCCCATTTTTCTCATAATATTCAAGTGAGTACTCGAAAAATTCAGAATTTTCTAGCCAACATTGATGCAAAATAAAACTCACAAATCATCACAGGCCGAAAAAACAGGTTTGACTAAATTCATAACTGGTTCATATTTGGGACAGAGTGGTTGAATAAACTGCATACGAGATGAGACATTTGGCGTATTTCCAAGCTGAAAAACAATGGAATTAGCAAAATAGCTAAATATTTGTCTAAAATTAACTTTAGGAGAAAAATTTGAACTAGAAAAATTTTATACCGAATTCGAAAAATTAGTAAACTTTTTTAGATTTTAAAATCAATTTTAGGAAGATTCTTCATCAAAGTTAAGGTCTGAAAAAGATTTGGAATTATTTACGAAAAAAAACATAGAAAAAATTTCGGGAAACCCGGAAATTGTAGGTTTCAAAAAATGTATGGAAATTTTAGAATGTTCTAAGCTCTAATGTGTATTCCAATTAATTGTAGATGTTGATAAATTTTCGAAATATCTAAATTCCGAAGTATAGCCCGCATTCTTTTTTTCAATCTTCATTATTTCTAATATCATTTTTGCGGATAGTTTCAATTTCCATGCTTCAAACCCCTTTCAAAAATAATTACAAACCGATGTCATGGCATCCAATTTGAATTGCAACTTCTTCTTTTTTCGATCTTTTTCCTCTTCAAACATAATTCTTGTTGATGATTCGATGGCTGCTGCTAAAGCAATTGAAACTTTTTGACGGGATAATGAAGTTGTGCCAACTCGAAGACCCATTGAAGCTTCTCTGAAAATATTTAAAATTATGGGAGAAAATAGGATGGGAGAAAACACAGCGAAAATTTATAATCATAATTTTTTGAAACAGTGAAATTTTTTTAATTCGTTGATTTTTTTATTTTAAAAATTAGAAACAGTAGATTTTTTGTGAATTTTCACATAAAAAGTATTTTGAGGTTTTTAAGGTTCAAAAAAATTTGAAAACAATTTTCTTTCAAGTTTTTTGCTAGTTTTAGCTAGGATATCTGAACATTTCCTAATTGTGCTGCCAAATTTTCCCACCAAATTTCACATTTTTATAAAAACTCACTTCATAACTGAATAAAGTGTGGCAGTGAATTTTGGATTATTCAAGAAGAAAATCGATGTTGCCATATTCAAATGATCCTTCAATCTTCCAGTTGACATAACAGTTCTCATTACAATTCCACAAACAACATCGCGAAGAATTCGAAGAAGTCCAGATAGTTCTGCAAATAATTAATTGATTATTCGATTAATTGGTTATCTATTGTTATTTTTGAAATAATGAATATTTCGAAACAGTGAAAAAATTTAATTTGAAAAAATCCACTAATCCTTCCAAATTGGATTATTGCGGCGATAATTTCAATTTTTAAAATTTTGGAACCAAAAATTTTAACCCCCTTTTCCTTACCTCTTTTCTGTATAATTTTCCAGTTCAATTGTCTTGTAACACAATTCGTTGCCTGTTCAATTGCCAACAAATCTTCATCTGAACTTGAATCAATTTTTGACAATGATTTTCCGATTTCGAGCAACATTTTCATATCTGAATTTGTCAGAAAAATTGGAACTTTTCTAATTTTCATCACATTTTCCGTATTTTCTTTGTAAATAACCCATTTTTCAGTGGGAATTTCACCCGTTTTCATCCATTCAATCATTTGTTGACAAAATACACCCATTGTGTATTCGATTAATTTTTCGGCGACAAAAAGACGATTTGGTTCGAAACTATATCGGCAATGAATTATGAAGATTGCTTCGAGAATATCAATTTGTTCCAATTTTCTGGAAAAAAAATAAATGAAACAAATTTTTATTGAGAGTTGTGGAGTACTGTACGATTATGAGATAAATTATTAGTAAAAAAGGTACTGTAGCTCTGAAACTCAAATTTTACGAAATCTCTAGATTTTTGCAGTTCGAAAAATTCAGATTACTGTAGATTAGGCCTGTGGTTTAAAAGAATTTTAAAAATTTCACTAACGCAAAACAGGCTAAATTTTTTTCATTTTGTGTAAAAATCCAGATTGCCTAACTCACCTCAATGAAAAACATTTCATCATCAAAATCAATCTAACATTCCACAAATCAATAATCGGTAAAATTCCCGAAAATCTCAATTTCTTTCGATTTCTTCGTAATCCATCAATATCAGCCGTATATTCACCCAAAAGATGTCGAATTCCAGCCAAAAGTGCAATTGAAATTGGCTCATTTGAAGGTGCAGAAGAAGATGATGATGAATACAGTAATGGGTCTCGATGCGATAAATGCTGATAAATATTTGCAGTTTCGAGAAAACGGTAAGCGATTCCAACGTGTGTCTGAAAAAGTGGACTTTTTTTGAATTACAAAACTTTTTGTTTCCCGTTTTTCTAGATAAAAAGAGACCTACCGTAGTTAATGAAGCTGTTGAGCAAATTGTCATTTTTCTGGCTCCATCCGATCGAAAAAGTCGAGAATCAATTCCAAGAAGAGCCGCCAAAAGACATTCACATACAGTACTTTCGGTCTCGCCTGCAACAATAAAAAACATTGAGAAAACATTTTTTCGAAGGGAAGATTTCGAAAGTTTGAATAAAATAATTTTGATAAGTTGATTATTCTCAAAAAAATGTACAAAACAGTTTTGAAACAGTGCAATTTTATGGTTAGAAAGCGATCGAATTCATTGAAATTCAATCCGAAACCCATTAAAAATTTTTGAAACGTATAATAATTTGGGATTTTTGTCAAAAATTAGGGATCAAAAAGTGCTAAAAAATCATATCTATTGAAAAGGTCGAATTTAAATACAATTTTTTGGTAAATGAAGTTGGGATTCTAAAACTTCGAAATTTCTTTGTCAAATTTTTTTAAATAATGTTTCGCCTGAGAAATCACTGTTTCAAGCGTATTCTTCATAAAATGTTCGTCGCCAAAAAACTCACAAATAGCTCCGCCCATTCTTGCATGTAATGGTATATTTGATGTCGAATTTCCAACTCGAACCGGATTCACAGAAGAAGAAGAAGATCCATTTGTGAAATTCGAAGATGTTCGATATGGCGATGGTTCTTGACTTTGTGGTGTTCGGAATTGAGAACTGAAAATATTTTAGTTTTTGGGGGGGGGGGGAGGGTGTTCTGAATTTTTAAACAAGAAAACGCTGGAGTTTTGTCAATTTTGAGCAAATTTTAGAAATAAAATTCAGATTTTTCTAAATTTCCTCTGATTTTCTTGTTTTCCAACTCACTTCACTTCACTAAAAATTCAGCCATTTTTTCGAATAAATAAAATTTGAAATGACTCAATTGCGTTGGATTTTTCACATGAACGTGCCAAAAATTAAATAAATTTTCAAAAATTCGAAAAACCCACGAAAAAAGATGATTGCTAGCCGAAGTTGGAGTTTTCACATCAGAAGAATTTACAATTCTAAAAGGACTTTTTGGTCGACTAATTTGCGAAGATCTTTCCATTCCCAAATGTCGATTATCGAAAGAATTGAAAGATGTGTTGGCACGAGAACGAGTTGATTCGTTGAGAAGTTGATTCTCAGCTGCTGGAAAATATATATATCATTTTTAGATTCAGGTTTCCAAGGTTTTCTGCAAGATCCAAACTTCATCCACGAAAATTTTTGGAATTATCAAAATATTGAAACAGTGAAATTTTGGAGGCAAACTCACTCAAATTACTAAAAACCCTCGTTCGACTTGCGGATCTTCGTTGAAACGGCGATGATTGTGCACTACCTCCCATATTTGAAGAAGTTCGTGTAATTCCAGATGGATTTTCAACAAATTGTTGACTTGATTTGTGATAGAATAAATGCGATTGTCTACATCTCACAATAAATTCCATAGCGTAGATTAAAGTGTCCGAAGAATTCATGAGAGAATTTGCGCGGCGAGTTAGAGTTTTTGAGGCCGAAGGATCACGCTTTTCGCCTAAATATGGAACATTTTGGGGATTTTTCAGGACTTTATGAAGTTCCAGAGTTAAAAAAATAAAAATTACACATTTTTCTGCATTCAGAACCTGATTTTGGTTTAAAAATACAGATTTAAGACTAAAAAAAACTAACATTTTTGAAAAAATCGATCAACATATTCTCTTGAGCTATTCACATCCAACATATGTTTCTGTCCAAAAAGTGCCATTCCAACAGCTTCATTGTCGACTGAAAAAAATTTGGAAATTTTTCTGGAGATCTCTAGTACAAACTCACTTTTGGAATTTGCTCCAAAAACTTTCAGAAAATTTCGAACTGCTTCTGATTCGTCATTATTCAATGGCATACCTGGAAAATAAACATGATTTTTCGAATGAGAATTTATTTGCAGAAAAAACCTGTATTTCTTAAATTTTCAAATTTAAAATGATAAAATTGTATCACGTGTTATTCGGAACAGTGAAAATTTTTTGAATGTTCGGAAAAAAAGTAATATTTCAATATTTTTATGGAAAAATTAGTTTTTGTGAGAATTTCCAGAGAAAATTTGAGATTTTACAATGAAAATCGTTGAATGCAGCTTCAAATGATATATTTTCTCATTGTTGGCGTCAAAATTGTATCAAAAAACATTTAAAAAATCTTTTAGCATTTTCGCCAGACGGAGCAAAATTTGAAAAACTCATTTTATTAAAGAAACATTTTGAAACAGTGAAAAATTTCGGATCTTTTGCAAATTTTCAACTGCTTTATCAGCTTTTGGTGCTAAAATTTTATCAAAAAAAAATCTACCACAAATTTAGACTAAATTTTAAAAAATTAGACTCCTTAATTTTCCTGCAAAAAAACATCCAGATATTCTCAAAAGTCACAAAAACTTCACAACACCAAAACAACCAATTTTTCATCAAAAAATTCATTTTTCAAAACAAAATTCAAAAAAGATGATAAAATAAAACTTGAGATCAAGATTTTTTGTTTCCAAACTTTTTTCGCTCATAAAACAAGTCAGTTTTGGCGCTTCCGAGATTCACAATTTTCGGGCAACCATCTCGATCTTTTTCCATAATTGTGCATTCTTTGCAATAATATGCATCACTACAGCCTGGACCACCACAAATTACGCATCGACCCTGGAAATAGAACAAATATTGGAAACTGGAGTGAGGTTAGAACGAAAAATTAATACCAATTTTTACCAACTATGAAAAAAATGCCGCCAAAGCCACCAAGAAATAAAAAACTTTGCTTTTCCTTTTCTTTTCGGCAAAATAAATAAAAACAATTATTTTGTTTGTTTTATCGATTTTCTCAGGGGTCAATTTTCGGCGCCAACAAATACATACCTGATACGATCCATAATTACATTCGTCGCAAATTCGAACCAAAGTCGCTGGTCTCACATAAGAATCACAAACCACACATCGACCATCGCCTGCAATTTTTGTATATTTTGAAAATAGTATGGGCCCATGCAGATTTCTTTTACAAAGATTTGTTATCAAAAATTCAAGAAAAATACTTTAAAAATTTTTTTGATAATATTTTCGTTTTCAGGATTTCTTGGAACCCGATTTCTATCTAAATGTTAAGCTTTTCCCCAAATTTTCTTGATTTTCCTCCCAAAAAACTAACATTTCTCGCACAATCTTCCAATTGCCACTCCAGGTTGTTTTCGGCAAAAAATCAAATCTGGATGATGTTTCGCCATTTTTCTGAAAAAATACGGACTAGAATTATAGAGGAAGAACAATCAATAAAGAAGTATGAAAAACCGGAAAAACGGCTCAAAATTGAAGTAATCAAGAAAAAATGACAAATATTTCATTCACAACGGCAGCGAGAAAGAAACACATATTTTTGAGCAAAAAAATAAAGAAAGAACAATTAAAACAGGACAAAAAAGAGATCCTTTTCGTGAGATTTTAGACAGAAAAATGGGGCCAGCATCCCCGAAAATTTACAAAAAAAAACAGTATAAAACATATGAATTCTAGGTCAAAAACCCCTATTTTTGGCTAGAATTTGTTCCAGATCCTGATCCCCAAATGAATTTCTTAAAACGATCATAAATTCGGCGCATTTTTGATGGCGGTTCACTGAATTCGACAATATCTTCTTCGATTTCTTCAAAATCATCCGCATTTTCGTGAACTCTTTGAATTCCATCAGAATTTGAAGAAGAGTTCAATTTTGATGGTGACCATGATTTTCCAGCATTTTTTGGTGGAGATTTCGAATTCGGCTGGAAAATTGAGGATTTTGGAGATTGAAACAGCAACTTTTTTTTGAAAAAAAAATGTTCATAAAAACTGAATTTCCCTTTCCCTCCCAAAAATAGCAAACCTTTCTCGGAGTCGTCGGCGCACTTCTACAACTCATTCGCATTTTTCCAATGACTGGCGTAATTCCAGTCATTTCACTATTACTATTATTCTTCATCATTTCCGAATGATTTCGTTTGCGACTTTTTGGTGTTTTTCCAGTCGCCGGTGTTTTCGCAATTTTCGCCGGTGTTTTTCGTGTCGATTTTCTCGCCGGTGTTGCGATAACTCTTTTAGTTTTCGGAGGAATTTCAGGTGTCTTCAATTTCGTTGCACTTCGTGTAACTCGTTTCTCAAACACCTCCAAACTCGCCACATTTTCCGGAGTAACAATCTTCTTTTTCCCTCGTTTTTTACTCGGTGTTTTGTCGATATCCTCCTCATCTGTTCCTTGATCTTCGGGTGAAAATTCGAATTTTTTGGTCGGCAATTTTTTGGTCGGACTTGGAAATACAAAGACTTTTGTTGTGGTGATTGAAGTTACAGTAAGTGCTTCACCTCCTTCTACACCATCATCTTCTTCTTCATCATATTCGATTTCTTCCTCTTCTTCTTCGTATTCGACAAGATTTTTGAGAGGAGTTCTGAAATAATTGGACATTGAGAAAAAACAATTGGAGGAAATCGCAAAATGATTTTTTTTTTGGCTGGGAAATCTGTATTTTTTAAGAAAAAAAATCGATAAATTTCAATAAAAAATTACTGATAAAAATTTCAGAAACTTTTTCAGTGGAAAACCAGCTTTTAACTTGAAATTCTAATTTTCAAATTGAAAGAAAAATTGTATTAAATTTACAATTTTCTCTCCCAAAAAACCCACCTTGACAAATTGATAATATTTCTCTTTTCCTCTTGCAATTCTTCTTCATGTGTTCGAAAACCGGGACCACGATAAGAGACACGACAAAAATTCAAATCTTTCGAACCGTTATAAATAACCGGTGTTCGTTGGGTGCACAAAAGAACATTATTTGTTGGCGAAATGTGGAGCATTGCGTCTGGATGTTCGGTGAGAGCCTGAAACATTTGATTTTCTGGAAATTTTCGAGTTTCATACAAATTTATGGAGAATTGAAGTTGTTTTCTAATCGAAAACTTTTATGGAAAATTTGAAACAGTAATTTTTTTTTAAAAATCAATTTGAATTTCTCATTGATAAACACCAAACTTTGGTTCAAAATTAGAATTTTTGTAATACAAAAAAAGTTTGTTAAATAAAGGTTCTAAATATTCTTTCTCAGACTTGTTCAATCTAAAATTCTAACCTGATCAACAGATGCATAATTTCCCGGTCTCGCAACAACTTCCATTTCCTGATAAGCCGTTTCATCTTCATCCAAAATAACAGTGGCAACAGTTACATTATCAGCTCGTAAATTCTTCCATTTTTGAAGTGTTGTTTTGAGCAAAATTCTCGAGTGATTTCGATTCAAATCGGTGTCTAATTGAACTTGTTCTTCTTCTTCGTGAACAATTGAAATCGCCTGATCGCCATTCATTACATTTGTCATACCATCGGAGCATAGGACAATGCAGAAATCATTTGCTGAAAAAACACTTGAGATTTTTTTGGGAATAAATCAAGCATTATCTAAACTGCCACAGTATTGAATTCGTGTCTCAAAACATTAATTTCTTTTTATTCCTAGTAATTGTGTTCCTCACAATTAATATAACTCTAAACAAGATATGACGTGGAAAAATCGGAAAAGTCCAACGACTGCTAGAGAACTCATGGGATTTTCTATCTTTGCCACGTCATATCTCATATTCATAATGTTTTGTCCCTTACCAGTCAATTCATAAACATCACAATCGGGATCCGGCGAAACCACATATTCATCAGTCTCCTCACAATACGACCACAAATCGCCCAAACTTCGAGCAACCGATAAAAACGGAATATTTTCAGTGTGCCCACTTTTGTGAAACTTCATCGGACGACGCCAAACAACTCGAGTCACACCGCTTTTCACTGCTGTCTGCAAAAAAAACATTTCGTAATTACATAATCTTATATATGGGAAATTCAAAATAAACTTACACATCCTCCGGCTTTTTTGATTCTCTCCTGTTCATGCAAATTTTCTGGTTTATGATCGATGGTCAAAGAATTGGATCGTGGATCTGTGCCATTTCTCAAAGATCCAAGAAAGATTGCAGAATCTCCAACATGACCCGTGTATAATTTGCCGTTTCGAATGAAAACACAACTGACTGTTGTGCCGGCTGTTGAAGGATAACCGGATGCAGTATATGGCCAAGTTTCTGGAAGAACGAGTTGGATAAAATGAGGAAGAGATGGGAGAAGATCTATTCTACGATTTACTGGGTTTCTCCGCCAAAAGCTAAAACTTACTGTGAACATCACGCATTCTTGAATGTGTGATAAGAAAACCTTCACGAATCGCTTCTAAAATCTCATCATCATCTGTTGAATCAAATTTGCGATTTCGTGTAATATTATCGAGTAGATTCAATCTCACATATTGACTCGCATATTCTCCACCATGTCCATCATAAACACCAACATATACCCAATTTATACTTCGATCCGCATTTCGTTCTGTATGAATCATACAACGATCCTCCATATATCTACGACCTCCTTGACTTGCCGCAACTGTTATGCGCATGTTTGTGCCAAATGCGGGCGTTGTTGCACCCACCATTTCGGCTGAAAATACTCGTTTTAGCTGGGTGAAAACGTTTCGAAAATGCAAAAAAATGAAAAGACGATTTCAAGGCACACGCATAGCGTTTCGAGACACACACAATTTTCAGCGTGCGCCTTGGAATACAGTATACAAAAAATCATTTTGTTTTATATTTTTGTTTTTTCTCAACAACAGCAAAAACCAACAAATAAAGTTGCAGCGAAAGCGAAAAAAAGAAAAATTCAAAAAAGTGGACGCGGGTCAACGGTGTAGCGCACATGCTTCGCACTATTTCTCTACACTCTCTTATCTCTAATATTTACTTTATTACAGACAGAAAACATGAATTTGGAGGAATTGCAGAGGATTCGAGGGAAATTAAAAGCAACTGAGACTGTGTAAGGGTTTTTTTTGAGAAGAAAGATTTATCACGGTTTAATTTAATTTAGCGTAACATCTCCGACAGGCGAAGTAACAATAGAAGATCGACATGAAAAGTGAGTTTTTCACTGGAAATTTTGGAAACGAAAAGTTTTCAGCGATGAAAAAATTGTTTCAAATCGTCGAAAAAAGAAGGTTGAATATTTGAAAAGATGTGGATTTGTTGTTGATTTGGAGCCCGATTTAAAAGTTGGAAAAGCTATGGAAAATGTGTATTTTGGAAGTCAAGATGTGGCGGCGGATTTGGAGATTTTGCAGAAATTTGGGATAACACATATTTTGAATGTTGGAACTGGAATTCCTAATCATTTTCCGGAAAAGTAAGGATTACCTGATTGTTAGGTTTGCGTTAGTATTGAGATTTGAGAATTGGAAAGAAATTAAATGAAATGTGGAAGGGTTTTAGGCCACGTCATTTATTATACACGTCTGAATATTAAAAATGTTCATTTCAAAATTAAAAACAGCAAAACAGTACTGTAATTTAAATGGTATAAATATGCATATTTGTTTTATCACTTTCAGCCTAATTTTTTTTCCAGATTTTCCTATCTCAAAATCGATATCCTTGACTTGCCTGAAACCCGAATCCTCAACCATTTCCCCGAAATTTTCAATTGGATCGATAATCTGACTTCCGTCCCTGATTGTGAAAATAATGTATTTATTCATTGCAACGCTGGAATTTCCCGTTCTGCCACAATAACTATAGGATATTTGATGAAAAGTCTGAAAATTGATCTGAAAACCGCGCTGGAAATTTGCAAAGCTCAGCGACCGAATGTGAAACCAAATGCGGGATTTATGAAACAACTCGAGGAATTTGACACATTTCAAAAATAAGGAAATATGGGTCAAAAGTACAACCCTCGACAACCAACCCTCGAATGTTTAACCCTCGTCATTTTGTACAACCCTCGTGTGTTTAACCCTCGACGTTAAAATAAAAAATATGACACTTTTCATAAACAATTTTTTGATCAAAATGATTTGTTTGCTGATACTTTTTGCTATACTTTTTTCAAATATCAATTCTCAATTCAATCCATGTCTTATTGATCCATCAATTTGTATTGCATTCGAAGATTTTGATGTGAATTGCACTTGTATTCTTCTACCCGATGAAAATTCGAAATCTATCAAAAATATCACAGATGAAGTGTATTTGTGGTTCTCCGGTTTACCTATCAGCCTAGATTTTATTCAAACTGTCACTATTGAGAAATTGTTTAGAGAGAAGTTATCAATTCGAATTCCACAATCACGATTTTATGATTTTCAAGATCAAGAATTATCTGAAAATATTTATCGAAATCTGGAAATAGTTGAAAATATAGCTCTTTTCGAAGTCAATTCATCAAAAAGTCAGGCAACTTTAGATTATTTGATAGAAAATGAGATAATTCGAAGTTCCCAATTGTCAAATTCAACACAAATTCAGAAATGGTGTTTGGAAGGAGAATGTAATGCATTTGTTTATGAATCTCAGATTTTGAATCGAACCGAGGGAATTTATTCGCATACGGCTGAGATTTTACAAATCATTGAGTATAAGCAAAGATCTATTTTTGCGGTTTCCAGTGTTTTTGGAGTTTTTAGTGTGCCACGGGTGAGGAAAATAGCGTTGTGTAAATTAATTGTATGAATTGGAAACTTGCAACATTTTAACTTATTTTAGCCAAGTTTAGGTTCAACATCTTCAATGTGAACACCGTTGCAAAGTGTTTTATTGGAATGAGAGGGAAATGTGTAGAGAGAACTGCGTTTTGAATTTGAGATATGATAAAGTTGCAGTTACCGGAGATATCAAACGAAATTTCGATTATTTTGTGCAATCTGCTGCTGTTCAAAATTTCAGGAATAAATATCGAAAATATGTGAAGAATTATCCAAGATGATTCTATGTGTTTTTATTTGTAAAAAAACATATATGAAAATAAACATTTCTGTTATCAATTTTTACCATGGAAACTGCAAAACACAATAACAACTATTTTCTATTCCAATTAAAACCCGCCCAGCTCTCTCTCAGTCATACATAAATAATGTTATTTTGTCATGCTTACTACTCTTCTTTTTTTCTTTTGAGGAGGAAAAAAGACGAAGAGGACAACATTTCGCAACTTTTAATACTCCCCAGAGATCTGACCTTCACAGGTTTTCTTTCTAATGGGGCTATTCAAGTATTTTCTCAACACGCTGAGAAAACAGGAGAAATGCGGAGAAAATGCATTTTCTTCACTTTTTTCGTATTTTCTCAGCCTACCTGAATAGGTTTTCTCCTGTTTTCTCAGCGTTGAGAAAATAACTTGAATAGCCCCATAAAAGAATTTGAAACTTTAAAAAAAACCCCCGAAAAAAAATTAAAAAATCCCCCACTTTTGTGTGATTCTGCGTCGCGGTGTTTGCACACAACGGCGCGCTCAAAAAATAATTTTGAATCGCTGTTTTTATTGCGCGTCTATTTCACTAATACAATTCATTTTTCTCGCTTTTTGACAGATTTTATGGATGTTCCGCAGACTGATAGTGGATATCCGACACCAAGAGATGAGCAACTACCAAGCTCCGTAAGTGAAAACATATATTTTTGGTAGAAAAAACGAGAAAAAAATTGCAGAGTCGATCTTTGTCACCGATAACATCAACGCCTTTGAGAAATGTTGAGCGCAAAAGTTTGCGAGATCATTTCGAAAACTTTGAGGAGAATAGGCAGAAGAATGAGCAAAGTCCAGAGCAACAAAAACAATCGATAATTCGAATAATAAAACCATACATGGAAATGAGTAAAGAAATGAAACGATTGAAAAAAGAAAATGAGAGTTTGCGAGAAGAATCATTGCGATTTTCAAGATCAGTTTCACCATCACCATCAACAGTACCTCCGGAAATTCCAAAATTAATATTTGGCGACATGAAATTGAAAGACGAAATAAAACGTGAACTCACAGCATCTTTTGTGAAAATCGAAGCGGATCCCGTATTTTTCGAAAAAAAGCTTGATGAAATGATTGAACAGGCAACTAAGAAAATAACTGCCACTGCTTATATTGATATCAAAACTGATGCTGATGCTCAAACTGAGAGTGAATGTAATTTTCATGAGGCTGAATTGCGAATTGAATTGGATGATTTGACAAATCGATTGGAAACTACAGAAAAAGAAAAAGATTCTATTGGAAAATCGACTGTTTGATTATGAAAAATCGCGAAAAACTTTTGAAGCTGATTTTAAAAGTTTGTCTGAAAAACGTGAAAGAAGTGTTAAGGTTTGTAATAATTTTTGGGAAGACTTTAATTCAAAAACTGTGCTGAATGATTATTATTCCCACTAGGATCGGGATTTTTGCCACGTCATAAGTAACCTTTTTTTCAGAGAATCGAGGAACTTGAATCGCGTTTGACCAACTCGCGCAAAGAAATCGAACAAATCCGCGAAGAAAATCACAAACTTGTTGAGGACTCAAAAACCCATGAATTCGAAATTGAAGAAATCAATGTGAAAGCTGAAATTATTCAAAAAGAAAAAGAAGAAGCTCTCGAAAAAGCTGAACATCTCGAAAAACTTTTGGAAGCTGAAGAAAAAGCGAGGAAATTTGTTGAAAGCCAGAAATTAGAGCTGGAAAATCAGCAAAAACTTGGGAGCGAAAAGGTTTCAGCGATTCTGGAAAATGAGAAAACCTATCTGGAAAATCTGGCGAAAATGAGCCAGGAGATAATGGAAATCAAAAAGGAGAATGAGTATTTGACAGCTGCGCAAGAGAATTTAATCGAAAATGAAATGCAATTGAAAAGACAAATATCTGATTTGACAGCGGATTTGAAAAATACTGAAAATCGTCTAGAAATTGCTGAAAATAAATTGAAATCTGAAGAAAGATCAAGAACTTTTAGAGAGAAAGAGGTGGTGGAAAAAAATGTGATAATCGCAAAACTTCAAGAAAATCGAGAAGAATCCGATGAACTTCTAAGTGAACTGAGAAAATCGAAAGAAGAGATTGATTTTTTGAGAAAAGAATTGGAAAATGAGAAAGAGTTGAGAAGAAATCAACCAATAACTGATCCGAAATTGCTGGAAAATCTAGAAACTGAAAAGAAACATTTGGAAGAAGAGTTTCGAATTTTGGAGAATTCGAAGAAAATTGAGACGGATTTTTTGAAAGATGAACTCGAAAAACGACAAAAATCGATGGAGGAAATGATGAGAAATGCGGAAAATAATATGAAATATTATCAGGAATTGAGAGTGGTTAATGAAAAATTGATGGAGGAGTTTGAAGAGTATAAGGTGAGTCAGCCATGCTCTTTTGAGTCTGAAGAGTCGTTAAATTGTGGACTAAAAATTCAAAAATTATACTCAATGAGCTAATATTCATGCTCCAATTATATTTCAAAAATTAATTAATTTTTTCCTCCAGAAAAACGCGGAGCATCAGTTTTTCCATGAAGTTGGCGAACATCAACAAATGATTGAGCATTTGCAAAAACGATTGGTTGAATTGGAAACTTATCCTGGTTGGTTATTTTATTCTGGGTTAACAAAGTTCATCATGTTTTTTGCAGGCCAAAATCTATCAATTCAAAAAAGTCATCAAGAAACTCAAACAATAGCTCAATCCCAAACTGAAACTCAAATCGAAACATCTCCAAGAAATTCGGAAATAAATCTCGAAAAACCTGGATCGGATAAAGGAAGTCAAGTGTCATTAGTTTCTGAAGTATCATTTAGATCTGCAATTTCTCCGTCAAAAACGAAAATCGAAAAAATGACTGGGAAATTGAGAGAACTTATTATGGTAATTCAGTTTTTTCAAGAAATTAATTAGAATTAGTTTTGGTTTTTTCAGCGAGATTCAAATTCATCTTCCAAAGAAGTTTTTCGAGAAATTGTTGAAATGCTCGAAAATTTCGGAAATGAATTAAATTCGCCAGTCGCTGGAGCATCTCGATTCTATGAGAATTTATCCCGAAAATTGCGAGAAATTGAAAATCACTGGAAATTTGAATATGAAGAAGAATTGGATAAAATGAGAAGACAGATATTATCAGCCGAAGAAAAATTGGCAGAAGAAATTGGAACACATTCAAATGTTTTGCGAGAAAATCGACAGCTCGAAGCTGAAATTCAGGAAATTGCGAAGAATTTGGAAATGAAAACGAAAGAAGCGGAGCAGAATTATGCACTGGCACTCGGATTCAAAGAGGAATTTGATTTTCAATTTGAAGAGAATAAAAAGAAGGCGGTGGAAATTGAAGAAATGGGATTGGAATTGGAAAAATGGGAAGAGGAGGAAAAGGGATTGCGGGAACGATTGGAAAAAGCTCAGGCTGATTTACAAAGGTTCGTTTTTTCTGGGAATTTTGGAGGAGACTTTGTCCAAAGTACAGTACTCCAAACTGCTAATTATTTTGAAGTTATCTTTTTCCTGCAGTCCGGAGCAAATATTATTTTTGAAGTCTGGATTTTCATGAACTCAATTTTGCAGCCAATTTTTATCCAAAATTTTAATGTTTTTTGAACTCCAAGACAATTTTCTCCCCATTTTCCCTAAAAATATCCCAATTTTCGCAGACGACTTCGACAAGATCTCCAACACGAAGATGTTCATGATAATGAAATTGTTGAACTTCAAAATGCACTTCGAAAAATGACAAATGAATCAAAAAGTTTGAAATCTGAAAGAGACAATTTGGCCAGGAAAAATGTGAGTTTTACTGGAATTTTTACTTCAAAAGATATTGTCAATAAAATTTATCTACTATAATTATTTTTCCAGAAATTCAACAAGGAAAGTTTCGAAAAATTGAAAGAGGCCTATCATACTGTTGAACGAAAAGCTAACCAATTCCGAAAATCGAATCAAGAACGCCAAAAAACATTGGATTATGTTATGAAAAAAGTGAAAAAGCTGGAAATTGAAATGGAAAATTCTGAAGGAAAACGAAAAATTGGAGAATTGTATGGAGATTTGCAAAATAAAACGAGCCAAATTCATGATGATGACGATTTTTCGACGAAATCTGATCCGGTTTTTGAGCAAATACATCGATTACATCAACAACAACCGACTACTTCAAGAAGGATTTTAAGCAATTTGAATCAGGATTGAATTTATTTATTTATTATGATTTTTGGGTATCTGTGAATAATTGAATGAGATAATAAAGTTTTGTGAGTTTTTTGAAGGTTTAAAAATTTTTTTTCAGATTTTTAGGCACATTTAAAAATACGTTTCAAAAATTTATTATCAGAAATAATTGGAAAATTTAAAAATAGCTCAGCATGACTCTCTTCTTTGGAATTTAAAAAACACGAGAAAATTGAGCAAAAAAAGCGGATTTGAGGGGCGTGAGCAATATCTCCAAAAATCTTATTTTTCTAATATGAGCAATAAAAATTTCATCAAGGGTTTTTGTTTGAAACAGCGAAAAATATTTTTCAAAATTTTTTCCTGTTGATTTTATTTTGAAAAAATCAGCGGGATGTCTTATTTTAAAACAATGTCCTTCAAAATAAAATCTGCTTTTGTATCTAAAAATGTTTGTGAGTTTTTTGAAACAGTGAAAAAAATACGTTTCAAAAATATTTTATTAGAACTATTTTTTTGAACTTTCGATTGATTACGTTTCTTTTTGTGAGGTGAATTGAACATTGGAATCTGAACTTCCAGATGGTTTTTGAGCCCCAAAAATCAAACTTCTGATGACATTAAATTCCAAAGAAAATATAAAAATTTTAAATAGTTTAGCTAACTATATCTACCTTTTTAATAATTAGATAAAATCTTATAATAATAATTAACAAACTCTTTTTTTCTGACCACCATTAATTATTTATCTTGTTTTATCTATCATCTTGATCTGATGATAGATATTATATGTTTTCACACCTTTCTCTTTTTTTTAGTATAATAATTATTATCTCATGATTAGTGGATGACTTCGTTATTTTAAATGAACTTTTTTATATGAAAATTATGTACGTAAAATAAGATGAATATTGACGAAAAAATCAACACGTAGGTAAGTTTATTTTTGAAATAATTAAAAAAAAATCAAATTTGAACTCATGAAAGTTACGTAAGATGAAATTAATACGCTAACTACGATATTTTTAACGACGAAAAATTTATTTCACCACAACGAACAGAAGGTAAGTTTTTTGTGATCTTTGTTACGAAAAAAAATGTATATTAATCGAACTGTTCGTAGGTGTTGTTGACTGTAGTCGGCTAGGGCGTAAAGACGATTCCGTGCGTGGTGTCGCAGTACTTGTTGTGCTTGAGCGACTTGGAAAACCAAGGTGGCGGAGGTGACAACTCAATAGCGGAGAAAATTCAAACCACAACGGGGTACTGTAGTCGAAATGAAAAAGGGTAGTCTGTTTGAACGATACGAAAAAAGAAATCATTATTGGTTTAATGGTGGACATTTTTGTGCGGTTTTTGTTTTTTTTTTGAATTATTCCTCACTTTTCACACATTTTTGCTTACCTACATTCACGCACTCTAAATTCAGAACTTGCATCATCGAAAGCATGGACACGCTTAAAATTGGAAATATTCTCGAAATCGCCCAAGACCTCATAAAAAACACGATTCTAGATATTGAGAAATCTACCGAGCGCACCGATCTCATGGCCCTAGTAAGTTTTTTTTAATTATTTCATTTTTTTTTAATTCATCTATATTTAATAAAGCTCGTTTATTTTTTAGATTGCTGATATAAAAATCAATCTTGGTATCATAAACGACGACCTACTAAAACCTATAAAAGACAACTTGGCGCAAACGCCAAAAAACATCTTGCAACTCAAGGAGCCGTGGGCTCCAAAAAAGTTGGCTGCTGTGCCAAACAAGAAGCCAGTAAGTTTTTAACAATCTTTTTTACAAATCAATAAATTCTTTTTTATTCAGTGGCTCACGCCAAAAAAACCGCGTGAGCACGTTGAATTGCCAAGAAAGGTGCGAGGAAGGAAGATGACACTGCTAAAGAGTATATCGATGAGCATCCTCCATCGACGCTCTATTTCTGATCGAGCCGAAGCGGAGAGTGGATTCTTAATCAGATTTCACGAGTTCAACAGAGCCGGAGCGACCTTCGACTAGACGGACGATTGAGAATTGAGGTGTATATGATGAGCCGACCTGAATAAAGGATTTCTCTCTGGAAAAATGAGATAGTGCTTTAGGGTCAACCGGGTGTTTTCACAACCATCAAAATGATTGTGAAGGATCAATGGCGAGGGTTATTGAAGACGATATCAATAGGTATAATTTTTTTGAACACCGATATAGTGAGGAACGGAAATTTGAAAATAATTGAAGAGAAGAAAAAGACTTGGTTATCCACCAAATCATCGGTAAAGAAGAAAATATCTCTAAACTGAAAAGGAACAACGTTTTTTCCAGAACAAGGTGCAATCGAATTTAGCCATTCGAGCACGTTGGTTTTGACAAAAACCAAGTGATTTTTGATGTCAGTGACTTGCCAAAAATTGCTGAAAAATATCCTGAATATCGGATAAATCTATACAAAAGAGACCCGAGGAAGCACTGTTGGATATTAGACGAGAAACATGTGTACAATTCATATTGCACGCAAAAGAATTTGAATATCGGGTACCATGATGGAAAATTCGATTGTCTACTACAACCATCACTTGGAATTTGTGAATAAAGCGTTAGCTGTCCACATTGTGCTGCACCATTGGAATTACGACTCTACAAAGATGAACCACATAGCTGTACCGAGAATATTTGGTGCCGACGTTGCGTAAGAAGAGTTGGACCTAATCATAATTGTTGTTGGCAACCAACCTGAGATTGGATGGGCGGCTTAGAATTGAAATGTATATGGTCAACCTTCAAGACAAATCAAATATTTCAAAAAAATTTTTTCTAATGGTTCTTTAAGAACAGTAACTGTACTGTTTTTCAAAGTTTCAAAAGGTATGATCATGTTCACTTTGTGAAATGTTGTTTGGAAAAGTTCAAAGTCAATCCAAATGCACTTTATCGAGGTACAAGATTGATAACCGGCACAATAAAGAGACAGAGAGCAAGGAGGAATGAGCCAGCCAAACACAACACAATTCATTTGAAGGGTTCACTCAATTGGCTTCAAATGAGTCTTGACAAACTTCCAGCCGCATTTGGTTTTGTGGACGAAGTCAAAGGCTTCTTCCCATATAATCTAAACATGCCTGAAAATATTGTGGTAAAAAAAGCTCCTGATATTCTACTAATATTATCGATCAAGTTGGAGTTCGACGAAAATGGAATAAAATAAATCGCGATTTGATGTGACGTGAACTATGACGTGGCAATTTACATTTTTCAACGAAAAAAACGAAAAAAATGTTCGGAATGCAAAAATATTTGACGGCTCGAAATTTCAAATATTCAGATAAATAATTTAAACTATGCATGACGTGGCTAATTTACGAAAGCTTTTAAAAATTCGAAAAAATGTGTTAACGATAAACCGACGTGAACTATGACGTGGCATTTCGAGAATAAACCAAAAAAAATTAAATGATCAACGACTGGAGATTCTAATTAATTTATGTGTACTTCTTGTGAACTTTTATTTGAAAAATAAAATTGTTTTCGAACAAAAGTTTGCCAACCTTCCATTTTCACAAGAAAGTCCTGGAAAAATCTGGGGACCCTTTGAAATTATTCAATAATTTCAACTAAACCCCCTGAAAAAGCTTGGATTCTCAAAAATTCTCAATTTTCGAGAATAAATAAGAAGAAACACGCCAAAATCTACCCAACTTTGAAAATTTGCGGTTTACTGTAGATTTGAATAAAATTCAAATTTTCAGTGAAAAAAATTCCTGGCACAATTTCAGTATTTGAAATTCAGCATCAAAACCTACAGTAATCCTAAACTAAAAATTCACAGGTTACTGTAAGTTCGAATTCTGATCTGTAGATTTTTATAAATATTGAAATTTAGCGCCGAAACCAAAAGTAACCAAAACTTCTTGACTCCAATTTTAGATCTTCAAAATTCGAACGAAACCTACAGTAACCCTAACCTAACATCAAAATCCAATTTTCAATTTTTTCAGGCTCAAATTTTTAACCCAAAACTCAATAAAACTTCAGTTTTTCTAGAAAAATTCACTAAACAAGTACGAAAAAAGCAAAAATAACATAGATAAATAATATAAAATAGGAAAAAAAACGACAGACCAAAAATAATGAAAAACCGTAACCACAAATTAGAATAGAACTTACCGGGGGAAAAAAGGGAAAATTGGGGGAAAAATAACCGGGGGCTAGAAAAAGATATAGAAAAGGAAAGAAAAGTTACATAATATCAAGAACTTTTTTCAATTGAACAATTAATTGCCAATCAGCTTTTGTTAAATCATCACGGAAATGGGTTTTGCAAATATCGATTGATTCGCGAGAAATCTGAAAATTAGGGAATTTTGGTTGAGAATGAGAGGTTTTCAGCTGAAACAAATTGAAAGTTTTGGAGCTGAAAATATTTAAAGGGTTTTTAATTCTCAAAAACTTTGTGGGAACCAAATTTCGAATTTTTTCGATTTTTCAAGTATCAAAAATGGCAGAAATCAAATTGACGTAGAGAATTCGAAACTCAATCATTTTTGTGGCTTAAAACTTAATTTAAAAATGCTTTTTTTATCCAAAAGTCCTGATTTCTAAATGAAAAATCACCCACAATTTTAGTTCAAATTTTCAAAAATAATTTTCCCGAAAATCTACCGTTTCAAATTTAAAAAAAAAGAAAATTTGGTTTTCAAAATGTTATATCTTTGCTCAAGTGAATAACAATTTCCCAAATTGCACTACTTTTCCTCCTCCCACAACAAACCTTGCTAACAAGCGTATCTTCATGCGTAAAATGTCTTCCATACAATTTTGGCGCTTCGCCAGTCGTATTCTCAATTTTGATACAAACTTCTTCTCCTTGTTTTCCCAATGCAACTTCTTCATTGTTTCTTTCGATTGATGAAACTGTTCCCAGAAGGATTCCCTGCAAAAAAATAAAATTTGAGGATTTGGTGAGCATTTCTGTTCTGTTCTGAAGTCGAGTGAAATTAATAAACATATATAAAAGCCTTTCCGTTTTTCCCGTTCCCGAATTCACCTCTTTACTCGGCACACAAATCGGTGTTCCTCGTTTAACTTGTCCAGCTTCAATTGAAACACCACAAACAATCGGATTTCTCGCATTATAAACATGATTTGGCATAATTCGCAATTTGCACGGGAATATTGCCAAATGTTCGTTTTCTTTTCGAGCTTTTTCACGTAATTCTTCACGGTATTTTAGGAAACTATCTTGTAAATGATAGATAATATCGGCTTGGAAAATTCGAACACCTTCGTGATCAGCAAAGATTTGAGCTTCTCTTTCGATTTTCACGTCGAATGCAAGAATACAAGCGTATCTGCAGAAAATAGGGATTTTTTCGGGGAAGATTATTGGGGGTGGGTATTGTAGATTTGAAGGATCACCAGCTAAATTTGATTTTTTAGAGAAAAAATTCGAAAAAAATCAGGATAGTATAGATTTAAGGCCTTAAAAGTAACTTACTCAGCCTTATGTTCTTTCATCGCCGATGCTTTTTGCACATCTTTTTTGTGAACCGGTCCAATGTTGACATTTGAATATGGAATTTTTTGGGATTTCAAGAATTCGAGCAACGCTTCTAAAGATCCTAAAGTTGATGCTTGAACATAAACACCTTCGGGTTTCTTTTTGATTGCGTGCAGAGCATTTTCGAGTTGACCATCTGCTTCAATTCTGGAAAGAGCAAAAAGAATTTGTGAAATGTTTTGAGACTTTATCGAAAAATGTGATTCTTTAGCTCAAAATTGTGAACATTTCATGATTTTTTTTGAGAAATTTCTGGAAATAAATAAAAAAAATTTTTAAGTTAAAATTTACAACGCTAAAACATTGAAAAAATGCCAGATGGATGTTTGGAGTCAAATTTCCAAAATTCAAAGATCCTTCTACGTGGCACAAACATTTTGGCAGTTAAATTTCAAAATTACAAAAAAAAAGCTACGTGGATTTTTTTCAATTCTGAAAACTCACCTCAAATAATCAATTTCATCTTCTCGATCAGTAATATAAAGCGGTAAACCAGCCAATACTTTCTCCAAATTTTTCGCCAAAACCTTAACTCCTCTTGCTCCTTGAACTTCTTTATGATGAATATATTCATTTTTGACACGCATTTCTCGAAGTGGTTTTGGCATGAGCAATTCTCGAACTTGTGTTACAATTGCTCCATCAGTTCCAGTTAAAACAATTACATCACCAGCTCGCATTGTTCCATTTACAAGAATTACATCAATTGTTGTTCCGAGACCAGGAATTGCTTTGACCTGGAATGAAAAACGGGTATTTTAATTAAAAATTATACGAATTTTGAAACAGTACATTTTCTCATTATTCTTGGGCCATTTTCAGCCTGGATCTTGGGGTAAAAAATACCGAAAAATCATGATTTCAAGATCAAAATTAGGCTGATATTTAACATTTCCAGCTAAAAATTGAATCATTGATAAACTAGTTTCAGCTTAAAATTATTAGAAAAAGCATTATAGCAAAAAAATTTACCTAAACATCCCTAGAAGTTATACAAAAACCTGATTTTCAGTTTAAAGATATTCAATTCCCCCTCATTTAAAATACCAACCTCCATAACAGTTGCATCCAATTCTTCACTAAATGCCAATTTCTGTGCATGTTTAGTTTGTGTTTGATTAACAATAAATGACATCAAATTTCCGACTCCATCACCTAACATTGCAGAAGTTGGAACCATACAAACAAAATCATCATCGATTTTTGGTTTGTTTGATAATACAACATTTACACCTTGTTCAGCAAATTCTACCACAATTTTTTCATATCTTTCTTTAAATTCTTGTTGAACTCGAGGTTTTTGCGATTTGAGAAGTTCGTAGACATCTTTTCGTGGATTTGATTCATATTCATACAATCTGTCGATCTGGAAAAATAATGGAGAATTTTTAGGAGGATTCTGGGTGGAACACAAAATCTGTCTTTCTTTTTCAGAGTAAGATTCGATATTTTATCAACTCATAAATTGTATTTTTGAAACAGTGACCATTTTCAAAGTTTATCAGATTTTTTTCTCCTAATTTCGAAAAAAATGAATTTTATAGTTGGATTTTTTTTAGATAAAAATTGTTTAAAAAACACAAAATGTATTTTTTTTTCAATATTCTCTGCGCTCACCTTATTCAACGCAATAACAAACGGTGTTTTTCCCTTCAACAACAATTTCAATGATTCAATAGTTTGTGGTTCTAATCCATGCATAATATCAACAACCAAAATAGCAAAATCACAAAGTGAAGAACCACGAGTTCGTAAATTCGAAAAACTTTCGTGACCAGGTGTATCAATGATCAAAAATCCGGGGATTTTCATGAGATCGGCTGCAAAATCTCGAACTTGTCGACATCTTTCTTTGATTGCATCAGCTGGAACTTCAGTGGCTCCGATTTGTTGAGTAATTCCACCAGCTTCGCCGAGTTGAACATTTGTGCGGCGAATCTGGAAACATTCACATTTTTAGAGAAAAACCGTTGTATCTTAGATCTAAAATTTCAATGAATTTGCTGCTAAAAACAAAGTTCTTTTTGATAAACTTTCCAACTTTTTCAGAAGAAATTCAGTTTGAATTCAGTTCGAAGTTGGAAAGTTCGCCGAACTTCAAAAAAAAATCCCACACAAATTTGAAAACTTAGAAAATGATTTTTTGTTCAATTTTAAAACGTGGCATAGAAAAGTTCACGCAAAAATAAAATATATGCTAAAACATGTTTTTTCTTAATTTGAAATGAATTTTTCGGTATTGCACGTGAAAGTTCACGTTTAAAATAAAAATGAAAAATCTTAAATCTTGTATTTTTAAATGAAAATTTCATGAAAAAATTTGCAAACCAAAAGACAGCCCAAACTTTCTCACCGTATCCAACATTTTGGTTTTTCCAGTATCGACATGTCCTAATACACAAATAACAGGACTTCTCAATTTATCTGTAGTTCTTCCTGCTTCAGCTGCAGCTTTTCGTTTTTGAATTCTTAATTTCACTTTTTCAATAATCTGTTCTTTGGTTTCTCTTTTTCCAGTTTGTTCTTCATCTGAAGATTCTTCTTCCTCTTCTGAATTATCAGATTCCGAATCTGAATCATCTTCTTCTCCAGAACTCTCTTCATCATCTTCATCTTCACTTTCAGATTCTTCTTTTTCAGTCTTCTTTTCCACTTTTTCAGTTTTCGTCGGCTTTTCCTCCTTCTTTTCCTCTTCTTCTTCAGCTGCCATTTCCCAATCATCCAAAACTTCTTCCTCAACTTCAGGACTTGAAACTTCCTCTTTTTCTTGTGATTTTTCAACTGGTTTTTCAGCAGAAACTTCGGATTTTTCAGGTTCTGCTTGTCCTAATTTCTCTAGCCGTCTCTTCTTTTTCTCTTCCATTTTTGCGCGAGCCTTTTCATCCATATACACGAATGTTCCTTTTTTCTGACCATCTTCTGTGGATTCGCGAGCAGCAGGGATTGTGACTGGAAAAAATGAAGGTATTCGGGATATTTTTGGATAACGGGGATTTTTTCAGCCAAAACCCTAATATGATGAAACTTATTATCGAAAATATAGTTTCTACAAAAATGAAAACTCTATATTTTGGTTTAAAAAATCAATCGTTTTGAATGCAAAATTTTACCGATTTCTTGGACCAAAAAAATAAGATGTTTGATGATTTTCAGTCATTAGACAGTTTTTTTTTCATTAAAAAATCTTGAAATACAGTTAGAAAATAGATTTCAGAATTTCTATATGAATTTTCAGATATTATCGAATTTTTTCCAAAAACTCACAATTTTGGCTTCAAAAATTCTCGTCAATTTTCAATTCTCAAAAAATTGAAAAATGAATTTTTTTAAAATGTTTCCAACGTGAAAATAAATGTTACGTTTAAAATGAAATATCTGAAATTTAATTTTGAAAAATGTCATTTTTGAGTTGTTCGAAAATGGAGAATGGTCATAATTCCTATGTGAAACCTGTGAGTTTTAAAATCTTCTTTCAGGAAAAATATGTTTTTTGTCAATTTTAAACCAAAATTCAAGCCCAAAACCTCACTTCCAGCAGCTTTCAATTTCTCCAATGCAATTTGTTGTTGCCTTTTCTGCGCAGCTGTCATATAAGTTCCCGCGGCTTTCTGTTTCTCAATCTCCAATCGTTTTGCTTCCTTCGCAGCTTCTTTCTTCTCCTTCTCAATTCTTTCTTGTTCCTCCCGTTGTTTTTCTAATTCCTTTTCTCTTTCTTCTTCTTCTTTTCTTATTCTTTCCTCTTCTTCCCGCATTTCTTGTTGCTTTTTCAGCATTTCTTTGATCAAATTAAGTTGTCCTTTTTTGCCTCCACCAGCTGCTTTTTTCTCCTCTTTTTCCTTCTTTTCCTTTTCTTTTTTCTTATCTTTTTTCTTTTGTTTTTTCTTATCTTTCTTTTCATCTCCTTCTTCTTCCTCTTCATTTTCTTCTTCTTCTTTAGTTTCAGTTTCAGCTTCTTCTTTAGGTTCCTCTACATTAGCCTCTTTTTTCTCTTTCTTTCCCTTCTTTTTCTTTTGATTCTGATTTTCCGTCTCTTCTGGAGCTGGAGCTGGAGATTCCTCTTTAATTTCTGCCTTCACTGGAACAGCAGCACTTTTATCCTCAATACTCGCTAAAATCGCGTCCAAATCATCTTCATCATCAACTTTTTTATCCTTCTTTCCTCCTTTTTTCTTTTCCTTTTTCTCTTTCTTGGCGGGTTTTGATTGAACTTCAACTTCACGTTCTGGTTCAGGTTCTGGTTCAGCGTCGGATTTTTGAGCAGCATCGTTGTCACTATCATCTTCTACCTGAAAAGTTTAATTTTGATTCAAAAATTTGCGGTTATTCAGATGAAAAAAAAACGTTATTATCTATTTACCTGAATTCCTTTTGACAATTTTTCCCCAACGATTTCTAGAAAAACTCACCAAAAACGAGGCGAAACCTTTTTTGGCAGCCCCTCTTTTCGCAGGTTTCGCCTTAGGCTCTTCTTCATCATCCCATTGGGTTTCACTCTTCTCTGCCAATTTCAAAGCAGCTAATTTCTTCTCCGCCGCATCATCGTCCCTAAAATCCAATTTTTCTCAAGAAAATCAATAAAACTCACCAATCATCATCCTTGTTCTTTTTTCCTCCTTTCTTTGGCGGCATTTCGACAGATTTTCAGTTTTTTTCGGGTGAAATTTGGCGCAAAATGGCGCAATTGCGAAAATGAATTAATTTTTCTGCAAGAATCGGTGTTTGCAGACAGACAGACACACACACGGTCACGCGCAATTGCAGACGTGTAGTTTTTTTTTTTTTTTCGAAAAAAATGAATTCTGTGCCGAAAAGAGGAAGACCGCGTGGATCGAAGAAAAAGCTTGAAGATAATTTGAAGAAATTGAGAGATGAGAGAAGTAAAGATGAAGGATTTTCAATAATGAGTGGATGGCTTCCTGATTGTAAATGTTTGAAAAATTGCGAAAATTTGAAAAAGATCACGGATATCAGAATGGAACTCAATAACACCGAAGAAACCCTGGAAATGCTTATAAATTGTTGGTCAACGTTAATTGAAGATAAAAATAAGGAATTATTAAAACGAGAATTGGGAAAATGCGGAGATCCAGAATCATTTTTCCAAAAATCCTTCGAAAAAATCTTGGAAACCAAGAAGAAATTAGATGCTTTTAATGTGCATTCGATTCCATCAAGAATCAAAAATTCCACGAAAAAATCCGAATTGTTTTTCGAGATAATGCTGAACACTCCGGCGATTTTTAGATTTTCCGAATTTTTGGAAACTGCGAAACCAGAGTGGGTTGAAGATATGGTGGAGACAAGGAAATTGTTGGATGATGAAACTATTTTTCGATCAGTTCGCACTGGAAAGGATACGATTTATATTAAAGAAACGGTGAGGGTATAATCGAAATATCAAATTTATTTATTTTTTAGTTTTCCACGTTATAACTTTTTTGAAGTTACAAAACGTGACACATTTTTAAGCAATTCGGGAAAAATTAAAACACAAATGTATAATCTGTAAAAAATCCTTTATATAAAATTTTTGTAGTAATAAATGTTATGAAATGCTCTACATTTCCCTATCAAAAAAACATATGAAAGATTTCGCAACATTCTTCCGAACTTATTGTTTTTGCAGCGTTTCCCAATTCTCCGAACTTTCCTTCAACATCGCTACAATTTTGATGTCAACGAATACATCAAATCAATCTGTCTCGACTTAACCAAACTTCCTCAACTCCTTCTAAAATTTGCTAGCGAAGCTTTGTTATTCTCCAGATTTCCGGATGCAAAAGATTGTTTGGTGAATTATTGGATTTTTGCAATTCTAACTTACCCGGAAGACGAGTTAAATATGAGTCAATTTCCGAAAATATTCACAGATTCGATAACTTTGGCTATCAATGAATTGGAACATGAAGAATTAATTGAATTCAAAGAAGACTCTTTTGATGTTATTCATATTTTGAAAAAACGAATGAAAATTCTAGATAAATATGGATTTCTAATTAATGTTGTATAATTTTCAAATTTTCCATTGACTTCCCATAAACATTTTCCCCTTTATTTAATAAACAAGCAAGTGCGCTCTGTTACAATGAGCGAAAGAGTGGAAAAGAGAAAAGAGACGCAGAGCGAACGCAGCATTCGATTTTTTCCTTCTCTTTGCAATAGTTTTTTTTCAGACAAAAAACAATAATTTCAGAGTCCTACTCAATGCTGCCCAATGGTTTTAATTACCTCAGTACGGTGTTAGCTGCACAGCAGCAGTTGCTTTTTGCGCAACGTGGAGGTAATTTTTTATTTTTGAAAAAATCACAAAAAAAATAAATTGAAAAAATCGCGCTTGTCAAAGGCGCACGTCATCGCCTCGAGACCTACGGTACACACCCCGTGCGTCTTCCACCCTACAGTATGAAATATTTTTGTTTTTTTTAGAAAATTATTTTTACTCGTGAAAAACCTAGTTATTTTCCAGTTGTGCCGATAAACGCAGTGCCAGGTTTACCAATTGGTATTCCATTACCAGCTTCTACACCAACCCGTCCTTCACCAATGCTTGTTCCACCAGGAATGGGAGCCGAAGACTCAGCAACCACTGATTCGCCAGATTCTGAATGGACTGAGCATAAACACACAGATGGAAGGATTTATTATCATAATCGGGTGACCAAGCAGAGTTCTTGGGTGAAACCGGATGCGTTGAAAAGTGCAGATGAGGTAAGAGAAGGTTTTTTGAAGAGAAATTATGATTTTAATATTATAATCTCGATAAACACGCTATTTTAAAACAATAGAAAGAGGGACAAATCGAGAGTTTGAGAGAGGGAAAAGAAGCTAGAAACACAGCTGAAATAGTACTACAGTACGCCATTTTACCATTAGCTGGCGCACAGCCAAGTGTGGTCTTGGCGCGATTTCTCTGCACTCTCTCTTTTTAGTGGATTCTCGATTTGTCCGTTCAAAATCAGCGTGTAAAAACTATTTAGTAATGTAAAAATTTTGTTTCAAAAGAAAAGGAAAATGTTGATACGTGAATTTAATGACGCAGCAGTTTAAAAATCGATTTTTAAATCATTTCTAATTATTTAAATACCACTAGTTATGACGTGGCATTATTGAGCGGTGAATAGTCATAATAAAAATTGATATGATGTAGCAAAGTTCAGCTCAAAAGGTAGAAAAAGAGGATAACTCTTTTGGAAATTATATCATGAGTTATACCGTGGCAAATATGTTTTATTTTTTCTAGAAATCTCAGCCAGTTTGGCGCGAATATCAAACCGAAGATGGAAAATCGTATTATTATAATTTGGCGACCAAAAAAACAACGTGGACAAAACCAGAAGGAGAAGAGATTGCTAGTGAGTTTCTTTCATCTTAAATGTTTATCCGACAAATTCAAATTTTTCAGAATTCGATCAAAAATCCTCTTCCTCTGCAGCAGCTTCTTCCTCAACTCCGGCTGAAAAATCCACAGCTGAAACTTCTGAAAAACCGGCTGAAAGCAAAATGAAACAGGAGGAATCTGAGATGGAAAAAGCGATGAAAGCAACATTGGCATCGATGATAAATGTTCCACTTCCAGCTGAAAAATCGGGAAAAAATGAGGAGATTTTGGCGACGAATGATGAAGGAGAATTGAAAAAAAGACAGGCGGAGAGATTTCGAGATTTGTTGAGAGATAAATATAATGATGGTGAGCAAGGGGGTGATTATAGATTTTTGGTCAGGGAAACTCAAATCTATGAACACATTCGAGAAAATTTGAATATACACAATTTTTGAATCAGAAACATTTTGAAGTTACCACAACTTGAAGAACCGTAATTTATCTCAATCTCAAAGTTATCAAATACCCTGGGGGTTGATTTTTTTATTATAGGAACATCTCTGAGTTAAGATAACTTGATGATAAACAAAATATTGAATTTTGCAATCAATAGCTTTTACTATCTGATTTGGATGGATTTCTATTAAGTTATCTTAAATCAAATATATTTTACAAGCCCAAAAAATCAAATGTTCCTTTCTTGAATATGAATTTCTAAATTTAAATTTTTCCTTGTTTTCCAGGCAAAATTTCAACAACTTGCAATTGGGATCAAGCTGTCAAATTCATCCAAAACGACCCACGTTTCCGAATTTTGACCAAAGTTTCCGAGAAAAAACAACTTTTCAACGCGTGGAAAGTTCAGCGACAAAAAGAAGAAAGGGTTCGTTTTTTTGCAGTTTATCATTTTTTTTTTCTTTAAAAACAAATCTATCTAACAAAAAATAACAGTTCTACTTCAAAGTGATACCATTTTCCTGCAATCGTTTTTCGGTTTTCTCGAAAATCTCTTCTTCTTCTTTATTTTCTTCAGTTGGATTTTCATTTTTGATAATTTGATATTCGTTGAGAAATTGTTGAGAGATGCTTTGTTTTGAACTGTCGATTTGAATGGCGGCCGTGTTTCGATATTTTTTGTAGAATTTTCTGGAAAAAAAGAATTTGAGTGTATTCGAGATGATTTATTTTTCGACAAAAATTCAGTTTCTTTTTCGAAGTCTCGTAAACTAAATTTCTTAGCTTAACTCCTAATATCAATTATGACGTGGCGAAGTTGAATGTCACCTTTTACAAAAATTATTTTTTTGGTATGATTAATTTCAAAAACAGAAATTCATTTTCAAGTGTGAAATTGAGCATACGTAAAATCAACTTCAAACGTTATCACGTCATAATTTATGTTGAGAGTTGAAACAGTCCAAATTTCGTAGATTTTGAAGCATTTGGCAGATTCTCAGTTGAAAATTTCATTAGAAATCACCACAAGAGCCGCCAAAATTGCATCATATTCATTTTCCCCCAACCAAAAAATGTTTTCTCCACTCACGCTCTCAAAACATCTTCCTCATAAAAAATGGGTCTAATCGGCTCGCCGTGCTTCGCTAATTTCACATTCCAATCCGGCGGCGATAATGGCGGAGAGCTCACATATACATCATACCTGCAAAAATATCGATTTTTCAATCACCAAAAGCTTCTCCCACTCACCACAACGGTCTGTCGGACCAACTCAATTGTCCCGCCCGAATCAAACCGGTTACCCGCGAAAAAATGTTGCCCGAACGTTCGGTACGCGCCACAAATTGAGCCATTATACTGGAAATCTAGGATTTTACGAGAGATTCGAGGTTTTTGGTGGAAAAACGGCGGAAAATGAAGAAAAAGAAAAGAAAAAATGAGGCCACGCCCACTGCAAAAGTGCGGCGCACATTTGCAAAATTGTTTATTTATTTTATTTTCACTCCGAAAAAACAGAAGCTTTCCCCCTTTTCCTTGATTTTATAATAAATTTCCCTTTTTTTCAGGATGAGAAGCGTTTGGCAATCAAAAAAGCAAAAGAGGATCTCGAAAAATTCCTGCAAGAAAATCGACAAGTCAAAGAAACCCTCAAATATTCGAAAGCTTGTGAAATTTTCGGAAAAGAGCCAATTTGGCAAGCTGTAAATGATGAAGATCGCCACGATATTTTCCGAGATTGTCTGAAGTTTGTAGCGAAACGAGATGAGGAGAAAAAGAAAGAGGTTCAGACAAAAAATATTCAATCACTTTCGGCAATTTTACAAAGTATGGATCAGATTACGTATAAGACGACTTGGGCGCAAGCGCAACGATTATTGATTGAGAATCCGGCATTTGCTAACGACACTACGTTGCAAAGTGAGTTCGGGGGGGGGGATCCAGATTATGGGAGCGTCGCTTTAAAAATTGATTTCTCCCAAGAAAATTCTAGTGTTTTGGTTTTAAAATTTTTTTGAGATGAGAAATTTAGCGCTGAAAAAAAGATGGGAAAAATTTGTAGAAATCGCATTTTTTCACAAAATAAAATTTAATTTTGTTTTCAGTCATGGATAAAGAAGATGCCTTGATCGTATTCGAAGAACATATAAAAGCCGCCGAAATTGAGCACATTGAACAGAAAAAATTGGAATCAAAAAGACTTCGAAGACAAGAAAGAAAAGTTCGTGAACAATTCCAACAATTGCTGGCAGAATTGCACAAAAAAGGAGAGCTAACATCAGTTTCTCTATGGAAAGATTTGTTCAGTGGAATATCAGCGGATCATCGATTTGATGCGATGTTATTGCAATCTGGTTCAACTCCTTTAGATCTTTTCAAATTTTTTGTTGAAGATTTGAAAGAGCAATATACAGAAGATCGAAAGAGGATTAAGGAAATTTTGGCGGAGAAAAATTTGGAAGTTAGGCCAAATACAGAATATGATTTGTTTAGCGAATGGGTTTTGTCGCATCCAAATGGAGGAAAAGTTGATCATGGAAATATGAAATTGTGCTATAATTCGATGATTGAAAAAGCAGAATCGAAAGTGAAAGATGAAGAAAGAGAAATTGCGAGGAAAAAGAGAAGAATTGAAAATGAATATAAAGGATTATTAAAGGCGCAGGAAGTTGGAATTGAAACTGATTGGAATGTTTTGAAAGGAAATATTGAGAAGGAAAAAGCATATGAGGCGGTCAGTTTTTTTGGGGAATTATTTGCGAAAAATCTGATTTTATAGTAAAAATGAATTATATTAAAAATTTAGTGCCAAAAATCCTACCTAGAAGAAAACAATTTTTTTTCGAAAATAATATAAATTTGAATTTTTAATTTTTGATGACATCAATAATTCACTTGTAACTTTGTTCATCCAAATTCTCATTTTCGACGTAAAAAACTATTTTGTTCAGGTTGGCTCCGAAGAAGAATGTGAAAAATTGTTCCGTGATTATGTAACTGCTTTGAATGAGGCTTGTCATCATATTCATGCACCATCAAATGGTGAAAAATCAAAGAAAAAGAAGAAAGATAAAAAGAAGAAGAGCAAAAAAGAAGAGGTTTGTGAGATGGGCATTTTTCAACTGATAATATGAGCATTCTATATTTCTTTTGGAATTTACACTGTTAACAATTTTTCAAGCCTTGAACCATTTGTGGAAATTTTGAAACAGTAGAAAATTTTCTACATGATCAAAATATAGTAAACACTGAAAAACTACATGAATTTTTTGAAACAGTAAAAAATATTCACAAAAAATTTTAAAAACGGTTTCGGAAAAAATCTTTTTGACCTGAAAATTAATTTTTCAAATCTGCAAAATTATTATTGGTTTATTAATTATTTTCAAACCTTATTTTTTCAGCGTGCTGATTCAGAATCTGAAGGTGAAATTCGAGAGAAAAAGAAGAAAAAGAAGCATTCGAAAGATCGAAGCGATGATGAAAGTGGAAAAAAAATTGAAAAAATCCCGAAAAAGGTCGCATTCTGAACAAAGTGATTATGAAGTGGAAAAAAAGAGAAGGGTAAGTGGGGGTTATGATCCATCAAATTTCAAGGGGTGCTGTACCCAAAATTCTGTAATTTCTTTATACGAGTCTCAAAGAATATAATTCCATGTTGCTTTAAAATTTTGGGGTGCTGTACATAGCTCCAAGTTTTCTGTATTTATTTTTCTACAGTAAGCCACAAAATAATAAATAATATTTTTTCCAGCACGAATCGGATTCCAATTGATCTCTCCTTTCTCCTAATTTAATTTGTATTTTTTTTCAATTTTCTTTCTTTAAATAATATATAATTGGTTTGTTTTAATAAATTAATATATTTCATAAAATTTTTGAATTTTCGAAGTTTTTCCGAGTTTTAATAACTCTTGAATATCTCCTTCCGATTTTTTTTCAAAATTCCCATCGAAAACATTTTAGATGTCCTCGAAAACCAAGCAAAATTTGGCGGATTCGAAAAAAATGTCGGCTGAACTTTTTTGTCTGACATACGGTGCAATGGTGACGGAAATGTTGAAAGGTTGGCATTTTTGGGAAAAAATAAGCATGAAATTACCAAAAGCACATTTTTGGCTTTAAAAAACTTTCAAACAATTCAATTAAACATTTTTTCCATAAAATAATCAATTTTTCGAAACTCCTCAAAAATTCACAAAAGCTAAAATATATTTGAATGTTCACGAAGATCAAGATTTAGAAATCACCCGGAAAATTGTTTCAAAATGTATTTTTTTGGAACAGTAACATTTTTCCTCAAAAGTTTCTGAACAAGGAGATGATAATGAAACATTTTAAAGTTATTTATTTTTAAAACAAATTGAAACAGTCATATTTTTCACATAAAATTATGATCCTCCAAATTCTCTCATTTTTTCTTCAGATTACGAAGATCCAAAAGATGTAACAATTCAATTGGATAAAATGGGTTTTAATATGGGAAGTCGATTGGCCGATGATTTTTTGGCAAAAAATGCGAATGTTCCACGATGTGTTGATACTCGACAAATTGCTGATGTTTTGTGTCGAAATGCAATTCCATGTTATTTGGGAGTTAATGCAACTGTTACGAATTGGTCGAATGGTGATCGAGATTTTAGTATTATTTTAGAATCAAATCCGTTGACGGAATTAGTTCAGGTGAGGCAAGATTTGGGAAAATTTGATAAGAAATATTCAAAAATTGAGATTTCTGAAAAGTTCCATTTTTCCCACCAAAAATGTTTTTAAAAAACAACCAGAAAAATTTACGTTTCAAAAAAATTACATAGTCTTCATAATCAAAATTAATTTCAATAGTTTACAAGAAGAGATTTGAAATTTAGAATTTTATTCAAAGAATTTTGAAACAGTGAAATTTTATCAACTTTAATTTGAATTATTTAAAAATTTCCATATATTTTCACTGTTTCAAAATGTTCATGTATTTTCCAAGTTATTGAACAATTTTGTAATGTTTTTCAATTTCAAAAAAATCAACAAATAATAATTGGTTCATCCAAAAATGCTTGATTTTCATCTTCCAAAATTCTCAATTTTTCCAGGTTCCTCCACATCTAATCTCAGCCGGTCTTTCATATTCTCAATTAATAGCCGGTGCAATTCGCGGAGCTCTCGAAGCAGTTCATTTCAAAGTTTTCGCTTCGGCCGTTCCCGAATCCTCAAATTCCAACACTGAAATTCGCATTCGATTCGATCAAGTTTTGAAGGACAGTATTCCGGCTGGAGAGGATGATTAATTATTTATTGATTTTGAAAATTGATTGAAAATGTGCATAAATATGGGTTACTGTAGAGACGATTTTTTGTAGCCTTGTAGATTTCGAAAGCGGTTGAAAAACTGATGAAATTTTGTAAATTAGTGCCACGTGGCAATTAAGACCGAAATTTTGGGCTGTAAATTCTGAAACAATACATTTTCAGATTTTTCTGAAGAAAAAAATATTTCACTGTTTCGAAAATTCAATATTTTCTAGGGAAATTTTTCAATTTCGATTAGAATGTTGCAGATGAATACTAAATTTTTTGAAACAGTTAAGTATTTTTGTGAGAAAATTGGGTATTGCTCATGTTAAAAATTACAGTAAATGAATGAATTTTTACTGTAGTGTACTGTAGAACAAGTTTTTAAAAGAAAGTGCTTATAATAATAATTATCGATACATAGGAATTTGGTGGGAAAACCACCCAAAAAAGAAATAAAGCAAGTAATACAAAAAAAATGAGAGATCACACCAATTAATTGCCTTTTCAATAAATCAATTAATTAATTAGCCGGTGGCAATCGTTCAATCAAACATTTTGCGGCGGAAGCGGCGCGAATTGCCGCATGCGTTTGCCAAACTTTCGCAGCGCGACTTTGTCCATGTTGATAATCGGCAATTCCGCGGATCAATGTCCACGATTTGACACAACTTCCCACAATTGCACCAACCACCGAATCAAAACCAGCATCCATACAGCGAATCGAAAAAGATTCAGCGAACGATTCGCGAATTTTATCTAATTCTTGCGATGATTCGCCGCCGCCAGTTTCATTCGCAGCAAATCTGCGAATCGTTGCCATTCCTCCAATTGTTCCCAGATGAATTTCAGGTCCTTGACGAGTTTCAGCATTTGGGTGCGGCATTACGACGACGTTTCCTTTTGAGACTGGCATTGCCAAAACATCTGTTGATTCGGGAGGTTGTTTCCAATCGGTTTCTGAAACAATATATGCGTCAGTAAAGGGTTTGCTTGCGTATTTTTTGTAGAGATTTCCTGGATTAGGAAGGCAAATTTTTTAGATAATCAAAAGTTGTTCATCTTTGGAAAATGAGTCAGCAAAACGATTCACTGACGCATTTTCTGTAATTACAAAAATTGCGTCAACAAAAGCAAATTTGGTCTCAAAAACCGCCAAATTTTCCACCCCATCTACTCCCTGAAAATCACTCACCATTTCCATGTTTCGCCAATTCATCAATCGCATTTTCTGTCAATTCATTCCATTTTTTTCTTAATTCTTCGCCACCATCCAACACAATGTTCTCAATTGTTTTTTCTGAAGCATCCCAATTTCGAACCGCAAATCCGGTGATTATTTCAGTTTTTCGATCCACCAAAACATCGTGTGCATAAACATATTGATGTGGCCGAGATGAAGAGATTATGACGTCACCTGATAAGGAAACATGGGGGATTTTTTAGGGAACCAGAGTAAAAACTCACCTAATCTTGCGTGCAAACTTGCATCTGTGAAATGTGGAACAGCTCCACCAACTCCGACAATAAATACGTGTTCAATGTTTTGGAAGTTGCCAAGTAATCTGGAAACGAATTTCAAAATGTTTTTTCTTCAAAATCTTACCTTGTTGTAATAGATCCAGCACTCGTAATCGCTTCTCTCGAATCTCCAATCAATGCCAATTTTGTGGCCACAATTTTGTGTTCACCAATTTTTCCAATTGTGTAAACATTCGAATCTCCGCCAGATTTATATTTGTGAATTGTTTGACTGTCTTTAATGAGTGAATCAATGGCTTGTTTTTCAACAAAAAGACATGAGATTATAGCAATTGTTGGTTGATCAGTAGAACTCGATGTGGAGGCGGCTGCAAAATTTCAGAATTAAAAATGATGTCAAAGAAATTTTGAAACGTATTTTTACTGTTGTTCCCTACCATTTTTATGTGCTTCAATACTTTCATCAACTTTTCTCGCATCAACTCGAATCCATTCATCTCCAACTTTTCTCGCGATTCCCAATTTCTCTAATTCTCTCAAAAATTCATCAGCTTCTTCTTCTTTACATCGCAAAACTTCGGAAATTGTTGAAATTGGAAGACCATTTGGAAAAGCGTGTTCGAGAACTTCTTGAATATGTCCAGCTGTGACTTCTTCGATTTCTGACGTGGAATCTGGAATGAAAAATGTGATAGGAGGTTGGAAGAAGAGAGAGTTTGGGGAAGTAGGGAGTTGAGGAATTCAGCAGGGAAATTAATTATTGTGGGAATTTTAGGGACCGATTCAGAGGTTTGAAAGACATTTCAGCGGATGTTTGGGTAAAAACGTTTCTCGGAAAAATTATTTTCAATTTCACAGGGGAATTCTGGGTGACTTTGGGTAAAATTTAGGTTATTCAGGGTTTTGTCAAATGTGGAAAAATTTTTTATATGCATTTGGTTAAATTAGCGATTTTTACCTTTTCCTATTGTATTTCTATCTGAAAATACAATTTTCAATCACTTTTTTAGTCAAATGTTCTAGCAAAATTCTCACCATATTGTGTAGCATCAGGAATCGCAACCTGTTCCTCAACCTCAACAATCTTATAATCAATAACCAGTGTTTGAATTTCCTCAAACTCTTTTTGCATCAAATTCATAGCTCTTTTCATAAATTGAACATAATCAGAAGGCAAATTTGATAATAAATTTCTGAAGAATTTGTGAACAACAGCTTTTCCCGTCTCGATTTCTACATTTTTTCGAAGATTGAAATAAAGCGATCGTTTTTCTTGAACTTGTTGCTGATTTTTGTCGCCTAATGAAACACTGAATGAAAGTGAAACATCCGGTTGGAAATCTGTAAGAAAATCAGAATTTAGTGCGCCGAAATATATATTTTTTAAGATATATACTAAAAAACATATATTTCATCAAAAACAAAACCGTTTTCAGGTGTTACTGTTCGAAAACTTTATCCCACGTCATTCCCCAGTATTTAAAAACTCACCCAAAGTTGCATTTTTCTCCAATTTATTGATGATAATTCCAGTATGTTGACCACCAGCAATCAACAAAGTTTTCTCCGATTTCGCCGTTTCTTCTCGATGTATTTTCACCACATAATGCCCGATTTCTTGTTTGAGCGGCGTCAAAACCACCAGCTCTCCTTTCATCGTCGTTATTTTCATCAATTTCAGATGATTTCGCGCTGAAAAACGCGTTGGATTCCAGAAATGAAATTTGTTCGAAATGAAAGAGAAATTCTAAATGAAAACACGCGGCGCGCGTCAAGACCCACATGTAAAAATATGTGCGCCTTCAATTTGCACCGTATTCATTTTATTTATTTTTTTCTAAATAATTTTTTTCAATTTTTCCGGCGCCCCAGAAAAATTTCGAAATAAATAAATAAAAAGATAAGGCTATGTTCCAAAAGCTTGATGGAACGAGAAAAAGAAAAAAAACAACATTTTACGACCAAGAAGAATTTTTTGTGGAAAAAACACACAGAACAAAACTTTTTTTATGAGTCAGTGAGAAAAAACGAAGAGAGAGTCTATCTATCATCTGGGAGAATCCCCCGGGGAGAAAACTATATACTTTTTTTCATTGGATAGTTAATTCAGAAAGGAACACTTTTTGAGGAAAAGTGGGTTTTTGGGGCCCAAAAACTAGATAGTAAAATTTTTCAAATATTGAAATCCACCTTTTTGGTGCTATGTCCAAAACACAATATCAAAAAATCCTACTGTAATTCAAAGGGACACGCAATTGTATCACAACAAGGTCTCACTACATTTTGTTTTCATCTCGTTTTTTTTCAAAAAAAAATTAGGAAAAACCAGTTTTTTTTGCATGACAAAAACCACTAAAAAAGGAAAAAAAGAAACATCTGCTTATACCAAAAAAGAAGGACGAGAGAGTGTGGAAAATGTGGAGAGTATTGATTTTTGGTGCTTTATTATTACTATTATATTATATGCAAAAAAATTGAAAAGAAATTGGGGTTTTTGTTCTGGCGCCAAGCGAAAAAGCCATAAATGTCGAAATATCGGAGGTGTTCCAAGGTCATATTTTGGAAAATCCAATTCATCACAAAAAGTTTTTTTGTGAAAAAATGAATAGGAAAAAAAGAAAGGGAAACACCAATAATCAGAAAATCAAATAAAAAATGAGAACAAATTTTTCCGAAATTTTCAAAATTGATTTTTGGCCCGAAAACGTTACTTTTGAATTACAATTAGAAGAATAGAAAAATCACACGTGGATTTTTGGGCACCAAAGTTTATTTATTCAAAAATAAATAGGATAAGACTGGAAAACATCAATAATCAGAAAATCAAACAAATCAGCAGAATCACAAAGAATTTTATTCAAAAAATACACAAAACATAAATTTATACATGGGAAAATAGATAAATCAATAATTGGGCATCATATTAATTTTTGGTAATTTGGCCAACAAAACTTTCACCTGTTCTTTTTCATCAAAATCGCGCCATAATTTGTACATTTTATAGATTTGATCTACACAATCAACAACTTTGTCGATATCCACTGATAATTCAGAGAGCCATTGTTGGATTTCATCACCGCGGCCCATTAATTCGGTTCCAACAACAAGCGATGCTGCAAACATTATTAATTTGATTGAGACATTTTTAATTTCAAAATATTATTGAAACAGTGATATTTTTAGTTATGTTTTCTAAATTTTTCAAATTGAAACAGTGATACATTTTTTCAAAAAATTTTTAAACCGATAAAAACATTTTGAAACAGTGGATTTTCCTAACAATATTCGTGTAAAATCTAAAAATTTACAAGAATGAATACATTTATTTTGAAACAGTTAAATTTTTGGATATAAATATTTTTGATTTCACTTGAAAAATTGTGAAATATTTGGGTGATTTTTCGGCATTTAAAAACATCAACTATAATTTTTATTGGAATACGTGAAGTGTCACAGCGAAACTCACGGATTGCAAAAAATTATCAAAACATTTTGAAACGTATATTATTTAGGGAAAATTTTCTGGGCTTGGAAAATTGAGTAAGAATTTTCTAGTTTTGAAATTGTTTTCTCAATCTTTCCGTAAAAATTTGCTCTAAAAATTCAAAATTATCAAAAAAAAACAATTATGAAACTGCATTTTTTCGATATTTTTTCGCTGTTTTCCTCCACAAATTCCCTGACTTCCAAAATAACTCACCAATAGCAATAATATGTGGTGGAAACAATAATCCAACATCACATCTCAATGTATCATTTACAACTTTATGACATTGTGCTTCAATTTGATCGAATTCTCTTAATTGTACATTTTTATTGATATCTGTTAGAAATTGATTGAGTGGACGATTTGGATGATAAACTATTAAACAACAATCCAATATTTCGACCAAAACAAATTCCGCGTCATAAACATTGCCATTTTTTGAGAGGGAAGAATCGAATGGAACTCCCCATTTTTTGGGAACTGTAAGAAAAAATACATACTCGAAAATTCGGGCAAGATTTCTATTTGAAATTGAATTTTTCCACCCAAAAGAACTCACGAATCTGTGCAGTATTTTTCAAAAAACTCGAAACACTCAATGGTGTGTGCTCTTCAACTTTACACGCCAAAAATAAACTGGTACAAGACACCAAAAACGGATTCATATCTTTGAAACTTCGCCGACAATAAAATCGCTTGAAATATGTGACGGCAGTTGCAATAACTTGTTGGCGAATTCGCGAATTATTCGCAGGAACATGGACTCCTTCAGTCGCCACTGATGTCATAACTGCAAAACATTGATATTTGTTAGTAAGAGAAAAATGGAGTTCCCCTAATAATTTCACGTCAAAAATTCATGATTTTTGCAATTAAAAAACATACAATTCGCCCAAAATATATGAAATTTCGCGTATTCTTCCTCCGTAAACAACTTATAATCTTCTGATCGACTTCGCATAAGTTCAGTTTTGTCGAAAATCCATTGCTCTCTGAAAATATCGATTCACTCTATTCGATCAATTTTTCTATCAGAAATCACTTACGCATGACTACTTTGCCAGAAATTCGCCGCCATTTACGTGTCCCGAAAAAACAAAAAAAACAATTTTTTGAAGAAAAAACGCCGTGCTAAAGTGCGCGCATGCGGAGTGTCGTTGCTCGCATCTTTCAGAGTTAGAGGTTTAATAGAATTTTCAGCAGAATTCATGGGTTTTTGAGGAAAATAATGTGTCTTTTGAGATTCCTTATGTTCCAGCCGTTATTTTGATATAAAAACGATATGATTTCCACCGGTATTATTATGTGAGAAACTAGGGTTTTTCTCAATGATTATTATTCAATTCAGATTCTACTTATTTCTCTCGCTTCTCTGCACTCTCTCATCTCGGACCTCATCTCTATTTCCTCGAGCAACAACACAAAAATCGATTTCGAGGAGCCTGAGGCCCCCTCTTCCCCCTTCTCTTTTTGAATATATCAGAAAAGATTGAGAGACGCAGAGAAACAACACTTTTTCCTTCTCTTCGGGGTTTTTTATACCAACTTACTTCTTTTTTACTTTTTTTTATTCATCTCTCATCAAAGAAAAATTAATCTCTTTTCAGACAAAAATCTCTTTTCTCCCCTCGAAAATCTGAAAAATAAATATTATATATCTGAATATGTATACATAATTTTTTGCTGTTGGTTGGTTCCTGATTTGATTATTTTTCGCCGGGCACCAAATGCTTTTAGGCGAGAATAATTTGCACGAGAAAAAACAAATTGGATGAATTTCTAGTTCTAGTTATGCTCCGCCTTTTTATTTATTTATTAGTTAGTTTTTGGAGGAATAGATGGCTCTTTTGTAAAATGCAAGTGGCCGAAAAATTAGGTGAATTCAATTTGGAGTGCAAAAATCCACGTGGAAACATTTTTAGACCTATAATTTTGAACTATTAGTTTCCATGTGGATTTTTGGCTCAGAATTGAAAAAATAAAATTTAGGAGCTTGCTGCAGAAAATCCACGTGGCATAAATTCGAAAATTCGATACCTTTTAATTTCTCAAATTTGGCGTGAAATTCAAAATTTCGAAAATTAGAAGCTCAAGAATCCACGTTGCAAAATTTTGAATTTGAGATTTTTAGTGCGAAATTCGAAAATTCAAATTTCTTATTTTGGTGCTTCTCTTCTCCAGTATAAATTTACATGTTCCAAAAATATTTATTTTTTGTTACATGCAAGAAAAATAAATATTTTTATTAGATATTTGCGTGGGTGTTCATTCTTTCTTTCGTTTTTTATTCTATTTCTCTTCCATGTTTTCATTTTTGCGTGTCTTTTTCTCCTATTTCGTCTCTTCTTCTTCGTTCTGATTAGATGTGGTTCGATCGAAAATTGCCTGAGGACGACCAAAAAAGAGCGCACGCATTTTTTGGCGATGATGTTTTTGTTGGTTTTCTAGAAGTTTTTTGACCTTTTTCAGACAAATCCCAAAAGACCAACTCTCTTTTTTTCGGCTTCATCCGGGCGGTGGGAAAATGTTCTGATTGCTCCAACTTTTCAGCGCGGCGGAGAATAATGGCAAAAAAAACAAAAAAGAAAAATTCATTTTGTACAGTAGTTTTTCAAAGGCACACGCAATTGTGTGTGTTAGTCTCGCACCGTTTTAAGTTTATTAATTTTTCATAAAAAATTCAGCTACGTTTTTTTTTATTTTTCAGCTGCTTTTTTTTTCGCGGAAAAGCTAAAAGCTGGGTTTTTCATAAGCATACAAAAAAAATTTAACAGAAAAATTCATTCTGTACAGTACTTGTTTCAAGGCACACACAATTTTGTGTATTGGTCTCGCTCCGTTGTAATTTATTTATTTATTTTCCTTCTTCTTCTCTGCTCAATTTTCCCAATTTTCGGCCTGAAAAAAGCTAAAAGCTAACTAATTTGCGCGCGTTTGGCTGAAAATGACACTTTTTCTCGAATTTCTCGCCTCATTTTTCACATAGTCTCCATTGGAAACGATGTGAAACGAGAAAAAAAGAGAAAATAGAAAATAATTGAAAAAAGAATGAATAAATATGTATATATATATATATATATTTCTTTTGACTATAATTATAGCTAAACATGTGACGCCTTTTCTTTTTTCTTCTTCTTTACTTAATAGCCTCTTCTTTTTGCTCGTTTTTCTCTTCAAACTTTTTTTTCGCTGCTTTTTTCCTTTTTTCAGTGCAAAATCCATTTTGCTCCTTCTTTTTTGCAGTTGTCAACTTGTCAAGAAGACGTGAAAACTCAATTTCCGCCTTTTTTATTTTTTTCTTCTTCTTCAATTTTTTTGTGAGGAACATTTTCTTTTGTAGAGCTTGAAAATTGATATTCATTCTAGAAAATTCAGGGAAAATTTGAAATTCTCTAGTTTGGCACAACATTGAAATATTCAAAACTTTGAAAAAAATCCACGTGGAATTTTTCTTAATGTTTGGCGCTCAAAAGTCTACATGACAAAAATTAATTTCAGACGTCTGGTCTCTGAAATCTTATTTCAGAAAAAAATCTAGTAAATTTTTGTCAACCAAGTCATACGTCATAAGTCTGGAAATCAGAATCCTGAAATTTATTTTTACGGAATATCCACGTGGTAATGTTTAGAGTGAGAATGTTTAAATACAGTAAGAAAAATTTCACGTGCATTGGAAAAAAAATTAATTTCAGGATTCTAATACTTAAAATTTGCCACGTCATAACTTTGCTCCATAAATCGGAATTTTCATAAGCCAATCCACGTGGCATAAAAAAATCAAGCTTCTTAATTTTGACATCTCAAAAATGAATTCCAGGGATCTGAACCTCAGAATTTGCCACGTTATAACTTCACTACAAAAATTCAGAATTTTCAAAACCAAAATTTTAGCACCAATCCACGTGGCTTGTAATTGTTTCCACGTCAGCTCTTGCTCTCTAAATGCACGTGGCATTTCAAAAAAATAAAATAATTTTCCAGAGTCGCGCTCGGAGCCCAATAAAAATTCCTCTTCCAATTCTGGCTCATTTTTTTGCATTTGGTGCTCAGTCTCGTTTTTTTCTTGCTTTCTCGAGAATTTTAGAGACGCAGAGAAAATATAGAGCTCAGCTCTGTCTCTCTTCTTTTACTTCTTCTTCGTTTTTTTCACCACCCCTTTTTTCACTACTACTTCCATTTTTCTTCTTCGTTTTTTTTTGCCTAATCGATTTGGTCTTGGCTGGAAAAAATAAAAAGGAGAAGAATTATGTATTTTCCTGGAATTTTGCCTAATTTTTATTTATTTATTTATTTTCTTCTCCCAAAGTTTGAAAAAAATGAGCAAATAAAATAAAATTTCAATTTCAATTTTTCGCACCGAAATAGTTTTAATGTTTTGAAGTGAATGTTCCTTCGAACTATTTTCCAATCAAAATTTCAATTGATCAACACTTTGGAATATTTTTCCACGTGGATCCCAAATTTTGGAGAAAAATATTTTTAAATGTACATATTTATTTTCCTGGAATTTTTTTTCTATTTGTGATTTTTGAGAGATTTTTGCCTTGTTATTTTATTTTTTGCGAGACAGAAAAATGAGACGATTTTTTGCGGCTAATTTGTTGATGAGCAAAAAGAGTACTGTAGTAGGGTAGATTGCTGCTATTTTTAGAGATTTGAAAATATGAATATGATGATATTTGGGATTCTTGATTTTTGAATTTGAAACTTTATTTGGCTGTTTAATATGAGCAATATTTTTCACTGAGTTACCTTTTTGAATCCAATTGATCCAGTAAGACGCAAAATTTTTGATCTACAAAATTTCCATTTTCTTCTCATAATATATTTATTCTCCATTTTCAGTCATACTTGTTGATTTTTCTTTTTTTTTTTCTATTTTGTCTATTTTTCAATATAAACCTTGTTTTTCGTCTCTTCTTTTTCTCTTTTTTCTTTTTTTTTATATCAATACAATTTTGTTGAGCACAGGCATAAATTTCTGACTTTTTTTCCTGCTGGCTCTGCCCCTTGCCACGATTACACGTTTCACGTTTTTTAAATAATTTTTTTCGTTTTCATCTATTTTTCTTCACTAATTTTCGAAATGCAAAAAATCAGAAATGCTTATTCATTGAAAAAAAAACGTGCCGCACCTTGCAAAATAAATCCCGCCTCCCGATTCACGCGAGAATTTGTTTTTTCTGCGACAGGAACTTCTGAATTAAAAAAGTCAAGAATTTATGCCTGTGGTTGAGCACAAAAAAGCAACTCATACTAATCACATTCCTCCCCCTTATTTTTTTTCGCTTTTTTCGTTTTTCTCACAAAAAAAACACGGCTCGATAATCCTTCACATTTGCCTTCGAAAAATCAATTTTTGTTTTTTTTACTGAAAAATTTCGAGTATCCGGGAGTTTTCTGGAACTTTCTTTTATTGAAAATTGAAAAACAGCTTTCAAATCTTGAAATTTCTGAATTTAAAAAAGCGTGACCTAATTTTTTCTGAAATTAATTTTAAAAAAAAATTCATTTTCGAGAATTCGAAATTTTGAATATAGCTGGAAATGTTTTTGTAAGTTTTTCTTTTGAAATTTTCAGCCAAAAAATTCTCCCCAAGTTTTTTTCCAGAAAGAAACTCAAATAAAAGTCATATTTCTGGCGGTTTTTAATTAATTTTTTATTGAAAACTTTTTAATTAATAACATTTTTTAATTAATGAAAGTTCTGAAATTTCAAAGTTTTTCAATATTTTTTTGAGTTAAAGTCCAAAAAAATCTGACAATTTTTTTTGTGATTTTTTTTTGCATTTCTCGAAACTTCCTCACTATTTAAAAAATCAAATTCAAATTTATATTTAATTTTTGCAGACACCAAAACCAAGAAGCAAAGATGGCAGACTTGGAAGCAGTGCTGGCTGATGTCAGCTATTTGATGGCAATGGAAAAAAGTCGAAGTCAGCCAGCGGCGAGAGCGAGTAAAAGAATTGTTCTGCCTGATCCGAGGTTAGTTCGAGATCTCTTATTTTGAGCAGCAGAAAAAGATTTTCTGGAAACTTGATTTGTATAAATTAAAAGTTTGAAGTTCTTAATTTTGCCACATGGAAACAATATCGTTCTCCAAAATTCTTATCAATTTAATATTTCAGTGTGCGAAGTATAATGCAAAAATATCTGGAAAAAACGGGCGAAATCAAATTCGACAAAATCTTCAATCAAAAACTCGGTTTTTTGTTGCTCAAAGATTTTGCGGAAAATGTTGCAGAAAATGCGTGTCCACAGATCAAATTCTATGAAGCCGTGAGTTTTTTTTCGATTTTTCTACAGTAACCCATGAAATTATTATTAGTTTAATTTTTAGGGGTTTCGAAGCGATAAACTTACAGTAACCCAAAAAAAAGTTCTCCCCCTTTTCCGGGTCCCCAGACGAATACAGTAACCCCAATGTTTTTTGTAGATCAAAGAGTATGAGAAAATGGAAACACCGGAAGAACGTTTGACAAAAGCTCGTGAAATTTATGATCATCATATTATGGTTGAGATGTTGGCACATTCACATGTGAGTTTCAAAATATTTTAGCGCGAAAAAAATATTGATCGATTTTATTTGCAGAATTATTCCAAGGAAAGTCTACAACATGTACAATATCATTTGCTGAAAGGAAATGTTCCACCAGATTTATTTCATGTTAGTTTTTCAGGGGAAGAGGATTTTAGGCACACAATTTGAAAATTTAAATCTTGAAATTTTGGTTTTTGCCACGTGGAAAATAAAGTTTCGAAAAATCAACGTGGAAAGCGAAGCTCAAATATTTATTTTTAAAATTTGCGCTTCAAGTTATCCGTGTCCACGTGGCACCCAAAATTTGATCCCACAAAATTCCACGTGTCAAAACTCTCCAATTTTTTCAGCGTTACGTGTTGGAAATTTGCGATCAACTAAAAGGCGATATATTTCAAAAATTCTTGGAAAGCGAAAAATTCACACGATTTGCTCAATGGAAAAATTTGGAGCTGAACATGCAACTAACAATGAACGATTTCTCGGTGCATCGAATAATTGGCCGCGGTGGATTTGGTGAAGTTTACGGGTGTCGAAAAGCGGATACGGGAAAAATGTATGCGATGAAATGTTTGGATAAAAAACGCATCAAAATGAAACAGGGTGAAACATTGGCGTTGAATGAAAGGATTATGTTGAGTTTGGTGTCGACTGGAGTAAGTTATTTGAGGGGCGAAGTTTGAAATTTTTAAGAAAAAGAAAAATGTATGCCCATTCATTTTTTGTTGTTTCACTGTTGTTTCATTTCAAAAATTTCACTGTTTCAAAGAAATTTAATGAACATTTTGAGATTGAGAGAATGTTTTTTTTTAGTTCCCGCTTACTTCAAAATAATTATTTTCAGTTTGGTCTTGAGTGAATATAGTTTTGTTTTTGAATATTTTTCGGAAAATTTCTAATTTTTGTGCTAAAAGTCCTAGTTTCTCAAATGTTTCCTGTCAAAATTGAACAATTTTGAACGCACTGAAATTTTTCCCAAATCCTAAAAATTAACTGTTTCAGAGTTATCATAATGTAGAATTTGAAGAAGAAAAACGTTACCATTCATATTTTCGGTACTGAAAATTAGTTGGATAATTTTTTGAATTGTAATTTCAACTGTTTCAATGTCAATGAGGAATTTTAGAGGAAAAATATTATAATGAACACCAGAAGAAATAATTTACTGTTTCAAAATTTTCATTTAAATTTTTTTGAGTTATCATAAACGATTCGTTTGACATGTTTTCAGCATTATAAAATTGAATGAATCATATTCAAAACCCTCCTAAAAAGCTTTGAAAATCTCCCAAAATTTCACAATATCTATTTTTGCAGCAAGATTGTCCATTTATTGTATGTATGACTTATGCCTTCCAATCACCGGATAAATTATGTTTTATTCTTGATTTGATGAATGGCGGTGATTTGCATTATCATTTATCACAACACGGTGTTTTCACAGAACAGGAAATGTTATTTTATGCTTCGGAAGTGATTTTAGGATTGGAACATATGCATAATCGATTTGTTGTTTATCGAGATTTGAAACCAGCTAATATTTTATTGGATGAAAATGGACATGTTAGTTTTTGAGGGAAAACGAAAAGGGAACAGGGATTCTTGCAACAAAAAAAACTTTTTAAAAGATATTTGAGAAAATCATAGGGTTTCTGATTTTGAAAATTGTCATTTTTTCAGTGAAAATTTTACTTTTTTTTTTGGAAAATTCAAATTCAAATTTCCACTCCTGATTTTCCTCTGTTCTCAAAATATTGATTTTTTCCAGGTTCGTGTCTCTGATCTCGGTCTCGCCTGTGATTTTTCAAAAAAGAAACCGCATGCTTCTGTCGGAACACATGGTTATATGGCTCCAGAGGTTCTAGCAAAAGGAGTGGCTTATGATTCTTCAGCTGATTGGTTTTCACTTGGTTGTATGTTGTATAAATTATTGAAAGGACATTCGCCATTTCGACAACATAAAAGTAAAGACAAAAATGAGATTGATAAAATGACTTTGACACAGGTGAGACAATCGACGGAAAAAAATTTAGGCTAGGGTCGAAAAATGTATTTTTTGCAGGACATTGAATTACCAAACGAAGGTTTATCTCGAGATTGTCGCGATCTTCTCGAAGGTCTTTTAAAACGAGATGTTCCTGATAGATTAGGATGCCGTGGAAGAGGTCCTCTTGAAGTCAAAGATCATCCATTTTTCAAAGATGTTGATTGGCAAACTGTTTATTTGAGAAGATTAACACCTCCTTTAATTCCACCAAGAGGAGAAGTCAATGCAGCTGATGCTTTTGATATTGGTAATTTTGATGATGATGAAGTCAAAGGTGTTAAATTAACTGAAGCTGATTCGGAATTATATAAGAATTTTAATATTATAATATCTGAAAGATGGCAAAATGAAATTGCTGAAACTATATTTGAAGTTGTGAATCAGGATGCAGATAAAGCGGAACTCAAAAAACGATCGAAACAGAAGTTGAAAGTTTCGGTTGATGAAAAAGATTCGGATGTTATTGTTCATGGTTATATTAAGAAATTGGGTGGACCTTTTACAAGTGCGTGGCAGACGAGATATGGAAAATTATATCCGTCGAGATTGGAATTGTATCCGGAATCACTGAGTGGAAAACCTGAGGTTTGTAAGAGGATTCCTAATTTCCATGATCTACCCTTCTCTGGTAACTTTTAAAGGAATATTCTAATTATTGTTTTGCAGCTCGTTTTCATGGATCAAATCGATGAAGTTTGTGCCGAATTGCAAAATGTGAAGGGTGAAAATGCGATTGTTGTCAAATTGAGAGATGGATTTAAAGAGCCCAGAATTAGTTTGACAAATACGGTAAGTACTGTTGTATTTTATTCACGCGACAAATTCTACAGTAGCTATAAAATATGCTAGGAAATCCTTTTTTCAACCCTTGTTTTTCAATAAAAAAATCTCAAATTATCACGCAAAACTTCTTCTCCGATTTTTGAATTTCAAATTTCAATTTTCAGGACGAAATCTCATTGAAAGAATGGCACACATCGCTTCGAACTGCTCACAAAGTTTCATTGGAATTATTACAAAGAATGGGTCGAAAAGCCATTAAAATCTACGGTGTAAATCATGATCCAATGTTATCAGATAGTGAAAGACCAGGAAGTGTTACAAGAGCATATTTGAATCGAGCAAGTAGTGTTGATTCGGCTGGAGTTTAAGATAATATTGATTGATTGTTTCGGAGGGAATTCGATTAAATTGTCTGGAAATTTGTGATATTTTAGCGAAAATTTCGAAATTTTTGAGCAATTTTATAGCAAAAATCCAAAATCGAAAACAAGTACAGTAATTCTACCATTTTATTCAAAAACTCAGACCTTTCTGTCATGTTCCTTCAATGTCTAAAGGTTACTGTAGTTTGAAATATTTTCAATTATTCAATTACCGTACCTCTTCAAAGGACCATGTTAAATTTCGATGAAAATTCAATAGTTTATAGATTACTACTGTAGCCCAGGGGTACTGTAGCTCAAATTGAGTTTTCTCTTGAATTTTCAGCTGAAAATGACATGTTCCTTCAAAGTGTCAACCTCTAGGGGTACTGTAATTCAAAAATTTCGTAATTTTCAGCAAAAATCCGATTTTCAGCCAATATTTCTTTTTCTCCTGAATAAAAACTCCGCTCCCTATTTTATTTTATTTTCTAAATCTTCTAAAAACGGGCCTCTTTATTTTTTTCTTCATATATAATTTTCCCACACTATTTTCAGTCACCAGAAAAAATCGATAATTTTTTTGGGCTGAAAACATATCTTGAAAAACAACACACGTTCCCAATCATACGTGTCTTTCTTTGTTTTCTCTAAACTCTCTCCATTTTCTGTGTTCTCTCTCTCTCGATTTTTCTTGCCAATTTTCTAGTCGATTTTCTAGGCCACGCCCCCTTTTTTTTTGAAATTTTTAAGCATGTTTTTTTCTTTGTAAATTTTTCTTTGATTAATAATTTTATAATAAATTTCAGATTTTTAAAGATTTTCAGACTAGGGGCTGTTAGCCCCCAGTATTTATTTTCACTTTTTCTGTGGAAAATTCTGTGGAAACTGGAAGAGCTTCCAGATTTACGAATTTTTGAACGAAAAAAAAATTGATCATTTTTTGAAGACAATACTCAATAGATGCTCACTAAATGAAAAAAGGGCCGAGTTTTTTCAAAAAAAAATCGCCCCGAGTTTTTTTCAAAAAAAATCGGGCCGATTTTTTTAACAGGGGGGGTTTTTTTTTAAACATTTTTTTAACCCCATTGAAAAATCCTTCTGCCAACGAGACACAGGTAGAATTTTTTTCCAGAAAAATTCATATTTTTAGAAGTGTTCAATTTTTGGCGCCATAGAAGTAAATTCAAATTTTTCATTTTTCGAAATTCTCATTCAGAATTTTTTCATAAAAAACAAAAACAAAACAATGGAGAACAATAATGTAAATTTGAATAAAATGGGACAAAAATTGATAAAAACTTGGTTGGTGGGACGAAAAAAATAAAAGAAGTTGGCTAAAATCCAGAATACGAGAAAACATCTTGTTGTTTTGCCAATTCCAAAAGCATTGGATCGTCGAAAAATTTGTTGACTGAAACATCTTCCGAAAGACCTTTTCGTCGTCTGTAAAAAAAAGGGAAATTAGGGGGAAAAGCTAGGATTTTTGAGGGGATTTAGCTGTAAAAAATTAAATTTGTGAAATTTTTCGAGAAAAATCTTTGATAAAATTTGTAAATTTCGTGAAGATTCAGTTTTCAGATGTTTTTTGAAAGAAAAATTGAATTTTCAGGGTTTTTAGGGAGTTTTGGTTAGAAAACTATCATGCTATGAAAAATTGCAAATTTTAAAGTTTTAACTCTGATAAAAATCTGAAAATATCGGAGAATATTTCCTTATTTTTTTCTAGTGAATAAAAAATTTAAATTTTCAAATTCCCGAAAAAAAACAAAACAATTTCGTAATTTCCAGGAAAACCGGAAATTTTCCGATTTTCCTCTTGAAAAAATTCAAAATTTCGTAACTTTTCATATCGATTCTCAAATTCTCAGTTAAAAATTTTAAAAAAGGCCTCAAACCCTTAATTTCCTGAAACTTCGCTAAATTCATAAATTATCCACCTTGCACTAGTAAATTAGGCCATATGTCTTTTCACATCAAACTTCCTCTTCACTTTTCCATTTTTCTCCCCAGGTAAACTCCCTTTTTTCTCTACTTTCTCCCAAAACACAAAAAAACCTTGTATTTGTTCAGGTTCTTCTCATTTTTCCTATATTTTTTTCCCGAAAAATGCAAATAGTTCAAATTCGAACAAATATTCGACTTTCTGATATTCCGGATAATTTGGAAAATGAAATATCGTATGAGTTGGCAAAAATTATGGATTTGCCGGGAATCGATAAATTTTTGGTGGTAATTGAGGCGGCTATGAGAATCGGATTGGGAGGGGCGAAAAATGTGCCGGTTGCCTTCGTGAATGTGAGTTTTGAGAAAAAAGGGGGGAGGGAGAGAGATCTGACAGGATAAACAATGTTGACTCGGGTTAGTCGGAGGTTCGAGGCCCCTCCAGAAATGGATTTGCGACTAGACTTGATTGAAAAGTCATCGCTTGATTTTTTCATTTAAAAAATCAACATTTTGCGAAATTTGAAGATTTTTTAAAACAATTTTTAAAATTTGTACTAATTTTGAGAAATATTTAAGCTAATCGCAAAATTTCAGAAATTTCTGAGATTAAAACTGGATGATAAATTTACATTATTATTAAAAATTTGATAGAAAATCAGAAGAAATTCTTAAGTTTTAAAAAATATATAAAACTGACCGATTTTATTGTCGCTTTTTCAAATTTTAGTAAAAACAAGCTTTCCTATGTCCCTTTCTAATAATTTCTAATTTTTCATAGCAAAATCTTTTCCTCGAAATATTTCAGCTTCTAACAACCCGTCCCTCATCTCAAACCGAAAACGACAATTATGCCAAGAAAATCAGTCAAATTTTGAAGGAAAAATTGAAATTGGATTCAGAAAAGGTGAGATTTTCTGAGAAGGAAAAATTGAGGAAATTAATTGAAAAAAATAATTTCAGATCATAATAACATTCGAATACAAAGATGCCAAACAAATTGCAGTTCAGGGAAAAACAATTGCTTCTTTGTATTCTTGATAAAAAGTTTCTTAAATTTACAGATTCTGAACCTAAAAATCCTCACCTAGTTTTGATCATAAATTCTCTAGCCAAATGTGGTGTTGGTTGTAATTCGAGCGGTTTGATGACAATTGTCTTATCCAACGGATCTCCTGGAACCAATTGCCAATGATGGAAGACTGACATACAAAATGCTTGACCTTGTGTATGAGTTCGAAGATCGGTTTCGAAACCGAATGAATCCATTACTGGAATGTAGGCCTGAAATCAGAAAATTGTGGGGTTTTAGAACTTAGTTTTCAATGATTTTCTGGAAAAATATAATCAGGATTTTGATGTAAATTCTTCTTATTTTTCAGTGCTAAATCTAGAATTCTACCCCCACTTTTCCCGCAAATCTCTCACCTTAATCGAATACATTGGCGATCCAGGAATTGGTGCATCAGTTGTAACATGTCCTCTTCGTTTTGCCAATACCGTATAAACTGATGAAACACAATCAGCTGGTGCAATCACTTCAACCGAATAATATGGTTCCATTAATCTTGGTGTCGCCATCAAAAATGCTGAATATGCACATCTTCTGGCTGTTGGAATCATTTGTCCACCACCACGATAAAGAGGTTCTTGAGCGATTGTTGCGTCGAGAAGTTTGAATTTTACTTGACGAATTGCTGCAAAATACAAATATGATTATCCCAAAAATCCAAAAAAAAAAATAATAACTCACGTTCTTCACAAAGTGGTCCTTCTCTTGTTGCCCATTGAAAACCTTGAACCAACGATTCTCTGACACTTGACAACAAATTCTTATCAACTTCAGATGGAAGTGTATCATCGATGAAAATATTGGGTCCAGTTGTATCAGGTCCAAAAGCCCAAATTGATCTGGCAGCCAATAAATCCCAATTGTATTTGGTTTGGAAGAATTCGCCAAGTTTTCGTCGATTCCAACCGATTTGTACAACTTCATTTTCGATGTCTTCGTCGAGTTGTTTTTCCAATGGTTCAGCCATCATTGTGATTTTGTTTCTGGAAAAAAAACATTGAGAGATTGAGGAATTTCGATTTTTCAGTTTATTGTTCAAAGTTTTAAATTTAAATTTATGTATTTCAGATAACAATTCAGATTGATTTTGTCAGATAGCCAGGCTCAGCTAGAAATCAAAGCTTTACTGAAATTTTAGCTTTAGTATTCTGAATTTTTTGCACAAAATTATCTTTCCAAATTTTCATTATCGGCTATAAATTCCGAGTTTTCAGATTTCCAGATCAAAATGCTCACTTCTTATTTGGAGTTTCGGCAAAACATTTCAATGTACTTGTTTCAATAACCGTCTCATTAAAAGTAACAACCGGATCAGCAACTTTGATATCAATTTCAGAGAATACTTTTCGCATATCATGCATAACACAATCCATATATAATTCTCCAGTTCCAAGCAAAACATGTTCTCCAGATTCTTCAACTCTTGTTGTTAATAATGGATAAGATTTGTTGACTTTTCTCAATCCATCCAACATTTTTGGTAATTCCGATGGATTTATTGGTTCAACAGCTAATTTCACAACACTTCTTGTATTGAATTTAAGAGGTCTGAATATATAAACATCTTCTTCGTATTCTAATTCTGCAATTGTTGCTGTTTTCACAATTGGTTGATCAATTCCTTCGATTAATACCCAATTTCCAGCTGGTACTCGACTAACTTCTATTGAATATCTTGCTTCATGCACCCATAATCTTCCAATTGTCATTTTTCGACAATCTTCTTCATCTTGAATACTGTAGTTTTCACCAAGAATTCGAACATCAGCACCGGCTTCGAGAGTTCCACTCATAACTCGACCCAGAACTCGGAATGATGTTGCATCGGATGTCGCATAGTTTTTAGTGGTATGAACCATAAGAGGACCCTGGAAATTGGAATTTTTATGAAGAAAAACAGGAAGAAAAAATTATTTCTTCTGTTTTTTCAGTAACAAAAAAATTGGACTGATAATTTTGAAACGTATTTTTCCGGGACTTTTTCAGCCCTTTTTGAAACTCAAAACACTCACATCCGAATTGCATTTATACATTTCGTGGGCCAATTTACTATCCGATGGTCCCAAATAAGTTTGATCAACTTTAGTTTTTGCATTATCCAATGGTGATTTGATATTATTCACAACCAAATCAGTAAATGCGGTGAAATCGCCGAAAAATCGTTTGCAAATAAGTGCAATCAAGGGGCGAACATTCATTTTTTGCTCTTCTTTCGAAAGACGAATTCCAAGTTCGGACATCATAAATGGAAGTACTGTATCAACATCACCAACAACCTGCAAAAAATAGAGAGAATTTGAATAGTTTCAGCTAAAATCTATGTTTTTTTTTGGGACATTCAGCTTTGAAAATAGCTAGAATGTGGGGAATTTAACTGAACTTCAAGATAATCTCAAAACTTTAGGTTATAGTTTTTAGCTTTTAAATTAGGCAAGAATGTTTAATTAGCTTGATTTTTCTTATGAAATTATTTTCGAGCTAGAAATTAGAGGTTTAAGGTCCCAATAAAATCTGATTGTTTTTTTTTCATGTCTGAACCTGTTTAATTTAAAAATGGTAGGATTTTCCTCATTTTTCAATATTCTTGAAAACGTAAGTTGGGAACTAAAATCCCTTATTTTCAGTCCGGAAATGAGATTTTTCGAATTTTTATAGGCAAAATCATGCCAATTAACATTTTTGGCTAATTTAGGTTCAACATTTCAAGGCTTAACTGAAATCAAATCTTAAATCTTCAGCTGAAAATCAAAATGATCCAAATTTCCAGCCAATCTTACCTGCGAGAAAATCTTATACAATGGATCCAAAATGAATTGAACAAAAGTTCGCGGAGCATCGGAATACGGTGCTTTTTTCACGAATTTTCTCGTCTTCTTATCGAAATACATATCACCCCACAATCTTCTCGCAAATTCTTTTGCATTGAATTTTTCACCGTGTTGTTTGGAATACAAATTGGCGAATGATAACAATGAAAAACAGACATTGAAACGACCAGATGAGAAAATAACATTTCCATTTAATGGACTCAAAACAGCCACGTCATCTTCGGAAAATGTGTTGAGAATATTGTTGACTTGATCGATGATTAAGCGCAATTTATAATAAGCATCTGATGGAGGCAATTTGAGCTCTAAAAATAGACGATCGATTTTTGAGATGCACAAAGTGACGGCAAGTTTTTCTTGCACTGCATGTCGAATTGCACGTTCTGTATTCATCATTACACCTTCGTGAGCATCAACAAGAATTACGACACCATCCGATAATCTGTAGAACATAATTTCGAGATTATGGAAAGGCTTTCTGACTTCAGAGAGTATACTAGATTATACTACTTTGAATGAATTTCGAAATGTCAAAAGTATAAATGCATTTTGTTGATTTTTTAGCTTTCAAAAATCAAACTATATTCTAGTTTAACATCATTATTTAATAATTTCTTCAGCTTGCGCTCAGAATTTTCAGACTCTGAAATTACAAAACTAGAGTATAGTTTTCTCAAAAATTAGTGCAATTTGTGAGCATCAAAATCTCTAGACTACATTCTAGTCTGAACGTTTACCTCAAACTTTTTCTGGTGAAATAGCATAAATCTTATTTTCTCACACGGTTGATTTTCTGGCGCCAACTTCAAAAACTTGCGTAATTTTTGAATTGCGCAATTTTCACCTTGAGCAATTTTCTTTCAAGTTTCCTTATCATTCTTTCACAGTGTAATGGTGCTTTCTCGAAACATTGCTTTTCATTTTATGTTTTTTTTTTCATTTGAAAATCATGTTCGCCCTGATTTCTCACCTAAAAGCGGCGGTCATTTCATCAGAGAAATTAACATGTCCCGGTGTATCAATCACATTTAACAAATAACTCTTATTTCGATTATCTTGTGCAACAATCGAAACTGGCATTGCCTTAATCGAACAACCTCTTTGTTGCTCGATGAAAAGTGTGTCAGTATATCGTGTATCCGCGTCTTCTGCGCGATAAAATTCCGGATGAGTTTGCTCAACCAAACAATCCAAAAATGTGCTTTTTCCGTGATGCAAATGTCCAGCAACCGCGATATTTCGCATAATATGCGGACAATCCATCAGATCCGCTAAATATTCCTTTTTATATGTTGTTTCGGGTAAATGATGTTCTGCGGCTTGGAACTTCTTCTTGGAAACTGGCTTGACAATTGGCTCAGTTAGCGGTTGAGCGTCTTCTTCTTGCACCAATGTTTCAACATCTTCTCCATAAATTTCGACGGCTGAAGCATAATATTTCTTATCTTCATGAAGAACGATTTGATTTTGTGGAATTTCATCGTCTTCTTCCATTTGTTCTTCTACACCATTTTCAGCTTCATCATCATTTTCATCGTCATTTTCATTATCATCTAATTCTTCAGCATCATCGTCTGAGTCGAGATCAGGCCCGATATAGTTACCAAATTCGTCGTAGAGATCAGAATCCATATTACCTGCAAATTCATGATTTTTAAGCTATTTTTGAAATCGAAAAGAGATGGTACATACAATTTTCAGAGTTCTCTAAATTTTTGATATATTGAAACACTTAAAACCCTCACAAAACCCGCCAAAACTAGGGAAAAGCTTTCAAAAAATTGAAAATTTTATTTTCGAAAAACGCTGGCCGAGTTTTTGGCGCAGTGGAGCGCACTTGCCACGCCCTCCCTGATTTTTTTATTTTCTCTTCTCTTTTTCTTTTTCGTTCCTTCTCTCTCTGCAAACCCCTGAAATTTCAGATGCTGCAAGTCCAAAAAGAAGTCGATCGGTTCATCAAAGAAGAATCAGTGGATAGCGATGATGGAGCATTGCCACCAAAGTTGGAAGCAGGTATTTATTGATAATTATCATTTTTATCAACAAAAAAACATAAAAATGAAATTTTAACATTTAGAAAAATTGACTGGTGAAGCGGAAGAAGAGGAAAATGATGTCGGCTCATCGAATCCAAAATTGGTCAAAACTTTGGCAGATCTTCTCAAAGACCAATATGATAACAGTGATGATAAGGAAAAATCGCCAGAATCGGATATTTCAGAGCCCCCACCGAAATTATCAGTTTGTAAGGATAAAAATATAACTAGCGAAGCAGATAATCATTTTTAATTTCAGCCGAATTTTCAGCCGAACGACGTCCATCAACTTCTTCATCTTCAAATAATACGTCTGCATTTTTAGAGGTTGTTGGTAGGAATTATATAGTCACACCAAAAGTGGCGAATTTGCGACAAACAAGATCTACGGGAAAAAGAAGTTGGTTTTTAGATTTTTGCGGGGAATAAAGGAGCAGAATTTTCAGGGTAGAAACAGTGGGAAAGAGTATTTGTAGAAGTCGAGGAGAGACACATTGAGAAATGTTTTCTACTTACAAATCGTTTTTAAAAATTCCATTTCCCTTTGAATTAAAGTAGAGTTCTTGAAAGTTTGGGTCTCACCAAGAATTATCCATGCACCTTCAAGTTAAAAAATTAACATTTTGCAGCTCATTCCCCTGCTCAATCATCAACCCCCTCCTCGTCTTCCAAAAGATCAACCCGACTATCCGTCGGAAAACTGGGTCTAACTCAAATTCTCCAAAACCAAGAACCAATTCGTGTTGATGTTCAAGTCGGAAGCGGTTCACCACCCGAAACATCTCTAAATTTCCATGCTGGCCAAACATCGTCATCCAGCAATGATCACGCAGACAATTCGGCCATGGAATCAACACCTTCACCAAATGGATTTTTGAGAAATGCGGCGGAAAAGGAATCGAACGAGGAATATCCGGAAAATCTACGAAATGCGCTGAGAAATTGTGGACTTCCGGAGAAAATTGCGAAGGAAACATCTACTCATAATATGCTTATTGGTGAGTTGGAAAAAAAAAAAAAAGAAAATTGTGAGAAGAAAATGTGCTCCCTGAAATTTTCAAAATTTATTGAACGACCGATTGAAAATTATAATAATTTATTTATAAATTATTCTTTCAGGTTGCATGGTTATGAATGGATTGAACACACTTACGAGACAACGCGGCGGAAAAGTCGCCAATTTTTTTCGAGACGATCTCTTTGCCATCTTCAAAAAATACAATATTCAGTAGATTCTTTCATTGCTCAATTTCACTTCTTTCCTTCTTTCCATCTTCGTCTTCTTCCATATCGCTTTATGTATTCTTTTTATTCCCGATGTTTTATTGATTTTTTGTGATTTTCATTTTTTTTTTCGTGTGTAAGTTTTTGAATTTTTCTATGTATGAAGTTTTATTTTTTTTTAATTTCATCAATCTTGAAAATCAAATTGACAATATCAAATTTCCAGAAAAATTCAAGAAAAATTGTGGGTTGCGGTTGATGGGCGGTTTGGAACGTGGAAATCAGCGCTTGCAGAATACGAATTGCTCGTCTTGCGGGGTTTTATGTAGAAGCTGCAGCTTGACTGATAAAAATCATGCAGCTCGGAGACTGCAGACGATGTACTTCTTGCAATGTTTGCGAAACTGCTTGCGTTGACGGAAGATAGTGATTGTGGTGAATTGGATGGTGGTGAGTGGTTATGACGTGGCAATCTGCATACTGAAGGCGATGAGACGGATTGCAGCAGCTTACTGTAGTCGAGAGAGGAGCAGATTCTGAGGCAAACGTTGAGATGAATTCCTGTAAACAAAAGTTTTGAACGCAAAGATAATGCGAAGTAAAATTGTCCGGACACTGAAATATCTGAAAACCTGACCTGAAATATCTGAAAACCTGAATAAAAAATCTGGAAAATTCTGAAATCTTCTGAAAAGCTGAAAAGCCTGTAAAATCTGAAACAATCTTTCAAAAAATCTCTGAAAATTCTGTAATACCTGTAAGAAAATCTGGAAAAACCTGTTAAAAACATCTGAAAACCTATAAAACAAATCTGAAATGTCTATAAAGCCTGTAAACAAATCTAGAAATTTCTGAAACATCTGAAACAACGTCTGAAACACCTGTAAAAAATCTGGAAAACCTCTGGAAATATAAAAAAACCTGTAAAAAATCTGAACCTTGGAAACCCCGCAAAATCTATGAAAAAACTCATCTGAAAATCGATCCAAATGCATTGCTCCAAACCAGCAGATACTGTAGTCGTGAATGGAAAAATCTGCATGCACTGCTTGCGGTGTTTGCGGATCGACTTGTGTCGATAGAAAATAAGAACTACGGTGGATCGACAGATTGAAAAGACGTGGCGATCAGGTTACTGTAGTTGATAAAACTGCTTGGCTTGTAGCGATTGATATATGGATGCTGCAGCTTGACTTGTGGTCGAACTGTTTGACTTCCAGAGGTTGTTGGCAAATCTGAAAAAAACAATTGTTAGAAGAGAATTTTGAAAAATCAGTAGAGTGTGGAGAAATCAAATAACATATGGAAAAAACACTTTATTCATTGTTTTGCAGCAAATCCAGAAACCGCTCGATATATACCAAAAAATTGGCAGATTTCCAAATGGAAATCCGAGCGGTTTCTGGGACGAATGAAGATGTCGAATATCCTGACTGCTCAAATATCATGCAGCTCGGCTACTGTAGATAATGCACTTCTTGCGGTGTTTGTGCAACTTCTTGTGAAGACAAACGGTGGTGATGACGTGGCAATCTGCATACTGAAGGCGATGAGACGGTTTGCGACAGCATATTGTAGACGGTGCAGCTTGGTTTGCGGTGACGTGGCAAAGAGCTTACTGTAGTTGAAAGAAGAGCAGTTTCCGAGGCAAAAGAGGTTGTGATGAAAGTTGCGATGACTTCTTGAAAAAAAAAACTATGAACGCAAAGAAAATGTAAAGAAAAATATCTGAAATGTCTGAAAACCCTGTAAACAAATCTGGAACACCTGGAAAAAGCTGAAAACCTGTGAAAAATCTGAAATATCTGGAAAAAAGCCTGCAAAATCTGAAAAGAAAACCTGGAAAGACTCTAAAACATCTGGAAAACCTGCTAAATATCTGAAAAAGGCCTGAAACACCTGAAATACCTGTTAAAAATATCTGAAATGACCTAAAATGTCTGAAAGCCCTGTAAAAAATCTGGAACATCTGAAAAAAGCTGAAAACCTGAAAAATTCTGAATTAACCGGAAAACCTGTGAAAACATCTGGAAAAATCTGAAAAACCTGTTAAGAAATCTGAAAATACTGCAAAAAAGGCCTGAAACACCTGAAATATCTGTTAAAAATATCTGAAAACCCTAATAACCTCCCAAAACTAAACTAACTAAATATCCTTTTGATCATCCATCGTTTCTGACTTCAAAAACTTCAGCGACCAAACGTGGAGTTGAGTGGATTGTAGAAGTTAAACAGTTTGACATGGATCACGACATCTTACTGTCGCTAATGAAATGGCTTGCGGTCGAACTGTTTGACTTCCAGAGGTTGTTGGCAAATCTGAAAAAAAAAACAATTGTTTGAAGAGAATTTTGAAAGATCAGTAGAGTGTGGAGAAATCAAATAACACATGGAAAAAACACTTTATTCATTGTTTTGCAGCAAATCCAGAAACCGCTCGATATATACCAAAAAATTGGCAGATTTCCAAATGGAAATCCGAGCGGTTTCTGGGACGAATGAAGATGTCGAATATCCTGACTGCTCAAATATCATGCAGCTCGGCTACTGTAGATAGTGCACTTCTTGCGGTGTTTGTGCAACTTCTTGTGAAGACAAACGGTGGTGATGACGTGGCAATCTGCATACTGAAGGCGATGAGGCGGATTGCAACAGCTTACTGTAGACGGTGCAGCTTGGTTTGCGGTGACGTGGCAAAGAGCTTACTGTAGTTGAAAGAAGAGCAGATTTCGAGGCAAAAGAGGTTGTGATGAAAGTTGCGATGACTTCTTGAAAAAAAAACTATGAACGCAAAGAAAATGTAAAGAAAAATATCTGAAATGTCTGAAAACCCTGTAAACAAATCTGGAACACCTGGAAACTGCTGAAACGTCTGAAAAGACCTGTGAAAAACGCCTGAAAAATATTTGAAACGTCTAAAATGTTCTGAAAAATCTGGAAAAAACCCTTCAAAATCTGAAAAGAAAACCTGGAAAGACTCTGAAACATCTGGAAAAGCTGCTAAATATCTGAAAAAGGCCTGAAACACCTGAAATACCTGTTAAAAATATCTGAAAATGTCTGAAGCCCTGTAAAAAATCTGGAACACCTGAAAAAAGCTGAAAACCTGAAAAATTCTGAAATAACCGGAAAACATCTGAAAAACCAGTTAAGAAATCTGAAAATCCTGCAAAAAACTTGAAAAATGTCTGAAAAGCCTGAAAACATCTGAAAAAAGACCTGAAAGCCCGTGAATTTCTGCAATAACCGGAAAACCTGTGCAAACATGTGGAAAAATATCTGAAAAAGGCCTGAAACACCTGAAATACCTGTTAAAAATATCTGAAAACCCTAATAACTTCCCAAAACTAAACTAACTAAATATCCTTTTGATCATCCATCGTTTCTGACTTCAAAAACTTCAGCGACCAAACGTGGAGTTGAGTGGATTGTAGAAGTTAAACAGCTTGACATGGATCACGACAGCTTACTGTAGAAAATGCGGCTTGGCTTACGATGACGTGGAAAACAGCTTACTGTCGCTTATGAAATGGCTTGCGGTCGAACTGTTTGACTTCCAGAGGTTGTTGGCAAATCTGAAAAAAAAAACAATTGTTAGAAGAGAATTTTGAAAGATCAGTAGAATGTGGAGAAATCAAATAACATATGGAAAAAACACTTTATTCATTGTTTTGCAGCAAATCCAGAAACCGCTCGATATATACCAAAAAATTGGCAGATTTCCAAATGGAAATCCGAGCGGTTTCTGGGACGAATGAAGATGTCGAATATCCTGGTGAGACATGAAAAAAAGTGGCGAAAAACTGAATATTCGCCAAATTTTAGCTCACGACGGTCGGCATTGTACATCTTGCAGAACGGCTTGCGTTGATGGTAGATGGCGATTGTGGCGGAGTGGAAGATGAAGATGACGTGGAAATCAGCATAAAGTTTAGCAGCTTTCCTGAAAAAAACACAAAGAACATTCGAGTAAATCTGTAAGTAATAACATAAAACTTATCTGAAAATACATAGCGAATCCACTCCAAACCAGCAACAAATATAGACATGAAGAGAAAAATAAGAAGACGCGCCAACAATGCAAAAAATGAATGAAAATGGTTAACCACGCCCATTTTGATCAATAATAATGAGCGTGGCTTGGAATTTTGGGGGTCAATGAGCGCAAGACTGACGCGTTTTTTGTGTAAAAGAGAGGGGGAGGAGTTTGTTTCTCGTTGGTGTGGCCTGTAAAATGTGAAATGAGGTCTGAAACACCTGAAAAAAATCTGGAAAACCTTAAATAACGCCTGAAAAGCCTGTAAAAATCTGGAAAACCTGAAAAGCCTGTAAAAATCTGTAATATCTGGAAACACTTCGTTTCAACCCTGTGTTGGGGCGAACAAATAGAGAAAACGCGGCGCAGACAAAAAAGAACCCCGTAAATCTCAGCACTTGACTCTGTACACAGGAAAAGTCAGGCCTGCCGGCCGCGGGTGTGTGGCAGGTATCTCATGGTTCGCCGGACCGCAGCAGGCGTGCGGCAGGAGTTGACAAATTTTTCGTCGGCATGCCACACGCCGGCCAGAAATTTTTTCAGCCGACAATTTTTTTTTGAAAATCAAAAGGTGTAAGAATATGCGAAGTAGTATTCCCAATTGTACTTCATAAGAATTTATCGAATTTTCGAACAGTGGAACTTTAAAACTTCCAATGGAAGGTCATTTAGGTAATATAGTTGAATTTCTTGAAATAGAAGCGAACTTTCATAAAATACATGGGACAAATTTTTGAAAAATCGAATTTTTCATTTACACATTCAAGAATCGAACGGTTTTCAGTTCAAAGTTTGATCTCTAAGCTGGCTTATTTGTTTTTTCTCAACTAAATAGTATGAAATGCATATCATTTTGTTCGTAATGAAATTTCACATTCAATGGTGCAAATCATTTTTCACGAAAACTTATACTTGCCGTGCGCAAAAATCAAATAAAAACAAAGGCGCACATAATTATTTTCTTTGGTCCTACGCGGAAACGCGTTTGTGTGTACTTCTCACGGACATTTTGCAAAATTTTTTTTCGTTTTTTTTTCATTTCGTTTTTCTGCTGTGTTTTTTGGGAGTATTGTGTGTTTACTGGGTTTCTAACATCTGCATTTTAGTTTGGGGAGAATAATAATGAAAATGTACTTGTCGGCTGTTCGGAAATTTCTTTGAGAACACCAAAATTCCTCACAGCCATATACGTCTTCAAAAATGTTTTAGACCGTCAATTTGCATGAATAGCGTATATTTTTCGAAGTCGAATTAGGTTTCTGGGGCTACAACACAGACAGCAATTCAAAATGCCAATTTTACTTTTTCCGTCTTATGTTAAAGCAACCCCTGTCTCGGCAATAGTTCTAAAAATCGCCTAGCGTTAGGTTAATGTGCAACTTGGAAATTATAAAACCCAAACAAAAAGGAATTCTGTATGTTTTAGTGAAACTGTTGGGTACTTTAGAAATAAGTTCGCCACTAGGATTAGGCGCAGGCTTCAAGACTGCGCCTATTTGGGCTTATTATTCATTATGACTTATGTGAACAGCGATAGTACTTTTCAAAACAAGAGTTTTTCTTTATCAAATTCTTGTACTTCTATCTCATTCGTTTAAATCATCGAAAATAATATTGATTACAGACAATTCGTCACGATGGATCTCGAAAAATTGGGGAAATGCGTCAATATTCAACTAATTCTTTGTGAGTTGATTTTAGAAATGTTGTGAATACGATCTCAATACTCATTACAGGTTGCTCGTTTCATGATTGGATACAAATAAGATGAAAGATGCACCGATTTCCCACAAGGTAATTATTTATCATTGTTTTGAAAACATGCAAGTTTAAAAAAAAACTTATCTCGGCCTTCTGACCCTTGTATGTCTCGTGAAAAAAGCAGCAAGTCTTGCTACAAAAATCGACTTTTAGCCAGCTTGCGACCATTTTTAACAAGCTTGCTACAATTTTTATAATGGATAATGGAAAAAATGTAGCAAGCTTGCTAAAAATGGTCGCAAGCTGGGTAAAAGTCGATTTTTGTAGCAAGACTTCAAGAGTCAAAAATTTCTCAAGCTCCATCCATCTGTGTTCCATAATACGTGCCCCGAGTCCTCCATTATTTCTAAGTTCCCCGAGTCTGCAAGCCTCACTCCTAAAAATTCCCCCCAAGTCTTTATAAATATAGACCCGTTATTACTACTACAAGTTCCCCGAGTCTCCAGGACTATTACCAGATTTCTAACAATTCCATACAGAATTGTTTCTGAACATCGAAAAATTTCATAAATAGTTTTCTATGCTATGAGTTCATTGATAAGTTTTCTTTCAGAGTCAAATACGTCTGGATTGGTACTACATGTGGATGGAAGTCAAAGGCCCAACCATCAACGATCGCCTGGATCTTAAGTATTTATCAGTTTATTGTTGTTCAATAAATATTTATTGAAAATTCTGTAGTTTATTTTATTTCAGCTGAATTCTTCCTAGAAATCCCAGAAAAAAGCCTTGAGACCTGCCACACACCTGCCGCACGCCGGCCAGGAAGTCATGCCGGACAGTACTCCGACGGACAGCGGCAGAAATGACCTCGGCATGACCGCGGCAGGTCGGCTGCAGGGCTGCCAGATTTTACCTGTGTAGACTGACTGTACAAATTGAAGAAGTGTGAATACAGCGAATGAACGCTGTACCTACACTTTTTTTCCCGAAAATCGTAGGTTCATTTTATCTTCAGCGTAGCTACGAAAAAAATCAAATTCGTAGCTACGCAGATGATAAATCGTTATTACGCACACCTTAAATTCTGACGAGAGCTGCCAAGCGTCACACAACCAGAGATGAAAACGTAGGTACAGCGTATCTACGCTGTAGCTACACAATTCGCGGACAGAAATTAAGTGAAGTGATCGCTCTATAAATATTATTTTTGAATCCGTAGCTACGCCGTTGCTGTTCTGTAGCTACTTTGTAGATAAACGGATGTTACTTATGTGCAATTCTCTCTTCCCCGTTTCCGTACAAAGTATCAACGAAATTTGTACAGTCAGTCTACAGAGTCAAGTGCTGAGGTAGGTACAGCGTATCTACGCTGTAGCTACACAATTCGCGGACAGAAATTAAGTGAAGTGATCGCTCTATAAATATTATTTTTTGAATCCGTAGCTACGCCGTTGCTGTTCTGTAGCTACTTTGTAGATAAACGGATGTTACTTATGTGCAATTCTCTCTTCCCCGTTTCCGTACAAAGTATCAACGAAATTTGTACAGTCAGCTCAGCACTTGACTCTGTAGACTGACTGTACAAATTGAAGAAGTGTGAATACAGCGAATGAACGCTGTACCTACACTTTTTCCCGAAAATCGTAGGTTCATTTTATCTTCAGCGTAGCTACGAAAAAAATCAAATTCGTAGCTACGCAGATGATAAATCGTTATTACGCACACCTTAAATTCTGACGAGAGCTGCCAAGCGTCACACAATCAGAGATGAAAACGTAGGTACAGCGTATCTACGCTGTAGCTACACAATTCGCGGACAGAAATTAAGTGAAGTGACCGCTCTATAAATATTATTTTTGAATCCGTAGCTACGCCGTTGCTGTTCTGTAGCTACTTTGTAGATAAACGGATGTTACTTATGTGCAATTCTCTCTTCCCCGTTTCCGTACAAAGTATCAACGAAATTTGTACAGTCAGTCTACAGAGTCAAGTGCTGAGAGTCTACAGAGTCAAGTGCTGAGATATGAATTGTTCAAAGGAACATGAACCATCGCTTCAGGACCCATCACTCAGCACTTGACTCTGTAGACTGACTGTACAAATTTCGTTGATACTTTGTACGGAAACGGGGAAGAGAGAATTGCACATAAGTAACATCCGTTTATCTACAAAGTAGCTACAGAACAGCAACGGCGTAGCTACGGATTCAGAAATAATATTTATAGAGCGGTCACTTCACTTAATTTCTGTCCGCGAATTGTGTAGCTACAGCGTAGATACGCTGTACCTACGTTTTCATCTCTGATTGTGTGACGCTTGGCAGCTCTCGTCAGAATTTAAGGTGTGCGTAATAACGATTTATCATCTGCGTAGCTACGAATTTGATTTTTTTCGTAGCTACGATGAAGATAAAATGAACCTACGATTTTCGGGAAAAAAGTGTAGGTACAGCGTTCATTCGCTGTATTCACACTTCTTCAATTTGTACAGTCAGTCTACAGAGTCAAGTGCTGAGCAGTTGGCTGATTGCCAGCCTTTTAAAATTTCCCGGTTTCTTCTAACAATTGTTTTTTTTTTCAGATTTGCCAACAACCTCTGGAAGTCAAACAGTTCGACCGCAAGCCATTTCATAAGCGACAGTAAGCTGTTTTCCACGTCATCGTAAGCCAAGCCGCATTTTCTACAGTAAGCTCTCGTGATCCATGTCAAGCTGTTTAACTTCTACAATCCACTCAACTCCACGTTTGGTCGCTGAAGTTTTTGAAGTCAGAAACGATGGATGATCAAAAGGATATTTAGTTAGTTTAGTTTTGGGAAGTTATTAGGGTTTGCAGATATTTTTAACAGATATTTCAGGTGTTTCAGGCCTTTTTCAGATATTTAGCAGGTTTTCCAGATGTTTTAGAGTCTTTCCAGGTTTTCTTTTCAGATTTTGCAGGCTTTTTTCCAGATATTTCAGATTTTTCACAGGTTTTCAGCTTTTTTCAGATGTTCCAGATTTTTTACAGGGCTTTCAGACATTTTAGGTCATTTCAGATATTTTTAACCGGTATTTCAGTTGTTTCAGGCTTTCTTCAGATATTTAGCAGGTTTTCCAGATGTTTTAGAGTCTTTCCAGGTTTTCTTTTCAGATTTTGCAGGCTTTTTTCCAGATATTTCAGATTTTTCACAGGTTTTCAGCTTTTTTCAGATGTTCCAGATTTTTTACAGGGCTTTCAGACATTTTAGGTCATTTCAGATATTTTTAACCGGTATTTCAGTTGTTTCAGGCTTTCTTCAGATATTTAGCAGGTTTTCCAGATGTTTTAGAGTCTTTCCAGGTTTTCTTTTCAGATTTTGCAGGCTTTTTTCCAGATATTTCAGATTTTTCACAGGTTTTCAGCTTTTTTCAGATGTTCCAGATTTTTTACAGGGCTTTCAGACATTTTAGGTCATTTCAGATATTTTTAACAGGTATTTCAGGTCTTTCAGGCCTTTTTCAGATTTTGCAGGCTTTTTTCCATTTCGTTTCAGGGCGAACAAATATAGACAGAGAGAGCGTGCAGAGTGCGAAAGAAACCGGGAAATTTTAAAAGGCTGGCAATCAGCCAACTGATGGGTCCTGAAGCGATGGTTCATGTTCCTTTGAACAATTCATATTTACGGGGTTCTTTTTTGTCTGCGCCGCGTTTTCTCTATTTGTTCGCCCCAACACAGGGTTGAAACGAAGTGTTTCCAGATATTACAGATTTTTACAGGCTTTTCAGGTTTTCCAGATTTTTACAGGCTTTTCAGGCGTTATTTAAGGTTTTCCAGATTTTTTCAGGTGTTTCAGACCTCATTTCACATTTTACAGGCCACACCAACGAGAAACAAACTCCTCCCCCTTTCTTTTACACAAAAAACGCGTCAGTCTTGCGCTCATTGACCCCCAAAATTCCAAGCCACGCTCATTATTATTGATCAAAATGGGCGTGGTTAACCATTTTCATTCATTTTTTGCATTGTTGGCGCGTCTTCTTATTTTTCTCTTCATGTCTATATTTGTTGCTGGTTTGGAGTGGATTCGCTATGTATTTTCAGATAAGTTTTATGTTATTACTTACAGATTTTCTTTATGTTTTCTAGTGTTTTGCAGGAAAGCTGCTCAACTTCGTGGTGATTTTCGCGTCAACTACAACAACTTCTTGCCACGTCATCTTCACCATCTTCCCTCAACGCAAGCTGTTAAACGCCGTGCTTCATGATTATTCTTGCCGCACTTGGATTTTCGACTTCGTCCCAGAAACCGCTCGGATTTCCATTTGGAAATCTGCCAATTTTTTGGCATATATCGAGCGGTTTCTGGATTTGCAGCAAAAAATTAATAAAGTGTTTTTGCACGTGTTATTTAATTTCTCCACATTCTACTGATCTTTCAAAATTCTCTTCTAACAATTGTTTTTTTTCCAGATTTGCTAGTCAAGCCGAAGCTTCTACTTCAATTCCTACAAGTCAAGCACTTCCTCCACATTGTGCATCAACTATAGTAAGCTGATTGTTTGCCGATCTACCAAACTAACCTGCTTTCATCAACGCAACTCATTCCGCAATCACAGCAAGCAGTGCATCATCCACAGTAGCCGAACATTTTGCTTTTTGGTGCTAAAATTGGAGAAATGACAAGAACTTGGCCCAATTCAGTATTATCTCGCGTGTACGTGAGATCTTATCTCTCTGAATTTTGTATATATAAGCTGTAACTACTCCCGCCAAACCTTGCACCGTCTACAGTAAGCTGTTGCAATCCGCCTCATCACCTACAGTATGCAGATTGCCACGTCATCAATACTTGTCGTTCTACTACAATCACCATCTTCCGTCAACGCAAGCAGTTTGGCAGACATCGCAAGAAGTGCATTATCTACAGTAGCCGAGCTGCATGATATTTGAGCAGTCCGGATATTCGACATCTTCATTCGTCCCAGAAACCGCTCGGATTTCCATTTGGAAATCTGCCAATTTTTTGGTATATATCGAGCGGTTTCTGGATTTGCTGCAAAACAATGAATAAAGTGTTTTTTCCATATGTTATTTGATTTCTCCACATTCTACTGATCTTTCAAAATTCTCTTCTAACAATTGTTTTTTTTTCAGATTTGCCAACAACCTCTGGAAGTCAAACAGTTCGACCGCAAGCCATTTCATAAGCGACAGTAAGCTGTTTTCCACGTCATCGTAAGCCAAGCCGCATTTTCTACAGTAAGCTGTCGTGATCCATGTCAAACTGTTTAACTTCTACAATCCACTCAACTCCACGTTTGGTCGCTGAAGTTTTTGAAGTCAGAAACGATGGATGATCAAAAGGATATTTAGTTAGTTTAGTTTTGGGAGGTTATTAGGGTTTTCAGATATTTTTAACAGATATTTCAGGTGTTTCAGGCCTTTTTCAGATATTTAGCAGGTTTTCCAGATGTTTTAGAGTCTTTCCAGGTTTTCTTTTCAGATTTTGCAGGCTTTTTTCCAGATATTTCAGATTTTTCACAGGTTTTCAGCTTTTTTCAGATGTTCCAGATTTTTTACAGGGCTTTCAGACATTTTAGGTCATTTCAGATATTTTTAACCGGTATTTCAGTTGTTTCAGGCTTTCTTCAGATATTTAGCAGGTTTTCCAGATGTTTTAGAGTCTTTCCAGGTTTTCTTTTCAGATTTTGCAGGCTTTTTTCCAGATATTTCAGATTTTTCACAGGTTTTCAGCTTTTTTCAGATGTTCCAGATTTTTTACAGGGCTTTCAGACATTTTAGGTCATTTCAGATATTTTTAACCGGTATTTCAGTTGTTTCAGGCTTTCTTCAGATATTTAGCAGGTTTTCCAGATGTTTTAGAGTCTTTCCAGGTTTTCTTTTCAGATTTTGCAGGCTTTTTTCCAGATATTTCAGATTTTTCACAGGTTTTCAGCTTTTTTCAGGTGTTTTCACAGGTTTTCAGACATTTCAGATATTTTTCTTTACATTTTCTTTGCGTTCATAGTTTTTTTTTCAGGAAGTCATTGCAACTTTCATCACAACCTCTTTTGCCTCGGAATCTGCTCTTCTTTCAACTACAGTAAGCTCTTTGCCACGTCACCGCAAACCAAGCTGCACCGTCTACAATATGCTGTCGCAAACCGTCTCATCGCCTTCAGTATGCAGATTGCCACGTCATCACCACCGTTTGTCTTCACAAGAAGTTGCACAAACACCGCAAGAAGTGCACTATCTACAGTAGCCGAGCTGCATGATATTTGAGCAGTCAGGATATTCGACATCTTCATTCGTCCCAGAAACCGCTCGGATTTCCATTTGGAAATCTGCCAATTTTTTGGTATATATCGAGCGGTTTCTGGATTTGCTGCAAAACAATGAATAAAGTGTTTTTTCCATATGTTATTTGATTTCTCCACATTCTACTGATCTTTCAAAATTCTCTTCTAACAATTGTTTTTTTTCAGATTTGCCAACAACCTCTGGAAGTCAAACAGTTCGACCGCAAGCCATTTCATAAGCGACAGTAAGCTGTTTTCCACGTCATCGTAAGCCAAGCCGCATTTTCTACAGTAAGCTGTCGTGATCCATGTCAAACTGTTTAACTTCTACAATCCACTCAACTCCACGTTTGGTCGCTGAAGTTTTTGAAGTCAGAAACGATGGATGATCAAAAGGATATTTACAAGTCGATCTGCAAACACCGCAAGAAGTGCATGCAGATTTTTCCATTCACGACTACAGTATCTGCTGGTTTGGAGCAATGCATTTGGATCGATTTTCAGATGAGTTTTTTCATAGATTTTGCGGGGTTTCCAAGGTTCAGATTTTTGTACAGGTTTTTTATATTTCCAGATTTTTTCAGGTGTTTCAGACGTTATTTCAGGTTTTCCAGATTTTGACAGGCTTTTCAGATCTCATTTCAGGTTTTCCAGATATTACAGATTTTACAGGCTTTTCAGACGTTGTTTCAGGTTTTCCAGGTTTTTACAGGCTTTTCAGAATTTATTTCAGGTTTTCCAGGTATTGCAGATTTTTTTACAGGCTTTTCAGATTTTCCAGGTTTTTTCAGAAAATTCAAACCAGTTATTTATAGCACTTTTTTGGCTTAAACTTTGCAATTAAATAGACCTATTTCGAAATAGCCCTTGATCTTCGAATCTTTTAAATAGCCTTGATTTCTAGCGAATTCCCACAAAAAAATCGAAAAAAAAAACCACATCTACCGTATCATTCTTCAAAGGCGCACAACAATTTCACCACAAAGTTGTGCAAACACCTCGACGCACAATTGCACACAACTTTTTTACTTTTGTTTTTTTGCACTTTTTTGCGATGAAAAATCATTGTATCTTTGTATCCAAAAAGCAAATTACTCATTTATTTACTCAATCCTGTTCTTTGCCAACTGCCAACTCATTTTTTCCTTTGCAATTGCAACAAAAATCGTATTTCTCTTGCTTTTTTCTTTCCAAACGTGACCGAGAATATTGCCACGTAGAATTTTCAATTTCCCAAAAAAATTATTCATATTTGGTATTGTGTATATAAAAACAACGCACTGTTCTTCCTCTCCGTCTCTCACCGCCCATCTCTCTGCGACCTCTCCACTCGGCACACTCTCTCGCCCCATCGCCACTCTTTTTGTATGTGTTCATTTCATTTTTTCTGTGTTTGTAGGACAGCCTGATTTTTGTGTTTGATATAAAAATAGAAATTTTTAGTTAGTAAGAGTTTGTTTTTTGCAGATTCGTAAAATGGGTAAAAAACAGCAGCAAAAATCGAAGGAACCTGCGGCGAAAAAAGTTGGATTTTCAGCAGATGCCACGTCATCAGAGAGTAGTAGGTGAGTGGAATTTTCGAATATTTATATGGGAGAAAATACACGTGGCATGGAAACGAACCAAATATTGTTTTCTATAGCGAAAAAATCAAATTAAATCAGAAAAATCAATTAAAGAAAAAATCAAAAAATTAGCGAAAAAATCAAATTTCAATCCACGTGGCGTAGAAATTATCGATTTTCAGAAGTTTGAATCCACATGGATTTTCAAGTGAATAATATTATAATAATAAATCCCCGAGGCGCTCAAAAATCGATAATTTCGCAGCAAAATTCTTAAATTCGACTGAAAAGTTCTCGCCGAAAATTGTGATTTTTAGCTGAAAATCTCTGAATCCTACTACAAAACATCCAAATTTTTGAAAGAGTTTCGAGCTCGTAAATCCACATCGAGCCTGAAATTCTCTGGATTTCGAAAAAATTAAATTTTGAGCCGCAAATAAATATTGAAAGTTCCCATATGATTTCAGCTCAAAGTTATCCACGTTCTGTACAAAATTACGTGTTGAATTATCGATTTTTTGAGCTAAGATTTCCACGTGTCATTCCCTTTCCCCTTTTCTCCAAACCTCCAATTTTTCCAGCCTAAAACGTAGTTCAACATCATCTCTGAAACCTTCGCCATCTTTAAACACCCTAAATCGAATGGAACGCGACACCATTGTTTTATGGAAAAAGCCGCTCACAACAATATATTATGCAATTCTTGAGTTGCTTCATCTCCTTCTCGAACTTCTCAGCAAAATCTTCGAACACAAAGCTTTGGTGCTCCTAGTAGTTGGCTCAATTCTAGCCGCATTCTATGCCTATCATACTCCCGGAGATCATCAAAAATATGTGCAAAAAGTGGAGAAGAATCTAATCTGGTGGAGTTGGTGGATCTTTTTGGGTGTGTTGAGTTCGATCGGTTTGGGCTCTGGTTTGCACACATTTTTGATCTACTTGGGACCACATATTGCTGCTGTCACATTGGCTGCTTACGAGTGTGGAAGTCTAGATTTCCCCGAGCCACCGTATCCCGAGAATATTCAATGTCCAAGTTCGGGTAAATCATCAGTGGGAGTAACGCTGTGGGAAATTGTGGCGAAAGTTCGAATCGAATCACTTTTATGGGGAGCTGGAACAGCTTTGGGTGAATTGCCACCATATTTTATGGCACGGGCTGCTCGTTTGGGTGGACAACAACCAGATGATGAAGAATATCGAGAGTTTTTGGCATTGATGAATGCGGATAAAGGAGGAATGAATGAGGAATTGGTGGGTTTTTTGGAGGAAGAGAGAAGGAAGGGAAATGACATAAAAATAAAAATAAAATTGAATAAAATTGGCTAACCTGAGCATTTTTGCGAGAAAAATTTTGGTGCAAACAATTTTTGTCGCTCAAAATATTTGAGATTCATTGCTCATATTATACTTTTTATTCTTGGATAATTTTTGAGTTGAACTGTTTTTTCCAGAAAATCAGAAACAAACTCTTGTTATTTGAGTTTTAAATTTCCATTTTTTCCCTGAAAATTTCACATTTTTTCAGTCTTGGACAGATCGCGGCAAACAATGGGTGGAGAAATTCATATCCCGTGTCGGATTTCCGGGAATCTTGTTATTCGCGTCAATTCCAAATCCACTTTTCGATTTGGCCGGAATCACATGCGGACATTTCTTGGTCCCATTCTGGTCCTTTTTTGGTGCCACATTGATTGGAAAAGCACTTGTTAAAATGCATGTTCAGGTAAATTTCGAGTTTCGACTTTGTTTGATTTGGGAAGAGAAAGAAGCAAATATAAATATTAGAAGAATAAGAAAAAGTTAGGGTAAATAATAAAAAATGTTGAGAAAAAGATCATAATCGCTCGAAAATTGGAGGGAAATAAAAAATGTTTTCTGAAGCAGTGAAAATATATATCGAAAAAATCAAATTCTGAAATGTTCTGTTTTCTTCTTCTAATTTGTTCAATTTTCAAAATTTTGCAGCAAAGAATTTTTAAAATTCAATTTTTCACAAGAAAAATAATATTCAATGTGTTTTTCAATGAGCAATCTAAGTTTATCCAATCTAAAATATTTTAATAAATTTTCGACTGCGACTCAAAAAATATGCATTTTTTGAAAAAGCGATTTTTCTAAATTTTTATCTTTATATCTACATTTTACTACAAATCTAAGTTCATAATGAAAAAAAATGACCAATTGAAACAGTGCTTTTTACAACAATTTTCTATCTAATTTAAAATGCCTAAATTTTCAAGATAAAAATAATTTAGTATAAAATCTCAAATGAATTTTTATAGTAGTAGTTTTTTACAGATGTTATTTGTGATTATCGCATTCAGTGCTCATCATGCTGAACATGTTATAGATTTAATTGAAAAAGTGAGTTTTTTCGCCCAATTTATTTTTTTCTCAAATCCAATTTCAGATTCCTGCAATTGGTCCACATATTCGAAAACCGATTAGTGATTTATTGGAAAAACAAAGGAAATCTTTACATAGAACACCGGGAGATCATGTTGAACAGGTTGGTGCGAAAAAGAAAATGAAAATTTTATATTTCAAAAAGTTCTGCTAAAAATCAGAATTTTTATTGAAGAATTTCATGGTTTCATAGAAGTTTTAGAAAACATCCAATTCTTCTTTTCCTAATTTTTAAGTCCAAAAATCGTTTTTCCAGAGCTCCTCAATTCTGGCAACAATTTTATCAGCAATCGTTTCTTTAATGATTTTCGGGTTCCTTCTTTCAATTGTCAATTCGCTTGCTCAATCATATCACAAAAGAAAATGGGAAAAAACTAGAAATTTGCAAAAGGTCGAGTGATAGGTATTTTTAATTAATTAGTTAATTAATCATTTTGTTTTCCTGCCAAAAACTGGGTATTCTTCTTTTAATTTTTAATTTGTATTCAGCCAAAAAAACATTGATTTTTCTTCAGAATTTGATAGAAGAGGCAAATTTATCATTGATATGTGAAGGAAAAGAAAAAGGAGAAAGTGATGTTGTTGCTGAAAATTTGGCTGAAATTGTTTAAGAGCTGTGTACTTCATAATTTTGCATGCAAAACGGGTTTTCTAACACCAATTCACTTTATTTTTCCTTCCTTCACATATCAAATAACTTAACACCTTCCTTCACCAAACAAATTCTCAAGAAAAGTCATTTCCCCTTCCCGATTTTTTATTCACTTTTCCCCCGATTCCCCATATTTTTTCGAAAACTTGTTGTGATTCGTAAATTATTTTTGTTTTTGTTTCTTTAATGAAAAAATTAGTTTATCTATCTATTTAGTGAGAAAAATGCAATAAATATGATATTTACAGATTTTTAAGTTCAAAAACTTTCCTCGTCCATGGTTTGAGCCATAACTGGAGCTGGAACTTGGTCGTATTGAGGATTTTGGGAAGATGAAGAAGTTGCGGGAAGTTGTTCTTCTTCAGCCTCGTCGTCGTCGTAAATGTCGCTTTCTTCGGCGGCTTCGCGTGCCATTTCGACGAAACCTGGAGAAAATTGGATTGATTTTCAATGGGAATTATGAAAGTTGAAAAGAATTTCCATAGAAAGTAATTAAATTTTTCAAAATTGATAGTTTCCGCATTTGGAGCCCAATAACTTAGCTCGCACGTCCATCTCATGTTCTAAATTCGTGGATTCTTATTCTAAAGCTATGCGGCTTGGCCTACAGGTTTTCTCAATATTTCAACCGGTTTCAAAATGTTTCCCTTGCCAGTCAGTCATTTTTTCCGACAAGAAAGTGCAAGTGTCATTTGCAGAAAACTCGCACGAAAAAATAATTGGAATTTAATTGAAAATGTAAATTTTTTGGAACGTCATGGCCTTTTAAAAAAATTTGCATTTTTTTTGAAATTCCTCATTTTGCAGAATGTTTTTTTTTCAAGTTTTCAACCAATTTACATTATTTTTTCAAAAGTACATTTGTCACTCTCAGGAAATCGGAATGAAAAAATAATTGGATGCATTTTTTTTCTCTCTAAAAATTTGTGATCTTCAGCAAAATATATCTCGTTTCGAAAGTCTGAAAATCCTACCAGTTAATGGATTTTCGACGGACATCGGTGCAGTTTCAGTCATTTTTCGGGTTGCAATCGAAGCCAGTGGTAAATTGTTATAATCGGGTCCATCAAATGAGCGATGACTTCTAAAAGTTTTGCGCTTTCGCCGATCTTCTTGGCTTTCTTGAATTGATTGAAGAAGCTGGAAGAAATTAGAGATTTTGGATGGAAATCCTTAATTTTCAGCTAAACTCACCAATTTGAATGCAATAAAAACATAGACCAAAATCAAAACAAACAAATTCAAATAGATTGCCAACATAATTCGTGCCGATTCATCTTTCTTCAAATTTTGCATGAACGAAACGCGACGTGATGATTTCTGAAATATAGAAGAATTTTGATGAAGTTCAGAGTTTCTAGTGAATCAATGGTTTTGTATTTAATATCACAACTTTCACAATTTGCAACGTCCTAACTCATATTCCTAGCTTAGCTCAACATCAGATTTTCTATCGAATTCAAAACCATGTGATTCTTCAATTACCTCAGAGGCTCCCCCAAACGTTTCACTCCAAAACTGCTTCACATCACCAATCCATTCCGGAATTTCAATAGTTCTTCCCAAAATCTCCAAACTTTCTTGATTTCTTCGCAATTCTTCCGTGATTCCTGGCTGCATTTGCGGGGTTATCGAATAGGCCAACACTTGGGATGTGGTGAAGACAAGGAGCAGCGAGAATTCCAGCATTTTCAGCGAGAAAAATGAAATTTTAGGCGGACCTCGCGAGGAAAACACACAAAATTCCAAATTTCGCGCGCACACACATCATTCCGCCACAAGACCCATTCACATTATTCGATGAGCCTTTAAAACGTCTTTAAAGCTTTTCATTTTTTGTTCATTTTTCATTCTGCTTTTTTGATCCACCGCTGCTCATTGACCGATCAAACCGACACAAAAAGTAGGCGGAGCCAACTCACCAGCTGGCGCAAAAAATCTTTTTTCCTTTATTAGAGTGAAAACCGAGTATCTTTCATTTTTTTGTGTGTGAAGTATGAGAAAAAGAAGAGAAGATCCCCTAGGCTTATATTTAATGAATTTGAGAAGATGTGTGCTCTTTTCCTTCATTTTTTAGCTGATCTTTCTTTTTTGAAGAAAAAAGACGGAAAATATCTAATTCTTCATTTTGATTGAGCAGCGGTGTAAGTATGTAACTTTCCGGTGTGAAAAATAAAAGAAAAGTGCAATTGAAACAAAAATTGTATTTCATAACAATTCTGAGCCTTTTTTGATAAATCAAATGCGAAATAATTGTTGGTTACAATGATTAATGTTATGTGTTATTTATGATTCGCTTTTTTTGCATTTCTTTTGATTTTCGCCTCGCTGTTCATTCGTTTTGTGCTTTTTTCTGTTCGAAACCGTTTTTGAGCCAAATCGTGAGCTTTTTTCAATTTATCAACCGTTTCCGGGCTGTTTTGCTCACTGTTATCAGTTGAAAATGGGCGGAGCTTCGAGAAAAGGCGGGGCTTATTACTTTTGAGATTAAAGTTTCATTCGTATTTTTTCTTGCTAAGGAATCTAGATTCGATCATTTTGATCCCGAAAAGCTGATATTTTTGATTTTTTAAAAATAACGTTACCGTTGTGTGAACAAAAACGACATTTTCTATGGGAAGCAAAAAAACCTGAAAAGAATTTATTTTACAAAATTTCTAGTAGTGTTTGGTCTAGCGGTCAGGTTATGCTGAAAACGAGTTATGACGTGGCAACGTTGGAGAATCTCGATTTCGAACAACTTCGAACTTTTGTCACGTCATATCACATTTTCAGCATAATCTCATCGCTTGACCAAAAACTGCTAGAATTTTTGTAAAATAAATTCCCTCGTGAGTGTGTTTTTTTGGTTCCCATAGAAAATGTCGTTTTTTGTTTACACAAGAAAGGTTCCCTTATTTGAATAAAAGCAGGAAGGACACCTTTTTTGATAAATCAAAAAAGGCTCAAATTCTTTTTCTTCACTTTGCCAAACTCATTTTCTTTTTTCCCTCTTTTTCTTGGAAAATAATCATCATAATCCTGAAAAAGAAATATTACATTTTTTGTTTAGGAAGAACTTCTGAAAGTCCACCGAAAATGCCAAAACAAGAGTTCGGCTACGAAGATTTGATGGGCGTTTTGGCGGTTTGGTGTGTGTTTTTTGCCGTAATTGGTGTCATCACTGTGACTTGTATCAATTTCTGTTGTATTAATGAATATGATGATGTGACGGTTTTGGAAAAAGTGAGTTTTTTTGGGGGGAAAATTGAAAAATGTACAAATATTTGCCTTTTTAAGTGAGGAAATGTATCCATTTTGATTGGATTGCCAAAAAATGTATTGAATTACAAATTGAATTGATTGAGTCAATAAAAATTCGGCCAAAAAATTTTTTCATGAAAAATCAGAAAATATTTTGGAATAAAAAGAAGCAAAAATTAATCATTTTCCGATGCAGGAAAATATCGAAAAAACAAAAATTTAGAATATTATTTCTGATTAGAGACTACGGAATATCGAGAGAGTCTAGGCAACAAATGTGTTGTCTGAACTCTCTCAATTTCACGTTGTATCTAAAAAATTTAATTTTCGATCTATAACCAATTTTCTGAAAATTGCCATCCAAAAAATTCCCATTTTCTTCCAGTGGGGTCACAAGAAACGTCTCGGCGTCCGTCTCGGAATCCACAAGCGTGCCGTCATTCAAAGAACTGTCGACATGGAAAAATTCAAAGCCGACATCAAGTAAATCTATCATTTTTGAGTTCCCCGAGTTTTCCCTTCACCCGCAAATTTCACTTTTCCTCCACAAATTTCACAGTCCCTCAAAAGCAAATAATCTATCTAATAATTCAATTCAAAATATAGGGTTTTCAAAATTCTTCAATTTTTTTCCTTTTCGAATTTTCAAATGTTTTAACGCCAAGCGAATTCTTTATCGATTTTTTAAACGTGTATCATTTTTCCCATTTTTCATTGTTTTTTCTTTTCAAGTTTTAAAATTAAATTTTTTTTTCGTCTAGAAAAAGTGACCGATCAAACTTTGGCTCAATGACCTTTCTCTGCACTCTCTTGCTCTCTCTATTTCGCCACTTTTTAAAAAAGAAAAAGAGTACACACAAATATATTTATAATGGGGTTCAAAAGGACACTTTTTCGGGGAGGGATAGCAGAAAAAAAAATGAAGAAACGTTTGACACAGTAATTCTAGATCCTTGTTAAACAATTATATATCATCCGGGTTACTGTAGCCACGTGTAATCTTCTCAGAAAATTTGTATTTTTCAAATTTTTATTTGTAAAAGCAAGGAATACTGTAATTTTTTTCCACCGAAAATAATTTCGAAAACAATTCAAATATTTTTATTTTTCAAGAAACACTACAACATCCTCCTCCTCCTGATTTTTTCTTTTTCTTTTCATTTTTCGCTCGTTTTTTCGGTAATTTTTGAGCGGCCACTGGACTTTTGGAATTCGGCGTCTTGGAAATGATGGATTTTTGAGTTGGTGCAGATTTTGGTGGGGCTCCTGAAGAAGCTCCAGTTCCAGATGCCCCAGATGGTGGTTTCAATGATATTTCAGTTTTTTGAGTTGGCGCTTCATCTTTCAACTTGTCTGCGTCTCTCACTTTTTCCGTCTCTATCTTCGTCTTTTCTTTCTCTTTTTTCTCTACGTCTCTCACTTTCGAATCATCTTTTTTTCTCGTTGATGGATCATCACAATCACTGAATTCCACGTCATCGTAGCCTTTTTTTCGAATTATTTGATTTTGTGTTGGTTTTGCGGCTGCCAATTCTTCGATTCCCATTTTTTAACTGGAAATAGATGTTGAAGATTTCAAAGCAGTACTGAAAAATTGAACACGAACCTTGTTAGAATCCCAAAAATTGTATATTTTTCATAAATCGAAGATATGGTTTTGTATTTTGAAAAATGTAAAAAATGCCGGGAATTTATTTTTTTCGCTATTTTTTTGCGCTGAGAAAAAATGTCACGCGAACGCAGAAAAAACCAGATTTCATTTTGAATGAGTAAAAATAAAATAAAAATAGTACAGTACTGAAAAACAACAAGGTGATTTATCAAAATCATCTTTTTTTATCCCTTCACTTCTCCAAAAAAAAAATTCATTTTCTTTTTCTGAATGTAGAAGTAAAAACAAAAAATGAGACTACAATTTCTAATATTTTTGCTAATATTTTCTTCGACTGAAACTCGAGATTTATTCGTGAAAAAAGCTTGCGAATCGGAGCCGAATTTGATTTATTGCCGCCCAAGTTTTCGCGCGAAATTTGAATTTTCCACTCCCTCCCCAGCTTCTGACCAAAATCAAAACATTTTCGAGAATTGGGCAAAAATTGTGGCACGAGATTCAAAAGACATCGAAGATTTGGAGATTGACGAGACTGGAAAACGTGGAAAACCCGAAAATATCGATGAATATTGCTCGAAATACGTGGCAAACTACAAATCATACTGTAGTCCGGGAAAATTGGAGATTTTGGAGGGACTTTTAGCGCAGTTTTGCACCATTTTTCAGAAAAATTGTGGTGTTTCTGGAAATGGTGACGTGGATTTTCCGACGCCAAAACCATTTTTTGGCGCTGGAAATGAGAAAAAATCGATGGTAGTTGATTCGATGGTGGAGAAAATGGTGGAGAATGAGAATGGTGAGTTGGTGGGGTTTTGGGGTTAGATTATCATATCCACGTGAAAAATTGTCAGATTTTTGGATTTTCCGAGATACTGTAGTTTAAAGTACTGTAATTTTTTGGTGTTTCAGAGCAAAAAATTAGATACAGTGAACTGGAACTTATTGTAATTTTACATACAGTACCCAAAATGTTCGTAGCGAATGCCACGTGGCTTTGATCTACAGGATCTATTGAAATTTTGGTGTCAAAATTTCAAAAAAGGTTTTTCAGATGATTTCTGCACATCGAAAAAATCGCAATTCGAATCCGAATGTTCTCCAAAAACCGCTCTGAAAAATCAAGAATTTTGCGGAAATTATCAGAAAATCTGTGGGAGAATCGAGAAAGTCGATGAGAAAACGTAAGTTTTTCAGCTTAACAAATTAATTCCTAACTAAGGTAGTTAATTAGTATTTGTAACTGATTAATTAGACAATTAACCTCAAATGAATATTTCAGAGATGACGACAGTTTGGAAGATCTGGATCTGGATTTAGAGGAAAATGCGGAGCACAAAAAAGAGGAACCTGAAGGACAAGGAGCAAAAAATGATGATGAGGTGCAGAAATATTGCACAAATTATGTGGAAAATTACAATTTCTTCTGCGCTGGCGAAAAAGTACCGGAACACGAGAAATTCTGCGAGTCTTATAAGAAAAATTGTCCCGATAGTGCACCGTGAGTTCGGGATTTTTTTTTGATTTTTGTTGGAGCATGAAATAAAGTTTTTTTGTTTTTCAATTAGTTTTTGAATTAATTAAAATGTTTTCGATTAGCATAATCATTGAATTTATTCAAAGTTAAATTTCGACAACTAAAACATAATTGATTTGGGCCCAAATTTGAGTTCTTGATCAAAATCAAAATCAATCTTGGTTAATTAAATGATTGAACCTATAGATATGTTAATTAGCTATTCAGCTAAATAACAAATTATTTTTCAGCTTCAAAGAATCCGGTTCATTTTTGGGCACCGAAAATTCGCCCGAAACCTCAGATTCAACATCCTCGGATTCTACCAAATCCACGTATCTCTACAAAGGCACAAAACGAGAATATTGTCAAAAATTCAGTGTGAATTATGAATATTATTGCAAGTGAGTACGATAGTCTCACAAAATAAAGGTACATGTTGAACTACAAAAAATAATGAAATTTCTAGAGGGACAATTGAAAACGCGGAAATTTATGTGAAGTTCTGCCCGTCATATCGAAAAGCCTGTCCGAATGAGTAAGTGAACATTTTCAGATATTTTTTGGAAAAAAAAACATCTGAAACTTTAGAGCGAATCCGGATACAATTCCACAGAAGCCGAAAAAATCGGATGATGACGAAGAGGAATTTCCGGATTTCGATAATCCGGGAAAAGGAAAATCGAGAAAAAGTGGAGGAAAAAAAGAGAGGAAGAAGGGTTAGAAAAAAGTTGGTTATTTTTGTTGGGAAAAATTATTTGGATTTCGAAAAATTACAGAGTTGGGCTAAGCTAGATGAGAATTAACGCTCAGAACTTTAGGCTTAAGCTTAACAAAACGTTCAAAATAGGAATCATTATTATCCAAGCTTTGACCTTAGGCTTCACCCAAATGATAATTCATAAGCTTAAAGTCATATTTTCCAGACGAGATTGTACGGCTGATTGTGACCAAAGAATATATAAACATTGCACAGTATCTTGTAAATGTGATTATGCTTATCCAGCTGTTCAGAAGTTTTGCAATCCACCACCATTGCCACTTTTCTTGAATACTTGCAGGTAAACTGTTCACTTCCCCCAAATCCCAAATATTTTCCACGTGTCTCAGACTTTGGTATCACGGTTGTCCAAAATACGAACAATATCACTACGCTTCTCAATTCGTCTACTCAAAAGCCGAAAAAGGAAAAGTGCTCGAAGGTCCAAAACTTCAAACAACATTCCAATTATTGACACCAAATGGACAAGCTTTGCCATATAAACCAACTCGAATAAAAAGGGAAGAAAATATAGAAGAAAATGTGGTGTTTTGGCCAATGTCTAAGGAAAATCACGAGGAAATTGAGGATGAGAAGATGGTTCTTTGGGAGAATTCTAGAAATTCCACTTCAAAAATTGAGCTTGTTAAGCCTCCAGAGATTCCGCAGCGTAAAAAAGACACTGTTGCTCTGGAAAAACCTCCGGAAATCCCTGCAAATTTAATTTCGCGTAAAAAAGATGATGTCGAACTGGAAAAGGCGCCCAATTTACCGCGAACCAAAAAAACTACGGGTGGACAATCGGTTCCGGTTTTTTCGGACAGTGTTTTCTCGAATGCAGTCAGTCAGTATAATACGTTGACAGATTCAAGGGGAATTTTGCATCGACCGAGGAGCAGATCACCTTTCACCAAACCGGGTGAGTGATCAAACAGCGAATAGATTCTTACTAACAAAACATACAGGAAATCAAACCTCATTCAATAAATCCTTCTCCTCTCAATTCTCAAAATTCTAGGTCTTTGGGAGCCGAATCCTGACGATCCACACAACCGAGATCACGCCAATAAATACTATTATGCTCCGCGTTCAGTAAATGTTGATTGGCTTCAAGGTCAACTTGCTTGGGGTGCACATTGGGCTGTTCCAGCGGCTGGAGTTGGAGGAACTGATGGATTTAGTGCATTGCATTTTCCATCTATTGGCACCTTTCTTAATATTCCGGATGATTATGATTAAATTATTATATTTTGATTGATGTAATTATATAAATTGGAGTTTTAGTGAGAGAAAGATTTTATAGGCCAGTAATACTATCTCAATTTTTCGATTTCTAATTTTTTGTCCAATTTTCCCAATTAAAAATTCAAACGAAGCGTGACCTGAAATTAAATCAACGTCATCTTAAAATGCTCACCAAATGCTCACACATCAAATCATCAGTCCCAAAAATATTTTTCCTTCGAAACCTCTTCAAAAATGGTCGATCAATTGACTCGCGAAACTGCAAGTCTCGAAATTTCGTCGAAAAACGAGGATTTGTCGAACATTTCCATAATTCCCGAATTGTCCGAAGAGGAACAACGACTTTTGGATGAGGAGATCAAGAAACGCTCGAAACCGATTGAGGGAACGATTGAGCCTGTTGATTTTCCGCTTCATGACATTGTGAAAGGTGGGTGGAAAAAAGAAAAAAAATGATGTTTTGAATATGCGCGCAGGGCAAGTGCGCTCGATCGCACACCGCGAAAAAACGTGGTTTGAAAATTTCATTTCAAAAAATACTTTTTTTTTTTGCGGACTCAGACAAGTTGGGCGATTAATCGCTAAGCAACTTGAATTAGCTGCTGGCTGGCCGATTAATCGCCTGTATTAATTTTGTTCAGACGATTAATCGTCAGCTCACTTTGCTTACCGATTAATCGCTCAATTTGTCTGAGGAGTTTTGGGAAGATTGTAGGTTTTCTGAGCAATTTGATGGTTTTTAATAAGACTGGTAGTACTTATTTAGCGCTGTAAATACTTAATGTATTTAGTTAAATTTCTAGGAATTTCACCAAAAAATTTATTTTTAGCTGAAAAACGATTTTTATATGATTTTGAGTAGTTCTTCACCAAGATTGCGTTATTATTTAGCTTTGCTTAACTCTGGATATGAGTTATGACGGGAAAAACAGTGAAGATACCTTTCACGGCGTTTCCGAGCTTTGCCACTTCATAATTCATCAAAAATTCATACCAGCACAAATTGCCATCGTAATCTTAAAACAGATTTCAATCGCGTGTTAGAAAAAAAATTCAAGAACCTTCCGATTCTCAAAAAAATTTCACAAATATTTAATTCAGAAATCGGTTTGGACAAACCCGTGGAAGGTGTCGATCTCGAATTCTACGAAGATCTCAAAACAAAATCAGCCAAAGTGATTTATACAAAATTGAAAAGTGTTCCTGATGCAATTGCTCGAAAATATCTTCCCGATTTGGCACGTCGTTTTGTTGAATTCGAAAGACGAGTGAAAAGAATCGAAAGAATGTTATGGGCATTGCCAAGAGAAGATAAAAGTTTGGAAGAGGATCGATTCGAGATTTTGACCGAATTATTGGATAAAACTTGTCAAGGAATGGAAATTTGGGAGGAACATTATGTGAGTTTCGACAAAATGTTACGTTAGCTCGGAAAACTCTGAATTCCCAAATTTTCAGGAGCGAAAAATCCCGCTGGGTCATCGTTGTAATTTGGAAGGCGAATTGATTCATCTCATGGACACCAAATTCGATTTGATCGAAAAAATTTGCAAAGAATTTGGAAAATTGAAAGATCAACGAGATGAAGTTAATAATGAAAGAGATGTGAGTTTTTCTTTAAATGAAAACATCTGAAAATCTGGACATTTTTGATTTGGAACAGATTTTGATTGTAACATTTTGAAAAAATCGAGTTTTCAATTAGGAAAATTTTGAAACAGTATTTTTTATAAAATAAAATTCTACAGCATCGGTTTGAATGGAATTATTTTTTGAAAAATCTCATTTTTCAACCCAAAATAGTTTTTTTTGAGAAAACATTTTATTTTTTTTCTTGATCCGATTCCCGATTCGATTCAACGCCGAAACAAAAAAGAATTCCAAACAAATACCAAAGTAATTTTTTGCAGATGCTTCGCTACGAAATTCGCCATTGTGATATGATTTACACGGAAATTCACGAGAAATTCTTGAAATCATATTTGGAAATGGATTGGTAGAATGAAACTCGAAATGAGAAAATGACTGGTTTTGAACGATTTTACGACTTTATCGTCTTTTGTAATAAACATTTTTACTTGGGAAATATTTGGTGAATTTGTGAGAAAAACGAATTATTGCGTGAGTTTGGTTTTATATTTGAAAATATGAAAAAAAATACACTAAATCAAAACAAATTCCTAAAGACTGAAAAAAATATTCAAGAATTCTTTAAAAATCAAATTCATGAGCATAGAAAAAAATCAATTCAAGTCTTATAATTCCCAAAAATCGTCGAGAACTATAAGATTTTTTGTGCAAAAAATACAGAATTAAAATGTTTAAATTGCCACGTCATAGGTCACGTATATTCAATATTTAAAAATTTCAAATGATCATTTTTTTTTCAAAATTTTGCAGAAAAAACCATCTTTCTTTTTTTTTGACTTCCCCTCATTACAATTTTCGCTTTCATTTTCATTTTCAAATAAAAAATTTTATTTTTAATTTTTTTTTCTTCGCCTATTAACCATCTGTCCTTTTCGTCTCATTTTCCATCGAAAATTATATATTTTTATATAAATAATAAAATTGTCTTTATTTATTAATTAAAACGCATATGTTTTAATTGAATTTTGTAGTTTTTTTTCAAATGTTTGGCGCCAAAAATTACGTTTTTCTCTACGCGCGCGCTTGAAAAATTTGCAATTTTTCCCACACCAGATTTTCATATTTATTTTTGAGTATTTTTGAAAGAAGCCGAATTTACATAAATTTTGTGGGCCCACAAATAAAAATGCATAAAATTATAAATTTATAATGGGATTTTACCTCTTTTTGTTTCGGTCGTTTTGTGTGTGCATTTTTATTTATTTTTAAAATTGGGAAAATTTTATTTGAGAATTTTGAGGGTGGAAATTCAGTTTTTCGGTGCTAAAATTCGGGCTAAAAATCTGAGATTTGAATTCAATTTTTTAGAGAATGATTTTCTGGCTCTAAATTATTTACGTGGCTGAAATTAAGAATAAATATATGAAAATTTTAAATGTTTGCTTCAAAAATCTATTTCCCAAAAAAATCCACCAATTTTCACACCTTTTTTCTAACAAATAACAAAAACCTGTTTCTTCTTCCTTTTTTTGTGTTTTTTTTCTGCGAAAAAGACAAAAAACACACATAATAATGGGTCACCTGCGTCCTTTTTTATATATTATTATTATATATCTTTTTATTATTCTTGTAATTATTATTATTATTATAACAAATATAGATTTTTCTATTTTTCTCAAATTAAAAAAAACTTCATTTTCATTTTTATTTTATAACCCTTTTTTGTGTGGTTTTTTTCGCGGCGCGCGCGAAAAAAATTCAATTAAAATTTTTTTCGGGGTAATAAAATGAAAATTGAATAAAATTTTCATTTTGGAAAATTGCATGCAGAAAAGGTCAATTTTTTTTGTTTAGAAAAGTGTGTTTTTGGGGCTAAAAATACACGTGACAATTTTAAAATTTGAAAATGATAGCGCTAAAAATTTATTGTTATGTGAAACAATTCAAATTCAAAATTTGGCCCAAAAAATGCTTTTTTCTCTACCAGGAAATCGTGATTTTTCAAAAATAAATAAATAAAATGAAAAAAATAAATATTTATTTATTATTTATTTTCGCGCTCACCGCGAGGTAAACAAGAATTTTGGATTTTTAAAATTTGGCACCAATTTTGTTCCCAATAAAAAATTGTGTTGTTCAACGAAAAAAAAAACGGATTAAATTTCATTGCAAAAAGTTTATGCAAAAAAAAATGTTTTTTGTGGAATACAATTTTTCAGTTTTTTGAAAGTGTATAGTGAGTTTTTCGCGCCAAAAGTTTTTAAATTCAAAAATTGTTTGGCCTCAAATCCCTCACATTAATAATAATATTTTTTTATTTATTATTATTTCCAATAATAATAATAATAATAAAAATACGATTGCTTTTATTATTAGTTTTTCCCCATTTTCTCTACCCGTCTCTCTGATTTTCCCACACTCTCTCGCTTCTCTGCCGTCTCTTGTTCTCTAACATATGTTATTATTATTTTTATTATATATATATATATAAATATATTTATATATATTTTTACTATACGAAAAATTTATGTGTTTTTTGCGCTATTTTTTATAATTCGAAATTTTTGAAATTGAACAGTTTGAAAAATGTATCTTTTATACATTTTTTTTGTTGAAATTGACAATTTTTCAATAAAAGCCTCCAACTGTATTGAAATTATCTGAAAATAGGCCATCGAAACAGGCCCCAACCAACAAGTAGAAGTCTTCATCGAGTGGGAACTTCTACTTGTTGGTGGGGGCCTATTTTCTGCGATTCACCCTTTTAAATATATATATATATAATATTTTTTTTTGTACGAAAAAAAAGAAAAAAATTTTCCTCTCCTCCCTTTTTTTATATATACATATATAAAATTTTATATATATATATAGGAAAAAAATATATGTATTTTTCTATATAAATAATATTATGTGCATATTTTCGGCGCTATTTTTGGCACCGAATTATTCCACGTGGCAAACAAATTAGTGCACCTTCTATTGTTCCGTCCATTTTTCTTAATTTTTTTCCGATTCTCCCCGAAAAATTGCATGTCTTCTACTAACTTACTATATAATTTTCGCATAAAAATTTGGGCGGAGCTCCGCTTTTTTTTGCTCCAAAAAATATTTTTTATTATTTTTATTTCTATTGAGACACATACAATTTTTATCAGTTTTCTCTTATTTTTTTTGTTGAAAAAACCTTTTTTTTAAACAAAATGTATGAATTTTTAACTCAATTTATAGCATGAGTTATGACGTGGCAAATTTTAGCCGATGTCACTTTGTAATTAATTTTCTTGAAATTTCGGAATCCTGTACAGCTTTTAAAAATCCCAATTTTTTTCAGCCAAGAAAATGATCGAACAAGAAGATCAGAAAATTGTGTTACCAAATAATAATGTGGACAAAAAACCCGACAAATTTTTGCACGAATCTGCGTCGCCTTCAAATATTGATGTAGGTTTTTTAATGAGTTGGAGCCGGAAAATCCACGTAGCAGAAAAATTTTGGCTGAGTATCTAATGTTGTACGCAGCGAAATTCTGAAGAAACATAGTCATTCCTGGTGACGAAAATTGCAAAAAAATATTTCAATTACCAATTTCAACCCAATTATAAATTTTTTTCGAATTCGAAAAAAAATTACCAAATTTCGCCTCAATAAAAAAGCCAAAAAATTTACGAGTGCTCAAAATTTTAGCTCTTCGTCCTCCTTATTTCAAACACTATTTTCGCGCCGCCAACAAAATTTTAATTCATATTTTATTACACTTTTTCGAAGAAATAAAATAGAAAAATTTTATGGTCTTTTTTTGTGTTGAGAAAAAAATAGGAAAATGAAATATGAAATTTCCGCCAATTTCTTTGGGGTGAATATTTGAATGTTGAATTTTGGTGCAAAAAAATGACGTGGCAAATACAAAATCGAAATATTTTGAAATAAATGATTTTAGCTCTAAAAATAAGTTTTAAAGGAGCATAAGCATATTTGGTGTCTAAATATTACAAATTTTCACGCAGAAATAACCCACGTGGCAAAACTAATCAATATTTTTTTCGCAGGAAACCTTAGACGACGAAGAGGACGATGATTCAATAACAAATCCGGATCAAACTTCGGCTGAAAAAATGGAAGATCAACGATTTTTGTACCTTCAACATCAGGTATTTTTGGCATCAAAAATAATTTTTAAAAAATCGATTTTGTTTTTTTCAGATCTCAAAAATAATGCGACATTTACACGTGGAACCTTGCTCATGTCAAAATTGTTTGAATATTCAGAAAATGCAACAAAAAATGAATACGGTAGGGAGTTTTGGTAATTGGGGAAAAAAAATTCCACGTGGAAGATTTATACATCAAATTTTCTGCTGAATTTGACTCAAAAAAGTTGACAGGGACATTAGCAAATATGCTCTATTGAGGATTTTTCTGTTTTAAAAAAAAATTCAAATTGTTTCAGCCGCAATCCGATCCGGCTGCAATGTTAGCTCAACTCTTTCCCAACGCCTCACATCAACAAATTCAAACCCTTCTCGAGTTATCCAAACTCAATCAATTGCCAACACACGTGGCAGATGCTACGCAGTCAAATGGTAGTGGATACGTAGCAACAGGAGAACAGTCGAATGGCGGAGGAAAAATTATGCATCATCAAAATTTGCACCAAAATGGCGGATCAAAAATTGGATCGGGGCCGTATGGAATGAATTCGGCCACGGCCTCGCCTGGACCAAGTTCTGATGGTGGATCTGATGAAAATGAGTTAGCCCAACTCCAGCAGCCACGTCAAAACTTACATCAAAATTTGAATACAGTACCCCAACAACAGCAACATCAACCACCAGCTTCACATCAAAATAATCCCAATGTTTTTGCGCAGTGTGAGTTGGTTTTTTGAAATGGGAAAACAATTTGGCTGTGTAAATACGTTAGATACTCAGCGAAAGCTGTGAGCTTTGTGCTTACCAGAAATGCTTTTGGCTGAGTATCTAATCTGATACGCAGCCAACATTTCTGAATTTTGAGAAAGAAAATCCAAAAAATTTGAAATATTTCAAATTTCACGCAAAAAAATCCACGTGGATAATTCCTAACTGCTTATTTGGTATCAAAAGTTCTTAAATTTTTCAGCGATGGTCGATATGATAAAAATGAATGCAGCACAATCGGCAAGTTCGCCCGGTTTCTTACGCGGACGCGGAAGAGGTCGACCAAAATTGATTGGAGATGAATTGGATGCAGATCTTGTCGATCATATGGTTAATATAAAACAAAATGAATTCCACAATCATTTGACAGCTTCACAAGCATTACATCTTGCCAAAAAATATATATTGGAAAGAGCACCTGGTTTGCTCGAAGAACACGGTGGGCACGTGAAATTGAAATTAACATGGGCAATGAAATTGGTATCACGAATTGCTGAAAGACAAAAAGAAATTGAATATGGATTGCCACCGGGAACATTATCGAATATGGGAAGAACATTGGGCAATTTACCCGGCAACAATTTTATGGCTGATGTTGTGGCACAGAATTTGTTGAGTCAACATATGATGATGATGAGTGGAGGAGGAGGAACAGGAAATGGAGGAGGACCAACTGGAAATCATTATGAGAATCGGCAGCCAATTTCGAAAGATCAAATGATGATGGGAAATAATGGAGGAGCACATAATATGTCTGGAGGAGCTGCACAACAAACTGAGTTTTTTATGTGTGAGTTTTGAGGTGGTTTGGCAGCGAAGCGGATCTGCGAAGCGGTTTTTTATTTGGGAGTTTCATGTCTCAAAAATCCACGTGACAAGATTTCAAGTTTGAATTTTTGCGCTAAACATTCTGAATTTAAGATTTTTTTCCTCGGAAATTCCACGTGGCCACGTCAAAATTCCAGAATTCAAAAATATTTGCCACGTGGTATTTTTCAAACCAGAAAAGTGAATTTCTTGTGACCGTGACGCAGACCGCAACGCGCCTCAAAATGTTTGTATTTTCTCTAGCTAGATTTTCAATAATTTTTCTATTTTTTTCCAGAACTCTCGCATCTTCCCAACCCAACATCAACATTCTCTAATTTCTTCTTCTTTTTCTCTTTTTTTCTGTTTACTTATTTTTGATTCTCGCATAAATCTCACATTGTATACAATTAATTAATTAACTAATTAATTGCACCTAATTAAGTTTATTATTTCCAATTTTGTGCTATTTTTGATACACGTTTTTTGCCAGTCAGTTTTTCTTTATTTCGAAAATAAAAATTCATTTTTTGAACTTGAGCTAGAATCTACAGTAATACTCGCAAAATATGAACTACTGTAATTTTGAATTTTAGAGCCGAAAATTTCAGGTTACTGTAGGATTATTGTAGATCAAATGTTGGCGCCAAAAAGGTTACTGTATCAAAATTTCGAGAATTCAACGAAAATAAAAATTTCGGTTTTTGTTGAATTTTTTCAACGAAAATAAAAATTTCGGTTTTTGTTGAATTTTTTCAACCGAAAATCAAAATTTCGGTTTTTGTTGAATTTTTTCAACCGAAAATCAAAATTTACAAATCCATCATTTTCGAGCCAATTTTCATGATTTCAGTCTAAAATTGATTGAAATTCATTTAGTGGGCATCATTCAAGTAATATTCAAAGAAAGCGTTTGAGAAAAGAGTTGAATAGCCGCATAAGATAAAAAGTAAATTTTTACATAATTTTCTAACTGTTCCCGCCTAGGGGCACCGCCCCTAGTTTTCAACAAAAAAAAACAAGCAAAATATTTATTGATTATTATAAGATCTGATTAATAATGCAAAATATGAAATAATTCGAATAATCAAAAACATCGCAAATAGAATCAAAACATCAAACATTTTGTTGGAACTATTAAAATCAATTGATTCTAAAACTTGTTCCCCATTTTGTGGACAAGAATTCAATGCAAAAGCTGAAATTGTTGAATTAATACATTCAGGAATAATATCGATTGATTGCCATTGATTAATTGCCAAAGCTTCATATCCATATTTAAAATATGATAATGAAGAAAGCCATGTGAAATATGAAGGAATTGCATCGAATGTGATGAAAAATCCACCAAAAGCCATAATTGGAACGACGAAAATTGGAAGAATTGTCATTGCAACATCAGTATTGGCAAATATTGTTGCGACTGCATAAGATACACTAATTGCAACATTTGTAATTAGAATTGTGATAAGTGATGCAAACATAAAAGTAGAAAAACTTGGATAAAGGCCAGACATCCAATAAACTATTGAATTATAAAGAAATGGAAGAATTATATATTGAGGAAGCTGTAAAAATATAGATTTTTTTCAAATCTCAAGTTTTTAGTGCATGTGCCACGTGGCAATTCTCACCTCAGCCATATTTTTGGCCAAAAAGTATGCGCTAGTCCTATAGACGCCATTCGCATTCTCACGTAAAACAATCGGCAATTCAGCTGTGATCACCTGAAAAATCAATATTTTTGTCACGTCATAGCTAAGCTCGTAGCTTCGCAGCTGAAATTGCTTCAACTCACCGGAACATTTGGAAATTGCAGCATAAAATTCAAATTTCTAATATGATTAAACATAATTCCATTAACCGAAATAATAGTTTCGGGTGAAATTGGAGTTTGAAAATAGACAAAACCAGTTATCAAAGCAGTTATAATAATTTGAAATAATCTGACTGATAATAAATTCGGATCTCGAATTACAGTCAACCAAGAACGCCATGAAAGAGCACAGAATTGAGCATAAAATGAGGCATCGTAGCCTTGATTAAAGAATGTTTTTGTTGTTTTGTCATCTGTTGATGAACCACAAAATGATGAATCTGTTTGAAGTTTATCAGCATTTCCGATTGCTTGAACAGCTTGACCAATTTGAGATTGAAGGAAGCCTTGACGGATTTTCTGCAAAAATTGGGGATTATTTTTTGTTTTTTTAGGCCATCTAAAAAATTTCCCTATTTTCCCAAAAATCAAAATTTTTAAAGCCCAATAAAAATACTGAAACTTCTATTTTATCGTTTTTTCTCGCTATAAAACTAGATATTTTCAGAATTCTCTGGAAAAAAAAATGAAAAATCTGATTTTTCTCACAATTTTCATTTTATTCTCGATTCGAAATGCATTGCTCATCACAAAATATTCGGAGACTCGATTTTGGCGCGAAAATAATTCAAAATTTCCCAATGATCGGATTTTTGATAAGGAAATGAGGTGTGATTTGGGAAAAAATTCTTTCACATCTGAAACTTTTAATTAACTTTTAAATTTGAACTGTTTTTTATTTTCCAAAAAATTCATTCCGCATAATTTTCAGCAAAATTCTCTCAAATTTGACTTCACCACAACTCAAAAAATTTCTCGAACCAATCTACAACAACACTCTAAAATTGTCTGAAATTCGCGAGCAAACGCTGAAAATCGCCAAACAATTCGGAATTCACAATGAAACTCGTCGAATTTTTGAGGAAAAAGATCGGAGAAATCAAGAAACTTCGAAATTGGTCGAAAAAATGATTGGGGGACTTTTGGAGCATCAAAAGAATATTCGAGCAATTTTCCGGAATCAAAATCAGACGAGACTAGAGAGATTGGAAAAATTGGAGAAATATCGAGACGAATTTCCGATTGTGAGTTCGGAGTAAAAAAAAGCGGGGAAAATCCACGTGGAAAAGTTAAAACGCAAAAAAATACAGTAATCTGTGGGGAAATTTAGATTTATTTTTTGAAGTTTGAATTTTTAAAATCTCAAAAATTTCAGGAAACCGCCGTAATTCGCCAAATGTTCCGCCAACTTCTCTCCAAAACAACAAAATAATTTTTGCTTGAAAAATAAATTTTGGGGCTAAACTTGATTGGTTTTCTAGGCAACAACAAAGAATTCTAGGTCACTTACAAAACCAAAAATATTTCAACTTTCTAGACCCCAAAAATCGCTTACCGAAATAGTTTTCAGCGAAGTTGTTCTATCTTTATCAATAACAGCCAATGTTCGAATCAAATGATCAGCTGGATTATAATAAGCCGGACACGGGAAACCGCATTTTTCGAATAGGGGAACTGCTTGATCACCGGGGCCGAGGTAGATTATTCGGCCACATGCCATTAGGCACACGCTGGAAAATTGAAGAGTTTGAGATTTTTCGGCCATCGGGAACATCTGTTAGGCAAACTTATAGGAACATAGGCAAGTTTATTCTCGAAAAATCGCAAATTTTCTAGGCTTGAAATAAATTCCGGATTGTCAGTCTAATCAAATTTAGACTTGAATTCTTGAAAAAAGATATGTGCACTTTCACGTGGCAAATTTAAAGGAGTATAGACTTATTTGGTCTCAAAAAATCCGAATTTTTCCCTCCTAGAACTAACTTATTAAACAATCCATAAACCTGACTACTTGGTTGATGTATTGTAATAATAACAGTCATTCCACCATCAGCCAATCTTCTCAATGCTTGTACAACATGTCCAGCCATAAAAGCATCCAATCCTGAAGTTGGCTCATCACAAAACAGAATTTTAGGGCAAGTCAGAATTTCGGATGCAAATGCGAGTCGCTTTTTTTCACCGCATGATAATCCTTTGAGTTGATTTGGAATTCCGATCATTGTATCCGCACATTTTTGAAGTCCCATTTGAGTCAAAACTTGTTCGACACGCACTTTTCGCTCGTAATCTGAGTAATGTGAACCCATTCGAAGGCGAGCCTGAAATTTGCGATTTTTTGAAATCAATTATGGCTTGACAAAAAAAACCCGTTGACCTACCATAAATGTCAAATGTTCTCTAGCTGTCATGGTTCCAACAAAAACATCGTGTTGTTGAACAAAAGCCGACATTTCTCGAATTTTCCATTTATTCGCTCGTTTTCCGTCGATCAAAATCGTTCCTTGCACGTCCAAATTGGCCAAGTTACGGGAAGTCAACACGTTGAGTAGAGTCGTTTTTCCGGCTCCGCTGCTTCCCATTATTGCCAGCAATTTGCCGGATTCTGCCATTCCGGAAACTGTAAAAAATCGCAAATGTTTTCCTCTATTTTTTGACACCAAAACTAACCATTATGCAAAATCTCCTTGACACGTTTCGGCGGTTTCTGGGCGATTTTCAATTTTTCGAAAAATGTTGCTGGTTTTGTCTCGGGTCCTGTGACATTCAGAGAACTCCAAAATAGATTAACACCTTCCGGAACAACAGAAGGTGTTGTTGAAAAATCATCAGATGATGCCAGTAGATTTGCTTTGTCCGAAAAATCAGTGAGCATCATTTCGAAAGCTGAAAAATTGAGAATTTTGAAGATTTCAGATGAAATTTGCGCTGTTCAATGATTTTCTTGAATTCTGTTATCAAACATCATATTTTATCTGGAATTTCAGAACAAAAAAACACAAAAATAATTGAGCAAAAATCAAAAAGTGCTACTATAGACAACTAAAAGTGCTCTTATTCTTATCAAACGTATTTTTTCTTATCAATCGGCCAAAAAAATTGTTTTTTAATTATACTTATTTATATCAAATGACCCGTTCCCAAAAAACTGTCTATGAAAATCTGAAAAATTCGAAATCCGAAAGTTTTGGCGAAAAGTGTTCCTATCGGAGTTTTATATTCAAAACAATTTGATATGAATAATTTCATCTGGAAAATTCTGGAATACGATTTCTATAAAATGAGCAATATTAATTTTTGAAATTTTAAAGAAAAATATTTTTTTAATTTTTTTTGCGTAAAGAAACACGTGTAAACCTGCCATTTCTAAAAATTCTCATTACTTGCAAAAAATAACCAAAAAATGGCCGCTTCATTATTCTCAACAATTTTCGACGAAAAATCGCTCGAATTTCTGATTCTCACAAGTTTCGCCGTTTTCACTTCAACAATTTATGTGACTTTTTGGATAATTTATGGGGTTTTTGAGGTAATCGATTATATGGAGGTGAAAAAAGCGAGAATATTCACAATTACTGAGATGAAGGTAAACAAATGCGCTCAATTTCATATATAAAAATATCGATTTTTCTTAGGTTGTTCAATATTATCGTCAAAAAAATCACAAAAAACACGAGAAAAGTGAACATTTCAAGCGAAAAGTATATTTGGCGGAGAAAGGAAAAGTTAGAGATCATCGATTGGGAATGAAATTCTAATCCATAAATTATTTTGGTGCGCGCTTATTTGGTTCACGGAAAAATTCAAGAATAAAATTTATTTCAAAAGAATATTGATTTTGTTTCAATCAATATATTCGAATTCGCTAAATGTTTCCTCTTCATTTTCATTTTCCTCATTTTCACTAAATCGATATTTTTCTCTGAAAATTTTTAGAATATCGAAAATTAAAGCTAGGATAACTGAAACATAATTTTTCAGCCAAAACTTACTCAAGTTCATCCATTGTATTCATATTTTCAAAATCAATTTCATTTATCCATTCCAATATTCTTTGATACAATTGTACAGAAATAACTGGAAGCAAAAATTTGAATTCAATTTTTTTCGTGCCAAAACTCACATTCACTTATACTACTATTTTTATAGTTTTCCAAAATCAAATTTCTCGAATATTCGGCATACGAAAAATCACCCAAAAATTGATTACACTGTGTTTCAGGATAATATGTTTCGGGGGTCTGCAAAACACATTTTGAAATTTGAATTCTGGTAATTTTTGCGACTTTTTGACATCAAACAAGCCAATGTTCCTTTAGAAATTTGATAAAAAAGTTCAAATTTAATCCAAAATTTTGACTCCAAGACATTTTAAAGAAACATTTACAAATTTGGTCTCAAAAAATCGCAAACCCTGAGTTTCAATGAAAAAAACTCACAAAATACAGCTTATTCTGATTACAATGACTCATATTATAATTCAAATTAGTCGACTTCATCAAATTTTGTTGCTGGTGTTGTTGATTATTATTATTTTGATTATTAATTTTCAAAATTTGTCCACTTAATCCAGGCGGTGGTCCAATTAAAAGACCATTTTCAGATAATTTCACATTTGGCCGAAATTGGCTAGAAGATGAAAATGATGCGATTGTTTTCATCGACGAAATGAAATGTGAGCTGGAAAAAGGGAAATTGGGTTTAAGGAGAATAAATTGGACTTACCATAACTCCAATCCAAAATTCAGAGTGGTTTGATTCTTTTTGTGCGGCATTGCTTCAAGATTCTGAAATCACGCATTTATTTATTCAATCGACTATCAAAATCTCTGATTTTTAAAATTCTAATGTTAAATTTCTGAAACAGTGAAATGTTTTAGAAACAATATTAGATTTTGAAGTGAAAAGGGTGAATTTCCACGTTGAAATTTGAAAGTTCATGATAAACGAAAAATTTTATTTTCAAAATTTTGATAATGAATTTTTGAAATCAACCTGATCAAGTTTCTCAATTTGATTTTTTTTCTTAAAATTTCTGAGTAAGTGAATTTTTTTGAAAAAAAGGCAAGAAAATTGAGACTTTTTTCAATTTCCATCCAAAAATCGCCCAAAAACAACTTACATTATAAACATCAGCCAATTGTTGGCAACTAATCAAAAAATCATCAATCGAAATCAATCTGCTCAAACAAATCGACGCCGTCATTCTTTGATTCAATATCGATCGAATCTCATTAATTGTTCTCAAAAATTCTAACAAAATCGAGAATTGCGAGAGAGTACACAAAAGCAGAGAGTGCAGACAACGATCGAGAAAATGATTCCACATTTTGAACATCATATTTGAGTCACGGCAACGTGTCGGATTCCAGAAAATCGTTTTCGATCGATATTTTTGATGTGGCGGTGGAATTTGAGACGATTCGTTGGGATTTTCGTCGAAACTTGGGACAAGTCGAAGAATTGATGAGATTTTTCCGTTTTCCATTGAAATTGATATGGTTTCTGCTGGGATTTTCATGGATAATTCGGGAATTTCAAATTGTTCACGAGAGATCACGACGATACAAAAACGACGAAGACGAATATCAGACTGCAAAAATTGAAATTTTTTAGGGAAAGTTTTTGAAACATAATTATTGTGGATTACAGAATGAGAAAGCATTGATACATGTATCAAAAATGTATTTTTCAAAATATTCTTATGGAAATTTTGAAACAGTATTGTTTCCTAATTATACTTAATGCAAAAAAAGTAAAGAAAAAATTTTAATTTTAAAACAACGCCTTATTTTTTCGAATAAGAGAATAAGCCGCGAAATAAGAACAACAAAAATAGGAAGAGATTGAGGAAAAAGGAGAGAGCGTGAGAGAAAGAGAGAGAGATAAACTGTTCGGTTCGTATATCATTTTGGAGAAGAGTAAAGATAGACTTTAGTTTGACCTAGCTAGATGAATGTTTTAGGAGGGTTTGTATGTAGTTTGGTTTTGAGAAGGCGAACAAAAAATAAGTGAAACTTTTGAAACAGCAAATTTTGAATTTTAATTTTTTTCAAAAACATTTCGCGTCAAAATCAAAACTTTTTCACATTAGGAAAAAATCTAGAAAATGTGCAAACCATTTGAATTTGAAAATTAACAGAGAGAAAGAAAGCTGAATTTTTTCAAAATCCTAATGTAAAGTTTTTGAAACAGCGCATTTTCCACCTAAAAATGTAAATTTCACACGTGAAATAAGGATTTTTCATCCCCAAAATTGAATTTGTCAGTAAAAAATTACTGTTTCAAAATTGTATTTTTGAAGGAAAAGTACGAATTCTCATCAATTTCCCCCCCAAATTTTTCCACCCTTTCAAAAATCTCACCAAATTCGTTTCTCCTCTAAACAACAATTTATCCTGTAATAATTGTCTTGCTTCAAATCGATCCATTCCACGAACTCGTTCTCTTTCATGCAATTCTCGCATTAAACGCGACATTTTTTGAGCCGGAAGATTCTGAGGATTTTGTGGTGTCGCTGATGAATTTTGATGAACATTTTTGCCGAGAGCATTTTGCGAGAGGAATTGCAATTTTGGCGAATTTTGTTGGGTAGTTGGTGAAATTGGTGTGTGATTTGGTGGAGGTGGTGAGAAAACTGGTATTGCAAGCATGTTCTCTGCCTGAAAATTTGACAACATTACAAATGTTCAATTGATCTGCAAAAACCCCTAGATTTTGATGTCAACATTCTACAGTACCTCCACCCCTTCTCTTGATCTACAGTACTCACTTTTCCAGCATTCATTCGTCGTCGATTCTTCCTTCCACCTCTGCGTCTCTTCTTCTCACCCACTATTTCTCCACCAAATTTCGAATTTCCGCCACCATTACAATATTGATTATCTCTTGATGTTTCGAAATCAATTTCATCATCATCGAATCCCGAAAATTTGACAATTTGAGTCGATTTTTGAAGAGGAACTTGAACTGGAGAAGAAGCAAGATATGATAAGTCCATTTTGTGAGGCTCTAATTATTATAATAAACTGTTCTTTTGTGCTTTTCCGCGTTTTGTTTTGCTAGTTGAATGTCGAAATAAATCGATTCTAGCGCGGAAATCTGAAATCGGGGGCAAAAAATAGGACAAGAAAAAATTGGTACACGTTTTTATTGGATTTTTTTATTGGAAATTTCAAAAAATCCAGTATACAGGGATTTCTTTGGCGTCAAAAATACCAGGTCGAATTTTCAGTGCAAAAAACTCAAAAAATTTTCAGGATTACTGTAAGACAATTTTCTTTGGAAAAAATCTGCCATTTGCGTTAAAAACAAACAAAAATTCTCAAGATTACTGTAGAGAGCATTTTCTGTGCATAAAACATCTTTTTGGCAGCTTTCCAATTTTTGTCATTTACTAGAATATTCTTTTTTCGGTGCAAGTTGAAAACAAAAATGCATTTTCTCTAACCATCTGCCGTCTCTCTTCAATAATAAATGTTCTAATTAGAAAATCTGCTTGCATCGCGCACGCGGCAACCCCAAATTTATATCATATATAATTTTCGAACATTCTTACCTACATATTTTGCTGCTCAGCTTGAGCGAGTAAAATAAAAAAAGAAACATGGCGAGAAAACGGACACGTCGTTTTACACGGTAAGTCGAATAAATTTGTAAATGGGAAAAAGCGCGGGAAAACTTTTTGAACTTGAAAATATTTGAAAAAAAACATATTTCCCGCGCTTTTTGGTTTCGCAACGATTTTTTTGAACTTCTCCCGGAGAATAGTAATTTTCCAGCACACCGAAGAAGAACAAAAAGGAGTTGGGACCATCTAGAAAAAAAGCCAAGAATGATGTTGAGGTGAGTAAGGCTATGCTCCGGTATAAAAACAACAAACTAGCTACCCCAGAAAATGTCCTCGCCTTAACTTTATATTTCAGAACAAGGAGGAAAACCGGAAAATGAAGGTGGAGAAATCTAAAAATGGTCTGAAAATTGATGAGGACGTGAGTTTTTATTTTCAATTCGAAATTTTGCCTAGAAAATCAAACAGTTCCTCTTCTAATACAAAAGATCAGAAAAAATTGATAAAGTCTACTGTATTTCACTTCCCCGATTCCAATATTTTCGGATTAAAAATCTTCATCCCAATGTTTCAGGAATTATCAATAATCTTGGATGTACCAATCGATGTTTCAGACTGGATCATTAATTTAATGACACCCGATGATAGGTGATTTCGATAATCCCACTTTCCACTGAATAACAACTTTCTATTAAGGGCAAGATTTGCACAATGTGCCAAAGTGACGAACGAAGCGGTGCAACGATCAAAAAACTATATTTATAGTTTGTCGTTCTGTGAGACAGTTACAGATATCCTCATCTATATTTCACACCAGCCAAAGGAAATATATTCGACAAATCAGATCGATAATGCTTATGATACTCATTATAAGTTTGACAAAATTGGAAAGAAAAGATTCAAGTATTAGTGAGTTTAAAACGGGGAGAAACTAAAAGAAAACACAATTTGAACTTATATCAAAAATAACACATTTAAAATTATCATCAAACCCTAGAAATAATTTTCAGTCTGTGAATAAAAAATAATGACATAATTTCAGCACAGCTGGTTCAACTTCGGATAAAGATCCATTAGATGATGATGTCGATTCGAATGAAATCAGTTGTCAATTATTCAAACAACTTATATCCAAGCATCAGAAATCTATCAGAGCATTATCATTAAAAATCTACGACAATCGTCACTTTGATTTCGGATTTGAGAACTTATGTAATTTGAAAGAACTTTCGCTCAGCGGCGATTTTGATATTTCTCCAATTATGTCAAAAATTCACCAACCACTCGATAATTTGTATATCAAAGTGAATGATCATAATTGGATGAACTCGAATTATCTCGAGCTCATTTTGAAGACTCGAATTACTCTAAAAATCCCAAGCTATTCTCTTACTGATGAGCAATTTCTTAAGCTTCGAGCAAGAGATTTAGAATGTATGATAGGGGATTTGAGCGAGGAAACTATTGCAGAATTTGTAAAATCATACAAAAATGGAACAATCAACAGAAATGCTGGCTATTATGTTTGGGCATTTACCAATGAATCGACATTTGATGTTCGTAAATTATGGGCACTTTTAGGATCAGTTGATCCAGCAGTAAGGCTGTACGTTCAATTTTCGTTTTCTTTTTGAAAAATCACTAAATAATTGCAGGTCAAAATTGCTTCCAATCAAACACTCAACCAAGAGAAAAATCGCTTATTTGAACTTCGAAAATAACGTTTTGAAGTGGCGAAATATGATGGGATGATTTATTTTTGAAATACTTCATTTGAATTTTTTTTGTATAACAACTAATTATTTTGAACTAATTGCTAATACATTAATCAAATTTCACAAAAAATGTTTTCTTTTGATTCTTTTTCAATTAATTAATTTTCACAACTTTTACCGAATTAAAAATTTATTGAGATCAAAAAAGAGGTTTCAAAAAAATCATATCAAAATGTTAATTATTGACAACTCCATCCACGACACAATGCAAAAAATCCTTCAGTATCTTTAACAGCTCCATTTTGACTAGAATATCGATAAGCTCTTGAATTGTGTCCATTATAATTGCTCATATCAATTTGTTGAATACCATTTCCAAATGGGAAAAAGAATTGAGCATTTATTGTTGAAATTTGGAGGAAAATTATGAAGATTAGTGTGAAGAATTTCATTTTTTTTTTGAAGAAGAAGAATAAGAATGTTATTTTTTCAATGACAAATTCTGTGGTTTTATAGAAAATGGGCGGAGTTTATCTATAGTTAGACTAAGTCTAGTTTAACAACAAAACAATCAGGAAATCGTGACTTTTGTCATCTATGATCTACGATATTGATATCTGTCAAAAAATGATGATTTTGCGATTTTCTGATGAAATAATGATCAAACAACCAAAACATTAAAAAAGTTTTCGGTGAAAATAAGAACCTTTGGACCTTTGATTGATTAATATTTCACGGCCTTTTTTACAGAATGAATTGTGAGAGAAAGATAAATTTCCGAGAGGAAAACATTTTTTTTGAAAAACTTTGGACCGTTGTGTATTTTAGCACCCTAACAAAATCACTGTATCTATGATTGATTGTTATATTTTCATATTTTGTAGTTGTTCGGATACAACATACAAAATATTTTATTGCCGCGTGTGAAAATTGACATTAAAAATTGGAATTTTAAACCACACTGTATACAAAAAATATTTTACATTGTGACACACAGAGTGTAATTTACTACCCGAAAAATTTCGCGCATTTTTTGAGACCTGTCACAATCTTAGGGGTGGGACTAAAATCGACGAAATTCAACGCAAAAACGAGAGATTTAGAGAAAAATAATTTTTGATCTACCCAAAAATTAATGAAAAATTTGAGGTCTAGCGATTTGAGGTAGTAAATTACACCATGTGTGACAGTTCAAATATAAACTAGAAGATTCCGCTTCGAAAAGCCATTTTTTTCAAACTTTTTCTTATTCTGAAATTTTATCAAAATATGTGAAATTTTCAAGGTTGAAGTTTAAAAAAAATTTCTTTGAAAAATGAAACATTTTTCTTGAAATAATAAAAATTGATAAACTAGATTTTTTCGGCTTGATTAAAAAAACACTATAGTCAAAAATAAGATGAGATCAAAAACTAAAGTGAAAATTTGCATTTTACACAAAAAATTCGGGTTTTTCTAGGGAAGATCTAGAAAATTCTATTTGAAAACCATTTTGGGACATTTGGAAAAATTGAATTTACTAGGTAAAATTCGGAATTCCCAAGTTCAAATTTAGCTTCCAAGTATCTAAAGGAGAATCTAAAAATGTAAACGATCTTCTCAATATATCTGATTAGATCTTCCTAAATGCTTTCTCATATAAAAACATCTTGAACAGTTCAGTCAATGAAGCGAACAATAGATCTTCTCAAATGGTCATGTCGAAAAAATTGCGTATTGATTTGACTGTGTGTACTCTTGCATTGCTTATGTTTGGAATTCATATTTATTTAACTATGTTTTTCAAGCCAGAAAAATACAAGTTAGTGAATACTTTTTCATATAAAAATAATAACCTATTAAATCTTTAGTAGTAATAAATGTTTTATTGATGATTGGAATCGTATCACTCTTGGAGATATTCCACATGCCAAACAAATAAAATTATATGGAAAAGAAGGGTTAACAATCTATAGAATGGATACCCTTTTAGGTGGACAACTTCGATTAGTTAATTCATTTGTATATCCAGATCATATTGCAGTTACAACAACTGTTCAACATTCGCAAAAGTAAGATTCAAATAAATGATAAACTCATAATTAAATTTCTAGCGATAATATAACTTGTGTCTACTTTGATTGTAATCGAAAAGAAATTGTTAATACAAGATTCAAATCAATATATTATCCTTATAATATTGTTCTTTGTGCAAGACGATATGGAGCAGAATATATATCACTAGATTTAGAAGATGGAAATAAGATACCTGAACCTATTCCTATGATTTATAGAATATATAAAGGTTTCAGTTTAACACTTCAAATCGAGATAGACAAAGTTATTTGAAATTTCAGAACCGATTCATGAAATTTCAGTTTGTGTTGGTCCAATCTTTGGAAATGAATCAAAATGGTTAGGAATTGCTGAATATATGGAACATTATAAACTTATTGGAGTTAATCATTTTTATTTCACAGTTTTTGATATAAATGAATATGATCGAAAAATATTGAATGATTATATTCGATTAGGAGAAGTTGAATTGACAGAATTAGACACTGAATATAAAAAAGAAGATTGGCAAATGCATATGGTTCAACAAGGGGTTTGTATTTTAAGGGAGAGCGTAAACCCAAATAAATATTTGTTGCAAAAATACCCCTGAAGGTACACCCACATGAGTAAAACGGCAAAGAGAAAACCCTGAAGCTTTCACTATCAAAGGATACATTAACATTTTAGCTTATACGATTTGTTGTCTTACTCCTCTTCTCTCTTTACGTCAAAATATTTTCTGATTGTGAATTTTTTTAGGAATGTCTACAACGTGCAAAATTTCATTCGAAATGGGTTATTAATGCTGATTTTGATGAGAGACTCGTTTTGAAAAACAATAATACAATTCAAGATATCCTATATTCTGAAAAATCTGCAACGGAATATTGGTTATCTGTTGCACGAGTATTGAAAAATGAAACAATGCCGGAAAAATACATCAATTCCTCGCAAACCGAAAAAGATATGCAATTCATAAAACATCATATGACTTTGAATTCATCATTCTTCGGTTCCAAACCAATTTTTCGCTCTGATATCGCGGCAAAGATCTATTTTCATCGTGTTATTAGACATTATGATAATCAAGAAATTGTGAGAAAAATAGATCCAGAGATTGCATATATTCGTCATTATCGAGATGATAATGAAAGTGGAATAAATTCAGGATGGAATAAAAATGGAACTGAATTCGTGTTTACTGATTTAGATGAGGAATTCAGTCGAAAATTAGTGGAAAATGTGCTGAAACGAGTTGAATATGTTTATAATGAAAAATTAATGTATTGCGATGAAATCGGACCAACATTCTTGAGATATAAAATTTTTAAAGATTCTTTTGATTGTATTGATAGGACCTGATTTTGATGGAAATGGCCTGTTCTGCGATTTAACTGAAATGGAACTAATGTTTGAAACTTTCTCCTAATTTTATCTAATTGTTCATTGTTTGTATAAAATCCAGGAATGAAGAATCAATCTATTTACGCAAGGATGAAATTGACCGCTAATTGTTATTATTATCTGATTCCTTTTTATAGAACCGAAATTAAATCATCTAGAAACATGCGTTATAAAAGTCTTATGAGATTCAATTAATAATCGAAATTCGAAAATGCGACCTGAATTATAATGTGAAATTAATCGTCGAATATGTCGTTCCTTTTCAGGGGATTAAAAACCAAGTTGAAAAAGGTTCTGAAGTTTTTGTCATCTGATCTACAACAAAACTTTGTATCAAAAAAAATCCGTGGTCCTACAGCTATTGCATTTCAGAGGGACCATTCAAGAAACTTTTTTGACTTGTCTAACATTGTAAACTAGAATATCAAAAAATAGAGATGTTTAACATTGAAAGAATATCAAAATTCGAATCTTACTTCACGCAAAAGTGCGTCGAAGTGTTTCCTAAAAATGGTCAAACAGTCTTTAATAATCTATAATCAGAACACGAGTTGCAAACAATGTTTATTATTTCTAACATGAAAGTAGTGTTGTTGAAAAATTGTTGTAACCAACGCACAGGTTGTTAGATATCTCACGAAAAACTGTTCGTTTATTATTCTTCCCTGCAAAGTTTTATCAGATTTAGTTGACTAGGGGCGGATTTCTTTTAAAAAAGATACGCCTGTGAATACAAATTGTGAAGTTTAATGAGACATAGACTATAAAAGAAAAATAAATAAATTCAAAACAAAAATGAAAATCGCGTGCATAAAGCTATGACAAAAATTAATCTACCTATTAAATATTTCATAGTTTGTTTTTCAATGAAATCTGGAAGCTGATCCTATAGTAATTATGAATTAAAAACTTTACCCAATATTTTTCAATGAAGCTCAAATCTCACCTGTTAGTTTTGCTCCTCCCCCCCCCCAAGTCTCAAATTAAACTAACTTGACTGGCCCGTTCCGTGAAAAGGTGTTGATCTTTTCGAATGTCCTGTCCAAACGGAACATCTTCTTGTTAGGAAGCCTGAAACTTCGACATTCTTTTTCTCAAAATTTTCGCCTATTCTTAAACTTACATCAGAAAATGACAATTGTGAATTTTATTGGACCGCTGCATTCTGTGACTGTTGTCTCTAAAAAAATAAGAAAATTGAAAAATGTACCAAATCACCCCATTAATAACATTTACTGCTCTGAAAAAAACCATAAAATGATTCAGTTCGAAACAAAACGTTTAATCAATAATGTCTTTTGAAATAAAAACATATATACAGGGTGACCCAAAAAAAATGAAACAAATTTTTTTTGAGTTTTCTTTGGGAGCAGGATTGAAAAATATAATATGACTTACTCATGGGTTATCTAAGACCTCCTAAAAGCTAAATCCAAGATGATTTTGTTATATATTATTTTTGACGTGAGCAGGACGTGAAAATCTAGGATTAAAAAAACGGCCAAAAAGACGCATGTCATAATTGCAAAGTCGGGTCCAGTTCAGACTTAATTTTGAAAATTATTCATTAAATGCCTTCGGTGGACTAAGTACAACCCTAGTACTCAATTTTATACAAAACATATCTTCCATTGAACTTAAACGAAGTTCACAACTTCTGATTTAAAAGACCACTGAAAATTGGAAAATCAATTTCCAAAAAGCACATTTTCAGTTTTTTCGAAATTTTTTGCGCTGAAAAGTTCTGGCATCGCATATCTCTACATTAAAACAATGATAGGGCTCTAATAAATCAAAGATGGAAGATGAATAGTCGAAGTTTTGATTTTGGTGCCAGTCAGAGATCAAACTTTCATGAAAACGGAAAAATTCGACCGGTTTCACAAAACCACTCGTAAAATATGTAATTCGAAACGAAAGTTAAGAAAAGTATAGTGAAAAATGTTCCTCTAGAATTGCTTTATTTCATTCATGAAACATATAAGAGATCTGATAGCTCCGAAGAATGTTAGAGACACTGAAACTCAAAGTTTGCAATTTCTGAAGAGTTGCGTCCAAACAACGTTTTCAATTTCACTCTTCTCCCTAGTGCGGATCACGTGAAACACGTGAATTTCAAAAACTAATTTAACAGTTATTTAGCTAGTGGTATTGGAATGTATAATTCGTGATCAGAATGTTCAGTTTGAAAATTGCGGAATAGGTTCTATTGAGCGAAGTTTGTTTCAGTTTTTTTGGGTCACCCTGTATATATATATATATATATATATATATATATATATATATATATATATATATATATATATATCTCTCTAACTCTCTCTCTCCATTTCCCACACTCTATCATCTACCCTGCAAAAAAACAACAAAATAAACTAAACAACGTGCACGGAGTATCGTTGTTTTTCTTTTAGTTTTTTTGCACGACATTTTAATTTTTTCTGGTTTTTGAGTGGTTTTTTTCAGCGCAGAAGAAGTTATTAATGGGGTGGTTCGGTACATATTTTAAATTTTCTTATTTTTTTAGAGACAACAGTCACAGAATGCAGTGGTCCGATAAAATTCACAATTGTCATTTTCTGATGTAAGTTTAAGAATAGACCAAAATTTTGAGAAAAAGAATGTAGATGTTTCAGGCTTTCGAAAGAGAAGATTTTTCGTTTGGACAGGACATTTGAATAGATCAACAACTTTTCACGGAACGGGCCAGTCAAGTTAGTTTATTTTGAGGTTTGGGGGGGGGGAGCAAAACTAACAGGTGAAATTTGAGTATCATTGAAAAATATTGGGTAATGTTTTTTAATTATAATTACTATAGGATCAGCTTCCAGATTTTATTGAAAAACAAACTATGAAATGTTTCATAGATAGAAAGATTTTTTTCTATTCCTGATTATCTGGGTCACGTGAAATTCTGATAAATATATATTTATCAAAAGTGCCTCATTTCTTATCTACACGCGTGGTGTAGTGTGGAAGAGCTCTGTCTTCTATTCAACCTGCCTTTTGTGGGTTCGAGTCCCACGACCCGCTGTTTTGTCCTTATCCGGTAACGCATATTTTCGGAAAAATATCCGCCGTTGTCACAAAAAATTCGGAAAAAAAAATTTCTATACGAATTGTACACTGGGTGATACGAATTGTAAATACACTGTTTTTATTGAATGGTAGATTTTTATAATTATTATCTGATTGTTGCTGACGTTTGAGTTCTCTTCAATTTTCAGTTAGATTAGGCAGAAAATGAAACGGTTCTAGAAGAAATAATTGCGAAAAGTGGATCGGTTCTATCGAGAAAAAATCTCCATAAAGGGATTGTTCTGCTACATAGAAACTTTACTCAAATCTGAAGGGCTGGGCTTCTCTTGAAACGTTCATTGTTTCAGAATGATTTCAGTACGAGTTTCCACAATGTTTTCCGTGTTTTTGTTCAGTTTAATGGTTTTCGTGTATATTCATGTTTGCACTTCACACCTATGATGAAAAATAATTTTGAAAATTATCTCAATTTGAGTATTTCAGAGGTCCGAAAACTGAAAATTAACATTTTTACACTAAAAACAGTTAGAGTAGAATTTTGACTTTTGGAAACCACGAGGTTGGCCGGAATGTGAACTCAAACTCCGACCCAAATTTGAAGCTGCAGAAAAGTGCTCACATGGGGGTCTTAAAAATTAATGACTTCTGGATCGTAAACAGCATGACCGACTTACTATATATCGATATATGCTATGAAAAAGAAATATTAATAACCTTTTGCACGTTTCAAAATACAATTGTAAGTGAAAATCGAAATTTTTTGGGTTTAAATGTACTTATCTAAAGGACAATCTCAAAATATACAAGATCTTCTCAATTAATCTAATCAGCTTTTTTCAATATAAATATATATACCTAATTAGATCTTTAAATAGTTTCTCATATAAATACATCTTGAACAGTTCAGTCAGTGAAGCGAACAATAGATCTTCTCAAATGGTCATGTCGAAAAAATTTCGAATTTCTTTGACTGTGTGTACTCTTGCAATGCTTATGTTTGGAATTCATTATTATTCAACTATATTCCTAAAACCAGGAAAATCCAAGTGAGTGAAACCTTTTTGAAAAAATGAACTATGAAACATTTTAGTGATATATGCTATATTGATGATTGGAATCGTATCACTATTGAAGATATTCCCCATTCCAAACAAATCCGATTATTTGCAATAGAAGGGTTAAAAGCATTTAGAATGAATACACTTTTAGGTGGACAACTTCGATTAGTTAATTCATTTGTATATCCAGATCATATTGCAGTTACAACAACTGTTCAACATTCGGAAAAGTAAGATTCAAATAAATGATAAACTAATTATAAAATATTCTAGCGATAATATAACTTGTGTCTACTTTGATTGTAATCGAAAAGAAATTGCTAATACAAGATTCAAATCAATATATTATCCTTATAATATTGTTCATTGTGCAAGACGATATGGAGCAGAATATATATCACTAGATTTAGAAGATGGAAATAAAATACCTGAACCTATTCCTATGATTTATAGAATATATAAAGGTTTCATTTCAATACTTCAAATATACTTTAGAGATAAATCAACTTCGAATTTCAGAACCGATTCATGAAATTTCAGTTTGTGTTGGTCCAATTTTTGGAAATGAATCAAAATGGTTAGGAATTGCTGAATATATGGAACATTATAAACTTATTGGAGTTAATCATTTTTATTTCACAGTTTTTGATATAAATGAATATGATCGGAAAATATTGAATGATTATATTCGATTAGGAGAAGTTGAATTGACAGAATTAGACACTGAATATAAAAAAGAAGATTGGCAAATGCATATGGTTCAACAACAGGTGTTTCAAACCTGTCTCCAAAAATAATCATGTTTTTTAAAGGAATGTCTACAACGTGCGAAATTTCATTCGAAATGGGTTATTAATGCTGATTTTGATGAAAGACTCGTTTTGAAAAACAATAATACAATTGAGGATATTCTAAATTCGGACAAAAACGCAACAGACTATTATTTTTCTGTTGCACGAGTATTGAAAAATGAAACAATGCCTGAAAAATACATCAATTCCTCGCAAACCGAAAAAGATATGCAATTCATAAAACATCATATGACTTTAAATTCAACATTCATCGGTTCCAAACGAATGTATCGCCCGGATAGAGCGGCAAAGATATACTATCATCGTGTCATTCGACATTTCGGTGGTGAAAGATTTGTGAGAAAAGTAGATCCAGAAATTGCATATATTCGTCATTATCGAAATGATAATGAAAGTGGAATAAATTCAGGATGGAATAAAAATGGAACTGAATTCGTGTTTACTGATTTAGATGAGGAATTCAGTAGAAAATTAGTGAAAAATGTGCTGAAACGAGTTGAATATGTTTATAATGAGAAATTGATGTATTGTGATGAAATCGGACCGAAGTTCAAAAGATATAAAATTTTTAAAGATTCTTTTGATTGTATTGATAAAAATGGAACTAATTTTTGACTTTCTCCCAATTTTATTTGATAGTTTATTGTCTGTATAAAATTAAGAAATGAAGAATCAATCTATTTACGCAAGGATGAAGTTGAACGCTAATTTTTAATATTATTATCTGATTCCTATGTTCACATTCGATTCAAGATAAATCATGTAGAAACATGCAATAGAATTGAAAAAAATCTTTTAAGATTCAGTGAAGTCAAGATTTTTAAAATGCGACCTGAACTATGATGTGAAGCTTTAATTAGGTTGTTCACTTTAGCTCCCTTTTCACGAGATGATATACAAGATAGAAATCACTAAGCGACAAAGTTTTCAACGTTTTTGCCATCTGAAATAAAACAAATCAAAACATAGAAATGAAAAATTTTAATTTAAAATAAAAACAAAAAAATACATTTACTCTGGAAAAAAACCGCGAACAATTAAAACTGCATGTAATTTTGTGAATACCGTGCCGTGAGATAAAATTCTTATCTGCTTGTCACAAAAAGCACAAAAATATTCAAATGTTTGAAATTTTCGCGAAGATATTTCAACTTGTTTCTAATATTTTATCAAAATTTGTGAAATTCTCAAGGTCGAAATGTTTCTGTGAAAAATGAAACATCTTTCTTGAAATAATAAAAACTGATAAACTAGATTTTTTCGGCTTGATTAGAAAAAAATCATAGTCAAACGAGAAGAATTACAAAAATTCGGGTTTTTTAAAGAAAAATAAAACATTTTATAATTTTTTTGAAGAAATAAATTTAGAAACTATAAACCTTCATTCTCATTCTCATACAAATTTTTCTTGGATTCTGGCATTTCCATAAGAGAATTCAATATAAAATCTGGATCATATTGATTTTTTTGTTCAAATTGTCGATTTTGAGATAAATCTGGTTCGATGATTTTTCGAATTGCTCGAAAAGTTTGGCAGCCTTTTTTGAGACACCTGCAAAATGTCAAGATTTTTTTCAGAAAAATAGTAATTTTCTAGGTGGGATTTTTTAGAGCCCAAAAAGGCTGCCAAACATCTTCAAGGCTATCGCGAAAATTCACAATTTGTGTGAAATAAATCCGCGTAGAAGAATTTTCCAAGCATATTTACACTCAAAATGCTCCAATTTTCCCGAAACCTTAAAAAAAACTCACCGATAAGCGGGATATTCTCGAATCTCGTCTTGATAAACCTGCCTCCTCATACGAATAATCATTTTTCCATGACAAAGTCGACAATTGATTTCAGCTGGAACATCCTGAGCCAATCCATTGAAATATACACGAACTGTTCGATGAGCTGCAAAAAAATCGATAAAAACTATCACGAACTGAAAATAAACTGACTAGAATCGTTGAGAGCTTCATGTAAACTTGGTTCGTGTTTAGAAATACTCTTTGTATCGATATAAACTGGTCCCGATTGATAAGCCAAAGATTGCTCATGATATATCGCATTTTTGGCGAGAAATATTGGATTTTCTTGTTCTTCTGCCTCAAGTGACCGAAGAACAGCAGGAAAATCCGGATTATATTCGATTTTCTCTTTTAGTTTTTCCGGTTTTTTGAAATTCACAAATTTTGCAAGACGGGCAAAAAGTTTCGGATTTGTTTCGCACAACTTTTCCGATTTATACAAATTGTTGATCGGTTTCCACATTGGAACTGCAAAAATTATCCTGTTTAAAACGTTTTTCAAACAAGAAAAGATTTCAGCAAAAAAAACTAACCTCCCTCATATTTTTTACCAAAAACACTCTCAAAAGTCGGAATTTTTAGCTGATTGGCGATTTTCATATGTTTATTATAGCGAATGTGATCATAGCAATCATCTTTTAGTTCAAATTTTCTTTTGAAATTCGCGAATTCCATGGGAAACTCATATGAAAAATTTGGACTGTGCGAAAAAAGAATTTTTTTGAAAAACAGAGAGCGCGGGTAATAGTGTCGAGACCCAGTGTGTTTATGAAATGTTCCTTTAAACAGTAATCACTTTTTTTTTGAAAACAAAACTTTTTATTTTGAATTTTTTATTTTTCAAACAAAATCAACGAGAAAACATGAGATATTTAGAGATCGGTTAACCAGCAAATTGAAGACAAAACAAAATCAACATTTCAAGCATCCATATTCGAATTATTGACAACTCCATCCACGACACAATGCAAAAAATCCTTCGGTATCTTTAACAGCTCCATTTTGAGTCGAATATCGATATGCTCTTGAATTTTGTCCATTGCTCATATCAATTTGTTGAATACCATTTCCGAATGGGAAAAAGAATTGAGCATTTATTGTTGCAATTTGGAGAAAAATCACGAAGATTAGTGTGCAAATATTGAAGAAATTCATAGTTTTTTATTAGTTTGAAATGAAACTACAAGGTGTATATTTTTACGGTTTAAACCTTTTCTTTTTATAAGAAAAATATCAAATGGGCGGGGTGGCGGAAGAAATGATAAAAATTGGACTTGACTTGGTTTGTGGGTTCTTTGATACTGTGTTTTATTGGTTTGTAGTAAGAAAATTCACAAAATTTTCAGGTTTTCATGCGGAATTTCAGCGAAATTAAAAAGCTGAAAACTTGAACTCCAAAACTGAATTTAAATTCCTCATCAAATTGCCGAAATATTTCCATTTCGATGTTAATTACTGGCGTAAAGTATATTAAATTTCAAAACTTGCTCTCGATTTTTCAGCGCGGAAAACTTTTATTTTGAAATTGTAATATTTGAACGTCAAAAGTGTCATGTAGTTTTCTGCTGCCGGTTGAAATTTTGATTTGAATTTGAGACGATCAAAATTTTTCAAAAATTATCACGTGGAATATCGGTTCCAACAATCAAAAGCTATAAATTTGCCACGTGGATTTTGAACTCAACATTCCAGAAATCCGTGTGAAGCTTCCTATTTTCAGCCAAAAATGATTCACTGAAAAGTTAGCCAAACTTTCTCTGCGATTTATCAAACTTCGCTGACCATCAAATCAACATCATTGAACAGAAAAAACAAAGAAGACGAAATGATGAATTTGGTCGTACTTTCTATTTTGTAATACATATATATTTTTTATTACGATTCGGTTTGATTCTCACAATTAAAAACAGAGTACAGAATCGTCATCAAATCATAGAAAGAACACTTTTTGTTGGCTGATTTTCAATAAAGAATGAGATGAGTGTTCTTTGTTTTATCACAAGGAAATCATGCGCATCAAAAACGAGACTTTTCCGAGGTTTTGAGACTTTTTTGAGGCTACTGGACTATGAGAATATTTTATGAAAGTTTCAAGATTTGATCAATCAATAACTAGAAAATTCGGGCTAAAATTTGAATTCTATGGAATTGTTCTAAAGATCTTTGACTTTTCAAAAATAAATCTAAAAATAATCTAACAAGGTTTTTTTTAGGTTCAAAAACTGATTTATATCTTTTTTTGGCTAGGAAGGTATTTCAAAAACGGTGGGCCCAAATCAATTTTTTGAAAAATGATGACAATGTTTTTCGAAGATTTATTTTATCTTCAAAAAGCTTGAATTGTCATCATTTATTATTGAAAATGATGAAAAATCATTATTTTTGAAGATTCACTTGTATTATCATTTTTGTGAAAAAGGAACAAGGTTATGATTTTTGATTTGTACAGTAATCCGGAAAAATTCTAGGTGTGTTATCTACAGTAAGAATAATTTGATTACAGTAACAAATATTTATTCGCGGAAAGTAATTTGATAGCTAAATATTTGAGGATTCAAGATTTAATCTATCTACAGTAACCTGTACATGTTGAGATCAAACATTAATCCACAGTATTCATTGACATACAGTAACCTAGATTTTCCGTTCAAAAATGTTTGTATCAAAAATATGTTTTCTAGAATACAGTACCCCTACGTTCTAGCGTCAGTTTGAATCTATATACAGTATTCCAAGACCAACTACGTGTTTTAGTCGCACTCAAAATGAAATTCACATGCAATCCGAATGCAGATATCAATGAACAAATCAAATTGTTCATCGAAAATGACGAAAACAGGAAATTCTTACAAAATATTTTTTGTCTAGTTTCGATGAATCCTGGGTGCAAAAACTGACTTTTTGTGAAACTTTTTAGGGTTCTAAAAAATTGAAAAAAAAAGTACTGTGCTTCGTTGCAAGACCTTGATAAATATCAGAATCATTGAACATTTGATTTTTTTTTCATTTCCAAAAAAAATCTGTACCCGGTTTATGTTTTGTTGCGCGCGCTCGGCTACGGTGAATTTGTTCAATGATTTTTCAATTTGATAAAATCACTGACCACTTTTCAAAGTACAAAAGATGATATTTTTCCGCAAAATCTAGAATTTTCTAGGCTATACTAAAAACTACAGTACTTTTCGCCCGCCCATTGTCTCACATACTATAAAAGACCTCTCCCGCCTCCAAGAAACCATCAAACCATCAAAACAACAAATTAAAATGCATATTTTCTCTAGCGTACTTCTTATTCTATCTTGCTCAATTTTTTTGGCAAACGCCCAATTCTTTTTCCCATTTGGAAATGGCATGGCAACATTTCCCACCTCTGGTTACGGTAACCGGGGTACTGTATATAATAATGGAGGTGTCAAAGATTCCGAAGGATATTTTGCATTGTGTCGTGGATGGACGTGTAATTCGTCGACTTAGATGAAATTTTAAAGGAACATACAGTAATCGTGTATCAGTGTCATTTGTTTGGATCTCAATAAACATTTTATTTTTTGGATGGGGATTTGTGTTCTGAAAACGTTCTATATTTCAAGTTTGAGCATTCGAGAAACTCTGAAAATTGAATAATAATGAAAATGTTTATCGCAGAACGTTTGTTTTTTCTGATATCAATATTTAGGAGCTTTTCCGCATAATATTCCTTTGAATACATTGACATACTTTATACAAGCGACGTCGAAAAGTTCTTTGTTATCAACAAGTCCGAGACAATTTTCAGCTTTTTCGCTGTAAAATTCCTCATTGTTTTTACATTTCGATGATTTGAAATGTAAACTTACGTTCCTGCATACAAAAAGTTTGGATCAATTGGTCCAAATCTGCTAAATATGTATGTTGGATCACTTCCAGAGTTCGTCATTTGAAACGTCTTTGAAAATATATATGGTTTATATTAAATACCAGTTGACCAGTAGTCTTCGCCAAAAATTTAAATAAAATGTATGTGAGCACCAGAAATGATTCTCCGCCTTTTTCAAACTGTTTGAATTTATGTTTTTTTGCTACGAGTTTTTCGAATTGAACTCCGGGAAAAACAGGAAATGAAATATCAAGAGAAGGGCTAAATAATTGTTGAAACACCTCAAAACTCATTTCCAACTGGGTAGCTGTGTTTAACAACGATTCACTCACGTTTCCTCTATAACATTCTGGGTCACTTTTAATTGCATCGGTAGTTTTACATTTTTCTTTTCGAACTCCATCAACACGAACACTCAAACCATTTTTACGATCATTCGGAACTTTTTCTGAAGTATTCTTATTCATATTCATCCCGTCGAAAACAAAAAACATTACCATAACACTTGTCAAGTTCATAAGAATTTTCAAATAGTGAAACTTTGGCATTCACTTCTTCACAAAGTCGAATTCCATCTTCGAAAGTTAAATCATCAGCCAAATTTGGAGACACTACAATTTTCAAACACCAACTCGATGTGAAATTATTCTGAGGCAATGGAGTTCTTTCGAAAAATGAAAAATCATCCGAACATTCAAGTTTGGCATAAATGAATTAGAAAGTCGAAAACAAGACAGCAAAATAAACTTTCATGATTAGAATTGTTTTATCATATTTTAGAAAAATTGAAAGTATTTATATGCACATGTGAAATAAAATATTAATTTTTATGGTCTATCAAAATTCAATAACTATTTATTGTGCGTTTGGAAATGAGAGTCACCCCGCGAAAAAATAAATTTGAATTTGAGAAAATCTCTAATTTCCCCCTACCCCCGCGATGCGTGTGCGTTGCGGTCGCTTTCCCATACAAAACCCCCGTTGGCTTGCCAGCGCACTCTCTCACTGTCTGCGTCTCCTGCAGCAAATTCAAATTTATTTTTTCGCGGGGTGAATCTCATTTCCAAACGCACAATAATTGTATGAATTATGAGGGCTCTTGATGACGTGGCAGTTTAGAAAAGAACATTTTGTTCTAAATCAAAAATATCAAGAAGTTCACAAGTTTTATTATATTATAGAAAAAAAACAAAAGGATAAATTTGTGGCCCTAAAGAGGGCCGTTGGGTTCGGTATTTGGTTTGGTCGATCAAAATTCGTCGAATAATAAAATTATCCTCCGAATCCGTAGAGAGTTCGGCCTTGTCTCTTCAAAGCGTAGACAACATCCATGGCGGTGACAGTCTTTCTCTTGGCATGTTCACAATAGGTGACAGCATCTCGGATAACGTTCTCAAGGAAAACCTTGAGAACTCCACGAGTTTCTTCGTAGATCAATCCAGAGATACGTTTGACTCCTCCTCTGCGAGCCAATCGTCGGATAGCCGGCTTGGTGATTCCTTGGATGTTGTCACGAAGAACTTTGCGATGGCGCTTGGCTCCTCCTTTGCCGAGTCCTTTTCCTCCCTTTCCACGTCCAGACATGATTTGATACGAGTTGGTTTTGGTGCAAAAATGCAATGAGAAAATGAGAGAATCACCGGCTATTTATAGTGGAGTGGGCGGGGCTTAACTTAACCACTGTGCGGGGACACCTAATTTCTTGGCTTCGCGCCAACTTTTTGTTTTTTCTTTGATAACGCCTAAAAGCAGCAAATTCTTTGTCTTATGAACTTCAAATAATATTGAAAATATTCAATTATACGTAATTTTATCTCCTCTCCTCGAATAAGTGTACTAGAATACTCAAAAATTCTGTTTTCACGCAAAAAAACGTGAAAAATCTGGAATCGTTTCGAGACCTCAACCATTCTAAAAATGTGTGCGCCTTTGATTTGTTTAAAATTAAATAGATTTTTAGCCTCTAACTTCTTTGAGAATGTGTTTCAGAGAAAACTCAATATTTATCCTGGTTCATCTCGGCGAGACGAATCAGAAGGTGTTTTCCAAATTTTCTGAAAACAGTTCTATCATGCTGAAATAACGTGTGTAAACATAGAAACCCTAAAAATGCACAATTGTTTCATTTACGTGAAAATATGAGATCTTCTAAAAATTTCACAATTAAAACTTTATTAAAAAACATGATAAAATGGTTGAAATGTGGCCCTAAAGAGGGCCGTTGGGTTCGGTGTTTTGGTCAAACGTCAACACAAATCAAAAGATTTATGCGCGTTCTCCACGGATACGGCGAGCAAGTTGGATGTCCTTTGGCATGATGGTAACTCTTTTGGCGTGAATAGCGCACAAGTTGGTGTCCTCGAAGAGTCCAACCAAATAAGCTTCAGCAGCCTCTTGGAGAGCCATGACAGCTGATGATTGGAATCTCAAGTCGGTCTTGAAGTCTTGAGCGATTTCTCTCACCAATCTTTGGAAAGGCAATTTGCGGAGCAACAATTCGGTCGATTTTTGATAACGACGAATTTCACGAAGAGCAACAGTTCCTGGACGGTATCTGTGTGGCTTCTTGACTCCTCCGGTGGCTGGGGCCGATTTACGGGCAGCTTTGGTGGCCAATTGCTTTCTTGGAGCTTTTCCTCCGGTCGATTTACGGGCGGTTTGCTTGGTACGAGCCATAGTTTTTTTTGTTGACGAACTTGTCGATGAAAAAATGAGCGGATCAGTGACTTATATAGGGGGAGGCGAGATTGTGTGGAATGGGCGTGGTCTAAGGCTCCGCCCATTCCGATGAAGTTACCACCGCGCGGGGACACCGAACACCTGGAAAATGACGCGAAAAAAGACGCTTGTTTGGTTCGGAAATGAAAAACAAAAAAATAGATAAATAAGACAATTTGTATTCAAATACAACTAGTATACTCTTCGTGAAGGGTAGTTGGAGAGAATCTCAGGGATCCCAACTGTTATACTTTTTATGTGATCTATTCTCAAAGTCAGAGTGAGGGGGGTTCCCATTTTGAAGAAAATAATCCCCTGAAGTTACAATAAGCGTGTCCCAAAAATTGCAGCGCTCAAACCCCCAAAAAAAGAAAAAAAATAAATAAAAATTCACGAATACTTCTACCGTACCCCTCACCAAAGGCGCACACAATTTTTCTCCCGTGTCTCACAACGCGCGTTGATTTTTCAAAAAACGAAGCGGTGTTTGCACAAAAAGAAACATTCAATGTGACGCCAAATTTTCAGTGATTTCGTTTTTTATAAGGAGAGGAAAATGTCAGAAAACACAGGCATAAATTTCTGACTTTTTTTCCTGCTGGCTCCGCCCCCTGCCACGATTACACGTTTCACGTTTTTTAAATAATTTTTTCGATTTCATCTTTTTTTCTTCATTAAATTTCGAAATGCAAAAAATCAGAAATAATTTTTGCTTGAAAAAAAACGTGCCGCACCTTGCCAAATAAATCCCGCCTCCCATTTCACGCGAGAAATTTTTTTTTCTGCGACAGGAATTTCTGAATTAAAAAAGTCAAGAATTTATGCCTGTGGAAAAACAAAACAAACTTTTCCTGTAAAGAAAAACTGAAAACTAGCCTATGTTTCGAACGTAGAATTCACTAATTTTAGCGTAAAAATTGGATTCTTCATGATTTCAGCGGATTTTCAGCACGTGTTCGGGAAATGCTGAATACATCCTTAGATTCGTCTCAGAGATGAATCAGGAAAACTTTTTACTTTTTATTCTGAAACGAATTATCAAAAAAGTTGAAGGATGAAAATTACAATCTAGAAAAAATCAAGGCATTCACATTTTTCAAAGGTTTTTTATGGCGTCACTTTGGGAACAGGAGTTAAAATTTTCAGATCTGGAACCTTAGAGCTTCAAGATTGTTATTCTGTACACTTGAAATTATAGAACACAACAAGCTTTTCTTTTCTGGAAACAAAGCAAGAAAACAACTTTTATTCACAATATCAAAATCAAAAATGTTCAAATGTGGCCCTAAAGAGGGCCGTTGGGTTCGGTTTGGACAAATGCTCAAAGTTTTGTTGATTCCAAATTTACTTGGATGAAGTATATTTGGTTACAGCCTTGGTTCCTTCAGAAACAGCGTGTTTGGCCAATTCTCCTGGAAGGATCAAACGAACAGCGGTTTGAATTTCGCGGGATGAGATGGTTGATCGCTTGTTGTAGTGAGCCAATTTGGAAGCTTCAGCAGCGATTCTTTCAAAAACATCATTGACGAATGAGTTCATGATTGACATGGCTTTTGAGGAAACTCCAGTGTCTGGGTGAACTTGTTTGAGAACACGGTAGATGTAGACGGAGTATGACTCCTTTCTCTTGGCGTGTCTCTTCTTCTCACCCTTTGGCTTTTGGGTCTTGGCGGCTTTCTTGGCTCCTTTGGCTGATGGCTTTGGTGGCATGTTGATCGTTGTTTTGAACTTGAAACAAGTATGAAGAAATGACTGAATGTGTTTTCTTTTATTTCATCTGCGGAATGGGCGGAGCCAATGACCACGCCTATTCCGAACAAAAAAAGAAAAATGCAGTGTAGGTGTCCCCGCACAGCGGTAACTCCGCCCATTCCGAGTGTTGCTATATAAACACACATTTATTTTTGCAAACCTCATTCTGTTTTTAAACAGTCAACAACTCTCATCAAACAATCATGTCAGGACGTGGAAAAGGAGGAAAAGCCAAGACCGGAGGAAAGGCAAAATCTCGTTCATCGAGAGCCGGACTTCAATTCCCAGTCGGTCGTCTTCACCGTATTCTCCGTAAAGGAAACTACGCTAGACGTGTCGGAGCCGGAGCTCCAGTCTACTTGGCCGCTGTTCTCGAATACTTGGCAGCTGAAGTTTTGGAATTGGCAGGAAACGCTGCTCGTGACAACAAGAAAAGCCGTATCAACCCAAGACACTTGCAATTGGCCGTCAGAAATGACGAAGAATTGAACAAACTCTTGTCTGGTGTCACCATTGCTCAAGGAGGAGTCTTGCCAAACATCCAAGCCGTTTTGTTGCCAAAGAAAACCGCCGGAGACAAGGAATAAATTCATTTTATTTCAAACAAGTTGAGATCTTCAAACCGAACCCAACGGCCCTCTTTAGGGCCACATATACTTGATTTTTCTTTCAATAAATGTAATAAAGTGTAGAAATTCAAATTGTTTATTTACATTTATAATTTTTCTGAAAAAGCCCCTAACATGCTCTTTTATTCTTCTGAAATAACATAAGCATTTTCTTTTGATAGCGATTTGTGAATTCGTGGGCGATACCAGCTAAAAATTAAAATTTTCATTTCTTTTTCAAAACTCAGCTCTCAAAAAAAAAACTCACTAAATCAGCCAAAAATTCACCAAAATTGTCAAAATCAATGCGATCATTCCACCAATCATCACACCAAAATTAACATCAAATATACTTTTCAATTCCTTGAAAAGATCCATCAAAAATAAACTTTCAAATGTATGATCTCCATTATGTTTTTTATCAAACCATTCAGCAAAGTTGTTCTCGATTCTCACAATTTCCGAAATTGTGTTCGAAAAACTGATACAGGAAATAATTGATAATAAAATGTTGAAGAATGGCATTATAAAAATAGGTAAAGCCAGGAAAAATATATGAGAAATTGCGAGAATAAATGGAAAATATGAGGATTGCAGAATTGTATTTTCTTCGATATATTGTGAATCATCGAAATATTTGGGGAGTTGAAGTTGACGAATTAGTTGCTCTTCGCGGAAACCTTGAGTTGCGGCAACTATTCCAATTATGACGTGGCAAATTGCCAAAATTATGATGAGTATCTGTAGAAAATCGTTTGTTTTTTTTAATAGAAAAATGAACTATTTCAGCTCCAGACCAACCTTGTAAAGAAGCACGAGCTGAACTTGGTATACCATAATATTTTTTTTATTTAGAAATGCCTGAAAACCCCTCCATTCCTACTTAAATACCCCTATTTTTCTGGTTCACGCGAAAATTCTTGGTAAATATCAAAGCTTGCAAAATATGAAAAAATAATGAATTTATTATACTTTCGGATTACTATGTCTTTTTAACATAGTCCAATTAATAATATAATCAATATTAGGATCATTATAATTCAAATAATTTTGATTTTCAATTTTTGCTTCAGTAATCTTCAGAGATTTATCTGTTCTAAATTCAACCATCAAATATAAAAAGCTGAAATTTTCAGAACCATCTCTAAATGTCAATACCAAACATTTGGTTTTTTTGTGGTTTGTTTCATATCCCAAAATCCAATTTCTCCATTCCGAATTGTATAATACAGATGCCAACTCTTTCAAAAATATTGTCTTATTTAGCACAACACTTTGACCATCACGAGTATAATTAACAAATGTAAAATTCTGCGCGAGTTTCTCTCTAACTTTTTTTTCCTGATTTTCAGGAACTTTTGAGAATCGAACCAAGAATTCGATTAAATCATATTCAGCCGAACACATCTTTTTTCGAGCATTTTCAAAACTACGAACACAGCTATTTTTTCCATTTTCTCGATCAATTCTTTCTTTTTCTGCTTTTTCTTCGGCCTTCTTTTTTTCCCAATAATCTCGATGTTCATGCGGATTGACTAGTTTATCAATATCCTGGTGGACTTGTTCTGCAAAAGTAAGTGAGGTCTGCAGAAAAATGAGTGGTGCCGAAATTGGCTGCCTAAAGACAGATCAGTTGGGATGGCTTTCTCAAAAAAGATCAGTTGGAATGGCTTTCTCAAAAATTAAAGAATTGCATTTTTTGCCCAAAAAAATTCATGTGAACATAATTGACACTTTTTTCTTCAACTCACCTTCTTTCTCTGTTTCATCTCTGATCACCATCACATGTTTCACATTTTCTTCCAAAATTTCTTGATATTTACAAACAATTCCAAATTTCTTCTTTATAACACACCCAATTTTTCGAGTTTTCCAAAAAATCATCTGAACATCTTCATAATTTTTTTCTTTCCAATCAGACATTTTCCAGAATTTTTTTAAAATCAGCACATTTTTTTCCTCACACCATGTTTTGATTAGTTTAGAATCTTTAAATTTTTTGGGATTTCCAAAAATTGTGACACCAGAAAACGGCTCGAAATCTTCAATGGAGCGGACATTTTGTGCTTCTTCTTCTAATTTTGAATTCCATTCGATTTTCGTCAAATTTTCATATTTTATCGTTTTGGGATCCCATTTCAGTCCATCTTTACTGATTTTTAATCGAATTTTATTGTGGCATTTCAGAATTTCCTGTTTTTCTTCTTCTTGAATTTTATGAGAAAATGTGAAAAGTGGGAAACATATTAGAAAAATGTAAGAGAACTTCATTTCACAAGTTTAGAAATCAGCAATAATTTTGTAAATTATTTTTTGAATGTATCTATTTCATAATGTCTAGACACTCTAAAAATTATAGAATTTCTGTTATTTTTAAATTAAAAAACCCATATTCAAATTCCCCCTCCCTCATTCAAGGCGCACGCATTTCTCACACAACGATATCTCACCACGAACAAACATTGGCAAGCAGCCAAGCAGTAATCGATAATTAATTTCGTTTGCTTTTTTTCGTCCACACGCCGAAAGTTAGCGTAAATCTCGGTGGTTCGTCTTGAATTTTTGTTTAAAATCAAATCAAATCGAAAATGGTACGCGTGAGCAGAGTTGTACCGAAAGAGTGAGGATTTTTTTTTGCGGTTTTACTTTGTCATTCAAATTATTTTTTGAATATGTTGTGTTATTTGAAGTTTTTTTCGTTTTGAAATTTTTGAAAATTGAGCATTGTTTTCAGTTGGACTCGTTATTCATCAATAGGCCAGGTTATTCCAAGAACCAGGTTTATTGTTTTCAAAACACCACTCAATGATCAACTGGCTACCAAAGTTCCCAAAGATAGACGGTTTAACACAACCGATTTATTCAGACAGGTTAGTAATTTTCCGATATTAGAATACTTCTAATTATAAGCGCTTATTTTCAGCTTTCGTTAACCGGCCAACACCTTGGTTTAGTAGTAGATCTCACAGACACCGATCGATATTATGATAAAAATGATATAACTGGAATGTGTGTGGAATATGAGAAAATTAATTGTCCCGGACGTGGATTTATAGATCGTGATGAGTGTATGGATTCATTTACTCAAGCTATTCAAAATTATATTGATAAATGTGATGATGAAGAGGCTTTGATTGGTGTGCATTGTACAAACGGTGTTAATCGAAGTGGTTATTTGATTTGTCGATTTTTGATTGAGAGATTAGGATGGAGTTCGCATGAAGCGTTGGATGGTAAGATTTTTTATTCAAGCTCTCAAAAACCCTCAAAAATTTCCAGCGTTCGAACAAGCCCGCGGTTATCCAATCGAAAAAGGCGACTACGTAATGGCCCTTCACAAAGCCGCAAAAAACGTCAAGAATGAACAACAAAAACAGCAGCAAAAACAGCTCGACTCGGATTCAGACTCTTCAGATCGCCGCCGGAAATCTAAGAAAAGCAAGAGAAAATATCGAGAAATTGAAGAAAATACGGGTGGTATGAGTATGATTGATGCTTTGTTGGGAGAAATCAATCAACAGGTTACGGCTGCCGCGCAATTTGAAAATTCGCCAGCGAGTAATTCGGAGGATACGCAAGCACAGCCCGCGACGCATTGGGGTTTCGCTGTCAAACGCACAAAATATCAATCACTGAATCAGGCACAGCAACAAGGATTTAGGGCCGAAGAAGAGAATAGTCCGTTTGTTGAGGATGAAGCTGAAGGAGAATTTGAGGATGAGGTACGTTTTTTGATTGAAAATATAAATAGCTGAAAATTTAAAATCAACCACAAATCCAAATCTTCTTCCAGGAATACGAAGAAGTTCAAGGCGACGATCAAATCCAATCAGCTTCCTCAAAACGACGTGCTCGTCGAAGTCGTATGAATAAAATGTTGGCTGTAATGAAACGCGGAAAATATCACGAAATTCAGGCGATGCAAGAGGAAATGGCAATTTCGCATGGAAATGCAAGAAATATTTGAACAATTTTATCATTTTCATTGATCTTTCTTTCTCATAAATTTGATCTATTTTTTTTATTCCCAGAAAATTATTTTTTGATTAGAATCCCTGATTTACACTAACCCTTGGTTAATTTTCACCAACATTTATCGATTTTTCCAGATATATTTTATGACTAAAAAATAGCGCGAAAACTTCGAATTTTGCCACGTCATTGGTATTTTCCAGAATTTTCCCCATATTCCTTTAAAAATTGAAAAACTTTGAAAATCTATTAAGAAAAAATATTTTTCACGTGACATTTTCCATTTTCACGTGGATTCTTTGAATCCAAACAAATCATTTGAATTTTTATTCTTTCGGAAAATGGTGATAAAATTACTCTTGTTAGGGTAAGTCTAAATATTTCAAGGCGCCACCATTTTTTCAACAAAATTTGTTTCTGAACTTGACCGTCTGAAATTCAAAAAAATTTGTGGTGAAAAATAAAGTTCTCTATTATTATTTTTAAAATTTCATTGTAACTTTTTGCCACGTCATAATTATTGCAATTTTAAAAACAAAAATAACCCTCGTCCTTTTTTCCAGTTTTCATCAAAATGACAGTTCCACCGTCAAGAATGAAAATCAACGAAGAAAACATGCAATTCTCCAAAAAATCGTTTCGTGCTCCCTATAAAGTGCATTGTGTTGCAATATCTCCTGTAAATGATTTAATTGCAATCGGATCTCGAAAAGGAGATATCACATTGAAACGAGTTTCGTGGAAACAAATCTGGAAATTCAACATCACACAATCATCGATGCATTTGTTGAAAAAGGCTGATGAGATTTTTTTGGATTGTTTGGAATTTTCGCCCGATGGAGAGGTTTTGGCAGCAGGAACAAGTGATGGACATGTTAGTGTTATTGATGTGGAAACTGGAAGATTTAAACATTATGCAAGGTTGGAAAATTTTGAAATTTGTAGAATACTGAGGCTCTTTATGCCTAAAAAAATGGAAAAAAAAGTGATTTCACGGTGAAAAATCATGAATTCATCTCTGAAAATTTTATGACTGTAAACCTATATCAAAAATTGTATTGCAGAGTTGGTGAAACACCTCCCCTCGATCCAACACCTTCTGACATCACAACTCCGCCTTCGATTATCACTCCGTCATTTCTACGACTTCGTTGGTGTCCTTATGGTCGACATGAATTCATCGAAACAGGAATGCGACAATTCTGGAATGAAGTCGAAAGGGAAGGGGATTATGATGTTAAAGCTAGTGGAAAACGAGTTGAGGAAAATAAGGCGACACTTTATGATCAATGTATGGATTTGGTTGGAAGTAAACCCGATGTTGCTAAAGAGGATATTGCTTTTGTTTATCAAATGTTGGAAGAGGTAGGGGTCTAAAAATTAAGTCCTAAAGCTAACACTAACTTTTTTTCTTTTTAAAATAAAAATTAGGAGATTTCGATACCCTTTGACTCTTTTTTAGTCCAATTTCCTGCAGGATTCGTCCGAACTCAAAGCCGACGAAGGATTCGAAGATGCAATTGAGAACACATTTATCTCAAATCGAAAATTCCGTGGAAGCTACAAAGATACAATTCTTCTTGCAGTTCGTGATGATTTCATTATCACTGTTTTATTAGCCGGTGTTTATCCATATGCTGATATTGATATGAAAAAACAATGCCAACTTTTGAAATTGGAGCCAGTTTTTGTCTATGATGCATTTTATTCGAGAAATACCGGAGGAATTACAGTCGCTTTTACGAGTAGTGGAGAAAGACCGACGTTTGATAGATCTGAGGTGAGTGAGAATATAGATTTGAATATCTCAAAACCTTGCCCTTAAAAGCCACATGTCATTTATTTTAATTTTTTGCAGACATTCGGAAAGCCTATAACGTCTCCAAATCCACCTAGTTTTCCAAATGGAATTCCAAATCACACGCATGTTATTAATTTCAAATTAAATATCAAGGAAATTCATTGGGATTTGGCGTTGAGGTGAGATTTTTTGCCGTAAATTTAAAAAGCGCATTTTTTCTTCAGATTTATCCGTCTTGTTTATGGTTTCTTCCTGCTATTTATCTCATTCGAAACGTGCCGAAAAAACTGGAAGACACAAATTGAAATTTTGCACAACAGATTTAATACAAAAATTCCGAATTTGAAACTTGGCGAAGTGTTGATCGATATGATGTTGTCCGGATCGACAGAAACAGCTGGTGAACAATTTTTGGAACGTGGAATGGGAATGGATGGATTGGGAGAGATTAATGGTTTCATTGAGAAACATTTGACGTGAGTTGTTTTTTTTGAGCTGAAAATATGAAAAGATCCCCAAAATTTACAGAATTTTGAGCTCAAAAATGATATATTTCGGTGCGGCATTCTTATTTTAACAAATAGAAAAGCCACGTGGTAAATTTTGACGATAAAATTTAAGGTTTACCTATCTAGCGCTAAAAATTGAGCAATTTTCTCTCTCAGAATTTTTCTCTATAACCCGAAAAAATAGGTTTAAAAATATTATGATTAAATTTTTGAGATATCCGATAATAATTTCGAAGCTCCATCGATTCTAAATATAATAAATATCAACAAAAGATCTTCAACAATTCCTAATTAATGTTTTTTGCAGCCAAGTTGGTCGAATTGCTCGCGGTCAACTTGTCACCGGTGTTCGAAATTTGTCATTTCAAGTCACCGAATTTGTGATGTGTGTAAATCGAATTTATGACGAAGAACGCATCGAAAACCACGCTACAGAACTTTTGACCAAAAAATTCGATGATCCAACAATTAATCCAGAAGCTGTCAGATTTCGAGAAATGAATCCGGCTGTTTTGAGATTAGAAAGAGATGCGGCAAGATTGGAATTGAAAAATCAACAATTACAATTGGCTTGTTCGCTTATGATGTGAGTATTTTTGGGAGGTTTTTTTCGGGATGAAAATTGTGAGAATAATAAACGAAAATTCACCTGAAACCCTAATAATCGATAAATCATGATGTGTTTCATTTACTTGATTCTTCATTCGTTTTTCGAAATTTTGGAATATAATATTTTCACTGTTTCAAAATTTACATTAATATTTGGAAGTTGAAAATAACTTGCTTCGACTTTTCACAGCCTGAAATAATTTTTGTCTAAAAATTCAAAACATTGAATTATTTATTGGTATATAAATTTTCACTGTTTCAAAAAATGTTTTCATTGTTTTTTTTTGCAGCCAAGATCTTTCACATCTAACAAAATGGTTGGTAATGCTCAAACCATTTACACGTGGAATTCGAGCAAATATGTTATTGAGAAGTAAACGAATGGATATCAAAACAATTATGACTTATATTACGGAGAATTTTGTGACTGAACCAACTGTCAGAGATAATTTGATGAAAACAATGTTTAATATTGAGGAATTGGTTGAGAAAATCAATATGAATGATTTGATGACTGAATTTGATGAATTGAAATATTTTGAAGATGCTAAAAATGATGCTGAACATTTGCATACGATTTATAAGGATGAATTGAAGGTTTGGAGATTTTTGGGGAAAGGGGGAGAAGTGAAAAGCTGTCAGTTTTTCGATTTTCCTTACAAAACCCTTCATTTTTCCAGTCGCTTCGCCCTGATTCACTGGAATTCAATAAATCTGAAGAAATGATGATGGATAGTGCAGTTGATATGAAAGGAGGACCACAAGCAGATGCTAGTCGACCACTGCCAACTGGACATGAATGTCCTATTGATTTGGATAGGGTATGTTTGGAGGGGGTGGTTTGGAAAAATCAGGAAAGTGTCCAACGATTTTTATAAAAATCAATTTTTTGAAACGTAAAATGTTCCAGAATATTTTTCAAAAATAACTCATCCATTTTTTCTACAGGTTGGCTCATTTTTCGCACAGGAGCTATCTCCGAAAACTGCCAAAGATCTACCATTTCTTAGTCAAATTTTATTGGGTGTTGATTCGGATAAATATGATAAAAATGCGAGAGGATTGCATGCTGTTAGAACACTTGGGTATGTTGTTTTTTGACGAGAAAACAATAAAACTTACTCATTTTCAATTTCAAATATGCCAAAGTTATCAAAAGTATGGCTGAAGCTGTTCAGGGAACTCGAAGAATTTTGAATTGCGAACCGAAACATGATAAGTCGAATTTTGCGGTGGTGAGTTTTTTGGGCTTTTGAACATAAATAAAATTGAACCATTTTGATACCAACAATTGTTTTCCCTTTCGAAATTTTTTGTGATACATTTTTTTTTTCGATCCTCAAAAAATTGTCATGCAAATTTAAAAAATTGTTTCCAAAAAAAATTTAACTGTTTCAACGGTTTTCTGAATTTCTAAAGATTTTAATTGTAATCATTGTGAATATGTAACGTAGTTTCTTACAAGTTTATCTGAAAATTAGAAACGAATTGAAAGTTGGCGGCTAAAGTTTTAAAAAATTTCACTGTTTTAAGTTTTTTCTTCAATTTCTGAAATCTGATCACCTCACATTTTCTCCCAAAAAATCCTTTTTTTGTTTAGAATTGGATGTATGAAATTGCTTCGGGTGTTGATCACGCAGGTTTCGAATATTGTCGAATTACGAATGTTTTACACGATGATGCACATAATGATGGATTGGGTCTTTCAAGAAGAGAAGACGCATTGAAAAGAAGTTTACATGTGGCTTGTAGGTAAGAAATAAGAAGATTTTCCGAAAATTGAAATATTTGATATTTTTTTTGTTAAATAAAAAATCACAAAAAATTTCAATTTCAATTAAATTCCAGTTTCCCAACAAAATCTTCACAATTTCCCCCTTTTCAGCACCAAAAAACAGTTGTACTCCCTATTTTTGATATCTCCTGTGGATATTGACATGTGTTTATTGGAAATGGATGTCGAAGGTGCTGAAGCAGGTTATTATATACAACGAGATGGTGAAGATTTTGGAATCATACAAGAATTTTCGAAATTTCATGATTTGAATCTAGATGGATTTTATTTGGTGGATGATGTGAAAAAAAATGAAGGAGAACCGATGGAAGTTGATGAAAATGCGCTGAGAATTGATACGGGAAATAATCAATTGGTAAGTAGAAGGAATTTTGAGCATTTTGTTATCAAATATGATGAGGACTTCAAAATTTAACTTTAGTTGTTGAAAATTCTTGATTTTTATTCCTTTACCAACTTATAAAATGAGTCTACAAATTCTTATTTTCAAAAAATTGCCTCGTTGATTGAAAAAATATATTTTATTCATTGAATTTAAAAATCAATTAAACATTTCACTGTTTCAAAATCTTTTCCATTTATCCCAATTTTATTCATTTTTTTTTCAGACCAAAAGTGCCTATGAAAAATTGGTCAGTTTTGGGCAAGTTTTTCCAATTTTCAATGACGAATTGATTATTTTGGTGAGTTTTTCCCCTTTTTTCTGAAAATCTGAATTTCTGCAAATATTTTCTAGGCAAATTACGAGTCAAATGATGAAAATGGCGGAGTGAATCGAAGAATGATGAGATATGTAGTGGATCATGGAAAAAAGCTGGCTTGGATTGTACAAGATGTAAGCTTTTTTTGGGGTCAAGAAAATCTGCAATTTTTCTGATAAGCGCGAGAAAATTTGGGCTTTTTGAAGCCAAAATCTGAAAATCCCTGAAAACAAAACAATCCCTGAAGCTCATTACTTTCTTTACTACACAAAATTTTAATCCTATTTTGACCACAGCCATTATATGTGTTTTTTTTCCATTTCTATAAAATATATACACATTGTGTTGTTCAAAAAAAGGAGAAAATTGAATTTTTGATGAAAGAATTTGTAGTTTGAACGGGGAGTTTTGAGCTGGAATTATAGTTTAATATTCTGATTTTTAGCCTGAAAAAACTTGCGAAAAAACACTTCAAACTAGATTTTTGCTCTGTTTCTTAGGAAATGCTTGAATTTTTGAGCACGAAAATTAGATTTAGATTTTATTTTTTGAGTGGATTTTTGGTCTAGGCTGTGAATCAGGTAATTTTTCTAGAAAAATATTTAAAATTTTATTTTTTTCAATCCTTATACACTTTCAGTACTCCAGAGAATTTTCAAATATTAAATAAATTAATCTTGCACTTTTAAAGTTACATTTCCGGATTTCCTTATTTTCAAAATCAGAAATTAATTCTAGGAACTCTGAAAATAAAAATTCGTCTCAATCCAGATTTTAATGGTCCCAAAAAAATGCAAATTTCTATTTTGAACTCGAAAAATTATCTTAAATATATAAAATTGATAATACAGAGTGTGATATTCAGCAATCCTCTCAAATTTCAATTTCAGGAAGGCTGGGGAACATCAGAAGTCGTCGAATGGGCCGAATTCTGTCCATATATGCGCCGCGGTGTTTATGTTCATGATGAAGGAACTCGAGTTGCCATATTCCATTTTGAGAATCCACAACTTGATTATCAGAGAAAACGAAAAAAGGATCCGATTGCCGAAATGAGTGAGAATAATGAAGAGGGAACTAGTGATGGAACACATCAAACGGTATGTGATGGGAAAAGGGAAAAGAGATTGGGGGGGGGGATATTTATTTAAATCTAAAATACTGAAAATTTGTACAACGCCCAATTTTTAACCCAATTTAACTCTAAATATTCTGTGATTTTCACAAAAACTATACTCTAGTTTGACTGATACAAAAAATTGGTGATGAATTTTAAAGTCAAATTGAAATTTGGCTTATAATAAAATTCGAATTCACAAATGTTGTGCTTCGAAATTCGCAGTAATCACTGAAGTTTGCTATGTTATAATGAAATTGTGTTTTTTCTCAAAAATCCACTTTATCCTATTTTTCCACCTCAAAAATCCCCTGGATTTCGATGATTTTTGAAATTTTGAGCTTATGAGCTGAGCTGTCATAATTTATTCGAACTTTTTTGTTTTTCTCCTGAATAACCTCTAATTATCACCTGTTTTTCAAAGACGCGGAATAAATTAAACTTTTTCTGAATCCCCTATAGAAATCAATATTTCTACACAAAAAACAGCTTTTTATGAATCATTTGAATTTCCGCTTGATTTTCGAAAATCACAGCTCAAAATCCGCTTTTTTCGCTAATTTTTTTGTAGATCAAAAATTAGAGCTAACAAAATTAATTTTGTTTTTTTTGCAGATTGAAAAAATTACGTCAAAAAGAATGTTCTAAGAATGAACCCCCGCTAGAAAATTTCTGACAAAAGTCAGAAAAAAAAACAGCTGAAAAAATGATTGCTCATGTTCGATTTGACATTTTGGCACCATGAATTTTTTTTGAAAATTTAAATTATTCGAATTTCCGCCAAGTCTGTGACCCTTCAAAAAAGCTTCCAAAAAATTGTAGTGAAATAATAAAGACGAAGAAATAACGAGTTATTTTATGAGCTTGTTATTTTTTGTTTGAAACAATAAAAATGTATTTTTTGCTCGGTTTTTTTCGCGTCATTTTTGAAGTTGATCTTTGGTCCAAATTTTTACTTGGCCCCAATTTTTTTTCAAAAAAAAAATTGAACTTTTACTAGATTTTCAGACAAATTAACATTTAAGGCGGAAACTTTTTGAATGTCAACTTTTTTCGAATTAATTAGCACCTGCTTTTGATTTTTTGACGCGGAATCAGTTAGGAATCGAAAGGTCGTGCCGAAAAACTACGGTAATTTGAACACTTAAATTGACCTCAAAAATCTACAGTAGCCTAGTGAATTAGCCACGTCAGTTAGCTGATATATTACTACTGTAGAAAAAGTTTCCTGACATCGAAAAATTAAAACCTAAAATTTCTGGTGCTAAACCCCTACAGTAATCTTGGGACGTCATATCTCATATTTTCAGCACCCTTCGAAGTTTCGTCATTTGAAAAAAAAAACATTTTTGAAAAACACTCATTTCCGCCCGAAAAAATGTGACTTTTTTGCTTAATTTTGTGTTTTTCTCTAATAATCACAGATCAGAAAATAAAAAAAAAGAGATTTTTCTTTTATTTTTTGTTCTAACCAATAAGCTCGTCATTTTCTTTTTTTCCAATTGTTCATCCATCATTTATGAGCATTTTTGTGCTCCAGAGAAATAATAAGAAAAAGGTAAATAATAATTCTTAAAATAACAAGCCCAAGCCTTCTTTGATCTTTGAAAAACCATAAATTTTTCAGGTTTTTCAAGAAATATTGCGTAGAATTGTGTGCAAGTTCAATTTGTGTGGGAAACCCAAAATGAAAATATCGTGTACTTTTCTGAGTTGTTTTTACAAGAATTTTAGATTAAAAATGATGCGAAAAGCGGATTTTGTGAATAGCGGAAAGAATTTTGAGCTAGAAAATTTGATAAACTTTGGTGCCGCAAATCCATAAACTGTAGGTCTGAATTTCTCGCCAAAAAGTGTCGAATTTGTCTAGAACATGCTGAAATAAATTCAGATTTTGGCACCAAAAATCCATGCCTAATTTTTAAAAGAAGCCACAATTGTGTTTAGATTTATGAAAATTTCCGGAACAATTAGCGTTACTATTTTCATCATTCGAAAAAAAAACAAATACATTTTTTTCGTATTTTCATCACAATTATTGTATCTCCTCCAAAAGAACTACACAGAACACGGAAAAATACGATGTTTTCATAGTTCCGTGAAATTATTTTTTCTGGATTAAAAGTCCACAGCAAATTTTGAATCGGGCCGCCAGCTAGGAAATTCACGTGGCAAAAGTCTGAGATCTCCAAAATGTCAAGATTAATTTGAAAGAAGTCCCTGATTCATTTTCAATTTCTAAAAATATTTGTTTTTTTCTCCAAAATCCGATATTCTTCGAATAAAATGTACTTGTCCGATTTTTGTTATCTTCTTCTCGAAAAAAAACAAGAATCACAGAAAAAATTCGAAATTCATTGAAAAATTCCTTTCCTCGTTGTTTTTGTTGCTATTTTTGAATTTCAATGTCAAAAACACGCGAAATTCTTTGGTTGAAACACAGAATTTTTCGAAATTAAACCAAACAATGTTTCCGAATCAATCAGGAAGTTATGACGTGGCACAAAATGGAAAAATGGAGGCGGAAAACTAATTTTTCTAATATTTGAAAATTATAAAATATCACGAGATATCGAGATTTTTGTGTAGTTCTTTTGGACAATACAAAAAACATGTGGATTTAGTTATTTTGGTGGTGAAAAATAAGATCACATCATTGTTTTTTTCTGGCCCAAAATTAACAATTTGGGGCTTCTTTCATGTTTCAATTAGATTTGTTAGAAAAACTTGGAGATTAGTCACATTTTGAACTTGGGACCGGAGTTTAAAGGTACAGTTTGAATAACTTTAAGATTTTCCACGTGGATAACTTTTACTGCTATGAAATTGTTATGTTTGAGACCAAAACAACGCAAAAAGTTTTCCGAGTTTCCCGATTCTTGAAAAAAACGAGGTGTGAGAAAAATTAGAAAATTTCTCTCATAAAAACGATTTTCAAATTTTGTAGTTTTCAAACTCACTGCAGAAAGATATTTTAAACCAAAAAGCTTGTCACAAGTCAAAAAAAAAAAAAACAATTTGAAATTCCGAATTTGAATCCCAAAAACCCTCTATTTTTTTTACAGACATTCCGTGAATTCCAAGCTCGCCGTGATCGACTTCGCCGACTGATTCCTTCACAATACGCTCAAATCTCGCAATTCGACGATATTATTGAAGAATTTATTGATACAAATGCACCCGATGATATGCTCCAAAATATGCTATTTAGAAGAACTTGAGATTTCTCGATTCGACATAATTTTGGACCAATTTTTTAAATTTATTTCTTTTTGATTTATTTATTGATTTCATGTGAAAGATCTCGGTTTTTTTTTCAAATTTTTTGATATAAATTGTATGCACCCTGACTTCTTTTTCAATCTTAACATAAGATCTCTGTTTTTTTTCCAGCTCAAACCACGCCCCCTTTTTTCTTTCCTTTCTTCGCTCCGCCCACTTTTTTCGTAAGAAGCTGATGGATTTTTACTTTCATTTTTTTCAATTCACCAATATCATGCTAACCACACTTTTTGTCCTCTTGTTGGCTGTTTGTGTTGTTTTGGTGAGTTTTTCTCGGGGGGCTTTTGGACTATTAAAAAATCTTCAAAGTTAGGCTAATATGGGCTCAGGTTGATATTTTTAGTCTTAGGCCTATCAATAGATTTAGCTTCTAGGCTATTGAATTTTAGACCTTGATGGAGTTAAGATTGAATTAACCTAGGCTTGTGAGTGAAGCCTATCGTCGTAGGCCCAATTCTTCAAACCGGGCTTGGTCAGAAATTTCAAGCTTATTAAGTTTATGGGGAATTTGAGGGTTACCCTAAGCTTATGAATTTTTAAGGCTGAATAGATGAAAATCAGGCCTTAGTTAAATCCAACTTGTTAGGTTTGTCTTAAACTCAAACTGAGCGAGAAGTGACCTTGAGCTGAACTATAATTCAGGCCAGGTCAAAAGATTTTTAGGCTTAACGGGGATCTAGGATTGCTAGAATTAGGGAATATTCCTGAATTCAAACTAGGCTTAGACTTAGCTCAAAAATCAAGGCCAATTGTTACACCCACGTTTTTATTTGGTACTGAAAAATTTGAAAAATATTCTATTTTCGAAATAGAAAGATCAAGTCTCAAATTTCCATAAATTTTCCCTTCGAAAAAATGTCAACGTAGAGCAATTAAAATTTTATGATGGGTAATTGGTAGTCTACATTTTTGAAAAATAATTGAATTTTTGTGAAAAGCATAGGCTTACTCAACTCCTCCCCCCAAAAATTCCCATTTTTTTGCAGTCCACCAGTTTGGTGTCGGACATTTCCCATCAATTTCTACATGCACCAATCGAGCAACAAGGCATTTATGAGCCATCTTATTATAATGGAAATGGCGGATTACGTGGAAATGGTGTGCAATTTGCACCACTTTATGGAATGACAAATTCGCATTTGTTGAGTTTGACCGATTTGTTGAGGAAAAGAACACTTGATTATTGATTTGAAAAAGAAAAAAGTAATCACATGAAATGATAATGAAGTTTTGTTTTCGTGGACTTTTTTTTTAGTTTTTACTTCAAAGGGATTGGGAGAGGGAGGAAGAGTTTGGGTAACTTGAACAAGGCTCTGATAAAGATCTGGGCTTAGGCTTTGAAAAAGTAATTCGATCAAACTCAGGCTTCAGGAAGATCTAGGCTCATCATTAGGATTAAACTTATCTGAAAGTTTTCAGGCCTAATTCTGGAGACCTGGAATATATATCCAATTGAATTTTTCGCGCAGTTTCCAAAATTCCGAATTTGTTGTGTTTTGATTGGATGCGAAACTCGATATCTTCCTCCTCCTCTTTTCGAAAAAAACACACATAAATTTGAATTTTAAATTTTTTCTGATTTTTGGCGCCAAATATTTGCGTTGCGTCAATTTTTCTGATGTTCAGAGATCATTCTGGAAGTGGAAGTTTTTTGGAATTATATTAAGCAGCAACTTTTAAAGGTCGGGAAAAATAATTAATTCATCTATTTTCATTTAAAATATATATAATTATTTTTATCTTTTTCAGGAATCTTTGAACAATTTTGTCTGGAAATTTGCAAAAAATAGAGAAAACATTTATTTTGAACCTAGAAAAGATACAAATTTGTAAAAATCAGAAATAAATAAAATTTTGAAAAACCCGTAAAAATTCAAAAATGTCTACCAGCAATAATATATTTCACTACAATCCACATCCATGTCTGGAATTATGGTTCCAAGTCGACGTTCCAATTCTGTATGCGCTTTTTGCTGAAAAAAATTAATTTAGCGTAAAAAATTGCAGATAGTTTAAAGGAACAGGAATTTTGGCCCGAAAATGTCAGATTTTTTAAACTCAGAAATATTACTGTTTCAAAATTAGATATTTAATTTTCAGAGAAAAGTTTAATTTAGTTTCGCATCTATCTACTTTAAAATATTAAAAATAGAATTTGGCCTCAAAAAATCCAGGTGGCAACATTTATTTTTTTTCAGAATTCTGAACTTTCCCGACTCAAAATGTTCACTGTTCCAAATTTGTCTCATAGCTTTCCAAAATAAATCTATCTTCGGAAATCCACGTATCTTCACCCAAATTCAAAACTTCCAAACCTGCAAAAACGTCAATCCATGCAATGTGCATTGTCCAGCAATCTCTAATTTTTTGATAAATGAAATTGGTTTCTTCTTCTTCACCACTTTTTTCACAATTTTTTTCTTTTTCTCTTTTTTTCATTTCTTCTTCATCTCCCAATTTTTCCTCAACTTTTTTCTTTTTCACAATTTTTCTTTTTTTCGGTTTCGGATTCAATTCATTCGATTGTTGTGAAGCAGTTCTTTGTAAACTTGTTACCAAATTATCGACTGTTTCGATTGCACAACTTGAAATTCGAAATGTATCGAGAGGATTGTAGGCTAAGGCTGTTAGACCATCTGTTGACAGCGACCAATCTCTGGAAAAATGGGAGATTTGGAAAATTTCGGATTATTTATTTGAAGTTAGTCTAAATAACCTTGATAATCTGAACTTAGATTTAATTTTTTTTAGATTTTAGATTTCTGTTCAGAACATTCTGTTTCAAATTAATTCATCTTCGAAAACACTAAAAGCTTTGGATTGCAGTGTTAAAAACTAAGATTTTTAATCCCAGGCCTAAAGAAAGAACGGAAAAAAGAAGAGTGTGTGTCAACACCGAATGTCCGCAAACACCAAATCCTACGTGCAATCTCGACGCCAAACGTATTTATCTCGTTCCTTTTTTTCTCCTACCAATCTTTTTTTCTGTCAGCAAAAAAAACAAGAGAGAAAAAATAATATGTTTTTGCGTGAACGTGAAATTTTCGTGGCAAATGCCATTAACGATAATTTTTCAGTTCTTTCAAATTTTCGGTGAGCAACAAAACGGCAGCAAATAAAGATGAGTTTTTTCTTTGGGGTGCCCGAATTCGGAATTCCTAACCTACCGCCATTTTTTCGAATAATTTCACGTGTCTCTCCTGGAGTAAAGTACAGCTCAACTTAGCCTAACTCTGGATAGTGAAGCTTCTTAAGTTGAGCATTAGCCATTGCAATTGTCAGGAACCTCGACATGAGTTACCTTAATTTTTTGGTTATACTCTCGACTCTGTCGACTTGATTTGGTTGGAAAAACTGTGATGAGAGAGATCGAGGTTCGCTTTTCAAAGAAAAATTTTGAAAAGAAAACGTGGATTATTCAAAGAGGAGGGAAAAATTTCCTTTACTATTATCAGGGAAAATACGATAATTCCAAGAAAACCCATAATTTTTTCAGAAACAAACTCGAAAACCATGGAAAACCCGCCTGAAAACACTTGCACAAAACAACAAAAATCAAAGATTTCGAAATTTTCGGTGAGTTTTTCTAACCAAACAAGAAGAAGTTCTGGAATTTTGATTGAAAATTGATGGAATTCAAATTTTCAATCGAAATTTCAGATGGAATGCAGAAGCTATGCCCAATTTTTGAATTTTCAAAGAAAAACTTTGAATTTTTCAGGGCGATTTGGCGACAATTTTCTTTGGAAATTCACCAAATTCAAGGATTCTGGAAATTGCGTCCGATTTTTTCTACTTTTTGCTTAAAAGCCAAATAGTAGAAAATTACTGTTGTTTGTTTTTTCGCTACAAGTCGTTGCATAAAAGCCAATGACTTGTAGTTTTGTTTCCTACGAACACAGTAATCAGGGTACTGTAGATATTTCGTGTCTACAATAAGATTACTGTAGTTGTTGTTCGCATTTGTCGAGTACTGTAAGAAACGTTGAATGTTCTGTTGTTCGAAAAAGTACTTTGTCTTCGGAAGGCCTACAGTAACTGTATTACTGTAGTTTTGCATTGAGTTACTGTACTTCAGATGCATTTCTTTCGAACTAGTTCTGTAGATATAACAATAAATCTAAAATTCTTCGAAAAAGTTTAGTCTAACTTACTTACTAATGATCGACAATTTGACCCCCTGGATTTTGATGATTATTTTTGCAAAATGACCCATTGGGCGAGTGTATAAAAAGCCTAGGGGGATTTTGTACACTTCGGCCTATTTCCAGAATTCTGGGGACTTCTTTTTTTTTTGAAGGTAATACTTTCAGGCTTCGGAATATGGTTCAGAAAATTTTTTAAATGTGATTTTCGAGTTGAATCCTTGAGATATGAAATTTCTAATAGCGCTTATCCTTTTCTAGAGCAAAAAATATGTCTAGCAACAGTTTTAAATATTTACTTACCCAGACTCTACAATTTTCATTTTTTCGAATTTTTCAGTTTTGGTAGATTTTTATCCAAAAATTTTTTTACGGTAAGAACAGTTAAAAAAACACAATAGAAAACAATTTTAGCTTCAAAATTATTTTTTAATCGACTTTTTCGTCACCTATGAAGCATATTCCAGAGCCTGAAAGTCTTAACTTCAAAAAAATGAGGTCCCCAGAATTCTGGAAATAGGCCGAAGTGTACAAAATCCCCCTAGGTTTTTTATACACTCGCCCAATGGGTCATTTTGCAAAAATAATCATCAAAATCCAAGGGGTCAAATTGTCGATCATTCCTTGTTAGTAATAAAAACCGCGTTCACTTACCTCATTGTAATATTTTTCGCTTGCACATTTTGCTCTCTCATCACCGCATACAATTGATCCAATCGTAATTGAGGTTGATCAAAATCCGTGCAAATCAACTTAATTTTGAAAAGTGGCAAAGGTGGAAGAACACTTATTTGATTCAATATCTCATTTGCTCGATCAGCGTGAAGTTCCAAATTTATTTGAGTATTTGGGTAGCGAAGAATGAAAGATTTGACGATTTCCGAGACATTTTGATATGATCTATTATTTACGTGAACTTGTAGAGTTAGTTGTTGAAGATTCTAGAAGAAATTTATGAATTACATTAATTGTCTCTAAATTCTTACACTAAAAAGTTGTGCTTCAACATTCATAAATGCTTTGGTAACTTCATCATTTGGATGGATCATTAGAAGCCATAATTCTTCAACATTACTAAAATATTTTCGATTCGCATCTTTTGAAACATAAACTTGATCGATTGATGATAAAAATTGAATATCTGTTGTAAGACGAGTTATCGAAAGTCGACTTCGGCGAAAAACACCAGAAAGAAAATCGTGAGAATCTGGAGGACAAGTAATTGCGAGACGGCGGAATGGAATACATTGATGAGCTGAAGGATATGACGAACCCAACTGCAAATATTCATTTTTGATTCGGAGAGAAATGATTCTTTGTATTTTTATATTATGAAAAAATATATAGAAAATTCGAAACAGTGAAAAGTTTTAGGAAATTTTTGTTGTGTCAATCAATTAATTTTTGGATTATAGGGCATAATTCGAAACAGTTGATTTTTTAAACAAAAATTTCAGTTCTAAAGATGAGAATTTTGGAACATCCAAGCAGAACCAAATTGTTTTTTTTTACATTTTGAAAAAAAAATATAAAAATTTTGAAACAGTGAATTTTTGTCTAGGGATAAGATGAAGCCAGTAGCAAATATTTTTTTTACCTTTATTATTTTGAGATAATGTATAAATTTAATTTGCATCTCTGCAGAAAGAAGAATTATTTTTCGATTTTCAAAAACAAATATCTGAAAGATTTGAAACAGTGAATTTTGGTAGAAGAGAAGTTTCAATAATCCCATCCAAAATTTTTAAAACTTACTCTTTCAATCGAAATTTCATGAATATCTCTTCGAAATTGCCAATTAATAATATTCTGCCATCTTTTACAAACTCGTTCCATTTTACACATTGTCGAATAATTATAAAAACTAAAAATTTTGCGCAAAACCAAATCCGGCATATTCGGAATCACTTTTCGATTTCCACATGTATACATCGCTGAAATTTTGATTCATTTCTAAATTAGTGACTCAACAAAAATATCGTCACTTTCTTTTTTTTTTCAACAAGAATAAGGCTACAAAAAAAGCTCGAATGATACGTTTTTCAAGTGTTTGACTAAACAATCATCATCATTTTTCGGTTGTATTTTGGTTTGGTATATATCTCAATGATCAAGAGCACAAAAAAGCAATGTCTGCAGATTTTTTCGAACTTTTGGACTTGGAAAATCTAAGGAACCTCTAAGGAAGTGAGATACTAAGGAAAATCTAAGGAATTGAGATACCCATTGATTATAAATTCCATAATTCAGAAAAGAAAATGGTTTTTTAGAAAAGATTGTTTCACAGTATTCCACCTGCCAAAAAATTTGTAAATATAAAAAGTTAACTGTTTCTGAATTTCCATTCATTTTTAGAAATTTTTTTGAGTTGAAATTTTCGACTCGTGGAGCTCTTACCACGTCATATCAGGCCTAATTAGCTAAATTGAATTTTCAATAAAAAATGCTCTGAAAAAGCGACGTCATCAACTAAAATTCAAAAAGAAAGCTCGCCGGATACGAAAAAAGACAGAAATCACTTTTCCACTTTTTCGTACATACATTTTTCGCCTCGACCAACCAAAAAAAAACAGAGCGCAAAGAAACTTGCGCAATTGCTCTCCGCTCCCTCCCCACTTAAAATGAAATTGTGTTCTCACAAAAAAAAACACCGTGCAAGATTTGTCTAGAACCAAGTTTATATAATAAACATTTTTCAGAAAAAAGCAAAAAAAAATTGAGAAATCAATAAAACTTGAAAAATTGATAGAGATCTCCTCTCAAATTTTCAAATTTCACTTGAAAAAAAAAAGAGATTTCGAGCAGAGATTGAGATTTTTCGAGTTTGAGAGATAGAAAAACCACTTTTCGATGAGAAGAAGAACAAAGTGGGTGGAAAAACAAGATTTTTTGAACTGTTTCGTAAAATTGTTGGGGTTTCCACTGTTTCGAAAAATTCGAAGCAAAATAGAATTTGGAAAACATTCAATGTTCTTTAGAAATTTCGCTTATTAAAAATTTGTAAAACTGAATATGTAAAAATATTCTGAAACATATTTTTCCTTGGATTTTTTAATACTGTTTCAAAAAAATTGAAAATTTTTAATCCGTTTCAAAAAACCAGTGTTTTCAATTTTCTCAAAACCAACTTGTGAAATTTGAAAATAATTATTTTTCTATGGAAATTTTTCACTGTTTCAAAAAAATCATAAAATGTTTCTATCGAACCAGTGACATTTAATATTTTTTCTACATGTAGCTCACAAAAGCCTAAATATTTATTCAATTTTAAAATAATTAATAAGTGTCTCTTCAAAATCTCCCGTTAATATCGAAATCTCCCCGAGTTTCCAAAACTCCTTTTCCTCCACCAAAATTTCACAATTTTTCAATTCATTAATTTTCCCATTAATCAAAACCCTAACATCCTTATCGCTTCTCATAGTCAGTTTGATATTTTTGACTTCAATTTCATCGAAAGCAAAAATCTTGAAAATAGTATTCGATCCAGTTAGTAAAAGTCCTTCACAATTTTTGGGAAAACATGAAAAGTTGTCGAGAAATTGTGGTTGAATTGAAATATTTGATAATTTGAATTGATTTTGTGCATCAATTCCTGATCCAAAATTTGTTTCGAATGGGATTTCTTGGAACTTTCGAGTCTTCACATATGGTTCCAAGGTTTTCCAAAATTTGATTCCTGGAATTGGATGAATTTTGGATTAGAAAAGAAAAAACAAAAAAATTTAAATTATATATTAATATTATTATTATTTTTTTTTAAATTTTTTTGGAAAAATTCACTGTTTTAAAGTTGTGATATAACTATCTCCAAACATAATTATTCTCGAGAAATAATTTATTCCATAAATAAATAATTTGCACAATTTTGTATTGGAAAATTAAAATTGGTTTTTTTGTAGAATTTTTTTTACTGTTTCAAAAATATAATAGTATTATTTTTTTTTATTCGAATTGATTCATTTTGAGTTAAATTCGCATTTTTTAAAAAGATTTTCCACGGAAAAAATCACTGTTTCAATATTTGAACTTAATTTTTAGTAAAAAAATCAAATTTGATTTTTTGGATAGTATGTACACCAATTCTAATTTTTCAAACAAATATTATTGAAAATAGAATAAATTTAAAAAAGGGAATTTTTGAAACTGAAAATTTTAATTCAAAAATTCTACTATGGTTTTTTCTGATTTAAAAAATTGTGTACAACCGAAAACACAATAAACTTTTTTGTGAAAAGCACCTGATTTTTTGAAACTAGAATTTCCTAAAGATAATCTGAATCAGACTCTAAACATTTTTTAACATGATTGAAAAATTTTAACATGATAAAAATTCTTATAGTCTCATTCAAAGCCTTCACCCCCTCCTCACCTAAAACAACTTGATCTTTTCCCGGATTCGTTTCATGTATCCATCCAGTTCCAAAAATCGCCACCGACATTCGCAACAATTTGGCCGTCGCAAAACTCTTCCAACAATCCCATTTTCCCACACAACCTCTCGCCCAAACATCAATTCCAACAAAGATCTTTGATAATTTTCCAAAATCCGCTGAATCCAGTAAATGTTGATCAGTCCAATTGTAGTTCAAATAAATGCCATCGCATGAATCATAGAATTTGTGATTTTTTGAGTTCAGGGCGTTTTGCCATCGTAATTTTCCATCAAAAGTCACTGAATCATACCAAATAATTCGAGAATTTTCATTGATTTTCTTCATTTTTCTCGTCAAATCTTCCAAAAAATAATAAACCAAATCAATTTTCTTTGGATCAATTTCATTTTCAATATTAATTAAATATCCATCAAATGAATAATATTTCACAACTGCAACTAATCCATCTACAGTATCCTCAACACTTTTTCGATTCTCAAATATTCTTTCACAAGTTTTGCCACCAGGAATCCATTCAGTGATAAAAGTGCCAAGGGATAAAACACCGTGTTGATGGGCGATTTTTGTGTAGGAGGCTGGTGGAATTGTGACAAAATTATGCGAGAAATAGTTGAAGATGTCAATTTGCCACCAGTTTAGAAATGTATAGGCAAATGAGGTGGGAGAACATGTTTTGCCACAGCAACTGTAAGAAATACTGATATTTATTGAAAAAAAATTTTGGAGTTCAATTTTTGTTCCAAAATTTAGATTCTTGCTTCACGGTCGCCCATTGGTGAAAAATATAAACATCGTCTAATGAAAATGTACTTTTTTAAAATTTTTATGTGATTTCTCCTTGGAAAAAAATCAGAAAATTTTCAGAGCAAATTTTTTTCTCCGAAAAATTTACTGTTTCAAAATAATTATATGATTTTTTGATTTATGAGCGTTTATAATTGACTTCTGATCGCAAAATTGATATTTTCCCATCGGAAAAATATTCAGAATATTATGATTAGAGACAACCACGAAATTGAGAGAGCCCAGACTAGAGATTTTGGATTTATTGACTCTCTCAATTTCACGTTGTCTTTAATCAAAAAATATTCTTAATGCCTTGTATCAAAAAATTTGCATTACTGTTTTCCTTTTAAAATATTGACTGTTTCAAAAATATCCTTTTCCAAATTTCGTTCCTCAATTCACTTACCTTTCCTCTTCCAAATATCCTCCTTGCATATCATGACAAACCAAAATCTCAGCTTCATCCACTTTCTTCTTATAATTTCTCAACTTCTCGAAAAACCTCGGCTCCACTTCATTTCGATTTTTCCATTCCCAAAGTTCCTGAATTCCAGAAATCGGTGAAATATCCATCCTATACTTAATTTCATTATTTTTTTTCAAAATTTCAAAAGATATTCAAAAATGAGAATTACTGAATTTAAAAATAAATCACAAAATTAGAAAAAATAAATTAAAGTTTATCACAAGTTAAGGTACTTAAAATATCCCGCTAAAATAAATTAATAATTAATTAAAATACTAATTAGGATTAAAGTTCATCTTCAGGAATATCGGCCAAAGTCAAAGGTTCTTCTGGAATTTCTTCGATTGGAAATGGAGTTACATCAACTGCCGAACAAATTCCTGCAAAACAAAAAAAATCAATAAAATGTTTCTGGAAATTTTTTCGAACCTTTTTCAATTTGGCAAAATTGTTTGATTGGTTCATCGTGTTCGTTTTTGAGGAATTTCACAATTTCGTCGATTTGAGAATCGAGAAAATCATCGCACTGCAAAATATTATAGATTATTGTAAGTAGATTTCGCAGGCAAAAATTTGAAAAAAAGTACGTTTCGAAAAATTCTGAAATTTAAACATTTCTTTGAAATCCCGTTCGTTTTTGGCGAAAATATTCGAATTCAAATTTTGGTTCAAAAAAATTTCACTGTTTCACTAAACTTTTGTATTAAAAAAAATTCAATGAAAACCCAGTGTTTTCTCCAAGACTTTTTCAAAAATTGTCGAAATAGTTTTGCCGCAAAAAGATCTCACCGCATTTCTCAAATCGGCTCGAATTTTCTTCGTCTTCTTATCATTTGGCACATTCGAATTGAAACTATAAACAAGTTTTCCAGTCGATTTGTTCATCTAAAAATCATTCAAAATTATTGATTAAAAAAAGGAAAAAAGAAAAACTTACAGTCAAATAATAATTCGATGATTTTGTGCAAATATCGTCCAGAATTTCGAACAAAAATTCATCGGATCTCGAGTAGGAAACCTGAAATATTGCATTTTGTTGCACTGTATTTTAGCTTAAAAATCCCCCGTTTTTCCTCAAAACCCGTCAAATTCCACTCACCTGCTTGATTCCTTTCTGCTGTCCATCCGGCGAAACTCGAAAACTTCCCACATCGATTTTTTTCGTCGGATCCGCCGCCAAAATTCGCGTCGTCGTCTCATTTAACACCATAAAACACGCACCGCACTCGAAACTTTGTTGCGGTGATGCGCCGTGCGAAAATCTCAAGAAAATTGCGAGAATCGCGAGGGGAACCAGCATCCTAGACAGAAATTGAATAAAAACTTCAAAAAATCAATAAATGACCAGAAATAGTGGAGTTAGGTCAACTCTTCTTCAAATATTTGCTCAAGAAAACAACTTATTTATTATTATTTTTATTAGATCATCAGAAAAAACCCGTGAGAATTTTTGTGAAAAAATCAATCAATAACCGGTAATTGTGTGAAAATAGCGTGTTCGAAATTGACGCGATTTTGGATGTTTTGTGGTGTCGGATTTTCGATTTCGCATTTCAGCAGATTTTCGTATTGTTTCCATGTGATTGTGGAATTTGAAGGAGATCGACCGCGCTGCAAAAATTGAATTGAAGTTTTTGAAAAAAAAACATTTTTGAATTTGAAACGTTTTTGCAAAAAATATGCGATTTTTATAAATAGTTTCAACGAAAAAACTTAGATATTTTAAATAAATTCTTGGGTTGGAAGATATCAATTTTTATAGGCAAAATCACAAGTTTTTTCCTGGTTTCTAGCTCTCAGCTGAACTTTTCAGGCTAAAAATCAGATTTCCTCACCAAAGGCGTCGACAAAACTCCGGAATCCAACAAATATGGCATTTCTCTAATCTCATTCAAACAATCAGTAATCGCATTTTTGAAAAATTCAACCAATTCATCTCTCGATTCACAAAGTTGTTGATAAATTCCTTCAGGATCTTCAGCTCCCAATGAGTAGAAAAATGGGGAAGTTCTTTCAAGTTCTAAATATGGCACATCAAATCGTCCAATTCCACACAAATCTAGCAGGAAGTCTGCAAATTTTGAGGTTTTTTGAAAAATAAAAAAAAGTTAACTCACCAACAATTAACGTCATAATATGATGAGGTAAATGACTGATACTTTTCTTATGTGTCGCTCCACTTTTCCTTAATGTATATCTCCAGATAAAACACCGTGGCCTACAGGAAACCACAAAATATGCTTTGATAAACTGTTTGGTTTTATTGAGAAGTTTTGCATTGTCTCGAAAAGTCAGCAAACCAAAGATATAGGCTAAATCAGCTTCTAAGAATGGATCTTCGGCTTGGATTTGATATTTTTCGATTTGTTCTTCTTGCAAATTCAAAATATTGAAATCAAAGTTTGAAAATTGGGCGCTGGTATCGATTGAGGATTTTGCGTTGAGAGAAGAAATTGCGGATTTGAGAGAGGTTTTGTGGATATTGAACTGCAACAAAAAATATAATTTTCAAAGAGAAAAATATTTTAAAAAACTTACACAAAGTGAACTTCCAACCATACTAAATTTCTGATCGATAGTACTTTCTTGCGCTAACCCGTGCACTAAATTTTCGAGATTTATTAATTGTGCGTCTTGTTTAGCAGCTCGATCCACTTGTTTACTTGCAGATAAACTTTGATCAACAGTTCCAAGAACTATGGTTTTGCCGATCTCGATCAAATCCATATCCCGTTTACCGATTTGATATTTGAGGTAGGCTTCTCGCGAATAGCCACCCATTTCCATAGCCGGTGGCGAATTGCTTCGCGAATCGCTTGATGATTCGGATTCATCTGAAAAACATGAAAAGTTAGAATTATTCTCAATTTTTTCTCGAAAAAAGTTTACCTTTAACACTTCCTGGTTTTGTGTCTTCAATTGTCTCATGATTCGTTACAGGAATATCATCTGCATTGATTTCGCCACCAAGCTCATATTTCCGCTTCATTTTCAGAGTTTTAGCCGAGATCTTTCTCGAGAAAACGAGAGAAAACAACAAAAAATAAAAGAAAAAACCGAGTTTGCGTCACCAATTTGAAAATGCGTCAGGTTCAAAAGATTGACGTGTTTTGAAGAGTGGGGTTGTGTATTTCTCCTGGACGATTTTTATTCATTTTTCATTTTCATGGATTCGCTTGTTAAAAGCTTGATTGATCGCGGAAGGCGAGAAAAGGAGCTTCAAAAAAGTTTGCGAAGTGAAGAAGAAGATCCTCCAGCACCTAGAAGAAATTTCAAAATCGAGCAACTCGATAAAAATGATGAACGTTTCGAGCAGAAAAAACATGAGATTGAACAACGTCAAAAATATTATGTAGTGAGTTATTTCGTTTGGAAAAATTAATAAAAAATTATGTATTTTCAGAATAAACAATGTGTAGTATATCAAACTGCAAAAATTGACAATATTTACTATCAAAAACCGTATCCGAAGCATTTTTCGGATAATGGAGAAGACGGGCGGTATGGTTCAGCGTTTGGGATTTTAGATGAAATGTTTCCCAATATGTAAGTCATGTGCATTAGGAAAACAAATAAAATTGAAGAATTGTTCAGGGAAAACCCGGAAAAACCGCCATGGTCTGGATTTCCTGGAACATCCGTGGATAAACTTCTAGACAATGCCATAATTCCTGCCGAAAACCCGTGTACTTCAAGATACGAAGAAGAAATCGAAAAGTTTCTTGACAACAAAACAGATAGCCCAAGCGCTATGGAATCTTGGGTTTTGGAGAGTTGTCAGATTGATTTTCCTGAAAATATCAATTTGGAAAGGGATAGTTTATCACTAACAATTCACGATTCTTCAAATCATCCATGGATGTCAATTTATAAACCGAGAAATTATTTGGAACCTTTGCTCAGGCCTGTAATTATCAATGGAGCAGATTTTGAATTTGATATATTGGTGCGAATTTTGATGCATTTTTTGACAGAAGGAAATCGATGTGTAGCACTTTTTCCTGAAGATTTTTCTGCGGGGAGAAATGAGGATTTCGAAACTTTGAAGAAATTCAAATTAGTTCAAATTGTCCCGGAGCATTCGGAGTTATCATGGAAACAAAATCTTGCTCACATAGCTCGAAGAATCCAAGCGATTATTGTGGCAAATTTCGAAGTGGCTGGTTATCATCGCCGAATTTTTCCGCTAATTCTAGATCAGGAAATAATCTGGCCATCATCTCAAAGGCATCAAATGAATTTGAATATCCAAGCAAAATATTGGAAATGCTACGAACCGAAAAACGAAGGAATTCTGGATTTTTCAACGAAAATTGGGCAACAATTGTATTTGGCAGAGCAGGCGATGTTTATCTCGATTTTGTTGAATTTGAAAGCCGTGAATATTCGAGTGCATAGGGATTTCTATGATGATCCGATTTTTTGGCGAGTCAAAACAATTTATTATTTGATCAAGTTTCGGGGAAATTCGGGAATCTTTTGGGATCACAAAAATGGTCCCCCGGGAAATCGATTGATTTCGAAAAATTGGAAAGAAGTTGCAGAACTGGTAGATGATGATTTTTGAAATTTTGTAAATAAAAAACATTCACCACATTTTTGAAAAAGAATTCATTTATTTGTAAATAATAGCTGGCAGTGTATACAACAAAGAAATTTGTAAGGCAGTTTTTGTTATTATTCAATAAAAAAGAAACATTTGTAGATCACACATTTTCGTCGAAAAGTAAATAATAATATAATTAGATAAGATAAATATAATGGGATGGTGAAATTATAAGTTTATCGATTTTTGAGACAAACTTGACATCTTGAGACACGATCTTTCAATCCGCCAGCCTTTAATGTTTGTGACATTGGTTTGCGGAATTGTTTGTCTTGATCAACAATTGACAACCAGAAACCGTGATTTGTTGCATAGTAGTTGCAAGTTCCTCTACCGTGACATTCAACGAATGGAACTGCGCGGAACTCTTCCAAACATGAACCAGGTGATTGCAAACTTTGTCCGGTTCCTTCAGCGCCGGCGGCTGTGTGCATAACAAATGAGTAACCCGACCATAATCCACTCCATCCTTGTGGACATTGTGGAACTGTGACATCTTGCGAGTGAACCGCGATGATTTGAGTTGGCACTTCGCAAACGGTACAACGAGAAATGTAGGGGCGAATGGCTGTGCCGGAAACCTAGAAAAAATAAGAGAGTTGAATTAGGAATTGAAAATAATTTCTCAAAACTTACTGGATTCATCATTGGTGTCATTGGTTCATCGGTCGACAACCAGAATGAATAATCGTTACGGCTTGACACGTGGCAAACACTGTTCATGTTACAGAACATAAATGGCATTGTGTTGAATTTCGAAAGGCAGGATCCAGGTTGACCTAAAAATCAAAATTTTCTTTATTAATCTAATTATTTTGATATGTACTTTCATAGCAAAGTAACATTTTTGTTTTAACTTACCAAGATCTTGTCCTGACGCTCTTCCGTTTCCTTGAACATACAACAACGAATAACCATCCCAGAGTTGTGAAGATCCTGGTGGACATTGTGGGATATTGGTAGTTTGCGAGTGCTTGGCAAAGGTGAATCCACGACTTGGTGCCCAACCTCCCGGTTGTCCTGGATATCCTGGTGGCCCTGGTTGTCCTGGATAACCGGCTCTTCCGATAACTCCAGCCGGTCCTCCTTCTCCCATATGTCCTGGTGCTCCTGGATATCCTGGAGTTCCTGGAAGACCATCGAGTCCTGATGTTCCCGGGTATCCAGCTTTTCCTGGTGGCCCTGGATATCCGTTGTCTCCTGGAAGACCTGGATAACCCTTTTCTCCTGGATATCCTGGTTCTCCTTGTGATCCTGGTGGATTAGTGAGTGGCAAAGGTGCGAATCCTGGTGGTCCTGGTCGTCCGATTCTTCCTGGAGTTCCTGGAAGACCATCTGGTCCTGGGAAACCATCCATTCCTCGTTCTCCCTTCGATCCCGGCAATCCTGGTTGTCCCGGATATCCTGGCTCTCCTGGATATCCTTGATTTCCTGGGAAACCTGGTGTTCCACGCTCTCCTGGATAACCATTCGATCCTGGTTGACCTGGATAACCTGGTAAACCATCATCTCCGCATTCACCGTCTGGTCCAGTAACTCCTTCCATTCCTGGAAGTCCTGGTGTTCCTGGAGCACCATCGTGTCCACGTTTTCCGTCCAATCCTGGCAAACCGCGTTCTCCTGGATATCCAGGCACTCCTGGTTCTCCTGGTTGTCCTTGAAGACCTGGCATACCGAATTGTCCTGGTGTTCCTGGCTCCCCATTAAGTCCTGGTTGACCTGGCAAACCATCAGCTCCTGGATAACCTGGCTCTCCAGCTTGTCCTGGTTGACCGTATCCATCAACTCCTGGCAATCCTGGTGCTCCATCATCTCCTGGTGGTCCAACTGGCCCTGGGAGTCCGTCTTGTCCTGCGAATCCAGGAAGTCCTGGTTGCCCATTTTCTCCGCGCAATCCTGGTGCTCCTTCGCGTCCCGGCAATCCATTGTCGCCGTTTTCTCCTGGTGCTCCCGGATATCCGACATTTCCTGGCATTCCACTCAAACCAGGTGCTCCAGGGTATCCTGAAAATTTTGAAATTCGTTTTTGAATATAAATATCGGAAACTTGTTTAGACTAGTATCGAAATAAGAAATGAGGCGAAAGCGAAAATTTTGAGATAAATCAGAAACATTTACTTTGTAACGTGAACTTCTCGATCCATTTCTCAAAGTAGGGCATTTTTAAAATTTTGTGATTTCTTAACTGCCACGTCACATAATTTATAAAACTCTACTCACCTGGAAGACCATCCAATCCTCTTTCTCCTGGCAAACCAACATTTCCGTAAGCTCCCGGCAATCCTGGTGCTCCGCTATCTCCTGGTTGTCCTGGATATCCCTTCTCGCCAGACAATCCTGGTTGCCCTGGATATCCTGGAAGTCCCGGTGTTCCTGGCAAGCCATCATCTCCGCAATCTCCTTCAAGTCCTGGTTGTCCTGGATGTCCTTCACGACCTTGACCTCCTGGGAAACCTGGTGTTCCAGCTTCTCCTTTAAGTCCTGGTGCTCCAACATGTCCTGGATATCCTGGTGGTCCTGGAAGTCCATCCAACCCATCGTATCCGATGTCTCCTGGTGGTCCTGGAAGTCCTGGGGCTCCTGGATAGCTATCTCCGTTTTCTCCTCGTTCACCATTGTAACCTGGCAAACCGTCTGGTCCTGCTAATCCTGGTGGTCCATCAGGTCCTGGGTATCCGACCTGAAATTAGGTTTTATAGTGAACATTTTCGATTCTATACAGAAAAAGACGGTTGAATTTTTGGAAGCTTGAAATTATGCGCAGAAGTTTTTCACAAGAGAGCCTTTTTTACTCAACACTTGAAACATAGATGAAATTTTGAGAATAGCAAGCTTTCGTAATGAGAACTTGCTCTCAAAATAATTTTTGGAGGGAATCATCAGCATAGTCGAATTACTAAGACTATATCAATAAAAAACCTTTTTTTTTCGAAAAATTTTGGAAATTTTTATTCTCCGGCTGAAAATTATTGAATATTCATATGCTTTTTCTTCTGAAGTACTTCTGACAAGGAGCTCATAGTTTAAAAAAAATCAAAAAAAAATTTTGAAAATAAGATTTGAAGTGTTGAGTAAAAAGGTTTCCTTGTCAAAAACATTCCATATTTTCGTTTAGAGCTAAATTTTTGAAATAGAAAAAAAAAAACTCACATCTCCTGGCAATCCTGGATAAGCCAAGTTTCCTGGTTCTCCCGGTGCTCCTCGCAATCCTGGTGATCCTGAATCTCCTGGTTCTCCATTCAATCCTGGCATGCCGTCTTGTCCTGGAAGTCCTGGTAATCCCTCAGTTCCCGATTCTCCTGGATATCCTGGAACACCGTTTGGTCCGTCGTCTCCTGGCAATCCACAATCTCCATCTTCTCCTGGTGGTCCATTTGTTCCGTGTTCACCATTCAATCCTGGGAATCCAATGAGACCATCTTCTCCTGGTGTTCCTGGAAGTCCTGGTCCGCCATCTTGTCCTGGCAATCCTGGGAATCCTTGACCTCCTGGTGATCCTGGGTAACCATCAAGACCATTTGGTCCAGGTGCTCCTGGTTCTCCGCGATATCCTGGTAATCCGTCTTTTCCTTGAAGTCCTGGTGCACCATCGCGACCCTTCTTTCCATCGATTCCGCCCAATCCGCGTTCTCCCGGAATTCCTGGAGTTCCTGGCAAACCATCTTGTCCTTGTTGACCAGCTTCTCCTGGATATCCTGGTGTTCCTGGAAGTCCGTCACGTCCTGGTAACCCATTAGCTCCTGGCAATCCATTATCTCCGCTATCTCCCTTTGGTCCAGGGTAACCAACAGTTCCGAACATTCCATATCCTGGTTCTCCTGGTGCTCCCGGCAATCCTGGAACTCCTGGAAGCCCGTCGAGTCCAACTTCTCCACAATCACCTTCTTCACCAGGGAATCCATTATCTCCCGGTGCACCTGGTGATCCTGCTTGTCCGTGGAGTCCTGGGAATCCAGGAAGCCCATCCATTCCACGTTCTCCTGGTGAGCCTGGGAATCCGTCTGGTCCAACTGGTCCTGGCAAACCTGGAAGTCCGTCAGCTCCTTTCTCTCCCGGATATCCTGGAACTCCATCTACTCCTGGTTCTCCAGCGACTTGATCGATGATTTTCAATGGTGCTGGAATACCTGGCAAACCAGCAGCTCCTGGAAGACCTGGTAATCCATCAGCTCCTCGATCTCCCTTCATTCCTCCAGCTCCTGGTTGTCCATCATATCCATCTCCTGGCAATCCTGGTGGTCCTGGATATCCCAAATTTCCAGCTCTTCCTTGCTTTCCAGGAATTCCGCTAAGTCCAACTTCTCCTGGAAGTCCGGGGAATCCATCTGGTCCTGGTGGTCCACCCAATCCAGGAAGTCCATTGTTTCCTTGACGTCCTGGTAATCCTGGCAATCCACGTTCTCCCTTCAATCCACTGATTCCAGGTGGATTCTCAATTGGTCCAATAATCTCTCCATCTTCTCCCTTCGGTCCAGTATAACCTGGGATTCCTGGTAATCCCGCTGATCCAGGATGACCATCTGGTCCCGGAAGTCCATCTTTTCCACGAACTCCTGGTTCTCCACAATCTCCGCTTTCACCATTTGGTCCTTGTGGACCTGGATATCCATCCAAACCTGGACTTCCATACTCTCCCTTATCTCCTGGCAAACCATCTGGGCAGAATCCACAATCATCTCCACGATATCCTGGCTCTCCTGGGAATCCAGGTTGTCCTTCAATACCGATTCTTCCCGGAGGTCCAGGCTCTCCAGGAAGACCTGGTTGACCTTCTGGACCGACTTTGTTGACACCGGTTCCTGGGAAACCTTTCTCTCCTGGATATCCAGGATCTCCAATAACTCCCGGTGTTCCGGGATGTCCATCACGTCCCGATTGTCCATCTAATCCTGGTGGTCCTTGAATATCATAACCTGGCAAACCATCTTCTCCTGGATATCCACAATCTCCTTCCTCTCCTGGCAAACCAATTTCTCCAGCGAAACCTGGCCAACCATCTTCTCCCCGATCTCCTTTCTCTGAATATCCCGGCAATCCATCAACTCCAGGTTGTCCTGGGAAACCTGGTTGTCCTGGTGGTCCGCGATTTCCAACTGGTCCCGGCACTCCATTCGATCCGGGAAGTCCTTTCGGTCCAGCAACACCATCGTAACCTTGAGTTCCTCTTGGTCCAGCATCACCTTTTCCCTCTCCGAATACTCCTTCCGGTCCACAATCTCCTTCCTCTCCTTGTCTTCCTGGATATCCTGGCTCTCCAGCTTCTCCCTTCGGGCCATTGTATCCTGGTAATCCAGGTACTCCCTGCTCTCCAGATGTTCCTTTTTCTCCATAAGTTCCCGGAACTCCATCCTTTCCACGTTTACCCTGAAAATTAGTATTGTTTTTTTGGTCGAAATTTAGTTGAAGACGGTTTATTTCTAGACGTTATTGTGTCTTCAAGGAATCTCAGAGGCTCAAACTTACACGTTGTCCAGCATCTCCTGGATCTCCTTTTTGTCCCTTGAGTCCTGGATATCCTGGTGGCCCATCAATTCCAACCAATCCTGGTGGCCCGACTGGTCCATCACGTCCTTTTTCTCCTTTCACTCCTAGAAAAAAATCAAGAAATTATATTGTCGAAGTTGAAAAACAAAACATTACTTTGTCAGTCGCGCGCGGCTGTGCGTCGCGGTCAGAAAACAATCAATTATGTATTTTTTTCTTTTTTTTTCCCGACCGCACGCGACTGACGAAGTAATGTTTTTTCATTTATTCAATTCTGTACTGGTTTTTATTTTTTCATGGCAGCCACATTTTTCAACTTCGACAATACGTTTCAAAATTTTAGTAATATATGACAAACTAACTTTTCTTAAATTTGAAAAAAACTTACCTTCTGGTCCAACCGGTCCTTGCAAAACTTCCATCTCAATCGGTTTCGAAGCCCATGGATAACTTCCAGGTGATCCTGGTGGTCCGGGCGGTCCAGCCAAACCCTTCTCTCCTTTCACTCCCGGTGTTCTCAAACCATTTCGTCCTTTCAAACCAGGTGTTCCAGGGAATCCCATCAAACCCATCGGTCCTGGATCTCCTTTCGCTCCTTTCAAACCAGGATAACCTGGATTTCCTTGTTGTCCTGGCAAACCAGGCCGACCAGATTCTCCCTTGTCTCCTTTTCGTCCTTGTGAATTGACACCACCTTCTCCTGGTGGACCAGGAAGTCCAGGTCGTCCAGCTAACCCGCCAGGACCTGATGGTCCAGGTGGCCCAGCAAGACCAGGCCATCCAGGGAGACCCTACAAAAAATCGATACTGTGTTTTGATATTTATTTTTCTTCACTTCAAAATTATGTATGAAATGTTGTTGATGCGATGAGTCAATCACAAAACTATTACACTAACATTTTCTAGGCTCTCGCCTCTCTCTTCCTTTAAAAAGATGAGAAGAGGACACAGAGATTGAGTGGTGGAAAATGACAGATGAGAATTTTTGGAGAGGGATAGATCAAAATCGAAATCGAAACATTAGTACGTTGTAAAACTTTGCCGAGCGCGAAAAAATTGATTTTTGAAAAATGGGAAAAAAAAGAGGCAAAGAGAGGAAGAAAGAAATAAAGAGAGGCGTGACCTATGACGTGGCAATTAGAAATATTTCAGAAAGTTCTAGTTTTTGAAGTCATGTTTAGATTAATTGGTGCAATTTTGAGTAAAACTCATGAGCGATGTCGAGATAATTCTAGATTAATTTTAATGCACATTCTTACAAGATAGAAGCCTCTCTTGAACCTAGGACTAGCCTTAATTTCCTGATTTTCTAGATCTTAAGTTTATTCTCTAGCTTTAGAATTCACTAGAATTTTTAAATTTTAAATTGCTCTAAATTAATTCAAACCCTAAAATGCAGTGTTTTATATTTTGGCTAACTCGACCGTACCTCAAAGCTCACGAATTTCATTATCTCAAGGTGTATCAAAAATCATTTCCCTTCTCCCTCCAAAACCCCGCCAAACTCACATCGGTACCATTGCATCCGGGAATACCTTCTTCTCCCTTAGCTCCAGGATATCCGTCCATTCCAGCGACTCCCGGGAAACCAGGCGATCCCGGCAAACCGCGATCTCCTCTCGCTCCTTTCGCGCCAACATCTCCGAAATCTCCTTCGGCTCCGAATTGTCCCGGAGCGCCGACATTTCCTTCAGGTCCGTCTAAACCTGGTGCTCCGGGATGTCCCGGTTCACCTCCGTATCCTTGACTACCTCGTTCACCTTTGGTTCCCGGGCAAACACATGGTGGTGCACAACCTTTTGCATGCTGCGGCTGCGTCGGCTAGGTTTCTAGAAAATAGTTGAGGTTGGGTAGATCAAAAAATTGGCCGGGTAGATCACAATTAAAAACTTACCTATCCGAGTGAAAAGATGATAATAGTATAACGGCGACTGCCAGAGCATTAAACACATATGGCGACATATGTGCGCTCTACAGTATAGCCCAAATCGGCGCCGTTCCTGAAAAAATATACTGTATTCATATTATTCAGTGATAAAAAAATGTTGCTAAATTTTCAAAAAAAAAATAGAAGAAGAAGAGAGGAAAAGTGCATTTAATAATATGTTATTACAAAAAAAATGGGCGCGCTTCAGAACAGCAAAAAAAATTGTCTCATTTTTTTACTAAACATCTGGATGACCAGCTGCGGAGAAGGAGAATTTTGTACAGTTTTGGTGCAGAAATTGAGCAAGGGAAGTTGGAAGTTTTCGCCACGTGGAATTTGAGAAATGAAGTTCATATAAGAAAATTGAAAAATTCAGAAGGGAGATTTTCCACGTGGATTTTGAGAAGCAGACCTAGAATTAGGAATTCTAAGTACTGAATACTTCGCCACGTGGAATCTGGAAGTTCTGAATCCCACGAGCTTTCGTCACTTGGAAAATAATAGGTAGATCTAGAGAATTCAAAATTTCTATTATTTTCCCACGACGTGGCAATTTCTACAGAGCATTTTTTATTTTCTTCAAACATTGCTTTTATTTTATCAAATTTTTTCCACATGGATTTCCCCCAAAAATCGATTCAAAAGTGCACAAAAAACTGAACACTTATTTTTCAAAAAAAAAATCCTCAAAACTGAAATTGAGCTCAAGAACAGCTGTCAGAAAATTCGGAACAAAATTGTGTTTCCAACCAGATAACTACACAAAAAATAAAAAGTTTACAAATATCTAAAAGTGCATCATCTCAAAGAGAAAATGGAGAAGAAGAAGAAGTATAAGCTGACCCCAAGCAGCCAGCAAGAAGCAAAGTCTCAACTATTTTTAACAGCAACTGGCCTGACCTCACACTCATTGCCAGACAACTGTTACTGGAAAATAGTGAGGAGATTTGAGAGATGCCAGACATTTTTCGCTGGAAAATTTTGCGATGGAATAAGATCGATCAATTTATACTATTAGTTTTTCGGTGTTGCACCAAAGTTTTTCCAAAAAAAACCAGGAAAAGGGGTACTGTAGGAATCTCAAAGGCACATGATGGGTCTTAGGTCAAGAAAAATTCGTGCATGAAACTTTGCTGAAAAATGTTTTGTTATTTTTAAAAATTTGGGATTCACGGTACTGTAGGAAAATTAAAGACGCACACAGAAATACAATTAGTCTTGAAGGAAAAACATCCACGAAAATCTATTAAAAATAAAGAAAGAAGAAAAAATCGCTTCAGGACTGAAATTGTCTTATGCTTACTGTAGCACTACTTCAGCTGTAATTATCAATTTGTTCCCTCTTCAATAAAATATCGTGAAATTTCCTACTTTCTTGCGAAGAAAACGATAAAAATAAATGAAAAAGAGAAATACTGTGAAAATCTTAAAGGCGCACGCATCTTGCAACGAACAAGAAGCTTTTTTTGTTGAATTTTATTTATTGTTTCAAAAGTTTTCAGCTGAAATTGCGCTTATCTTGTGCGCTCAAAATCAGCGCATTTTCAAAATTTTAAAAGGGATTTAAGATTTAAGAGTTTCAAGACCCATAGAAAATCATAAAAATGCTGAAATTGTGCAGGGATCCGATTTGATGCCCCCCGCGTCTCACTAAATATTACACTTTTCATCTTCGTCGCAAGAAGAATAAGATGCTCGCTTTCTTTTTCTTTTTTCTCTATTTTTCTTTTTCTCTCCTTTCCTCTTCAACATCTGTATATAATACTAATGGGTCCCAAGCACCGCCCGATTCGATATCTGGTCAATAGATAATATATAAGCAAGTGAAAAAGTATCGATACGCAACATTTTTTCTGTGAGCCGAAAAAATCCGGAAAAAAATGGCTGGAACAGTTGTTCACGGTCAGATTTTGACCTTTTCCTGTTTTTTTTCATTTTGGCAGGAAAAAAGTTTTAGAGAAAATGATGGATTTCCCATGTGGACACTTTATAAGACCGAAAAAGTTTTAGAAATCATTATTGAAAAATTTTCAAAAGTTTTAGCGCTTTTTTTTCAGAAAATGTATTTTTCTGGAAAAAAATTAGATTTTGAGATCAAAAAGATGGTTGGTGGCCTAGAAACCCAAATCCTGGCCTAGAAAATCAAAAAACAGACTAGAAATCCAAATCTTCGCCTAGAAACAGGCATGTTCATTTCGCCGGCGAACGCCGGGCGTCGCCTTTTTTATTGAGGCGAAGGCGAGGCGTGCCTCTTTTTATTTTTCAACGAACAAGGCGAGGCGAGGCGTCGCCCGGCGATTCGCCGGGCGAGTTGCATTTTGCAAGTGAGAATATATTAAATTTTCTTCGATTTTTTCATAAATTCGGTTGTCGGCGGGGTTTCAGCTACCTATTAGCAACATTTTCAATCAAGATTTTGCTTTAGTTTTCACTAAAACGTATATATGGAAAGGAAACAGTTATTTTTAGATGGAAAACATATCGTTCAAATGTTCTCATGTAACTGTAAGGCGATATATTTTTATTTCTAAGCTTACAAAAACATTTTGCTGAAGTTGAATGTTTATAAATACAGTTTTTCACAAATTGGGTGAAAAAAACTAGGTTTTCAGTGAAAATGACTATTTTCTTCACTTCTTTAACCTTAATAATGTGTTTCAGAAGAAATCTTAGCAGATAACGTTAAAATATGAGTGAAATTATGCCAATTAATCGTTTTTTATGCAAATAAATTACGTTTCTTCATGAAACAGACAACACCCACACGTTTTCTCGCCGCGGCGAAAGCACTCGGTAACCCTGAGGCGGAAATTGCGGCGGGGAAGTGACTCGGCAGTTTTTGGGCAGGAAAAAGGCACGAACCGCCTTCACTGGCAGGTTTGAAGCATGACAGCGGCAAACCCGCCAGTTCTGGCATCGCCTCTTGAGCTGTAGGCGGAAACTGCCTTTTTCTGCGGCAAACATGCCGTTCAATTTCAAACAAAACTGCGCTCATTGCCTGTTGTTTATTTCGAATTTTCGAAAATATTTTCTATTTTTTTCTCCTAAATTTTTTGTTTTTTGCCTATAAATCGAGCACAACTTCATGACGAAGAGAGAAAAATCAATGATCGAGTAAGTTGAAATGTGTCTTCAATGAAAAACTATATATTACAGACCGCATCATCTGGAAATCGTTGAATTTCGAGAAGAAACATACGAAAAATCAAAGAAGTGCTGAGCGATGTAGATGGCTACTGGTATGAATGATTTCTTCATTTTGACAACCGGTATGTTATTTTCAGGGACTTGTTTCGATTGAAAAAAACCATGTTTACAAGGGAACCTTTTTTACTCAACACTTCAAATCTTGATGAAATTTTATCCACAGACAGCTTTTGGGACCATAAGAACACCCTAAAAATTTAAGTCTCCCAATGGACCTCTGAGCCAAGTTCTGGGCTCTCAAAAACTCAAAAAGGCCTAAAAATGGTCATAAAAGTCATCATAGCTCCATTTCAAATTGTTTTTGGGAGAAATGAAGTTCCAGATATTGATCAGCATAATCGATTACCTAAAAGTACATCAATAAAAAAACTTTATTTCGAAAAATTTTGAAGCTTTTTATTTTTCGGCTGAAAATTCATGAAAATTCAGATGTGCCCCTGCTCATTCTTTTTTTCAAAATAAAAATTTTTTTCTGAAAATTCGATTTATTGATGCTTTTTGGGTAAATCGACCACGCTGATCATCATCTGCTACTCAGTTTTTCATAAAAATGATCGAACATTGAGTTATGATGTGTTTTATGAGCCAATTTTGGCAATTTTTGAACTTTTGAGAGCCCATAACTTGGCTCAGAGGTCCTTTGGGAGACTAAAATTTTAGGGTGTTCTTATGACCCTAAAAGCTGTCTATGGACAAAATTTCATCAAGATTTGAAGTGTTGTGTAAAAAAAGATCCCTTGTCAGTGGAAAAGGTTAATTCAGGTTCAAACTTCTCTGAAAAATTTTTCGGATTTCTAAATGAACATTTTTCAAGCTAGTTTTCAGCTCCCAAAGTCTTAATTTTCGTAAATTTACATAATCTGCCACATTATTAATTTCTTGTCAAAATACACATTTTTTCAGTATCGTCCAAAATCAACATCAACCAACTTCACTTGATCGAACATAAATGGAATTCGTCTAATTTTAAATACAATTTTCGTTTTTGATCACTTTTTTGTTATCAATAAACTATGTATGTAAAACATGTTCGCTTATTGTTGAAAACGCCTAGGAGCAGCTATAAATAAACGCAAAGGCGCAAACTGCCTCATTAAATCGGCATGTTCCCGCAGCGCTAACGGCGGGTTCCGCCTGTATAGGCGGGTTTGCCGCAGGAAAAAGGCATTTTACGGCTGGTCAATCATTTGCTTGCCTGAAACCAACGGCCGAATCAGCCTTGAACGCGCCGCAGTTTTCGCCTCAACCTTTCCGAGCAGGCGAAGGCGAGGCGTGCTTTTTTTATTTTTTCAAATCGCAGGCGAGGCGAGGCACGCCTGCACAAAACTTCGCCGGGCGAAAAGCAGGCAAGCAAAATGAACATGCCTGCCTAGAAACAGAAAATCTAGTTTTGGTGGCCTAGAACTCCAAAAAAAGATAAAACTTCTCCCAATCCTTCAAAAAATCAAAAATCTTCGCCCAAAATGTTTACAAAATCCAAAACTCAACATCTGTTTTCTCCAACTCCTTCTGCATCATTTTTGTTTATTTTTATTTCCAAATTTTTTTTTCATTTGCACTTTTCGCTTTTCAAAAAAAGGGTCACACAATTTTATTACTCGTAATAGAAAACTCAAAAAAACACTCACATCAAAAAATTAGGAGAAACAAATAAAAAAGAAAAGAAAATATATAATATCACGCCTTTAAAAACTAGGAAAAAATGCAAATTTGAAGAGGAACAGAGAAAATCAGAAAAAGAACTGCAAAAATTTTTCGCGCTGCAATACCAGTCAAAAATATATGCATTTTTCATATTTTTACGCGCACACATCAAACGTTTGACTGGTATCTCGAAGCGCGAAAATGTTTTGCAGTTCAATTTCTTTGTCTCTTCAAATTTGAATTTTGAAAAGGCGTGATTAATAGTAACGGGGAGGGAAAAGCCTGTAAAAAATCACAGAAGAACAAAATAAATGAAAAAAAAAACAATAGAAATTGGATGAATTTTGGGGGAAAAAGAGGGGAGGATTGGAAATTTTTCGGATTTTTTTGTTGAAAAATTTGAAAGTGTTATTTCGAGTTTTTAATCAGATAAATTTCAGGTGAAAAAATCAGAAAAGTTTTTGAAACCGGAAAACCTTTTGACATTGCTCATGTTAACCTCATCATAGGTCTGAAATTTTGGTTCGAGATGAAGCTGTTGAATATACTTGTGGGATTAGCATAAGAAATGTCTGATGGTTTCCCGGTAACAAAAAACTTTTGAAGACCTTCTGAATTTTTTCTGTGAAATTTTTTTAAAAATCGAAATGTAAGTAAAAATTTAAAGATTTCGGATCCCAAGTTTTCAAAGAAAAAATGGTATTCAGCTCAGAATTTCAGATCTCGAAAACCACTCTTAAAATTCTGAATTTTCGCTCAATTTTCAAAATTTTTCAAAAAATCCGAAAAAATTACCGGCATCGCGTCGAAATCGAATTCTTCGCAGAAAAATTCGAAAATTTATCGCGGGAATCGTCGTATCCTTGAAGTTGTCAACAAATCGCGAAGTGGTGTGTCTTTTGAAATTGAGATATTCGAACTTTGGGCAACTTGAGTTAAGAGTTGGAAAAATGAGTCATCTGGTTCTTCTTCTTCATCTTCTGGTTCTTCGATTTTCACGTTGGTTGGAGAAATTGGTAATAATGGTGGAGTTGGAGTGGTGGAGATCTGAAAACATATTATTTGATCTAGGTTACTGTATTTTAGGTCTCGGAGAGAACTAGGGAGGTTTTGAATTGAACAATTATTTGTGTTAATTCAACGAGATTGTTGAAATGACCTATAAATTCGAATCTTGGCTCAAAACCCCAAATTTTCTCAACCTTTCTCCCTAAATCCCTTACCGTAATCTCATTATCGGCCTCGGGCACCGGAACTCCAATCAATTGTTCCCAAGGAATACGTTTCATAGTCCATTCAGAATCCATATTCTCAGCGGCTTTTGAAATTTGCGAATCAGCCGAATATTTCGTCTCCTCAATTTCCACCTCTTCCTCTTTGATTTCAGTTTTGACAGCAGCCGAAATCGCTCCATTTTCCTCGAAAAATTGTTCAACAACTTCAGCAAGTGTAGGAACCTTTACAGGCAATTCATAAGTTTTGTAGAATTCGCGAATAATTTTCCAATTCATATAATCCAAACCGAGTTTATTATAACTTGTAGATATATTGAAATAATCATCGATTGGCGCCAAAAATTCATTCCAAATTTCGGTTTTCAAATCTGTATCGCACTGTCTCAAATACACAATTTTTTGATCGAGATTTTCGATAGCACAGTGTAAAATATAACATTCTCGTTTCATTTCAGCTCGCAAAACACGTTGATAAAGACGACTTTTGGCTGAGGCGAAATTTGTACGACCTTTTTCAACGATCTGGAAAAAAATTGGGTTGGAAATGGGATTTATGAGGTGAAATTTAATATTTCCGGATCAAATTTCAAAAATTAAGTTGATTTTGAGACTCAAAGGACCTAGAAAGCCAAGTTTCACGTGTTGGTGGCCTAGAAATCCAAATAATCATCAAATTAAAGTTTCACTGGCCGACAAATCCGAATTTTCAGATTTCTCGGCTCAGAATTGGGATTTTCAGGGGATTGGGAATTTTGTTTCAAGCTATAAAAATTCGAATATTTAAGTTTATGCCACCAAAGATTTGGTGAAAACGTTCAAAAAAACTAACATATTGTTCTTTGGACGCCAACAAATCCTCATATTCTCTCTTCAACTGATTATAATCCTTCTCAAAACTATATTCATTTTTCTCCCAAACCATTTTATGTCCATCTTTCTTTTTCATTTCATAATTGTTCAATATCTGCTCAATTAACTCGTGTTTCATTTTTCCTTCTCCATCCTCAATTATATTTTGCATTATAATTTCGGATGTTCTCAACGTGTCTTTTACTCGATTTACTATTTTCGGCCCAAACAAATCATTCGCTTCCTCACATTTGTTCTCCAATCGCAATTTTTCGTCGCTTAATTTCGCGCGATAAAAATCAATTTCTTCGCGATTGCGTTTTGTATAATTCCGCGAATTTCGTTTATTTTCCTCTCTTTTCTCTTCGTCCGTCATTGGCGAATTTCGCTTGTGACAAGAGCGATTTTTTCGCGTCGCATATTTTCGCGATTCTTTCAGAAAATCACTCACATAATTGTCATAACATTCTTTGTAGGCTTTTTCTGTGCATTTGTCGAGTTTGTCGAAAGCGATGTTATTTATTGTAATTTGACGCGCAGTCATTTGTGTATGTCTGGAAAATTTGAGAGGTTTTTGGGGTAGGAAATCAGATTTCAGGGATAATTTAAAAAGGAAATGAGGAGGAAAAAGAAGCAAAAATCTCTGAATCTCACACTAAATTACCCAGAAACCTAGAAATATGTTTCAAAGGCAAAAATAGCATATTCAGGCTATGCAACTTTAATTTTTCATAAGAAAAGTAATCAAAGTTTGAACTAAAAAAACTGATTTCAAAACGTTCTTCGAAATACTTCTCGATTTCAAGATTAAAGTTTTCAAATATTTTCGAAAATTGATAAAAATATCCTGCGAAAAAACAATAAACGACGTTATCTTCGGCTGAAAATGTGAATTGCGGATATCGCCTAATTTTTCTCAAACTTCGAATCCCCTAAATCAGCTAAGAGTCAAGATTCGAGGAAAAGCAGGCGAAAAATCGTTTTATTCACAATTGGCAGCAGAAAAATAACGATTTCCAGACGAATTTATTTGTTTTTGATCTCAATATCTTAATATGAGCAATATTCGAAAATATTTCAAATCAAATTTTATAAGAAAAATAAAATTTACACAAAAAGAAATATCGATTTCAAGACAAAATTTCTCACGAAAATAAATATGAAATTTCAAAAAAGGAAGAACAGAAAGAAAAATTGAGCCTAATTTCATGGAAAACAGTTTTCCCAACCAAAAACAGCGTTTTCTCGCCGAGAACAAAAAATCAATTTGCGTCATATATGACACATTTCGGTGACACACACAGAAAGAGAGAAAAACGTGGCATTTGCATAAGCATTGCTCATGTTAGAAAAAAAGGGAATCGATTTTTTCGCAGCGCACTACTACTCAAACAAAAATAAATAGACATAGAGACGAAAAAACACTGGGCCAGGCGTCGATTTTTCGCCGCCCCGCCTAATAAATTGATTTTCGTTTTGAGACAAAAACAACATTGTGAAACACATTTAACATGAGCAATGTTACACATTTTAGATATTAATATGAGAAATATTGGCGGGAAAAGCGGATTGTCTTTTTCTTTTCTTTTCCCCCAAAAACTTTTTATTAGAAAGCAAAAAAAAAATCGTGGGTGGCTAAGATGAGCGACGCTTTTTCGTCTCTACACACACTCCACATTTAAAATTACGACACTTTTTTCGAGAAATAGTATGGGAAATGGAGAGGGTGTGTGAGACGACAAAGTTTTTGGTTAACATGAGAAATGCGATCGATTTGTTGAGTGGCAGACAACTAAGAAAAAAAGCGGGTGATAAAAGAAACGAGTATTTTTTGGGAGAATGGACTATGAGTATGGATTTTTGTTGCGACGAATTACGAAAGAAAAAATAGGAAATGGAAATAAGTCTCGCAGCGAACAAGTGATTTTTGGAATACGGTATGCCAGCGTGTTTGAACTTCTCTTCAAAAATAGCTTCATTTTGGGAGAAGTAGGAAAAAATGCTAAAAGAAAAATACATTCGCAGATCTCGCAGCGAACAAGTAACAATTCCTGGTGCGCCTTCAAAATACTGCATGCCGCGCAATTTCAATAATTTGTTTGCCTCAAAATCGCTGACCTTACGCTTAAAATTGCGAAATTTCCAAAGATTTTTGTTGCGAAAAAATTTCGAAATGAAAAATAAAAAATGGGAGGTGGATTGAGTCTCGCAGCGAACAAAACGAAATTCCTTGTGCGCCTTCGAAGTACGGTATGCCCGCGCGTTTTGAATTTTCTATTTTTCTCTTCAAAAACATTTTTTCATTTTTCTTTTTTCTTGTTTTTTTTTTTGAAAAAAAATCGCTAACCTTTTGCTTAAAACTGAAGAACTATATTTTTGACAGAATCATATATCAAATTCCGGTGCGGCATATTGGTGGAAAATCGAAGATTCAAACATTTCATCAAATAATAGATGTTGTGAGTGGATTTATCGGCAAAATCCGGGAGTTTCAAGGATTCGAAGCGTTTTTGAAGCTGTAAGTTTTTTAGAAATGAGGAGGGATTTTTTGCCACGCTCTAGGAGAAAAAAAATTAGGTTTACGTTTAAATTTTGGGAATTTTTATGAGGGAAAACTGTGTCAATTTTATTAGTTAGGAACTCACGCTTCTCCTATTTTCCTGCACCAATTCCAAAGATTTATCCAAATTTTTCTCGTATTTTATCTCTTCTTCCATCCAAATTTCAGTCTCCAATATTTCGTTTTCCAAAAAAAAATATTCGAAATAATTTTTCCTCGTATTATCAAGACTAACATCATACAATTTTCGTTTGCTCGTTAGTCTATCGATTTTTGAATCCGAATGTGAATTTCCAACTTCAAAAATTTCGAGTCGTGTCTCAAGAAATTTTTCAATGAAATCTTCAGGTTTTTCGTTATTCATCGGCAGAATATTTTCAATTTTCCGAATAATATTGAAAACAATAAACATCTCATTTTCCCTTGCTAATAGCTCATTTTTCTTGAAATTCCGGTTTTGAATTTGTTTCAAATAAAGTTCAGATTGTAAATCCTGCAAGATTTTTGAGCGTTTTTCAATCATTTGAAGCGACGGGTTATTGTTTATATATTCTACAGTAGTGGCCATAATTAAATCACTTTTTATCTTTTTGCTGTAAATAGGCTGAAACTTATCGAATGAGGTCCAATTTTTTTCTGAGCTGTGTGGGGGTGCTATTGACGTTAGCCATAAGTGATATTCGAAAAATTTGGTCTGCAACAATTTTCAGATCATATTTACAGATTTTCATATATGTGAAAATTATCAACTTTTCACAAAATCACCGGATTTTTTATTCGGATGAAAAAACACAGAGATGTACTTTGAATAGGATAGTAGAGATCTCAAGCTATCGATTCCTGTCTCAACATTGCAATTTACTCGATTCTGAGATGTATTCCGATGATTTCAGTAAGACCATCCAGAAAATCCAATTTGGCTCAATTGTGCATTTTTCATGATATTTTATCGTTGGATTTTCATTAAAACACTCTAAATATGTGTTTTACATAATAATACATCAAATTTGAACTCAATCTGAAAGTTTTCGAACTGTTTTGACATTGATGGAATTCAGATGTTTGTCTTGATCTTTGATTATAGACCATCAGTGACATCAATCAATGATCCAAATTGATGAATCCTATTCTCTAGATGTTTCTATATCTAATTCACAAGTTACTTGAAGGTTTCGGATCTCAACATAAAAGTAAAACATTAAAATATTAGAAGTTTCGGATTCTATGGTTTTTTCCATTGTTTTTTCTATGAAAAAGGCTGTTTTGTTTTCAATGATCTAATACGACCACTGTACCTTTTTTTAGAGCAAATCTTGTTTGTGGCAAGTATTCTGGAATACATTGGGCACAAAATTCATCAATTTGGATCATTGATTGATGTCATTGATGATCTATAATCAAAGATCAAGACAAACATCTGAATTCCATCAATGTCAAAACAGTTCGAAAACTTTCAGATTGAGTTCAAATTTGATGTATTATTATGTAAAACACATATTTAGAGTGTTTTAATGAAAATCCAACGATAAAATATCATGAAAAATGCACAATTGAGCCAAATTGGATTTTCTGGATGGTCTTACTGAAATCATCGGAATACATCTCAGAATCGAGTAAATTGCAATGTTGAGACAGGAATCGATAGCTTGAGATCTCTACTATCCTATTCAAAGTACATCTCTGTGTTTTTTCATCCGAATAAAAAAAATCCGGTGATTTTGTGAAAAGTTGATAATTTTCACATATATGAAAATCTGTAAATATGATCTGAAAATTGTTGCAGACCAAATTTTTCGAATATCACTTATGGCTAACGTCAATAGCACCCCCACACAGCTCAGAAAAAAATTTGGACCTCATTCGATAAGTTTCAGCCTATTTACAGCAAAAAGATAAAAAGTGATTTAATTATGGCCACTACTGTACGTGTTGAAAATTTTGCCTTGAATTGTGTTGTGGCAACGAAGTGTTTCTCGATGTAGTTTTGTTTTGACCTTGACGTTGTTCGATTCGCTTTCGAGCAGCTTTGCTCATCATTTTTTTATCATTCATCTGAAAATATTAGAGAATTTGGATTAGAATTAATTCGGCCTATTTTTTTCAAATTTTAGGCTTGAAAGAAGAAAGCTCCTGAAAATATTCACAAAATCTATGACAAAACCTCAATAATTGATAAAAAATTATGAAATGAGTCATTTTCCACAAAATGACATATTATCAATAGTTTTTGATTGATAAGAAGAAAAAAATCATTTATTTATTTTTTTGAAAAAAAAGGAAAACAGTCACATTCGCACGTTATTTCATAGTTGCTAGCAAGAGTGAGAAGACTTAGGGAAAAATAGAAAATAGCAATTTTAAGACCTGTAATCATTAATGTACCTTCAATCTGATTTTGTCTAAATCTCCTTACTCTCGCTCACAATTTGGCAATAACTTATTCACTGCTTCAAATAATTTGACAGTATCCTTCCAATTCTTCTTATATCTATGAAAAATCGCCGAAGTCTGGTCGATTTCTGATTTGAGTTCTTCGAAGCGTTCAAAAAAATTTCGCAAATATTCATCCAATAAATTCGAGATTTGCATAAGTTGATTGATTTGGTGATTGATATTCTGGATTTCAGATAGAAGTTCTTGTTTTTGAAGTTTGAATTGGAAGTTGGGTTGGTTTTCAATTTTCCCTTTAGTTTCAGACATTTTCTGAAGGAGAAAAAAACAACAATTTTTTGAATCGAAACAAAAATATCTTACCATTTCATTTGAAGTTTGCTCCATGAAGACCAAATTAATAATCTCGGTTTTTCTCCTTTCGTATTCACTCCCATAGCTAATCCAGTTCCGATCATTATTCATCGATAAATCTTGCAAAATCACCAAATTTTTGTCGATCGCAAAGAAAAGCAATTCACGCTTCATATTTATGCTAGATTTCTGGGCTGCCTCAATTTTCTGATCACAAATCGACTTTTCCAGAGCCTCGATATCCATTTTTAGTTTCTCGAAATATTTCGGCCTATATTTTTTTCTGCCATTTTCTATGCTTTGGATATTGTTTTGAAGAGAAGACATTTTTGCAACAATGAAAATAGTTCATTGATTTTTTTTTCATAAATTGGTAAACATATTTGGAAAATAAAAGATAAGGAATGATGTACGAAAATAAAATTACGTGTGACTAGAAAAAATTTAAGGAGTGATTCATTTTGTGATTTATAGAATTTTGAAACTGGTTTGAGAAAAGGGGGTGAGTTGGAAGGAGGTTAAAGAGATTTTAATATCTGCCATTTAAAAAAGCTGAAAATAACAATATGGTTATTGAAAACAGATCAATTTATAGAATTTTTTATTTACCCTAATAAGAAAAGTAGTTACTGTTGTGAAGCTATTCAAGTGACCGTGACAAAACGTCTTCCACGAGGAATTTCATATAATATTTTTCTCAATATTTTCCATTCCATAATAGATAATGCTTAAGGAAACTACATCTCAAATGAAAATAAGAATAACAAAGAATAAAATGTGTCTTATTCCATAACAATTACTAATGGCTCAAATGTAGTGTATGAGAACTTCTCTGACTTTGAGAAAGGATCACATAAAAAGTACAACAGTTGGGAACCCTGAAATTCTCTCCAAATATTGACACAGAAATATACAATTTATTGAATGACTTTTACAACGACACTCCACTTACCCGCTGTTTAGCGCAACACGAGAATATTTTTATTTTTCGGTTTTTTTTCGCCGGGTTCAGGTTTCCAGGGGGAAATTAGTGGATTTCAGTCAAAAATTGAATTTTTAGATGTTCTACAAGGCTGGAATCATCGCTTCCAACGGAAAATCCGAGGATTATCGAAGAAAAGTGGGTTTTTTCTAGAGAAACACTGTTTCGATTGAAATATGGTACATGAAAAATTCAAATTTTCTGATTTTCAGCTCGAAATATTGATGAAAAGTTGTATTTAAATGTCAATAAAGTGGAAAACTTGGAGGATATTGGATTTTGATTGGGATGTTCGAATTTCCGATGATTTTTGTATGATTTGAGAAATAGAAGCGATTGGTGAGTTTTTTGGGGAGGGATTTCGGAAAAATCGATAAAAAATTCTGTAAATTTTGAAAAATATATGAAAATTATGAAAAAAATCTTTGAAAATTGAAAAAAGTTCGGATAACTCATCAAAATCTAGGCCCAAAAATCTATTTGAATAGAAAAACCGATATATGTATAAGTATTTATTTTGTTTTATCAATAAATAAATAAGTCAAATAAATAAATTAATAAATATAGAAATAATTTAATTTGAAAGAGACATAAATAAATAAAGATTCCACATGGAATTACGTTTTCTCTGCTGTCAACACATAACAAAAATACAAAGTGAAAGATGTTTGGAAGAAGTAGAAAAAAATGAACAACTCTTGGAGAGAATTCGAAAAAAAATGAAAGCACCTACAGACATTTGTAAGAAAAAAAAATAAGAGGAGATGGCAAATCAATAAAAGTAGTTGAATTCGGGAATTTGGTTTTGAGCATCACGAACTAGAATAATAGAAAGAGGCGTAAAAGTTGGTGAAAAAAGTCGCATTTTTTACTGAGCTCTTTATACGCTGATGGTGTTGCTCGATTTCTCGTCGGCGGCGTCGTTGATTGGCTCGTCGTTCATTTGGAATGCTAAAATTTATTATTTTTTGATTAGGGTTTCAAAATTCTAGATACGTTCTAAAGGTCTACCTGCTCTGAGAGATTGTTAGTTCAAACATGCAATCAAGTAAACTTACCGTGTCTTCGGATACAGGCGATACCCTGTGAGTAGGCAATCGGTGAACATTGACAAACTCCCGCGTGACACATTGAGAGACCTTCACCGTTTCCTACACATTCGCCATCAAATTGGCACCGAGATCCGATGGGTCGGATGGAATTTGAGTTTGCTAAAAACGAAAACACATGCAAAAAATCAGCACACCAAACCGTTTTAAGTTGTTGAAAAAAAAATATATTCAAAGAAACTTACGAACTGACCCGAATCCCCCAAAATTATTATTGTTATTATTGAAGTTGTTGATGGTTGGTTGTCCTGGTGGGCAACACAAATTCAATGAGCTGACACATTCGTAACCAGTTCCACATGAACCATTCGGGAAGCATCCCGAAACGGCGGTATCACCTGATGGGCATTTACCTACAAAAGTTTTGTTTTACAAAGACCTCTCATGCATAGGGAATTGTTGTTACTTTGGAGCTTGTTTTTCGATTGTCCTGGCTGACAGCATTGACCATTTTGACATTCGAGACCGATTCCACACAAACCATTCATGCAAGCACCCGATGGAAGCGAACCGTCAGCGCATTGACGAGCTGAGAGAACACAAATATTTTATGCATGCAGTTAGGGATTGGGAGGACCTATTCTACCCGTATTCTATTCTATTCTGAATAATTTTAAAAACTCACGTGGCATGTAGCTGTTAAGTGGTCTACCGTAGTTTGGTCGTTGAACCATTGGACGAGCTTTGCCGATACGAAGACGGCTGAATGTTGTGGAACTACAGCAAATACCAGCATTAGTGTTGCAAGTGTAACCAGTTGGACAGGTTCCGGCGTCGCTACTTTGATCGCATTCTCCGATTTGATCGGCGGCGGCGCACAAACCAGTGGCTGAAAATGAAAGGGTTTAGAAGGATTTTTGAAATATTTAAAAATACAAAATAGTTCTACTTACTACATTGAACATCGATACAAGTTCCTGGATTGACACCATTGGAGATAAGTGGACTGTTTGGAATGTAGACAACAACGTATCCTGGTGGGCACAATCCATCGATGGCTGGTCCGACTTGACAGGCTTCACTGGAGTAATCGACGACTGGACAGCAATTGACGGCGCTGGAATCGCAAGTGTAACCGACTGGGCATCCACCGTTGTATCCTGAGCCGATACATGGGCCGATAGAGATTTCGTCAGAGCAGGTAACAGTTGATGTTGAGGCACAGCAAACTCCGTTGGTGTAAGTGTATCCGGTGATACAGGCTCCATTAACGGCGGCGATTCCTGATGTTCCGTCAGAACACAAAGCACTACAACAGACACCTCCTTGAGCGGTATAACCAGTTGGGCAAAGTCCGTTGATGGTTGGGCCCAAAACTTCTCCTCCATTTGGACAACTGTTGATAGCACAGCAAATATTACCAGTGGTACATGTGTATCCCGAACCGCAATAGTATGAGACTGTCACACCTCCGCATCCGTCTCCTTGACATGATGGAATACACGCTCCAACGGCGTCAGATCCATCCAAACATTTGACAGTGGTTGATGATCCAGTACAGCAAAGTCCATTTGAGCAAGTGTATCCAGTACCGCATTGTCCGTTGACACATCCTCCGACAGCTTGTGTTCCATCTGAGCAGATGAATGGGTTGGTTGTGGTGGTTGATGGACAGCAAACGTTGTTTTGACAAGCGTAACCAGTGGCACAACGTCCAGAGATACAAGCTCCGACGGCAGATCCACCCGATGAGCAGGTATATACCGAGATTCTTGGGGCAGATGAGTATGATGGACAACATTGGTTTTGAATACAAGAGTAACCGGTGGCACAATATCCTGAGCTACATCCACCAACAGAGTAACCACCTCCTGGGCACGAGTTTTGTGCTAAAAATGTTTCATATATTTTTGAGCGCTATTTTTATCAAGGAACTTACGGATAGTGATGATTTGTGGGGCTTGTTGACATCCTGGACATCCGCTTGATCCTCCGGAGACTGAAAATATTGAACTTTATTCTCAATCTAGTAAAAAAGTTTGGTGCAAATGCATGCATGTAAATTTACTGCTTCGAAATGTCAGCTTCTCCGGTTTCTCCTCTGAATCATCTTTCTTTTGTTGTCTTCGTCGCTTCAATTTCTTTGGGTTTTTTGGGTCGGTAAGCGGTAAAATAAGCGGACAACACATGTTAATCGATTTATCGCAATGTAAACCAGCTGGACATTCAGCTGAACCGATTGAGCAGAAAAGTGATGATTGGAAACCACCGGCACAGGAAATCCCATCACCCGAGGCTTTCACTAGAACTTGATCCAGTTGTGCCAAATGGGCTGGGAAACCGTAACCCGGTGGACCAATTGGAAAATCGGCTAAAGGTGCAACAAGTTTGTTAGTTGTATTGGTGCTATCTGAACTTGTGTTTGGTGCAATTGTGGTGGTTAGATTATTTGGTGAGTCTGGTTGCTGTTGTTGTTGTTGTTGGCGTAACTCACCAATGATGGCTGGGGCGGAATTGGAGTTGCTCGAGCAACAATATCCATTGTTACAGGTTCCGACTGAGCATGGGTTGGAGTTTGAGCAGCTTGAGAAGGTACAGACGAGTCCGCTGGCTTGTTGACCTAAGATTTTATATTTGATTTGTTGTATTTTTCATTTTAGTTCAAATTAATTAAGAAAGGTTATGGTTAGTAAAATAAATAATTTATTAGTATCTAGACATGCGTTTTCTTGGCGGAAACTTGGCAACATCGCCCGCGAGAATTGCAAAAGTATGGCGAAGGACATTGAAGACTGTATCGACACGATGTTCCGAATCGCGGATCAACTTCCGATGATCCCAAAGGACAATCACTATTCGATATACTAAAACTGGTTGAACTACTTGTACAGCAAGCATAGTTGTCTTTGCTTAGCAATTGACAATGATGTGAAGATGAAGGACATATCGGGTTTTTCGGATCGCATGAAGTTTCCGGAACCGTTCCATCACCACATTTTTCCTCAAGTTTACAGCATTTGCCAGTGAGAGAACATGTGAACTTTGGAGGGCACAGAGTGTGTAAATCGCATTTTGATGATGACAAACAATTCGATTTCGGGGTAGATATTCCTTTTTTCGATTTCCAGATTTTTGTGGAGGTTGAGGTTATTTCACTCTTTAAAATTGGAGTAGATACAATTTCTTTAGAAGGTTCCTCAATGTCTACAAAATTGTTCTCATTGAGATCCGCTTCAGATTCCGGCTCAGTTTCAGTTTCCACTTCCGATTCTACCTCACTAGATAGCGGACAACATTTTCCATATTCACATCGTGAAGCGATGGGACAATCATCTCCCAGTTCACAGAAACTTGGGATAGTTAAAGCCATCAATCCGTTTCCGCATTTTGCAGATGGTGGAAGTTTACAGCATTTTCCATCAACACATTCCGAAGCTTCTGGACAAACTATATCGATATCACAATGTTCCACACGATCATCTATATCACATTCTAGATTTTTCTCCTGATTTGAGATAATTGTAGGTTTTCGAATCACAGCAAGATCAACAGTTTTCGGACAACATCCTCCGAAAATACATCTCTCATTTGCTCGACAATGATATTGTGAAGAGCATGTGAATTTTACGGGAAGTTGAGTTTTTGGGCATTGCGCTAGACGACAACAAGATTTATCGCATTTGAATGAAGATGGACATTCATCATCAGATGTGCAATTCGCATTTGTTCCCCAACATGACAAAGATTCTGAAAAAATAGGTTCTGGTTTTTTGAATTATTTCGAAAGGGAATAACCAACCTTTACACTTTTCAATAGGTTTCATAGTTGTCGTAGGTTCTTCTACCAAAGGATCCATCGAATTTTCCAGAGGATCAAATGGCATCACAAATAAATCATTTGATGTTATATCATCTTCTACTCCTTCCAAATTCTCATCATAACCAGAGGTTGGAGATCGTAGTAATTTTCTTGGCTCGCAACAATTATTTTGACAAGCCAATCCTTTTGGACAAGCTTCATCGATTGTGCAAACTAGACTACAACCCAGAGAATTGTGTAAAGCTGTGATTGGACAGCAAACTTGTTGCGCGGTGCAAAAATGCCCTATTGCACAAGGTTTCGCAGATCTGCCGCATGTTCCATTGGGTGGAGAACCATCCGAACAAATATCTGTTATGGGAAAAGTGTTAGAGAGATTAGTTGAGGGTAGAAACCTACTAGATGTTGTTAATGGAACACATTTGGAACCTCGACATGCTGTTCCAAGTGGGCATTTTGAACAATTTTCTGAGGGATTGTTAGAATAGGGATGTTAGAAGAAGTTGAGAAAAAATAAAATAATTTAAGACTTACGAGAAAGCGAGCTCATTCTCTTTGGAACGATGCAAGTTTGTTGCTCGAAGTTGAACAAGAATCCCTCTTGACACGATTTTCTGACCCATCGGAGGTTCGTTTGATCACATTGAAGGTATGATGATGGGAATTCGTTGTGAGCTTGAAGACATGTGGCTGAAACAGCGCACGCCTCATTCTCGCGTGCTCCATTGTCTTGCTCTGAAATAAATTTTGGAATTCAAGATTTTTTTCTTATTTTTTGCATGGGTATTTTCAAGTGCTTTTGAGTATGTATGTGTTTTTTCTGTTCCCGCGAGCCCAGCCAACCGGTTTGTTTGTTTTTGACCTCTTGGTCACGAGAGCCCATAATAATTGAACCCCGCTCTCGCGTCTCCAAGTGAGGAGGGAGAAGCTGGTCGTTGCGCGCGGCGGCGGCGCGCACCTCACTCACCTCACAAAAACTTGCTATTTTTTGTGTTTGTTTTTGGCAAATAAATAAATGAATATAAATATAAATCTGTATATATATATATATATTTAAATGTGTATATAAAAGTGGTGATGGTTGAAGGAAGAATTGAAACTTTTCAGGCTTCTGAAGAGAAAGAGAGATGATTGTTGTGTAAATAGTAGATTTTTATGTTGCGCGCGGCAAGCAAGCAAGAATTATTATGTAATAATAATAATAATTTTTGGATAAACAAATATATGCGATTTTGTATGGCGGGGAGAAAGTGGCCAGAAATTTTTTCAAGGTCTTTGATCGGAAAATTTTATTTTTATATTGGTGTGTGTTGCTCAGAATCGGGAACTTTGGAACTTATGCACACAATCTAAACTGGACTAAGCTTTGAGTTTCAACAAAAAATAAATAGAAATTCAGGCTTTGTAATTCAGAGCTCTAAATAGATTATAAAACATTAGAACCTAAATGCAATTTCGATGAAACTAAAGAATGTCAAATGTTTTTAGCCTAAAAGCTTTCTGAGAAGCTTATTTTGTGATGCTCAGTTTAAACTTCAAGAATGTGCGTCTGTGTGAATGACAACACGAATTGAACAATACTTGGAGCTTCAAAATTTTTTTTTCTAAAATCTAGACCTCAGCTTTTTTTTCAAATTAAGAAATTTATAATTAACTTTAAGCTTATCATAAGAATTTAGCTCAAATCCTCTTATCAAAATTATCCGAACAGTTCAAAAGTGCACCCCCCTCTTCTCCGTTCGAATTCCTAACCCGCATAACAATTTTATATTTGATTAAAGTATAGTCGCGCATCACTTAGTCTCCGCTTCTTCTTCTTCTTCTTAACTCATCATCATCGCACTTATCAGTGGCTGGCTCACACGGTGCTCTCTCGCGTACACAACTTCGGTACATACACTCACTCACTTCTAAATAGGTTCCTTGTTTGACCGGTAGCTGGTCAGCACATTAGGAGGAGAAGAAGATGAAGAAGAAGAAAAGTGTTTGTTTGTTTGTTTTTGGTCAGATTAGAGATAGAGTGCTCACGGCGAGATAGATTTTTGTTGTGGCTCATCACGACTTTCTATTTTCTTGAAACGTACCACAAATGTTTGGCGATGCCGGTTTTCTGGCTTTTGGGTGTTGTTGTGGTTGGGTGTTTTCGGCTGGTACAACGACTGGAGTAGCTGGAGCAGCGGCAGCGGCACGCGATTTCACTACCCAGACACCTTCACCTTCAGCGCTACTGTAATAATTAATTGAATAACTAATCTTAAAAAATAATGATGTAAAGAACTCACTCTGCAGTGGTTTCGCATTTCAAGAAGAACTGCGTCTGTTTTCCACCGATCTGAACATCAGCGGTGCCAAGTTTACAAGTTCCACCAATGACTGGTGTTTGACAAAGTGTCGAACTGACGAGGATGGTGAATAAAACAATTCGACGCAACATAGTGATTTGCGATTGGTTTGGGTGGATAAATATAGTATGAATGAGAAGATATGGGTGTAAGAGGGTTCCAGAAAATATATACCTATTAAATGAGGCTGAAAAAATAAATGAATTGTTGTATGTATGAATATGGGAGGAGAGGAAAAGGAAGAGTAAATAAAAAAGATAAAAGATAATAAAATAAATGTTGTTGTTGGCCTGTCGAACTCTTCGAAATGAGTATGAATGAGAGGACAGCAGCGCGGTTTGTATGGCTAGCCGATCCCGCCCCTTCAAGTACACAAAAATGGGAGGGAGGTAAGAAAAAGAAGAAGAAGAAGAAGGAGAAAAGACAACTAAGACCGAAAATAGACAAATCTCTTATATATGAGCCACAGTGCACACTCTTAACGACACAGGAAAAGTACTATTGTTTCCTTTTTTAGGAACACATACAAGCCTCCCCCCACTTCGTACAGTGTTGTGTTGTTAGGTTAAGAAATCTTGCGCAATTTTGAGCTGATTGTGAACTAAAAATAGATTCAGATTGTGATTAATCAGGTACAACAGAAGTTGGGAGATGGTGTTAATTGAAATTTAAAATAGCATCGGAGTTGACATTTGATATTTGTTTTTTTTTTCCAATTTCTATTGTTGTTTGGTGGCCGACATAGACTTCTTTGTAGTTTGAAATTTGGAAGGAATAGGGATTGGGAATCCTTTTTTTATAGGAGAAGATTTTACAGAGAGGTTATTGAAAAATATTTATAGTTGTGATCAGTTCAAGATCATTTTTAATTTAGTAAACAAGTCGTCTGAATCATGGGCTAAAAAAAGAACGGAGACGGGGGACATAATTTTTGGTCCAGTAAAGAAAAAAAAATGATAAATTTTTAAATTTACATTGGATTTAGAAAATTCAGAGATCAAACAACTAGTTTCTGGCGATAAAAAGACCTAATAATACTGTAGATATACTCACTGTTGTTTTGTGAAAATTTTGAGACGTAATTTTTGCAAGAACATTTTTTGAAATGAGTTTTGAGGTAATTTAGTCTCAAGTTGATCTTTCTTCATTTGATTGCTGCTTGAAGATTCAGGAAAAAAACATTTCTGAAACCCGCGAGATCACACACTGAGGTCGACTCTTTGTTTATCTGAAAACTTCGAATTGTTCAAAACATTTGTTACAAATGTTTAGCTATATTATAAGATTTTATTCTAATATGTCAGGACTTTGATTTCGGTGAATCTAGCAGACTCGTTTCAATAACTCATTCTTATTTTTAGATTCCTGGACTTTTCTAAAAATCAGAATCCTAGACTGCTCAAAAAATTCCTCAAAGGTCACTCACTTGTTTTCTCTCTCTCTCTCTCTCTACTCTCACTTTTCTCACTGTGTCAATCTTTATCACGTACATATACACATTGTATAAACACACAAACATATATCTTTTGGGATCTTCCGCCGCTCCTTTTGGTTCCTTCCTCGTTGTTTGTTTTTCATCAACACAAACTTGTCATTTTAGTCTTAATTTTCAACTGCTAGATACTGTGTGTCTGCGTGTTTGACATGCTCGTCGTGCAAACTGATTGAAGAAATGCGAGAAACAAAAAAAAACGGTACCAGGGAGTTTTGATAAGTACCGACACGGAATGTTGGGTTGTGAAATTTGAGGAGATCGAGGGATGTCGCAGTGACTTGCAGATTTGGAATTTTTGGGAGATCTACTGATTGTTGTTGATCGGTCTGTAATTCTGTAGCTAACGTTTTTCAGGTAACTTTATAGTTTCGTCTATTCGATGCTCAGATTTTCACATTTGAATTCTGTCTATAGGATGAAGTTATTTTTATTTTCAGCATCTATTGATAAATTGAGCCCCACAAGATTTTTCAAGGCCCAATTTTCAATGTGTGACGTGGCTATTGTGTTCCTTCCCAGTTTGTTACGGTATAACTGATTTCGTAATTCCAAACCGGTTCAATCGAACCTTCAAGGGTCTAGCCAACCTCTAATCAGCTGATTATTTATCTAGTCATACATGTTCCGGTCAAACAAGAAATTGACTCATTTTAGGCTCATATAGAACAATCAAACCTAAAAACATCCAAAAATCATTCTATTTCTGGAATAATTCGAAGAAATGTTTTTATGAAGTGATTATGATGTGGCTAGTATGTTCTAATCAGAAAAATGTAGATGGCGTAACTCATGTTTTCTTTTCCGGAAAGTTCAACCTTGCCACGTCATAGCCGATTTTGTATCCAGACATCTAGTTTAATCAAACCGTATCAGCTGATTATTTATCCTGTCATACATTTTGAGGTCAAACTTATTCGTTTTCAGCTCACATAAAAAATAAAGCCTGATACATAATTAGACTCAACCAAGTCCAAATTGAAATTCCAGTGATTGAAAAAACATTTGTATTTCTTGAGCACTCATTATTTTTCATCTTTTCGCTCTCTTTTTCCTCCCAACCCCATGTTTGTGTACTTTTGAAGTGTTCGTTTTGGTCGTGGACCTGATTATCATTATTATTATTATCATCCTCAAACGAAAAATAATAATCATCAGGAGGAGAACGAAAAAGAAAAAGATGAAAATTCCAATAACGACCTTTGAACAAACGGAATGGAAAAAGACCGATTTGGGCTCTTGAGAGCCATGTTTTTGTGTGTTAATTGTGCAAATTTTTGAGCTTGTTGATGAAAGATCAGAGAAGATTGGAAGATCAAACAACTTTGAAACAACCAGGATTTTCGGAACAAAAATGTATTTGAAAGTTCTGCATGGGATTCAGCTTCAATAATCCTGAAGTTCTGCCACCTGAATTATTATTAGAAGTTCAGAAATCTTTTTTTGTCATTCACAATAAAAATTTTCACGTGGATTTACAGTAGTAGACTTTCAAAATTTAAACATATTTTGAACACTTGGTATTTTCTGCCACGTGGTTGTTCGGGCTCCAAAACATTCCGTGAAAAATTGTCTATATCCATCCACATTCTCCGTCAAAGAATTGCGAATTTTTGAACCCAGATCAAATAAAATGTATGTTGAGCATGTTCTGTTTTTGTTCTCGAGCAACCAAAACTTGATCCGATCATGTTTTTCTTGTTCTTGTTCTCTTTTTTGCCCACATTGTTTGTACATAAACATCTCTAATTAAATAATTATTTGATTTATTTTTCTTATATGTTTCATCTCTGCTTGCGGCTCTCTTTTTTTGGCGCTTGCGGTTGCTCATCATTCATTTTGTTGCTCTAATCGGGTTAGGAGGGCACGAAAACAGCAGGCACAGAAGGAGGAGGAAAAACTAGCCAGAACCGAAGAGTTTTTGAAGAGGTCACGACTTTTTATCATCAGTCAGTCAGTTTATCAAATCTCCATTGTTTGCACACTATTTCGAAGGAATTTTGGACGCGCGAGAGCGCGCACGCGGAAAAAGGAGCGGATAGCAAGAGCAAAATTATTTGAGTACATTTTTTCGGGTGTTTTTGAGAGGGGTGCAGTTGTTGGCGCAAAGATTTCACCTCTTTAATTTTTTTCTCTGAAAATAATACGTTTCAAAATTTCGATTATTCCAAAATAATTTTTGCTTTTGGCATTTCATTTTCAGAACAATAAAATGAAAATAAAATAAAGTCTACAGTAACCATGAAAAATCAAATTTACTGTATTCCTACAGTACAGTTTCTCCCTGTTACTGTAGATCACTAAATTATTCATTATCTGTTGGCTTTGGAGTACTGTAGGTGATAGATTTGTTTGGATATGTTGTTCTAGAAACGTTTTATTTGGAGTACTGTAAAGCTTGCAAAACCTACAGTACCCCGAAAAAACTGTTTCAATTTCCTTGAAAAAATACGTTGCAAAATATTATGATATGTTTTGTTTTCAGAAAAAAATGTTTATAAAGTGTTTATAATTGATTATATTTATCATTTGTTAGCCTACGAGTTCTCTAAGTGGTCTAGAAACTTTTGGAATACTGTAAGCGATTTTTAAGTACTGTTTAAGTAACTGTGCTTTTTTATATCAAAAATTAATGTGAAAATCAACAAACCTACAGTACCTTCCCACAAAACATGCAAATTTATCATTGACCCGCATTTTTTTGCATGTGACATAATAGAAAATGTCCAGGAAAATTCTGATAGCCAGCCCAAAACCCAAACACAAATCAAGTCACTATAAAAGTGAGACCAAACTAATTGATAAAAAATCTTATCACAAAAAATATGCAAAGATTCTTTATACTCTTTTTTATTTTTCTGATCAAAAATTCGCAACAATCCGTGCAATGTTTGGATAATTCTGGAAAACCTGTAGATTGGTATATTTTTTATAAATTGCCACATTTATGGGATCATCCGGAAAGTGTGCCGATTTCAAATGGTACTGGATTCCTTTACATGGATCCTAATCAAAAAACATGGAAGCTAATGGAAAATGGAATGGATGCTCAACAAAATAATGCAGTTTATTCAACTTTGGAACAATATTATGGAAATTCGGATAACTCTTCATATTTTTCATATATGTATAATGATGAATGGCCAGATAGCACAATTTGGTCGAATAATTCGGGACATGCAAAAGGAGTTGTGATGTTTGATAAGAGTTCGGGATTTTGGTTGATTCATAGTATTCCTAAATTTCCGAGTGTTGTTGAGTTCAGATATCCATCAAATGCTCATTGGTATGGACAAATGGGATTGTGTTTATCATTAGGATTCAATTCGCTTGCTGATGTTGGTGAGTTTTGCTGGGAAACTGGGTTAGAAAAAAATAGAACTTATATAGTATTTTGCACTTCACGTTGAAAGAGGGAATCTAAAAAAAAGAAACGTCTACGGAAACCTACAGTAACCTCATTTTTTAGATTAAATAGTTCACTGTAACCCCCTGAAAAAATGTAGCACCAAACATCAAAAAATCAACCACGTTTTTTTCGGACAAATAAAAACTTATCAAAGAAAAAGTAAAAACTTTTTTTGCAATTATCAGCGAAAAATCAGACTACAAATATACATTTTCTGTAGCTTTAAAAATGTGATCTTGAAAAAAAAAGATTTATCTCTGCAGTACATCTTTTAAAATCTGTATTTTTTCCAGCTCAACAATTATTCTTTTACAACACATTCACATATCAATTCAATCTTCCTGATTATTTTGCGAATTCTGTTCCACTTTTAACCCGACTTCAAAAAGGAGATTATCAACAATCTCCTCCTTACACAAATTCGAAGATTTTCAAAACTTTGGGTGGTCAAAGTTTCCGTCATTTTGCAAAAACTGGAAGTTGGGGAAAAGATTTGTATTCGGATTATGTGATGGGAGAATTGAGGACTTCAATTAAGGTTGAAACTTGGGATCATGAATCTGGAACTGAGACAAATTTGCCATCGGTTTGCAGCCAGAATGCACATATGTCGGTGAGTTTTGAGCAGTAAAAATAGAGCAGAAAAGGGAAATTGATAAGGGGAAACACGTCATTTTGTGATGACAATTTGGAACCACGTGGTTGATTTTTGGTTGAAAAATTCGTGAAGAAGAAATTTCAGAAAAGAAATTGAAACTTTTCAACCAGAAATTTCTGAAATGCTACGTGGCTCCATAGTTTTTAGGCTCAAAAAGTTGAATTTTTGAAAAATTGGGAGAATAATATGCCACGTTAAAGTCCAAGCCCACATTTTTTTAGACCCTCAACGCTGCCTACATTCGCCTTCCATTCAACATCAACTACAAAACCTACGAAGATCACTCGAAATTTGTCGTCGCTTTCAGCGATCAAAATCGTCTTCCAGCAGTTCCATATGTTTGTATTGGAGATATTAATCGACAATCTCATCAATTACATCGAGGCGGTGGAACTATGTGTATTTATGAACAGGATATTTATCAACAATATGCTAATATTATATCAGAAACTGTGCCTTGCAATAATAATTAGATTATTGTTAGGCGTGAATTCTGAAAATAATCATGTATATATACGTTTTATATGTATAAAGTTATGTTTTTACCAGAAATCAGGTTTCCTCGAAACTACTGACAATTTTGACCACCGGAATTGTGATCAGCGACCCTAAAAACCGTAGATTTTTTAGGGAAATTTGTGAAATCTTGTTACATTTCCGGTAAGTTTACTCGAGTGGAAAATTTGAAGGTGAAATAAATTTTCTTTTACAAATTTTATTTTATTTTAAAAATGGAGCCAGCTGACTCGACGCTTAAAAAAGAGCACTTTAAATGTGAGTTTTTAAGATTTTCTGATGGAAATCCCGGGGATTTCTGAAAGTTTTTATTTCAGTGCGAAAACATACGAGATATTTGACGATTCACAAAGTTGTTGATCAAAAATCATGGCAAATGTTGGCCTACGAAGAACGGAAACGAAAAGAACGACAAAAAATTCCGAAAATTTGGAGGAAATCGTTTTTGCGCTATCATTTGACGCAAGAAAAAGCCCGCCAAAAATTTGGAAGATTACGGTATAAGAATAGAGATGATAGTGTGTTTGTGGCAAAACAATGGTATTTTGTATTGGAAAAATATCCGCTGAAACCGAGAGTTGAATGGAGTTATCAAAGGGTTCACAAGTGAGTTTTTTCGCCAAAATTCCAGAATGAAAGTGACATTACAGATTTCAAAACTTAAAAAAAGAAATTTTTTGAAAGTTGAATTTTTTTTAAATATAAAAAACTATTTCCAGACTAAACCCTCGAAACGAGCGAATCGCAACAGAATTAGAAGAAAATCTGGATTGCGCCGAGAGATATTCGCTGATCCTTCATTTTTCTGATATCTACAAAACCCAACTCAAAAATGACGTTGAAAAAATTGCAAAAATCGAAAAATTTCGCGCCAAAATTGGGGCGAATCGTGAGAATTTATTGCGATCACAAAGTTTGGCGGCGATGAAAATTCGAATATTTTTTGAGGCCAAAAATGGTGCGATTTTCGATGTTCAACGCGATGTTCTGGATTTGGAAGATTGCCAATGGGTTTCAGTGAAAAAATTACGCGAAAAATTGCATTCGAAGATATCGCATTTTTCACATGATGTTCAGAATTTGTAAGTTTTTTTTTCCAGTGGCTCACCATTTTTCATCAAAATGTTTCCAGGATTCTCAAAAAAACTGCGAAAAATGCGAAAAAACGCAACATTGCTCATAATTGTGTGGTGCAGGAGACAACAAATGCCGCTTTTAACACAATTAAAAATTATTTGAAAATCATCAAGACAAAAACGGCTTTTATTTCTATCGATTGTATGATTGTTGATAGGAAATTATGGGTCAACTCTGAACAAATCCGACATTTTTTGAAAGGTAGGTGTATTTTAGACACTGGAATCGTGATCAGTGACTGTGAAAATCTTAGAAACCATATACAATAAGCGTATTTAAGTATCAAAATTCGTTTTGTGAGCAAAAATTAGAACAAATAGGATAGGCTCCGCCCACTTTCACACACAAAACATAATGTTGCGTCGCACCACCGAAAAGTCGAAACACTCTCGCCGTCTAGCTTATCTTGGAAAAAATAAAAGGAAGAAATGTGCGCGTTCGTGGTGTAATGGTCAGCATGGATGCCTTCCAAGCATTCGACGGGGGTTCGATTCCCCCCGAACGCAGATCTTTTGTTTTTTTTTGGGATGTTTGTAAGCTTCTCAAATAATGAATTGAAGTATTTTTTTGAATGAAGAAGTCTGCAAAACCAGTAACTACACACTTATTCATAACCAGCAATCATAAAAACGGGTCCAGCTGTTCGATACCAGCCTGGTCCACGATTATGAACAATATTCGCATATGCTACTGCTACATTTAAATGGGATCGCATTATTCCAACGAATCCAGCCTTGCTCACAAATTCCTTCATTTCGCGACTCAAATCCTCACTGCAATTGTGAAATCTGAAATATATTTCATGTCTCTCCATATCAAAAAAATGTCTCAACCTTCTGTTCGCCTCCAAACGATCAATGTCAGTTCGTATCGATTCCAAATTATCTTCGCTAGTACTTTTTGCATATTTACTTCGATAAACAACCACACAACATTGACCGCGACGAAATGAAAGAATTGTTTGAGAAGGTTCGTAGCAAAAACTATGTTTATCAAAACCGCCACAATGATTGTATACTAGGATGTAGAATGAATCACTGAAATAATATTCTACTTTCATTTTTGAGAATTACAAAAGTATTCCTACTTGCTTAGAACATCTTCAAAAGCTTTCTCCAACTTATCACATTTCTCCTGATTTCCAATATCCGTGTTATTATCTTGAATATTTTCAATAAATTCTCTCGCCTTTTCCGGCCAATAATACGCATTTTTCTCGTAGTTCACTTTCCAACTTTTCATCAATTTTTGCAATTCATTAATTCTAGATTTTAATTGATTTGGTCCATACATGTTTGAATTCCAGAAAAGACCATTAACATAAAGTTCAAGAGCATACTAAATGAGAAAATATGTGAGAGACAAATTGGAAAAACTCACGAATTCGGCAACAACACGCAAGATAATATCTTGCCATTTGTTGAATGTACTTTTTGATTGTAAAGGATCGGCAGCCATCGCTTTTTTCAGCGGATTTGTTGAATCTTGTTCCATAAGACTGATCAGTTTCTGGAAATGTGCTTTAAAGGTGGAGACAGAAAAAGACCAGATATTTAGAGGTTTCGGAAGTCCCTTTCATTTCATTTCCACTTCCAATTTTATTTCCGGAATTTCAGAATTCCGAAATTCCCTACTTACATATGCATATTGCAAAGGTGGTGTTCTTTCGCAAGCTTGTCTAAATATACCAACACTATGATGATTCGGATGAGTTAATGTATCACACATTAATTTTGTGAGAGTCGAAGCAGTCGCCGCAACATCTGCATAGAAACTGTGTTCCACCATAAACGCTTTCAGTTGATCAAAATGATTTGTCATTTTTCTAGACAATTTATCAATCTTTCCTTCTAATTGTCTCAATTTGACCATCACTGGATCTTCTGGCATCATTCCAGCTAAGGACAGAATACCTTTAACAACTGCTCCAACATGAACAATTCGCGCAAAGTCTGCCATATCTAATACTTTGAAAATATCTTCGTATAATTGAAGGACATCTGTGACTTTTTTCACGGCTTCTGAAGAACATCAATTGAAATAATTCAGGGGGGTTGTAGGAGAAACTCACTAGCAGTATTTGCATCCATTTCTGTAAAGGATGTGTTTAGCTTTGGCGGCTTTTATATTAGAGAACAGCTATTTCGTAACTATTTCTAATAATTGTTGATTTACAAGAGAAGAATAACATAACAATATGATAAGAAGAAAATAAACAGATGAAAATATAAGAAGTTTGATAATAATCTTTTACGAACTATAGATTTTTGATTGAGACAAATTCTAAAAATTTGAAATACAATAAACAATGAAACAAAAAGATTTTTCAAGAGAACTACACAGTGAAAGAGTATAGGTTAAATGATGAACAAAATGTATTACTCACAGATGAGTAAGAGAGCGATTTCTGTTTGAGAGACGGAAAAGAAAATAGATAAAACATTTGGAGGTTTGGGATTTCAAAATATCGAAGTTTCTCATAAATTGTGATGTTCTTCAAAGAGACTCAGAGCATACAGTACCTGGGGGAAATGTTGATAATCACCTCTCCGACTATCATTTCTTTCAGATCCGATAAACACGATGTGTGCATTGGAAAACGTGAGAATGTCAAGTGAGGATTGTGAAATGTGGCAAGAAGAAGCAGCAATGATTGTGGATGTTCTATCGCATGAACATATCATAAATCATCCGTTTTTAGAGCCCTATGCATTTCTAATTGATGATTATAAAGTTGCTGCAAAAGTTTCGGAAGAGGATTTGATTCGAATGTATGATGAATCGACTATTTTGCAGATTCGATTGACAAAAGCAGCGAGAGTAAGGAGAAGGCATTTGATTTTCCAAACAAAAAAAAGAGATTCACGAGAATCATTGTACAACAAAAATTCAAAAAGTCAAAATTATGCCACGTTGATTTTTTAAAATGTAGATCAATATTTCGAAAAAAAAACGTTTTCCTGAAATTTTTTCGATAACATTTTGAAGTTAAAATTTTTCACTTCAAAATGAATTGCAACAACTTTGATACGTGGATTTCCTTTTTTTCTGAATCGAAAAGAACAAAACTTTTTTCTGACTTGAAAAAAACTCACGTGGATTTTCAATTTCCAGACAATAAATATTCGATGTTTTGTTCTTCAAATGCAAAATGTTTGGACAGAAATCGAAAGAAGAATTCGATCCTTCAGAAACTCTTTGAAAATGGCAATCCGTCGAAAATTCACAACAAATCTCAACAAACTTTTACACGATTTTCGAAAATATGATCGAGCTCTACAATATCGATCAATTGATCCATCAATGATGTTGAATAATAAATCACAAGTCGATTTTATGTTGGAAAATGAGATTTATTCAAGTGTTCAACAATTTGTTGAGATTTATGACAAGGTATTTGAGATAACTCAACATGTTTCATTGGATACAACTCAATTGGACACACTTTTGAATATTGCTTCGTTGAGATTGTCATTGGCTCAAAGTATTAATGATCATGCACATTTTTTTAATAAGAGGATTTCGACTTTTTTGCATTTTGTACAGGTTTGTGAGGTTTCAATAGTTTTGGAAAACTTAAAAAATAATGTTTCTTGAGAATTTTTCAGATATTATTAATTTTAAGAATTTTTTAGAAATGTACTGTACTGAACTACATTTCCCCCGTGTTTGAAGTTTTTTGTTAAGAAATTTTGCCACGTGTTTTATTTTTGGGACCGAAAATTCTGACTTTTCAATACTTCCGAAATTTGAAAAGTAATTTTTTTTTGACACGTGACCTTCTCGATTTTTTTTTGGAAAATTTCGAGAACTCGTCATTTTTTAATTTAGAAATGCTAGAAAAAAGTGAGTTGATTGTTGGTCCCAAAAATCCAAAAAAAAATTCTGCTTTGAATTCGATATTCATCAGTACAAATATTTTTTTTCAAATTTCGACAACTTCCAGAAAAAACAATCAAAAGTGATGGCAAATGTGCAAAAAGCGATGGAAAAACTAAAAATCGTTCAAACGATGGCAAATCCACAAGAAGTTTCGCAATATTTGGCTCAAATGGCAAAACTTCGACCAATGTTGGATAGTTTGATTCGAGAAATTGAGGATTTGAATAAATTTGAGAAAGCTGTTGATGCACAGATTTCAGATGTCACAAAAATGAAACAATTTGTGGGTGAAATTGAGAGTTTGGAAAGTTTGTTTGTGGCGACAAGTGGATATTATCAACATGTTAAGTGGGTTTGGGGAGCAGGAAAGGTTCGGGGGGTTTTTGAAAACTTAAATTTTATATCAGTGCAAAATTTGGAGCTGGACAATACCAAAAAGTTGTAAGTTTTCAGCTCAGAAATTAAAAAAAATTGATTGTCAGCAATATTTTCCTATTTACAATCATGAAAAATTGACTGTTTCAAAAACTTCAATTAACTTTTTTGAAACAGCTTTGGATATTGTTTGATAATATAATTTCAATTATATGCGCAGCACCTAACAAAAATATCTTCAAATTTAATATGTAAAAATTATCATTTTCTAAAAGTCTCTGAAAGTGAAAGAAGAAATCTCACTGTTTCAAAAAAAGTACTCTTGAAAAAATCAAGTTTAGGCTCGTTTAAATTTTATTGAAAATAATTACGCACAATTGCGATTGCGGACTTGCTATTTCACATAGAAGAACAACCTCTTATAAATGAATTTATTGATTTATCTTTGAAGGAACTTGAATTTAACAAGATCATATGTTTCCGGAATATTTTCTTTTTTCATTTGTTCCCCTTTGTTATCCAAGTTCAAATGATTGTACATTGTTACATTTTGATCAATTCTGCTATCAGCTTCTCCGATTTTCTCGAAGTAGTTCATCCAACCTTTATCCATTCGACAGTTATGAAATACTATAACTCTGATATCGTAAGTATTTGAGGCACCATCACCTTCTTGTTTTCCTTTGTATACAAATCTAACATTTTCTGCGGTGTATTCATTGATTTTATAGTCTTGCACAGGATCATTACTGCATCTGTAAAATTTTAATTTTTGTTTTGCATATGTTTTTTTTTAAATTAAATGCAGCTATTCAGATAAAAATGAGTTTTGAGATGCGCTCGCAATCAAATTTCTCGTTAGAACTTACATGAAATCATAATCGTAAAAGTAAACTCTTGCGGACCACTTCGAATTCAAACTGCATTGCCACGTGGTATTGAAAATAAACGTGGTAACAGGTCTGTCTTGATGTCCTTCCATTATATCTCGCAATCGTTTGTTTTGATCATCGGTTTGAACAATTCCAACCAACGTGAGGAATAAACAAATCAGAAACATCAATGTTTTTATGAAAAATTGATTTTGTGGTGGCTTTTTATTGAAATATTGTCGACGTGTATCCTAATAAATTTCTGTCTGCGAGCAATTTATTCTGTGAAATATATAATTCAAATTCAAAAGTTCAACAATTTCTGATGATTTCCAAAGGTTCGAATTTAAGAAAAAATTGACTGTTTCAAACAACTATGAAAAATAAATAAAATAAATTTAACGATTAGTTTGCATCTGATTATTGAATCTTCAAAATTTTCAGTCAATTCTTCGAATGTCGTCGAACATTAGTAAACATCGAAGCCAGTCGTATTTTCATCGAACAGTTCACTGTGCAATTATCGATTTTTGAAAGTTCCCTAACAACTCATCGTGCAGCTAAACATTTTATAGGTAAGTTTTTTTCTGAGTTTCAAGAAGTCTGCCAATAAGTTACTGTAGAATTCAAGAGTTTCCTATTTTCCAGCCTACGCAAGAAATGAGATGGACACATTCAAGAAAAATTTTGCTGTAGCTGAAGTAATGTCATGTCGACGACTTTTGGATGCACATTGGATTCGAATGTCGGAAATTGTTGGTTTTGATTTGACACCGTATGCAAATAGTTCGATTGCACAAATTTGTGAACTTGGTTTGGAGGCACATTTACAACAATTGAAACCAATTGCATTTAGTGCTGAAAGGGAAGCGACGTCGGCTGATCAATTACATGCAATTGTCACATTCTGGAGCCATGTAGGTTTTTTTGGTTTCAAGAGATCCCAATATTTTCAATAGCGACAACAAAACTCAAAAAAAAATTTTTTTAGGAACCCCTTGAAATGCGGTGCTATTCACAATGGAAATTATCATTAGCAGTTCATCTCAAAAATCTTTACATCAAAGTTCAAAGTGATAATGTTATGCTGAAACATATGACTAATGTGGAGCAAATTAGTGATGATTCTTTACCGTAAGTTGGAAATCGCTACGAGACCTGGGACCTATTTTCTTTTTTTTTCGGAAAACTCTCGTAGAACCATATATTCCACTCATAATCACTCATTTCAACGACCAAAAACGTCAAAAATCAATTCCAAACAACAAAAAAGTATATTTTTATTGAATACAGTCTTTAAAGGCACACAAACACATATGAGAAATATCTCGGCGCGCTGCCCGCGAATTTTTTTTTGTTTTCAAAAAATACAAAATTAACACACACGTTTGAAAAAGAAGAAAGTTGTGCAATTTTCATCGCGCATCCGACAAAAACGGTGCAACGCCTAGCGGTGTAATTACCCCCACTTCATCAAAAACAAAAAATATAGCGAAAATCAGCGTATCGAGATCTGTGCGAATGACTTTGTTTGGAATTTTTAGGGGTCCTGGGAAGAAAGTTAGCCTCCGCTGCGAGACCAATCGAAATTAAAAACACATGCGCCTTTGATACCGTACCTCTTTTTTTCAAAATGAAAAATAGAGAGCGCGGCAAACGAGAGAGTGCGAGAGATGTGTGAGAACAAAATGTGTGCAAACACATGTCCGCAAACACCGTTGTCACTGCTTACCATGACTCTTCATTGCATGGGAAAAACGTGTGTGTTAAAAGAGACTTTTTATAAAAACGAAAACTCTGTAATAGAGGCTCGGACAAAAAAAGTCATAGTCTCAGAATCAGCCCAATTTTTTTCAAGAGTTACCCCTATGGGTGGGGAACTTTTTCCGCCAGGTTAGAGATCATGATATCGTTTCACCATTTTGGTGGGATAGGGTGAAGAAATCGAAAATTTTTCGAAAATCGATCATAACTATGCTTAGAGTCCATATTTTTTTTTGATCAAAAAAGCATTTTGCTCGTCTTTGCACGCTCTACAAGCCTGAATTGATTATGAATCTTGAATTTTTTCGATTTCGATTCCTTTTTTTTCACCCCCTGTTTTCATCATCAAGGATACATTTGCGCACTTTTATATTGGTTTTAAAAGATTCCTCATGCCTTTTTACGTATTTTTGACCATTAACAAATAAAATCTGCGGTATCCTTCATACTAGAATATTCCCGTTTTTAAGTTCAACTCGGGTCGGCGCGCGCGCATTTCCACACACAAACACACAAAATGTGTGTGTGTGTGTGTGCGTGTACTTATTTACACGTGTGCATTTGTGTTTTTGTTTGTGTGTGCAATGTTTATGTTGAAAATTCTTTTCTTTTTTTTTTTGAAAAAAAAATATGAAATAGTCTGAATAATTTACAGTAGTTTCAAAATTGGAGTTGATTCATGTATTTTTGAGGTACGCGAGGCTATCAAAAGCATTTTTTATGTGCTACACTGCTCCAAAAAAAGATAACCTCACCCCGCATTTTTAAAAAAAAAAGCGAAAATTTGAAATTTTTGAAAAAAGTTTGTTTTTTGAAATTTCATCCCTGAAAACAAGCTCAGACAATAAATATGGACGACCAGGAGATTTTCCGGTGCCATAATTTCGCGGATCGTTAACATAATTATTGATAACTCGTGGACTAAATCTAAATCTAAATCTCTTGCGATTTGTCGATTTGAAATTCGTTGATCTTTTTTGGATGTGATTTGCCCTTTTTCAAAATCAGAAAGAGGCTTTCCTCGCGGCATTTCGGATGAAAATTTGATGTGGGATGTTAGAAAAGTATTGATCATTAGAAAACAATTTGAAAAACAAAAAAAAAAAGTAATTTTCAAAAGTTTACGTCGTGGTATATTCAATCGGCGCGAAATTCAAAATTCGCATCTCGATTGTTTTCTTCTTTTTTTTTCAATTTTTTTCCAATTTTTTAAACATAATGAGCATAAAACAGATCATTTGAATCGTCTTGAACGTCAAACATTGAAAGAAAAATGAAAAAATAGCAACATTTGTATAAAATGCTTGAAAAATGCTCTTTACATCGCAATGCTCCAAATCTGATGCTCACAACTTGTTGGAAACGTGGCACTGTGTTTTTTAAGATCAAAAACTCACCAACCATACATCAACACATTATGTGACTAACTCCGACTAAAAAGTCCGAATTCGTCAAAAAACATGGGGTAAGGTTATCATTATGTGGATTGGCAAATCGGCTTTTTTTGAAAATTCTCAATTTTTTTCAGCGCTTACCAAATCTGAAATTTGTTTTCAGGGATGAATTAGTATCCGACTTTGACATGTTTTTCAAAAAACAAACTTTTTTCAAAAATTTCAAATTTTCGCTTTTTTTTTTAAAAATGCGGGGTGAGGTTATCTTTTTTTGGAGCAGTGTAGCACATAAAAAATGCTTTTGATAGCCTCGCGTACCTCAAAAATACATGAATCAACTCCAATTTTGAAACTACTGTAAATTATTCAGACTATTTCATATTTTTTTTTTTCAAAAAAAAAAGAAAAGAATTTTCAACATAAACATTGCACACACAAACAAAAACACAAATGCACACGTGTAAATAAGTACACGCACACACACACACACACATTTTGTGTGTTTGTGTGTGGAAATGCGCGCGCGCCGACCCGAGTTGAACTTAAAAACGGGAATATTCTAGTATGAAGGATACCGCAGATTTTATTTGTTAATGGTCAAAAATACGTAAAAAGGCATGAGGAATCTTTTAAAACCAATATAAAAGTGCGCAAATGTATCCTTGATGATGAAAACAGGGGTGAAAAAAAGGAATCGAAATCGAAAAATTCAAGATTCATAATCAATTCAGGCTTGTAGAGCGTGCAAAGACGAGCAAAATGCTTTTTTGATCAAAAAAAAATATGGACTCTAAGCATAGTTATGATCGATTTTCGAAAAATTTTCGATTTCTTCACCCTATCCCACCAAAATGGTGAAACGATATCATGATCTCTAACCTGGCGGAAAAAGTTCCCCACCCATAGGGGTAACTCTTGAAAAAAATTGGGCTGATTCTGAGACTATGACTTTTTTTTTGTCCGGTGGGTTTTGCATTCTTATAAAAAGTGTCTTTTAATTTCCAACATTTTATTTTCTTCGCGTGAAATATGGCGAATCTTGTCATTTATTGTTATTTTTGGTGGAAAGTAGAAGCTTAAAGGTAAATTTGCCTTATCGAGTTTCGATTCTGTTTTATAAAGTTTAGAAATTTCAAAAAAAATAAATAAATTTCCCGAATTTCCAGCGTTTGGATTGAATGGACCACTCGAGCTGAGAAAATCTTGAAAGATTGGAGCGAAACTCAACTAAAATGGACAAGAGTTGCGAATATTTTCGTCACGTGCCGTCAAACTCTTCAAACCGAATATGAATTGTTGCGAGATTGCGCTAAATTTTGGCTCAAAATCGAAAAATCGGTGGCGAAAGATGCGGCGATTTTCCGCGTGTTGCAATTGCCGCATTTACCGTGTTGGATTGGAAGAATTGGGAGGAATGTGACGGTTATTATTGAGGTGGGTTCTAGGTGTTTAAATGGTTTCCCAGAAAAAATTAATATTTTTGCAGGGTGTTCGAAATCTTCTGAATGAAATGCGCCTCAACAATGCTCGTCTTTGCCTTTCTTCCGAATTACACCTTCTTTCACTTTTCTCAACAACTTCAATCGATTCGAAGCTTCGACTTTTGCTTAGGGAATGTTTTCCAACTCTCAAAAGACTGTGTTTCAATCGTCGAAATCAATTAGAACTTATCGATTTGAACAACGAAAAAATGTGTCTAGATCTTTCAAAAGATTCTATCGAAAAATTGGATCCTTGTGAACTCATAAAATCAATCGAACTTTCGTTTGCTTCAAAACTCACTGAAATCATCACTTGCGATCGACAACAACTTCAACAACAAGAACTTCGAACATCGAAAATTGCAAGTAAAATCGGATCGAATGTTGGTGAAATGATGGAAGTTAGAGTATCGATTGATCCGTTGTTTTTGGCGCGAATTGATAAATCATATTTTGTGCAACACAAAAGTATACAACGACAATCCGCATTGACGATGGATTTTGTATATTCGACCGAGTCGTTGAAGTTTATACCGTGAGTGGATTTTGATATAGGGGAATTTTTTGTGACCTACGTTTTTTTTTTGAATTTTAAAATTTATAATATTTAAAGAAATTGACAAAATTTTCAAAAAAAAATCATATTTGGTCCCAGAAATCTGAAAATTAGATGATGAAACTCTTGTCCCTCCTTCTTCCAAAATCCTCGATTTTCCAGCCGTTCTCTCGCTGATAATTGGTGTAATGGTCGAATAATCCTTCTTCAAGGTGAAATGTGTATAACTCGAAATTTCGCTCAAAAACTCGCCAGCTCTCTCAGTTCCAGTTTACGTCTTGTAAATTCGCACTCAAAAATCAGTCTTCAACTTTTCGAGCGACTTCTTCAAATTTCAACAATGAATAATTGGTTTGTTCTTCTGGAAAATGTGGATCTTTTGAGTTCCGAAGCGAAATTCCGATTTTTCAGTGAATTACTGAAAAATCAGGCGAATCAAGCATTTCCCAGATTATTTTTGAGTTGCACTGAGGAAATCAGAACTACTTTACCGAGAAATATTAATGTGGAAGTGCTCGTTGAAGTTAGCCAAACTCTACCGGTTTTGGATGAAAAATCAACAAGTTCCTATATTTTTGATGTCTCAACTACAACTCCAATCTCAACTTTTCGAACTGGAAGTATACCATCGGAAATTTCGAAACTTCCCAATCAAAAACAGCCAAGTTCACCGCATTCAACTCTTTTGGAAAAAATTGGAATGGAAATTCGAAATCGTGAAATATCTGGATGTATTGGACCGAATGCCAAAACTATTTTGAAAGAGGTTTTGGATTTGTTTGCCGAGAAAATTGTGTGGATTTATACCGATGTTTTTACACGAGATCAATTGATTTTTCCGAATTCGATGGCTGGATTTGCCGAAACTCCTGGTGGTTTGATCTTTGATTTGTTGATGATGGATTCGACGCCTGGAATTGGAGCTGATTCCGAGAGAAGCTATCATTCTACAGGTTCGGAAAAATAATTTTGGGAGAAATAAAATTGGAGCTGATTTTTTAGGACAAGGCTGAAAATTGAAATTGAAAAAAAAGTCTAGCGAATTTTTGAAATGTTTTAATTTTGCAAAATTATTTTCTCTGAAAAAAACTTCCACTTTTTTTCAAAGTCCCAATTTAAAATGAGTTGCAGTATCCACGTCATCAATCAATATTCAAAACATTGTGGTTTTCTATGGATTTTCCCAATTTTGGACAATTTTCCCATTTCTGAGTTCACTTTTCGGAAAAAAGAAGCTCGACTCGAATCTATTTTTGAATTCGGCATTTTTGACTTTGGATGATGGCTCGACTTTTTGGCCCTTTGAAAATGTTCAATTTTTGATTTGTGTTCCTGATGAAGAGGTGAGAAAAGGGAGGAAATATTGAAGGATTTTATACGTTTCGAATTTTTTTGAATTTCGAATGAAATAGAATTTTTTGATCAATTGATAAAGTGGATTTTTTACGTTTCACAGATTCTTGAATTCTGTAGAAATTATTGAATATTTTAATAACAGAAAGTTTTTTAATTTAAAAAATAATTACAATTCCAAAAAACATTGCAGGGCTACCATGTGAACACAATCAATAAATTCGACATTCCCTATCATACCGTATCCTCAAATATCCCTGGAAAAATCGAACAAGTATCTCGATGTTATCGAAAAGAATGGCAAAAAAAGTTCGCCGAACTCTTCAACAAAGTCTCATTGGTCGAAACAATGGATGAACTTATCGAAACTCTCGTCTCACCGATTTGCCAGAATTTCGCGCAAATTTCCAAACTTTTTCAAGTGATTTATCAGGATTTGACTGAAGTTTTACCAATGTCTCGAACTACTTCAGTCAATGATACATTGAGGATTACAGTAATCCTAGCGACGGCTAATTTTATGGCGATTTTTGCGAAAAATTTGGAGGATTTGAAGGTGCTTGAGAAGAAACTGCTGAAATTGATTGGACCACTCAAATCAAAGATCTCGATTCAGATTCCGGAAGATGTTTGTAGTTGGAAGATTAGTTATCAAGATGCAACTCGACTTGTTAAATGGGAAGATGAACCATTTTGTCAGGTAATTATGAGAGTTACATTTTCAACGTACCATTTTTCCCATTTTTGCAGTCTTCAATCGAAAAAGATGCGCCAATTGGTGAGATTATGATTGTGACACCGAATATCGATCGCCTCCTATTTTATACCACCCGACTTTTGCTAACTGGAAATAATATTTTGATTCATGGCGCTGCTTTTTCGAGAAAAACTATGTTCGTAAAAATGGTTGAAAAGTATTTTTTGGCGGATGAAAAACAATTTATTTGGTTGGATGGAAAAAGTCGAGTTGGAAATTTGGTGGCACAGAAAAAGTTTGCTGATGTGATTTTGGAGTGTGAGAAACAGCATGCCGGAAAACAGTTGGTGAGTTTGAAAATTTCTGAACCGGGCTAAGCCTATTCTAGATCTACATACAACAGTCCGGAAAATTTTAGCATTCTTGGTACTGTAGGTAAACATTTTGCACACATTTTTTCCAAACGTATAAACATTTTTATATGTAAAAAATTACACAAATACTCAATTTTTAAAGAAAAAATTTTGTAGAAGAAATTTTTATTTTCAGTTTGTGGTCATCGATCGTTTCTCATTCACTGAACCCCTTCTACCAATCATCGAATTCTTTGTGGATCACAAAACATTTTGGTCCGATGGTCAGCTTTGTACATCAGATGCTCAATTTCGAATGATAATTCTGACCGACGAAGAAGACTTTCATTGGCTCCAAAAAACACGGGCTCTTTCGAGCACATTTATCGGAATTGGTATGCCAGCTACCAATTTTCATGATCAGAAAATTCTTGTGCAACAAATTATATCGGCAAATTTCAGTGCGAAATCTTTCAGCTCTGAATATCATCATATTTTGGAAACATTTTCTGAATGTATTGTTGAGATTGTTACACAGAGTTATGTTAAATCTCTCTCACCAATGGCTCTTGCAACACGACTTGCCAAATCATTTTTCTTTGCATTTCCTGATAATTGTCCTGATCCGGATGCACTTCTTCGATTATTTATTCATGAATCTGCACGAGTTATTGGTGATGCGATTGATCCGATACACCGTGCACATTTCGCGCAGCAATTTGAGCAACTTGTTGATGCGAATTTTAGCTCGACGAATTTGCAGACTGTGTTGAAAAGTGTGATTTTGGTAGAAGATGCGGATTTGGATGAAGAGGAAAATGAGGTAGGTCAAAGATATTTTGAGGGAAAAATGTTTCACTGTTTCAAAAATATCGAATAATAAATAATAATATAATTCTTATCAGTCACAAAGCTCATTCATTTCTTGAACTCGCCATTTTTGTTTTTTGAGGGTCGTCTTCATTTCGTAGATTTTAGTTGGTGTAAGTTGAATATTAAATAAAATATAATCTAAAAGAAGATTGATTCTAATATCAGAAATTTTTGTGTCAAAACCTTTTGGAATACCAAGCAAGTCTTGCAAAGTATATTCATGAAGATCGTGCTGATTGCACTGTCTGTTGTCTACAATATCATAGAAGCAATCTCTTGCAGTTGTCAAATTTATATCCTTATTAGTCATACACGATGCTAATTTTTCGGTGATATTTCTTGCATAAGATTCGGTTGTAAATTCAAATACAAGTTCTTCATCTTCACATCGTTGAAATTCATTGACTAGTTTCCAGTGTTCACCAATTTTCCAGAAATCAAGTCTCATCCAATTTTTTGTATCATTTTTCTCCATTGACAAAGTTAAATTGTTCTCCTCATTCAAAATTCCACAATTCACATATTTTGCTTCGTTGAAATCTTTTCGAAGTAGTCTAAAGTGTTCCAAATATTGTTCAGATCGTAATCGCATTATTCTTCCATCACAAAACAAATAATGAAACTCGTCGTGATAACGATCCCAAATATCTTGCTCATTTTCATAATTTAGAAAATTTCTACAAAACTGTTCATCGTAATTATGATGATAAGAGTGGATTGGAATTTGTAGAAGTAAATAAGTGAGAAGTAGGAAAATCATACTTTTTCGGAAGGCAAAATTATAGATATGGTTGTTATGGTTTTATATTGTCTAGACCCGAGTTTGCACAATTTTTATCAACAAAAAAATATTGACTGGGATTTCTTTAAATCAAAATTGTTTCATGAAGTTTATCTCAAAAATGAGCGAAAAATTCACCGAAAAATATATGTTTCAAATTTTTTATAATTGGAACTATTGGAATTTTGACATAATGAATGAACTTTGATGTTTTCAAATTTTACTGTTTCAAAGAAAATAGTAAACTTGTGAAGTGTTTTAATTAATAACCCTGGGGAGCATACCGTATTTTTAACATTAACAAAATAAATTTCTAGCTATTTTTCCGTTTCTTAAAAATCTTTATTCACAGAATCAACCATCTCAAATATTCGACATGTTTGATCTAATATATTCCGAAGTCGATGCTCATGATGTTATGGATGGTTTATCATACGAACCAGTTGTGGATCGTATCCAATTCCAGCGAAGTATTGAGAACTTCCTCTTCGAACATCATCGAAATCATCCAAAAGATCGAATTCGATTATTTATTGATTGGGAATCGGCAACTTGGGTACAAAAAGTGATGCGAGTTATTCGACAAGCTTCTGAACATATGGTTCTTGCCGCTCTTCCGTCATCCGGTCGAACACAAATTGTGAAAGCGGCTTGTGTTGCGTGCAATGCAACACTGATGCATTTACAAGTTGACGCAAATTCGTATGATGCATTTATTAATCGATGGGATTATGCATTTCAAAGAGCTATTTCGATAATTGCCAATACTAATCAACATGTTGTGCTTTTGGTGCATTTGGATTTTTGTGTGGGTTTTTTTTTGAGGAATTGGGGGCATAAAAATGAACATACCGTACCTTTCAACTAGAAGATTATGAGACTTCGTGTGAAGAAAAAAATTACGTTTCAAAGTTTTTAGATTCATTCAAAAATATTTACTGACAAAATCGAAAAAACATTTCAAAAAGTTTTTACATAAAAATTTTGAAACAGTAATTTTTCGAAAATATGAAAAATTATATTTTTTCAATTTTCCAGTAATGAAAAACTCAAAAAATTGATTGGTGAAAATTCATGGTTTGAACTTCTCAAAACTCCAAAAAATTTTACAGTACGAAAAAGTGGAGCCTCGTTGGATGGAACAAGTTCGCCTTTGGATCGAATCTCCCAATACCCAATATATTATTTCGGATGAGCAATTACATAATATGGGAGAACAATTGATTGAATGCGAAAAGAATTTGGCGACTCAAATGCAAACTGTTGGACTTAGGCTTCCTGGGTAAGTATTCTAACTATAAATGTTTTTGAAATCATTTTTTAAGGCAGAGAATGTGCAAATATTTGCCGGTTGAAGTTTTGAAGGACCCAACAACTTTGAGAAATGTTCTGGAATCGAGAATTTTGGATGCCTTGCATGTTGTTTTCCTTGTCGATCCGCAATTTAAGAGTGATTTCTCGTGGTGCACAATCTTTCATCTGCCGGAAATTCACGAGAAATCAAAAATATTGGAAAAAATTGCGAAGATTATTGCGGATTGTAAAATTGAGGGAAATGTTGAGAATCTGATTTTCACAATTTTCGAGTTGGTCAAAGGATATTTGGCATCGATTGGATTGGGAATGAGTGGATTTGCGAGTTTTAGCAGAGTTTTTGAGGTGGCTGATTGTTTTCAAATTGTGTATGCGCAGCAAAAAAGGTAAGTTTAGTTGAAAAATCTTTATTTTTTGTACTACTAAAATCAGAGCACGGTGTGTGTTTACTTTCTTCTTGATCCATCTTCGAAGAAGACTCCACCATCGATGGCACAATATTTTGGACAGATTCCTTTTTCTCCAGAACCTCCTGGTTGTCCTGGTTGTCCTGGGGCTCCTGGATTTCCATCTGAACCTGGTTGTCCTGGTTGTCCTGATGGTCCCTTTGGTCCTGGAGCTCCTGGTTGTCCTTGTGCTCCTGGTTGTCCAGGTTGTCCATTTGGTCCCGGTGGTCCTTGTGGTCCAGCTGGTCCTGGTGCTCCTGGGGTTGATTCGGATTGAGCATCAGCTCCTGGTTGACCTGGTTGTCCGGCTTGTCCTGGTTGTCCTGGGGCTCCTGATGGTCCCTTTGGTCCAGCTGGTCCTGGGGCTCCTGGTCCTGATCCTTGTCCTGGTTGTCCTGGTGCTCCAGCATCTCCTTGTGGTCCTGGTGCTCCTGGAGCTCCAGCTGGTCCTTGTGGGCATGGTTTGCAAGGTGGTGGAGTGATTGGCTCACATGGTTGTGCTGGTGGTCGTCCTGGATTTCCTGGAAGTCCAGCTGCTCCTGGTCTTCCTGGTCTTCCAGGTTTTCCTGGAGTTCCAGCTGGTCCAGCTGGTCCTGGCAAGCAACAGTTATCACATGATCCTCCTTGTTGGTTAGATCCTCCAGTAACTCCCAAATCGGTATCATATCCAGCTTGACGAGCGTGTCTTGTTGCATTCTTTGGTGAAGTTCTGATGTGATTGACTTCAGCAAAGATATCACGAGCAGAATGTTTGCAGAATTTGATCTCGTGGTTCAAAGTTGTCTTGACATTGTCAACATAGTTGTAAACCATTGGCAATGTGACACAGAGCTAGAAAATATAGAATTTGAGATGAAAGAGGAATCTTCCTGAATGGAGCGAACTTAAGCCTTAGCTAAAGCTTCTTCCTAAGTAACCAATACTCACCGACAAAACAGCAACCACTGAGAAAGTGACAGCCGAATAGGCAACAAATCGGTAAGCGTGAAGTCTTTGCTTCTCCTCCATTTTGTTCTGTTCTTCCAAAAAGAAAAGATGCTATTTCCAGATAAGTGAAGCGCTTTTATAGTAGCTTGTTTGTTACTACACAGCGCTGCCAAAAAACTTCCGCAACACAAAAGGGGCAGGTGATAAACGGTTTTACAACATTGTGTTGTACTGATACCCATTTTTTTTGTCTTGCAAGGATTTGTTGGCAAAAGAATTGTTTGGCAACATTTTCTTTCAGGATTTTTATTAGGTGAAGAACGAATTAAGAATAAAATAGATTTACAAATCGAATATTTCGAATAAAAATATCTGTGAGTTGTTTTCCCTGAATATGATATTGTACTCATGTTTTCTGGTTACTATATTTCAAATTCTATCGCAATTTGTATATATTATTGAAAATTTTCAACGAATTCTCACACTATTTCTTGTTAGCTGCGAAGTTTTTTCCCTGCTTTGTTTTGAAAATTTTGGGATTTTGAATTTTCAGTATTTCATATCAGAGCTAAGATAAATCAGGAAAACTTGTTAGGTACATTTTCTAGACCTGTTTCAAGATTATATGTGTTTTCTAATAGTTCTTTGACGTCTAACAAACTTTGAGTTGTCTAAAGTCATTCTGAAAATTCTCTGAAATTTTTTATCGTCTAATAACTATGGTGATAGTTTTTGTTGCTTGAATTTCTGTTAAATTTTATGAAGTTTTCAAACTCGACAAGAAATAACTATAGAAAGCGTGATATTTTCTAAAAATTAACACAGAAATCGACTTCAAAAAAATTTATTTCACATTTACTGAAACAAAAAATATCAAAAAAGAAAAACGAAGTCCTATCACAAAAATATCTAGAAGATTTACTTTCTTCTTGATCCATCCTCGAAGAAGACTCCACCATCGATGGCACAGTATTTTGGACAGATTCCCTTTTCTCCAGAACCTCCTGGTTGTCCTGGTTGTCCTGGGGCTCCTGGATTTCCTGGAGATCCTGGTTGTCCATTTCCTCCCGATGGTCCCTTTGGTCCTGGCGCTCCTGGTGTTCCTTGTTGTCCTGGTCTTCCTGGTTGTCCGTTTGGTCCTGGTGGTCCACGTGGTCCAGCTGGTCCTGGTAATCCTGGGGTAGATTGCCCGAAAGCAGATTGTCCTGGTTGACCTGGTGGTCCTGGTCTTCCTGGTTGTCCTGGTTGTCCAGATGGTCCCTTGCGTCCAGGTTGTCCTGGTGCACCACCTCCGATTGGTCTTCCTGGTTGTCCTGGAGCTCCAGCATCTCCTTGTGGTCCTGGGGCTCCTGGAGCTCCTGGTGGTCCTTGTGGGCAAGGTTTGCAAGGTGGAATGGTTGTTGGGTGGCAGAGTTGTGCTGGTGGTCTTCCTGGATTTCCTGGAAGTCCAGATGCTCCTGGTCGTCCTGGTCTTCCGGGCTTTCCTGGAGCTCCTGATGGCCCAGCTGGTCCTGGCAAACAACAATTATTGCAAGATCCTCCTTGTTGAGCTTGTGGTTGGAATGATGTGGCTGATCCTCCGCTGATTCCGAAATCTGAGTCATATCCAGCTTGACGAGCGTGTCTTGAAGAGTTCTTTGGTGAAGCACGGATATGGTTGACTTCCGCGAAGATATCACGAGCAGAATGTTTGCAGTATCTGATCTCATGGTTTAAAGAAGCCTTGACATCATTGACGTAGTTGAAAACCATAGGGATGGTAACGCAGAGCTGGAAATGATAGATTTTTGAGTAATCTTTCGCAAAATGAGTTCATTTCACTTTTTTGTGAAGCCAAAATTCATTTTTGGGAACCTCACTTTAGCTAGATATATTTAATATCACCCCATAAAATAAAATAGTTATCCAAACTCACCGAAACCACAGCAACCACTGAAAAAGTGACAGCCGAATAGGCAACAAATCTATACGCCTGAAGTCGTTCCATGAGGACTGATAATACTTTCTCAACCCCATCTCCTTCCTTTTATATCATCCGGAAAACTGAAACTGCCTGGAATTTTTGGGCAAAAGGAAAAAAAGTCCCTCTCGATTTGATACCAGAAAGATCGAACATCGGTTGCTAACAAACAAAGCAAGGACATTTTTTCCTGTCGATGGCAATATTTTTTTCGGTCAAAATTGGTTTGTTGTAATAATAGTTTTCTTGAAGAGGAGATGATAAGGAAGCGGAAAAAACCATAATATAAAAAAAATGAAGTTACTATAAATTGAGATGGCAGAAAAGGGATAGAAAGTAAAATGATGAGAAGAGAAAAACGGTTCCGGGTGTAGTAATTGGACATTTTTGGAAAAATACGTTTCAATGAATTTTTGGAAATTATTAACTGGTAATAAATTTCTGCGTTCAAAATATAACAATTAGTCGTACGTAAAAGAAATCGGACACCTGGCATTAAAACTTTGATTAGCTAAAGCCAAACAGATATGGAAATCCTTAAAGATTGTGCATCGTAGCTTAAGAGTTTATTAAATGTTCTAAATTCAGGCGTATTTTTACAATGAACCTCTGAAAACACCCAAAAATTGGTTGAGCTTAGTTTTGGTTCAATTCAGACATAGATTTTCGAATATGATCAAAATATTGGCTAATCTTGCTTGAGCCTAGATTTTTTTCAAGCTCAGGCTCCGATTTTATAACATTTTCATAGTTTTGGCCAAGCCTAAAATTTTGGCTGGACTGGGGCTTAATTTTTTCGATTGAAGATTATTGAGGAGTGACCTAATTTTCTAATAAGGCTAGGATCACTTTTAGTTTTTATGCTCCGATTTTCAGCTTACTTTGCTAACATTGTAAACGTTACTCGATTTTTTTCCAATTTTTTTTCGAATTAAAACTGAAGAAAACTTGATAGATAATGGTTTGTGTATAGACAATTTATGTCTTCTAGTCTCATTTTTCATTTTCAAGTGAAACTTGTTGAAAAACCAATGACTAACATAGAAGTTAATTGATTTTGCCACGTCATAACCATTTTCGAAGAAAATAACCACTTCAAAGTCAAGGAAAAACATAAAAAGTAAATGCAAAATTTTTATTTGGGTAACACAAATAAATTTGTTTACTTTCTTCTTGATCCATCTTCGAAGAAGACTCCACCATCGATGGCACAATATTTTGGACAGATTCCCTTTTCTCCAGAACCTCCTGGTTGTCCTGGTTGTCCTGGGGCTCCTGGATTTCCATCTGAACCTGGTTGTCCTGGTTGTCCTGATGGTCCCTTTGGTCCTGGAGCTCCTGGTTGTCCTTGTGCTCCTGGTTGTCCTGGTTGTCCATTTGGTCCTGGTGGTCCTTGTGGTCCAGCTGGTCCTGGTGCTCCTGGGGTTGATTCGGATTGAGCATCAGCTCCTGGTTGACCTGGTTGTCCGGCTTGTCCTGGTTGTCCTGGGGCTCCTGATGGTCCCTTTGGTCCAGCTGGTCCTGGGGCGCCTGGTCCTGATCCTTGTCCTGGTTGTCCTGGTGCTCCAGCATCTCCTTGTGGTCCTGGTGCTCCTGGAGCTCCAGCTGGTCCTTGTGGGCATGGTTTGCAAGGTGGTGGAGTGATTGGCTCACATGGTTGTGCTGGTGGTCTTCCTGGATTTCCTGGAAGTCCAGCTGCTCCTGGTCTTCCTGGTCTTCCAGGTTTTCCTGGAGTTCCAGCTGGTCCAGCTGGTCCTGGCAAGCAACAGTTATCACATGATCCTCCTTGTTGGTTAGATCCTCCAGTAACTCCCAAATCGGTATCATATCCAGCTTGACGAGCATGTCTTGTTGCATTCTTTGGTGAAGTTCTGATGTGGTTAACTTCAGCAAAGATATCACGAGCAGAATGTTTGCAGAATCTGATCTCGTGATTCAAAGTTGTCTTGACATTGTCAACATAGTTGTAAACCATTGGCAATGTGACGCAGAGCTAGAAAATATAGAATTTGAGATGAAAGAGGAATCTTCCTGAATGGAGCGAACTTAAGCCTTAGCTAAAGCTTCTTCCTAAGTAACCAATACTCACCGACAAAACAGCAACCACTGAGAAAGTGACAGCCGAATAGGCAACAAATCGGTAAGCGTGAAGTCTTTGCTTCTCCTCCATCTTCAAACAAGATACCTATCCCAAACCAATCCAACCCTTTTATAGTCCTCATTTACCCGTAACCTTGAGTAAAATGGGCGGGGTTTATTTTTTACACATACAGAGATTTACACACTCACATACAAACAAAAAAAACAAAGACGATTTTTTTCAGAGAATTGGTTGCGGAGGGTGTTCGATTGAAAGAAGCATTACACACTTGTGAACAGATAGAAAATTTGGCGGAAATTGGAAAAAGTGTGGATATTGATGCAGTTCAGAAGCGGATTATTGAAAATGAAGAAGTTTTGTCGAAAATGTCGAAAGAGCGAAATGGAAAATTAGCGAAAATTGAGATGCTAGGCGAGCAAATTCGAGTGAAAACGAGGAATTTGGAGGCGTTGAGAAAAGAGGCGGAGATGTTGAAAGAGAAATGTGATGCGATTTTGAATGGTCCACAAGAAGAATGTCGAAAATGTGTGGAAGAGTTGTTGAAATTCTCGGCGGCTGATTTAAAAACGTTGACAAAAATACAGAAACCATCACTGGGAATTCGATTGTGTTGTGAGATGTTGAGGACGATTTTTGAAGCTGAATTTGTACCGAGTGAGATTTTAGAAAAAATATTTTATTTTAACAAGTTCCTCAAAATTTTGTGCCAAAACAGTTTCAAGTTGAGCATTTTTGTTCATCTCAAATTTTAATGAATATTTTGAAACAGTACATTTTTTATGAATTTCTTTTTCAAAAATTTAAAAGTTTCTATAAAGTCCTCAAATTCCCCTTTTTCTAGAAAAAAACGCAGCCGAAAATTGGCTTGATTCTCAAAAATTCTTGCTCGACAAAACATTTTTGATCAAATTGGCGACTTTGGATGCCGAAAAATTGACTGTAAATCAAATGAAAATGCTCAAAAAATATGTGGATCGAGTGGAATTTAATGCGAATCGAATTGAACATGAATCACTTGTTTGTGCGAGTTTGTGTCGATGGATTGGAGCATTTTTGGAGCTCGCTTGGTGAGTGAAGAAATATTTGTAAATTGAAATAAAAAGTGATGGATTTACACAAGGGACTTTATTTTAACATATTTCCAATTTTATATGAACATTTCTTGATTAAATATTTTTTGTGTCGATTTCAAAAATCGAGGGTGATTCTATCTTTTCTAAAACATTTCTAAAAATCCACGTGGCATAATTTTTTCTAATAATAGTCTTTTTCGAGTAAACAAAAACTGACTCGTGAATTAAAAAATCACACTTACTCCGTTTCATATGACACTTCTGAAACAGTGGATTTTTGTTAAAATATTTTCGATCAAAATACTAATTTTCTTTCATTACAAAAAAATCTAAAATCAAAAAATTGGATTTTCTCAATCCTTTTTTCCACTTCATAACTTATTTTTCTGCAAAAATCCTATATTTCCAGCACTCTCCGTTTAATGGAAGAACAAAACGATGAAGCCAAAGATTTGCGAGCTCAAATCTCAGAAATCGAAAAATCGCTCAATTCCGAAACCACCGAAAAATCACAACTCACAAAAGACGTCGATTTATTGAGCTCGAAAATTCGAGAAAATGAGCAAATTTTGACAAATGATCGAAGACTTTGTGATTATCGATTGAGAAGCGGAGATTTATTGATGGTTTTGGAACCATTTAAAATAAAATGGAGAAATTGTCAGAAAATGAATGAGAAATTGCAAAATGAAATGATTGGAAATACTGTGCTTTTTTCGATTTATCGAACAATGCTTTTGTCTTATGATCGATCTATTTCACAGGTATTTCGATAATTTTGATATATTTTTAGAAATAGAAAAAATGCGCTAACATTTTATATCCACGTAGATTTTCATTTTTGATTGAATTTTGAAGCTGAACGTTATGACGTGGCAATAATTAATTCACAAAACATCGAAATCTTTGTGTTTCGAATGGTGAGAAATGCTCAATTTTCCAGGTCGCTATCGGTCTTTGTACCGCGCATCTCACAAAATCCGAAATACCGTATGATTCATCTACAGTAACCCCATCGAATATAATTCAAAAAATTTGCAAAAATCTTCGAAATTCTCGCCGATTCTGCCTTTTTCTCAACGATCAAAACGACGTGATTTTGAATTTTCTCCGACAATTTTTGACATCACCAAATTGTATTGATTTGGGAAATATTGAGGGAAAATGGACGGATTTGGTGATAACACAGAATTTGCCGAAATATGTATATTCAGTGGTTCCGACGGTATGCGTTTTTGGGAGGGAGAAGGATTTTTCATTTTGTAAATCTGGAAAATTTTCTAGTTTTACGAAAATTCCCCCTAACAACATTTCTCATTTTTCAGATTTTCTACAATTTCGAAACTCTTCCACCGGCCGAAATGTTTGAAGTTTTGATGAAATCCGAAGAGAAGGAAATTTGTTATCGAGGAAAACCGTTGGAACTTCCCGAAGATATTCTATTCGTTTTTATCGCCAAACATTTGGATCTCGAAAAATATTCCGAATCAATTGAGAAAATTGGTGAGTTTTCATTTTTAGTTTTGAAGAGAGAAGAAAAATGCCCAATAATTTTGTAGCTCGAAATCATACTGGTTCCATCGAGTTTGGACAATTTGGATGGACAAATATCGCGCGTCGAATCGCAAAAATCAGAAAATTTGTTGTCAATTCTTGGCGAATTTACAGCCGCTGATATTTTGGAATCACGAGAATTGACCCGAAAAATTACGGCATTTTTGTGATATATTGTGAAATATTCTTTTTGTGTATTTTCCAAATAAATATTTTCGTATAGATATCCTAGTTATTGACTCTACAAAATAAATTATTTTTGTAACAGAAAAACATTTTCAAAAATTCACTGTTTCAATAGTTTCATATAAATTTTTGAAAAAATCAAAACTTTAATAATTTTTCCAATCTCTGCCTCAGGCATACTCATTGCTCGCAAAACTGTGAGGGGGAGATCATGACATTTGGAAAAATTTTTCGAGGGTGGGGATCATTTTGGAAATTTTGAATCCCCGCCCGAATCAAAATTTCGATTTGGGCGGGTAGCTAATGAAAATTCACGCCCGAACAGCATTTTGGGGAGGGGGAGAAGCAGGGTCTATTGGGCGAAGATGCCATGTATCGAAAATTCTATGCAAATTAAAAAAAACTTGAATTTTAATCCTGAAATCATTGTATGCAAAATACAAACTTTAAAATTTTTAAAAATTCCAAACATTAAACCATAACTGTTCCCCATTTTTTTTTAAATCTGGACCCATATAATATTTGGAGCGTATTTTTCAAGAGGAAATTCTTTGAAAACTGAGATATTCTGTAATTTAGGTGGTTTCGAATTATTTTTCTTTGAGCAAAAATAGATAATATCAGCTAAACATCAACAAAGAAAATGATGCAAAAAATCTTCATCCCGTCTCCAAAAAAATGCAATAAAATATTCACTAAAAATAATTTTCAAAAAACTACGCTATTTCCTCATTTTGGTGGTTCTAAATTAGGCTTCGGATCAGCAATTGGTGTAGATGTTGGTGTTTTCGAATCCTCTGCACTCTGGTTTGAAGCAGGAGCAGGTGATTTTGCTCGACTTCCAGCTGGAACAGGTGGAATAACATCTTCATCTTCAGTGAATCCAATAGCACCACCTTCTGAACTATCATCATAATAATCATAAAAATCAGTTCCAACATCTTCATCTAATAAGAAATGATCACCAGCTCGACCATTTGGATTTAAACTCATTGAATGTTTCAAAGTTGGTCGAACTACCGGTATTTTTGACATTGCAGCAGCTAAATCAGTGAATGAAACAGCACGAGAAACATCTGATTTTTTCTCGCGTCGACTTGTTTGACGCTTGAATTTTTTGATGTCTTTTTCTTCGCCCAAAATTCCAGCACGATCGTTGATTATTAATTCGTGCACAACTTCACGGCCATATTTTAGACCAAGGTCCTGCAAGAATTGAGAATTTTTGTAATTAAAAAAATTAGATGAAGCATATACAAAATGTTTCAAAAACTTTTGAGAATTTTTTGAAACAGCGGATTTTTAGTTTTTATTTGAAAAAAATTGATGGATTATTTAGCATCATTTTTTATATCGAAAATTCATAAAATAAAATTTTACTGTGGAGTTTTTCACTATTTCAAAATTTTATTTTGGGCATTTCACGGCAGAGTGAGCATTAAATTATTATTCACCAAAAAATTTCTAAATTTTTTGAAACAGTGAAATTTTTTATTTAGTTTTGATAATTTTCTGAAAAATTGTTCTTGTTAAAAATTCGAATTCATCGAAAGAGCTTCGAATTATAATTGTAAAATTTTAACTGAACTGAATTCGTTCAATGAATTATGTATACAACCTCAGTATCAGTCTTTTAATATAATTATTAAGCATTAATAAAAAATTTGAAACAGTAATTTTTTCGTCTTATAAAATTCTAGAAATTTCAAAACTTTAAAAACATTTTTCAATCCAAAATTTCAAGAAATTTGAGAATATTCGGATGAATTTATTGCTTGGATTTAAAATGTGTTTTCATCAAAAATTATTTTAATATTTTGAAACAGTGAAATTTTTTGGATCAGAAAAAACAATTATCACAAAAACTTGAAAAACCAAAAATTAAAACTTTTTTTGAAACATTGAAATTTCAAGAAATGCGAAATTATTTGAATGAATTTTCTGGTGGAAAAAATTTGGTTCGGATTAAAAATTATTTTTCATCAAATATTATTTGAATATTTTAAAACAGTGAAATTTTTTCAATCCCAAAATTTAAAACTCACCATAATCTCTCTAAATTTATGAAAATCCAATGTTTTATATGGTTCAATAGGCGGTCTCAAATATCTACAATACGATGCTTTTTTGACGACTTCAAGTTGTCGAACACAAGAAACATAGGCGAGGCGACTTTGAATCTCTTCCATGTTCAGAATTCGAATTGGTTCACCAAATGGATTGAGACGTTTGAGGAGAACCCAAACACCACTTAGAGAATCACCGTAATCATACAAATTGGTTTCTTCAATTGATCCGACATCGCAAGCAATTACGCAACGAGCACCGAGATTTCTGAAAAAATTATATTTTTAAAACAATGTTTTGGTGCTTCATTGGATTTTGCTCAAAAAAATGATCACATAATTGTATTAATTTTCTTTATTTTGTTGAAAGATTCACATTTAGATTTAAAAAAAAGTATCTTTGAGAATATTTCCCCTCCAAAAACCTTACCTCATAACATCAGCTGGCACATTATTAACATATCCTCCATCTAACAACAAATGTCCATCTTGTGGATCACAAAGTGGCGGTAAATATCCAGCCAAAGACATCGATGCTCGACAATATGCCCATAATGGTCCTGATCGATGAACTCGCATTTCCGATGTACTAATATCAGTAGATATGCAAAAATAGGAGATCCACAAATCTTCAATCAACCGATCCTCAAACAAACTTTTAATCGACCAATTGAATTGTGCTCCTGTGAACATTGCACTATGCGCATATGTCAAATCCCACAATTTTCGCCACAAACTCGACATTGGTCGGAACCATGAAAATGCACGTTCCTCAACAATTACATCGTCTGGAGTTTCGGCATAGATTCCACCAATCATTGAGCCGATAGAAGTTCCGCCAACTATATCAACAGGTATGCCTTCTTCTCGAAGAGCTCGCAAAATTCCAACGTGAGCTGCTCCGCGAGCACCGCCACCGCCGAGAACTAAACCGATTGCGTTTCCGGTCAAAATTCGAGCGAGGCGAGAGAAATCCGAGCGGGGATCGGTTGTCCAGAACACATTTTTCTCGTAGTACGCGATCACTTCATTTTCAATGTTCTGCAAAAAAAATAATAATTTAAGAATGCTGAAACCAATTTTTGACGTATTTTTAATTTGTTCACTATTTCAAAAATTGATAAAATCTAGGATTTTATTTAAATTTTATTTTACTGTTTGAATACACGGCGAAAAATGGAAAATTAATTTCGAGTAAATATTTCTGAAAATTACTAGTTCCAAAAGTGCTGAAACCCTTTATCATGAATTTTCAACCAAAAAAAATATTACTGCAAACAAAAATCGCACAAAAATAACTGTTTTAAAAAGAAATGGAATATAAAATTCATATTAAAGTTGTGGTTCTCTCTTTCTTGGATTAGCAAACTTTTTTGTGAAATTTTTCACTGTTCCTAAATTTAGTCAGATTTATGATTTCTGAAAAATTGCGTTGCATAGCTACATTTGAAAATAATTTCTATTTTTAGATGTTTGATGACTTAAAATATTTTTGAAACAGAAACATTTTTTAAACATTGTCTACATTTAATTTCCACAGGTTTTTGTTGATAAATTAGTAAATGATGGAATGATCGAGAATATAATTGATTATTGAAACAGTGAAAATTTCAAATTTCAGTAAATTAGTTTTTTGAAGCTATTGAATTCCGAACATCATTTTAAGATCTTAATTTTCACCCAATATTTTTACACCAAAAATTTCCCCAAAAACCCCCCGCTCTAACCTGTGGTGAATACGTTTCAATGTGGCTATTTTTTCGATGTTTTCGATTCCATTGCAACATTCTTCGCGGTGCTCGAATATGATGATGTCCGGAGAAAAATGAATTATTGAGCCAATCAATAGTTCCGGATGGTGTATGTGTACTTTCGGGCCATAATAATATTAATTCTTTGTTGGTTCGAACACCGTCTTGATTCATGTTCATCAAATCTCGCATCTAGAATTGAAATTTGGTGAGTTTTGGGTGGAGAAATTTAAGATTAGCTTTATTTTAAATATAATATTATCTGGATTTTTTTTCGTGATATTTAGCGTTTAGTTTCTTTGAGAATGAAAATCAACGAAAGCCCAAAAAAACCAAAATTCTTTTGTTTTGAAAAATGTGTCGTAATGAGAAAATAAGAAGTCCGAATATTTATTGAAACGGCAATTTTTTTATAATTAAAATTTATCTTTATTTCGGGATTTTTGCGTCAAAATTATGGATTTGCTGGTACCAATACTCATTAGAAAATTTAAAAATCCTCATCTTTGTAAACTTTGAGTACGAAATGGAAAATAAATCAAAACTAATATATTAAAATCGCGAACAAATAGAAAAACTTGAATCAAATAATCAAAAACCTTGTTGAGCTACATAAAATTTTTGAAACAGCAAATTTTTGTAGAAATGAAAAATGTGTGTTTTCAAGATTTTTGAGGCGAAGTTATAGGAAAAAGATATCGAATTTTTTGTCAAATTTTTGAAAATTAATCAAAAGGTCTAGAATCAGAAACTTTCACCCACCAAAGTCTGTTTTTCGGGCGATTTTCCACCAATTCCAACCACCAAAATCGCATCAGCTTGTCTCAAACATCTTCGTGTCCAATTTGTTGGAGTGAAATCGCATTCATAAATTACCAGTGGATAAGTGTCTTCTTGAACATTCAGCCAATGCATCAGGCGAAAATCGGCTTGTCTGGAAACAATTTGAAATTTTCAAGGGATTTCAGATAAATCTAGGTTTTTCTGGAAAAACTAAAATCTAAAAACGCCTGGACTTATGCTAATTCTAGAAACGTTACTCATACTGCTGAACTTTATCATCCAAAAACCTAGGCTTAGGCTTAACAGAAATAAGACCTAATTTTCATCTTAAGCCTCCCATTGTTAATCTAACTCCTAAGCACTAAAAAATCCCCCAAAGTATTAGACTAACTTCTCCAAAACACTCGGATCCAAACACTGTGCAACTTTTTGCGAACTCAATCTCAAAACTCTCAAATTCGCCGACAGTGCATGATATAATTCACAAGTGAATGAAACAAGTGGAACATCCAAAGAAGATGGAACAACTGCAATTGTATGTAGATTTTTGATATGACTCATTGGATCGTGTGCTCCAATTTCATTTGATCGCATTACGGTTGGTGGAACAAATGGTGTTCGACGATTCATTTGACTATAATATTGACCGAGAAGTTGAACCAAGCGAAAACCAACCTGAAATTAATTTTGGGGTTTTGAAATGATTGAACATTAATTGCTTGTCGTTTGAGAATTTTAATCATAAAACCTTTTTTGAATTTACTGTTTCAAAAATTTTAAGAAGAAGAATACTGACACAAATGGAAAACACTTGAAATCCGAAAAAATAAACGAATATTTTGAAACAGCAAAATTTTTGGGAAATTCAAAATTTTTGCCTCAAAAACATGAATACATGCATTTTAGGGTCTAAAACTCATAAAAAGCAGAAATTCAATTTATTCGCAATAGATTTCAGCAAAAAAAAAATGTTGGGTGTATTTTAAGGAACGATATCAAGACTGATCAAAATCCTAGTAAATAAAACATATTTTTGAAACAGTCAAATATTTTTATGATTGAATTTTCATCAATTTTAGTGCCAAACATCCACGTGGCTTAGCTACCAGCAATTTTGTTTTATTGAAAAATTTTGTTTAAGACCAGACGTTCACATCAAAAACATACAAAATCTCAAAAAATTAAAGAATTTTCTGAAACAGAAAGTTTTTGGTGAACATTTTTGAAACCGCACGCATTTTCTTCCAAAAATAAAAATAACCAACCTGCGGAAACTGCATCTTAATAAAATTCAACAATCCTTCGGGAACTCTTGCCAATTGCGAAAATCGAACCGCCAAAACCGTAGTCGATCTCGGTTTTTTCGTCAAAACCTCCATCATTCCCAAAACATCGCCTCGTCCAAATTCCTCAACAACCGTCTTTTTTTCAACCGATCGAAGTCGACCACTTAGAACAACATAAAGTGAATCAGCAATATCACCAGCTCGATAAACCGCGTGTCCAGAATCGACTAGAACCCAATCCAATGCAAAATCAACGCCTCGGAGAAATGGAGAAAGTCGACGGAGAACGGAATGAGCAACTGGCAGGTAGATTTCGGGATGCGATTCGAGAAAACTGCAAAAAAAAGATGTTGAAAGAGGTTAGAGAATAATTTAACTTGTTAGACATCAGTGCATCAATTTCTGATGAAGGAAATTTTGATGATAATTTTTTGAAACAGTAAATTATATTTTTGAAAATTTGTAGAATTTTTCGATTTTTCGAGGAAACTTGGAATTTTTTAAGCAATTAGTGTTTTTGTTTTGAAACAGTAAAATTTTCCTATTATTATAATAATGAAAAAAGAATCCAAGAAAACGGAAAAAATCCAAACATTTCTATACAAAATTTTTGAAACAGTAATTTTTCTAGAAAATTATTCACTCTATTTTTTCCAGATAAAAATTATACTTATTTAATTTTGAAAGCCTTTCACTTTCTGAAAAAACGGATTTTCCGAGTATTTTCGAGATATTTTTTTCAAGAAGAAATGAGATTTTCAACCAATTTCGAGGTAATCAAACATGAAAATTAAATTCAGCATTATTATTATTATAAAATATGTTGAAACAGTGAATTTTTCAATTTTCGAAAGCCCCCAAAAAGACCTACGCCGAAAAATCCTTCTTTTTCATGACAGCTACAGTAGTCGGTGTGACAGATCGAATTGTATAAAAACTTGGCTCATTTGTCAGAATTTGCAAGCCACCAACAAGTTCTTTGGGACCAATTCGAATTACGGCACTTTCCACATTTTCTTCACAACTTTCTTCGTCGAAAAGCGAATCCTAGAAAAAATAGGGGGAAATTTGGATTTTTAAAGGAAAAAAACTAGTTTCATATGGAATTAGTATGAAAAATTCAGAGAAAATTCAAAAGTCACACTGAAAAAAAGCCTGTTAGTTTTTTTTTTCAACAAAAAACCTCAAAACTTTGGACATACCCTGTCAAGTTGGGCTAAAAATGCAGAACCTTGCTGAAAATTTCAGATGAAAATACCCCCAAAAATAGCCCATTTTTCGGTTTTGCTCACCTGACTCAAAATTAAATTTCCAGACAAGACCAGAAGCAAAACCTCTTCTTCAGCTCCTTGTTCAATCAATGTTTGTTTTGGTTCAAATTTTGAGATGTGAATTTTGTTGCCAATTTGTTCGGCGATATTTTCATTTCCAGCCAAACCGAAAGCTTCAGCCATCCATTTTCGAGCACAAATTAATTGCTCTTCTTCGGCTGCAAAAATTGGGAGGATTTAGGAGCTCAAGGCTAATTTTAGAGTCAATCTAGGGCCTAATTCTGGGGCCAATTTTAATGAATTCTAAGTAAAATTTTGAGGAATAAACTCACAATCATTCACATTGAATATTTTAATATCCTTTCTTTTTATCGATTGTTGTGCTTGAAGTTTGCTCGAATTATTGCTCAGGTTTCGAAGACGATCTTCCTCGCGGCTCTGGAAAATTTTTGGGATAAAAACATTGTAAGATAGTTAATAAATAAAAATATTTAAATTTTGATCTTAAAATCCACGTGTTGACTTACCCCTTTCATCAGTTCCGAGCTCAATCCCATATATTGATGTAAAGTTGTCAATGTGACATGCAATAGTCGAGTTATAACAATTTGAATCGGTCGAATCCAGGCTTCGGGATTTTTCGAATAACTCGCACGAAATGATGTGATTGGGAATTTGGCAACTCGACACGGTTCGGCAGCTTTTAAAGCGACAGTTTTGAAGACCGATGGATAATCAATCAATATATCCAACATGGATAAAAGTGAGAAGAAACTGCCACCGGCTGGAATACGTTTCACCAGATATTCTTTGCCTTCCATGTGCTACAAATAATTTGATTTCAATCTTCAAGACATAAACTGAAATTGTTAGAGCTCCCGCTTTCTCTTCTGCCTAACATAAGAAAACTAAGCTTAAAATTTCACGAAATTAACTCTATATAATTTCTTATGAGCCTAGATGTTTCATCTAATCTTCTAGGTGTTTTGTGATCATCAACGAGAATTCGAATAAATATTGAAAAACCCAATTCTATTCAAAAAATTTTTGAAACAGTATTTTTTTAAAACATTTTTTTAAGGTTAGGTTTAAACTTTCATCCTAGCCTAAGTCTAAAATTCTGGCCAAGCCTAAACCTAGGCTTAAGAAAAGCCGAGTAAACCTAAAATGTATTTCAAGCCTACGCCTGATTTTGGCTAAACCTAAGCCTAAACCTAGCCCATCTCATCTCCACAATTTTCCTGTCATATTTCCCACAAAAAAAAATCGGCACTCACCCTAATATGAACCGTCAATTCACCATCAATCGATACATAAATCCCATCATCGGGTTCACCGGGTTTCACCACATATTCTCCAGCTTTATAGCTTTTGACAACAATTTCTCGCGGGTCCAATTTCCATTCCGACGGTAGTTCGAGCATTTTCAGATTGTGGAGAATGTAGAAAATTTCGGGCGGAAGATTTTGTGGGATTTCGGGAAGATCGGTTGGTTCGAAATATTCAGTGGGTGGGAGAAGACGGGTTTCTTTCATGTTTTCCGAACTTTGACGGAAATAGACACTGCTACCACGACGGAGAAGACTGGAAATGAAGAAATTTGGGTGGAAATCGGAGGGATTTTGGTGGGATTTGAAGGGTGAACAATTTATCAAAACATCAAACATTTCATGAAAAAAAATTAATTATATAAATTTTTTGAAACAGTAAATTTTTTCGAAAATAGGAAAAATCACTTTCTTGTAATTTTGGCGCCACAATTTTTTGGCACTAAAAATGCAAAACTTTTCGAATAAAAAACTTGGCAAGCATCGCAGAAATTCAGAATTTTTGTTAACATTCAAATTTTTACGTGTAATTGTTTGATACGATGTAAATAACACTCGAGATCGGAACTCATTCAGATTTCGAAAAATGAATAAATTTTTTGAAACAGTGAATTTTTTGCAAAAATAGAAAAAATCACTTTCCTGTAATTTTGGCCCCAAAATTAGCCAAGCGGTCCGAAATTGAGTTTTTTATTTTCAAAAATTAAAAAAATCTCTCTTCCCACCAAATCCCATCTCAAACCGTACTCTTTAGCCATTTGAAATGCAGTGCTTTGTCGTCTTCTCGCTGATGATTGTCGTCTTTTTGTTCGATTCAAATTCGAACCTCCCATCACAGTATTTGCTTCATCGGAAGAAGAAGAACCGCCAGATGGTGTATTTCGGGGTGAATCTTGCTGCAAAAATAGTGAAATTTTAGAAAGGGTGAGAGGGAAATTGAGGGGATTATTGATTTTTTCAGAAGACGTTAATTGGATAATATTAGATAAATTTAGAAATTTATCTCAAAAATTCAAGTTCTCAAAACACTCACGACCAAACTTTTATAAATTTTCTTTGCCCAATCTCGTTTCCTCATTCTTCTACTTCCTCCGTTTCCAGGCATCGAATCCGAATGTTGTAAATTCAAAAAACTCGGAGGTTTTCGTTTTTTCGGCTCTTTTCCTTCGGTAGAACCATTATCATCTTCATTGTCAGTTTCAAGAATTGTCGATACTTTTTTGACTAATTCTGGAAGAAAATTGGGGATTTGTGGGAGAAAAATTGGAAAACTTTATGGGGCTATTCAAGTATTTTCTCAACACGCTAAGAAAACACGCTAAGAAAAAAAACAGGAGAAATGCGGAGAAAATGCATTTTCTTCACTTTTTTCGTATTTTCTCAGCCTACCTGAATAGGTTTTCTTCGCATTTCTCCTGTTTTCTCAGCGTTGAGAAAAGAACTTGAATAGCCCCATTATAACAAAGTTCATATTTTTCCACGTGAACTTTGAGAATGAGTGAAATTTTTAACATTTTGGTAAAAAATATCTAATGTTGCTCATTTTTCACCAAAAATTCCGATTTTTGCTCCAAAAACTCGAACTCACTTAATGGCGAACCCGAAATCGATGGTGAAGCAGAAGAAGTGGCTGAAGAGGGTGTTGAGAAACCGAAAAAATAATAAGAGACGAAAAATGCAATGGCACCCGCTAGACAAATTGATAGAAATATGAGAAGAACCTGGAAAATTGAATGATTTTTTTGAAAATTGTGTGATTTTGCGCTTATTTTCAGTCTTTTTTTGCATAAAAACAGCTTGAAATCTCGAATTTGCATCATTTTTCACAATGTTTTGATCATTTTCAGCCGAAAATTATCAAATTTCCCCCCATTTTCAGCCCAAAAACTCACATGACTATAAATAAATGTGACAATGGATAGAATTGTTGAAAATATCGAAAATATCATCTTTCACGCATTTACGAATGAATAAAAATGTCTGAAATGATCGAAAACAGTTTTCGTGGTTTTTTCTCAAAAAAAAATAAATGACGTAGCAAAAAAAAATTGGGTCACGTGACGGGAAAAAAAAACCATTTTTGAGACAGACTAGAGTGTAGTTTTGAAGAAAAAAAACAGGGGAAGAGTGGAGGTCAAAATAAATGCAGCTGAGTTTTTGTGAGAATTTCGATGGCCTAGAAATCCAAAATTGGCCTAGGATATCAAATATGCGATTCTTCTGGTCGAAAAACTCAAAAATGAGCATCTGGTGGCCTAGAAATCCAAATGAAAAATTCTGATGACCTAGGAAGCCTCAAAAAACTAGTCCGCAGCCTGAGGAACTCACGCAAAACTATACGGTGACTTAGAATTCTAAAAAACCAAATATATAATTTCGGTGGCCTAGAATTTCGAAAAATGGCCTAGAAATCCAAATTTCACTCAAACTCCCGGGAAATGTTGCAAATTTCTCATAAAAACCTGCTATTAATCAGCTGTCTATCGCCAGCCGCAAAAATGTGAAATAAGATAAGAGAAAAAATATGTGTGTTTCAAAAATCGTATAGAAAATGATATTTTTATTCAAAGCCACGTGACGCTTTTCGTGTTCAAAATGACAAAAAAACGAGTGTGTAAAAACGATGTTTTTACACAAAAACTCAGATTTTTATGAAAAAATGCGAAATAATTATGGTCTAGAGATAAATAGAGCGTGAAAAACCAAGGTAGACAGGGAAGAAATGAAAAATTGGGGAAAAAGTGATGACAGAAACCCGATCCACGTGGTTTTTCAGGAAGAAAAACTGAAAAACATTTTATTTTTGGGGGAAAAAGTGAAAATGTGATAGAACAACTGGCTGGCTGGCTGGAAACAGATTAAAGACCGGTTTTGAAAAATGGCAGTGGTTTTCTAGGCCACGGACGAGATTTGGAAGGATTTCTAGACCCTGGAAGATGAAAAAACATTTTTTCTGCACTTTTCTGGGAATTTTCCCTCGCCCACAAATTATTTTAATTTGATTTTTGATTAGACAACAAAAATTCCGTTTTTTTTTGTTTCATGAAAATTTACTAAACAAATAATGCAAAAAGTGCAAGAAATTAGATATTTTCGAGGGAAAAATAGTTTTTTTTGTTGAGGGAATTTTTAAGCCAAAAAAATAATTTTAAAAAATGAATTTTTGGAGCTTCAAAAATCTGAAAATTGTATTTTTAAGACGAAAAAAATCTGAAAATTTGGAGTTTCAGAATACTGACAAACATTTTTTTTTTCATTTTCCCAAAAAACACTCAAAAAAATCTGCATAAATCGTATATTTCTCCAGATTTTTCTCGAATTTATTCACAAAAAAAATAAAATTCACAAGGATGCTAATCAAGTTCACATAGTAGCGCAGCAGAAAAAAACAGGAAAAAAGAGGTTTTTGAAAAACGAGGAGAGAGAGAATTGAGCAGAAGAGACGACAGAGAAAAAATGTGCTTGACTTTTTTCGAAGCGAAAAAAACGGAGAAGAAGATGAAGAAGAAGAACACCGCGAAAAATTAATGAGAATTTTTGACGAGAAAAAAGTGAATTTTCAAATTTTTCCTGGGAAACCAGCAGACAATGGTGAAAAATTGAGCTAGAAATATCCCTAAAGCTAGTCCGCGGCCTAGAAACCCGAATATAGGATTTTGGTGGCCTAGAAAATCTTCCAGGGCTTGAAATCCTCCTAGTCCGCGGCCTAGAAAATCTTCCAACCGTGTGAAAAACTAGTCCGCGGTCGAGAAAACCAAAAATCTCCATTCCTACATCAAAAAACATCATTTTCTTTCATAAATAATTGATTAATGAAAAAAACACATAGTATCCATCAAAAATTCACGATTTTCTCAAAAAATTTTCAAATATGTATTCGTTTTTAATTTTTTTCAAAAAAAAAACAACATCTCATGACATAGTTTTTCAGTTGTTATCTGATTGAAGGAAAAAAGTACTTTGATACAGGTTTTTGATAGTTTTCACGTGACCCAATTAATTTCTTTATTTATTTATTTATGAGTAACAGGAAAAAAAGAGAAAAAGAGACCATAGCCTAGAATTATTCAAAATCTAGTCCGTGACCTAGAAAACCAATTTTAATTCTAGGAAAGCTCTCAAATCCAGCCCATGGAGAAACAAAAATACTATAAAAAAATAATTTCGTAATTATCTTTGAGAATAGTATTTTTTCTATCAAAGAAGAGGAAAAAAGAAAAAAAAAAGAAGATAAGAAAAGTGTTTATTGATACTATGTTTTTTGGACTTGGAAACTGGAAATTGAAAAGCACTTAAAATATTTTTGAAACAGTGAACTTTTCAAATCAAAAAACGATAAATGTTTTCCATTTTATTTCAGTTCTGAATTTTAATTTTAAAAATTTTACTGTTTCAAAAGTAATATTTTGAAATTTCATGACTAGAAAAATTGTTTCACCGATTATTTCATTTAAAAAATGTCACTGTTTCAGAAAAATTTCGAAATAGTTTCTGATGTCAAAACAAATGTTTTGTAAGAGGAAAGCTTCTCAAAAAATCTTAAAATTCCGAATTCATATTTGAAAAACTCACTGTTTCAAAAACAATTCAGAATATTTTCTATCTCAAAAAATTTCAATACGGCTTTCCAAAAATTCGTAGGAAAATTAATTATTTTTAATTGGAAGAATTTCTTCAAAAACTCAAACTTCACTTATTTTTCAAATTTTTTCCACCTCGTTAAGCCAAATCCGAAAAATCCAAAACAAAAAGCCAGGCAATCAAGGAAAAAACGAAAGAAAAAAGAAGAAAGGAAGATTTTTTGGTGCTAAAATGTATGTTTTTGGATATTCGAGCTTTCTTTCTTTTTTTGAAAGAAAGAAAAAAGAAAGAGAAAAGGAAAATATTCCCAAAAGGCATTTTTTGGAGGACAAAAAATTTGGAGGGAAAAAAGTTTTTTGAGGTGGGAAAATTGTGAATGCTTGAACTTTTCTGGAAAAAATCGGAAATATACAGATTTTCTAACATAAATTTCAACAAATTAGAAAATTTGAATTGAAATACATAGAATTGCTACGTGGAACTTTGAATATGGTCCGAGATTCGAAAGAATTCCATGTGAACTTGAAATTTCTAAAATAAAATTTTAGGTCGAAAAATTCAGCGATGCTTTGAGAACCTTTTCAGAATTATCTAACAATGTTGGGATCTGGAAATTTTCAGAAAAAAATAGAGAACAAAAAATTACTGTTTCAACTTAATTTCATTATATTTTTGTTTTCAAAACACTTATTCAAAAATCAGCTAGGAATATTTTCATTAAAAAATCCACTGTTTCAAAAACTTTTAAATAAAAATTCCATTGTCAGTGGAAAACGTTAGTGATACGAAAACCTAACGATGGTTTAATAATTTTTTTATTATTGAAATTTAATTTGAAAATTGAAAAAAAACTTTAGCGATCAAAAATGAACTTCTTTCAAAAAAAAAAACTCAAATTAGTAATCTCGAAAAATCACTGTTTCAAAATGGTCTAATAAATTTTCAATGATAAATTCCAGTTATTATATCTATCAAATCCGGGAACCCATCAATTAATGAATAAAAATATATTCTCAACAAAAAAACCATTCAAATACAAAATTTCGCCGCCAACAAAGAAGACGGATAAGAAATTCAAAAAACCCAAAAATCTTCAGAAAAAATTTGTTCATTTCGATTTCAAGTAATAAAAGGGTCCCTAAACATTTACAAAAAATAGAAGAAGTTTGAATTTGTGACAAAAATATACATTAAAAATGAACTGGCATGAAATTTGGGGCCAGATATAATTTATATACAAAAAAAAAAAGAAGAAGAAGAAACGTGGGTATTCACAGGGCGGAGAAAAAAATCTACAAAAATGGAGAAAACGAAGTTAAGGCAAGTCTAGGAAAAAAACCGGGAGAACAATCAAAAATCATAATTTTTCGCGCAAAAATGGCAGTTTTGCGGGAGCAAATTCTAGGTTTGGGTTGGTCGATTTCCTTGTCCTGGAACATGGTGAGACCAATCGGCAACTTGTGGTCCCATTGTCAAATTTCGGCGAGATGAGGTACTGTAGATTGGCAATACTTCACTTGCTTCAACTGGGACAGCCTGAAAAATCGGGAAAATATAGGGAGTGTTTGGAGGCGGAAATACAATAATTTCTGTTTTCGGGAAAATTTTTCATATTCTTGCGCCAAAAATCAACTGTTTAAACCTAAAAAATTCACTGTTTCAAAACTAAACGAAAAAAATTAAAATTTTCAGGCTGAACATTTCACGGTGTTTGAAATAACAGACGACTATGTGTATTGAATTGTTTCTGTTCAAAGCACAATTTATTTTAAAAAATTTGAAACAGTAAATTTTCTGATTTTTGGGTCCAGATTTTTTTAGAAATATTAGAAGCTCATGATTTTGAAAATTGATTTTCGAATAGAAAAATCCGAAAATTATGAAAAATTTGAAACAGTAACTTTTGTTGAAATGTTCAATAGAAATATTGAATCGTTGCTAGATTTGATTATTTTTCGTATGAAAAATCCAGAATTTATAAAATTTTTGAAACAGTAATTTTTTTTAGCCGGAAAATTTTGAAAAATTTAATATTGAATAATTCAAAAAGTAATTTGATTATTGGAAAATTCCGAATTTTCGCATCCAGATTCCAAAAAAGCCCCACAAACCTTCAAATAAATACACGCATCAGTTCCATGTCCTTCCATCGAAACCAAAAACAAATCACCCAAAAAATACCGAGCATAAAGACGGGACAATGGTAAGCCGTATCCATAACCAGCTAATGGTGCTTGTGTTCCATCTCTTGGTGGAGGCGGAGCTGTTGAATACATATAATTATAGAGACGTTCGAGAATTGTGCGAGAAACACCGCCACCTCGGTCGCAGATCTGCAAACAGAAGCAAATTGGAGGGTGATTTTTAGAAGCGGCAACAAAAATACATTTTCGGGAACTTTCTGAGAAAATTTAGAATAGTTCAGAAGATTTTGATAATTTTCAGCCAAAAAATTAATAAAACAAAAAAATTTTCAGGAAAATTTGGAGAAATACAATTTAATGAAAAATTAAAGTGCTTTTTGAATTTTTTTTTTGCATATTTTTTCACTGTTTCAAAAATATGTGAAAAACTCGAAAATATTGGAATATGTGTTTCATAAAGATGGTATTCATCACAATCTAATAATCTCATCAAAAATTAAAGAAGCCCACGAACAATGATTTTGAAATTGAAGAAATATTTAAAAACTCCAAAATTGCTGTGATAACTTTTCTAGCTCAAAAATTCATCAAACATCCGCTGTTTTCAACAATTCTGCCTGAATTTCAAGTATTTTCTAACTTTAAAAATCTAACCTTAATCGATAAATCCTCATGTCCTTTGACAACAAACACTTTGATATCCGGTAAATCGTCGTCAACTCCATGAAATTCGACAGTAGCTCTCATGGCATTCTGCAAAAAAAATTGGATATTTTGATTGATTTTCGAAAGAAAATGAATTTTTATTCAATTTTCAAACTTATTTTCGTTAATCTTTAAAATTTGTAATAAAAAACAAGAGTTCTATTAGTTTTTTCGGCTCAAACTCCGTCTTTTCCCAATTTTCATCCCAAAAATTCCTCAATTTCCCCCAATTTTTTCGGCGAAAAATTTTTCCCTTGCAAAAAATAGTATAGTATTATAGGTACAAAGATCACCCACGTGTTTGATAACAATCTTTTTTGTTTGGAAAATAAAAATAGCGAGGTCGAAAAACAAGATAAAAATATTGATTTTTCGGATAAAAAATATGGGTTGTAAAAAAATATCACAATTATGCCCCAAAATCTTTGAAAAATCTCACTTTAAATAACTCAAACATCATATGATATAAATGACTTGGAACAGCAACAATTGAAATCGGTTTATCTTTTTCCACATGATTGTGCATTTCGAGTTTCATTGATGGACTTGTCAAATAATATCGATCGCATAAAAATCTGCAAATTTCGATTTTCGGGACCAAAAAAGTGCATTTTAGGTCCAAAAATAAAGGAGACCGACAGCTGTTAAACAAAAAAAGTACCTAGCATTTTCGAAAGCGTCATAAACCACGGATTCCACGTCACAAGCCGGATCAATACAACCAACATGACGTGGACTTTCGGGAAGAACATTGCCGAAAACGACCTGCAAACAAATTTTGATTTAACTTTTTTGATAACGTTGAAAAAGGAAAAATCAGAAATTTCGAATTAAATTGAAAATATAATGAAATTTTGAAACAGTCATTTTTTTGTAGAATAATAATTGATAAATTGAACGCAATAATATATCCCCAAATGTTTTTCAAGCTGGAAAACCTTCGAAAGTAGTGTTCATCCATTTCAAAAATTATTGAAACAGCAAAGTTTTTGCACACGTTTTAATAGCCAAAATTTTCCTCATGTTATTTTTTTCTGTTGTACTAGCATAAACAATTCAAATGTAATTTTTTTGAAACAGCAAATTTTTTACCCAAAAAAATTCAAACACCGGAACAAAATAAAAAACATTTGGAAAAATTCATGAAATTTTGAAACAGTAAATTTTTCATGTGTTTTTCAGATTGAATTTCGAAATAAAAATAGTAGAATTTTTGGAGAAACGAAAAAATTAAGAACATTTTTTGAAACAGTGAAATTTTAGAAATGTATAGAAACCCACTCTCAAAATATCACTGTTTCAAAAAATATCCTAATTTTTTTTGATTTGCTATTGTATCTATTATTCTCGATCTCGAAGAGAAATTATCCCGAAATATGAATAAAAAATCTTGAGCATTATTTGAAATAGTAGTTTCTCGTTGAATTGTTGCCTTAAAACTTAAGATTTATACTGATTCAGGGATCAAACGGTTCATCGAAAAACGTGGAAAATTTGTTAGATATCAGAAATTTTGAAACAGCAGATTATTTCATAAAATGTTCATTTTCAAATGATAAAAACTCACCAAATGTTGATTCTGCAACATTCTTATAGATATCCGATTAATATAAAACCGATCCAAAAAATACTGAATTCCTTTTTCACTTGCAATATCAACTCCATCCGATTCTCTCAATTCAATCAATCCTTCAGCCATCGTTTCAACAACATGTGCATGTCTTTTCAAAACCACAGTAAGTTGATCATTGAATCTCGAAACATGTTCTGGTGAAGCATCCGAATTTTCGAATAACAAAAGATCTTCGAAACTTTCCGCATACCAATTCGAAACCATTTTTGATGATGGCATTTGGAGCAATTTTGGTGGAAGAAGTGTGAATTCTTGCATAATATTGGCAAGTCGAACTAGCAATTCATTTTTTAGAAAAGAGTAGGAATTGGCGGCGGTTCCGATTCGACCGAAATCCAAATATTGTTGAATTGTTAGCGAAGATGGTTGAAATTGACTGTAGTAGTCGAGCTTTTTGGCTAGACTTCCCACAAATGGACCAAGTAATTTGCGAGAGAATCGCATCTGGAAAAAAAAAACTTTTCGTTGGTGAGGGTATAGAATGGAGAAAAATATAAGGAGAGAATTGAAAAAGTTAACTGGTCTTTTTTAGATTTCATCTAATTTCAGCCCATTTATTTTTACTTCAGCCAAATATAGCACTAAAACTGGAAATTTAGAACAAAAACACAAAATCAGAGCTCTATAAATATAAGCACTTTTTCTTTCCGATTTTTGAGCGAAAACAAATTTCGAAACAGAAAAGCGAGCTCAATCAGCAGTGAGAACAAAACAAAAGTTTAAAATGAGAAAAATAATAAATCGACAAAATGAAAGTACAAGTTCACTAAAAACACCGAGCACTTTCTCTTAACACAAAACAGAGAAAAAGAACGGCGGAAAATCGAAAACGCACGTTTTGACAAAAAAGACGCCAATACTCGGAGACTGGCGTTTTTTGTGTCTAAAAACACAGATTTGAATTTGAATTTTGCCGCCTTTTTGAGTGCTTTTTTGCGGGGAAAATCGGGGATTTTTGGGTTTTGAGGGACAATTGAGAGCTTTAGAGATTTTTAACGAGTTTGTCAAAGTAAAACTAAAATTTGCTGAAACTTTGAACATTCGCAATATTTTCGAAATGAATCGAAAATGATTTTCATGCGTGAAAATCCTTTACGTGACCCATTTCTTGAAATTAATTTTAAAAAATGCTCATTTTCACAGTTTTCATCATGAAAAGTGGCTCGTGGAAATTAAGGTTAGTCATATGAATGAATCTCAATATTTTTTGGCAGCTGAAATCTCTTGAAACCACCACAGGACTCCCAAAAACCCGCTAAAACCAAAAAATAATTATTATCTCGCGAGGAAGACGCGTTGGATTTATGCGCTGTTTGAGTCTCGCAGCGCGCGTAAGCCGCAGATGATAATTGCAAATTGGTCTCGAAAGTCTACCGTAGTTTCTTTAAAGGCGCATTTGTTTTTGAGCCCGCGAATGTTTGAATTCAAAAAAAGGAAAAACATTTTTTCTTTTTTTTTTGTTTTCGTGTTTCCAAGCTTTTTTCACCTCTCCAAGTCAAAATCTTAAATATTAATATTTTCAGCCATGGTTAACGCATCAGAATTGGAGTTAACATTGGATCGAGTGCCTGTAGAATATCCAGCACTCGTAAAAGAAGCAGTTTTGAAGATAAATCGTTCAGAAGTTCCGACAAATTGTGCAACCCTTAACGATTCCTATTGCTGGTTCTTATCTAAAGGCAAACTTCTGATCTGGGAAAGAATAATCAGAAATCGCAATTCAATTCCAATCGAGCTAACACTTCCACCATCAGGATTATTATTATCAACAAAATGTGTAGTGATTTATGAAGTTCCCTCTGCAAAATCCAGCAAAAATCCACCAGCAGTTCTTGCGATTTCCCCAGAAGGTGTTCTTCGTCACTGGCCATCAATAAAATCACAAACTTTCTCGGAGAAAATCTTGGATTTAGGAAGTGAAGTTGTTCTTCGTGTAGAACTTGTGGACCGCCCAACTTTTGAGAAAAACGCAAATTTCATACTTACCACAACTTCGGGGAGTGTCTATTTTATCAGTGGAGGAAATTTGGAAGCTCACAAAGTTGCTGGAAAAGAGGCACATGGTATAAAACGTCGAATTTCTTCAATAATCTTTGGCGGGCTATCAAAAGAAGTATCATTGGTCCGAAACAGTATTCTTATTCGAGAAAATAATCGGGATATAACTCCTCTAAGTATTTGTATTTCTCCTGATTATCTCACAGTTTATGATATCTCAACAGGAACTGAAGTTTGGACTCTAAAATCATCCGATTTTTTCCAAAACTTTGCGGTAAATTATATCGAATCTGATGGAAACACAGCTAGAAATGTTCGAACTCAATTAGTTGATGTGGCTGAATTTCGAAATGGTTTTGATGGTTTTAATAGCAGCAAGTCATGAAGATGCAAATACCTTCGGATTATATTTGATCTATATTTCTGGAAATTGGCGACAAGAAATACCATTAGATTCATCGTGGTCTTGTCGTGTTCCACTTCCAGAAGCTCGCGCATTGTTTTTGAAATCCAACGATTCAATTTTGTCCAATTTAACACTTTCGATTCCCGAAAGAACTGCTGAATCGAAAACTTCGGAAAGAACTGATGGAATTATGATAATTAATCCGTTTTTTGTGCAAACTATGTATGTTCCGGATGATTTGGAGAATTTAGAAGCTTGGAAATTGACATTGTGTAAATCGATTAGTTTACCGGCTAATGATCAATTAATTGGTGTTGGTGAGTGTTTTGGGGGCGAGGGTGAAATCAAAATCAAGTGAAAATCGTGATTTTCTGTCACTAAAATCCTTGCCTAGCTGAAAATTCACAAAAATTTTGATTTTTTTACTCAAAAAACCATTGTTGGGGTGTTAGTTTTTAATTTTCCACCTGAAAATCACTGGAAAATATTTATTCCTCATTTTTCAGCCACATGCAAACAATATTGCTACATTATGTTACTAAATTCGGGCGTTGCAACAATTCGTCTTCTTCCAAAAGGATTTAGCGGAACTCAATCTGATTTTACCACAACAACAACATCAACGAATCTCGAAAATCACCAAAGTTCTCCAAAAACTTCCGGACCCGAAGATTGGGGAATTCTATCGGAGATTTTATCAGAAATGGTTGCCACAGGTCTCCCAAAAACTGTCCAATTAAAAACTTTGAACAAAGCATTTGAGCTTTTCGGCGAAAAAGATATGGTGAAATCGAATTTGGAATTGACGAAAATGGTGGAAAAAGTGAGGAATAATGGAGAGTTTGCGGCGATTGTTGAACAATATTTGTATGCGATTATTGATTATACGGATGCAGCAAATACGGTTGAAACTGAATTGAATGCTAAACAGATTTTGACATCGAGAATGTTGCTGTTTTTGAAACATATGGGAGTTTTTGAGAGGGTTTTGACGGCGAAAATTATTGGTGAAGAAGGAGAAGAGAGAAATGGAGCAGCTGTTTTGGGAGAGGTAACAGAAGGTTTTGGGGTGGGAAATGCTGAAAATTATAAAACTGATTCACCAACAAAAAAAGATCAATTGACGAAAAGTCAAAATCTAGAAAATTTACTGTTTCAAAATTTCTTGAAATAAATAATCTTGAACATTTTCATTGATAAAATCTTTCAACCATCTGCAAAATGCACAAAATACCCTGAAATTAATTTCAGATAAATGAACGTGTCGCAGCTTCATCATCAATCTGGAAATGGAGAAATATCGATAATACAAATGCAAAATTATTCGATTTAATCATGGAAAAAGCGCTGAGAAGTGTTCCCGAATGCATCGAAATTGGCTTGTCAGATCGAGACTCGTTTTTCGGAAAATGTGCATTTGTTCACACAATTCCACAAGTTGCACTAAATCAGTTGACGGCAATTTTAGCGCGAGAAAATGGCGCCAAATTTGAGCATTTTAATGCGATTTGTGAACTGTTTATTGCGATTAAAGAAGGAATATTGGCGTGGAGAAGGTGAGGAGTTTTGGGGGTGAAAAATATGGGGAAAACAATTTATTGGCTGAAAAATCTTGAAGTTTTCCTCACAAAATATAAATTCAAATAATTTTTGTGTAAAAAAATCACGAATTTTTGAAAATTCCAATTTTTTAAAATAATTCAAAATTATCAAACAAATATCATTTTTCAGTCTAGATTTTCAACGTGAAAAAGTAGTAAAATTTATAACCTGAAAAATGCGGGAAAAAATACGTTTCAATATATTTTTATGAGTTTTGTAGCGAAGTCAAAAAATAGTGGTTGAATTTCCCTCTGAGCTCAAAAAATACTCGAAAATTTCTCACATTTGCTCTAAATTTCACCTTAACTTCCTCATTTTTTCAGATCCAAATGCTCAATTCCAAAATCGAAAAACTGGTGGACAATTCAATCAATTCTTCCAAGTTATCTCGAAATTTCGCAAAAACTTCGAGACGAATTAAAAGATGCAAAATGTTCGGAAAGTGAAAGATCTCGATTATATTCATATATTTTATCGATTTATGATTTTTATTTGGGAGAAATTGATTGGCAACCAAATGCTGATCAAATATTGATGGATATTATTTTATTGGGAAAAGTATCGGATGGATTGGCGTTGGCTGAAAAACACAAAGATTTTGGAGTGTTGGTGAAAATTACGTTGAAATCTGATCGAAATACGAGACAAGTTACGCTAAATCGATTGAAGAAGTTGTTTGAGTTGGATGATTTTGAAATGTATTTGTGTGAATATTTGAAAACTCATGGTTCGTTTTTTTGGGGTGGGGGTTTTTAAGAAAAATGTCTCCTAAAAATGTCTTCTGTTTCAAAAAATATTGAAACTGAAACGCTTTTTGTTGAAAGTAATGAAAGTTTTCATAACTTTTCAAAATTTCAAATTTACAGAAAGTAACCCATCTGATGAAAAATGTTGAACATTTTCATAAAATACAATATTTCCTTAATTTTTGAGCGGAAATTTGAGTTTCCAATCAAAAATTGACAACGAATTTTTGAAAGTTGACTATTTCAAAATTTTTAGAAATTTGGTGAAATTGAAAAAATTCTACCTGAACTTTGCAGGTCTAAATGATGTGCTCCTCGAACAACGTGGTGAACGTGTCGACGCATATCTCGACAATTTCAAAGAACTCCGATTTTCCCGTGAAATTTCGAATAAACAATATTCAAAAGCCGCTTATACATTAATGAGTTTGGCCGACAACGAAACTAAGTCTTTCAAAAAATTCACAGATTATTTGATGCGTGCCTATTTCTGTGCAAAAGCCGCGAATCCGGGAGATCAGGGTGTTCAAGAAGTTTTGCAGTTCTATAAAAAGCGGCTGCCCGAATTGAAACATCGAAAAACAATTCCGCCGAGTGTTTTTGCGGCGGCTCATGGAAATGATTATGATGTTATGATGTCGGTTGAGGAAATGTTGGAATGGAATATGACATTGCAAGATGATCAAATTGATGGATATATGAGAGCATTGCATTTGTTGGCGGATTTGATTGCGGTTGAAGAAACTGGAGAACAGGAAATGGTTTTGAGAGGTTAGAGAGGGAGATTTGAAACATTTCGAGACTAAATATGATTGGGTCTGAAAGATTATTCGCGCAGCGGCCACGTGGAATTATACGGAAGATTTGCCACCTCATAGAAATCCACAAAATTCTTCACGGAATTTCTTTTTAATAAAAATGGGGATTTTCAGACGAGCTCTTAGAAAAATTCAAAACTTTCTTCTCTCTGAAAACATGGAAAATGTGCATTTTCCCACCGGGAAGCCTCTATTTTTCTTTCAGAAATCACTGATTTTTAATCGCGGAAGTGATTTTTCATATAAAAACTGGTTTTTTTCGGTGAAAAAAGTTGCTGTTTCAAAATTATTTTCTGTGTTTATCAATCTAGATTCAATTTATTGGATTTGATACGGGTGTTTTAGAAAAATTTCAGTAATTTTTCAAAAATAGATCTTTTTGTAGAACGAGTTGATTCGATTTGGCAACAATTATTGGATTCAGAAGAATGGAATCGAGTTAAAATTCGAGAAGATATTGAAAATAAGACGAATTTCGGACAATTGTGCACAGCGCTGATATCGAGTTTTTCGCATGAAAGTGAGTTGGCACTAAGTTGAACTGGGAAATTTTGGGGATTTTTTGAACTAAAAAGTAGAGAAAACTTCGTAATAATCTAGTTTTCAGATAATTTTTTTGAAATTTATCATCTCCAGTTGAAAATATCTTCTAAAATCCCTTTTTTTGTTGCAGAAGGCAGCAGTTTTCCGAAATGGATGCCGAACGAGCGACTTACGATAATTCCTCGAAATTTTGATGATATTTTGGCGAAATGTGAATTTGATATGGATGGAAAACACGGTGCTTGGATTAAAGCGCACATGAAATTTGTTGGAGGAGAATTGAGAAAACAGGCCGATTTACCAGAGGTTTGTGTTGAGGGTTTTATGGGAAAGATTTATTTATTTTTGTAAAACTGATTTTTGAATACAAAATCCCTGAAAATGTTCCGTTTTGTTCTTGTTCATAATTTTTGTTCTTCAAAAAATTTCACTGTATCAAAAAAATTATGATTTTTGATTATTTTCAATTTTTTTGATTAATAATCGATTATTGATTTATATCAATCAAGCTTCTCAAATTTTCATGGAAATTTACCTCGAGCAATGTGAATTTTTAATTTCAAAATTTGATAACCATTCTTTTTCATATGAAAAAATCTCACTGTTTCAATTGAAATTGATGAAGTTTTGCAGGGTTTATCAGTTTGAAAAACTCATTTTGTTTTTTAATTGTGGACTTTTCAACTCTAGTTTTCACGTGAAAAAAGTTGCTTGACAGAAGTTTGGAATTTTTTAATTCTAGAAAATCTCACTGTTTCAGGAAGTTTTATAAGTGTTGAACATTTTTGATCAGTTGTTATCCAATTCAACTTTTCCTAATCCAAGAGTATCCAACTACAAACCACAATTTTTGCACAATAAACCGTTTCTAAAAAATTACTTTGCTTTTCGGAACCAAAACTCATGAAAATATAGTTTACGAAAATTATTATGAAAAATCTCACTGTTTCAAAAAATTTATGAGTTTTAATGTGTTTTTGAAATATGTTATCACGGGGCGAAGATTCACAACTTAATCAAAAATTATCAATTAATCTGAAAAAATCAATTTTTTATTTTCAGGAAGCATTTTATCATCCAGACAGTGTGAATACCGGGTCAACATCATCGGCTGTTTTGAATTGGTTCAAACCAATGATGGAATTGCGAGAACAAAGATGGGCGAATTCAATCGAAGCCTAATTTTCCTTCCTCTAATTTTTTAATTTTTTTGGTGGATGTTGGCGCCAAAATTGCCACTTTTTACCGGTATTTATTTGATCTGTTGAATAGATTTTATGATTTTATATTTGGAGTTTTCTTGTATTTTTCATTCGTTTTCAAGCGAGGTTTTCTATATTCGTTCTTTTCTGTTTTCATCACAACAAATTGCAGGTTTTTAGGATTTGAATCCGTTCTTGGAGCAGGTTTTGGTGAGTTTTTTTTGGGGAGAAATTTGAAAATTGTATACTCAAAAATATATATGAAATTATTTTTATATTTTAAAAAATTGTTCCGTAGTTTCGTTGGCATAGAAAAATCTGAAAAAACATCTGAAATTCCTAATTTATGCTGTGGAAATCAGAAATGTTTATGAAAAATTGAATAGTTTCAAAAATTTTCACTGTTTCAATTTTACCTATTATTTTTTTTTTTAACATTTTTACAACAGATCTTGGGAATTGCATTCACTAAAAATTTAAATCCCTTAAAATTCGGTTAAAATTTTGAGCCTAGAAATATATTTGATAGCAAATTGTTGCTAAAAATTTTGAGTTTCGTGAACTCAAAAAATGTACGTTTCAAAATTTCTAGAACATCTTAAATGTTTCCCAAAGTCGTTCCGCAGTGCAATAGACATTCTTTTAGAATAATTTAAATTTTCTTTCCCATGAGAAAATCTACTGTTTCAAACTTATGATATTAATTTTAATCCTACTGAAAATGCGAACAAATTTTGAGATAACTTTACACTGAAAAAACTTGTTACAAGAAAATTGAATAATTGTGATTCAAATTGAAAATAAGTACAAATTTTGCACCAAAAAAACGATTTTTCAAACCGTGAGACGGCATAAAAATGAACGTTTCTTTCTTTCAAAAAAAAACCACAAAAATTCACTGTTCCAACAAAAAAATAACAATAATAATTCATCTTCTAAATAACTTTCTCCCTTTTTTTCACCTTTTTTGTTATCTCAATATTTCTCGCCTATCTATTTTCTTTCTTTTTTTCTCTACGTGTTCACTTTCCTAACTAACTTATATTCTTTATTAATTAAATTAATATTTTCCACTAGAAAATGTGAAAAAATGTCATTTTCCAAGGGAATTTTGACGGTTTTCCCGATTTTTGTTGGCGAAAAATCGAACAAAAATGATGAGAATGTGAGAATTCAGGAGTCTTTAGACGATAACGATTTTTCTGGCCTAGAAAACTCCCAAAATCTCCAATTTTTCCAGATTTTCACACTGAATTTGAGTCATAAAATGGATGGAATTTTGAGTTACGAAAATCGACAATTGAAATTGGATAATGCACCAATTAGTAAGTTGTTTTTTATGTTTTGAAAATTTTTTTGCTGTAAAAAATCTTTAAATAACTCAGAAATACATTTAGAAATCCTGAAAAAGTTACCTGACATTCAGTATTTTTGACCTAGAATTAATTTTTTTGTGAATTTCAGTCGAAAAAGTGGCGCGGGAAATCGAGGCCTTCAAAAATCTGACAGTTTTGGAATTGAAAGGAAATACGCTTGGAGTAACTGCTGGAGAACGATTGGGACAAGCTTTGAAAAAACATCCAGAATTGCAGAGATGTTTGTGGAGTGATATGTTTACGGGAAGATTGAAAAATGAAATTCCGCCGATTTTGGTGAGTTTGCGAAAAGAAACGAAAAGAAAAACGAAAAGAAAATGCGAAAAGAAATTTTTGAAAAAGTAAAAAAAATTTGAAAATACAAAAAAAGAATTTTTATTTAATTTTTCAATGATCAAAATAAAAAACGCATCATATTTTTCCACAAAACAATTTAACATGAATATTTTGAAACAGTAAATTATTTTTGATAAACTTCCATAGATTTTTGAGACATTACAAGTTTTTGAGTACAAATAAATTGTATACATTTTTTACTGTTTCAAAAATTTATTTGAAAAATATTGATGTTGGGAAATTTTGATAGATAGTAAGATATCGAATAAAATTTTAGTTTGACTAAAAAATGATTAAAAATGTAGTTCAACCTCAAATTTTGCAGAAATCCCTTTGCTCAGCCATGATTCAAGTAAATTGTCATATAACAGAACTCGATTTATCAGATAATGCATTTGGACCAATTGGAGCTGATGGTAGGTTTATTTGGCTGCGTACTTGACTGAGTATCTAATGAAATTAATGTGAATATGATTGGATAGCGAACATTTCCTGGCTTTTTGGCGTCGAAAATTCTGCGGAAAATTGATGATTTTGATTTAACAAATAATTTGAAATTATGCATTTCAAAAGTTTTTCTCTGGAGAACCTAATTAAAAAATGAATAAATCTAGTAATTTCACTATCAGATTGATTTTCCCAGAAATAAATTTTTCATGAACTCATCTATAAATTATGAAAATCAATAAAATTTAAACCCTAAATAAATCCCATTTTTCTTTTCAGGAATTTCCGAATTTCTCACCTCTTCATCCGCCTTCACACTTCACACTCTTCGCTTAAATAACAATGGCTTGGGTGCAGGCGGTGTCAAAATTGCGCAATGTCTCATCAGATGTCACGAAAACGCTAAACTCGCTGGCACAAAATTCGAGCTCCGTCGATTTATTGCCGGAAGAAATCGCCTTGAAGATCCCGGTGCAAAAGCATTGAGTGAAGCATTTTCGAAACTCGGAACTTTGCAAGAAGTTCGAATTCCACAAAATGGTATTCGACCAAAAGGAATAAGTGCACTCGCTTTTGCTTTCGAAAAAAATCCGGATTTACAAATTATTGATATCAATGATAATACGTGTACTATAAATGGTGCTGAAAATATGGCGGAAATTTTGCCGAATTTGAAAAATTTGGTTGAATTAGATTTGGGCGATTGTTTGTGTCGAGATGTTGGAATTATGACAGTTTTGGCTGGATTGGATTGTAGACGAGATAAATTGCAGAAAGTTAATTTCAGTGGAAATGAAATAACACCGGCTGCAATTGATGAGCTTTTTGCGTTCTTCAACACACCTACAATGAGTCATGTTCGAGTCAATTTGAGCTTCAATAATTTTGGCGAAGAATTTGAGGAGATTCGAGAAAGAGTTGAGAAGGAAAAAGCGAATTTTGAGATGGGAGATGAAGAGTGAGTGGATTTTTGGATGGGAAGGGGAGAAGGATGAGAAAAGTTGACATGCAAATCAATTTTTTTAGAATAAAAAACAATTTCTCGATGTTTTGAAACAGTAGAAAAATTCGGAAATTTTGCATATTTCTTGAACAATCAAATTTCGCAAAGAAATTCTTCCGAATTTGGAAATTTTTTTCGTTCACAAAGTAGAAGAATTTGCAGAAAATAAATAGAAATTTATTTAAAACAGTGAAGTTTTTTTAATTTCGAAAATCTAAAAACTTTATATACTGAAATTTCCACTCAAAATTCGATCATTTTTCTCCCAATTTTCCTTTATTTTTGCAGTGATGATCAAGGTAGTCTTTCTGGCGGATCAGATGAAGAAAATGAAGATTATTTGGATGAAGAAGACGAAGAATATGAAGGTGAAAATGATGAATTTGGAGATGAAAGTGGCGATGGAAATACATCGAAAGAAACTGTTATAAACACATCGAAACGCGTGGAATCGATGTTGGATGAAATGTGCAGAAAAGGATTTGGATGTCTTCAAATTGACAATAATCAGAATGATAATCAACAGAAAAATGATGGAATTTTGTCGTTTTTGGATCAGAAATTGAAGTTGGACACGGCCGAAAGTGGTGGGTTTTAAGGGAGGAACATTTTTATAAATTTTATCTAGAATATGAGCCTTGATACAACTTTGAAATTATAACCTAAATCATTTTCCCAATATTTTTCAGCCGAACAAGTTGCTCAAAAAATCGAAAACACGAAAAATGTGCGAGTTTTGGAATTGAAAGGAAATACGATTGGAGTTGAAGCTGGCGAACGATTGGCGAAATCGCTCGAAAAACATCCAGAATTGCAGAGATGTTTGTGGAGTGATATGTTTACGGGAAGATTGAAAACTGAAATTCCACCGGTTTTGGTTAGTTTTTTGGGTTGAGGGAATTTGAGCTAGAAGTCATGGAAATCACACATTTTTTATTCAAAATTAATATTTAAAGTTTAGAAATCTAACAATATTTATCAAATTTGGCATAATCCCAAGTTGTAATAAACAAGGCATTTTTGAAACAGTCAATTTTTAATAAAATTTTCTCAATATATCAAATCTGTCAAATAAAATTTGCGAACATCTCAAGTTTTAAAGCTAGTGTAAATTACGAGAAATTTGTGAAACAGTACGTTTTTTTGCAAAAATAAACCCAAAATTTAGGTTTTATATTTTTTTTAATTTTCGCTGTTTCAAAAAGTTTATGATAATTCTGAATTTTTGTTTTTCTAATAAAAATCTCGATCAAAAGTTTAATTCAATTTGAAAATTGTTTTTTCCAGAAAAGTTTGGGTCGCTCAATGATCACTGCAAATTGCCACATCATCGAACTCGATTTATCTGACAACGCATTCGGACCAATCGGAGCAGAAGGAATCAAGGAATTTTTAGAATCACCAGCCGCATTTTCGCTCGAAACTCTTAAACTCAATAATAATGGCCTTGGAATTGGCGGAAAACAAATTGCTCAATCACTCGGCGAATGTCTCGAAAAATCGAAAAAAAGTGGAGGTGGCGAAAAATCGCGACTTCGATTGCGAACTTTTATCGCTGGTCGAAATCGGCTCGAAAATCCGGGAGCTAAAGCGATTTCTCAAGTTTTTCAAAAACTCGAAACATTGGAAAATATTCAAATTCCACAAAATGGAATAAATAAAGAGGGAATTGAAGCGATTGGAGAATTATTGAGATTCAATCGGAATTTGAGAGTTTTGAATTTGAATGATAATACGGCAACACAATTGGGAGCATATGCAATTGCTAAAAATTTACAACATGTTCCACATTTAGAAGTATTGGATTTGGGTGATTGTTTGTGTAGAGATCAAGGATGTCATGCGATTATTGATTCGTTGACACCGAATATTCATAGAAATTTGAGAGTGAGTTGGAATTTTGGGTTGTTTTGATACTAAATATGGGCAGAGGGAAATAGAGGTTTTTGGATTGCTCAAAACAAATGTTTTCCCGAAATTAATATTTGAATACGTGCTCAACAATTTGGCACAGTTTGATACTAAAAATGACTTCATTTCAATCCTAAATTAATTTTTGAAAATTGTCGAAAAAATTTAGAAATTTTTCGATAAAAAAAAACTTAATAATTTTTCTCACCCATAAAAATCACTGTTTCAAAATTTCTACAAGTTTTTTGGAGAATTTGTGAGTGCTTGATTACATTGAAATATTGTAAAAATAATTGACATTTGTTCTCTCTATAATCTATTGCTTCAAATTTTTTTTTGAATTACAAAAATTGTAATAAGTAGTTTTACAGTTTTCCATGTAAGTTTTAAATTTTTCCTGAAAATTCCAACGCGTTGTTTTCATCCAATATAAATCAATTTTCGAAAACTTGGAAAATTTGAATTTTGAAAAAAAAAAGTTTCGAAAAAATTCACTGTTTCAAAATTTTCACAAGTTTTTTGAAACTTTCGAAAATTCTGGTATTTCGTCGAATGCTTTTTCAACATATGGATTTGAAATTGTTGTGATTTATTTTTGAAAATTTCAATAATTAGTACAAATTTTCTGACCCCGAAATTATGCCTAATGATTATTTACACCGAAAATTCCCCTCAATTTGTTTGCAGGAAGTTAATCTTTCTGGCTCTGAATTATCACCGCAAGCCGCCCAAATCATCATCAACAAATGGCGAAAATTCGACAATTCTCGTCATAAACCAATTCTCAAAATCGGCTCGAACAATTTCGGTGAACTCTTCACACAAATTCGCAATTTCTCGAATGCGATGAAAAATATCGAGATTGGCGATTCGGATGATGATTGTGGAAGTTTGAGCAGCGAAGATGAAGAATATCAAAGTAATGATAGTGAAAATGAGGAAGAAAGTGAAGAAGAAGAAGAAGGAGATGGAGATGATGAAAAAGAAAATGATGGAGAAGAACAAAATGAAAAGGTTCAACGATTTTCGACAGTTATTGATCAATTGAAGGTTGGTTTGGAAGTTTGGTGTCTTTTGAGATCAAATATGCCTTGTGGCTTGAATTGCTGAGAAAAATGAGTTCAAACATGCTCATAACAAAATTATTTCGAAATATTAAGCTTCGCTAATTCTAAGAAAAAATGGGCGGAGCCTAATTTTTTGAGCACAAAGAGACCAAACAATTGAGACTCCGCTTATTTTTCTGTCTGGGCTTGTTTGATCTCATTCTCACTCAAATCTTTTTCAGGACGAATATGAGAGTCGAGTTCAAGACGAAACAGCCAAATATTTGTTGCGATTATTGATTCCTGTCCAACAGAGCAATTCGAATCCGCTGGTTTTTGAAAGAGCCCTCGAAGTTGCAGGTTTGTTCATTTTTTGCCACGTCATAACTCGATTTTCTTTTTTTTTTCAGAGGAAATTATTCGCCGAATTGCTGCGGTTCCACGAAATCCGATTCCGACAACAACTCAACTCATCAATCATTTTGTGGCACAAAGTCGGATTTTGGGGGTGAAGGTGAGGATTTTGGATGAGAATTGACTGAAAATGGGTTTTCAGCTTCATTTTTATGTGGAAATTTTGGCTTAAAGTTCATAAAAGCTGAAATTTTCAGCGAAAATACCGATTTCTAGCATTTTGCTAATAAGAAAATTTTATTTTAATTCTGAAATTTCAAAAAAATTGAAAATGGCCCTAACATTTGATTTTCAATATTTTTTCTCTGAAAATTTGAAATTTCACTGAAAACCTATAATTTTCAGCCCGAAGAAGACTGGAGAATTCAAGTTGACATCAAGATTCTTGGACAATTCTTGCGCCAACTTTTATCGCGTGGACATTTCGAACTCGAACGCCAACTCATTTTGCATTATTTTGCCTAACTTTATTTTTTTTTTTGGAAAACTTTGAATTTTAATTTAATTTTTACCCCCCGTTATTATTTTATTGTTCAATGAATTTTTGTTTCTTCTCACTGGAAAACTTTTTTAACTGAAAATCCGAAAATTTATCGACTTTTTTCGCCCTTCAAAACAAATATACACAAATTTCCACCTCTCTCATATCTTTTCAATTTCTCCCAGTTTTTGCGAAACGTTGTGTGGCCGAGTGGTTAGCGCTTTGGTCTTTCATTCGGAAGGAGGCAGGTTCGATTCCCGCCTGGAACTATGAGGAAAAATTACCCCTAATATTGGAAACGTCGTGATAACTGATTAGTCTTTCTGAGGTTCCTTTTTTTGAACTTGGACTTTATTTTAATTAAAAAAAGAAAAGAAGAAACCGGGAAATAAATAAATGAAAACATGCAAAAATTGTAGATTCTAAAATTGCCTAATTAAAAACATTGAATAATTAAAAGAAAACTTTGGTTTGAAGTGGACGAGGAAGTGATTTGCAAAAAATGGTTTATTTTGAACCGAAGAGCTGAAATAAGGATTATTCTCTGATTGAACCTTCTCATTTCTGGAAGTGTCTGAAATTTTAGCAGGGAAACTAATAAGAAATCAAACCTTTTTGGTGAAATTGCTGAAAACATTTTCGATTGTTGTTTTGACTTCGGCCATTGGTTTTGAGGCATCGACTTCGACATGAACACCGTGTTTTTTGTAGTAGTCGACTAATGGCATAGTCTGGAAAATATGAGAGGAGTTAGAGGAAGCTGGGAAGTTTTTTGGGAGATAGTTTCAATCTTTGACAAAGACACTGAAATTTCTTAAATTTCTAGAATTTTAAGGAAATAGTGAAGTTATTACGAAAATTCTTGTCTCGAGCTGAAAATTCAGAAGAATGAAAAACATGCTAGAAATTTCAGAAAAGATAATTTCCGTACGAGATATTCTGATTTTCACTAAAAAACATAGTTTTCAGAGTTTCAAATCAATCTTTATGAAAATTGAGCTGAAATCTGCAAACTTCAGAAATTTTTTTTTAATTTCCAGTTCAAAAATTTGCAATGTTCCGCCCATTCTTTCCCAAAAATCTCTTACCATTTGATGATATTGAACCAATCGTTTTCTCAATGTTTCTTCATTATCATCCGATCTTCTAATCAATGGTTCACCAGTTTCATCATCTTTCATTGGAACCTTTGGTGGTTTGAATTCCAAATGATAACTTCTTCCGGATGCAATATGGAAAAGTCGGCCAGTAATACGACGAACCAATAAATCATCGGCAATGTTGAATTCGATTACTGTGTCCAATGGAGTCTTTCTTTTTTCCAAAATTTGATCGAGCTGCAACAAAAATGTGGTTATGATTTGTGGAGTGAAAAGCGATATAGAAACCGATTTTCTGGTGGAAATAAAAACTTCATTTAAAAAAATTTGAATCCTGAACTTTTAAATTTCCAGAATTTTTGACACCTGTGACCAAAATCTAGCTAAATTACCGATTTTCAATGCTTAAAATTCCAAATGTTTTCTCAAAACTATGTCTCCTCACCTTCTCAGCTTGAACAGTTGTTCTTGGGAAACCATCCAAAATGAATCCATACTTGCATTCTGGTTTCTCCAATTTCATCTCAATCAATTTGCAAACAACATCATCTGATACCAATTTTCCAGCATCCATTGTCGCTTTCAATTGTTTTCCAAATTCGGAACCCGACGCAACTTCAGCTCTCAACAAATCTCCAGTCGCCAAATGGCATGAAAAATATTTGGAGGCGAATGCTGGAGCCTGAGTTCCTTTACCCGAACCGGGTGGTCCGACGAAAATCGCGCGAATTCCACGCGAAAGATTCGGCGAAGGACCATTGTTGTTTTTGTCGGCCATCTTGTTTCAAGCTAGAAAATCGAATGAAATGTGGTTCGATTCGCAGAAAAAATAAATTTGAAAAAGAGTGATAAGAGATTGATTTTTTTTGTTTCGTGTGTGAAAAAAAGAATTTTTTTGGAGGTCACGATTTTTGATAACAATGGAACACGTATTATTCTTTTTTTAGAGGATTAGTGAGTGGAAAATTATGGTTTTCGGTTGCCTAGGAAAATTTTGGCGATTTCCTATCAAAAACATTGAATTTTTGGGAGATAACTGAGGTTGAATAATTTTTAATGAAATATTGACAAAAAATCGATCTAACCTTGTAATTTCTGACAATTATTAGAGAAATAACAAGGTTTAGCCAATTTTCGACGAAAATTAGGTAATAATAATGTTTTTGAAATGGAAAATGTTAGTTTTAGAGCCATTTTGGGAAGTATTCAATCAGATCGTAGAAATCAGGCCAATTCCGATGAATCTGGCCCATTTTCAGGATGTCTACGGTCTGATTGACAACACACGTAAAATAGGGCTAAAACTAATACTATACATCTCAAAAACACTATTATCACCTAATTTTCACTCGAAATTCCATCGAAGATCAAGTTTTTACCAAAAAATCCAAGTTTTTGAGAAGAAAATGCTCGAAACTTTTCAAACAACCAATTTTCCCGCCAAAAAACACACACAAAACAAAAAAATCACTGATAATTCGAAAACCAAACAAACATCACAAAAAAAATGAAATTGGGGAAAAGCACACTGATTCCTGCCACGATTTTTTTGCCAGCTGGCAAAAAATGTGTGCGTGTAGTTCTCCCGGACAACGGAAGAAACGAAAAAAAAACGGGAGAAGAGGGTCAAGGTGAATTGGAAATTTGGAATGAGAAAGGAAATAGGAAGGGATGAAAAAGAACAATTTATATGTATTTAATTTCTGAGAAATGGTAGGAAAATGTGAGTTTTCTTAATTGAAAAAAAGAGAAAAATTCAATTTTTTCAGTGGATTTTGTGAAAAATTCGGCGAGAATCGCGATTTCGACAATTTTCGTGCATTTTTTCTCGAAATTCCTATTCTCACCACAAAGATTGACTGAATGTTTACACTTATTTTCCGCTTGGCCACTTTTACAAGTTCCTGGGCAAGCTGCTAAGGATTTAGCGAAATTGCAGAAAATGACGAGATTTTGGCCACCACATCAGGAGACTTTTTATGAATTTTCGTTGGCTTATACGATTTCGCTGATTTTATTGTTAAAGTGAGTTGAACTTATGATTTTTGGCTTGAAATAAAAAGTTTAAGTTAGTTTTGGTTAAAACAGACACTTTTCTTGGGACCCAAAATTTGGGTGAAACAGTCATCTTTCGTCAAAAAAAACCCCTAGGAAACCCTTAAAACTATAATAACATCTCAGAATTTGGGTTAGCCTAAGCCTAAAACATTATCTTTGTTAATCCTAAGCCTAAACAAGCACAAAAAACGAAAAATGAAAAAAAATTTGAGGACACGTCAAGCCGTCCAACACTGACGCGTTTTTTGTAGACGCCGCGCCAATTCAAAAAATAATTTTTCTCGATTTTCAGCGCAATTTCAATTGAAACCGTCTATCAATCATTATTCTCAACATCGCAAAAATTGGGAAATTTCACAAAATTTGTTTTTCAACCATTCTACGCGTCGATTATCGTTTTCATTTTTCTTCTCCCAATGCAACGCTTGGCTGAAATGCACATTTTGGTGTTAATTCTAAATTTTGCGCATATTTTGACAACTTCGTATGCCGTGTATTTTGTGTGGAATGCTTGGAGGAAGGAGGATTTGGGAGAAGAAGTGAAAGAGAAAACGGAGTGAATTTCTAATGAAAATGTACTTATTTTGATATATAAAAGGTCAGATACACGTCTAGATTATTCAAATTTCAAGTTGAAGCACAGAAAATGAGCAAAAACTCGCTGAAACTGTCCTGAAAGTCAAGCAGAAAACGCGCTCAAAAAAATCTGAAAAATGTTTCTGTGCATTTCGTCGTCATCGTGTTTGCAGACACCGTAGTAAAATTAAAGGTACACACGGTTTTCCTACAAATCGTGGCGAGACCTTGCCGCGTAAATCATTTTTTTTTCTGACACACCCGTTCAAGCCGCGCAATGAGTGTTTTTCTACTGTAAAACAAAACAAAAAACTGTGCAAACACTTTTGTCTAATTCTCTCTGTTCGCCGTTATATTTCGCACTACAGTATTAAAGGAACATAATAAATTTCATGCGTTGGGTCTTGTCGCGATTGCTAACTTTCTTCGCAGGACCTCAAAAAATAAGAAAAGTAGCAAGTCAGGTAGAACTCGAGGCGCTGATTTTCATGCTGTATTTAGTTTTTCATGAACCTTATCTAGGTTTTGAGCTACATGGCGCACCGTTTTAAACAGCATTTTGCTAATTTTTGTGTGGCTTGGGCGGGTGTGCTGAAAAAACTTTTTTTTTCATCTGGTTTTCTCGCGAAATCTCGAGTTTTCCAGCCAAAATGGTCATAGTTTATACCTCAAAGCATTTCCCATGGCAATATCTAGTGAACGAGACTCGCGCGGAAACCCCCCTGCTCAAAAATTCGTTCGAATCCGGCACAAAAGTCGCCTGTCCGATGAAAACCGGCCAATATTTTGTATTTATTCATGAGACATCATCAAGAGTTTTTGAGATTAATCGAAAATCGGTAAGTTTTTCTTGGTGATATAAAAGTTTTATCAGAAAATTTCAGATAGCCGAATTGACCTCAATCATGCAAGTTCACTGGCCGATAACAGTCATGGATAAATTGGACATTTTCAATATTCAAGATGTTCGAAGTGCTCAAGATTTATTGACCCTAAGGGTAAATAATTCAGGACGAATTAGTACATTTAAATGTATTTCTTTAGAAGCTCGGTTTCCAAACTCGCCTGGATTATGTGAGAAATGAAGCAGAATTTGATGAAGCCAAGACTGAAAGAGCCTATTTTTTCCCGGATGAAAATGGTGAATTTCGCTTGAAAATGATGGGAAAATTAGAAGAACCAGAGAAGTTTTCGGACGTTTTGCCGGCGGAAAGAAAGAAAAAACCTGAATCAAAATCGAAAACTTCAAATTTTATTGTTACAAAGAAAAATGGAGATGTTTTCTATAGATGTTTGGAGATCGATAAGGATTTGATTAAAAATATAAGAAATCAGAGAGATCAATGAATTTCATCTTCTGGATAATAAACATACTCCTCAATTTCGTCAGTGTTATCAAGTTGTTTTTCTTCAGATTCGATTTCTTCTCCAGAAATATCAGATTCATCTTCATCTTCTTCAGAGTTATCATAATCTTCTTCTACTTCTTCTTCAGATGGGAAAGGATCATCGATTAGTTCTTCTCCAGATCCTTCATATTCCTCTTCTTCATCTTCATATTCAACCTTAGGATTATCGATTTTTCGCAAGTTGTTCAAATTATTTTTGAGATTTTCAACGTCCTGTGCTTTAGGAGCATTGAAATCCACTTCAAATTGTTCAGGATTATCGATTTTATCGGGAGAAATGTTGATTTCTACCTGGATTTCTTGAGGATTATCGATTTTCTCAGAAGAAACGTGGATTATATCAGGATTATCGATTTTTTGAGTTTCGGCTTGAATTTTGGTTATTTTTTCAGGAGAAACATTGATTTCTACTTGAATTTCATTAGGAAAATCGATTTTTTCGGGAGAGGCGTGGATTTTTTGAGGATTATCGATTTGTTGGGTTTCGGCTTGAATATTATTGATTTTTTCAGGAGAAACATTAATTTCCACTTGAATTTCATCAGGGTACTCGATTTTTCGAAGATTATTGATTTTATCGAATTTTTCACGATAAATTTCGCCTTGAACACGTTTTCCACTATAATCCGACCTAAAATTCTTTCAATCTCAAGTTTTGTTCGGTTTCTTCAAAAAACTCACGAAAGTTTTGCCCAAAATCCGAATATCATGAAAACCGAGACGAGGAGAAGAATTAGGTGACGCATTTTTTTTGAGAAATGATAAAAATCAGAAAATTTTCACGTACACGTATAATTTATTTATTAAAAATATTAAAAAAAAAACAATTATCTTTTCCTTCGTCAAGATAATTACGATTTACGCTCAATTTACGAGAACGAATAAACAGATTGTCGTATAGGAATATTTATTGGATCAATTAATTATTTCTTTGAAAAAATCTAGCAAGTTGAAGTTGTCAGCGAGTGACATTGAACGGTGAAATCAGTTCGATCGCTGAAAAATCAATAATTTTAATGTAAAATTTTCACGCAAAAAACTGACTTATAAGTCCATTGATTATTCGAATTGCATTGCAGAAGATTGGCAATCGAATGAACTTCGGAACATCCGCTGGAAATTTGTGTGGATGTTCCATCGATGACAATATCAATTCGAACTGTGACAGTTGCACCATCTGCTGAGAGACAATTCACTTGAGCCGTATCGCACCTGGACAAATTATTGTTTTGGAATGTAGTGAGTTGGGTTTTGGTATTTTAAACTAGATTTCTGTACTGGAAGCAAGAAGCTTGAGAATTTCTAGTTAATATTTCAAAATGTTGGGTCTAGAAACTTTCAAGGTAAATTTGTATGACAAATACAGGGTTTTTTTCACAGTAACCTGGAAAACTGATACAAAATGTTAAAATTCAGCAGGAAAAAACCCAGAAAATCTAGATTCGAGAATTTCCAGATTTCGCGAAAAACTAGAAAATATGGCTTTTAAAATTTTTGAATGAAAATAAATTGGGCCCCAAATCTGTCACCCAATCTCTACAAGAACCCACCAATTCGTCGGATCAACACCTCTCAAAAAATAGGCGGTTCCCGGTGTATCCGAAGTGGTTGGTGTAAACGTGGAACCCGAAAGTGTAGATACATCGCAACTCGGACAATTCCGCAGTGATGGAGTTGCGGTGGAACTTTGCGTAGCTACGCAAGCGTAAGCGACGCAAGGAAATAGAATATACAATATTCCGGACATTATTATTATGAGAAGAAATTGAATAATGAAATGGAAATCGAAGTGAATCTGCAGCAGTTCATTATTGAGGTCATTTTTTGTGTTGATTATCATGGAACATATAATTATCTTGTTTTCTAATGACCCTTGGAGGAAAAAGAAAAAATATGATAAACTTTCATTTTTTCAAATTACAACAAACGCTTCGCCAAAACAACTGGTTTTGGAGTCGAAACTTCGACACTGAATCCAATGCGTCGCTGACTTCCAACAGCAGAATTTTGAAGATTTCCAGTTCCACCCAAACCTTCATCTCTCGAAGGTCCACCAAATCCAAATCCAAGATCAGGAATCACATTGACTTTTGATGGATTAAGTGGAGAATCAGGTTTTCGAAGTTGTTCGGGGGTATTTTCGATGGCGACATCTTCAGTGTTTTCCGCGGGGTTCAATTGAAGTTCTGGGGCACCGCCTGTGTTTGGTTCGAATGGGGTGGATGGATTACGGAGAGGATCTAGAATAGGTTGAAAAGTTGTTTATTGTTAATGCGAAAATATAAGAGTCGTCCCTAGAGTATCATCCGTTTAGCAAACAGAAATTCTCAATTTTTATGTATCAGAATTTTGAAACTTATTACACTTTGGACTTTGGATAAATTGAATTTTGTAGGTCTTGAACTCAGTAGACCCGGAAAATTGTGAATCATTTAGGGTTTCACTTTGCCCAGGCACATTATATAAAAAAAAGTGTGTCAGGTTTGCAAAAAGTTATTCCTACGGTATTTAGCTTGCAAGGTACGTAATACGAAGAGTTATTTGTAGTTCTCTCGGAGTTCTCACCTGTTGTGGTCGAAGCTGTGGTGGGTTTTGGTGTAGTCGTAGTTGGCAGTTCAGTTCTGGTGGTCGTGGGACAAGCTGTGGTTGTGGTTGTAGTTGTTGTTGTGCTGGGAGTAGTGGTGCTAGGTTTTGGTGTGGTCAATTCAGTTGTTGTCGTAGGTTTTGGTGTCGTCTTGGTCGTGCTTGGCTTCCGAGTTCTCTTAGGCTTATCTGTTCTCGGTTTCTTGGTGCTCTTTACTTCCTCCTCACATTCTCCATTTCCTCTAACTTCTTCTTTTTCTTCACTACAACTTTGACTTTCTTCTATCTTTCGAACATTACGAGGATGCGATTTACCTTTAGAATAAATTTCTAGTGTTTTTCAAAATTCCGAAAAACATTTCAACTCACGAACAAATCCGAAGGATGAAACTACAGTAATGAAAAGAAAAATCGGAAGAATTTTCATGATTTTTTGAAGAAAATTAGGGAATTTTGGCTTTTATGTTGGGCGAATTGTTATGGTTTGTCGTAAAATGTGTTAATTTTTATTTTCACGGTCTATACAAAAATAATAATTGTTATGATTGTTTTGTTTTTTGATTAGGGAAAAATTTCGAGAAAATTCACTGTTTCAAAAAATTAATATATTTTTGAATGAAATATTTGTTAACAATACTCCAAACATTTTAGTTTCCCAAAAAATTTAAGCAATATTTTGAAAAAAATTACTGCTTCAAAAAATAATTTATTTTTGTGAAAAAAATTGAAAATTTTAACCTCCTTTGATAGCGAATTTTAACTTTTAAAATTTCACGCAAGAATTTATGTTGAATTTATCTGATTCTGCATAATCGCTTAAAAATTCACATAAAATTTCCGAAAACAATTTAACAACAAAAATCTGAAATTAAAACATATTTTTTAAAAAATCACTGTTTCAAATAATCCTAATATTTTTCTTTGGAAAACGGTATTCTGTTCCATAGATCATCCAATTGCGTGGTTAAAAAATGAATTTCCAATTTCTTAAGAAGTTTTTTTTTAAATATTTTAAAAAATTCACTGTTTCAAAAAATATATATAATTTTCACTGAAAACATTGTGGAGAGATTGTCAAAGTTCTAAAAGTAGTACTAAAAATCAATCTAGAAATTTAAAAAATAATTACATCACGAAAACCACTCACAAACAATCCAAAAAATTCACTGTTTCGAAAAATCCTAATACTTTTCAAAATAATTGATATTCTGTTTGGAATTCTATAAGAGGGATTGAACAATTGATATCCAATTTCCGAAGAAGTTTTGGTCGCCAAAAAATGTTTTTTAAAAATTCACTGTTTCAGAAATCTCATTTATTTTTTCAGAACATTTTGAGAAAAATACATTCGATAGCATTTTTTCAACTGTATGTAAAAATATTTTGGAGACAAAAAACTGTGCCACGTCACATTATTTTCCGTTCTCATAACCTACATACTTTACAGTACTCCACCCATATCACCTGAAAAATGATAAAAACCCGCTAAAAATAGCACATTTTCTCCTTCTTTCCTCAACCCACAGATAACCTAATCCTCTTTTTTCTGACAGAATGAAAAACGCCTCAAAAACAAAGTTAGAAAAGTTCATTTTTTTGAATTTTAAATAATAGTACTGTAGAGTGGTACTGTATATTAAATTATTGATTTTTTGATCTTCTCAAAAAATTTTTTTTTTGAAAAATTAAATTTCCCGCCCACAGGGAAGCTGATAACAATTATTATTTTTTGTTTGATTTTATTTTTATCATTATTTTTCAGCAGCTCAAAAAAGAGCCGGAAAAATATGAGCTCAGAAAATGAGCCACCGAAAACTGTGATTTTCGAGCAAAAACCACCGCCACCCAAGCATTTCAGCTTTTCTGATTGGCCTTTTCCACTTCCAGATGTTTTTAAGGTAACCATTTTTCTCAACCTGATTTGTGAAATTAAAACCAGATTTTTTCAGCGTAAATTATTAAGCTATAATTATAATTATGATTTGGCGACTTCGAAAAGTGCTGTGGTTTTCAAGTTGTTGTTCAAATGGCGTGGTTCACTTTGGCAGGCGATTTATTGGTGAGTATTTGATATTTTTGGGTTGAAAATTGGGAAAATCATGGTTTTTGAGTCTAGAAGCCTGAAATTTGGCTTAGAAACTTTCAATATGACCTAGAAACCCAAATTACATCATTTTTTTGACCTACGGTCCCAATTTTTCACGTCATGTTAATTTCAAAAATTGTTTTCTAATGATGCAAAATTAATCTTGATAATTTTTCGATTTTTCAAACAAAAACAAGATGTTTGTATTTTTGGGCTCATAATTTTTAATAGGATTAAATTTTGTTTTAATGAATCCTGAATCAAAAATGTTACTGTTTCACAAAACAAACCAAACAGATCAACCCAAACATCATTCTCAAAAAAAAAACAATAAAAAATTTAAATTTTAATGACCAATATTTTTTTCGATAAAAATCACATTAACATTAAATAATTTTATCATTAAAACAATAATGATAAAATTTTACAACTGGAAAAACATATAGTGCAAAAATCAACAGAAAACATCGCTGGGAAACGTGATTTTGATGACCTAGAAATCGAAAAACAATATATTTCCAGGGATCTAATAATCTGGATCACCGCCTATTCAATTGTCTCAATTTTATATCGATTTGCATTATCGAAAAATCAAAAAGAGTAGGTTTTTTTTCAGATAAAAATTCTGAAAATTCTGAAAATATTTCCAGTCTTTTCGAGAGATTTGGTGAATATTGCGATGCTCGAATGGGATATTTGCCACTCAATTTTGTGCTCGGATTTTTCTGCAATATAATTATTCGAAGATGGCTGAAATTATTCACGAGTTTGGGAAATATTGATAAGTAAGTGCTTGAGAATTTGAGCTTTGAAATTTTGAAATTTCTAATTTCAGTATCGCACTTTTTGTGTCGGCATATGTGAGAGGAGATAGTGATAGAGCCAGGCAAATTCGGAGAAATATTATTAGGTGAGTTTGGAGAAAAAAATTCGCTGTTTCAAAATTTTTCATATGTTGGCTTTAGCTCACAATATATTTGTTGAAACGGTTGTTGAAAACTAAGTTGAAAAAAAAAATTAATTAATTTTCTAAAGGACAAGAAATAAAAATTTTTAATACTATTCTTTAAACAGTAATTTACTGTTTCAAAAGTATCAAATATTGGGAGAAAGATTTTAGACTACAATAAATATTCAATTCCCTTCTTCATCTCAAAAATTCGGTTTTCAATGTTTGAAAAAAATTTAATTAATTAATTTTTAATGAAAAATTTGCCACGTGGAATTTTGAAGTTTGCAGTGAAAGATCATTCCTGACAAATAAATCATAGAAAAAATATTTAAAATTATTTTTCTTCAAAAAAAAAAGTTTACTGTTTCAAAACTTGTATATTGAGAAAATTATAAAAATTGATTGATTAATTTTCTAATTAAAATTTTGCCACGTGGTATTTGTAAGTTCCAGAAAAAAAGAAAATAACTTTTTATAATTATTTATATTCGAAAAATAATTCACTGTTTCAAAAAATACTTTTTTAAAATTAATTTTTGTTACAATCGTTATTAGCCTTTCATACGTCGGTGCATCTCGCTCTATCGAACAAACACGCTCCGCATCGCACGCGACGCACCAAAAAAAGCGCACGAGTTCAAACTCGAATTATTTTTCTTTTTTTTTAATTTTCAAAAAAAGGTGTCAAGAGTGAATTCGCTAGATTTTTCCTTAGAAATTCACTGAAATTTGTTCAAATGAAAGAAAAATACAAAGAGAAATATTATTTTATTCAACAATTCCCGTAAAAAAAACCGATTTCAACGACTCACCTGGAGAATCTGGAAAGAAAAACACATGATTTTGAAAATCTCACAATCAGAGCTTTATACATAAAAAATTAGAGAAAACACGAGACAAAAAGCGAAACTTCTGTATTTTTTAATCAATTTCAAACAGAAAATTATACAAAAACGACGTTTTCGAACCAAAATTCCACCACCTCGACAGAAAAATAGCAAATCATTCATATGGTCTTCTCAAATGTCATCATCATAATGTCGGAGCTTTTGCAATTGCATGCAATCGAATATTATCTTCTCGCAGCCTCATTCTCATTGTCAGCTCATTGTCGCAACTTTCTTTTATTTCTTCCCAATTCTCTTCGCTTTTCATCTTCCATCAAATTCATCTCAACTTCGCTTATTTATTTGCTTCCTATCTTCTCGAATCACTTCATCCACCAATGATGAACATCATCCACCAATATTAACAACTGAAATTCGAATTTTCGTTTTTCAATCGATCATTCCAGTCCAAACGCCAGATCTGTTCCTTGTTCTCACAATTCCTTGCGAATTTGCTTTTCAATTGCCATTATTTTCCTTCTTTTGTGCAATCCTCCCATTCCTTTTATCCACCAATCAAACATATCAATTGAAATTCATCCAATTGTTGCTAAAAACTCGCGAAATCGGCAAAAATCTTCGAATTTCTTTTTTCCGTCGAAAATGGCCGAATTCCTGGAAAAAACCAACTAAAATTTATAGAAAAACTTAGTCTTACCTTCAAATATCACTTTCCAGCCAAATATCAACATTTTGGAGCTTGATTCAATGCAAACTCGTTCAGAAACAAACGAAAAACGTTTCGAAAAAAAGAAAAACAAAAAAGATGGCCGAGTGTGTCGGCTCCTAGGACGCGAAAAAAAACTTTTCTCTTCCATGGCGAGTGCGATAGAGCGAGGTGCACCGATTGGTAAAAGGCTAATATGATCATTTCTTCGGGAAGTGTTTGAAACAGTGAATTTTTTAGAATGGGAAGAACAATGATTTGTGATTTAGCAGGACTTGGAATGTTTTAAAATAAAATTTTGAAACAGTGTATTTTCCCCAATTTCACCTAACCTCTCCAAAAAATAATTGCAGATACTGTGTAGTGTCTCAATGTCTAGTTTTCCGTGATATCCACGTCGGAGTTCGCCGCCGTTTTCCAACCCTCGAATCGATTGCTCATGCCGGAATCCTTCTTCCCCACGAACTCGAAAAATTCACCGAAATCAAATCGCGCTATCAAAAATACTGGGTCAGTTTCAATTGGGCTTTGGAACTTCTCAATGTGGCAAAAACCGAAAAAATGATTGATGGAGATAATGCGAGAAATGCAGTGGCACAAGAGATCAGCAAATTTCGACTTGCTCTAACTACAGTATCAATGTATGATTGGGTTCCGATTCCATTGATGTATCCACAATTGGTCAATATGGCTGTGTATACATATTTTTTCTTGTGCATTTTTACGCGACAATTTTTTATCAGCACGGATGCACATAATAAAACTGAAGTGGATTTGGTGGTGCCGTTTATGACTATTATTGAATTCATTTTTTATATGGGATGGTTGAAGGTTGGTTATCAGAATTTTGAAACAGTGAAATTTTTGGGATTTTCTTTTGGAATCTAAATATTTTTGTAAATTGTATTAACAATTCGAAAAAACTGCAAGAAGTTCTCGTGAAAAATTATGTGAAAATTAAGAAACAGTAAATTTTTTCGCGGTTTTTTTCGAATCTAAAAAATCTGATTCAATTGTTATTAATAGTTCGACAACACCAATTACTAGAAACCTATTATTTCCGAAGTGTTCCTTTTTTCGAGTCTAACAAAGTCTTGGTAATTTTTATTAGTAACATATAAATATCTACTAGATAAAAATTTAGGTGAAAAATTATATGATCATTTTGAAACGTATATTTTTCCGGGATTTTTTGTGTTCAAAATCTTTGTGAGCGAATAACAAATATCGTCAAAATTTATATCATCATCTTGAAACATGCATTTTTGTGTTTACAAAATCTACCAGAATTTTTTTTTGCCAGGTCGCCATGGAACTTCTCAATCCATTCGGTGAAGACGCAGATGATTTCGATTGCAATCTTCTAATCGATCGAAATTTAGCAATTGGTCTAACTTCAGTCGATGAAGCTTATGATACTTTACCCGAAGTTAAACCCGATGTTTTTGCTGGCAGAACTGTGAAACCGTTGGATTCGGAAGATACTAGAAGTTTGAAATATCATTTGGGTAGTGTTGCTATGTTAGTAGACTGGGTAGAAGAAGCTAGATATTTTGAGGGATTGGGAAGAATAGATTTTGTTAACTTGCCGAACTCTGAAAATGAGCTATGACGTAGCAAAGTTTTAGCCTATATTCACCTGTGTTTTGCCACGTCATAACTTATATTCAGAGTTGTGCTAAGTAGATCTACATAAGTAATTTCACATTTCAAAAATCGAATTTTTTCAGGATGGAAGAGATATCGTTTTTGAAAAAAGAAGAAAAGAAAATGATTGATGCTGGCAAAAAACCGAATAAATTCAAACTTTGGATGAAAAGTGTGAAAAGAAAACGATTTGAAACGAGTGCAACAATGTGTAATAGTGTTTCGTATCCTGATATATAGAGATCTTAGAATGAGTTTTGTGGATTGGAATTTTTGATATTTCTACGGGTTTTTTATTGGTTTGTAATTTTTGAGAATAAAATTGGAAATACAACATTTTGCAGAATTTTTTGCTCCAAACTTGAGTTTTCGCCTAGCAATTTTCATAAAAATGGTTTTCATAAACTAAACATTTGAAACAGCAAATTTTCAACAACAAAAAAACTCTTGACGTTTTGGATTTTTTTTTCTGATCAGATCAAAACTTAATTTTCGAAAAAAGCTACGTGGAAGTGACTGACAAGGATTATTCGAACACAGAAAAAAATCACTGTTTCAAAAAATTACAAACTGAAAACTGTTTTAGTTTATCGTTGTTCGCAAATTATATCTTGAAATTTTTTTTTTTGAAAAAAACCACTGTTTCAAGAATTTGTGAAATTTTCTCCTGTTTCTAATTTTTCGATGTCTGACAATATTCACCTCGAAATAAAGAAAAATTAGAATTTTGTTGGAAAAAATTACTGTTTCAAAAATTGTACGTATTGATGCCTGAAAAAACAAAGTTCAACAAAAATTTAAAATTATTGGCGCAAGTTTTGAAATTCAGAATTATTCCACGTGGATCTTCCCATTTTCATCCAATCAAAAGTTCATCTCAAGAACTACAACATCCAAATTTCATCCCAAGCAGAAAAAACTTTGATATCAATAACAATAAATATAATTTCTCATCTCTGCGCAATCTTATCATTTTTTGTCATCTTTTTTCGGATCAGCCTCCAAAAAAAGTTGCCAAAAACCACAGGTAAAATGTTTTTGAAGATCCTTGTATTTTTATCGATTTTTTGCGGGTTTTTGGAGGCCCTTCGAATTCTACAAATTGTACCTGGATTTACGAACTCGCATGTTTTGTTTAATTATCGATTGGCTGAAACTTTGAGGTGGGTTTTGAGATGAAATTTTTGAAATTCAAAAAAAAACTCTGAATTAAATTAAGGTTTCTGGGACACGATGTGAAAATGTGGACACAAATGGAAATGGCAATGTTGGACACGGGAAATAATAAATTGCCTCAAGGAGTTACCGAATATCGAATTCCTATTCATTTTAAGGACACTTTGAAAACTGAAGGATTGAAAGTGAGTTGGAATATTTTGAACTGGAATTAATTTTGGGATTTTGTTTTTTTTTCATGAAGATGCTTACGATTCTACTGTATAAAAATATTCGAAAAATGATGTAACATTCTGAAAAATGCAACCCAAAAATATACATTTCAAAAGTTCTTCCAACTTTTGAGATAATTTTGCAGGTATTCCAATCGATGATGTTTTCCTCCGGCGATGCTTACGATCTTTGGTGGACAGGTCAAGAATTCAAAGATATGCGAGTCGAAGCTTGCGAACAAATGCTTCTCCACGATCAAAAAATCTACGACGATTTCCAAAAAGACGGTTTCGATGTTGCCATCGCCCATTTCCACGATCTTTGTCCTCTTGCAATCGCAAAAAAGATGGGTGTCAAAAAAGTGATCTGGATCACTCATGGAACATCAATCTATGATTTCGCCGCTGTTCAATTAGGCCTTCGAACTATTCCCTCAACTATTCCACATCCTTTAAGTTCATCCGGATTTTCGCAAAACTTTTTTGATCGTGTTAAAAATCTTTTATGGCACCTAACTTTGCTAGATTTCGTGAATCTCCCCCAAAATTTGCTGGCTGATGAAAACAAATTCTATCAAGATAATTTTGGAGGAGATCTTTGGGATCTGGCACAATCAACAGTTCCAGCATTGTTAATAAATGGAGATCGAATGCTAGATTTCCCTCGTCCTCTTCCAATTCATATTGCATTTTCTGGAGAGTTGGGAGTTAGTAAAAGTCAAAAAACTGGAGTGAAATTTGATGGATGGCTTGAGGAAATTATTGAGAAACCATCGAAAGGTTTGATTGTTTTTTCGTTGGGAACTGTTTCGAATACAACAAATATGCCTAAACAAATGATTGTGAGTTTTTTTGCAGGGAAAAATTGGAATTTTCAAATTTAAACTCACCCCAGAAAATTATAAAAGGAAAATTGTTATTCCCAAAAAACTCACTGTTTCAAAAATCCTATAATTTTTTAGCAAAAAAATGTTTTTCGTTATTTCATATATTGTTAATGCATATTGTGAAAAATGTTCAATTTAAAACAATCCTTCCACGTGGAATTTTTTGCAGGACTCATTTCTTGGCGCATTCGCAAAACTGGACGATTATACGATTTTGTGGCGAATGGAGAAAAATGTGGCGGGTGTTGAGAAATTGAAAAATGTGCATTTGGTGAAATGGTTGCCACAAAAAGATATTATGAGTAGGTTGCGAAGAGAAAACACGCTTTTTCCATCAAAATTCCCATTTCTCTTCAGGACACCCAAAAATGCGTCTAATGATTGCTCACGGTGGCTATAATTCATTTCTCGAAGCAGCTCAAGCCGGAATTCCCGCAGTTCTAATGCCATTGTTTGCCGATCAAAAAATCAATGCAAAACGTGCCCAAAGATACGGTATGGCTACAGTACTCGATAAATTGGATCTGAGCGTCGAAAAAGTTTACACGGCATGTCAAACTGCACTGAATGATGGAAATTATTTGGAAAATGCGCGGAAATTATCGAAAATGTTGGCGGAAAAAGTTGTACCCGAGAAGAAATTCGGAGCTCTCGAATATTCTTTGAAATTGGCGACGACTGCTCAGAAAACGGAGCTTTTTAGTTTGCAAGCTGCACAAAATTTGACATTTTTTGAATTTTGGAATGTTGATTTGCTTGTTTTAGCCGGGTTTTTCGTTGTCTTTTGTTATTTTTAATTAATTTTTGGCTGGTTTGATATAAGAAGTTATGAAAATAGAAAAATATGAACAATTTTAATTTTTTTTTTTGAAATACTTATTGCAAACACTGATCAAAAAATTTCTGATTTCCCAAAAAACTTCAAAATTTTTTGAAACAGTGAATTATTTTATGTCTCAAAAAGGCCGAAAAAATCAATAAAAACACAGGTTCATATAAAAATAAGTGACTAGCCCTAAAATAAAGGATGCGTATAAATAAATTATGAGATTTGAAAAAATAAAATAAAAAATGAGAAAATACACAAAATTTACATTTTTCCACCAGGAAGCTGACAAATCTATTGAGATTCTTCTTCCTGGAAAAAATCCGATTTTCAGACATTTTTGTGGAGAAAAATTTGGGTTAAAGTGCGTTTTTGGACAAGGAAAAATGGTGACATTAGGGATGATTTTAGTGACGTGGAAAAAAACATTTTTAAATTAAAAAAAAGAAAACATACTTTTTTGTTTGTTGCATAGGGGTTTTAATTCTGAATTTAAATTTTAGTTTTTTTTTCTAGATTTTTATCAGAAATTCGAAAACAGGTCATTTCGACTCAAAATTTTCCAAATTTTCAAGCCCAAGTCCCAAAAAAACCCACCTTATTAGCCACCAATTGTGCCATATGATAATGTTGTTTTCTCAATGCCGCCAATTTCGCTCGTTCATTATTCAATTCTTGTTCCAATTCCAGCATTCGAACTTGCGATTCCATTTCCTCTTTTTTCGCTTCGTGAAGTGTTAAATAGGAGAAATCGAGCGAATCTGAAGAAAATTATCGATTTTTCAGTGGAATTTCGAAATCTTTGATACCAAACAAGGATTGGGTTACTGTAGACTCAAGGTCTCGAATAGAAAAGCAGTAACCTCAAATTTTTCACAGAGAAAAAAGATTATCGATTTTTTGATAGCAAACAAGGATTGGGTTAGAAGCTACAGTAATTCTGAATTAAAACACAATCTTTCAGAAAATTTCAGATGATTACTGTAGATTTCGAGTCTACAGTAATCCTCTGACGAGGGAAGTGTGTTATGAGTCCCCGGAGATTTTCAATGAGACCTATGTTTTTTAGGTCAGTTTTTCACGCTGATAAAGCTCCTGTTTTCAGTTTTTGCTGAACGACTCTCTGAAGAGCCCAAAAATGAGCCAAAAGTTGAGAATTTCCTGAAAATCGCGTTTTTGGGAGCCCATAACTCATGTTAGAAATTGTTTTTACGGAAAACTGAATGCATCACGTTGTTCAGGAGGGTCGATTTACCGAAGTCACAAATTTTTGATTAGTAAGTCCATACTTTTTCAGAAAAAAATTTTGTGGCTCAGAAAAATAGGCTCAGGTCATGGAACGAAACATTTTTGTGAAACAGTTTCACTTGGTTTTAGCAGAACATTTTACGACATTTTAATGTTTTCGCATTCTATCCGAGTCACTTTTTGTTTTTTCAACGAGTGTCATGATTAAAAAAGATCAGAAAATGAAAAAGATCGAATTAGAAAAATATTAAAAACGTGACACGGTGTAGGTGTGACGTGTTTTCGATGCAAAACATTTTCAAAAAATGAAATGCTTCACGTGTTTTTTCATAACACATTTAAATTTTTGAAATGTGTCAAACCAAAAAAGAGTGACACAAAAAAATGTTTCACGTTTTGAAAAAAATAATTGTGTCACACATTAAAATGTGTCACACAATTTTTGTATGACACATTCAATTTTTAAAAATGTTTCATTGGTTTTCAATGAAACAAAAATGATCAGCTGTTTTGTTTCGCCACATTTTACCATTTTCTCTATTAGAGAATTTGATAGAAAAAGCGACCTGGAAGTGAATTTGAACATATTTTGAAAGGATTAGTTTGTGAAGATACTATTTCACTTTTGAGAACTTATGAAATAGACCCGAAAAGTCGGACCAAGGCAGATTTTTTGAAAAAAAACTGACAAGGAAACCTTTCGGAACCGCCAAAAAATTGATAAGTTTATCCAGAAATCTAAAGTCCTCCACAAAATTAGCCTCACCGCCAAAATTTTCAAAAATTCGGAAACTTGATTTTTCTGAAAAAGTTGGTATAGCCAAAATGTGTCAAAAGGTGATACATAAATTTGCCCTACTTCAAATTTCAGATGAAAATGAGGCTGAAATGAAAACTTGATTTTTTTTTTGAAAAATAGGTGTTCTTATTTTCCACATAGAATCAAATTTCCAAATTTTTGAAAATTTTGGCGGTGAGGCTAAATTTTGTGGAGGACTTTAGGTTTCTGGAAAAACAAACCTCACCCAAGAACCTGGAGCAGTAGCTGAAAAATTGCCCACCTGGGTTCATTTTTCAAAATTACCCACCTAGTGAAAATGTTTTTCTCGACTGAGGCTGGCCTTGAAAGCCTTTAAATTTTTTGCCCACTTACAAGGTTAGGTTTTAGAAGAAAAAAATTGCCCATATGGAATATCAGGTATTGGGTGAGGTTTTTTTTTCAAAAAATCTGCCTTGGTCCGACTTTTCGGGTCTATTTCATAAGTTCTCAAAAGTGAAATGGTATCTTCACAAACTAATCCTTTCAAAATATGTTCAAATTCACTTCCAGGTCGCTTTTTCTATCAAATTCTCTAATAGAGAAAATGGTAAAATGTGGCGAAACAAAACAGCTGATCATTTTTGTTTCATTGAAAACCAATGAAACATTTTTAAAAATTGAATGTGTCATACAAAAATTGTGTGACACATTTTAATGTGTGACACAATTATTTTTTTCAAAACGTGAAACATTTTTTTGTGTCACTCTTTTTTGGTGTGACACATTTCGAGAAATTAAATGTGTTATGAAAAAACACGTGAAGCATTTCATTTTTTGAAAATGTTTTGCATCGAAAACACGTGAAGCATTTCATTTTTTGAAAATGTTTTGCATCGAAAACACGTCACACCTACACCGTGTCACGTTTTTAATATTTTTCTAATTCGATCTTTTTCATTTTCTGATCATTTTTTATTTGTGAAGTGTTGTGATTTTTTTTTGAGTGGTGCTATTTTTGTTTCGAAATTCATTAAAATCAGTGACACTTACAAGAAAACTCAGTTTCATGTTTCGCCTTGTTTCGGAACAAAACAAAATCTTGCGGTACTCTGGATTGCACATTTGAAAATTTTTGGAAAATTTTGTCAAAACTTGTGACTTTGGTAAATCGACCCTCCTGAACAACGTGATGCATTCAGTTTCCCATAAAAATAATTTCTAACATGAGTTATGGGCTCCCAAAAACGCGATTTTCAGGAAATTCTCAACTTTTGGCTCATTTTTGGGCTCTTCAGAGAGTCGTTCAGCAAAAACTGAAAACAGGAGCTTTATCAGCGTGAAAAACTGACCTAAAAAACATAGGTCTCATTGAAAATCTCCGGGGACTCATAACACACTTCCCTCGTCAGAGAAATTAGTGTTTTTAGAGACCATACCATAGTAATTGTTATGATTGAGAAGCGTTTCGTATCTGGACCCAAAATCTACAGTACCCAAATCATATTTAGTATCAAAATTCATCAGAAATCAACTCACCCTCATCATTTAGCGTAGTTTTTCCACTTTTGACAGCAGCCACAACTTGCGCAGTATTTTGATTCACCGCTTTACTCGCAATCGATAAAGCTTGTAATTTTGCCGAATCCTTGTCCGCTTTTACACGACTTGACACAAATAATTGAGCAGTTGATGCAGCAATTTCTTGTGCCGCCACAATTAAATGCTCAAATTTGCCTTTTCCAGTCACAACTCCATCAGCACTTTCAACCAAAACTCGCGCAGCAACTCCGACAGCTTTTGCAGCAGATAACAATCCTTCAGTCCATTGATGATTTCTCTTATAAAATTCAGCTGGTGAATTTCCAGCTTTTCCGGCAGCCACAATTTCAGTTTGTAATTCTCTTGAGGCAATTACTAATTGCATAATTACACTCATTAATTGTTGGCAATTTGCCAAAATCGATTCATTGACTTCTAATCGAATTCCATCCGAATTTTCGCGAGCTTTTCGTTGGATATTTTCAATTTCTTGAACAGCGCGACGAATTGCTTCGTCCATTCGACGCATTTCTTGTTCGAGTTCAGTGCCAACAGCGTCCTGAAATTAATTTTTGATTTAGGCTTAGGCTTGTAGATAGGTGTAAGGTTTTTTGTGGGAGTTTAACGGTAACTTTGACATTAAAGAAGACTGGGTTACTGTAATTATTGTAATTTTAGGGTCTCGCCACGAAAAAATTTGAAAATACTGGGTACTGTAACATAGGTCCGTTGGAATACCGGGGAATTCAGTAATTTTAAATAAATTCGGGGTGAGACCCAAAAGCCACAGTAATCTAGGAATTTTTGATGTCAAAAAATCCTATATTACTGTATTTTCGTGGCGAGACCTGAGATCCACAGTAACCCAGACATATTTGGTCTCAAAAAACCCAGAATTTTCCCGCCAAAAATATTACCTTATCAATATCAGTCTGCAACGGCAAACCAATCAATAATCCATTCAATTTCCCACAATCCGCTCTCAAATTCTCCAAATTTCTCGCTCTTTTTTCCGCATTCTCTTCCGCAAATGTCAATTTTGCAATTTGAATAATCTGCTTGCATTTTTCATTTACTTCTTCATAATTTTGAATATTTGCAGTATATGCGGCAGAAGCGGAAGCCGAAAGAATTTGTGCCAAACAGTGACCGCTTGTCACATTTTCTTTGATCGATTGAATTTTGGCCAATTTTTCGGAGCTCAATAATTCGAGCACATTGGACATCGCAGATTGCGCCAGATCTGAAGAATAAAACAATTGTTGGCTCCAAAAATCAATGCTAAAACTCACGTGGCGGATAAGTGATCGACGTGGCATTTTGCAAATCTTCTTCACAATTTTCGAACATTTTCACAATTCCGTCAGCAGAAGATTCTGGAAAAAGTTGATTATACAAACTTTTCTCAAAAATATAGTCGCTGATTAAATAATTGGTCAGAAACACAACATTTTTAACCTAAAAATAGTTCCAGAGTTCAAAATTTGAAACATTAGTTGGGGTTTTTTATTCAAAAAAAATTGTTTGCTTGATGAAAATGATAAAAATACGTGAAAATTGTTTATGATTGGAAAAAAAACTACTTTAGAAACTTCACAAAAAATTTATGGTATTTTTGAAACAGTGAATTTTTTTGCAAAATTATCAATAAAAGTTGAAACAGAGAACTTTTTCTGATCATAACAATTTCGGAAAATATACAAAAATGTATGTCGAATTTTTGAAACAGTGTAATTTTTTCCCGATGAAAATTTTCATTAGCTACCCGCCCAAATCAAAATTTTGATTCGGCCGTGAATTCAAAATTTCCAAAATGATCCCCTCTCGAAAAATTTTTCCAAATGTCATGATCTACCCTCACAGTTTTAGGAGCAGTGCATTATATATGAAACGAATAACTATTTTAGAAAGTTGACAAAAAAATTTTCAGGTATTTTTGAAACGGTGAATTTTTTTTGTAAAAAAAATCAATAAAACAAGGAACTTCTTTTGAAATTATTTTTTCACAAACTTTGTAGCAGCAAGGCGTTGGAACAACTTCGGAAAAATATAAACATATATATTGAGTTTTTGAAACAGTGGATTTTTGTTATGGGGTGATTCAATTCGTTTTTTTTACGATTAATTGACAGAAAATCCGAGTCTTTTTTGTGTGATTTTGTCACGTTTTTGTCGATTAATTCCATATTTTTTTGCAATTAATTGCATTCAAAAATGAGGAATGGCAACATGAAATAGAATTTATTTGACCTTTTTTTCGAAACGTGTTCTAACAAGGAAACCTTTTTTACTCAACACTTCAAATCATGATGAAATTTGGTCCATCGACAGCTTTTGGGACCATAAGAACACCCTAAAAATTTTAGTCTCCCAATGGACCTCTGAGCCAAGTTCTGGGCTCTCAAAAAGTTCAAAAATTGCCGAAATTGGCTCATAAAACACGTCATAACTCAATTTTCGATAATTTTTATCAAAAACTGAGTAGCAGATGATGATCAGCGTGGTCGATTTACCCAAAAAGCATCAATAAATCGAATTTTCAGAAAAATTTTTGATTTTGAAAAAAAGAATGAGCAGGGGCACATATGAATTTTCATGAATTTTCAGCTCAAAAATAAAAAACTTCAAAATTTTTCGAAATAAAGTTTTTTATTAATGTACTTTTAGGTAATCGACTATGCTGATCAATATCTGAAACTTCATTTCTCCCAAAAAATTTTTGAAATGGAGCTATGATGACTTTTATGACCATTTTTAGGCCTTTTTTGTACTTTTGAGAGCCCAGAACTTGGCTCAGAGGTCCATTGGGAGACTAAAATTTTTAGGGTGATCTTATGGTCCCAAAAGCTGTCCATGGACCAAATTTCATCAAGATTTGAAGTGTTTAGTAAAAAAGGTTCCCTTGTAAAAGACTCGGATTTTTTGTCAATTAATTGACAAATTCACGTCGATTAATTCGACTGAATCACCCCATTAGAAAAAAACAAAGAAAATATCAGGAATTCAGAATTTTGGCTAGTTTTTCATTGAAAAAATCATGCAAAAGTTATCATAAATTTGCCTTCCCCCAAAAAACTCACTAGAAACTGTCAATTCCACCGCAAATCTCTCCTTTTCCACATTTTCTCCATTTTGCACCAATTGTCGTTCATTTTGCTCTCTCAAATGCTCCAAACTTCTTCTCAAATCCTCCAATTCCACATCAGATTTTGCCAATTGTGTTCTCATTTCATCAACTTGTCCCGAATTCTCTTCGCCTTGTGCCAAAACTCGTGCCATTTCCCTCTGCGATTCTTCCAATTTTCGATTTTGTGCCAATAATTCGGCTTCTTTGTCGAGTTTCAATTTTTCGCTCGTTTCGAGATCTTTTTTGAAGATTGGCTAATTTGGTGAGTGCTTGAACGTGTTCGCTTCGGAATTTTTCGTAGACTCCTTTCATTTTCAAGAATCGTTCTTCGGCTGAATTCGCTTTTAACTCGGCTTCTTTGACACGCGAATCGTCGCTTTGAATTCGAGATGCATCGCGAAGAGCAAGTTCGTCTGAAGAAAAATATGATTGAAGTTTTTAAATATTCTTGAAACAGTATAAAATTTGCGCTTTTTAACAATAAGAATGAATTAATTTCGAAATTTCATTTTTATTTTTTTGAAAAAAATCCACTGTTTCAAAAATCGTGAGTATAGTTTTGTCGAGTTTTTGTAAAACTGAATGATTTCCTCTGTGAAAAATGAAAATACTAGAGAATTGCGATTTTTATTCAACTTTGGGGCGCAAAAATTGAAATTTGATTATTTCAAATAAATTCACTGTTTGAAAAATCCCACATATTTTTTGTGAATATTTTAGAAATCAATAAACGACGGAATAGCTTGTGTTTCAAAACTTTCAATTTTCTCAAATTTTCAAAAGTAAAACTTTTTTTGAAATTCAGAAAAACCTCGGAAATTCACTGTTTCAAAAATTTGAATTTCTCGAATAATAACATTTCTGTGTTTTTTCAAAAAAAAAAAAACATTTTATACTAGTAAAATTACAAGATCTTCTCAAAAAATTCACTGTTTCAAAAATTCCACATATTTTTTGTGGATATTTTTGGAATTATGAGTGCTTGTAATCATCTCAATATCCCATAACATACATCAGTATCCCCGGATTTTCGTCCGGAGGGGGTCTGGCTAATTTTGGAAAAAAGGCGTGGGGACCGGCTAACTTTTTGAAAAAATAACAATTTACAGCCCAAAAACCAAGTTTTTTCTCTTTTTTTTGAGGGGGTCTGGCTAATTTTTGAATTTTCACATTACGGGGGTGGCTAATTTTGAGGCCCTGACCGGGAGAAACTGATGTATGTCCCATAACTTCCCCCAAAAAAACAACCAACTTTTCAATCTTGTCAATTCTTCTTTATTCTCTTCATTTTCTCGTTTCGAATGATCAAATTCTCCTTGCATTTGTATCAATCGATTCTCATATTGTTCAATTCGACTTCTCGCTTCTTGAATTAATCTTTCTTTTGCAAATCGTTCATCTTCGACAGCTCTTTGAAGTGCAATTAATTGTTCTTCTCTGGAAAAAGGCGGAATTTTGAAACTTTATAATTAAAACAAGAAATATTGAATCGGATCCCATAATATTGAAAAAAAAAACATTTTTTTCTTTGAAAATGAAATCTTGAAACAGTAAAATTTTGGGGTGATTTTTGAAACAGAAAAGTCTTTGATTTTTTTATTTTCCACGCGTTTTGAAAATTTTAAAGAGAATTTCAGATTTTTAAACAGCATTCGTAGTCACATCTAAATGAAAATGGATTTCAGACATTTTGGCACAATTTTAAGGTCAGTTTTCTTGAAAAAAACACAATTTTCAGACAAAAAGTGAAATTTCAAGAGTTGACAACAATATTTCCCATTTTTAGCTTAATTTTTACCGCAAAATCTCCCCACCTTTGATCAATTTGCTGAACCGGACTCGGCTGTTGTTGAACCGGCACCTCATCTTCCAAATTCAACAATTCGCCTTCTTGTTCATCCGAACCTTCAGATCTCAAATAAGCGTGAGGAGTACGGTAGCTTTCCAAATCACTTTGTTGTAAGAAATTGGGAGGACTTGATGGCAAATTCGGAATTGATACGAGAAATTTAAAATATTGCATATTTCCAGCTTCTTCCAAGAATTTCTTAGTTCTTCTGAAGATTTCATAGAATCTTGATCTATGACCTTCTAAAGCATCCGGTGGAACTTGGCTGTGCAATTTGAAGATCATTTTGACGAGATAATCGTAGAATTTCGAGGCGTCGAGAATTATGAGAATAAGAGGGGCTAACATACATTGACCTTGTGGAACCATTGAATTCCAGCGAAGAAAATGAAGCATTTCGAAGACTGGAAAATATAAAGGGATTTTTGGAAGAGAAATTGATTCTGGGGGGAAAATTCTGAATTTCTTTAACATAAAAAACATTCAACATCCAAATTTTGTGCTTATTTTTAGGCGAACCCAACATTTTCTGCATTTCAGATTTTTTTGTTGGAATTTCACTCCAAAAATCCCGAAATTTTCCCTCAATTTCCCCTAAAAAATAAACACACCTTTATCCTGCAAAGTCATCAAATTCTCCATTTGATCCAACATATCAATTGTCATCTCAAATAAATTGTCCAAATCTCCTTCTAATGTTTTGAGTTGCGATTCGTTGAGCTCCAATTTTCCCGGCACAACTGGGTACTGTAATTAATTAGGATGAGGCTTGGGAGACTGAATTTTTGAAAACTGAAAATAGAATAAAAAATAAAAACAATTCAATTTAAAAAAAGGTCACGTTTGGATTTGAAAATAATAATTTTTTTTCAAGAAAAAAATATAATTTCATTTGAAATTTTTGATGAAAATACAAGAAAAACCATCAAAATTTGAGCATTCTCAGTCAGAATTAGTAAATTTTTAGTAAAACCACTAAATTCCGGCCCAAATTCCCTAACCTTATTATGAAAAACAACACGATCCTGTAGTAATTTACAATAAGTCTCAATACACGGTCCATATCCACTCGTATTCAAATGTTTCCAAAACTGTGCCAATTGTTGAAACCGTCCCGCAAATTTATAAGTTTCTTCCGGAACTTTTCGATATCCATCTCTCAACAATTTATGAACCATATGACAGAATTTCCACGTCAAAACTGGATGTTTTTCGAGTTGAACACGACCAATTGTATGCCAGAAAATACCCGATGATTTCTCTTTGTGAGTTCCGACGATAATTGTACGAGAATGTTTGGGTTTTAGAGGAGCCTCGATTTTATTGATCGCTTTTTGGATGGCTTCGATTTGTTGGCGCATGAATGCTTCGCGGATTTGTGCACGATCCATTTTTGCTGGAAAAAATTGGAGAGTTTTAGAGTGGAGAAATTTGATTTTTTGAAGAGAATGAAGAAATTGAGAAATTTCAATTTACAATAAAAATCCGAGTTTTTTAAATCATAATTTGAAGAAAATCAAGAATTTTTCTTAAAAATTCATAGGATTTTGGGAAGGAAATAGGGCAGTAAATAGTAATTTACCTAATTATTTGTCATGTTGAAAAATTTGAATTTTTGAAGATTAAAGTGTCTGGGTAAAAAGATGCTCAGCTTAAAAATCAAAATTCTGGCTGAAATTTCAGCCAGATGTTTACAAATCTATTTTTTAATCATTAATTTTGTCCCCCAAAACATGTTTGCTCTGAAAATCGATAAATTTTCATTAAAACTTCTGAAAATTCACGATTAATAGCCAACATTTCAGGAGAAAAAAGAAAAGTTTTTCGAAAGTTTTAAAGAACCAATACACGAAATTTTTCAGTCAAAAACCATGAATTTTGCTTGAAAATTAGGAATTTTGACAAAAATTAGAAATTTTCAGTCAAAAATCCAATTTCCTCACAACAAATAAATTTCGCAATGTTTTTTTCTTCACTAGAAAAAATCTGGTTTTTTGATGAATCACTAGCTAAACAGAAAGAAAAATGAGATTTTGTGGTTTTTCTGAACAAAAAAAAACTATTTCTATGCGAAAAACGAAAAGTGATAAGAGCAAAAATGAAACTTTTTCCAAGCATAAACAGAAAACATAGGAAAAGAGTATAAAATAAAATAAAAATGTGGGGAGAAATGCAAATATTTGCAAGTGTAGTGCGTGTAATTCGAGGACAAAAAATATATTTTTCATCGTTTTTCAACGAACTTGGAAAAAATTAAGGAAATTAAAAAGAAAAACAGAACAGTTTATAACAAGATACTTTCTCTAAAACTATACTATAGTTAAAAAAATAATTAAGTTGTTCGCAACATTTTCGCAGCTTTTTTATCAGCCAAATCCTTGAGTTGAGCTTCAACTTTTTGCTTTCTTTCCGCTAGAAAAACTTTCAATTCATCCACATTCAAATCCTCATTTTGCACCTCAATCCCAATTGTTCGACAAGTTTTCACAAGATTTTGACAAATTTCCTGCAACGGGACACCTTGCAACGCTTTATCTCGTGATTTGACTCGAGCAATTTCATATAAATGTTTGACTGATAATTTGCCAACAATTTCATCTCGACTCGCTTTTCCTCTTCCTATTCCAGCTGCTTGTTTTAATAACCAAGTTGTTGTTGGTGTACAAATCTCTAAATCATAAGTTCTATCCGGTTTTACACTGATTCTTGTTGGAAGTGGAATTCCTTGCTTGAAATGACCAGTTTCTTTGTTGAATTCTTTGCAAAAATTCGCCACATTCAAACCTCTTTGACCTAATTGTGGTCCCAATGGTGGAGCAGCCGATGCCATTTGCGCCCTGAACATTTTTTTTGGTTTTTGCAAACAATTTCTTGAACTCACTTGATATTAGTTTTTAGAAGTGCACCATGCACAACTTTGATGATCTCCTTCTTTCTAACACGCGCAGCAGCCTTACTCGCCATACTTCACTCTGAAAATCGTATTTTTCCTTTCAAAAAACCCGGAACACAAAAAAATGAAAAATGAAAAAAAACTGCAAACACACCAACCTTTGAACACTGGCGCATTTCATGTGACGCTGACGCAATCGCGGTAAATTTTTCGAATTTTTATTTTTCCCTGTTTTTGCGCTTTTTCCCACAAAAAACTCTGAATCTTCACAGATAAAAATGTCGCTGGCCACAAAATTGCGACGAGTTCGAAAATCGCCACCAGAAGGATGGGATTTGATCGAACCGACACTCGAACAATTCGAGGCAAAAATGCGAGAAGCCGAGACGGAACCGCATGAAGGAAAACGAAAGACTGAGATTAATTGGCCGATTTTTAGGTTAGTCGGGAAAAACTTTTAATGTTGTCTGGTGCTACTGGATTTTGTGTAGAAAAACTTACAAGATATATTCTTGATTTTTTTAAAATGAAAAATGAGTTTGTTCTATCGGAAAATTCTAAAAATGAGTAGAAATTATGTTTTTTTTTGTTAAAAAAAATAATAAAACGTGATGACCCAGAAATAACCGAGCGATCCCAAAAACATCATTTCTAGTAGATTTTGTTCCACGCCATGACTCACTTCACTAAGAAATCCACATTTCCTTGCAGAATTCACCACCAACGTTCTCGCTACATCTACGACCTCTACTACAAACAAGAAACCATCTCACGTGAACTCTACGACTTTTGTCTTCTCGCAAAATTAGCCGACGCCAATCTCATCGCCAAATGGAAAAAGCAGGGCTACGAGAATCTGTGCTGCTTGCGTTGTGTTCAAACGCGCGACTCGAATTTCGGCACAAATTGTGTGTGTCGCGTGCCGAAAAGTAAATTGGACGCGGAAAAAGTCATCGAATGTATACATTGTGGATGTCGCGGGTGTTCCGGATAATTTTTTTCGTGATTTTTTGTGTAATTTATTCAATTTTTGTGAAATCACCCCATAAAATGGTCAAAAATACGGAATTTTCTGATGTTTCTTCGGTTTTTCATTTCCTATTTTATCTTCTTTATTTTGGGATTTATCCAAACTTCAATATTTTTAAGATGCTCAAAACTAGCAATCCAAAGTTCCCCGAATTCTGCGCTGGTGTTACAGTAGCCTATAATGAGATTAAAGGGAGGCATGTTGTAGCCACTCAAGATCTCCCACCAGGAACCGTAGTTTGTGTAGAAACCGGGATTACTGTCAATATTTCAAAGGCGCATTGTTATCGATGTCTTGGAGATATTACTGTAGATGGAGAGGTATACTGTAGTTCGTGTGAGAAATTCGAAAATGAACCGGAAGAATTGGCGAATGGCGAATTTGATGAATTGGGATTGTTCAAATTGGCTGCACATATCATTTTTAGCTATGATTTTGGAGAAATTATGGAGGTTTTGAGAGCACCGGATCCTGGTGAGTAAATATTTTCATTTTTTGGCGTTAAACAGTTCGGTGATCAAAATACCACATGGAATTTTCAATTCATGATCTCGGAAAAAATTTACAATTACAATTAATAGTAATTAATTTATTTATTTATAAAAAAATAGATTAGATAATTCAAAGTTTTGATAATATTCAGTTTGAGAAAAATTCCATGTTGAAAAATGTGTGTTCTAAATTTTCCACTGTTTCAAGAATTTCTTAAAATCTGAAATTTTTATTTTTTTTCAATTCTGCATAAAATTTCATGTCACAAAATGTTTCTTCAAAACATTCTTCATTTTCAACGTGGAAAAAAAGTCGACATTTTTTTCACTGTTTCAAAATTTTCACAAAATTTAGAGAAACCTCGAAATTTTGATATATTGACATAAGGCAAAGTTCCTCTACAGCTGTATATTTAATTGTTGTGCTTCAAAATCTCGAAAAATAAATTCATGCGCCACTGTTTTGAAAATTTCTTATTTTTTTGATTTGATAATGGAAATTTTCTTAATAATGGAAATAGTTGCGAATCCACAAATGTTCAATTTTTCTCACAAAATACGCCGTAATTTTTTAAGCCCAAACCATTTCCACGTTTAATTTTTATTCGAAAAAATTTATATAAAAAATTTCAACTTAATTTTTCTCACTGTTTCAAAGTTTTAATAACATTTTGAAAGTTCTAGAATTTGCGATAACAAAAAAAAATCCCCGACAAAATGAACAATTTTTACAGTTGTTCCAAACGAAGCTCCAACTCAACTCTCCACATCAAATTTCTCATCAATAATGCAACTTCGTCCACTTCCAACAATTGGCGACGCTTTTCAAAATGAGCATATTCAAAAAAATATTCAAAAAATGGTGAAATTGCTCGAGAAAAATGCGAATTGGGGAAAAATCGATCAGGATATGAGATATATTTTCTTTTCGAGAGCTTTGAGATTGGTTGCTGAAAGATTGGCCAAAAATTCACATGTGGTTTTTAGTATTGAACAAACTTCTAGAAAGTTAGTTTTTAGGGAAGAATTTGGGATTTAAGGGAAATTTTCAGTGATTCTTGCGCACTTTCATCAAAAGTTGCAAAAATATTCTAAATTTCAAAAAATTTTGAAACAGTGAATTTTTTGAACATAAAATTTCAAAAATATTTTGAATTGTTGTCCTAAAACTAGGATCACAGATATGAACCAGTTCTGACATCTTCTCAAAATAATTTTTCTCACATTTCCAGCTCATCAGAAGAACCACTAGGCACTGGAATTTTCCCGATCTCCTCAATTTTCAATCATTCTTGCACTCCCAACATTTTCGGTTTTTTCCTCAAAAATCGCTTCATTTTCATCAGTCGCGGTGTGAAAAATGGGGAAGAATTGGTGGATAATTATGGTGTAACACATTATCAAAATAGTTTGACAAAAAGAAAAGAGTTTTTGGCACAAGTTTCCGGATTCAAATGTTTTTGCGAGAAATGCGTGAAAAATGATCGAAGTTTGAACGATTTGTTGGTGTCGAATTTGAAAAATGTGGAAGAAATTGTGGAAAATGGAATTGGAGATATTGATGATTTTTTGGAATATATTCCGCCGGGAAATAAGGATTGCGAAGTTATTATTCAACATTTCACACGAAAAAATCCACAAAATCCCAAAAAAAATCGACAACTTTGGATGAGATTCATTGAAAATGCGAAAATTCGAGGAATTGAATTTGATGAATATTTAGGTGAGCTTTTTTGGCAATTAAAATTGTAAATTTTCTTGAAAAACTTTTATTTCACCTGATTTTTTTTAGAACTCACTAAATTTTAATGGTAAAATTTTGGCGCCAAAATTTGAGCTATAAAAATTGTTGTGATTTTCGAACTCATTTCACCACGTGCACACCTGACGAGACGTGTCCAAAATGGACACTGTACAAAATTTTCAAAAGCCACACTGTATATTTTTCACGGAAAAGTGCAGTTTTCATTGATTTGTGCGGATTTGTATTTCACGATTTTCCAAATCTAGCTCATTTTTATGGATAAAAATGAGCTAGATTTGGAAAATCGTCAAATGGAAGTAACTCCGAAACCACGATTTATAATTTTTATCCATAAAAATGAGCTAGATTTGGAAAATCGTCAAATGGAAGTAACTCCCAAACCACGATTTATAATTTTTATCCATAAAAATGAGCTAGATTTGGAAAATCGTCAAATGGAAGTAACTCCCAAACCACGATTTATAATTTTTATCCATAAAAATGAGCTAGATTTGGAAAATCGTCAAATGGAAGTAACTCCGAAACCACGATTTATAATTTTTATCCATAAAAATGAGCTAGATTTGGAAAATCGTCAAATGGAAGTAACTCCGAAACCACGATTTATAATTTTTATCCATAAAAATGAGCTAGATTTGGAAAATCGTCAAATGGAAGTAACTCCGAAACCACGATTTATAATTTTTATCCATAAAAATGAGCTAGATTTGGAAAATCGTCAAATGGAAGTAACTCCCAAACCACGATTTATAATTTTTATCCATAAAAATGAGCTAGATTTGGAAAATCGTCAAATGGAAGTAACTCCCAAACCACGATTTATAATTTTTATCCATAAAAATGAGCTAGGTTTGGAAAATCGTCAAATGGAAGTAACTCCCAAACCACGATTTATAATTTTTATCCATAAAAATGAGCTAGATTTGGAAAATCGTCAAATGGAAGTAACTCCGAAACCACGATTTATAATTTTTATCCATAAAAATGAGCTAGATTTGGAAAATCGTCAAATGGAAGTAACTCCCAAACCACGATTTATAATTTTTATCCATAAAAATGAGCTAGATTTGGAAAATCGTCAAATGGAAGTAACTCCCAAACCACGATTTATAATTTTTATCCATAAAAATGAGCTAGATTTGGAAAATCGTCAAATGGAAGTAACTCCGAAACCACGATTTATAATTTTTATCCATAAAAATGAGCTAGATTTGGAAAATCGTCAAATGGAAGTAACTCCCAAACCACGATTTATAATTTTTATCCATAAAAATGAGCTAGATTTGGAAAATCGTCAAATGGAAGTAACTCCGAAACCACGATTTATAATTTTTATCCATAAAAATGAGCTAGATTTGGAAAATCGTCAAATGGAAGTAACTCCCAAACCACGATTTATAATTTTTATCCATAAAAATGAGCTAGATTTGGAAAATCGTCAAATGGAAGTAACTCCGAAACCACGATTTATAATTTTTATCCATAAAAATGAGCTAGATTTGGAAAATCGTCAAATGGAAGTAACTCCGAAACCACGATTTATAATTTTTATCCATAAAAATGAGCTAGATTTGGAAAATCGTCAAATGGAAGTAACTCCCAAACCACGATTTATAATTTTTATCCATAAAAATGAGCTAGATTTGGAAAATCGTCAAATGGAAGTAACTCCGAAACCACGATTTATAATTTTTATCCATAAAAATGAGCTAGATTTGGAAAATCGTCAAATGGAAGTAACTCCGAAACCACGATTTATAATTTTTATCCATAAAAATGAGCTAGATTTGGAAAATCGTCAAATGGAAGTAACTCCGAAACCACGATTTATAATTTTTATCCATAAAAATGAGCTAGATTTGGAAAATCGTCAAATGGAAGTAACTCCCAAACCACGATTTATAATTTTTATCCATAAAAATGAGCTAGATTTGGAAAATCGTCAAATGGAAGTAACTCCGAAACCACGATTTATAATTTTTATCCATAAAAATGAGCTAGATTTGGAAAATCGTCAAATGGAAGTAACTCCGAAACCACGATTTATAATTTTTATCCATAAAAATGAGCTAGATTTGGAAAATCGTCAAATGGAAGTAACTCCGAAACCACGATTTATAATTTTTATCCATAAAAATGAGCTAGATTTGGAAAATCGTCAAATGGAAGTAACTCCCAAACCACGATTTATAATTTTTATCCATAAAAATGAGCTAGATTTGGAAAATCGTCAAATGGAAGTAACTCCCAAACCACGATTTATAATTTTTATCCATAAAAATGAGCTAGATTTGGAAAATCGTCAAATGGAAGTAACTCCCAAACCACGATTTATAATTTTTATCCATAAAAATGAGCTAGATTTGGAAAATCGTCAAATGGAAGTAACTCCCAAACCACGATTTATAATTTTTATCCATAAAAATGAGCTAGATTTGGAAAATCGTCAAATGGAAGTAACTCCCAAACCACGATTTATAATTTTTATCCATAAAAATGAGCTAGATTTGGAAAATCGTCAAATGGAAGTAACTCCCAAACCACGATTTATAATTTTTATCCATAAAAATGAGCTAGATTTGGAAAATCGTCAAATGGAAGTAACTCCCAAACCACGATTTATAATTTTTATCCATAAAAATGAGCTAGGTTTGGAAAATCGTCAAATGGAAGTAACTCCGAAACCACGATTTATAATTTTTATCCATAAAAATGAGCTAGATTTGGAAAATCGTCAAATGGAAGTAACTCCGAAACCACGATTTATAATTTTTATCCATAAAAATGAGCTAGATTTGGAAAATCGTCAAATGGAAGTAACTCCCAAACCACGATTTATAATTTTTATCCATAAAAATGAGCTAGATTTGGAAAATCGTCAAATGGAAGTAACTCCCAAACCACGATTTATAATTTTTATCCATAAAAATGAGCTAGATTTGGAAAATCGTCAAATGGAAGTAACTCCCAAACCACGATTTATAATTTTTATCCATAAAAATGAGCTAGGTTTGGAAAATCGTCAAATGGAAGTAACTCCCAAACCACGATTTATAATTTTTATCCATAAAAATGAGCTAGATTTGGAAAATCGTCAAATGGAAGTAACTCCCAAACCACGATTTATAATTTTTATCCATAAAAATGAGCTAGGTTTGGAAAATCGTCAAATGGAAGTAACTCCCAAACCACGATTTATAATTTTTATCCATAAAAATGAGCTAGATTTGGAAAATCGTCAAATGGAAGTAACTCCCAAACCACGATTTATAATTTTTATCCATAAAAATGAGCTAGATTTGGAAAATCGTCAAATGGAAGTAACTCCCAAACCACGATTTATAATTTTTATCCATAAAAATGAGCTAGATTTGGAAAATCGTCAAATGGAAGTAACTCCCAAACCACGATTTATAATTTTTATCCATAAAAATGAGCTAGATTTGGAAAATCGTCAAATGGAAGTAACTCCGAAACCACGATTTATAATTTTTATCCATAAAAATGAGCTAGATTTGGAAAATCGTCAAATGGAAGTAACTCCCAAACCACGATTTATAATTTTTATCCATAAAAATGAGCTAGATTTGGAAAATCGTCAAATGGAAGTAACTCCGAAACCACGATTTATAATTTTTATCCATAAAAATGAGCTAGATTTGGAAAATCGTCAAATGGAAGTAACTCCCAAACCACGATTTATAATTTTTATCCATAAAAATGAGCTAGATTTGGAAAATCGTCAAATGGAAGTAACTCCCAAACCACGATTTATAATTTTTATCCATAAAAATGAGCTAGATTTGGAAAATCGTCAAATGGAAGTAACTCCCAAACCACGATTTATAATTTTTATCCATAAAAATGAGCTAGATTTGGAAAATCGTCAAATGGAAGTAACTCCCAAACCACGATTTATAATTTTTATCCATAAAAATGAGCTAGATTTGGAAAATCGTCAAATGGAAGTAACTCCCAAACCACGATTTATAATTTTTATCCATAAAAATGAGCTAGATTTGGAAAATCGTCAAATGGAAGTAACTCCCAAACCACGATTTATAATTTTTATCCATAAAAATGAGCTAGATTTGGAAAATCGTCAAATGGAAGTAACTCCCAAACCACGATTTATAATTTTTATCCATAAAAATGAGCTAGATTTGGAAAATCGTCAAATGGAAGTAACTCCGAAACCACGATTTATAATTTTTATCCATAAAAATGAGCTAGATTTGGAAAATCGTCAAATGGAAGTAACTCCCAAACCACGATTTATAATTTTTATCCATAAAAATGAGCTAGATTTGGAAAATCGTCAAATGGAAGTAACTCCGAAACCACGATTTATAATTTTTATCCATAAAAATGAGCTAGATTTGGAAAATCGTCAAATGGAAGTAACTCCGAAACCACGATTTATAATTTTTATCCATAAAAATGAGCTAGATTTGGAAAATCGTCAAATGGAAGTAACTCCGAAACCACGATTTATAATTTTTATCCATAAAAATGAGCTAGATTTGGAAAATCGTCAAATGGAAGTAACTCCCAAACCACGATTTATAATTTTTATCCATAAAAATGAGCTAGATTTGGAAAATCGTCAAATGGAAGTAACTCCGAAACCACGATTTATAATTTTTATCCATAAAAATGAGCTAGATTTGGAAAATCGTCAAATGGAAGTAACTCCCAAACCACGATTTATAATTTTTATTCATAAAAATGAGCTAGATTTGGAAAATCGTCAAATGGAAGTAACTCCGAAACCACGATTTATAATTTTTATCCATAAAAATGAGCTAGATTTGGAAAATCGTCAAATGGAAGTAACTCCCAAACCACGATTTATAATTTTTATTCATAAAAATGAGCTAGATTTGGAAAATCGTCAAATGGAAGTAACTCCGAAACCACGATTTATAATTTTTATCCATAAAAATGAGCTAGATTTGGAAAATCGTCAAATGGAAGTAACTCCCAAACCACGATTTATAATTTTTATCCATATGATATTTTAAAAATTCCCATTCCTATTTTTGGCTCCAAAAAAATTAAATTTTCTTTGCAGTTCGACCGTACCTCGAAGCCCTAATCCTATCCAACGAAAATTCAACAAATCCCACAAAAAATGATCTAATTTTCACGGTCTACCAAATTCTTCACGTTTTATATGCTGATTTACATCCTGCTTCTGGAATTATTGCAAAAATGTTGGAGGAAAATAGTGTGGAGAATTGGGAGACGCAGAGAAATGAGCTGGAGGTTTCGGTGAGAAATATTTGGACATAATTATTGATGAGTTTTTGAATTTTGATAGATTTTTAGGGAAATTTTATTGCACTTTATGAATTTTCAAGGGTTACTGTAATTAATTGACCTACTTCTGAATTCACGGGTTTTCCAAATTTTCGATTTTTTTCTCGAAAAAATCAGATCTAGAAAAGAATTCGTGACTTTGCCGAAAAAAACATCTGAAAATTTCAGACAAATTTGATTTTTCTTGCCTCCGCGCCCGCCACACAAACCACAATTTTCACTCTGATCTTTTCATTTTTCCTCTGTCTGGCTATCAAAAAATAGAAAACTCTTCTAGACATTCATAAATCAAACACTCGTCATGTCTAGAAAACGTTTTGCATATGCTGGCCAAAAATGAAAAAAAAAATGCGGGAACCAGAAATTGAACTTTGATGTCTAGATTCGTACCAAAAATACTTTTCGTATTTTTTTCACACGTTGAATTTGCCACGTGGCATCTTTCAATAAAAAATTGATTTGAATCTGAATTTTCACTGTTTCAAAAATTTTTTGTTATAAAGAAATTCTCTCTGAAAATTTAAACGATGCTCCGATTTTATAACATTAAAAATTTTCACGAAAACTTTTATTTTTGATTATTTGAGAAAGACAATTTCGAATAATTGAATAAAGGAAATGACAAGCAAGATTCAGATTAGATTCGATTTCATAAATTAATGATTACCACGTAAAGACGGACTATTCTACATTGATTAAAATCGGTGCATAATTGGAATGAGCTGCGTTGACTGAGCCAAAAAATGAGATAATTAATTAATTAGTTAATTAGCATGATGATGATGTGGAATTTGATGAGGTGGATTCTTCATAACCGTAGTTATCCCAATGTGTGTGAATTCCACGATTCAATAGTTCCCAAGCATAATCATTTAGGTTAACTGAATGTTCTTCTTCTCTCACAATTCTTGTTCTTTTCACAATATTTTCTTTTTCCTGATTTTCTTCCTGATTTACTTCGACAACAGTCTCCTTAATTTTTCGCCATCTTGTGAAACCATCGATTGGCTTATAACAATATGAACAGAAGATTTGTTGTTGTTCTGGATAACCGGCGGATTTTAGCATCTCGTAGGCGCAATATTTACAGACGCGGCCATGAGTGCAAGGATCGCAGCGGATTGAGGCGTAGCGGCGAAAGCATATCACACACGGATCGCGGTTTTCCGCACCAGCTTTTGTAGAGTCGAGAGTGTCGCGGGTGAAACAGTGCTTCTGTAAGAAAAATACATTTTGAATTTGAATTTTCTATTAAAGTTCAGATTTCACAATTTACTCTTCATGTAAAGTTTCACATTCATAATTTTTTGAAGAAAAAAGTATCCAAGGAAACCCCAGACAGCTTCGAAACAGCTGAAATTTTTCAGAAAAAATATCTTGAAAATAAAGTTTATGAGATCATCTAACTCAAATTGATGTTGTAAACGATGTTCCGCTTCTGGGGGTAATTTATTATTTTTCCCCTAGAAAATCTCCAAACGATGCTCCGCTTTAACACCATTATTTCTGGCCTCCTACAAAAATCTCCCATCCTCATAAAAAATGCTAGACACATACTAAAACGTGCTGATGGCTGCTCAGGCCATTAGCTTTTTCTTCGCTCTGCTCTGCTCCGAAAATAATGAGATTTTGTCTTGTCTTGTGCTGTGCTCTGCTTTCCTCAACAGAATCAAAAACCACAAAAGCTAGACTAGAAACATGAGAAATCACGTTTCAAAAAACACCTTTTTGTTCTAATAGAAACAACAAAAAACTGTCTGAGATTGTAAGTGTAGAAACAGTGTGACCGAATTATTATTACACTGTGTAGAAATAATTTCCGAAAAAAAAACACATCAAACATCATTGGTGTTATTTTTCCAGAAGTTAGTTAGCAAAACAGGCACTTTTTGCTGTCTAGACACATCACATGTTTTTATTTGCGCTCGCGTTTTTTTTCTTTTGAGGGGGTTCGACCGAAAAAAAAATTGTGTGTAAACATTTGATAAGACTAGAGATTTTGGACTCGTTGAGCTTAAAATTAGCTCATAATTATAATGTTTTTATTATTTTCTAGGATGTCTTTGGAGTTCTTCGGGCCTTTTGAGTCTCTTAGAGTCATGTAGAACTACTAAGGCTCACTGAGAGCCTCCTAAGATAATAAGCCTAAGATTCAAGGATCTAAGTCTAAGCCCCACCCTTTTCACTTACCATCCTCAATTTCAACATATACTGAACGAATCGTGAATTTCTCTTCGTCATTGTATCATCCACCAAGTCTCGTGAATATCCTTGTGATTTTGAGCGAGGTTTTATTGTTGTTGTCTGCTGTGGTGTTTCGACTGATGTTGATTGTTGCGGCGTCACTTCGTGATCCGATTTTTTGGAATGATGGAATATTCGCGCTATTGTTTTGGACATTTTGTTGGGGTGAGCTGGAAATGAGAATGAATTGCGGAGGGAACGATGCTCCGCGTTTACGAGTGAAAGAGTAATGAGAGAGATGGGGAAGGGTTAAACGATGCTCCGGGGTGCCACTGTCTAGGATACTTCGGGTACTACGTAAGATAGGTTTGAAATTCAAAATGCAACGATGCTCCAGAGTTACAGCAGTAGAAGATCACAAGTTATGATATCAAAGTTCAAAACGGGACAACGATGCTCCGCAAATACAATAGTAGAAAATGGACGCTAAAAAGGTGTCAGAAGAAGAAGAAGAATGTGTTGTTCATTATTCGAGAAAATGAGAGAGTGATATTATTATTTATTTCATGTCTTAAATCTGAGACGAAGAATAAAAATAAGACGGCGAAGAAATGGAAAAACATATAGAAAAAAGAGAGCGAGGAGCGACCGAAAGGCGGAGTCGAACACACATACACACACACACAACCAGATAGATAGGTCTAGACATTTTTTTCGCCTCTATTCTGCGTCTCACATTTTTCACGAGGATGTTTGAGACATCAACCTACATACTTCTTCTTCTTCTTTTTGCATGAAGGAAGGAGAGGCAAAAAACTAACTATGTTTGTTCGAATGAATGGACGAAAAAATGTTGCGAAGGGTTCGTTCGACACAAAAAAATGAAGTTTCTCTTTTTTTGCGGAACAAGAAATGATGTTGAAGTTGTTGGTTGGGGGGACGTGAGAAATGAATGATCAGAAAAAGAAGAGATGATATTTTTATCAGGTTTTTTTTGAACACTTATGACATTTACGTAAATACGTATGATGATTAATTAACTTATAAATTACAGCCAAAAAGTTCAGCGCTTGAAATTGCTTACATTTTATTGGTACACTGAAATTAATTTCAGGCAATTTGATGATTCTGAACATCCTTGGGAACCTTAGACTAATTGTTCAAAATGGTTTCAGAGGCCTATAAGGTGTTTGAAGATCTTGATCATCAACAGATCCTTAGGTCCATTATAACGACTCTAAGACCTTTTTTTTACAAGTTATTATTAGAACTGTGAATCTTGAATATATAACAAACCTTAAACACCTTAAGGCATCCAAAATACTTTCCCAGGCATACCAAAAAAACACCTATTCCCGAAAAAAAACGCAAAATTTGTAGTCAGCACGACGAAACGAAAAAGTGTTCTGTTCTGTTCTGATAATCTATCTCTGTCTAGCCAAGATAAACTTTTGAGCGGAGAAAAAAAATATGTAGAACACCTTTTTGCTTCTACGAGAATAAAATATGATTTTGATTTCGATTTTTATCACGAATTCTTTATGAGCCAAAATGGTTTATTGGTTCTTCTTCTTTTTCTTTTTCTTCTTCCAAAACACAACACATAGCAAAAAAATTGGCGGTGAGAAGACATTTGATGGAAAATCGATTAGGACATTTTGTTCAAGTTACGAAATATATATGAAATGTTCCAAACTACAAATTATACAAACTTATTCTGATCAAAAGATTCTAGGCGTTGTTCTCTCTTTTTTCTAGTCATGCGCTTATCAAAGTTCACTCAAAACTTGTTTTCAATTTTTTTTGCAAAAAAATGTGAAAAAAAAACCACGCGGCACAGACTTCTCATAAGTCAAATTTTTCTACTTCAAAAGACGATGCATTTTCATGGTTATAAATGCAACGTGGCAATTTGAAAAAAAAAAAGTTTTTTTTCATTTTTAGTGCCTTCACATTAGTTTTGGATAAAGCCACGTGACATTGGAAATGATTACTTGAGGTTCCCTGAGATTCTAAAAATTCCCAAGGTCCTATGACCCACACTCTCTCTTGGCCGTTTCAGACTTCAAAAGATCTTTACCAATTTGTCTAATCTCATCAGATCTTCATTTCAGACAGCTCCAATTATTTTGATCTAGATCTTTTCTAATCCTCGAGATTATTATCAAAAACAATTTTGAAAAACACGTATCTTTCTTGTTTTCTCGCGAATTATTCAAAAGGCTATAGCTATGTAGCTCATGAATTTTTCAGCCAAACAACTTCTTATTATAGTTTTTGATCATGATACTATTTTTAATCGAACTGAAGTGCCGTGAACTTTAAGGACTCGAGACTTCACTAAAACAAAAGGAAATTGATTGTCTGATAAATTAATTATTATTTTTACTAAAAACTGTCTGTAGAAGAAGAAGAAAGAATTTATGAGGGAAAAAAGACAAAAAAAACTATACACTTTTTCGTCGAAAAAACAAGCGAAAAGGAAAAAAGGCAGTCAGTCTAGACACACGAAGACCATAAACAACAAAACTTGTACCTTTCATTTCCTTCTTCTTCTTTTTTTTTTGCATGTGTTTACAAAAAAAGAATGTGGGAAAGGGCATTTTTTGTAAAAAAAAAAAAGAATAAGAAAATGTTTGATTAGAAAAGAAACAATGAATTGTTGTTTGTGGTTTAATTTTTCAGTTTGCGGACTAACTTTCAAGATTTCTAGTCCGCGAAAATGTATCAACTTGAGTTTCTAGGTCACGCACTAACTTTCCAGGGTTTCTAGGCCATGTCATATAAATTGTGATGTTTACTGCTCAAAAAAGGAAAAACAATAAAATATGGGATGCTAATGTATTTCATTTGATTTTTTTTTTGAGAAAATGGAAAGAGAAAGAAAATGGAGGATTAATGGGTTTTTGAGGGGTCAAAATGAGCAAGCAAAAAATCTGTGATTTTAACGAACGCAGAGGGACTATTTTTTTGATTCTCGACCACCATTTTCATTGTTCTCTGGAGTTTCTAGGCCACCAAAACCACTTCCTAAATTTTCGCCTCAAAGTTGATCTTTTGATCTCCACGCTTCAATAAATTCATATTTCGTGCATTTTTGATGTGAAACGTATAGAAACTATAGTCTAGTTTATGTAGGTTCTTTGCTGTTGGAACAAATAATCCTTTTTTGTACATACATAAAAAATACGAAAAAAAAGATATTTTTTCTGGTATGAAAAGAAGTCATAAATTTTTGTCTGTCTCATAAATAGAATAATTTTCATAATCAAATAAAATCGAATCATCGATGATGAGAAAAAATGGGCATAAACTGAAAGGGATCACTGGGAAAGGAAACACATTTTTTTGTTTTGAATAGGACGACCTCAGCTTGAAAGTGGTCCTTAATAAAAAAATCGGATGAGATTTTTTTTCAGAATTTTACTCTCATTAGCTCAACCGAATTATGAGCAAAAATAATGAGGGAACTACGATTTTCGGTATGAATTTTTCATCTTTCTCATGTTTTGAGACAAAACATGCATTTTTTCTCAGAAAATTGAGTATATTTCATCTAAAAATCCACGTGTAATTTTTTTTTGGAAAAAAAGATTTTCCCGCCAAAATCTTCTTTTGTTTTTGCTCATCTAATCTTGTTTTTTGAGCCTTTTCAAAGTGAGCACAAAATAAAAGAAAAAAAGAAAATGTGTGTCTAGACACTCAAAATATGGGCTCTTTTTCTGTGTTTTGTTGAGACACACGGATTTTTCGACGCCAAAATTTGAATTTCAACATATATTGATTGACACGTGGATTTCCTGGTGCGCGAAAAACTGTGACGTTTTGAATAATGTCATCGGCTTATTTTTTGAGCTGCTTATTTTGAGATAAAAAAATTGGGGACAAAATGAGAAGGGCACTTTTGGAAGCCAAGTTTTTAAAATTTTAAAATTGCTCAAAATTTCAGCGCGAAAAACGGAAAACCATGAGAAAAACAACAGGAAAAAACAAACAGAAAATAATTGTTCATTTTTTCATTTTCTCAAACAATAAAGAAAAAATTGATTAGAAATAACAAAAGATGGAAAAAAAACCAAAAAAAATTGAACCGCAAAAAAATACGTTTCAAAAATGTTGAATTTCAATTGCTAGGCAATTTGATAATTGAGAACCAATTTCAGGTTACTGTAGGCTTATTTGATATCAAAATGATTCACATTTCAAAAAATTCTAATAAACATCTTCAACAAAACATTTATTATGTTCGAATCTGTGCTCTGGCTTTATCCATAATTTCTTTTTTAATTTTCGGATAATTTGGTTCCTTTTCCAAAACTCGATGACAAATCTCAATACACGAGAAGAATTTCTTGCATTTCAGATAATTCCAGGCTAATTTATAGCCGATTGCAGAATTTGTTTGTCGCGAAATCATCCAGGCTTTTTCGTAGAATTTGTAAGCTTCTGCGAATTTTTGATCTTTTTCTTTGAGATGCGCAAAGAATTCGAAGGCTTTCAGCGAACTCGCATTGTGCTGAAACAATAAACTTGGATTTGATTTGAAAAATTAAAAAATTCTAATATTGGTGCCACGTGGCAAATTTACCTGCAAAATCGACTCCAAAGCTTTCGCCGCTTGTTCGTGTTTGTTTTGCGAAATGTACAAATCGGCCAAAAGGAGACGACATTTTTCCAGATATTCTGCATCGTCCAAACTCCACGGGTGATTTATGATTCGCTGCAAAAAAGTTTCGAAATTGAATTTGGGTTACTGTAGAAAATTCGCTGGGTCTTGTAGATCACAAGGTACTGTACTCTAGAATTAAAAAGGGACTTGTGTGGAGTGTTGATCTACACTCGCTCACTCGGGATACTGTAGATTCTGGATTTTTCCACGAATTTTTCAAATTCTAAACCTACAGTAGTTTTGGCTGGAAAAAAACGTGAACAGCACAGTAACCTAGAATTTTTCCGAACGAAGCCAGTTTAGGTCGAAATTCCGCAAATGGACACGAGCGCTGTGTGCGAGTCTATGTCCCTTCAAATTCTAAATTACTTTTATCATGTCTACAGTGACCCAATCTTGTTTGATATCAAAATGACCTAAATTCTAATCTACAACTCACTTTCAACATAGTTTTTGCTTTCTGTGGTTGTTTCAATAAAATAAACGCCCTTGCTGCACCATAAACTGCACCAACACTTTGAACTGGATCAGTTTCACCAGCCAAAGAAATGAAAACATTGAGAGCTTGATTGATATTCGATTTATTTCCGGTATGAATTAAAATGAAATTTTCCATCAAACCATATCGACTATCAACATTTGGTTTGTATTTCAGCTCTTCCAAGAATTTCTCGGCGGTTTTTGTGCCCATTGCACGATCTGAGCTGGAATCGAGCAAATCTGAAAGTTTTTGAATGGGAAAATTATTTGTTTGAAAATGAAGTAATTTTGAAACAGTCAATTTTTTATAGTATTTTTTGAAAAGATTTCTAAAGCAAAAACTTTCCGGATTATTTATGGTTCAAGTTAACGAAACATTGAAGTTTTGAAAATGAGAAAATTTTGAAACAGTCCATTTTTGTTGCACATTTTTTTCCAAATCAAAAAAAATTGTTCAAAAAGTTTTTTTTCCGTCCAGATTCTGCTCATTGAATGATTTCCCAAGTCTTCGAAAAATGAAGAAAATTTTGAAACAGTGAAAAAAAACTAAATAGCCCAAAGAATTCAGAACCCAGAAAAATATGCCGATATCTCCAAAAATTCGCACTCACCATTATCCACACCCTCTTCAACACCAATAAACAAATTATCCGGATTCAAGCAAATATCAATCATATTATAGATAGCTTTTTCGCGCCATTCCGAATCTCGTTTTGCTCGATTAAAACATTGTAATGCCGTGTTCCAATCACCACAATATCTTTCATGAATTCCTTTACAATAATTATATCCGGCGTGTGTTGTGGCACGTGGATTTGATTCCAAAGCGGCACTGAAAAAGAAAAACGGGTGGTCTGATAATACAAACGAATTGTAACCGTTTTTGTATTCTTCCGAAAAATTTAATACATTTTTGAAACAGTGATTTTTTTTTGAATTTATTGAATTTGAAAATTATTTGCCAAAAACTAACCTAAAATATTCATCAACTTGTGTTTGATTTCCAGTTCTCCACGCATTTTCGATAACTCTTTCCATTGCATGATAATGATTCGGATTTCGACCCAATAAATATTGAAAATGAATTGCCGATTGTTCGGCGTCGTTTTTCAGATGCAATAAATCGCCCATCATCTGCGAAAAAAAAATATTATTTCTCAAAAAAAAACTTTACTGTTTCAAATTTTTAACAAATTCCAATTTATGGAATATTTATTTGATTTTGCTACCCATTTAAATTTTATATAAAAAAAAACAAAATTGAATTTTTATCTCAAAAATTTGAAACAGTAAATTTTTTTCTTAATTTTTCTGGAGTCTGAAATTATCACTGTTTCAAAAAATCAATAAAACAATATTGGATTTTTCTGCAATTATTTTTGTAAAATTTCTACATAATTAAAAATCTGCCATCGATGCAAGAAAGATGCAGATTTGACACGTGGTTTATTACGTTGTACGTGGTTTATTTATTACGCCAAAAAATTGTAAAGTTTCCCATCTTTTTTTCCACCCCCAAAAATCCTCTACTGAAATTCACTCACCAGTGTCGCCTCATCATTATCTCGATTTAATTGCAATACCGTATCACACATCTGTGTGCATAATTGCAATTTATTTTGTTGCTTATAGATTTGTGCCAACGCCAAAAAACTTCGAATATCTTGATCGTTTAGACTTATCGCATCTTTATATTCATTTATCGCTTTTTGTGTGTCACGTCGTCGCATTGCCAAATCTGCTGTGAGATAGTGAATTCTGGAAGAAATTTTGTGAGAAATTAGATAAAAATCGGTTATTTTCGGTGAAAAACTCACTTTCCAGCTTCTCGCTTCACTAAATTCGTCAATTGTGCATCGGTTTTGCTCTGCAATCGAAGCAGCAGATTTTTAGCTCTGAAAAAATTCGAATTGTGTTATTTCAGCTTCAATAAAGATAGTCGAACTTCCCAAGTTTGAAAAAATTTTGAAACAGTTAATTTTTGTGTAGGAAATTCTATATAAATTTTTTTATCACCTACTTCGTAAAACAATCAAAAGCCTCATCCCACTGTTCTTTTTGTTGATATAATTGTGCCAATTGCGTCAAAAATTGAACCTGTGTCTGTGTCTCCTCCAAATCCAACGTGGCATTCGAATCTTTTTCCAGCGGTTGTCGCAAAACCCGCTCGCATTTTTCGAAATTCCGCAATCTCAGCAACAAATCCGCCAGTTTCAGTCGCATATTTTTATCCTTATAGATGTTCATGGCGGATTCGTAGAAGTTGACAGCTTTTGCATAGAGATGTGCCATCACATAAGCTTCACCAATTTTTTCAGCCAATAATGCGTCCTTGTTTTGCATTTTTAGAGCAGTTTCGTAGCATTTTATGGCTTGTTCGGGTTCTTGAATTGACATGAAAGCATCTCCCAATGTTGAATAGGCTGATGATGAAACATCTGCCTCGATTATTTCACTGCAAATAATAGATGGTATTTATTTATTGGAGAAATCTGAAGATTTCTAGCTGAAAGATTTCATTTCAAAAATTCCATATTTATACTGCTCAGAAGAGCAGATCACTACAACTCCAAAAATGAATTCAGAATTGCGCGGTCATCAAGCCATAAAGGCTAGTTCACGCTCGCAATCTGCCCGTCTCCCTTTCATCGCAGTTGGCATCATTACCAGAATAAAGGGAATTACGAGATACATACTGCAGAAATGATTCTGTATAGTATGGTCTCAAAAATATCTTCTTTTCGTTTCGAGGTATATGAGAGAGGCGACCGACGTTTGCCTGGTTTAGAGAAGAGAGGGGAAATGTGTGAGAAAAAGCTCCGCCCCTTTTTCTTTTATTTTTTTCGAATGGAGAACGCGTTTTTGTTGTTTTTTTTTAAGTTTTGGTCGCGATTTTTAGCCTAAAAAGTTGAACCCAAATGAAATTTGAAAAACTAACTTATAACAAGCAGCAAACATTCGTTTATCCTTCTTTTCGTTCAAATAAATTTCAGCCATTTTAATGCGCGAAATTTGAAAATTCGATTGTCCCGGTTTGATTTGCTGCAAAATAGCTAGTGCTTTATCTGCATGTCCCTTTGAAACGTATAATTGCGCGTGTGAGATGATTAATTGATCTTGTTCCGGTTTTCCGGACCATTCGGATAACGCGGATGACATTTCCGATTCGGCTTCCGCCTGCAAAAAATGAGAGTTTGGGGGGGGGGAATTTGAAAATTAGTCACACAATTTCCCGCCAAAAATTCAAATTTCAAAAACCCACCGTTCTTCTCATCAACTGCAACGTTTCAATCAATTCCAATTGCACCGATATTTTGTGCGTATCAGCGGCTTCTTTCGGCAACAACAAATTCAGACTCGCCTCCTTTTTGGGTAATTTGAGAGCAGCTCTCAAAACCTTCACAGCTTCTTCATTTTCTCCTTTTCTCTTCAATGTTTTCGCCTTAATCAAGTGATATAAACTGGTTTCCCTCAACGAGAAATTGAAATTCATTCCGGTGTTCAGAGCCAGTTCGGCATCTTGAATTTTTCCGCCTCGATCCAGAATAATTTGAGATTTTAGGATGTAGGCATCTGTTAGCGTCTCATTTTTTTCTAGTGATATTTTGACCATTTGCTCGGCTCCTGAAAAATTGGAACATTTTGAAACAGTTAAATTTTTGCATTTTTATTCTCACCGAATTCAGTAAAAATCCCATATTTTTCTCAGTTTTATTTACATGTAAATTTTGAAACAGTTAATTATTTTTTGAAATTTTTTTCAGGATTATTACATATATTTTCAAAATTCCATCTGTCTAAATTTTTTGCAGAAAAAAATACGAGAAAAATTAGAAATCCCTGGTTTTTTAAATTTTTAATTTCATGAAAGTTTTGAAACAGTGAATTTTATTGAATTTCTCAAATTATTTGTATGACCCCAAAAAACAACCAACCTGAATAATTGGATCCCAAATATTTGCACTTTCCCAATTGATATGTCAAATGACTCAAAGCTCCCAAATTATCACTCAAAAGCGTCAAAATCTTGTCGCTAATCTTCAAAACTTCGTCAGGATTTTTGATAGGAATCAAGGGAGCAAAATCAAAGATTTGTTCGAGCAAAGTGAATAAAATATCAGATTCAAAATTTTGAAAATACTCCAAAGAGAATGGATGGAATTCGGATATTTGTTTTCGATGATTTTCGAGTGCTTGATCAATATTTTGACGAATTGATTCGAAATTGTTGGTCGTGTTTTTGGTGATTATTGCAGAGATTATATGATAAATCTGGAAACAAAAACAAGGTTTTAAAAAAGCATGCAACGTGGATTTTCGGGATCAAAATTATATTTTCAAAATTTTTAATTTATCTTCAACTCACCACACTCTGTTCCAATTTCGGATGTGCTGCCAACAAAATTTCAAACTGCGCTTTCGCATCTTTCAATCGATTCGTCATCAAAAGTCCCAACAAATTCGACAGAATCGCATAAGAATCTTCACAATCGGTTGTTGTCAATTCTTTCGAAATCGACAAAACCTCTCGATGTTCAGCCAAATGTGTCGCAATTCTCAACGCAACTGCCAAATATTCAGGGCGTCGCGAAATTTGTAATGATTTTGATATCAAACTTTTCGCCGAAATTAGAATTGTGCGATCTTTTGCACTCATTGAGGCTAATAAAATCGCGATTTTTGAGTAAATTTTGTGATTTTGTGATTCGGCATCTTCCAATGATTTTTGTAATAACATTAGGGAATTTGTGAGACCACCATTGAAACCCGAAAAACAGATTGAATGAATTGTTCGTAAAATTTCGAGACATGGATTTGTCGCATCTGGGATGTTGGAATTTTGAATTGAATCCAGCGCGTTTTGCCATTCTGAAAAATTTTTTTTAGAAGGCTCAAAAATCCACGTGAAAAACACAAAATTTTCAAAGGTTACTGTAGATGAAGGTAATTTTCAAACTTCTAACTTTTGGCGCCAAAATTCAGGTTTTTTGAAAACAATTTAAATTTCAGTACTTGCGGCGTCAGAAATCTGAAAATTGCAACGTTGATTTTTTGCTCCAAAATTTTTTCGAATTTCAAGAAAAATTTACGTTTCAAAATTTGATTATCAGAAATCTCAAAATGAGTGAACTTGTTATTTCAAGTGTATTTGGATGAAAGAAATTTTTTTTTTATATGTGCATACACCAAACACTATGCGCAAAAACCTACAGTACTTATCGAGTACGAGAACCCCGGGGACTTTTGATGGAAAATCCGAGATTTCTCCACATGTGATCACTATAGAAATTCCAAAAAATATTCTAAATTTCCTAACCTTTCAACATCAAGCAAGATTTTGCTTTCTCCACGTGTCCCGGCACAAAATTATACATTGAAATGGTCATTTCTTTGGCCACCGTTTTCATTTCATTTGCTGAATGATGTCCAGCCAAAATTCGACATCTTCCAATATATCCATCCGGAAATCCTTGTCCCGCACATTTTTCGAATAACTCCAGCGTTGATTTTTGATTTTTTCCTGGAAAATTCACGTTGGAAACTTTTCGGGCCCTCGTTCCTGCAGGTGGCGGCGAGTTCAATACCGCAACCAACGCTGGATTTTTTGTTTCTTGCTCACCTAAAGCCAATTCGATCCACGCGAGAAGACAAACTTCTTCCACATATTTTTCCGCCGATTTTCTTGCGATTCTCTCCAAAAGTTGTTTGGCTTTTTGAAATTCGCCGGAGAAATAAAGCACTTCGGCGGCTGAGATGAAAGAAGTTGCGGGACATTTTTCGTCGCGTGTTTTTTCCGATATTTCCGTTTCGATTTCCATTATTGATTTGTTGTCTGGAAAAATGTTGTTGTGCTAAAGATTGAAACATTCAGAACAAATTTCAAATGTGCTCTTACCCGGAATATACGCCGACAAATGTGCCCATTTCAATGCATACAGTACTCCTAGTGCCACATCATCCGATGTCTTATTATTGATCGATTCCAAATGTCGTGTAGCTTCAGGTATTTTACCCAAAAGAGTTAGACAAACTCCTTTGAGCACTGAAATTTTTGGCGTCTGTTTGGTGCAATTTTGAAGTGCCAAACCGTAGAATTGTTCTCTAAAAATTTGAATTTTTCTGGAATTTGCAGAAGAATTGGTGACTTACCTCAAGTAATAATGAATTGTCGATACAATACGCCATTCTTCCTCATCTCGATGAGCCCATTTTCTACCATCTTCTTCCATTTTTTATTCTGTAAGAAAATTGGGGAAATTTTGTTTATAAATAAGTGGAGAAAGCTGGTTGTCATGGAAACCTTTTCGCGCGCAAATGAATTTTCCCATATTTCCAGAATTTCTACAGAATCCCACCCAAAATACAATTTACTCACCTCATTTCAGCATTTTAAAATTGAGAAATGCTTCTTCGGTCAGCCTGAAATCGCATTTCCACGTTTATTTTTCACGTGAAGAATAATAAAATTTTTTTTTTGAAAATAAAAAAAATTGAAGAAAAAAATTATTTTTGCGCGCGCGTCAGACCCAATGATGGTTTGTTGTGGTTCTCATTTTTTTCGGTTCAAGAATATAAAAAATTAGTATTTATTAAAAAAAACGGAAAACTAAGACTTGTCCAAACTCGAAGCCAGCACTTTTTCCAAAATCTCCGCGGTCGAATTCATATTTCCTCCATCTTCATCGCGATCCGCTTTCAAACTTTTAAACTCCTGCAAATATCCCCAAGCATCTTGCATTCTTCCTTGATGATATTCAAAAATCGCAAAATTCATCAAAACCGCTCGCGTTTTCTTGGTCTCCAGCGACTTTTGATATGAGCGTCGCGCGTTTTTCGCATCTTTCAGTTTGGAAAGAATTACGGCAAGTGCACCGATTGCTTTCGCGTTTTTTGGCGCTAAATCTACGGTTTGTTTCATGTAGTGAAGGGCGGAAGCGTAGAGTTGCATTTTGTCGTGGAGAACTGCGAGGTTGTAGCTGATTCTGGAAAAATATTGCATTTCTAGGCCACAAAATGGTATTTTTTGGTTTCTAGGCCACTGAAAATTGTGATTCGGGTTTCTAGTCCATCTTGTATTTTTTTTCCAAAAAAAATCATTTTAAAAATTTTCAGTGACTTTTGAGATAGTTCAGAATTTCCAAATCATTTTGAAAACATTTTAAAACTCTTATTTAACAAAATTTGTTTTACTTTCTTTAAACCAATAAAAATCAATCTCGAAATTTCTGAAAAAAACCCACTTATAATTGAGCGGATTGATAAATGCAGCTTTTTTGAGTGCCGAATGTGCAGCTGCCATTTTTTCGCGAGCCATCAATCCAACTCCAATATTATTCCATAAATGTCCATTATAATCACAAACATCCGAAGCAACACGGTATTTATTCAATGCCACGTCATGATCACCGTGTTTTTGCATTATTGAACCGATTGCAAGAATTGCATCGGTGTTTGTTGGATCGTAAGCTGAAAATTTGAAATTGCAGTTTCAGAGTTAGTTAAAAAATATTTTTTCTGAAATTTTTTATCTAAAAAAAATCACGATTTTCCTAATAATATTGTTTTTTGAATTTTTATGTTTAAAATAAAATTCACTGTTTCAACGAATTTTTATCTTGAGAAGAATTGTTTGAAAACTAATTCCATCTCAATTTCGTTTTCCTAAACTGAAACAAAACTGGCCGAAAAATCCATTTTCTCAAAAAATTACTGTTTCAAAAAATTTTCATCAGAAATTTCGCTCGAAAACTTCAATGTTCTTCGAAAATCTCTAAAATTTTGCACAATTCTAACATGTTTTTAAAGAAAACATCTACTGTTTTAATATTTCTTATACAAAAAATTTCATCGAGAAATACGATTTTGCAATGTCAAACAATTCAGAAAAATAAAAAAACCAAATTTTTGAACTTATAACCAAATTTTAGGATGAAAATTCGTACTCCAAAAGTCTCATTGTTCAAACAGAAATTTCATCTTTCAAAAAATTAACTTTCCCTAGTTTTCCCAAGAATATTTCTCACCCAGACACTGTCCCAACATTGTAAAACCATCATCAACATTCGAATTTCTCAAATACAATAATCCAAGTCTTATCATCATTTCAGTATTATCTGGTTGTAATTCGATTCCTTTTTTATAAGCAGCAACAGCTCCTCCAAAATCATTCAATTCTTCCAATAATTTTCCCAAAAATCCAACAAGTTGAACATCGGAAGAAAGTGCGGGAGATGTTTTGAGAACTTCAGCCGCCATTTGTACTGGATTTATGGTTTTGTCCTTGATTTTTGTTGGTGGCAAATGATAAATTGCGCGAGCTAACCAGTAGATCACTTTCTGAAAATTATTAGTTGATATTTGGCGATGTTTTTGTGGTTGAATTTTAGTAGGGTACTGTAATCAAATTATGAATTGAAGCAAGTTTTTTTGTGAAAAATTGAATTTTTAGGGACTCTGTAGCTACAGCTTTACATTCTAAAAATACAGTAACCCAACATTTCAGAATTATGAAATTTCTTGGAATTTTGCCTTGCTTTTTCTTGCTTTTTATTATTGTCATTAATTTAAAATAAACATTAAAATATTATCAAACAGTTCTGAAACAGTGAATTTTTTTGTTGAAAAAATTTTAGTTTACTTTTATTTCAGAGTTCTAAAAATTCGTAGAATTTTACCACGTCATCAGTTTTTTCTTTAAAGTGAAGAGAATGAATCCAACAATTTCCAAAACAAATACCAAAATTTTCAAAGAAATTTTGAAAGAGTGAATTTTTAAAAAATTCAAAATTCCTGCCAACACTTCTACAGTATCCCAAATCCTCTTTGATTTCCTCACCGAATTATGTTTCATAGCCTTTGCTGCTTTTTCCAATTGTTCAACAGCAATCGAATGTCTTCCCAACAAAAAGTTGACTCTTCCCAACTCATAAAAATATCGATGATTTTTTCCAGATTGTTCATATGCTTGTGTGAACCAATCAAGAGCTTCATCGAGTTCTCCTTCGATTCTCGCAATACATCCGCGAAGATTTAGAGCAAATTCGTTGCGACCAGCATATTTTGAGAGAACTTCCTGGAAATTGGGAAAGGAAATGTTTTGGGCTGGATTTTGAGCTTATTTTCCAGCCAGATAATTTTTTAGATAACATAACATTTAGACTTCGACCTCAAAACAAATTTAGATTTACAATTAGATTAAAAAAAATTAATTTTTGATCTAGAATTTAAAAAAAAATTCTAGCCAAAACCTACCCCAATCAAAGATTTACATTCCGCATATTCTTCTTGACTAAAATAATGATACATGAGAGCATTTAGCGAATTACAATCCAACAATTCGATTCTTCGCGGAGCTGATGAAACTCGATCATGAGAAGCTGATGCTGAACTTGAATTCAAATTGTCAGCCGAATCTTCCGGTTTTTGCTGGAATTCAAAAATATTTGCTGTTTTTTAAACTAAAAAAAATTAATTCGGTAAAAAAACCAACCTCTTGATTTATATCGGCACTCTCCTCATTCTCCACACTATTTACACCAATTATCTCATCCTCATTACTAGCTTCCATTTTTTGCTCAAAAAAAATAATAAATGAAAAATTTTTCCTGTCTCCTCAAAACTCTCAAAAATAACCATGGCAACCGAAAAATGCTTAATTTTTATATTTGACAAAAAAGGTGGGAAATTCAAAAAATAAAAAAAAAGAGTTAGGATACAATTGCCAACTCGACAAATTTCTCAAAATTTTTCACGTATGGTGCCAAAATGCCGTGTTTGTAGGCCAGAATTTGGTGATTTTCCTGATCGTCTTGATTAGTTTCCATTCGAGACTCGTTGATGACGTGGCTGCAACAAAAACATGATTATTTTTTGGATGGGGAATGTAGATTTCTTTGTCGCGATTTGATTGTTTGATGCTTGAAAATCATAATGTACCTACAGTAGTCCAAATCATAACCAGGTTCAAAATTTGAAAACCCTATGATTTTTTGATGTCAAAAAATCCGCATTGTTTCAGAGCTACAGTACCCAGGTCATATTTGGTCTCAAAAAAATTACAAATTTCAAAACTCACTCAATTCTTGGACAATTCTCGACATCAAACTGTTCAATAGTCTCAACATCCAAAGGAACCGCAATATTTCCAGTCTTTGGATGAACACAAAATGGTGATTTCAACAAATGATTAGTTCCCGTCGAAACATTCACATCCAAACGTGGATAAACCCTTTTCAACACAAAATATTTCATAAAATATCGATCTCTTCCTTGAGCTGGTTTCGGCACTTTTTCGCCTTGTTCCTCTAATTTTTCACGGGTTTCTGGATCGAATATTTTTCGGATCAGATTCCAGCGTTCTTGCGGAGTGTTGTAGGCTTCTTGATTTTCTTGCATTATCGATTTTGTCCATTCTGACATGTAGGGAAATTCGAAAAGTGGAGCGGAAGTTTCCAACCATTTTTGATCCTGAAAATGGGGGACTTTGGAACCTTTTTAAGTTCTGAAACAATGGATATTTGAGCAGAAATTCCGAATTTCATGGTTTTCAGACATAAAATCATGATTTTGAAATTAAAAACGCTCCAAAAGTGCAATTTTCCAATATTTTAAAGTAAAAAATCATACAAACCTGCAACATTTCCTCAAAAATCGTTCCCTCCATCGCAGTTTTATAGCTTCTTTTTACCACCGGCGGAACACACGTCATTTTTCTTCGATTATCTGTCACCTCAAATGTGTTGTCTTTCTTAAATCTATTCAAAAACGTGGCAATTGCAGCTCTTCCCGAATTATTCAATTTTCTAGCTTTTTCATCGCCAATCCAACAATGAACACCTCTTCGGCCTGAAAATACCCACATTCGAGCTTTGAAATCGAACATTTCCGACAGAAGATTGTCGAGAATTTTGACGGCCATTACTACGAATTTCCAACATTTGGGGCAGACTTTTGCGTCTCTGCAAAATAATTTTGTCATGGCTTTCAGCGAAATCCCAGCTCAAAAACTTACTGGCAACACGTCCGGACAGTATCATAATCCGTCAAATCAATATCAAAAACCAGCTCTCTCTCCACAGCCGAAAAATCCGAATGTTTCTTATTCTCACTCGGCATATAGTTATAAATCGCTCCCAAATCCAATTTATGTGGATTTGTCGAGCAAAGCGCCTTCTGAAAAGCCAACACATCTTTGAACGATTTATAACGCAAATGAACATCGTCGGCAAGAATAAAGGCGAATTCACGACGACAGAAATATTCAGAAGGTTCTGAAAAAAATCGGCGTTTTTTGAGGGTAAACACATAATAATGTTTTGAAGAAAACTCACTTTTTCCGTATTGCATCCATTTTACAAAGGGCTTGAATGGGAAATATGATTTGTAATATGCTTGCAAATCAAAGTCAAACCTCGATGTATTGTAGATTCCCTGAGAAGCCATCTGAAATCGATATTTTATGCAAAAAATCTGCCAGAAATGCGGGAAAACAAGTATTTCAAAACAAACATCTGATTTTCGCGCCCTGCAAAAACGAATTCGCTGGAGCGCACTTGTGTGTTTTAGTCTGTTTTTATTTTATTTTTTTTTGAGTTCTTGAAAAATGCTTCGGATTTATGAGGAAAACGGGAATTTCGGTGAGTTTTTGGAAGAAATTTTGAAGAAAAACTATGATTTTTTAGGGAACGAGGATTTCGCGTTCGATTTAGCTACAACTTCGGAATTACACGGGTTCTTGGAGGAGAGAGATTTGTTCAAGAAAATCAGGGATTTTTATAATGTGAAGGATGGGAAGGTGAGCAAAATGGTATATTTCGATACTTTATGTCACCAGAAAAAATTCCAGCGAATTCGTATCCATCTCAAACTCCATCGAATCACCCAAAACCTAGACATGTCCTGGGAACGAAAAAATGCGCGAACTCTACCAAACCAATCTTAATCTCGAAAAACTAATGTGGAATCTGGCGACATTGGGCGGTGCCTACTCAGCGATGGGTGATTTCGATTGGCGATACGCTGAAACAGCTGCCAAAATCACTGAACAACAAATGCTATTGGCACGAAAATATGGTGACCCTTCAATTTTAGCGCGATGCTATTTGTATTCGGCGTTGGCGGATGCACAATTGGGTGAAATGGCGAGAGCTGAGCGAATGGTGCGAGCGATTTATTATTGGGCCACTCAGGTTTCGCCGTGTTTTTTGGTGGAGAAATGTGCACAAGGAACATTTAAGAAATTGGTGGCGATGAAAAAATTTGGTGTGAAAAATGGCATTTCTGGTGATGATGAGAAATAAATTTTTCTATATAAAAACTAGTGGAATTATTTGCGTGTTCCCAAAAAAAGAATTTGCCTAAAATTTAGAAATTTTTTAAAAACGTGAACTTTAAAATGCGTGGCATAATTGACAACACGAAAATAAAAAAAATCGAAAAAAACAGATGAGCGGTGCGGTATTACGAGGCTTGCTAAGCATTGAAACCAGCGAATTCGGAGCAAAATGAGTCATACCGATATGGTCGTCATTCCAAATACTCCAACTCTGGTAGCCGAGGAGAATGTCGAGAAGATTCGAGCTGCAGCCGAATTAGCGGCAAAAGAAGCTGCTCGAATTCATCGTGTATCGTTGAGAGAGAAAAAAGAGGAGAAAAAGGATCGACTTCCGGTTCAGGGTGAAATGTTCGAAACCGACAAAGGTGAACAAATCATCCTCAAACAGAAGTTGGGAGATGGTGCGATGGGCCACGTGTTTTTGATATCCAAGGATGGAAGGTATGATAATCTGGATTAGAATTAGAGTTCTAAGCAATTGATTTTTAGAGCGATGGCGGTGAAAACCGAAAAATTCTCAACTGGAATGTTGCCGATGGAAATCAAGGTGCTTCTTTCGACAATGCGCGAGAAATGCAAACATTTTTGCAGAATCCACGATTATGTTAGTCAAGTTTTACTTCTTTTTCCCAATCTCTGATTCATTTCCATCTTATTTCAGGGAACAATTCGTCGTGAGTATAACTACATGATTATAAGTTTATTGGGAAGAGATCTCTATCGTCTGCGTTCCGAAATGCCAACTCGATCTTTCTCAATCAGCACAACAACAAAAATCGCGCTCGAAACCTTGGAATCGATTGAAGAACTTCATAGCGTCGGATATCTCAGTCGTGACGTCAAACCAAGCAATTTCGCGCCAGGATTGCGCGATTTCAAAGAACACAAGACGATTTTCATGTTTGATTTTGGGTTAGCCAAAAAATATGTTGATCGAGAACATCGCAAATTGAAATCGCGTGGAGAAGTTGGATGGAGAGGAACTGTGAGATATGGAAGTCTAAACGCGCATAAAAGATTGGACCTTGGAAGACGTGATGACTTGGAATGCTGGTTTTACATGCTTGTTGAAATGCATGTTGGCGAACTTCCTTGGCGTTTTTTGACGGATCGGACTGCTGTTGGTAAAGCGAAAATCCACGCAAGAGAAGAAGGACGTCCAAACTTCTTTTTCAAATTACCACAACAATTCGAGACAATTCTCAAAATGATTGACGGTTATGCTTTCGAAACTCGTCCTGAATATCGGCAAATGAAAAAGTTGATCAATGAGATTCGTGTCGAGAATCAATGCTCAGATCGTATCAAATGGGATTGGCAAACTGACGAATCGCAATATTCAGAACTCACTGAAGCGGTTTCAGTTATGTCTGATATGGCAATTCTAGCCGAACAAGGCGCAACCAATGTTACCGATCGTAAGTTTTCAGCCACCGTTTAACCCTAAAAAATCCAACCTTTTTTGCAGGTAACCAAGGTTAAAACACCGATATTCCATGCCATTTTTGTTCAACCAATGTATTGTAACAAAATTTTCAAAAAATATACCACTCTTTCAACTCTTCAACTACTAGTCTTCTATTTCGAAATGTCGTAAATGTAAAAATCCATCGCTTTATTTTTCTGTAAATAAAACATTTTTCGTGGGGTTTTTTGTTTTAATTTACTTCCTGAACATTTTTATTTAGGTAAAATTCAGCTGAAAATCCATCTTACTTTACTGTTCACCAGCAAAATAGGAAAAATCAAAATTCCGAACAAAACTCGCAAAAATCTTATTTTTGTACCAAATTCGCAACACACACAAAAATTCAAATTCAAACCTGCCGCGCTGCCAAACAATTTCGCTGCGAGATATCACACAGAGAAAAAAGCGTGTGCCTTTACCGTCACGTTTTTTCATTTTTCGAATTTTTCCACTTTTTAACCCTCTTTCACGATCAAAAACCCGTCAATTTTCAGTGGTAATGGAACAATCGTCGTTGTTGTTGAAGAAGCAACTCGCAGGTAAACCAGAAATTATCGATTTCCCCCCAAAAAACCCTATTTTTTGCAGAACTTCGACGGGTACCTGTTGACGGGTTTTCCGCCGGTTTGGCCGACGATAATGATATTTATAAGTGGGAGGTTTTGGTGATAGGACCACCAGATACCCTTTAGTGAGTTGTGTTTATATTTGATGTTAGAATTAAAACATGTTTTCAGCGAGGGTGGATTCTTCAAAGCGATTCTCGATTTTCCAAGAGATTACCCTCAAAAACCACCGAAAATGAAGTTCACTTCAGAAATTTGGCATCCAAATAGTGAGTTTCTTGAGCAAAACAAAACAATAAAGGAAAAATATCGATTTTTCAGTTGATAAAGAGGGCAATGTTTGCATTTCAATTCTTCACGATCCAGGAGATGATAAATGGGGCTACGAGCGACCGGAAGAACGTTGGTTGCCAGTTCACACGGTCGAGACAATTCTCCTCTCCGTCATCTCAATGCTCACCGATCCAAACTTCGAATCGCCGGCCAACGTCGACGCAGCAAAAATGCAACGTGAAAATTATACGGATTTCAAGAAAAAAGTGGCGCAATGTGTTCGCAAAAGTCAAGAGGAATAAATAAATGAAGTGAATTTACGGCATATTTTTGTAAAACTCGTCAAATCTTAAACTTTTCTTTTTCTTTTCCCAAAAAACGTGTTTTTCTCGTAGTTTTTCTCATAAATCCAATGTTTTTGTCGAATTATTGATTTTTTATTTGGTGAAATTTACCATTTTCTATCTATCACTGGTTTTCGAAAATTTGAAAATAAGATCAGGATTTTGTTGAAGAATGCCAAAGAAAAGTAAAGTTTCCGAAACACAAAAAGAAGAACTAATGGAAGAAGCTGAAATCGCTGAAATTCCAGTCAAAAACGAAGAACCCGAAGATGTAAAGGAAATATTAGAAGAAGATGAAGATGAGGATGATAGTGTGCCGAAGAAAAAGAAAATGGAGATCGTAGGGATTATTTTCTGCAAAAATTATTTTTTTTTATTCGAAATTTTCAGCTCGATCCAGTCTCGTTTCAACAAGATCCGACGAATTTGACGCTGATTTTGTACGAGGAAGATCATACGATTGGAAATTCGGTGAAGCATTTGTTGACGAGAATGTGAGCATGGTTTTGTGGGGGGAAAATTAGGGCTATTATGAAAAATATAGCATTTTCTTGAAAATTACCCCAATTTCATATAAAATTCTTACAAAAAAAAATTTCCACAAAAAAATGTTTTTTTTTAAGTTTTTTCTTCAAATGAGTAAATCAAAATGAATTGTTTCGATATGAAAGGATTTACAAAATTCCACGTCATAACTATCCAATTTGTTTAAAAAATATTCACAAATTTAATTCGGAACTAGTCAAAAGTCAGATCACCTTTAAAAAAGTTGTTCATATGAAAATTTTGAAACAGTGAGAAAAATTAAAAATAAAATTTACACTCAAAACAAATAAGAGATTGAAGAAATACTGTATTTGAGATAAAATTTCAGCTTCTATTTCGAAACCAGTGAAAAACTTTATTTTTGACCTCAAATTGAAATTTTCAATCGAAAATTCATTTTCTGTCTCAAAATTCAACAAATACTTTGATCTTTAGCAATAAAATAAATTAGCTGAAAACTTTAATTTTTCGCTCTGAAATTCAAATTTCTCACCAAAACTCCATTTTCTTTTCAGGGACGACGTCGAATTCTGCGGCTACAATGTACCACATCCACTCGAGGACAAAATTCTGCTCCGAGTTCAAACTAAACACGGTGTGAATGCTCTTCAAGTTCTAATGAAAGCTTTGGAAGATTTGGAGTCGGTTTTTCAGACAATCGAGGGCAAATTTCAGCAGGCTCATGCAACTTTTGCTTAGATCATTTTTGTTATATTTTTTGTTTGTTGATTTTTATTTGTTATGTTATAAACTTGAACCTCCTCAAAATTTTCTGAGAATTTCACATTTTTTGTTGAATTTCAAAACCTTATCTTACCTGATATCGATTTTTCCAGATTTTCAGGATTTTAGCTTAGATTTTCAGATGTCTGGCTCAGGCTCATTGATGACTGTCCATGTTGGACAATGCGGAAATCAATTGGCACAGGCTTTTTGGAAATCAATGGTTGAAGAGCACGGAATTAATGAGTGAGTTTTTTGTTTGGGGAGTGGTAAAAACTGGGTTTCGGGCTACAATGTTTATTCAAAATTTCAAGCAAAATTCAGGTTTTTGGCTGCGAAAATCAATATTTCTACATTTTTTTCAATTTTCCCACATGAAAAAAACTTCATTTTCCACACAAGTATATCTATATCACAAAACTTCTTTTTCTCTTTAAAAAAAGAAAAATTCAACTTTTCATCAATGAAATCATCGATTTTAAGCCACAATCAGTTGTGGCCAAAATTTCAGCCATTTTTTCGTGATGTTTTGCAGCATCTTCGGCGAATTTCAGCAAACATTCAGCGTGTTTTGGACGTTGTTCATCCCAAAGTTTTGAAAGGTTTTCGGAAAGCTAAAAATGTGAGAAAAATTGGATTTCGTGTGAAAAACTTAAGAATTAGTCTCACCAATGCTAAAAACGGGATTTTTCTTATTGTTAGCGTAGAAAACACTCTTGAATGAAATACGGATTGAAAAAATTGAAAATTCCCAGAGACAGAGGTGCTTGTCAGAATTTGACCACCTAATCCCACTCACCTTTGCCTTATTCTCATCCCGATTTTTCGTTGCACTTGTCAAATCCATCTCGCCACTTTTTCCTCGATTCTGAGCATTTTGTGCATTTTCATACGCATCCAAACTCTCAAAATAAGCATTTCTCAATTTAGCATGTTCCCAATATTCCTGTCCAATAAACGAAATAAGTGGCTTCAAATTTTCCAGCTGTTTTTTGACATATTCATCATTCTCATTTGACAATTCCTTCAAAGCTTCAGTCGATTTATCCATCCCAAGATATTTACCTTTTCTCGATTTTTTCGTGCATTTTTCAAAAGTTCCCAAATAATCACCAATTGCTTTGTATGGTCTATCCATTTGAATTGATTTTGGAATATCTGTCGATTTATAAAAGATTTTGGCATACTTGTAATTCTCGAAAAGCTGGTAGATCAAAGCTTTGTGCATTTTATCAGCGGATGATTTATATGCATCTAGTTGTTGAATACTTTGATTGATTTCATCGGGAATTTTTCGAGATTTTCGCTTTGTTCGACGAAGTGAAGTCAGAAGTCCGGGTTTTTTGTTGGCTTCGCCGACGATTCCGTGGAATTTGGTGGCATTTTGCGATGAATATGTTGATTCTTCGAGTTTTGACTGAAATATTTTCGGAATATTTGGTACAAAATATGATGTGTTTCGGATTTTTTTTTAGAATCCTTAACATAGGGTTTAGAGTTAAAATTTTAAATGCATTTTTCATCGTTTTGACACCAAACTTGATAGTTTTAGTGGCAAAATTAAGCGGTGCTCGATTTCAAACTTTTTCCATATTTTTCCAAAATTCTATTTCTCTAAATAAATCCATTCAGAACCAATTCTGGTGCCCAATAAATGCTCAAACTCACACGAATTGAACCTCCTCCTCTTTGCGATGATTCCATTTTCTATTGAGATTCGATTAAATTTTTGTTGAAACCAATCGCCGGGGCTGACTCAAACCAAATTATTAGAAATCTAAAAATAGCTAGATTGCTGACTGCTTTTTGAATTGACCTTGTTTTTTTTTTTCGGAAGGGAAATTGGGTCACGTTTTGAATTTCAGGATTTGGAAAATATTTTTTTAAATTCGAATTTTTTTTTTAGAATTAGAAATTCCGAGAATTTATGAAAAATGAAATGAAAAGGAAAATCTGGAATTTCCAGCCAAAAATGTTTCAGAAAGTAGAGAAAAAATAGAAAACAACATTTCTTGAGATTTTACCATTCAGAAAATCTGAAAATTTTGAGTTTTCTACCGAAATTTCATCTAAATACGCTAATTTCTGACCAAAAATCAATTAAAAACCCGAAAATCTCGACAGAAATCCATTGAAATTCATGATTTCAAACCAAGAATCTCATTTTTTTTTTCCAGACGCGGTCAAATGTCACACGAACACGATGTCAATGACAACAAAGATGTTTTATTCTATCAAGCCGATGATGATCATTATGTTCCACGTGCGGTTTTAGTCGATTTAGAGCCACGTGTCATCGGCGGAATGATGCAAAGTCCGAATTTTTCGAATCTCTTCAATACAGATAACATATTTTTGTCGGATCACGGAGGAGGTGCTGGAAATAATTGGGCAAGTGGATATTGTCAAGGAAGAGAAGTTCAAGAGAAAATTGTGGATATTATTGTGCGAGAAGCTGAGAATACGGAAAATTTGGAGGGTATTTTGTTGACACATAGTGTTTCTGGAGGAACTGGAAGTGGAACAGGATCGTTGTTGTTGGAAAGATTGAGAGAAATGTGAGCGATTTTTTTTATACAGATGATTAAACATAAATTCAGTGAAATCCGAGTTATTAAAATTTTTCTGAAACGTAAAAAATCCATTTTTTCCTGTCTAAGAAAAAAAAATTGAGCATTTGATATACAGTAGCCCAGAAATCATTTGAAAAATCCACGTGGTATTTTTAGCGCCAAAATTTGAATTTAAATAAATCATATTTTTATTTAGTGATTGTGAAAATTGTAATAACACTTTCTTAATGTAATTTTACAAAAGAATCGTCATATTCAATTTTTTTTGAAACGTAAAAAATCCACTTTCGATTTTTTCAACATTTATCCAAAAATTCGAAGTCCTAATTTTTTCCCGTTTCAGATTCCCGAAAAAAGTCATCCAAACGTATAGTGTTTTTGCAAATACCGAAGGAAATTCATCGACTGATGTAGTTGTTCATCCATATAATTGGGTTTTGTCGATGCAAAGATTGATTGAAAATCCAGGTTTGTTTGCCTGTTTTTTGAGCTGAGAAATTGTCTCTAAAAAATCCACCCTATTTCTCTCTTTCAGACCATGTCGTCGTTCTCGATAACGCGGCTCTTCATCGCCTCGCCGCCGGCAAATTCAAAACTGACACTCCAACATTTGACCACATTAATTCGCTCGTCGGCCGAATTATGTCAACTTCCACCTCAATGTATCGATTCAACTCTTCAATTTTGCCAAGTATTCGATATTTGGATATTGCTCCATTTCCACCAATGCATTTCATTCAATCCGGAATTTCGCCAGTCGTTGATCCTAGCGAGAATTTCACGCGAAAAACATCGGTGGCTGATGTCACTCGATTTTTGCTCAAACCAACTTCGATGATGGTTTCAACGGCGGCTGGAGTTCGACCAAATGATTGTATGCTCTCGTCTTATATGTTTTTGCAAGGACAAATTGAACCGCATAATATTTTGGCAGCTGAACAGAATGTTGATGTGAGTAACGGGGATTTGTGGGGAGAAATTTGATGAAAATTGTGAATTCTTATCAGAAATTTGAGGAAAAGCTGAATTTTGAACATAAAATTGAGATAGATTCAAAAATCAGAAATTCGTAGTGACTCCGAAACGAGGATTCTTTCCTCAAAACAGGATATTTTAGAAATCGTCTGAAAATTGAAAAATAGATGACGTAGAAGTTTTTTCTGAAAATTCAAAATTCTTGCCCAAAAATTATAGAACACCCAAAAACAGTTTTTTTACACGAATAAAATCCCCAACCTTTTCCCCTTCCAATCTCCATTTTTTACAGTTCGCCATTCGTCGCACACCATTTTATATGACAAAACCTCTCAAAATGATGCATGCTCCATTATCCCCATACGTCAAACCACAATACAAAGTATCCGGATTATTGTTGAACAATTCGACGAGTGTTGCACCGCTTTTTGATTCGCTTTTGGCAAAATATGACAAATTACGATCGAAACGAGCGTTTGTGGATAAATTTGAGAAAATTGTGAGTTTTTTAAGGGATCAAATGCATATTTTTGAAAAATTCTTGATTTTGGAGAGTGTTCAGCTTTTTTGGTTCACTAGAAATAGGTTATTAAAAAATATGTTTTTTGCTGCAAATTTTCAATATCCAGGGCTTTGAACAAGTAATATTCGATTCAATAAATCTCTAATTTTTCCAGGACAATTTCTCATTGGATATGATGGATGAAGCTGTTCATTCAGTTCAAGATTTATTGGACGAATATCGAGCTGTTGTTCAAAAAGATTATCTAACTCGAGGACTTTGAATCCTCGCTTTTTTATTTATTTTCAAAATTCTGGTATATTTTTTTCGATTTCACTTAAGCTCTGATGATTTTTTTTGTTGAAAATTTAATGAGATGATCTCATTTAATTATGTTTCTATTTCTTGTAAAATAAAGGGTTTTATTGATTTTCGAGGGTTACTGTAGATTTTTGAGCAACATTTTCAAATAGTTATTTCTATGATATATCAGTTTTTAGCCCAAACAAATCATTCAATCGATATCGTTTTAAAAATTATTATTTTTTTGTTCAAAAACTTTTGAAACAGTAGCTTTTGGAATTTTTTTAAAATAAATTTGCAGAAAGCAAATGTTTTGCTTGTGAAAATTTTGAAACAGTAATTTTTTTTTTTGAAAAAAAATTGCTCCTAATCAGACAGAATTTTCTAGCAGAAAAATGTTCCGTAAAGTTTTGGTTAAGCCTGAATTCTTGACTAATCCTTAGTTCTTTCTTTAAAGCCTAATTCGAAACTCGGTTTCAATATTTTCGAGTCCCTCTAAAAATACAACAACACGAAATAAATAGTATTAGTAGTTGTCGAAAAAAGAACACTATAACCTTGCGAATTTTTTTTACACACACCACACACAATATTATTTCGATGTTGGTTACACTCATCATTTCCATCATCATCCGATTTTCTCCCATCAATGCCATATATAATACGAGATCGCATCGAGACCCTCGACAGTCTGCGTCTCCACAAATCGTCTCTCTCTCTCTCGTTCGCTCCCAAGTCGCGGCGCCTATCTGTTTCTCTATAGACCCTCTCTCTGTGTGTGTTCGCTTTTTTTGGTTGGTTGACTGGCTGACTGGCTGACTGGGGTGTGTGTAGATAGATGAAGAAGAAAAAAAAGATGCAAAAAATGTCGACATGCACACACACTCACACACACTTTTTTATCGGCTGATTTTTCTTCTTTTTTTTTCACCATGATGTTCTTTTTGCGACCCTCGGTCCAGATGATTTTTTCTCACTCGAGAAGAGAAGTTTTGGCGCCTCATGGGTTTTTTTTAGGCCGAAGCTTAATTTTGGGCTTCAAGATCAAGCCTTAGATAGCTTAGATCGATCTAAATATTTTGACAAGCCTGATCGTGAGCCTAAGCCTTAAAGTTTGGTTAAGCCTAAGCCCCTTGATTTTAGATGACCCTAAATTTTGGTCAAGTCTAAGTTGAAGCCTAAGAGTTGGTGTTAGCCTAAGCCTAAGAAAGAGTTTGGCTAAGCCTAAGCCCAACATTTTGCCTTAAGTTTTTGATGAGCCTAAATTTTGGTCCTGAGAGTTAAGCCTATTTTTTTTGACTAGCCTCAGGCTCGGTTTTTAAAGAGAAATTTTCACACGGATGTTTTATTGCTTGAAATTTTCCGAAATTGTGCCACGTGGATTTTTCAGCTTTGGAAGTCAAAAAAAAAATTTTTTTTAATTGTTGTACTTTTCGTCCCCACAAAATCTTATCAAAAATATTTTTGTTGATATTTCCTGACACGCTTTTTATTTTTTTTTTTTGCTGTAACAAAAAATTTTTTTTTCAAATGTTCAAATTGCAATTTGAAAAGTGCAATTTATCAAATCGAAAAAAAGAAAAAAGTTTTCTGTCCGAGAACAATTCGGTCTAATTAGATCAAATTTGCACCTGCTCCTAAATGTGCAACTTTTTTCTGTTTCAAATAAAATTGACATTATAAAATATGTTCTCCTCGATTTTCTGATCTCTCTGTATTTATTTTCTATTTTCATTCATCCAAATTTTTTGTCTTTCTGATCTGAACTGCGAAAAACCCAAGTGTGACCTTGTGCTCTCTCGTATTTATAAAAAAAGACGAAAAAAAAGAGAAGATCGAAAAAAGGAGAAAAGCAAACCGGACAGTCGATTTGTGAACAGAGACAAAACCGAGAGACAGCACAGCACACGCGACAGAAAAAAAATTGTCGAATCAATCGATTTTTTTTGTCAAAGGGTTTTCTCAACTTTTTGCACTTTTACTAAATTGTTCTGGGATTTTTTGTAAGACTTTGAAAATCCAGTTGGTTTCCTAAGAACCTGGTCTATAAATCGCTTCGTCTTATGAGATACGATTCCACTGGAACACTCTAAACTTGGCCTAGAGTAACCTGAAAACTTGTCCGTAATCTCTCTGGAAGCCGAAAAATCTTGAATTCGTTTTCAAAAATTGACAAAACCTTGATTTTTTCCAAGAATTAAAAAACCTGAAAAAATACGTTTCAAGATTTCCATGAAATTAGAATTTCAATATTTTTTATCAATGTGATGGCGGTAGCAAAAAAATATTATTGAAAAAATAGTCCATGGTCTAGAATTTGAACAAGCTCTAGAAATCCTTGAAAACTAGTCCGTGGCCTAGAAATCTCATCATCTTCACAATCATTTTATCTCAAAAATCATCAGCATTTTTTTCTTATTTCTTTCTCCTTATTTCTTGTGTGTCCATGATTGATTTTCTCCTTTTTTTCTCGTTTCATTTTTCTCTCCCTTATTTTTTGCCCCCTGTTCCTTTAGTCTTCTTCTTCTTTTTCTTCTTCGTTGTTGTTTCCCCCAACTGTTTGCAGTCTTTTTCCGAGAGACACATACAAACTCTCTCTCTCTCTCTTTCTCTCTCGTTTTTCAACAGCTGCGAACCCTTTTTCGTTTGGCCTCAGGTCACACACAAACAGAATCAGATGATTTTTCTCGTTTTTCTTCCCCCTTCGCCTTCGCGACGTTTTTGTTGTTGTTGATTTCCGGAAGTTAAAATTTTTGGATAAGCCTAAGCCTTGATTAGGCTTATATTTTTGGTTAGTCCTAGGAATCTTCTTAAACCTAAGGTTTTCGCTAAGCCTAATACTTTTTTTTGATAAGCTATAATTTTTTCGATGAGCATAAGTCTAACTTTACGCCTAAGCTGAAATTCTCTGGATTTTTTTTTGAAAATTTCTTAACTTATAGAATTTTCTTTCTGTAAAATTGTGCCACGTACATTTTATCAGACTAATTTTATCTCTGACCTGAAAAAAATTTTTCGGATTCGAAATTTGTTTTAAAAATATTTGATGTTTCTCCGAATTTTTTGGCAAAGTTAAACCTGAGCAATGTGTTGTGTTTTCAGATCCCCGAAATCTTATCAATATATTTTTGTTTTGATTTTGTTTTTTTCGTTCAAAAATGTGTTGCTGATTTTTCTCTGATTGATTGATATAATACGATTTTCCCATGTATATTTTTTCCAAAAAAATTTCTAAAACAATTTTGGGCGTAATTTGCAGCCTAACCCTAGACCAAAATTATCTCCAAACAAAAACTAAAAGCTTGCAAATTTCTTCGACTTTGTTCGTATATTTTTTCCTTTCACAGAGAGTTCATTTCTTATCTTATCAGCTGTCTCTAATTTTTCTATGAATTCTCGCGCCATTTTCAAATTTTTTTGATGCTCCAAAAAATGTGGCAGAAACATCTGGAGCCAGTCATTTTCTGTCAGCTGTTCCGAAACAATTTTTTTGAGAATACTCTTTGAAACAAAGAATTTAAAAAAAATGTTTTTACAATTTTTTAGATTACGTTAAATTTTCAAACACCTGACCCCTCATCTCATTTTTTCCTTCTCATGACATAAACACAAAAAAAGTTGGGAGGATATATCCTAACTCATGTAATTTTCATGATGATCTCATCTCATCTCTTTTTTCTCTCATTTTTTTTCTCTTTTTTTCGACCCCTCATAATCTTTGTTCATAGTTTGCTCACATGTTTCGGTTTTTCACAAAAAAAAATCGATTTTTTTTCAAAATTTTTGAATTTTCAGGTAATCCCGCCCGACGGCTCCCATCGCCCTTCCACCGTAGTCAACGTAGAACTTAAAGTTAGTTTTTTGGGGCCTAGAAACCAAAACGTGGCCTGGAGATCCAGCAAAATATACGTTTCAAATATTTCACAAAACAAAATATTTTTGTGTTAGATTCTGGTCCATTCATTCAAAACATTAAAAAAATAAAAACAAATTTTATGGCCTAGAAAATACCATCAAAAATTCAATCTGCAGCCTAGAATTCCAAAAATGAGAAATTCCAGAATTGATGACTTCCAAAAAACTATTCTGCGGTCTAGAAAATCTCCTATGAACCTTCAAAATTGTTCCAATTTTTCCAGGTAGCCTAGAACAAAAATGGTCCGATCAGATAGCGCAGACGAGGAGCAACAAATACTCGCCGAGGACTATGATTTAATGATGGAAGAGGATGAGGATATGAACACGGGTGGCGCACTGCCCGTCATCATTCCCGAATGGAACACCAATACCATTCGTGGCGCGGCCAACCAAGGGCAACACAACAACACCACATTTCACCAATCACACCATCATCAATTATTGGCGACGAATGTTGCGGCGGCAGTTGCGGCAGCCGCGGCGAATGTTGCTGCGTCGCAACAAAACGGCGTCAAAATTGGTGGGGGAGGTGTTGGTGGACATGCACCATTGTTAACTAATCGGTAAGTTGCTCATATTTCATATTATTTGGAAAAAAAGAGCATTGCTCATGTTTATCCAACAAAGTTTTCAAAAAAAAAAAGATTGCTCAGATTAGTGTGTTTTTTTTTGCAGATCGATCTCACAACCAGCACCACTTTCACCAGCTTCAATTGATCCGGATAAGAGGTTGGTGAACATTTAGGCTTGTGTAAAATAAGGTTATGACGTGGCTAATAGTACAAACTGACTTATGATTTTTCAACAGAAGATTTGAAACAGTGAAAATTTCTATTGGAAAATTCAAAAAAATTTGACGTGAAAAGAAGTTCTCTACTAAACTATTAAATTAATTATTATTGAGAGCTTTGAAACAGTGAATTTATTTGAACTGGAAAATTTGAATTCAAAATTTTCGGCTCGAATTATTTCACTGTTTTGAAAAAATTTCATAATATTTCAGTTCTGAAAATCATTGAAATGTTGAAACAGTGAATTTTTTCTATTCGAAAGTTTCAAATATTTAAATTCTTGCTCAATTATTTATTATCTTCAAAAATATCTCAAATCCTATATTTTTAAATTTGTTTTTATCTCGGTGATTTTTATAACATATAAATTAAAATTCGAATCCACTTTTTTGTTTGAGGAAACCCTGAAACAGTGATTTTTTGAAGGTGTCAACATAAAAATATTTATATTTAAACTTCAGTTTTTTTTACTTTTTCTGACTTTGAAATAGTGAATTTTAATCGGAAGCATCAAATTTGCTACGAAAAAAAATTTCAAAAAAAAAATCCAAACATTTCCAGTTTCCGAATTCGCCGTCAAATCGCGAATTGCAACGAACGTCGTCGGATGCAAAGCATCAATGCGGGTTTCATGTCGCTTCGCGCACTTTTACCGCGAAAAGAAGGCGAAAAACTATCAAAAGCGGCGATTCTTCAACAAACCGCTGATATGGTTCATCAACTTCTCGCTGAAAAATCGATGCGACTCGGTGGCGACGCGACAATCGCATCGCTTCCCCAAAAGAAACCCAAACTCGAAGAGGATAATATCGAGATGGAGCAACGCGCGACAATTCGCAAATTGCAAGCGAGTTTGGAGAATGAGCGAAATTCGCGGCGACTTTTGGAACAACAAGTCGCGCAACTTCGCGAAATGTTGCAGGCGCCTTCTTCGTCGTCGCCAATTATGATCGCAACAACTTCATTTACATCAAAAGAGCAACGAAAACCGTCGATTGCTGAAACAACAGCTTTGTTGAGTTTGAATGGTGGTTCACCGTGTAGTAGTTTAACTTTTTGTGGTGGTGTTGAGAATGGAAATACGACACCAACTGTGATTCGACCCACGCCTTTGGCACCAATTAGTGGTAAGTTATAAAGTGAAAACATGTTTTGGATTTGAATTATGAAACAAAGTTGAATTAACTATTTTGTTAATTTTTTTCAATTCATAGAGATTCCGAAACAGTGAAATATTTTTTTGATAAAAATTTGTATTCATTTCGTCCCGAAAATGATGATGATATCAATATTTCTCAAATTCACTTTTTTGATTCATGAAAATTTTGAAACAGTGATTTTTTTTAGATTAAAAAATTGTTGTGGAATCAAAATATTATCTGTTATGGAAATTTTTGGAAAAAGTGAATAAAATTTTGAGAAAAAATGTATTTTTCTCAAAAAAAAATCACTGTTTCAAAAATTCGGTAAATTCGAAAAACTGGATTTTAAAATGTTGGGAGATTAATAAAGAAATCAATTAAATTAATTCCGAATATTCAGATTTTTTCGGTTTAATAAAATGACCAATCTTAATTTTCAGTCGAAGTCTCATCGCCATCTCTCTCAACACCATCTCCTCTTACAATCGCTCCACCCAATATCATCTATCATCAAACTGCAGCTGCAACTCAAAATATACCGCCACCAACAACAATCGCAGCTCAACAACAACAATTGTTAAATGCTGTCAAAGCTGTCGTTTCGTCTTCTTTGTCAAATACAGGCGCTTCGACACCAGTTGGATGCTTGCCGACAATTTCCGGGTTACACCAACAACCTTCGGCGTTTGTGTGAGTTTGACTAGTCGGGAAACACATTTTGGTACATATGATTGAACGTGACCTGAAAATGATAAGCTAGAAGTACTGTAATCTCAAAGCTCTCTGACGCTACGAGAAATCCCGAACTACAAAAATTACTGTATCTTATTCCAACTGCAAGGATCCAAACTAGTTCAAAAACAAACTGTACCACAAAGCTTTTCAGGATTAATAGATTACTGTAGTTCAAAAAATCCCTGTATTTTTTTGCAGAAGCACTCAACCATCTCATTCTCAACGTTCTCTTCAAACAATTCTCGATGCAATTCGTCATCTCGAAGGCAGCGCTTTTCTTCCACCATCTCCACCGCCAAATTCAACTGCATCCACCACTCAAACCTCACTTGTTCGCTGATTCTTCCTGAAATTCGATTTTAGGCACCAGAAAAATTCATTTTTTTTAGTTTTTGTTATATCATATTTATCTTTTTTTTTCTATCATATGATTTATTGATTTTTTCAGGTTGATCCTGTAATTTTTACACCAAATTCTTTTTTTTTCCTTCACATTTTCATTTTCTATGCAAAAATTGTTGTTTTCATTTTCTAGGCACCCGGTTAAAGTCTTCCCCGTTGTTTTCTTTTCATTTTTCTTCGTGTGTGGTCTTCTTGTCAGTTTTTGTACGGTCTTCCCCCACTTTTCTCCTCTGAAACTGCCTGTCCCCCCGATTTTTTTCGAATTTCCCGGTGTTTTTTATCCCGATTTTGATTGAAAAAAGTACAAAAAAAATTTTGAAAAACACCTGATTTGATGAGTTTTTTTCTCTAGAAATAATAAGATTTTTAATAAATGTTTGTTGGAATAAAATCAGATGGACTCTCGAAAAAATTCACTGTTTCAAAAATTCGGCAAATTCAAACACCGGATTTTGGAGTATTCAGAGTTTCCAGCGTTGCCTGAAACATCAAAAATTTCCCAAACAATATTTTCAATATTTATTTCATTCAATTTTGCGGCGCATTTTCACCCAAAACATAACAAAATTGTTTTCTCGATTGAACCATTCGACTATTTTTCGAGCAATTGAACACTTTTTCAAATTCAGGACTTTGAATAACTCCAGCATTTATTCGAGCATTTGCGGCTCCATGTGTGTCGCTGGATGAATAACTGTCTTCTCTCTGGAAATTTTTAGATATATATGTTTTTCGTAGTATAGGCTCAACTATTGGAGTGAAAATAGAAATTACTCAAATTTCACATTCACATTTTGAACATAGCTACAGTAATGTAAAAGAACATACACTGACGCCTTAGGCTCTCGAAGTACTGTACATCCTTCGAGCGCCCCTGGCGCGAGTGTAGATCAAGAATCTGCGCACGCGGCTTGAGGGGGCGAGTGTATGCTCCTTTAAATTACTGTAGCTTTTTTCAAAGGAGCATACAGTAAAGCTTTGAAGGGACATATACTCTCAAAATTTTCATAAAAACCTCGTAATTTTTATTTTAAAAAGTAGTGCCTCATGAACTCACTGAACAAAATCCATTGGAAACCGCGTAAAAATACGCTTGTGCATGAGTCAACCCCCGTCTAGATCCCGGAAGTTTTTCCTGCAAAAAAATTATAATTTAATTAATATCATCTAGATTTCTCACATATATCCGATTTCCCAAATGTTGTTTCAATCGATCGAATGCAAAAGGAAATCCAAAAATATCGGCTCCATTTTCATCGAATTGATCATCTCGAACATCGCATGATTCTTCTTTAAAACTTCGACAAGTCGAATTAAATTGGTTCTGAATACAATTTTGAACATCTTTCGAAAAATACGGGAAAAATCCGTCTTCCAAACCAAGTGGAATAATTGTATGACCCATTTCATGTCCAATAGTAGTTGCACCAACATATCCATACTGAATATGTTGATTAAAACATTAAATAATTATATTGATTACTTACCTTAAGAGCTAATGGTATGTTAGGTAACATTAGAGCAGTTATCGGGTTTAAAATTTGAATTTCAGGATGTCCATTAAACGCATTAATCTCAAATAACTCGATTTCTCTGATCTCTGGTAGATTTTTTATCACACAAAAATCAAAAGAAAGTTGACCAAGTGTTGCATATTTATATGTACAGTTATCATAATTTTTTTGAAATTTCAGAGAATCTTCAATAACTGTTTTAACTTCGCTCTCCATAAAATCCAAATACATTATACTGGTGATATTTTTGAATATTTCCATGGTTTTCGAGTTTTTCAACCAGGGAGTTGTCTCCATCGATAATAACATTTCATTTTTTGAAAAATTCGAACATTTTTCGCAATTCGGATTTTTCCGCAGGATGATCGAAAAGCCATAGAGTTGATAGTGCATTATTATAAGCTTTGGTGAAATTTCCAAGCTTAAAATCATTAATTCTAAATACATCCTTAACATTCGCAACAACTACTTTGTATAATGTTTCAGCAGCTCGAGAACAATTTGAATCCATTGCCAAATTTGAAAAACAATTATACAAAGTACATGGTTCATTTTCCTCAAGATAGAAAAGTGATTGCAAATTTTTCAAGAACTTCAAGGCTTCTGCTTTGTTGCTTTCACATTTCTGAATATACAGACTTTTCAATTGTCTTTCATAAAGTTTTGTGGAGTTTTCTTTCAAATATTGCAAGTTTTGTGCAATAGCCAAGGAATATTGAATACTATTCGGTATATATTTTTGATTAATATTTTTCAAATCGCTAGAATATCCAGTTTCCATATATTCTTCCATTGTTGGAGAATATGTTTTTTTTGCACAACTGTGCCGATAAAAGTCATCACATGCGTCAATTTTATCATCGATATTACTGAAAAAAAATGTACTGTAGCATTGGTTTTCTAAGCCATTTCGGTTCGCTTCCAAGCTTCTTATTTTTTCGAATTGACAATAAACTCACTTTTCCAAAACCTCTAAAATACTTTCATATTCAAAACCATTTACAGTTTCTGAGAAGAGAGAAAAAAATAGGAGACAACTAATATGAAACATTTTTCAGTATTATTGTTTTTTACTTGTCTCTTCTCTTTTATATTGTCATTTTTCTATGGAACACAAATATTGGAATTTGAATTCATTTTTCAAAAATTCTTAAAACAATTTTCTTGACCTTTTGGAAAACAAATATAAAAAACAATAGGAAAGTTTTAAAACAATAATTTTATTGTTTAAATATTTCAAATTGTATTTCTCAAAAAATCACACTAGTTAGTTAGCATAACTGAGCTGCTCTGCAAACAGCTCCTCTCAAATTCGGTTCCCAATCGTATTGTTTTTCTGCCGCTTGAGTTCTTTCTGGAATTGAATTCCAACACAATTGTTTCTCAGCTCCAAATGCTGCTTCACAATTCTAAAAAAAATTATCTTCTAGTTATTCAGCCCTACTTAATCACCTCATAAAGCACATCAATAAGCCCTTGCATTCCTTCGCGCATCAATTTTTCTTGACATCTTTCACAAAATCCACGTGGGAAATAGCTAAATGACACTACCACGTAAAATGATATTAGACAATATATGAGAAGAAATTTTGAAAACATTTTTGATCATTTTTGGGGGGAACTAGAAGGGGTTTTATTGAAATTTGCAAAGTGATTTGATTATTTTTGCAGATTTCTTGTTTCGTACAAAACATTTTCCACGTGGCTTTTTTTCCAATTTTCTGCAAACCCTCCTGCAAAAATAATCAAATCACCGTACAAATCAATATATAAATGACTCCTCCACAATCTCTGTTCAAGAAAATGTCCTCAAAATTATTCCTTGTAGTTTTTCTAATCCTTCTCTCTTTCCACGTGGCAAATGCTCAAAAAAAGAAAAACTGTAAAAGATGTTTGGATATTTTGAGAAAACAAGGAATTGAGGGAGTTGTCAGCATGTTGAATCAGGTGGGGTTTTAGGGTAATTAGGGATGTTAATTATGTTAATTAGGGTAATTAACACTTCAAGTTTATTTATTCAATTAATTAGGGTTGTAATGTTTATTTTTTTCAAAATCAGAAATTCAAATTTTTATTCAGAAACAATGAGCTATCTAATTGAATATTGAATTAGCTTACTTCTAAAATTTTTAGTCATGCGCTGGTTTGAATGGAGCTGAGAAACATTTCTGTGAACAATCAGTGAAAAGAAGAATCCCATCGACTCAAGCACAATTTCAGTATAATCCAAATGATCATGGAACAATTTGCAAAAAAGCCGAGTTTTGTTAATTTTTCGGAATTTTTTAAATATATATTATTAATTTTCATTCAGATTTAAAATGAAGTTTTGGGACCAAAATATTATTTTAATATAAAATTTTCAGAAAATTCAGGTTTATTAATGTTGCAAATAATTAGGTGCAATAATTAGAGTTATACAAACTGCCATGTAGAAAAATGCCAAAACCAAAGAAATCCAAAATGAAACAGTGAATAAACGAGAGGATTTCGGATGTTTTAGTAGGATAAATGTGAAGAATATGCCAGCGAAAAGGCCACCAATTGGACCGTAGAATGATACCTGGAATTATGAATTGGGTGAAGGAAAATGTGAACACCATCTTTTTCGGTTCGTTTTTCTCAAAAAAATTCGCTGTTTCAAAAGTTAATTAATTTTTTTCAAGACTCACATACTTTATTAGTGAAATTGGAACAGTCAAAGTTACTTTTTGTCAAAAAAACATTTCTGTAAGCACAAAAATTTACTGATTCAAAAAGTTCATATGAATTTTCGAAGAAAATTTGAAGTTTGATAATAGAAGAGATGATGTGTGAATTGAATTGGAATAATTTTAATTGGAATAATATTCTAGAAATATTCACCGTTTAAACTGTCTCATATGAAATTTTTTGAAAATTAGAAATTTTATGGAATATTGATGACTCAATATAAATGGAAAAAATAACTGTTTCAAAATTTTCATATAATTTTTTATTGAAACATTGCAATTCGGTTGTTCAAGGTGGAAAATGAACAGAGTGTACACAATTTCCAAAAAATCATTTGGTCATTCCACGTGACATTCCACGTGACATAATTTTTTCATATCGGAAAATTATTATAAAATTTACTGAAATATTTTTTGATTCCGACGACGAACCATCAAAATCAAAAATTTCACGGAAAGTTATTTGGAAATTTTGAAACAGTGAAATTTTATAATTTCAAAAAAATTTTATAAGGAAAAAAATGAACTTTTGAAGGATTTTTCAGTCAAACATGATATTTTTGAATAAAAGAACAACAATTTTTATGAAACAGCAAAAATTTTGCAAAATTTGGCTGCTTAAAAATGTCCATAAATCTTTTACTATTTTTAAAACTACAATATTAACTAGATTTTTGCAGTCAAAAATATTTTCTTGTTTCTCACCTTATCCACCCGATAACTCATATAAAACCTCTGATAAATTGCCAACATCAAATCCATGGCTCCAAAAATCGCAAATCCCACAACTCTCTTCAATGCTCCTTCCATCTCCCCCAAATTCATCGTCAATATCACCAAATGCGATGCAAGAATCGCAAAACTTCCAGCCGCACCGCCCATCAAAAACACTCCAGGATCCATAGCCAAATGCATCATTGCACCAAATATCACACCAAATAAGTAGATCAAAAATACGCGGGAAAATCCGTGGCAAATTTCCATAGGGATCCCGATAAATATTTGGATAAAAATATTGAAAATCACGTGGAAAATTCCGATGTTAATCAAAGGATATGTGAAAAATCGCCAAAATTCAGCAAAGCTGAAATGCCTTGGATTTAGGATAAGTTCGGAAATCGTTGGAATTGGTCCGTTCGACCAAACACCTTCTTTTGAATCGATCACATAATAAATATAGAAAATTAATTGAATTATGCTAACTAAAAGCATAAAAATTGGTGGAGGAAGACATTTGTAGCGCTGTAATTTGCTGAAAACAACAATTCGCTGAGGTTTTGGTGTGATTGACATTGCTGCAGTGAAAAGGAATTCACGAAGTTTGTAGCCTTTGCATTTGCTCATCTGGAATTTGCTGCGTACATTTTCTTGACTGAGTATCAAACGTACCAAATAACAAAAATCAGTAAAATCGATCGGTTTCCCTTCGCGCATCTCAAGAAACAATGACATTTTTTGAAGCTGCAAAAAATAATTGGTAAATCAAAATTATTGTCACGTGGCAAAAATACCGTACCTCATAGTGATCAAAACCAAAAGAATATGTTGAATCTCGAATTACTTGTTGCATATCTTTACACTGGATAAAACCATCATGATCTACATCAAAAGCGCGAAAAATTCGAATCCACGAAGAATTTTCGATATTATTGATTGGTGCTGATTCACGCCATTTATCATCCATGTTTTCGAAATTTGAATCTGTAGCTGAATGCTCTTTGAAGGTCCCGACGCGAATTATATGAATATAATCCGAATTCTCTTCACCTGCTTGCAATTTTATTGAATTTTGCTGCTGAAACATTTTTTTGAAAAAATAAAAATAAAAAGGGAAAAGTGCATAGATACCTCCGGTATTTTATTTTATTAAAAACTAGAAAAAAAACTATTTTTTGTCAATAAAAATTGAGAGAAAAATTGGAGATAATTGGAGGATTAGCCCTGGTTTTTGGTACATTATTTGATTTTAATCCCATTTCCCATAACTCATAATTTTCAATAATAAAAAATAATAATAAAGTCTACACAATTTCATAAATATCTCAAACTCACCATTTTTCAAACAAATTAAAATATTTTGAAAAAATGTAAATAAAAAAATTAAGGATTTTTTTGTTGATAAAAGTATTAATTGTAATTTTTGAACCGTTGAAAAACAACAACAAAAAAAATAAAAATAGCCTGAAAATACCATGGAAACTTGGGAAAAACAAGGAATTTTTAATTTTTTCAGAAAAAAAATTATGAAATTTTGGAACAGTTTCAAAAAATCAATTTCCACTTCGAGCAAAAATATTTATGAAAATTTTGAAACAGTAAATTTTTTCTATTCACTTTTTTCTCTCCTATGTGTGATTTTGGTGGGTTCCAGTCGAAGCTATTTTTTTCAATTTGAGCAACACCCAATTTTTATTCAAATTTTTATTCCGCCAGAGAAACATTCTCTAAAATTCAAAAAAAAAAAAACAAACAAAAATACAGTACACACACGCAAAAATACAAAAATTCAATCAATTCATATCAAAAAAATGGCTCTCCTAGCAAAAAAAAATCCCCTGAGCAATGAAAAAAACAATGAAAATTTTCAAAAAAAGGAATGTTTTCCTATTATTAAAATTATTAAATTATTGCAAAATTTACAAACAAGAGGTATAGAAATCGTGGGGAAAAAAGGAAAAAATAGTAGTTTCCTAGAAAAATTTTTGAAAATATTGCGGCAAAAAATTGTTGAAAGACAGTGTAAAACCCAAAAAATTTGAAAAATAATGGAAAAAAAAACAAAAATAGATCATCACCGTGTGAGAGAAATTATTATCTATTTGCAAAAAAAAGTTATTAAAAAATTAATTTTTTGAATCAGAAATCATTATTCTTGATCACTTAATTGTGAGGCTAAAATTTCAGCGTCTGGGATTTCATATTCTGGAGCCAAGGTGTGAATGAACTCTCGGAAGTGGATATTTGTGAGAAGGGTTTCGTTGTCGGACCAAAGTCTGAAAGAAAATATTAGATTAATATGAGTAATGATATAATTTTGTAGGGGAAAATATGCGGCCAATATGAGCAATTTCTTATTTCAGGAAACCCTTGAAAAAATACGTTTCAGAATTTGGATAACATAAAATTTGACAAGCACTTTTATTAAATAGTAACCTAGTCTAGCCTTAACATGAGCAATGCATCAAAATGGTTCAAAAAAAATCTGTAGAGCCTCAGTCTAGTTTCAACATTATCATAGCTTTTTTGAAGCCTAATCTGAGCAATCTGCTACACCTATTTTCCCCTTAAGAAATTCTAGATTTTTTCAAAAATATCATGTTTGCTCAGAGAAAGTATGGCTTGAACGGCGCGGTCCGCGGACGATTTTTCACCGATTTTTGGGTGAAAATCATTACGCGGATTCCGCGAAAAAAATTTCGCGGACAGCGAAACTTCAGCCAATGAGAGTCTAATTTCGCGCATTCCGCGAAATTTTTTGACTCGGAAATTTGATTTTTTGCGTTTTTCGCGGATTCGCGGATGGACTCGAGAGGGAGGGTATGAAAAGGATAAATTGTATCGCGTACGCGACAACGAGGATAGCGCAGCAAGGAAGATGGATGACTACAAAACGACAGGATCGGGATCGAGGCCGGGTTGGAACTACAAGTCAATACTAACTTCTGATAATTATCAGGGGTAGCGAAGCATTTTTATATTTCGAGAGTGCATTGCGCGGACGTTTCGCTAACAGCGGAGTATAATTTCGCGGACGTTTCGCTAAAGTTCTTGTGTCAGCCGCGGATTGGCAGATTTTTGGGTTTCGCGAACCGCGCCGTTCCAGCCAGACCTTCTCTGAGTGGTGTTGAAATGAAAGACCTTTGTTTTCGAGAAAAAAGTTTAGCATGAGCAACCCCTCAACCAACCTTGCCAAAGCCTTATCTCTTTCCTGCTTCCTCTCGATTTCCACATCATTTGATGTCGATGAAGAGCACGTGGATTTGGTCTCCGATGCAATAATACTTCCATTCAAATCTACGGATGGTGTGACAATTTGAGGTGGAGCAGGGGCCAATAATCCACCAAAATTGTTTGCGGCGAAAAGTCGTTCGGCAGCTTGGCGAAGTTCTTCAAAACTCGCTGGAGCTCCAGAAGTTTCTGATGATTTCTCACCAATTCCCACCAATGCCGCCAATTTATCCGTGGTCGACATTCCACTATACGAATCCTCATCGCTCAATTCCTTTTTATTATTCACCAATAATTTCTGACTAATAATTTGTTGCACCAATGGAGACGCTTTTGGTGCAACGCCAGAAGAATTTGTGACACCAGATGAGCCGAATTGTGGTGTTGGTGTTGGTGTGGAAGCATTTCCCCCGCCACGAATATAATCGATTAATTCGGATTTGAATTTATTCGCTGGACCGAGACAACCTTCTTCAAGTCGCATTTCTTCTTCCAATTGAAGTACACGCTCATAATCGTCTTTGTGGTGAGCTTTTAGATGCATTTTGAGATTTGTGGAGAAGGCGGAACCGGTTCGGAATTCGCAGTTGATACAACCAACCATCTGAAAGAATGTGTTTTAGATTTTTCGCAAAATTTCACTGTTTCAGAAATTCATTTAATTTTTTATCGAATTTTTGAGGTTAATAAACACTTCTTCGATATCGAAAAAATCCAGGTTTTTCAAACTTTAAAAATTTACAGAACAAATTTAAAGTTTTTTTTTTAATTTTTGAAACAAAGATTTTTGAGCTAAAAGTTTCTAGGTTCAAAATACTTGAATTTCCCATTCCCTGCCCTCAAAAACCAACCCGATCCTCCAAATCCCTGAAAAACATCCAAACAGGATGTCGTCGAAGTCTTCGCCGTTTTGGCTGTGGAACACCATTTGCATCTGTTCCGTGTGGAGCATTCAAGATTTCCTGTTTGATGTGAGCTGGAAAATTCAGCTGATTTATGATGTGATCTTGACTGACTGTGGTCGCCGATGTTGTGGTTGTGGAGGCTAGAAAATGCGGAATTTTCTTGGATATAAAATTAGTCAGAAATTGAATTGTTTTTATCTTAATTTTTTTCAAGGTTAATATGAGCAATGACTTGAAAAAAAATAAAAATCTAATCTGAATCGATAGTAATTCATTTGAGATTAACATAAACTCACGTGGTGTCTGCACTTGATTCCTAGCCAACTGATTCAATGCTGCCAAATTCGCCGCATTCAAAGTGAACTGTGGAATCTGCTGTTGTTGCTGCTGCTGCTGAGCCTGCACTTGAGCTTGCTGCTTTTGCGCCGCTGCAACTTGCGCAGCCTGTAGTTGACTCTGAACTTGCTGCAAATGTTGCTGCAATCCGTTATTTGCCAGCGTTTGACGTAACACTGCATTCAACGGATTCTCCTCGCCGTTTTGTTGTTGATTTGCCACTGAAAAATAAGAATTGATGGAAAATGTGGAATCTTAACTTAGGATAACTCTTACATTTATTGATCGTCATTAAAATACTACTCGTCATTGGTGGCATTCTTTTGCGATTTGCGTCAACGTTGAATAATTTTGAAGTATTTCCACTTAACAGCAACGCATTCAAATTCAGCGCATCTTCCGCCAATATCACTTTTTCATAATCCGCTCGATGATGTGATCGTAAATGCACTTTTAAATTGGTGCTGAACACACTTTTTGTGCTATACAGACATTGTTTGCATCTGGCTGTTCCATCGACAACATCGAAATATGGCCAGACTGGATTCCGACGTTGACGTTTTCGTTTTGTTGGGGTCGATTCGACGATTGGTGTTGGACATGGTGAAGGAGTGATAGAGAGGGCAGCGGGTAGAGAGACTGGTAGCTGAACATTTGAGAATTGGATACAATTAGGGTATAACGTTAGGGTATTAAAAATTTAATCTGCATTTTTTAAACTCAAACTATTAACATAGGCTTGTAAAGTTTGTAGAAATATTGTAAGTTAGGTTTGACAATCAAAATACACCCTTCATAAGAGGTAAGAAATTTGAGACTAACATGAGCAATCTTATCATATTTTTTTCTTAAAAACACTAAATTACATTACTTTATTATCTGATTCAGAAATATACTTGGAGAAATAATTAGTATGAGCAATGCTATTTTCTACTAAAAACTGTACCCAAACCCTAATATGAGCAATCCCAAGAACCAACCTGTGGTGTAATTCCACTGCCAAAAGTCGACTTGAAAAGTTGCTGATTAAAAGCTGACATCATATTCAGTGCCGCACTATTGTGATTACTTTCCATCATTGAATCTTTGAATTCTTGTTGAAACCGTAGAAGTTCTAAATAAAAACAAATATATTATCTTCGGAATTTCTAAACCCCTTCTCCCTAATCAAAATTAACTTACGTCTCTGTAATTCTTCATTCAAATTTGCAGGCAATGTCCCACCGGTGCTTTTCTCAAAATCATTATTAATTGATAAATTATCGGGGGAAGCGTGATCCCTTTCGCTACTCTCGAAACTTGTCGCCACATTTTCGGGTGAATACGATAGTAAAAGTGGATTTGGTGTTGGTGTTCGAGCATCTGTGGTTGGTGAAGGATGTTCGGATGAACTGTAGGGAGGACTTGAGTCCGAATTTGAGGAATTTGAATTTGTGAATGAGGAAACATCTACAAAATGATCGTCTGCTGGAGAAGAGCCATTATTATTTGATGATGAGGATGATAACTGTGGAGCCAAGTCTGTCATCTGTCTGCAAAAAAATTAAATTATTGAAAAATTTGAGATTACTGTATAAAAAAGAGTAGATCAAAAAGAAATTGGAAAAAGTTTGCGATTACTGTAGACAAAGAAGAGTTCACGGTCAGAAGAGCTTCTAGAACAAGAAAAAGTTGTAGATCGAAAATTATTTGTGGTTACTGTAGGAAGACTCCAAAAAACATGTAGATCAAAGAAGTTTGGGGTTACTGTAGATAACCTCGATAAAAAATTAGATCAGAAAATTTAATTGTAAAAAGCTGCCAGATGGCATTTTAAAAAATGTTTTTAATTAAAAAAGTTATCATCTAAAACTGCCACGTGACAAATTCTCCAAAAAAAAAATCTGAAAATCCCAGAACGCCGTGACCTCCAACCCCGAAACCAAACACCACAAACCGAAACTAATTCGCGTTCCGGAAAAAGTGTATGCTTGCGGTTGAGCGCGTGCGCTGTCATTCCGCAAGCCGCCGCGCGGACACCTGTCAACTGATATCAAAATGTACTAACAAAATAATAAGAATAATAATGTGATTTTTTCTTTGTTTTTCAAAGGCTCGCGCGCAACGAAACGAACAAATCAAACAAGAAAGTTCCAAAAATAGTAAAAATTTTCTGAAGTTTTGTGATAATGAGTGAAAATGTGGGACTCTTTCTATTGTTCTCTTCCAAAATTGATAACACTTCGGTTTTACTCTTTTTACTCTTTTCGTTTTCTTATCAGGGTTTTGTGAAACAATTTTTTGATGTGTCAAATAGCAATAACGATACATAGTAACAGAACAAAAATTGAGAGTCATGTGGACACTTTTGGCTGGGAATTGAAAAATGAAGAGTGTGGAGAGAAAATATTGGGCTCAGGTTTAACGGTTAAAAGGTTTTCATAAAGATTGGAATAGGACATTTTATTTTGGCAAAAAAAATTAAAAAATAAAGAGTAAAGGCTTTTGAGTAACCTTCTGAAGAATATTAGCTTTCGAAAAAAAAAATAAACTACAAGTTCAAGATAAATCAAATAAAAACTTTGGTAGATAAATTTAGACTCAGGCTTCACCTAAAAGTATACACCGTCATCCAAGTTTTCCAAAAAAAAGTTCTAATAATAACCCCAACCAAATCGCCCTTCAAAAAAAAACACTGGTAACCCGTTTTCAAGTGACTAAACCAATATACAACAATATTCCAAACAACAAAAAGTCTGGCTCCGCCCACTTTTCGTTCAGCCAAAAAGTGATTGACCAGTACTTTTCGGAGCAAACAAAACTGGACTAAAAATAGAACAGAAATTTCAAAAGTCACGAACTTTTTTTTGCTGCGCTAACTATTTTTGGGGGAAACAATATCAAGTGAACTTGGAATCGGAATCAGGAGGAAAAAAGTTTCAAAAATGTTGAATGATAAAAAAAACTAGACATTTGGTAGATAAGAAAATTAGAAAAAATAATTCAGAACAAAGAGAAGTGCAACCAAAAAAATATAAAATCCAAATACAAGTTTAGGGTTTGGAAATGAGAAAGAAGCTACCTGAAGCTGAAGAAAAAGATGATGATAAAAATGAGATTAGGCGACGACAAAATTCAGGTATTTCCAGGTCTGTCTCTACTGCGAACCGGTTTCATTTGGTCATTTTAATCTAATAAGTTCAACTAAATAAGAAATGAGAGAATGGGAAGAGAGAAGCGCGCGCGGAAAATGCCGCGCGAGCGGACCGCGGTAAATCTAATTATCGCCCGGCGCGCTGTAAGAGAGAAAGGACAAAACAATGCAAAACGCTATCGAGAACATGATACAAGTTGAGATTGGGAAGAGATTACTGTAGGGATTGGAAGAGGGGGAGGGGTACCGTATTTTTTTCAAGACTTAGAACTTTCTGGTATTCAAGAGTTACTGTAATTTAGAAAATATAGGCTTGAGATCTAGGAAGTTACTGTAAGTAGTTATTTAGTGGTAGATAATTAAAAAATGTTTGATCTACAAAAACTTTGGAGAACATTTTCTGAAATACAGTACAGTAATTCAAATTAAACACACATTTTAGAAAAACCTGGATAACTTGAAAAATAAGAACTACAGTAAACTTCCACAGAAATAATGCAACATTCAGAAAAAAGCACAGTAATCCAACAGTTTTGATCTACAGTAAGCTTTCCAAAAAAAAAAGTGACCCCCAAAAGTTCTCCCTGATCTACAGTATCTAAATACCTACTCCAGAAAAAAGTCACGAAAAAATGTGTGTGTGTGTGTGTTTCATTAGCTGGAGAGAGAGCTTGAGTGTCCAAAAATAGTACTACAATAAAAAGAGTTTTGGTCATTTCTCTCCCGTCCACACAAAAACGCCCCAAGGAGCAAACAACGAGTTTCAAAAGTTTTTGGAGCACACACACACAGCAAGAAGAAGCAGCAGCAGCAACCAAGCAGGAGCACAGTGTGTCTGGTTTAGGGGGGTCAAGTCACGATCTTCTTTTTGCGCGCGAGGCGAGCGCTCGCCTGTCAAAAGTCAAATATTATGTATTTATAAATATACATCATACACATATACTACTTTTTCTTCTTCTTCTTCTTCTTCTTCTCCTATTTTTGTCTCGCTGGTTCGGCGTATCAAAATTTTGGAAACGATGATGAAGAAAAAGAAGAAGATGAAGGAATAAACAAACAATAATAATAATCAAAATATGAGGAATTATGTATGAAACTAACTAAAGTTAAAAGTTTGAGTTAGGATTTTGAAAACTTGGGAAACTTTCCTGGTAGCCCAGGACTTTGGAAAATTCTTTAGATTTTTCTAAAAACCCAGGCTTAGGCTTACGGTTAGACTCAACAATTTTGAGAATATCAGGAGATTTGCAGGCTCAAAGTTAGGAAAATTGAGGATTCAGAATTTTTAAAAAATCTTTCTGAAGTTTTCTGATAACCTAGATTTTGGTTGGGTTTTGAAAAAAATATGTTTCAAGGCTTATAGGCTCACAATATTTAGAGTCTAGGCTCGAATTCCACGTGTCGAAATTCCGCAATTCAAGACCGAGAGCTTGAAAATCCACGTGGTAAAAGTCTATTTTTAAGCTTGAAATCCACGTCACGAAATTCCGAAATATCAAAACAATCCTTGTGGCAAAATTGAAAATTTTAAGCGCTTAAAAATCCAGAGCAAAATTCTCAAATTCAAAACTTATAGTGTGAAATCCACGTGGCTACGATAAGAATTCAGAAAATATCCAAATATCTACTGTAGTTCCACAACCACCAAATTAATTGTGTAAGCCGGGAAAAGAAACAAGCGCGAGAGAGATACAAAAACTTTCTAACAAACATTATAAAATACAGAAACAGAAGCAAAAAAAAGGCGAATCCAATAAGAGAAGAAGAAAAAGAAAAACAGTCGAGTGTATCATTGACCATACAAATTCATGTGTATGTATGTACTAAATCTAATTAGTTCGAGAAAATCACAAAAAAGAAAGAAGAAGAGAAAAGAAAAGGACATACCAAATCCAAATCCAAATCCTGTTTGAACTTTTTGACGAAATGAAAAAGTATATGTTCAAGTGGACAGGAATCAAGAGTACTGTAGGGAATGCAGTTTTGTAGTAGATCAGAAGTTTACTGGATACTGTAGGCAGATCAAATGTTGCGACTCCTAGATATTTTCCTTACATAACTTTTCTTTGTTTATTTAATTTTCCAAAAGAAAAACTTTTTCTGGGAGAGCTTTCTATCTATATTTGTACATGTCGTTGAGTTGAGTTTATATTTGTTTTAAATATATTATTATTATTTAATTTTTGGAACGGGGAGCTTCTTTTTCGACAAAAAAGTTACACGGAAAAAAGTTTGGATTTACTGTAAGTTCCAAAAAACGTGTAGATCAAAATATTTAGGCTGACAATTGTAAAAAAAAACACTACTGTTTTTTTTACAAATTTTTGTGGATCAATAATTTAAACATTTTTTTTTCCTTAAACCCCAAGGTTGAAAATTTTCCGATTTCACTTTAGTCTAGGCTTAAACTTAGACTGTTAGTGGAAAATAGTAAGCTTAACTAACTAAACACCTTAATTAGCCTTTAAAACAGCCGAAGTTAAAAGCATTAAAGTCAGATGAAGCCTGAAGAGTTCTAGATACTATAAAAGGGCAAACCAAAATTCGAGTCCTATTTTTCAAGTCAAACTTAACTTAACTTTTTGGCCTAAGTTCATCTCCTACCCAAACCCAACCCGAATCAAAAAAGTTGCCTAAAATAGTGCAATTTAAAAGGTTAGCATAAGGGTAAGACCGAAAAAATAAGCAAAGCCTAAGAGTTATCCTAAGCCTAAGCCTATCTTCAATCCAAACCCAACCTGAATTGCTAAAAGTGCAAATGTGCAATAATATCTATCGCAATAAATAAATGACAAAGCAAAAGTGATCAAGAAAAAGGTTTGTCAAGTGTATCAAGATTTCGAAAAGAGTACAACATTGCTTCGGGGTCCTTTCCCTGTTGGAGTTTTTGTGTTGTAACTTTACACACATACACTTTTTCATTTTATCTATATATATTTATGTAATCCCTTGCCTTCTCATCTTTTTTCGAAAAACTCTGTGTTAAAAGTTGGGAGATTTCTGGAAGAAGAAGAAGAAGAAGAAGAAGATAGCCAGAAGCCTGAGCCATTACATAATTATTATTTGAGAAGAAGAAGAAGAAGAAGATATTCTGAAGAAGAAGAAAAGAAAAGATGTTGCGAAAAAAGTACAAACATCTGAAGAAGAAATTGATAGACGTGGGAAAACGCGAATTTTGCGACAAAAAGTCTACTCGACATTGCAGGTCCCCAGGTAAAAATGTAAATATTGCACAAGAAATTTGAAAGAGTAGATGTTTTAGAGTTAGGCTAACTAGAGGGAGAGTTTTGAGAAAATTGATGGACTTTCGAAATATCTGAAACTAATGTGACACGTGGAAGAATATTCAGATATGGAAAGGTTTGAGCTTGAAAATCCATGTGGCTTGGAAACTTTTGGAAAAATCTTAAATGCCACGTGCCTATTTGTTTTCAATTTGAAGAGTTTGAGCTCGAAAATCCACGTGTCAAAAATTTATATGTTTCCAAAATGCTGAGATTCAGTTTTTGCAACAAAAAAATTCAAATGCCACGTGGAACAATTTAGAAATCTTGAAATTTTTTGAGCCGAAATTCCACGTGGCACAAATTTTAAAATTAGAAAAAATTCTAGTCGAAAAAATTGTAATTTCAAATTTTTAAAAACGAAATGACACGTGGCAAAAAATCATCAAGCAGATCAAAAATTTTGGGCCCAAACACCTCAACAAAAAACATTTTTTGGCGCGAAAAGGTGTCAAACCAAACCAACTGACAACACAAATTTTCTCGGAAAAGTAACAAAAATAAATCTTTTTCACTTTGAAAAAGTGCTGACCGTTGAGAAAAAACCAAAAAGAAGATAGGCCAACTTTTCTTTCGGAGGTTTTTTTTCAAAACCAAGTACACTGGCTTTTGGCTAGTACCATGAAGAAGTGCAGCACCGATTATTACAACACAACACAAAATTTGAAATCAAGGCGAAATAATGAGCAAATTTGAGAGACGCAGAGCAGCGGAATTGTGTGACGAGTTACATAATTTATATTATTATACTATTAGAAATATAAACATTTCTTTTTTTTGTTTTGAAACGTACAAATTTCCGGAGCCGAGTTAGAAAAACTAAACAAAATTGAAGTTTGCAAAAAAAAAGTTTCGAGAGAAATTTGAATTTTGAAAAAAGTACAGAGGCTCAGGAGCCACGTGGATATTCAGGAAAATAATTTACAAATTTGAGATTTGTTTCCGGAAAATTTTTCGAGATCATCGAAAAATTGTGCCACTTGGATTTTGTGTGAAATTTTTTTGAAAATAAAACTTTTAAGATACCTTGAAGAATTATATAAATGGCATACCACGTGGAATTTCAATTCTAAAATTGGAATTAACAGAAAAATTTTGAAAAAAATTTCTGAGCTTTTCAGAATTGTGACAGAAAAAAGATCAAAAGTAGATATTTAGAAAATTTAAAGTTCTAAGAAATTGTTCCAACAAAATCCTAAGTGCCCAAATATTTTGGAACTTCTCCAAGAAAACTTGCAATTCAAATCAAAACAAAAAAGTTCAGAGAAAAGGTTAAAATGAACATCGTAGCGGGGGAGAAAAGGGGTGAAAGTAGTGCAGTTATCTACAAAATAGGCCATCTACAACATTTATCTTTTCCTATCCTTTTTCTTGCGCGCACTTTACTTAGACTATGTATGTATATCTTCTTCTTCTTCTTTAAATTCTTTTTGTTTTCCGATTTTCATCCCGAAAAGGTACCAAGTACCTGTTTTTGTTCACCTAATAATTTTGAAGAAGAAGAAGAAGGAGAATAATAATAATCGCCGCAGGCAATCGCCAGTCCGCTTTGTTTTCCGCGCGCGCAAAAACAAAGAGATAAAATAAAGTTTTGAAACAGTGAGAAGAGACGGGTTTTTACATATAACATATTATTTTATTTTTATATTTTTATGCATTTGATAATAACTGACTAAACATCGGGATTTTGTTGAAATGAGGTACTGTAGATGAAAAATTCTAGATTACTGTAGTTGACTAGAAACAAAAAGTGCAAAAGAAGTTCTTTTTTCCGAAACAAATAGATTAGAATTTTTCAGGGATACTGTAGTTATGAAAGTAAAGTTTGGAATTTTCTGAACAACTCAAAAATTCCAAGGTATACGGTAGAACTTATAGAGTACTGTGGTTATTTGCAACAAAAAATTGTAGACCACAAACTGCTCAGGGGTACTGTAGCTCTATTTAAAGTAGAAAAAATCCACTTTTGAATTATTATCGGATTACTGTAGCTCAATATTTCACAAAAATTAGAAAAAACTACTAAAATCTCGACTTTTGCACTTTTCTCAAAAAAAAAATCTGAATTTTGAGGAAAATTTTCTTCATCGAGGTGTGTAAAAAATAATAATACAAAATTTTGGAGGAGGGACGCGGCTACAATTTCTTCTTGATTTTTTCACTATACACTTTTTATTTTTCACCTCCTCGAAAATAATATGAAAGTACAGTAGTCCGAGATACTGTGCCACGTGGATTTTTTGGAATAGAGAAAAATGAAAAAGAAGAGAGAAAGAAAAGAGCATATTAATGTGGCTCATCAAAAAAAATATTTGAAAAAATAATAAAAACTACTTTTAGGTAACCATAGTTTCCCGAAATGAGATGAAAAGGATTACTGTAGTTTTTGATGAGCCGAGAAAAAATATTATTTTTAGGAGAAAGTAGATCAAAAATAACTGAAGGAGTACTGTAAAAGATTTTAAAAATAGGAGATCAAAGAATACGGTATGTTTTATACAAAAAAAGTAGATCATCCATATTTCAGAGGGTACTGTAGATGACATTTAGCGCCAAAAACAGCCGAGCTTTTTTGTTGTTGTGAAGTACACAGTAGAATAATAATTGTGTTAGCTTTTTAGTCGTGACTGAGCGCAAAAACTTTTTCTTGCTCTTTTTTTTCTGGGTGCTCAGCTATGGTCATTTTTATTTGCTCAAGACAACTTTTTGCGGTTTTTAGCGTAAAAATATGTTGTTTTCTGATTTTTGAATTGAAATGAGATATTTTGAATAAGAATTGTGATAACTTTCCTGGAAATTTTTTGACGTCGAAATTTTTTGAGCTGAATTTGAGGCGCAGGAACTTTTTGTTTCCGACGAGAGAGAAAAGTACATTTTTACCTGTCAGTACCAGTAAACATTGTTTTTTTGTTTGCTAATCATTTCAAACAGCTTATGAAAAGGGTTTTTGAGAAATTTGAAATTGAAAATGTTATGAAATTTTTGCAGAGTTTAGGATGAAAACATACGTGGCGAAACTGAAATACGGAATTTTCTGGCTGAAAATTGGAGTGGAATTTTTTTCTTGAAATTTTTCAGAATTATCAAGCTGAAAATCCACGTGGCAACCAAAATGGTTTGAAATTTCATTTCAAAAAATTCAAAAATCCCCTCCACGTCTAAACTCTAGTCTTTATCTCCAGACTTCTGGTAAGTTTGCCTCAAGTCTGCGCCCCAAAAGCAATACACTTTTTTGAAGCTAAAATCTAGGTAAAAATTTTGCTCGAAAATTCTGTTTTTTACACAGAATCCCTAATTTGTACAAACTTTTTTCCCAACTTTTTTGGCGCCAAAAATCCCCCGCCTACAGTACTCCTCTTCCATTTTTGCATTTTTCGTTTAGCCGCTTAATGAACTAAAACGGAATGATGTGAAAGAAGCAAAATGGTGAAAGATAAATTGTAAGATATCGGAAAAAAGAGAAGAAATTGACCTATTTGAACAACAACAAGAAAAGTTCATTTTTCGAAAAAAAAGGACAAAAATAAAGAGAAGATGTATATGGTGCGGTATTGTAACAGGTTACGGATACTATCTTAAGGAATAAAAAGTTTTTTTGCGGGAAGGAAGATTTTGGATCGAAAAATCTGGGGGTCGAGGAGTTCATCACAGAAATTTTGAGGTTCTGAAGTGGTAAAAATGGTGAAAATTTTTCACACATCAAAAGTGGCCTTTGAGCCAAAAAACTATATTTTAGGTTCAGAATTCCTAAGAATAAGAAAAATTATCAACATTGGAATATTTGCCTCAAAAATCAGAAAAAATTCAGACAAAAATCAGTGCAATTTTTTTGGTGCACAAAATTCGCTACGGGGATTCTGGAGTTTTATTTTGATTTTTTTATTTCAAAAAGTTATCGCTAAAAGTGGATTTTCCAAAATTTCGATTATTCTGATTTTTTAAGTGAAATTCAAGTTTCGCCAAAAAAAGAAAAAAACGTCACATGGGTTTTGAAAATGTCAAGTCAAAAATTGTACAAAAAACTCAGTTCCAAAAATGCGAAAAAAAGAAAAATAAAAAAATTGCCGAAACAAAATAAAGTAGCTATTTAGCTATTTAGCCCCTCTAACAGCAAAAAGCCCCAAATAAGTAAGTACAAGAAGATATCTTGGTGTCAAGTATTCCACTATTAAAAAGTAGGTCACAAAGTGAAATTACCTATCCCTTTTTGCCTTCGTTTTTCTTCTTCTTCCAAGAAAAGGACAACCAAAAAGTGAAAGGATTACTGTAGAAAAATGGCCAAAGGGGACGGGGGTTACTTTTGATTTCACTCTCTCTCGAAATCTCGAAATCTTCATTCTGTCGAGAAAAAAAACTTTCGATTTTCTTGTTTTGTCCTTTTGTAGGTTTTTCGGGAAAAGGAGGAGGAGGATGTTAATTAAATTGCGAAGAACGGAATTTTTATTGAACTTACACTTTTACAGGGTAAGGGGGTTTCCGGGAGAGTTTAGGTTTAGGCCTGAGAGTTAAGATGAGGTTAAGGTAAGTTTAAGTGAATTATGATTTCAGCTTTCACTTTAGGCTACAGGCTTTAACATGCGAATTAAGATTCAAGGGTTCACTTTTAGACTTCCGGCTTAGGCTTCTAGATTTGGGCTTTGATCTTAGATTCAAGAATCAGGCTCAGACTTTAGAAATTTTCCGGAATCTCACAAAAAAGCCCTACGCTTATTCAAGTCAAGTCTAATTTTTCCAACCCAGAAATTAATCAACCCACCTCAAAATCGCTTTCTTCACATTTGACTCTGACTTCTAAAATCCTGAGCATATTAAAAATTAGAAATTTACAAAAATGAAATTTTTTGGAATAGTCATTTTCCATGTTCACGTTCACGTTTTTTTAATAATTTTTTCGAAATCGTTTTATTTTTTCTAGGCTCAACTAGTACTCTAAAATTCTAGGCTCACTATTCAAAAAAATGAAATTCAGAAAAAAGCCACAATTTTTTCGCCAACAAAAAATGATTACCAAAACATTCGTACATTTTCGATTTCGCTTCTCAAAAAAATAAAATAAAATAAATATGCATCAAAATCAAAACAAAATCATTTTATTCAACAAAAAATTGAGGGGAACTTTTTTCTTCCTGTCGAAAAAATTTTTTAAATAGCACGAAAAAATTCGGGTCTCGATGGTTACTGAATTTGTAATTTTTCTAAAAAGTCCCCATTGTTTTCTAAAAGGTTTTGAATAGCGAAAAGAGGAGTTGGTAAAATTTTGAATTTTTAAATTAGTTGAACTTTTACGGAGGTTGGGAATATTGGAGAGAATTCATTGTTTCAAAATAAATTGAAAAAATTAAATAGTGATTGAAAAAGTAATTCGGTGAAAATTGGGTAGAGTAAGTTTGGCATAGATTTTCACTTGAAATATGCTCAAAATTTCAAAAAAAAAAAATCCACATACATATTTTGAATCATAAAGTCCATCGATTCAAATAAATGTTTTAATACTTTTTTAAAACGTTATTTTTTCAGGAAAAATTTCAGCGACTTTCAGCGCAGTTTTTTCAGCATCAACAACTTCAATATCACAAGTTTAATCAGTGACACGTTTCATAACAAAATACATTATAAAAAATACTCAAAAATAAAATAAAATACCGTGTTTTTGGTGGGGTCATTTGGGTAGATGAAGGGACTAGAAAAACCTATAAATCAATAAAAATCAATCGATAAATTAAAATTTTTGAAAAAAAAGAAAGAAGAAGGCGAAAAAGTGTTACACAGCAGTTCCAATTGTATTTGCCACGTTTCGCGCGTCAATTACACGTCGGACCAGTGACGTCAACAATTGTTGCGCTAATTTTTGATCAATTTTCGCCACATTCAATTCGTAGACGGGTGCTTTCATGGTTTTGGCGAAATTTTCGCAGACTGCTGAATTTTGAACTTTTTCCAATTTTCCGGCTGCGTCGACACGGCAATTTATTATCATATCGCATTCGATCTGTGAAAAAATGTAGATGTTAGATTTGGAAAGAAAAAGTGTGCGGGAAAATTGCAGAAACCGAAAAAGGGGGCTTGAATTTGATTTTTGGCGGGAAAAAACATGTCTGCAACTCTGACACAGTTTTTTTTGCAAATTTGTTGCTCTCACCATAATTTTGTGATGTTCATGGCGCATGTTGCGGAAAATCTGATAGGCGGTGAGTACGGTTCCGCAATTTTTGTGGTCGATGAGGAAAATGGCGGCGTCGCAGATTTTCATGTAGGATTCGGGTAGATGAGCCGGCTGGAAATTAGGGTTGGATTTTTCCGTTAAAAGTTCCAGATTTTCAGCCGAAAAAATCATATTTTGTCAAACTCACATCATATTCTGGATCAATAATATCGACAAGTGTTGATGTTCCATCTTCGAAACGAACCATCTGCAAAAAATTACATTTAAAAATATTGCAATACAAATTAGATGTGGAATTTTGTCGTTTCACTAAAAATTCAAAATTCTCAACAAATTTCAGATCAAAAATTGTAATGTTTATAAAATTTTCGATTTTCAGTTCATTGTTTAATTTGACTGGAAAATTTGAAATTTTAATCTGAAATCGCAATTCTAGCTCAAAATTCATCAAATCTCACAAATTTTCAATTATTTTTTAGTAGAACACAACTCACAAAGGATAAAACATGCGGTAATCGATTATCGCCTTCCGGAAACGGCAATTCTTTGACACCGCCCATCGCATACCGTTCTGCCACGTGGATAAATTCGACCCGCTCCTCACAATTCTCCTCGAGAACTTCGCGCAACTTTTTGACAAAAAACGTTTTTCCGACTTGTGCCGTGCCAAATACAACAATCGATATTTGATTGCGATTTTCGCGTTGCGCCGTGCATTTTTTCTCAAACTTTTTTCCAATTCCCACAAAAAAACTATAGGTTTCCTCAGGAATCATTTCTTTTTCGTTGTTACCAAATTCCTCAATTTTCTCTTTTGCGGGATCCTCTTTAATCTGAGCAATCGCTTTTTTGGCGATGAAAAGTCGCCGCCAAATTGATGATTTTTTGGGTGGTTTAGGTGCTGGTTCAATGAGAATTTCCGAATCTTCTTGTGGATTCATTTTTTTCGCGTGGATTTTCGTGCCACTAGTTCTAAGGGCGTTCAAAGATCGGCGTAATAAGGAGTTTCGTCTAGGAGGCTCAATTTTTTCGGGCTCTTTTTGAATTGTGCAACTTGTGAATCGTTCAGACCGCCTTCCATATCCATTTCGTTTAAAAATCGAAGATTTCTGGGCAAAATCGGGTTCCTCTTCTCCGTCTTCTTCCGCCACTAAAACACTCTCATTCTTTCCTCCTCCACTATAAAAATCACTTGGATATTTCAGCGCACTTTTGACAGGCAGTGCATCTTTCGAAAATTGTCGTTTTTCGGTGGTTGGTGAACTGCAAATTGTGGGTGGAGCGATAGTGAAGAAACAACGTTTTTTGTTGTTGGTCATTGTTGAGCGAGTGGAGAGAGTTCGCTCGATTCGGGAGGATTTGCGAGTAGCTTCGTCGTAGATGAAGAGATCCTCGAATGAGGTGACGATTTCGGATGATTTCAGCTTTTTGACAATCTGGAAAAATTGAATTTCACGTGGATTTCTAGTGATTTTGAGAGATGTGTTTCTTTTAAAATTGGATTTTTGAACCTCGACAAGACAAAATCAGTGTTAAAAATCCAATAAAACCTTGTTCATCAGACGTGGATTGGTGTACATTTTTGTGCATGCATAATCAGAAAAATAAGGCAAAACCATGTGGGATTTCAAAATGATCAGAAATTCATGAATTTCATCTAGTGCCACGTCATAGCTCTATTTCTTCACAAAAATCTCACGCACATTATCCAATGTAATACTCGGTATCATATTACAAAACTCTCCAACATCCTTCTCACAAATCACACAATTCCGCGACGTTCTACAGTGCACTTCGATACAAGATTCACAAAACGAATGACCGCACGAAACCATAACGGGACGATCGAACAGTTCGCCGCAAATTCCACAAATCAAATCGGCGCCGAAATCGCGACGCAGTTCGGTGCACTGCAAAAAAAATTGGCGGTTTTTGACAACAGATATGGGTGGATTTGTGATGGCAAAAATCCACGTGGAATTCTCAAAGGTAATGCATTTTTGGTATCAAAAAACGTGGAATTTTTGCCACCGAAATTCACACATATCTTCAAGCCAAACCTACCGCGGTCGAGGAAGAAGCGTTTGATTCCAAACGCGGCGACGAATTCGAAATCGAAAATTCGCTCTGACTCGCGTGAATCGACCCCAAATCCGAAAAAGAAGTTTTCTCGCCTTCGGCCATTTTCCCTAAGAATTCTGAAATTTTTCCTGGAAATAATTAGTGCGAAATAATTTGAAGAGCTGTCTGAGGACCGCCTAAAAAAGCTCGAAAAGAAGAGGAAAAGAGAGTATTTACAAATTCATTTGATGTTTGGATAAATAAATAAATAATAATAATAATAAATAATCAACTAATTCTGATTCTCCTTATCATCATCAGTTAGTGTTAAATTCTTGGTCAAATCTTGAGAAGATTCCTGTGTAATTTGAATTTGTTCCCGCTGAATTTTAATACATTTATCAGCTTCCGCATTCATCTCTCGAATTTCGGCGAATTGTCGCTTCAGCTCATCTCTCTCCCGATTCATCTCTTCTATGCAATTTCGAGTTATATTAATAGTTTCTTCTAATTTAGCATACCTAAAGAAAAATTTTTACATTTTGCGCTAAAACTTGCTCTAAAAACTCACAAATTTTCACGATGATTTTGCGATACAATAGGCTGGAAGTCCATGTTATCAATAACTTTCGTCGGATCTTCGAAATTGGACATTGTTCCGTTTTGGTAGACGTTTTAGAGGTGAAACTTTTGAAAGTGAGAAAAAAGAAAAGTAAATTTTTGAATGTGAGAAAAATGGCGGGACGGTCTCGTGTGGAAAAACCTGATTGGCTGTTTGCCAATGGAGCAAGTGCGCTCCACGGAGAAAGGAGCGTTTTTTCTTTTCGTTTTTCTCATTTTCTGTCTGTTTTTCACATTTCGTCACGTGAATTTCAACGTTTTTTTTTCGAAAAAAAATTGATTTTTAAAGAAAACACATCTAGAAATGGACGAGGGAAGTACGATTACCACGTTGAAAATTCTGATTATCGGCGAAAGCGGCGTCGGAAAATCGAGTTTGATGCTTCGATTTGTTGACGACGTTTTTGATCCCGAACAAGCGGCAACAATTGGCGTGGATTTTCGGGTGACTTCGATGACAATCGATGGAAATCGAGTAAAATTGGCGATTTGGGATACCGCAGGACAGGAGCGTTTTCGAACTTTGACACCGAGTTATTATCGAGGAGCACAAGGAGTGATTTGTGGTGAGTGTTTAGGGGAAATACTTATAGGGATTTTTATGGAAATATTCTCAAGAAAATCTTAATTTTCAGTTTATGACGTCACAAATCGAAGTTCGTTTGAAAAACTGGCACATTGGATGACAGAAGTCGATACCTATTGTACAAAAGAAGACGCGGTGAAAATGCTCGTCGCAAATAAAATCGATATGCCAAATCGTGAAGTGTCTCGAGAAGAAGGTCTCAAATTCGCCAAAAGACATCGCACACTTTTTATCGAAGCCAGTGCCAAAACCAAGGAAGGAGTTCAATGCACTTTTGAGGAACTCATCGAAAAAATCATACAAACTCCAAATTTATGGGATAATGAGAGACCGAGATTTGTATTGGGACAGACGGAAAATAATGGAGGAGGATCTTGTGGATGTTGAATATTGAATTTTAAATTTTTTATATAACCTAACTCTGGAATTATAATTGCCTTCGGTGAAATTTGCAAATTTTGTATATACTTTTTGCTACATAAGATTTCTATATGTATTTTTTTCGGTTTTATTGATTTTTCAAATCGTTTGAAACGATTTTCATATATTTATTGATTTTTGTGCAAAAATTTTGGATTTCTGGTGATTTTGAGATCCCACGAGCCTATATTTCTTTAAAATTTGGTCTCGACCGGAAACATCGAATTTTAAAGGAACATATCATTGAATTCCGAACTTTTCGGTAACCCACAATTATATGTTCCTTTAAAGCTAGTTTTCCCCGTGTCGAAACCCAAAAAATCCATTTTTAAAGGATCATAGACATGTTCGGTTTCAAAATGATTTGTATTTCATAAAGAAAACATTTTCAGCCAAATTAAACTGAAATTTCAGAAAAAATGACAAACGAAGACACTCTTGAAGATATGGAAAGACAATTTTTGGAGGCGGCGCGGAAAGAAGGCGGAATGGAAACCATTCAACAATCGGAAAATGATCCGCAAAATGGAGGAGGAGAAGATGATAGAAAGAAGAGAAAGAGAAGTAGAAGTCGAGATCGCGATAGAAAAAGATCCAGATCGTGAGTTTTTTCCTGAAACAAATTGTGATTTTTTACCTCGATAAAAATACGTTTCAACAATGTTTTTCTTGTTTGTTTTTTTGATGGCTATTATTGTTTGGACAATGGAATTGTTTAAATGAAAAAGTATCACAGTAAGAAACTTTTTGAATGGAAATCTAAAATATGAAAAAAGCTCTAAAATCGACAAAATAATAAAAAAAAATAACCGTAAGATGCTAACGACCCATTTTCCTGAGAAAAACCACTCCAAAAAATTTTTATATCCAAATTTCTTGTAGACCACGCGGAGATCGTCGCGACCGTTCGCCACGCCGCCGCGATCGTTCACCACGTGATTCCCGCCGCGATGCACCTCGCCGTGACGAAAAACCACGCGAACCCAAGAAATATCGCTTCTGGGATGTTCCACCAAATGGTTTCGAACACGTCACTCCAATGGAATACAAAACATTGCAAGCACAAGGACAAGTGCCAAAAGGAACACCACAAGCTGCGTTGCCAGCAATCGGACCATCTGTAACATGTCAATCTAGAAGACTTTATGTCGGAAATATTCCATTTGGTTGTAATGACGAGGCAATGTTGGATTTTTTCAATCAACAAATGCATTTATGTGGTTTGGCACAGGCGCCAGGAAATCCGATTCTTTTGTGTCAAATTAATTTGGACAAGAATTTTGCGTTCATCGAATTTCGATCGATCGATGAAACCACGGCTGGAATGGCATTTGATGGTATCAATTTCATGGGACAACAATTGAAAGTTCGAAGACCGAGAGATTATCAACCAAGTCAGGCACAATTTGATATGACTGCCAGAATGCCTGTCTCATCGATTGTTGTTGATTCACCCAATAAGATTTTCATTGGAGGATTGCCAAATTATTTGACAGAAGAACAGGTTGGTTGGGGTTTTGGGGAGCAAGAGGATAGGAGGCTTGGGATATGTGAGGGGAATGTTTGAAGATAGAGCAACATTTTACCTTGCAAAGGATACAGTTAGAGTTTGTGGCACAAGCATTAAATTTTAAAAAGTAGATTTTTTGCCTCTAGAAATTCCAAATGAAAAATTTTTAAATTCGCATTTTTGGCGCTAAGACACACCTCGGCCAAGCCGTGGCTGGCTAGAGTACAGTGTTTGGAAAAAATCTGAATTTCAGTTTCTAGAGATCAAAAATTGAACAATCAGAGTTTTTAGAGGACAAAAACTGAAAATGCACAATTTTTGTACTGTAAAAAGTTAGCGTACAATTTTTTATTTTGGAAACCACGATTTTGGCCGAGGCGTGCGCTAAGATTATAATTTTGGGCATAATTTTTGAATTCAATTTATTCAAAGTTTTTAGCCAAATCACACGTGGAAAAGAAATTATTAAAAATGAAAATTTTAAGTTCTCAGGGCCCCAAGTTATATATTTTTGTCGCAAATTTTTCTCTGTCCCCAACTGAAAAACAAACGTGTTGTTTTGCAGCAACACGTCGTGATTGTTCTCAACAATACTTGCTCTGTTGTCTCCCCAATCAAATTATTATTATTCAAATCGATTTTCTCTCGGGAATTTGTGTTCCAGAAAAGTTTCCAGACAATTTCCAGACATTTCAGACTGTTTTAGGTGCATTTTTAGGTCATTTTCAGATATTTGATTTTTCAGCCCACGCCGCTTCTCCCCCCAAATTCCTAAACCCTTTTTTTCAGGTCAAAGAATTGTTGTGCTCATTTGGACCACTCAAAGCATTCTCGCTGAATGTTGATTCGAATGGACAAAGTAAGGGATATGCATTTGCTGAATATTTGGATCCATTGTTGACTGATCAGGTTAGAATTTGGGGAATTTTTTAAAGAAAACTGCATTTTAAGGGTGGTTTGATAATTTTCACCTGAAAATTTTTGAAAAAATTCAATGTTTCAAAAAAAATCTTTTATAAATATTTGGGTAAAAATATTGATTACCATTTTTTGAAACCTTCTTATTAAACGAAAAAGTCCATAAAAATACGAAATTTCATTTTCAAACCTTTATCAGAAACAGGCCTGTGCCGGAAATTTTCCGAATTTTCCGAATTTCCGGATTTTCCGGTTTTTTTACGGAAAAATCAATTTTCCGATTTTCCGGAAAATGTGCTCGGAAAATCCGGAAAATGATCTTTAGTAGTAATACTTAAAATTTTGCCTAAATTTTGGGAAATTTTCTCAGTTTATGATAGAAAAAATGAAATTTTTTGGAATTTTTTTTTCAATTTTTCAAATTTTACGATTTTTTGAACGTAAAACGTCTCAAATAGTTACTAAATTACCTGTGAATAGAAGAAATGTAGATAAAATTACGTTTTTTTGCCAACTTGCGGCTGAAAATCGAAATTTCTGACTTTGAAAAATTTTCCGAATTTTCCGGATTTTCCGGTTCAAAAAATCCGGAAATTTTCCGACTTTCCGTTTTCCGGGTTTCGATTTTCCGGCACAGGCCTGATCAGAAACATAACGAAAAATTCACCATCAAAAAAATTACTGTTTCAAAAATCCCGTATCAAAAATTAAGAAAAAATCGTGTTAATCTAGCGTTCACTTCTTCAGTGACAATTTTGGAAAATTAGTCTTTATTTTTCGAAATTCATCTCCTCCTATCGGAAAAATCCACTGTTTCAGAAATTGTGTTTTTAAAGAATCTTCGAATAAGTTCTGATTCATTGTTAAGGGATATTCACCAAATTCTAGCTGGGAGCAAGTTTTTATTATAAAATGTTTGTTTCAAAAAATCACTGTTTCAAAATGTTTGTAGATTCATAGGTGATCCAAAATATTGCCTTTTCAAGTTCTCACTTTTCAAATCCCCATGTACTGTTTTGATTCTGTATTTTTCTTTTAAAATTCCGAAAATGTATTGTTTTTGGCGATGTTTGGATGATACTCAGATTATCGAATAATTCTTTAACAAGAAACAATTTTTGCCCTGAAAATTCTCAATTTAATTTTCAGGCAATTGCTGGTTTAAATGGAATGCAACTTGGCGACAAACAATTAGTTGTTCAATTAGCCTGCGCAAATCAAACTCGACACACAACACATTTGCCAAATTCGGCAACCGCAATTGCTGGAATCGATTTATCGCAAGGAGCCGGAAAACCGACAGAAATTTTGTGCTTAATGAATATGGTTGTTGAAGAGGAATTGAAGAATGATGATGAATATGAAGGTAGGGTTTTGAGGAGTTTTTGGTCGGAATTTTAAAGAAAAGTTCTCAAAAATAGATTTTTTCCTGGGCTATTTTGAAAGATATTTATTCACGAAATGAAATGAAAACATACTGTTTCAAATGGTTATTGTAAAAATAACCATTTTTCAAACTTAATTTAAATATCACAAAAAATTTCCCAAATTAAATTAATTTTTTTGCAGACATCCTGGAAGATATTCGCGAAGAATGTTCAAAATACGGAATAGTTCGATCCGTCGAAATTCCACGTCCCTACGAAGGATATCAAGTGGCTGGAGTCGGAAAAGTTTTCGTCGAATTCGCGTCGACTTCGGATTGTCAAAAAGCGCAAGCTGCGTTGACCGGAAGGAAATTCGCCGCAAGAACTGTGGTCACTTCCTATTATGACGTCGAAAAATATCATAATCGACAGTTTTAAATTTTCTCATTGTTTTCTTTTTTATTTTCTTCAAGAATCTCTGTTTTTTCTATTATTATTTTTATTATAACTTATTTATCCCACATAAATTACTCTTTTATAAAAGTGATTTTTGAACTTTTCGAAAAAAAAGGAAATGGAAGTTTTCATGAAACAGAAAACATTTATTTTCTAAAAATCTTTTGTTGTGAATTTAGGCCCAACAACAATTGAAATAAGTTTCGCCAATTTTCTAAAAATCACATTTCGATAATTTTTGATAATTAACATAACTGGTAATGGATCCAATGCTGGAAATAATGCAATAGTTATACTAATTACAGCAGTCGTATTTCCTAAATCCAAATCAATAATTGTAAAAAGAAAAATCAATATAGTTGGAAAATGCATAAGAATAACTGGAATTAATGTTTGAATAAGCAAAGCGTAGAAAAATTGAAATTGTAGATTTCTTGTTTTGGCAGACACGTTTTTTGAATACATATTAATTCGAAAAAAACATTTCGTTGCACATATTATTATGACCATTATTGAAAATGTTAGAATTATGGAGAATATTATTAGTCCTATGGAATTTGGAATATTAATATTTCCTGATCTGTATAAATATGGTCCGACGTATCCAATATTTTCAATTTTCCAATCAAATTTTTCTAATAGAATTGGTTGGAGTGCAATGGATGTTTGGGAATTTGGAGGCATCAGAAAATACATTGTTAGACCCCAGAGAACACCGAAAAATAGAGGAATTGACATCCAGAGGAACAGTTTCCAAGTTTCGAATTGTTTTAGGAGTTTTGATCTGGAGAAAAAATAGTTTCTGATCTGAAGTTGATTGGACACTTATTTCAAAATTTTTTTCAGTTGAAATGTGAAATTTTCTAGTTTTCTAGTTTTCTCACGTCAATACTCATTTTCAGAATCGTGATCAGCAAGTCTACTTAGTTTCCGGTCCTAATCATTGATTTTTTCCAAGGATATTTGCATTTTACGATAAGCAATGCTCTCTAAATATTTTTTTAAAAATTGGATCTGCTCATATAAACTTCGAGAAAGTTCACATAAGAATTCTAATAATTTTTATTTTTAAAACATAACTTCCAAATTTTTCCACTTCATCAGAAACTCAAAAATCACAAACCCAGAAGCCACAAAATATCGATAGCAAAACTGAATAACAAAAAATCCCATAAAACTTCCGAAAAATCCACTCCAAATCGCCAATCCAATTATCGATGTTTTCGGTGAGAAATGAATTTCCGAATATTCGAAATTCAAAAGAAGAATTAAAATGGAGCCATGAGAGAATGCGATGGGTTTGAGCAAAAAATCACAAATCGAAAAGGTCAGCTCGAAAATTGACATATAAATCATCAAATATTTGTAATTCCCGATTTGTTTGGGTGATTTTGTGAGAATAAGAAGAATTAGGAAAATGTTGGCTATAAGAGATGAAATTGCGGAATACTCTTGGAAAGTTTTAACAGTTTTCAGCCAAGTCATTTTAGTGTAAGTGACGTTTAGTTAGAATAATTGTTTTTGGTTTTTAAAAAATCGGTGGATTATCTCTTGGAAAGCTAAAGTGCAATAGGAAATTAATTATTTTTGATACTACTTCTGATAAATTGGAAAAATGAAAATTACTTCTGAACCGTTTTCATTTCCCTTAAAAACAAAAAAAATATTCAAATAAATAATCTTCAAAAACAAAAAAAAACAAACTCTATTTAGCATGCAGCTGTGGTGCCGAAACACGAACTTTTGTTGGCAAATTTCTGGATGCGGCATCATCGGAAAGCAAAGATTTGATAAGTGCAGATTGTCGATCAGATTTGGAACGTGTAAATAATTCGATGGCCGATTTTGTGGCTTTTCCACGTTTTCCGGTTCCTGGTGTAATTTTGACGCGATATTTGTAGGTTGAGAGAGCCTGAAAATTAAATTATTGAATTTTTTCTTGAAATTTTCTGGTGTAATTTTCACATGATATTTAAGAAAATGAATTATTGCTTTTTTGGAAGCTTTTTTGTAGGAAAACTGTTAAAATTCATGTTTTCATGCAAGATTTTCTAAATACACACGAGGACGAGTAATGCCTTTTTGTTGGGAAATACAGATTTATCAAAATTCTGGAACAGTGCATTTTTCTCGATTTTCTCGAATTTTCAGAGAAAAAGTTTCCAGTCATATGTGTCCTCAAAAATTCGCCAAATTTTGAAATTTTTGATAAAATTAATTTTTTGAGAACACAAAATTCTAAAGACGTTGCAATACTAGAGAATTTCCAGATTTATTTGAACATGAAAATTGAGAAACAGTGAAATTTTCAATAATTAAAATGTGGATCAATAGAAAATTAAAATATATTGTCAGTTATCAAAACCTTGAAACAGTGAACTTTTCTCATTTTTTTTGAAAAACTATTTTCAAGGCCCTTTAAAAAAATCTTTAATTTCTAAAAATTTTCATATTTTTAATTATCAAAATCTTGGAGCACTGATTCTTCGATTTTTTCCCAAAAATATTTTGCAGTCATATTTACCCTCAAAAATTCCCAACAAAAAACTCACCGTATACGGTGCCACCACAGGAACCGCAAATAAGAGCGTATCCTCATCGAGTGGTTGACTTGTCAAAGTTCCCAAAATATCCTCTTCTTCTTTTCCATTTCCCTCATTTTCATCGTTTTCCTCATTTTCTTCGCCCAAATTCTCCTCTTTTTCCACAACTTTTTCAGGTTTTTCATACACTTTCTTCTCAAAAATTTCGGGTTTTTTCTCGGCTTTTGGTTCGATTTTTGATTGCTCGATGATTTTTTGAGGTTTCAGCAATTTTTGATGAATTTCAATATCTTTTTCGGTTTGTTCTCCATATTTTTGCTTCGCCAATTTTTCTTTACGTTGTTTGCGTTTTTGAGTTTTGGCGCTTGGCTGAAAAATATTGGATTTCGGAAAAACTACTTTTTTTATTCAAAAAATTTAACTGTTTCAAATTATTTATATCAGAAGTTTCAAAAAAAATTTACTTGCTTGGACAATTTCGATTCTTCGTCTCAGAAATATTGGGAAACTTAATTTTTTGTTTGAAAATTGTTACTGTTTCAAAAATCTTAGATAAAAATTCTGAACTTTTTTACTTGGTTTTGAATTATCAGAATACAATTTTTTATTTGAAAACTTCTGAGAGACATTATTTATAATATCATGAATCTTGAAATGGGTTTCAGAACAAAAAATTCATAGGGTCAATTTTTTCTTGTTTGAAAGCCCTGCAGTATTTTCTCGCGAACATTCAAAATGGAACCCTCGAATGTTTTCAACAAAATTAAAAACGTGAAATTCTTGCATGATGATGTACGTGTCATTGTGTGATTGGCTGATGACGTATTTACTTCCACGTTTCAATAAAATCAATAAATTCAATCATTTCTTGGTGAATCGGAGCAGATAACTCAAAAATCATTTGCAATGATAGAAAATATGAGGAGAATGTGGATTATTTTGGCCTTGATGGTAACGATGATAAAAGGATTGGAAGAAAGTATGTTTTAGGAAACAATTGATTGAACATTTTAAAAAATATACAATTTCAGAATTTAACTATGTTGGATTATTGTGGAAGGGTATGTCTCCAGCAGATCCTCCTGCAGAATATCTTCCAATGGATTTTTACACTGTCAAAAACCTTACTGATCTCACAACATGTACCAAAAATTCTGAATGTCCTTTGAATGGTTTCTGCAGCGCGCCAAAATCAACAAATATCGTCAAAAAGTTCTGTTATAGCAGTGAGTTTGGGATTTGTTTTGCAATCGCATTTTTCTGAACCATTAATTTTCAGTTCCTACATTTTCTCCTGATAAATATATGGTATCGTTGTCAGAAAGCGCAATTGGTCTTGACTTATGTTCTCGTGGAGATCCAAATTGTTCAAAATGTCTTATATCGCAAGAGTTCAATGAGACTGATTACAATTTATTCTCGGGACGTGTTTCCAGTGATGGATATTGTTTTAAAGGTACATTTTTGTATGTTTTCAAACTTAAATGAACAGTTTACAGAGATAGGCAACGTAGGTTGCAAAAATGGCATAATTGGTTACAATACGACACAAATTGTTGAACTCTGTAAAGAAAAGAAAGGAATGCTATCCAAGTATATTCATTTCAACCAAAAACGAATTGTTTGCTGTCCATCACAGAAATGCAAACGAACAGGCACAAAAAGTAATTTTCGATCAAGTGAATTGGATGTCGAATTATTCGCTATGTGTTCACATATTCCTAATGGCGGGTTATCTGATAATTTGGCCAACAATATAAGTGAAAAATTTGTTTTTTGTGATAACCAAACAATCTGTCGTATGTTTTTTTGTATTGAATGGACCGGCAACGGAGATTATGAGCGATTTTTTTAAAAATGCGCATTATCTCCATTGCCGGACCATTTAATTCACAAATTTCTAAATATCAACATGTTTTCAGCTCTTCCATTTGCTTATCATTTGTTCAAAGATCATATGATGAATTATACAAAACCTCCATTGAATATATTACCAGATGGTTTCAATAATTTTAGCTACACACCAATCAAATGCAATAAAAATAAAGATTGTGGGAAAAATCGATTCTGTGGACCTTTTTTATCATTTCAAACCAATCCGAAAAACAAAAAAAGTTGCTATGTACGAAATCGGAAATATTATGATCAAATAGCTGGAGACGACTGTAATTTGGATGAGGATTGTTTAGATGAAACTGGCAAACCAAATTTGGAACTATTTATTTGTACTGAAAACTTGGAAACAATGCTTTTAGCTTCGGAAGTGAATTATTGCTGGAAAGGTAAATATATTTACTCTTCAAAAAAACACCCACATTTGTTTTTTTCAGCCCCAAAAATTCCAAGACCTCACAAATTGTCAGAAGCTATGAATGAAAAGGAAATTGGCTTGAATTTTTGTAACACACCTGATGATTGTCCATCGCGTTCCGTCGAAAGTTTTTTATGCAAACAATTTGAAAACAATGTGACATATATGGGAATAGTGAAAAATAACAGAACATTGTGTAATGGAATTTGTATTGAGAGTAAGTTACATACATCCGGATATTTATAAGTAATTCATTCACCCGGAAAAATTAGAGAATGAAAAACATTATCTAACAATTTTATTTTTAAGCTATTCCCGATGTTTTCTGTCCGGACTTCCAAACAATATTTTCAAATGAGCCAAAATGTGATTCAAATGGAATTTGCACAACTCAACGTGGAGCTATTTGTAAATTAGGACATTGTTGTCCATCTTCACAATTAAATACAACAACAATCGAAATGATAAAAGGAAAATATCATTATGTAACAGCAGAACCATGTGATTTTTTGAATCCATCATATCGTAAATTATGGTATGCTTATTGTGATCCAGAAACAAGAAATATTACGTATTTTGGGAACATGTCAGAATTCGATGAGCCACTTAAAATGCTCGAATTTAATAAATCATGTTTATCATGGAAATATTGCCCAACTGGATTCATTTGTTTATTTCAAAACCCGAAAGACAAACTTGGAAAATGTTATCATAATCCATTGAAACCAATTATTCCAATTGAAAAGTTTGATTTTGAAATTCCTGAAGCTGAAATTCCAGCAAGTATAATTGCAATATTAATTACATTAACATTAGGATTATTTATAATTGCATATGCAATTTATGAAACTGAAACAAATCGAAGAAAGAACGATGAAGAAAGAATTCAACAAGCAATTCGACATCAAATGGGTTTAGATGAAGCTGGTATTGTCGAAGTTAATGAGAATAATAGTGGATATATCACTATGTAAATTTATTTTGTATTTATTATTTTTCATTTCTGTATTTTCATTTTTCATTCACAATCAATATAATTACTTCAAAATGAGTGTTTCACATGATTTGATCCTTTTTTCGATTAATAAAAACTAGTGGTTCCTAGGCGTGTTGTTCAAACTTGTTCATTCACCACCCCGACATAACAATTTTCTCACTTGGCGCAAAACTAAAAAAATATTCATTCAAATCAATGTTCATACTGATTAGTAGATTTTGAAAACCCCTCTCTTTTATGAAAACCTCTTCGAAAATTCCGTTCAGAAGTTTTCATGCAATTTATGGCTTTTAGCGGACTCAAAAATGATGATTATACGGTAGTTTCCGAACTCGTTCCTGGCCTGAATTCAAATCCCTCACAGTTTACGTAAGCTGGTAAAACGTGAAAATGGATACATTCCAAGCACCAAATTATCAACGGTAGCGATTTCCCAATATTTATAGAAAATAAAACAACAAAAAAATAATAGCACAAATAAGTTGAAGTTCCCATTGTCGATGTCCTTGTTGATGTCGATACCTGAAAATTGTTGAATTATGATAATGTATGATAATTTGGAGTTTAGTTCAATAATAGTTTGAAACTGTGTCGAAAAATGTATATTATTGGAATGAATAAATTTGAAAAAACAGCGAGGGCAGAAAGAAATATCATACAATTTCGGATTTGGGGAGTTTTTCAATATTTAAACTGGATCATGAATTCATGCTTATACTTTGAAGTTTGAATATAAAACTTTCTTTAATACCAGTATTTTTATTAATATGATTTTTTAAAGCTTGGCCGTAAAATTTTCTATTTTTCTTGAAGTTGAAACTTGAATTTTTTTTTTGAAAAACCGCCATCTTCAATTTTTTTGAGTTCTAAAATAATTGGAAACTCACAATTTTTTAATTAATAAATTTAAAGATTTTTCAAAATTGACACTTCAAATGAAATGTGAATTCAGTTCTATTGGGTTAATCCTATTTTTATATTTTTTGGTTTTGTTTATTTTAAAACATTTTGAGCTTCAGAAATGAAGCTAGGATTTTTTAAAGAAAAAACCCAGGTACCTGGGAAATTTTTGAAATTAGAATTCAATCGATTATTTATCGTTTTAGATTTTTTGAAATTAGAATTCACTCGATTATTTATCGTTTTAGATTTCTATGCTGGAACGAATTGTGCGACGCGCTAAAAAACTTATCAGCGTTCGATGTTCAGCTTTTTATAAAATTATAAAATATGAACCCAAAACTTCTAGAAAATTACTTTTTAAAAATAAAACTGATAGAGGCGCATAATTCTCAAATATAGCGTATTTTGTCTTTTGAAAGCGAAGAACTCACTTCTTTTTCTTGTATTGTGCATATTCGTGTGGCTGCAAGTGCGGTGCCTGAAGAAGAACAGTTTATTATATCAAATAGAAAGTTTAGTTTGACTTACGTATCGAAACCTCCAAAGCCGCGACAAAAAAGGGAAGAAAACAACAAAAAATGAAAAAAAAACACACGCCACTTTAGTGTTACCGTAGTCTCATCGCGCCAAGAAAAAAACGAACAATTGGCTGTCCCTTTATCCGACCAAACCACCCGTTTTTGATTTTCTTTTTTTTATGTAAAGAAGATTACAATTCAAACTTTCAGATTTTTCTTCCAACAATATACTGTTTCACCTTTTTTGTTTTACAGAGAAATGGATTTACAGTTGTAAAAATAATACTGTTTCAAATGTTCTAGATGAGCATTCTGAATCTTTGAAAATATTATCCTGAGGTGAAAATAGCCTTGACAAAGCTAGAGTAATCAAAAATCCCATTCCCAAAAAACTTACCCCCAAATTGGCCAATTCCTCATTTGCCTTCTCTTCCAAATATTGAGCCGTCTCTTTTTTCGGATTCTTCTGCTGATTCTGTTGATTCTTGTTCTGACCAGCCACAACTTTCGGTCCAACTTCAATCATCGTCAATTCCTCTTCCTCTCCAATTTTGATTTCAACATCCGGAAATTCCTCTTCTTCTTCTTCTAGCTTCTCTGGACTCTCCTCAATTTTCACACTCTCTTCTTCGATTGTTTTTTCTGCCTCTCGATGTCTTTCGATACTCTCATCGTCCATTCGGAAAAGGACACCTGAAATTTTTGAAATTTCTACTAGTGAAATGTGAAACAGTGATATATTTTTTTTAATTTTCAAAAATTTCAGACTTATATTCATTTCTAGAACATTTTATCAGAAAAATTCAAATTTTCTGATATAAAAATATGAAACAGTTAAATATTTTCATAATAAAACTTGATGAAAATTTATTTCTTCTGAATTTTCGATTTGGAATTTAATTTTGGCCCCAAAATTCAGCAAAAATATGAATTCTTGGGATTTTCAGATTTCTCATTGTTTCGTAAAGACCCCAACAAAATTATTTCAACAACAAAAATTTCTGATACCAAAATTTTGAAACAGTTAACTTTTTGAAATTAATAACATTTTTTCTATATTGATTCAAAATTCCGGATTACCTATGAAATTTTAAGCCAAACTTTGCTATTTCAAAATTTTTTCAAAGATTTTCTTTCATGGAAAATATACGTTTCGAAATAATTTTTAATTTTGAAAATAATTATTGGAATTGCTGCTCGAGTAAAATATTTGTTTAATTTTCAAAATCAAAAAATGCTCAGTGTGCAATTTTGTACTCAAAATTTCCACCCTCAAAAGTGGTCCCAAAATCACTAACCCAAACCCATCACCAATTGACTAGGAGGCATAAAATTCTTCTTTCCACGAATCATAAAACTTCCAGCTGGCAAATATTCTCCTGTTGGTGCAGTTCGGCTAACTTGATGATGATGAACCCACCAGGCACTTGCCGAAATATTCGCTTCCCAAGCATTTGAATAACAAACTGCCATTTGAGCCGCTTCAGTTAGGGTTTTTGGCGGGATTTCGGAGGTGGATTTGTGATTTCGGATGATGACGGATGAGGCTCCGCGAACATCTGCATGCATGTAAATATCACCAGCACGGAGATATCTGGAAAAATGGAGAGGTTAGGAGAAATTGGGAGTTTTTTGGTATTTGTAGCCTTGGGATAAAAAATTTATTTATTTTGATTAAAAAATCGAAGTTAAAAAGTTTTGATGGGCTCAAAATTACTAGTAATAATTTAGATAAATATCGTTTTAGAATAGGACTTTTTATCTATCTATGGAAATAAACAGAAAGTCATTGCAAACAAAACCTTTCAAGCCATTTTACACGGATTTTTTAAACCGTGTAAAATGGCTTGAAAGTCCATATCTCCAACCGTTTGGAGCTGTGTTTCTCTAATGTTAGAGAAGCTTTCAGAAAAAATCCTTCGAGGATTGTACTAATTGCAACATGCTCTTTCAAATTAGCAAAACTTATTTTTTGCTCGGACTCCACCTTTAAAAATTTGAAACAGTAAATTTTTTTTAAATAAATAAATTTTAAAACCAACAAAACTAGCGTATTTTATAAATTCAAAATTTCTAACATAACAATTTTGGAACAGTTAATTTTTTATATAGAAAATTTGAGACCTACAGTACCCAAATTTTCAAAATTACCTCTCAGGACCCTCCCTCAAAAAACGGCTCACTTTTTGACAAGCAACTCATTTTGTTGTGCTTCTCTTCCAGCCACAACAATATATCCTTCAGATGAAATGAACCATCGGAATTTTTCGAACCACATAATTTTGCGAGTTTTTTTGACCTCTTGCACAATTTTCACATGATCCAGTGTGATTTTTGCTTTTTCTTGCGCATTTTTTATCGCTTTTCCGGATGAGGCGACGGTTTTCTTCACTTTTTCCGCAGCCGATTTTTTGTCGACAAAATATTTTTGAGCGTTTTTTGCCGCGTTGAGGGCGATGTCGATTGGAACTTTTAGACTGAAAAAATTAGCGGAATTGGGGGTTTTTAGGACCAAAAAGATGGAATTTTTGTAAATTTTCAGAAAAGTGAGAAAAAATCGATTTTAGTTAACTTTTCGGCGCTGAAAATTCAAGATTTCAAAGGCAAATAAATTTAAATTACAAAAAAAATCTCACATTTCTTCATCCTCATCATACGGATCACCCAATCCCATAATAAATTCATTATTTTCAAATTTTAGTTCCAAAATAGCACTGGCTGTTGGATCACCATTTGCAGCCGCTTTTTTTCGCATTTCTTCAATTGTCACCCATGAAAATTGATTGGCCAATGCTGTTCGAATAAGGAGAAGGGCACGCTCTACTAGATCCTGCAAATTAATTTCATGATTTAACTTATTAATGAGTTAAAGTAATTATTTGAAAAGTTGGTCAATAAATTAGTTAATTAGAGTGATGTTTCGAAACTTTTTGTCTTGAAAATCCCGATTTTTTTCCTGAAATTTATTTCAGATTTTTATATTGAAAATTAATTTATTAGGTATCAAACAAGTTTGGAAGTGCTTCCAAAAATGTTGTTCACCCAAAAATTTACTGTTTCAAAAAAACGCTAAAACTTCGGAGTTATATAGAAATTTGTTCTCGTTTTCATAAAATGTTCGTATGATTATATTTTTTATGGTTTTTGAAAGAAGTAATAGCTCTGGTATAACAAAAATAAAATGAAATCAAAGCATTCTGACTGGTCTCCGATAGTTTCCCAAAATCTTCACCCCAAAATCTCACACTTACATTATTCACAATAATCCTATCGGCCATTTTTTCCCTTTGTTCTTGCGCCAAAACAAGCGCATCAATTCGTTCTTTTTGATCTTTTTCCACATTTTCCAGTTTTTTCAGTGCCTGTTTTTCAATATTCAACGATTTTTGCTCCAATTTTTGCGTCTCAATTCGCACGAAAAATTCATCAACAGCTTCGCAAAATGTTGGAAATTCTTTGAATTTTTGAGCGTTCGGCAAATTATTGATCAGAATTGGATTGAAATCCTGATATACCTCACAGATTGTTCCATTTGCTATTGATTTTTCTTCGGTGTAGGTGATTTGACCCAATGGGCGATTTTCGACTTGATTCCAGATTTCGGTGGTGATTTTTTGGATTTCTGACAATTTTGAGCGGATTTCCTGAAAAAATAGGTTGAGAAATATTGATTCAGTTTAAAATTGTTGAGCCAAATCTGCATTTTCATCAAAAAGTTGAAATTTTTGTTAAACGTTTTTGTACTGTTTCAAAATTTTTTAAGCGGTGTGCGAAATCTCGAATTTTTCAACCCTCGACCAAATTTACACTCAAAAATCCTAACCTTCTCAGTCTCCGAATTTCGCTCAACTCTCAAATCGGCTTTCAATCCACACCTCGCTAAAATCTCTTTTGTCACCGGATTTCCGCATTTCGTCAATGGCGCAATAATCTTCACCAATTGCTCAGTTTTTCCTTCCGGAATTCGACCCAAAATCTCATCGAAATCCTGCTCATTTATACTATTCTCTTTCTGATTTTGAATATTTTCTTGTGACAAATTCGATGCAGAATATGTGTATTTTTCTTTGACAGCAAATTTGACTGATGTATCTTTGTCTGTTCGAACTCGAAGAATATTTAGAATTGTGTAATCGCCATCGGTTAGAATTACATTTCCACGATCGTATAATTCGATGATTAATTTGTTGATTCGATCTTCGGAGCCAAATGTGAGCTCGACCAAACGATCGAATCCAATCACTTTTATATCAGTCAACCTGGAAATATATGGGTTTTTTTTTGAGAGAAAATTATAATGAACCTATGCAAATTAATATTTTATTTTCAAATTTCAAATTACATTTGAGTTTTTTGGGATTTTGTGCAACAAAATAAATGCATATCAGAAAACACAAATGCAATTTTTTTATGAAACAATTTTGAAACAGTGAAATTTTTTGAACAAGAAATGTTTGTGTGAAAATCATGAACATCACGAAATTTAGGTAAAAAACCTTGGATTCCTGCTAAAAATAATTCATCATTATTCATTTCAGGTCAGAAATAATACTTTCTAGGTTGAACATGACGAATTTTATTTCGAAAACCATACAAATTGCACTCCCTCATTTCCAACAAAATCTCACCGTTTCTGATTGATATGTTTCCTCAATTTCATCGAAAATGACGAAGGTGTCTGCGATTTGGGTCGATCGTGAAAAGTTTGGTGTAATTTGACACCGGATTCAAATAAAATCACCGCTTTCTCATCAGTTCGACTCAATTTCAGGAGATAGGTTTTGTTGTCAATGTCATAAACATTATTCACACGCATTCCGATCAGATTTTTAAGTTCGCTGACCGCCGCAATGACGTCGACTAATGTGAAACGATTTTTCATCTGAAACTCGGAAATTTAGGCGATGTTGCAGATGAGTTTCTCCTCCGAGGAGAAATGGGGCGAAATTCGAAAAATACATTGTTTCGCCTCCACGTGCAACACGTTTCTCCTCTTTCTCCTCAATTAGCTCGGGGGAGAAACTAATCTGCATCATCGCCTTAGCTAAAAACTAGGATTTTTAAATATTTTTGATGGATTTCAACGTAACTTTCAACAAAAATCAATATTTTTTCATGAAATACACGATTTCTAGCAAATTTTCCCCGCTGATCACGATCTTCTAGTCAAAAACAGTTTAGCCGAACTCTGAATATGGGTTATGACGTGGCGAAGGTTTTCAAAGCTTTTATTTTAATTAATTTATTCAAGAATGGTTTTCATAGAAATTCACCGACATAGATTTGTAAGGATGGTCGATTACATCATCTCAGTCTAGACAAGCTTTCGGATATTATGTAATCAACCATTTTAAGAATTCTATGCTAGAAAAGTTACATGAAAATCATTTTTAAATATAGGTATAGCTTTGAAAACCTTTTCCAGGTCATAACTCATATTGATCACCGGGTGAAAATTTATCAGAAAAATATGTTTCCTAATTTAGGGAACATATTTTTCTTTTTTTTTATAAAACATTTAGATATTCCATGGATTTTAACCAAATTTCCCACAAAAATCAATATTTACAGGAAAATAAATTAATTTTTATTAAATTATTATTTACATTGCATGAGATCTTTTAAGAGTTTAAGCATCTTTTCGAAGTTTGGAGAACTCGTCTAAATCGCTGTACAATTTTTCCTTCTTAATTTCCAGCAGCAAATCTTGGCGATCGTCAACTGAATCCACGCCGATTTCAAGCAAATCGTCGTTCGAAATCTCAACAAGCACTCGACCTAGAATTAAATTCAAAAGGTTTGAAAAATGCTAAAGATTCTTGAAAGATAAACTACTCACCAGTTATATTATGTCGCACGAAGAAATGTGCATATTTTAGCGCAAATTTCGGTTTTTTCCTTCGCAGCCATTGATCGACATCTACGGCTGTCCAAAAATAGATGGGCCTATGGGATACGACGTGATAAACCTCTTGAATTCCAGACATTTCTGAAATTTTTCTGTTTATTGCGAAATTCTGCGTAATTTTGTGATTTCTTGAACCGAACAAAATAAAAAAACGGAAAAAAGGGGAATGTTGCAAACGCGCTCTATGGATGTTTTTTTTTCAAATTTTTATTTTTGGCCATCAAAAAAATATTTTGCAAATAGTTTTTTCTAGTTTTGACCTGCCCGCGAATATCCAAGACATTTTTTGTTTTGAAAAATCGATTTTTTCGGCAAATGGACGCTGCCTGCTCGGTTCATTTGTTTTTTTTTTGCTTTTTTAACGCGCGTTTTGGACTAGTTAGTCCAAATTTTGCGAGGATTTGAGCTATTCAAGCTCTCCAATCGCATATTGCTTGTGTGTGAAGGGATAAGCTGAAATTAGGAAAGTTTAGAGAAACCTTCTAAGTGGGATTGAGATTAGAGAAGGGAGAAAATCTTGATTTTGAATGAATTTTTCAGTAGTTAGAATTGACGGTTGGATTAGAGGGATTCGGGTGTGACTTAAATCTAATGATTTTCAATGTTTGATAGTTCGGGTTTTCTAGAAATTGGGAGTGAAAATTTTAGATTTCTGAATTAGGATTTTTAAGAAAGTTTTTGATGTGAGAAAAGGGTGAATATCTTGAAGAAATTGCATTTCTAGATTGAATTTGAGAGATTCGGGTGTGATATATAATTTTGACCTGATATTTAGAATTGATGAGAAAGTGAACTACTTCTCGGTCAGAAAACGGCGGGGTCGCTACCAATCGGGGCGGAGTCGCTACACGTTTCGGGGAACAAAAAACGTGTAGCGACTCCGCCCCGATCGGTAGCGACCCCGCCGTTTTTTGCCCGAGTTGTTCTGTAGTTTTGAGATATGTGTTGCTCCTGTTGGAGGATTTGGGCCACCAGATTATTTTAGATCTAACAATGTAAGTTATGGGTTTGAAAATAATAAGTTAAAATTCCCCTCAAATCGTGCTCGATTTCATTTATGAAATCTTGAGATGATTTGATTTAGGTTTTCGCAGCGGCGGTCGCGTTGATTTTTTTCTTTTTTTTTCTCACAACGCAACAAACAACAATAATAGAACACAATGAACGAGGATTGAGCACCCTCAATTAAAGAAACACAAAGATTCCGGTTCGACAAATAGATTTTGTCGGCCAGAATGTGCACATTGGAATGGGAAAGATGAAAAAAGAATGATTTTTGGTATGGTAATCTGAATGGCAATTCAGAGTCTTCTGTTACCATTTTTTTAGATGAAATGGGTCAGAATTGAAATCAGTTTGACTAAACTGAAAATTGGTATAACAACAATGCTCAAAAAATATTTAAAAATTTTGAACTTTGGTTAGACGCAGTCTGAAGTCTGCGCATATTCAAGCTTAGGTTGATTTTTAGAAAAATTATAAATTAAAGCCTGCGATTGAGAAATTATAGATATCTGAGGTGGTTGATATTCATCTCTAGATAAATCGATTTCATATTAGAAGTCGTGATACAATTTCTTTGAGATTTTGGGAGAAATGTTAAAATTTTGAATTGAGTGAGGCTGAGGGACTAGAAATAAAAAACCTTTTGCGAACAACCCATTTTGTCAACCTAATATCCACGGTATATTTTAGCTGGATTTTCCCTACTTTTTTTGAATTTATTTACGCTGAAGCCGTGGAAATTCTCGATTAGGAATAACTGGGTAAGCGAAAGAATTACCTTTATGCTTTGAAAGTAGTGTATCCAAACTTTGAGATAGTGCAACCAATCATTCTGATGATAAGTATTGGTTTCCGATTCGATAAAGTTTATGATTCCGAACTTGATAGAGCGATGGATTCTGAGCCGATACCGACCCCCTTAGAGGGTTTTCACGGACTTTGCGTTTTTAGTAAATTTGAGATTTTTTTCTCAAATAAAATGATTCCAGCTTAAATATACTGTGGATAGTTAGGCTATGCTGAACAATATGGGGGCAATTTTGAACAGTTCAAATTAGATTTCAAAAAAAATGATTTTAAATCTTGAACCCAGCCTAGCCCAAATTATTAACTTTTTTTCTCGGAGTCCAAAACTTGTGAATATTTTTTTGGCGTCATCTTTCACTTCAGATATTTATTATTTCTCAGTTGCTAGGCAATTTAAACAGTTTGAATTCGATTTCTAAAATGCTCAGTTTTTTTACCAAAAACTTTAGGATGAATCTGGGAGAATTTTGCAATCTGAAAGTAACGTTTTTGAAGTTTTCTCGTTCTTTTATTGTAGGATGTCTTCCCACCTTTGGCGCAAATGTTTTCTGAAATTTGAAATTTAATTTGAGACTTGAAAATCGTCGATAATTTTTATTGAATTGAACAGTTTGTCGATTTTTATAGACAAAAATGAACATGTCTTCATTTGTTAAAGATCTTCCATCTTTACAAATCCATCTTTTTCGATTCATGAGTTCAGCTTGAAATTGATATTATTTCATTTGTTTTTCTTTAGGAGTCTCAATTATTGATCTGATATAATGAATTCTATCCTTCTTTTTAGTTGACTTACATTCTTTGCTACATCAAAAAAAAATAGTTGCAAAAATGAACTTGTCAGTTCGATCGGTTTTTGGAATTAAGAAATGAGAAAAGTAATTCACGTTGAATTTTTAAATTCAAATCTAGGTCACAGAAGTAGGTCGAGAGGACAGACAGATATTTTGAAATGATCTAGAGATTTTGAAAAGAAAACTTGATTGTTCGTAAAATTTGAAATCAATCATAGATTCATAAATAAGAGTTTCGATTACACGAAAACGAATTGTTTTCAGTTTTTTTGCCAGCTTAATTTTTTTCTTAAAACAAAAATAAGCCATTTTGAATATATTGCCGTGAGGCAAGAATAATTGCAGTTTCTATTCGCCGTGAGGTGAGCTAAATGTAATTCTTTAAACGCCGTGAGGTACTTTAAAGAACCATTTTCTGCTGTGAAGCAATGAAACTGTAATTTTCAGCCGCCGTGAGGCGGGTATATTTCAATACCCTTGAAGCATATATTGCCGTGAGGCGGGAAGACTACAATTTTGGCCGCCGTGAGGTGGGTAAATTATTCAAACGCCGTGAGGTACTTTGAAGACATGATTTATTGCCGTGAGGCGAAAAATATGTAGTTTTCTGCCGCCGTGAGGCGGGTATACGTGGATAGACTTATTTTTCAAATTTTCTTACTTACAATTAGGCTGGCAAAATACAATAACTTCAGGACTTTTGAGATGTTGTTTCTAAAAAGTTAATATTGTTGTTTTGCTCTAACTTTCATTTTCCTAAATTTCTTTATTTGCAAATATATGATTGATTTTAAATTTTACAAACTATAAGGTTTTTGTGGATCCCGCTGTGAGATTGTTATCTACAAAATATCAAAACATTTATTGATTAAAAGCGTTTTGACCAACAGAAAAAGATACAAAATTATCAAAAATATGTGGGATTTTTCAAAATCCAATGATCAATGTATCAATAAAACTTTCAATGTTTTAGTTTAATTTATTTTAATAGACATTTCTAGAATCTAGAATTCAAATCTAGAACTTTGAAAGAAATCTTAGAGATCAGAAAAATTATATTTAATTTAGAATAGGAATTTCGAAATTATGAATGTTCTTTTAAAATCTAAAAATTGTTCATTGATTTTAGAATGTTGTATCGTTTTTTGTTCATTTTAAGTTTTTTTTTCTCGAGGCATACTTCTACAAGAACATTTTGAGATTTGAAAATTGCCGATATTTTTTTGAATTGAACAACTTGCCAATTTTAATAGAATTTTTAAAGAAATACTTTAGGTTTTGTAAAATTAGATTGAACTAGTAAATCACTTCCTGCTATAAATACTTCCGTTCAGAGGTCCTGTTCTAATTTTTGTGTTTCGCGGCCCTTAATACAGAAAGATCAAGTAATAGAACAGAAACTCACGATAGGCTCACGAAATCAGATAAATAATCGGAACATCTGAAATTTTAAACAACGTTTCATAATATCTACAGTAATCATACTCAATTTCTTAATAAATTTTAGGGTTGCATTAGATGTGGATAAAAATGATAAATCGTGGTTTAGAAATTAGACTCGCCGATCGGAAAAACCTTTGTGATTCTCTATGGGAAAAAGGATGTTGGAGAGGAGATTCTCAGCGTCGCAATATGTTACACTTTCAACGCGTACTCAGAAATTGTTGTGTACGATACGAGAAATACGGAATTGCCACGTGGCATTTTGAGCCAAAATGTTTCAACTCGCAATTCAGTGGAAAAATCACTGAATTTAAGTACACGTGGCATTTTCAACTGTTCTCATAGAGGATTTTTTGACTAAACAATTCAAAACAAACTCCAGTTTCTCGGCTTTTCTGCAAGAATCTGGGGTTTAAAAAACAACGGTTTCCAAGTGGATTTTTCGATTCCACACAAATATGATAAACATCCACGTGGAGTTTAGAACAAAACTAAAGTATAAACCAGCTTCTTGGCTTTTCCGCAAGAAGTTGGCAAGAAAAAATAATTGAAAAATTAGAAATCCTCGGCATTTTTGTGATGTTCGATGACGGCTTCCAATTTTTCTCTGAAACAAATCGATCGATTCGAATTGTTCTGTGGCTAAGAAAAAAAAATGCAATTTTGAGCATAGCTTCCGCATTCCATCTGAAATTCCATTTGAAAATTGATAAAATTTGAATTCCATTAATTTTCAATTAAAATTCCAGAACTTCTTCTTGTTTGGTTGGAAAAGCTCACCGAAAACTTCAAAGGCTTTGATTTTTGTTGTTTTGTGCAAGCGGGTTTGCCATGGGAAACGTTTTCGAATTGCATGGTTTTCAAATTTGTTTCTGAAAAAGTTATGATGCCGGCTACGCCGCCGTTTTGCCGTTTCAAAAACGGCGACAGCAGCCGCTGCCGTTTTGAAAAGAATCAACAAAACAGCATGCCGCAGCTGCCGTGCCGAAACGCCGGCATTGCCGCTCCCATTTTGAAGAAATGTCTCGAAATCATCAAAAAATTTCTCCAAAAACACTATGAAATAATGAAAAAGAGAGCTAGATTTACGCGCACGCGAGACTACTTAAATAAATTGTGTGTGCGACGGTTTTCGGGTTGCGCGCTGTTGTGTGTGTTGTGTGCAGGGGGCGGAGCGACGACCTTCTCCTTCCCATTTTGAAAAACGGCAGCCGGCCGGCATGCCGCGGCTGCTGTTTTTCTGCTGTTTCTTCTTTGCTGCTCGGCCAGCGAAACGGCGAAGCCACGCCCACACGGCTGCCGTGCCGTCCGGCCGGCGGATGAGATGCACATGCCTGTTGGAAATAACGTATTTTCCCTGATAATAGTCCAAATTTCTCTCCTCCTTGAATAATTCCACGTTTTCTTTTCAATTTTTCTTTCAAAAAACTTGAAAAGCGAACCTCGATCTCTCCCATCACAGTTTTTCCAACCAAATCAAGTCGACAAAGTCGAGAGTATAACCAAAAAGTTAAGGTAACTCATGTCGAGGTTCCTGACAATAGCAATGGCTAATGCTCAACTTAAGAAGCTTTACTATCCAGAGTTAGGCTAAGTTGAGCTGTACTTTACTCCAGGAGAGACATGTGAGATTATTCGCGAAGGACCGTAGATTAGAAATTCGGGCACCCCAGAGAAAAAAACTCATCTTTATTTGCTGCCGTTTTGTTGCTCGCCGAAAATTTGAAAGAACTGAAAAATTATCGTTGAAATAGCATTTGCCACGAAAATTTCACGTTCACGCAAAAATATATAATTTTTTTCTCTCTGCTTTTTTGTGTTTTTTTTGGTGACAGAAAAAAAAGATTGGTAAATAGGAGAAAGAAAATGAACGTGATACGCTAAAGGTTTTTTGTGGCATATCAAAATTATATTTCTTTAACACACTCTTATTTTTTCCGTTCTTTCTTTAGGTTTGGGATTTAAAAAAAATGGAAATAAAAATGATGAATCGTGGTTTCGGAGTGACTCCGAGTTCTCGATTTTCAAATCTAGCTCAATTTTATTTTTAAATTTTGATCTTAATTTTATTCAAAACTGTCCGTGTACCCCCTAGAAATACCAGTCTCTAAGGTCTAAATGCAGCTTTTTTCAACTTCTTGTTTTTGTGTAAAACCTGTGAGTTTTTGGTATTTCTTAATAGTATAGAAATGTTGCCTATGACGTTGCAATTCTAGGAAAACACCAAGATCACTATTCAAAGCTTTATTGTTTCTCACAAATGAAAAATAAATAAAAATCAAATCCATTTGGGCTTTGATGGTTGTCGGAGACCGGATTTTTGTGGTGTTGGGGATGGTGTTGTCGCTCCGCAGCCAGTCAGTTTATGAGTTGGTGTAGTTCGCAATGGTTTCGGTTTTTCGAGGACACTCAATTTGGGGAGAGATGATCGACTTGTTGGCGATGAACAAGTGTTGATCAGAGATGGGCGGGCTGATGTGGATACTGTAGGTTTGACAGTAATCTGCAAATATTTTGTGATGATTTTGATCCCAGAATAGATTTTGATGATCCCAAAACTCTAGTTACCTCTTTTTTCTTAATATCAACAACTGGTTTTCGGACCACAGGAGCACTGGCTCTCCGACTCGCCAGCGGTTTTTGTTGTTGTGGCGGAATAAGTCGACTTGGCGCAGCCACTTTCACTACCGGAACTTTTTGAACCGCTGGAGGAGGTGGTGGTGTGATTTTCCGTTCTGTCAGAATTTTTGGCCTTCGGAGTTCGGCCATCTTCGAAGTCGGCTCTTTTTGCGGAGTTACACTAACTATCCGAACTGTTGGCTGCGGTTTTTTGATTAGGGTTTTTGTCGTTGTTGTTGGTGGGATTTTGGTGGGCGTAGGTTTTTCCTTCGATGTTGTAGAAGGCGTGGGAACGGCAACTTCAGGGATTTTTTCTGGAATTAGAGCAGCAGGAGGAAAAGCAGACGATTTTTGAGCCGTAGTCGTCTGCTGCAGAAAACTTGTTCGTTTTTTGTGCAAATTTGTAATGTAGGACTCTAGATCGTTGCATGATTCATAGATCGGTGAGATTTTCGATGGTGAATTTTCAGCTGTAGTCGATTTTTCAGCCGCGACAACTGGTTCGCGAATTTCGGCAGTGCTTGCGACTTGCGGGCAAATGTCGCGAATTTTTCGCACACGGATGTTGCCCAGTTTTTGGCGAATGTCGTGGATGTCACTGGCGCGTTTTCGAGTTCTGAAAACTTGGTGATTCGTGACCTAGAAGCCCTATTTTCATAGCCTAGAAAATCAAAAACTCACATTTCACTATTCGAACAACTTGAATTTGCCAAAGTATCAAATAAGTTCACATTTTCCTTCTTCTGACTCATAATATTCTCCAATTCCTCATCATTATTATTGTTAATAGTTTCAGCTCGATTTTTCTCAATTTTTCTTGATTTTCTTAATTCCCTCAAAACATGTTCTTTATGCGTCTGATGTAATCGAATTAATAAAAACGAGAAGATTTTTATGCATTCATCAAGTTGAAAACTTTGCGGATTCTCGCAAAAATACCCCGCCAATTTTTTCTGCACTTCTACCAGTGTTTCGTATCGCTCTTCGAATTGTTTCAACTCGAAATTGCAGTCGATTTTGATAATTTCGATGAATTGCGCGAAGTTCGCATCGGATTCGCGTTTTTCGAGTTGTAATTCGAGTTTTGACCGGTTTTGTTTGAGAGAACGAAGGGAGTTTTTGATCTCCTCGAAGCTTATTTGAGCCGCCTCTTTTACACTGGATAACTCGTTTTCCAGCTCGCCGACTAGATTTGAATCGTGCTGGAAATTTTATTTTGGTTTTGAAAAATCTCGGAGAATTTTGAAATTAAAGGTGCACACTTTTCTAAAAGGTTGTGGTCTCGCAACGACCGAATGTTGAGACTCAGGAACCCTATTTTTGTAGAAATCTAGGGCAAGCATTTTTCTCGCGACCTAGAAAACCCAAACCACTCCCCATTTCAACCTACTGTGACTAATAAATGCAAAAGTGAGAATTCCTGTCGATTTCCCTTCAAATCAATCAATTTCCACATGGAATTTAGAGTAAATCCCGAAGCATTTCCTTGCGAATTGTTAAAATTCAAATAATTTCCCATATTCACCAAAATCAGCAGCATTTTTGGAAGTGTTCGACTTTTTAGAATTTGCTCGGCTGCGATTATTAGAGTTTCGATATTTGGACCGAATTCTTGCATGAGACGGGAGAAATCCGAAAGAAACATTAGGGTTTCGAGGCTGCAAAATTGGAAGTTTTTGAAGGGAAAATAGGGGAGAAAAACTGCGCGACTGAATTGCAAAAAAATAGACGAAACCTAGGAAAACATCATTTTTGTCAATAATTTGAAAATATTGAACTTCGGCAAAAATTTCACATTTAAACTTTCCCCAAACTCTTCGGTTACTGTAGCTGAAATTTTAGAAAGGACTTCAATTTGAATATTTTCTGAAAAAATTGTTACCATTCAGTAACTGAAATTTTGCCCCCACGTTTCATAGTGTATTTAGCATCTAGAGAATCTTTATCTTCCCGCCGGAAAATTCCAACCGTAATCTATAAAAATCAATCTGAACCAATCGATAGAAAAATGCACTAGGTGCCGACAGCAAATTAATATCTCCCGGATATCTCCTTAGTGCATCCTCTTCATCTTCCGCCGGTAGAATCGAGAACAGATTCGAAATCGCGTCGGCTTCCACGAGCGGTTTATTCGCTCGCAAATCCGCCAAAAATCCATCAACATTTTTGAACTGTTTTAACATAATCGCCAAATTCTGCGATCTTTTTGCTGTCAATAATTCCACGGAAAGCTTCTCCGATTTCCGCGATTTTTGATGCGCCAAAAAATTAGTTTCGCTCTCCTCGTTTCCACCAATTCCGAAAAAATTGTCCAACATTTCGAAATTGAGTTCGAGTCGATTTTCAGATTTTGCTAGATTCGCCCACACACTATTTTCTTCGACCCGTTTGATTTTTGACCATTGAACTGATTTTGTTTTGATTTTTTTCTCTTTTTTTGGCGCCATTGAATTAGGGCATTCTGAAAGTAGATATTAATGACAGTAGGGACAATGGAAACATTTGCAGTTCGGATTACTGTAACTGATTTGGCCATATTACAATTACAGTAACTTCGATATTTTTTCAGCACTGAATCACAGTACTTCTCTACGATAACCCAAAAAAAAACTGACCATCCTTCAAAACTTTTCCAACATTTTTCTGAATCTCATTCAAATTTTGAATTTTCAAATTTGGAGCCGGAATTTTCATCATCATTGGTGGTGGCGGGGGTGGCCCAGGAACCTGCGCAGGAATCTTTGGTGCCAAAAATATTGGTGGTGGAGGGGGAGGAGGAGGAGGTGCAGGAGGTGCAGCAACTGCTGGAAGGATATTCGAATTTGTGTCTATTTTCAAAATCTCCTGTGCATCACTAATTGTTCGAACATTTTTGGCAGATTCGAGAATTTGTGTCAAAAAATATAGTCGTGCCTCATTTTTTTGTGCTAAAATTTCGTCGATTGTTTGGCGGAGAGTTGTGTGAGATGTCGTCATTTTGGCATAGTTTTAAGGCTGGAAATCAGAAAATTGAAGTAGAATGTTGAAATTAAAAAAAACTGAAATTAGTTTTGGTGCTGAAAATTGAGATTTTCAAATTCAACTTCAAAATTTGAAAAAATTCAGTTTTCAGATTTTTTTCCCTGAAATACTGAAATCTCGGATAGCTAAAAAATCAGGAAAATCCAAAACAAATAGAAGAAGTGGCAAAAATTTGCATATAACAAGCGCAAATGACATGACAACACACCCAAAAATAAATACAAAAATATCGAAATAAATATTTAACACACAAATAATATCATATATTATTATGAAAATGAGATGATAAATGGGAATGGGTGAAGTGGGCGAAAAATACGGACAGAAAATACGGTGTGAGGAGAAAAGCAAGATGAGCTATCTGTTCAAGTGGCGTTTTTTTATTTGATTTGATAGTTTGTTTGATCAGATCACATCAGGAAATTGCGATTTCCGGATGAAAAAGGTTTTGGTAAAATAGAGGGTATTGATCCGCTCACAGTAATCCAGGATTTTAAGCGTGGAAAAATCAGATTTTTGGAGAGTTTAATACAAAAATTAATCTCAGAAAGATTGTTTCAAAATTTTCAAAAATTGAATAATAATATTTGCGCCAACATTTATCTCCCTACAGTAATTTAGGATTTTCAACACAAACTATTTTCATGACTCATAGAAAAAAACGTTCAAATGTTTCAGAAAAAAATGAGAGTTCAAAATCTAATAAAAAATAGTATAGATAAGAAAAAACTCAAAAAATGTTCAAAAAATAGAATTTCTCTGACCCACACTCACCAATAAAAAACACGTGTTTTGCCCACCTGTTTTGTTACGCACAGATTTTTTTGCATAAAAATTTTCAAATAAAAAATTTGTACATTTTTTTTCATTTTTCTCTAGAAGAAGAAGATGAGAAAAAAGACAATAATAAAATGGTATTGATAGACAGAAAGGAAAAAAAAGAAATATGCATCATTTTTGGGCCCCATAAACCATGAGTACACATAAATTTATTGTTGTATAAATATGTGTAAAAAAATAGAAAAGAATTTGGTTTTGTCAGTTTTGCGCGAAAAAATGGGATTTGAAAATTTTTCCACGAAAAAATTGAAATCAGTTCTTTAGCGCTAAAACTAAAACTGCAAGGGTTACTGTAACTGAAACTACTAATTAGCCTACTCCAAGATGTAAGAAATACTGTTGCCTGAGTGTTGATGTATCTCGAACTGCAAGGTATACTTCTAACTTCACTTTACTCGCATTTCAGTTACAGTTAGCTAATTTTAAGACGCGAAAAATTTCAGTTTGAATTTACCATCAAAATATCTCAACTACCTTATGAAAAATGGCGAAAAATCTAAAATCTCGCGCCACTTCACAGTAACAAAGTTGAAAACTAAAGTTTTCAGCTGATTCCCAGAGTTTTTTCAGTGCGAAAATCAAACAAAACACAATCCGGATATCTCACCTGATAAAACTAGAACAATGCACAAAAAAATGATTTTTTGTGTCAAAAAAGAGGAAGCTTGGCTGGTGAGAAATGTAAATAAAGTGAATCATCATTGAAAAAAAATATACAAAAATCATCAATTTTTTATTTTTGGAACAAAATTCCACAAGGATAAAAATCTCATGATTTATGTTTTTATTCACAAAAAAGTGGATCAGTATGATGTAACCAGTTAGATAATGATTTGTAGAAAATCAGATAAAGTTTTGATTTTTCTGGAAGATTACAGCTTTATAAAGCTTACAGTTAGAACAAGTTGAATTTTTCCCAAAAAAAAATTGAAAAGCTTTTCAAACTTCAATAAATAAATAAATACAAACCGTGTTCGCTGGCCAGCCGAGATCTAAATCTGTTCCCGCGCGCGATTTTTCAACATTTCGCCTAGATTTTGTTGTGTGCAAGATGGTATCTTTCAATAATTCAACACTTTCACCTTCAAGTTTCACTTTATTTATTTCGAGAGACAAAAAAATTGAGGAGAATTTATTCGTGCTTTTTGTGTGGCTTTTTCCATTTGTAGGTGATTGGAGCAAATCTGGAAAAAAGTGGTTTTCGAAGTTAAAATTCAAATTTAAATTCCCGCGTGAGACGTGAGTGTACGTTGGAGCGCACTTCCATTTTTACTTTAATTTTTTGCAAATGTTTTTTTTTCGAAAAGTTCTTTTTTTTGGGTTTTCAAAGGTTTTTGTGTGTTTTTCAGAGGTAGAAAGGATGAGAACTGCTAGGAAATCATACAATTAGATGGTTAGGTTGAAAAAATCACGAGATTTTAGGTTTTTTTCGTAGAAAACTTGAACATTTAGGTTTTTTCGAGTTTTTGCTGAAATATTTCCAATCTTTGATTTTTTACCGAAAGATTTTGCAAATTGCTAGAAAATCATGAAAATAAGTGGTTAGGGTGTGAAATTAGGGATATGTCAAATTTTTCAGGCAAAAATTGAGTTCTCGCAGAGAATCTCTAATTTTCCCCCAAAGTTTTCTCCCCGAAACTCACGTCCATTTATCCGGTTGTCCAAAATGCGGTACTTTCTCCTTCAACAAACTAGTTCTCCAATCAAAAACTGGCACAGCTCCATAAGGTGGTCCAGCTACAGCTGTGAATTGCAAAGTTTGAATCAATTTCGAATCAGTCGCTTTGACATCAATAGCTCCATGATCTCTAAAACCGAGTGATTTGAATGGATAAGTTCCATTTTGTGGGTTCAAATCCGATCGGCAAGCAATCGCATTTTCAGCCGAATATGGTGGATTACAGTCGCATTTTGAGAGTGGGTCTTTGGTGTAGTTGTTTGATCTCATAAGACGAAGAAGGGATGGCATATCGACTACACTATCATGATCTCTTTTGAAAATTAGGGCTCGTGGTGTCTTTTCGTAACTGTACCAATCTCCATATTTTTCGACCATTTTATCAGTGTCCGAAGCCTGAAATAAAGGTTTTTCAGTATTAAAATTGGTCTAGTCTGATTGGTTTTAGTTTAAAAAAACAGTATTTTCCTACTAACCTTGATAATCTGCTTAAAGTATGGTTGATTATATCCTGGCCAATAAGTTGTTTCATACAAATGCTCAGTCATATCACTGTGCACAATCTTGCCAGGCATCTGCTCGATAACATGAATCAAACCAGTTTCCGGTTGCCACGATCTTCCACGATAAAACTTTTTATAATCTACAACAACCCATTCATTATTATATGTTCCACTGTTATGTCTTCCAAATGCTTCAGCCCATTGAAGTCCGGAAGAAGCGGTACGATGCGCAACTTCTGCGCGGATCCATGTTAAAACTGTGTTCGGTGTAATTTTATCCATGCTAGGCTCATTGAAGTTGGCAATTGTTGTCTCAAGAATTGCTAACTTAGCCGAAGTCAAAATAAAGTCATCAGTAGAAGTGATACTTGCTGGATAACTTGAAAATGAATAAACTTGTCCAGGATCTCCAGTCTTGAATGAGTATTTCTTATTGATTCTTAACATTGTTGAATAACTTGACCACGTGACATGTGAGAATAAAAGATCGGCATTATTAGGAAGTAATTTGACCAATGCTGAACAATGTCCTGGTCCAGAATAAACCTTATGCGGGTTTTCAGGTTTCTTAAACTTTTGGGCCAAGTCCTCAAGATCTCCGGCAATTTGAATCATGAAAATCGGATGAATCGCCAATTTTGAATAATTAATCTCTGCACCAAGAGTATTCTCATAACCATGAATAAGTCCGAAAAGTTGATTAAGTGTCAAATTGACTTGTTGCCAATATTCATCTTCGGGGAATTGTTTGATTTCAGCTTCCATCCATTTCAAATTGTCAATCATGAATTCGCCCAATTCGTCGCAGAAATGTTTGGCACCGTCACAATATCCATTTACTGTGTTGATTATGTGTAAATCGATCAAATCGCGAGTGACTTTGCCTGAAATTTTTGAGACTCTGATGTGGGGGGAAATCATTTGTAGATATTTATGATTTCTAGATTTTACCGATAATTTCTGATAATGAACTGAAAATTCTAGTTCAGATTCTGTGCTACGAGACATCTTCATCCTTAAATTTCAAGACCCCCTTTAGAATTTGGATTCCGTGTTATGTTTTCTATGAATAAGCTAGAATTATGTTTCACTTTTTGTCGAAATACAGAAATTAGGTTTTTTGTTCTAAATCTAAATGTTTTCCAAGTTTTTTGCCTAATCATAGCTTCTGATGAATTCTAGGCCAAATATCAGAAGTTAGAGTTTAAAAATTGCTACTCATAAAATGTTGCGGCGTATTACTGCGAGGTTTTTGCAATGTCGCAGCGAGGTTATTCCGTCTTATGGCGCGCTATCCGTCAGGCAGTGCTTTTTTCCGTCGCTAACCTAGCAGCGACCTGGCAAATGTGTGGCTGCCACCCGTCTTTTTTTTTTGTTCGCTAGAAACGGCAGCTTGCATACTAGCGCTTTGTATAGCATAAATTCGAGATTTGTATTGTGAGAAGCGTTTATTTAATTAATAAATAATGAACAACAAGAAAAATTAAAATTAATCTCCGCGGTGAAGAAATTGGTGATGTCGAGACTTCTGGAGCAGGGGATTTTGTTGAAGATGAAGGCATGATTGTGGAGATAGGCTCCGACTGGAGACGACGAGGGTGATTTCTTCGATGCCAGTTGGAAGTTGATTTGATTTCCGGACTTTTGCCAGTGTCCTATATAGTCTCCAAAACCAAGGTGTTTGCCAAAATCATCATTTTTGAAGATTTTGTTGTAGTTTCTGTAATATTTCAAGTTTAAATTCACGGGATGAATATGAAATTTGCGAAGTACTCACGTGATATTTTGGATGTTTTTTAGCCACGCGAACCATGTTGACATCGTCATAAAATGTTGTCGATGTTCCAGACATGGATTCTGAAACAGATGGTCATATTGGGATGATTTTTCTGAATTCAACATACCTACACAGGCTCCATCATGATTGCCAAAAGCTCATCTCCAATACCAGGATGATTGCCAAAATCATTGAATGTTGAAGATTGTGTTGTAGTTTCTGCAATATTTCGAATTGATTGTCACGGTAAATTGGAATTCCACGAATTAAAAACAAACTTACTCGATTAAAACAGTGATTTTCGGCTTCTTCGGAATTCGATCGTTCAACCAGCTCGAATATGCTGAAAATGATTTTTATTTAGCAAAATGGGATTTGTAGCACGAAACATCGTCACGAAAAACAATATAAATCGGAAAACCCAAAAAGAAGAAGCTGTTTTACAGATAAACTGCCCTTCTTTTTGGAATTTTGGGAACTTTGAAAAATGAAAATAAAAATTTTGGCAGAGGAAATGCGCTCCATTGCGAAAAAATGGGAATAGGCGACTAGCAGGCAGGTTGCTGCGACGTCGCAAACTTGAGCGTCCGCAATTTTTTGTGTGACGGGTCGCTGCCATATTGCGGCAGTCGCAAAAACCCGCCAAACCTCGCTGCGATATGCCATTTTGCTTCTAACCTCGCAGTAATATGCCGCAACATTTTATGAGTAAATTTCAAAAATTGTCTATTTTCTCCAAACGACACTCCGTTCCATCCCACTGCGACGGATTAAAAAAGCGAAATAATTGTTTGTCTTCTTCCCTCTGACTAATCGCCATTTTTCTCTTTATTTTGCCTTTTTTTGCATAGAATTTTCTTCAAAAATATTTTCCGCTAACCTTCCGCAAATCCGGCAGCATATCCTTGTAACCAATGCGGAATTTTGTTGCTGTGAACTTCGACTTCCAAAAATGCCCATCTATAAATTGAAACATTTAATTAAATAGAACCTTAAATCCCCTAAACTTTAAGAGCCCTCTAAACCTACCCAGTTGAATTAATCGCATTGTTGAGTTGAGCAGTGGCCAGGCGTTTTTCACAATAGTTTTCGGCAAACTTACGACCCTCTTTGTGGTAACTTAGAGAGCCTTTGTAGTCCTCGCATACGGTGTACTAAAAATACAAATTATTGATTGATTACCATTTGAAATTCATGAGAATCCCAAATTTCGGCTGAAAAATCACCTGATTCCCTTGTTTTTCAAATCGGAAATGAAAATGGAAAATAGAATTATTGATTGTGAGAATGAAAAAAAAGAGTTCACGGTTTTGTTGGAAATATTATTTTTTTCACGTTATTTTATTTGATTTCATTTTCAAATTTGAAAAACGGAAAATTGCAGATGAAGTTCAAGAAATGATTTTTGAAACGCAAATCTTTGTTTTCCAGGTATTTCTCATCCAAAAATAATAAATTTTTTGAAAAAAAGTTTCTTTTCCGAAAATCTGTAGGTCTAGGCCAAAATTTTATGGAAAATCAGGATTCTCTGTGGATTTCGACTGAAAAAAATTATGAGATTTCCCGTAAATACGCTTTTTAGACCTAAATTTATAGCGTATGGGGTAGTCTCTGATTTCCAGTGTAAAGTTAAACTCTGCCATTTTTTTCTGTCTCAAAACACCCATTTTCTCCAGTAACCCACGGCTCTATGATGCGCCGCTTCCGCACCAATCGCCACCAAAAAAATCGCCCAAATAATCCTCATCTTCCACATTTCAGATGCTCGCCAACGCCAATTCACTGTTCAAATTGGGTCAAGATCCGACGTTCGAGCGAAGATTCAGTGGACCGCTGCAACTTCAACAGGTTGGTATTTTGAGCACAAAAAGCAGATAAAAATTATGGGGTTAGGCTTCTGGCCAGATGCAAAAAATTGTTAAACAAACTAAAAAACAACACTTGTTGACTGAATGAATGACCCGGTGCAAGATTAATTGATATTTCTTCGACATTTTTTGGTGCCGGTCAGGTGTCTTCTGGAAAGAAGGTAATTAATTGGAAAATCAAAATAGAAGCAAGACGATCGAATGATTTTTGAACAAGAACTCAATGAAAACTTGATTGTTTGATCAAATATATGTTTTCTAGTCATTTTCGATCAGCTGATCACGACCTACTTGTCAAAAACTGTAAAACTCACTTCCAAAAATGAGTTATAACGTGGTAATTTTCGAAAAATCGTGACTTTACGATTACAACTAGAATATAAAATGAAAGCTGAAATCTGCGCCAACCTCCTATTTCCCTCCTCAAAAATCCCCATTTTTTACAGGATTTCAATTGGCGAAATGGTTGGGGAGTCCTAAAAGCAAACCTACTTTTTGTATATAACAAACCCGAAGATGAAACAACTTCACAACCATTTTTATTATTAATTATCGAGGATTGTTATATTGAATTATGTGATGAAAATAAGATTGGCAAGGATTTCACTTTTGAAATCAAATTTAAATCGTGAGTTTTTTTTTCGGAAGCTACTGAAAATCTGAATTTCGCTCTGGAAATAGCAAGTTTCTCGGCAAAAATTCAGTCTGAAAGGATTTTTAAAAGAGAATTTTAATTCCCTTTTTTGCAGAACTGGCCGAAGTTTCATATTTGCGGCCGAAGATTTCAAATCACTCGGCCGTTGGGTTTCTCTTCTCACAATCTCACCAATCGATTATATTCAACTATCAAAACAATCATTTATCGAGCAAATTGAGCAAAAAACCAGTTGATGTAACAACTTTTTATTGAAATACCGTGTAAATAATGTATATAAAATTGATTTTCCTCTTTTTTTCTTGTATTTTTTCATTTTGTCTGAAAATCGGTTGAAGATCCCGAATTTTACCTTTTGAAAGACATTACAGCGAATTTTCCAGCAATTAAATTTCAGAGGAAAATGCCGGCTTATCACTCGAAATTCGATCTGGAGACTCAAGTTTTGCCGCTGGGAAATACGAATATGGGAAAATTGCCGTTGAGAACAACGGTTAAAGGACCAGCGCCACGTGGGTTTTTTTGGAGGGAAAATTTCAATTTTTTATCTGAAACTGCGAATTTTACTGGAAACACAGACTTTTCAAAGAATTTCTGGAACTTCGATAGAAACCTTGAGTTTAGTTCAAAACTTGTTTTTTTTTCCTCAAATTCCTCACCAAAAATCCTTTTTCAGAAACCAGCGATTTCGACATAATCGACGAGGCTCTTCAATATTTCAAACCCAATATCTTTTTCCGCGAATTTGAGATTAAAGGCGCAGCTGACAGAACGATGATTTATTTGATTTTTTATATTACCGAATGTTTGAGAAAATTGCAAAGAGTGGGTTTTTGAAAGTTAAATTTAGAAATTGTGAAATGAAAATGCAAAAAATTGCTAGTTTCGAACGAAAATTCAAGAAAAACACAAATCTTCAGTAATCCTGGTTTACCCCTGAAGAAGAACATTTCAAAATTCATTTTTCAAAAGGCTTGAAATTTCAAATTTTAAAAAATTGAGTTTAAAAAAATCCTCTTTTTTAGACCCAAAACTATAATTTTTCTATTTTTTCTCATTTTCCAGAGTCCCAACAAAATTGCGGCTCAAAAAGACTTAGCTGCTCTCGCATTATCGCATCAACTTCCAATTCCTGGCGAAAATGGATTTCCATTGAATAGTATGTATCGAGCACCACAAAATAAACAAGACGAAGATGAAATGCGAGCATATTTGCAACAAGCAAGACAAGAACTCGGATTGCGATTGGTTGAATTGGCATTTCCTCAACCACAGGAACGAGCATCGAAGGTTAGTTGGATATTTGATTGGGAAAAATTGAGACATTTGCGGGGTTTCAAAAATTCCTCATTTTTGGTCCAAAATTTGATAAATTTACGTATTATTGAGAGCAATTGGATTACTGTAGTTTACTGGGTCTCAAAACGATTGCAAATCCTCAATATTCCTTGTTTTTTCTTTGAAAAAAAACCCGAATTTTTCACGTTTCAAAATTTTGATAAGGATATGTTTTTTTCAAATAATTTTCGATACTCTCATTTTTTTTAAAACAAAATAGTATTCTCTCCGTGAAGTGTAATTGTAGAGAATCTCAGGGTTCCAAACTGTTATATTTTTGGTGTAATCAGTTCTAAAAGTCAGAGAGGGGGCGCTTCCCATTTTGAAAAAAATCCCCTGAAGTCACAACAAGCGTGTTAGATGTTCCAAAAATTGCATTATTTAATAATTACATTGTCATTCATTCCGCTCTGCACTGTTTTTTATTTTTTACGGCTGCCACATTTTTCAACTTTGACAATACTTCTACCGTACTCCTCATCAAAAGCGCACACAATTTTTGTCCCGTGTCTCGCAACGCGCGTTGATTTTTCAAAAAAAAAAAACGAAGTGGTGTTTGCACTTATAGAAACATTTGATGTGACGCCGAATTTTCAGTGATTTCGTTTTTTATAAGGGAGTGATTCCAAGTTTTCTGATATTTCAATTCCAATTCAAGAATACTGTAGATCATCATTTTCTCGCCAAAATATGTCAATTCAAATTTTCCGTTTTCTAGTGGTGGCTGTGTTTTGCTCGTCGTCGTTTCATGGACAAAGGATTGGTCAGCCAAGGAGTTGTTTTGTAAAATAAAAATTTGAATTTTCAAATTTTGCTCCAAATCGTTTCGGCGTCAAAAATGTATCTAAAAATTTCACTTTATTTATTTATATGTGTTCTTGCTTGCTTTATATAAAACTTCATGAATTTTCATTTGGAGAAAAATGAAAAAAAAAACAAAAGTTTCTAGACTGGAATTGGCGAATTCCGATGCTCACGATGATATTTTTGCACGAAATTTGTCACCGAATTTTTGGGAAATTTCATTTTTCCACCGCCTTTCTGCAAAAAATTTTCTAAATTTTAATTTGGAGAAAATGATCCCAAGAGTATTTGGTGTCAAAATATTCCCGCAATTTTTCGACTCCAACTTCTTCTTCACTCACCTCATACGGCCAAATAAATCCATCATTTCTCCATTTTCCAACAATATTCATCAAGAGTGTTCCATAAGAATAATGTGCACACAGATTCCAGATTCGACAGAAAATATTGCTGCTCGGCTTGACTTTTTCGAAGTGCAAATTGTTTTTCCAGTTTACGATGCGGTTATCGGATGTGATTTCGGGTGCTTCAGTGGTGGTTTTTGATCTGATCGCGAAATTTTAGTTCTAAACGGGGAAAGCGGGATTTATGGCCACAGAAATGCTTTAAAATGATAGCAAATCATATAGGTTACTGTAGGTAAAAATTGATACTTGGGTTACTGTAGTTTCGTAGCAGAAGTATTGTTTATCAAAATGGCAAACTGAGTTACTGTAGTTAATCTAAATGTTAGCACCAAAACTCACCGAAATTGCGGCAAATCCGACTTACGCCAATTTATTTTCGTCTCAATTTTTGTCACCAAAAAAATATTGAGAAAAATCAGAAAAATTTGAATTTTCATGACCTTTTCCACGAATCAAACTAGTAGAATTCCAGCCCTATTTTAACCCCCTTTTTCAATCCAAAACAAAACAAAAACACTTATCATAAGTACCTTCCTTCCTTTATTTTTTGACACTAACTTATTCAAGGTCATTTTTGGCATGGTTTAGATAAAGGAAAAAATAAATAAATTAATAGTTTGGATGATGACCTGATTTTTTTGGCAGCGGGCGAATATTTTTGAGAAAAAAATATGAAAAATGGGGAGAAATGAAGGTTTTTGGTCTTTTTGATCTATAGAAATCGGAAAATTGGAAAAAAATGATATAGACTCATTCAAAACTTCGTCAGACTAATTCCAGGATCACTTAGGCTAACTCACAATTAAAGACAGTTCACCAGACTTTATTTAATTCTCATCAGCCGTAGGCTTTTCCAAAATGAACCTTGGGCTCAGATTCAAGCCCAGATCTTTTTAAGTTTAGCATAGGTTTAGCTTAGGTTTGTCTTTTCTCAAGTCCATATTTGTATTAGCTTTTCATATTTTCAATCAATCCAATTTATTCTCTTCTCAATTTCCTGCAATTTTAATTAACTTTCATTATTGACGTCAACAAAAATTAATTAATTCCAGCTAGAAATTAATTTAATTATTTATTTTATTCAAAAGAATGACGTACCAATATTCTTCTCGAAAAATTCTTCCAAATGTTCACAATCAGATCAAAATTTGATCGATTGGGTCAAGAATCGGTTATCAAATCAACCAAAAAATGAACTTTCTAATAAAAATCATAATTTTTTTTTCATTTCATTTCCTCAATACATTTTCGAGGTTCCGGGTCGAATTGGTTGGTCGGTCAGAGAATTTTTCGTTGACAAAAAATATTTTTTTTTTGTTCTTTTTGTACAAATCTGGTTTTCATGAAACCTCAATTGATAAATTTAATATAAAATTAGATGATTAATCAAAATAGACTGTAGCAGCAGCTTTTGTGTGTCATCGACACAAAAAAGAGAGATTTTTGTAACATTTATTTATATTTAACATAATTAATCATTGAATTAAAATGTTGCAATGCGTTGAAATTGGGTCGAATGATATCATTTTTCTGATGATCATCATCAGGTTTGAAAATTAATTGTTAGAAACTGATATGATGAAATTTGGTTTGATGTTTGAAAGTGATCATTAAAGCCTTGTGTTTTGAAAATCAGAAAAATATTAAAGTGGTTGAGAAGCTAAGAAATTTATTTAGTCTAACTCAGGCTTTTGAAAAATAGGTAGCCTTGAAAATTTGGACAAACCTTGTTAGAAATTAGTTGAGCCTGAGCTTAAAAGTCTACCTCATGTCAGGTTTAGGCAAATTTTTAAAGCCTGAAAAATGTTCTGTTTGAAATTTTATGCTATTGCTCAGGTTATTGAGTTTGAGCTGAAATTTCCAGAAAAAAATGCTATTCAGCCAGTGTTATAATTTTAAAAAAAGTCTTGGTCATGTTAGTAAAATAGTCAAAAAATGCACAAAAAAATAAAATAAAATAATTTTATTATTAGAATTTTTCTAACAAAACTATCAAAAATATGTGAGATTTTTGGAAAGTCTACCCGTAGTAATTCCAAAAAACTATTTAAATATTAAAAATTAAGCTCTTGATCTTCTAATAATTTTCGAAACTCCTTCAGTCAACTTCGATTGTAGAATATATCCTTTATGATTACAGTAGTAATCAGTGAGTTCCACCAAGTTGCTGCAAAAAAAAATTATTTGAAGAAAAAATAAAAATATATGGGGCATCGAACTTGGGTTGCTCGGCCAAAATGTTAACGCACTACCACTGAGCTACGCATACACATCTAGTCTTGAATTAAAATTACAGTTGAAAAAACACACCTGAATTTTCGATCAATATCCAATTGAAACTGAATTTCTCCGGTTTTCTTCGAAAAACTGGTTCGAATAAATAAATGTTGTGCAAACTCTCCTCGCCAAATTGTCAAAATATATTGATTTTTGAAAAATGACACCAAAAATGAGCCCTCGATAAATCCATTTTGCATCAAAATTCGTTCTGCTTTTTTCGGCTCCAAATCCATAAAAAACCATGTTTGTGCAACGTGGATTTCGCGCAATTTCGCGATTCCAAAATTCTCAACACTTCCGTGACGTGTCATTTCGCGTGCTTTTTCCGAATGTTGTGATAAAAGTCGAGATTTCTTGGCTTCTTTGAAAATCATTGGAACTCGATCCAAATCATCAAAATGTGCTGGAAGTGAACTTGTGGTTGGCGTGTTTTTGAATTGAATTTCAGCAAAGTCTTCATCGTTTGCAACCAAATCACCAGTTGACAGACTACGGTAATGCGGTTCGCAAGGACTGCAAAAAATTCAAAGGTACATACAGTAATTTTTTCATATATAAAACTATTTTCTGTAGATAAAATTATGTTCGAAAATTACAGTACCCCAAATAGTATTTTTGTAGATCAAAAAATATTGCAAAAAACTCACGCTTTCATAAAGTTCGAGATTTTTTGCAGCGATTCAATGAGCGCTGAAAATCGTCGTCGACTATTATTGATTGTCATAATCTGAATTCTGAAAAAAAATTAATTTTTTGAATTCAAATATTTTGGCTTCGAAGAAAACAAAAAAGAAAATTTGAATTTTGGGCGGACATCCGAGAAGATGAAAAAAATACATAATAAATTTTCGAATATACTTCTTCGTTTTTCTTGGGGGAGGAGAGGGAAAATGGGCGGAGTTTGCAGAGAGACACGTGTTCGAGAGACGCAGAGAAAAGATAAGGGTTTGTTTCTCTGCATCTCTCGTTTTCCTATACTATTTTACTCTTATCTGATCTGCTCGTCCTTTGAACTGATGACGTTGCTATCCTATAAATTTCGTGAGGTTTCGAAATTCTTTTTGGAAACGAAATTGCGGGCTACAGTAGCCCGAAAAGATTGAATGTTTTTTTGCGGGAAAGTTCAAAACATTTTAGGCCAAATTCCCTAACTACAGTAATCTTGAAAATTTCTTAATATTTCGAAATTCCAAATTTTCGAATTTAAGTTTTTCAGAAAAAAACACTTTTGGCGTTAAATGTTCAACTAATAAGTACAGTAACCTTTGAAGTTCCTGTTTTTCTGAAAAAAATTATCCTTGAAACCATTAGGAACATCTTCATTTTATGTGTATTTTATTGAGGTTTTGAATTGAAAACCGGTTTTAAAAATTACAAAGGGAATTTTCAGAGTCAATAAATCAAAAATCAAAGTTTTCCGGAAAGTAAAATTCTGACCGGAAAAATTGATCTGCAGTGATAATTTTAAAGGCGCTAACAAGATACAAAATCGAGATTGATGGCTCAAAGTTTTGAATTAAAATCTTTGGAGCGATTTTTTTAGCTAGAGTAAATCTGAGAGTTTTAGGGCTATTGTTTTTTATTCAAAAGTTTTGAGCCGGAGAATTTTGAATTAACAAATCCTTTAAAAAGTACGATTGTTTCTTTAAAAATTAGTTGAAATTTTTAGCTACAGTAATCCTGTGCAAAAAATTCAAACTTCAAATCTTTGGCGCCATTTTTTACCCCCGAAAATCTACTATAGTTCACGTCATTTTGGCGCCAAAAATAGGGAAAAATTAATTCTCGATCTTTTTTCTTGTGTCCTGTAAAAGTACAAAACTAGTCTGAAAAAAGAAGAAAATTATTAGAATTCTAAAAAGTACACAAAGATTTTTGATATTTTTTCTATATGAGCGCGAGATTTTTTCAGATTTTTTAGATTAGATTATTTTCAGAAGCTAATCCCATTCGACGCAATAAACATAATATACTTTTTTGGAGAATTGGATTAGAATTGAACTAATCTGATTTTTTTGAATTTGCGGGAAACCTTTGAACTTTTTGGGGGAATTTTTTAGATTCAAAAGTCCAGATTCCCCCAATAAAAAATCAAACATCAGAATCAATCATTTTTATTCACAAAACCCTTGTTGAACCGGTTTCGAATTCGAATTTTCGCGAAAATTTCAAAGATCATCAAAAAATTTCTAGAAAAAGTTTCTAGAAAATTCCCGTCTAAAAATAACTCGCAAAACAAAGTGAAATGAAAGAATTTTTCCGGAAGAGGCACAGAATAAGTTCATATGTCCTTTTTGTGAACAGAAAAACAAAACAGGAAAACATTTCGAAAAATATTGGAAAAGATGATGAAAAAAACGAACATTTTCGAAAATTGCCAGAAAATTACGTCAGAATTCGAAATTTTTGAGAGAAAAAAAAGATAGGAAAACATGTATAGCTTTTGGGTGTCTACAGTAAGACTTATTCACACGAACAATAGGCAAAGTTATATTTAAAAGTACAATTTATGAAAAAAAGTGTGGGTGTCCTGAACTTTTCTGAAATGATTTTTTATTCAAATTTAGTGTCAAACTTTGATATCCAACACAGATTCAGCCCAAAAATGTTTACTTACAGTAAGATTTCTCAAATCAAAAATGTTTTATTTACAACAAAGTTCCAGTTCAATCTCAAAAATATTTTCATACTCTTCTCGCCGCCATTTTTCGATGCATCATTTGACCAACACATTGAGATAATGATGGGAAATCGCAAGCAAATCTGGAAAAAATGATTTGAAGTAGGAAATTCTGCCACGTGGCATTTTTGGGCCGCAAAAATTAAATTATAGAAATTTTGAAACAGTGATTTTTGTTGGAAAAAAATGGAAATTTTTCAGAAGAAGTAATACTGCATTTTTAATTGGCTGTACTTACTTATGATAAAAAGTTGTTGTGCCAACTTTATAACATCTATGAGCCATTCCATTCATCAACAAATCTCGTCCCAATTCCAAATACAAACCATCATCGATGCAACCTCAAACACCAAAAGTACTGTAATTTTGGTGTCAAAAACTCACCCAAAACCATCAGACTTCCATCATTTTTACATTGATATCTGACGTGTTGATGAGTCCACATTTGACCGATCGAATATTGATTTCCGTCGTGAGAACATCCCAACACTGAAAAAATAACGGGAAAATTTCATCTACAATTTTTGAAACCAAACAATTTCAAGATGTTATTTTTCACGAATATTTGATCTACTTTAAATCACACCTTTTGGCTCTAAAAATTTTGATCTGTACAAAAAACTCTACAAAATTTTTTTTTGTTCCGGTCAAAGAGCACACCTTTTTGCTCCACAAAATCGTTTTTTTTTTCTGATAAAAATTTTCGTTGCTGAAGATAAGAAATCTTATGATTCGGTCATTTTTCGAGGCCATGTGATGATGCCCTCGAAAAAAAAACGGAATTTTTTTTCCTTGAAAAATTGCCAAAATTTTTTTATCAGTCAGTTTGTAGTTGATTTTTTACGAACACACCAAAAAAATTATACACATGGCAAGCAAGAAATGTTAAAGAAATTATGCCAAAAACTACAGTAATTCGTGGGTTTTAGTGAGAAATTGAATATGAAATTTCAGGATGCATAGAATAAAATATCACACTTTCTCACAAAAAATATCACGAATTTTTGAAACAGTAAAGATTTCATGGGAGATTTTTTGTGAGGAAAATTTAAATTTTTTCGAGTTATTTTATCTGGATTACTGTGAATAGAGTAATTTACAGTATCTAGGATTTTTTCAAGAACTGAACAAAAAAATGTCTCCCCAAAATAAATCATGAATTTTTGAAACGTAAAAAATCTTGAAATTATTTTTCTCTGAAAAATAAGAAAAATGTTGTGGCAAAAATCTGGGAATACTGTAGATCATAATTTGGCCGCCGAAATCTACAGTAATCCCATTCAAAATAGCGCTAAAATCATTTCGATTGCTGTATTTGTGATGAAAAATCAAATTTTCTAGCGCGAAATAATACAGTAATATTTGGTGTCAAAAACTCACTCTTCACCACATATCTGACACGTCCCGGCGCAATAATTTCGCATTCATGTCGTTTGCCATTTTCAATGCGATTCTCACCAGCCGCCAAAATATCTCCGCTCACACCATTTTGCATATAACACCCTTCCACGTGGATTCCCTGTTCACGGCATGTCAATTTGAAAGAACCATTTCGGAATGAGTCACCAATATTATAGTGCATACCGTTCTCGTAACACATGGCTTCTGAAACCAGAATTCAAGTCAAGATTTTGGCACCAAATTTTGAAAATTATCCTATCTTTGAAGTAGAATTAGTGATTTTTGATAAATTTCCCCTCAAAAACCGTCACAAAAAATCTCACCTTGCTTGTAAGTCACATTATCGCCTTGCACATTACAATAGTGCTTCATTCCGGTTTTCACAAAAGTTCGGCCAAGTTGAATAACACTTCCATCATCGGCAATGCAAGCTGAAATGAAATAGAACTTTGAGATTTTTATGTAAATCTAACCTGAAAGAGGAAGAAAATAAGAAAAATAATGATATTGTGAAAACGGAATGAATCTTTCAACTAGAAAATATTTTTGAACGACAGAAAAAATAAAAAATGGAGGGAAAAGGTAGATCAAAAAAGCAAAAAATGGATTTTCCTTCAAAATGTTCCCCAAAGAGAATATACAATTCATATGGGCGTTCATTATCGTTCAAAAATATTTTCTAGTTGCGAGATTCATTCCGTTTTCACAATATATTCAAAATAATATACTTTGTAAAAGGAAATTATTGATTGAGTAAGGAAACACAAAATTTGGTATTAGGGCCTACATATTCGAAAAAATTTGCCAAATTTTTGAAACGTAAGAAATCTTGGAAAATTTACTAAAAATATTGGTGTCGAAAATTGAATATACTGTGGATTAATCTAGAGTTATTGTAATTCCAGCTTGTTTGACACAAAAAAACTCACCAACAACCTCCGCAGTTCCATTATTACAACTATAATGGAAATTGTTTTTGGTGAAAGTTGCACCATGTTCATGAGTTCCAGCATTTGAAGTGACACAGGGAAGTGGAGGGATTCGACCGTTGTGAACTGGAAAATTGAAAAATTGAGCTTTCAAACATTGCTCATGTTACCTAGGCTTGTTTGGTTTCAAAATTAGGCTAGACTTCCAGATTCCTAGACCTTACCTGGAATTTCTATTCGATTCACATCATTCAATCCCATTCCGTGAGCTGTGAGCACCAATTTATCACCGATCGAATTCTCATTCTCATTTCCAAATCTCGCCAAACAAATACCAATAAGCGCGCCGAAAATTGCCACGTTTCTCAACATTTTTCTCCGTTATCTCTACCTTGTTTCGGTGATAAATTAGTCAGAGAATGAAACCAGTTACCAAAAAATAATCGCGAGCGCGGGAAATAAAAGTTTTCAAGATTTTTTGTAGGGCGGATTCGATTCTCAAGGACTTTTCAATCATCATCATCAAAATGAAAACATCAACACAGAGTAGAGAAGTACTAGCAAAAGAAAGTAGGTCAGAAAAAAGAGTGGTTGAAAATATCCAAGTTTTTTGACACGAAAATTGAGAGGATTGGAACAGTGGAATTTTTGTTGAACTCATTGTAAGGGGTAAAAATTTCATAATCTTCATCAAAATTATGAAATATCATTGCTCATCTTATAAAATTTCTAGCTCCAGTTCAATATAAAATGGGAAATTTTCATTAAAAGAATGAACAACAACTCTAAAAGAATACCGCAGATTTTTCAACGTTTTTTGGTGGCTAAAAGTGTTTCACAATTTGGACAAAAGTGTCGGGAGTCTTTCACAAAATTACAGCAAGACAAGAGAGCAATTGGAGCAAATATGATGAGTCCGAAAAGCAAAGTTAGAATTGAGCAACATCCGAATTTATGCTTCACTCGTGTTTGAACAACTTGCTAGAAGAACATTGAATTTTATTTGGAAAAATTTGTGCAATAATTAAAAATGTACCTGACATTTGAAGCAAAATTCTTGATATGATTCAAATTTTGGAGCAGTTTTGTTTGGTTGAACTACAATTATTTGACATGGAAGTGGTTGTTGCTGAAAGTCAATCTTTAATCTAAATAATTGTTGCCACGTGGCATACCACAATTGGATAATATTCTGGTGGAGCTGAAGCGATTGGCTGTTTTTCCATTTTTGTGGAAAATGTTTATGTAAGTGAGAATAGAAATCAAAATGAAAAGAAAGACACATTTTTCTGGAAGTTGACATAAAGAAAATCAGAAAAAAATTTGATCAATCACATTTTTTTGTTGAAAAAACTTGACAAAGAAAAATATATTTTCAGTTTTTGTTGAACTGAAAAATTGACGGGGTTTTGGGCAAGTTCACATTTTTCAAAACCGGATATTCCTCATGTTATAGAACACACAATCTTTCAGGTATCGCTCATATCATCTCCGAATCTTAAAAATGAGCGTAGACAATTATTTTTCAGCTGACCTTCACATCCCTAACCAAGTCTCCAATATCAAATCAAATCAAATGTTGTTTTTGATTTTTCGCTCTTTTCCGAAATCACCTAAAATGTGTAGTTTGATAAATTCTCCATGGAAACGATTTCAAGCGCACATGTTTAGGGCGTTTCGAAAAAAGCAGCTGCCAAAAACGTTTTTTTGTTTCTCAAACAAAGTTAGTCTAACTTGCAAATTTGTGAAATCAAATGGAGCCGGGAAAAATTGAGCCAAGTGCTCCTCCTGTCGAATATCAAGGCACTGGAAATAATGCTGTTCATCCCGTGGTAAGTTTGAAAAATTTAAGGTCCTTAATGTTTTTCCTGAGGTTTCTAATGTTCTTAAGGTTTTTATTTTCCGGAGACTCACCTTAAGGACCTTAACTTTACCGTTCTCCCTAAGCCTAATCATACTCTTTAAGGTAGTTCCAATTCAAACTACAACAGTGATGATTGTTGGAACAAAAGATGCACCATCTTTCGAATCTTATCAAGAAGCGTGTCATGTTTGTAAGGTAATAATTCACATAATTATTTAATTACTCATCTAATTATTTAATTTCAGCTAACAGTTGCAACACGTGTCGAATATGTGATGGGAACCCGTTCGTGGGTAATGATTATCTTGGGAATCTTTCTTTTCTGCCCACTTTTGTGCTGTTTTTGCTGTGAATGTTCCAAAGATGCCAAACATTATTGCCCCAAATGCAATTTGCTTCTTTCAGTCAAAAAACGCTGAAAATGTGGTTGATACAGTCGATTAATGTTTTGATTTGCAAATGGTTTGATTCCCATTGCCTGCGTTATTGTTTTTCTTTTGTACTTTGAACATTAAATAAAGTGTTAAATGAATGTTGTTTTTTGCCACGTGGCGGTTTCTTTTTTGAGAATTTGAATCAAGTTTTGAGCTTAAAAAGAGCTCAAATTTCAAGCCAAAAAATGAATATCGTATTTCTTCAACATTCTGTATGAACAAGTACATTTTTGGGTTATACAATCTCAAAAAAAATTAATTGGAAAAAAAAGTGTCCAAAACGATTTGCAGGTGTTGGAACATCTGCAACACGTGTTCATTTTTTTGGACCAAAAAAATTCCATCGAAAATGACCTCGTCTTCATTTTCATTCTCATTCTCACTTTCTATACATTTTCTATAAAAATTTCAAAATGAAAAAAAAATAAATTAAAGAATTCCCTGGGGAATTTTTGAGTAATTTCAAAATTTCTCCTCTTTATGACATCACGACCTTCAAATTTTCCCACGCGTTAGTAAAACTTACATTTTTCGTCGGTCAATATTTTATTTTCTCGTGCTTCCTTCCTTTCTTCTATTTTTCTCTGCGTCTCTCAATTTTTAACACATAAACAGATTGTTTTTTGCTTTTTTTGGATGTATTTTGTTTTGTTTTGTTTTATACTAGTTATTTTTTTTCACAGCTTTCTTATTTTAAATATCCACGTGGCAAAAAAACAATATTAAAATTGATTTTAGGAATTAATTTGCAATTTAAATACAATCCACCCTCCAGTAGTAATCTAGAAATCTAGTTTTTAAAATGATTTTTTGAAACAGTGAATTTTTGAAAATAAACAGACCCAAAAAAAACAGAATTTTTCATTTTTCTCATAACCAAAATTTAGTTCAATTTCCCCCAATTTTTATTTTTTTTCTGACTAATAATTTCTACCCAATTTGTATTTTCACATTTTCAGAGAAGCCTGCTCTGAAAATAAAAAAAAGTCTCAGCTGACCAAACAGAAAAAAATCATATCACTATAGAAACCGCTGAACGCCGTTATTATCACCCCCAAAAGTTTTTGTATAATATGTTGACACAATTTCTCATTTTTCTGCGATTTCGAAACTTTAGGCAACTTTACTTGTATTGATTATTTTGAAAAAATAGAAAAATCCACGTGGCGTCAAAGAATGGGTTTAAAATTTTTCATTTCCTCGTTTTTTTCATTTCTCAAGACTTCACTTTTTCAAAAAAGTTTTGAACTAGTTTTTGAACCAAAATTCTACCACTTCGAAACTTTTTGATATTCGATTGATTTGTTTCCCAGAAAATCTATTTTTTCAGAAATGGATCCGGACAAACCGCTTCCCTCAGCACCGCCTCCAACATATTCAGAGAGTGTTGGAAACAATATGGTGCACCCATTGGTTGCACACGAGCTTCAAGATAATGTCATTGTTTTGGTGAGGAAATGTTGACGGCAAGACAAAAAATTGATTGATTTTTTCAGCAACAACCAATTCAAACTACAACTGTGATTATTGTCCAGGAAAAATATGCACGAAGTTTTGAGAGCTATCAAGAAGAGTGTCCAAGATGTCAGGTAACACATTTTCAGAAAAAAATATATCACAAATAATAGTGAAAAATTAACTTTCTCAAATTTCAAAAGTTCCTTTTTAAAAAAAAAAAATACCAATATTCCTACAAAAAAGCACTCGGTTAAAGATCAAGAAATCTGAATATCCCTCTCAAAATCTAAACCCTCAATGTTTTTCTGTTCAGACGATGGTTCAAACTCGTGTCGACTATCAAATGGGTTTCTGCTCATGGCTCATGTTTTTCCTCGGAATCTTCTTGTTTTGTCCACTTTTGTGCTGTTTCTGTTGTCAATGTTGTAAAGATGCCAAACATTATTGTCCTAAATGTAACATGTTGATTGCCACCAAAAAACGCTGATTTTCTTGTTTTTCTTTCGATTTTTTTTACAATGAATTGTTTATTTTCTGGAATTGTTTTAAAAAAATCACTGTTTCAAAAATTGCCTGTCAAAATTTCTCAAAAAAAATCCGATATTTTCGTTATAGCAGATTAAGATCCGACTAATCATCTTCGATTCAGGAAAGCAAGTGCGCTCCAGCGAAATAAAAAACAAAGATGAGTTAAGTTTTCTATAACATGAGCATTATTCTTGTAATTAATTTGGAGGAAAATCGATTGCAATAATTTGTTTTCAGAAAAAATAAAATTTAAGCTCAGATGGATATTTTAATCGTATTGCCACAAAAGTTTTGACAAAAAACTTCTCAAATTGCAACCCGGAAATTTTTAATTGTACGATCAAAAACATCACGGTAATTTGATAATTTGATACGGCAACTGCAAAAAACACTCGAAAAAATAGCGAAAAACTAACAAAAGATCATGTCAAACCTCTTGAAAAAACCTGATTCTTCAAAAAAAAATTTCCAAAAAACACCGTGTTTTCATCTTGTATGTATATTATGAATTCAATTTAATTTGTTATCTTTGAAAAAGATCACACAAAAAGTTTTTTTTTGATGGCAAACATCACACAGAAAAAAATGTGTATATGGAAATTTTGTCACATTTTTGGGGAATTTTTTTTTGGAATTTTTAATTTATTATTTTTGGAATTTTTGTTTTGTTGGAATTTTGGTGCAGAATGTGTCATTTGTAGATCAAAAATTAGGGAATGTTGTTGAAATTACTGAACATCAGAGATACTGTGGCTTAGTCAAAAATCTTTTTTTTAACCCTAGGGTTACTGTATATGAAATTTTATATAATAATTTGCCATAATCTTTCAATTTTGTACTGAAAATCCTAATTTTCCAGCTCTCCTATTCCTCAAAAATGTCAAAACTGACACCATTTCTCAAAAAATGCCTGCTCCTTTTCACACCAATTCTTCTCGCCATTCCTCTTCTATTTTTTGGCCCCGAATTTCGTTGTCTTTTTGTGATTATAATTCTATCGACCTATTGGATTGGTGAAGTTATGCCAATTGGAATCACTTCACTTTTGCCGTTGGCACTTTTTCCGATTTTGCAAATTGTGTCATCGAAAAATATTGCACCGGTTTATTTTAAGGTTGGTTGGCTTAGATTTTTCACCTCGGAAAAATACGTTTCAAAAAATGTATGAAATTGATTTAAAAATTTTTGAAACATTGTAAATTGTTTCACAAATTTATCTATAAATTCACAAAGACCTTCGGTTACTGTAAAATAGCTACAGTAATCATTGTTGAAACCGCTTAGCTCTGATCTTTTCAAGTTTTCCCGGAAGTTTTTATGATCTACTTCCTCTCTCTTTTTCCCAGGATTCGATAGTGTTATTTATGACAACTTTAATAATGGCAATGGGTGTTCAATCAACTGGTTTACATCGTCGAATTGCGCTCAAACTTTTGACAAAAGTTGGAGCAAAACAGCCAATTATGCTCTTCGGATTCATGTTGATCACATGTTTCATCTCATTTTTTGTCTCTGATACAGCGTGTACTGCACTAATGTGTCCTACGGCTGTTGCGCTGCTCACAACTATCAAGGATGCTCAAAAAGTTAGTGGATAACAACGCACAAACTTCCAAAACATTGACTTTCAGAAAGTCGATGAAACCCCCACGAAAAAAAATCGATAATGCTGATCAAAGTGTGGCTGAAAAACTGGAAATTGATTCGATGAGCGCTGAAGATCGAGGATTTTGTAAGGCTTTGATTTTATGCTGTGCACACGCTTCGCTGATTGGCGGAACTGCGATTATTACGTCGACTGGACCAAATTTGGTTTTTAGGGAGAATATTCAGAATCGATATCCGGATGGACAGATTACGATGACGTATTTGGGTGAGGAGAGATGCCACGTGGAATTATTCAGTTTGAAATTTTTTACAGAATGGATGGTATTCGCATTTCCTCCAATGATTCTCTATCTTTCCTCTTCATATCTAATTCTAACATGCTATTTCATGGGTCCAAAAACCTTGATTAGATGGTTCAAAAAAGAAAATGCGGAAAAATTGCAAATCAACAGAAATGTCGAGAAAAATATTCGACAAATGTATGAGGATTTGGGTGAAATTAGTTTTGGAGAAATGTCTGTCGGATGCTTTTTTGTGATTTTGATTGGATCGTGGATTTCGAGAGATCCTGGATTCACGAGTGGTTGGGCTGATTTGTTGGAACATCGCAAGTAAGGGTACATTGAAAAATCTCAATTTTTTCCACAATTAAATTTTTTTTCAACCAATTTTGAAACAGTAAAAAAACGTGGGGATTTTTTTTTTAATTATAAGATTCACGTGGCATTTTGGATCATAATTAATTTATCTAATCACCCAATTAGAGCTCAATTATTTTCAGTTACCTAACAGACAGTGCAATCGGAATTCTAATCGCCGCAATTCTATTTGTGTGGCCGAAAAATCTCGAAAACCTATCGCAACCAATTTTGGAATGGTCCGACATGAAATCCAAATATTCGTGGTCGTGCACACTTTTAATCGGAGCCGGTTATGCGATTTCTGAAGGTGTTTTCAAATCCGGATTGGCGCGTATGATTTCATGCGGAATGAAGAGCATATTTTTGAATTTGTCGCCTTTGCCACTACAAGGTTTGCTAGGGGTGATTTTTTGAGCTAAAATTCGACAATTTTTTTAGGTAGCTTATTTTTTTATTTAAAAAAAACATACTGTTTCAAAAAAATCTGAAGACACTTACTTGGTTGATAATTTCTAATAATTCATTTTGATTAAACAAAAAAATTGCCACGTGGATCTCTGATCTTTGAAAATTCAAAATTATTTTTCCCAGTCTGCGTCACCGTAACAATTGTAATAATGACGGAATTTGCAAGCAACGTTTCAACCGGAAGTATTTTTATACCGATTTCTCTAGGAGTTGTAAGTTGTTTGTTAAAACATCTAGGATTTACAACTGGAATCAGTGTCCCGAAAATACCACATTTGCAGGCCGAATCAATGGGTGTTCATCCACTTTATCTAAGTCTTCCAACTACAGTAGCCTGTAGTTTTGCATTTATGCTTCCGATTTCGACGCCACCAAATGCTATTGTTTATGATACACGGGTTATTTCAATGATTGATATGGTAGGATTGATTTATGCCACGTGGCACTAAATTTCAAATTTTTCAGATAGCTTGCGGTTTCCTTCTTAATATTGCTTGTATTTTGATAACTACACTGAATATGAATTCTTGGACATATTTAGTATTTGGATTGACCAATTTTCCAGAAAACTTGGAACTTGGATCTTCGAATTCGACTTTATTGTCATGCTAATTAATGTTATTTTGTATAAATTCACGAATCAAAAAAGAAATATTGTTCAAACTCGGGGCTCATCTCTAGTTCTCATGAAATTAACAATCTGGAACTTGGATTCAACTTTACTGCCACACTAATTATATATGTTTTGTTCTGCATGAACTTGTTGTAGGTAGATAAGTTTATTCAAAAATAATCACACAGAATTTTCAATTTTTTTCAACACTTCTCTAACATTTTGCACAACTTTATCACATTTTCCGTCAATTTTCCGCATTAAATCGGTTTCTGACAGGCAAGTGTGAAGCTGATGGATACAGGATTTTTGATTTCGGGTGTTTTCCATACAGTTGTCAAAGTTAATTGCGCAAGTGTTGAAAGTCACTGGAACCTTTCTAATTTTATGCTTGTAAAAATATATTTAGATAAAATTTGGAAACCCCAAGGCTGCATACTTTCCCGATGTTTCATAATCCCTTTTTCACTTACATCGCTGAACCACACAATTCTCATAGAGTTTCGCAAACTCTTTCGCAATTTTCGAATTATTCTTGATTTTATAAATCACTCCTCCCGAATTTCCAACATTTGATAAATCATAAGCTTTTCCTCCATGATTTCTAACTGCATAACACGCGGCTTCTTCAAAAACAAAACATTTCAATCCATTTCCACGGCTTGCATCTTCTAAACAATCACAAAATTTGGTATCACAAAATTGTTGGCCATTTTTTTGATTATAGCAATCATCGTGAATTGCGCAGCACAGATTGAAGTCATCTGAAAAAATATAGATTTTTTTATTTTTGGAAAGTGAGAATGAATGAATTAAAAGAACTGAATTTAAATTATGAACATTCTGAACCAGTGAATTTTTCAAATTTTTCCAAATTTTTTTCGAAAGTTATAAAAAATATATTCAGTTGATTTTCTGAGTTCTCTTAATCTCGAGTTCTCCGAATTATTTAATCCCAGTGAATAATATGTAAGATTGCCCCAATAACTTTAAAAATTCCATCAAAACTCTCACAGTAAGGCTTCGCACAAGCCAATCTTGAATAGGTTTCCGAAGCTGTTATTGAAATTGGATTAGTTTGCGATCCACAGTTCCAATAAGTTAAGTTAAGTCTCTCAGCCAAAACTAGAGTTGGAAACAATATTCCTAGAAATATCATTTTTTCGAATACTTGATTTATTTTTCAGTCAAGCTCTTTTTTATATGATATTTTCAGTTTTCCCGTCAAATTTGCATAAATTTTAAGAATTCTTCGAATTTTTCAGGCGTCTAGAATTTCCCCCCAAATTTTCCGCAAATCACAAAATTATTACAACATTTTTAGCTTTCTACAATTTAATAGATATAAAATGTAAATGTAAATGTAAAGTAATATTATTCTTATTATATTTACATTCTCGACCTTTTTTCTTGACACAAGACAAAAACCGGTTAATTTTTTCACATTACATAAGTAGCTTATTTATTGTGGTTGTGTAATAGGAAAAAAATAATACATAGAGATTATGAATGAACAAGCGAGAAGGTCAATCAGACAACAACATTTTTGGATTCGGAAAAAGCGAAAAAAAGAAGAGAGAATTAAGTGTGTCTTGTGGTTGTTGTTTGATCTTGAAACAGTGAGATTTTGGAGCGAAAAATATGGTGGAAAATTAGGAAAATATAGCATTTTTTTGAAAATCCACGAATATTCAACACCTGAATTCTGAATTGCTCATATCAATTCTGAGCAATCGTGAATTTTTCAAGCTAAAAAGCTTGGAAACTTCGGCTACAGAACATCCACACATAAAATTTTGAATTTTCGAAAAAAATCACTGTTTCAAAATCATCCCAAATATTTTCAGCTTTTGATTGATTAGACTGCCTAATTCCACATGAAACATTTTCACATAAGTTCAAGCTGAAAAATTTGTTTCAATATATCAGTTCTGAACATTCCGGCTCCAAAAAAATTTTCCCCAGCAATTTTTCTCGTTTTTTTTCATTCAAAAATTGAATGTTTCAAAATTTTCTTTTGATTTTTTCAAAATTCCTATAGGTTCGAGCAAATTGTGTCTTATTTATAAAATTTGACATCAAATCTCGCGCCATCAAAACTTTTCCCACAAAATCTCAAAAAACAATATTTCTCGTTTTGTTCATTCTTCCTTCCTATTCTTCATTCTTCATTCAAAAAATCCTCTCGAAACTAAGTATGCAGTTTAGTTTAGTTTACAATTACAATAAAATGAAGCACTCATCATCTTCTTCGTTTTTTTTTTGTTGAAAAAAAAAGAATGAAAAAATGTGTACAGAAAAGGAGATTTGCAGAGAAATATACGAAAATCAAGAAACCAGTTGTATATATAAATATATATCTGAAAAAATTAGATTTTTCATTATTAATAATAATAATCATCATATTTTTCTTTTGTTCTCCTCTTTTTTGTGAAAATTGTAAAAAATGGTGTAACTGGTTAGAGTTAGAATGCGTTCAACTTCTGATGCTCGGAATTTTTGCCTAATCACGTTTCGTGGAAAAAGTAGCAAGTTCTGCTTTTAAAAATTAAAAAAAAAATGTTGAAAAACTCACTTTTCCTCCAGTTTTCCTCATTTCTGAAAATCATTCAACAAAAATCCGCCTCATCAATTGTTTCGATATTTCCAATTTTTCGTTGACGTTTTTCCTGTAAAATAAAATTGAGTGAAATCTAAATAAGAACTCCAAACTGAAGAAAAATTTAAGAATGTACATTTTTTATAAAACTACTTGGTGAGGACCAGTTCTAGTATAAAACTAAAGAAAATCAACTAAAATTGTGTTACTTTTACTAGGAAAAAAGATAAATATGAATTTTACAACAAGTTTATACTAACTTTTCGATGAAAAAACTCTTCTAAACTTTTAGAGGAAAAAATATTTTTCTGTGGAAAATTGAAAAAAACTCAAAATCAAATTTACGCTAAACACAAGGCAAGCGGAATGTCGTTGTTTCCTTTTTTTTCAAAAAATAATTTTTCGCGTTTTTCCGTTTTTCTCTTTGTTTCTCATATGGGCCTATGCAGAATAATATTTTGTAATAAAAAAACATAAAAAAACATTTTTTTCCTATGCAGAAAAACGTCGAAAAAACTAAATATACAGTTTATTATTTTGAGTAGAGACAACGTGAAGTTGAGAGAGTGCAGAGAAAAAACCATTTTATGTCTGCGCTCTCTCAATTTCACGTTGTCTTTATTTAGTTTTTTCGACGTTTTTCTGCATAGGAAAAAAATGTTTTTTTATGTTTTTTTATTACAAAATATTATTCTGCATAGGCCCAATAGTAAATTAATATTTTAAACCGTTGTTTTTTTTGCCATTTTTTTTATTTCGGGGCAAACTTCATCATTTGAAAAAATATATATTATTCTGAACTTTTTGCCACGTGGATTTCTGAAAAAGTTCTGAATATGTTACCACCTAGATTTTTCAACCCGGAAAAAATTCCAAATCTTTTACCACGTGAATTTTGAAATACAAAAATCCCCGTAGGCATCAGGAATCGATCCAGCACTTTTTACTCTATAATTTAAGCGCTAACCAGTTGCACCATATGACACTTCAATTCACAAGTAAAATATCCTGGTTCGATTTCTCATCCCTTCTGTGAACATTTTTTGTTATTACTTCGTTTTTTCACAAAAAATTCTTGATCATTTTTGATGTGTCATCATTCTATTGTTTTTCTGTTAAAAACCCCAAGGACAAATTTTCGATTTGAAAAAATGATGTCCCCAACGAAAACTTCATCTAAATACTATAAATAGTATTGTATTTAGAAGTAATATTGGCAAATGCGAAATGCGAAAAAAAACCAGAATTTTTTTGTGGCCGCCGCGGTGGTGAAACGGTTTTAATTGTGGTTGGTGTGTTTGGATTATTTATTTTGTTATTAGTATTATTATGCAAGTTTTCGTTTTGGTTTTTTTTTGAAAGTTTGAAGTTGCGCGAGATTTTTTTCGAAATTTTAATTATAAAAAATGTTTTTCGAAAGACTCTGCCATTCAAAAATTATTATATTGCTCATTTTTTAGACCGTTGACAGATCCTTTTTTAAATTTAATATGAGCAATGGGAAAATTTCACTTTTTAAAAGTGGACTCTGAGCAAAAAATAAGTTGATGTTCTAAGGCGATGATGCAGATTAGTTTCTCCCCCGAGCTAATTGAGGAGAAAGAGGAGAAACGTGTTGCACGTGGAGGCGAAACAATGTATTTTTCGAATTTCGCCCCATTTCTCCTCATTTCTCCTCGGAGGAGAAACTCATCTGCAACATCGCCTAAGTACAATCCTCGAAGGATTTTTTACTGAAAGCTTCTCAAACATTAATTTTAAAATTTCAAAGTTCGAAAAAACAGTCCTAGATTTTTAATAATATTTTTTTGAAACAGTGAAAAATTTAGAAATTTTTTACTGACAGTTTCAATAGATGGATCATCGAAGTTCAAAAAATTGAGAAATAAGTGAATTTTATGAAACAGTAGATTTTTGGGGAATAATAAAAAATGTTAATTTAGAAAAATAAATTATTTATTCAAATTTACCTCATTAAAAATGATTTTTTGAAACAGTACATTTTTTTCGTTTCAAAAAAGTGTCAAAAAATATTGCCACGTGGAATTTTTAGCTGAATAATATCCCAATAAAATTGTTTCCCTCAACAAAAACCCCATATTTCTTTTAAAATCTGAAAATATCGACCTTAATCACATGTCTTCCTCAATTTCCATCATCTTCTTCTTTTTTGTGATGGCCACAGAAACCGGCTTACTTTTCATTTTTTGTATCTCTTTTTATTTTTGGTTTTTTCTCGACCGAACGTATTACACAATACAAAAAAATCAAACAATGCCAAATTAAAAGTCACAAAAAAAAATAATTTTCAGCACGCTCCGCCTTTGAAAACCAATCTCCCGCCCTTTTGTCCCCTCCAAAAATTTTCACTTTTTCTTTTTTTGACTGCCACAATTTTATCCCTCTTTCTTTTCTGCCATTGGCATAGAAGTAATAATATAATATACAACACTTTCGATTTTTACGATATCTCTCTGTGTTTTTTTTTTGCAATGTTCATCGCGGTTAGAGGAGGAAGAGGAAGAATAGTTTTTTGTTGTTTTGTTACTTTGTTTTTTTTTGTTGTTGTATCAGAGATTGATTTTTTCGGGAAAGTTCTAGTCGCAAAATTTTGGGAGAAAAAAATTGTTCCAAGTCTGATTAATTGGACCTGACTTTTAGCATGCTCCGATCGGACCATTTTCAATAGGAAGTCAATTTTTTTTTTTGAAAAAATCTGTTCAGAATTTTTCTCACAGGTCCATTGAGAGACTAAAATTTTTAAATTTTCTGGAATATTTTTCAAAAAGATTTTTGAGCATCTAATTTTTCAGGTCCCAAACTTCCACGTGGATTACTCTTTACTTTTTGATTTTTTTTAAATCTGAAACAGTCAAATTTTTCAGCCCGAAAAAATTATTATTGTTGAATTCCACGTGGTAAAGTTCAAATTTTGGAGCAAAACATTTTCTGAACTACTCGATTTTTGAGGTGAAAAATCCATGTGGCAAAATTCAGATATGCTTCCTTTTCGAGTTTTTCTTGAAATTATGCCCATAGAAATCTTTTGAAATACTTTTTTCATCAAATTTTTATATCTCGATTTTTCTATATTATTTCTCTCTCTCTCTCTCCCCAATTTTTCTAAACCCAAATATTTTTTGCAGCGATCTTTTTCGCCCAAACGAATCAACAGCCCCAATGCGAAAAACATTGGTGGCGTTGATCGGATTGGCTTTGGCATTTTTGGCGCCGAAAACAAGCGCCAAATTCACGCCAAACGCTACAATTTTATTCAACAAAGATGAGATTTTCGAAATTCCCGGACTCGAAGTTATGGCTTCGGATAAATATCCACATTTTACGACAATTGAAACAGTTAGCCGAACTAAAGTTCATCGACATAGAAGAGAAGTTATTGCTGGACCAATTTATGATTGGAATTCATATGAGATTCCATTTCAGATTTGGGGAGGAGATTGTGAGTTATTTTTGGATGGGAATTTGGGGAAAGACTGTGGAAAATAACATGAAAATTGGTTAAAACTTCCTTGTTTACCAAATTTTTAAAAAATTATTTTCGAAACTTTGAAAAATTGAGAATTTGACTTCAAGAGTCAAATTATTTGTACAAAGTCGATGAAATAAGTTTGGTTGGAAAAATATCGATTTTTCGAAACAGTGAATTTTTCAAAAAAAAAAATTAATTTTTATGCAAAAATTCCTGTTTCAGAAAATTATACTATCCAATAAAACTCGACTCTTGAAAAAAAAAGAAACATTTTTTGTTGTGAAGTTTTCTAAAAACAATTTTTTGAAACAGTGAAAAAATTTTCAAAAATAAAAATATTTTGAAACAGTAAAATTTGAAAAAAAAATTGTAATTTTTTAATTTCAATAATTTTTTACTGTTTCAAAAAAATAATTTCTAAAAATCTGCATTTTCTGAAGTTTGAAAAAATTCACCGTTTCAAAATTTGTGCAAACAATTTCGATCTGTATTGAAATTTTGGAGATATTGTTGTTCACCTAAAATTATTTTTAAAATTAACCTTAAGAACCTTAAGCATCTAATTTTTTGCCAAATTATCTATAAATATTGATTTTCGATCATTTTTTCAAACAAAAGCAGAAACAGAGTAATTTTTGTTGGTTAGCCTTGATTTTTTTAAGCAGCTTATGAAATTGAGAGTTTTTTGCAACAAAAAAAAGAGAAAGTGACACCACTTGAAAAAATGGGGGATTTTTGACAAAACCCATGATTTTTAATGATTTTCGGGTCAAAAATCGATAATTTCCCTGAAAATTTGTTGAAAATTCAAAATTTCAAATTTTCAGACAATTTCCAAGGTTTAATTCGACGTGGAATTCGAATGTGGGAAGAATCGACGTGTTTGAGATTTCGAGAAAATATGCAAAGTCGAGATGCGATTCGATATGTTTTGGAGAAAGGCGATAGTTGTTTCACGGAATATATTGGGAAAAATGGCGGACATCAGGATATTATTATTGGAAGCGAGTGTGCTGAGGTTAGAACTTTTGAGAAGATAGATTTTAGCGAAATTATGAAATAGCCCTTTTTTGAATGAAAGCTAGAATTTTTAATATTCAAGATTTACTTCAAAGTCTTTCACTGATTATTTGTTACACGTTAAACAATTTGTAAAAATTTTGAAACATTTTAATTTTCCTAAGTTTTTAAGTCAACCTATAGGTTGACTTATAAGCTGGATTTTATGAATCAAAATTTCCGGTACAGGATCGAGGTTTCATAGACCTCGAAAAAATTTCGGAAAATTTTGAAACAGTGAGGTTTCGAAAAAAAAATGAAAATCAAGATTTCAACTTATTTCAAAATTTAAAAAAAACCACGCAACTTCAAAATCCACAAAAATCTATGATTTTCACTTTTTTTTCCAAATTCTCACTCCAACTCCCCAATTTTTCCAGGAATACGTAGTTGCTCACGAAACAGGCCACGCTCTCGGATTCTGGCACACACATCAACGACCAGATCGAGATCGTCATATCTCAATAAATTGGAAAAATGTGATGGAAGAAGCGACTGCCTCATTTATGCCATTTCGCTCAATGCTTCAAGCTTTTGGTATTCGACAGGTTTCGCCGCGAAGAGTTCCATATGATTACGGTAGTTTGATGCATTATCATGCTGTTGCACATGCTGTTAAAGTTTCGGATTTTACAATTGTTCCAAAGGAATTGAAATATGTTACAACTATGGGAACTGAGAAAATGGCTTTTTTGGATGCAAAAGTTATTAATGATATTTATTGTCCAAGTTAGTTTCTTTTAAATATTGGAAGCTAGGAATTCTTCACAAAAATTAGAAATTGACAAAACTAAAAAATATTCTGAAAAATATTACTGTTTCAAAATTGCAATGAAATAATAATCAAATATTGATCTAATTGAAAAAATCTTGAAATTCTTCCAGATGCTTGCCAAGGTCGTTCAAACATCAATTGCCTAGCTGGTGGTTATCCAGACCCCAATAATTGTCAAATATGTCGCTGTCCAGAAGGCCTTGGTGGTGCTGATTGTTCTCGCCTTCAACCATCTTCCTGTGGCGGGGAAATTCATGCAAATGATCAATGGCAAACTCTAAGTAGTCCAGCTGGCAAAGATATTCATTGTTATTGGCGGATTTCCGTTCCAGAAGGATCTCGCGTTCGTTTCCGATTATCTGATGGCGAATTTCCGTGTTCCTACGGTTGTCAATCTTATGTGGAAATCAAACATAAATTGGATGTTAGACTAACTGGTTTTCGAAGTTGTTGTTATCGACCGAAAGAGGATACGGTGTCGGAAAATAATCAGATTTTTGTGATTTATCATCCGAATGGACGAACGGCCAGGTTTTCGTTGAGATTTAGACGACAAGTTTAAATTCTAGTTTGAGTTTTGTTTTTTTGTATGTTTTGTGCCTTTGTGATCTCATTTAAGGGTGGGTTTTTTGGTTGAGAAATGGGTTAAATTTGGCAAATGCACTATAATGAGAAATTAAGATTTATTGGCTCCATAAATGCGCTCTATTCCTAATTTCGCCCATTTCCCACTCCCAAAAACCTCACCCATCCCCCAAATTTCCCTCATTTCTCCAAAATTCCCGGTGAAGCAAATTTGCTCGATGTGTTTCTTGTATATTTTGTATGTTTTTTGCGCATTTATGTAATAATTTTATTGATTTTTTGGACCTCCTCAGGTTGTTCCGATGTTTTCTTTTTCGCTACGGGACCTTTTTTTGATGAAAAATAAAAATTGAAGAAAATTTTGATTTTTTTTTTAATTTGGAGAAATGATATATTGAGAATTTTCGCACGAAATGCTACTTTGAAAAAAGTGCGCTCTATTGTTGAATTCAAATAATTTGAACTTCAAAGGACTTTATATACAGTTAATTAGGAAATTAATAATAACTACCTTCAATTTTTACGATATCCAAAAACTCGGACATCCAGCCCCTCCCCAAGCAGGCATTTCTTTCACAAAATATAATCCGTGATCATTATAAGTCAAATTGAAATCCAGTGTAGCACTACAGTAATATCCATCAGAACTTGTGCATTTATGAAATTCGGCACCGATTTCCATATCATTCGGATACCAGATTTCAGTTCGATGATGATGTAGATTGTATCCGGGACCAATTTGTGGAGGAACATGAGCAATTATATCTCGATTGTGAACGATTCGGTAAGAGTAGGGAAACTGGAAAAAAGGAGCATTTACAGAAGTTTGACACAAAAAATCCACGTTATAACTACTAATTTGCGCTTACTTAGAATACTACTAGAACATTTGAATTTTACTTCTCAATTTTGAAAGCGAGTTCTAGAATTAAAAATCCTCCTTACCGTATTATCATGCCAAAGTGCATAATCATAATCTCCAGTCCTCGGTTGTCCCATTGTAATCAATTTCACATTATCCGGTTTCATCAATTTCTCATGAACCATATAAGAAGCGGCGACTGATGCCAATGCTCCGCCCATCGAATGTCCATTCACCCAAATTTCGAATTTCGGATATTTTCGCAAAATCTCCTGAATATCCTGCTCCAATCCACCTTGCCAAATGAACAAAAATGCGTCGAAAAAATAGGAAAATATGTTGCCAATGTCGAAAAAACGACGTTCAGCACTGCAGAAAAATCAGAAGTTAGATATCTTATTTTAGATCTGAAGTCAGGGAAACTAACTTGTAAAAATAGGTCACCAATTCTTCGGCCAACTGCAAATTATTTTGAGTCCCACGAAAACCAATTGCTATCACTTTTTGCTCTTCATCTATTGCTGTATAAGCGAAACATGAAGTTTGTGGAGGTAAAGTGCTACAATTTACATCATATGTGTTGAATAGTTTCATTGTTGGCATTTGATTGCTGGAATATTGGTTGATTAAATTTGAAATTCGTCAATTTATTAGATGTTTTGAATGGAGGAACTAAAGCTTCAAAAATACTAATGTAAGATTTAATAAAATTTAAAAATAACAATTTCTGAGTTCAACAAAACCAAATGCTATAAAAAGTACTTCAGAAAAAAAATACGTTTCAAAAGTTTCAGTTACAATTATTTTCAGAAACATTTTTTGATTCTTGTTCAAAAAAATTTTTTTCACAAAAAATTTCACTGTTTCAGAAATTCAATGAAATAATTTTTATCGAATGATTGTTGCTTCTTTTTTTTCTTCCAACTCACTCAAAACAAATTTGTGGATTGTCTGAAGAAACAGCAGCAGTGGTAATCAGAATTTTTTTCCTTATAAATTCGTCATCATACGCAAATCTGGCCTCAACTTCAGCTTTTGGACAATTTATAATATTCATAATGGAATGCTCACTGGGACAGAATATTTCATCGCAAGAATCTTTCGAATTACACCATTCTTTGCCATTTTGCACACATTCCACGCAAAGATCTTTCGGTTCAATTTCTTTTTTCGGCGGCCGACTTTCAACCAAAATTAGTGATATTAATAGTAGTAGTATAATTTTCATAGTGTTTTTTGCTTCGATTAAACATCTGTGGAATGTTTTTATACACTTTCAAAACATGGCGATAAAAGTGCATCATCTCACGTGGTTTTGAAATTCCTTTGCTCGCCGCGTGGCCTGAATCGAGTTCAAAAACTCAAAAATTAATAAAAGTGGTACTGTAGCCTCGATTATTTTTGTGTGCATTTGTGCGTCGCGGTGTTTGCAACTGCCGCTTGGGCATTTTCGAAATTTTCATTTTTTGTGTTTTCTCTCGTGTTTCTTGGGGGTTCCTGGGGTTTTTTGGTTGAACTTTTTTGCATTATCAATTTCAGAACATCCTGTGTAGTTAGGCTAACTAGAAATTTCCCAAGAAAATCGATTTTTCCAGTTTTAATGAGGGAAAAATCAGTTTTTTCCAACTCTTCCCAAAACTAGTGTTTCCTTGTTTTTTGAAAGTTTTTCCTCGTCACCTTTTTTTGTCTTATCAACGCCCTTTTATGCAAATAAACAAATCTATTCTATTTTCAGCAATCCGTCAATAACAAAACACAAAAATGGCGTCAGCGCAACGAAAACTGCAAAAAGTGATGGTTCAACCGGTCAACCTCATCTTCAGATATCTTCAACAACGCACACGTGTTCAAATTTGGTTGTACGAGGATGTGACACACCGAATCGAGGGTTATATTATTGGTATGCGAGGGTTTTGAGAAATATGGGAAAAATCGAATGAAAAACTGGACTTTCTCGATTTTCACGTGACCTAAGTGATGTGGCAATTGAAAAGCCATTTTTCACAAGAAAATCATGGGTTTATTCTCCAAAAAGACAGGATTCGAATAAAAATTATTAGTTTTATCAGAATTTTTGAGAAAAGTTGAAAAAAGACTCAAAAAATCTCATGTTTTTTTCAGAAGATTAATTTTCCTTGAATAATTAATAATTCTAAGCAATCATTATTCCATTAAAAACTAAATTTATTGCAGGTTTCGACGAATTCATGAACATCGTGTTCGACGAAGCCGAAGAGGTCAACATGAAATCCAAAGCTCGCAACAAAATCGGCCGAATCCTGCTGAAAGGCGAAAATGTCACATTGATTCACGCGGTTCAACAAGAAGCCTAAAATGCTTCAGATTTTCCCTGTTTTTCTTTTCATTTTGTAAGCGAGTTTGGATCTCCTTTTTTACTTTTTCAAAAACCTTGTTTCAATTCCATAAATTATACATTTCATTCACAAAAAGCTTCAAATTCAATTTCAAAATTTCTCTCTATAGTTTACATATTTCGAAAATCCCATGTAATCCGGTTTTTCGTAGGCAACTGTATTGTTCAAATCCTGACGTTTATCATAATCATAAGAAGACACAGAATATTGATGAAGATTTCGACATCTGAAACAAACATCTCAAACTTTGAGAAAAGGGGGAGCTGGAGATTCAACTCTGAATATGAGTTATGACGTGGCAATGTGAAGGGGCTTCAGAATACTGAAACTAAATTTCAAATTTTGCCACGTCTTCATAATTCATGTTCAAAGTTTATTTCATCAAAAATTCTCACCGATTTCCAAAAAAGCACGTCCCTTTGAGAAAAAATCGGCAAATTTGGGAGTTTAAAGGTGCAGTTGCTGCTGGTTTTGGAGTTGGCGGATGGAAGAAGAAACATTTGGAGCCAAACTGACAGTTTCCTTTTTTGAAACTCAAGCACTCGATTTTTTGGCGATGTTTCTGGAAATTTGTGGGGATGAGATTTGAATTTTCCAAAAAAAAACTGACCTGAATACTGCTGGGACGAGCTGGACATGTTTGATTCAATAAATCGCGTGACATCGGTTTTTTGGGAAAATCGAATGAAAAATCGATTTTTTCAAACTCAGAGAAATGGGCTGGAGAACCGCCGGATAGACGACACAGCGGAGAATATTCGGGAAACCGATGGAGAAAAATGTTCTCCGCCAGTTCGCCGACAGTTCTCCGAATTATCAACAATGTTTCTCCTGCGCGAAAGAATGTTCTCGAAGCAGAGAATGGAAAACCAGCGGACAACTGGCGGAGAAAATTTTCTAGTTTGGAGAGCGAAAAATGCAAAAAAGCGCCTAGCGGAGAACCAATGGAGAACTGTCGGAGAAACTATGGAAAACTTTCGGAGAACCGGCGGAGAACTCTCGGCAAACCGCCAGCCGTAGGCTGGATCTCCGAAAGTTTTCCGCCGGTTCCCCAGCCCATTTCTCTGAGAAAAATTCCGATCGGTTTTGTCGGAAAGTTGGGTTTTCGCGGAGTAGATCAAAAAATGTTGCTTGGAAAAATGTGGAATTTTTTTGACAAATGTAATTTTTCGACACGTGGAATTTTCTCCAAATTAAAGTTTTTAATTTGAATCTCAGCCACGTGGAATGTTTTAGCGTCAAATTGAAATCTTGAAATTGTACGCCACGTGGAATTAAAAAATTCAAATTTTAAATTCAGAAAATTATTTATTCATGCAAAAAAATCAATAAAAACATGTTGCCGAATGTGGGAAAAATAAAGCAATTCTGTATACTGTAAGCAATTCCAGCTCACTTTTTTCAAAGCTGAAAATCTGAAAATTCCAGATTTTCAGCCACAAAAAGTAACTCGAAAGCTAACAATATCACAAATCATTTCAGGTCAACAAAAAATCAAATAAAAAATATGGCAAAAATCTGAAAAAGAGCTCAAAAAAATTCCACGAATTCTCGAATTCAGATGGGCTCTTTTTCAGAATTTTTTAAAGACACAAAAAAAATCGATAATTAATTAAAGGCAAGTTTTAAATCATGGCTTTTTGGGGGTAAAATTTGGATTTGTAGGGGAAATGTTAAAGTTTCTGATTTTAATGGCAAATTTTAGAGTTAGTAATGAAATTAAAGAAAAAGTGTTAGTAACTTTGGATTTTTGGAGAATTTTGGAAAGTTTCAGATTACTGTAGAATCAAGAATACTGTAGAAATCTTAACGTTTTTTGATATATTTTAACTAGAAAACCAATAATTTCAGCTTTGAATAATGAGCTCTAAAATCCAGATTTGAAAATTTTCCAAAATTCCCCTTCTCTCAAAAAATCTAGAGTTTCAACCATTTGACATCTCTAAAAATCCATTGTTGTTTCTCGAATTCGTCGCCAAATCTAGCGCATTTCTCAACAATCGGTGGATTCAATTCATCTTTCGAATTATCGAAAATCGTTGGTAGAGTTAGACAAAGTCCACTTTCTCGATTTCGCAATTTTCCCGATTCATAATCCCAATATTCATTCGGATTCCCAGCACATTCTTTCAGCTGAATTTGCCAAGTTCTTGATTGATATTGAAGTTGGACATTTGAGAGACAAAGATGTTCGTCGGTTCGAAGGCGAAAATCAGTGGTGTAGAGCCAGAGCTGGAAAATCAGTGGATTAGAGGGGTTTTGGGGGAAGGGGGACTCAAAATTTTTACAAAATTTGGGCTGAAGCTTGCAGTTTAAAAAGCACTCAGATCAATTTTGTCTAGTTTTTTCGTGAAAACTGATCCAAAGTTTTACTTAAAATTAAAAATATAAATTTTCAGATCTCCTGATATTTTTCTAGAAGTTGTAGTACCAAATTTTCGTACTATTTTTTCAGTCTCGAAATATTTGTGCTAAAATTGTTCAGACAAGCTTTGGATTGTTGGAATTTTGCCAAAAGCTTTGGGATTTTTCTGACACCTAATCTGAATCCACGTGGCAAAATATAACATTTACAAACAAAAAATCAATAATTTCACACAGCTGCTCATAAATTTCATAACCGATTCCTGTTTTCCTACTCTACTTCTCCCGATTTTTCCTCCAATTAAGTCCAACTCAACAAGTCCCTCCATCTGCTTTATGCCGGAAAACAAGAGCGAGAGATTGAGGGAAAATAAGAGAGTGCGCAGAGAGTGTATTCTTTTTCTCGGACCTTTTTGTGCGCTTACATGTTTCTTCACCATGGTGACATATTTATTTTTTGATTTATTGTTTATTTTTTGGTGGGAATTGTTTATTTTTGAATTTTGCTAGGACTACAAACATTAATAATGTCCATTAATTTTGAAGATAGGCTAAGTCACCGCAATTTTGAATGATTTTTGCATTTTTTTGCTATTCAAAGTTTGAAATTTAACAAAATTTTATTACCGAAGAGCGCTAATTAGTTCTCTTGAATAAATAAATGCAAGTTACCTGCTGAACACCAACTTTTTTCCTATTATTTTGGTTTTTAATTATTTTTTGTTTTTTAAAAGTACGAAATGAAAGAAGTGAATTCAAAAAAAAGTCGACGCAAGAAGTCAAGATCTGGGAGAAATGTCTATCTATATCATATGAAAGGTTCAACCGGGAGACAACCTGCGATGACCAAGTTCAATGATTCTCGAGAAAACATAAAGCTAAGAGTACTGGGATACGGTACCACACACACACACATATACAACATACAGCAACGAATACAATACAAGGAATAAAAACACATAAAATAAGTAACAACACGGTACCTAATTAGGACAATACAGTACAATTTAATAGGAAACAATATTACATAATAAAAGATCGATCACAACAATTGAATGAGTATAAAATAATCACTATCTATAGAAGAAATATATTGAATGAAATGAAATGGCGAGCTATGATTGTGCCGTAGGGTCAAAGCCTTAATCCACACACTATTTTAGGATTAGAATTCTAAAATGGGTATAAGTTTCCCAAAACACATACACAAATAAATATTAAATATGAATAATGATTAATGAAGAATAAAGATAAATGAATAGTTATATTAATATACTAGTTAGATAATATTAATATAATAAGAAGGCTACTGTTCGGAGAGACACACCGACCCTGTGTATTTAGGCTCCGAACATGTGTGGATATAAAAAGTAGATCTATGAAGATAAACCATTTTCATAGACCTACAAAAGATAGTGATAGAAACCTCTACACCAAAAACAGCTTCGTAAATACATAAATTAGGAAAGTAGGATAACATAAAACATTAAATCTTAAAAATTTAATCACTTGTTATAAAAATAATTATACCTTCGTAAATATGATATATGGTCTTGTTAATATTACCTTACCCTCTTGTTGAACATTTTCCTTTCTGAAGAAACTTTTCTACAGAAGAAATGTGCAACACTACATTCCGAGGAAATTCCCCATGGGGAAACCGATCCCGCGACAACTCGCAAAGACGGAGGGATGGATCAGTGAGCCGCAAAAAAAATACGCAAAAAGCGCGCATGCCGTAAACGGACAACGCCGAAGACAGCAGAAGAAGTGAGAGAAGACAACAGACGGAACGAGAGAAACCACACAAAACGCAATTTTACCGATCAAACACAAAAAGAGACAAAGCCAAATTCGAAGTCAAACAACAAGAGATTCTAAAACTAAAGGGACCGAAAACAACATACCAAGTGAACGACACATTAAGATCAGCGGAAACAATCATGCAGAAGATATTGGAGGATGATAAAAAGCGATTCGATTGTGAAGCACTTGACGGAATATTAGGAGAATACGAAAAGGAAAAAGAGAAGGTGAACCAGATCACCGAAGAGCCCCACGACGAGCTCTCGGATAGACATTTTCCGCTTTTAATCAAGTACGATAACTTAATGAGGGAAAAAGACAATTTCATCAAGGAGAAAGGAAGAATCAACTTCGCATCGACTAAATGCCGTCTCAACAAGCGCATAGAAGGCGCCAAATTGAAACGTGAGTATCAATTTGCGCGGCGCGCTGTCGAAACGACGGAGAAAAGAATCGAATACCTGAACCAATGCATCACTAACATGAAAATCGCAATTTGGAACCATTTTATGGCCCCAATAGACGAACACTTCAGGACCACTACAACTTTCAACACATCCAGTCAGGACATCGAAAAATGGAAAAGAATCCGCGAATATTACGAAACGCCAATAAAGATAATAACATTGGCGGACGTCATCGAACAATATCTAATGGAGAAAAAACTGTACCAAGAATCTAATCGCAAACTATAATCATAACCAATCGTAGCCGTAATCATTACAAATCAGAGCGTACAAGTCGGGGATGTGGAGCCGTCATCATTTCGTCAGATACCGGGACGGTATCTCGTGCTGGTCGGGGATGTGGAGCCGTTATCCTTAGACTTATTAATATTATGTTATCCTTAGACTTATTATTGTATGCTTTGATTTATCATAAATTAGTAGTTTATCTAACCTATCTTTAGTATTATGGAACCACGAGGACCCATTTCCTCACATTGGCAAACAGAAGCGAATGGAACGACAGAGGACGCTCAATGGAAAGAAGACCGAGATCTAGACCAGTTAGTCCATGGGGACGCCCGGCGAGTCGTCCAGTCAGCCCAAGAAATCAACAAGGAAAGCGGTCATCACATGGAGGTTCCACCGACATTGGAAATCCTCCGAAGAGGGTAAAGTCTCTGGTTTTAATTAACTATTACGCAACGGAAAAGCTACGCAAAAATCTAATTTCATTTCAAAGCTAGGAATTTTTTTGAAATTTTTAATTGTAAATATACTTATGTTAATGTCAATAATAAATAATTCGATACGATTAAACTTTAACTTGATAATTCGTCAAAAAAAACGTCTGAAAATTTCGCTGCTTGAAAAATCTCGACAGGTAAGATACCCCCTCAATATCCCTGGAAAATGAAAAAAGTTTTTTAATTTTAAGATTCTACGAAAGCGTTCACAATTGATAAGAATCGGAAGCAGAATCCGAAGCCAACAAGGAAAATTTGCAGAAATTTCAAATTCGGTTAGTTTTGCTAACTTCACTTTTTTGAAATTACCTAACCTACGAATATTGAATTTTTCAGACTCTACAACTTCAACTTCACATCATATCAAAACTATCAGCAGCCGTTTTTTTTTTAATTTTTTCACATTTTTTTTGTACTTTTTTGTATTTTCTTGCATTTTTTGTATTTTTATGTAATTTTTCTTCCCAAACCCCAATTTTTCTCGAAACACCAGAACTTTTGTGTAGGGTTCAGTGAATGCGTGTTAGGTTAGAAATTCCGAAATCCAACTTTTTTCACAATCAATGCAACTGCGCTCCACTGATAATCGGACAAATGCGCTCTACTGACAATATCGATATAAATATTTTTCAAGTTCACTCTACATTAATCAAAAATCAGCTGCGCTCTACTGAGAATATCGATCAACAAGTCAAATGCGCTCTACTGAACAAGGACTCAACATTACTCCAATGCAAATTCAAGTGCGCTCCATTGGACAACACACATTCTGGAGGATTTCATCAAATGCGCCCCACTGCACAGAAAAAGTTTGGACTAGGTTTTTTATCTGGCGTGTTGCAACTGCGCTCTATTGCAAAAATTTGAAGTGTTCCCTTTTTTTTAATTTTTTTTTTGAAAATTTGAAATGTTTTCTTTGAATAAACATAAAAGAGAAGTGCAATTTTTGAATCTCAAAATTTCAGAAAAAAATCGCCAACCTGCCACAAATCAAAACCCATCGTACACTTGGCGCCCAAAAATCGCTGATTTTTCGGTCCCGAATCACCGGGCCGAAAAGCCAGACAAAATTCCGTGGATTTTGAGGAAATCTGGAAAATCATACCTGTTGTTTTCGAAAGTCTTCCAAAATTTCCGAAATCGTCGCCGCTTTGATTCCTGATTGTTTCAGCGCCCAACTCAAACATTTTTTGGCCGAAAATTTTGAAACGATCTGGAGAGAAAAACGACGCGATTTCGGGAAATTTTACGATTTTTGGTCCCAAATTCAATTTTTTGAAGAATCTTGAATGTTCAGGTATACAATTGATAATTTTCATCCAATTTTTTTCTAGAAATTAATGAACCCGTCCCAAAAATCCCACTTACCCTCCCAAAAAAATCTCCGGGCATCGGCAAAAAATGATCAGTGAACACAGTCTTCAGATACCAGGAAAATGGTTTGCAGCGCAATTTTTTGCGAAGTTCCACACGATCTGACACATCGATTGAATTTCGCATTCGAGAAGCTTGAGGAGCTATCTGGAAGTTTGAATTTTCGTGGTTTCAATTTTCGGAGAAAATTTTCACTGTTTCAAAATTTCTATAAAACTTTTTGGGGTTTCTGAGATTTCGATGATCTCGAAATTTTGTTTCCCAAAAATACCATGATTTTTTTTTGATGAAACATATACAGTTCATTATTTTTGAGTAGAGACAACGTGAAAGTGAGAGAGCGCAGACAAAATAATTAGTTTTTTGTATTTTTTGTTCGAAAAATTAATTATTTTTTCTGCGCTTTCTCAATTGCATGTTGTCTCTACTTGAAAATAATAAACTGTGTATTTTGTCTTTCATTTCAAAAATTATGATGTTTTGTGTTTTTTATTACAAAATATTAATCTGCATGGGCCCATAAGTTTATTGAAAAATATTTTTGAAAAAATTTCACTCTTTCAAAATTTCTATGATATTGTTTTGAATTCTTGAAATTTCAATAAGTCTTCAGTCGACTTTTTTCGAGAAAAATAACTGTTTCGAAATTTCTATAATATTTTTTTGGATTTTTGAAACTTTGATACATATATTCGTTTTATTCCACTTCCATAACAGCCTACCTTATAAAACATTTCTTTCCAATCATCCATCCAAACTTCGGCAACTCTCATCAAATTCTCATTCAAAACTTTTCCACTCGATTTTCCCGGAAAATCATGCGGCGAGCTTTTTCGAAAAACATGTCCAACATGAGAACACGGCAATATCTCGACTCTTCCTCCACATTGCCAAATTCTAAATGACATTTCCAGATTCTCTCCTCCCCAAATATCCATTCCGGGGTCATATTCACCAATTTCTTCGAAATAATTACGATTTATTGAAAATAAGCCGCCAGCCATTGTTGGACTTAGAATTGGAGCTGTTGGTGTTTTTGCGTGCTCTTTTGCTAGATTTGCGGGCATCGAATACCAACGGAATTGGAGATTCCAATTGAATCCACCGCGAAACATTTCGATTCCTTTTTGATACTGAAAATTGAGAAATATAGTGAAAAAGTGCCTGGAGAAATCCAATGGTCCGTTTTTATTCAAAACCCTGCCTTCCCTAAATATTTACCTGAAAATTATCATCATTTATAATATCAATAATTGGACATGGCACAGCTTTTCGATTTTTTCGAATTCGATCCAATAATGGTTCCAACCAGCCCTGCGTAGCTTCACAATGCGAATCCAAAAATGTCAAAACTTCTCCATGTGCTTCTTGTGCTCCCATCATTCTTGCTCGAATTAGCCCAACTCTTGTTTTCGAGCGTATAATTTTGACGTGAGTTGGCAGGTTTTTCAGCGATGAGTCTAGGATTTTTGGCGCTAGGAATGTACGATTCGAAAAGTCGTCTACCAGAATTATTTCGGCTAGAAGGGAGCGAGGAGATCTGGAAATTTTCAAAATTTTATGAAATCTTATTCGATAAAATTTCCAACTATTTTGTCAAACAGAAAATTTCGTGTCCCAAATCCACTCTCTTACCGATTAATAACACTCCAAACAGTTCTCATCAACGTCGAATAAGCCTCATTATGATAAACAATAATAACAGAGGTATTTGGCAATTTGTCAATTTCATATGTCAAATTTCGACAAGTCGGTTTTCGAACATCCGGAATTGTGCGATTCACTGAAATTCGATCCGAAACATATAAATTGAATTGATTTATTGGGAATATTTCATCGGCTTCTTTTTGTTGAGCTGGTTCTAGACGAACTGCTCGACCTGATTCACCCCAATTTTCGATTGGTGAATAATTGTTGGCATTTAGTTGAGCTGCAAAATTAAAAATAAGGTGGAAATGAGAAAAGGTAAGGAAGTTTGTAGGGAAAAAGAATTCTTTTTTCTAGAGAAATTTAAAAATAAGCAACGACACTCCGCGTGCCTGTTGTTTATCGTATTTCAAAAGAGCGGGATTTACAAATCGATTTATTGTTGTTTTTTGTTTTTTTTAATTTTAAATTTTTAAATTTAATTTTTAATTTTAATTTTTTAATTTAATTTTTAACTCCGTCTCAAAACTTAAAGGATTCTCCTTGGGGTTATAGTTTGTGGGGGAAATCTCACGGTTCTCAATTTTGCCGCCGATATTCAAAAAAAGCTCTTACCACTCGTCAAATTCCTTCTCTTCTCATCCGGCAAATTTCCATTATAATGTCCAACTACCACATGAAAATTGGGCCTAGCTTGACCAGTTTCAGCAGAATTGTTCTCAGATGTTTCAGGTGTGAAGAAAATCTGAAATATTTTTGAATTCAGAAATTTTTGAGCCTTCTCTAAAAACAGCTCACCGCGTCTTGTAAAAAGAGAATAAATAGTGTCAGTGTGCACCAAGTTGCCATAAATCCGATGAAAACCAGAAAAAACAGAAGGAGTTTCCGGCGAGGCCGGAAAACCCACATGTTTTTGGTGGCGGACTGGTAAAATTGGCCCAAGTTTGATCTAGGTCATCTGAAATGTGAGAAAATTAGAGGAGAATGGGATTTTTTGGAAAATTGAGCAAAAATTCTTGAAAAACACAATTTCAAAGCTCATTTTTTCTTTTTTTATTCAAATTAGTTTTGAATTTAATTTTCAGCAGAATTTTCTAAATTTTCCAAAACTCACTGTTTCAACTGAGAAATTAAATAAAAAATGATTTTTTCATTTTCAAACAGAATCCAGGCTGTCAAAAAATTCACGTAAAAAGTTCACGTTTTAATTTTTTAATTAGAGCAAAACTAGATTTTTGGCTGAAAATTCGATATTTTCATTGAATTTTCAACCAAAAATTCCCAATTGTTCCCAATTTGTCAACCCAAAATCAATAAAATTTAGCAGAAAATTGATATGGGAAGAAGATTTTTCATCTTCTTTTTCTCCTTTTTCATTTTTCATTATTATTTTATTATTATCTTATCACCAAAAACAACATACGGAGAAACAAAAAAAGAAGATTTTGAACTGGTTTTCGTGTTTTCTGCGCGATGAAAAAATAGATTTGGGCCGGATTTTTGATGGATCAGAATAGAACAGAAGAACCAGAACATTCGGGAAGAAGTTTGGGGATTTTTGAGAGGGAATCTGGATTTTTAAGAGAATCGATTAATAAAACTCAAACTGCCCTCAAAAAATATATGAAAATTTTGAAACAGTGAAAAATTTAGGAAAAATTGCTTTCTTCAATCCCTCTTACGTGGAATTCCAGCAGGTTAGAATTTCCAGATTTTTTCCACCATGTTGACTTTAATTCAAATAGATTCCCAATATGAATAAATATTGAAGTACCCTTACAAATTATGCAGAATTTTTGAAACAGAGAAACATTTTCAAATTTTTTTTCCAACAAAAAATATTTTTGGCATAATTGGGAAAATCAGGGTTTCAGAATTTTTAAGCTGAAATTTTAGGATTTTTTTGTGCCACGTGGATTTTTTTCTCATTTTCATTCGAAAAGTTCCAAAAATTTTCACCCAAAAACCACCTAACCTTGAACTTTTTTTGCCTAATAATTTCCACTTCAAAAATTCGCCACTCCAAAATTACAAGTATGTTCGCAAAAAAATGAACTGTATTAATTTCACACAGAGAAAATTGGATTTTCATCTGAGAATCTCAAAATAGTTTTAAAAAATCGAAATTTGAAAAATTCAAAAAAAAAAATTATGGGTTTTTTTTCTGGAAGAGGGAATTTTCTGATTTTCAAAAAAGAAAAACTATTAATTTTCAACCAAAAAATTGTACAGAAACCAGGAAATCAAACCAAAAAACATTTTGTCGAAAAAAATTGAAAATGAAAATGAAAAAGTTGTTTTCACCCCCAAATAAACCAGTTTTTTTCAGTTTCCAAAAAAATCACAAAAACTTTTTCAAGGAAAAACTCACCCAAAAATTGTACACTTTCCAAAAACTTTCAGAAAATTTTCTCCAAAATAAAAAAAACTTATTTTTTGGAATATTCGTTCTTCAACTTCTAAATACTCGAAAATCGGCGAGAGAAAAGAGACTGTAGAAAAAGTGAGAAGAGAGTGTGGGAAATGGAGAGAGTGCAGAGAAAAACGGGTGGCCTCGAATCGGGTCACATCGAATTCGCTTTTTTTCACCCACAGCCACAAGTAATTTTCGTAAAAACAAGAAAAACAAGGATTTTTTGGGATGAAATTTGGATTTTCAAAGAAAAATTTAGAAAAAATCGGAATTTTTTTCACTGTTTCAAAAATTTTGTATAAAATTTTGTAGGCGTTCAAAGTTCTAATCCCCCCAATATTTCGAGACAGAAATCCATGTGGAAGAATTCGTTTTTAACTTGAAAAAATGACGAGAAAAGTTAAGAAAAAAAATGTTCACTGTTTCAAAAATTGTACATGATTTTCCAAGTTTTCTTCAAATTCGAGATTTGGCTTGAAAAACTACATCTGAAATTCCACGTGACGGCATAAAATTACTGAAATTCTAAACCAAGTGAAAAACGTCTGCAAATTTTGAAAAAAAAAATGCATAAAAAATTTTCGCTGTTTCAAAAATTGCACTGTTGTTAAACTAATCGATAAATCATACCTATATTTCTATTCTTCGAAAATTAATTTTAATAAATCCACGTGTAAAAATTCAGCAATTTTAGTATCAAAAACCCGGAAATCTCACGTGGCGAAGTTGGTAAATTTTCATGAAAAATAATTTTGAACATTTTTTCACTGTTTCAAAAATTCCGTGAAGTTTTGAATGATTTAGAAATCGTTATTAGCACTTTTTTTTTATTTATTTTTTATTTATTCAATACGTTGTGGGACAACGTGACGACAAGTACGATAATAATGATAATAATACATGAAAAAGAAATAAAAGAAAGACAGGGCTTACGAGTTATAACCCGGGGGTTGAGAATGCGCTTGTATTTATACTGAATCCGGTTAATTATTTGGTGAATCTGAAATTTGTGAAGAGCAAGTGCGATTAGTGAAGAAGTTTTTGCGAATATTTGTTTTTGGGACTTTGTAATGATATCTGATTTTACTACGAGTTTTAGAATCCGCTTCTACGGTGAAGAGTTTACCATAAGCCAGATCAATTTTATTTGTATTAAGTTTATGTAAAAATATCTTGTCAATTTTCATTCTACGATTTTCAAGACTCATAAGACCAAACTCAGTATTTCTAGTTTCATTAAATTTGTAATCCTTCTCATCTGATCTAATAAATCTCCCTTTAATTCTAAAAAATAATTTTCTAGTGAAGTTGTTTTGGGCACTTTCTATAATTTGTTTCAATTTTTTCGTAGACGGCGATGTTACTACTGTTCCATATTCTAATAAAGGTCTTACGAAAGTTTTATACAAATTAATCATAAACTTGATATTATTGCTTTCAAAAGTCTTAAAAATTTGATACGTCATATAATTGGCCTTAGAAACAGATTTTTTCCAATGTTCCTCAAAATCTAACTTTTTTGATATTATAAATCCTAGATCCCTAATATTATTTTCGAACTTTATGGTTTTTGATTCAATTGTATAGTTAAAGATTACCCTTCTAGAACCTAAAGATGTAAATTGAGTTTTAGAAGAATTCAGAACTAGCATGTTATTTTTACTCCAATTGTTAATATTATCTATGACTTCTTGAAGATGGGAACAAGATGTATTATTACTTATTGTGGAATAAATTTTTAGCACTTCTAAGGTTTTTTTACGTCATAGTTTTTTCCCCTATTTCATTCCAAATTTTTTTGTTCCCAAAATTTCCCTCTCGATCAATCAAAATCAAAAATCATTCATGCATATTTCTGCGAGAATCCAATCCGGAATCCCGTCAAAAATGCAATTTTTTCTGTGAAAAAAAAAGTTTTTCATAGAAAATAGATCCAGTTATGCTATATCTACTATTATTTTTTATAAATTTGACTTTTCCGAATTTTATCAGAGCTCAAGATGATTATGCACTGCCTTCTGGATTCTCAAGTGCTGAATATGGACATAATGAGGTGAAAAATAGGCGGGATTTCAGAAAATTGAAATCAAACAATTTTTTCTCCCAAATCATTCAAATTCAATTTTTCCAGGCTCCCGGTCCAATTGCCTCTTCTTGTTTAGCTCGAATTAGACTTGCAGCCTCATTTGATCCAAATATTCCAACTCAAATCAATCGATATTTAGATTCGATGCGATTCGATAAATTGAGATCTTTTGTGTGTGAAAAAGTGAGTTCTCGAAAAAAAATGTCTCTGGAAATTCTGTATTTTTTCGTGCAGACTGCCTATTTTTGCGATGAACAACAACAACATGAAGTTGGGGAAATCTTTAGAAATCATCAAAAATCGATGGATATTGTGGAAAATGTAAGATCACAATTCAGTTCGACAGAGAAGGATCAATTAAATATGATGGAGAATTTGAATGATTCGCTAGCGGAACAGGCTTTTTATGTTTATAAGTTCCATGTGAGTTGGGAAGGTCAAAGGAAAAATTGAAACTCAAATTTGAATTCGAATTTCTGGCGTCAGAATCTTGTCTAGGGTTATAAGGTCTGAAGAAAAACGTAAAACTACGCCACCAAGATTATTAAAATTTGAAATTTCTAGAATATTTTTATTTCCCCTCTCCCAATCTTTCTATCCCCAAATATTGTTCCAGCAACTTCCTCCACTTACTCTCGCCATTCTAACTGCCACCAAATCTACTCTAACCACCGCTTTATCCCAAAACCAACCGGATCCGAATCTTTCGCGTGCAATGGGCACATTTTCCCCCGCCGATTTACTGACTCTACAAAATATGTCACCTGCCGATTTTCCCGAAGAAATTCGAGCGCATTTGGCGAAATGCCAAATTACATCACATGACGTGCTTCAGGACACAATCTCGTTTTTGTTGGCGCTCAGAAATTCGAAAATGGGAAGTTATTCGAACTCGAAATAAATTTTTTTTTGACATCATGAAATGATTGAGGTTGAAATAGTTTTTTGAAAAAAAACTTTGGAGCATCAAAATCGCCACGTGGAACAATTTTTAAGAGTAAAACAACGAAGATTCGAGTTTACACTTGAATTCTTTGAATTTGAACTTTTGGCGGGGAACATTTGACTTCAACGTGGTTATATTTTTTGAAAACATAAAACTACGACGCGCCTAGTTTACACAAGGAAATTTTTTGAATTTCGAACCCTTTTCCAAATTAAAAACTAATAAAACTTGCTTTAAAAAATTTTCACTATTTCAAAAGTTCTAGATAATTTTTCAAAAAAGGTTTTAAGGTCACATAAAATACAAAAAATAAAAAAATCCAACAAAACTTGCTTTAACAAAAGTATTTATTTGTCACATTTTCACTCCAAAAAAAGCTCAGCAAAACCCGAAAAATAAGCAAAAAAAAAATCGAAAAATCCACGTTGTTTTAGGAATATGTCAAGCACCAAATATGAAAAGCCAATAGAAATATGAGAATAATTCCTTCTGGAGTAATATTTATCATTTCTTGACTTTGAGTTAGGTTAAATCGATAAATGCTCGAGACCCAGTGGCTGACGAAAAATTAAAGAAAAAAACAAATATTGGAGGAAGAGCTCGAAAAAAATGAGAGAGTACGGTGAAATAAGAGAGTAGTAGAGAAAAAATGAGCGAAAAAAAGGGAAAAGTTTTCGCTTGAGGAGAAAAAAAGAGAAAAAACATAATAAATAAAATATGTGGAAATTTATGGGCCGAGAAAATCCAGGTGGCAAAATTCAGAATTGTGAAATTTTTGCCACGTGGAACATAGAAAATTTTTCAAAAAGGTTTCAAGGTAACTCTCACATATAATACAAAAAAAGTCCAACAAAACTTGCTTTAACAAAAATATTTATTTGTCACATTTTCACTCCAAAAAAAGCTCAGCAAAACCCGAAATCTGAGTTTCCGAATAATTTTCAGAAAATATTCTGGCACGAAAAATCTCTATAAAAGTCCATGAAAATTCAAAAAATTTTATTACATCGGAAAAAATTGCGTACATATTTTCAAAAAAAAAGTCAAAATTTTCCAGACAAAAGTTTCAGACCGGCCTATAATGCATGAATATTTGTAAAAAAAATTAGCATATATGAAAAATATGTGAAGTTGAGATCTTTTGAGAATCATCAGAAAGTCGACTGGATTTGCATCTGAAAAAAAACAATTTGGTTTTGGGGTTTTTTTTCAAAAACGTACCGGTCTTCTCCGACTATAGGGTTCCTGCTGTGTTGATTGTTGAATGGGTCGTCCATTCTGATCATAATTTATAGTAATTTCAGAATTGATATGATATTTTTGCGGAATGAGTTGTCCATCTGGTCCGCGTTCTCCGGTTGATGGAGGGATTACAATATGTTGGGGAATGGTTATACCGCCTTGGAATGGGAGTTCGGGTTCTTGAGATTCTCGAGAATCTCGAGGGCGAGTTCTATCGATATTCCGATCCTCTCTCCCTCGGTCTAGGTTTCTGTCACTTCTGTCATCTCGATCCCGTCTTCCATCTCGCTCGAAATTTCTCTCGCTTCTATCATCTCGATCCCGATCTCGTCTTGTATCTCTCTCTAAATTTCGATCACTTCTCCTATCTTCATCATCTCTTCTTCTTCTTTTCGAACTTCTAGTGCTTCCATGTCTTTTCTCCCCTTTCCTTCTATCTCGTTCCCTTTCTCTTTCTCGGTCAGCTTCACTATCATACACAGATTCATCATACCTCGATCGACTCTTTCGTCGTCGATGACTGCTGGATCGATGTCGATGCGATCTTGCCCGCGTGAATTCTGTGTCACTCTCAGAACCATCAAATTCTAAGCGACTTCGCGAAGATTTCCGGCGACGAGATGAACTGCGATGATGTTTACAGTCTCGATGCGATACCAGTGTACCATCGTGAAGTGAAGGAACAGATCGAGAATGCTGAAGAGTTGTAGTGGGATGAACCTGTTTGCTCATAGTAATCGGTTCCGAATGTTGTGAGCGATCTATAGAATTTTGCTCGCGAACCCAACTTCCCACCGGATCCTGATCTTCATCTTGATTGTTATATCCTCTCTTCACAATAGGTTCTACACGATATTCCATCGGATCAATTGGATATGGTGTGTTAACCTGTGTTGGTGGTAGAGGAATTGGTGTTTGAGGAACTCCGGCTCTCGAATACGGGCGAGTTGGAAAAACTGGATATGGCTGTGCTAGTGGTTTATATTGTTTTGGGGATGGGCTTCGATGTATTCCCTCATAAGAATCTAGAAGATCCCGACGAGAATTGAAGTTCCTATTGATCTTATATCTAACACCTCGTCGATCTTTTCCCTCATATTCATCAGTTGTTGCGTTGATTCGACGATAATACATCATAACCACTACAACGCAATAAATCTGGAAAAATTAGAGATATTGAAAGCTTGGGTAGATTGCCTAACTCACATTAATGAATACGACAATAATTTCAATAATAGTGATTGCTAACCAATAATCTCGAACATCTCCAGCCCACCACATAATACAATATGCGAGCGAGGCTAGAATTGATGAGATCATTACAGGAAACCAGGGCCAAACTAGATATTTTGACCAAGTGTGGATTCCATAAATCATTGCAGCGGAGGCAAAAAGTAAGAAAAATGCGGCGATGAGGCACAGAACTTGAATCACAAATAGACCTGGAAAATGAAGGTTTGCTGTTTTTTGGGAAAATGTTTGATTCATAACGCTGCAATATTACACTTCAAAATACTGTGATACCTGTATAATATCGTTCTTCTGGACTTTGCCAATAACTTTCATAATAAGAAGGTATATCAAACCTTCCATATGTGTTATAATTAGGTAGAAGTGTATTCGCAGCGCGATCTCTTTCATATTTTATTGCTGCCATTTGCCACCCCATTATACCGAGTTGAGCAACAGAAGATACCTACAAAAAATCACCTCTTTTTGAATTGGAAGAGAATCTCTTCAGGTATATCTTCTGGCTCAACACATTCTTTTCATAGGGTGGCAAACAAGCGGATTTGGTGTCTTCTACAAAACTTGCCTTCAATAATACTGGCAGTTCGCCGAGTCGATGCACCGACGCACGGACAATCCCATTCACATTGTAAATTGGATTGTGCCATGGTGACGGCGCGACAATGATTGAGCACACCGGTTTGCCACCCGAAAAGTAGAAGTGAGGCCAGAGAATATACCTGAATTGCGGGAGGGTAAACATCTTTGAATTGAAATAAGACAGTGAGACAGTTTTTTGAATTTTCGAAGAAAAACTTCTGAAACTCACCAATGACCAAATACCAATCGTAATAGCCGCATCTTTACTGCTACAACAACATAACGTATTTACACCCATTTTGTTTTCAGCCGAATGAAAACATGAAGTTCTATGAAAGATGTGTTGAGCTGAAAATTATACATATGGATAGATATATGTATATGATATAAGTGTGTATTATAAGACGAATATTATTGCGCAAGGAAAAATAATAAGTTATGTTTGTTTTGTCCGAAAACTAGATCTTGCGAATTTTGGGGAAACATCACATGTTTTGTTTTAGAAGAGAAACATAGAGAGCATGAGTTTGAGACGAGAGAAAGAGCAAAAAAACAATTCCGGAGCTTGAGAATCACCGGTCAAATTTTCATCTTCATAAGTTTCCAAAAAAATTATATGTACGTAATGTAATTCTTGAAGACGCAAATCGAAAAATCTCTTGGACAAGAAACTGGTTTTTGAAAAAATTCGAAGTTCGGATGAGCTCTGAAAAAATTAAAGAGATATAGAATCGCAACAAAATTCTGAAATTGGTTGTTTTGAAACAGTAGTCAAATCAAGCAATACCGAACTTTTGTGCCAATATTGAACGTGGAATTTTCAATAATTCCAACTCAACAGATGCAAAAATACTACGGAAAAACACAAATATGAATCATGCATCCTTTGCAACCTTCATATTTCGCCCCAAAATTCGTAATATTTACCTTCACCAAATTTCATAACTGCGTCTCTCATTTCACTATACTATTTCTCTTGTCTACCACGTTTTTGTTTATTTTTCGGACATTGAAAAATAAGAAGAGGGAGGAATAAATGAAATGAAATGAAAGGAGAAACAATATTCTTGGTAGGTGGACAAACTAACAAGAGAAGAAGAAGAAGAAGCTTGTGAGGAGCAGAATATTTTAAAATTGAAACAATAGATCTGAATTTTAGGAATAGAAAACTATATAAATTTTGAATTAAAAAAATAGAATATTCAAACCCAAGCAATGAAATACAAAACTAAAAAATGATAAAATATCACCGCGTGAATTTTACTACCCAAAAAGTTTCACGCTTTTTTTGAAAGCTGACACGACTCAAAAGTGAGAGATTCAGAGAAGAATATTTTTGATCTACCAGAAAATTATTGAAAAAAATTTGGAGGTCTAGCGATTTGAGGTAGTAAAATAAACACTGTAAAATCTGTGCATGCGAATATCGATTTGTTAGAATGGAACAAAATTCAGATGTTTCAGAAAATATTCATTTTTTCCGTGTCAAAATATTCTGCACCGGAACAAGAGAAACTATTAAAACAATATTTTCGGACTCAAAAACTATACAACTCTTCATTTTTTGTGCGAAAAAACCATATGACAAAATTTCGCGCCAAAATCAATACAACAGAAAAAATCAATTGAATCAGACCGGAAAAAGTGTGAATAAGAAAGAAAAGCGGAGAAAAAATTCCCAAAACCATCTATTTGCATAGTGTTAGAAAAATGATGATTCATCCATCATATAGATTTTTCAATTTTTTTTCTCCAACAAAAAATGAGTCATAATAAATATAGTAGTATACTATTTTTTTGATTCTATGATCAGAATTACAAGTGGAAATATAAAATCGAATCAAAAATAAAATCAACATCGAAAATGATAAGTTTTGGGGTGGTGATAAGGAAATAATTGTATGAAATGAAATGATATGGGCTCTAAAAATATCAAAAATTTAATTTTTGGAAAACCATAAAATGTTGAGTTCATATTCATTTTAGTGCGCGGCGGGACATGTCAAAATAAACAAATAAGTTGGATACTACCAAATTTGGTGAAATACATCATCACAAAATAACTAATGAAGGTTGGGCGGAGAGAGGAAAAGCAAATATCAATATTTTATTACGATTTTTGGTGTGTTTGCGGGAATGTGGGCGGGGTTTTGATAAGAGACAGATGGAATGTAGTTCCAGCAGAAAAATTACCGGAGCTTTGCTTTTTTCGAATAATAATCTGATAAAAATACGTTTCAAAATTTTCAGTGGTTCAAAAATTCCAGTCGCACTTTCAGAGCACAGAAAGAAGTTGAACTCATTGGAAAATATATCTGTAACTTTTCCTGTTCTTCAAAAAATTTCAAAATGTGTTAATCTCAATTTCATAGCATGTCATGGCAAATGTTAAATTGTGGGTTAAAAATATCAAAGGGACTGGGCTCAACATGTTTTTCTCTGTCACCAAATCTGGTTCTTCTCCTACACAAAACTTGTGCCACGTCGTGTCAGTTCCTTTAAAGGCACATTCTCTGACGTCATCATTGATTGCGACGAATTTGTGCGATGTTGTTGTGACGTGGCCGGAATTCGCGTCAAAAGTTGCGAACTCGAATTGGTTCGACGATTTGTGTTGGGTCTCGTCTGGATCTGTTCCATAACTACGGTAGACGCGGTGACCATTGATACAGAGCGGCTGGAATTTTTCGAATCGTGTTCAACGATGCTCCGCAATTACATGTAAATAGATCAAAAGCCGTGCTTATATAGGGATACAAAAGCGTTTATAAAACGAAATACAAAAGCATATGGCAAAGTGGATAACCGCTTTGTTCATGAAGAAATGGACAAAAGTTCAATGCCGCATAGTGGCAAGATTTTTTCACAAAGAAACTCAAAAAATCAATACAATACACGTATAATCAGCCAGCCCGTAAAGAAACAAATTAAAGGAACAGAACATGCGTATTTTGTCACAAGTGTACTGTAGGTACTGTAGTGTACCTCGTCGTCTTTTTTCGCAAAATTCCTTGTTTTGTTTGATGAATGAGACGTTGACGGAAATTTGCGGATGAAAGACAGAAAAGCACGAAATTGAGCGATTTGCCCAGGATAACGAGAACTGTACAAATTGGACTCTGGAATTTTCGAGAATGTTTTTTGTGGCGCCCAAATTTTGACCTACAATATACAAAAATGATTGTTGAATAATGGAGTAATGACTGAAATAGTTGACCAATGCTGATGGTGATTGAGTTATTGTAAAACAGGTGACAATTGCTGTTACAGTAATTGTGACCTTAATGTATTTAAAATTTAACGTTTTTTTTTCTATTTGGATAAGTTACCTTATGCTCGGTTTTTGATTGCATTCCAGCGTATTGTGAATCAGTCGAACCCACGGCATTTGGTGTGAACAATTTTTTTCTGAAAAAAAAGTAATTCGAAATTTTATGAGTTTTTAGCATTGTTCATGTTAATTTTCGGAATAATTAGATTGCTCATTTTAGAAAGAACATCCTAATGTTAATTTAAAAAGTTTTGTTCATTTAAAACTTCAACAAGAATTGCTCATTTTAACATTTGGAAGATTAGTGTTGTTTCAAAAATTTAAAAAAAAAACAAAAAAAATTAATTCGAAAAATCCCCGCTTCTTTAAAAATCAAGAAGTTCAATTTGAATTGTCATCATATTTATAAATAAAGTATTTTCAAGAAAAATCAGTGATGCAGAATTTCTGACGTTTGTTCATAATTGGAATCAGAGCTCAAAAAAACGAGCAAAAACTTGTTTTCAATTTTTCCGCCAAACTTTAAGAATCCCAATGCATTATTTGAGAAGTACTGTAGTTTCAGAGTTTGTAAATAATTTCAAGGAATATAAAATTTCATGAAAATTATTGGTTTCAAAATAACCGAATTCTGAGGATCTCGCAGCGATTTCGGGAGATTACTGTATTTTTGGAATATTGTAGTGAAAATTGAGAGCTCTAAATTTTTAGAGGCTGCTAGTGTATTTTCTGGTTTTTTTTGGGTCTCGAAGCGATTTTTCGAATTCAAGACAATCTTAAATAACATAATTCACCCTGAAAAAAACTTTTCGATAAAACGAACCTATCTCTGAGTGTTAAAATCAGCATAACATTGGACAAAATAACCAAACAACATGGTAACATAACCATAAAAACCGCACTAATTTTCGGCGAAATTCTCACAAAATCCTTATAAATTTCCGAATATTCATTTTTTCCTTTTCCAAACCAACTTATTCCATCAATTGGTAAACATCTTGCATGATATTGAGTATTTTGACAGAAAAAACTGCCACGACATTCATGAGTGAATAAATTATAAGAGGTTACGAGACCAGTTATTGTGATAATAATTGGGATAACACAACGAGGTTGCATTATTTTGACTTGTTTTCGAACTGACAGCGGATATTTTATACCAATTAGACGCTCGAGACAAATTACAAAGACTAGCCTGAAATTAAATTTTGGATGGGATAATATTTGGAAACTTTGTTGGATATTCAAAACATATGAATATCTTGCTGAAAAATTGAAACATCGAAAAACTTGTCCAGAAACGAATATCAGATTTTGTAGTAAAATTAGCCCCAAAAATGTTTCCACAAGAAAATTCCAACTCACCAAGAAGCAGCAGCCATTGTCCAATTATTGATCCACATAATCGATATTTTGTGATGTCCATAAGTTCGATGAAACCACCAAGATCTCCAAAAAAATTCATAATGTGCCAAGCAATGTGGCATCATTGCAAGAAGACAAATTATATCAGCCAGAGCGAGACAACATAATAATTTGTTGGATCTGGAAACAAAAATATTTGAAATTTTATTTTTTGCGCGAAAATTTTGTATTTAATTTTTATATTTGACGTACACAAATGCTACGTGAAAATGAAGTTTTGCACCAAAAATTTGGAAAGTTGGATTTTTTTCAAAAAAAAAATCACTGTTTCAAAAAAGTGTTAACATTTTTTTGTGAAATTTTGAAATTCAATATTATGATATGTTCACAAAAATGCCACGTGGCAAATGAAAACAAAAATTCAAATATGAATAATATTTACCTCGTTCTCATATTGGGTGTCGTCAAAACGGTCAAATTCAAAATATTCCCCGAAATCCCGAATAAAATGAGCAATGGCAGCAAAAATTTCATGATAAACCACTCCAAATCATTGTTCGTATAATGAAATGATTTTTCGCTTAAACAATGATTGTAAGCCGGTGGCAAAGGTGTTGAAAATGTGGAAATATTCATTCTGAAAATATATTCATGAAAATTTTAGGCGCTTTAAATCAGGTCACGGGAAAAATGGGAAAAAACAAAGGAGCGATAAAATTTGGAACTTTTTCAGAGTTAGCCTAAATCGCAACTTGGTAGCTCTTGAAATTCTCTACAAGTCTCAAGAATACAATTTAACGTATCTATCTCTTGAAACTTTCTGATACGTGAAATTTTTTGACGCCGAAAAATTATTGAATTTTTTTGAAAATCACCTGATTTTATATCATGAAAAAATCAGTGAAGCGCATCAAAAACTTCACACTTTTTTCTCTTTTCAAATTATTTTCTGAGAAAAATAAGACGTCATTTTTTTCTCGAAAAATTTAATTTTAACTTTTTTTTTCGAAAACGTGGTTTGTGGCTAGAAATTTCGAGATTAATTAAATGCTGGAAAAATGGCGAGAAAACAGCTGGATAAAATAGAAAATATTTTTCATTTTTTCGAGAGAAAATAAAAAAAAATTAAATTGAAAATGAATATATAATCGGATTTTCGAGAAGGAAATAAGAAATCAAAAAAAATTGTCACTAAGTTTCTGGGTGCCGCAGCGATGAGAAGCACTGTATTTGATAAATTTGAAAAGAATTTCAAGAGCTACAAAATCAATAAACCAAAAAGTATCAATTTCTCAAAAATTGATATCAAAAAATACATTTTTCAAAGCGAAATTTGAGATTTTTTTCTGACCAGCCAAGGGCCGAAAAAAAAACATTTTTGGAGCGAAAAATAAACACGAAATGAAAATCATGGCCACAAAATCAACACAGAATTTCAATTTCGCGAAGATTTTTTTTCGCTAACAAATGAAAAAATGACCTTTTTTATAAAGGATCTTATAGAAAAAGCTAGACAAAAAATGAGTGGGGAAAAATCGTAAAAAATGGGAATTTTTAAGCGTGTGTGGGAATTGGTCAGTTTTTGTTGCAAAAAATAAGTTTTGATGAGGATTTTTGACAGAAAGTGCAAAAAATTACACTTTTTCTGATGTGAGGTGAAAAGGTGAGAAAATATTGTTCGCTCCGGTTTTTGCCACGTTGATTTTCTTGCAATTTTTTTGATAATTTTAAATTTCAAAAAAATTCGGAAAAATCATTTGTTGAGCAAATGTGATTTATTTAATGATCATTAATTGGATCAATGATTCATTGAAAACAGATGTTGAACATTTTATTGGTTTTTTGAAAATTCCGAAAATTTTATCATTTTTGAAACTTTTTTTCAAACTCACTGGCATAAATTCTTGACTTTTTTAATTCAGAAATGCCTGTCGCAGAAAAAAACAAATTCAAAAAAACAATTTTCTCACAAATTATTAAAAAAACGTGAAAAGTATAATCGTGGCAGGGGCCGGAGCCAACAGGAAAAAAAGTCAGAAATTAATGCCTGTGAAACTGAAATTAAGCCTGTATTTAAAACATTTAATTTTTCGTTGGTTTTTATTAGAGACGAAGAATCAAACTTTTTGAAACCCCCAAAACTACTATAATAATTTTGAAACAGTGAATTTTTTTCGAATATCATTTATATACTTTTAAAAATCTCTACAATTACCCTAAACAGCAAAACATATTTTCAAGAATAAAAAATATATATAACAAAAAGTGAAAAAAAAGATTGTCTCTTTTTTTGCTCAAAGAGCACAAAATATGTGAAAAATTGTCCTAATTATCTCCTATTATAGGCGCGACAAAAAATGAAAGGAATCGATTTTCAACTGCGGAAATTTGATATTTGATAGTTTTACGTCATAAAGTCATCATAAAAATATGAGAATGTTCGCGCCAAAATAACTTTTGAGGAAAACTATACTTTTCACCCAAAGTTCATCAAAAACCACAAATTAATCGAAAAATACAGTAGCTGGATAATTTTTTTCAATCAAGTGTTTTTTTTTTGAAAAAAAGCTAATGTAAAGTTCAACGCGAACTCTTAAAACGATAAAACTTTCAGAATTTTAAGGCTAATTTTAGGCTAATTTCAGAATTAGTAGGCTCTTGAAATTCTCTACAAAATACAGTACCTCTCAAGGATCACCCACAGACCCAAAAACAATTCATTTCAAAAAAAAAAACACGAAAAATGAGAAATATTCTTGAGGCGAGAAAAGAAGACTAGGAAAAAACAAGAATTTTATTTTTTTTCTTCTTCTTCCTCAGAAGAAAAAACTACAATAGAAAAGAGAATAAATACACAACTGGGCAAATATTTGCGCCGTCCATTTTTGGGCGCTAAAATTTACAAATTTGAATTTTTGTGCCTTTTTTTTGCTATGTTTTTTCAGAAAATCAAAATTATTTCCAAAAAACAAATTTACATTTTCTCATTTCATTTTCATAAATATTCATTTTACCTTGGAAAAATAGAAAAAACGGTATGACGTGGCAAATAATTTTCAGAAAAAGAATTTCAGAAAACTGAAAAATTGCCTCAAATTTTTGAAAGAGAGAAAATTGAAAAATAAGATGTTTTCTACTTGACTGATCTTGAAAAAATTGATGAAAAAACAAGATTGTGTTTTGGCGCGAGAAAAAATGACACGTGGCTAATTTTCTGGGTCTCGACGCAGTTTTTGAGGGGTACTGTAATTTTCAACATTGTAGAGAAATTAAAGAGCTACAAAATTGCAATTTAGGCTAACTCTGGAAAGTATTTCAGAAGATTAGGGTTAAAAATTGGTACTCCAAAATTTTGAAATTATTTCTGTGTCTCTACGCAAATTTCGAAGGTTACTGTATTCTCAGAACTTGCAAAAAGTTTCAATAGCTAGAACATTGAATATTAGCCTACCACTCAAAATTTTGAGGTTTTTGAGAAAATAAGTAAATCTGAAATTAAGACAACGCTTTGGGTCTTGTAGCGATTTTCTAAGGGTACTGTATTCTAAAAACTTGTGCAGAACTTCAAAACAAAAAAATAAATCATGCAGGTTCGCCCAAAAAATGATCAGGTGAAAAGAGAAACAAAATCATAAAATAAAATATAAAGAAAATAACGTCTGATTGGGTTATCAAAATTGTCGACGAAATAGTATGAGACATAAAAGAGACACAGAGAAAGTCATAAAAAAAGAGTACGCGGGGCGGAAAAAGCCAACTGCTACCTGGTATTTTTTATTTTGGAGGGAAGGAGGAGGAACCCGACAAAAAACAATTGAAATATGTTTTTGCATTCTCTAGGTCAACTTGTGTGGGTTTGAAAATATTTTGAAATTTTCTAGTCTTGAGAATTCAGTTCAAGTTTCAAATATACAACACTTCCAGCTATGATTTTCCAGAGTTAGCCTAAATTGTAACTTTGTAGCTCAAGAAATTCTCAACACGATTGACAATTACAGTACATAGTTTTTGAAACAGTAAATTTTCTTCCAAACAAAAAAACTTCCATTGAAAATACTTCGAGAAATGTACTAATTGCAACTTTCTATCTCAAATGTTCCTAACTTACTTTTATCTAGGACTCCGCTTTTAAACACTTAATCGACTCCAAAAAATTCAGAAAATCTTCAATTTTATTTGAAACAGTAGAAAAATTATTAAACAAAGTTTTTGGTAACTTAAATTATTCAAAAAAAATATTTTTTAAATACAGTACTCCTTGCAAACAGCAACGAGACCATGAAAACATATTATTAAAAAAATACAGTACTCTCTCGAAAAAAAAACCCTACAAGACCGGGAATAAAAATCCTGACATCATCCTTCCTCATCACATCACATCATCATCGAAAAACTACCAAATTTTTTTGCGCTTTTGCCTTCCAAAAAAAATGGTGTCTCAAATTACTCGCGCAGCGAATTTTGAGGACTTTGTAGTCAGCAGAAAAAAAATTGAAAAAAAAACTTGAAGAACCTGGATCGAATTTCGCACAAATTTTTGGAGGGGGAATATTAAAAATCAACGGAAATTAGTGCGGTTTCGGGGGAATTCGGCGTCGAATTTCATGGATTTTTGAACTTTGGAGCCATAAGAAAAACTGGGGGTTTTTTGACGCCAAAGAATTTTTTGAAACATCAAAATCACAAAATGTTTTTTTCTGCAAACATTTTGAAGCCAAAAATCAGAGAGGCAATTATTTTCGTTTGACGCATTTCTTTGATTTTCCAAACTTTTTTCGCGCCAATTTTTTTTTGAAAACAAAAACAAAAATAAAAAACATCTGTTTTATATCCGAAATAATTCATGAGAAATTGAGAAAAACAGATATTTTGCAGATTTTTTTTTGAATTCAAAAATTTCGCCGCCAAAAATCAATTTTTGCAGCACCTCATTTCCGAAAAACTAACTTAAATTAAATTAATTCTTCCGCCGCCGCCAAAATGAAAAACTAAATGAAAAAAAAAGTTTTTTTCATTTTCAATTTTCAAAATGAGAAAAAAGATCCGTTTTTCCGCCGAAAAGTCATCAGAAAACCCAAAAACGAGGAAAAAATGGGCGGAGTCTCATCTTTTGTCCTTGGAGGGAAACGACAAAAAGTTAGGCGAAATCGATCACATAAAATTCGATTTATGTGAAAAATCTTGTCTTGAAAGAATGAAAGAGAACAGAAAAAGGAACAAAACAAAACGAAAAAAGTTTGCTGAACAGAGTGGGATTCGAACCCACGCCCGCGAACGGACTGGTGCCTTAAACCAGCGCCTTAGACCACTCGGCCATCTGTCCCACATTTTCCCGAGGCGTTTTTTGCCAATAAAAACTTTGCCACTACTGATTTTTGTGTAGTTTGATCTTCCTCGAGCAAAAATTGCACTGCTAAACCCGGATAATGTTCGACACTTCAAAAATTGACGCTCAAATTTCGGTTGGGAAAAATTCAATGTAATTTAATACATATTAGAAAACTAGAGAATGGGGAAATTGAGGAAAAAGGGCGAAAATCAAAACTTTTGTGAAACTTTGGAAAAACAATGGGAGAAATGCAAAAATTGCTTCTCGTCAAATTCGTGGCCTAAAATACCAAAATCAAAATTTCAACAATCCTTCCATTAAAAAAATAAAATTTATATTGAAACATAAAAAATCAATAACTTATTGAACAGTTCTAGAATATCCACTCGGAAAATCATTCCAAACAACATATAAAAATCACTGAACAGATCCAGGATATCCTTGTCCTCCTGGTTGTCCAGATCCACCAGAATATCCAGCCGATGGTGGTCCAACACTTCCAGGTCCACCAAGTCCAACAGACGGAGGATTCATCATCATTTGGTGGGATTTTGGTTGTGATGGATTTGTTGGTGGATAACCTTGTGAAACACTTTGAACACTTTGAGATTGTTGTTGAATTATTGAATTTGTTGATCGATCTGATGTATTTGGATATCTTTCGACAATTGTTCGAATTAGAACCCAAATTGCACATTCTCCTGATTGTTGAGCTTCCGAACTTGCTTGATTTGAATATGAGCCGAGATCTTCGTCTGTTCCAGTTCCAGCTTTCACAACGTTTCTGGATGGGAAAAATTTGAAAATCAGGTTTTAAAGAAACTTTTGAATTCTTTAGATCGAAAATCTCAACTCTCATTGAAAAAAAAACATTTTTTTTGTTAATTAGAAATAAGCACTACGATATTTTTCTCCTAAAATTTTACACTCATCGGATTTTTAAGGAACCAAAAAATCTCTGAAAAACTCACGTTTGCAGATTATAAACGAATCGAATGAAATTTTGTGATGTAGAAGCTCGTGAACGTTTGAAAGACACCTGAAAACTCAAAAATTCAAAAACTTGGCTAAAAATGCATGATCAAATAGTTTTAAACTAGAAAACCAACAAAAAAAGAAAAAAAATTACAATTTTTAGGATTTTCAGATGGAAAATCACGAGATCTCAGCATTTCCAGCCGGAAAAATGGCTTTTTTCCAATTTTTCTCCAGAAAAAAACGGCTGAAAATCTGGAAATTCTTGATTTTTCAGTGAAAACTTGATGTTTTTCATGATTAAAAAATCCCAAATTTTCAGTCTAAAAAAATGCCAACTCACCACAAGCATAATATTAACATGTTGTAAATCAATCATACTTGCTGCTGAATATTTTCTTCCCGAAGCTGGCATCGAATTTCCCTGCATATATGTCATGTGCAATTGAATGTGACAATTTTGAAGTGGTGATGTGTCCTGAAACAAAGAAATTTTTGATATTTTTCTTCTATTTACTAAATTTGCCACGTGGATTTCCTGGGTATTTGAAAATTATATTAATTTTTGTTGTTGTTGTTCCAAAAAAATTTTATTCGATTTTTATGAGCGTACTAATTTTTGAGTTATTATTTTCTTATTTTGGAGCCACATTTTCGAAAAAAAAACAATTCTAGTAAATTCTGAATTTTTCCACGTGGCTAATTTAATTGATTTTTTCGAGGACCAAAAAAGTAATATTTTTGGTATCGAAATCTGCAAAATTTCGGGACGCCAAAAATCACCTAATCCCCTTCTTCCATACCAAATTTCGTCCCAAAAAAATATGAAATTACTATTTTTTCATTTTCTTTTCCCAGAAAAAACCGGATGAATGAATCCTAATTTTCTCTGAAATTTTTCCAAGAAAATGAATTCCATCAATGAACAAATTGGGTTTTAATTCAAAAAAAAATGTATAGTGTGAGATAAAAATGAATAATTTATTAATGTTTTATATTTTTCGAGAAAAAAAAACTATTCCAAATTCATTTGTGAAATTGCAAAATTCTCAAATTTCGCGGCCATAAAATAGTTGAAAGTGCATTATTTCAGTCTGATTAATTTTGTAATATTAAAAATAGGATTTTTGAATTTTTTTAAATGATAATTTCACGTGTAAGCCTGGAGCATCGTAATTTTTCCCCCAAAAAAACATTGCCACGTGGCAAATTTCTGGCTTCAGAACACAAAATTCTTCCATATTTTTCGTAGAAAACGACATAGTTTCGCTGTCAAAAATCACGTCATTTTGTGTTTCCCCGTGTTTCCTCAATTATTTTTCCCCTTGTTTTCCGGCTCCAATTTTTCCACCACCAAAACATAAATTATTCTTTCTGAGCTCAGACAATTTTCTGCCAACCTTTTTTTTCGATTTTTAATAATTTTGCAGCCAAAAATTCTCGAGTATAGACGCGGAGTATCGTAGTTTTTGAATACCTTTTTATATCAATTTTCAGCCGAAAATTCCGTCTTTCTAGAGCTTAAACTTTATTCTAGGATTAGCTATGAAAATGTCACATTTTAAGGCTTTATGTTATTTTCGGATTTTATATATTTTCCAAGAAAAATACACGAAAATCAAATTTTTTCGAACAGAACGAAAGAAGCTTTCAAAAAAATATCCACTCGAAAAATTTGATTGTTTTTTTCGCAGAAATAAAAACATCGAAAAACATTTGATTTTTCTGTGATTTTTAAAGTAGAAAAAATACACGTCATTTTGAGTGGCGCCATAAATTCAAGTTGAAAAACAGGACGCAAAACTTTGAGATCAGATTACTGTGGACCAGAAAATATTCTTACAGTAATACTCATCCTTTAGAATCCCTTTTCTCATCTACAGTATCTCGTTTTTTTTCCATAATGTCCCTTTGGAACGTTCTACAGTAATATTTCAAATTTCTAGCATGTGTCATTAAAAATCTCTGTTCTTTACAGTACTTTAAATTTCTACAGTAATCCTCAAACTTAGAAAATATTGTAAAATTTGATGCAAGAAACCATTTATGTTCCTTTAAAATTCCCATGTACTCTAGAGTACCCAAACTTCTATAATGTTACTTAAAAAAAGTGAACTTACAGTAAGCTTTTGAAAAGTTCAAACACAAAATGTTTTCCTCGTCGTGTCCCTTTAAAATCCCGCGCCTCTACAGTACTCCTCCTTCTCTACACCTCTTCCTCCCACAAACTTCAAAAACCAAATCATATATTATTTTTCCGCCAAAAACACACGCGTTTTCCAAAAATAGTCATATTTCGGAAAAAAAAGTGGGCGTGTCTCCAATGAACCGCGCATAAATTTTTCATATAAAAAATCTCGTGTTTTCGCGATGTTTTGGCGTTTGCAAAAAAAGTTTCGAATTTTTTTTGAAATCAAAAGAAAACTCCCACATTTTTCATTTTCTATAAAAATTAATAAACTTTCAATTTCTAGATTTCTTAATTCAAAATGTTCTGAATTTTTTCAAAAACTTTGGACATGTTCAATTTGATTTTAATTTAAATTTTGAAATGTTTCAGGTAAAAAATGAAATTTCTGACAACATTTTTGATTTTCGCAACAATTTTCGTCATTTTTCTGGTGGATGCCTATGTAGTTTCGGTAAGTCTATTCGAAAAATAAGTTAGAGTATTGAATATTCATGAGATGATTTTTGACGTCAAAAATAAAATGAAATAGGGGAGATATGACGTGGAAAAAATTTTAGACATCGAGAATTTCTTTTAATGTTCAAATTTTAGCGCAAAATGTACGTACAAAAATTAAAAGAGTCAATTCATATTTTAAGTTTCGCTTCAAAAAATATGAGCTCGATTTTCCGCTTCAAAGATTCTTGAAACAATTCCAAAATCTCTAATTTTTGATTTTTTTTTTGCAGAACAATCGCGGCTACGCCGACGTTCAATCAATGTTTTTCTCACCATTTCGAGTCATCGGAAAACGAAGTCAATTTTATGGTTTATTCAAGTGAGTACTGTAACTAGGGGTACTGTAGACATTTCTGGATTACTGTAGCTAGTAATTAATAAGGTGTAATGTACCTTTAAAATTACAGTAACCCAACAAGCTAAAAATCATTAATTATTTTGGAAAGTCAAAATAATGAGTACTGTACTGTTCTGAAGCTACAGTAAACCAAAACCAAAGTTTAAAAAATGATTTTTTTTACAGAAAAATGAGAAGCAGCGAAGTTCACGATTATTAAAGAAGGAGAACAAGAAAAAATCGATAATTTTTCCCCAATTTTTTTTTGCAACAAAAATTAATTTCAAATAAAGTTTTTTCAACTGTTTGTAAAAACAATTCGTGCTTAATTTTTGGCGTCAATTTTAGATTGAAAAACCAATTTACCACCCAGAAAAGATGTCTTACCATTTGTGCACTCATCACATTTGCAATACTACTTGTTGCTCCGTGAGCCGTCAATCTGGTCAACAAAATAAATGTTTGGATGGCTGTCTCATTTCTCGATAATAATACGACTTTTTCGAAATATTGTGAGAAGATTTGCAAATTTTCAGGCGTTGCTGCTGGATTCGAACCTTCGTCTGAAAAATCGGAATAAATGGTTTGGGGTGAGGGAACTGACTTGCTACTGCGGCACAATTTTCAGTAAAAAAATACAAAAAATAAAAAATGTTCAGAACAAAAATTCTCAGATTTTTACTGTTTCAAAATTAGCACATCAACATTGTTCTACTTTTCAGAACAGTCGATGATTTGATTCCAAACACAAAAAAAGGTAATTTTTGAAACGTGAAAAAAATATAAAAACTGTCTAGAATTTCCAAAATTTTCTACGTTTCAAAAAAGATATTGAATTATTTAAAAAATTTTAAATGCTTCTCCTATTGTTTGGATTCTAGGAAAACCTTTTTTTCTAAAAAAAATATTTTTAAAAATTTGTTTTTTGTAGCTTCCTACAAAATATTTCCAATATTCCAAGATTTTCTACGTTTCAATGAATGGATATGAAATTATCCCCTAGCAAAAAATGATTCAATTAACATTTTGAATAATTTCCAACTTCGTTTTCTTGTGGTTTCCCACTAAAAATTGCCCGCCTCCCTTCCCAAAGAACTCACCAAACTCCACAGCACATTTACAACTTCCATTAATTGGACTAATATACAATGTATAATACACCATATTTGTTGTATTCGGTCCTTGTCCATCCAATTGTGTGGCTCGAAATTTGATAACATTCGCCTGAATGTCCAAATATGTGATACTTCCCGAATAGGTTGCTGTTGGTGTCAAATTTGGAGCTGGTGGATGAGTTAGGAGATCTAATGAGACACGAATATCCAATAAATATGTGATGGCTGATAGATAATCATCTAATGGACATGTCATACGACCATCTGCAAAAAATGAAGAAAAATTGAGAATTTCGGGAGGAAAATCAAAGAAATTAGGCCCTCGATATTATTTTGAAATCCCATTGAAAAAAAAGATGAAACAGTGAATTTTGGTAAGACTCCAGAGACCGAATTCTTAAAAATGGCATACCAAAAAAAGGTGTGTCAGATCATTTTTAATAAAATTTAGCTAGTTTCCAAATTTGTAACATTCTAAAAACACAACCTATGTATTCTTACATAAAAATTTTGAAACAGTGAAAATTTTGAAGAGAAAAAAACATTATTTTTCATTTTTTTAAATATTTTATTTTTGTGTCCTTCTAATTTCACTCACCATAATCCTTGAAATCAGTTGCCAACATGAGCACATCATGTGGAATCACAACCGGTTTCGTACTCGTCCTCATATTCTCCTGTTGTAAATCAACACAACTCGGCGGTAAAACCAAATAGGGATCCGGTAAAAACGGCGGAGTTCCGGCGAAATGCGGGTTATCCGACGCTGGCACCTCTTTTTCATCCTCTAAAGTTGTCGATTGACCATTTGAGAGAATTTTGAAAATCTGATGAATTCCGGCGCATTTCGGTCGATATCTTGAACAATCTCGAATTGCGACTTTTGCCTCGGCCAACATTTTGAATTCGAGAACAATATTTGCGTATTGGAGGCGAATTGTGGTTTCGTCGATGGCGCTCAGATGATATTTGAGGCGATATGGGAAGAAAATGTCTTGGTTGAGAAGTTGCGCGGCGACCTGCCAATTAAATTCGGTTGAAAATTAATATATTTTTGATTTTTCAGATCAAAATCCATAGAACTATGTAATTTTGATTGAATTTTCAAAAAATATGTTTTTATTTAGAAAAATTTTTCAGATAAAAATTTATAATTTTCAAAAAATTAGGAAATGTGTAATTTTTCAAAAATGAGCTTTTGAAATAAATTTCCGAGCGAGAAAAATTCCTTGAATCAAAAAATTCTATTGATTATAAAAATTTCGAAACGTGAATAATTTAAAACAATCCTCAAAATTTTTGGAATTTTTTGAAGAAAATTCCTTTAAAGGATTTTTCTACAATTTTCATCCATATTCCCTCTTCCAAAAATATCCCACCTTATGACTCAAAAATCGAATTCGACTAAACATTCCAAGTGATTGCATTGGTTTCATTGTCTCAATCACATAATTCACCACCCAAACCAAATCATCCGTGGCTTTTAGTCGTTCTTTCAGCGAATTTGCAATCATTGAATGCGGATTCCAGCGCGGTTTTTTGTGCCAATCAATTTCGGCCGAATTGAATTCGCGGTGTGGCATTGTCTGCAAAAAAAATGAACAATGATGAACTTTTAGAGTAGGTAATTCGGGAAGAAACAATGGTTTCCAAACATAGAACAGTAATTTTGAAACAATGAAAAAATTAATATTAAAAATCCACTGTTTCAAAATTATCATATTTTTTCTGGTTATTTTTATAACTGATGAAACAAGATTTTTTTCAAAAAAAAACAATCAATTTTCTGTCAAAACATCACTGTTTCAAATATTTACTAATTTTTCGAGTTCAATCCTTATTTTCATTAGTTTTGCAACCTCCATTATCAATATGAATTTTTTAAAACAGTGGATTTTTCTGATCGAAAAACTGAAAAACAAATCTTTTATAAAATATAAGACAATAGTGCTTCGGTAAATGAAAAAATTGAAACAGTATTTTTTTTTTGAAAACGACAAGTCGTACTTCATACTAATGATTTCCCTTATTGTCAAATATTCATGAAATTCTTGAAACAGCAGAATTTTTCCCCTCAAAAAAATGGCTCACCTGTCCAAAATTGATTCTAAAACCCTCTGTCGGGTCAAAAGCCAAAATCAACAATTGATCTCTTTGTTCACCATATGAAATGACTAATTTGTGGAAAGTATACGCTTCAATCTGAAAAACAGAGAATTAGATAATTTTTTAAAAAATCAAAATTATTTCAAGGATTTCAGCTCAAAATCTTTCAAATAACTCACACTACACAATTTATGATAATGTGCATGATATGCCACCGAAAAAGCATGTGTCACTTTATACATTTTCAAATATCTCGCCAATCGATGAATTATATTATCGACAACTTTGTCGGGAGTTAAAGTTGCACTTGATCCTTGAACCAAACTGATTTCTTGAATCCAAGTTGTATTCTAAAAAAAATATAGGGAATATCGAGGGGAAATTTGAATTTTTATTGAAAAGTTGGCGGTGAAAACCGTTAGGATTAGATACAAAAAAAGCTGTTATTGAATTTTGTGTAAAAAATTAGTTGATTCGAAAATCTCATAAGTTGAAATCATAATTTTAAAATTATGAAAATGTTCTGCTATAAAAAAGTTGAAACGTAAATTTGTTCGGCAAATTTCCGGCTTTGTTTTGATGCAAAAATACATTCAAATCTTCGATTTTCAGCAATTTCCAGCTTCAATGAAAGCGTAGATATTTTTGGAGCGAAAAACAAAGCGAAATTTTCCCCCAAAGTTTCCCCAAGCAAATGTTATATTCAGCCAAAGCAAAAACAGAACAAATTTCCAGACAAAAAAAGCAACAAAAATTAAAAAGCGGGGGTTTTATTTCATGCAAAGCTTTAGGGTTAGCACATTTCTTACCTTTTCTCTCTCAATTTGTGTCTGAAAAAACCGAAAAATATCAATTTTCACATCAAAAAGTTAGCGAAAAATCTCTGAATTATGGTGAAAAATTAAATCTAAAAAGCTCGAATTTTTGGATCAAAAATCCCAAATAAAATTATCCCAAAAATCTCACCTTCTCTCCAATTCTTCGATGCGGTAATCCATAAGGAACATCTCGAACCAGCGGAATATTCTCAAAACACATTTCAAATTGAAACGAGTTTCGCATTCGATTGTCCATTCGAATACAAGTTCGAACACAACATTTGAAAAATTCGACAACATCGGTTGGAACAACTTTTGAGCAACTGCAAAAAAATTAGAATAAAATTATCTGGCAAAAACATTTAGTTAATTTACCGATTCGAAAAATCGAAAATTTCGAATCAGTGAAAAAATAATAAGATTTTTTCTCGTAAATTGAACACTGATACATAAATTTTTGGGCGACTTCGGATAAATTTGCCACGTGGAGATTTTCTGGGTCAAAAATAATGTTGAAATTTCGAAACACCAGGTTGAGGATGCACTAAAATTTCAAAGAGTCAAAAAAAATGAATAAAATTTTTGAAACAGTGAAAAATTATCAGAATTAAATTATAACTTGTCCTGATCTAAAAAATTAACCACATGAATCTTCAATGAATTTTAGGTTGAATTTTAGTGCAAAAAATGTTTTTTTTTCTTTTTCGCGATTTCTCTCTTTTTATAGATCAACCTAAATCATTTCTAGCTAAGTTTTTAAAATAAAATTTCGAAACAGTAAATTTTGCAAAGTTAACATTGAAACCCTCTATTTTTCGCATTTTCCCACCCAAAAAACCACTAACTCCGTAATATGCAAAGTCAATCCACCCGGAACATGATTTTCATCCGATTTCATATCAACTTCCATTCCACGTTTCACCAATTCATCCGCAATAAACATGTAAGTTAGGCGATCTTCGATGGCCGAAATCGCAAATGCCAATCGCTGTTCTCTTCCGGCTTTCGAATTCTTCTCTCGTGTGCTCAATGAACCAACACAAAGAGCTTCGCGAATTGGTTTAGAGAACAAGTGAACTTGCTGAAACAATAAAAAAAATAGAAAATGACGAGATTCTGCATTATTCTTCAAATTTTTTGAGAATTTCAAATTCCTTTAAAAATAAGGGGTTTCTTGTCAAAAAAATGAAAATGTGCAGTAAAACTCAAAATTTCAGTGAAATTTGAATATTGTGATGATTTTGGCGCTAGAAACGTCAAAAGTTAACGGAAAATATTAATTTTTCACTTAAAGATACCCAATTTTCTCTCCAAAACACTCACATTATCAATTCTCAACATTTGTGTCCGATTTTCCTCATTTTGCAATAAATACAATTCAATTGTGACAATTTCAGTTGGATGCGGAACGAAAGTGACCAATAAATAATGTGTTGAACTTCGCATAAATTGTAAATACATTCGATGTTCGGGCAAAGATTCGGGCATCTGAAAAGCATGATTTTGGGTTAAAAATTGCAACGATTGCCTCAAAAACCCTCACCTTTTTCAAAAAACTCGTCATTTCCTTCTCAGTTTTTTCTCGAACTGGTTGCGATTTGATAGATCTTCGATATCTTTCGATAATAATTGCGATTCTCAATTTCTTCAAAAATTTTCGTATTGTTTCCAGTGAGCAATTACTGTAGAGAGCTCGACCGAATTCAGTTACATCTTCTGTATTTTCTGGAAAACAATTTGATATTCAAATGAGGAATATATGAAGAAGTATCGTTGTGAAATAAAAATTCAGAAATTTTCATAAATTTTTGAAACAGTGAGATTTTTTATTTTATTTTTCCGAAAAAAAATATGAAAAATGAAAAAAAAAATCACTGTTTCAAAAATCACAGAATATTTTTGATAATCAGAATAAAAATGTTGAACGTACTCCAATTGTTTTTGATTTTCAGCATTTTCAGTAAAATAAATTAATAAATCATGCCTCAAAATCTACAATTTCCCACCCAAAAAAAATAATCGACTCACCAATAATTCTATGAATCGAACAAATAACTTTTCCACAAAACGAATTCACCGAAACCACCAAAAATTCATCAGGTGTCGAATCATTCAAAAGTGCCATAGATAAAGAGGGCATCGCACATCCAGTCAACGAGATTTTCAATTTCGGATCTGCAGTTTCGATAATTCGACGAAGTCTAAGCAATCTTTCTCGACATCGAACAACATATGTTTCGGATAAAAGGCGATCCATTGAAAGTCGCCTGAAAATCACGATTTTTCGGATATAAAAATACCGGCCATAAATTGTAAGTAGAAAATTCATGAAATTTCTTTTGGTATATTTTAACTTCACAACCTTACACTTTTTTCCTTCCATAAAAAATGTTACAGCAAAAAAAATTTCATTGAGATTCGATATGTACATTTCTTGAAACAGTGGATTTTTCGCAATTTTTTACTCGATTTATTTCTGAAAACTCTTAGTTTTTTGAAACTGTACTTTGAACATGAGTTGTGACGTGGCATATTTGGAAAATCTCTTTACAAAGTTATAACAATCCAAATTTTTCGATTTCAAAAAAAATCCACTGTTTCAAAAATTACATATAAAAAATCAGTGTTTTTGAGATTTGACCATTTCGTTGATCTGTTAATCGATTCAAAAGATTAAGAGATCAACAAATGGTTCCAAAAAAACGGGAAAAATATGGGGGAAATAGGATCCGCCCACAAAATCGTGCCGCAGCTGTTTTTATAAGAAAATGATGGAATTCTTGAACTAGAAATGTGCATTTTTGAAAAAAAACATAAGTTTCGGATTATTTTTTCAGAGCTTAAATTTCAGATTTGCAAGATAAATATGATATATTCGGAGACAATTGATATTTTAGCATAGAAATCTCAATTTTCAGATCAAAATAGGATACTTTTTAATACTTTCTAGGTAAAACAAAAAACTCACCCTGTTCTACAATCCAATTTTCCCAAATGCGGTGCATGTGGAAAATGTCGAACTTTAAGTCCCGAAATCTTATCCTCTTTATCCTCAAATATTTGCAATCGATATTGTGCTTCAGATTTCGGTGCTCCTAACGTAACTTTTCGACTTTTCGACCGTTTCACCCAATATCCAACAATTAAACAACGCTCTTTTGGATCATATTTTTCGATTGTTATATTATCTCGAAGTCGACCAGCTGCTAATCGAGAAGTTTGACAAAATAATACGTCTAATTGAAGGGAAACGCAGAAATTGTGCAGAAATATGAAGATCTCGTTGATTGGCTGGAAAAAATAGGATTTTGAGGGTGAAAATCGAGTGAAAATTAAGAAATTTCGGGTCTTTTTGAGATGAAAATTATTTTTATAATTTTTCTAGCTCAAAACTAGGACTTTTAGTGAGAAATTGATAATTTTCAACTCAAAAAACTTTGAAATGCAAAAATGTCCAAAAAGATTACTTCTTTTGATTTTTACCTGAAATTGTGATAATTTCGTTGATTGGCTTCAAAAATAACACTAGAAATGTTGGAATTTCATTTTTCGGTCCATTTTTCTTTCGAAAAAAATGTGAGATAAAAACTGGGTCACGTTTTTTACGTGGAAAATTGAGAACAAAATATTTTATTTTAATTTTCCCAGTCTGTCCCTCGCTTCCCTCAAAATCACTCACATTTTTCGAGGCATCCATCCTTGTCTGCAGCACCGCATGTAATTGATTAACCTGAATCGGATGCACCAATGGCATTCCCAAACCCAATTCATAATCCTCCACCAATATTTTAATATTCAAAAGTGTCCATTTTGTCTTTTCCGTCTCTCCCAATAATGTCATTTTGACTTCGAATTCTCCCGGAACTGTTAAAATTGCCATACCATTCATCACAACAATATGCTCAAATCTTGGAGATAATCCAGTAGAAGCACGTGATAATCTAGTCTCAATTAATTGATTTAATCGAGCCAGCACTACATTTTGCTCTCTTGCTGTGATTTTTGAAGGAGGAATAAATGCATCTTTGATTTTTGTTGGCATTCGATGATAAGTTCCCAAGGTTAAAACATCGATTGCGGGAAGAATTTGATATTCAGGAAGTCTTGCGAGCACTAAATCTCCTCTTGTCATTGCAACTAATCGATCTGCAGCATCGATATAATAATGAGACTGTAGTTCTAACAAATAATTGATCGAATTGCAGACATCTAACTTTTTCGACATTTTTATCCATTTTACTAAAGCTAGAAGTTTTACGAATTGATTTCGAGTTGAGTGCGCGAATTTTACGAGTTCGATTTTCTTCTCCTGATCAGATTCTGATTTTCGCTGCAAAACTTCGGCAGAGACTGTGATTTCGTGGTAGACATGTTGAATTGCAAAATCGAGAAGAACGCTTAGTGGAATTGTTTGAGGACCACAACGATCCGGAACTTCTGGTAACTGTGGACGGTCTGGAATTTTTCAATTTCTGAATGTGATGGGGTCTTATGAAACATATAGTTGCTAGTAGATATCTAATTTCGTTGTACTGATAAGATTACCTTGTTTAGCAAGTCAAATTCATTCATATTTAGTCATGAGCTAACTAGTTTTTGATAACGGTATAGTGATTAGCTAGTCTAAAACGACAAATTCAAAACGACTTACCATCTTCACTGCCTTCTTCAAGTCCTCCTGTAGTATTTTCAGCATCTGGAGGTTTCAGAGGCGCTGGGGAGTCGGCAGCGGCAAGCGCCGCGCGTAATTGAGAAGACATCTAAAAATTGTGTTATTTTTTATTAAAAAATCGCTTTTTCTAAAAGAGAAACACGCTATTTTCTCAAAAAAAATATTGGCTTCCTAGGCCAGCTGTTTTTCTCTGCGTCTCTCTACAAACAAACAATCTCGCACATTGAGAAAACATGAAAAAACGGCCGAGAAAAAAAGAAAAAAGAAACGAACATTTTTAAAATATCTACCGTAATTCAAAGGCACAACCAACTTCTAGCCAAAACTCTTGAGGCGATTTGTGTGTCCCGAAACGAAATATACAATAATTTGAAATGGTGAAAAACACGTTTTTCTGCCTGGCCTAAATTTTTTTCTTTTTTCACGTGGAAAGCGCGTAATTTACGGGCAGTTTCTAGAATTTTGATGGCGGATTTCGGTGTAGAATATGTGTATGTGGAGGAGGACGGCGATCCAAACGATAAAAGCCAAAAAATGCAACAATTGATGGAAATCGTGAAGATGGATTTCGAAGGTTTTGAGGAAGACAAGCATTTTCGTGAGTTCTTTCAAATTTTCAGACTGATATTTAAACAAATTTGTTTTCTTTTTCAGAAAAAACCTTGATTTTCACAAAGGACGACACCACTGCCACTCAACTTGCTCGTCAATATTACATCCAATTCAAATCGAAAGCTTTGTTGTTTTCGTTGAACCAATTTGAATCTCCAACAAAAGAAGAAGAAACGCAGAATGAACAATTGTTGACTCGCTTTAACACTTCTTCAAAACTTATTGGTATCACCAACTTCTTGGTATCAAAGAAAATCAATTTTCATTATGCAAAGCATTTCATCTTCTATGATTTTCCTGAAAAACCTGACGAATTTCTTATTGCTTCGGAGAAAATTGGAACAGGTGCGAAAAAATGCGAATTGGATGGAAAAATCAGCGTTTTCGAACGAGGAATGACATCTGTTCAAAAAATAGCATATGTTCATGCTCTCCAAAATGCTGGAAAATCGATTCCGAATTCGCTTCAGCAATTTGTGATGTAAGTTTACCCTTCTCTTCCCCCTGTTTGTCTCTGAGGGACCATGGTTGAATTTCTACAGAAATGATCGAAATTTAAGTGAAAATGCAACAACTTCCTTGAGAGAATTGAAAAAGCAGGATGAGGTGGAAAATGGAAGATCAGATACTGCACCAGTTCCTCAATCATATGCACAACAACAACAACCACCACATGCTGAAACTCCGATTCTCGAGCAACCTAACACCAACAATCGAAATGGATCTTATGTGACTGTTCAAGGAGTTGAATACAAAGTGGTGAGTGTGTTTTAGCCAGACTAAAACTAGAAGCTCCCAAGATACTTTTTTTTTTAGTTTTTTATGTTTTTTCTTTGTTTTTCCCATTTATTTTTTGTTTTTCAGAATCGAAATGAACACCGAAAGCCAGAACTGGGTATGAAACGTGAGTTTACAATTTCACTATAATTAAATCGGATTTTTTTCAGAATATAACAATAACTGCAATCCGGAAAAGTTGATCATGATCGCTAAAGATTTGAGTTTTGGCGACTTCAATTCAAAATTATCAAAAGAAGATTTTAACTTTTTTCACGATTTATCCCCCAAAGAAAAAAACGCTTTCAATAATAGTGTTAGCGAAGAAGCCTGGCATGAAATTTTAAAAACTGATGAAAAAATCAATCAATTTCGACACCAATCGAAGCAGTCTTTAGCGAATGTTGGAATCCGCGAACTTATCGAAGATGTTAAAAAACAAGTTGATTGTCAGAAAAAGTCGTGGGATAATCATCGACGAAATATAATCCTAATTCATTTCCGCGAATTCCATATTTTATCAATGAATAATGACGTTGTCGATAAAGCCTGCTTTTTCTGCAATTCCCATGAGCATTTCAGTCTACTGTGTGTATATTACCCGACTTTCGAAATGCGTCAGTTTCAATGCAAAGAACAGGGAATTTGTAATTATTGTGGAGGAATTTTAACTCGTGGATTCGATCATCGATGTCCACGAGATCTTGAATGTCATGTTTGTGGAAGAACCGGACATGTTAAAGCGGTTTGGCATGATCATCCCGATTGGTGAAAAATAACAATATTAATATGTCATGTACTATAATGTTTTTTTTTGTTTTATGTAATATGCACGAATGAATAAATTTTTATCTTTTAAAAGTATTTGATTTTGCTCTAAAAAATGTCGGTATTCGAAAGAGTAATTTTTCTAAATTTGCGAGTCAGTATGTTTTCTTGGGAGATCTCGCTTGCCGTGATTAGAGAAAACGTTTTCGATCTCTAGATTGTTTTCCCAACTGAATATATGTTTTCCAGGCCAGATACAGTGACGTGGAAAGTTCCGACGAAGAGGATGAAATCAACATCGAGAATAAAGTCTACGAAGAAGACTACTACTACGATTTTGATCGCCGCATCCACGAAGAAGACGATGATGTTGATTATCAATAATCAAACTTTGATAAGATGTGGATTTTTCGGCAAGCTTTTATGAATAATTTTGTTTTGTACAAAAATTTTACCTTTTTGTTTTATCTATCCCCATTAATTAACGTTTTCCATATTTACTTGATTCCATCTTTTTTTTTCTATTTTTAATAAATACTGAGTTCATGACTAGTTATCACATTTTTGCTTGAAAGTTCTTGGTTTTCTCCATTTTCAAATATTTTTGTTTTGGCCTAGAAAATTGTTGGTTTTCCAGGCCAGCGTTCGAAATTTTCGAAAAAAAAACATTGTTTGACGTTTCCTCTGTCTTTTTCAGTGTTTTTCGCACAGCTGATCATAATTATGCTTAAAAAAATGGGTAGCTCAACTCTGAAAATGAGTTTTGACGTGGCAAAAGCTGGATGTGTTATGAAGGTGCTTTGAAAAGCTATGACTTGCTTAAAAATCAGTTCTCTTCTGAATCTGATAGAATGACGTTTGTCATCTATTTCATATGAACAGATGAAAACCTTTTTTAAGCTAGCGATTAGTTTTTCCACGTCATAACTATGTTCAAAGTTGAGCTACGCAGTTTTTATGAAGTAATTTTGAACAGAGATTCGAAATATTCTGGAAAATATATTTCAAAAATCGATTTTCAGATATGTCATCGGCATTCTTGGATAAGAAATCACCACTCTGTAGATCGCGCTCACGAAACGATGAAAAACGCATCGAAGATCTGCGAATCGCCTCAATCGAAACCAAAATCAAATGGCACATCGGTTTTCTGCTCGCAAACACTCTTGATTTCATCATTTTCAACTCACAAATCCTCTCATTCTTCCTATTTTGTCACGCATTTCCACAGGATATAACATCGAAAATCAGCTCGATTTTATCAATCTATTTTGGAGTGATTATTATGTTTTTGCTGATTGATATGAAGTTTCCAGGAAAATTGGTTTTTGATTATTCCTGGAAGAATTTAATGGCAAATAATACAACAAATGGGAAGGTTTCTGCTGAAGTCAAAAAACCATCGATTCCTTCGCCAAATTTCGATGATAATTCTTGGTTAGATGCACATCAATTCGGAACACCAAATGAGAACTTGAGAGTGAAATCAAATACATCGATTCGAGGGAATTCGCCTAACTCTAACACGAGTTTGGATATCTCGGCAGATTGGAGAAGTCCAGCTAGAACTACAGAAAGTATACATACTAGAAAGCAATTGGATGTTCTTCTACGAAGTCATAGGTACAGAATACTAACTTTTTATAGAATATATGTTTTCTAGTTATTTTTGACCTCTCTGATTACGATGGCGTTGTCGAAAACTACTTAGATGAGATCTGAATATGAGTTATGACGTAGGAAAGTTTGACATTTTGTGAAGGAAATTTACAGTGTTTAAAAACTAATTTTCAACAAAAATCTTATATCTAGCATGATCTTGTTAAGTTGAGTCGATTATCTGAACAAGAAAATGCTTTTCCACGTCATAACTCATTTTCAAAGCTGTGATATGCAGTTTTAGACAACAGAAATGTAATTACCGAGAAATTTTTTAGAAAACATATTTTCATTTGAAAAATCTTGAAATAACTGTTTTATTTTCCAGAAATGACGCGCAAATTGATCTCAACTCAACAAACAATTCCACATATTTTTCGAATATTTGGCATAATAGTTTTGACGGCGGAAAATCACCGAATCAATTGAACAATTCCTATCAACTTTCCGAGGAATTGAAAGAGGATCAAGCAAATTCTCGTAAGATATTTTGGCGGGAAACAAAAGGGTGAAATGATACCCTCACTGAAGATTTGTAAAAAATCATGATTTTTAGGATTAATATCCATAATTTGGCTGAAACATTTGATTTTGAACTGAAAACTGACCTATTTACCACCAAAAACTCAAATTCCTTTAATTCCAGCCTACAAAATAAAAATCGGAAAAAATGGTCTGACCGAAGTGACAATGCGTCGCCGCCGCACCGAAAATGACGTCATTGAAGACGACGAAAACGACGATGAACTCACGAAATTGCACAAAATCATGAATGCGGCAAAAAATTCGCCGTCTGCAGCAGACGCCAAAAATTCGAGTATTTTGAAGCGGTCGAATTCGACGGAACGCGGGAGAAGTGGAAGTTTGCGGAGAAGATCACATTCATCGCCGGATAGATCTATGGATTATTATGGAGGTGATTCGGAGAGATATAGGTATGCATTCTGGGGAGTTTATAGACTTGAAAAGCTCTAGCACGCTGAAATTTCTGATTTTCTGAACAAAAGGTTTTTTTGAAATTTTTAGCAAAATTCTTTTTTATTTGAGAGTTTCGCGAAAAATATAAATCAAAATTTAGGTTTACCAGATTAAATTTTGTTTTTTTCACTGATAATCTCAGATTTGAAGCTTACAGCTTTGGAAGATAATTACCGGAAATTTTAAGAATTTTCAAGATGGCTGAAAACCCATTTTCTTCCTCAAACCTCACGTTTTCCAGAACCGGCGAACTTTTAACCGAAGAACAACAACGTCGAGCCGAATTCCGTGTTCGAGCATGGCTCAGAAATACCATAATTCTACCCCTCGCTGAACAAATTGAAGAAATCAATAAAGTTCTCGAAAAAGAACACCCAACAGTTCGAATTGGCCAATCCTCGATTGACGCTTTGAAATTGGCGATAATCGAAAAAGATATACTGAAATCCACAAATTTGCCATTTGTTTTGCCATTTTTATCGACTTGCACAGCCAATCAACAAGCCTATTTAGTTAGTCGAATTCGAGAATTGGCGAGTAATGAATTTATGGATGTTTATAAGTGGAATGGTGGTGGAATGGAACCAGCTGAGGATAAATGTGAGCGATTTTTTTGGGTTTACCTGATTTTTTCCAAGAGAAAGTTTGAAAATTATTCGAATTTTTGTACCCAAAAATCGGAAATTCAACGTTTTTTAATTTTTACGGGCAAAACCTTTTCAATTTTTGAAAATATTTTTAGTTCAACAATATTCAAATTGAAAAATTTGGAATTTAGCTGGAAATTTGTGAATTTAGTTGCTGAATTTTTTTTCAAAACTTTCAATTCCTAATCTTCTATTTTCAGTAAACACATCTCGATTGGTCCGCCGTGAATGGAATGACAGTCTTCCAACTGATTCAATTCTGATCTTTGATCTTTTCTGCATTTACATGGATGCTCAATTGAATTCGAATTGTTTGGTTGGAGATCATCGTTTGGATCAACCATTCACAAGTCGATTTGTTGTCAAATCTCCCAAAAAACCAGTTGCTGCACAAAGAGCACCGTATATGTTTTATCTGCATATGGTAAGGGTTTCGGGATTTTTGAGAAAACACGGCTGGGAAAATTTTATTATTATCAACGTCAAATTGTAATTTCTGACTCAAAATTCAACTGAAAAATCGGCAATCTTAAAATGAAATTGATTTGAAGCTGTAAAATTTGGCACATCCTCATTTTATCTACTTTTCAGCCAGTTTTCGTTTTAAAAAAAATCCCATGAAAAATGTTATTGAAAATCCCTCTGTCTTCAAAAAATCCTGAATTAAATTTCAGTCTTCCCAATCGCCACCAAACTTCGAACTCATCCATAATGATTCAACCGGTACTTCGATAAAATGTCAAATTTCCCGACAATCTTCCAATCTTTTCCGAGCCATCGCTCAATTTGTCCACTACGCCAAAGAGGAACACAATGGATATATTGATCGGACCAACATTGGACCAAGTGGAATTAATATTTTGTGTGTTTTATATTGAATTTTTGCTTTTTTGTTTTTGTTAAATAAATGTTTTCTTCTTTTGGAACGCGAAATTTGCAGCAATTTCAGAGGTTTTTTGACTGAAGGGGAAAATGTTCCAATTTCTAACTTTTTGTCACATAATTTTGAATTTGGGTCCTAGAACGAAAAGGACGTGACAGAAAAATGTTTTTTTTTCGAAAATTGAAGAAAAAGAAAAAATTTGGCAAAATTTTTTTTTGATCTACAAATTTTCCGCACCCGCGCGCTGTTTTTTTTTGTTTCTCTCGGAAAAAATCGATTTTTGGGGAAACCAGGATCATTCATTCACAACCAGAGTACATCGCTTGTGCATTTTTTGGGCGCTCGTACGCCCGCGCGTGTAACGCTATTTGCCCGGTTTTTTGTGGGAGCTTGCGAGCTTAGAATAAAGCTAACTCTTATAGTATCCTAACTTGGATGTTTTTCTAGAAAAAAGTTAGAAACTTGCAAAAATTTCTTCCACATCCATTCAAAATGTAGGGAAAAGGATAATTTTGCAAAAAGAAGTATGTAGAAAAGTTCGCCTGTTTTTGTTTCAACATGTAGTAAGTATCGTCCTTTCATTTTAAGATTTCATTTTTTTTGGCGTATGCCTCTAGAAAATGATTTTAAGACTTGAAAACCGCCGATAATTTTTGAAGTTTTGCCAGCCTAATGTTTTTTTCTTAAAATTGGAAATAAGTTATTTTGAATATATTGCCGTGAGGCAAGAATAATTGCAGTTTCTTTTCGCCGTGAGGTGAGCTAAATGTAATTCTTTAAACGCCGTGAAGAACCATTTTCTGCTGTGAAGCAATGAAACTGTAATTTTCAGCCGCCGTGAGGCGGGTATACTTCAATACCCTTGAAACATATATTGCCGTGAGGCGGGAAGACTACAATTTTGGCCGCCGTGAGGCGGGTAAATTATTCAAACGCCGTGAGGTACTTTGAAGCCATGATTTATTGCCGTGAGGCGAAAAATATGTAGTTTTCTGCCGCCGTGAGGCGGGTATGTGTGGATATACTTATTTTTCAAAATTTTCTTACTTAGGTTGGCAAAAACATTAACTAGTCACTCAACGGACCTTTTTTTAGTTCTATCTTTTTTAATTGGTTTTTTTGCGAAATATAAAAAGAAAACTACGTTGCTCCTCCCAATGGCACTGCCTGATGTTTAGTCGCACGTTCGTTTTTTTTCATTTCTTTTTTTTCTGTGTTTTTCAGAGTTTTGCCGGGGGATTTCTTTCCACGTGGGATTTTCAGCGCAAAAAATTACGGGAAGCTTGATCAATCATTGAATTTGCCACGTGGCACTATGTTTTTTTTTTTTTGAGTTTCCCGCCAAATTTTTCACCGCTCAGCTTTGCATGAAAAATTGACGGATAAAGTTGAATATAGTGCTGAAATCTTTTTTTTTTTCAAATTTTTTTGATTTTGGCACCAAAAATCGAATAAGATTTTTCTAGAAATGACTTTTGGCGAAAAAATTCTAAAAATGCGTGACCTTTTTTGAAACCATTTTTTCAATTTCATTTTTCGTTTCAATTCATTTTCAAATATGTCGCAATCCACAGAATGTTGCGGCAATTAGCTCAAACATTGGCACAACGCCAAACTTCTCTACACTTGCAACCAGCTCGAAATTTGCGAACTCGTTGGGAACGCGGATATTTGAAAGATCTATATCACCGTCGGCAATTATTGGGAGCCGATCCAGCGATTGCCAGATCTTCCCTTCCAAATTGGTAAGTTTTTTTTTCAGTAGTAGTTTTTGTGGGCGGGAAAAGTCACCCAGAAAGAAATGTAGCTCAACCACAACAACAAATCGATCGATATCAACAACATCTGCTGAATTGCATCATGAAACATCTGGCTCGTCTAAAAGCACTCATCAATGGCCACCAATTCAATCACAAATCGACACAAGTTCCGAAGATTTCGCTAAAAATATGGCCGACATGCAAAGTGTTGTTGAGGATTTGCGCGCGAAAATTGCGCATATTGAAAAAGCTGGTGGAGAAAAAGCGGTGAAATTGCATAGAAGTAGAGGGAAGATGTTGGCAAGAGAGAGAATTGATGCATTGATTGATGAAGGATCGCCGTTTTTGGAATTCAGTCAGTTGGCTGGATATAAGGTGAATTTTTGGAGCGGGGAGGGATTTCAAGTTCAAATTCTCTTGAATTTCTACAAAAATTGTCTGAAATTATTGATTTTTGATTTTATTATATTTTCAAAATTGTAAATTGTTAGTGTTTGAGCTAAAAATCGTTGGAAATCGAGAACCCTCCCTCTCAAAAATAACCCAAACTCTCCAAAACTCCTATTTTCTTCCAGATGTATGGTAAAGAAGAAGTTCCATCGGGCGGAATTCTTAGTGGTCTCGGCATCGTCTCTGGTCGTGTTTGTGTCATCGTCGCCAACGACGCCACAGTCAAAGGTGGAACCTATTATCCAATCACCGTCAAAAAGCATTTACGTGCTCAAGAAATCGCGCGCGAAAACCATCTTCCCTGCATTTATTTAGTCGATTCGGGCGGTGCCAATTTGCCACGTCAAGCCGATATTTTCGCCGATTCTCAACATTTCGGTCGCATTTTCTATAATCAAGCAACAATGTCATCACAAGGAATTCCACAATTAGCTGTAGTTATGGGAAGTTGTACAGCTGGTGGAGCATATGTTCCAGCAATGTCAGATCAAGCTATTATTGTCAAAGGCACAGGTACCGTATTCCTCGGTGGACCTCCATTAGTGAAAGCGGCGACTGGTGAAGAAATCTCGGCTGAAGAATTGGGTGGAGCGGATTTGCATTGTGGTGAAAGTGGTGTGACGGATTATTATGCGGTGAATGATAAACATGCGTTGTATTTGGCAAGAAGTTGTATTGCGGGTTTGGAGCCGAATCAAGAACATATGAGTTTTGATCCAAAAGCGGATGAGCCAATTTATTCGGCTGATGAGATTTATGGAATTGTTGGATCGAATTTGAAAAAGACGTATGACGTGAGTGAATTTTTCTGGGAATTGGGACTTGTTGTTTTTGCTCGGATTTTTAATCTGCGAACAACATTCGGGTGTGGCTTGAATCTCCCGCCAAAATTTATGTTCAAAAATCTAGGTTTGTCTGCAGCAATGCAACATTTTTCCTTTGAGAAATTCAATAACTTAATCCACGCTCACGATCTCTATCTTCTCTTCTCCACTTTCAAAAACCTTCTTTCTCCAGGTTCGCGAAGTGATTGCTCGAATCGTCGACGGCTCTCGATTCCACGAATTCAAAGAACGCTACGGTGAAACTCTCGTCACCGGATTCGCCACAATTTATGGTCAACGAGTCGGAATTTTGGCCAATAATGGTGTGCTTTTCGCTGAAAGCGCCATGAAAGGAGCACACTTTATTGAACTGTGTTGTCAACGAAAAATTCCGCTACTCTTTTTGCAAAATATCACTGGATTTATGGTGGGTTTTTGGGAAAAGTTTTGATGAAAATTGGATTTTCACTCAAAAAATCACGTTTTCAACCAAAAAATCATCACATTCTTTCCAGGTTGGCCGCGACGCGGAAGCTGGCGGAATTGCGAAACATGGTGCCAAATTGGTAACGGCTGTTGCGTGTGCCAATGTGCCCAAAATCACAGTACTCATTGGCGGATCTTATGGTGCTGGAAATTATGGAATGTGTGGACGAGGATATTCGCCGAGGTGAGAGAAGAGTTTTTGTGGGGATTCTAGGCCATTTCTGAGTCATCTGATGTTTTCAAGACCGTTTTCACGATTTTTTTCAGCTATCTAAAGAACCTAGGCTTTCCAAAATTTTTTATTTTTCTCAACTTCCATTTATTTTCCCCCAACATTTCAGACTCCATAATTCCAACCATTTTTCATTACAGATACGTATTCATGTGGCCAAATTCTCGAATTAGTGTAATGGGAGGTGAACAAGCAGCCAATGTATTATCAACAGTTCAAAAAGAGAAGAAAAAACGAGAAGGAGTCGAATGGACAGAAAAAGAGGATCAAGACCTCAGAAAACCGGTCGAAGAGAAATTCGAGCAAGAAGGACATCCGTATTTTGCATCTGCCAGATTGTGGGATGATGGAGTTATTGATCCAAAGGATACTAGAAAAGTGAGTGATTTTAAGACGGATTAGAATGTGGTGCGAAATGTAAAATTAGCCTAACTTTTGAAATTTTCATTGAAAATTGATCTGTAAATCTGAGTTTTCATAAAGTTTAGCTCAAATTTTGAGAATCTGATAAAAAATTCCCGAACTTGAAGAAATACGGTTTATTTTGAAAACTAGAGTACCGAGCGTCAAAATTTGAAATTTTGAAATTTTCCGGACTGCAAAAATTACTGTAGCTCCGAAGTTCGTTGAAATTTTCAATTTTCGAACAAAAATTTCCTTCTTCCCAAAAACTGAGATTTTCCCCAAAATTATCATAATTTTCAATGAAAACCAACTGAGAAGGAAAGTCTTTTGATGTTCCCCCCTGAAATAAAATGAGACTAGGTGGAATCAACTACATATTGATAGGTAAGAAAAAGCCCAACGGGATTAAGGAAATAAAAATCTATTTCAGGAGTTACGGTAACTCCTCAAATTTTGAGATAAAAAAGCCTATGATTTCAAAAAATCGTAGTTCGGCTCAAAGTAAACGAAAATGATCGGTCAAAAATGCATTTTGATGCTAAAGTGCTCAATTTTTTAGCTAAATGGCGCTCGTAATCTCAAAAAAATTTTCAAAATGAAAATTTTTCAAAAAATGACCCCTTTCTCAAAATGTTGAAATTTCACCTCTAAAACGCTACGAGGGAAGAACGACGTCCGACGCACCGTGTTCTACGTCAAAAATTACGTATATTGACATATTTAAATATAATACCTACCGACCTTTTAACCTGGGAAAAAAATGATTTCAAAAATTTTCACACAAAAAATCATGTTTTCTCAGAATAAAATCATTTTTTGAAACAGTAATCATTATTTCTTTGTTATTTTTTTCTCAAAACATATTTTCTAATTGTTTTTCATCTTTTTGTATGATTTCTGAAAAATTAAAAAATTTCAGATTTTATATCATCGATTTTGGACCACTTCGAAAATTAAAAATCAATTATAGCTCGATGATAGAAGTTAAGGACTTTTTTGTAAGCTTTAACTCATTCATTACGTTTTTGCAACTGGGAAAACACTTTCAATAATATATCTATCAACGGACAATTTTAGAGACCTTCGAAAAAATTTCCAATTCCCAGATGAAAATAATCGTCTTGAGAAAAAATGGCAAGAATTATTTAATGAAACAACTTTTATCGATAATTTTTTCGAAGGTCTCTAAAATTGTCCGTTGATAGATATATTATTGAAAGTGTTTTCCCAGTTGCAAAAAACGTAATGAATGAGTTAAAGCTTACAAAAAAGTCCTTAACTTCTATCATCGAGCTATAATTGATTTTTAATTTTCGAAGTGGTCCAAAATCGATGATATAAAATCTGAAATTTTTTAATTTTTCAGAAATCATACAAAAAGATGAAAAACAATTAGAAAATATGTTTTGAGAAAAAAATAACAAAGAAATAATGATTACTGTTTCAAAAAAATGATTTTATTCTGAGAAAACATGATTTTTTGTGTGAAAATTTTTGAAATCATTTTTTTCCCAGGTTAAAAGGTCGGTAGGTATTATATTTAAATATGTCAATATACGTAATTTTTGACGTAGAACACGGTGCGTCGGACGTCGTTCTTCCCTCGTAGCGTTTTAGAGGTGAAATTTCAACATTTTGAGAAAGGGGTCATTTTTTGAAAAATTTTCATTTTGAAAAATTTTTGAGATTACGAGCGCCATTTAGCTAAAAAATTGAGCACTTTAGCATCAAAATGCATTTTTGACCGATCATTTTCGTTTACTTTGAGCCGAACTACGATTTTTTGAAATCATAGGCTTTTTTTATCTCAAAATTTGAGGAGTTACCGTAACTCCTGAAATAGATTTTTATTTCCTTAATCCCGTTGGGCTTTTTCTTACCTATCAATATGTAGTTGATTCCACCTAGTCTCATTTTATTTCAGGGGGGAACATCAAAAGACTTTCCTTCTGAAATCCCAATTTTACCCTCAATTTTCATATTTTTTGCAGGTTCTTGGTTTGGCATTCCAATCAACATTGCAAAAACCGATCGATGACACCAAATTTGGTGTCTTTAGAATGTAGAAATAACATAGGATGACTCTTTTTTAATTTAATTTTTTCTCTAGATTTTCTCCAAAGATTTTCACTTATTTTACGGTTTTCATTTTTCTTTTTTATAATAAATTTGAAATTTTTAATTAATTTTTAACTTAAATTTTTTCAGCGTCTTCTTTCTGGGTGACTTGGGGAATTTTAATTAGCAAAAATTAATTAGGAATTAATTAATTAATAATTTTTTGCAGGGATTACAAAAGTGAAGTTTATGCGTTTGGACATAGAATTGGAGCACCGGAAATTGAGCAGAATTTGATTGTTAAGGTACGGTCGATTTTGGGGGGAAACTTGAAAAATTATTATTTTAAGCCTGAATGTTGTGAAAATCAACTTCAAAAAGTTCCGAAAATAAGATGATATACAGAACACTGAAAATTCAAGAAAATCTGGAAATTTTCAAGCTTTGAATCAATAACCTGAAAATTTCTCTGTAAATAATTTCTCACCTTAAAATTTTCAGCCAAAAATTCAAAGAAAATATTTATCTCTACAAAATGTTTTCCTACAAAAGTTCCCCTTTAAAATCAAATACCTGTAAATTTCTCTGAAAATTCAAACCTGTAAATTTTTAGCCCCTAAAAAAATTACCCAAATTTCAGGCTCTCACAAATGCCTCATTCTATCAGCGAGCAGATGTCGAGGAAAATGTCGAAAATGCGCATCCATCTGGAAATTCTACTGAAATTGGAAATGAGCACAATTTGGAGCTCGCCGAGCAAGGTACGATCTGTAATTAATTTTTGAGCGAAAATACGGCGAGAAATGATGGATGTTAAGCTGAAACATGAGAAAAATCTCCAGAAAATCAATTTCAAAAACAAAAAAAACTTTTCGTTGTTTGAACTTTTGACAAACACCACGTGCTATCTTTTTTCCTTCAATATTTTTTGCTGTTCTTCTGTTTGTCTACTTTTCTTATCAAGAAATAGACCTTTGAACATTGATATTGGAAAAATAGGGGACTTTCTATTTAGCTAAATGAAAATTTGAATGCGGCACAGATTTGGAGGCGGAGCTTTTTTTGAAAATCCAAGAATTCGATCTTAAAAAAAACACAAGTGCAATTGATTTTTTGCTCCCGAAAAAATACGTTTCAAAAATTTAATTTAGTTGAAGTATTCTGATATTTTCTGATATTTTGAATATTTGCAAACACATAAATTCCCAAGACAAATTGAACTGAGCTCCGCCCATAAGACCATGCCGCTCTAATTTCTCAAGTATTAAAAAAAGACCACGCCCAGAAAATCATGCGATACTCAAAAAATAAAAATCAAATACAATTCTTTGCAGGTGCTGAAAATTTGTCGGTTTGGTTGAAACGATATTTGCGTTTTCATTTGACAGCAGCTCCCGAAGAATTGATTGAAGCTGTCGATGCAAATTTGTTGAACGATGAAAGTTTGGCTGAAATTGCACAACATTTGGGTAAGCATCTGGGGGTTTTCAGACTGAAAATCCACGTGGCACAAGAATTTAGCCACATCCATTTTTGACGTCAAAATTTCACATTCTATTAAAATAGTTTGAATCTTTTAAAATTTTGGAACCAAAAACGAGCTAAAAATCCACGTGGAATTTATTTTCAAAAATAAATTTTCTGTCTTCCGAAAAAATTTTCTCATGCAAATTTTCAAAAAAAAGAAAGATATTTTTGATCCGAAATTTCAGAAAAAAATAATTTCAAGCTGAAAATCTGAAGTTTAGCTGAAACTTTCCATAATAATTTCAACTTTTTCAATTCCCCTGTTTTCTTTTAGGAATCGATAATCTGGTTCGAACCGCCGAATATCCTATTTCTTCAAAAACCTCAGCCAACGCTTTCCGATCTTTGGCTGCAATTTTCAGCCCCGAAAAATGCAAAAATCTCGTCATCGACTTCATTGTTCCACAAATAATCGATATCGATTTTGCGGATATTTATCCATTGGCTGAACCAATGGAAGTTTTGAGAAATTTGCGAAAAAATGTGGATATTGAGCCGCGAATTTTGAGATCGGCTGGAGAAATTAGTGCCGAACCACTTTATGTTGTTGGTATTTATGAGGAAAAGAAGAAATTGATTGGACAAAGTGAGCAGCTTGTTTTTTTGAAAAATTGAATTTTGAGATTATCGGAGTTTCGGTCTGAAAATCTGGAAATTTCAGAAAAATCTACGTGGCAATGTGTTTCCTCGTAAAATTCTGAAAATTTTGACACCAAATTTTCAGCTGAACATTGTGCCACGTGGAATATTTTTGATAACAAAAAAACCTAATTTTTCTTCCAGGCGCCGGTGAAACGTTGAGCATTGCTCAGGATATGGCGGCACGCGACGCATTGCTCAGATTATGGGAAATCACATCGGATCGAGTGCTGTTTTTCGGCGATCGAGCAGCAAAAGTTGAACTTGAGAAATATGATGAAGAACATTATCGATTGGCTGAAAAATGTGATGAGGGGTGAGATTTTGAAGGGTGCAACATTGGGAAAAGATTGAAAATTCAAATTAGAAATTAACGCTTATCTTTCAGTTAATTTCTCAGAAAATAGTTGTTTTTTCTAAATTTTGTAGCTAGAAAAATTCCTTCCAAAAAATTGCATAAAATGGCATTTTTTTCATTATATCAATGAAAGCTGACCACAAGAATTCAAATTTGTCATCCAAAATAAAATTCTCAAAATCTGATTATTTTCAGCACAAATCTATCATTATCATCTCCCGAATTGGAAACTGGCCAAAATCTGATCGAAACAGTATTGAGATATCGACAGGAAATTGATCAACAAATTGGAAAAAGCTATACAAAACGACTTCGACACAAATTCTCGAGAGGAAGTTTGGCAAAACGATCATTTAGATATTTGGTCAAACCAAAACCTTTCACTGTTTCATAAGAAGGAGGGTTTTTGGAGCGAAAATTTGCGGGTTTTCAGTAGGAAGTTTGAATTATTCAGATTTTCAGCTCCATTTTGAGTGTTATTTTCATGAAGCCGCCGAAGTTCTTCAAATTTTCGCGCCTTTTTGTCTTACTGTAGTTCGTTTTTTTCCTAGTTTTTTTTAGTTATTTTGTTGTTGTTATCTCATTTCTTCCCACTCAATTCTTCTTTTTTTTTGTATATTTTTCGAAAAATAAAAATAATTATTTTCAGAGAAATTAGGCGAAGTTCTCGAATCCCTTGGGGAATTGTTCAAATTGAGAATCTACCTCCAGATGATAATTTTTTTCCATTTTTTTTTTATTTCAGTTTTTTAATTGTTACCTTGGTTATTTTTTAGGAATTCGAAAATTAATTTTATTGTTGGGATAATAATTGGGCCTTTCTTCAAAAATTAAAATATTCTGAACAATTAAGCCATATTAACTATGGGCTAATGTTTTAATTGTAATCTAATGTTAGTCTCACTTTTCAAATTCAATTTTTTTAGGCTGAAAAAAAAATGAAAATTTTCACTCAAAATTTGATTGGAGAATGGCGTGTTTGGTTGCAGGGAGGTGAACCGATACGGTAGGCTTATTTGCCACGTGGCAATTTGAAAATTTGAATTTTTCAAAAAATTTGGAACTTTTTGATCGCGTGGCATTTTTTTAATCAAACATTTTCGAAATTGATTGAATTTCGAATCAATTGTTCAGCTAAAAATCCACGTGGATTTTGAAAATTTCAATTTTTACATAAAATATCTGACTTTTGGAAAATCTCAAAATTTCTTAAATTTTTTCCTCGAGAATCTGAAATTTCGGAATTTTGCAGATTCAAAATACTCGAAATTTTGCTGAAGTTCTTAGTTTTCCCTTTAAAATCTCTGAATATTTGCAGCTATCGTTGCTCTCAACGCTCTTATGATTCTTGGCTCAAAAGTGGCTCTGCGAACACCTCAAATTCCTATTATCTTTTCTCCGCGGGTTTCTTTTTTCTCATCCTAAATCTTCTAATTTTCATCATTTTCAACACCGACAATTTTCGAAAAAGTTCTTGTTTTCGAATATTTCGCTATCTTCAAATTGCTCATTTTTTTCAAATTTTGTGCAATTTTTCGTGGCCCGCTTTCATTCTCAAAAATGGTTGGGTTTTTTGCAATTTTCCCAGAACTTCGTGGATTTTCGGACGAATTTTGATGTGTTTTTGGAATTTTGGTTGCTTTTGCATGGTATTTCTGACGGCTAATCGATTTGTTGATATGACTAGGAAATGGAGATATATTCGATATTTTAGAGTGAGCAATGACACGTGACAAACGTGGCACAGATTTTTAGTGTGAATTGCGCAACAATTTCCACGTGGATTATCGAATTTCAAAATTTATTTTCTGTGATTTCCGCGCAAAAATTCAAATTTTAAATTTTTCCAGCGTTGGTATTTTGTCCATCTCATTTGTTGTCTCCTATTTGTCTACTCGACTTTCATCTCCATAATTTCCGATCCTCTTTTATTCAATTCAACTTTTAAAGCCTATCTTTTCGATCCAATAAATGGAATTGAGGTAAGTTCTCGTTTTTCGCGTCAAATTTTTTTAAAATCGATTTAAATCTTTAGAACACTTCATATACCGGAAGAATTGAATTCATGAACAATTTAATCACAATTTCGCTGCTATTTTTCTTCAATTTCCGAATTTTTCACGCACTTCATCATGATTATGATAATAATTGGAGAGCAGCGACGAAAATTCGAAAACAAGTATTTTTTCAAACCGTTACATTATCGATTTTCTATTCGATTCCAATTTTGGGTTGTTTTCTGACGGCACATCGAAAAGAAACCGAAATTGTCAAGTTTTATTTGTGGTGTTTGGAGATTTGCTTTCAATTTTGTGCTGGTCTGCCTTCTTTAACATTTCTGTTCTTTTGCTCGTATTTGAGACATGACTTGATGAAATTTCTTCGTTTTAAAAGATATCGTATTGTTCCTCCGAAATCAACTGCCCGTGTTACCTCCATACAAACCACTGAACTCTAATTAATTAATTTGAAAACTTTTTCAGAAAAAAAAAATAAAATATTTCTTACTGTGCTTTTTGAAGGAACACGCAATGTTTGCAAGGGGTCTCGTAGCGCTTCAACTTTTGTGTATTTCTCGCGAAATTTGAAAACATGTTTTCAAATTCTTCGAGAATATGAAAACGTGCTCCATTGACAAACAAACCGCGACGCGGCTATAGATGCAGAGGAAACAAAGAACGAGAGTTGAATATTTTTAAAGGGCGGTTCGCGTGACAAGACCCTTGATTTAGGTAAGGTTTTGCTCTTTTATTTGTTTTTTACTACTTAGATTTTTTGGCGGGAAATTTGAATTTCATGTTTTTCGCGCCAAGAAACCAAATTTTCCAAGAAATATGCCCTTCTCTCTTCTTTTCCTCGAAAATGCATTTCAAATAAAAAACGCGTCGCACACGCAACGCATCTTCCCTGCCCGTCTCAACTCTGTCCCAAAAATGTAGCCTACCAGGTTAGACACAGAGAAACAGGTCTTTTAGCGATATTTCTCTGCGTCTCTCCTCTTCCTTTGCATTGCCCACACACATTTTGGCGGTTTCATGTTTGTTAGGCCAGCAAAACTCTTCCCCATTATTTTTTGCATATTTTTTGAAAATTTTCAAGTATTGAGGCTGAAATTAAGGAAAAACTTGAATTTCTGAAAATTCGCTAATTTTACATCGTATTTGGACCCAAGACGCTCGAAATTCCCAGATTTTTGAATTTCAAACTTTCATGGTTGATTTTCAGCACAAAGTTCAAGACAAGTCCTATGAATTTCAAATTATTTCATAAATATGACAATCTCACAGATAAATCTTTGTGAAATCCTAAGAACTCATCAGAGAAAAAGTTTTTAAAAAATAACAAGATCATTAGTGATCTTCTCAAAATTATTCAGCTTCTCATTGAAAATCACCACTGATCTCCCAGTTTGATCGAATCAGAACATCAGTTTTGTCAAGCCATAATGTTTTCTCGGATGAGTTCTTAGGATTTCCAAAAGATTTATCTGTGAGATTGTCAAATTAATGGAATACTTTGAAATTTATTGGACTTGTCTTTTTTGATATTTGTGCTGAAAATCAACCATGAAAGTTTAGAATTCAAAAATCTGGAAACTTCGAGCATCTGACAACGGGAGGTCAAGGACTCACTGAATAAGTAGGAAAAAAACCCATGGGATAATTATTCCAAAACCCTACGGTGCACAACTCACCCATGAGTGTGGAAAAGTGATAGAAAAATATATTCCCAATAATTTCGCAGAAAAAATGAATTCCCGCGTGAAGCGGAGGTCGCCACGTTTTTCATTTGCAAAAAATAATTTCTCAAAAAAATGAATCTTAAAATTATTTTAATCGCGTGAACGTGTTCTTGTGGCAGAAGTCGGCGATCAGAAATCATTTTCGATATTCATTTTTTTTGTAACTATCTTGTTATGAACACTAGAATTTTTAAAATAATTATCCCATGGAGTGTTCTTTCAAATGCCAAAGTTACAGAAAAAAGTTGATTCTGTGAGTTTGCAACCTTCCTGTTGTTCAGAAAATTTCGGGGACGAGTTCCGCTGACCTAACAAATTTCCGCTCGAAAAGTTGCAATCCGCTTTCAAAATGTTTCGGTCTTGCAAATGTTCACTGTTTTTCTCTGCACTCTCCTATCTCCCCTCTTCATTTCTCATTTCAAAATAAACCGCGTCGCACACGCAACGCATCTTCCCCTGTTCGTCTCAACTCTGTCCTGTTAGGTTAGACACAGAGAGACAGGTCTTCTCGCGATATGTTTCTTTTTCTCCAACTTTTGCCCGAATTTGAACGATTTTCAAAAAAATATCGTGGAAGAATTTCGCTGGCCTAACAAATTTTCTTGTTCAAAGTTTCAATCCGCTTTCAAAATTCTTTGGTCTCGCCAAGATTTGTTTGTTTTCTCTGCACTCTCCTATCTCTCCTCTATTCATTTCTCATTTCAAAAAATGAGAAAACCGCGTCGCACACGCAACGCATCTCCCCTGCCCGTCTCAACTCTGTCCCAAAAATGTAGCCTACAAGGTTAGACACAGAGAAACAGGTCTTCTCGCGATATTTCTCTGCGTCTCTCTTCTCTCTTTGCATTGCGCACACACATTTTTGGCGGTTTTATATTATTATTTCTTAGGCCAGCAAAACTCTTCCCCTTTTCGTTTTCTTGCAGATTTTTTGAATTTATTTTCGATATTTTTCCAAGAAAAATTCAAAATTTTTGCAGTGTATGTTTTCTTGTGTTCAATTTTAAACTGAAAAATAGTTTCTAATAATGGAGGATGTTCTTTTTGCCGATGCATCCAAAGTTAAAATGGAAATTGATGATGGTGAAGGAGATGGAATGGGTGAAATGCCATCAGGATTTGAGGGAACTCCTGAAGATGAAGATATGAAAAAAGTGGAGGACGAAAATCGAATGGCTGATATGATGGAATTGAAAGAAGTCAGAAATCGAAGGAAAAATGGGCTGCATCGAAAAGATTCAGAAGATAGTTCAAATGGCTCAAGGTTTGTTGCACTTACGCTCTATTGATAAATTGATTTGGATTTGATTTTTTGAGGACATTTTTAGGTTTTCTAGGCCATATCGGTTCTCTTCAAAGAGTCACAAAATCTCGGATTAAATTTAAATCCACATAATTTTCTTTAGAAACGATGCGGAATATTTGAAAAAAGAAAAAGTCGAACTAAAAACCTTTGGACTTTCATCTCGACCTCGTCGATCAGTGAATTATGCAAGCATTGAAAGAGGCGATGAAGCAACAGCTCAATCACTTCTCACCGAATTCACATCAACCACCAAAAAACGGGGAAAACGAACGAGAGATGAGTTGGATGAGAATTATGAGGATGAACCCGAAAAATGTGTGAAGCCACCGAAAAAACAACCCGTTTCACATTTGAGATATCATGCGGCGGTTAATCGAGTGACAATTGCGAAGAATATTGGACAAAAGGTAACATGCGCTCTATTTGATAACCCGTTTTTGAAAATTTTTTTCATAGAAAAAAAACAATTGCGCTCTATTGATAATCATATTTTCTCTTAGAAATTTCGTAAAGATCCACTTTTTTCTTGGAAAATATTGCAAAAGCGCTCCATTGATAAATATATTGAGTATGTTTTTCGTGTGAATTTCAATTTTTAAATCATCTGGTTCTACAATTGTATTTGCGCCCTACTGATAATCTTTAATTTTCAATAAAAATTCAAATTTTTCAGTACGAAACCGAACTCGCCAAACTTCTACCAAAAGTCGACGCCGAAAGACCATCAATAGAATCGAGATCAACTTGGAGCACTCTAGATAATGAGCCAACAATCAGAAAATCATCAGGAGGATTCCGAAGATTTTTAGCATGGATGAGCGATGAATTAATTACCAAATTAGCTGTTTTCATCGAAGAGAACTTCAAATTGGAAGCCGAAACAGATGTGGAAAAAATGTGCAAAGTTGTGAGACATGCATGGAATTCGCAATCAAAAAAATTGCGAAAATCATGGGAAAAAACAGCAAAATTAGATGCTTATGAATCATTTAAACTTATTGGAGGAGCAACTTTACCATTGAGTGAAATTCCGGGAGAATCAAAATTGGAAAAAGAGCAGAGAAGATCTAAGAAACATCAGGGAGCTGATTGTTGTGAATTGAAACCAGTTTTCAATACAATTCAAGATGTTGTTTCACATTATTTATCATCTCATGATTCCGTTCACTTTTATGGTTGTCATTTTTGTTTTTCGATTTATACAAGTTTATCCGAATTTCGATCACATTCTTGCGAAGCATTTGCAACTTATGTTTTATCATTGACAATGAGCGGAGAAATGATGGAACCAAAAACGGCTTATTGTTTTTTGAGTTGTTCGGATTGTGGATTATGGTTGCCTTTGAGAATGAAAATGGGACAGAAATGTTGGCCATATTTTAGGTGAGGAGAAATTTAGAAATGGGATTGGAAAAAGTTTGATTTTTAAAGTTTTTTTCTGAAAATGCACACTTTTGAAAAAAAAAATTGTGAGTTTTTTGAGAAAGATTTTTCACCAAAAAAATTAGATTATAAAAAATTATGATTTGAATTACACTGACTTTTTTTAAAGCAAAAAATTCTCAAAAAATTTTCTTTAAGAAAAACTCCCGAAATGTTTTCTTTTCTTCAATAATTTCCCCAATTTTTGCAGTGCTGCAATTCTTGCTCATCCTTGCAAAACACTTGTTCCAATTTTGATTTATTTCCCCGACGAAGTCAAGGATCCAAATCAAGTTCGCCTATCTTTTAATGTTCTTCCAAGATTATCAATTCGAGTTCCACAATCATGCGAAACCTGTGAAATTCCTGAATTTTCTTCGATTTCAGCTTGTGAAGAACATTTTAAAACATCTGAAAATCACAAAGAAACGCTGAAAAGATGTGGAAGATGTGAAGAAACATTTGGAACTGATTGGGCATTTCGTCTTCACGTTGTTCAACATTTCAATCATTCATTATTATTTGCGAATTATTTGAAATATTCGGCAACATTTCATCCACCACAATTCTCAAAAAGACCACTTCATTTTGGAATTGATAAACGCGATATAATTGTTGGAGGATTTGATGCAAATTTTAGTGATGAAGTTGAATGCGTTGAAAAATATACATTTGACGAATTTGTCGAACCATATGAAAATATGATTAAATCGAAATTGAGAATTGTTATTGATGAGGGAAAAACTGGACATAGTCGAAGTGCAACTCCTTATTCAGAATCTGACAGTTCTTGTTCTTCTAGTAGCTCAAGATCTGAAATTATTAGAAAATCGGATAAAGTTATACGAAGTGATTTGGGATATGAACATATTGATTTTTCGGAGTATTTTGATGATTCGGACAAACAGAAAGAGGCAAAAAAGAAGTGTCGACATGTTATTGATACGGTATGTGAGGGAATGTTCTGGGTGGGAAAACACTAGAATTTTTGCTCAGATTAAGCTCATATTAGAAAAATAGCCAGAAATCATAGGATTGCTCATATTAGTCGAGTTTTTATTTCATAACAAAATAGAATTGCTCATGTTAGAAGAAATATCCGAAAAGAATAGCATTACTCATATTTCGATGAATCAATTTTTCCAGAAACTCGATAAAATGTTCTTGAATGGTGAAAGACTGGTTACACCACATTTGGTATTAGAAATGATGGGAACAAGCGATGAAAAAGAGGTTGGTTTAAAAAAAAATTTCTTCTAGAAAGTCGAAGATCCCCGAAAATTTATTGATTTTCATGATTTCTTCATGAGAAATCCTATTTTTAGAGGGTATATTATCGCGAAGCGAATTATTTAAAAGCAGTCGAGTAGTACTTTCCATAACTCGGCATTTTATAAAAGTTGTGGTCTTTTTTACTCGAACATGGAAAATATTTGAGAAAATAATATTTTGGCACTTATGAATTTTAATGATCTCAAAAATTGCCTATGTTTTTTTTCAAAATAAAAATCATTAATTTTCTTGTTTCAGACCCTCGATATGAATATTGCCGAAGATCCATTGGCTCTTGAATTCAGTCAACAATTTTTGAGACAAGTTGATCTTCCTCTCGCTTCGTGTATCGATCCATTAAAGGATTTTCTGTTGTTCAATAAGATGTGAGTTTTTTCTTGAGAAAAAACAGTGCGATTATTGCAGAAATGGGCGGGGATTATGGTGTAATTGTTTTTGAACAGAAACTTTGTTTTTTTTTTTGCTCATTGCTCATATTAAATCACATTTCAATCTTTCACCCTAAAGTTCTCGCATTGCTCATAATAAACTAACAGTCATATATATTATTTCCAGCTATTATTATTGCCCTGATTGCAAAGTTGTCTTCTCCGGTGATATTGAACTTCACGATAAATCATGCTCCGATAAAATCATCGAACTTTTCCATCCAACAAGTTCAGCATCGAGAGGAATCAAATGTATTGATCCGAATTGTGAAGAAAGATTATGTTCAGCAATCTCATTAAGATGTCATGTTGCTTTAAGACACGGGTTATTTATTAATTATGAAATGGCTCAAACAAGTGAAAAACGATATGATTATTCGATAACGGCAATATCGAAACATTATGAATTTTTGAAAAATGATGGAAGAAGTCGAATGGCACGATTTACTGATGCAGATATTGGAATGCCAATTGATGGATTATTAGTGAAACGAGATGATTCGAAGATTTTCAATGGAATTGTTGAAGAAGTTGATTTAGAAATAATAAAACCGGTTGTTGAAGGAGCACTGAATTTTGATTGTGTTTGGTGTACATATTCCACTCAACATTTGACACATTTTCAAATTCATTTGGGAAAATATCATTTATTTCCATGTGATCGATGTGGAAAATCATTTGCGAATAAACAACTTCATCGATTACATCCATGTGATCGAAGATTTGCAAAAGAAACTTGGTCGCCTGATATGACAATTTGTGGAAGTTGTCCATTTTGTGATTCGCGATTTTCTGTTACCATGTTGCAAGCGCATATTTTGAAATCACATTATCAAAATGTTCGATTTGTCAAAGGAACTGGACAATTTTATCCTGTTGGTGAGAATTTGCGATTTGAGAAACCGGAAAGAAGAAGTCCGGCACCAATGGTTAGAATAGAAGCAACGAATGGAGTTGGAAAAGAAATGAGAGCAACTGAAAGAATGAAAATTATCAAATGGTAAGATTTTTATTGTTTACTCAAAAATACAATTCACAATTATTTTTGAGAAAAAAACCTTTAAAATTTTGAGAAAAATTCATTTTTTGACACAAAAATCTTGAAAATTTGTTAAAATCCACGCTTTCTTCCAGTGACCAAAGACCAGCAAGTGATGGAATTCTAATGAATGGAACTCAATTGGTTGCTCCACCAGTTGGCTCATATTTATATTCTCCACCAAGTCGAAATTCAGCCGATCTTCGCCTAACTTGTTATTTGTGTGAAATGGCATTTTCGTCAACACAACAATTGGATGAACATTTGGATAAACATCCCGAAAAATGGTCGAAATGCCCCTTTTGTGAGTTTGAAAAAACATTTTGAGATTGCGAATTCTGAAGAAAATTTTCATTATTTTATAGACCTTTCCGAAATATTTAAATTAGAATCAGGCATTGCTCATGTTAGAAAATTTTCAAAAGTGTTCATTTTTTCGAGAACAAACTTGAAAATCATTGCTCATATTATGTGTCCTTTTTTTAGGTCGCCAAACCATTCGTGGTCACTACGATATGCAAAAACATCTTCTTCATTCTCACATGGTTCGAACAACCAACGCAATGGTCTGTGAATATTGTCAAATTGCCTCAATTCGATCTCCTTGTGCTCATCTCATTTATCAATGTCGTCGTCTTCCAAATTGTGGAATTTGTGGAATTCCAATAAGATCTTATGATGTTCAAGTCAATCATATGACAGCACATCATACAAATGAACTTCGACGAATTCAATGCTCATTTTGTGCTCAAGTTTTCATCACAATGACCGAATTCTATGATCATATTTGTCATATGTCTGCTAATTTGCAATCTTGTGCATGCAGTTCCTCCAAAATATTCCAAACTATCAATGATTTTTGTGATCATTTCGATGCAAATCATATTCAATCAAATCTTACCTGTGGAATCTGTCGAGTTTCTTGTCATTCACCTGCAAATCTGGCAAAACATCGAATGAGTCATATGCATGCGGTTAGTGCAACATTATTACGCAAAGTTTATTTGTTACCAAAATGGATGCATCCGCAAACACGGAGTGTTGTTGCAAATTGGGGAAGGATTCCTGCGGCATCTGTTGTGCCAAGACCTTCTGTTGTGTTATCGAAACCAAATCCAAATCCGATCAAAAAATTGGGTGAAATTACGGGAGGAAGAAGTGTTGCTCATGTTGTTCAACAAAATGGTGCAACTTTGAATGATAAACTTCAAGCACTTTTCGAACATAGTTCTCCACCAAAACCTGCTCAAGTCACTGAAATAATTGATGACGATGACGATGATGATATTGTATTTGAGGGAACTTCGAGTCCAGCGCCAGCTCCGATTTCAAAAACACCCCCAACTCAAGCAAATGCAGCTGTTCGAATTGAATTGGATGATCATGGTGCAAGTTCGGCTGGACAAGGACAACCTGGATATGTTGAAGATGATGATGAGATTGAGTTGGTCGAAGCATCAGCAGGAGGATCTAATGGAATAGAGAAAGAAAAAGGACCGGAGGAAGTAGTTAAGAAGATTCGTGAAGTTGAAGATCCGGATGCGGATGATGAATTGGCAGTGGTTGCGGAAGTTGAAAAGTTAGTTGAGGAAGGGGGAGTTTTAGGGAGCTCAGCAATTCTGGGAAGGTTTTGCTACTTCACCCTTGCTATAAAGCTACGCGGAAACACGGACTCGTTCAAACCTCGATTTTTTGCAGCATATCCGGCTTGACATCATCCACAATCGCCTCAACATCCCGTGAAAAACGCTTCAAATGTCCAAAATGTTCATCTGCTTTTATGACAAAAGCATCACTCAACAAACATTTCGAATCTCATCGATCTGATGCTGGATCATCTACATCAACTGACACTTTTGGATTACCATTAATCACGAATGCTTATATTTGTCGAAGTTGTTGTTTGGCTTTTGAATCGAGGAAAAAGTATACACAACATGTGGTTAGTTTTCGTGGTTTTTTGCAATCGAAAAAAATCCAATTCATTTCTTTTCCAGGCGGTTCACGGCGATACTCAATTACCTTGCAAACATTGTAGCGGAATCGCTTTCAATTCTTCAATTATTCATCAACATTTAAAGGGACATGAACAGAAAACAGTATATTATGCGTGCGGAACTTGTCGTCTTCGATTTTATTCCGATTCGCATTTATATGAACATCTATCGAGTTCACATGGTGTTGATTTGTTCTTTTTCTGCAAACTTTGTGGATTTGGACACACGAATTTGGATAAAGTGTTTTTGCATGTGAGAACGAATCATCCCAGCGATTATGTGAGTTTTTAGAGATTTTCTAGATTAACAAAATTGGAATTCTAGGTCATCTCTAGGATTTCTTTGAAAAAGGCTTGTCCTGAAATTCCAGGTCGAAATTTTTCATAAAGCAATTTACAGAGTGAAATTTTTTTTATTCTTAATTTTCTCGTAGAGTCAATAGAATTGAAAATTTAGCTTGAAACTTTAACTTTTGTAAACCACGATTTTGGTATAAAATAGATGTCCAAAAAAATCTCAATCTTTTTGCAGACAATATCTCAACGAATCGGTTGTTGTCCAACAACATTGCTCAATTTCGAGCCAATCGATCCAGTTGCCTTCAAAAAAGATGTGAACGCGGGAAAATTGAAATGCTACGAACCATCCGATTGTTCTCATCGCTCTCTTTTGCTCTCAAATGATGCTCTCGTTTCATGCACTCAATGTCATTGTACACAATCTCTTCATTCATATGTCGCTTATAATACCAAACCCGATGCGCCCAACAATTCCCTGTCATTCATTTATTCCGAACCGCGATCGTTGAAACATCAAGAATTTGCGTTGTTTAATTTTTTGAGTGATGAAAGTATGAAGACTATGATGATGTCAGGTAATTGTGTGCCAAGATTGGAGGGAACAAATGGAAGTGGAGGAGCACCTCATATCAGAATGCCTGTGTTAGTTTTGAGAGGACTGGTTATCTAGTTCCTCCCTTCTCTTCCCCCTAAATCATCTCATTTTTTTTTTTTCAGAAATCGTCAAACTCTTTCCCAACGAGCAAATGAGATTCGTGTTGGTTCTGGAACTCGAATTCTTCGACCCGTTGGAACAATTCCATCATCTTCTTCTCAACAATTAATGACACCAAGTGGCGCTAAAATAGTCGCAATTCAACGACCAATAAATCGAATTGGAATGCCGAATCGAGTTATCACAAATCGAACACCTGGAGTTGGTGTAACTCAAAGACCAGTAATTCGAACCGGCGAAGAAATCACATTTGGAGCTGATGGATTACCGAAATTAGGAGGCGGTGCAGTCAAGGATACTTGTACAATTTGTAGCCGAGTTTTGCATAATGAATATGATCGATCAAAACATAAAATGCACTTGGATTTGGCTAATAAATGGTACTGTAGTCGATGTGGATTTGTGGCACAAACTGAAAATCAAATGATGTTGCATTATTATAAACAACATATTGCCGAAATTGTAGCATCAGATTCGTCACTTCGCCCGCTTTCTTTTGATTTGATATGTCCAAATTGTAATATTGCACCATTTTCGAGTCTCAAATCGTTTGAAAGGCATTTGAAAACTCACGACGATGTATTGTGTCACGAGGCAGAAATGTGTGGAACACGATTTGCGACTGAAAGACGAAGAGATGAACATGATCGAATTCATCGAGAACATGAAGCAGAAAATGGAGGATGTGATGCGACTTGTTGTCCGATTTGTGGAACATTGGATAATTGGACTATGGCTAGAGATGTAGGATTTTTAAGGGCGCGGGAAAAATAGCAACTTTTGAGTCGAAATTTGGGGCTGGAAATAGATCAAACATTTTCTATTTATAACTCAAAAGTTATGAATTCTATGTTCATAAAATTTTTAAATTTCGAAATCCACGGGGCAGAGAAAGTTAAAAAAAAACCTTGAGCTCAAAAAATTATGAAATCAAAATTATAATTTTTCACTGTTTCAAATATTTTATAGAATTAGGAAGGTTTAGGAAATTTGATCTCAAACATCTTATGCTTGGAACATGTTATTAAAGCGCTCAGTTTAAAATAAATCAAAATCCACGTGGAGAATATTTTTTTAAAACTTCAATTCTATTTCAAAAAAAAATTTGGCACAGAAAAATTATCAAAAAAAATTTGAGCCCTCAAATCTTTTCAAAATTCTTCTAAAAATCTCCACATTTTCAGCCAACAATACCATTCATTTTATCACATGTTTCCCGCCACGGATTGGATTATTTCACGTGTTGTCGAATATGTTTCGAACAATTTCCAGATGACAATTCGGTTAGTTGTTTTTTTCGGCTGAAAGTTTTCCATTTTTCAACTTCTTTTTTTTCCAGGGTTCAAATTTGATAAGCCACTTCAAATTGCGACATTTGAAACATATTGGAGCGAATTCGATGACTTGCAATTGTGGAGAGACCAATTTGGGAATTGCACAATTGAGATCTCATGTGGTTGATAAACATTTGGTGAGTTTTTAATAATTAATCCTGCTCTGCAAACACTGTGGCGTAAATATGCACAGAATATTTGAATTTTCAAATTTCGCGCCTTCAAAAAATTGCCACGTAGCACCTGATTAGCAAATAATTAATTAATTTGCAGTTCCACATTGTCCGCCAAAATCCAAACCATAAAACGGGTTTAATTGTTCGCGCCGGTGATCAATTAAATAATTATATTGGAACTGGCAAACATATTACTGTTCGAGAAGCAATTGCCAGAGGACAAATTGATTAATTAATTAAATTCCCCTGTTAATTATCCCTATTTAATTATATTTATTCTTTATTTTGTCTCAAAATGTTCACTTTCTCTCCGGTTTTTCTTTCTTTTCTTTCTGCTATCATAATTTTTATGGGTTCTATTTTTTTTGTTTGAAATCTTGTTAAATGAATTTTTTTTCACAAATGAATGTATTTATTACTTCAAAAAGATTTTTATTTTATTTTGATAAATAAAAAAAGAAGAAAATCTAACAAAAATGGGGGCCGTTGTTAAATGTTGTCACGAAATAAGAAATAATGCCAAAGTTGGCCGCTGAGGTCGCAAAAATATTGATGGATTTGTTCGTTTTCGCATATAAGATGGGCCATGTTGAATTGATTGTTTGTGTTTTTTGTCTTTTATTGGCTCCGATTGACATCTGCAAACAAAAATTTGAATTATTGAAATTCCCGCCTGCTTAGAATATTAGAAAAATTTTAATTTCTAAATTGTCCCCGTCTTTAAAAGTTTAAGGTTAATTTGAATTTTTGAAATTCTCGCTTTTGATAGTCAATCAATTTTCGCACCGAAATTCGCCTACTCGTCAAAAATCACACTTGGCAAATCCTACTTTTCCTAACTTCTCTGCAAAATGTTTTTGAATTGACAGAAATCACATTTTTGCAACCCAATTGGCAAGTTCTCAAAAAATTCCAGCTGTTTTCCCACTCAAACAAAAACTTGGCGTCACTTTCAAAAACTTGTAACTTGGCACGTTTCCAGAATAATTTATTCATCATTTGGGAAAAATTCGTGATTTTTGAACTTGTTTTTTTTCTTGTTAAGCTTGAAAAAAGGGTGAAGCGTGGCAATTGTTTCGTTTTGAATTTTTGGTCGCGGGTTCAATTCCCGGTGGGACCTGTTTTGTATTTTTTCAAAACTTACTCAGAATTTGATACAAGTAGAAAACTGATAAGTAGAAAAATTGTATAGCGCCACATTGGCGCCATTTGTGTATTACCTACAAAAAATTGTGTTTTAAAAGTTTTTTTTTTGAGAAAATAAGAAAGAACAAAAAGTGTTTAGTTGAGAAAAGATGACAAAAAATGAATATTTCAAGTATTTTTCGAGGCTGGACAAACAAAAGACACATAAAATTGGACATGAGCAAATTGTAGCTTTTTTTCAGAATTAAAAATAAGAGAATTCAGGAAAAATTCGGAGATCCAGGTGAAAACCAAGGCTTCCTTCCGCTAATTCCGAATTCTTTTTTTAAAAATGGCTTCGCAATTTATATAGAATTTTTATTGAAAAGTGCAATTCCCCACTCATAGACGTTATAATTTTCTTTAATTATTGTTTTCAACGAAAAAAATACGATTACTGTAATTTTCCATATTTCGATGTAACTTTTTTTGTTCGAAAAAAATTGAAGAAGCAGATGGAAACTTGGTCAAAACACAGAAGGAGAAAATAAAAAACTTAAAAATAATATAAAATATTCAAGTAGGAGGAAGTTTTTGTGTTGGTTTTTGGGATGAAAATAGTTGGGCTCAGCTCAGGCTAAATGAAAAAAAGAAGAAGTTTCGAGTCCATAAAAAAATGCAATTTCAATGATCTGATATTGCTTATGTTACTGTAGTTCTTATTTTCATATTTTAGATCAACCAGATAAATTATAAGCTACTCTAGATATTTTTTCTGATCTCATACATAAGTTAATCATGTTTGATTCAAGGTTGAAGATTTCTGGGTTACAGTAGCTTTTTATCTACCTAGATTACTGTAGAAGCTGTGGGGGCTTAAAAGTCCTCTTTCGAAAAATTCATTAAAAAATGATTAACGAGCCAGGGTAACTGTAGAACTATAGTAGGAATATTCAAGTTACTGTAGTTCTCGATTCACAAAAAAAACAAAAACATTAAACTAAATGAGTTACTGTGAAAGCTCTGGAACTCGAAAATCCCGAAAATTTCTAGGTTACTGTAGTTTTTAGAAAAAAAATGAACCTAGCTTGCTGCCGAGCCTTAAACTTCTGGGTTACTGTAACTCTAGATCTGTCAGAAGCTTCTCGAAAAAATCTAGTTCAAACTCATCAAAAACCTCTGTATTTTTATAGTCCAATTTTGAAACATCAAAAAAATAAATATCAAATTGCAAAAATATTCTCAAATAAATGACGAATCTCTCAAAGATCTTCCGAAACCTTGCAATTAAATTCCGAAGAAATTCACATGATCAAATTTCTTTTTTTTTCGAAAAATGAATGAATTAATAAGAAATATGAAAAAAGCAAAAACAAAATAAAAACAAAACAGAATCTCAAGTGCAAATATTAAAAACGAAGTTTTCCGGATCTTTTTATATCCCCTTTTTGTGGCTCAAAAGCTCAAAAACTTCTTTAAAAATATGGAAAAAAGAATAGAAAAAAAAAGATGGCTATTTTTGTCAGAAGAAAAACAACACCCACGAGAAAGTTGAACTTCACACGAAAAAACTACGCAATTTTTGAGTTGAAAAGTCGAAAAACACTTGTCAGACAATTGAAACGAAGACAAAAAGAAAAGATCAAAATTCATGGGAAAAACTAGGATTTGAAAAAGATTTTGAAAAGGATTAGATAAGTAAAGCTAAAGTGAGACGGGTTCATTGAAATTAAATTTTAATTAGAATAAGGTTTTTTGTGAAAAAAAAAATTCTTTGGAAATTTAGAAATTCGCTGTGAGACCTGAAATGGTCCAAAAGTTTTAAAGACCAAACTATAGTCAAAGTCTAGCTTACTGTAGATCTCGAAAATTCAGGGATACTGTATTTTTTGATCTACCAAAAAGCACAGCAAATTTCGAACTGAAAATCTTGGATTACTGTAGCTTCTCGTGTCCTTGGGCTAGAAATAATTGATGACAAAACGGTGATAAAAATTGCAAAAAAAGGTCAAAATTCTTCAGGAGAACTGAGATTTCGAAATGGATTAGATAACGAGTTCAGTGAAATTAAAATTTAATTAAGTAGAGTTAATTCCAAAAAATATACATTTCCAAAATAATGAAATTTATAAAAATTATAATTTATTTTCTTTTTGACACGTGGGAAAAATGTGTTCCTTGGCAACACTTTTCTTCGAATGAACTTTTCAAGAAAAAAGTGAATTTTCAACAAAAATCTCACATGCACATATAAGATTTGCGGGGGATCACAAAATTTTTGGCACCTCTATTCATTTTTCCGTTTTTTTTTCAGAAAAGAAAACAATAAATTTTTTGCAGAAAAAAGGACAATTGGTAGTAAACAATCTTGAAATTGTCTCTTTTCTATTTTGGAATAAAAAAACACGGGAAAAAATGATGTCATTGATTTGATTAGAAAATTCTAGATGGATATTGTGCAAAATTGAATTTCGAAAGGAAAAGCAAAAAAAACTGGGGAAAATATTCTAGAAAAAATTTGCACTCATTTGCAACCCATTAAAAAGTACATTCTGCTGATTTTTAAAAATAGCTCAAAAGTTTTTCTAATAAAAAACATTTGAAAAAAAGTTCGCCGGAACAGGGAGTCGAACCACCATAGCTTGGGCAGATCGCGAGCTTAACCGGCTGAGCTACGCGCGCGCAGTTTTACGGCAAACAAAATTGCTTATACGTAAATAAAACTGATTTTTATGCATTTGAGAGCTCACTCTGGAAACATTTGATCTTTGAACATCAATAATCCTATTCCAACTAATTAAAAATACACTAGAAAACATTAATACCCCGGGAAAAGCGTCATTACTAGAACTACTAGAAAACAAGCGGAGAAAAATCAAAGCAATCGTATAGGCGCCTCGAAAACATCAAAATAGATAATTTGGTTAGAATTGAACCGCAACCGCCAACAAAAAAACACCATGAGCAACAATTTGTTAGTTATTCTGATGCGCTTCCATTTAAATACACATCACGCAAGCTGGAACCAAAAAAAAGAATGTGTGATTTGGCGACACGCCAAGTTTATATTATGACGTGGCGAAAAAATTAAGTATATTTTTTTGTTGGTCTGCGAAAAATGAAATGAAATGAAAAAAGGGGCGGAGTTTGAGATGCAGAGGAGAATGAAGTATTCAAATATTCATAAGGTTTTTTGGAAATTCTTGCTTTTTGAAAATCTTTTTTGAAATTTGTAGCCAAAGGCCAAAGTGGACACGTCACTTGATTTTTGAACAAAAATTGTGAGGCCAAACAGAGTGTAAAAATTGGCTGCGTATCTTGACTGAGTATCTAATGTGGATTTAAGCTTTAAAACGAGCCCAAACACAATGAACTTCGATTGGAAACAATTGACTGCGTACCTCAAACCTTGACTGAGTATCTAATGTGGGTCGAACTTAAAAATGAGTTCAAATTCTCCATTTTCGAAAATTAAAAAATTCCAAACGTGACGTGACCCAAAAAAAATCTGGAACAATCAGATAAGAAATGAGCATAAAAAGACGAATTCTTCTCCAAAACGCTTCAATTTTCATTGATTTTGAGCAATCAGAAAACAACTCGAACATATTTTGACACATCGCTCAACTTTTCGGACAAAAACTCGCGAGAAATAATGATGCTTTTGTCTGCGATTGTCGCTGCTGGAACAGCTGGAACTATTGTCTTTTGTGGACAAAACGATCGCGATGCTAAACGCAACAAATCATCGAAATCGAAGAAAGGCGGAAAATCTGGAAAATCTTCCGGAAAATCGAAGAAAAATGCATCGAAGCGCAAATCATCAAGATCAAGAAAAAGCTCGAAATCTTCAAAATCGAAGAGATCTTCTTCGAAATCCAAGAAATCTTCAAAAGCCGGAAAATCATCAAGATCTGGAAAATCTGGAAAATCGAAGAGATCGAAGTCTTCAAAATCCAAAAGATCATCAAAATCCAAGAAACCAACAGCCAAAAAGATCGGAGAATTGGACAAAACTCAAAAATCGTCGAAATCTAGCAGATCAAGCAAATGCGACAAAAAGAAAGGGTAAGTAAGAAGCGAAAAAGCTTTCGAGGTTTTCAATACCTTTTTTCTTTCCAGCTCTGATCGCGAAGCCCTCAAAAAGGTTCCAAATGATTCGAGCTATAAATTCAAGTCTTCTTCATGCTCACAATCAAATGGTCCTTCGGATTCAATCAAGGCTTCAAATATGAGAGCAACGCCAAACAAATTGCCATTTGATAAACATGGAGGACTTGAGACTGTTAAGATTGCCAATAACAGTGGAGCACGAAAGGCTTTCAAGGTTTGTTGGTTTGAAGAGTAATTGGGTCTCGCAGCGAACTGGTGCTTTGTGAGGGTTTGAAAAGTTTTCGAAGTGAATTTGGTATTCTGGGGGTTTAGCTAACCGAAAATCTAATTTGATTTTCTAGGCCATTTCATTCTAAAAATTGAAAAGCACTTACTAAGTTCTTGGGTCTCGCAGCTTCTTCTCAATTAATCAATAATTTCAGGTCAAATGCACTGATAACATGTTGTACAATGTCAATCCAGTTTATGGCTTTGCAGACGACGGCGAAACTTTCAATATTGATGTTTTGAGAAACAATGGTGAATTGAAGACGGATAATTTGGTGATTTTGGCGACGAACGTCACCAAAGATGATATTGATGCCAAGAAGGTTTTCGCAAATGCGCCACCAGAGAGAGAAATGGTTATTGTACCATTGATTGCAGCAAAATAAAGATTTCTTCTTTCCAATTGTTTTTTCAATTGAATTTATCGAAAACATGGAACAGGCAAAAGTTACAAATAAAAGTTATTAATTGAATGCAAAAAAAACTTATTTTCTTGAATTTTTGCGCGTCTTTTGTTGTTGTTGTTTTGGCGCGAAAAGTGATGAGGTGGTGGCGTCTTGAGTTTCGTTTGAATTGGCATCCAAAATTGGTTGAGCTTCAGCTGAGCTTGTCGATGCTTCTGATTCGATGGTGACTTTTTTGATGCATCTTTGTCCTTTTTCTGGAAATTTCCGATTTTTCAAGAAGTTTTTACATTTTCATGATTTTTTTCTGAAACTTCATGAAAAATCCGTAGTGAATTTAATTTTCATCTTTTATCTTAAAGTTTGAAATGAAATTTCTATTCGCCACGTGAAAGTTCACGTCCAAAATTAATTTTCACGTTTTCATTTTAATTTTTCCAAATCAAAATATTCACCTTTCTCGTTCTGATTTTCATCTTGTTCAGGATTTTCCAAAGTTTCAGCTTCCTTCTCTGTCGCTTTTCTCATCTCTAAAAATTACAATTATTCAAGACATTTTTTTCGCTGAAATAAAGGAAATAACCAACTTTTATTGATAATTGAGCTGTCATCAACAATCGCACGTTTTCCGGCTCTGAATGATAATTGACGAAGTCTTTCAGAAGGTTCAGGTGATTTTCCTGTAAATTTCAAAATTTGAATAACAAAGAACCAGAATTTGGAAACCAACCTTTGAGATTTTCTTGATAATATTTTTCAAAATATATCTTCATTTTATTGAATTTTTCCACGCTTGGCATGTTTCCAAAATCAAATTCTTCTTGAGTATCCTCGTCCTCTTCTTCCACCTTATCTTCTTCACCAGAAATTGCTTGGATCTTTGGCATTTCTGATATTTGCTTCTTCAATGTTTCTGGAAATATATATATTGTGAGCATAATTGTTTCGATTTAAAAATTACCAATAGTTGCTTTATTTTCAGCAAGCTCCTTTTTAATCTCAAGCAATCCTTCATCAAACAACTTTGTCTTCAGAACATCAACAAATTCAGTGAACTGAAAGATTTTATATATTTTCATGAAAATGAAACGAGAAATTGAACATACCACTTTCACAACCGGACCACAATAATCAGTATTTTCCGTTGAAGTTGCGCAATCTTTTTCGATTTTATCGGTTTGAACATCAGAGATTGCGATATTGATTGAGTCAGTTTGAACTTGTCTAGAAATCAAAATCGTTCCATCTGTTTGAGATGATATTTCATCTGTTGTGTTTGATTCGGTTTGAACTTCAATGGATCTTCCAAAAAACTCTGTTTCAACTTGACAATCTTGCATTATAGGATTCGAGGATTGCGAAGATGCATCATCGACTTCGAAACCATTTTGGGTTTCTGCCGAACTGATTCTTCGCCCGAAAATCTGTGGAACTGATGCACAGGAAATATTGTTGAAGAGGTTCGAAAAGGCGATATTCGATTCCGATGAAACAACCTGTAAGCAATCAAAAACGTGTAATTATACGTTTCAATCATCACAGAAAAATCTGACCGGTGTTGATTCACCAGCAATTCTGCTGAATGTGAATTTATCTTTATTTTGGTTAAATTCACAGAGAACCATAGCCAATGGCTCGGTTGTCGAAGCAGTTGGCATTCTATCATCATCCTCGTCCTCATCCTCATCCTCTTCGTCTTCGTCTTCCTCATCATCAAGTATTTGACTTTCATCGTATGATAAGTTTAACAATTCTTCTTCTGCTTTCGTAGAACATTGCTTCTCAATTATATTTTTGAATTGTACCTCTTCTTCATATTCTCCAACATCTTGCTGCAAATGCAATTGTGATTATATTGATAGTGTAAATGTTCAAGAAAACTTACCAGAAGTTTTTCAACTACATCTTGACATTCTTTATCAATATCTTCAACTTCAACATCTTCTTGTTCCTCTTGTTCATATTCTCCAACATCTTGCTGCAAATGCAATTATGATTATATTTATCGTGTAAATGTTCAAGAAAACTTACCAGAAGTTTTTCAACTACATCTTGACATTCTTTATCAATATCTTCAACTTCAACGTCTTCTTCTTCTTCTTCTTCGTCTTGTTCCTCTTCACTTTCATCATTTGTGTCCGGTTCATTTGATGGAAATTGTCGACACCAGAGTTGAAATACTTCTAATGTATGCGGATCTAACCTATTTCCGAATAGCGCAGGGTGGCGGCTCATTGTGAACCTAAAACAAAGAAAAACGTCAAAAAAGGAGAAAAACAAAACGAAACTCTGTTTGAAAACATGGGCGCCATACTGTAGTCAAAGGCGCACAATACTTTTATTCATCCGCCGCGAGACCAATGCACACACATTTTAACATGTACCTTCAGAACAGTAAGAAAACATGAATAATTCATCATTTTTCCAGCAAAATGTAGACATCGTATAGTTTCGCATCAAATAAAATATGGATCATCCAATTTGCAAAATATTCCACAAAAAACTTGGTTCGAATTTTAATTAACATCGAACTTCATATTAAAAGTGCATAGGGAATGGCAAAACCTGCAAAAAATGTTGTATTATAGTTTGATAAAGAGCAAAAAGTTTCGAAATCATTTTTCTTTCTTAATATATTTGTAAGTAAGTAAATACTTATTTTTATGGGAGTGTGTGTGTTTTTTTCTGATGATGAATAATTCAAAGTGTCAAGTTGACCTCGAATTTTGATTTTGTTTTCACTGGCTACTACTTGCTTTTTGCAGTAGGGGAGATGCAACTATAATTATCTTTCTCTCTATTTTGGAGAGAAAGAGTCTCCGGTCATTGACACACTCCAAAAAGAGGATTATTCCCATTATTATTATTATTTTTCATTTCGTGTGAAAACATAATAACCATCAACTTTTTCTACTTATTTTGTGTCGGTTTTTTGTTTGCAAAAACAAAACAAAACATAAAATATATTTAGTCTGTAAAGATTTTTTTGACCTCAATTTTTCAGATAAGTACTGTAGGTTTTGGCACCAAGTTTTACTAATTTCTTTTTATTTTTGGAACTTTTTTATTACATTTTTTGTGGTTTTCGAAAATTGCAATAGAAAAAGAAAATTGCAACAGCAACCATCGATTTCGGAACCAAAAACTACAGTAGTCTTAACTTTTAGAATTTTTTAAAAATTAAGTTAGGCTAAAACTTCAAGTAAACAACAAAATCCGGTCTGCCTAAATAACAATTTAATTTTAATTAGTTGATTTTCCAAAATTCTCAACTTTTTTTTCTAAATCCTCTCAAATTGGTCGTCTTTCTTCCATTTTCCCCCATCAATTTCGATTTTCTTACGGATTAGCGAAGAAACTTTTTTGTCCCTCCCTCTTCCTCTTCATTTTCTTTTTTTCTTGCGTACAGATTTTCATAATAATTTTTTACACACCGTGTTTCGTTAATTCGTTAATTACTCCGAGGTTTTTCACTATCAACTAGTTTTTTTCAAGGTTTTTATGTTAACAAAAATCAGTGAACATTGAACATTTTTTGAATAAAAAATTGGAAAAACTTTTGAAAATCAGCGGGAGAACAATATCATTTGAATATTCAAATTTCATTGGTATAAAAAATAATGTTGCATATAAATTTTCAGGAATACTGTAGCTTAGCCACGTGGCGAAAAATTGTGAATAGTAAACTTTTTCCACGTGGCTCTAAACTCCCCTAAAAAATGCTTATTTTTTTTGAATTATGAAATTGGAATACTTATTTCTCTCCCGCTGATTTTTTGGCGTCAAAATACTACAGTAATCCAAATCCCGCTCCGTATTTGTTACCAGTTATTTGTACACAGTATTCTATTATATTATATATTCTCCTTTATTTTTCCACTTGAAAACCATCCAAAAAGTATATTATTTGTGTTGTGTTTTGAATACAAATTCGTCTTTTATTATTCGCGCGCGCATATATTTGGTTTGCTGATTTTTTTTCTGTGTTGTGGCAAGCAGAATTTGCATACTTATTTTATTTTTCTTTTTTTGCTTAGTTTCTGATATTCATTTTTTACTTATTGTCAGAGCGATTTTTTGCGCGAAATTGAATTTGATTAATTTTGAGCATGTTCCTTTGAAATAAAAATATTCCACTTTTAAATTTTTCTTTTAATTTCTCTTTGCCCTAGAATTTTAATGTTTCATTCAAGATTTTATCTGACTTAAACAAAAAACAAATATTGCGGCGGCTAGTGAAAATAACACCATAAAACTAATGATGCATTTTTAAAAATAAGAATTTCTTGAAACAAATTGTGTATTTTTTTATCTCGGCGACCTTGAAACTTCCCTATCAGTTTTTTTTCTGACAAAGTTATATTTTTTGAAAATTTATTAGGAAATAAAAATTTTGCCACGTGAAAGTTTAGGATTTGAGAATTTCATTTTTGCGCGAAGATTCTGAATGGTATATTCGAAAAAAATTAAAATTCTAGTAAATTTATATTCAGAAAATCAATATTTTTCAATTAATTAATTAATTTTTGGTGTTTGCAAATTCTCACAAAGAAAAAATCCATATTTCCAGACAAAAATGTCTCAAGCGAGTTAGTTTTCTATTCTCCGAAGAACATATATTTTTTGTGTGGCAAAAATTTTTGTTTTGAGCTTTTTTTTCGTTGAGCCAAACACACACAAAACAACAAAAAGTACACCCACTTTTTCCCTTTCAGCTTTTCCTTTTCTCTCTCAAAAACAGCTTGGCAGAGAACTATTTTTTTCTCAATTCTCAATTATTTTTTGTTCGCCGCCGCCAAAGTTCATTCTCTCAAAGTGCAGCAAGCAAAAATATATAAGTAAGCCACTCGAGAAAAATTGAAAAATAATTCATTGTGAGCTGTGAGCTCGATATATTTTTCCCAAAATTTTTGAGTTTACTGGAATCTCAAACTAATTTAAATATTCAAATTTCATAAAAAAAATAAAATTGCATATTTTTGGTGGGTTATTTTAAGTGGTACTGTAGTATTGTCACGAGGGTTTCCCAAAAGTTTTGAATTTCATTTTTTAAAATCACTAGAAGCTCAAAAATTCATCATCTTCAAAATAATTCCTCATTTCTGATGCGAGTTTAGTTTTCAAAAAAAAAAAATTCATTTTTTCCCGGAAAGGAATTAATTATTTCCTCTCTTTTTTCCTTCGAAAATAGGCTCACAAATTGACGCTTTTTTTGTTTTTCTAGATATTTTTTCTTCTTTTTTTCGGTCTGATGGAAAACTAGAATAACAACTTTATCTATCTATAAGCTTACATAGATATATTAATTATAATAGAAAAATATATAGAAAAAAGAATAGAAAAGAACATGTTTTGAATCATTAATTATTTTAATTTGATTTATTTTAACTATAAATTGCGGTGATTCATATCAGGTTGTAACTATTTTTGAAGTGATTATTTCTGAATTCCAAAAATGTATATTTTTGACATTTCCCAAATTAAATTAAATATATTTTCAATTACAAAAAATTGTGTTTTGAATCAGTAAAACGGAAATTACAAGTACATTCTCAATTTTCTAAAAATATATAAATGCTTTTTTGTAACAGTGACATTTCCTGCATAAAATTTTTTGATAAAAAACGTTTTATTTCTGTAGCTAGTTGAATCACCCCAAAAATGTCGAAAAAGTTTTTTTTTATGTATTTGTTCCCACGAAAATTTTCTATTGAAAAAATATAGTTTTTTTTTAGCAAAACATATTTTTTATATTTGAAGCGATCGAGCACATTTTTCAAAATTCTAGGATCATTGTAGATCAATACAAATTTAAGATGCAAAGTAAATTATCTGGTTACGGTAGATGAAAAGGTTGAGTTAGGAGGTGCTTAAGAAGCACAGTGATCTTCTTTAAGAAAATATCTGGAAATAAGTTTAGACCGAAAGTTTGAGGCATGTTTAGCCTTCTAAGATTTTTTATTTTTTCAAATCGTTTTTTTTCGGAAATTTTTTATCTGAAATTCCAGTTATATACCGTCCGCCATAGATAATGTGAAACAAAACTTTTTCTGTTGGGAATAAAACCCCGTGCTCCTCGGAAAAAGTTGGATTTTTCTTTTTCTTCTTCTTCACATATGTATTTTGTATTCAGCACAAATATGACCCAATTTCTGTTCGTCTCGCGCGAGCGAACGAAAAATGCAATTATATCCATTTTTCGTATTCAAACAAATATGCGTTCTTTTTTTGCTGCCCCGCTTTTTTCGAAAAAAAAGCAAAAACTTCTTTTTCCCCCCAAGTAATCCAGAGTTTCTGTATTTCTCAAAAAACGTTTCCATTTTCGTTTTTTTTTCTTTTTTCGAACACCATTTCTTCTCAAATCATCTTCATCTCCCATTATATTTCCTCATTTTTTTCTCGACTCGAGTCAAATCGATTTTTCTTTTTTTTTTCCTCGAGCTCACACTGAGCCAGCTGCAAACTGACGTCTTCTGATTTTTTGTATGAGAGACACAGAGAAGCATAGGGGGAAACAGTGTGCGAGTCGAGGAGATTTAGACAACTAGAAATTGAGAAAGAGAAAGAAATCGAGTAGTTGTCATTTTTTTTCGTTTTTTCTTCGAGTCACTTGTTCTTTATTTTTTTCTGCTGGAAAAACAAAATTTAAAAATATTATATATTTCAGGTCGATTAAGTCGATCGGTCGGTTGATCGACTGTCGACTCTCAAACCGAAAACAAAATGTGGTCGGGTGGAAATGGAATCTTTGTTTTTCTATTCATAAATATTTATGTAAAAATAATATTTGCTGTAAGTTTTTTTTTGCATTTGGCAGTAATATTCAAGCTCAATTTCAGAAATTGCATAGAAAAGCTCGCTGTTTTTGTCCGAGCAACATTTTTTCGCTATTTAAAAATTTGTAGCAAGCTACATTTCCCCGGGATTTTCAATTTTGTAATTTCAACTTTTCAAAACCATTTTCCTTATTCCAGATCTATCTAAAATGCCCAACTGAAAATCTAAGACAATTAACTGGAAACTTGGTGGGAATAATGTCATCAGCTGCAACTTATTCCAGATATGATCAAGATTTTTGTAGTTATGCAGGTTTGTTTCGAATATCCTTTTGGTTACCATTAGAAACGGAGCATGTGAATTATGGGGGAAATGCGAACAAAAAAATAATTATGAAAACGGGATACGGTGGTTGAGATTCAGCTTCAGATTCAGGGGAGGGTTATAAATAAATTGAACTTTAGGGAGAACTTTGAAGGAAATTAATACTTCCTTAAAAAAAAGAAGGAATAAGGAAATGTTTATTTTCAGATCAGACCTATAATTCTTACTCCTACACAAGGGAACTTTGCAGGAAATTAACAAAAATTTCACGGTAGAAAATATTAGTCTGATCAGAAAATGAAGGTATTCAGTCGGAAAATAGATTTTTGTGTAGGTGTGAATTTCGTCAAAGATTTTTCATATTTTAATCAGAATAATTATTTCTGATTTAATTTTCTAACTCTGAAATATTCATCGACAATTTTATCAGAATTCAAGACTATTAATAAATAAATAAATTGCACTTTCTCTACATTCCAAGTATATCACATAAAATACATTTTTGGATGTTACAGTAGGAAAGGGTCTGGTCTAACAAGTCTGAAAAGTTTATTCAAAAGCCTGATATTTTCAGAATCTCCCGGCAAAGGTCATTTCTATTGTGTTGATTGTTTCAAAGAGTGTCCAGAAAAATCAATTGGTGGTTATTCGAATTTTCTGCTCGTTCTCACCAAACCTTTGGATAACATGAATCAAGAAAATCAATTGGGAAAATCTCTAACAATTTTCACTTTAGACAGCCGCTCAACTGATATTCAAGCATCGTGTAATATATCACAATCCACTGATGTGAGTTTTTGTTTCAGTATTGATAAAGCTGTGGAATCAGGTTGATTCTGGAAATGTTTGATTGGGATCAGTGAAATACCGAGTCAGAACGATTTCTATGAAAAATTCGGTCACCCTGGTTCGATTCAATCTTTCAAAATCGTGTCCAATTTCAAATTCCCATTATGGATGTCAATAAAATTACAATTTCGCTATAGTCTTTCTTGCAGATTGGAAAACAAAACGAAGGTGACTCAGGAGGAGATGCTCTTCGATCATTCTCAAAAACATCCGTTTTATTCGTCTCGATTTCATTTATCATTCTCATGGTCATTTCTTTAGCTTGGCTTGTCTTTTACTATGTGCAAAGATTTCGATACGCACATGCAAAAGATAGATTACAGAGAAGGTTTGTCGAGGAACTTGAGTAGTGAACTTTTTTCCAAACCCGGAAGCTTTTTCTTTTTTTTGTGCTTCAGCTTCATCTTATTTTTTCTTTTTTTTTCGTTCGTAGAAGCGCACAATTAAGTAGACTGACTCAGAGAAGAGAAAAAAAAAATGAAAAACAACATTTGTACTAGTAGGCTTATTCTGCTTCCTGCCTACTCACAAAATGATCGTTGATTTATTATGTGAAGTTCGAATTAATAAAACAATTCTGTTAGTTTTGGAAATTGGATTTTTCGAATTTCAGATTATTCAATGCTGCTCGCAAAGCTTTGGGAAGAATCGCACTTCGAACAATTCAGAAAAACGATGAAGAATTGCAAATCGATTGTGCTGTGTGTTTAGATCCGTATCAAGTCAATGATATTGTTAGGATATTGCCATGCAGGTGAATTTGCTTTTTTATTGAGAAATTGTTTTCGTGGTTACTTGGATTATAAGACAATTTTCTTGGAAAAAGAGAGGGGTCTGAAGATTTCCTGATAAGACATGGAATGAAAGTTATCTCAAAATTTAGGGCACATTTAGTATAGTGAATCCCCATTGGATTTTTTGAACTTGAAAACAAGCTTTTTGGACTAACACTTTTTGAATAAGAGTTCATACCTTCTCATCATTTCGGATAAGAGTAAAGTTGAGGCAAGGAAGAAAAATTTACCTCTAGAGAATCTTTAGTATAGTCCAAAAGCAAAGTATAAACCAATAACACTCCAAACTTGTATATCTACTTCTCCTTTTCAACTCTTTGTTTTCTAGGCACATTTATCATAAATCGTGCATTGATCCATGGCTTTTGGAACATCGAACGTGTCCAATGTGTAAATCAGATATACTCAAACATTTTGGATATCATTACACTGATAATCCAAATATGCGAAATCCAGAGGAAGGTGTTCAACAAACGGGTCAAACACAAGGAGAAACGGGTCAAGTAGTTACTGAAATTGGTAAGCTTCAGGTGAAACAAATTCAAAACTATCGTGATTTTTTTAGTATCACCAGAAGGAACATCAGAATCATCGGGTTCGGCTGGATTCTCATTCGATCATTCCGAACACATCGAAACATTTGCATTCACTCCGAGTGTTCCGCCACAACTCGTTTTGAACGCCTCAAATGCCAAATCATTTGTGATGCCAATGTCGGGTCGAATCGGTTCGGCTGGAAATGGAGCGAGTTCGAGAGAACATATTCAACCGACAAGTTATTCGGCACGAGGACATAATCGAAATGAAACACCAAGTCGGATAATTCGAACAGCTGTTGGAACAGCAACAACTAATGGATTACCAGTTATTACTGGACATAATACACCAAATATTCCAACTGGACCACAAATTGTAAATCTTGTACAGGTATGGTAATAGAACTTTAAAATCTCAATATCGTTGAAATTTGCCACCTCATAAGTCAGATTATGAAAATTAAAAGTTGACCACATGATCCTACCAATATTTTCAGGTAAAATCACGTGCGGCTTCAGTTACACGTGCGGCAACAATACGAAAAGAAAGTATACCTCAACCAACACCAATTGACGTGGTCATCGAAAGACCAACCACCTCAACCAACACTCAAACTGTATAATAATAATATGGATATTATGATATGATATAATACAACGTAACACCTTCATAACAATAACTAACCGGGTTGTATATTTCCAATTTCCCAAATTACCCTAACTAAACAGAAAACAAAATAATATTTACTTTTACTATACATTGCTTCCGGGTTATTTGGACACATTTATGAGATCTCATTGTGCTTTAGATTTATTTTTCAATTAATAAAATATTTTTCTGGTGGTTTTTTGGGTTTTGATGGGATACATAGAAAGAAAATTTTTTGAAAAGAAATGGTATCAAAATGGAACCCTTTTCTAGGGGTGATTGGAGCATTTCGAAAATTCAAGAAATTAAAGTGTATTTTTATATTTTTTTCATTTTCAAAACAGCCCAAAGAAAATAAAAAATTATGAAAATCGTATTTTTATTTGATTCAAAAATTTATGCTCAATGAAAACCTAACATATTACAGTAATCAATCTAGTTTGAAAAAAACTATTTTTAACCATCTCCTCATTCATTCCTTATTTTTATTACGTGGAATACGTTTCATATTATGAAATAAGTGATATTCCCACCTTTTACATGCAGTTTCAAGAAGCACAATTTGAAAATCAGTTCGAAGAGTCTTGAATTCATCCGATAACAACAGCTCTTTGTCACATAAAAAATTGACTCTTTCAACAATATGTCCAAGCGATCGATACAAATCATATTTCTCGATATATTTCAGAGTTTGAATTGTTGTTTTATAGCACATTTGAAACAAAACGGTGTCAATATAAACTTTTTCGCATTTCTTTTTTAACAGTGGACAATCGAATTTATCGGCCATTTTCATAAGTGGAATATAATTCGATTCGTTGACATCAATTGAATAACTATGCATTGATGCTAGAAATAGTGCAAAATGACCGCGTTTTACATCATTATCAATAATAACTTTTTCGATATATCTGCTCAAAAATTTTTCGGATAAAAGATTGTCGGCACATCGTTTGGAATTGCTGCAGAGTAACTGAAAATGTTGTGGAAATTTATAAAAGTTTTTCAGCACAAAGAAATAACTCACACCACGATTGCAATGATAATCTGTGTCTTTGAGACATAAAATTGTATCCGTATAATCCTCGATTCTTTTTGAAAAATCGAAATATTTGAAGGATAATTTGACATTAACTACAATCATATCCTTATCAGGAAAATAATAGCCATTTTTGATAATGTTTTCAAGATCCATTGAATAACACGGTGAGATACAATTCGATTTATAGGATCCATAAAAATAAGTTCCACTTCCATTCTCTTTCTCCATTCGAAGAGTTACACCAGCAAATTTTCGTTGCACCAATTTTACATCAGCGTTCACATCACAAACATAGTTTTTGATAGACGGTGGGCAAAATGTGAAGTATATTTCAATGATGTCACCGATTTTGCGAGAGATTCCAATTTTCCACGAGAGATTTTCAATTGTAAATATTTGACTGAATCGAATTTTATCGTCTAATTCTTTGATGTTTTCGAATTTCCATTGTAATAGTTTATCGTTCGCTAAAGTCGGATTCATTTGATCTGATATATCTTCCGACATCTCTGAAATTCCAAAGATTTTTAAAATATAAGTCATGAATACGAATGTTGGAATGGTGTAGGAAAACTATAAGAGGTTTTAAAGATCGACTAAAATCTTTAATTAATCTTTAATTAAAATAATTAATTTTTATAAATAAATAAATTCATTTTTTTTCTGCAAAAATATTTTTCATATGAGGTACTTTGCAAGTCGATAGCTCACTAATTTCAAAACAATATATATGGGAGGGAACATCTCAAAAAAAGTCGATTTTTGCAAGAATCCAGAAAATTTTCTGGATTTTGACATATCCATGAAAATTAGGGAAATAGGTCCATATTTAGCACCGGGAAAATTTTTGAAAAAAATGGAAGTTTTTTGAGCTAGGCGCAAAAAAAATTATTTTGAAAACTGACAGATTGTAAAATGAAAAATAGGGTTCAAAATTTTAAATTTTTCGAAATCTCGAAAATGTTGGAGAAAAGAAGCGAATTAATTGAAACGATCGAATTTGAGAAAAAAATTTATTGAATATAAAAAAGAGAAAAAGTTGAAATTTCGTCGAAGTATATTTTGGCAATCAATTGTAAAATCCTTCTTTTGACTTTTGTTGTTGTGTTGCGGAACGATGGTCAATCTCCAAATTTTGAACTCTGCTGTAAAAATTGTTTTGCTGCGATTTTAACTTTTTCAATAATTTTTCATTGTTTTTAAACTTTTTATTTTCAAGCATAATGTTTCTGTCGGTTCAAAAAAAGGTCAAAGGCAAAAAAAGGTTAAAATAAATTTCACGTTTCTTTCCCAATTAAATAAAAAATCTTGCGTGCAATTTACAGGATGTAAATTTTTGTTCAATTTTTGTGAGGCAAAAAAAAGAATGCACGTTTTATTCAGATTAAAAAAGAAATTCGCGTGCAATTTACAGGATGTAAATCGAATGCAGTTTTTTGTGAAAAAAATAGTGAATGAAGCTCTCAAAATTTAGCTGGGCGCGAATGTTCTCAGTCTCAAAAAAGCTGCATCAAGAAAACCTTGAAGTAGCTCCATTGATATTGTTGGTCCGTAGATACATTATTGCCGTTACTACTTTCTAGATTTTGAACACAGTGACTATTTATTCCTACATTATTTCCACATCTATGAACTATGTGGAAGTCTAGAAAACTAGCAGTGCTTTACATAAAATTATGTAACTCCACAAACTGTAATTCACCAAAATCTCTATTGTTCACAAAACTGTGTGGAAAAAATAGTCATGATTCCTAAAAAAAGGCAACAACAACAACCATGTAGCTAGGTCCTGATCTTCATTGATTTGAGAAAAAATCACTTTTGATACTTACTTTCAATTGTTGAATTGGTAATTGGGTTCTCGGATGGATCCAGATATTCAAAATAACAACGAGTTATAGATTTGGCTCATTGTTTTCAATGAAACCATTTTGTTCTTCGCCTGAAGTCGATTGTGGATCGATGAAATCACTGAAAAAATTCAAAAATTTGATTCACATTTGACATGCAAAAAACCAACCTCGGGACCAATACTACTTTCTGTTAGAATTCATTTGAATTAAAATTGAAAAATGAATAAGCCAGGTTGGCTTCACGTCACGCAATAAAAAATTCAGCAGTTTTGTCTTTTTTTTAATGATGAAAACAAAAAGAAATTATATTTTCATGAGTAAAAAACATTTTCAACGTGACCACTCTCGCGACACGTCATTTTTTTCATTTCTCAAATTGTCAAAAAGATGGAGTAGCCGTCTTGTTTTTTCTTCAAAAAGTGGAGGAATTCTTCATCTAAATATTTCATATTGTTCCGATTTGTAAAAGGTGAGAATATCTACATGTGGATTAGATGTTTCAGACTTTACATAAATTTTTAGTGCAGACTTTACATAAATATTTACATGTTTCCGGCGACATTTTTCGGGCGAGATACGATTTATAAAAAGTTCAATAGCTTCATGAAACACCGCTTTGAAATAATATGCTTAGAGGGCATTGCCTAGGTGTAGAAAAATATTAAGACCAATAGAAATCATGCGGTAGAGATTGGAATAAATAGTCACTGTGTTCAAAATCTAGAAAGTAGTAACGGCAATAATGTATCTACGGACCAACAATATCAATGGAGCTACTTCAAGGTTTTCTTGATGCAGTTTTTTTGAGACTGAGAACATTCGCGCCCAGCTAAATTTTGAGAGCTTCATTCACTATTTTTTTCACAAAAAACTGCATTCGATTTACATCCTGTAAATTGCACGCAAGATTTTTTATTTAATTGGGAAAGAAACGTGAATTTATTTTAACCTTTTTTGCCTATCACCTTTTTTTTGAACCGACAGAAACATTATGCTTGAAAATAAAAAGTTTAAAAACAATGAAAAATTATTGAAAAAGTTAAAATCGCAGCAAAACAATTTTTACAGCAGAGTTCAAAATTTGGAGATTGACCATCGTTCCGCAACACAACAACAAAAGTCAAAAGAAGGATTTTACAATTGATTGCCAAAATATACTTCGACGAAATTTCAACTTTTTCTCTTTTTTATATTCAATAAATTTTTTTCTCAAATTCGATCGTTTCAATTAATTCGTTCTTTTCTCCAACATTTTCGAGATTTCGAAAAATAGTCTTTTTACAATCTGTAATCAATTTTTCACAAAACAAGATGCTGAATTCTTGAAAAAAATGGGATAAAATCGCGTCATGTAAATTTTGTTTTTGGGCAAAACTTCTTGCAAAAATCGACTTTTTTTGAGATGTACCCTCCCATATATGTTAAATGATGCATCAAAATGTTCTCCATAATTGTTGCATCCGCAATAAATATTTATTATTGTACGTGACCTACACGTACCAACTCGTGGCATTGCTAAGCTGACGTTGCTTTAGCACTATAAAAGCCGTCAGCCTCGTCATTTCTCTCTCTTATTATTATTCTTTCAATAAACCTTTGTATTAGTAATTGTTACTTATCTTCGGCAGTCACCGTATCCTACCCAAGGATACAACATTTTGGCGATCAGGACTTTAAGGAAAATAATTCCGAACAAAAGGAAATCAATTCCAAACAAAAGGAAACTAATTCCGAAAATCGAACTTACTGCACTCTTTTGGAATCCCAGCTTACTGTAAGAACAAGAAGAACACAGTTCTCAGAGTTCCCTTGAATCACTCCAAAGAAGAGCACAGCTCTCTTGATTCACTTCAAAAAAAGAACACAGTTCTATTGATACGCAGAAGCTCATCCATCGAAGATAATAATCCATCATGGATCCAGAGCAAGTCGCCGAATTAATCGAAGCGCAACGTCTAAACACTGAGTTGTTACTCGAACAACAAGCCAAATCCACTGATTTGCTTGTGACCAAGTTGTTCGACGGTTTCAAGACCTATCTTACCTCAACAACTGGAACTTCTTCTGTTCCTCCAGCTGGTCCGATAACAACTTCCGCAACGACTACTGAGTACATCTTGAACTCATTATCCAGTCGAATCCCTGAATTCATATTCGATGAGGAAAGCGGTCAAACTTTTGATGTGTGGTACCAACGATACCAAGACACGCTCTCGAAAGACGCCAAAGCACTTGATGATGATGCTCGATCTCGCTTTATTCTTCAAAAGCTTGATCCGACGTCATATGCTCGGTTCATCAACCATATACTTCCAAAACGACCAGCGGACCTCGCTTTCGAGGAAACCGTTGGCACGCTCCGAACACTTTTCGGTCCGTCAGCGTCGTTGTTTTCGCGCCGCATGGCATACACTCATTCCAAATGGGATGGACAATCCATCCGTGATTACACTGGACTTATTAACAGTCGTCATGAACTGGCTGAAATGAATTCGATATCAAGTGAGCAACTCAAACTTTTAATATGGTTGAGTGGTCTCGACTCTCAGAAACATTCTGACTTGCGCAGTCGTGCACTTCGTCTAATCGAAGAAAAATCCACAATAACACTGAAGGAGTTGAGTGCTGACGTCCAACACATTCTTGACATTCGGAAAGATTCTCTCATCAGATCTACTGATATTACTCCAACTGGCATCAACGCCATCTCAAAGTTGAATAATACAAAACGAGACCCACCGTCACCTTGTTATCGTTGTGGAGGCCAACATTGGGCTAAAGATTGTTCCTTCATTACTCAAAAGTGTACCGAATGTTCTCGATTCGGACACAAGGCTGGTTTTTGTCAAAAGAATCCACCAAAGAAGAACAAATCTAAACGGCAAACTAACGCCGTAGACACCTCCACGTCGCCAAGAACTTCCGAAGATCGTACTTCTATCGGAAAATTCCAAAGAATCTTCAAAATCGTGAAGATCAATGGTAAATCCGTGAAAATGCGACTCGATACTGGAGCCGACATTTCCATCCTCAACAAGCAGGATTGGATAACTCTTGGTCGACCTGAACTTTCACCACCACTTTTCGACTTAAAGTCCGCAAACCAGCAACCAATCAATGTTTATGGCTTCTTCCGTTGTAAATTTGACTTGGATGGTCAGACTGGTGAAGGCACTTGTCACGTCGCGGATTCCCTCACACTCTTGGGAATGGACTGGATTGTCCAGAATGATGCGCTTTACCGTTCACTGAATGGAACTGCTCAGATCAACTCTGTTTCAGTAGCGTCACTCACTTCTATCCGTGAAAACGTGGTCGAAAGGCTCAGAACACTCTTCCCGGACACATTCACTGAAGGACTTGGATGTTGCTCCAAAACAAAAGCGGTTTTTCATCTAAAGCCGGATGTCACTCCGATATTCCGCAAAGCCCGACCCGTCTCGTATGCATCACTGCCGCTCTTAAGCGCAGAAATTGAACGTCTGGTTGCTACTTCCGTACTCCGCCCTGTTGAGCACTCTGATTGGGCATCACCGATTGTATGCGTCAAAAAGAAAAACGGCAAAATTCGACTTTGTGCCGATTATTCGACTGGCCTTAATGATCGACTTCAAGACAACCAGCACCCACTTCCACTACCTGAAGAAATTTTCAACACCCTCAATGGTGGTAGATACTTCTCTACAATAGACTTCTCCGAGGCCTACTTGCAGGTGGAAGTGGCTGATGAGTCGAAACATCTCACGACCATCAACACTCACTTGGGACTATTTGAATACGAACGTATGCCGTTCGGAATGAAAACAGCTCCTGGCATTTTCCAGAGTCTCGTCGATTCTATGACTTCTGGACTTACCGGTACTTCTTGTTAGCTCGATGACATCATCGTCACTGGACGAACGATTGAAGAGCACAATTCTCGACTCGAGAAACTTTTCGATCGAATCCATGCCTATGGATTACGCATCGGTCACGAAAAATGCTCATTTCTGACCACTGAAACTCGCTTCCTTGGTTTCATAATTGACAAAAGCGGACGCCGGCCGGATCCCGCCAAGATTGAAGCAATCTCAAAAATGCCAGCGCCAACTGATACTACCCAAGTTCGAGCACTTCTCGGAATGATCCAATTCTATGGACAATTCATACGGTCTCTCCATGACCTACGGGCGCCATTAGATGCACTCACCAAAAAAGACGTCATCTTCAAATGGACCCCGGAATGCCAATCTGCTTTAGATAAAATCAAAGCAAAACTTCTTTCTAACCAACTTCTGGTACACTTCGACCCTGAACTCCGCACAATCGTTGCCGGAGATGCTTCTCAATACGGCGTCGGAGCAGTCCTACTCCACGAAATGCCAGATGGTTCCTACAAGGCAGTCGCCCATGCCAGTCGAACACTGACTCCAGCGCAAAAGGGTTACTCCCAGACTGAGAAAGAAGCACTCGCATTGGTATTTGCTATGCAAAAGTTTCACCGCTACGTGCATGGTCGAAAATTCACGTTGAGGACTGATCACCGTCCACTTCTTTCCATCTTCGGATCGAAGACGGGTATCCCGGTTCACAGTGCCAACCGCCTCCAACGTTGGGCTCTGATTTTGTTGAACTACGATTTCGAAATCGAGTACATCAATACCCAGAACTTCGGTTATGCTGATGCTCTATCCAGACTCATCGCAGCACAGCAACTTGAAGAAGAAGATCGCGTCATTGCTTCCATCGAAGCTGATGTCACAGCCGATTTCGCAGCTAACTGCAATTCTCTTCCTGTCACTTCCGAAACTATCCAGAAAGCGACAATCGCTGATCCACTCCTCGTCCAAGTGTCTGATCACATCCAATCTGGACAATGGCCCAAAATCAAACCTGACTCTCCACTCTGGCACTACTACAATCGTCGAGAATCACTTACGATGGTTCAAAACTGTCTACTTTTCTCTGATCGAATAATCATACCGAAAACACTTCAAAACCGAGTACTTCAAAATCTTCACAAAGCTCACCCAGGGCAAACTCGTATGAAGATGTTGGCTCGAAGTTTTGTTTACTGGCCGAATATTGACTCGCAAATCGAACAACTCGTTCGAAACTGCCCAAGATGCGCATCAGCCGCTAAAAATCCAGTCAAAACTGAGCTGAAAACCTGGCCTACTCCAAATTCTGCTTGGACTCGAGTTCATGCTGATTTTGCTGGTCCCATGAACGGTACTTATTATCTCGTCATTGTCGACGCATTTTCTCGTTGGCCGGAAATTTTTGCTCTCAAGCAAATCACTACATCCGCCACGATCTCGGTACTCCGTCAAGTCTTTTCACGCTTCGGAAATCCGACAACTCTTGTCACTGACAACGGCACACAATTTACTTCTGCCGCATTCGAAAATTTTTGTACGTCAAATGGTATCGAACATCTTCGATCTCCTCCGTACCACCCACAATCAAACGGCCTAGCCGAAAGATTCGTGGACACTCTCAAAAGATCACTTCTGAAACTTCAAGGAGAAGAGAGGACGGCAGATACTCTTCAAACTTTCTTACAAGTTTACCGCTCCTCACCCTGTCCTTCGAACACTGAACATCGTTCTCCCGCTGAACTCTTTCTCCAGCGAACGATCAGAACTCCGCTGAGCCTCATGAAGCCAACGGTTGAACAACCAAGGTTGCCTGGAAACACCAGCGCTGAAAACCAGTTCAATCGACACCATGGTGCCAGACACCGCAAATTTGACATCAATGATGCTGTATTTGTCAGGGACTTCCGTGATACCAAATCAACTTGGATTCCTGGAATTGTTATCAATCGTCACGGAAATGTCAAATACACCGTACGAGCTGATGGTCATGATTGGATTCGCCACATCAATCACATGCGCCCCCGTGATAATATTACTGCTGTCAACTCATTGTTGGATGACTTCGACTTGCCGCTATTCCCCAAGGCCGAATCACCGCAACCTCAACCAGTCATTTTGCCACTCAATTCTCCGCCGCCGCTGCGCCGCAGTACTCGTATTCGGAAACCTGCTACACGCCTTGTTATCGAACCTCATCGTCTCAAATATCGGGTGGAGGAGATGTTGCATCCGCAATAAATATTTATTATTGTACGTGACCTACACGTACCAACTCGTGGCATTGCTAAGCTGACGTTGCTTTAGCACTATAAAAGCCGTCAGCCTCGTCATTTCTCTCTCTTATTATTATTCTTTCAATAAACCTTTGTATTAGTAATTGTTACTTATCTTCGGCAGTCACCGTATCCTACCCAAGGATACAACAATAATCATATCTTTCTAACAAAATCGTAAAATCGTGAAGAAATCCCCAGTAAACCTCGATCAACTTCATCAAAAACCAAAATAAAAACCCCGAAAAAACACATTCTTTGTAATTTTCCCTTTTGTGTATGTGGCCGTGGCCTAGAAAACCAACAAGCATCGCTGTGTATTTCTCCCGAAAGATATTTCGAAATCCCGGTTTTTACCGAATCTATTCTCTTTTCCGTCTTCGGGCGAAATTAAATTCATTTTCTCGTCCTCGGGCGAAAGTACATCCTTCTAAATATTGTTCAATTGTGAAAAATGCCGAAACGAAAGCAAGACGCGAGTTCAGATTATAAAGAAAGATGTGAGTTACTCGAGAATACTTTTTTACAATCCTCGAACCATTCAAATATTTTCAGTGAAGAAATCGAATGAAGAATTTCAAAACGTGAAAGATGTTTGTGTTTCAATAATGCATTCAATGGGCGATTCAGATTTTCCACTCAAAGAGAACGAAGACTTCGTAATCGATGTTTTGAAAAACGAATTAATTGTGATGCTCGAAGATATTTGCAAGTTGAAAAAATCGAAAAATATCAAAACTCGCATAAGTATTTGTGATTTGATTCGTTCGATGAAAAATGAATTCGGCCTTTTGTCCAGGTTTATTAACTATATGACTGTAAGTTTTGTTGTTTATCTATTTATCAATTAAAATTTTTTGCAGAAAAAAGTTGAGATGTCTCAATATCTAAAAGTCAGTAAACAAAAAACCAGCGGCTCTGAAAATATTTTTGGGCAAGAAATTGAAGGCGGAAGCGATGAAGAAGCTGAGAAAGAAGAAAGTATCAATGAAATTGGTGAATTAGAAGGCGAAGAAGGTGAATTGCTAGAAAAACGGAGAAAAAAACTAATGACAAAAGATGAGAGTTTGTTGGAAGAAGTTAAAGACGCTTTCAAAGAATTGGACCTGGATTTTGAGACTTTTGAGAATTTTCAATGTGAAAGATATGCTTCACGTCAAAATGCAATCCTCAAACATATTGAATTGATGTCTACTGATTCATACACTGCATTTACCGAATCTCGAAGGATTTCATTTCAAAAACCAGCAAATTATAGAAATACAGCATCAACAACTACAAGGTAATCTAAATTTAAAATTATTATGAGAAATGAATATTTTTTCAGAAAGAAGGCCACCTCAATTCAATCATTGATTGGATGGATCGGTAATCCACCATTGCAAAGTGAATCCGCCGAGATATTTCTCGCATTTTTTGCAAAAGAAGTAATTGGCGAAGTTGTTGGCTCAGCGCTTATTGAGAAATACAGTGTGAGTAAACTTTTTAAAAGTTTTTTTCTGTCAAAAATGTGTTCGAGATATTCTAATCCCCAAAAAAAAATTTCAGGAGCCAATAAAATGCGGTGCATTCGGAATGGTTGATGATTGTTTGGAAGTGAAGCACTATGAAGAGGCGATGAGGAAAAATGAGAAATTTCGAAAATTCTCAAGAATTTTCATGTAATAATATTCATGTAATTGCAATTACGATCTACTTCAAAACAATACAAAAAACACGTGTCTATCAGTTTTAAATATTACGGTTACTTTTGATTTTCCATTCTTATCATAATGAAATTTTGTAAATTTTAAAAGTGAATTTTCTCAATTTCAATTTCAAAAATATTCTTTGAATCTCGTTTCCTTATCACAAAAAAATGAAGACAACAGACATCAAACACATTTTTTCAAACAATCTCTTCTCTCCAAATTTCCCACAGTCTTTTATGTTTTTTTCCGAGCAATTTAACAAAATGATACGGTTGTCTCAATGATCTCTAAAAAGAAAGTCTATAAAAACCCAGAATATCGCATTTTTCATTTTTTTTTTCATCACAGTATCTAAAATTAAGTAAAAATGTCTCAAAAGAATACTGTTTCTGCAAACTTGCATATGCTATTCACAAGTGTCCCTTTTATGGATAGGTAAATTTGTTAAAAATACTTGTCAACCAAATATTTTGGGATTTTAGATATCGATTGGCTGCTGAAGCTGGATTTCGATATGTCGAAGTTCCATTTCCTTATCAATTTGATGTTTTGGAACTAAAAGCGCAAGCGGATAAATATCATTTGAAACATTCGTTGATTAATGGCCCAACAGGTAATATTGGTACTCGTGAACTAATTACGGTTTGCAAAAAAACTGTTATAAAATTTCTGATATTTCAAATATTAAAATTAAATTAACTGCTAAATGTGGTTTTTAGGAAAAAATTCAGAGGTTTCCTAGCTAAAATTTCAGAAAAAACAACGTTACTTACAGGAATTTTCCAGAAGCTCTACAGTAATCCGACTCATATTTTGAGCATCATTTTCGTAGACTAATTCTGGACTAGCTTCGAGAAATGATTCTTCTGTGAATAAAAATGATCGATTAGATAAGACACGTGAAACACGTGGACAATTAATTCGAAAATGTTTTTATTTTCACTTTTTTAGGAGATTGGGATGCTGGATTCCGTGGTGAATGCTGTTTGAAATCTCAAAAAGATCAATTCCGAAAATCAGTTGAACTCGCAATTTTGTATGCAAATACCCTCGAATGTCCTCGTGTTCATATTGTTGGAGGTCTTCCAGTTCTTCAAGATGACATTGAACACGCCGAAGAAACATATTTGGAAAACCTGAAATATGCTGCTGACGAGTTAGCTAAACACAATATTTTATGTTTGATTGAACCTGCAAGTCCTCTCAGATTTCCTGGAATATTTTTGAATAATTTTGATCAGGCAAAAAGATATGTTGAAATGCTCAATTGTTCGAATTTGAAAATTCTATTTGTGAGTTTTGGAAGGGATTGAGAGAGAAAAAAGGTTGCTGTTATTTCAGGATTATTTCCACGCTCAACAAATTTGTGGACAACTTACACATACATTGGCAACACTTGCTGGATTAGTTGGTAAATTTTTTGAGAATTTAGGATTTAGGCAGATTAGAGATATTGTGGCAGTTCTATTCATCAAACCCAATTTAAAAAACTTTTGAATCGGTTCATTCCTAGGTCGTTGAAATTCCTAATCTTTTAAAAATCTTTCAGGCTACGTTCAAGTTGGTCAAGTTCCACACCGAGGAGATTGTTCAACACCGGGGGAAATCGATTATACTTTTGTTTTTAGTGAATTACAAAAACATGATCCTGAATTAATTGTTGGATTGGAATATTTGGATGATTATCCAACTTTTGGCTGGCTTTCCAGAATGAACTTGCAGTTTTAAATTGATTTTTTCAAAAACACGATTTTAATTGTTCAAATTTTTCTAATGAACATTAGTCCTAAATTATATTCAAATCGTGAATATTTTTCCAAGAGGAAATCATTGTCAGACATTCACATAGTCATAAAAAATTAAACAGAATTTTTTTTTCAAAATTCCAAATGTTCAATTCAGTTCGATCAAATGTGTCGAATGAAATACATTATCCTGATATGTTTTATAAACATAGCAGAATCTCAATATAATCCGATTCCATGTTGTGAGTTGTTTTCGGCACTATTTCAATTGAGTTGCGAGCTCGCAGCTCTTGAAATTGATATTTATGTGTACGATTTTTTATCACTTTTAAAATCTACAGTTCTGAAATCTCTTCAATTCAGATCCTGGTCAATCTTGCAACCCGCTCAACCTACAACCGCCATATCCTCCTCCTCCTCCTCATCCACAAATTCAACTTTTCCTATCTCCCCAATATATTTCGGCATCTGTTCCAATTTCTCAATTTCCTTCGCCTGGTTATCCTTCACAACAACAATATTTCAGTTATCCCATTGATTATTCGTCTTCCTATCAACAACCCCAATCTCAAGAAGTATATCAACAAACAACAATTTATGATAACTCGGAAAATGAGAATAACAATCCTGTGGGCTCAATAAATTTGGAAGAAGGGAATTATGAATTTCAGCAAGATGATCAATCAACATCGGAACCCGATATGGATATTGAAGTAAAACATGATGTTCTTGAAAATAATCATGAGATGAATAAAAATGTTTCCGATTCATCGGAAAAAGAAATTTCATCCTCTACAAGAGGAGAATCTAACGATCAAACATCCAAACATCAACTTCCACCTAGAAAATCGAAATCTTCTGCAAAACCTCCACCCCTACAAATCGCACCTCTCCGATCTTCAAAATGTTCAGCCGGTTGGAGAATGATGAGTAGAAATAAAGGAAAATGGTGTATGAAAGTATTTGGGGGAACTTTGAATGTTTGGGACGCTCACAACGAATGTAATAAACAGGGAGCATCTTTGAGTGGAGTGGAAAATGAGCAAGAACGTGATTTTATTCATGGTGAGTACTTTCTGTTTCTCTCTGCGTCTCTCTATTTTCCCAAAGGCGTGAGTTCCAAAATTCTGAAAAATCAATTCTGACGATTGAATTTTTCTCACGGTTTATCTTGAATTCAAAAGATCATAAAACTTTTCTGTGTGGCAGTTGCATTTACTCCGTGTTATCAATAGAGCAAATTTGTGCCATTTCAGCACAAGGTGTTCACATTCTCCGTTCACTCAACAAAAACATTCAACAAGGATCTGTGTGGATCGGTGCAAAACGACGCAATCAATGTCTTGGAGACAATAAAAATGCGGCCGGTTGTGTTCCTTGGGCTCCGAACGCTTTTGAATGGACCGATGGTTTTACCAGTGGCAAAAATATGTTCAGATTTAGACCAGGCCAACCAGATTATCTACAGTAAGATTTTATTTTTCTCACACGTAAAATGTGTCGCGGAATTTAGGTTTTCATTTAATTTTTATTCCAAAATTTCAGAAACGCTCAAGAATTCATCTATATGCATATTGTTGATAAACCTTTCGGTATTGGATCAGCTGGTGCAACTCCAGGAAGTCTTGATGATATAAATGGATCAATCACATCAAGTTCTCAAAATCTACAATTTGTCAGAGGATATGTTTGTGGAAAACCAGCAAGTTTTGATTGAAACAAAAAATTCTCATTCAATAATAAAATATTTATTTTTATCAAACTATAAAGTGTGTGATTTGGAATCGTAAACTATAGGAAAATTTAGTAGTATAAAATTAATCTAGAAAATTGAACAGAATCAAAAAATAATATGAAACTGATAGTTTTCGGATTATTTTTATTATTTGCATTGGTGTCAGCTTGGAATTGTCCAACTCATTGGAAACTTTTCGATCGAGTGAAGGGAAAATGGTGTATTACGGTGATTCGAGGAACGCGGAATGTTTGGGACGCGGAAGCGGAATGTAAGAAACATGGGGGAGTTTTTGAGTGGAGTTGAGAATGAGCATGAGAAGAATTGGATTCATGGTGGGTTTGAGCCACATAGAAAAAATAAAAAATGGAAATTATTTCAGAAAAGGGAGTTCACCTTTTGCGACACCATCATAAACACATTCACCAAGGAGCACTTTGGATCGGAGGTCGCCGTCGACCAGGATGTCTTGGAGTCAACAAAAATAAAGCCGGATGTGTTCCTTGGGCTCCACATGCTTTTGAATGGACTGATGGTTTTACAACTGGTAGATCACAGTTCAGATTTCGACCGGGACAACCAGATTATCTACAGTAAGATTATCTACAAGGTTTTCTTCATCCCAAAATTATTTCAGTAACGCTCAAGAGTTTGTCTATATGCATATAATTGATAGACCTTATGGAAAAGGAGATCATGGAGCAACTCCGGGAAGTCTTGATGATGTAACTGGAGATACAGCTATGACTGGAAAAAATACACTGCAATTTGTTAGGGGAATTGTTTGTGGGAAAAGAGCTGCACGTTGATTTATCAATGTTTAATTGAAAGAGTTTTGGAAATAAAAAAATAAAGATTTTTGTAGAAAAATTGTGCACTGGTTCGAAATTGGAGCTCATCTTCCGATTGCAGAGTTCAGAATTCCTTATAGTAGTATATAAAAAGTTGTCACTGGTGCACCTTTTTGCCCAAACTCTATTTTTACACTTTATCACTATTTTAATGCACAAAATCATCAAAAATCATGTTTAACATATCAAAAATCCGTCATTTCTGAAAAATGAGCATTTTTGGGCTAGCTCACCTTCTGCCCATTCTGCCCACTTGCCGGGAGTCACGCTTTCAAATAATAAAACCGAAAATACAAAAAGAAGTCTAGCGTCAAAACGCGAAAATTAGTGCTCCTACGCCTCTCAGAAGGATTTGGTTATCTTCATGACTCGTGAAAATAAGTGATTGCATTGTTCCTTGTCGGGATGCCGACTTCTTGTGCCGAAATTTTTTCTCGGAATTTTGGGATGCCGACTTTTTTGCCGAAAAAAATTCGGCAATTCGGCACCCCGATTTTGTTCAAATTCGGTATTTTGGCAGTGATTCAGAAAATTTAAAAACTATAAAAAATGATAGGAAAATGAATAAAATTATATTTTAGTTTGATTTTAGTCATAACTCAATAGATATGAAGCTAAAACAAGACATTCTGCAGAAAATAGAGGTAAAAACACATTTTTTTATTTTACTGGAGAACATTTCGGTTGTGATTTCGGCACATTTTGAAATTGGTACGAAATTCGGCTTCTATCAAGTGCCGAAAAATTTTTCGGTCGGTAATTCCGACTCGAAAAACTTCCGAAAATATTTTCGGGCGGTAGTGCCGACTTCAAAAATTGCCGAAAAATCAGGAAAACTCGGCTTTTCGGCAAATCGGCGTGCCGATTCCGCCCAGCCCTGAGAGGAATAGACTCATGAAAAAAAAAGGCGAATAGACTCGTGTTTGGGAAGAGGTCAACAACACATCATTGCACACACTCTCTCTCTTCGCTCTCTCACGCCCCTCACTTCTGGCTGTCTCCTTTGCGTCTCTGCCAGGCCGCGCTGAGTACATAGAAGAGAACAACGCCAAGGCAAGGGGGGACCTCCATGGCTCAGTCGGTAGTGATTGCAACCGCAATGCGGTAGGATGTGGGTTCGACTCCCATGTGCTCCCTGATTTTTTTGCCTTTTTTGTTTTACTTATTACTTTGGTTTTTACAATCACACATAGCCAAGAAGTGGAAAATAGAAGCGTTTAACACAAGTTTTGAAGTTTTGTTTTTTATTAAATGACTACTTTTGGTCTCCGAAAAGACCTGAAGCCATTAACCAATCTAGATCTCCTTGAGCTTGTAAATGTACTCGAAATCAAAAATTTCCGTGGCGTCTTTATGAGAGACACTTTACCGAGTGAAGGAATTGGAGAAAAAGAAGTTGGAATTGTAAATTTAGATTCTTCTGAAGGTAAAGGTACTCATTGGGTTTGTTATTCTAAAAATAAAGGAAAGATTTACTACTTTTATTCCTTCGGACTTGATCCTCCTTTACAACTTCAACAGTATCTCAAGAGTAGAAATAAAAAAGATAAAATAGAGCTTTCAACATTCCAAATTCAAGAATTTGGAACACATCATTGTGGTTATTACTGTCTTTTACTTCTCAAGTTATTAGAATATTATTACTTCAGAACCAGTATTCTCAAGATTCTAAGAATCAAAGAACCTATGATTTAATATGACAGTTACCAAAAGCCATAGTTGAATGACTATCTCTGAGGATGTAACGTTTATGATCCCCAGATTCATTATTCAGAACAACTTTATTTTGACATTGTGTGAATAATTGATGTTTAACACTCCTGATACAATACTGCGTCTTTCTGACAATAGTTTTATCAAACAAACAAGTTTTAAAATCTTCTACTGTAAGTTCATTCTTGACAACATTCTAAATTTCAAAAACAAGTGACCTCTAAATAATGTTTTTTTTCAGGTGAAAAAAAAGTGACGTGTGCCGTTTTCTCGAAATCCTACTCATTTCTGATTTTGTATAAATAAGACACAATCCCAATTTTGTCTCTGTCTAATTATAAATTGATTTGTGTCAACTTGAAAAAATATTAAAAGAAGAGAGAAGAATGTCGCAAAATGATTCAAAAAATGTTGATGCAATTGATATGAGCAAGAAAACGTATAAAAAGGAGGTGGCAAAACAACGACAAATTAAAAGAATGAGAAAAATGAAGGTAGGTTACTGTAAAGGCTATAGTGTCTATAATAAAATGTAAATTTTGAAGCTTCGAGATCGTCAAGATGATGTTCGAATCAGTGATGTTTCGGATATGAGTGTAAATTTGGAAGAAGTTCAAAAAGAAGATAATCAAGCAGATTGGCTGAATGATTTGGTGAAAACTGAGCCAAAAAATGAGTCATCAGTTCCGCCAGCTAAAAGTTCGAGTCAGGATGATATACGCTGTACCGCTGAATTGCCAAGATCAAAATCTCCAGTTTTACCAAAAGAAGGCGGATTTTGTGCAGGTTTCTCTTGCATTTGGCAATTTATCAAGAATAATCGCGTAAGTTATCACATCTCGTTGACAATAAATCCGAAAATTCTGATTTTTCCTACAGAAAACCACAATTCTCTCCGTTTCTGCTATTGTTCTTGCAATTCTTTGGAAAATACGTAATTGAATGAATCATGTTTTAATCAAAATGTTTTTGAGAGGGAAAACAGGGGGAAAACAATGCTAGACTCTACTGAAAAAACGAAGAATAATTACAAAATCTCTAATTATTTACAAAAAAAGAAGAATTGAATACGAAATAGAAACCAAAAAGGGAGCAATATATTTTTGGCCGAGACACAAAAAAAGGGTTTGATTGGACCAAAAATTCGGTAAGAGTGTAAAAAGATTTAGAGATGTAGAGAAATTATTTTCGTTGCGAGAAGACTTCCTTCATTCGGTTAAGAGCTGATCCAGCCTTGAACCATTCGATTTGTTGCTCATTGAAGGTGTGGTTCAAAACAATTTCGACCTAAAATCAAAATTTTTTGAACTTGATTATGTGAAATATCCAGAATTTTAAAATTTTACTGAAGTTTGGGTTTGAGATGTGACATCAGGAAAAATAGAAGCTTGTTTTTCCACTTCCAAATCCGTTAGATTCACAAAGTAAAACATTTTTCAAGCATTTATTTTTTGAATTAAAACTCACTTGTGATCCGTTGGTCTTCTTGAAAACTCCCTTAAGTGGTTTTCCTGGGGCGAAACTCTTCAATCCAACGATCGAAACATTATCAGTTGGGTCGATTTTGTCGTAGTCAGCTGGATTGGCGAAAGTCAATGGGAGCATTCCTTGCTTTTTCAAGTTGGTTTCTAAAATGTTTCAGAATAACAATTATGGCACAATTTTCAATTTGAACCTTACCATGAATACGGGCGAATGATTTGACAATAATAGCGCGTCCTCCAAGATGACGTGGTTCAAGAGCAGCATGTTCGCGAGATGATCCTTCTCCGTAGTTTTCGTCTCCGATAGCAACCCATTTAACTCCCTAAAATAATAACTTTGTTTTTTTTCCACACTGAAATCCAAATAACTTACATCAGCTTTGTATTTTCTGGCAGTAGCTGGAACAGCTCCAAATTCACCAGTGACTTGATTTTTGACCTTGTTCATTTCTCCGTTATCAGCATTGACAGCGGTCAAGAACAAGTTGTTTGAAATGTTGTCTAAATGTCCACGGTATTTAAGCCATGGTCCAGCAGCAGAAATGTGATCGGTGGTACACTTTCCTTTGACTTTGATCAAGATCTTCATATCTTCCAAGTCTTTTCCGTTCCATTTGTCGAATGGAGACAAGAGTTGAAGACGTTCGGATGATGGAGAAACATCGACTTGTCCTGATCCGCTTGGGGCTTGGAAGGTGTCCTCTCCTGGATCGTATCCGCGGGCTGGCAAATCTTGTCCAGTTGGTGGTTGAAGTTTGAATTTGGATCCTGAAAAAGAGTTGATATTTCAAAAAAAAATTGAATATCTCAAAAGTTTTCTTTCAGTTTCAAAAAATCTAGAGATTCTTCATTCATTCCAATTTTAACTTCAAAATAAAAAATAAACAAACCGTCAGCGGCAGTAAGTTCGTCGGTGAGTGGATTGAAGTCAAGACGTCCAGAAATGGCCATAGCGGTTGTGATATCTGGAGATGTAACGAAACCATGAGTGGCTGGATTGGCATCATTTCTTCCGGTGAAGTTTCTGTTGTATGAGGTGACAATGGTGTTCTTGTCTCCCTTTTTAACATCTTGACGATCCCATTGTCCGATACATGGTCCACAAGCGTTGGCGAGAACGACTCCTCCGAAATCAGCGAAAATCTTGGACAAACCGTCACGTTCGATGGTGGCACGAACTTGTTCAGATCCTGGAGTGATGGTGAACAAAGTCTTGGCCTTCAATCCTTTGTCCAAAGCTTGTTTGGCGATTGAAGCAGCGCGAGTCATATCTTCGTATGATGAATTTGTGCATGATCCGATGAGCGAAACTTTAACATCAAGTGGCCATCCGTTCTTTTCAGCATTAGCTCCCAATTTATCGATTGGTGAGGCAAGATCTGGGGTGAATGGTCCATTGACATGTGGGACAAGAGTATCAAGATTGATCTCAATGACTTGATCGTAGTGAGCTCCATCATCAGCGGTCAACAAAGATTTGTATTTCTTGGCTTCTTCAGCAATATCTTTACGTCCAGTAGCTTCAAGATATTTGTACATGCTCTCATTGTATGGGAAGACAGATGTGGTGGCTCCAATTTCAGCTCCCATGTTACAGATAGTTCCCATTCCAGTGGCTGAAAGTGAGTCAACTCCTGGACCGAAGTATTCAACAATAGCTCCAGTTCCTCCTTTAACGGTAAGAATATCAGCAACCTTAAGGATAACATCCTTAGCTGAAGTCCATCCGCTCAATTTTCCGGTCAATTTAATTCCAATAACTTTTGGGCATTTCAATTCCCATGGAATATCAGCCATAACATCAACAGCATCAGCACCTCCAACTCCGATGCAAAGACCTCCGAGACCTCCTCCATTTGGTGTGTGTGAATCAGTTCCGATGAGCAAAAGTCCTGGGAAAGCGTAATTTTCGAGGATGATTTGATGGATAATTCCCGATCCCGGTTTCCAGAATCCGACTCCATATTTGCTTCCAGCTGATGACAAGAAGTTGTAAACTTCTTTGTTCAAATCTTTAGCACGAGCCAAATCTTGAGCTCCTCCTTTTTGAGCTTCGATCAAGTGATCACAGTGAATGGTGGATGGAACAGCTGTTTGTGGAAGTCCGGAGCTGATGAATTGAAGCATAGCCATTTGAGCGGTCGCATCTTGCATAGCAACACGATCTGGGCGAAGACGGAGGTATGAAGTTCCTCTTTCGATATCTTGAGTTTTTGGTTGATCCAAATGTCCATAGAGAATCTTTTCAGAGAGAGTCAATGGTCTCTTGAGTCTGGAAAAATATTATTCTTTTAATGCAAAAAGGAAAAAAAGTTCCTCCAATATTTTTTTATCAAGTAAATTATTTAGTAAACACGTTTCAATCCATCAAAATTATTATCTCAAGGTCAAATAGTATGAACAATCATTGAAAACTAAGATCATTCAAAAAATATCTCAACAAGTGCCGAAAAACTGATCAGCGAAGAAGTGCATAGAACACTCAATGCAAACAAAACGATTTCAAAGAACGAACAAAGTCGTTAGACTTCAAACTCGTGATATCATATTTTTAAAGATTCTTTTAAACAAAATTATTTGTATACACTGGTGAATTTTGATCAACAAAACAGTTTAGGCTACACGAGATAATTGAAACACTATGTTTACACAATGGAGGTGAAAAAGAAACAGGCGGCTCTCATGCGTTCGCTCAATTTTACACTGGATATTGAGAAAATTCAAAATATTTTCAATTCTAAAAAAACTTCCCAAAATGTTCACTTCTGTTTTTGTTTCTATTGATCAACAAAAATTAGATGGACTGATAAAAATACATGTTTTTTGACTACAGACGCACATGACATATCATACAACATTTTTTTGTTTTATATTTTTAAACACGAGTTACTTTGACCCGTACAAACTCACCTATCCCTGACAATTTTGACATTTTGGGAAAGTTTCTCATATGGCAAATACGATTTTGGTTCGAATTTGGAGATTGGAACCTTGCTCTGGAAAAATAAACAATTATGGGATTTCGCAAAATGATATCTACTTCTCTATTAAAAACATCGAAATGAGAAAAATTCCTCCATTATATTTTGAAAGATAGCGTGAAAGATACGAGTGAATATTTTAAATTTTAGATTTAATCTCATTCATAGATTCTTTTGAAAGAGGAATAATCTTCATTGTTTTGTTTACAAACGATTAAGTTTGCAACGAAAGACAGTTTTCAATAGATTTGATTTGATAATACAGAACAGGAACTTGTATTGATGCAAGTTTCAATTAATAAAAGAACGAACCCAGAAAGATTTTGATGTGTGAAGAGCTCGGAGATTTGATGGTCCAGCCAATTGACTTAACCGAAGAAGTGAATTCATGGTTCACCTGAAAAAAAACAATATGGCCTAAAATTTAAATAAACTGTGATTTAAAAAATAAAACGAAACGGTCGTAGTACAAAGATGATCGAGGAACAGAATGATAAGAAGAATAACTAGCCAACAACTGGCAGCAAAACAACACACATTCATGCAGTAGGCGAAAGGGGGGAAAAGAAGAGAAAAAAGTGGAAGGGAAACGAATTGAAAAGCGCGGTGCGACTGCAAACAAATGCGCCAGTCTTTTGTCACTGACGTGTTTGTTTGACTAAAGGGACACCGATTTATTTCGCAAGGTCTTTGAACGATTTTTACAGTATCCTTTAGATTTCGAAGTGTCCGAATTTTTCGGTGTTCAACTTCACTCTACGCGTGTCACTCTTCGGAATCATGGTCGCTGACGTCAAATCACCAGCAGGACTTGCTGCTTTCAACCAAACTCTTGCTGAGCAAGCTTTCGCCAACGGGTTAGTTTGATTTTCCCATTTTTGGGCCAACAGAAAATTTGAGATTCGTGGAAACTTCAATTTTTTGAAATATTTAGAGGTTTTCAGTGAATAAAGATATAAGTATGATGTCACTAGGAATGAATGCAGAGACCTCTCTAAAAATGAAAAAGGCAACAATTCTTGAAAAGTGCAGAAATAATTATTAGATGAGAGTTAAAAAAATGTCCAGCTTAAATTCAATTTATTTACAGCTTTGTCTACTCTGGAGAGGATGCCCAACTTTTCGCTGCTCTCGGATCAGCTCCAGCTGCTGCAACATACCCAAATGTTGCCCGTTGGTTCGCTAACATCGCTTCATACACTGAAGCCGAACGCAAAGCCTGGCCATCAGCAGGAGGATCAGCTGCCGCTGCTGCTCCAGCCGGAGATGACGACTTCGATTTGTTCGGATCTGACGATGAAGATGATGCCGAGAAGAAGAGAATCACCGAAGAAAGATTGAAGGCTTACAATGAGAAGAAATCCAAGAAACCAGGCCCGATCGCTAAATCATCAGTCATTTTGGATGTCAAACCATGGGACGATGAAACCGACTTGGGAGAATTGGAACAATTGGTCCGTGGAATCGAAATGGACGGACTTGTCTGGGGAGGTGGTAAACTCATCCCAATCGGATACGGAATCAAGAAATTCCAAATCATCTGCGTCATCGAAGATCTTAAGGTCTCAGTTGACGATCTTATCGAAAAGATCCAAGGTGATTTCGAAAACCACGTCCAATCAGTTGACATTGTCGCTTTCAACAAGATCTAATTCGTTGTTGTTTGTTTTTAATATGAATATTATATACAAAAAAACTTTATTGAGAAAATCATTTACGAACTCTCCCAGTAATAGGACACGCCTTCAATCCTCCAGTTCCACGACACTTCTTCAGGTAAACTACTGTAAGAATCCCAACCACAACAGCTCCACCAATGTAATATTTGTAGTCATCGAGAAAACCCATGACTTTGCAATAAGGTGATTCGCGTTCACAATCGCCAGTTTTAAGAAGATCATTCAACCATCTGCAGTGAGAAATTCTGATTTTTCGCAACTCTTCTATGTTAACTCACTCATTTTGCGGTTGTTCCTTCCCACTTTTCGCCGAACATTTATCCACTGAAACGCAAGATGGAACGTCTGATTTACTTTTACCAACTCGCTTATTACCTTTTGATCGTCTCTTTTTCAATTTCTTCATGTCGACTGCATTGTCTCCTCCAAGCTCGAGTTTTTCGCTCTTCGGCTCATCTCCCGAGTTCTCCAGTTTATCTCCTTCAGACATTTTTGTTTTACCACACGTTGCAAAATCTTATTTATCTCAAAATGATTATTTTCTCCAACAAAAAAAAACCACGTCTAAAATTCCACGTGACACAAAAACGTGGAATTTTGTAAAACGTCAGTTGGCATTTAATTTTTGCCATTTTTCAAAAATGTTTGACTGTAATATAAAAATATGTCTAATATTTTGTTTGATTCCATTTATCTTTGCAAATTTTACGACAGACTATGAATGCGAAATAGAAAAAGTTGAATTATTAAAATACATAGAGGTGATTATGATTTTTAATAATTCAATCAATAATCTTTGAAAATTTCAGGTAAAATCTATGATCGCATTAGAATTGCCAACACTTCGATTCAAACTTTCTATCGATTCAGAAATATTCGATATTGATTCGTTTTTCGAAGGATCGAAACTGAAGAATTTCACAAAGTATCCTGGTTTGAAATATCCAATAATAACAAAAAATGGAAGAAGAAATGACTTCGCAATCATGTACACGAACGTGGAATATCAATATTATTTTTTTCTGAGATCAAGTATTGACAGTGAAAAAAGTCCATTTGCATCACTTGAACTAAGAAAAGACGTTGATTTCTGTCATTTTAATTGGAAATATGTGAGTTAAATACAGAAAATATCGAGTATATCATCTTGTAGATATTGTTGAGATTATTGAGGATTTTTCTGAAATATTGACAACTGAAAAATCAGAATTAATAAATCAAAGGCGCACACATTTGGAAAGCGCTAAGGTCTCGTAGCGATATCTTTTTGCAGGCCTTTTCAGAGAAAGTTTCAGGAAACGCTGAATATACCGCCTGATTCGTCTCATCGAGATGAATAAGGAGATAGATATATTCAAATTACCATAAATTATGGTTTGAAGAAAGTTAGACGCGAAAACACAATATTTTTAAGCAAAAATTGTAAAAATTTCAGAAAAACAAAGTATGTTTCAAAAGCAAGAATAATGTGTTGAGTGTCTATGAATTTTCGGAAACAACGAGCTCAACCTCAAGGTATCCTCTATTCTTCTAATTTATCCCATTAAAATTCCAATCTTATTTCCAGCCCAATGCAACCAATTCTTTTGGAAAGATATACAAAGTTGAACATGAACAAGTCCATTTCTTATGAAAATGCACAAGGACATGATATTTTCTTGGTGAGTCGCTGGGTTTTCTAGTTATTGAATAAATGAATACTTTTTCAACTACAAAATTTACAGTTTCATCACGAATACAACTGGATTTATGTTCTGGACACTGATGAGCATAGTCGAGCAACTTATGCGTTGAGAACTTATCAACTTTTTGTGCCAAAAGAGTGGAATTTTGAGCGATTCCTTTTTGTGGATGATTTCGGAATTATCAGTGAATATTCACACTCGAAAAATTCATCACTTATTCGACAATATTACTCGATTAGATCTGAGGTATTTAAATCTAAATCCGAATTTCTCATTGAATTCTCGTGAAAAACCTTTTTTTTCAGAAATCTGGCCTCAAATCCTACTGTTTGCATAGTGGAAAAATTGATGGAACAATCGGAATTTTTGCACAAAAAGCCATGCCACCGCAAACTCCAAGTAAGTTGAAAAACTCTCCTTGAACAATTTTCAATAATATTTTCCAGCTGCTGAAAAATTGATACAATTGAAAAAAGATCTCGAAAGTGGTGGAATCACAACAAGTATTACAATTTTGTACATTTGCACGGTCATTTACTTGCTATTTTTCATTTGTTATACTTTTATTCCGCCCAAGAAACGATTTATCACAAATGAATTGGTGAGAACTTTTTTTTTAAATTTTGTTTTCAAAAAAAATGTTGCAGTTATCAATGGAGCGCGAAGTGACAAGATTATCACCAGTGATTGAGCCGGTTATTATTGGAGTTCATGAATTTATGAATGGGGAGGTTAGTCATGGGAACACGTAGAATTTAGGGTCGCGCCGCGATTTATAAGGTTGTCCCAAATCAAACTGTTTCCAGCTCGCGAAAGACGCTTTGAAGCAAAAGAAGGACAATTGACAGGTTTTTCTTTATGTAATCCTAAATTTTAAATAAAAATGTTCCACCAGAATTTAATTAAAAGAAGTAGTTGCAATCTGGAAAATAGACAAGTGCATTTGATTCAATTTACTTGTGCTCGTTGTTGTTTACTTCACTGAACATTTGAGCTTTTTCTAGTTAACTTGAGAAATTTTGGCGAATTTTTTCTCAAATAATGTGTATACAGGGTGCGCCATAAATACGTGGACAGCTATAATTCAGTATTATTTTCAAATTTAGAACAGTTTTTTGTATATCGTTTTTAAAATACTTAATTAGGTCCCTAACGAGTAAATTAAAACCAATATCTCTTAGTTTGGTCGATTCTGCGATCTGGGAAATCTTGTAGAACTTCGGGAAAAATTTCATCACGGCACGCAAAACTATGAAAAAGTGGTCTCGCTATTTTTGGATGGAATTATTTTTATTGCGAAGTCTTCATTTGAGTTGTAGAATGTTTGAGGGGTTGTCAGAGAGTCCCGAGAAGCCACGAAAAAATATATAATTGTCCACCATGTCTCACACCAAGTTTGGGTGGAGATTTTTGGAACAGTCTGCTTCATTGGGAGAAATCATTTTTCTCCATTGATTTTGGGGTCAAAATCGGGAGTAAAGTTGAAATAAATGTATTTCTGGACTAACATATGTACCTAAGAATAAAAATCAACCTCGATAACAAACATCAAGTGCTCCAGCCAATCACAGTACACAATAAAAGATAAAATCTCCCAAAATCGCTGTTGAGAAACAAGTTTTTCGATTTGAGCAACGTTTTTAAATTGATGTTATTTTTGTCAGAAACGAACCCATCGCATAATTCCTTTCAAATTAGTTATCGGAAAGGTTCTAGGTAAACCTCCAATCATGTATTTAGACTATACAGAACCTAGTTTTCAAGTATTGGGACAATATGTCCGACAAATGGCAGCGTGCCGAGATGAAATTTTCCCCGAAGTTCTACAAGATTTCCCAGGTCGCAGAATCGACCAAACTAAGAGAGATTGATTTTAATTTACTCGTTAGGGACCTAATTAAGTATTTTAAAAACGATATACAAAAAACTGCTCTAAATTTGAAAATAATACTGAATTATAGCTGTCCACGTATTTATGGCGCACCCTGTAAGAAGAACTCATTTCGGAATCTGCTGAAAAATTTACAAATCTCGGAAAAATAGGAAAATATCGATGGGAAATTCATTTTTTTTCCAGTTTTTTGATGCTAAATTGCACAACGTGCACGCTGATTTTATCTCAAAAATGTTTCCATATAAATTTTCTCAATCTTCCCCTCTCCTCTCATCTCAAAAAAAACAATACTAAAACCCTTGAATAAATATAATATTAATATAAATATATCCCAAAAACTTCTTCAAATCTTCCTTCTTTTTTTCTTGCTTTCTTTTTTTTCTTTTTTGACAAGGCCACTCTGGTTATTCTATTTCTCTGCGTCTCTTCAATCCTCGCAATCTCTCCTCTTTTTACCTGCTGGTGGTTTTTTTTTACACAAAATTGGTATATGTTATTATTATAATTTAGAACGCGCGCACTTTTTGACATTTTTCATTTTTTTTGGGAAAAAACTCTGAGTTATCGAAAATAAACAAATAAAACGAATTTTTCGAAATAAAATATTTACTTTTTGGTTGCCACGTATTTTTTTTGTCAAATTTTTCATTTTTTTCAAAAAAAAAATGATGTGAAAAACAAAACAAAGAAGACACGAGAATTTTTTGAGTGCTCGGGTTTTTCATTTTTTGCCGGCCGGAAAAAGTAAAAATTCTCTATTTTATATTTCACACGCCGCACAATTGTTCCTTTTTCCCAACATTTTTGCACTTTCTCCGAAGAAAATGAAAACCGAAACAAATTGAATAATGAGATTTCTTGTTGCTTCTCCGATTTCCTTGTTTTTTTGCCATTTGAGATTTTTTGAGCTTATTATTTTTTCCAGGCTTTTTGATGTCAAAAAAATCGAATATCAAAAAAGAAGATATCAAAAAAAGTGAAGGAACATCCAAAATATGGCTATTTGCGGTTTTTCTAATAGGTTAGTCATTTTTTTTTGGGGGGGGAGGGGGTTGAAAAAATGGGTGTTTATATTGCTCAATTAAAATATTTTTCCGCATTTCTCATCCTACGGTAAATCGAAAAGTACTAAATTTTAAAGGAGTATTTTTAAATTACTATGAGACCCTTTATGTTCCTTCAAATCATAAATTTTAAAATTTGAAATGCTCTTTTAAAACTATTCCTGATAAATTAAAGGAACATGGCTTTTTTCGAGCACGTTCTGCTTATAGGTTTCCAAATTTGTATTTTTGAAAAAAATTACTTTCTCATTTCTTAAAATTCATTGAGCAAAACATTTATACAAACAAAAAATAAATCATTCAATAAATTACCAGTAAATTAAAAATTGCTGAAAAATTGTTCTCGCAGCGGATCGAAACATCTTGCAAAAGTGTCATTCATTGAATCAACAAATTGTCGAATTTCCTCTTGATCCGCTAGATTTCGACTTTCGATAACTGCTTTATAATAATGTTTTAGTGAACTGAGAACACCGTTGTCGCGTAATCTTTGAAGAGCGCTAGAAAAAAATATTTTTGAAGGATTTAAAAGGATTTTCGGATGAGTTCGTAATTTTGGAAATTATTCCATCAAAAATTGAATTAGTTCAAATTAATGACCTAGATTCTAATCAATTTTGTTTCAAATATTCCTTACTCTTCTTCTACATCAGTTCGTTCTTCCAAAATAATTTCCAAAGATTTGGGCGGTCTATTATCATTTAACCAATCATCCAACTCTTGTGTCATATTATTTTCCTCTAATTTCTTTCTAATAATCTCATCAACTAATTCAAATTGATTTTCATCAGCCGCCAAATCCAAATCAATTCTTTGTTCCATTGTCAATTGTTCCATAGCCTCTCTAACACATTTCGGATGATTTGCATAACATTCCAAAACCGCTCGATTTTTTGTTCGCCCATACATCCACATACTCAAATTCTCCCATATTCGCGCCCAAATTGACATTCTTTCGTATTCCGCTGCTTTTCTGCAGAAATAGGGACTATAGTTTGAATAATTCATGAAAAAGAAAAAAAAACGAACCGCTGTGAAAAGTATTGCATAATTGCCAATTGATCAATGATCGGTAGAAATGGACGAAGTTGTTTTAGCCAAACTGATCGAATTGCATTGTAGATTGAGGCGTTCTGAAATTAGTTAAAAATTGTGTGCGCATCTTGCATTTTGGCCACGCCCTTTTGAGTTTGCAATCATATTTATTGTGAATTAAAAATATGTGGAATCACTATAGAAGTCTAGAAATCATAAAATAAAAACAAAATCAGGAATATAAATGATTCTCGATTACTGTAGGAGCTTAGGCAGTAGATTTGATGTACAATAATTTAGAATATTTTGTCTAACGTGAAAAATTCCGGAGTACTTTGACACGTCATAACTCATACATAGTCTTAAGCTCTTAGAAACAGTAAATTCTAAAATTAAGAACCCAAAACCCCTTACATGATATCCAGTTACAACTTTCGTCGTTTTCTCATCAATTTGATCAATCGTCTGAATATTATAAATTATCGAATTATTCAATTTGTTCAAAACCGTATTCGGATATTTTTTGACTTTCGCATCAATTTCATATTTCAATTTTTCATACGTTTTATCCTTCATATAATCCTCGAGTTTTTCTTTGTCTTTTTCCGGTAAATCGAGAATTAGCATAAATAATGGGAGATAGGTTTCGAAAAGACTGAAATCGCTCCGATTTTTTGAGTCGATTATGTAGGTGGTGGAATTTGAGGAGGTGAGAGTCTGAAATATTTGAATTTTTGGATGAACGTTTGGTGGAAGGATGACGTGGCTCTTTTTTTCCACGTCATAACTCATTCACATTTAAATTCGAATTCCCCAAAAAACTCACCAAACTCTCATCATCACTAACAATCATCGGAATATTCTCATAATCCTCTCCACTTTGACTTTCAACAAAAAATATACAAATTATCACGAAAAATTGAATTTTCGCCATTTGGCGGAAAATCCGCCGGAATTTTTAATCTGAAAAAAAATTATTCACAATTGTCGGAGGAAAAAAAAATAAAAAAGTTAGACTAAGTTGCCAGGCGACAAAAAAGTAGGGCAAAGTAATTATGAGTTACACCTGGTACTAAAAGTTACTCTGGAAGTTGAAAAGTGGAAAATTAATTAATTAGGATAAATAAAATCGATAAAAAAGAAAATAGATAAGATTGTTGCAAATCGACTATTCTTATTATATTTATGATAATATCAAATGATGATGATATTATTATTTTTTATCAATTTGGATAAACACATGAACAGCTGAAAAATGCAAATAAATAAACATGCAACTTTTTATTCGAACTGTCAAAATTTGCACGCGCAGAAAAAAGAGCCCAAGAGAAAAACCGGAATTTTCTTGCTCGTCGAACACTTTTTGAATTAGTTAGTATTTGTACTTCAACTCGCATAAAATGAGAAATGAAATGAAATGACACAAAAAATAGTTTTTTTTCTGTTCAAGAGTCAATATATAATTACTCTTTCAAACTGGATTTGTATGTTTATGCGTTTTGAAAAAATCGATTTTTTGTTAGAAAAATTGGAGGGTTATGACGTGGCATAAGGCTGAAAATATATGAGAAAAACTTTTTGAATAATGCTTTTTCTGAATCTACAGTACTTCAAAGCTTCAAGATAGCCTAGGATTACTGTACATTTTTTTGGCCACAAAACCCACCCTAAAACTCTCCCCAAACAAATAACTTTTTTTGCAGGAATTGGAGTCGGATTCATAAATTATCAACACATTTACACACTTTTTGAAAATGACAAACATTTTTCACATCTCGCTGATTTTGAAAGAGAAATGGCTTATCGAACTGAAATGGTAAGTATTTCTTTTTTTTCTTCACAAAAAGAAATTCCGATTGGTCTCTTCAGGGATTATATTACTCATATTATAAAACAATTATAAATGCTCCTTCATTTTTGGAAGGATTGGATTTGATAATTCGAGATGAAGTGACTGAATATGGACATCAGATAAATACGCTGAATCGATTCAATTTGTATCCGGAGGTCATTCTATCATTCCTTTATCGCCCATTCCGTTCAATCGCAAAATCTGCAAATTGGCGTGTCGAAACTTGTTGGCAAGTAAATCGAGGTGCAAATCTGAAACCAGTCGAAAGCTGCGAAGGAATCGGAAATCCTCATTATTTCTACAACACAGCTGTTTTTATAATTGCTGGAAGTGTTGCTTCTTCTATTTTTTGGCTTGGAGTTTTATTAAGTAATTCGATTTTTGGTGGATTATTGGCCGTTTTGTGCTTCTTTTTTAATCATGGAGAAGCAACACGAGTTCAATGGACTCCGCCACTTCGAGAAAGTTTCGCTTTTCCTTTCATCATTGCTCATATTTTAGCTGTTAGCTATGTTGTTAAGTGAGTTTACATTTTGGAAAAATCCTTTTGTTCAAAAAAAACATTATGGTTGTAGTTCGGAATACTGTATTTTGAAATTATCTTAAAATTCTAAAAGTTTTAAAGCTACAGTAATTCGAACTGCAATTTTCGTAGTTTGAAGTACGGTAGAACAACATTATTTAGAATTGTACGAAAACTCTTTCGATATATTTTCAATTCTGAAAAAATTAGCCACAGTAAAACTCGCAATTTCATCAAATTTTGAATTAATTTTTCTCATCTCAAGTTTTAATTTATTTTTTCAGATTCAAGAGTTCTGGTCCTCTTCCATCAATAATTCTACTATTTTTCTCAATTCCAGCAATGTTATTCTGGCAATTTTCTCAATTTGCCTTTTTCACTCAAATCTGCTCAATTTTCTCAATATTTTCAATCGGACTAATTCCTCAAAACACTCTTCAAACTCTAGTCAAATCACATCTCATATCATTTATTATTTCATTTTTCCTACTTTTTGGAAATGAAATGATGATAACTGCTTTATATTTTCCAAGTATTATTGCTCTTTTTGTTATTGCTCATATTCCGAATATTTCGAATCGATTCATCCGATTTTTTGTGCTTTCATTGGTTTTTGGAATTTTGACGATTGCTTTGAAGATTGTATTTGGAAAAACATTGCAAATTGAGGATGATGCACATATTTTTGATATTCTTCGATCGAAATTCACGAGTTTTGCTAACTTTCATACGAGGTTATATACTTGTTCAGCGGAATTTGATTTTATCAGCTTTTCAGTGAGTTTGGGGAAGATCGTTTTGAGAATTTTTGATCCAAAAAAATGTACGTTTCAAAAATTATATTTTAAAATATTTAATTTTTGAAAAAATAATAATTCGAATAGAAGTCTTAGGAAAAATGAGAATCCACGTGGAAATTTTTCTTCTCTTGCCTTTGAAATTTTTGCGTTATTTTTTTCCAAATTTCGAAATTTGCCACGTCAAAAAAGTTTTATCACTAAAAAGCTACAGTAACCCATCAATTTATTTTTCAGGTGTTCGAAAAACTGTGCATCAGTTTCCTAATTCCCTCAGCTCTTTTATCAATTGCTCTTTTCGCTTTCGTATTTTTGCGCAACAAATTGCAAGAAAATGGTGAAATTGTATATAATTTGGTGCAATTGGTGTTGTATACTTTGATGGCTGTGTTAATTATGAGATTGAAATTATTTATGACACCACATTTGTGTATAACAGTTGCTATTCTCGCAAATTATCAGGTAATATTTGATGAAGATTGTTTCAATAATATTTTCTTTTGCAGATAATCAATTCAATTTTTGGTGCAAGATATACAAAGTTAATTCATTGTTCATTTTTAATTGGATTAATTGCAATTCTAACTTATAAAGGTCTTCCAAATATTCAACAACAATTAAATATCAAAGGAGAATACAGTAATCCAGACCAAGAAATGTTATTTGATTGGATTGAAACAAATACAAAAAAAGATGCAGTATTTGCTGGAACAATGCCAGTTATGGCAAATGTCAAATTAACAACACTCCGACCAATTGTAAATCATCCACATTATGAACATGTTGGAATACGAGAAAGAACTTTGAAAATATATTCAATGTTTAGTAAAAAACCGATCAAAGAGGTTCATGGAATTTTGAAAAATATGGGAGTTAATTATTTTATTTTCCAATTGATGAATTGTTCGAATGATGAGAAAAGGTTGGTTTTTAAAGATTTTTTGAGATGTGGCAATTTCAGAAATACTCTGAGAAATTGGGAATACTACTGTAGATTGAACTTGGAACTAAATTTTCTGGATTACTGTAGATCAAATAGAGTAATCCAAAATTATGCCCAAAAAACTTTTTTAGAAAATTGTAGCCGAAAATCAACGTGACATTCTTTCCCTTTTGCGTATTTAGAAATTTCTTTCAAAACTTAAAAGGACAAAATGGTGCGCAGTTCCACGTGTCACTTTTTTCATAACCTGGCAAAATTTAGAAAAATGCTCAAGAGTCTGAAAGCACAGCTTTTCCCATGTTTTGTCATAATTCATCAGCATTTGTTGTTCATAGTTCCAATTAATTTTTGATATTTTCCAGGCCTGAATGTGTGTATCGTGGAATGTGGGATGAAGAAGATCCATTGAATCAAAATCGAACTTCACTTTGTGATTTATGGATTCTGGCGGCGAATTCTCAAAATTCGGAAAAAATAGCACCATTTAAAATTGTTTATAATAGGAACAGAAATTATATTGTTTTGAAAATTTGATTTATTTTTAGCATGGGTTCATAAATTATTTGGTAAAGCGGATTATTATGAAATAGCCATTGACGTAAAAAAGTTCGTTGTTTGTTTTTTTCTGGTGTTCATCAAACAGTTGGCCTTTAGCCCACTGATTTTTAAAAGTTTTTCTGTTTACTGATTTGTGATCATTTAGATAGACACAAATTGGTAAACATCTCTGCAAAAACTATAAAACTTATTGTTAACTATAAAATCATCAAAGTACAAATCGAATTTCAATCAGATGTTTTTCACATGTTTTTTAAACTTTTTTTTGAAAATTGATTTGAGACAAAAAATATTTCCGGTATGTGTAACATGTTTTGTTCATTTCTTTCATCAATTCTATTTTTAGAATAGAATTTGGTTTTTGAAGATCATTCGCTATCTTCATTCGTCATATAATTATAATTGATGGGGTTGTTATGGAAATCGGGAGACCAGGTTCGAATCGCAAAATAGATTTTTGATGCGACGTGATTTTTACAATTTTTAATAGAGTTTTAGAGAGAGAAAAGAAGCTAGAGACAGAGCTGAAATAGTCAGCCGGTTTCAAAGAACCCTAAAAAAAATAAAAAAGATTGCCCCGAACCAGGATCGAACTGGTGACCTTTAGATCTTCAGTCTAACGCTCTCCCAACTGAGCTATCGAGGCACACAGTTTTCGTCAAATAATTTGCCATTTTCTATTTGTTTGTTTTTTTCTTTTTTCAATGATGAAGTATTTTTTTTCAAAAAACAAATCGAAATTTCATGAAAAATTCAATCGCCTTATCAAATTTCAACTATCTATCATCTTGCATGCAGTTCCACCAACTTTTGCTTGTTTGATGAGTGTTTCCGATTTCCCGCCCAAATGGGCGGAACTCTTTCTCCTTCTTTTTCTGATGCATTTCCCAATATAAGAAAAAGAAATTGTATTTGGGATCAACTATTTTTTGTCTTTCTATGTATAGATTTACACGTGCTTATCTTTTTTCTTTCTCTATTGAATGGGCGGCGTTTTCTAGAATATTCTGCAAGCATTTGTATAAACAAAAACATGTGTGTTATTTGTTTTCTGATTCTTTTTTTTCTATTTTTTGTGCTGAAAGTGCATCAAAACAAGTCGTCAAAATAAACACTGAAAACACAATTTTTCTCGCAAACATGTGCGCATATTTTTGTTTTTTTTTTTTGAAAAAAAAAATCGAAATCTCTGGTCGTTTGTTGCGAAGATAAACCAGTTTTGATAAGATGACCTCTAAATTCTAACTAATGTAAGGAAATCAAATAGACCATTTGAACTTTGATTGTATTTTGGTGCATATTTGGTGTACCACAATTTCTTATCACAGGTCATCTTATCAGAACCGCGCAGCTATCTAGAAAAACTAATCATTTCATTTTATATATGTATGTATGTATGACATAGTTGTTCTGTGATCTTTTTGGCAATTGTCCAGTCTATCTGTTTGTTTTTAGTGCAAATCTTCCAACTATTTAAACTTCTCTCGTTTATCATTTTTTGATCATTTGGTGCTCTTTTAGAACACTTCAAAACAACATGGTTTTTATTGCTCCAACAATCGAATCTGTTGCTCCAGTAAATTGTGAACTTCAATTGGAAAGTGGTCGAAATATTCAATATATTGCTGCACGAAATGCAAATCCACGTGGACATGTTGGCGATCAATTGCCAATTATTCGCAAATCTTCATTTCATCCAATTATAAATGATTGGGAAAGTGTCAACACACTTTGTCACGCGATTGATAATATTGTTGAGATTGAGATGGAAACCGATTTTTTCTACAACAAATCAGTTCTTGAAATTGGTTTCTCAACCGGATTGCCATCTGTTTATGCATTTGAAAATGGTGCGAATGAGATTGCGATTTACACAAATGACAACACCAACACCGAATTATACTGTAAACCAACATTGCGTCGCAATAATATTCCAAACAACAAAACAAAAGTGTCAGCGGGAACTATTCAGGACTTGCGAAAATTCCTTGGTGGCAAAAAATTCGATGTTATTCTCGCACCAGATTTGTTGAATCGCTCACAAGCAGAATTCGATTTGGTTCACGATTTGATCGAAGAAGCAATGGCCAATGATGGAATTTGGTAAGTATCTTTGGAAGAATTTTCGGAAAAAAAATAGTTCAAAAAAAAAGTAAAATTGCCCCGAACCAGGATCGAACTGGTGACCTTTAGATCTTCAGTCTAACGCTCTCCCAACTGAGCTATCGAGGCACACGTTCTCGCAGCAAATAATTTATCATGTGAACAAACATATATTTTTTGCAGTCTTCTCTCTTCTCTCACATATTATCATCATGTTGATGGAAGTTTGGACGCATTTTTGGACCTCGTAAAACGTCGAAGACAATTCGACGCGTTGGAAAAATGGAGCTCATCAAAACACGATATTATTCAACAGAAAGTTGTTCAATTAACAAGGTCATTGTTCTAAAATTGACTTGATTTATATTGTATATTTATTTGATTTTTTTCTGAAATCAAAAAACAAGACATATAAATACCAATTCGGTATTTATTAATAATTCAACTTTATTATACGGTTATTTATCAAAGCGAAACAAATACTCAATAAAAGCAGAAAATAAATATTTCGAAGCAATTTTTGTTCATTTTTATTTTTCTTCTTCTTTTAGGATTAACAGCAAGCGTTTCATTACAAGCTTAACATTTAAAATTTAAAGTTAGCAGAACTCTTGTGAAAAACAGATAATTCACGGTTTGTTACAGTTGCACGGCGTTTCAATGGGATAATCTTCGAAGCGTCTTCCGAATCTCAGAAATTCCTGAAGGAATTATTTTTTGTTATAACAAAAATTAAAAATCAAACAGAAAGCGGTACATTTTTGCTAATTTTTTTGGGTTGTTCTGGAAGCTCAATTGAACAAATTTTATCAATTACACATTTTTTCGACGCAGAGAATTGGCAAGGAACAACTATTTGAATGTATTGGCACATATCATTCTGAACAATTAATATGTATATTTCAGATTAGATGGATGACTAATTATTCTAATTAGAGGCGTGATTATAATCACTTCCGACTGATTCTTTGTGTATATTAATAGAACAATTGTTACAAAAATAAAATAACAGCAGACGAATAAAACATGATTTATCAAATTCAAATCAAGGAGTGGGACACTAATTTCCGGTTGATTTATCACTTTTTGAAATGATGCAAATTCAAAATTGGAATTTTAGGGGGATAACAAAACATCTAAAGCTCTAACACAGCTGACACGTGTGCTACCGTATATTCTAGTGGTTCACCTACAGTACTTTAATGATCTCGCAGCATTGAACCACTTTTTGTTCAAAAATTCAGAATTCTAATTTTCAGCTTATTGTTTTTCATTCAAAACCTCACCTGTTGATTTCTTGGTTCCATCTCGAAAGATCTTCCAGTTCGAAAAAGTGCACCTCGAGTGGTTTCACACGGAGTAGTAAGAACTAAATTTGAAATTATATTTCTTCAGTTTCAATCTAATTCTTTGAAATTCCAGAAAAACTCACACAACAAGACAATGAAGAAGAAGAACAACATTTTCAAATGTGAAGATTTTCGAAAAATCTTCGAGCTTTTATACCCTTCAAACAGTCGGAAATTAAAATGTATAAATCAGTCAGGATTTTTAATTTTGCCACGGATTTGTGATTGATTTTTTGTAATTTCCTGCGAATTGTTTTCCGGGAATCGTTTGAGAATTTGAATTATTAGGATTTTGGAGAATGAAAATTCAAAAAAAAAATAGAATTTTGGAACACATCATTTGGAGATTCCAAAGCATCTGAAAACCAAAAACCGATGAATTCCCGAATTCGTAAATTGTTCAGTGGGTTACTGTGGTTTTCCTGGTGGTGTGTTTAATTTCAAAATTTGAAATTAAAAAAGCCTATTCATTAATTGCCACGTTATAGTTCACGTAACTAAACCTGGACCCCCCCCCCCCAAGTTTTTTCAAAATCATTCCCTCGCCCGAAATTTTCATCTCGTTCCAATTTGTTGTCAAACCAATATATTATTTGATATAAATCTGTTGGTTGTTGATGAATAATGTGCACAATATTCTCTACTCCTTCTTCTCCTTATGGAAATAAAACAATATGCAAATTTCTTCGAAAAGTACTTGAGATTTCTTGTTGAACCGAAGGAGCCAAAGAAGAAGAAAGAAGAAGAAAACACCGATTAGTCATTTTCATGAAATAAATACTTATATTTAATAATAATAATATAATCTCAAGGACAGAATATTTGGATGTGTGAAAAATATGATTACTTATTTATGATCAATGAGAAGAGCAGATGTCGTTTGAACCAATCGGACCAGGATAAAAAACTGGCAAATGTCATAATATAATTTTTAAACCGAACTTTATAAGTTTTGTAGTGTCAAAATTATCAGCACACCTACTGCTCAAGGCCCTAAGCCCAATCTTATTTTTTGCCGGCCTGAAAAAAAAACACATGCCTGAGCAGATGTTGAGTAGAAAACATCTGAACATCCCTTTTTTGTTCATTAATTTTAATTTCAATTCCAAATTCATTTTCATTTTTTTGTCGAGCCACTAAACATTTCATTATCCGCTTCTGAATATACAATTTTATTGAGGGAACATAATAAAAAAATTTGTCGACAGGAAAATTATGGGGCTAAAAATATTTATTATTGGTGTTTATCGGGTGCGTTTTTGAGAAAAAAAACATAAAAAGAAGAAAAGGTGCGAAAATGGAGAGAATATCATCTACGAACCGGATGTTTTGATTGTAAAATACAAATATATATGCAATTAATATTGGTTTATTTATAATAATCTATACTAATTTTTGATTTTGGTTTTGTCTTTCTATTGTTTCGATTGGATCATTCAAAAAATGTCATTAAATTGTATGACTAACTATGACTAACTTTTTATGTCAAAAGAGTGGTAAATAAATGGAAATTGTTTCGGTTTTTGATGAGTTTTTATTGGGTTAGAGAAACATTTTGATGAAAGATTTTTAAGAACTTCGGAATTTGAGAAAAATCTTTAATTAAAAAAATACTCCAGTTTTTCTACAATTTTCCTACAGTTTTCCTACAGAAATATTCCAGTTTTTGATATTTGTTCAGAAAAAATTCGAAAATTTTGGAAGGATCTCAATGAAAAACTTTTGGTCTGAATTTAATAAGCTACTACTCCGAGAGCTGAGTTTTCCAAATTTACGTCTGAAAACTTTGAGAATCTTTCATTTTTGTTAAAATCAGAGATGCCGGTCGACTTCAAATTTTGAAAAATTTGAATTCAATTGTGTATCCGGATCTGGACGACGTTGTCTAAGTTATGTGCTTTTGAAGTGTTTAAACTGGAATCTTCCGCACGACGTCATTATTTACCAAGAAACGGTAAGTCCAGTTCTAATACCAGAAGCCTAAATCCCAAGCTCTGAGCCAAGGTAAAGGTCAATTTTTTCTAGATTCCAGTTTCACCAATTTTTCCCCCAAACTTCTAATCCCAATTTATACTTCCTCCCTCTCAATCTTCTTGCACTCATTCATTTTTTGTCCCCTCGGTGATATGTCGATTGCGTAATCGGGTTTCTCTTTGTATGTTGCAGTCATTTTATTGTTTTATTAGATCTACACGGGTCTTCTTCTCGATATCTCTAAACTTTTTACAATATGTTTTGGGTGTTGTAAATGTCCCAAATCTTTTTGGTGTCGCGCCGACAAAAAACAACACGATTACCACCCAAAAAATAATAATAACAACTGTAAAAAATATAATAATATTGGGTGGAATGGCAAAGGGCTTGTAAATTCATTTTTGGAGCTACTTGGGGAAATTGGAGCATGGGAAACTTTTGATACATTTTTGGGAATCTTGGAATAAAAAAGAAATAATTATGGGTGAGCCAGAGGAATTCAGAGAAATAATTTGGAATTAACACATTTTTCTGAAAATGAAACTATTTTAGAAAATCAGGAAATCCAATTCAAAATTTGCATTCAGAAGTAGCTGAAGTTAATCTGAATTTTAGGCTTAGCTTTTATAAAATGTAAAATTTTCAACATGAAAGCATTTACAATAAATAAGGTTCCAAAAGTTTTGTTTCAATTTTTTCATAAATTTTCACGTCACTCTGAAAATTTCTCTGCGTCTCTCTCATTCTCTACTCTATCCCCTCTTCCCCCCTTTCCCAATAATCTCCAATTGGCTGCCAGCCAAATGATGAAGACGAAAAAGTGGGCGGAGCGTTTGGCCCCGCCCCAATTTTCGGACCTACCGTAGTCTTGTCGCCTCTTGACATCTACTCTATTATATTATTAAATTTGCGGTTTCCTTTTCATTTTTCTTGTTTTTTTTCTTGTTGTTTTCAATTCTAAAAGGGAGAAATGCAATCTTTTGATATTGATTCATTAATCGGAAATAAGGTAACTCCTAATTTTTGTTTTGGAAATAACTAATTTCAAATTTCAGAATTTGACACCAACGCTAGCTGAAATCGTTTCAAGAAACTCATCATTTTCTCCAAATTTCGAGGATAATTCGGCCAACTCATCAAGACATCATCCATACGGTAAGTAGGCAACATTTTTTGAGTGGGGAACTTTATTTTTTTTTCTATCGAATCTATTTTCTCCTAACTACAGTACCCATTGTTTAATAGTGTTAAATTGAAACGAGATAATTGGTGATAATAAAATAGAATACAATAAAATGAAAATGTTGCGTCGTTTTCCTTTTTTGTCCCAATTATTTCCATCTAATTGACACTATTTTGTTTATAATCATAAAAATACAGTAACCAACACTTTTATTGGTAACTTTTTGTTGAAAAATTGAAAGTTTATAAATTTTCAAAAATAACACAGAAATGTCTGTAATCCAAAAAATGCGATTTTTTTATAACTCAATTTTAAACCTCGAAAAAGGCACACACCTTTTAGTTCCCGTAACTCTTTCAAAAAATTAGAAAGTTTTTGCTTCAAAAAAATTTGCTAATGGGGTGATTCTGATAGGCACTGGCCCCTAGACAGTCAGGTTCTGTAGCTACTTGGCATAAGGCACCTTTTTAGTCACATTGACTCACAAGGTGTGGCTTCTTGCCAGAGTTGATCTCTAGACGTGGGTCCTAGACAATCAGATTCTCTAAGTTCAACAACTTGAATAATATATCTCAAACAATAAATTTTAAAAATAAAATTTTTGCAAATTTTTTTCATTTGGAAACTACAACCTTAAGTTAGATGTGGTATTTTTTGGAGGTCTCAACCAATTTTTAAGTGCCTTGGTCCTATTTCAAATGTGGTCCTAAACCTCTTTTGGAAAATCCGATTCCCATACCAAAAATTCAAAAAAGCTCCGAATTTCTCATCTCATCGCTTCTCATCTCATTTTCCCAAAAAAAAGAAGAAAAAGAAGCTCATACCTAATTTAGTGCTCATTTCAATCTCTCTCTCTTCATTTCTCTCATCAATCTGTATTTTGTCATTTGTCAAGAGTGACTTGTTGTTCGAGGCGTCTGCTGTCAATAAATGACTCCTCAAATTAGTAGAGAACACTAGTAGTGTATGTCTAATTAGCATATTGGGCAGAGGTTTTTTTGGCGGATTAAAATGAGCGATTATTGGTGGGGATTTGGGAAATGGGAGAGTTTCTAAAGTTAGTGGGAAACATTGAAAAACAAGGTTATTGATTAGAAAATTTTGTGGACAATAAATTATATGTTCTAGAAAAAAAATAGAAAAAAAAAATAGAAAAAAAATAGAAGTTCTGCTGAACTTGAGAACACGAAAAAATATTCCCAGAACTGAAAATATGAAATTTTAAGTAGAGTTTTTCACGAATTTTAGAAATGATTTCCAAATCTTGCGTGAAACTTTCACGCATTTAAATTTAAATTCAGATCAAAAACAATACTTTTCCAAATTCATGCCCGAACTTATTCCATCCTCTTCCTTTTCCCCCGGAAATTACCAAATTAGTTAATCGTATTAATTACCTTCCCTTTCACTCATTTGTGCCCCAATTAAATTGGTGTCATAAATGGGTGTATATGCGTGGAATATATTATATGTATGTGTGTATTTTTTTATTTGCGCTCATAAAATCGGTATTATTTTGTTACAACAATTTAGATAATTGAGCAATGTTTTATTTTTGATACATATTTGAAATTAATTTTTTACTTACTTCTTTTTTGACGCAAAGAAGGAAATAAGGAAAAAGGGAATTATTATAATAGAAAAATTATTATTATTTTTCAATTCAATCGAGTGGAAAATGAAAAAAGAATTATGTTTTGATGAGCACAATTTTTTATTCGAAACTAATTATTTTGCAGATCGAGATGACAGTCAAATGCGAAGATATCGAACTGCTTTTTCACGCGAACAAATTGGAAGACTTGAAAGAGAATTTGCCAAGGAGAATTATGTCAGTCGGAAAACGAGAGGAGAATTGGCTGCAGAGTTGAATTTACCTGAGGGGACTATTAAGGTATGCTTTAAAAAATAGTGTTGGACATTTATCACGTCATAAGTGATACTCAAAAAATTGAATTTCACCAAGGAAATATTTACTAGGAAGAAATATGAGTCTAAAAATTACAGTCCAACTCTTTATTTTTGTCAAATTCATGGGTGAATCGAAGAATTACGTGAAAACTTCAGAATTGCAGATTATTTCATGATAAAGATCTATACAAATTTCACTTGAACCATGACGTTGACAATTAGTTCTGCGGTCTTCATTTACTATTCTAAATTTCAATAAATCTCAAGGTAACTTGGCTCAAAACTGTAATTTTCAGATTAATTTGAAAATTTTCAACAATATATTGAGAAGGTTCCCTTGATAGATATTGTGTTCCAAGTTCATTTTCAAACACAAAAAATGCCATCGAAGATTTTCAGGTTTTTGTTTTGAAATCTTAATTATACACCCTGAAACCTTCATTTCTAATTGTCCCTATTTTCAAAACCACGTTTGCCAAAACTTTGTTTCTCACAGGCTACCGTAACCCGAGCTCTTTTCCGCCCGCCTCTTTCCTTCCACGTTTCTCTTTCTCTTCATGATTTCTACCGTAATCCATTTTTTTGGGGCGAACCTCTTCAATGCCAAATCATTTGTCGCGCATTTTTCGCCTCAAATCATTCTTTTTTGCTCGTCTTTCTCTTTACTCTACAAACTAATTCCCCTGAGATAATAAAAAGAGGCCGGCGTGGTTTGACATATGAGAAAAGACTAAGAAAAGGATGAAGCTGAGATACAACTAAAATATTCTTCTTATGAATTTGGAATTTGGAATCTCATTTGGGTTCCAGGATCTTACAGTAATCCGAATTGAATTATAAGAAAAATCTTGAAATTTATGAATCTTTGTGTGCTTTTTTTGATATCAAAGAGAAAGGTCGCAATAAATTATTTTTTGGAAAAGGGAAAGAAAATTGAAAGAAGCTAGAGCAAGATTTTTAATTGAAAAAAAAATATGGAAATTGAAAATTTATTACAATTTTTGCAGGTTTGGTTCCAAAATCGGAGAATGAAAGATAAAAGACAAAGAATTGGTGGAATTGGATGGCCATTTCCACCACAAATGGCTGCTTATATGTTGAACCCATTTGCATATGAAATGTGGATGAAAACTGCAGCTTCGCAGTTTTCACAATATCCGAATAACAATAATAGTAGTAGGTTAGTTGGAAAGTGAACTATGACGTGGCAAGCATTAAAAATCCATCATTTGATTTTGGATCTCTACATCTAACAATAAGCACCCAATTTTCCAGCTCGACATCTTCATCTTCTCCACCTCAACTCCTAAATCCTGGATCCGCCTCCCTGATCAATCAATTTTTATCATCTCCAACAACTCAAAGTTCACCGGAAGAAAAAGAGAAAAATAAAAACGAGGAAAATATTCCAGAAGTCAAAAACATAGAAAATGTGGATGAAAAACCTTTGAATTTCTCGAACATCAATCAATCAATAAGTCCAAAATCAGTCTAGTCTTCTTCTTCTTTTTTGAAACAAAAACAATATATTTGCATGCTTTTTCTCTTCGCTTTTCTTGTACAATCTCATAAAATGACGGTGATTTTTTGGCTTTTTTTTGGAAAAAATAAATATATAAATTTTAATTTTTTCGTGAACGTGGTCACCTTATTTTTTCTGGTTGGAAAATAAAAAAAACAATGAAATGGTTCGCGGAACTCGTCAGTTCTCATATTTCTATCACCAACTAAAAGGTGTTCTCATTTGTATCAAACTATAAGAATGGCTCGTGAAGAAGGAACAGGTAAATTTAGATGGGAAAACCTCAAAACAAGGAGAAGGAACATCCTTTCGTTGCGAGACCCACAGTGGTTTAATCAGTGTGCCTTTATTTACAGAACATTTGGGCTGCGAAATCCCAACCTTCAAAGAAAAAAAATGCCTTGAAAAAGTTCGCAAACACGCTAAAAAAAACTGAACGCACTAAACAGCAAACACTACGAAAATAATGAATAATGTTTTATTCCGCTGAGTTTTTGTGCTTTAAAAGCAAGCACTGCTTTTCCTCGGATTCTAGTTAATTTAAACCAGAAAATGTTCTCAATGACTAGATTTTTGGGCCTAGATTTTGATGATTTCGCCTAACTTTTTTCAATTGTTAAAGATTTTTCTCATAATTTACATATATTTTTAAATTTTACAGAATTTTTTATCGATTTTTTCTAATTTTTCCGAAATCCCTCCCCAAAAAACTCACCAATCGCTTCTATTTCTCAAATCACATCATCGAAAATTCGAAAATCCCAATTTCGTCAAAATCCCATCGAATGTCGCTTCAAATTCAACCAATAAATCGTTTCTGACCCTGAAAAATCGAAAATTTCAATTGAAACAATGTTTCTCTAGAAAAAACCCACTTTTCTTTGATAATCCTCGGATTTTCCGTTGGAAGCGATGATTCCAGCCTTATAGAACATCTAAAAATTCAATTTTTGACTGAAATTCACTGATTTTCCCTGGAAACCTGAAAACCCAGCGAAAAAAAAACGAAAAATGAAAATATTCTCGTGTTGCGTTAAACAGAGGGCAAGCGGAGTGTCGTTGTAAAAGTCAATCTCGGGATTTCCAACTGTTATCACTTTCCAACTGTTATTTTTTTTTAGAAGTTTCAAACGCGGAAGACGAACCAGAAGATGTCAGTGTATCAACCAAGCCATATATACAAAAACTTGAAACAGAACATAAATTGATAATTCAAAAAGTCTTGGGTTCGGGATCATATTCTCGAGTGGCTCGCGCATTATGGGGTGAAAAAAAGATGGAAGTGGCTGCCAAAATAATCAATATCACGCCGACAAAAGAAAAAGAAGATTATATTCGCAAATTTTTGCCGCGCGAAAAGGAAATTGTTCGGATGTTGAAACACGACAATATATGCCGTCTGTATGATATGATCACATTTCCGGATCATATTGTTTTTGTCACCGAATTTTGTGCGGGAGGAGATTTGTTGAAGAAGATGAAGGATGTTAAAGTGATGGGTGAAGATGATGCGAGATTTCTATTTCGTCAATTTATCGCCTCACTTATTTATCTACAAAATCACAATATTGTTCATCGCGATCTCAAATGCGAAAATATCTTTTTGGACAAACATGAAAATGTGAAATTGGGAGATTTTGGATTTGCAAGAGTTTTGAATCCCGGCGATAAATCATCTACATTTTGCGGATCGCGAGCATATGTTGCACCGGAAATTTTGAGAGGACGCGAATATTCAACTAATGCGGTTAGTTATTTGAATTTTTAGGGGGTTACTGTAGTTCTAAGGATGTTTAGGAGTTACTATAGATCTCTGAATCTATAAAGGTTACTGTAGCTTTCTGAATTTCGAAGGGTAAAAAACAAAAAAATTAAAAACATTTTTTGTTGCAGGTAGATGTTTGGAGCACAGGAGTAATTTTGTATATCATGCTAACCGGTTCAATGCCATTTGATGATCGACATCCAACAAAAATGATTGAACGTCAACTGGCTCACAAAATCAAATTTCCTCGAAATTGCACAGCATCGACCTCATCGAAAACGCTGATTCTCGAAATTTTGCAGCCACACGCACCAAATCGACCAACATTTAAAGCAATTTGTGAATCGGAATGGCTCAAAAATCAAGCATATTACATGAAACCAGATGCTCCACCAGGAACTGCTGTTGCTCCAAATTCAGCTAGTCCAGCGAAAAAACGCCCACCAAGTTCGAGAGCAAAAGGATAATTAAGCAATTGATTTTTTTTTTGAAACAATAAAGCTTTTTCTTTTTAAAAATTAAAAATTAACTATTGATTTTTTTGGTTTCAAACCAAAATTTTTATTTATCAGAAAAAATATAAATAAATTTAAGTGAGAAACGCAAGTATTGAAAGTACATAAATTTAAAAAAAAAACAAGAAAAACAAATGAAAATCGAGGATATGAAATCGAAACGTCTTCTGTTTGACAAGAATCTCAATTTATTCGAGTAAACAGAAGACCGTTAGAAAAAACATTGGAAAATGAAAATAAGATTTTGTCAGACTACAGGAAAGTTAGAATTGAAAAACACTCATAACTTTTCCGCTAGTGAGAATTTATTGAAGTGCTCGATTAATAGAATATCTCGAATGACAAAATCGGCAACTATGCGAATCGAGAATCGACGAAGATGTTGATAGATTTCCGCCGCCTTGAGCATCCGCATTTGAATCGATGTATTTGATGCATCGAATATCGGTTGGAATAAATGGTATTATGTGTTTGGAAACGTAGAGATTTTCGACGATAAATGCTTCGCGAGACATATTTCGGGCTCGTTTTTGCATTAGATTTGCATAGAGTTCGGAAACTAGCACGACCTGCAAAATCAAACAGAAAATGAGTATTTCAAACGAGGTCACGTTTTCAAATTAGAAGTTGGATAATTTTTCTTCAAACATTTCAAAATCCTACTTTTCCTCCAACCACAGCCAATGCAGATCTTGCATCTTGAATCTTCCTTCCGAAATAATGAATCTTTCGAATATACTGAACACCGACCAAGTCAATACACATTGTAGTTATTGCAAGTCCTAAAAAAATTGTCTGTTTTTTTTTTAATTTTTACAAAATTAATTTACCTAAAATAATATAAAGTAATATGATATACATGTATTCATCACGACGTGGCATCAAATCGCCAAACCCGACCTGAAATTTTTTTTATTTTCAAATTAACTTGGAAATTAATTAGCTTACAGTAGTCATAGTGATGAAAGACCAGTAAAATGATGTGAAAAATGACCAAGTTTCAATTTTCGACATGAGCAATCCGCCAAACGCTGTGTAGATTATTAGAATTGCAAGAACTAGCAACGCGGGAATCCTGAAATTATTTAATTAGTCCTATTTAATTAGGGATAAAATTATATACCGTTGCTCTTCAATAATATGCATATTATTTCCAATTCCATGTGATTGACAATGTTCACAAACATGTTCACGACGCTCTTTTCGATTTCGTGTGCAAATCAAATGTTTCAATTTCAAATAATTACCATACAGCCAAACCAAGTGTTCAGAGAGGAATTTACCTGGAAATTTCCGGGATTTTTGAAAGTTTGTGCATTTGGGCAACTTTTAAATCGAAAAATCACAAGACCAAAACTAATTTCGTTGATCTCGAGATCGCCTTGTACCGAATTCATAACTCATGTTCAGAAGTTCCCTTTCAACTCACCCAAATCTGCAATTGTGACCAAAGTAAGGGGAATTCCGAATAATGAGAAAAGAATACAAACAATTCGACCGATATCGGTTACTGGAACTGGGTTTCCGTATCCTGAAATTATATATTTTTGTGGTGATTATTCTTGAGTTGAGTTAACTAACCTATAGTGGTTACGACTGTGACTGCAAAGAAAATCGACGAAGAAAATGTCCAGATTTCATTGGTTGTGTTGAGTTTGACCTAGAAATTGGAAATTTTTGAAAATCGGAATTGTAGCCATAGTTTCAGCGATTTTCTTGAAAAACTTGATTTTTCAAAATTTAAAAATAAATAAAGACTGTAGACTATCATTGTACTAAAAATAATAATGCAAAAGCTTCTACATATGTAACAGACAGGAGTGTTGTTGTTATTCAACATGGAAAAAGAAACGAAAAATAAAAATGACCCTTGGGAATCATATGAACACATTGCTTTTATTTTATGTATGTTATATTTTTCCAATAAAAAAAGTGAAGAAAAATACCTCGGTGCTCGTCAAAAAATACTTCTCAAATGCCACAAACAATTGATCAGACATATTATGCATGTGGATTTGTGCCAATTTTTCCCATTCATCACGGCGTTCTGCAAAAAATATATATGTGATTAGAATTAAGAAGTTATTTAGATATTTAATTAATTAATTAATTAGAACTAACGTAATTGTGTGCCATTGTTTAATTGAGCCAATTGCAGTAGATTTTCGACGAATTGATTTTGCGTTGAGTAGATCTTTTTGAGCTGAAATTAAAGACCGCAAGAGAATTATTCCGGGTTCTCTTGAAATCAAATATTTTGGATGTTCTCAATCAAGTCGCAAATATAATTTTTTCTATAATTTTTGTTGGAGAAACTCCATACTACGATTTTCTTTTCATTTCTATAATTGTTATTGTCCTTTGAAGTGTTGTCAATTAAAGAAACTTTGACGTAAACATGCACTTTGCCTGTATAAAAACAGAATTTCGGCAATTTTTTTGAATAAGAAAAAAAAATGAATTTCATTTTGCGACTTTTCTTGGTATTCTGCATTCTTGCGACTCTCAGGTGAGTTCATTTATATTGATGATATTTTTAAAATAAAAATTGAAAAAATTTGCAGCGAGGCTCTTCGCTTCAAACGTCAATTTTACGCGCCTTACGGAAGTTCATACGGATACGGTGGAAATTATCCGGGCTACAACTATGGTTCTTATGGATCCTATGGCTATCCATCGTATTCTTATGGAAATTATTGGGGATAAATTATAATTTTTTTAATTGATTTTTTTTGGATTTTTGATTTTTGTAATAAATTTTCAATGAAATACTGTGATTTTTTATATTTAAAATTGAGTTTTGTGATTTCAAGGAAAGAAATTTAGAAAGGTACGGGTTACTGTACATTTTTGAGAGGTTTTGGATTTTGAAAAATGGAGAACTGTTTCAAGAGGATACTGTGGATTTTTGGAACTGCAAAACCTTCAAATTTTTCTGTTTCTTTCAGCAAAAAAAATTATGTACAGAAATCTAAGCAAAAAGTATTATACTAGATTTCTAAACATGCAATTTGGAGTCACAGTTTCTGCACGGATTACTGTAGGTTTTAAAAGTTTTAAAAAATTCTAGTACACAGTTTCGGAAGTCTTCTTAATTATCTGAAAGTGGATAACACCTTCCGATTACTGTAGTTCCAACTCAAAGAAGTACTGTAGTTTTTCCTCGGATATCCTGAATTAAAAAAATCGAGCATTTCTTAAATTTTGGCGGGCTCAATTTTCAAATAAAAATCTCACATTCAGATAAAAAAAATAACTAACGTGGCAAAATATTTGAAATTGTGAAATCTTTGGTGAAAACTTTGCCACGTCACAAAAGTATTGATAAACTTGAAATCATCAAAAATCAAAACACGATGTTTCAAATGTTTTTTTTTTCTGTTCTGTTTTGTTGTTTTGTTTTTTCCCATGCACGTCAACACAACACAACATTTTTCCTTTCATTTCATTGCCATCAAAAGTTCATCTGATGCAACCAACAAAAAAAATGAATGAATAAACATGTTTGACAAATTCAATCTTTGAGGTTCTTATTCATTTATTCATTTCATACTAACCTGTTCCAATTTCGATTTTTGTTCATACGGTCTTTCAACACTATAAAATATTGATGCTCCGAGAACTGTATAGGCACATGTTAGCAAAACCAAAGCCACGTGTGGCAAGATTAACTTCGCGTACTGGAAAAATAAATTGTCTAAAGTACAGTATTCAGGTGTATCGCTACAAGACCCAAAAGTACCCAATTTCTGGGTCTCGCAGCGAACTGTAGGTCATTTCTTACCTTTCGAATTCCAGTTTCTTCTTCTTCTTCATCTTCATCTTTGGTTTCTTCTTCACTTTCATCCATTTCTTCATGTCCACTCTAGAAAAATATCAAGTTTTGAACAATTTTGAAACCAAAACTTTTTTTGACAAAATGTGAGACTTCTGAAAGTTTTCTGGTTAACGTGAGTTATAACGTGGCAGAATTTAAATAAATTAAGCCTCAATGATTTTCGGCTTACTGTAGAGTTGATTTGCCACGTCATAACTCATTTCATCTCAGAATAGCCACATTTCGTCAAAAATCAATGTTGAAAGTTTGTTAGAAAAATAATTAAGGAAAAGTGCTATGAAAAAAATCAAGGGAAAGTGAAAGGTAAAAGGTACAATTCAAAATCATGCGGAGAAATTCGCAGAAATCTCAAACTCACGCCAAACGCTGAAATGAGACTAATCTCAAAATCAAAATCATCACCGATGATGATTTTTGGAGTTTTTTTCTGTTTCCGATGAGCATATGGACATTTTTCCACGCTTTTCTTTTCGGGCTTTATAGGATTTTTTAAAAATTACTCTCAATTAATTTGGTAAGTACAAACCTTCTCACAATTATGAATAAGTTGACTATCTTCATAATATTCAGCACGTCCTAAACCAGCTCGTGTAACTTCTTCGCCATAAAGAGCTTCCTGAAAATGAGCCAAGCAAAAATTCGGGAAAAAAAATAACAAAGGGATAGAAAAATACAAATCATGCTATTGAATATTATAAAAACTTGAGAATTTTGAACCTGAAAATCTGAAAAATTATGCTTCTAGCTTAAGATATCTGGGAAAAAAATGTGCCAGGAAATTCCAAAAAAATTATTTTTGATATTTTATAACAGGATTAATATTAGAATCCGCTAAAAATAAAGTTTAAATGTTCATGTTTTATGTGCTCAAATGAAAACTCTAAAAAAATATTTTCAAAATCTTTCAAAAAACCAACCCGTCTTCGTAATTTCGGTCGAAAATTGTCAAGAATCTCAAAATTATCATACAATTCTTCTTCATTTTCGTTTTCTTCATCAACATTTTCTTCTTCCTCATTTCTCTCATTTTTCATCAAATTTCGATGTTCGGAAGAAGTTGTGATAAAAAATTTGGAAATTCCAAAAAATTCCATCCATCAAACCCGTTTACTTACTCAGCCACCAAACAGACAAAAAATGAGGGGCCGTGCGAAGAAAAAAGTTGAAATTGAAAAAGTGGCGAATTTTTTTGGTTGGTGCCCAAAACTAACACTTTTTGATGGACAGCTATCACCATGAGAAAAGCAAAAAAATGGATTTTTTCGGGTTTTCCGAAAATTTTTCGGAATGTGGAACTTTGGAAATTCTTGACAATCTCGACCTTATTATTACAGACAATTTTGAAAATTTTAAATTGAAACAAATAGAAGTTAACCTGAGCAATATATATAATTTTTTAGAAATACAGAAACCTAACCTGAGCAATAAAGGATTTTTATTTTTCAAATTTCAAGCTCTTATTTGGTTTAAAGTTTAACTTCAAGTTACAGATTCCAGGTTTGAAAAATATAAATTTGTAAGCCAAACCATTCCATGCAAAAAATTCAAAGTTCATTGTTTTCAAAAATAAAAAGGTTCCCTGCTCCATGAAACACTCACTCGTCTTTGTCTTCGATGAAAACCTTCGGGAATTTCACCTAATCGATCTCGCAGTTCGTGTCTTTCCAATTCGTCATAACTTTCATCTTCATCATCGTCTTCTTCTTCTTCGCCAGTTCCACATTCATAATCAACTCCGTCGTGATGATAGGTGGAAGCTGAAAAAAAGTACAAATTTAGGAATTTTTTTCTATGAATTTGAATGTTTTTCAAAAAAATTGGGAGGAAAGCGTTAGTTTTGTGAACTTTCTGAATATTTTCGAACCATTATTTTTACAAAATCCTGAAGTTGTAGACTACTGTAGTTCACTTTCTAGAAAAAATATATTCTGAACAGCTTCCCAAAATATTTTTTGACCAAACAAGCTACAGTAATTTCATACATCTTATTTTGCAGTAAAATTCCTAGATTTCAAAGAAAATCTAAACTTTCTCTAGTTTTTTCCCTTCAAACTTTTCTCCCTTCTTCCCGTCTATTTTTCGATTCATAATAAATCGTATAAAACATGGGTGGAGAAACTCCCAAGGGATCGCATTTTTCTCCTCCCGAAAAAAAGAACGATTTATCAACACATTAAGAGGAAGATGCGCCTTTTTTGTTACAAGTGGTACTAAAAACCAAAAATTATCGGATCCGAAAGATCTTGTAGAAAATGAAGTGAAGTTTGAAAAACAAGTTTTTTTTCTAGAAAAATTGACTTTTGTATTTAATAATAATAACTTTGATTCACAATTAATTCGAAAATATTTGAAAATTGGTCAGAATTTGGGACTGGAAAAAAAGTACAGTTTTATAATTAATTTTGAAATAAAGCCAGCCTTGAACTTAATTTTAAAAATACAATTTTTTATAAAATAAATAAATTGACAGACCCATATTTCCCAACTCTAAAAAAATTTTGTAACTGCTCACCATAATCCCCATATTGATTTCGAATAAGAGCCTGTCTTGCTTGCTCATTTTCATCATAGTCAATATTATTATCATAATATACACCATCAAAACCTTCATTTTCTGCTGTCAATCCACTTCCTCCACCCACATCACGAACTCGTTGATATCCACGTGAAAATGAAGAAGTCATCGGAGAAGATGACGTGGCATCTGAGAGAAATTAGATAAATTAATTGAATAACTAAAAAAAAAGTTATAATTTTTAAAAATATTGAGATTTTCAGATTCAGAATGTTGCAGGACAATAAATTATAAACAACATGTCAAAAGGAAATCGATGAGAGCGAAAAAGACGACAAAATATTAGAACCGCGCGTGATCTACAGCGATTTACATTTGCGGGTCTAGGATTTGTTAAATCTATAAATAGGCTTCATCTTGATTTTTGAGAATTCATTTTTGAACTTTCACCAAGCGACTAAAAATCATCCTCAATTTTTTTAGGTTCCAAGTTAAAAGTGAGAAAACTTTTTGCAAAAATTGAAACAACACAAAAAATCTACAACTCAACCTGGGTGAAATTTGAAACTTTTTGTTTCCAAAAAAAAAAATTCCATACACAAATATATATGAGACCAGAAACAACAACAAAAAGAAACTGGCCGTGTGGTATAACCTGATTAGGAAGCGGCAAAAGTTTGCGTCTTTTATGTGCAACAAAAAAGCGAGAGCAGACCGAAACAAAGAAGACAAATTATTCAACATCATCATCACTTGGTTTTTTGCTTTTTTCTCTATTTTTTGAATAAAAAACGTCCCGCGAGAAACATTTTTCAAGCTTTGAGAAAGAAAAAAAACAAAAAACTGTTCGCAGTCTGCAGGATTCGAACCTACGCGGGCAAAGCCCAATTGATTTCTAGTCAATCTCCTTAACCACTCGGACAAGACTGCACGTTTTTCGGCTGGTCAGAATTGCAAAGATAACATTGGGGCGAGAAAAAGTGAGGGAAAACCAAAAAAAAATGTAGGCAAGATTAATTGCTTTTGGCTTTTCTTGGTTTTTTTTTGAAATCGAAATATAAACCAAGAACTACGGTATACAAAGAAACATCTGGATTTTTAAAATAAATAAACAAAAATTGTACTGCAGACATCTTCTAGGAAAAAATGTGAAGAAAAAAAAATGGAAAATACTGTAGTTGAAAGATGAGAAGTTTTTTTTTTTTGGGACTACATTATTTGTTTTAAATGTGCAAAGTGCATCAGAAAAAAAGAAAAAGTGAAAATGGGTCGAAAATGGCTTTTTTCATTATAATATATTTTGAAAGAGCCTGAAAATGACAGAAAATTTCCAGAAAAAAAAAACAAGAAAAAGATGGAACACTTTGATTTCTGAAAAAAGGAAACGCGAAAAAAAACACTATTTTTCAAAGATTGAAAAATAATCCGAAAAAAGATTGATTATGTGTCAGAAAAAGGATTACTGTATATTATTTAAAGGCGCATTACTATTACTTCCTAGTAGTAACACTAGACAAAAAAAAGTTTGTGAAAAAGGGCGAAAAGTCGATTTGTCCCATGGGGCGAATTTTTGACATGAGACAGAAGAGAGGAAATAGTGTGTGGGAGGAGAGGATTAGAGAAAAAATGAGAAGAGGGAAAAAGGAATCTAGATTGGAATGTTTATAGATACTTTTTTTGGAAAAAGGGGTTTAAAAAATAAAATAAAATGAAAACAACAAACCTTCATCAATATCAGGAATTATATCAATGACTGGTGGAGCAAAAGCCACACTTCCACGACCTACAAAAATGGATTTTCAAATTTATTTTTAATAATGATTCAAGTGTGCTCTACTGAACGCGAAAAATTACTTCGCCTAAACTGCAAAGATTACTGTAGTCCTATATTTATATCGAAAAATCACAAATTTTCTCACCTACAGTACTCCAAACTGCAAGTATTCTCGAATGTTTCACGTTTTATCTCAAAAATTTACTCTAGCATATAAAAGTACCCAATTATTTCCAAATTCAACCCAATTTTTCGCAAAAAACCCCAAAAAACTCACTTTTATCCTGCCAAAAACCAGCTGCCATTTTTGTCTTCCAACAACACTTCTCTCTTTTTTCTTGTGCTTCTTCCAAAAAATAGCCGGGAAATTAAAAAAGCAAAATTAATCGAATTCAATTAATTTCCATTCATTCAAAGCTCCTCCTTGTTTTCCCTGAACTGAACTTTTTAGGGACACGAAAAAAGAAGAGAAATTGGAAAATGAGAGCAGCAATTTTACAGCCAAAACCCATTAGTTGCCACATTCTTTTATTACTTGTTTTTGGTGCGTTTTTCTTTTTTTTTTTGACGAAAAATTTCAATTTTCTATTAGTCCAGAAGAGTCATAGATATATATTACTTCTTTACAGTACATTTTGAACAAGGACATTTTTTAAAAAAATATTTGAAAATTCTAGAAATGAAATATTTAAAAACATATGGATTTGCCACATGTGAAAACTAATAAAGTTCACGTTTTAATAGGATTTTTTAATTCAATTTAAATAATAATCATTTGCAATTCATTTTAATTGCCAACTCATCAAATTTTTGACTCTGGTGAGAAAGGCAAGAAAAGCTGAAATATCAGTTACCTGTATGTCCCTTTAAAAATTACTGTGAAAATTAGTTTTCAGCTAGATTTTATCATTTGGAAAAAACCCAAAAAACTACAAAAAAAAAAATAAAAAATTGAACTCCCTCCAGAAAACATGGCGAAAAACACGTTTTCTCAATAGAGCGCGTTTGCCTCGCTCACTTTTATTTCTTTTTTTTCCGCTGAAAAATCGAATTTTCCGATTTTGAAAATGGCCGCTTATCGAATTGAACATTGCAAAAAAGCAGCGGAATTTTTCATCAAATTCAGTAAGTTTCTTTCTAAAGGTTTGGGAGAATTAACCAGTTTATTGGATTTTTTTGAAAAATTTTACAAACTTTCTTCATATCAGCAAATTTCAAGATATTTTGAGCTTATTAAAATTAAGGAGAAGTTGAAATTTGTTTTTTATGATCTGAAAAATTGTGTTTTGAGTTTCAGAAGTTGTCCTATAAATATTAACTTATTATAAATTGACTAAACATTAATTTTTGAGACACTGGCAGCAAGGCATATCTCCAATACCACAATGACGATAAAAACCGAATTCTCGACTTCCAACATACCGTAACTCCACAAGATCAACAAGGAAAAGGAATTGCGAAACTTCTTGTTAAAGAAGGTTTGAAATACGCGGCGGAAAATGATTATTCAGTTAGGCCAAGTTGTTGGTATGTGGCAAAATATTTGGATAGTGAAGGAGCGACTGAAGAGGAGAAAAAAGTCGATATTAGACATAAAATTTAATTGGAAATACAGTGTGAATAGATATGTGTAAATAAATAAATACATAAGATAATTTAAATCGAAGTTAGTAATTTTTTCTATTTTCGAAAATCTCGATCGATCTATTCTTCATATGAAAATACAAAGCGAATCGATCACTTGCATTCGATCGTAAATCTATACCATTATCGATTTTTGCCTACGAAAGTTGAACTATTTCAACAGAAAAAAGAAGAAAAGTCTCACCGTATAATTTCGAAGTGACCAAATTCCGAAAAACATATTGCAAAGTGACCAGAAGAATTGACATTCTTCGATCAAATCTTCGACTGAATCACGGGTATTTTTGAGATATGAAGAGCAAACAATTCGAACATTTGGATTGTTTTCGTACATTGAAGCATCAAGCTGCAAATATGTACATTTTGGGAGTTATGACGTGGAAAAGCTTGGGAAACATCAAGAAATTGAATTTTTGTATCAAAATCGATTTTTTGGTTATCTTTTTATAATTATTTACCATATAAAAAGGTGGTACTGTAGTTCGATAATCGTATGCATGTTCCGATAAATGCATTCCCAAATCGAAACCTCTGAAATTAAGTGTATTAATTATTTTTCAAATTAATTAATTAATTAAAGGGTTGGTGCTTTCCTGGTGAAAAAATCGTCTGCAAAAAGGCGTCACCGTGTTATTTTAAAAGTTGTGTGCAAACACACACACAAAAATTCAAAAACAAGTTGTGCGCTAGAGCGCATTTACATGCTTTATTTCGTAGGTTTTAACTCGCTTGTGTTTTTGAGGAAAAACATGGGCTTAATTGATATTAGAATTTTTTCTAAAACTGGAACCTTCCAGGAGCACCTTATTCTTATCTAAACCAAGCAAGATTCCTTGGCGGAGGACCAACCCTTTAACTCACCGCCAATTATAAGAGGCATATTCGAAATCAATGAATATCAAATCATTCGAATCATTCAGTTCCAAAATATTCATCGCCTGAAAATTCATTTTTTTTTCAATTTTAAGTTCAAATTATTAAAATGTTAATTAATTACCGCCAAATCATTATGACTGAAAACCACAGTATCCTCAAAAATCCCGCACATTTTTTCAAATTCATCCAATTCATTTTGTAAATCATTGATTGTTAGAATCTTGGGAGCTTCAGGGAAATCGACTTGATTTTGAATAACTTCGTGATATTCGCCTCCAAGATTTTTGAAATCTTCAAGCCATTCTCGCATTTTTAAAATTGCTTGAGGTTTTTTTGAAATCGGGAGTTGAAGCGAATGAAATTTGCGATAAGTTTCACCAATTTTATGAGCATTTCTATAGATTTTTTTGTTTTTAATGAAAAAAAAAGAAAATAAAACGAACTCTTCAATTCTGACATCACTCTCATTAAAAGTCCGACTCTCCAAATATTCTTCCAATCTTCCTCCCTCAAAAAATCCATATATTTTTGGTCCGAGACCACGTTCAGCCAAAACTGCAAAAACTAGAACATCTTGTGCAATTTGTTGAGCTGTCAAAGGTTGGCAATGAATTCGAACAAGGAATTTCGCAGGTTCATCAGGTCGAAGTTTTTTCGGATTATTTGTGGAAACCAGATGTAGTAAATTTGATTGTCCGCCTCTGAAAATTAGATTTTAAAATTTTTATTTATAATTTCATACTTTTCGATCAATTTCACCTCGAAAAATCCCTGAAACTCACAATATTTTTCGAATTTCGATATCCTTTTCCTCCAAAAAATTCCAATTTCCACTCAAAAATTCTTGGCCCAATTCCAAACTTTTCCTAATTTTGGAAACATCATCTCCATTCTCGAAAATGTGTCGCATAATTCTGGAAGGTGATCTTCTTCAAAGTTTTTTCCAAATTGAGGAATTTAGAATGGCCATAATTTCCATTTCAAAAACAATAAAATTCTAGGAGAAAAAGTTCGAAAAAATTTATAACAAAGAAAAAGCTCAGAAATAAATAACATGACGAATACGAAAATATACAAAAAAAAATTGAAAAATGAAAACAATGAACAAAAATGTAATTAATTGACCAATTAAAAACAAAAAGAAAAGCTCCTATTATTTTTTACCCGTCGATAATACAGATTCGTTACTGTTACTGGTCGATGAACACGTTGAACCCTGAAAAAAATCTTCGTGTTAGAGTTTTGTTGAAGAAATAGCGAAAAACTTACCGGATTTATTAATTTTCCGTCATAATTCACTTTTCCACAATCGCCACAAATATAGAAAACTAAATTTGGCCGTTGGAACGTGTCATCTGGAACTTTGTTGATTCGAACATCAACGGCTTCTACGCAATCGTTGTGGATAATCACGTTCTTTCTGTAAATGCATGAAAATCAGGAATAATTTCAGGAGATTCAATTTTCATCCCTTTTAAAATTCAGATGTTCCCCAAAACTCACGTGATATGCAGATTAGCCTCTGAAGTTGTCGCGACAATCCAATCGCTAGTTTTCGATGGTCTCGACATTTTCACCTCGATTCCTTCATAATCTTCAGGTTTGATTCGCTTCATTTTTTGGTACCAATCTTTAAAAAAAATCACATTTTTGCAAAAATATATTTTAAAATATTTACCTTCCAATGGGAATTCCGACATATCAGCTCGATAAACATTTTGCAAATGAATGATGTTGTATTGGTGCAAAAACTGAACACATGGAGATGGAAATTTCGCCAAGTTATCCTGATTGCAATCCTGCAAATATTATTTCATTATTTAATGAAAGAAACATATTTGAAATGACTCACAGCACATCGCAAACAAACATCATCCGGATGAAGATCGATATTGAAATGATCGAAAAAATCGGAAACTTGATCAATTGGTGATTTCAAAGTCAAATCAGGAAATGCAATCACATTGTGAGGATATTCATTCTTGAGAACATCGTGTGATTTTGATGGAACTGTTAGAATATGTCGCATTTTGTCCGGTCCCAAACTTTTGATGGCTTTCAACTTTTTATTAAAATCTCGCAAATCGACTGGTATAATCACATCAATTCCACATCTTCTGAGATACTTTCCAAATCCCAATAACATTGTATCAACAATACATAGCATCTCGTTTGGTCGTTTCAGTGGTTTTCTTGGATCCCTTCGGTCTTTCAAAACATCATAAATTTCCTTCCACGTCAAGTTGTCCAATTTTCGATGATCTTTTCGAGAACTTTCCTTTTTCGGTGCCATTATGTTGCATTCTTTCACAAAATCTTCAAAATGCTCGATTTTTCCTGATTTTTGGGCAAAGTCTCTGATAACATTGAAAAGATCAACAACGACTACAGCATCCATTGCAGCATATTCGATTTGTTGTTTTCGCAGTGGACGACTTTGCCAATTACTGCATTGTTCAGCTTTGTTGAGCGATATATTCAAGAACTTCTCTGTTAAATCAGCCAATTTGAATGTTTTCCGAAGAAGACCCAAGATTTCCATGTCGACTTCGCAAATCTGAAAAAGTAAAAATTGTGAATAAGTAAGTTTTCATTGTTGAATTTAAAGTTTGACAAATTCCGAGATCGTAATCCCAAAGTAACTCACATTTTCAGTGAATCTTTTCAAATCCAGAATATTTTGTGATGTTTCCAATTTGAAATTATCTCTCAAGGCATTAATTGATAACAATGCATCAATATCATTCTTCAAATCGAATCCTATAACAATCAAATTCGGGTCCTTCAGAAGTCGTTGCGCAAATTTCAACCATGTGGCATTTCTCATCGTCGAATCAGTTTCAAGTTTCACACAATCAATTAAATATACCGTATCATCGATATAAACCTGCATTATCGCTATTTTGAAAACAGTTGATCCGATCAAATGTGATGGTTTCCATTCTGTATCAATTCCAACTAAACGCTCTTCATTTGGCTTCGCGAAAAACTTCAATCTTGTGCACAAATGTTCCATTGCAGCATCGTTTTCAACAAGACTGATTCGAATATTTCTCCCTTTCACATCTATACTCAATATTCTATCATCCGCAACATACAGTGACTTCCTTTTCACGATCAAATTTTCAGCTTCTCGAATCATGCTAGGATCTTCGTTTTTTCGATAAAAATCGAGCATATCTACAGGAACAAATTCAATAATCAGGTCGATGTTCAGATGTTTTACCCAACTCAATGCGTCGATTCTGAAAAATATAAAATTTGAGGCGAATTGTAGAATAGGGCATCACTCGATGAACGAGCGGAATTTTGAAATATGCCAACTACGTCTCTCCCTACATTTTTTTTTCAAAAACACACCTTTTTTCTCGTTCTCCCGAAGACCATAAATAATGCAGAAAACCTTCGCGTATTTTAGTTGTACAATGAGTTAGAGTAGTTCCTATGTGTTGGAAATAGACATCATCTGTCGATTGATGTTTCGCATCTTTATCGAATCGTGTGCTAACCAAGTGTTTCAAAGCTTTATCATTTCGTTTGCTATCAAAGTTCGGTGAATCTCTAGCTTGCTCCAAATCAAATTCATATTCCTTCGCAACTTTGTTGAATATAGAATTCATATACTTTTCTAGAGCCTTTCCAACAAATTTACTCGGATTCACAGTCATGATACTTCTTTTTCGCCAAATAGCTAGTTTTGCTTCAACACTTTCTTCAGGTTCACCAATAAATTGGTCGAGCCATTTGAGATATTGTTTTTGAAGACGAGGTTGATCTCTCATATACTCATATGCTATAACTGTCTTATCCTGCAAAACCAAAGGGATAACAATATCTTCGAGAGTGAATTTATCCTTGAATCCTTTCTTCGTTATGATATCCGCTGCTTCTTTGAATTCCAATTTCGCGATTTTCTCATTGATACTTTCCAGCAAAATGCTCGATAAATCTTCATTATGCAAATCAAAAATATCGGAGATCATCGGAAAATGATGCATAACATCAGTAGAACTTATCAATGCTGCAATTCGAACATCTCTTGTCAAATACTTTTCCTTTATCGCATCAAAATCTTCTCGATCAGATAGCCATTTTTGAAAAGTCCTCAAATAAGTTCCAGCAGCATTGCTTGGATTTTGTTTGGTTCGATCTGGCATTGCTTTGAAATGTTTGACAACCGAATCGAAAATATTGTCAGTTTCTCGAAAATCGGTTTCAAAATATTCTAAGAATGCTTTCTCATATAAACTGGTTCGCAGATCAACGTCATTATCGTTTAATCTCTGGAATAGGTTAATTTGATTTTGAGAATATTAAGAGGATATAATGGTTTCCTAGGATACCTACCGAGATATATTCTCTCCTTGATTTGATAGGTTCCGGAAAATCCGTTCGATATTTCGCTTTCTTTTCAGCTTTCGTCAGTTTGACTTTTGGTAATTCGGGAAGTGGTCCTTCGTCACTACTCATGTCTGAAAAAAAACAAAATTTGAAATTGCAAAAAATTAATTTTTGAAAAAAAGAATAACGATGCTCCGTTTTTACACATTGCGCGCATATAGGCATTCCACACAAAATTGTGAAAGTTGTCTTTCTCTAAATCTTTGAATTTTTAAAAATTCATTTTCATTCCAATAGATAAATTCAAAAATCTTATTGTTAGTAAGTGGCTCCTAAATTATCATTGCAAAAGTTGTCCGAAAAACATTCTTGATGTTTTTCAGCAGCTCAAACTAGTCCTACTCTAATAACGCGCAGCAAAATCTGAAATTTTAGGCCCAGCTGAATGAAAAAAAAATGAAATGTCGTCAATTTGTGGGCATGGTGTTTACGGTTTTTCTTTGCGCGGTTTGCAGACATACGAACCTACAGTAGTACACAACATTTTTATTTTATTTTTTTTTTCGAAAAATGACGATTTTCGAATAAATAATTTGCAGGCTGTCGTGAAACATGCCACGCAAAAATTGATTTTCTGTATATTTTGGAGCTGCATCTTTCATTTTGGCAAAAATTACATTTTCAGAATGGTTTCTGGCGACAGCAAAAACGTGCAAACTTTTCGAAAAAGTTTAGAAACCGATCCGAACAAATCAACCGGTTTGGCTGCAATCGAAACTCTTTATGATGTGCTGAAAAATACACGTGCTTCAACCGCTGGCGAATTTCAAGACGAATTGGGAAATGCTGTGAAAGAGATGTTGACCACTGATTATAGTTCAACATCAATTCGAAGTGCAACAAATTTATTCAGAAAATTCATTTCTTTGGCGCCTGTCGATATCACGGAGAAAACTGATTTTTCGGAGATTCTTGAATTTTATCGCAAACGTGGTGTTACATTTATCGAAAGAGTTAGCCGTTCAAGAAGTTTGATATCGAAATATGCAAAGCCGTTTTTCCGAAACAACATGGTCAGTTGTTTTTTTTTGTTCTATAAGAATCATCAAAACTTTAATATTTCAGAATATTCTCACACATTCGTATAGCAAAGTTGTTCTATCCGCTCTTCACGAAGCTCATGAATGTGGAATCGAATTTCACGTTTGGGTTACTGAATCACAACCCGATGCATCTGGAAAACGCATGCATGAAGCATTAAAATCTCTTGGAATCGAAACAACTCTTGTTTTGGATAGTTGTGTTGGTTATTTGATGGAAAGAATGCAAATGGTTGTAGTTGGAGCTGAAGGAGTTATGGAAACTGGTGGAATTATTAATAAGGTTTGTCTGAAATTTTCTTAAAAAACTTGAACATCTTTAATTGAAGATTGGCACCTTAAATGTCTCGATCATCGCCAAAACTTTAAATGTGCCAGTATTTGTCATGGCTGAAAGTATCAAATTCGTCGATGAATATCCATTGAATCAAGAAGATATTCCTGAAACATTCAAATATCGATCTTCTGTCATCGCCAAAAATAATCTTGCTTCCGAACATCCAGAAGTCGATTATACACCACCACAATATCTCAATCTTCTTATAACTGATCTTGGTATTCTTCCACCAGCTGCTGTTGGAGAGGAATTAATAAAATTGTATACGTAATTTATTGCGGGAGGGTTATCTTTTTGTTTATGTTTGGCTGTTGAATAAATTTTACTGCATTGCTAAATACTGAATGTTTTTTGAAAAATTAGAAGTAGCTCAAAACTCTTCGAAATTTATTTTTAACACTTTTTGACCTAGACGATTTAAAATATGACCAACAGAATGCGGAATTCAATGTTCATAGCCTAAAAAATCCAAATTCGTGGAAAATTTCTTTTCCAATTTCAATATTCCCTAATTAAAATTCAACCCACATTTCGTTTTTCTACCTAATTTATATTCAAAAATGTTGTCCATTCCTAATTTTCTCCTTCCTTCTTTTTCTTCCAATTTGCCTATTCTTCTCTGATTCTCGAAAAAAGAAAAGGAGAGGGAAAAGAAAAAGAGGGAAATATGTGGAGTATCGATTTGTAGAACGAAAGTGTGACATAGAAAATGGGAGGAAGAAAGAAGAGGGAGAAAAAGAAGGAGAAGTGGATGACTAAAATATCTACTACTACTCTTTTCATAAATACTACTTCATTTTCATTTTTATTCTGCTAATTTAATTAATAGCTTTTCTCAAAAAATTTTTATTTTTGTTTGGAAAAAGAAATAATCTTTTGTTACATTATTGTTGTAGAACTTTTCCTCAAATATTTACTTTCATTCTAGCTTTCACAAACTTTCGAAACTTTTATGCATTTTCTATTATTTTATTGCCTTCAATTTCACATCGATTTTTTCCGTTTAATGAAAAAAGTGTGTTTATTTTTCAAAACTGACAGCTTGATTTCTGTTTATATTTTGACAAAAAATCAATTTATAAATTTTTGTTGGAGAGTTTTAATTCAGGAAAACTATGTTTTTCCCATGGAAAAATCTTCGTGGATTTCGAGTTTTTCAATCTAATTTATTACGATCCCAAGCAAACATTAATGTTTTGTTTAAAATATTAAAGTTTATTCTGATTAGAAAATGTAAAATAGAGAGTAGAGAAAAATAAGGTCGTGTCTAGACTCTCAATTTCACATTCTCTATAATAAGAAATTTCAATATTGTTTCTGTTAAAAATAATATAAACGTGGCCCTGAATTAAAAATATTAAATATTTCAAATTTTCATTTTCCATCTATCATTTCTCATTTTTCTTTCAATACCTACACAAATACTAGTTTTTCATTATTCATGACTTATTTTTTTTTCTCTTGTCTGTATGTTTTTCCCTTCACTTTTCATCGATTTTCTTATTTGTTTTCCAGAAAAATAATCGTATTTATGTCAAATAATTGAATTAATTAATTCTGAATGGCTTGTAATTTATCGCCGGTCAATGAAATGGCCGATTCGGTGACAAGCAGTACGCCAAGTGAGGTGAGCTTGAATTTTTGATTTTCGGAGAGAAAAATAAACCTGACCTCTAAAAATAGAAAACTTTACTTTATCATTTTTGTCAATCAAAACATTTTTTCTTCTGTTTGCGTGTGTGTCGCATAAAAAACAGATAGAAAAATATCGATTTTTGTGCCCTAATGCAAAACAGTAAATTATGGCAGATTGTTTATGGCGGAAGTGGTTCACCAACTGAAGAACATCGAACAATGTCGGATAAAGTGCAAAATATGGCGTCTTCTATTTATCGAGAATTGGAAGTTATGATTAAAGAACATGGAGAAGATGGTGTGAAGGTTGGTTTGTTTTGAAAAATTCAGAATTTTTGGACAAGAAATTTTTCTGGTTTTAGATCTTATTCAAAATTTAAAGATTGGGATAAATTATTCCCGAAATTTTCAAGCTCATAAAAACCGACTCATTCAAAATCTCGGCTCACAAAATTTTGTGGGAAAATCAGGATGATCTTAAATTTTCAGTATAATTTAAAGTTTTTAAAAATTTAAAATTTCAAAATTATTTTTAAAAAAAACCCGGAACTTCAGAAAATACGCTCCACCGAAAATGTATTCAAAATTCCCTAGAAAAATAACTTTTCCATAGAGCGTATTTGCTATTTCTAATTCTCCCTCAATCTCCTACAAAATTCAATTTTACACAACACAAAATATCTATTTTGTGTAAATCAATTAATCATAAATAAATATTAAACTTTTTGTTTTGATAACAAAAGTTCATCATTTATGCAAATCTTCTCTTTTTAAAAATAAAAAACACCATTCATAAATATTTCTATTTTCATAGACTCTCATGCCGTTGGTTGTAAATGTATTGGAATCCTTGGATTTGGCGTATTTGGAAAGAGATGAACAAATTGCTGAACTCGAAATGTTGAAAGAGGATAATGAGCAATTGCAAACACAATATGAAAGAGAAAAACAGTTGAGGAAACAGATTGAGCAGGTAGTTTTTTTATAAATCGATAAATTTTCACTCATTTTAATTTATTTTTTTCAGAAATACATTGAGATTGAGGATACTTTAATTGGCCAAAACAAAGAATTGGACAAAAAGATTGAATCTTTGGAATCGATTATGAGAATGTTGGAATTGAAAGCCAAAAATGCGACAGATCATGCAACTCGGCTAGAAGAACGAGAAGCTGAACAAAAATTGGAATTTGATCGGTTGCATGAGAGGTCTGTTTTATTTTATTCAAAACATATTTTTCAAAAAAATCAATACACATCAATTCCAGATATAATACACTTCTCCGCACACATGTCGATCACATGGAAAGAACAAAATATTTGATGGGAAGCGAAAAATTCGAACTTATGCAAAATATGCCATTACCAAATGCACAACTAAGAAACAAGTGAGTTTCTTTTTTTACAGAATTTTCCAGAATTTCAGAAAACATTGTGTATTTAGTATTTTTATTGATTAATTAGTTGTGTTTGTTAATTGTTGTTTGTAGTTGGTTTCCAATCTCACATCGCTTACATAAAAGTGAAGATTATTCGTTGTGAGTTTTTTATTGATTGATTTTGGTTTTTTGACTAATTTTTAATGGAGCATGGCTTTTTAGTTTGAATATAGTTTTGATGTGTGGGTGTTCAGTTTAAAAGCACTTTTTCTTCAAAATCGACACGTGGCGAAGGATTTGGTTTTTTTTGTAAAATTTTGGAAATTTGAAAAGGAAAACTTTTTCTGGTTGAAAAATGAGAATTTTGAAAATTTTCGCTTTTTTCCAACCAAATCCAAACAAGTTCCCGTTTTCAATTTTCTAAAAATTAAAATTAATTGTGTTTAACCCACTTCTTTTTTCTATGGGGAATCACGGATTTTTCCACATTTCTTTCAGTTAAAATATTTTGATTTTTTTCAGAGTTGGTCTTGGAATGGCAACATCAGTAGATGCTTCAACAATTCGAGGAGTTTCTGATTTGATTTCAGCGCATATGTCACAATCTACAACTATGGATGTCAATTTGGCAAATCATATTAATAATGAAGGTAAGAATTTTAAATTTTGATGAATTTTTGAGTTTGGAAAATGACCTAGGAATTTCTCCCATTTTCCGAATTTCTAAAAAAAAATTGTTCAGATTGGCAAGACGAATTTTCATCGGACATCGAACCATCTCCACGTGATCCACCACCACAAAATGAATTGGCCAAATTGGCATCAACACCGATTTCATCTTCAACACCAAAACAAATTGCACAAAATAGTGAAATATCTTCACCAATCCGAAAAGAAATTGAAGAAGATGATGATGAAGAAGAAGAAACGACTGAACAACCAAAAGAATCTGGAGACATTTTGACAGCCGATTTGACAGGTATTATTTCAAGATATAAGATTTATGAGGCTCTGTGGAGGAACTTGGGCTTTTTGAGGAGATTGAAGTCCAAAAATTGGATTTTGGAAGGTTTCGAAAATTTTCTATGAAATACACACGTTGATCTATAATTTTTTGCCCCAAAAAATAATATTCTTGGCATTTTTTGAAAGATGACTATATTTCAATTTGAACGTTTTAATTTTTTTAACAATTTCAAATTGCCACGTCATTCAAAAAAAAAAAATAACGAACCAACTTCTACAAATGAATTCAGACTTTCATCCTCCCTTCAAAAATCCCTATTTTCTGTACAGAGCCAAAATGTTGTCTGTCCACACCTCCACAAAAATCCGAAAATTTGAAAACTAATTGGGTGGTGTTCTATTCTTCTTTTTCCTTCTAACATTTCGGGGATTTCTCCCTTTTTGCACCAATTTTCTTTCACGACACTTTTCACAACAACATGTTTAGGGAATTTGGTGGATCCGGCCGAATTTGCGTCAGCTGGTTAGTTTAGGTGTTGTAAATATGTATATCGAATGGATTTCTGCTTTTTCATCGTGTGTGGTCTGCTTTTTTGGCATGTTTTGTGTGCCTTTTTAGATTTAGAAACGTTGGGAATAATTTACTTTTGGAAAAAAAGTTCACGTATGAACTCGCTCAACGTTTCATAATGAAATTTTTGAATGAAAATCTTCTGGCTCCAGATGTCACTTGGAAAATTTCAAAATTTTTAAAAATCACTATTTCTTATTTTTGGTCCTAATTTTCCCGGGAACTTCTCATTATTAGTAAAACTGCATTTTTCCACTTTTTCTTTCACGCACAATCTTTTCCCCAGCACAAAATTTTATTTTTCAAATTTTCCCGAAAAAATTGTTCAGAAAATCTGTAGTGATTGTGTTTTGTGTTTTTGACAGATACAATACTAGATGATTCGGATGATTGGAACAGTTTGGGACTTCCGCCACCAAAATATCGACCGATTTCGAATTTCGACGAAGCTGATGACACTTCCGATGATGGTTCACTTGGTAGGAGATTTTTAGTTTTGAGTTAAATAATTTTTGGTTAATATATATGTAGTTAATTTTGGCTGGGTTATTTTTTCTTGGTTGCATGAAGCATGTGCACTTTTTTCTATCTCTATCTTTCTTATGATGAAAATTAAAAAAATTTAAGACTAACATTTCTTTTTTACAGTTAATGATACATTTATTGGTGAGTTTAATAAGTGTAGTTTTGTGATTTTATTTTATTTTTTAAAGAAACATACTGATTTTTGGGAGCATGGTTGGACCTGAATAGATCCATAAAATTTCAATTTCCAAGTGATTTTTTATTAAAAAAAAATTCAAACGTTTTTCTAGGAATGGGACGAGAAGTTGAAAACTTGATAAAAGAGAATTCGGAATTGTTGGACATGAAAAATGCATTAAATATAGTCAAAAATGATTTGATAAACCAAGTGGACGAATTGAGCAGTGAAAATATGATATTACGTGATGAAAGTCATAGTCGAGAAATGGTTTGTCAGAAAATGTCGGAACAAATTCAAAAATTGGAAGATGATAATCGACAATTGAAACAGCGAATTAGTGAAAAGGAAAATGAACAAGAAGAGGTCAGTAATTTGGGGATTTTTCAAAGAACATTTGGATTCGACACATGAAAATGTCCAAAAAAGGATTTTTCACGAAATTATTTTATACAAACTAAACGTTGTCCAAAAAATGGGTCGAAAAAATCCAGCAGACTTATTTTTCAAAACAATGTTTCTAAAACTAAAAAAAATATTTTATAATAATTTTTTCAATGACATTCCCTGTCGTCGGAAAACCACGTGGCATTCCTAAAATTTTAAACTTCGAAACTAAAAAATTCACGTGGAACTTTTTCCGAAATGAAATTTTCTTACTCCAACGAATCCACGTCTTTCAAAGCGAAATTTTTAGCCCCTAAAGTTTCACGTCTTTTCATTGTACAAAAGACTTTCTGAATTTGCCACGTCATAAGTATGACGATTCAGAAATGAAAAAAACTATATGATGTGATCAATTAATTTTTCTAATTACAGGAAGATGTCCCAATGGCAATGAGAAAGCGCTTCACAAGATCAGAAATGCAACGAGTTTTAATGGACAGAAATGCATACAAGGAAAAATTAATGGAACTCGAAGAATCTGTGAAATGGACCGAAATGCAAAGAATCAAGAAGTTGGCAAAAGAACAACAAAATGTGAATGCGAAAAAATCTGGAGGAATTTGGGATTTGTGAGTTTTCAATTGGAAAAAATCCGGAAAATTCTCTCGTTTTCAGCTTTTCTGGACTTTTCGGTGAATCAATCACACCTCCAACTTCAGCCAGAGGAACTAGAGGACAAACCAAAAAATCGATGACAAGATCTGCTGAATTCATCGATCCAGATATGTTAGTTCAATAGAAAAATTGGCGGGCATAATTAATTTCGAAAGTTTCTAGGAAAAATCAATTTTTTTGAAAAATTTTATGACGTGAAAAAGTTCCGAATTTTTTTTCCATATATAATCAAAATAACGGGAAAAACTGAGAAAATACCATTTGATAAATCAGATTTTTGAAATTTCCCAATTTTTGACGCATGAAATTTTAGGATACATCTGATGAAATGAAAAAGAATCAAAATATCGATTATTGTGGATATGCTTTTGTACTTCCTTAATCACATAATTATCTAATTAATTAGTCAATTATCTAGTTTTCACGGGTTTCTAAAGCACTTGCACGAATTAAATTTTAATATTTCAAAACTTCCCTCATCAATCGCATGTTTTAGTTTCACCCAATTATCGTCAACGCCTGTATAATTAATTATCTCTCATAATTTTCATCCAATTATTGCTTTATTTTTAGTTTTTTTTCTATTGCACGGGTTATTGTTTTTTCCGGCATCCGGTGTGTGTTGTTTTTTATTTTATTGTCAAATAGCAAATCATAAAAATGTTTGAATTTTACAAAAGATACTTTGGTTTGATTCACAAGGAAAATGCTTAAATTTTTATCAAAGTTTAAAAAAAAACTATGAAGCTCAACTTTTAATATGAGTAATGACATGGAAAAGTTGGAAAATCGTGACAATGGTGCAAAAATGAATGGAAAAATTTTATTGAAAATTATGGAAGCACTATTTTCGAACTTTACTACGTCATAACTAATATTTGGAATTGAGATAAGCAGTTTTTGACGATGAGATCATGATCAGCGAGTCAAAAACTACTGAAACCATTTAATTAAAAATTTCGACTGCAATCTAAAACAGTTTTCTTGTCAAGACTATTAAAATGTTCGGTTGTCACCTTTTCTTTTTTTCCGAAAATCAAAATTGTTTTTTAGGATTTCGGAAAGACGTGCAGCCGAAAGACGTGAACAATATAAACTTGTTCGAGAGCACGTGAAAAAAGAGGATGGTAGAGTTGAAGCCTATGGTTGGTCACTTCCAAATTTGGATAATGAGAATAATTCGGTACCGATTCCTGTTTGTTGTCGACCACTTCTTGATAATGAACCATCGTTGAAAGTTTGGTGTTCGACAGGAATTATTTTGAGAGGTGGAAAAGATGAAAAAGGACAATTTATTAGTGGAGAAACTGTTTATTTTTCGCCATCAATTAAAAAGGGAGGAAAAGCTGGAAATGAATTGGAGGACGAGATTCAGGTTTGAATTATTTTGAGGGTTAGAATAATTAATGATAAATTTTGAATCAGCGTAAAAATACAATTGGGAAAAATCTTATTATGAAAAAAATGTCGATATTTTAAGAGAGCTCGAAACTTGGATGATCGAGAAAGAGAATTGGATGAATGGCAATCATCTTCGCTAGTTTGGGTAGCAAGTTCGAATTTGGGAAAATCGCTTATCGCCGTTTTTGATGCCAATAATCCAAATATGATTATCGAAACTTTCACAGCTTGTGACAGTCATTTATTGTGTATTCAAGCAGTTCCAGGTTAGTGAAACTTACAATTAGAAAAACAACAAGAAACTCCGGAAGTTTCCTAAAATATAACAGAAACGTGCAGATCAATCACAAATTGATCGAAATTCTGAGCAAACTAGAAACTTGAGAAAAGAGCCAAAATAGTTTGGAAATCGAAAAAAATAGTACGAAAATTTTCCTGAAACAAATCGAAGACGACAGGATTTTGAAAAATATTTAAACGTGGCAATCCCTAAATCCTCTATTGAAACCGTAGGTTCTCTCAAGGAAGTTTTCAAAAACATCTAGCTCTCAAATTTTTGACCAGCATTTCTTAAATCTAAACTTTTTAGGTGTTCTCGAAGGCGACCCGGAAATGAATGACGAACAATCAAAGAAATTCGTATCGGGTGGTGGAAAAATCAAAGATTTGCCTGAAGGACTGGATGCGGCTGGAATGGGTGCTTGTGAATGGGTTGAACTTCGAAAAATGGATGATTCGGAAGATGGAACACCAACATATTGTTCGAATGATATGAAACCGAGTCCGAAAAGGACTAGAGATTGTGAGTTTTTTTCTTGAGGGAAAAAAAGGGGGGTGGGTGAAATTTGAAGTAAAAGAGAAGAAGAAAAGGAATACTCCGAAAAGACTGGATTTGAGAAATAGAATGTGAAATTTTGAGAAAAAAATTATAATCACATTCAGAATTTTTAAAGGAATTTCCGAAATTCAACAAACATGAGAGTTATACTAATTCGAAGTTTTTCTGGAATCTTCAAATATTTAGAAGAAATTTTACATGTTAGTTTCTCTGAAACTGAATTTTCAAAAATTGAGATTTATTTACAATTCTTATGCCGAAATTCAGTCATTTCAAAATTTAAATCCAAACTAAAATAAGATGTTTATCAAATATATATTTCGCTGAACAATGTTCAATCCCTTTTTCGGAGTATACTTTAAAGTTGTTGTGTCTCTACCCTGTTCCCTCTTCTCTTGTTTTTTCTCTCTCAAAGATCCTATCCTTTTTAGTTAGCATCAGCGAAGTCGCCGCCGTCGATCCGAAAGCAGTCAAAGGTACGTTTCATAAAAACAAACATCAATCTCAGAAAATCAAAATCGCTATTATCTTTAGCTAAAACTAAATTAAGTCGAGTGACCGAAGAAGGATCAGTTATTCCACTCGAAAAATTGAAAAATGAGAAAAAAGGTGATAAAATTGGTGTCGTCGTAACTCCCACTTTTTCAGTTAAATTTTTTTGCACATTTTGAGCTGGTAAAATGGTGGTGGTGATATTTATTTAGCTTATATGTGTTTTATTTTTCTTTAGTTATGAATCAATATTTTGAGAAAATGAAAAATCAATAATTGAAATGTTTTTAGATGAAGTTGCTCCACCTCCAAATCCAAATCGTCCAGCTGGAAGAGCTGCTCTTCCGCCACATATTAGAGATGCTATGAGTAAATATGATGGTGTTTCTGGACAAATGAGTAGCGCTTTGCCGACTGTTTGGATGGGTGGACAAAATCAATAGTGAGTTTCGAAATTTCTCGAAAAAGAGGAAATTAATTCTAGAGACGTTAAATCAAAAGTTAAACGAAATTATTTTCAGTTAAAATATTTTTTACATGTCTAATATAGTTATTAATTTAAATATAATTGTAGGAATTTGAGATGAACAAAAGTTTTACGACTGGTGCTGAAATTCGAAATTTGTAGACTGAAAAATTCTCCGAACTTTCTAGTATAAAAATTAGGAATTTTCCGGATTCTATACTTCCAACACAGTCATGTCCCCTAACCTCAAAAAAGATCAAAAATCAATTATTTTCAGTATTTATATTCACTCTGCTGTCACTGCTTGGAAACAATGTTTGAGAAGAATCAAAATGCCTGATGCTGTTTTAAGTATTGTGTAAGTTAGAACAACTTTTACCAAAATGTGATATCCTAAATCGCTCTAAATTTTGCAGACATTACAAAGGTCGCCTATTCGCTGCTCTTGCCAATGGCACAATTGCTATATTTCATAGAAATAAACATGGGGAATGGTCGGATGAAGGATATCATTCACTTCGAGTTGGAAGTGCCACGTCATCAGTTCGATCACTTTGTCTAGTTTCGTCAAACATTTGGGCGACATATAAAAACTGCGTGGTTGTGATCGATGCCGAAAGTTTGCAAATTGTGGTGAGTTTTTAAAAAGGGCTAAAATGTGGCTAAAGAATGACTAGAATTGGCACTTAACAGTCAAGAGAAAATTCACTCTAGCAGAAAAAGAAAATGCGCTCTAGCGATGAACTAGAAAATGTGCTCTAGCGAAAAAACGGAAATGTCTGATCTAGACAACGATCGACTTTTATCGCAGAGAAACGTGACCTGAGTTTCAGACGAAAAATAAACTTTTGGATGAACTTACAGATTATCAAAGCTCCTCCCACAGCTCTATGTGATAAATTTTGATCGGACACTTTTTTTCGAAAAAAACTTAGTTTTGGTTCAAAAACCTATAAGTGAAAGAAAGTGGAAATGGAGATACTTCAGATATATCGGAAATTTTTGAATTTTCAAATTGCACAAACTAATTTTACAGAAAGTCTTCTCTGCACACCCTCGAAAAGACAGCCAAATCAGAAATATGCAATGGGTTGGAGCTGGAGTTTGGCTCTCAATTCGACTAGATTCAACACTTCGACTTTATCACGCACACACTTTCGAACATCTTCAAGATGTTGATATTGAACCATACGTCACTAAAATGCTGGGAACTTCGAAACTTGATTTTTCGTATATGAGAACTACGGCCTTATTAGTTTCCAATCGAAGATTATGGATTGGAACTGGAACTGGTGTTGTTATTTCTGTGCCATTTACTGATAGTAAGTTTTACGACTTTGCTAGAAAAAATAAAAATAACTTGATTTTAGAATTAGAGACGAAAGTGGATACAAAAGATGCAAAAGGTCCTGGAGGACTTGTTCGAGTTTATGGAACACCGAAAACAAGTTCGGAGAAGAGTGAGGCATTTGTGCCGTATTGTAATTTGGCACATGCTCAATTATCATTCCATGGACACAAAGATAGTGTCAAATTTTTCCTTGGCGTACCAGGTGCCACTAAAAATGGAGATGATGAATCGGCTGAAGTCACATTGAGAAGAATGTTGATCATTTCGGGAGGAGATGGTTATATTGATTTCAGGATAGGTTAGCTTTTTGGGGATATTTTCTGGAAATCAATGTTAGGAAGATAGCTTATCGTAAAGAAATACTTGAGTTGAAAATGGCCAACAGTTTTCAATCACAAATCACCGTAAAAAACATTGGGAAGGACCTAAAGAAATTAACTAACATAAATATATCAAAATTAAGAAACTAAAATAAGTTTAACGACCAACTTAAATTTAAATCTTGAAGAAATTTTCCGATTTAAAAAATCCGGGAGTTTTTCGGTAGAGACCTTTTGAAATTTTTCGAATTGTGTTTTTTCACTGGAAATTACTTGAAATTGTTCAATCAGTGTGTTAAACTATAATCTGCTATATTTTTCAATCGAAAAAACCGAATGAACTTTTTGCAGGAGAAGAAAATGAACCGGAATCAAAAGGACAAACAATTCGACCGCGAGATATGTCACATTTGATTATTTGGGAAATCGATGCCGAACTACCAATTCTTTCCAAATAATTTTCAAAACTAATTTTACCCAACTGATGTTTAAATGATCTCATTATATATTGCTTTTCGCATTTCATTTCATTTTTAGTTGTTTTTTGATTGAGAAAAATGGGTCAAAAATTTCCCCCCTCTAACCTAGTCTAACTGTGTATATTGCTTTTTTTCAAAAATAAAATGAATAAAATGTACTTTATGAAGTAGATTTATTGATTGAAATTTCTTGACTTACTGATCTTCGTTTTTCTTCGAAATCAACAACTCAGTTTTTCATAGAAAATTTGGAAAATTGAACTTCTACCAAATTGGTCAGGTCACGCATCTCATCTTTCTATTTTCCCATTTAAAAAAGAAAACAAATCACTCATTTCTGATTCCTACCTTATTCTAATGAAGTCGATAAACATTGAGAAAGTGAGTTGGATTACTGTAGATAGTGATACGTAGTTCAAATTCAGATATTTTAATGATATGATTATTTATCTGATTTTCGTGAGCCTACCGTGAGTTTTTGTACTATTACTCGAGCTTGCTGTATTCAGTGGATAACATTTCAAAAATTAGGGAAAAAATAAATTTGTTTTGAAATTTGAGTTTTCTCATTATGAGCTGAAAATTTTCCGAATTTCTGAAATATGTAATACACGAGCAATATCAAGGAGGAGTTAACTTTTTTATCTCAAAGGTCATGAAACTAGTAATTATTGTATTTTGCCAGTCTAATAAGTAAAAACAATTGTTTGGAAAATAAGTATATCCACACATACCCGCCTCACGGCGGCAGAAAACTACATATTTTTCGCCTCACGGCAATAAATCATGTCTTCAAAGTACCTCACGGCGTTTGAATAATTTACCCGCCTCACGGCGGCCAAAATTGTAGTTTTCCCGCCTCACGGCAATATATGCTTCAAGGGTATTGAAGTATACCCGCCTCACGGCGGCTGAAAATTACAGTTTCCTTGCTTCACAGCAGAAAATGGTTCTTTAAAGTACCTCACGGCGTTTAAAGAATTACATTTAGCTCACCTCACGGCGAAAAGAAACTGCAATTATTCTCGCCTCACGGCAATATATTCAAAATGGCTTATTTCCAATTTTAGACAAAAACATTAGGCTGGCAAAAAAACAATTAAAAATTAGAAACTGGTGATTCTATAGGAAACTCACAATCAGCTTTAAGGTGACCGTTCTACATAAGCACTATATCAACAACTTATTCTATGTTCACTGCAAAAGAGTCATTCAGGTTTTTAATTTCAAAAAATGACCAGGTCAAGTTTCAATTTTCAGTTATTTTTGATTCCTACCTTATTCTAATGCAATCCGTAAATTTATTGAGAAAGTCAGTAGGATTACTGTAGATATTATGACACGTTGTTCAAAATTTCAGATTTTCCGACGATTTTTGATTATTTATCAAATTTGGCGAACCTATCGCGATGAAAATGTGTTTGGAAAATCCAGAAAATGATTTTTTAATATTATTAATTTCAATATATCCGAATTTGGGAGAATTTTCTTAGATTTTCAAATTCGGGAGAGAACTTTCTGAAGTTTTCGGCGTGAATGAACAAATTCAAGATAAACATTAGCTTTTTGGTGCGAAAATTGAAAACTTGGGTAAATCTTTTGATTTTTCCGTTTTTAGGTTTCATCTCTCCGTGACAGGATTGATTCCGAGCAGAAGTAAATTGATACTGAAATTTCAGTAAACCAGAGTGTAAAAAATTCAACTAGAAATAAAAACAGCTACATTTTTAGTTTTAAAAATAAACAGGAACATTGAAAAGTTGATATTAACAACAGCAACAGGCTTCAATTGTGATAGTGATCTTCGGAATTAGAAAAATCCCACATTTTTGATAATTCTTCAACTTTTTTCTGTTGGTCGAAATGCTTGAAATCAATAAATGTTGAGATTTTGTAGATAACAATCTCACAGCGGGATCTACGAAAAATTTATGATTAGTAAAATTTAAGATCAATCGTAGATTTGCAAATAAATACATTCGGGATACTGGAGATTTTTTCGAAGCGCTCGATATCAAAAGTGGGCGTTCGGAGGGGTTTTCCATCCCCGTAAGAAGTCAAGTCCGCAATGGTGCAGTGCTATTTTTGACGAAATATGAATAATCTTAAAGTTGTTCTCAGTTTATCGACGAATAATGTTCCAAGATTTGCTCAAGCGAACACGTGTCGAGAAAAAAACTACGTAGATTAAATGGGGAAGAAGTGGCCACGAGGCAAACAATGGTACAGGATTACTTGGGGCAATATTTTTTAGCCTGAGGTGATCTATTTACTAGCTTAATCTAATTTTACAAAACCTAAAGAGTTACTTCGAAAACTCTAAATCATTTCAAAATATATTAAAATCATCAAACTGTTCAATTACAAAAATATCGAATATCGATGATTTTCAAGTCTAACGTTACTTTCTGATGAAGAATTGTTCCAAATTCAATAGAAAGTATCAAATACTAATGTTTTTGTCAAAATCTCTTATCAATTCAGATTGTCAAACTGAACACTTTTAAAATCCAAATCAAACTGTTAAAATTGCCTAGCAACTGAGAAATAATATATATTTGAAGTGGAAGACCTCTCATAAATCAAGCAGCCAAAATTTTTTTTAATTTTTGGATTTCGAGAAAAAAAAATGGGTTTTTATTTGAATTATAAAAAAAGACTAATTAATGCAAATCTTGAAAATTCGATAAATTGAGAAAAGCTTTTTCTCAATCTATAACTTTCAAGATTTCAAATTAATCTATTTTTTAATCTAAGGAAACCCCATTTTTAGAACTAATTCCAAACTAGCCTAAATATGCGCAGACTAGAGACTGCGTCTAACTAAAGTTCAAATTTTCCAAATATTTTTTGAGCATTGTTGTTATACTAATTTTCAGTTTATTCAAACTGAGTTTAATTCTGACCTATTTCATCTAAAAAATGGTGTCAGAAGACTCTGAATTGCCATTCAGACTAACCATACCAGATATTCGTTTGTTTTTTCATCTTTCCCATTCCAATGTGCATATTCTGGTGAACAAAACCTATTTGTTGCACCCGAATCTTTGTTGTTTAATTGAGGGTGCTCAATCCTCGTTCATTGTGTTCTATTATTGTTGTTTGTTGCGTTGTGAGAAAAAAAAAGAAAAAATCAAAGCGGCCGCCGCTGCGAAAACCTATTTCAAATCTGCTCAAGATTTCATAAATGAAATCGAGCACGATTTGAGGGGAATTTTAACTTATTATCTTATCACCTACAACTCAGATCTAAGATAATCTGGTGACCCAAATTCTCCAACAGGTGCAAAAATGAAAATGAAAACTTTCTAAATGATCTCGATTTTATTTATGAAATCTTAAGTAGATTTGGTTTTCGCAGCGGCGGCCGCGTTGATTTTTTCTCACAACGCAACAAACAACAATAATAGAACACAATGAACGAGGATTGAGCACCCTCAATTAAACAACAAAGATTCCGGTGCAACAAATAGGTTTTGTTCACCAGAATATGCACATTGGAATGGGAAAGATGAAAAAACGAATATCTGGTATGGTTAGTTTGAATGGAAATTCAGACTCTTCTGACACCATTTTTTAGATGAAATGGGTCAGAATTAAACTTAGTTTAAACAAACTCAACATTTGTATAACAATGCTCAAAAAATATTTGGAAAATTTGAACTTTGGTTAGACGCAGTCTGAAGTCTGCGCATATTTAAGCTTAGGTTGATTTTTAGAAAAATTTTAAATTATGGTCCTGCAATTGAGAATATAGATATCTGACATTGTGAGGTGGATGATATTCATGTCTAGATAAATCGAACTCATATTAGAAGTCGAGATACAATTTCGTTGAGTTTTTGGGAGAAAGTTTAAAATATTTAATCTAATATCTACGGTTTATTTTAGCTGGAATCATTTTATTTGAGAGAAAACTCTCAAATTTACTAAAAACGCAAAGTCCGTGAAAACCCTCTAAGGGGGTCGGTATCGGCTCAGAATCCATCGCTCTATCAAGTTCGGAATCATAAACTTTATCGAATCGGAAACCAATACTTATCATCAGAATGATTGGTTACACTATCTCAAAGTTTGGATCCACTACTTTCAAAGCATAAAGGTAATTCTTTCGCTTACCCAGTTATTCCTAATCGAGAATTTCCACGGCTTCAGCGCAAATAAATTCAAAAAAGGATAAACAACCAGCTAAAATAAACTGTGGATATTAGGACAATGGTCGTTCACAAAAGAAGGTTTGTATTTTTATTCTCCCAGTCTCACCCGATTAAATATTTCAACCTTTCTCCCCAGAGTCCAAAAACTTAAATAAATTGTATCACAACTTCCAATATGAATCCGATTTGTCTAGACATGAATATCATCCACCTCCGATATCAATAATTTCTCAATTGCAGGCTTTAATTTAAAATTTTTCTAAAAATCAACCTAAGCTTACTAAAGTTCAAATTTTCCTAATATTTTTTGAGCATTGTTATACTAATTTTCAGTTCAGTCAAACTGAGGTTAATTCTGACCTATTTCATCTAAAAAATGGTGTCAGAAGACTCTGAATTGCCATTCAGACTAACCATACCAGATATTCGTTTGTTTTTTCATCTTTCCCATTCCAATGTGCATATTCTGGTGAACAAAACCTATTTGTTGCACCGGAATCTTTGTTGTTTAATTGAGGGTGCTCAATCCTCGTTCATTGTGTTCTATTTTTGTTGTTTGTTGCGTTGTGACAAAAAAAGAAAAAAATCAACGCGACCGCCGCTGCGAAAACCTAAATCAAATCTGCTCAAGATTTCATAAATGAAATCGAGCACGATTTGAGGGAACGTATGATTTTCAAACCCAACTTAGATCTAGAATAATCTGGTGGAAATTTCTACCCTTATTTCATACCCCGAATAAAATGGGGTAATAATAGCTCACAGAACTTGTAGCTCTTAATAAAAATTATTTAGAGATATCAGTTCTAAATATCAGATAGAAATTACAAACCCACTAAAAATCACTCAAATATCCCAATTCGGAATCTGGAAGCTACTTTAAGCCCAATCCCACGTTAAACGTTACTTAAGCTTATTCTATTTGCAATTCATCCCCTTCACACACAAGCGTATGCATCAGGAGAGCTCAAAAAAGCTCGATCCTGGCACAAAATTCAGACTATTTAGTCGAAAACGCGCGTTTAAAAGAAAAAATGAACCGATTGTGAAATGACGGCGTCCTTCGACCGAAAAAATCGATTTTTTCAATCAAAAATGTTGGATTTTCGCGGGTAGGTCAAAAACTAGAAAATAAATTAACAAATTTTTTTGCAAATTAATTTGCAAAAAAATTTGTTGGTGGCCAAAAATAAATTTTTGAAAAAAAATAATTCTTGGCGACTGCAAACACTTTGACGAACAAATGCACATGCACATCCATAGAGCGCGTTTGCAACATCACCCTTTTTTGCTTCCGTTTTTTCATTTCTCGTGTTTCTTCGGTTCGAGAAATGGTTACAATGGGTGGTCAAGCTTTACCAGTTGGTTCGATAGTCGCATTCAATACGATTAATAATGGTCAAGTTGAGGGACAGGTTGTTTGTTTTGATCCAGCGTTGAAAGTAAGTTGATTTTGCGAGATATTTGTAAAGAATAAACGAAAATTCTGCAGGTTCTAGTTATCCGCAACAAGGATTCGGTGTCGAAAAAACCAATTCTTCGAGTTTTCAATATGTCTTCCGTGTCAGAGGTCAGTTTTTCGGGAGAAAACTTAGATACACCAGAAACAAGAAACATTTTGCAGATACGATTGAAATCAGAGCCAACAAATGTTCAAGTGATTGAAGAACTTCTCTCATCTTGCAACTTCACTGGTAAAAAAGTTCACGAACGTATTTCTACATCAATCGCTCTTCGAAGTACTGAATTGATGCCATCTGACAAAATTTCGATACATGGTCAAAAAGCGTTTCTGCAACTGAAGAAAACTATCGCAGATACTCTTTGGGATGGTGAAAACATTCGAGTTGTTGGTTTAATTTTAGTCAAATCACCATACAACGGAGACAGTGTTGAGATTATCAAATCGGTGAGGAGATTTTTGAAGTTTCTCATGAAAAATCTATTTTGCAGGAAGTCCGCTCTGATTCTGATGATTCGAAAGCGCGTACAGCTTTAGCACAAGTCCGAAAGATTCTCTCCAAACCATTTTCATCCTACGAAGAACGTCAACGTCCCGAATTTCTTCAATCTACACAAATCCCGGTCTGAACGTGTTTTCTTTTCTTTTTCTTTATTAATTATCATTTCTTTCTCGTCGTCGATTATTTCCCCGTGGCTCTTTTTTTTGCAGAAATACTTTATTTATATAATGCATTCTTTTGGTTGAAAATTGAGAATGTTCTTTCTTTTTTATCTGAAATTACTTGGTTTCAAATACCATAATTATCTGAAAATGAGGAGAAGCTGGGTGTGAAAATAGGGATTTTTATAGAATGTCGGATGATGTTCCAGAATTATCAGCAGACACATTGGCTGCGTTGGCAGCATTTAGAGCTGAACAAGAAGCAAGTTTGACAAATGAGAATGCTTCTATCAGTGAAGATTGGCAGGTTTGTAATTATTCGAACATGAGCTATGACGTGGCAAGCGTTTTGAGTGGAGAAATCTGAATTGTTCCGGAGGAACTTTATAAAAAAAAATTAAAAACAAACTGCCACGTCATAACTGATCTTGAGCTAATACGATTTTCAACATTGTTTTCAGCTCTCTCAATTTTGGTACAACGATGACACATCTCGAAAACTAGTTCGCGAAGGCATAACAACAGCTCTGAAAAATGTGCAAAATTCCGAGATTCCCTATATCGGATGTGTTTCTTCTCCAACACTTGTTAGATTTTTCCACGAGACCGAGGTATATCCTAATCCTTTTTTCTTCAAAAAAAAAGAAATATATATAGAAAAACTGAATAAGCCGATTATTCTTTCTCTGTCTGCTCACTTCTCACATGATAATCCTTCTCTGCTCAAATTCTTAAAGTATAATGTTATTTTTTTGCAGGAATACAAATCTGGTAAATTTCATTTGCGATTATTCGAGTACGATGATCGATTTGGTTTGAAGTTTCCTGATGAATTTGTGCATTTCGATTATAAATCACCCACCGTTCTTCCTCCTGAATTGGTTGGAAAATTCGATGTGATTATTGCTGATCCACCATTTTTGGCTGCAGAATGTTTGATTAAAACCGCACATTCTGTTAGATTATTAGGAAAACCTGATGTGAAAATTGTTTTGTGTACTGGAGCTATAATGGAGGATTATGTAAGCATTTTATGGTTTCTTCATGAACTTTCAAATTTATATTTTTTAAATAGTTGTTCTTCTAGAAAATGAGGCTATGGTCGCTTCAAAATTTTTCTCAAACCTGATCTGCTCCGATTCCTACTTTTTAGAAAAATATATGTTTCCTAGTAGTTTCTAACCTGTCAATAACGATCCCGTCGTCAAACATTTCAGAATTCACCTCCTAATATAAGTTTTGACGTGGCAAACTTATTGTTAGAACAATTTGTAAAATCTAGAGTATACGAAGTTATGAAGTCTCGATTTCTCAAAATGCTCAACTTTTGCCACGTCATAACAACGAGATGAATTCTCCAATTTTTGACGAAATGATCGTGATCAGCTGGTCAAAGCTTACTAGGAAACTTGTATTTTATTAAAAATTTCGAGGGAAAGGTGAAACAGTTCCCTTGACAGGTTTTGGGAGAACAATTTTGAACAGAGCCAGATTCCTGGAATACGTTTCAAAAACTCAAGTATCCCCTTCATACATCATTTTTCCTTTCAAATCTTTCACAATATGAATTATTTCAGGCCGCCCGATTATTAGCAATGCATCGAACAGAATTCGAGCCCAAACACGCTAATAATTTAGCCAACGATTTTGCATGTTTCGCCAATTATCAAACTTTCACATTATAATCATAACCACTTCCTTTTTTTCTTGCTTATGTTAGTCTTGTTTTCTCATCGTTTTTGTTATTATCTTGATGTCCTTTCTTTTCCTTCCTTTTCTCTGTTCTGTTCTCCCGGTTTTTGTTGATTTTTCATCTGAAAATGTTGTTATCTTTTGCCGTTTCTTCGATATTTCTTTTTTTTCAAAATTGAAAAGTGTTGATTTTTCACTTTTATTATTTATTTTTAGACCTCAATGGAGGTTTTTTAGTTAGAAAAAACATGATTTTTGCAGGTTTCAACGATCTGATGTGACTTGTGTGAACACCTTCTTCAAAAATTTAATTTATTGTGAGTTTTTTTGATGATTCAAACTCACAATGAAACTTTACTGGATTTCATATCAGTAAAATTTCTAGTGACTCAAAAACGGCTTTTCCCTAAAAATCAATATTTCCAGTGTATACCGTGTATACTTGCTTGTTTTCACTTTGATTATTTTCATCACTACGTGATTTAACTTACCAACAACTTTCGCAAAAAAAAATGGCGCCAACTGGACAAGGAGGACAATGGCAAGATGTTTTGTGTTGTTCACTGTGTGGACAACATTTCGAACTATCTTTTCCGCCGATAAGTTTGATATGCGGACATGTTATATGTGGAAAATGTGCTGATCTACCGAATTCACAGGAAAAACCATGTCCAAATGATGATGTGAGTTTTTTGAAATTGAAAAAAACTTGCGTTATGATGTGACGAAATTTGAACATAGTTTAATAACTTTCGAACTTTTGCCACGTCATAAATCCTGTTCGTCGTTTGCTGAACCATTCCTCTCTTATCACTTAATATTTTTCAGTGGAAGCCAAGTTTTGCTGTGCGATCATACCCAATAAACATCGGCCTTCTTTCAATTATAATGCCTGATGAAAATTGCATGCGGTATTCGGATTCGAAAGACGTAAGATTCCATCAAGTTTACAGAAACATAACAATTCCAAGCTTTTTCAGAATATTCAAAAATCAATAGATGAATCAATGATAGAAATTGCAAAATTCTTCAAAAGAGCCGGAAGTGAAAGAGGTGGAAGTGTTTATTCTCAAAGATTATCTCGAACTCTCCAAAGAAAAGTAGTATCACTTTTATGTTATCAATGGATTGAAATGGATGGTCGAGTTAAATGTTTAAAAGCTTGTCGAGCAATAACAGAAAGAATAATGACAGAAGTATTATTGATGATACAAAGTAATACACATATAAGTAGCCAATTATGGTCAGCTGTAAGAGCAAGAGGTTGCCAATTCCTGGGACCAGCAATGCAGGAAGATGTTCTTCGATTGATATTAATCACTTTGGAAAATGGTGAAATGATTGCAAGAAAGAATTTGGTGATGTATGTGGTGACAACTTTGGAACAGGATTATCCGCAAGTTTCGAAAACTTGTGTTGGACACGTTGTTCAATTACTTTATCGCGCTTCTTGTTTTAATGTGATCAAACGGGATGGAGTTTCATCTTTGATGCAATTGAAAGAAGAATTTCGGACTTATGAATGTCTTCGACGAGAACATGATTCGCAAATTGTTCAGATTGCATTTGAGTCGGGTTTGAGAATTGGGCCAGATCAATGGTCCGCTCTTCTTTATGCTGATCAAGCACATCGTTCACATATGCAAAGTATTATTGGTAATTTTTTTTTTGAAATTGGGGCCGATCTAATATTAATCAAAAGTTTAGTGAAATAAAATGGAAATATATTGAAGTTTCAAACAGATTTTTCCCAAAGCATTTGGCATGTCATAACTCTTTTTCTAACTCTAAAATGTTTCAGATAAACTTCAATCGCCAAATTCGTACGCTCAATGCATCGAAGAACTAAATACAGCTCTATCCTCAAGCACATCAGTTCTTCTCCCAAAAATCCGACAATTGATAAAAGATATGATGCCATTGCTAACTATTTTCAACGAAATACCCAATGAAAATCCAACATTTCAACAATTAGAAGATTATCTGCAAAATTTGTTGACAGTTTTACGATTGCACACAGAACAATTGGATAAAGAATATCACAATTTATCAAATAATGAAGATCCGAGAAGATTTAAAGCAACGAATAGCGCTGATTTCAGATTCAAGACAAAAATGTGCACAAATATGGAGAAAAATGGGCATTGTGATAGAGGACAACAATGCTCTTTTGCTCATTCGAAAGATGAATTACGAGAAAATCCAGGACGGAGAGTTCCACAAAATCAACCTCAACAACAACAAATAACTCCTTCACATTCAAATTCTTCAACATCATCTTTTCCTCCACCAACACCTCTTCACAATTTCAATCATCAATTCGGAATAATTCGACGAGTTCCTCCCACACCTCCACCCCAAATGTTAGCTTATCGAAAACCATCTCCTCATTTCTATCATCCACATAATATGTCATCTCCACCGCCGCCAATTCAACACCAACAACAATCTTCACAACATCGTTCAACTCCACCAATTCAACAAGTTATTGTCGGTTTTCCTTCCGATGCTCCGCCAGCGCCACCAATTCAAACTGGAAACCCGCTGCCACCTCCGCCAAATGGACTAATGTTGATGTCGTCACCAACGGGACAGGTTATGATGGCTGCACCTGCACAACCCCCACCAAATGCAATGTGGGCAACTGCAGCGCAATCACCAACCGGGCCGCCTAATTTGATTTTCCCGCCTGGAGCATCGCCGCCAGGACAACATACTGTATGGATACAATCGTAAGTTAAAAAAAATATTTCAGTTTATAGTTTCAGATGTTTACCTGTTTCAAAATAGGATGATTCCAAAAAAATTGATTTTTTGGAAATCTCAAAATTTCTTGTTTTCTTCAGAAAAGTTCTATAAAAGTTTCTGAATTTGTTTTCTATGCTCTCAATTAATTTTTTCTATTTTTCAGATCACAAACTTCAATTTTCCCTATAGAATCCTATGAATATGGAGGTTTGATTTGGGGAAATACAATTCGCGAATCTGGAGCAGATGCCGAACAATTATTGGCGAAAAGAAATGAAATTATCAAGTAAGTTTTTCTTGTTAGATACGTGGATTTCACAAAAAATTTCAAAAATTAACCAAATTATTTTGCAGCCGTTTACAACCATCGAGCGCCGATGACGAAGATTGTGAAGATGGCATTATTGGACACGTTTCGTATACAGTTGCATCTTCGGTTCTCGATGATTCTCGAATTGATGGACATCATCCGATTTTATTGGGACTCACTCCAGGACAACCCATGGATCTTCCCGTCACATTTTCAGCGATTCAAAATGATGATAACACTGTGTAAGTTGGAAAAATAATGAGAAATAAATACATTTTTAAAAATCTAGGTCTAGGTGAAGCTCACTCAATAACCTATCAAAATGAAAGTGAAAATTAAAGTTTTAATAATTTTCCTCTGAATTTTAGGTTCACTGTTTGGGAAAAATGATATATTTTTATCTTGGAAAATTTGACAAAATTTAAATTAGACGAGATTAATATTTGATTTTTTGCAGAACAATGATAGGAGAAGTTGTTCGTCCACGTGCTCCATCGCTCACTCAACCACCACCTCTAATCGCTCCTCAAATAATCTCCCCACCAACCGGATATCATCCAGATGCTCCAAATGTCGATGTTCCCATCGCAACTGTTGTCACAACAATTCCTCCACCAATTGCACCTGGTGCTCCACCAATGATTGTCGATAGTGCAACTGGTCTTTTGACACCAATTATTGGTCCAATAATTGTGCCAACTTATCCACAAGATGTTGTGTCGAATTCAATCGATAAAATAGTGGATGTTATGGAAAGATTGAATGAGGCACAAGAAAATGGGAATGTTTCGGATGCCGAAAATGAGCATTTGAGAATGGAATTGAGAATTGCTGAAAATGAAATGGCCAATTTGGATCCGTACACGAAAAATAATTGCCTTTTGAGAGAATTGCAACAAGTTGATATGGAATTACAACAACTTCGAATTGAACCAACCAGAACTCAATAACACTTATTTTTTATTTTTCTTCTTTTTTTGTTGTTGTAATTTTGAAAGCTCGAAAATTTTCAGAATATCAAAATTATTCACACAACCCCAATTTCCCACTGTATTATTCGTTTAGTATTCAATATTTTATTCAAAGTTTATATATTTATTCACTGATAAATTTATTTGCATGTTCCAGAAAAAATGAAAATGGAAATTGAGAATATTCTATAGAAAAACCGGTTTTGAACCCGGAGTTTTGAAAAATTATTTATTTTTTAACAGATTTCATTGGTATGTTTTTTATAATTTGTACTTTTTTACTGATTTTGTCACCATAAAAAATTCGCGGACGACAATTAAAAAGTTGCGAAGTTTTTTTCTTGAAAAATGTTATTAATCTGAACCTTCAAGTTTCAAATCAAATCTAAAAAGTGAAAAAAATTGCAGTATTCAAAAAAAATAGCCACATTTAGGATAAATCGAATTTTCGAGAGTCGGAATAGGAACATTTCGAAACAGTAGTACGATTTTTGTAAAGAAATCTTTCTGTATTGAAAGAAATTAATTAATTTTTAGCAATTTTAAAACGTGCCCTAGAAAACAGTCTAATGTTATTTTTAATGTATTCAATCATTTCGCTAAAATGTAGTGTATAGAAATGCCCGAGATCTCATTTTTTGCCATCCGGAAAATCAGGCCAAAAATCCGCAATTTTTTGTCAATGATCAACAAATCAAATGATTCGTTTTTGAGAAATAGAAATGGAAGATGATATTTCATTACTTGATACAACAAATGCTTCAATGGATGCAAATCTTCTAACAAAAGCATCAAACGATGAAATTGTTGTGCTAAATGAATCGGGATTTGATGAAAATATCACTGAAAAAGACGGTGTTCCAAATATTTGTGAGACTGGTTATGATTGTATTCGATATATGGGAGCATGTTCAGCTGGTTTTGTATATTTGGGAAAAAGTAGGAAAGGATTGCGAGATTTTGTTGCGATTAAACGATTTAGAGTTGAGGAACCGGAGGAATATGCAATGATTGCGGTGAGATTTTGGAATTTAGAAAAAATATATCTAGGAAGTCTGATTGTTCGAAAAATCCAGAATTCCCTTTTTCTTTTGCAGAAAGAAGCATCAAATATGAGAATGTTATCACATCCAAATATTCAAGAACTAGAAAGTTGTTTTGTTTATGATCATTCAATTTATATGATAACTCCAGCAATGAATTTGGGATCTTTGAAAGATTTATTATCGAATTGGCATATGTTTGGAATCACTGAAAAAGCGGCTGTTTGTATATTTGGACAAGTTATTGATGCACTTTTTTATATTCATAAAAAACGATATGTTCATAGGTTAGTTTGGATTTTTGAAGAAATCTTGATTTTAAGAAGCCTAACTCTAGCCATAATCTAACTTTAAAAAAATATAATTTCTAAATTTGCAGAGATATTCGTCCACGTCACATTCTGATCGATTCAACAGGAAATGTAAAATTATCAGGATTTCGTCACATGATCGAATTAAATTATCGACTAGATTGTGTATTCGAATTCGACACTCATTTACACAATCAAATATATTATTTTGCACCCGAATTACTCGCTCAAAATATGCATGGATATGGCACAAAATCCGACATTTATATGCTTGGAATAAGTTTGTGCGAAAGTTTGAATGGATTGATTCCGTATGTCGAAACAGAACCATTGGAAATGTTGCATTTGAAAATGAGAGGAAGAGTTCCCCGACCAGTTGATTCGACGAGTTTGAGAGATGATCAAAAAATTGGAATTGATATTTGTAAGAGCTTTATTTTTGCTGTGAATAAATTGAATCACAAGTACTCTTTTGCAGCGGGAAGACCCAAAGAACACTTGGAACGAACTTTTTCACCGGAATTACATGATTTTGTTGGAAAAACACTGATTCAGGATGCCGAACATCGGCCATCTGCCAGAGAATTGAAAGAATCTGCGTGGATGAATTTTAAAACCTATAAACTTGCCAAAAAAGCGGATTTGATTGAAGAATTGAAGTTGAATGCGGCCGATTTTGATTTGAAACGATTTGAGCAGGGTGAGAGCATTTTTAGGGGAAATTTTGAAGGTTTTTCATTGAAAGATGTGAAAACTTGTTCAAAAATTTTAAAATGTTTGAAGTTATGTTTTTCCTGGAAAAATTACGTTTCACGTGATTTCGAAAATTTATTGGAAATTTCAATTTTCAAGGAATAGAGATTTCAAACCTGGACAGACATGTTCAAAAACTGTACATAATATTTTTTGGACACCAGATGTCCAGGTGTGAGAGATTTCATCTCTTGTCTTTCTTTTCTCTCTTTTTTTTAACCATAAAATTGTGTTGCGAAACACATAGCAAATAACCAGGGAAATGTCGGTCGCTCATTTTGACTAGGGTATATAACCACATTTTCATTTTATAATTTTCAATACAATCGGTCCGGAGTTGTTGGGTTATCTGAAACCCCCAGCAACGCTCACTTGACTGCTTGTGTTTTTGCAATTTATTGGGAGATATGACGTGTCAAATTTTAAATTTTTTGAAATAAGTTTGCTTTTTTATTCATTTTTAATTATTAAAAAAAACTGCTGACCCCCAAAATTAACAAATCGTGGGCGAAATTTTAGCGTGGTATTTATTTATCACTTTTTCGCCCCAAAATTATCATATAATTGTTATTTTTAACAAATAATTAATTAGTCAAGCGTTACTAATTAATTTTTTTCTTTTTTCTAGAATAATATGCACGGTCATCAATATGACGCGAATCATTTTTTTTCTTGATAATAATTTGATGTTTTCGATATGCTTTCAACTGTGGAAATTAGTCATTTCGTGAAGAATTTAGAGAACTTGAAGTTAATTTCGGTTGAATGGATTTGTCACGAGATGTTTTTCGAGAAGAAGTAATCATAGATTATTAAAATCCAATTTAGAAAACACTCTAAATAGAATTTTCATGGTAAAAAACTGGGAAAAACATAATAAAATTTGCCACCACATAACTCAATAAAATACAAAAAACACAAGCAGTCAAGTGAGCGTTGCTGGGGGGTTTCAGATAACCCAACAACTCCGGACCGATTGTATTGAAAATTATAAAATAAAAATGTGGTTATAAACCCTAGTCAAAATGAGCGGCCGACATTTCCCTGGCTATTTGCTATGTGTTTCGCAACACTTTTTTTGGTTTGAAAAAAGAAAGACAAGTTATGTAATCTCTTACACCTGTACATCTGGTGTCCAAAAATATTTTGTAAACTTTATGAAAATGTTTTTCAAGTGTGAAGTATCTATTTCTTTGAAAATTTGAAAAATGGGAATCCAAATAAAATTTGAAAACCTTGAAATTTTTATTTAATTTTTTCTTCGAAATCACGTGAAACGTAATTTTTCTAGGAATTTTTTATCAATACTCAGCACTTGACTCTGTAGACTGACTGTACAAATTGAAGAAGTGTGAATACAGCGAATGAACGCTGTACCTACACTTTTTTCCCGAAAATCGTAGGTTCATTTTATCTTCAGCGTAGCTACGAAAAAATCAAATTCGTAGCTACGCAGATGATAAATCGTTATTACGCACACCTGAAATTCTGACGAGAGCTGCCAAGCGTCACACAATCAGAGATGAAAACGTAGGTACAGCGTATCTACGCTGTAGCTACACAATTCGCGGACAGAAATTAAGTGAAGTGACCGCTCTATAAATATTATTTTTGAATCCGTAGCTACGCCGTTGCTGTTCTGTAGCTACTTTGTAGATAAACGGATGTTACTTATGTGCAATTCTCTCTTCCCCGTTTCCGTACAAAGTATCAACGAAATTTGTACAGTCAGTCTACAGAGTCAAGTGCTGAGTAATCTAATGGGATTAATAATTTTTTAAAATAAATCCAAATTTAAAATAAAATAAAATCATGTGAATTGGCCAAAGTTTGTCCGGGTGAATATTAGCGCTGAAAATCTTTAAAAAAATTTCTCTTCGAAATTCAGAAAAAGTTCAAAATTAATTTGGAAACAGTGTCTCATTTCCAGAACCAATAATGCCAATTCCTCCCGTACAAACATATCAAATAGCTTTTGATTATTCATCAATCAATTAGTCTTTCATTTAGTTTCAATTTGTATTTATTTTTTACTTATTTATTTATCAATCATTTCATTCGGCTGCTTTTTTCTTCTGATCTATACATTATTTTTTTGGTTTTGGCAACTATGAATGCTCTTCATTCATTCATTCAGCACACAAAAAAGGACAAGAAAAATCGGGAGAAAAAGAAAGAAAAAACAATAAATTAGGAGGTTTTCGACAACAGTTTTAGGGTTCCATGAAAAAAGCGAAGGCTTCCTCGTAAGCTGTTCCGAGTTGATTTGTTGCCGTGCATCTCAATGGTGCACCGACTTTTGTTTCATCAGCCACAGTTAGTAAATCTCCGTTTTGAAGTTGCTGTAAATGTGAGATGCATTATTTTGAAATTTAATTAGGATCATATTGTATTTTAATTTGAAATTTTTTGAATTACAAAATAATATCGAAAACATTCCATTTAAAGGTTCGATAGCTTCAGGCCACTTCAGAAACTGATTCCGAATTTTTTTCAATAAATAACAAAGATGGTCTGATCAGAATTAGTAACCAAGTTCCATTCCTTACCATATATTCCGGTAGGGTGAGATCGACTGGTGTCAACGAGTCATCTTCGTTGACAAAACTCCAATTGATTTTTGGTTTCGGATTTCCTTCAGCTCGACATGCTAATTGAACAACTCCTTCTGGAGTTTCGACTCGACTTGATGTGAAAAATGTGATGATTGGGGGAGAAAGAGAGTTTGACGCATTACGACGAAGTTTGCATGAATTTTCTATAAGTTCTTTCGTTGATAATGTACTTGTTCAAATCTTTTCAAACCTGTCGGTTTTGTTCTATCGATTGTTACCAATGCTGTCGAAACTACAGGTTCAGAACACGGTGAAGTCGCTTGACAGTAATATTCGCCAGCTGTTGATTCGTCTAAACAATCGATTCGATATTTCGAGAGGAGTACTGATGTTCCAATTTGATTTTTCATCAATAATGATTCGAGATTCGCCGCTCGATGCTTTTCGATCTTTTTTCCTCGGTGGAACCAGGTTATTGTAGCCTGAAATAGAGAAAATTGATAAAAAAAACAAGTAGGACAGATGGCTTCTTTTGTCTGAAAACTAGTCTTATGGAAAATGTTCAGAGGGAGTAATAATTTTTCTAGACTAGACAGAGAACTACTAAAACTAATTCTAATAAGAAAACTTTTATCAGCAGGCTTAGGATGACAAAATTTCTTCGAACCTTTTTCACGTTTTATCATTAGCTGCTTGTTCTTTGTTAAATCCACGATGATGTATTTCCACATGATACTTATAATTATTCCTTATCCCGATTATACTACTATTGAGCTTATCGGATTTGAACCAGTCACCCATGGACCAAAATTTCGAATATTCAAAAACCCCACATTATTTCAAGTTAATCTAATTCATTTCGTTTTTCTTTTCATAATTTTCTCCTCATTCATGCAAATTTTCCCACAACAAATCCCCTTTTTTGGATTACTCATTTCTGTTTATCCAAAAAATATGAAAAAATTTTCCTGGAAATAAAATATCTATTGAAAAGTGCAATCGCTTGTTGACAACAATCTTAAGTACAAACCTGTGGAGTTGCGCCGAACTCGCACTGCAAAATCACTGTCGAACCCTTCTCCGATGTTTTGCTTTCCATTGGATTCAAAATATTGAGACCTGGTTTTTCCAGCAAACCATCGCAAATTGCTGTTTTCTTGAAAAAAAATTTGTTTTCGGTAATATTTCGAGAAAATTGTTATTTACCTCAAAATCTGCCGCATAATTGAGACCCAAAATGCAAGAGGATAATAAGAAGAATTGTTGGAACATCCTGAATTTAGACAAAAATCAATGAATTCAGGGAAAAAATGAAAATTCAAAAATAATATTGGGAACTTTTTCAAGAGAAGAGTAAAACAGAACGGTTGGGCAGCTAAATTCTTAAGGCAAAAATTGCACTCTAAATTTTTAATTCTAAATTGTAGAGGTTAAGGCTGTCAATGAGCTCCTAGAAAGTTAAATTGTCTAGGATCAGCGCCTAGAAAACCTAGTTCTTAAGCAGCCGCGTCTAGAGAATCTAATTGTCAAGGGTCAGCGTCTAGAATATTAAAATACATACTGGCTCTAAAAGGTGTGCACTAGCTTTAATTTTTCACGGGGTGTTTTTAAAAATTCCGAAATGTATTTCTCAAATGTAAAAAGTCAGGGAAAAACTAAATTCAGAATAAAAGTTTGGGAAACTAAAAATCTACCATTTTCTACCTGAATCACCCCTAAAGAAAAAAGAAGAAAGAGAAAAAACGTGAACTTTGAAATGCTCCAAATTTTCCGGTCTGCTTGAATCTGAAAATGAAATGGGCGGAGCTTTTTCGAAGATCTCGTAGGCGGCGGAAAATAGATAATTCTAATCTAATCACCAAAAATAGAATTCGAATTCGAGATTGCTGGTCTGGTTCTCAATCTGATGTGAGATAGAATGACATTTTCAATCTCGTTTCCTTTGCTTTGCTCCCCCGAAAAATCACCTGTCACTCACTCAAAAATAAATTGGAGTTGAGTCGAGGAGAAATTGGGTTTTCTACAATTCTTCAAACAAAATTGCAAAAAATTTAAAATAATAATAGCGCTCAATTAATTGTCTGCCATTTAATTATGTTTCACTGAACTTTTGTCGGAGAGAAAAAGTCTAGTTGGTCTAGAAAAAGTCTATTCATTCATAAAAGTCAATAATAGTTAGGATATAATCCGATTTTTCCACATAATTGCAAGGTTTCCTGAGTGGGTGAGAAATCTAATAATCTTTTGGTAGAAGTTAGATGATCTAAAAATATCAAGAAAGTCGGCGGAAGAACTTTCCGAGGCAAAAAATTGTTCAGAATGAACCCCAAGAGATCAGCAAAATTTTCCGAACTTTCGATCTTCTAAAGGTCATTGTTTGAATCACTGTGATCGAATTTCCGATCTGATTACACTACGCATTCCAGTTCACCAGAAATTAGATTTGTGATACTTTCTGATCTCAAGATAGGGCCGTTTTAGAATTTGAAAAAAGGGAAAACAAAATAGATATTTGCTAGTTTATCCGGATTTGAATGAATGAAATGAATCATTGAAATACGAATAGAAATGACAACTTTTCAAAGATCAAGATAAAAAATAAGCACGTCAGAAGGCGGGCTCGAACCAAGCTCTTATAATGCAAAAGTTATGAACTACCCAGAAGCGCCAGATTTCAGAAGCTATACAATTGAAAAAAAAAACGAAAGTTTTGAAGGTAGATGTCAATTGTATATCATACGCCAAATTTAGATCTCCATCTAGATAGAAAAATCAAAGTAAATTGTGTCTTCCTGGGAAAATATACAGCTTCCTCCCTTTTCCAAGAACTAAACAAAAAGATTTGTGAACCTCACAAACTACAAAATATACATACTTATTTGAATTAAATGAATTAGCAAGGGAAGTGTTTATAAATAATTATATTTAGGCATGCACCAACAATTTTTTCCTTATTTTAGAGGATGAAAGTAGCATTTGAAAAAAAGAGGAACAAATATTAACTAAACTGAAAAAATTCTAATAATAAGAAAAAAACGACGAAATATTTGGCATCTGCAAAAAAAGAAAATGCTCAGACTCCGCCCCTTTTTTATTACGTATTTATCTAGAGTTAGAGAACATCTGCAACAAACGAAAGATTTAAGAAATCAAAACTTATGTTAGGTTTTCCAGGCAGCAAAGAAAAGCACGTCATTTTGTTTAGGGCTTGACTTTTCATCGTTTTTCAATTAATTGTGTAAAATGTTTAATGAAGAAATTTCTATTTATTTGTGGAAAAATCTCAGCTCGTTTGAAAATTCAATTAAAACTTTTTATGGTTTTTGGTGAACCGGAAAAATCCAGCTTTTGCTGAAATTTCGTTTTCGCAGGAAGTGGAACTCGAAAAACAGATGTTTTTTTTTCTGGGAAAAAAAGTTTTGTTGGAGCAGAGCAAAAACCTTTTGGAAAATATTAATAATTTATTTTTGAACCCGTAAAGTTTAGAAATAAAAAATAAAATAAAATTATACGCATATTCCATTTTCGTTTTTGTAGAACAACGGGCAGATGGAGGCTGAAAAATTTAAATTTTTTCTAGAGATTACTGTAATTTTGGTGTCACGGGGATAAAGTTGAACTAACTTCATAGGCCCATAAATTTTCGAAAAATCTCTAGAGAACCTTTTTAGAAACAACATTTTACTTTCGAAAAATGTTAACATCCGCCTAAAAAGGTCAAAAAAGCTCGGGATTGTTTCAATTTCCGTAATCTGATAGATATTAATGTCGTAGTTGGGCAAGGATTTATTAATAAAAAATGAATGTTAAAAGGATTTGGATTATCAAAAATTGTTTAGGCAAATACTTCCGTTTTTTTTGTTGTTGTTGAAAAATATTTACTTTTGATCAAGAAAAATTAGAACTAACCACACATTCTTCTGAAAAGCACAGTGTTTGGGGGACATTGACAAGATCCATCGAGACAAATTGATCCAACACATTGTCGATCGGATATGCATCCCGATTCACCAGCGTATAATTCTAGAAAAAAATTATTAAAGAAATCTCGGAGTCGAAATCTCTCTGCTTCAAGATCTGCTGAGATTTCATATCCGAATGTTTTTTTTTAGAAAATTTGAAATTTCACTCAGAACTGTGTGCTTTCAGTGTCTTTGTTTTAAAGCTCGAAATTCTCAGGAAATAATTTTCAACAAAAAATTCCTAGACGCAATTATAATATATATTTTGACTCGTGAGAAATAGCGAGTTATGACGTGGCAAAGTTCAAAATTTCATTATTCCAGAAGTACAACTAGATAAATGTTTTAAGAAACCTTCAAGAAAAGTTTCAACAAAAAATTCAATTTTGCCACGTCATAATTTTCCTTTTCCCAACCCAAAACCTACTTTTCAAACAATCCTTTTCATTTTCATCCTCACAAATTTTCTTGAGACCATCTGACAAAGGAGAGGATAAAATCATGCGACCAGCTGCAAAAAAACAAATCCCATAAGCATTAGGAAATTTCACAAGTTAGTTTCACAAAACTCAAACTCACTGCTCAATTTCGAATATTGACAACAAATACTGTGCTTCAGGACTGGACTTTTTCTGCATATTTTTGTAGTGCATTTTGCATTCGAAGAACATCGCACCGTATTTCCAGATTTGTCAAGAAATCTAGAAAGAAATTGATAAATTTTAGGGAGAAGAAGTGAAACTCAAAACTTACGGTAAAAAGTTGGGACCACATAAATTATGCATTATAATTTTGAAAGATTTCGGTCGTTTACAACAAACATAAGCGTCGCTGGCTGTTTTAATGCAAGCTTCGGTGTCTGAAAAAAAACATTTTTGGAAAAATTTTGATTCCGAAAAAAATGACACGTGGATTTTTGTAAGTCACTCAACATTTCAGCTTAAATTCGAGACTTCTAATATTGGGACCATAATTCACATACTTCGAATGGAAAATTCCAATTCCGAAATTTATTTGAAAAAACGGTGGATTTTTGGACGGAAAAAATTTTAAACGGCTCTAGATTGTTTTGACACATGGCTTTTGCGAGAAATTCAAAGAAGTTCAGATTGTCATTTTTTTTTTTTGATAAAAAGTTGCCACGTGGAATTTTGAAAAACTGTTCAGATTTTTTAAAGCCACGTGGATTTTTATTCGAAAATCCTTACCTGCACAAGATTTGCGATTAGGAACACATAATTGTGGATGATCAATTGGATTTGAATACGGTGCTGGACACATTGTTTCATCCTCAAAAGCCGATGAATAAACACACATTTCAATACACGATTCATGATCATAAAAATGATTTTGTGGTTGATCAGATCGAATTCCATTAGCAGGTAAATATTCAAAAGAATGACATGTATTAGTTTCAGAATCATAAAAATATCGAGAAACAGTTGGGATTTTCGGATTATTTTGAGAATCAATTTGTTGTGGCGGTGGACTAGAGCAAACTAGATCTTTTTGTGGACAACAATAATTGCGATGACATTCGTAACCAACTCCACAATGCGCACATTTTTGAACTCGAATTGTTGGAAAAACTCGAGTTGGACAAATATCTTGCATATCGAATCCACAACAAATTGCAACTCGACCATTTGATTGAGATGTACACTGCAAATATATTGAAAGGGGAGCTAATAGAAACTGATATGTATTATGGGACCAAAATGAGGCATTTCAAGGAAAACTACAGTAACCCTGACGTCAAAGCTTTAAACAGCTCCCATTTCTCAACAGCAAAAACCCCCTTACCTTATAAAACTCAGGACAATCATCATCCGATAGACAATCCTTAATATATCCATCAACTCGATAGATTTTCTCCGATCTCGGACATTTTCCTCGAATCGGTCTCGGTTTTCGAGTTGCCGTCGCAATTTTTCGAGTTATCAAAGTGGGGAGTCGTTTCAAATTCGGATGTCTACAACAAATTCCTGATCGATCACTCGATTTTTTCATACAAAAATGTGTTTTTGGGCACGGTATTTCGGGATCGCAATGTGTTCGAATTAATTCGGGAATTGAACCGGGAGGACATTTTGCAAGTGTTGTCAATTGTCGCGCTTCTCGTCGACAACAAACAAATCGACCTTTTGGTTCAGAATATAAACAAACTGATTGACTGCAAAAAAATTGTTTTATGGAAAATTTCAAGAGAGAAAAATCTGGCTTACCCATCATTCCCACAACTCAATCTATCCAACGGAGAACATTCCAAGCCAATTGATTTTTCAGGTTCATAGATAAATGTAGCTGGACATACTGTAAAACAGTGGTTGAAGTGGGCGTAGCCTAAACTTTAAAAAATTCTTACCATCGTCCACACTTGCACAACAAAGTCCAGAAGTGAATGGAATCGGTGTGTAGCAACCAGTTGATAAAGGACATTGCGAATCTTTTGAACAACTTCGTGGCTCAGCTGTCGATTGCCATATTTCAGGTCGACTTCCTTTCATACATTTGTCAAGTTTTTCAATATCTCGACAGCAGAAATACAAAGATCGAATTGATGAATATGTACATTGAAATCCGATCGGGCAAGATATCTGGAAATTAAAATAATTTCAGAATTTGATTTGATTTTATCTGATTTAGAATTCCTTGAATGTCTTACCGGTGAATTTGGTGTGCATGTCATTGGTTGTTGTGAACTATATTCAATCATTGGATGTTGGGTGCTTGAACAAACTCCTGAAAAAACATATTATTTCTCTTTGAATAAATTTAATTAGACTTTCCGAAGTTTGGACTGCCACAACAAACACTTTTTCTATCGTTCCAGACATGTTTTGCACATGAAAAATGCCTGGGGCAAGACTTTAGAGAGCAATCGAATGGCTCATCCAAGTTTGACGGTTGATACACAATTTCAGAAGATGAGCAGGCTTCAAAAAATATTTTGGGGGGTCTATAAATTTCAAAATGCGCTTACATGCTCCTTGACAAAATTGATAGCAAGCACTTCGTGTTGAAAAACTATTTGGATTCCCTGAACAGCCGAGATATGTGAATTGACGACAAGTTTCGGTTGATGGATCAAAGTAAAAACGTTTTGAAGTTGAACCACACGCAACACCTTCATCCGCGTCTTGTGAACAAATCCATTTTCGAGATGGACAGCAAGAAGTTGTGTTTTGATAAAGCTGGAATTTTTTTTGAATGTTTTTGTAAAAATGCACATTTTATTGTCATTTGAATTGCCGCGTGTGCAAACACGCACGGTTTTTGTTGTTTTACGGACAATGCATTTTGTTTGACGCGCATATTTTTTTGTTTTTCGCGATTTTTTGTTTGAAGTTTTTTTTGTTTGTTATTCGGTTTTATATACAGTTTTCGTTGATTTTAATTGGAAATGAGTATTCTGTATAGTTGTGACTGAATCTCGTATTATTTATACATTTGAATAATTAGGAATCCTTGAAAAAAAAGGTTTAGAAAGTTAGTGTAACATTTTGAAATGTTTTATCTGATGTGATCAACCGTTTTAAATTTACTACCCTATTAAAAAGTATAGTTAATCTTACCATTCTAGTACAATGATGCGTACTGGGACATTCATCGTTCTTTTTGCACATTATTATTTGACCATTTGTTGAATCAATCAATGCATCTCCTCCATCGGGACAATCCGATCTGTGACAATTTTCCATACAGTCAATTCGACTCAAGAAATTATTGTCATTTGCGTTACATCCTAAATAGTCGAATTGAAGACATCTATTCGTATTCTCGTCGTAATACCTGAATTCTTCATAATTATTTTTACTATTTTTCATGAAACAAACCATCGTTGAATTGAACTTATTCCACAGGAAGTTCCAATAAAAAGTGGCTGTCGACATGTATATTCTCGAGAAGGACAACACGTATGATAAGATCCTGTGTAAACGCATTCATAACTTGGTGGACAAGGTTTAGAAGATGAACATGTGTGAATTATATTGTCAGAACTTTTGTAAGCGCGACCTATTGGACATTTTGGCTCAGCTGAAATGTTTTGTTTATGTTCGTTCACAGCTCATAAAATACCTTGCACCGCGCTGCAAACAGTTTGGCATTGTTCCAATGTTTCAAATTGATTATCTCCACGAAGACAAGAACTTGCTAATATTGATTTACACATGGAATGTTCCATCGAATACGTCCATCTTGTAATTGTCTCTTTTGGATCACATTTGTCCATTACAACAAGATTATGTGAACAAATTGTGATATGCTTCGGGCAACATATTGTATGTTTGCACTCGTGTGTATCCGGACATAATTCGACCGCAGAACATCTTTGAATATTCCGACTAGGATCTTGTAGAGGTGTTCCAATTGGACAAAGTCCTAAATAAGTTATTTTTTTTCTCAGTTTATAAAAATTATGTACCGGTAGTGCAAAAACCCGAACATTCTTCTTTCGATACGAAATTATTAAAATTTCCTCCTTGACCATAATATTTGAACACTTTACATGAAAGTTCGCTGGAATCCCAATACCATCTGAAAATCGATAACTATTCTAAATACAAGTAATTTTCATTTCGACTAACCTATGAAAAATTTCTGAACCTTTTTTGGGAGATCCACTCGAAAACGGTTTGAGTGCAGATTTCTCCAAATTAACTCCTCCAATTGAACTACAAATGAAGGATGGTATCGGACAACATAATGTTTTTCCATGTTCATCTTCTATTCCACTTTTCTCTTCACATTTATAACTCTCCAACTCTTCCATTTTTGTAATCGGATCACCTCGTGGACATCGATTTTCACAGTATGATTCGCATTGATCTTGTGTAAGAAAATTATTAGAGTTTCCACCAGTTCCACGATAGTTGAAACTTTCACATTGACCTCGATTACTATTGTAAAACCACCGAGTTTCTTCTTTAAATGATTCTCCACGTGGATAATCACCTACTGACATTGGTTGGATACATGTCATTCCACGTGTTGGACAACATAGTCCGTTGATACAATCATAGATTTCCGGATATTCATCACATCCAATAAAGTTTTTCCGTTGGAAAGGGCCTGAAATTTGACAACATTATGAACTGAAAATATTTCACGAATAATTTACCGGCTGTGAAGCTGAAACAGTTCGCAACTCGATTTGTAGCTCTCTCATAAAGTGCACCATTAATACCATTAGTTGGACAAGAACCAGATGAAACACAAACATTTCCTTCAATAGTTTCAATAAGTTGCTCATTTTCTGGACATATACATTGACCTCTTTCACATCTTGTTGATGGCCAAACAGCTTCACATTGTTCAGAATGTGTACATCCAATCAAACCAGGCTGCACCTCTGAAAATCAGAAAATGAGAAACATAATTTGAAAAATATCCAACTTTTCCAACATTGTTCATCAATCGCTACATAATTATATTTACATCGACAGGTTACATGACAAACGGCTCCGATAACACATTGTGAAGTTCGAGAGCAAGATTCTCCCAATTTTCGGATCTCTGAAAATTCACTAGTTTATTCGGAAATTTAATCCTTCAGGATTTTTAAGAAATTTTCAGAAGTTCGTTTTCATGAATAACCCCAAAAATATTCCTTGAGTCTCACCAGCATTTCGAGAGAACAATGAATGAACACCTTCAGAAAACGGAATAATAGAATAACTAATATTTATAATAGAACCATATAAAATTAACAAAAAACATATCATGTTTTTTTTCGAGAAAAAAGAAAGTTGACCTGTCTATTTCGTCTCAAAGGGGTGGAGATATTCTTCTGTGTAAATATAGCCAGAGCCACCATAAGTGGATAGGAGGGAAATGTGAGAAACTTATTGTTTGTTATGTACTTGATTCGGACACGTTTAATACACGCAACACCAATTCGATTTGAAAAAAATACAAATCTAGGATGATGCTGTAATTCGCATATACTTTCAGTTTCCCCGTTATTCGAATTTTCGTTGGAGAATTATTGATCAGAAATTGCATTGTATCTGCAGTTCTTCATCATAAATTCTCACGTTCTGATGAATTCCCCAAGTATCTTATGAAAATGTTAGAGCATCCGAAATTCTATCATAGTATTTTCGATGTCCATTTTTTCACTCACTTCAAAATGAAAGGGATATACTTGGTTGTAAACAAACAAGAGTGAGAATTAGGTTCACAATATCCTATCGGTTCTCGAGTCGGTCAACGCCGAATGAACAAATAGTTCGGTTGAAAAATATTATGTAACAACACAAAAATGTTCATAGGCGTAGCAAGTCATGATCTGACAAGGGGTTTTGTCGCAACAATTCTCACGATGATACTTTTGTTTTTGAAAATGAATATATTTAGGATGATCTATTGTTTTTGAAAAGATTTGGAGAAGCGCCTAAGAATTTGAGGATTGAGGTTTGAATGGGTTAGTAGCTTCAAGATAATTGTTTAAAAAAATATGAGGCCCAGTGTGATTTATCAGAACACTGTGTATTTATAGAGATAATAATCAGAAACATCGCATCAAAATATATTCAATTGCGAAAAATCAATCTCTTGTGAATTAAAAAATATTTCGCGGTTCAAATTTACTTATTCAAAATAATTTCCTAAACCTCAACATATTTTTCCAAATTATACTTTTTTTCGAAAAAAAAACGCTTTAAAAGTACCTGAAACTCTTGAATGTAGTATTTCCAAAAATAATTATTCCAGAAATGATCAGCACTTTTTCCAAATGTACTTAGTTTTTAAATTAAAACCAGTTCACGTCAAAAATATGACGTGTTTTTGTTTATCCCATGTTCATTTCATATTTTTTAATCAATCAATTCTTTCAATTGCGTCACTCGTATTTTTTTGCCCTATATTTTCAAAAATTCGGCAAGAATTTATTGCGTGCGGCAGTTGCCAAACAAGCTCCGCCTACTTTCTCTTTCTTGATAAAAAAAGTGTGTGTTGTCCGCCCAAATATTTCGCAATCACTCCGTTCTTTTTTATCTTCTGGTACTTTCTATCATCACACGTGATCTTTGTTTTCATTTCATTTTTATTTTGTATAAAAGCTTTGAGTCAAAGCTGATTTTTCAAAACTCCAAATATATTTCAGAACAATGGTTCGTAGAAGTGCCTCACCAAAACCATCAGCCCCAGTTCGGTCAGCTCACAGACCTGCACCAGCTGCAGCTCCAACTCCAGCTTATTCAGCTGCACCATCCCGCCCAGCTTATTCTCCACCGCCAGCAAACCATGCAGCTCCACCACCAACTGCAGCTCCATCTCAAGGACCTGGTTTGATGGCTCAAATGGCTGCAACTGCTGGAGGAGTTGCTATCGGATCTGCTGTTGTAAGTTTATGATTTTGGGAACGGATGTGAAAATCAGTAAATTTGAAACGTTTTTATTTTAAAGGGGTTGTCCTGCTACAGGGAAACTTAGGCTTAATCGATAGAGCTAAGGTGCTCCTGAAACATTCCATATTTAATTTTGATTCTAGAGTGATTTTTCACCATTTTATTCATGTTTTTCTCAGGTTTTAAGGTTTTAGTGCATAAAAAACATGTGTGCTCTTCACACAGATAATTTATTTGTGTGTATTTCTCGCAAAATGCATTTCCTAACATTTTTAAACGATGGAAGGCGATTTTAATCAACTTCAGGATTGCTTATAGTTAGTCCAAAAATGTGACGCACAATTGCGGACTTGATTTTTCATTTAGAAAGACACCCCCTTTAAAAATTGAAAGGGTACCGGTTCGAAAAAAAATTTTTATCTTTTTTTTTCAATATTCCAAGTTTGTGTAACAAAAACCTTTTTTTTTAATTCATTAGCTTTAAGTTTTTCTTCGATAATTTCTCAATATTAGGTTGGATTCCTAATCAAAATAAGAACTTCTAACATAAGAGTTTATCTATGAATGTTTGCGATTGAGAATAATTTTGTTACCGAGTGAAAATTCCAAAGCTTCAAAAAATCAATCTTTAAAGAAATCCCATGATTCCAATTGTTGATTCAACCTCCTGCAAAATCCCAAGACAAAATCGTTTTTCCAGGGTCACGCTGTCGGAAACATGTTCACCGGTGGTTCATCTCACTCTGAACAAGCTCCAGCTCCAGTTCAACAACAAGCCGCTGCTCCACAATCTCAAGCCTATTCTCAACCATGCGAATTCGAATGGAAACAATTTGTTGATTGGTAAGCACTTCCATTTGCAAAATTAAAAAGAAATTCGATATTTTTCAAAAGTTGTTCATTTTGAAAAGTGTCAATGACATTCACAAACATACGTTTTTTCTATGAAACAAATCAAAAAATATTTGTTTTTGAAATTACTTTTTTGTTTTAAATTGTCCTCTCTTTTCCCCTATAATAAAACGACCTTCATTTCATTGTTTTTCTTTTTTCAGCGCTCAAAACCAATCTGATGTCTCATTGTGTAATGGATTCAACGAGATTTTCAAGCAATGCAAAGCCAGATATGCCTAAATTAATTTTCCCTTTTTCCATCACGTTTAGTTCTTTTTTCGGTTTTCTTTTCTTTTCTTAAAACTTTATTGATTTTTAGATGACAATAAACACAATCATGTTTCCATGGTTATTATTCTGTTCTTTTTTTTCTGCCTGGCTTGACACCTTAATTTTTTCTAACATTTCTTATAATATTTTTAACAAGTTCAACTCAGATTTCAAAGAAGATGTCAACTCGAAGTTTACACTATGTGTTCAAAATTGCGAATCGTCAAAAAACGATCGATTTTTATACGAAAACACTTGGAATGAAGATTTTGAGACATGAAGAATTTGAAAAAGGATGTGAAGCAACTTGTAATGGACCATTTGATGGTTGTTGGTCAAAAACAATGATTGGATATGGAAATGAAGATGATCATTTTGTTATTGAATTGACTTATAATTATCCAATTCATCAATATGATCAAGGAAATCATTTTAAGGTAAATTATCGATTCATGAAGTTTTTATGTAGTTTAGAAACTAGAATATGAACTAACTTTGTAAATGTAAAAGATGCTTCTCAACTTTAAACTCACAAATTCTTTATTCAAAATTTTTAAAGACTTGGAATTTTTTAAGAAACTTCTCAAAAATATTGAGCTCAACATTTTGTTTTGAAAATTACATTGTATACTTTTTTGCCAATTTAAAAAATAAATTTGTAATTTCTAAAAATCCAGAGATTTTCCTTCAGAAATGTGAAAATTATAAAATTTCAATCCTGAAAAATTCTAGAAAAACTACTAAAAAATGTGAAAATCGTCTTCAAATTGAAATTTCAGGCAATTATCATCGATTCGGATGAAATATACAACAAAGTGCTCGAAATTCCTCACGAAAAAACCAAAAATTGTGGAAGATTGAGAGTTTCGGATCCAGATGGACATTCTTTTAAAATTAGAAAAGGAGAAGGCACAAAAATATCGAATGTTCAAATTCATGTTTCAAATTTGGAAAAATCTACAGGTACTTTATTGTTAGAAAATTTTGAGAAAAATACATATTTCATTCAGAATACTATCGAGATATCCTTGGAATGTCAACAATATCCCAAACTTCAACATCAACAAAACTCACATTTTCCGCCGCCGAAAATCAATGTATTCTCGAATTATCAAAACTCGAAAAACCAATCAATCGAGGAAATGCTTTTGGAAGAATCGCATTCTCATATCCTGGGTCGAAGCTTCTCGAATTGCAAGGAAAAGTGAAATCAAGTGGATTTACGATAATTAATGAAATGATTACTTTGCAAACACCTGGAAAAGCTGATGTTCAAGTTGTTATTTTGGCTGATCCGGTAATAGTTCAGGGAATTTGGGGAAGGGGGATGAGTAGAAGTTCACGAAAATTAATCTGAATTTTGAAAAAAAAATCTGGAGCCAATTTTTCGTACAATTTTAACACCTAACAATATTAATTTAACGTAATTTTTTTTTGACAAAAAATGACGTGGCGAAAGGTTTTCTAAAAAATACATGAAGTCTAGAAATCTCAAAAATGATGTTTTCCCAATTCAAATAAATTTTGGGATTTTTCCTAAAACTACAAAAAATTCTGTAAACGTTTAGATCTGACAAATCAAGTTTTAAAATCAGAAATCTCTTCAAAAGTTCACAGTGTTCCTTTTTGATCTATACTGTTTTCTTATCAAAGTTTGATCGAAAAACCGTGATTTGAAACTATTCAAATATTAGTCATACAAAAAATTCGGAAACTTTGTTTCTCTTCCAGGACAATCACGAGATTTGTTTTGTTGGCGACGAAGGATTTCGAGATTTGAGTAAAGTCGATCCAAAAGCCACTGAATTATTGGAAAAACATATGAAAACGGATGACAGCGAAAAATGGTATTAATTTTTAATTGTCACAAATAAAGTTTTCCCTTTTTTTCTGTTCGCGCATTTTCTCCAAATGTCCTAGAAAACATTAATTGAATTGACCGAAAAAAATGGAGAGAAAGAACAAATATTTGAGTTCCCCCGAATTTTTTTGTGTAAAAAAAGTGATTTTTGTAGCCTACGGTATACCTGCGTGAATACTATCTATAATATTTTTCATCATAATTAATTTACTCATTATTAAAAGAAAAATATTTTTAACCTTGACCTGAATTTGATAGAGGTAGGTTTCTACATATTTTTTTCTTCCCAAGAAAAAAGAAAAAATGGGCGGAGCCAATTTTTTGGAATTGTTTGATTTTCGCAACAAATCACACTTTTTCGAAGTGAACAGCATTTAAATTGAATTTCATTTTGAAAATTTGAAATTCAATTGATTTTCTTCTTAAAATTCAAAAATGTCGATTAATATGAACGCTAATTTTTTGAAACTTATTACTCATTTTAGACGACATGATTTGGTGAGTTGTTTTGTGAATCATTTTAAAAAATAAATTCAAGTCGAACTGTAGGCTCTTCGTTCTCTGAAATCTTGAAATTATTTTTTGAGTTGGAAAATTCTGAAGAAAAAATATTTCTGCTGCCACGTGGCATTTTTCTTCCAAACTAATTTGAATAGAAAATGCTTTTTATCAAAATTTAAAGTTTTCCCAAAAATTCACTGTTTCAAAATTTTTGGTAGCTATGTCAGTTAAAATTTGAGTTATCCGAAAATTGTTTCTTCTGCGAAATTTCTTTTCAAAAAAAACTGAGGAAAACTTTCTATAATTCTTGCAGACAAACTTCAAATCAGATCACGATGAATTGTATTCGGAAGCGATAAAAACTGGAAATCATTTGAATGTAACATCTCATTATTATAGTGTTATGAGTACGGTAATTGATGAATATTTTGGCGGAAATTTCCATTTTGTTCCACCAAAATATGAAGGACAAACATTGGATGAAGCATTGAAATCATTACATCAGTATGTTATTTGAAAAAGTGACAATTTAAAAATTAAAAACAATCATGACACGATTTTTTCCCACGTGGCAGTTTCATTAAATTATTCTGAATTTTCACAAAAAATCTCTATTCCTAGTCCTTTGGTCAATATTCTAAATGGTTAAAAATTTAATATTTGCAGACACATCGGTGAAAAACTGGGTCTATCAGAAGGTGTAAAATGTTTAGATATTGGATGTGGAATTGGCGGAGTTATGTTGGATGTTGTTGAAAGTGGAGCTGAATTAGTTGGTGTTACAATTGCACCAAATGAAGCTGAAATTGGAAATGATAAATTTGAGAGTCTTGGAATTTCAGACAAATGTAAAATTGTGGCGGCTGATTGTCATAAAATGCCTTTTGAAGACAATTCTTTTGATGTTGCTTATGCTATTTATTCATTGAAATATATTCCAAAACTTGAAAATGTTATGAAAGAGGTAAGTATGATGTGTAGAAAAGTTATGACGTGGCAAACATTGAGACTCACAAAATTCATGGAGAAAAATCGAAATTCAGATCGAAAACCGCTACAGTACACTAAAAATCTTTAATTTCTTTCGAGTTTCACGTGGATCAATTATTTAACACTACAGTAACCCAAACTACTGAAAATTTTGTATTTTTGGGTTACTGTAACTCTTGCGTCTTTCTAAACTGCAAAGGCCACTGTAGATTTAATAACACGGTATAAAATTTAAATTTTTACTCGGAATCAATAAAAGTTACCGTACCTATTCAGTACAGTAATCCAAACTGCGAAAATTTTGAAACCAGAACTACGAGGATTACTGTAGATTTCTTTTTTTTTCTACAGTAACCCGAACTGCAAGAACGTACAGTAACCCACAGTAATCCAAACTGCGAAAATTTTTAAAGCCAAAACTGGGAGGATTACTGTAGATTTCTTTTTTCTGCTACAGTAACCCGAACTGCAAGAACTTACAGTAACCCACAGTAATAATGAGTAATAAACCCATTTTGCAGTTTGCAATACTGTATTTTTGTAAATCGAAATATTGTGGAACTATTTTCCAAAAAAAAAAATCCACGTTTTTTACTACAGTAATCTTAAAATTTCCCAATTTTCGACGTCATTTAATTTTTAAAATTTACTATTCGCCACGTCATAGCCAAACATCAATCCATCTAATAAAATATTTTTCAGATTTCGCGAGTTCTAAAACCCGGCGGTAAATTCATTGTATACGATTTGATAAAAACCAATAAATATGATGAAAATAACGAGGATCATAAACAGGTAATATTATCAGCTTCAAAATTTTGCAAAAAAAATTTCTCTGTAGACTTTGCATCACTTGGAATACGCTTGTGGAATGCCATCATTGCACACTCAAAAAGAAGTCGAAAAAAGTGCCGAAAGTTCGGGAATGATGAAAATTGAACAGGAGAATTTGGAAGAAACTTTTGGAAATCGGCCATTTCATTATTGTTTTTCGTCGAGTCCATTGTTTATGTGGTTGATTACAAGTCCGATGATCGGTGAGCATTTTTTATGAAATTGAGAGTTTTTTGAGTGACGGATTTATAGAATTATCGTAAATCGGAAAATATATTTTTTTAGTTCCTCATCTCGCCCAAAATATAATGGAAACTTAATCACGTCATAACTATACTTTGACAATCCTCAAATTCAATATTCATTGAATTTTTCAGACGCTTCAATTCGATTCGGCGAAACTCTACGAATTCTTCCATCCGGCTTCGAACAATTCAATCGAACATTTTTGAGTGGAACAGTTCAAAGTATTGTCGAAGGCGGTCAAAAGGGAATTCTCAGTGGAGCGGATATTCTCGTCTTTCAAAAACAAAACAATTCTTCATAATAATAATAATAATAATAATAATAATAATAATAATAATAACACTAAACCTAATGTAAATTTCGATTTAAGAAAAACAAAATAATAAACTTTACTTAACTACTGTAATATTTGATGTTGTATACACATTTTGCTCGAAAACACTTTTGAAACTGTGATATTTTTTGGTCAGGTCTCGTTGAAGATCTCGCGGGGTCAACTGCAAAATAATTATGTTTTTAATTACATTAATTTTTAATTAATTAACTAATTACCTGTTTAGTTTCGTCCAACAATTTGAGATCATTTTCATTCGAAATACTTCCAGTTTGCATAACTTCGCATTCGCCATTTGGATGAAGCTGCAAAATTTGGAAATTTTTAATGGAATTTTAAATTTAAATATTAAAAATGCTCACTTTTGTCGAAAAAACATCATCTTTAGTTGGCTCATGTCCATTTTTGAATACAACAGGTCTCAATTCAATCAAATGTTTCACTTTCCATAATTCCTCATTTACAAGCGGTGTATTTCGAAACACTTCCATTTGACCAACCTAGAAACAAATATTTGGTTGATTCTTGGGATTTTTAAGTGAAAGGTTTTTAGGAAAATTTTGGGGTCTTGTAAGAAAAATTGGAAAATTATAACTTGATAACAGGATTTTCTGGCAAAAATATTATTTTTCTGTTTTCAAAATCTCGTTATGTCTTCAATACAAAGTTTCCAAACCCAACAAAATTCAAAAAATCAAAATACCTTGAAATTGGCCCCAAAAAGCGATTCCACGTGTTTTTTGGTCCATTTTGGTTCCGAAGACAAATCTCGATACAACCAGGCCATCCATAATTTCGAAGCTTTTGCTGGCTTCTGAAAAACATGTTTGCCTCATATTCCAAAAAAAAAAAATTTCCAAAATAACCTGTTCATCTGCAAGTTCTCTCGAATAATTCGCCAACGCTGATTCATTTCGATCATAATCAAACTCTTTCACTGCGTCATTTCTTCGTGGCAAATATCGATTCCATTTGTTATCCGGTCGATAAACCCAACGATTTCTGATCACTTTCGCCATTTTCTAAATTATTTTTTGAAATCAAAAAATTCTGAATTATAGATATTCTGAAGAGGTGTGAAACCTTAAAGTTGCAAAATAAAAACATCAATGAATTATTAGCTTTATAGATAAATCTTTGGTGGTTCAATTGATTGTAGACTAGAAAAATCGATATTCTCGAAAAACGGGTGCACAATAATTTCAGAATATTTTAGCCGCTTTTCAGGATCGATGAATAGAATTTTGTCGATGAGATCTTTTGCGAGATCATTGAAACCTTCTGGATATTTGAAGAGGATATCTTGAACTCGACGGAAAATTAAATATTCAGATTCGTCGTGGAATGCATGATCACCTGAAATCTTTATTGATTAATTAACAATTTGTTTTTACATTAAATTTCGAGAAAATAAAAAAAGAACCTGTTAAAAATTGGAAAATAACAACAGCGAAACTCCAAATATCACTCGCAGTTCCTAACTTTCCACCAGTCAACATTTCTGGGCAAACAAATTGAGCGGTTCCGACAAAAGAAGCACGTCGACCATTTTGAGTATATTCTTTTTCGTGTTCTTCAATAAACATAGAACTTCCAAAATCTGTCAGCATAATTCTTCCATCATTTTTGACTAGAAGATTCTCTGGTTTCACATCTCTATGAACAACTCCTAATTTATGACAATGATTGAGAGCATCTAATAGCATTGCAGAATAATAAACGGAATCATTGAAGTTTAGATGTTTGTCAGGTTGTTGGAGAATTATATGAAGAAGATCGTGATCTGAAATTGAAAAGGAATTAATTGATGAAAATATGTAGTTCGAATTACTCACACTTTGCATATGAAAGAACAAAAAATAGATTTTCAGCATCTTGAAAAGTTGCATACAACGTAACAATCGATGGATGCCAATTATCTCCCGTCGATAACAAAGCAAGCGCCGATTTCTCTCTATGTACATATTTTACCCGTTTATCTCGAATTATTTGTTTCTTCAGGCACATTTTGATAGCAACATCTCGTTGTGCACCTTCTTTTTCGACGGCGTGATAAACTATCGAGAATGAGCCCTCGCCAATTTCTTTGAGAACCTAGAAAATTACTTTTTGATCGGGGAGACTTAATGTGATACTTTGATCATGTTTGGAAAATCCATTAAAAATTCGTATTTCGCAAAAAAAAACTCACTTTGTAATCTGCCATCGATTTCAGACCAGAATTTGATGGTGCAGAAGTTGCTGGTTGACTCAGACTTAGCGGAACTTCCATATTTGTTGCCTAATTGCCAATTTTTCCTGTTTTCTGCTTGAACCCGAAAAAAGAAATAATAAATTGTGCCAACACCGCGACGCACAGTTGCACACTTTCTTTCACGCGGTTATTCAAATATTTGTTTTTTTATTGACAAAAGACATAAATGAATAAATAGTTCAGCGTCATGAAGCTGATAAGAAGAATGAATTTCTCAATATTTACACAATGAAACACACTGCATTGATAAGCACAATTTTGATATTTCATGAAAAATGCCTCGCTTTCCATTGCCAGTAAGTTTATTTTATTAATTGAAATCAATACTAACAAAAACATTTTCAATTTTCAGACAATGCCTTTCAATAGAGAAATCTCTATTGGTGTTGGAACACAAATTCGACTTACAGCAAAACCTTATCCGGATTCAAAAAGGTACGTATTGATTTTCGGAAATCGAAAAATCGATAATTTTTTAGAATCGTCAACTTCAAACTTCTGAACAGCAATGAAGAAATTGGATTGAATATTCAACTGGATTTGGGACAAACTCAAAAACTATCGATAAATTGCAACATTGGCGGACAAATCTCAAGCTCTTTGGACTATAATTTACAAATTCCATTTGAGAGAAGCTTTTTGCTTTTGATCAACACTTTTCAACATTCTTTCCAGGTTTGGAATTATTGTCAATTGAATCAAAAATATTTGAAATATTTCAGATTTGCCTGAATGGTATCAAAATCGCTGATTTTATACATCGAATCGATCCGGCGAGTCTTAGGAAAATATCGATTACTGGACCATTGATTTGTGAAGAAGTTGATATAACTGATGGACCAAGAGAACCACTTCCAACTTATGAACAAGCAACAACAAATCTTATGAAAAATATGTCATTGAGTGAGTTATGACGTGGCAAATTTTGTTTACAGAAAATTTTCGAATCAAAAATATTTTTATTGATTTTTGTAAACTTTTCGCAACATAATTTCGAAATCTATTTCAAACTGAAAATGTATGATAAAAATTTGTCATGTGGTGAGTTGTAAATTATGATGTGACAAATTTCAAGAACGTTGAAATCGGCTACGGAAAAATTTGGAATTCAAGAATTTTTGAAAAATATGTTTGGAGATAAAATTTTAAAACAATTTTGTTTAGATTTGAAAATAATTTCTCACAATACCTTTTAGCGAATCAATGTTTTCGTCAAAAATCCTGCCACGTCATAACTCATTCCTTCATTTTTCAGACGATGCTGCTCCACTTCCATCAAAGATTCCATCAGCCCCAATATCCGATGATCTACCAGCTCCTCCTCCAAATATTCTCAATCCAACAATGGAATCTTCCTCCTCTTCTGCTTCTTCTGCTTTTCCAACAACAACCACGTCTTCCTCATTTTTCTACACTGGAAATTCTCAAGGATTCTCGAATCACCCATATCCTCTTCCAGGTCTAATTGACAATTCAACTCAATCATCTCAACCGTTTCCAACAAATCCATTACCCCAACCAAATCCAATTCCTCCAACAAATGTAACTCCAATCATTCCTACCGTACCAATTTCATCTCCACCATATCCAATCGAAAACAGTAGATCAACAACTACCGTACCACCAGCAGTTCCATATCCACCTGATAATTCGCGAACTCCTCAACCATATACAGTAACTTTTCCGCAAACACCAGCTTCTACACCTACAGTAATTCCGCAATATCAAAATACTCAACAAATCCAACCAATCCAATTACAACAACAACAACAACCACCACAATTTCAATATCCATCACACATATATCCTCCAACAGCTCAACAAATGATGCAACCATATCCAGTTGGAGTTGGAGTTCAACAGATTCCTCCAGTTACTGTAGCTGTTCCACCTGCTGTGCCACAACCATATTATTATCCACCGCAGGCTTATGTTCAAGGATATAATCCATATGGAGGTGTTTATTATACGCCAGAATATTATCCACATCATCATCATAGACATCACCATCATCACTGTGATTAATTGAATCTAACTTCTTCGCAATAAATTTTTAATTGGAACTTCTAGACACGTGGAAGCAAATACGCTCCAGCGAACTTTCTTCGAAAAAATTGTTTGTTCGCAGGAGCGTATTTGCTATTTTTAATTCAAACTTTTTTCGCTTTAGAAATTAATTCGCCTTTTGTGAAAATCTTGGTTCGATAAAGTGTATTTGAGGATTTTCAACACCCAAATATTTACGTTAGAAAAGTATTTAAAGCAGCAGAGATCTTATGACAAAATAAAAATAAATACAGAGTAAACTAGTCCGAATCATCATCATCATTATGATCTTGTTTCATATTTCGATTAACAATTGTTGGTTTTTTAGATGGTGGGCCAGAATGAAGAGTTGAAGCAAGCATTGCATTTTGACGACCATCACATGCAACGATTTTAAGCCTGGAATATGAGGAAATGTGAGATAAAGTTGCAAAAAAGGTGAAAACTTACTTGTCGATTGGATTTTCAATCGATCTTTGTGGATCTTTGAATGAAACATCACGAAGAATAAATGTCCAAACATTATCGCAAAAACGGTAGGCTAACAATTGTTCGGCCATGAAAATTGTCTGGAAAAATAGAAATACCAGAATATTTGAGAAAAGGAAGTGTATATCTTACTAATCACTAGAACTCCAATTTTTTCTGGTCAGGTCTCAAAAAATATGCTAAAGTTTTTGGGTAGTACCATGTGGATAGAGCTTTTGAAATATTAATTTCAGGTGGAAAAAATCTGGAAAAGCAACTGTTCTGCCATAATTATTTGAATGAAAAAATTGCAAAATAAGGTAGAAAACTTTTAAAATAATTTTCAATGAATTTTTCCCAGCTGAATCGTGTTTCAGAAGTTTCAAAAATTATGCCAATTCAAAAAATTTAGTATGAAATCTTCCGCCTTTCCCAACCCTTTTTTAAATCCCATGCTTCATTAAATTCTCTCACCTTTTCCTTGGCAATTCTCTCAAGTGCTCGATGCATTGATTTATCAAATTGCGACATGATTTTTCCACACAATTGTGTCGGAATCAAACCCTCTTCTTGCATATCGCTCAAAGTTTGCTCAAGTGCTGTTCCAAGTGTTGTTCGACGATATAATACATAGGCGGTCATGGTTATTCTGTTGATTTATTTTTGGGAGATTGACTGTAACATTTTTTGAAATTCATATAAAAGTCGGCATAATAACCGATAAATTTTCGAAAAAAAATCATAAAAAAAACAAAAATGTATTGAACGAAACAAAGTATACTTACAAATACAAAAAATTAATCTTGATGAACTGCCTGATCCCAACATGGATTTACTGTGATTTTATGATTTTTTGAATTTTCGACTGTACATAATTCCTCGATTTTTGTGATCACTTCTTTTCGATTATGACGGCAGGTTATTCCACATTTTCTCGCTGAAAAATAATTCAAAAATATTTCAGCAAATAAAGAAAATGCTTACATTTACAAGATTGACATGGCCATTGACAACCGGAACATTCCAAAATAAGACAATCACAAAGATCTGTCGCAAAATTGCAACTTTTGGCCACCAATTTCCCATTTCTATCATGATAAAGTGGATATTCATCATCAATAACTCCTTCTTCATATGTTGGTTTTGTTGTCGCAATTGTTCTACGCGATCTCTTTTTGCTGATGATATCTCCGGTTTCTGGAAGGAATCGCGACATTTCACCGCCAGGATTTGCAAATGATAAATTCTGAATTTCTCGAGTCAATTTTTTGGTTCGACGAGTTGGTTGTGGTTGTGGTGAAGGGTCCTAAATGATTATTGATCTCAAAAATAATATTGGTTATCAAAAAACTTACATTCATATAATAATCACTGCAAAGATCCATAACTTCTGTTGTGTCATCGATTGCAGTCACATATTGTGGAGCATCCGATGTTTGTGGTTCTTCAGATTCCATCATATTTTCAACAAGGCCGGCTAAGAAATCATTTGCACTCATGTCGTCTGAAACAATGATAAATGTTTTTTGATTTTTAATTGGACATCGACTAAATGATATTTTGATGTTTTCTAGCAAGTGAGTTGAAATATTGGGTTTTAATCGTATTCATAGGATAGTAAGGCCTAAGACAAACCGAATGATATAAATTTTCATGACATTACGTTATTCATAAGTGATTTAGCGACGTTTAGTCAATAAACCGAGTCGCTCGACTAAACGTCCCTAAATCACTTATTTATGGATAACGTAAAGTCATGAAAATTTATATCATTCTGTTTGTCTTAGACTTTTCTATCCTAAGAATACGAATAAAATCTAATATTTCAACTCACTTGCTAAAAAAAACATGAAAATGCCATTTAGTCGATGTTCAACTAAATTTTGATTAGAAGAATTCATCTTATCAAAAAAAGTCCAAAACATATGATTCGGCAAAAAATAGAACTATTTGAAAAAAACATGTACAATGGAGCAAACTTACCACGCTTATAATGAATCACTTTCTCTCGTTTCTCTTCATTTGCATTGTTTATAACATATTCTTCCTCGTCTTCGCTCTCCTCTGTTTCTGTTTCTGTTTCTTCTTCTTCCTTTTCAATGTTTTCCTTTGGCATCAAAAACAGCTTAGATTCTTCAGATCTTCTTCGTAAATTCAAATGGAACCTAAACTTTTCTTTTCTGATATATTTCTTTAATTTTATTGTACTTACGGTTGTGTTCTATAATCAGCTGGATTTGGTTCAACCGGATGCGTATGATAAAAACAATACTCAACGCTGACTTTGTAATTCTCAAGATTTCCATGAGCCCAAACAAAATTAACGCAATAATCACGATGTGCGCACAAATAATACGCTTTTTTGATCGTAGCCGTTGTTTGCGATGAATATTTATACCAAGTTTTGGTCTCTTTTTGATTTTCAGTCATCCAATCCTAAATAAGTAACTATTCAATATCACTTTCAAAAATAAAAACTTACTCGAAACTCATCTTCATTGTCAAATTCAATTCTCGAGATGGTACAACTTGTATCGTGATACATGTGAATGTGTTTCACAGCAATATCTCTTTTAGTCGATAACATCTCATCACATCCTTCAAAGGGACAACGGATATGACGTTTTTGTTTCTTATTATGCAGCAAACTATCATGGTCTTGTAGTTCTTTTTCAGTCTTGAAATAAACTCCACAATCGGTACAGTTGAAAATCTGATCATCGTAAACCACGATATCATCATCTTCTTCAAGATATTCCATTATTACCTATAAGAATAAAGGCGTTGGGTTTTGATATTTTCTGCTTTGCAAAGCTGACCCAAAAAATTAAAATTTTCGAAATGAATAATTTCAAAAACACACCGTACTACCGTAATATTGTTTGTCGCAACAGGATCCTTTTGAAGCAAACAGACGTCCCTTTAAAATCTTACTGTATTTTTATTTATTTATTTTTTCACTCACACACATCAACTTCCTCGCAAAATCCATCATTATTTTCCAGATGCTGATAACACAATCAGAAGGCGGAATGAGTATGCCAGATTTGCAAGCTCTGATTGATCAAAGAATACCCGAACATCGTGCAAGCCTTGAAACGAGTCACATAAATTTGCAGAATGTTGCTAATTATTGCGAGGAGAATTATATGAATCCACAGAACAATGAGACAAGAGAACAAGCTTTGAGTAAAACGAAAGAATTCGCGATTCAATCATTGGCGAGTGTTGCATATCAAATTAACACAATGGCAAGGTACGTTTTATTTTGAGTTTTAAAAGAAAAATAATTTTCAGAGATTTGTTGGATATGTTAGAACTACAAACGGAGAAAGTAAATTCACTTACAAATCAAGTTCAATTAGTGAACCAAGTTGTTGATATTCATAAGGAAAAATTGGCAAGAAGAGAAATTGGAGTGCTCACCACAAATAAATCAATATTGAAACAACCGAAAATAGTTGCACCCGCGGTTCAGGAGCCAAAATCTCGTTATATGCGAACACCAATTGATTATTCAGTTTTGGATGGAATTGGACATGGTGTTCGATCAATTGAGCCACCAAGAAATAATTCAAGTATGATTTCTCGTGCAGCTTCGACAATCTCATCAAATCCAAATTCTCATGATAATTATGGTATCTATCAAAGCGCCGAGCGAACTGCAACATTAGGAAGATCTGCACTTCGAAGTAATTATTCAGCAGCTTCAGATTATCGCGTTCCTCAAATCGCCAGTCAAATGTCTCGACAAATCAGTCATGGTTCAGATTTTGGTGAACATATGAGTAGTGGCCACAATTCATCAAATGATTATAATTCAATGTATAATACAAGTGATAGATATGGAACAATTCGTGCGCAAAATATGCAAAGTAGAACCTCTTTAATACCATCAATTGATGGGCGGAATATATCAGGAAGGGAATCACCAACACTTCCATTGCCACCGCCACAAATACAAACACAACATTATGGTGGATATATTGCACCAGGAAGTGTTATTCAACAACAACAGGATAAATATGGAACTATTCGAGCAACAAGAAATAATACTGGTAATACATTTACTGAAATATAACAATGAATTTCGCAACATTTCCTTTTCCAATTTCAATATTTCTCAAATTGCAGATCATCTTCCTCCACCTCCCCAATCACTTTTATCTCATTCAACACACGAAGATATTTGTGATGATTTGCCACCTCCACCAGAATCAGTTAGTGGAGCATCAGCTTATGGTGTTTTTGGAATCGGAAATGGAAATAGTCTTGGAAATGATACACCGACTTCAAATAATTTATTTGATGTTTCTTCTGAATGGGTTCCAAATGGCGAATATATTGAGAAAGGTGGGTTATTTGAATAAAAAAACAATCTATGACGTGGGAAATCTATGTCTAAATGAAATTCACTGAAATTATGTAATATTTGGGCCCGGGAACGATCTACAGTAAAAATATACTTATTTGGTATCTCAAAATTTCAGTAGATTACTGTATATCAATCACTTCGAGACCAAAAATAATATTTCGTAAATATTATATAAAATCGAAATATTTTGCAGCTCTTGTCCTCTACGATTATGAAGCCGAAAAAGCGGACGAATTAACACTTCGTGAAAATGCCATTGTTTATGTAGTTCGAAAAAATGAGGATGGTTGGTATGAAGGAGTTCTTGATGGTGTGACTGGTCTATTTCCGGGAAATTATGTGCAAAAAATACAATGATTTTGGCTTTTTTTCGGTTTTAAATAAATGAAAATATTAATTTATTGTTGGAAAAGTTGAAAATTGTCGTTTGCGAGGAAACAGTCATTCAGTTTAAATATTTTGTACGATTTTCAAAATCTGAATTTTTATTTATGTTCAACGAAAATTTCTCGAAAATATGTAGCTCTACAGTAAATCAGATTTTTTTGAGGAAGATACAGTAACTCAGAAACGTTTTTTTTTTCTGTTTTCCAAACTAGACAGTAGTTTGAGAGTTACAGTAACGCGAAAAAGTATTTGAAAAGGTTTAGAATTTCAGGCTTTTAAAGGAATATACAGTAATTCCTTATATAAATTGAGAAAAATGGGATTTTCAAAAAGACATACTGTATCCTGGTATTTTTTTTCAAAAAAAAATCACTCGAAATCTCTGAACTAATAAAAAATTGAAATGATTAATTTCTGTTGGATTTTTCACGTTCACGTGGCGAATATTGATTTTAAATTAAATTTCTAATGTAAATAATTCCTAATTTTCGGCCACGTCTAGCAAATTAAACTTTAAAAATTCATTTTTTTCCCAATTTGAATAAATTGCAAAACACTTTCCTTTTAAAAGCAGTTTTTTAAAAACACATCCTTTCCAAAAAATTCCCATTTTCTTCCAAGCTCAATGAATTTCACCACCGCAAAATCACAGTCATCGTTCTCTTTTTTTTGTCTGGCCCAATGAGTTCTTCTTCTTCTTTTTTGTTGCTCCTTTTCTATGACGTAAGCAATTGTCTGGCACTCTCTCATTTCTCAATTATCTCTCGCAATTTTCTCTACTTTCTCTTCGCCTATTTACATATATTTCGACACACACACCAAACTCTTCTTTTTCACACACTTACTTTTTCGCTGTTCTGCTCCTCTGTTGATAAAAATAACTCGTTTGCAGAAGAAGAAAAAACCGAGTTGTTGCACTTTTACTTAATTATTTGTTAATTTTCTGGTCAAATTTGGAAGATTTTATGAGAGATTAGGCGGTACTGTAGCTGAAAAATTGAATAAAATATCTTTTAAAAATAAGTGATTATTTTATTGTTAAATAGTGGAAATTGAAATCGAGTTTAAAATTCTTTACAAAATGAGCTACAGATATCCATGGCTACTGTAGATTTGGGAGTCTATAAAATTTATTCAAAAATTTTCATTACTGAAAAATTATATTCAGTTTATATTTAGCACCACAGTAACATGATTACTGTAGATTTTTACGTTCACAGTTTAGTTATCAAATTTAGCAGAATCTGTTCTCTCTGAATTTACTGTAGGTATTGATCCAATAATTTTGATCTATATTTTTTTCTTTTTTTGTAGATATTGTGACGGTGAAAATTTCCACGTGATTCCAAAATCCACGTGAAAATTTAAAACCCATTTCCAAAAAAAAACTTCACATTATTTATTTTCGCCTTGTTTTTCCTAAAACAAAAATTATTTTTCTTACTTTCCGGTTTCTTGTCATGAAAAAAAATGACTGATTTATTATTATTATTTTTTCTTTTTGAATAGCCTCATTATCAAAAAAATTTCCCTTTTCCCCTCCATATTTTTTTATTATTCCTATTTCATATTCTTTCTATTCACTGAATTTATGAACCTAAATATGTGTGATAATCGGATTTTCTGGCGATTTTTTTGCAATGCGTCAATACTTATTGTTAGTATTTTGTAGCCATCACGAACATGAAATTTGTCTGCCAAAAAAAGTCAGAAAATAAGGCAAAGAGGTTGTGTCCCACGTGGATTTTCAAGAGATTTCAAGAGACTTTTGAGAGCGAAAAACGAAATATTCTGAAGGACTTTGCTCTTTTTGTCGGATATTTGTTTTCCAAAAATTCCTTCTTTTTTTCATTATAAAAGTATCAATTACAACGATTTCCTTCTCAAAATTAAGTAAGCCTACAAAAAGTACCTAAAATATATATTTTTCGAGAATTTTCCAAAAATAGCCAGAATCTGAGCCGCATCCAATTAGTAGCCAAATTTATTTTCTCTGCGTCTCCTATTTCAAAATAAGAGATGCAGAGACAAATTCTATTTTTGTCGATTTTTTTTCAAAACTTGTTAAAGGAAACTAGTTATGACGTGGCAAAGTTTCTGGAGCTTGTTTTGTCACATTTTTCAAAATTTCCAAATGATCTTACGATTTCGAAAAATAATACTTATGACGTGGAAAATTCCAGCAAATTCGTCAAAAACTGACAATTTTCTCGTGTCAAAATTAATTGAAAACCTGAATTTTGAATTTTTCTGCAAAAAGGATCTTGTAGAATATAATTTTCTGTAGTTTTGATCTTAAAATTTATGACGTGGAAAAGTTGCTGTAACATTTTGATTTCGAATTCTCAAAGTTTTGCCACGTTATGAAAAACTTCAAAAAATTCCAAAACAATTTCGAAAAAAAAGTTGCATTAACTTCTTCTTTTCAATTTCTGATTTCACAAAGTTTTGCCACGTCATAACTATTTATTTTGGGGCGTTTTCTCTCTGTAAATAACTAAGTAAATAAATAAAGTTTTCCAGCTTCTTGCGTAATCTCTTAAAATATTCTAAATAATGATCATTCAACTTGTTTGGTCTTTCAAATGCATCAAACACCAATCTTCCCTCATTTTCCATTTTCTATTTCAAGAAAAGCTTTAAATTAACTAACTAATTACTCATTACTTATAAAAACATGTACCATACTATACTTTAATTTCTAATTAATTAATTAACTAACTAATTATTTTATTTCTATCCTAATTTCAATTAATTATGAGTCAGACTAGTCAGTCACGTGACTAGAAAAGTCCACTTTTTTGTAGTCAAATGTTTGAACAAATCATTAGCTTTTGACGTGTTGTTTGGCAAATAAATAAAATAAATTGAATAAAGGAATGGATGATGAATGAAGCGAAAGCTGAACAACACAAAATAAAACAACTAGATTTTTGATCACAACATTTTTTTTTGATTGTTCAACAGGTTTTGAGAGAATGAAGTGTCCTTTTGAATTTCATTTTTTAAAATTTTGAATCAAACCCGATTTTTACGAAGTTAAAATTTTTCCGAAGGCAAATTCCAATATTTGACTAATTTTTTGTAAAAAATTGAATATTTATCAAGGCTTATTTTTTGCTGAAATAACAGTTTACAGTAAATCGTAAAAATCCCAACAAAATGTATTATTCGAGAATTTCGAAAAATTTCAATTCACATCTTCAAGCTCCAGCCTCAGCCTTCTTGATTTCACAATTCCTCTTAACCGCAATTGATATTTCGAATGATCTGTCTGTATTTGAAAAATGACATCATTCAGCAAGCAGTTCAAACAAGTTTTCTCTCACTTTTTTGCTGTAGCATTTACGTGTTGTATGTATTCATGGATCAGTAGAAATGTACACAATTGGCTCTTTTTTTCTATTCTTCACTTATATATTCAACTCATTGAACCATTTTTCATTTCATTCTTTGTTACATTAATATCAATTTTAATTGTATCTTTTGCTAAACTTTGAAAATTATTCTCCAAATTACACGGCATTTTATTTTTCAATATTTTTGTGTGGCCTAGAAATACCTTTCTCCTAGTCCCCCTTATTTCCTCGTCCACTCTTCGCTCAATATTTTCCTTCTGTTTTTCTCTCAATCAATGAATTGTAGCTCACTCGAAATGGTCGCTGACAATTCGGAAAAATCGACAAAATCTGTGGCAAACGGAAGTTTGATCAGCACGGTGTCTTGTAAAGAGGATTTGCCAAATTCGATTATTGTTACACAAGTTCCTGAAGAGGTTTTCGTGAATCCGGATGACAAAGCCAATTTTTCGAAGCTGTTCACACAAATCGAAGAGCATATTCATTTTGATTTTTTGAAATCTTTTCGACGAGTTCGAGTTATATTCAGGTTGGTTTTTTGTGATATTTTTGGGAGATCGGAGATAATTAGAAATGTCTTGAAATCTTGGTGAAACCCAGATTTTTCGAGAACATGAAATTAATTTTCAAATTTCGAAAGAGAATAATCCTCCTTTTTCACATTTCTTCGAATGTTTCCATCACAAAATCCAAAATTTCCAGTTCTCCTGAAAACGCGACAGCCGCAAAATTGATTGTCCAAGGATTCTCATACAAAGGCCACGAATTGAAAGCGTTTTTCGCTCAACGTGTGTATTTGAGTGCAAGTCAATCATCGACTCTTTTATCACCACCTCCACTCGAAAAACAATTCTTGATTTCACCGCCATGTTCACCACCAGTTGGATGGGAACAAATGAAAGAAATGGCGCCGGTTGTATGCAATTTCGATTTAATGGCACGTTTGGCATCATTTGCTATTGATGAAAAGTTCGTTTTTGATTTAAATTTGCACAAAAAAAATCACTGGCGATTCAATTAGCTCCTAGAAAATTGATCCGAATTGATACTTCATAATTTTCTATTAAACTAAAAATCTTCCATCTTTCAAGAAACTAAAAAAATCTCGGTTCACTCCTGAACAAAATTAATTTTCCCTGAAACAAATCAACATTCCTATTGCAGATACGAAGTTCATAACGGCGATGAAAGCACCCCTACAATCGTTGTCCATCCATGTGAAACCGCTTTGGATCATCCATCAGCCATCGAAATGCCACGAACTCCAAGACCTGAGCCCATTTAAATCCATTCTTTGTCTTCCATCGAAAATTCCATCGGGTGTTAGGTACTTCCAAAAGTACTTCTCTGTTTTTTCCTTTTTCAAAAACCTACTATTTTTTTTCCTACAATCTGATGTATATATCACATATAATAACACTAATTATTTGGACTCGTTTTATGATGAAACAATGAATGATAAATTATTTTGCACTTAACTCAACTTGATTGTTTTTTGAAAACTGAAAAATCACCGTCTTTCTCTTCGACTTCTCGAACGCGATCTTGATCTCGATCTTCTCCGATGACTCGAATATCGTGATCTTCTTCGATCTTCGCTTGAAGAATCTCGAGAGCGACTTCGTTTCCTCTGGAAAAAATATATGTATTTTTTGAAACTGAAATTGATTCTTACATGTTTTTTCCGCTTCTTTTCACTTTCAGCAACTTCTTGCTTACTTTTCTCCTTTTCTTCTTCGAATCCAGATTCGGATAATAAACTGCTGATTCGGCTGAAAATATACGAATTGAATTTAATTTCTAGAAATGAAAAATTAAGCTTCACGCTGCCACCCATGCCGTTTTTTAATTCATAAAAATTACCTATTGATTATATCATCGATAGTCTTAACTTTCACAGCGCCAACAACAACATCATTTTTCGTCGAATTCATTTCGATTTTCTTTCTCTCCTCCTCTTCTTCTTTCAATTTTCTCAATCTTTTTTCTTGCAACAATTTTTCCATAAATATTCTCGCTTTTTCTTTTCGATCCAATTGCGTGTTATTTGGAATCGAAGGCGGTGCTGGAGGATCAAATTCATTTTTTGATTCGGTTTCTTTTTTAACAGGTGATACAATATCTCCAACATCCGGATCAAAAGCGACACTTGTTGAGGGTGCCACATCAATCTCCAAAATTCTGAAAAATTATAATTTTACAACAAAATTTGGTCCGGAAAATCTCAATTGAACTTACGAAGTCGGTAGTGATTTTTCCTCACTTTTAGCCACAGAAAATGGCTGTATTTTTCCAATAAGTTCTTCAGATTTCTGAACATCCTCAGTTTTGACAATATTCCGAATTGCAATTGGATCAATAACACCAGGTTCAGCTACTGTTCCAACTCGATTAACTTCTAATAATCTTCTTCGTTGTTTTCGATTCAATCCAACTTGTTCTTCCGGTTCAACTTTTATTTCTTTTTCCTTTTCTTGATTTTTATTATTAAAATTTGGAGGTGGAATTGAAAGATCAAGAAGTGATGGAGCTATTGTTTTTTGAGATTCAGGAGCTGGAGCCGTCGAACTTGTATTGTTTTTCTTGAAGTTATTGTATTCTTGTGTCATTTGCCATTGAAACATTCGAACCTTCAAAAAAAAAAATGAATAGCTTTTATTGAGAAAAACTTCAAGATTAAATAATCTCAAAAATGCTATATTATATTGAAAAACATACCCTGTGATGATAATAAGAATAATATGGACTTTTAGGATCCATAAAATGAAGTTGAAGATCGGGTCGAGCAGCCAGAGATTTTTCAAAATCCACGCCTTTTCTAGCCACATATTCTGCATAACTATTCACAACTGGTTCAACATCTGGGGTTGGTGGCAACATTGGTTTTGGACCGATCCAAGGACATGGATAATGATAGAATTTTTCGAACCATTCACGATATTCTGGATCGTCTTGTCGACCATCTCTGCAAAAATATTGGATTTTTTGAGGGAAAATTTTTGAGAAATATTTTTTCTCAAAATTGTCTCCCAACTTACGAATTATCCGATGTTTGTTTTTTCGACTCTCCTCCAGTTTTTATTTCCTGCACACCTTGAATTTCTCTTGTAACATGAGCAATATTTTTGAACAGCGATGCATAAACATCATTTCGTTGACTGATATCTTTTGTTATAACTGGTGGTTCAGGCTTCGGTTTTGGATTCGGTTTCAAATTCGGACCAATTTTTGGCTTTTCCGAGGTTGGTTGATTTTTGGAAAGAAGTGATGGATGAAGTTCAAAATCTGAATCCGAATCTGATTCTTCTGAGTCAGATGCATGATTCTTTGCAATCGCAGCCAATGCACTTGATTTCGGTTTTTCAGGAGACTTTTTCTTGATTTTCTTCACACCCGGAACATATTTTTTCTCCCGAATCAATTTCTGTATATATTTATAAAATGGATACAATTGATGATCGAAATCAAGAAATCCAAATTGTTCCAGATTATTTCTTTGCTTCGCTTTGATAACAATTTCCATTTGTGCGCCATTTGCAACAACAAAAGATGCAGTTCTTTCAATTATATGATGAAGTTTCATATTTGGAGGTAGAAACAGGCCAACTGGGAATTTCATACCTTCTGGAGGTTCGAATGGCTCATCTTCACTATCACTTTCTTCCTCATTTTCTTCTTTTACAGTGTTTGTTCCATAATCGAAACCAATTGATGCTTTTGAAGTGCTTTGTCGTCGTTTTTCTTCCTCTTCTTCACGTTCTTCTAGAAATGAAAAAAAATGGGTTTTGTTTTAAAAATTCACTTGGAACGTGGTCATTGTCTCATTTCTTTTTTAACACATTTCAGAAAAGCGTTTTCCCTGAGAAGAAGAAATTTGGAACAATAAAATGTAGTGAGTGATTTTTTTTTCGACGGGGTCTTCAGAATTTTTTTTTAAATCAAGACTTCTCCAAAGTTCCTAACAAATTCCAAAATGTTATAAAACTTACTCTGCTCTTTGATATCTTTATACATATCCATATATCTTTCCTCATCACACATATCTTCTTCCATTGCTTCAGTGGGACATATTTCTTCGTTATCCTCGTTTTTTCCGACTAAATTATCCACTGATGACAGAAGAAGTCGACAATCGTATCTGAAATTTAATTGGATTAAACTAGAAATCTTCATTTTATATTTTTTAAACTTCAATAATTTGAATGTAGATATATTCGTTTTGATGGGAACTTACTAACTCATATCGCATCCGTTGCTGCATTCGACCTAAAAAAAACTTCGTAATTTTTCAGATTGCTAATTAATTAGTTAAAAACAACGGTTGACCCCTCGAATTTGAAGCATTTGAATAATAATTCCACTAAAAATAAATTGTAATTCTGAAATGGTTTCGCTAAAAAATGTTCAAATCCCTTAAAAATAAACTCACCAGGCATTTATTTTCATCGAAGCCATTTCACTATCCGAAAATCGATCTGTTTTTCGTTTCATGGAATATTTGAACCAGTTTTTACAACCAATATTCTTACCTATCAACACGATTTGATGGATCTCCTAAACATTGAACCATGTGCCTCTCTTCGGAAATGAAATCTGATTGATTATCGACAGGAAAGATTCTAGACGAATAGCCAAAAACTAGAAGATCATCGTATTCCTGAATTTTAACTTTTGATGACTACATGAACTTCAATGAAAGCTCACGTTTTTGTCCGAGTTCGCTCTCCCGGATTTGTTGCGGCGATTCCAATTGTCCATACCTTTGGGAACAAAACTGTTGCATTCACCCCTAGATTTTTCTATCCAGGAAAATATTTTTTCAACGAAGCTAACATTTGATGGAAAACAATCGTTCAACTTTAGTAATATTCATTTTTAACAACAAAAATAACAAAATTAGGCGATCGAACCAGCGTTGGCGGCGATTCTTGGCCAGAGATCGGCACATTCTTTGGCGACTGGTCCGGTGATGGCTGATCCTTTCATTTCTCCCTTGTTGTTGACGATGACTCCTGCGTTGTCTTCGAAGTAGATGAAGGTACCGTCCTTTCGGCGGAATTGTTTGCGTTGTCTGATGACGACTCCTTGGAGAACTGAAACAGAAAATCTTTAATAGTTAGAAATATATTTTTGAAAACTGTGAATAGTATGAATACTTGTGTCAACTTTTCTATTCTTCACCGATTTTCGTAAAAATTAAGCACACTCATGAATGTTATCTATCGAACGAACTTTCACGAAGAATTAAATAGATTCCTAAATGATCCTACAAGCTTCTCTTGAATTTAGCATTTGGAACAATTTAAATATTGAAATAAGTCTGAAGTTTTTGCAGAGATCTTTCAAAAATAGGTGCTAAAAATAAAAACGATTTTTTATTCATCAATATTTACAGATGAAAAAATTTATTAAGATAAATAGCGAATATTTTTTGAAAGTTAAAAATTTAACGAGCCCCAATAGAATTAGAAAAACTCACCCTTCTTTCTAAGCTCTGGCTTTCCCTTCTTGACTGAGCAGACGAACATGTCTCCAACTCCAGCGCTTGGCAATCTGTTGAGACGACCACGAATTCCGTAGACGGAGATGACGAACAAGTTCTTGGCTCCGGTGTTGTCGGCACAGTTCATGACGGCTCCGACTGGGAGACCAAGGGAGATACGGAACTTGGCTCCTGAAGCTCCTCCGCGTCCTCTCTTCGACATTTTACCTTAAAAAATATTTTTTTTTTTTTTAAATAGCAATTTTTCGAATAAAAAACAATTTTACGATTAAAACAAGAAAGGCCAGTAAAATAAACGATTCCAAGCAATTTAAAAGTGTCAATTTTTATGTAAACCCATTTTTTTCAGTAAAAACATGGCGTGAAAAAAGAAAAATTCAAAAAAAGAGATTCAAGGGCTGAAGGGAGCTGCAGACACACATGTATTAACGTTTAATACTCAGCCAACGTTCAAAGGAACATCGCGGGCGTAACGAGACCCATGGCTGCTGTGTAGATTTACGGCGATCGATAAAGTCGTGGATTTTATTTTCAGGCTGCAGTTTTCTTGTTTTTTCTAGTTTTTTGACTCGATATAAGTTGGCGTTTATCTAAAAACTATTGCTCTTTATTTTGGGTATCGTTTCCTCTTATTTTCTATGTTCTGTAAATATTTATATCGTTGTTTTACATGCATATACGTACAGAAAAATATTTAAATATTGTTCGTTAATTTTCCCGTTCTATTTAACTTTGATTGTTGAGGTTGCGTTCTTATTTAGTTGTCAAAAATTTTAGTAAAAACGAGAGCACTTTCATAAAATATTTATTTTCAACATTTGAATATTCACAGTTCTTTTTTCATCAATTCCTCGACAGTTTCTTGTATTTTCACACTTTCTTTCATTTGAACTGTTAAAGATGAGATAGTCTCACGTAACATATTGTTGTCGGATCTGATTTGCAAAATATACATGAACTGGAAAATCAGAAATAAAAACAACACAAATATCATCATTGGCAGATTGATATTGACTCCTGATACTGTTGCCATTGATGGAATTGTTTGTTGTTTTTGTTGAAGTTGCTGCATGAGCAAAAAACTTGATCTTCTTTCTTCTGGATCGTCCAAAACAACGTTTTCAGCCAGTTTACATTTAAATTTGAATTCTGCTCGTTTCTCTGCGCTCTTGAAAAGTTCGGAAAACGAATCGAGATCTGTTGAAGATGATTCCATAGTTTGCATCAAAAATTTCTCTTTGTTCCAAGAATGACGATATTCTAAAATTTCAAATTTATTCTTGTTAGATATCCCCGATTCTCTTACCATATTGTAGATAAACACGAATTATTTCTGTTCCACCTGGTGCAACTATTCCTGAACTTGGTCGCACTCGGAATTTTTCTGGTGACGTTGTTTTGAATTTAAACATAACTGGTTGATCCAAAGATTGATTTTTCACTAGAACCACATCTACAAGATCTGACTCTCCCTCAAGTTTTTCCAGTTTCAAATCATCTCTCGGGCTGAAATGAATACTTGTATTTATTGTTGACGTAATTTTCGCTAGAAAAAACCCACGTTATTGACACAAAGTCGTTTGCTGACCAATCATCAACTGATGCGTTAACTCGTTTCTCAATAAGTGGTCGCAATCCAGGTGGAATTTGTGATTTTCGACCTTTTGGTCCACGACTCGAACGACGAGAAATTGAAGGAGCTCGTTTTGTAACAGATTCTTCATCGAATTTCACATTCTTAAAAAATATATTTAATTTTTTTTCTAAAAAAAGTTACTCACTGCCAATTCCATTCTCAAGTTTTAGAAACGCAGTAAAAATGTTATAAATAAAAACTACGACTTTTCTATCATGAGAACTATTGGCCAAACACCTGTTCTTTTCTGTTAGTGAAAAGGCAGATTTTTTCTTTTCAAATGTCGCGAAATCAAACTTTCAAAAATACTAACTCTTTTTTGGAATGATGAAAAATCGAATTCTGTAGCTGGTATGTTATTATTGTTTGTTGTGTCTTCGATTGAATTTATTTTTTGTTGGATAAGCTTTGAAGATGGTTTTGGTGGTGGTGGTGGAGGTAAACATTTAGCTAGTTCGTCCATTGTAAATTTGAAAGTATCCTGAAAATTAATGTAATTGTGAAAAATGTAGATAATTTGTCATTGCGTAGAAAAGTTTATAACTAATGATAAATGGATATGAAAATAGTATTTGCATAAACTCAACTTTCAAAAGAAGTTTTCAAGAATAACATATTTATTCAAACTTTGATTCATTTTTCTCATTACAATTTTATGAGAAGCTTTTTAAAAATCAATAAGCTTTCGAGTAATATAAGAGTTGAATTTTTGTTGAGTAGGATTAGTATTTTTCTTCTCAAAAACTGAAAGTATTATGGATAGATAAGTTACGTTTGAAACTATAAATACATTTCTCAAAGAATCGAAACTTGTAAATAGAAAAAAAAAATAGAGAAAAAATGTGCTGGTCAAAAGAGTTCTCGAGCTTATCTCCGAATATTACAACGAAAAAAAGAGTTCATTCTCGTAATGCAACGGAGAAAGCGAGTTCAGAGTAGTGTTAAGAAAGAAGAGCAGATGTTGGAATATAAAAGAAAAGATTCATGGAAACATTTTGATTGATTGTTTCTGTTTTTTCAATCTTTGGAATCAAATAACTTGTAGTAATTTTTGTATTTTGGGGAATTGTGATTAACTATTGATTTCCCGATAAACTACAATTGAAGAAAATTATAATAATTTTTAATAATCAAATAACTTACTGTACCACCGTGATGTTCTAATAAAAATGATTTGGGCACGTAATGTGTGACACTAGCTTTTGACACAAATGTCAATAAATCGTTTCTTTGAGTCGTCGAAGATGATGATTCAAACCAGGATCCAATTACCTAAAACAAAAAAGATGATACATTTTCTATTATCTTTTTTGTTCTTCAAACCTTCCAAGATGCGTTAAGAATAGCAGGACTATCGAAAATATAGATTGATTGAACCGATTGCGGATAATAATATTTTATTGAGTGCATCACAAACTTAAGTGCATCGAAGCTCTAAAATTTTTGTTTATTTTTGATGATTGACAAAGTTTTTTTTAAATATACTGATATTTACCATATTTTTGAGTCCAGTGCCAGTCATATCAATAAACAAGGAAAGTGGCTGGCAACCACTGTATTCCATATAATGTCGTTCCAGCCAAAAAATGAAAAGTTTTTCAAATCCATCATCACCATTTTTATACTTATTCATCATAATCCATACTAGAAAAAAAGGTGTTTGGAAAATATATTATTTGTTGTAACAACTCACAAATATGTCGATTCTGCATATCTTTTCCATGGAGATACATTAGCTGTTGATCCAAAAATGGTTTTAGTTCGAGAAGAGAGATTCCTTAAAAAATTATTTTCTGAAAAGAGATCTCGTCAAGCTCTTTTTTCAAGGCTTCATATTGAAATCCCCGTGTTCCAACCTAGTTCTGTATTTTCAGAATAAGTATCCCAGATTCCTTACCGTATATTCAAACCAGTTCCCACCATTCTGAAGTTCTTCCCTACTGTTTGAAAACTTACTATCAATATTGAAATTTTTCCTCCATTTCAAACATTCAAGCATAATAGCATAAGCAATATCTACATCATAATTTACTGATTCGAGAAATCTATCCAGCCACCAATCATCGTTTCGTATTCTTGTAATATCATCAATAACAAATTTTGAAGCAGCAGAAGAATCCTACAAATTTCGAGTCATGTTTGAAAAATGTTTGGCCTCATTTAATACCTGTAGAATTCGTGATCGTAATTCTTGAATCGATAAAATATTCGATGGATCAGTAAAAGTCGAACTTAGTCGTCGAACTAATCTAGTATTAATATTTTTATCCATATTTCTGTAAACAATTTGCTTTTGATTTAAGAAAACACCAAAAAATGAGAATTAAACAAGTGTTTTACATTTTGAAGAAAAAAAGAACAAACTATTGATTGCAAAAGACATTTGTGCTCTGTTCGGCTGGTCCATGAATAAAAAATGTTCGGGGAAAAACACAAAAAGAGAAAAGAAGGCAATTTCTAGTAATTGGACGGAAATTGTCTCGGTTTTCGGCTCAAGTGTAATGAAATAGTAAGGAAAAAATGACGATTTTGTGTTAGCCACTTGACATTTTTTCGATGTTTACTCGAACTTTTCATTTTATTAGAAGTGTTGAGAATAACATTATTATTTTTTTAATCGAAACGTGTAATCAAAAAAAAACAAATAGCACAAAGATTGTGTGCAGAAAAAAGTAAACACGAACGATTTGAGATGAATGAGTGATGTATCACAGCGGGTATTATGTGTGTTGTGCGATTTCGTGTGTGTTTAAAAATGAGTTTGAGTGAAAATTATATTGCATGTTGAAGAGACAAAAGATATTTTGTGCTTTTTTTCGAATTGATTCGAAATTAGTACTTGAAAATTGATATCTTCAAATTTCGGAAATTGTTGGTAGCTGTACTAGAAATGAAGTTTTTTCATGAAAATGAAAAAATAAAATTGGAAAAAGGTCACGTCAAAAAAATGTTTTCGATCTATTTCTCCAAGTTTCAGAGAAAAATTTCGAGAAATATTCTCTTGGGTATTCCATAAAGTTGGACTTCTTGGTAAATTATAGGCTAGCTGTTCCTCTGAATATTTACAAGTTCTAATCATCTGTCGCTCTGTATTTTCTTCCAATTGTGGTTTCTATGCAATTAGTTTTTGTTAGTAATTTCCAAGTTGCACAAAATGTTTTCTTCCAGTTTGCATTTTTTTGTCGAACTATTCATTTCTCGAATTTTATTCATGTGAAAAGTTTCTTATTTCATTATTGCCAAATAATTCACAATTTTTTTTTGTATAGTTTATTATGACTATTGTTTGTTCTTATTCTTCCATATACATTAAAATCGTCAATATGTTTAAAAATACACTCGTATACATTCCGAATAGTTTCCATGATATAGTAATAATCAAACATCGCCGTTTTTTCATCAAAGTTCAACCTAAGAAGTGATCTATTATTATTTTTCTGGCAAAAACTTCGAAAGCGACAGAGTGAAGTGGGAAGTAAGAGACGCAGAGTGTATGGATCAGAAATTGAAGAAAAGACTAGTTTGGGGGAAAAAGAAGGAGAGAATAGAAAAAAGACAAGCCCGGCCGAGGAGCGAATTGAATGTTTTGTGTGTGTATTTGTACGCGTCTCCCGTAGTTTTTTGCCTTTTTCACCACGATTTTCCCGTTTTTTTTTGTTGGAAGATTCATGTTATCATCTCTGTTTTTGCGGCTATCATATTAAGCTGGAAATTAATCGTTGAAAAATATTTGTCTAGAAATTTTTTCTCCTTTTCTTCATCTCTGATTATTTCTCTTTTTATTTTTTAAAAAAATCATCAAATTTTCTTGCAGACTCGGTGTAAAACCATTATAAATCCATCGAATGCAGATTGAAAATTTGGACGAATTCCAGAAATGGCTTATCAATGAGCTGACTCCAATGTAAGTTTATTTTATTTCATTTTTTTTTAAATAAATAAATATTTTTTTAGATGTGATGCTGAACCAGGTGCATTGGCGAAATATGTTTTAGCATTGCTCAGAAAACCAGATAAAACTGATGCGGAGATCAAAGAATTCAGCAGAGAACAACTCGATGTTTTTCTTGGTCAAAGCACTGCGAAATTCGTTGACAAGTTATTCAATGCGCTCTCCTCGAAATCGTATATTTCATCACCGCAAGCAACATCTTCTAGTGCTTTGAATGACGAAATTCCTCCAATTATCAAGGAAAAATCGAAAAGTCCACCAAGAGAAGCGACTCCAGTGAAAACGATTCGAAAACGAATTAGTCCACCGCCTTCGGATAAAAATGAAGATGAATCTAGAGAAAAAGTTGGAAATTCGGGTGAGAAACGAGTTGAAAGAAGAAGATCGAGATCGCCAAGAGATCGTCGGAATCGACAAACTTCGAATCGAACTAATAGAAATTCTTCAGGAGAACGAGATAGGCATAGATCTAGAAGATCAAGGTTTGTTATTTTTCTATAGTGTTGGATGAAAACTTACATCGTTTTTGAAGGTTTTCAAAAAGCCTTTGAGAAAACAAGTATTTTTACAAGACATTCGCAAGAAATTACATTTTTTAATGAAATTATCTTCGATTAAATCAAAATTGTTCATGAAAAATGTCTCAAAATTTTGGAATTGTAATGGGGTGATTCAGGTCGAAAAAAAATAATACAAAAACATTTTTTAACAAAAAAATTCGATTCAGCAAATGTCAAAAAACTATATTTTTTTCCTATTTTTTTCCACACAAAAATGAAAAATATCTCGCAGCGAAAATGTTGCAATGTAAAAAAATAGGAAAAAAATATAGTTTTTTGACATTTGCTGAATCGAATTTTTTTGTTAAAAAATGTTTTTTTATTATTTTTTTTTCGACCTGAATCACCCCATAAAAAAAAATAACTTATTTCATTATGGGGCCAAAACTTAACATAAACTTGAATTTGTTCAAGTTCAATTATTTGCAGATCAAAAAGTACATCTCGAAGTCCAAGTTATCGTCGAAATGATCGAAGCCGTCGTCGTTGTAAAGATTTTGAAGAACGTGGATATTGTATGCGTGGAGAACAATGTGTTTATTATCATGGAACTGATCCGGTTGTTGTTGATGAAAATGCACTTTGCACAATGGTTCCATCAATTCCAGCTCCAACCGCTGCCAATTTCTCGTTAGTTTTTAAATTAATTAATCACTTCTCATTCACACTAACGAGGGCAGCTCTATTTTTGTGAAAAAATGTCAAAATTAAGAAGTGGGAAAACGTGACCTATTTATCTCAAATCTCCCTTTTTCAAATGATTTTCCTCAATCTTAGTATTTTGAAAATGAGCAGCTCTGTGACTAATCCATTGTTTTGTGATTTCAGTTTGCCTCCTCCTGGCTATAACCCAATGAATCCACCTCCACCCGGTGTTGCTATTGTAAATGGGGAATATAATCCGGAGACTCCTGCTTTGACTGTCACTAACTACAGTGTTCCACCACCGCCGTTGGCAAATGCAGCAGTTGCGACAACTACACCCAATGCTGGTTCGTGGCAAAATGTTCAAACACAAGGATATCAGCCACAGGTAAGTACATTTCATTTTATGGGGACACTTTTTTCAAAACACGATGAAAAATGAGTTGATTTTGAATGTTCCGATTTTTCTCGATACCCTGATTTTTAAGACAATTCGGAAAAAGTTCCCTGTTTTCCTCCTCCCAGTGTTTACAAATAATTTTCATTTTTCAGGCACCGGGATATGTTCAACAAGTTGTTCCTCAACAATTCCAACAATCGTATCGTGGTTCAAATTCTCGTGGACGTGGTGGAATAATTCGAGGAACTGGAAGAGGTGGAATGAATACAGCACGTGGTGGATATAATAGTGGAAAAGATAGTGCTACTCTTCAAGTTGCCAAAATCCCACCAGAACTCAATAATATTACCAAATTGAATGAGCATTTTGCAACTTTTGGAAATATCGAAAATATTCAAGTTCGTTATAATAGTGACCCGGAATCTGCTTTGATCACTTATTCAAGTAGACACGAAGCAACTAATGCTTATAAATCTCCAGCACCTGTTTTGAATAATCGATTCATTAAAGTTTTTTGGCATAAACCTGAAAATGAAGAGAATTCGACTAATACGCAAGCAAATATCCCACCACCTGTCCCAGTTCAAATTGTTGAACCGCAAAAAATTGCGACGCATAAGGAAAGAAAGTTTGTTAGTGAAGCATCGAGAGAGCATTTCAAACTATTGGCAGAGGCGAAAGAATTTTTAGCCACGGAAAAAGATAATTTGGCGAAATTGGTATCATTCCAAGATAAGCAAAATGAACATTTGGAAAGTTTGATGACAAGGCAAAAGTTGTATATTACAAAAGCAAGAACAACAACTGATGAAGAAGAGAAGAAGAAAGCGACAAAGTTTGTCAAAATTGTTCATAAAAAGATAAAGACTGTGAAAGATGAGATCAATAATATTCTGTTGCAAATTTCGGAAAAATCTGAATCTGTTGATAAAGCGTATGCTCGTGTTGAAGAATTGAAAAAACAAGCGCCGGGAAAAAAGGAAAATGATGAGAATAATCGGAAAAGAAAAGCGGATGGTGATTTGGATGATGAGGTTAACACGAAATTAAGTAGTGTTATTATTGTCAAAAATGTTAAGGTTTGTGTGAAATCTGAAAAAAAGAAGAGGAGTTAAAAATATTACTGAATTTTGTTTAATAATTAAAATTTTTGATCTGAACATTTTCAAAAAAAAATTCTCAAAATTGTTTAGTTCTTTGAAAAATCAGGATTTTCTTCCGAATGTTCAATTTGTCGTACAAATAGCTTCAAGATTTGTTGAATTTCCAAAATTCTATTTTTTTTTTCATATAAAAAATGTAGTTTCATTTTCAGGAAACCGATGTCTCCGATCTCATGAATCATATGGAAAAGTTTGGTGAAACATTTGATACAAGTGTAAATGTTGAGAATGGCATTGCCACAGCTGTTTTTCCATTCAAAAATAGTTCAGATGCTAGAAAGGTAGGAGTTTTCTTCACCAACCAATTAATTATTCATTTAATTCAGGTTTTGAATACGGGTAAGACTTTAAATGGTGTTGTTCTCGATATGGAATTGACAAATGAACAATTAGATGAGATTCCTTCGACGGATGTTAATTTATCTGAAGATCGATTGATTGCCAATATTGCCAATGATGTGAGTTTTTGATTTATTGTGTCGAAGATTTTTTTTACAATTTTATTACTGGAAAAATTGAGTTTTTCTTATTGAAATTTTGAATTTACACAATTTTTAGTAAAACTACAAGAAGAGATGATCACTTCTTCAAACAAATATTCTCTCGGAAATATTTTTGAACATTTGAACTTTCGCACTAAACTTTTGTGTTAAATTTAGACATTTCAGACAAAAAACTCAGAAGTTCTGAGTTTTTCCAAACCTCATAGAATTCTGAAATTCAAATTTCGTAGTTTACAATTTTTCATCACATTTTTTTACCAAAAAATTACCTAGAACTTGTTGATTTTTTTTTCAAAAATTTAACACCAGCTTTGATATACTATCCCGATTCCACCTTGAAAAAAAAAATGAATTTTTCAGTCAGACGATGAAGAAGATTTAGTTAATGCCTAGTTATTATCTGATCTCTGCCAACTTCTCTTCACAATTCGCATTCTTCTCTCTTCATACTTGGTCAAAAGTGTCGTTTTTAATTGAAACGTGGGTTGAAATAATTTCGTTTTTTTTATCTTTCTCTATCAATTGTAAATTAATTACCTCATCCTGATTATTATTATCTATCTTTTAGCTGTTTAGATTTTAGCCATTGTTTTATTGTATTGTATTCTTTGTTTTTGAAAATTGGTGGAAAAAAAGAAAAAGAAGAAAAGAAAGAAAAAGAGAAAAATTAAACCTAAAATGATACAAATAAAAAAGTTAATTAATATTAAATGTTTACCTGAAAAAAAGAAAAAAACGGGTGCAAAAAATAAAATGATTACAGGTTCAATGAAGAAAGCCGGTTGTTTTTTGTATACGAGTAAATAAATGATTTCTTATTTTTGTTTGTGTTTTCTTTGATTTGTTTGATTAACTTGGAATTGTTTACGTTTTTAACGTTGAAATATTTAGATTTTTTAGAAATGAAAAATATATGTTTCGAGGGAAATTTCAAGTTTTTGTGAAACTGATTTTTAATTATGGTGAAGCTTTTTACAATTCTGACTCTGAACGTTAGAAAATTTAATCTTTTCAAATCTTTAAAATTTAAGAAAAATGTCTGTAAAGTTCCAGAAAGTTTTCATATTCCGGAATTTTCACAAAATTTCAATTGAGATTTGAAAAATAGACGAAAAATCAGAAAAAAAACCCGGAAAGAATTTTGAAGAAATATTTGCAAATAAATTCACACTTTGTTTTAAAAAAATATTTTTCAGAACTTCTCGAACATTTTCTGAATTTTTCGAAATTTCAAGAATTTGTCAGGAAAATGTTTTAATGTCTCAATAGATATTTTGTAGTTCGGAAAATTACCGAAAAATTATTTTTTCAAGTTTGTGAGATTATTTTTCTTGTTCAAGAAATTCAAATTTCCACAGAAGTCTACGATTTAAGTTTCATATTTCGAAATATCTGATGAATCATAATTTTCGAAAACTAAATCTATGTAATATTGAATTATATATATTCAATATTATTGTGATCTGATTCATAATGATTATAATATTTTTGTCATTTTGTACAGTCCATGTTATTTCTGTCTCGACTGTTTCCTTCTTCTTCTCCTTCTCCTTATTCCACAATCCGTTCTTTCTTCTTTTCTTTTTTTCCCGTTGTCCAGAGTGCACGACAAGAGTACGTTTTCTCTGCGTCTCTCCATCCTAACACTCACTAATTGACCGCTTCGCTGAAACCGCAACGCGTCCAGCAAAAACGGGGAAAAAGAACGCAGAGGAAACAACGACACTCGCTTTTCCATCTTCGACGACAACGCGATTTTCATCATTTCATTTTCATATAGATTTTGCGTTATTCCAAAAATCTTGCTGAAAGATTCATATCTTTTCCACGTCGTTTTATCTCTCGTCATCCCGGATGAAAGAAGCCATTTTCCATCCTTGATTCGTTGTTTCAAAATTTCCCTCTTTCTTCTCTCTATTTTATTTTCTGACTCAAAATCATGAAATTCCTATTTTTTCAGAATGGGAAACGTGTTCGGCAACTTATTTAAAGGCCTTTTCGGCAAAAAAGAGATGCGTATTTTGATGGTTGGATTGGATGCGGCCGGAAAAACAACAATTTTGTACAAATTGAAGTTGGGAGAAATTGTCACCACAATTCCAACTATTGGTTCGTTTTATTTGGGAAAAGATAGAGGGTTGAGAAATGCTCTATGGGATTTCATTAAAGAGGTTTTACACAGGGTTGAAATTGAAAAGATTCTGAGTTATGACGTGGCAAATTGAGAAAGGTACAAAGAAGGTGGATTTTTTAAAATGAAGTTTTTTATTAAGTCATGTCCAGGTCATATTAATCTGATTTGTGGATTTTAGTCCCTAATTCACAAATTAAGGATCTCAAAAACTTCCAGATCTCATTTTTGCCACGTCATAGCTCTCTAACTCGGAAACTGTAAAACTTTATCTTCCTAGATTTCATCATAAAATGAGTGACTATTTGCAGGATTCAACGTTGAGACAGTCGAATATAAGAACATCTCATTCACAGTTTGGGATGTTGGAGGTCAAGACAAAATTAGACCATTGTGGAGGCATTATTTCCAAAATACTCAGGGTAAGTCACAATTTTTCGCTGTGTTCCAATCTTATCACTCAATTTAAAACTTGTCCAATTTTTTTTTGAACGAAAATTGATAAGAAGAATAAAATTGATAGATTGAACAAAACATGGTTGATTTTCAGGATTAATCTTTGTTGTCGATTCAAATGATCGTGAACGTTTGGGTGAAGCACGCGAAGAATTGATGAGAATGTTGGCCGAAGACGAACTCCGTGATGCAGTTCTTCTCGTTTTTGCCAACAAACAAGATTTGCCACAAGCGATGAATGCGGCTGAATGTACGGATAAACTTGGATTGCACTCACTTAGAAATCGATCATGGTATATTCAGGTAAGAAAATTGGTGATAAAGAGAAATCGCTTTTGAGGAAACCTATAGATTAAATATTCTCATCACAAATTTTGGAATTTTTAATATTGATCTATATAAAAAATAAATATTGTTGATCTATATAAATTTAAAAGAAATGAAAATTTTAAAAAAACTTGAATTTTTAATGAATTAACTGATTTTTGACCTGAAATTAAAATTTACCAAAAATTGACCAGTGTTCAAAAATGTAAACTAAATATGTTATCAGCAAGTTTTTTCAAAACCCTTCCAACTTCCCCAAAAATCTATGAATCTCAAATTTTAATTAATTTCAGGCTACATGTGCAACATCTGGAGATGGTCTTTATGAAGGACTCGATTGGCTCAGCAATCAGCTCAAGAATCGATCATAGACCTTTGCAATTTTTGTTTTTTCTCCCTTTTCCTTTTCCGTTTTTTCCCACTTTTTTCTCCCAGACCCGATATTATTTATTATTCATTATTCATTTCTTCTCTTCCCCCACAAAAATCAGCCCCAAACGGGAATCTTTTTTTCTGTGTAATTTATTTTCTCTTCACCTTCCCCAAAAAAACACAAAAAATCCGAATTTCTGTGATTTTTTCTTGGTTTTGACACCTATCCGCCCCGCTTTTTTTGATTCATTGAATTTTTTTGGAGTAAACACATCTTTTTTCGAAATGGACATTTATTAGAGCAAAATATTGAGGAGAAAAAGTGAAATATTTAACTATGCGATGGATTGATTGGAGCTGTGAAGGCTTCAGCAGTCATTGGACGATTTCTGAAAAATTGGATTTTTGAGGGAATGTGAGGAGACAAGGAAAAAAGAAAATGGTTAGATGGTTTAGTCACATGCGCTGGTATGGAAACTTGCTGAAAACGAAAATTGCTCTTGGGAGCTTCTTAAAGAGGTTAGTTGATATTCTGGATGGAAGCTTTGGAAATTGCTGAAAATTTTGGATGGGTGTAAAATTTCCTCTGAAAGTCGAAGAATGTTATGAAATTCCAGTTTTCTGAGGATTTCAGATTTTCAGGATTTTTTCAAAAAAAATTCCAGCTTTCACAAACAATATGATTTTTTAACAAGATTTTCTCATGAAATTTTGAAAAAATATTTCGAAACTTTTTTGATTCTAGGAAATTTTGCCACGTGACATTTTTAAACAAAATTTTAACTTAAAAAAAACATTTTTGAATTTTCAGAATTGTTCAGAAAAACATTTGGAAAGTTCTGGAAATTCCCAATTTTGGCTCGAAAAATTAATTTTTCTGAAGATTATGTCGTGGAATTCAAAATAAAAATGAAAACTAAATAATTCACAAATTTCCAGCAAAGTTCCTTTGTTAGTTAATCTATCTCTAGTCACTCTAAAATCACACCAAACCACATCATCTCAACCTTTTTCTCTCTTCTCTCTTCATTTACACTTGTTTAGCTCCTCCGAATTTCTCTCCACTATCAGTTGTCAAACATCCAGCCCCAAGTCCAAATCCAACTCCTTTTGGTCCGTATTTTCGACCGTGACATTGTTTGCAATAAAGTTCAGCTTCGTGTGGAGCAACAGTACATGAATCCAATAATTTGTTGCACATGTCTGATTAATTTCAGAGTTTTAGAAGGGGAATTGAGAATTTTGTGGAATTTTTTAATGAGAGAAGTGGATCGACAATTTATTTTTTAAAATTTTCCCAATTTTAGTATAGCAAGCACGTGGACAAAGATATTAGTAACAAAAACATCTTGAAAATAAAAAAAACGAACGTCATATCAACTTCGGTATTTCCGAATTTCTCTCCAGTATCCATTGTCAATGAACCAGCTCCGATTCCAAATCCAACACCCTAATTAGATAATTAATTAACTCAAAATTAATTAAACAATTCGCGAACCTTTGGTCCATATCTTCTACAATGACATTGCCGACAAAATAATTGAGCCTGATGTTCACAGCAAGACATTGAATCCAATAATTTATTACACATACCTAGAATTTTGAAAGCGATGGACAAAATGGACAAAATATGGACAGAGGACAGGAAAAAAACGGAGGACAACAATTGGGTTACTGTAGTTTTTCTGGATTTTTGGAATTTGGAAAGATTCACTAGATTTCCTAGAAAATCTAGACATTTTTCGAAAATTTTAGAAATTTCAAGAGAGTTTTAGGGCAGTGAAAATCTAGAAATTTTTGTAAATGACTGAATTTTTTAAAGAAGAGATTCCCTGGAAATTTCTCACATATTTTTTGAAAGTTTCAAAAAATTTCTGGGAAAGCAATATTTTTTGAATTGAAAATTTAGACCTTTTCTGAAACTGAAATTTCAGATTTCTTCTTGAATTTTCAGCTTTCAAAACTTTGCTGTAACAAATTTCAGATTCAGAAATTTGACTTATTATTTTACACCTCAAAATTTTTAATTCACATTTTTTTTTCTAAAATTACAAAAATGGTTCTCAGATATTTTTTGAAAAGCCCAAGACTTTCCGCAGAAAAATCTACAGTAACCCATGAAAACAGCCTAAGCAAAAAGCCTCGATCCACCTCATTTTGAAAATTGAGAAGCTCTGGGTCCCGTCGCGAAGAGACAGACTACGGTAGAAAAACAACTCACTACACTTGAAGCAGAATTTATGCCATTTATATCCGCCGGCATTCATTTCTTCAGCCGCATACACGGATTTTCCACATTTTGGGCATTTTGGATGTTCGACAGCTTTGAAAGGCATAGTTTTGAGATGCTGAAATTCCACGTGTTACTTTTTTGTTATTCTTTTTTTCAGAAAAATAGAATAAGAGAGCAAAAAACAGAAAGAACAGTTGTTTTGAGCACTTTCTGTGAAAAAATGACAGAACAGAAAGAAAAAGTCGAGAAAAATAGGAAAAAAAAAGAATTTTTCGGTGGTTCAACAAGAATTGAACAAATAATAAATATTTGCGCTTCTTTTTCTTGTAAAATTATTGAAATGTGGGCGGAGCATTTGGAAAAAGCTGAACAAAATGATAAGGCATTTTTGTTTTCTTTTTTTCAGGAAAAGCAATGAGTCATCTGAAAATGTGGAAAACATAACAAAACATTGTTTTATTTTTAATATAAGAAATTATTTTTGATGATTCCGAAATAACGGAAACAGGCGGGCGGCTGGAAAAATAGAACATAATTTTGAAAAAATTTAGCAATGAGGAAAGAATATGGTTTTTATCCGGTTACTGCGCAATAAAAAAAGAAAAAAGTGCCGGCTCACGGAGGCGAACCATTGCGGAACTGAGAAATTTTAGTCAAATTATCAGATTTTGAAAACTCAATTTATAATAAAAGTAATTTTTTGAAACAGTGAACATTTGAAAATATATCCAGACACAAAAAAATAGATTTTCCCGGAGCAGTAGGCCAAAAAGAAGCCCTTGGAATTTCTGACAAAATTTTTTGAATCGAATTTTTCGGAGTCTGAATCTTCTTATACAGTTTCTAAAAAGTGATCCAATTTTTTCGATTCGGAAATTCCTTCAAAAAAAAATCTGACTTGGGCCGTTTCAGAAATCATAGCTCCCAATAATAATAAATATACTTATAGATCAAACGTGGTTGCAAATCCGCACACCGGCACTTTTTGCGCATATGGCCAATTTCTAGGGGGAAAGAGCAAAATATTGTGAAATTTCTCCGCGAAGAAAAATAAAAAGAGTCACAAAATATCTATGTATTACACTAAAATCGAACACATTAAATAGAAGAAAAAGAAGAATAGTTTAAAAATAACAGCTGCGCAGATCGAAAAAATGTGGTGGCGAAATTCGGAAAAACAATAAGTAGAAATGATCGATTGTGTGAGTCAGCCGAAAATTGTGAAATCCGAGAAAATGAAAACCAAAAATGAAAACGAACAGAGATGAAATCTGGTTTCAATTATTTATCATCTTTTTCCAATGAAAAAATAAATTCCGCAAATTTTTACGAGAAAATGGGGGGATTTTAGAAAAAGGAAACGCGAAATTGTCGTCTTCTTCTCCGAAATTTTGCGGTATATTTGTTGAGAAATTGGAAGAAAATAGTTTGCGAATTGAAGAGGGAAAAATAAATAGAAATATTGCGGGAGGAGGAAAAATCGAGGAGAACAACCGATTTTTGAGGAGGAAAAATCAGACAACATTTGAAGATTGACGCGAAAAAACGGAAAACTTGAAGTAAATTGGAAATCATGTCAGGGAATATGAGATTTTGAAGAAAAAATACGAAAGTTCACCGGAAAATCAAATTTTGAAATTTAGAGAAAAGTTGTCCGAACACAACAACACTTCAAATTTGAAAATTTCTTAGAAATATTGTAGCTTGAAGCTTTTATTTTCCAAATCTCCAGTATCCTCGATATCTTCACCATTCTATCCCAAGTGTGCGTGTTTTCACGTTAAAATTTAAAAAACAACACGTCATTATGTATTCCAAAAAATCCATATTTCAATATTTCCGTCATTTCTGATTTTCTACTTAACACCGTACTCCAAATTAGCCGATGAAATTTTGAAAAAAAATCGAAAAGTAAGTGACAGTAATCTTTTTAATCGCATCTTATTCAAAAATGTTATCCCCCATGGAGAGCATCTATAGTTTTTTTTCCAAAAAATTCCAATGTTACTGTATTCCATATGATCTACCTGTTAATTATTTTTCCTTTTTATTTCAATAAACTGTTTCATTTTCTAATGTTTTGGGTGGCGGTGCAGGTACCATATTTCCAGCCTGAACAAGATCAGCAACATGTGGTCGTGTTAGTCGAAGGAATTGTACATCAATCGGATTTTCAGCTGTTTTTGCGGGTTGAATAACACGATGATGATTAGCTCTCATAGTTTTCACAAGCTGTACACGAGGTGTCAGCTTGCACAGTGTTCCCATATATGATCGAACTGTCTCAGATCCTTCGGATATATCTGACATATCATTTTGATTTGCTACCTCTCCCTTGAAATTATCCCTAATTTCTTCACCGTCCTCTTTGGCCCTGTCTCGTATATCCATCAAATTCGGATAATAATTGACTTCTTTTCTTATAGCTTCCGAGTTGATCTATAGAGATAGTATAAATAAACTCTTCGATTAAAATGCACTTGTATGACTTACCACATTATCATCCTCATTCCTCATTTTGCTCCGCTTGCACTTCCATCACCTCAACATATTGTGGTGGTCGTCGGATGAATTGTACATTTATCTGATTGGCTGCCAATTCCACAACTTCTCTTTCATTCCCATAGCATGCATGCGCAAACATAAGATGTACAGGTACAGGCTGAATCATTTGAACAAATTCACCACGAGTATAATTTGATCTAACAATTTCAACCATCTGCACTCGAGGTGTCAATTGGCACATCGTTCCCATAAAGCAATGAACCGACTCGGATCTATCGGAGATTGCACTTAGATTATGTTCCTCATGCACCATTTCCTTGAATCTCTCTCTGACCTCTGCACCGCCTTCTATCGCCCTATCTCTTATATCTAGTAAATTCGGATAATAATCAATTTCTCGACGGATTGCTTCCGGATTCATCTATAAAGATAGTATATAAACGCTTCAATCAAAATGCACGGTGTCTGTTTATCCCCTTTTCTTGAAAACCCCGACAAATTTGATTTTTTTAACGAAAAATTGTGTTTCCTTTTCCTACAGTTCATGAAAATTCAGATTTCCGAAAACATTCAATTAAAAATACGGTAGTCTTTTTTAATTTCACATATTTTCAGGCAAAAGTAGTTCGCAAATTTGTTGTTTTTAATAAATCCGTCAATTCAGCTCATAATTCCAGTAACTTACCACATCATTATCTTCATTCGTCAAAATTTCGACATTGTGATCCGCTTGTACTCCCTGTTCTTCCTCATTTCCTCCTCTCACAGTCTCCAATCCCCTTCTGTTCCATCTGCTTGCTACATTTTTCAATCGTTTCACGTTGTCAATTATTCTGTCCTTAAGTTTTCTATAAAACTCCTTGATTTGTTCAAATTTTGGTAGGCATAATGTGAGGTCGGTTCCGTTGTATCGTTTTCGTTTCGAAGGCGATTCACAGTTAGCAGCACAATTTACGCGTTTCCGATTCATTTTCAATTACAAACTATAATTAATTAACTATTGTTTTTTTCCTAATTTGTACCGCCTACCTTATCCAGTATCTGAAGAAATGGTCAAATTTTCGAAATGTCTTTAATTTGTTGGCAAAAATGGGTCACGTTTTAAATCCTTTTTCTTTTTTGTAAAAAATGTCACGTGATTTCGTAACAAAAGTTGTATTTCTACTTAAATTTCGAAAAAAATACAGTAGTCAGATTTTTTTAAAAACAATTCCGAATCGGATCTTTTTTCAATAAGATATTTTTTACTGCTCTTCGAAGAAATTTTCAAAATGATTAAAAATTCTGAAATTACGGAAAAAATCTGGCGTGACCTTTGTTTTTCCACATTTTTTCGTGTTCATATTTATTTTTTGTCGAATCAGTTCTAAAAATTTTACGACTACAAAAATGTTTGCAAATTTTCAATCAATTATTCTGGCGTCAATTATAGCTCTCGCATCAACAGGTAAATCTGGAATTACAGCAAATTTTCATTGCATTTTTTGTTTCAGAAGTTTGTCGCCCAAATGAACTCAAAGAAAAAACCTTATTTTCGCCGTATTGCACAGAATTTGATGGAGATTTGTATTTGGATGATTTTTATGAAAAAGGTTCAAATTTCAGCAATTTGGTTAGTTTTCGAGAATTTTTGATTTTGATGGAGAAAACATTTATAAATTTTTTAGGAATCTATCACTGGATCTTTGATTTTGATTGGTTCAGATTTCCGAAAACTTCCAAAATTCTCAAATTTGAAGACGATTTCTTCAGATGGACCAGGTAACGAGATTTTGATTCTGCCCCGATAAAACAATGAAAAAATCAGTCAAATTTCCTGAAAAGTGGGCTGGTCTAAATGCAACCACCACGTAATATTTTCAAATCTTCAATTCAAATTGACGTATTTCAGCTGTCATAATCATAAACAATGAGAAACTTCTCGAAATAACTGGTTTATTCATCAATTCCGAATTGAAAAATCGCCTAAATTCACCAAATGATTATTTTATTCGAAACAATGAACAACTCGATTTATCGATTTATTCAAAACTAGTTTTCAAACCATTCAAACCAATTATTTCCGAAAACTTTTTGCCATCTGGAACTGATTTATATTTCGCTGAATCACTTACACTTGGAACTGCTATTATTTGTTTTCTAACTGTTGCCACACTATTTTTGTATAATGCAAGTATGGGAGCTACTGTAAGTTCATTTGTTTTTGATAAATAACAATTTTTAATCACAAATTCTTTTAGAATCTCTATTTCATTCCTGGATATCATCGCCGTTAGAAAATCGTATATTTTAGCAATAAAATGTTTTATGAAAAGTTATCAAGATGGTAATATTTACAGACAAATGAGACAATAATTAGTTTGCATCAAAAAGTAACCCGGGGTTGATTTGTTGAGCAAAATTAAAAACAAATATAGAAATGCAAATGGTACAAAATTTAAAATTCTAGAAATGTGGATAATCTTCGTCTAATAATTCTTGTTTAACTTCGGTTTTAATTCTCTTCATTGGAATTGTTGACGCTTCGGTCATTTCGAAAACCTCTTTTTTGACTTCCAAGTCGGATTTTTGAGATTCCATAGTTTTGTCGGCTACTGCAACAATATTCATAAAAGGATTTATTGAAAACATGTATTTTTGAATCTCAAATTATGAGAAGATCTTTTTTTGCACTAAACTTTTTGGAAAAAATTTAAAGGAAATTTTCAAATAGCTTTTTCTGATAAAATTATTCAGGAAAAAAATTGAAATTAAATTTCGCGCTATAATTTTTATTTTGACTTTCTTGAACTTTTTTTGGAAAATTTGAAAAAAAACGATGTGAAAAACGTTTCAAATAAAAATTAAAAATGATATTTTTTAAATCTAAATTTCTAAGTGAAACTTCACATCTGGAATTATTTTTAAAAATTCTTTAATTTCAACCACTTTCAAAGAAATCTCCACAATATTCAGAGAAGAGGAGTTATAAAAGTTAGTCCAATTTAAAAATATTTTAATTAGCGTATTTCCCAAAAGCAAAACTCACAAAGTGCTTTACAAGCATCATAATGCATATGGAGCAAATGTTTTCGAAATGCTTTCCGATTTGAAACCATCAATGATCGACAAAATGGACAATCCTCTTTTTCGACTGAAAAAAAACCATCGCCTTATTTATTATTACCATTTTCTATCAAAAAATACTCACTTCTCATTCTTCCTTGCAATTGACTAACTAATTCAAACAATAATTCCACCGAAAAATGTTCGTTATAATGTGATATTAGATTCTAAAAATTTAAAAATGTGTGGATTGGAAAAACTTCATCAAAAGTACCTCTCTATAAGTTGCTTCAAGGCCGCATTCTGGGCAAACCGCTTTTTTATAATTTCGAAATTTCCGATTATTTCCATGCTTCGCTTCTTCGTGTTCAATGACTTCAGTGACAGTCAAAAATTGTCGAGTACAGAATCGACATTCCATAACAGCTCGATGATTTGTGCTATCTCTATAGTGATTTGATAAATGATCCATCAAGTTCAGAGTGAATTCGTTGCAAATGCTGGAAAAATGAAATAAAGGTGGGAAATTTCAAAAGGTTTGGTTTTTCAAAGAAATTGGGTCGTATAGAAATCTAGAGGCTGAAAGTTATCGCTTTCCCTAATTTTATTAGTAAGCAATTTTGTAGCTACAATTTTTCACAGTTTTGAAGACCTTCAGTCATTAAAACTCTCTACTTTCCTTCAAAAAAACCAATTTTCCCATGTTTAAAAATGTTTTCTCCACAAATTCATTTAAAACTTACAAACAAACATTATTTTTATGAATTCGATCATAATTCATTCCACAATCAGAACATTGATAAAATGTTGAATTTGAGTGCTGGAAAAATGCCAATAAAATGTCAATTTTCATAAATAAATTGATAAACAAATAAACTTACATTATCAATAATATGTTTATGACATTCCAAATGATCTTCAAATTCATTTTTACACGAGCATACGAATCTAACAATTTCTACAATTTCTGGCTCCAAATTTTCCTCGGATTCTTGTCTTCTTATTACAATATTAGTATCTTCAATCGGATTCTCTTGTGAATTTCTTTTTTCTTCTTTCTCTAATTCTCTATCTAGTTGATTAATTAATCGTTCATATTCATCTTCTGAATTATTTTCCGATGAACTTTCGTCCAAAGAATCGATGTATTTTGCACTTTGAACAACTGATGAAAAAATATCGTCATATTTTTTATTTCGATCACTTTTTTTGATTTGTGAAATCAACTTCTTTTTCGGCAATTTCAATTTTTTAACCACGATCTGAAAAAAAGATTAACCTTAAAAACTCTTATATTTTGGATTTACCGCATTTTTGTCATAAAACTCTTTATAATCATAAACATATTTTGGAGCTGGTTTTTGTTTGCATCGAGAAGATCTTCTTATAGAAAATGAATCTGAGGAAGATTGCCCATCTTCACTCATTTTATCTGAAAAACATTACTCTATTTATTTTAATCGGTTGAATCAATCAAGCGAATGCAAAAAAAAACTATGGGAAAAGAAATAATGCACATCACAAAAACATTGGCGTTTTGCCCGCACAGGTGTTTGGGAGAAAGGAAAGGGAAGAGAAAAAGCAATGCGTTTGCGCTCTATTGAGAAATAGGGATGTGTTGGAAGACAGCCAAAATGACCAGTCGACTTTTGGAAGCAGGATTTATCACAAAAATCGGCCGATCTATAACTAGTTTCGCTTTTTGTCGATGAAAAATAATTTTTGGGCAAAAAGTGAAGAAAATAAAAGTAGAAATGCAAATGCGCTCAATAGAAAACGAGGAAAAAATATGTTCTGTTCCTTTGATTATACCGTAATCTTCCAATAAAAAAATTTCTTCAAAAAATCGAAATACAATTTCCGGGTGAAAAATCTAGTTTCCTGATTGGATATACTTTGTTTCGAAGAAAAATAATTGTGAGAATTCTTTTGTTGATCATTCAAAGTCAATTTTTGTTGATTTCGATGTTTGTGAACTACTATTATTATTTATTCACAACAATTTCGATTCCTGTCAATGTTTTATTAATTTATCTCATCATTTTCAAATCGCCAAGTTCTTTTCAATCTTATCGGTGTGTTAATTTTGAAAAAATATTTTGTTTGCAAAACTCCAAATTTTAAAAATATTATTATAAGTATTACGTAGAGTTTTCTCACATTTTTTCAACGAAAAAAAAGTGAATACAAAGTATATATTTTTACAGAATTCTTCTTCTGAACACTTCTATCAATGAAACAATTTTGATAATTTTATCATTCTCACTTCAAATGAGGTTTTCAACACACTTAAAACTTTTCGAATGTATTTTTTTTAGAGTTCTTGTAAGTTCTGGCGAATCAATTGCTCTTTTAGCCTACGGTCCTTTACGTGGTCTTCCAATCAATTTCATTTTCATTATTTATAATTTATACAATGTTTTTCTAACAACAACAAATCTCTCACTTAATATTTCAATGTTTTATCGATTTTGTCTAATTTGTTATGGAAAAGTTAACAACATAACAATGACTAATTTATTAATTTCCTCTTATATTTTACCACTTTTGATGTTTATAGCAATAACAATTTCAAAAAGAGATTTCGAAATTGTTATGAAAAATACTGAAAAATCATATCCATCTTATAATCTTCCAATTGTTTATGGCGAATATTGCGGATTTTATTCAACAAAAAATTTGATTTATCTTGTGAACACAACTATTTTAATGGGAATTCCATATTTGATGCCAATATTTATATTATATTGTAGAAGAAAGATTTTAAAACAAATTAATGAGGTTCAAACTCATTTGAGTTATAAAACCAAAAAAGCATCATTAGATCTTGTTCAAGCTTTAACTTTACAAGCAATGTTTCCAATGATTTGTATTATTCCAAATGTTTTATATTTTGCATTTGCACAGGTTTTGAGAAATTTGAATTTTATCAGAAATTCTTGATTTTTTGCAGACAAGTCATATGGAATTTGAATTCGCTGAATTTAGTGGTTTTCCTATGTGTTGTTTACCTTGTTTAATTGATCCAATTCTGATGATCAAATATGTCACACCTTTTAATAATTTTGTATTTCGAAAAAGGAAAAATGTTATCAAAGTTCCGACTGCTTCGATGGTACATTCTATTCATCGAACTGCGTGACAATTCTTACACGGGTTAATCAATAAATGTTTTTGTGACGCTTTGAAATTCAAAAATATAGTTTTGGATATATAATTCTACAGAAAAATTCTATCATAGAACTTGAGAAAAATTGAAACAGGTAATTTTTTGCCACGTGGCATTTCTGCGAAAAAAATTATGAAAAATCAAGAAAAAGGCTTCAATAGTTCCAGAATCCGATTTTTTCATTTTTTTTCAGCACATGGCAATTTTTTTTTGGAAAACTAATTTATTTTTAAAGAAAGTGGATTGAAAATTTCTGGAAAAAAGAGGGATCAGATTTTTCGAATTTGAAATATTAGTGCCACGTTAGACTATACTGTAGCTCGAAATGTAAAAATTAATGTGGACTGGAAAAAAAGTTTTGGTACATTCATATAAAAATTTAAAGTACTTGTTTTCAGTAAGCAATTTTGGAAAAAAAAACTTTCACATCAATTTCAAAAATTACAATTTTATAAAGAAACTTTCAAAACCGAATCCTATCGAATGAGACGTGAACTTCTACGTGGCACTTTAGACTTTTCTTTGAAAAAACTTGATTTTTCAAAATTTCCTATTTTTTACTATGAAAACAACTCCCCTCCCAAAATTTTTCAGACTTTCTGACATAATTCTAATTTTCATTATAAGTAGTATATAATCTTGTGACTGTCACTATCTTCTGTTTTTTAATCTTTTATTAAATTAGAAGAAAATCTTTTGAATTCGCCAATTCTAAGTAATTCCGAATTTGTTTTTTGAAACCAATTTTCGAAAAATTCCCAGACGATTACGTATTCATGTTCTGAATAATCGAAAAATCTCGAGAGAGTTCTATTTTTAATTTTATCATAAAAACAAGTGGCCACTTTTTTTTAAATACGTGTATTTTGAGCTGAAAAAAACACATTAAAAATAGATCCAAATTTTCCGCCTTCATAACCTCAAAATTTTAATCATTCTTCGAATTTTGTTGGCTATATTCTTTCTATATTTTTTCTGATTTATATAATGGGTGAGAACTTGAACCAAGAAATAATTCCAAATAATTGTTTTATTATTCGAAAATGCGAATAGAGCAAAATATATCAATGTTCATCAATTTCTACTACATTTTCTTTACAATTCTAGCGATTCCAGTCAATTTGTTGCTGATTTATTTGATATTATTCAAATCACCAACTTCTTTTCAGTCATATCGGTAAGTAAAATACAATGATAATGATAGATTTGTGGTCTAGAAAATTCATTTTTAATTTTTAGCTTTCTACTTCTCAACACGGCTGTCAATGAGACGTTTCTGATTGTTTTCTCATTTTTCCTACAAATCAGGTACTTGACTTCTGAACTTTTGTTTGGAATTTGGCCACGTGGATTTTTAAAATTATTGATAAAAAATGATTTAATTATTTTTGAAAATCTTCGGTCCAAAAAATAGAATCCGCTATTCTGAAACTTCAACTAAAATATTGCATTCCCTAATGTTCCAGAATAATCAGTGCTGGTGATTCAATCGCTCTTCTTTCATATGGCCCATCTCGTTTATTCTCAGTCGAATTCAATTTCATAATCTACAACATTTACAATGTTTTTCTTTGCACAACAAATCTTTCATTGATTATTTCAATGCATTATAGATATTGTGTTATTTGTTATGGTCGAATTGAAAACACAACAATTCTTCGAAATCTTTCCATAACAACTGCAATTCCTCTCGCAATGCTAATAGCCATTCTAATTCCACCATTCAATTTCTCAACAGTTGTCAAAAATACCGAAAAGGCTTATCCCTCATATAATTTATCGAATGTTTATGGGAATTATGGTGGTTTTTATTCAACGACAACAATTATTTATTCAATAAATACAGGGATTTTAATGGGGATTCCCTATTTGATGCCAATTTTTATTTTATATTGTAGAAGGAAGATTTTCAAACAAATTAATGAGGTTCAAACTCATTTGAGTGATCGGACTAAAAAAGCTTCATTAGATCTTGTTCGAGCATTGACAATGCAATCTTTATTTCCAATGATTTGTCTTATTCCAAATGTTGTTTATTTTTTGGTTTCACAGGTAATTTTAATTAATTAATAGGCAATTGCTCAGAATAAGGAGAAGATCAAAAAAAAATTTCTCAGAGAAATAAATTTAATTATATAATTTTCTAGAAACAACACATGGAAATTGAAATCGCCGAATATCTACCCTTTCCAACATGTTGTTTACCTTGTTTAATTGACCCTCTTCTGACTATCAAATACGTGGCGCCATATCGAAATTTTATTACTAGAAAGGATAAAAGAATTGTGAAAATTCCAACTATTTCAGTGGCCCCTTCATCGATTCGAACATTTTGATTTTTTTAAAAATATTTCCCATATACTTTATGACTATAAAAACATGAACATTTTGTGAATATTCTTCGAAAATCTTTGAGCGAAAAAAATCATAAATTTATTTACAAACCCGTATACACTTGATTTTCCTTTTATTTTTCTTTATTCCTCAATATTTCACTTGCAGCTACAGTAATCCTCACAATATCCGATGATCTCAAAACCGCTTTTTCAACTTTTCCAATTGGTGTTTCCAGATTTGATACAATAAAATGTTCGGAATTTGCTTGCGGTGCTGTGATTGTTGCTCGAACATTTGTATTTTCATACATTTCGATGTCAGTTTGACTTCCCGATAATTTCTGGAATGAACAATTCGAGTTTTTTTTTACAATAAACGTGAAACTCACTGATAAGAACATCAAATATTTAATTCTGGCATCAGCTCTTTTCCTTTGCTCTTCTTCTTCATTTTCTGTTTTCTCCATCTAAAAAACCTTAAACAAAGTTTTAAAAAAAATCACAAATACATTTTTCAGGGATTTCAAAGCCCAATTCTTCTCTCCAAAATAAACCAGAACTCATTTATGAATAAATATTTATGTACATATTAAGCAGTGGGCCTTGAACTTATTTGAGTTGTTGCGATTTCTGTCAATTTTTCTTGAACTTTTTGAAGGATTTCTGCCGCTTCTGCACTCTCTTTTTCCAATTCTTCAACAGCTTTTCGTTTTTCATCCGCTGTTTTTTTCATTGCTTCTTCAATATCATCGCAGCCCAAATTTTCCATTGGAAATGAATCAATGAGAATCTAAAAAAAATAATAACAGTGAATTGAATTAATTCCCCCAGTAATATCGAATTTTCAATGAAATTTACCTCAATATCTTTTGCACATCTCGAAATATTCACCGCAAAAATATCACAATTCGGCTCATCTTCCAAAGGACTATTATCATTAAAATCACAAGCTGGAGCTGATGCTTGTAAAACACCAACAGCATTTGTCATAAACGCAGCCAAATCATTTACCAAATCTTGTAATTGTGTGAGACGATCTGACATCTTGAGAAAAAAAACTATTTAAAATTTGGGAGAAATTAGAATAACATCAAATAAGTTGTTCCGGTAGAAAACCGCTTTACACAAACAAAACTTTTGAACTTTAAAAATCTAAATATTTATTCTATCTATTCAATATCATTTTTCTTTTGCCAAAACCAATGATCTGAGATCCAACCAAATCTATCTAATGGCCATATTCTAAATGTTAACCGGATTTGTACAAGACCTTCGGGAACTGGACCATAATGCCTGGAATCGGTTGAAAGACGACTATTATCACCGCGCAGAAAAACGTGGCCACGAGGAACACGGCCATTTGGCAAAAAATCACTTTCAACTGGATCGCCTTCCTATAAAAAAATGTATATTTCAATGAAAAATACCCGAAAAACAAGGTTACCTTTGCGACAATCCGTTTACATAACAATTCATCTGGTTTTTGTGGACTTAGACATCCCACAATATCACCTTTTTGCACATTTTTCGCTTTTATACTGAATCTCTCGGCTAGCACTAAATCACCATCTTGAATTGTTGGATACATTGATGGTCCACTACATATCACTAATTCTCCAACATATTGACTTATACAATGAGCAACGCAATAAAAAGCCGCAGCACCTTTTGTATATCTCCATAAGAGTTTTGATAGTGGTATATTTGAAATAGGCAACTTGTTTTTACTACTGTTGACCTCCATATGACATTTCTTCACTAAAAAACTCCGAAAAAACAAACAAAAAACAAAAATAAAAAAATTCGAACATTTTTTGGTGTGCAATTGTTCGTCGCCGTGTTTGCACAAATTTTTCTGGATCGTAGCCAAACAAATAATTCATTGCATTGAAATCTCTCGTGACGTGTCTTTCAATTTCCAATTTTCGAGATTTTATCGTTTTCCAACACGATTTCTTTCCTTTTTTCGTGTTTTTCAATCATTTTTCATATTTTCAGAGTAAATTTGGTGAATTTTGACCGCTTCTCATCTAACAATGGCCACAAATGGGGTCTATATTGTTATGGGAGAGGCGAATTGCGTCGTCGCACTTCTCAATAAAGCCAGAAGGTTAGTTTCAAGTTAAAATCATATCTGAAAATGAGAAATGAATAAGTGAATAATTTCAGACAATATCAATTGTCACATCAAGCACCAATGATGGAAGATACAGATCCTTTATTGAGAAATTTCACTGATTTGAAAGAAGTGTTGAATGAAGTTGCAGATTTGGCTGACATGAATCCATTCACATATTTATCACCATTTTTGGATGTAATTAAAGCACATAATACAAATGGTCCGATTACAGAAGCAGCTCTTGCAGCTGTTGCGAAATTCTTGAATTATGGATTAATCGATGCCAACAGGTTTGTTTTTTTTTAATTTGAATGGGAAATATGGAAAAAATGAGGAATTCGAATTTTTCTACAAATTAATAATATTTTCAAATACACGCGAAAGAAAGACGTTTTCAGAGCACGTTAAAAATTTCAAAAGAGCATTTCTAAATTTAAAAATAGTGGCAAAGTGTGTGATCCTATTTTTGGTAAATAATTTCTAATCTGCAATTGAATTTTCAGCCTGAAAGCTTCGAATGCAGTTGAATCGATTGCATATGCTGTTGTTCATACGAAATTCATTGGAGGAAAAAGTACTGGAAGTGATGAATGTGTTCTATTCAAAATCCTGCAGGTTCGTCGCTTCAAATCTAGATATGTTTCTAATAATTTTATTTTCAGGTTCTCCGCTCTCTGCTTTTATCTCCTCCAGGTATTTTATTATCAAATGAGGCGGTTTGTGATATGGTTCAATCATGTTTCCGAATAGTTTTTCGAGCAAAACTTATCACTTTTATTGAGAAAAGCTGCTGAATCAATTTTGGCTGATATGACACAATTGATATTTACAAGATTGCCAACATTTGTTGAAGATACAAGACATCCGTATATTCGACAATTAGTGAATACAAATGAGAAAAGACAAAAGAGAAAGAAGAAACGACATATTTCAATTCAAAAAGAAACTGCAGACACAACAGTTACGGAGAAAACAGAGTTATTGGGAACAGAACAATCAACTCCAACTGAAGCAGAATTGGGATATGATGTTGTTCTAACTACAGATCCAATTGTTGATTCTGTTACAGTTCCTGATCAAATTCCAAAATCAATTGTATCTGAAGGAGATGAAGCTGATAGTGAAAGTGATGGAGATGTAAAAGAAACAGCACCAAGAAGTGGAGGAATTCAAAGGGAAATATTATCAGAAGAGGATGAAGATGATGAGGGAAAAATATCAAATGAGGAAAAATTACCATATGGATTGCCTTGTTGTCGAGAACTTCTTCGATTTTTAATTGCAATGATTAATCCATTAGATCGACATAATACTGAATCAATGGTTGTAATTGGTCTCAATTTATTGATTGTTGCATTAGAAGCTGTTGCTGATCATCTTCCAAATTATGATTTTTTGATGCCATTAATCAAAGATAATCTTTGTCGATCACTTCTTCAATTATTAGACACTGAAAAATTGCCAGTTTTAGCAGCAACAAATCGATGTTGTTTTCTATTATTCGAATCAATGAGATTGCACTTAAAATTCCAATTAGAATCATATTTGAAGAAACTTCAAAGCATTGTTTTGGCTGAAAAACTTCCATCAAATTCTGGAACTGAACAAGAAGAAATGGCACTGGAATCACTTGTTCAACTATGGAGAATTCCTGGATTGGTGACTGAAATGTATTTGAATTTCGATTGTGATTTGTATTGTTCGAATATTTTCGAGGATTTGACAAAACTTCTTGTTGAGAATTCATTTCCAAGTTTGGGTGGACATACAGCTTCACTTTTATCGTTGGATGCACTTCTTGTTGTTATTGAAACTATTGAACATAATTGTGAAGATCGAGAAAATGGAAGAGATTTTGCAAATGCTGCAGAAATCAAAGAGTGAGTTAGGGATTTGAAAAAGAGGATTTTTAGAATTTGGGAAAATTTTGAAGAATTTTATAGAAAAAGTACAGAAATTTTTTTTGACAAAACTGAGATTTTCTGAATATATTTGTTATTAGGAAAATCAAGATTTTGAATAATTATCTGTTTTTCCTACTCGGACTGAATTCAGAAGTTTTAATTTCAAACATTTATGCCTTTTTCTAAAAAAAATATTTTCAGCTCGAAAAAGCTCGGTCTGCCAGTTTTGAGTGGATATGATATTGGAAAACGAATGACTTCAACATCAGAAGAATCATCAAATATTCTCGGAAAAGCTATAGAAAATACAGTACTTTTGCGATCAAATCGTCATATTCCTTCAAATAATCTTCCTTCGATGTCTGAAATTATCGATCAGAAAAAGAGAAAACGAATAATTGCAGAAGGAACTGAATTATTTAATCAAAGCCCGAAAAAAGGAATTGAATTTTTGCGTGAAAAAGGAATACTTGGACACGATGCTCAATCACTTGTTCAATGGCTTCGAACAAATCCACATTTGGATAAAAAATCAATTGCTGATTATATTTGTAGTCGAAAAAATGCGGAAGTTCTTGAAATGTTTGTAAAATCATTTCCATTCAGTGGAAATCGTTTGGATGTTTCGCTTCGAATGTTTTTGGAAACATTCCGATTGCCTGGAGAAGCTGCTGAAATTAGTATGGTTATGCAACATTTTTCGGATGAATGGTATCGAGCAAATGGTGAACCTTTTAATCATGTTGATGCTGCATTTACATTATCATATGCTATTATTATGCTCAATACTGATCAACATAATCCAACTGTAAGTGTTATTTTTGTCTGGGAAACTACGTTTTTCGAAAAATTATCATTATAATTTTCTTGCGGCTTTCAAAAAATCCCGCAAAAATATCTGCAACATTTTTTTCAGGCGAAACGTAGTCAACCTCCAATGACAGTCGATTGTTTCAAAAGAAACCTTTCCGGAACAAATGGTGGACAAGATTTTGATCCTGAAATGCTCAGTCAAATGTATAATGCAATCAAATCTGTCGAAATTGTAATGCCAGCTGAACAAAAAGGAGCTGTAAAAGAGGATTATATGTGGAAAGTATTATTGAGAAGAGGAGAAACTGATGAAGGAACATTTTATCATGCACCAAATGGTTGGAATGATCATGATTTATTTGCTGTTTGTTGGGGACCTGCAGTTGCTGCTTTGAGTTATGTATTTGACAAATCGGATAATGAACAAATTCTACAGGTTTGTGTTTTTTTTTATTTGAAATAATTCAAAGAATATTTAGTAGACATAATAATTCATATTTTCAATATTTCGCAAATTTTCAAAGCTAAATTCCACCTCTCCATTTAAAAGAAAATCTGGAATTTTTTCTATGTGACTTTTCAATAAAAAGTTTTAGATTTTTGAGTTTTTGGCGTTCCTAGCACATTGCTTGATTATTTCAGAAAGCTCTAACTGGTTATCGAAAATGTGCAAAAATAGCAGCATATTATGGAATGAAAGAAGTGTTCGATAATCTATGTATTCATCTTTGTAAATTCACAACTTTGACATCAATGAGAGAAGGAAATGGAGAAGATAATCTCGAAATATCAAGACAAAGAAGTATGGTTGATGTGAATAATGCTGGATTAATTGCATCGCCTGAAAGTATTGCACTTGGTTTTGGTGAAAATCACAAGGCTCAACTTGCTGTTCGAACTTTGTTCTATTTGGTTCATGAAAATGGAAATATTTTGAGAGAAGGATGGAGAAATTTGATTGAGGTTTTGTTGCAATTATTCCGTGCTCGATTATTGCCATCAGATTTGGTTGAAGTTGAAGATTATGTTGATGAAAAAGGATGGGTTTCGATTCAAAGAATTCATCAAAAGTGAGTAGAGGGGGTAGACCAGGGATGGGGAAAATGTCATGGCCTCATGTTGTCCTGTCCTTGAATATGGCCTAAACTTGTCCTGGCTCGAACATGGCTTGAACATGTCCTAAAGCCATATGCCCAACCTGTCCTCGCGTGAAGAAAAATTAACAGAGAAATTTTTTTTTCTGCATAAAAAAAAATAAAAATGCGATCCCCTTTTTTTCGGCGTGTTTTTTCTCGGCTAAAAAAAAGAACCTGTCCAGGACAGGACAGGTAACCAGGTTTACACGTGGACCTGTCATGGCTTATGTTCTTACCACCAAAGCCAACATGAGGCCAACGTGAGGCCAGTTTCCCCACCCCTGGGGTAGACAAAAATAGGGAATTATTTTTTGATGACGAACATCCAAATTATAAACCCCTTCTTCTTCTTTCTGTTTTTCAACAACAATTTTTCTGCAGAGAAATGCATACAACACGAAGTGATACGGGATTATTATCTTGGTTTGGACTTGGCGGTGGAACTGGTGAAACAGATCGTCGAAAACCAACACAAGAACAATTGAGTGCAATGAAATTGGCATCTACAGTAATTGCTGAATGTAAACCATCACAAATATTGATTGATTCGAAATATTTGACAAATACTGCATTGGCTGAATTATTATCAGCATTAGCTGCGAATAGTTTATTAATTGTTGATCAAGCTGAACAATCACAACAAAAGGTAGATATTTTTTCTTTCAAAATTACTAGAAATCAGAATTTCCCCCACTATTTTTTCCCAATTTTCAATCAATTTCAGAACGCAAGTTTGAGTGGAGAAGATGAAGATTCAATGGTATTTTATTTGGAATTAATGATATCGATTACATTAGAAAACAAAGATCGTCTATCTCTAGTTTGGCCACATGTTCGTCGACATCTTGAATGGCTTCTGTCATCTCGTTTTGGCAGATGTCCAGTTCTTGTTGAACGAGCTGTTGTTGGTCTTTTACGAGTTGCAAATCGTAATTTATTCCGAGATAATACAGTTGCTGATGATGTTCTTCATTCTCTTTCAATGTTATTACGACTTTCACCAAAAGCACTTTTTGTATTCAGTCGACAAATTGCATTTGGATTGTATGAATTGATTCGAGCAAATGCAGCAAATGTGCATAAAAAAGAGCATTGGGCTGTGCTTTTTGCACTTCTCGAAGCTGCTGGAGCTGCTGTTTTACCTGATGATTATACTCCGAATATTCAGACGAATGAGAGAAATGCTTTTTCGGATGTTGAACAATCGGAAAAAATTGGAGTTGAGAATCGAGGATATACTTCGGAAGGAGAGGAAAGAAAGAAACCAGCTTATGGTAAGTTCAGAATTTTGGTTTTGAGAGAATTTTTTGTTGATAAATTTGGGATCATTTTTGGTTAAAAGGTTAGAGGTTCGAAAGTTCTTTTTTTTTTAAATTTTCTATTGAAATTTAATCAAAAATTCGAACTTCTTCGGAAATCTTTCCAGCCAAAATCTTAAAACTTTCAGATTCGACATCCGATCTTGGAAGTCGCAACTCGTTATTAGGGGATCGAAAAACACAAGCAGACTGGATTCATTTGGATCATAAAGATGCTGCAAAAGCCACTGAAGAAGCATTGAGAGCACTTGGAGCAAAAACAAAAACATTCAATCGAGGAAGTCTTGTTTTGAGAACTGGATTAGGTCGACACGAACCAGCTGCATTTTTGAAAGTTTGTGAATGTTTGGCATTTTTATTGAGAGATGCTGTACACGTGACACCGGATAATTTTGAAAGTAGTTTGCAATGTGTTCGAACTATGGTTGAAGCAAGTTTGGATGGTGGATGTTATGCAGCGGGACCATTGAGTGGAGATGCACAGAATCGATTGAGAAGTTCAGTAACTGCTGAGAAAAGTGCGAAGAAACATCATCATCATACGAAAACTGTTGGAAAGAGGGATTTATCAACTGATGTGACAGCTGAAGTTGATGAAAGTCGAAATGAAGAACAACAATTATCTGCAAATTATCAACAAATGTCACTTCATCTTCTCGATTTATGCTCACAATTACATTCAAAAGCACCAGCTATTTTTGCACAATGGGCTCAAGAAAATCCATCATATTCTTCTGTCGCTTTTGTTTGGTCTGAAATTTGGCGACCACTTCTTCAAGCAATGGCTCGATTGAGCTGTGATTGTCGAAGGAATGTTCGAGCATCTGCTTTGACTAATTTGCAAAGAGCATTTTTGCCGGCAAATATGGCGAATCTTGGCGCAGCTGAATGGGAATCATGTTTTGGAGAGGTTTTATTCCCACTTTTGACGAAATTATTGGAACCATTCTCACAAATGGATCCAATTGGAATGGAAGATTCGAGAGTTCGAACAATTCAAATTGTTGCCAAAACACTTCTCAATCATTTATCTGCTCTTTCTGCTCTTCCTTCTTTCCCAACACTTTGGCTTCGACTTTTGGATTATATGGAACAATATTTGAGAGTTGATAGTTGCGGTAATTTGAATGAAGCTGTGCCAGAATCGCTCAAAAATATGTTGTTGGTTATGGATAACACTCAATTATTTGCAATGATTCCTGGTTTATATGAAATGACTGTGGAAAGATTGAAAGGAACTATGCCGCAATTGATAAGAGATACAATTCCGAATCCACCAACTGAAGTTGTTGAAACGAAATTGGCCAAAGTTCAAATTGCACCGCCTGTTCCTTCTGCTTCTGAAACTGAAGTCACAACTGCTGTTAGTGACACACAAGTATCGTCAGTTCCATCTACAGTTCCAGTTCCAATTCCAATTGTTCCATTGACTGAAGTTGTTGTACATTCTGGACCGACATCTCCGATTGGATCGCCGCCAACAACAAGTCCACAACATCAATATCAACAGCAAAATCAATATCAGCAACCATCACAACAGCAGCAACATCAACAGGTTTATGTGAGTTTTTTTTTAATTGAAAATTTTGAGTGGTCAGAAAAAACACCAACATTTTCGTTTCATTGCTTTTTTTCAGCTCCTGAATTTTCAGATCAAATAAAAACTTTCGTAAATTTTTGGAAAAGTGATTATGAGTTTAGTAGTTTTCCTTGAAAATTGAAATTCCGTTGAATTATTTGAAAATAAGCCACATTTTGAAGTCTCTGAATCAGAAAAAAATCTGCATTTTTTCTCGTCAAAATACAAAATCCTTATTTTTCAGTCTCCGGAATATTATCAGCATTACAACATTGATCCAAATCAGCAACAATATCATCAGCCGCAGCAACAGTATGCTTATTCGCCTGAATCTCAAGCATATTATCAGCAGCAGCAACAACAATACGCTCAACATTATGCTGCAGCTGCTCCGGAACATTATGGTAGGTTTTTTGAGAATAAAAAAATGGGAAAAGGAAGATTTTGCATTTTTCCACTGAACGTTTGATAACACTGAGAGGAACATTGGATTTGAAGAGACAGTATAACAATTTAATCCCAACGTTTATATTTTCAAGAAAAAAATTCGACATAAATTTGGAATTGAAAAAAATATTCGGATTTTTTCAGAAAGGGTTTTATTCATTTATATTTCCAGCGCAATATCAACAATATCAAGCACATCTTGCGCAACAACAACATCAGCAACAAATTGGTCCATCAGTTCATGGTCAATATTCGGTCGCAAATCCATTGCCACTTCCAACAAATCCAATTGTAACACCATCAGTAAATAGTGCATTTACACAGGTTTATTCAACGGGAAGTCAGAATGTGAGTTTTTTTTTTTAATTTTGGAAATGTGGTTTTCGTTGTTAAGATGAAATTTTTAATCTTGAAATATGTAGTGGAAAAATTGGAAGTATCTCCTTTCATTCGGCTCAAAAAGGTAACAAAAATGACTATTTTTCAATTATGAGAAATTTGGTCGAAATTTCAATTAGAACTTCGACTGCAAATGAAAAAGTGACAATTCTCTGATTTTTCAGGAATTTGAGGAAAATTCCGTAAATATTATTTTTAAAATGATTTTCTTTTTTTTTTTGAAACAAATTTCAGTTCTTTTTCAAAAAATGAATGTTTTTTAATTATGAATTATTTTCAAATAAGAGGAAATTCGAAAGTGACATACTTCGCCTAATTTGATTTATTATTCCAAAGTTACCTTCTCAAATCCAAATTCTTCTATTGTTCAGATTCCTGCTCCTCCACCAACAACATCACAAGAATCACCCTATTTCACACCAATTCCTTATAATCCGTCGAGCCCATCTTCTTCATCACAACAGTGAATGTATTAAATTAAATGTAATTAAAACGTGTTGTGATAACAATGACCATTTTTCGGTCATATTTAGCGTGAGAAAGAGTAGTCAAAAAATATTTCTATCATTTTTTCCTAATAACTTTTTTTTCTAAACACCTTTTTGTCTCCATTATAATTTATTGTTCATGTAACGTATTTATTGGGTTTTTCATAAAACTTTTGAAAATTAATTAATGATCCTCGTCGGGAACTGTCTGAAAGATAGGTGGTTTGAGATTAGGATAACAAATAGAAGTACTTACGAGGAATTCAAGATAACTGCAATTTTCACCATGTGTAATTGTGAATTGAGAACAAAGGACACCGCGATCATCGACTCGAAAAACGACTTTTTCAGCAATTGCGAACACGGGATTCATTCTTTGGATAAAAGATAATCGATATGTGAACTCGACTTTGTCTTCTTCGCATTTCATTGTTTCCATTTGGAGACTTTTTGTTGGAATGTGAACCTGTGAAATAATAAGTTTCGAGATTTTTATGAATGAGATTTGGAAATATTTTAGGGGATAATTGGAGTCTAATTGAAACATTAGATTACACACTGTGTGCATGAGAAAATATTAACTTAAAATTTTAGAAAATGCAAATTTTAACTCTAAAATTATTTTTTTCAAGATTTCCGTACCGGAAATTCCGGGTTCTATGAAAACTCAGAGACAATTTTAATTGTTGTGAATTTTAAAAAAAAATTTTCAACCCGGAAAAAATTGGTTTCAAGATTATTGTTTATAGATTTTGAAATTTTTAGGAAATGTTGAGAATGGTACATTCAGATTCCTTTAAAAAACGCACCACAATTCGGCCAATATCGCCTTTCGTAATAAAATCAACACCCTTCGAATTAAACTTCATAATCAAAATTTTACTCGAACCATCAAAATCCTTGAAAATATCCTTAATAAGTTGAGTTTTCAACATACACGTAACAATAACATCTTTGTCTTTGAATTCAAAATCCAATTCTTGTTCCGGAACCATTGTATGAATTTTCGCTCGCAAAATCAATCCCTCATTTTCCTCGAGAAGTACACCAAGTGGTTCATAAAAACCCGAATATGTCATTTTGACTGAATTCTCTGTTCCTTCAGACATATTTAGACATTCTGTTAGGGTTTTGAGAGGAAATTTGATTCGAATTCCTTCATCTCGTGAGACAAATGTTGAAAATATTGCAGAATCCAAATATGCATTTGCTTGTTGACAACTTCCATCATCGACTGTTATTTTGAGACCGCGATCATATAAATATATCACTCCATACTAAAATTTGTAGATTTTTCAAATTTCAGATTTTGAAAAAAAAAACTTACATCTCTGAAATTCAAGCATTTCAACATTTGTGTCAATTCTTTCACATTTTCTTTTTTGAATTCTAGAAGATTTGATTGGCCTTCTTCTAATTCCATTTTTCAAAAATTTTGTCTGAAATTTTTATTAAAATGCAAAAATCTCTATTCTCATATAAATTGACACGAAATTCAACGCGGAATTCATTTAAAACTAAATATTAACAACCGATTTATTCAGGAAAGGAATGGAATGTCTAATTTGGGTGCACAACTTTTGAAAAAAACAAAAAGTGAATGTGATTTTGAAATGACTAGATAAAAGAAAATGATTATATAGATTTGTCTTATGTGGAAGATTTTCTGGCTGTATTCACAAGTTCTTTGACTGAACCATCTGGATATGCAAAGAAAACAGCATCGGTTACACCAATGAATAAACCGGTTTCAACAATTCCAGGTGTATTCGCCAGTTTGATTTGAACATCTTGCCAATTCCGATTTTCGACATTTTTCTCAAAACTCCAATCAATTATAAAATTGCCGTTGTCAGTTACAATTGGTCCGCATTTCTTGACAGCATCTCGTAATTGTGCGGTTCCTCCGAATTTGGCTGGAATTGAGCGAAGAAGTGGTTGAGCGGCGAATGGAAGAACTTCGATTGGAATGAAATTGTAGCGATCACCAAGTTTTTGCGAATCTTTCAAATGATCGGCTATCACATAAAAGTGTTTGGAAGCGTTTTGAACGATTTTTTCTTGAGCCAAGCATCCGCCACCGCCTTTGATACAAGTGTATTGTGCATCGACCTGAATGAATGATAACATTGATTTTTTTCTATTCGAACATGTGATAGAAAAATAGGAAAATACCTCATCCGCACCATCAATACAAACATCGAGTTCTGGATAAGAATCGAGATCAGAAGTTGGCAAACCTGCATTAATTAGCCATTGCTTTGTCTATAAAAATTCAAAATTTCGAAAAAAAATTTAAAATGAACAAAAAAACTTACCAAGAAACTTGTTGGTATGCATACAATATTTGTCAATTTTCCGCTTGTATATGCATTCTTCAAATATTCAACAAGATATTTGACAGTACTTCCAGATCCAACTCCCAAACGACACCCATTATGAACATGTTTTTCGGCGCATGCAAAAGCCGCCTGAAACATCAAATAATTAGGGTTTCAAAACTTTATTCTCACTAGCTTTTTTGCTTGTTCGATTGGTGTCAAATTCGAGTCATGGGATGTTGTTGTAACCATGTTTCGAAGACCCGAAAACCGGCGGAGAAGTGAAATTTTTGAAGAGGAGAAAAATGTGAAAATGAAATGTGCAGTATTGCGTTGCGGTGTTTGATAAACACTTTGACGCACAAATGCAGAGAACTTTTTTATTTTTTTTTCCAAAAGTTTTTCACGTTTCTCGAGGAGAAAAACCTTTCATAAAAGGTTCATTTTTCATTTTATTGTTTGAATGTGAATCTTGTTATCCTTCTCAGTAAACCATTTTCATGTGATATCAAATTTCTTCAGGAAAATGCCAGTGAAACGAAAACAAAAGAAAGAGGCTGTAAAACCTTTATGGGAAGATGAAGACGATGAGCAATTGGAAGTTTCGATACCAACCAAAGTCAAGAAAACGTTCCAAGTTGATTTGAAAAGAACAAACGATGTTGATGAAGAAACATTGCAAACGAAAGAATATATTGGACGACTTCAGGAGGCTTTCAAGAGAAGACATGGTGGAAAACCAAAATGGGCTGAAACTGAAGAAACTGCTGAAGATGATGATTCGTTATTAAGAACTGCTAGCGGATATATTGAAAAAGATACAAAGTTGTCGAAAACCACTATTCATACAACATTACTCAAAGATTTTAACACTGGACACAGAAGCTCGGTAAGTTTTTTGAGGATATCTCGAAAATTTTCAATTTTTGAAATACATTTCAGAAAGCTATTACCGTCGTAAAATTCCACAAAACCCGCCCAGTTCTAATAACTGGAGATAGTGGAGGAAATGTGAAATTATACAAAGTCAGCTCTGAAGTTCGCCAAGACAATTTTCTGCAATCTGTGCATTTTCAAAAATTTCCAATCGAAAGAATGGAAATCGCTCAACAAGGACATGCTGTAATTTGTTCGTCAACTTCTCAAGAATATTTGATGCAATATGATATGGAAAAAGGGAATGTAACACAATTGAGAATGCCTAAAAGTAGGTTTTCATCACGATGGAGATTCATTTTTTTCAAACACGTTTTATAGCTGTTCCAAAACAAGGAATCTCATTATTCGCAATTTCGCACGATTCTGAATATTTGGCAGTTGCTGGAGTTAATTCACATGTTTATATTCTTCAAACATCTTCAATGGAACACATCAAAACAATTTCTTTGCCAGCAAATGCAACAGATATCAGATTCTTTCCCGGAGTTTCTAGAGAAATTTGGATAATGTGTGAAAACGGGCAATGTATTATGAGTGATGTTGAAGGAAATTCACAACATAATTTTGTTGATGATGGAGCTGTTCATGGAACTTGTTTGGCTATTAGCCAACATGGAGAATATTTTGCTACTGGGTGAGATTAAAATACATATAATTTTATATTTTGTTCGTGTTTTTGTTCAGAAGTGACACTGGAATTGTGAATGTTTATGATGGAAGTTCGTGCCGACAAAAAGCCGAACCAAAACCACTTTTCAATATCGATAACTTGGTGACCAAAGTTTCAGCAGCCGCTTTCAATAGCGATGCACAGCTTCTCGCGATTTGCAGTAATGTCAAGGTGAGAAGCTGGAAATATATACTTTAGAGAGGTTAAAAATCAGAATTTTTCATTATAAATTTACTCTTTCAAAGAAATCAATTTTTTAGCTCTGAAAAGACATCTCAAAAATCTCTCTCATTCAATCTGAAAATCAACTTACTGAGGCTTTTCTTGTCGATAAAATGATAAAGAATCAAAATTTTTGGTGAAACTAAAAAAAATCACAAGTTTATATTTTCTCAATTTTCCCCTACCTGCTGAATTCTGAATGAAAAGTTCTCCGAAAATTTCTGAAAACCCTTCTCTATATCATACTCTATGAGAAACATTTTAAAAATATCAAGTCCGAATTGAAAAAAAAAAATCAATTTTACAGGACAATCAAATTCGTTTGATTCACACTCAAAGCCAAACAGTTTTCAAAAACTTTCCCGATCGACACGGCCATGTTTCAAAAGCCAATTGTCTAGATATTTCGCCAAAGGGTGGTTATCTTGCTGTCGGAAATAATGATGGAAAATTGCACGTTTTTCATATTCACCACTTTTCTCAATATTAGAAGACAGTTTTCCGAGGTTTATTGATTGTTATTTTTGTTTTGTTTTTGTCTTGAATTAAATTGTTATGAATTTTTTTGTTTTTGTTTTTGTTTTATTTTTAAAATTCCAAATGAATGAATGAAATTCGATATTTGCGGGATTTCAAACATCGATTTTTTCTCCGAGTGCATGTGAATTTCCCACATTTTTTGGAGCTTTCTTTCATTTTTTTTGAAAAACAAAACTACTTATAATTTATTCTTGTAAAATCGATAGAACAAAGTTGGTAAATAAACATTTATGTTCTTTTTTATGCAAATAACGTAAGTTATTCAAAAAAAATTGTATCAAGTTTCAGGGAAAAAATGATTTACAATTAGATATTCTGAAATTTTTGAAAGTACTGTGTAAATTTTTCTCTTAAAAAAACTTGGTGTAGTTTCTAATAGCTTCCAGCTTTCGTAAATTCAAGTGTTTTTTAAAATTCATAATTTTAATTTTTATAATGATTTTCATAACTTCAAAAAAATGTTTTCAACAAAAAATTTGATTCAGAAAATCTCAAAAATGTTTTCCCAAAATGTTTTTTAATTCCAAAAAAAATTCCCAAAGTTCATTCATTTTTGTTTTCCAAATGTACTATAATAATTTCTCAATTCCTCATAATCGGACTAAAAAATCTCTAGTCAACGACATTTTGCGAAACTAAAAATAAAATACAATATTTCACCTGACGTCTGCGTCTCTCATCAACCCATACTCTTTTTTCCCCAATTTTTCTCGTTCTTTCGTGTACTTTTTTTCGCCGATCTATTTTCTCACCTGCGTCTATCAACCAACCCTTTCCATAGTAACATATCTAACACAGCCTTCTCTTTTCTTCTTTCTCTTTTTTTCTCGTTGGATTGGTTGAGGCGAAAGAAACACACTATTTTTTTGCGTCGACATTTCGTTTTAATTTTTTTGTCATTATTGTAGTGATCATAAATTGTCTGATTTTTAAGTTTATTTTGATCAAAGACTAGAGTTTGCTGAAAATTTGAAAAATTGGAAGTTTCAGAAACTTCTTTCCTCTTTTTATCCATGATAAAAAAGTGGTTTTTGACTGATTACGAGTTCTACTTGGCCGAAGTAATGACGTGGCAAAGTTTGAAAATCTGAACTTCAAAAAATTTCGAATGACGAGATTTTTCAAATTTGTAATGTCATGCTCAAAGATGAGTCAAGCTAGTCAGAACCTGACATCAATTAGGTTTATAAAACGTTATTTTTTAAGAAGTTTAGAAACGACGAACTTTTGAAAATGTGTAAAAATGTTCCTTTATATCTCATATGAAATTTGTACCAAAAATTTTACCTTGAAAATTGACTCGTGACCACGTCATAACTCATTACCAAATTTAGAAAATCAAAAACTATCCAAATTAAAAAATATTTTTTTGAAAACCTTAGATCTCTCAATCTCATTAATCAAAATTTCTTTTCTGTGTAAAATGATTGTTTTCATGAACAGGGAAAAAATCAATTTCAATTTCAATATCAAAAAAAATGTCCAAGAAAAAGTTTCTCGATTTTTGATCTTTCCAAAACTAATTATAAATATTGTTCTGACGGATTCTCTGTCTTATTCTGGGAATATCATTCTTTTAAGAATTTAAAAATATTTATTGAGAGATCAATCCGGATTATTTTTGTGCCAACGCACTTTCCTCTATCCTCTCAACTTCATACTAGATATGATTTTCCCAAAAAACATTATGATTTTTGTTTTTTTTCTGCCGTTTTCCATTTTTCTTATCATAAATAATTGATTTTTCTTATCTACCTAAATATAACTAAATAATTTCTATCATCCAAACCAAAAAAACCCTTATATTTATTTATTTTCTAGGAGATGTCGGGACCCTCTTCGACATTTCAAAACAATTCACAACCTGAAGAATTGTGTCTAGTTTGCCTGGATATTTCAACTGGTTATCATTATGGAGTTCCCTCTTGTAATGGATGGTTTGTCCAATTTTTTCTCTAGGAAATTTTTCATAATTCAAATTTTTCAGTAAAACATTTTTTCGAAGAACAATCATGAAAAATCAATCATTTGTGTGTCAATTCGAAGGAAAATGTCCAGTTGATAAAAGTTTGTTAATTAATTAATTATTTAATTACACAAAAATCTTCTGAAAATTTCAGGTATTCGATGTGCTTGTCGACATTGTAGATTTGAAAAATGTTTGAGTGTTGGAATGGATAGAAATGGTTCGTTTTTTTTTGATTTTTGTTCTGAAAGTTTTCCAAACTCGTTGGAATTCTGCATAGCCCCATAAGGGACTGGTTATTTTTCGGAATTATGAATTTTTTATTTCCCCTATTCTCTCAGTACCGTAGGATTACTGTGGATGTTCCTTGCGTCAAAATGTTTATTTTGAAAATTCAAAATGCAATGAAGCAATCTGAACCAGATTACTGTAGATTTTTGGTGACATTCAAGAAAATCTAGGTTTTTTTCCAGCAATCCAGCAGAACCGCGATCCAATTGGTTATACAAAACGAACTCGAAGATATCCCCCAATTAAAAAAGTCGAATCAAGTGAAGAATGTTCACCGATTCAGGTAACTGAACTTGATCGAACTGAAGACACATTTTTGACAAGTTTGGCATCCACTGAACAAAAGTAAGTTCATAGCTCAAGAAAACCTTGTTAGCATATTTATTTTCTAACTCCTTTTTTCTCTAGATGTTGCGCCCTTCGACTCGCTGAATATATGCCAACTCGAAACCTGTTAGATGCCGTTGTTGCGCCGTGTTTATTGGTTGATGAAGCATTTATGGCTGAACATGCGATTTTATCACCGAGGCATCGGATTGGCGAATTGCGATTTGCGACACAAACTGATTATCATTATTGGCATGAAAGAGATTGGTTTGTGATGATTGAATGGGCAAAAACATTGCCGGTTTTTGAAAGTCTTCCATTTGCAGATAAAGTAAGTTGTGAAAATTTGGGAGGGATTAAAAGAGATGAAATGAGAAATCGAACTTTTTTTTGAAAAATTTACAGTAACCCTGAATTTCTAGTCAGATAATTTTAGAATTCTTCCGAAGCTTAGCCACGGATACTTGATTCTATGATCTCTAGACTTCGCAAACAATTAGATTCTTTAGGCGCAGATACTTGACATATAGGACTTCAAGGCGTACCTTTATCAACATTTCGATTTTCAGCTGTCACTTCTACGACACTCCGCAATAACATATCCATCACTTGTTCATGTTTTCAATTCTCCTGATCATGGACCAGATACAATTGTATTTCCAGATGGATCATATTTCGATCGAACAAATGAACCAACAAGACCATTAGGATTCAATAAAAAGAAATATCAAATGTTGGATCAATTATTGAAACCAATGAGAAAAATGCAAATTGATTTGACCGAATTTGCTGCATTCAAAGCCATCTTCTTCTTAAATCCAGGTTTTGATGGGGGAACTGGGAGCAAGATTTGCATTTTGAAAAAAAAATTAGAAAAAATTATCACCTTTCTGAACGGCAACGTAATTTTCTCGTAGATATTTTAGATGCCGATGATGTCGATGCAGCAAGCAAAAAATTATTGGGAGATGGACGAAGTTCAATTACAAATGCGCTCTATCGATATATGGTGAAAAAGAAGGGACCAGATGAAGCTGGTGATAGGTTAGTTTAAACTAGCAGTGATCGAATTAATCGGACCTGGCTATTCTAGCCCGATTTAGAAACTCCTCATTCTCTTTGCCTAACCCTTTCTCATTCAGATTTGGTGGACTTTTACTCCTTGGCACAGTTTTAGCAACAATGGCTGTTGAAATGAAAGAAGCTGTTTTGGTCGCTGATTTCTTTGATCAAATTCAATTTTCGACATTCGCCAAACAATTGTTATTTGGTATCAAAAGAGAGCACGGAGAAATAGTTTAGAAAAACGTAGTGATAATTGTAAAAAGCAGAAAACTAACATTTCAAAAAAGTCAAAGTCTACATATTGCCTCTTTCAATGAGTGCCTCAATTTCTTGTGTTAACAACAATCATATTTTGCGGGTTTCAATTTTTGTCAGTTATATTTTTTATTACCAAATAAAACGTTTATTATAAAAAAAACAACAAAAATATTTACAGAAATAAGATATTTAATCTAATTGTGTTGGCTCAATTTTCTCCGTACTCGGCTCTTTTTTAACTTTTCTTCTCGAACTGTTCTTTTTATCGGAATTTTGTCTCGAACTGATTTTGGGCTCGACTTTTGACATTGTACTTGTTTGTTTTGGAGTATGTTTAGTTGGGACTTTTTCTCGCTGAAAATAAATTGGAACTTTTTTGAAAAAAAGAAGGAGTGAAATTAAGGATGAAAAATCAAAAAAAAAAATGTAGTAAATGGAAGAAGCCCAAATTAAAAAAATTGTAAAAGATCTTAAAGAAACTACAGTGAATAACAGTTCATTTAATAAATTTGGATCTACAGTAATCTGTTCAAGTTATCATAACTCATCCACATCTACAAAGGTCTTTCTAAATTTCTGACAGTAATCCTTCTATTTCAATTTTTAAGAAAAACTAGAGTAAGCTACAGTAACTTAAAGATGCTTTTTTAATTTCAAAACTTTTCACATAACTACAGTAAGCCCCCGTATATCAAAAGCTATGATCACCTCCCCCTTCCTAAAACTCCCCAATCAAAGATCTCAATATTATTTTTCAACCCTACCGATATTTTATCGCCTCCTTTTTTATCCGCTCCTCCTCCTCCTGTTCCCGGTTTTGTAATCGGATTTGACAATGGAATTGTTTCATCTTGTGTTGGTTCTTCCAATGATAATGATTGTGTTCTTTGACTTATCAATTTGTCCTCCACTTTATCATCGCCCAACTTTTTTTCAAGTAACTTCAAAACCACTTTTTCCAAATCTTCCTTTTTGAAAATATGACTTTCTTTCGCGTCAATTTCTTTTTTCGATATATCAGGTCCACGTGGAATCCTCTCAACATTTGGATCTGTCAATTAATTGTGTAATTGATTTTTGAGAATGTGGATAATATCCATTTCTTACCTTCCATCGCATCAAATTTAACCTTTGGCATAAGATTGGTAGTAGAAGCTCGTGGAGCCATCATTTTAGTCATCATATTTGTCTGTTTCATATTCAACAATTTTTGTTGTTGTTTTGGAACTTTAACAGGAACTGCTGAACCATGCATTGGGTTGGCTTTTGACAGAATTGCAGCTGATTGCTGGAAAAGGAAAATAAAACAACTCTCAATAATTTTTGGTGTTTAAACTTTCAGGGGTAAATAAATAACTACGGAAAATCACAAAAAATGTCGACGCGTTTTTTTTTCATTAAAATTGCAGACAAAAAACTCACAATAGTATGCGGAAGTTTAACAGTCATATTAATCAATCTCGGTGGTTTATCAAAGAAATCATTAACATAACATAGCGAAATCATCAAATTTCGTTCAATCAATATATCCATCTCAAAATCATCATCATCCAAACCAAATGGATTCAACATAACAAATGCAGTTTTGAGCCAACCATTGAAAACAACAAATTCAACAACAGCATGAATTGGTATAATACTATGATACAATTTTTCAGTTGCATCTGCATTAATTCCTTGCGACGAGAAACATAGAATTAGAAAATAGCAGATTGTGCAGATATTTACAGCTTGAACATAAACTAATGGAACACTTATCCAATCATATGATAAAATATCGTGAAGTCGTTGGCGATATTGCAGAATCGACTGGAATTTTTTCAAAATAATTATTCCATAAAATTTTTACAGTAACCTCTTCAAAAGTTTTTTTTTAAAATAAAAATATCCAACCTTTGGAGCTATCTTTCAATTTCTAAAACACTAACCGTTGTAACTTCAGCCAAATGATATGAATCAATACATCCTCTTTTTTCTGCATCTTTCAAAATAAGTAAAGCCCATTCAATTGGAACCCAATGTCTACTTTCTTTTGTTTTCTCCAATTTCTGTCGTTCTTCTAATGTCATTAATGTTGGTGTCAAATGATCATAAGTTGGAAATCTTTTCTTGATTCGAATACTAACATCACGAAAAACCAAAACATATGATAAAATCAAATATCTCATGATAGTTTGTCTTTCAGTTCGATCTTCTTGTTCAAACTTTTTTCCACGACTTCGAAGAAATGCAGTTAATTGAAGAGCTGTTGTATCTGGCCATGGAATTGTCATAAAAACATTCCACCATCGATTTGTCACAAAACTCACATAAAATCCAAGGGCAAATGTGATTACAGTACGACTTTGTGAAGTTATCTGAAATTGTCATACAGTAATCCTTGAGAATTTTGGGTGAGGCTGAATCTACATTTCCCACAGTACCCCAGAACAATTTTAATAATACTCATAGTTTTTTTGAAAAATGTTTAAGCCCCTTATGGGGTGATTCAGGTTGAAAAAAAAATAATAAAAAAACATTTTTTGACAAAAAATTTCGATTCAGCAAATGTCAAAAAATTGTATTTTTTTCCTATTTTTTGACATTTTTTTCCACACAAAAATGAAAAATATCTCGCAGCGAAAATGTTTCAATGAAAAAAAATGTCAAAAAATAGGAAAAAAATATAGTTTTTTGACATTTGCTGAATCGAATTTTTTTGTCAAAAAATGTTTTTTTATTATTTTTTTTCAACCTGAATCACCCCATTACTTTTTAGGTAAAACTTACAGATCTACATCTCATCACAATTTGCTCGAATATTTTTCCATTTTCGGTATTAAATAAAAGAAACTCATAAATTGTTCGAATATTGACAAAAAGAAATAACCATAGAAAGAGCTCCCAATAAATCGCTTTCCAAACACTTCCACGCCATCGGAATAAAAGTCGAAGAAATGTGAATGAAGTTGCAGTTGCAACATCTTTCATGTATCCAACTGTCATTTTCTCTCGATTTCAAAATTGAATAATGTGGGAAAATGATTCGAATTTCATTTTGATACGTTTCACGTCACGTAATCTTTTTTATTGAATTATTATTTCATTTATTTATTTTTTTATTATACGGCTATTCAAGTCATTTTCTCAATGCTGAAAAGGTTGAGAAAATAGGGAAACGGCTGAGAAAATGTATTTTCTCAGCATTTTTCCCGTTCCCTCAGCGCACGCGCGTGTTGAGAAAATACTTGAATAGCTCCATAAAAAAATATTTTCCAAACTCCCCCTTTTTGTTTGCATACTGTGGCGAGGAATGTGTGCAAACACTTTGACCGCGACGCTTTACAGCTGAGGCGTCGCGTGTTCTGGCATTCTTCCATTGATTTTTTCATCAGTTTTTTTCGAAAAGTTTTGTTGCTGAAACCATGGCTTACACAATGCTGAATACAGTTGACTTCTCCTCAACACCATCAACTTCGACGGACGATCTTCATAACGTGCAGTTTTTTTTGTTTACCTCAAAAATTGTAGTAATTAAACCTAAAATAAAAAATATATTTGTTTTGAAGAAAAACAATTTTGAATTGAGAAAATCTTGCTTTACTATTTCTGACAAAAATTGTACTGCGAGACTTTTTTTCGAAAATTTGAGCCAGAAGCTCATGCTGTTTTCGAAAATATCAATTCGATTTTGTTTGGGGGAAGTTGCGATGTTTATCGCAAACTGTGTAATTAAACCAAAAACTATCAAACTTGGGATAATTAAACCTACTCAGATAACTTATGCTGAGGTCTTCTAAATTCATCTTCATTTTAATAACTTTCATTATTTTCAGAACTCGTCAAATTTCCATTTGCTTCTTGAGGATTTGGAGTTTTCTCCAGAAAAATCAAAGAAAAACCCAAGCAATGAACACGTCGCGGAAGATGAGTATGAAGAAGAGAACACTGAAGTTCAATACCCATACCAAAGAAAGAACAAATATGAAGACTTAATGAGTCGCATTGAAACACGTCTGAATGACGGAAGTATGCAAACTTCAGAAGAGTTGAATTTAAAAGTGAAGGTAAATACTTATTGAATTTTCATTACTTGAAATACGGTTTTATTTTTTTTAGAAAGCTCTTGATGTGATCAACAAGACACCTGAAATTACAAATGGCAAGAAATTTGGCGAAACAAAATTCTATACTTGTCTTTTCTGCTCCAAATATTTCGGTTGCACTGTTTCATTGAATGAACATATTGCAGATGAACATGATTTTACCGTAAGTTGTTATTCAGTTTGAGAAATAACAATAACTAATTAGCTTGTTTCAGAAAAATCCCCACCGTTGTCAAAAATGCGGGAATTCCTATAAGTACAAGAAAAATCTTGAACTTCATTTGGAAAAACATGAATTGAAATTGGAATATGATTGCAAGTTATGCTCTATGGTATTTAGAAGTTCAGTGTCTTTAGATGCTCATTCTGCCAGAGTTCATCAGAAAAATGCGGACGGAACAGATTTGGACGATGCAGATGTAACACGATGCCCAGTTTGTAAGAAGGAATTTGCCGAATCAGCTCTCAAAAGACACATGTATTATTGTGAAAATAGAAATGAGATTCTTACAAAACGAGCTGAAAAGAAATCTATAAGTGTTCCACCAAGTCCCGCTTTATCAATGGCAAGTGTATCATCATTCACAAGTCTCGGATCATTGACACCAAAAGCATCATACGTTGATAAAAGTTGTAAAGTTTGTGGACAATCTTTTGCAAGCCGACAATCAATGCTTCGACATATTACAAGAAAACATCCAGAACTTAAAGATGATCAAACAGTAACTGCTGTGACTTATGTTTCTGTGGATTCAGTGAGTTAAATAGCCACAGAAAATGAAATGAATAAATTTACTTTCAGCCAAACCATCAATATGCATGCGAAGAATGTGGAAAACGATTGACAACTCGTGCTGCTCTCAGCCTTCATAAAGAACGAATTCACAAGAAAAGCTGTCGTTACGAATGTGAAATTTGCAACAAATCGTAAGTTTTCAAATAAATTTGGATTTTATTCAAAATTTCTGATTTTTGCAGATACCCAATCCCATCAGAACTGCGAAAACACATGCAACGTTCTCACCAAAAGAATAGTAATATCCCAGCTGAGATCTCTGAAGAAATTGATTTGACAACTTTCTAGTTTGTATATACTTATATTTTAGGATCTATATAGTTTGTTATACGTGTAATTTTTCGGGTTCATGTATTTCTTTACCTCGTGAAAAATCATAAAATATTAAAATTCAAATTGCGTTTAATTAGTTTCAGATTTGCTTTTCTGTTGTTATACTTTTCTGAAAGTTTAGGAATTTCAAAAATGTGCAAAATTTCAGATCAAATGGATATCAATTTTAAATTTTCCAATCTTATTGGATCAGTTTATCGACAAGGTCAAGTTATATTTTCACCAGATGGAAATTCAGTAATCAGTCCAATTGGTAACAAATTATCAGTTTTCGATTTGAAAAAGTGAGAAAACATTCTTCTTCGGCTTGAAATTCAATTTCACAATTTTAAAATGTTCATTTTGCAGCAACTTATCTCGTACTTTATCACCTGGCGCAAATTTCAGTTTTTATTCGGTTGCTATAAATCCAGCTGGAACACATTTAGCTGTTTCTGATGAGCGAGGAGATGTTCATTATATCAATTTGATAACTGAAACTGTTTTGTATAAATTTCGAGCTGCAAAACCTGTCAAATCTTTGAATTTTTCACCGGATGGAAAGTGAGTTAACAAAATAAATATTGATTTAAAAAATAAAAAGAAACGTGACCTGACTTTCCATGTTTTTGTATTCATTTTCAGAAAAATTGCAATTTGCCGTGAAAACGATCTACAATTACATGATTTGGGAGTTTCTGAAAATCAATCATTTCACCCATTTTCTCTAAATCGAACATATAAATTGAGTTCGGAACAATTGAGATGTGTTAATTGGTCTTTTGATTCGAAATTACTTGTGGCTGGTGGAGAAGATAAAGTTATTCGTGTTGTTGGTTCAAAAGATTATCGAAATTTGTTCATTCATCCACTTGCTTCACATAAAGGTTCAATTGTTCATTGTCAATTTTTGGAAAAATCGTATGATGTGAGTTTTGGAGCTATGGCGTGGCAAGTTTCTGTTCTGAATTTTGAGCTGATTTTGAATTCTCTGAACAAATCGGAACCGTCCGAACATGTTTCCAACTCAAAAATTGTATCAATCCTATTCCCATTTTTTCAGATGATAACAGTTTGTAAAAGAGGAGTTGCAAATGTTTGGACATGTTCACTTCAACCAGGAGATTTGAAAGAAGGAACTTGGAAAAAGGATAAACCAGAAAATGAAGAAGAAGAAGACGAAGAAATAATGGAAGTTGACGATGAAGAAGAAATCGATAAAATATTCTACGAAAAAACCAAAAAGTATTCGCTCTCTGAATCATCTGGAAGCGGAAAATCAGTTGATGTAACAGCGTGTCAATTTCACACAAAAAGTAATATTCTTGTGACTGCATTTAATAATGGTGTCTTTGTTCTTCATGAAATTCCATCTTTTGCCTTGATTCATAATTTGCGTGTTTCGGAGATGAAAATTCAAACAGTTTCATTCAATTTGAGCGGTGATTGGATTGCAATTGGATGTGGAAAAGGATCAGCTGCACAATTAGTTGTTTGGGAATGGCAATCAGAGACATATGTTATGAAACAACAAGCACATTCACTAAGAATTACATCATGCGAATATTCTCCCGATGGATCACAAGTTGCAACTGGAGCTGAAGATGGAAAAGTGAAGATTTGGAATGGAAGAACATCATTCTGTACAGTTACATTTGATGAGCATACATCTGCTGTTACAGCTGTCAAATGGACACAAAATGGAAGAGCTATTCTAAGTGCTTCTTTGGATGGAACAGTTCGAGCACATGATTTAAAAAGATATCGTAATTTCCGCACATTGGTTTGTCCAGAACCTACTCAACTTGGAAGTTTGGCTGTTGATAAAGCTGGTGATCTTGTTGTTGCTGGAGCTAAAGAAGTTTTTAATGTGAGTTGAATTGAAAGTGAAAATTTGGTAATAATTTTTTTCTCGGAATAATTTTTTTTATATTTCAAAACTATAGTAATTTTTGCAGACGGAAGTTATTTTTGGTAGCGAAATTCTTGAAAACATTTTTCCGAATACAGTAATCTTTGCAGTTTTACAATAAGTCTGAAAAGTCCCAACCAAACTTATACTGAACATTCACAATTTTTGGATCTTACCTCTTCTGATTTTGTCATTTTCAGATCTATATTTGGTCGTTTGAAACTGGAAATCTTTTGGATATTCTTTCTGGACATGGATCTGTTATTAGTGCGATTGATGTTTCTGGTAATCAAATTGTTAGTTCATCTTGGGATCGAACTATCAAGTAAGTTTTCTTTCTCTCTAAAAATTAAAAACATCAAAAATGTGTTTAGGGTTTGGAATATTGTTGATTCGCAAGCTGAAACAACTGAAGTATCACATGAAGCTGTAAATGTTCGATATTCTCCAGGAGGTGATATTATTGCTGTTCTAACTTCTGATTCAGTTGTCACTTTTTACGAATCGAAAATGATGACATTTTTGGGAACAATTGAAGCGCATTTGGATTTGGATCCATCGAGAGGAAGAAATGATACGATTACTCGACAAAATGCTACGAAAAGTAAAACTTTTACATGTTTCCAGTTTTCGCCAGATGGAAATTTATTGTTGATTGGTGGAGAATCGAATAATTTCGGTATTTATTCGGTTCCTGATCGATTGTTGTTGAAAAAATTCCAAATTACTGAGAATCGAAGTTTGGATGGAGTTGTTGTAAGTTCAAAACAAAATTTTTAAAAACACTCTCAAAAATCATACATTTTCAGCTCGATTTCAATCGCCGAAATTTCACCGAATTTGGAAATATGAACCTGGTTGATACATCGGATGAAGAGGAAGAAGATAACAATAAAATGACCATCAAATTGCCGGGAACCAAGAATTTCGATTTGGGAGAACGAAGAGCGAGACCAGAAGTGAATATATATGCATTGGCTTATTGTCCAACTGGAAGACGATTTGCGATTTGTTCGACTGAAGGAGTTGGAGTTTATTCATTGGATACTGTTACATTGTTTGATCCGTTTCAATTGGATTCACAAACTAATCCAGCAATGGTTAAAAGGTTGGAATTTGGGGAGTTTTGGAGAAAAGCAATCGTGGCCCAGATGGTTTTAGAAGTCGATTTTTTTCAATCGAACATTCGAGGGTTTGAATAAACCACAATCTTCACCAAAAACGAATTTTCGAGTTTTTTCTCTTTTTTTTGAAATCTCTGTTTCCCTTCAGAGGTTTCCTCAAAAACGCTCCCCTCGTTTTTCCAGAGCTTTATCAATGAATGATTATTCAACTGCTCTTATGGCCTCACTTCGATTAAATGATGGAAAATTGATTACTGAAAGTTTGGAAGTCACAAGTGTTACACAAAGTCAGTTTTTATCCACTTTCCCTCGCCTCAACTCTTTTCTCAAAATAATCCTCATTTTCAGTCCCAATGGTTGTCCAAGTTCTTCCGATTCATTATGCTGAAAGACTTTTGAAATGGATGTCTGAGGGAAATGTTGTATCATCAACAAAACATGTTCATTTTTATATGGTAAGCTATTATTTTTTTAGTTAATTAGCTAATTGCCTAATAAAAAAAATCAACTTTAGATCTGGCTTCGATCGATTTTACAATATCATGGAATGCGACTGAAGGGACGAACTGATGTTGCAACTTTGACAGGAGTTCAGCAAATTTTGGCGCATCATTCACAACTTATTTCGAATATGTGAGGAAATTTTTAAAAGTTACCTCAACTCGAAAAAAAAAATATTTTTCAGGGCAAACCAAAACAAGTATTCATTGGTTTATTTGATGTCAGCTCGTCGATTGCGTCGAAAAATCAAAAAAGAAGAGGAGGATGAAAAAGTTTAGGATTTTTGTTGATTTGTTGAAATTGTTTTATTTGTTGTTATTGTTTTTCTTTTTCTTGTTCTTACAAATATAAATATCAGTTTGGTTTTCGTTTTATTTTGAACTTTTGTTATGATAGAGTTTCAGACTCTGAAATATTGTTTTTTGTTTGAGTGTTTTTCAGGAACTTGAAAAATTTGTAAGGAAAAAGTTTGAATTTTTCGAATTTTTTTGCCAAAGAATTTTGCCATTTTTTTAAATTGTTCGAAAAAAAATTGAGAGAGCTTGTAAATTTTTCAGAAACCCGAGAAAAATTGTCTCGATCTGAATGTTTTACTAGAAATTCCAATTTTTACCTCGAATCTGTTCCTCTATAAATTCGTTTTCCACGCGAAAAATCGAAATTTTTCAGATCAAATGTTTGAAAATGCGAATTGGAGTAATGCCGAAATGGCGAATGGCGATTTTTCCGATGAGATTTTTCAGTTTCTCGGATCATTCGAAGAAGTTTTGCCAGAAGGAATTGAAGCGGTGAAAACCGAAGTTGTGAGTTTCGTTTTTCTTATCAATTCTATTCTATTTTAAATTTCTGCTTTTCAGAAACCGAAAGGTAAAAAGAAGAAAAACTTGGCCAAAAATGAAGAGAAAACAGATAATGAAGAGAATGAAGAGGAAGTTTCGAAAGACGAGAAAATTTCGGCTAAAAAGCTGAAAAGAAAAGAGCAAATGGCGATGAATCGAAAATTGAAAAAGGAACGATTGGCGAAAAGAAAATTGAAGGTTTGTAAAATTCATTGCGGTTTTATACAAAAAATAAGAGAAATCATTGTCTGGCTCCTTGTCTCGCAAGTTGATCGGCTCTTTCATTACCAGCATGTCCAGAATGTCCTGGAACATGTTGGAAGACAACCTGGAAAAATGTCATGAAAAAAGTTATAGTTAGTTTTCGAATTCACATACCTCTTTGAAATCGTTTTTCAATCCATTGATTTGACGAATAACATCTTGATTAGCAACTGGAGTTCCTTGCGAAGTTGTATATCCATTTCGATCCCATTTATGAACATAGTCATTCATTGTTCGGCAAGCAAGATCCGAATCAGTTCGAACAACAACACGATCATAATTGCGAGAATGTGATGATTCGAGAGCATTTCGAATTGCGACTAATTCGGCTCGATTATTTGTTTGACGACCTTCAACAGGACCGTGCGATTCACGGTTGATTCTTCCTGAAATTTGAATGTTTCAAATATGTTTTCGTTGAAGAAAAAAAACTAACCGTTGCTGTCAGACCAACAATAACCCCATCCAGCTGAAGCATCGGATCTTCCATTTCTCGAACAAGCACCATCAGTATAGACAACTCCAGTTCTATCGCTGCGACCACTGAAAAACTATAAGTTTTATGTATTCGTCAACTATGTTTCCTGACCTGTTGCCACTTTGATTGCGATTATCATAATAATAATAATCATTCGAAGAACGACGATAAGACATCTTCCTAAATAGAAGGATTCCCTGAATTGTAGTATTTGAATAAATAGATAGATATTTCGATTGGAAAAAATTACAGAGTAAAATAGAAATTAGATCTAAAATTATAATATGAGCTTCATGAAAAGATAGTGAACAGGTATACATGAGAATTGGAATAAGGTTAGCTTAATATGAATCATCAGAATCCGAAAAATCTGACATTCTGGCTCCTTGTTTTGCCAAAAAATCGGCTCGTTCATTTCCGTGTACTCCATTGTGAGCAGGAACATGTTCATAGACAACCTGAAGCATTTAAAATATTTTGTTTGATAACAGAAAAATACCTCTTGGAAGTTGCTTTCCAACGAATCGATTAATTCAACAACATCTCGATTTTTGACTGGTTTTCCATCGTATCTCTTCCAATTGTTGTTTTTCCATTTGTTGATGTAGATTGTCATGGTTTTGACGAGAAGATCAGAATCGGTTCGAATAATCACTTTATCCAATCGATGCTCCTGGTCGTGAGCCTGTAACACGAATATTGTCACAAGCGCGGAGTTTAAAGGGAGATGTGATCTGGTTCTGATATATCTTGCAACGAAAAGTTCACTGGAGCGCGTTTCCAACATCTTATTTTTGCGAAAAAAATAATAGCAACTTACCGATTGAAGAGCTTTATAAACTGCAAACAATTCGGCTCGATTATTGGTTTGTTGAATTCCCGGAAGATGACCATGATCTTCGATTCCACTTTTCGGCCAAAAATAGCCCCAACCAGCTGAAGCTCCAGGTTGTCCATTTCGAATGCAAGCACCATCTGTGTAGACAACACCAATTCTCAATCTGTAAACGTCTTTTGTCAATCAGGATATTCTATTTTTCCTCCAACTCACCGGTTGTTAAAGTTTCCGCGATACATTTGAAATGAATCTGAACATTATGATTTCCTGAATAATTGATTTTTAAGGTATTTCAATTGAAAAATGACAAATTTGAAAACAATTTTGAAAAACATTAAATTATCAGTGAGCCTTCATTTTACAAGAAAATGGTTAGTAGAACTGTATTTGAAGCGGTTTAATATTGAATATTTTCACAATTATATGGCATTCTTGCTCCATCTCTTGCCAAAGAATCCGCTACCTCATTTGGAACAATCCCCGAATGCGCAGGAACATACTCATAGATCACCTGAATTCAATTCTTTTAAACTTCAATTCGCTTCACAAAACACCAATAAATACCTCGTTGAATTCATTTTGCAAATCATCAATCCATTCAACAACATCTCGATTTTTGACTGGAGTTCGATTTGTTGTTTGCCAATTGTTTCGTTGCCATCTGTAGATGTAATCTGTCATTGTTTTGATGAGAAGATCCGAATCGGTTTTAACGATAACAACGTCTGGAGGGTGATCTTGATCGAGAGCCTGAAAATTAGGATTCCTTCGCTTAGTGTTGCAAGAAAGAACAACTCAAATTGGGTACGCATTTGTGCGTCGCCGTGTATGCACACAAATTATAGGTACCGTACTCCGTTATCGAAAAAATAAAAACTAACCACTTGAAGAGCTCGATAAACTGCATACAACTCGGCTCGATTATTCGATTGTTGACCTGGAACTCGACCACATCCCTCGACTCCACTCTTTGGCCAAAAAAAGCCCCATCCAGCGGAAGCTCCACGTTGTCCATTTCCTGGACAAGCACCATCTGTGAAGACAATATCAACTGTCAATCTGAAAATATTTCATGTATTATGTTTTTTCAAACTCCTTTTATTTATTTTAACTCACCGATTTCTTCTGTAGCCTTGATTCATTTCTTTTCTGCAAAAAATAAGTTGGTTTATTGGAAAATGAAAACAATCATAAATAAAAGGCCCCTCGTCGCGTGGCATCGTAAACATTTTAATTTTGAAGAACAAAAAAATCAATACGAAAAAAGATAAACGTGAGCAATGGGAGGAGACGGAGAGGGAGAAACAGATGACCAGGCAACATTTTATAAGTCCATTTTTCAGCAGCAAGAAGAAAAGGCGACAGAAGAACCAGTGACAAAAAAGAAAAAAGAGGCGAAAAAAGTGGAAATTGTTGAGAAGAAAAAAGTGAAGAAAGAGGTGGATATTGAAGAATGGAAACAGTTTTACTTTCTACCTCAAGAAATTTTGAGTGCACTTTCAGATTTGGGGTAAGTTAAATAACACGAGAAGAGATGAAAAACAATCAACATTTTCCTATTTTTAGATTCAACAAGCCGACAGATATTCAATCATCTGTTCTTCCCGCAGCTGTTCGAGATAGACAAGATATTTTGGGTGCTGCTGAAACTGGAAGTGGAAAAACACTTGCATTCGGAATTCCAGTTGTATGCCGATTATTGGAAAAAGAGGAAATATTGAATGAAGTTGAAATTGAGAAAAAAGGACCAAAAGCTTTGATTATTGCGCCAACTCGTGAATTGGTTATTCAAATTATGAAACATATTACTGCTTTGATTAAACATACAAAATTGAAAGTAGGCTAATTAGATAATCTAGGTTTTTTTTCAAATGCTATCTATTTCATTTTACAGGCTACAAGTATTGTCGGTGGATTGGCACAAGTTAAACAAGAACGTATTATCAGTCAGCAATCTCCTGATATTATTGTTGCAACACCTGGTAGACTTTGGGCTATGATGGAAGAGGTTTCTAAATTTAAAAATTTGAAAACAGTTTTCCTAATAAACAATATTTCTAGGCTGAACCCTCATCATATTTGGCGAATCTCTCAACTTTGAAATGTTTGGTTGTTGATGAAACTGATCGAATGGTTGAAGAAGGATATTTCAATGAATTGACTTATATTTTGAATAAAGTTCATAACGAGGCAAATAAGGAGAAGCTGCAAACTTTGGTGTTTTCGGCTACTTTGACTTTTGCTAAAGCGCAAGATGTTAGTGAAGAAGAGAAAAAGAAGAATAGAATACTCTCATCAGAACAGAAGATCCGTAAGTTTCTTCAATTCGCAACTAATTAGTAACTAGTTTTTATTTTCAGAAAGATTGGTGAAATTAACTGGATTGCGAGAGAATAAGCATAAAATCATTGATTTGACACGACAAATGGGAACTGCTGGATGTTTAGTGGAAGCGCGTATAAATTGTGCGGATCTTCTTGAAAAAGACACTGCTTTGGTGTATCTTCTCAATCGATATCCAGGTCGCACAATTGTTTTTGTGAATTCGGTGGATGCGGCGAGAAGATTGCATTCGATTTTGTCAAGTGTTGCGTTGAAACCAATGATTTTACACGCGAAAATGATTCAGAAACAAAGACTGAAGAATTTGGAGAAGTTTACAGGTTAGTTTTAAGTAGTTAGTGTTTTCAGATAGTTTTTTTCTGAAAGCGAAGTTAAACTATTCGTTAAGGAGTTAAGCAATTTCAAAGTCAGAATTTTTAGTATTTCGGAGCAGTGCTCACAAACACAGAGTTTCCACAATCGGAATAGTTTAGTCTTCACCGTCATTTTCATGAAAATGACTCGGACATTATATATCTGATAATTATAGCTATTAATTACTATTCAAGTTTGATTTTGTAATTAATAGAATTATCAGCAAGTAAAGCCCGTAGGCTCTCAGTATTTATCACTAAATACAGTTTCCGCAGTCGGAAAAGTTCAGTCTTCATCGTCATCTTCTCAGTTGAAAATGACTCGGATCTATCTAACCTTCTGATAACTAGAGTTATGTTGATAACTCGCAAAGTTGTACTAAGTAATAGTATAATTATCAGAAGGAATATTGTCTGATGAGACAATTTTGCAAAGATTTGTAGTTCTTTAACCTTTGCGGGATTACCGCCAGGAGGAGATTTTTTTCTCTGCATTTCTGGCCAATGAAGTTGTTGTTGTTGTTGTTATCGCCAAAGTTGCCGCCAAACTCACTTTCTTCTTCTCCGAGTTCACCGAACCAACGAAATTGCGCGAAAAGTGAAGAAAAAACACAAATTTTAGGAATCACTTTTTTGTTCAGCAAATGCGTGCGCCTTGAAAACGGTGCGAGACCATTTTGTGTGCTACAGTAAGACTGGCGGCTTTTTGAATATTTTTGAACAAACAAACAAAATATTTTTGTTTATTTATTTTTCGCGTGAACTGTTTGTCAATAATTTCATTTTCAGAATCGAAAAACGCAGTTTTGTTGGCAACTGATGTGGCTGCACGTGGTTTGGATATCAAAGGAATCGATCATGTTATTCACTACCAAGTGCCGAAAAAAGCAGAAATCTATATTCATCGTTCTGGTCGTACAGCTCGTGCTAGTCAAAGAGGTTTAACTGTTCTTTTGGTTGACTCGCAATCGAAACAGTTTTATATTAAATTGTGCAAAGGATTGAATCGAAGTTGGTTTTTTTTTAATTTCTCATTCTGTGATAAGATTATAAAAATTATAAAAATGTTATAAAAAAATGTTATAAAAATGAATATAATATATTTCAGTGCAAGACTTGGATGTTTTCCCGATTGATTTCGAACCTTTAATGGATGCTTGCCGAGAACGTGTTCGTTTAGCTTCTGAAATTGATTCGATGAATTTCCGATGCAAGAAAATCAAAACATCTGAATCGTGGTTCGAAAAAACAGCAAGAGAAGCTGATTTGGAATATGATGGAATGAGAAATCGAGAAATGAATGGATTAAATTCGGAAGTTGATGATATGATTAATAAGAGTCGAAAATTGCAAGCTGAACTTCGAGATGAACTTCAAATTCCGTTGCCGAAGGCTGATGGAACCGATTCATTGGTAAGATTGCGATAAGAATAACACCTGGACTAGTGGTGTCCAAAAATATTTTGAACAATGTTGTTTTTTGCTTGAAAAAAATGCCTTTTTTATGGTGGACCCATTTTCTCGCCCCACAAATTTGTGTTTTCTTCAAAAAATCCCAGATGTACAACATTATTTTTTGACAGCCGGTCCAGGTGTCCTGTTTTTTCTCGTAAATTTCACATTCACTTTTGTTTTAGTCGATAAACGCATATTTTCCTTCCATATACCCCTTTCCAAACTATATTATTTTCAGAAAACCCGCTACATCACCCCAGATGTTTTGAGTCAAATCAAGGCGGTTGGCGAATCGGCGATTGATGTTTTGCACCAAAAAATGGAAGAAACCAAAGAATGGAAGAAGAAAAGTCGAAAAGCGGCGAAATTGGACGAGGTTGTATCTGAAGCTCGAAAAATAAAAAATAAGCAAAAAAGCCAAAAAAGATTTGAGGAGAAGAAAAAAGTTGAAAAAAAGCAATCGAAAAGTTTTGGCAGATAATTGATATTTGTTTTTGTTATTGTTCTTTTTTTTATTTTTGTTGAGAATTTATTGTTGACTGAATTATTGTTTTTTTTGTTGAATTTGACTAATTTTTTGATTTCAAAATACGTTAACTTCGTATTGAAATATTTAATTTTTCGAAAAAATTAATTAAATTATTGATTTTAAGATGGGCGACGATGGGGAACCGGAAAGTTTTGAGGTTAGTTTTTGTTTCAATCCTATAAAAACCGTTATATTAGACATTTTTAGGATTTGATTGGAGAGCGGACAAAAACGGTTAGAACTTTGTTATCAGAAGCATTTGAAGAAGAAATTGCGGAGAAAAAGAAAGAGAATAAAAAAGTGGAAGAGATTGATGTGCCAATTGTTCCGATTAGATTTCGAGGAAGAGCTTCGATTGGAGCACCAACACATGATTTATTGGGCGATGTATTTTTGCAAGCTTTTCAGACGATGATGGCAAAGTTAGTTTTTGCGAATATCAAAAATTTTCTCCGAAACGCTTTTTATCGAAAAACCCTCCGAAAAGAACTCCCCGATTTTAACGTTTCGAAAAATTGATTTTTTTTCAAAAAAAAAAGTTAACTTACTAGCTAAAAATTGATTTTTCAAAACACCTCGGCCAGTCTGTGGCCAGAGTACAATATTGAAAAAAATCTGAATTCCATCAAAATAAAATAAATTTTATCGTTTTTTATCGAAAAATAATCTGATGTAAAATTAGAAACGATCGATAAATAAACGTTTTTTTTCCAGAGGATCTCCTCCTGAATTCTCTCATCTATTTGCTCATTACTTTGTCAGCGAATTCGACAAGAAAAATGGTGGATTATGGAGTGCAAAAGCTTTCAATCCTGAAATTTATGAAACCGAAGGAACGATTGAAGCCAAAAAACAATTCACCGAAGGACTTTGGCCATTTGTGGATGAATTATTGACAGATTCAACGATTCCTGAAATATTGAAACAAAAATGGGGTGAAGGAGGAATACATATTGCTGCTGATCAATTGAAAGGAAGAAGGCAGAAACAAGAAGATCGATTTGTATCATATCCAAATCGAAGTTATATGGATAACAAAAATGTTGGTCTTTAAACAAAATTTATGCCACAGGGAATTTTGAACACGTGGATTTGTATGGGCTTATTTTCTATAAAAATGTACTCTTTCAGGATAACACCGCCTTGTTAGCTGTTTTTGATGGACATGGAGGAAATGAGTGTTCGCACTATGCATCTGCACATTTTTGGGAAGAATGGGTTAAATCGCAGGATTTGTTTGATGGATATTTGGAGCAAAGTCTGACGTCAGCATTGTCATCTCTAGGTTTGTAAATAGCAAGAAAAATACTAAAAATTAAAACAATTTCAAAAAAAAATTAATTTTTTTAAATTTCAGATGAGCGAATGACGAAACGTAGTAAAATCGAGCAATGGAAAGGTGGAACGACGGCTGTTTGTTGTGCTATTGATTGTGAGAAAAAAGAAATGGCATTTGCATGGCTTGGTGATTCACCAGGGTGATTTTTTTTAGAATTGCTTGTTTCTTCGTCTTGTGAAGCACATATTTTTTGGATAAAAAAGAGTTTTGACGTGGCAAAAAATGGAACAAAAATTCAGAAGCTGAAATTACAAAGCGAAATATTTCATCATACGTCGCATACCCCTGTTTCAAAATAATTTCATTGTGTTTTTTGGACGATTTCTGAACGAGGTCTTATTCAATTTACAATAAAATCATAAATATTCATGATTTTAATATTAATAAGTCCATCTCTGCCACGTCATAACCATAGTTCAATAATGAGCTGAAATTTTCTTTGTGCAAAAATTTTATACTACAGGGCTCAGCTTTTTTCACCGTAGCTATTTATTCAAGTTTTAAATGTCTTAATTTTCAACAGATATGTGATGAATTCGCTCGAAATTCGAAAAGTGACAAGAGATCATTCACCAAATGATGCCGAAGAAGCACGACGAGTTGAAGAAGCTGGTGGACAATTATTTGTAATTGGTGGAGAACTTCGTGTAAATGGTGTGCTGAATTTAACAAGAGCACTTGGTGATGTAATGGGGCGACCAATGATATCAAATGAACCCGAATCCAAAAAACTGCCAATTGCTGATGATGATTATTTGGTTATATTGGTTTGCGACGGAATATCGGATGTTTTTGGACCTTCGGATTTGTACAATTTGGTTGAGGCTTTTGTTCAGGAAAACGATTCGGATGGTTAGTTTATTTTTTTAATTTATTTGCATGCAAGTATGATTCTTTTTTCTTTTCTTTATTTGCTTTTTTTTTTTGGGTTTTTCATGACTTCTGTTAATCTTTGTTTTTGCGCAATATTTTAAAAATTCAAAATTGATGCAAAAATTTGTCCATTATGTGGCATGTCCTGTCTGTTTTTTATGACCAAAATATATACTTTTTATTTCTCTCTATTTTCCAGATTACGCTGATCTTGCTAATTATATTTGCAATGAAGCCATTGAAGCTGGAACTGGTGATAATGTTACTGTAGTCATTGGATTTCTACGTCATCCTCATGAGGTAAATTAATATATTTTCCAAACTATCAATTTTTCCTAATTCCATATTTTCAGCTTTGGAATTTATTGCGATGTGTTGATACTTCATCAGAAGAAGAAGGAGAAACGGATTAGGATCTGAAATATTTTCTTCATTTATTTATTTATTTATTCATTCATTCATATTTTTGTTAGTTTGTCATTTTACTTACCCCCAAAATCATTGTTGTTCTCGATTTTTTTGTTTTTCTTTGACATATCACAATTATCGGTGATTTTCTTTAGTGCCTGCCTGTCCTGTCGAATGTGTTTGTGTATCATGTTTTCGTGTACAATTATGAATATTTTTATTATCAAAAACAAATGCAATATTATACAGTCATGAAGTTAAGTGAAAACGAAAAGGCAGTGAAAGAAAGAATTAAATATTGATGAGCTGAAAATTAAAAGGCACAGTAAACTTTATAGCAAATTATTTATACTTTATTCGATGTGATAGCCTTTCTTTGTCGAGAAAGACCTTCTGATTGAACTGTTGGGATCCATGAAACCCAATTTCCACCCTTGTCACGTTTTGTTGATTCGGAGGCTAGAGGATATTTCCAATGTCCACCTGTCACATCAGTTTCTACTCGGAAATTTCGCCATTCTGGAACATATAATCGGAAACAATTCAATCGTCGCACACCCAATGTTGATTCATCCTCATATTTCTCTTTTCGCACAACAGCCCAATCTGGCAGACAGAAATCGTAACAATCACTGCATGAGACATCTGAAATTGAATTGGTTGAGATTAGGGTTTTCAGAAGAGAAGAACAAACCTCTCGCATGAACAGTTTGCCGCAATAAATACCATTTAGCATCACGGCAATCGTCAACTCTGTCGGTGAATTTTGAATTAGCCATGACTGGTTCGATGGGTTCGGGGTCGAATTGCCAGAACTCTTGCCAACCGTAGGTTGATTGAATCTGAAGTGAGGGAAACTAGAAAAATATTTAGATAGCTTGTGAGGGTAATTCTAACTTGAACTTAAAGGGATTTTGTGGAATTGTCTTTACTCTAGAAAAATAACTGGAAATTAACTCATTATTGTTCTAAAATTGTTAGCCAATTTTCTACTTTCTACAGTACACTTCCTCTCCGTAGATCTCATTAGCCCTGAAGTCCCGAAATCAATACCTCATATTCGGAATCTGAAATAGCTTCTGATAATTGATCAATACTTTCAATTGCACTTCTATCTAATGGCATCAAGAAACAAGTTGTATGTTTTCCTTGAGCATCAGTTAGTGCATGATCAGCGATTGCCACATATCCCTGAAATTTTTTTCATTTTTATGTCTACAAACCAAAATTTCCTCTTACCGTTGTAAAATCAACAGCTGTAAAACTATTCGATTTGAATGGAGCATTTCCACGTAATTCGAAATGAGCTTGATGTTTGGAGTAGAAATGGACAAATACTGAAAGGCAGTTTTAATTTATACTTTCAAAAAAAGAAGAGAAATTCAAGTACCTGAAGATGGTAAGGCGGCTGAAATAAGTGCTGGATTTTTCCTTCGACATTCTTCACAAACTGGCGGGTAAACAAGAAATTCGGAAACTGAATATGGATTGAATATTGCAGTGAAAACAATGTATAACAATATGAGTAATAATAAAAGAAGGAGAAGAATACAACATAAACTTCGCATAAGAGCTGGAGACCATTCGGCATTTCTGAAATTGAAAACGGAATTTGAGAAATGAGGTAATCAGATTTTTTTGGAAACTATTTTTGAAAATGTAAATAATATGAGATAAATTTGAGACAAGTAAAGGAATAAATAATTCTTCAAGGTCTAATTTATGTCAGTAAAATACCGTGTTTTCAAGGTTGAACGGACCTTTTTGTTTATTTTGAAAATTATTTGTTTTGAACCTTTTGAATTATCATCAAGATATTACGATTTTTAGCTTTGCCACTTTAGAAATGCGAAAAAATAAATTGAAATTTGGTTTATTAAAGGTGATAATATTTTATCATCTGAAAAGCTAGGATAACATTTGATTAGTAAAACGCCAGATGTTTTTTTCGAAAGGCCTTAAAATTTCGGAATAAATATTTATTGAACTTTTTTTCCAAGTGTGGTCAAAAATTTTTTTCGGGAACTTTTTTCCAGACTTTTCGAGAAAAAATCCCTGTGTGGTTTTAGTTTTTAATTTTTATTTATCTAGGGAGTACTTTTAATTTCACCGTAAACATTTTTTTTAAATAATACTGTTTTCTGAAACAATTTTTGGATCTCTGTACACCGTGAAATTTCGTTTTTTTTAAACTAAAATTTTTCTTGACACTGACAAGTTTTGTGCAGTTAAAATTCCGATGCTCAAATTCACGTAATATTATTCCCCAATCAATTTTCTACCGTACCTGAATGCATAAATAAGATCATCGAAAAATATTCTCGTTTTCTCCCAACATCCAATATTTTTCTCATCATAAGCCGCTGTTTCACGTGACACCAAAGATGTTTGAGAAACTGGCTGGAATTATAAACTATAAATAATCTAGCTAAAAAATTTTCTTACCGGAAATCGTTGAACTTTTGCATCACCATCCCAACTTGATTGCATTGCTCGGTAGCTGTCTTTTCTTGCCAGGGATCTGGAATTTTTCAGCTTTAGACTTGAATTTAAAAAATCAAAATTTTTGAATTAAACCTCATCTCTTCTTCTTCTAAAATAGGTTCCATAGTTTTTTCTTTCAAAATTCTAAATTCAAAAAGAAAATCGATGAAAGTAGTACAAGAAGTAGTCGTCAGAATGAAGAATATTTGTTCAAGTTTGCCGCATCAATCGGTTTTGTTTACAATAACTTACTCTGCATCACTTGTGAATTCTTGTCGATATGACGTGTTCAAATTAGGCGTCGGAACTGTGAAGATATTTGAAGAACTTCTTTGATTATTCACATTTCTCATAGCAGATGGTCGAATTATTGTTTCTTCAATGTGTTCAACTCGACTTGTTTCACGTAATGGTCCATTTCCGTGAGTTTCGACGATTCGAGCACCTCCTTCTATAATTAAATGTGGATTAGGTTCTTTAGGTTGATTTTTTGTAGTTTGATTTGTCCTTTAAACAAATCTAGAAAGAGAAAAACCTCCCTAGATCTCACCAATTTTTCCAGCGTAAACTGTTTATGAGCATTGTAAAAATGAAATCGAAATTCTAATCAAAAAACTTTGAACTGAAGTTTATTGATTTGTGATTTTTCAATCATTTTTTCCGTTTCAAAATTCACATAAAATGTAACAAAATGTAATTTGTTCAATATTTTCTCAATATTCTGTTTTTTACCTGTTGTATTTATCTCATGAACATCATAACCATAATTATTAATAACAGTCGAATCTCCTCCACTTCTATCCATTCCAAATCTGCTTTCATCAGATGTATTCAAAAAGCTACTGCTGTTGTTATGAATTGTTGCACCACTCACATTATATCTATGACTGGGTGGTGATAATTCAATATGTTGACCGTAATCTAGAAATTATTTTTTGATGTGAGAATCCAAGAGAAAAAACATACTTGAAGAAGTGTGCAAAAATGATGGTTCTCTACTAACATCTCGTTCTCCAGTCACTTCAAATCTTCTATCATGAATTGTTCCATCAGCTCGTTGCTCATATGATTCTCTGCTTTCTCTGATTGTACTGTATGGTGGAAGGAGAGCACCTGACAATTTAAATAAATAACCATTTTTGAAATGTTTTTTTCAAAAATTAAAAATATCGAACATGAAAAAATATGGAAACTATTTTCTTGAGTTCTAGAATTTTCAAAAAACATTTAGAAAGGTAAAATTTTAGAGAACCTACCTCCAGATGGTCGTCTTCCTTCTTCTATTATCCGATGTTCTATAACTTCGATTTGTTCAACTACCATTCTACAAAAAAAAAATAAAATAAAATTTCAACTTTTTTGTGGTCAGCGATCAGTGGAGAAAAAAGCTAGCGGGGGTCGGTTGAATGGACAACAAAACTATAAAAAACCGGTTTGTGAGTAGCAGAAAAGGCAAGTTTGTAGAAAACACGACACAAATACCCTAATTTTTTGGTGGTAAAATTAAATATTAATATGGATATTCTTGTAAAATGACGATTTTTAGAGACATTTTTTTTTCTTTTTGAAATAAAAAACTTCTGAAATTTTTTATAGAAAACAATAGAACAGGTTTTTCTAATACTTAACTTTTTCGATGACTCATATTAAGATTGATTTAAACCGATTTATTATTTTTTTCGAAAAAAAAGTTCAAAATTAACTATTCAATATTTATTAAAATAAAATTTTCCGAAACAAACAAGAAATTTCGGAAAACAAATTAAAATATTTGTGATCCGTGAGAAAAAGAATCAAGATTTCAAAAATCGATAAAATTGAGGAATGAAAGGTTAAATTGGGCGTTTTGTGAAGAAAACGGTAGAAAAATGAGATTTTTTGAGAAAATAAAACGAAGGAAAGAAAAGAGATGAAATTCTTCTCAAGGACGTCAATTACATTTTTGGAAATGAAATGGATATATGAAATCAAAACAAAAGGAAAAAAGGTGGTAAACAAAAAAATTTGAAAGATTATTTTGAATAATTAAATTATGAATTAAAAAGGCTTTTTGATAAGAAAAATCACAGCTGGAGATATTTTGAGATAAAACTTGATTTTAAAAATATTTGGAAAAATTTGAAAGCTCAAAAATCCACGTGGCAATTTGGAAAATATAAGTTTTTTTCAAATTTCAGAACAAAACTTTCTGAACCTTGAAACTCGACATGTTCAAAAAATCATAATTTTACCCAATTTTTTCTGCTTGCTATGAAAAATCCAGCGTTTTCGCCAAAATTTCCGGTTTTTCAAGGGGGAATTGAGAACGAAAGAAAGAATGAACTAATTTGCATGTTTCAAATAATAATTCAACATGGAAAAAGGTGATGTGAGAGAGTGTGGTAGAATAGGAGACGCAAAGAAAAATATAGGAAAATGGGGGGAAAGGAAAGGTGAAAATGGGTAGAAGAATTGGTGAAAGTTTGATTAAAAATATTTTTTTTGGTGGGTGGAACAAGTTGGTTTGGGTTTTGTTTAATGAATAGAATTTTAAAAAAGGAATTTAAAATATTCAGAAAGTATTCAATTTTTACTTTTTGATAAGATTTCAAATTTTTAGTGACAAAAATCCACGTGTAAGTTCTCACTCTGAAAAAAAACGTTTGAAAAATCCACGTGGCAATTTAGATCCGAAATTTTATATATTTTTTACTCAAATTGAATTCTCAAAAATTGGGGAAATGTTACTTTCAGGCTGAACTTTATACAAAACAAAATCCAAAAACAATTTTTGAAAATTCAAACTCTGTGAACATTTTTGATCATCAAGACATGAAATTTGCCACTGGATGGCGGAAAAGTGACATATTACTTTTACTTTATTAAAGTATGAATAAACTGGATCTGTAATTTGCTGTCTGTCACACATCGACAGCTACCAATATTTCTATTATTATTATTACATTATATTATAATAATACGTGGTCATTTGAGCGGACATTTTGAAGAGTGACATGAAAATATACTTGAAACTATTGTTGTACATTTATTGGTTTTGAATATAGTTGTGTTCTCTTTTTGATACTACAAATATTTGGACACTTTTAAAGTAGATATAATTAGGTAGTAAATACTTAATTAGAATACAAGAAGGGTGACTATAAATTTATTATAGATTTTTTTCTGAATGCTCTCAATCAAATTGAACAATGGATTCGAAATTGAAATTAAATCACCTAATTGTTTTCAAGTTCCGGAAAATTACAATTTTCAAAAATTCAAATAATCAGGGCTCGAACGGAATTTTCTGAAGCTTTCAAGTTTTTACCAAATTTGCAAACATCAAAAACTCATGTAAAACCAAATATGAAAATAAAATATAAATATAATCGTAAAATGAATATCTTCTTGTTCATCATTTTCATTTTGTTTCCTCTTTTCAAAAGAGAATTCAGGTCAAAAAAGAATGGTGGTCAGCCACTTCCAATTCTAAACTAGCAAGCATCAGCATGAGATTAAAAACCCTGCGGAAAAACTAAAATAGTATTGAAAATTCGGAGGAACAGGGTGTATAATTATAATAATACGCCATAAATCTGTTTGGCAGAGGAACGGATTGGGCAAAAGGAAGGAAGTTGGGAAGTAGGCTTTTATTTTTATTAAAAAATGGAGCTGAACTATGGGAAAAAATGAATGAATGAATTTAAACGTGACCTAGAAAAATTGAAAAAAAATGAAAATGGGGCAGGGGGATTTTTGAAATTTGGCATTTTATATTTTTGAACTGTTAGAATAACGGGAAATAATGAAAACAAATAATTTGGTGAGGAATTGGGAAGGTTTTGAGTTCAAAGCTAAAAATGAGAACAATTAGTTTTCCAAGATTGGTTTCAGAAAGTTATCCTGAATCTTTTAAATAAAAATTTGGCGACTTAAACTTGGGAAAAAAATTAGGGGAATATTTTTGTGGCCGAAAAATGTCCTGGAGTTCAAAATGAATGAAAAACCACGGAAAAATTACCATAAGGCTTTAACCTCTCAATATGACCTAGACTCTCATAATTCAAAAACTCGTCCCCGTCCCCGACATCAAAATCCTTTTTTAGTCTTTCCCGATTTCAGCAGAAAAGTAAAACAAGAAGTACACCAGTGAAAATCGAGAAAGAGCCAAACACTCCGATTTCACCGGAAACCAACGCAACAAAAGTCACAAACTCAAAAAATTCCACCAAAAAAATTCTCAAAACCGGCGTTAAAATTCTGAGTGCCAAACAATATTTGTGGAAAGTGCTGGGACATTTGGGGTCCGGTGGATTTGGCGATGTCTTTAAAGTGGAAGAATGCCAAAAACCTGGACAATTTTATGCGATGAAGACAGAAGTGCATGCGGCAAAAATGGCGAGATTGAGAATTGAATTGCAGATTTTGAGTGAGATTAATGATTATATTGATGAAAATAAAGAAGAGAGACATTTTTGTGATTTATTGGATAATGGAAGTACTAAAGAGTTTTCGGTGGGTTTAATTGGGAATTTTTTTGGAATCTGGTAAGCTGAATGTGCTGAATGAAGATTTCCAACAGAAAAATGCAACCCAAGTCCCACTAACTAAAATAAATTTTTGTAGTGGATTGTGATGACATTAATCGGTCCAGCATTGGACAGTGTTCGTCGAATGCTTCGACGACAATTCTCAAAAACCTCAGTCATAAATATGTCTCTTCAAATTCTCGACGCAATTCGTCTTATGCATGCTGTCGGCTTTATTCACCGCGATTTGAAACCATCAAATATTTGTGTTGGTGTTCCGCCGCAAAATGAAAATGTTTTATTTTTGCTGGATTTTGGGATAAGTCGAAGGATTTTCAAAGGACCAAAAAGCACGGAGTTGAGGGTAAATATTGGGAAAGGGATGGTGGGGGGATATTTTGAGATTTGAAGCTTCTAAAAATTAGGAAAGTATTTTTAAGATTGTTCTTTTCCGAATTTTTAGTTTTCTGAAAAAATTCCAGGAAAATCATCTAGATTTGTTCTGAAATTTTAGTGGGCTTCAAAAGACCAGCCGCCAATTTAAATTTCTAAAACCTAACGCGGTCCAATTTTTTTCTTGATGGTCAGGTTCAGAAACTGAAGTTCCAAAATTCCAAGATAATTTTTCAGGCGAATTTTGAAAACAGGAAATTAATAATTTCAGTTTTCTGAAACCCGAGATTCCAAGTTCAGACATAATTTTTTTGACATGAAGTTTTTAATATTCTAGAAATTCTTTAAAATTAATCATCAAAAATATCAATAAAATAGCTCAAACCAACTAATTTTAACAAAAGTTTTTCACAGAAAGAACGAAAAAAGGTGATGTTTTTTGGAACACGAAAATTCTGCAGCCGCGCATGTCATTTGGAAATGGATCAAGGACGAAAAGACGACATCGAAACGTATATTTATACAATTCTAGATCTTATGCACAATGAAAAAGGATTACCGTGGAGCACTTCACTTTTGGAGCCACAAAAAATCATTGAGAAGAAAACTTTGTTGTTCAAAAATCCGCAAAAAGAATTGCACAGTTCGATTCCCAAACAATTTTATGATATAATTGAATATGTTGGAGATTTGAAATTTGCCGATTCGGTTGATTATAAATTGATTGAAAACAAATTGAGACAATTGGCAAAAGAGCAAAATGTGAAAGTGGGAAATGTTTTTGATTGGAGTGGAAAATTGGAAATTTTGATTCGAGAAAAGGAAAAGAAGACGAATAATCACAAGAAAACGTAGGATTTTTAGGGGGGAATTGTGGGGATACTGTAGGTTTTATGGAAATATTTTTGATCTACAGTACCGTGCAATGAGATATACAATTTTTGTTTTTGGCCAATTTTGGCGCCAAAATGGTGAAAATGGTTAGAAAACATTTTCAGGGTTATTTTTCATGCTGATTCTGACCTTATTAATTTTTTCATTTGATCTCATCTTGATTCCTGATGTTTTCTAGATCGATGATCAAAAATCCATTTTTGGATATTTTGACAAATTTCAGAAAACCGTTGAGAAAAAATATTTTTAGCTTCAATTATCATTGGATTGAGTTTTCCAAGCTTACAGGAGCATGTTAGCTGTCGATTCCGACCTCAAACTAAGGATTTCATTGTCTACAAGGCTCATATTGAAAGCTCCAGTAAGACCATCCAGAAAATCTGAAAATACAGAAATCTGGAATTTTCATGAAATTTTATCGTTGAATATTGTTCAACACACTCTAATTAGATCATTTGAACCATTCAACACAAAATTCCAATCAAATTTCGAAGTTTTAACTCAATTCGTACATTACTGGATTTTCGATGTTTCTCTAGATCTTTGATTCTACAACATCAAGAACATCAAAACTGCCCTTTCATTGTTCTAACTTATTGTTTAGATGTATTTTCATGTATATCAAGTGTCATGAATGTGCTAGCAGTCGTAAATTGAGATTGCTAGGAGCTCAAAGTTGACCTCTATGAAAATCCTTCATTTTCCATTGGTTTTCTTTATAAAATTACCCTATTCTGGTAGTTCGATGTTTATTGATCTGATGTAGAGCCGGTGCATGGTTTGAGCTCGGATAATTAATAGTCGGTGTTCACAATTGTTATGAGAATGAAATCCAACAATGAAAAGTCAATTTTGATGTTCTTGATGTTGTCGAATCAAAGATCTAGAGAAACATCGAAAATCCACTAATGTTCGAACTGAGTAAAAACTTCGAAATTCGATAGGAATTTTGTATAGAATTGTCCAAATGATTTAGTTAGAGTGTTTTGAACACATTTCAACAATGAAATATCATGAAAATTCCAGATTTCTGTATTTTCAGATTTTCTGGATGGTCTTACTGGAACCTTCAGAATGACCCTTGTAGGCAATGAAATCATTTGGTTGAGGTCGGAATCGTGAGCTAACATGCTCCTGTAAGCTTGGAAAACTCAATCCAATGATAATTGAAGCTAAAAATATTTTTTCTCAACGGTTTTCTGAAATTTGTGAAAATATCCAAAAATCGAATTTTGATCATCGATTCAGAAAACTTCAGGAATCGAGATGAGATCAAATGAAAAAATTAATTAGGTCAGAATCAGCATGAGAAATAACCCTGAAAATGTTTTCTAACCATTTTCACCATTTTGGCGCCAAAATTGGCTAAAAACAAAAATTGTATATCTCATTGCACGGTACTGTAACTCTAGTTACTCTGGTATATTTTCAATCTTTCAAAGTTCTAAAAATGTTGATAAAGAATTTTCTGATACTGTAGTGTTTGAAATTATTAGTGATACAGTACACCTGGATCCACAAAATTTTTTCCACGGTTACAGTAACTCCACAGTATCTAAAGTAATCACTGTAGTTTGAATTGTTTCTCAAAAAAATTAAATTCATTTTTTTTGAGATAAATTGGTGCATTTGAGTTTCGGTTCTGAAAATATAACTTTAAAAATGTTGAAGAAGGATTACAACCTGTCCCATCTTCAACATATCATATTATTTTTCCAGAAGTTGGCAAAATGAACAAGATGGTGAAATAATTCGAGACGCAAATGTCAGTGAATTACGAGATGTAACACATCAAAAAACGGATAGAACTGTGAATCAAACACGAAGACAAAGTGATATACAAAATGCATTGATGACTGTTAAACAAGGTCAATCGAAAAAGAGACAAGCGACACCTGATTCGAAAATCCAGCAGAGTACACCGGCAAAAAGTAAAGTGAGTTTGGGCAAGTTGGAAAATGGTAGTAGCTTGAAATGTCTTCATGGGACAAAGCAAATTTTGAGAAAAAAACATCTCGATGTACTTTTCCTAACTTTTTTTTCAGTCGAGGACAACTCGCAAAGATGTGGCAGCCAAAAAACCTGGAGAAAAATCGAAAACTGCAGTCACTACTGAAACTGTTGAAAAGAAAAAGGAGAAAAAAAAGGAGAAAAGAGAGAAAAAACAAAAAGAAAAAGAAAAGGAGGAAAAAAAGAAGGAAAATGAGAAGGAAAAGAAGAAAGTTGTGAAAAAAATGGAAGAAAAAGATGAAGAAATGAAAGAAGAACCAACACAAAAACCATCGACTCTAACAAATATTTCATCGATTGTTGGAACGAAGCCAGTCACAATTTCGAAAATTTTGAAATGAATGTTTTTTGGGAGTTTTTCTTTGAAATGGATTTAATTTGAGAAAAAAAGGTGCGCATCTGATTTTGGTTCAAGTTCAGAAATATTTCTATTCTCATGAGACATTTCAAATTTTTTATATCTGATTTTTTCACGAAGATATGGAAGCTATAGATTTTTGAAGAACAAGATTTTACTAAAAATCTTATTAGAAAAAATATAGAGAACCTTTTTTGCTTTGGATAGATATTGAGTTTGACAAGCATATATGTTTTCCCAAATTTTCCACGAATATTTTTGAGATTTTGAATTTGAAAAACGCAGAAAACTGCTGGAACACATACACCGCGACGCACAATTACACAAAAGACCAACTACAGTATTTATTCCAATTTTATAAAATTTGTTTGAATGAATATTCGGTTTTTTGGTCAACACTAACATTTCCTAATAAAATCGGAATTTTCGGAAAACCCAGTCGTTCCAGCTGTTCAAAATCTGATTTTTCTTTTTTTTTTTTTCACGTGACCTTTTTCTCTATTCATTTCTGTAAAAATGTCGATTTTTTCTCACAAACTTTTAAATCTAAATTTCATTTTTTTTTACATAAACCCAAATACTTCACTTTTGCAAAAATTGTGATCTACTCCGCCTTTTTTCGCCCGCCATTTGCAAGCAAAAACCTATACAAATAATAAATGTTTCATTATCAATCAAAAATGTTGTCTGCTCGTTTCGTAATCACAATTTTCTCACTTTTTCATAATTTATTATCATCGCACAGTCTGCTGGTTTCTTTTAGGTTTTTCTCAAGGACTTTTTCCTGACAATATATAAATAGTTGAGTCAATTTGTTTTTTCTCTCTTGTGTTCTCTACGTCTCTTCTCTCTCGCTCTCAACCTTGTTTATTTTTTTGTGTTCGCCTGTCGGTCATTCGTTTTTTTTTTGAATATAAATATAAAAGGTTTTATTGATTTCAGATCAAAACAGGAAAACATGGGACATCTTGAACATCTTAACGAAGTTTTCAAGTCAGTTTATTTCCCCAAATTAATTTTAATTAATAATTAAAATTCAGAGCGATTGATGAAAATCAAGAGGAATTTGTTGAATTGTTGCGTGAAGCCGTCGAAATTCGATCGGTTTCTGCGGATCCAGCTCGACGACCGGATTGTATTAAAATGTGCGAATGGGCCAGAGATGTGAGTTATTCACAGTAATTTATCACTTCGATGCGAGACCCAAATGCGCCTTTAATTTGCATCGTTGTTGCATTTTTCGTTCCAGAAACTCACAAAAACGAAAAATTCAAAATAAACCAAAGGCGCAAGCATTGGGTCTCGTGGCGACACAAAAAAAAGTACTGTAAAAATGATTTTGAATTTTTTTCCGAGAACCTCAAAAAAATCACCCAATTTCATGCCCCTTATCAGCATTTGCACTTTATTTTCCCATAAATCTGTCACATTCTTTCTTTTTTTACAGCAATTAAAATCGGTTGGCGCCGACACGTCATTGTGGGATTTGGGATTCGAAAAACCCGATTTACCGTTGCCACCAGCTGTATTTGGAGTTTACGGTATCAATTTTTGATTTTTTGATTTCACACTTATGTTTTATCAGGGATCATTTTTGAAGGGAGAATGAAAAAGCAAATTTATCAGTGGGAAATTTTGATAAGCTGCTTTTTTTACAGGAAAAATATAATCCTTGTTTTAGGGCGAGACAAAGCAAAGAAGACACTTCTGATTTATGGACATTTAGATGTTCAACCAGCAGAAAAAGAGGTGAGAATTTGAAAGGAATCGTTGATCTTCGAAAAATGAAACTTTGAAGATTACCAAAATTTTGTTTGTTAGAATTCGCGTGAATTTTCAGGAACAATTGTTTTAATGCACTAGTCTGATTTTCTGAATCGTTTTTAGGACTTCTGAATAGAATTTTCTGATATTTTCCATTTCTCAGGTACAACAACTCTGAACATTTTCCCTCCGGAACCCAAAAATTGACAATTTCTAGCTATTTTCTTTAAACTTTTCTAAGAAAACCGTGTTTTTTTTTATCAAAAAAAAGTTGTGATAAAATAATTTTTTAATTCTTGGGGTTTTAAAAATGTTTTACTGATAATTTTCTGAATAAACTTTGAACCCTGACTCATAATATTTCTTCTAGGATGGCTGGAATACGGATCCTTTCAAACTCATCGAAATCGATGGAAAATTATTTGGTCGCGGTTCGACTGATGATAAAGGACCTGTTATTGCATGGATTGCTGTTTTGAAAATTTTAAAACGACTCGGAATTGAGCTGCCCGTTAATTTGAAGTTTGTCCTCGAAGGAATGGAAGAATCTGGATCGGAAGGTCTTGAAGAAGGCCTCAAAAATAATTTGGATAAAATTTCGGATGTTAATTTTTCGTGCATCTCTGATAATTATTGGCTGGGCAAAAATAAACCGTGTTTGACATATGGATTGAGGTGAGAATTCGATTTATTCGAACTTTTTTTTTCATTGAAAAGCATTTTAATTCCAGAGGAATTTGCTATTATTTTGTTGAAATCTCATGTGCCAGACAGGATTTGCATTCAGGAATCAATGGAGGATCTGTGTAAGTTTTCTCCATAATAAATTTCACCTCAAACAAGACATTTTTCAGACCAGAAGCGATGAACGATTTAGTTTGGATCATGTCTCAATTGGTCAGTGTTCAAGGCGAAATTTTGATCCCAGGAATCGCTGAATTGGTTGCTCCATTGACAAAAGAAGAGGAGACATTGTATGATAATATTGATTTTTGTATGGAGACATTTAAAGGAGAAATGGGATCACATGGATTGTTGGCGGATAATAAACAAAGATTATTGATGAATAGATGGAGATATCCATCATTGTCGTTGCATGGAATTGAAGGAGCATTTAGTCAACCGGGTGCGAAGACTGTTATTCCAGCTAAGGTATGGGTTTTTAGGGATTTAGGATTGAGAAGGAAAATAAAACTAAAATAAGATCTTATTCGTTTTGGTGTCAATTTTTAATTCAATTGAAATTTTGACTTTTTAATTAAATTTTTCATTTGGTTTAAATTCACCTTGGGTTTTCATCAAAAACATTTTGAAAATTGAAAAAAAAAATTTTACACGACATATTTAAGTTCCAGAAAATTTCAAATTTCTAGCCGTGGCTAAAAATTCACATTATTTTCAGGTGACTGGAAAGTTCTCTCTCCGAATTGTTCCCGATTTGACACCTGAAGCAACCGATAAATTGGTTGTCAATTATTTGAATGCACTTTGGGCGAAACGCGGATCACCAAATCAAATCAAGTTAGTTTTTTCTTCTTTTTATAAAATTCCTGATTTCTCTCCATTCAGAATCACACCGTGTCATGGTGGAAAACCGTGGTTGGCCGATTTCCGCGATGCCAATTTTTCAGCCGGAGCAAGAGCTATTGAAAGAGGTATTTTTTTTAATGCTCAAAAATTTGAAATGATCATCTGAATTGTTTTTCAGTTTTTGGAACAACTCCCGATTTTACACGAGAAGGTGGAAGTATTCCAATAACTTTGACAATTCAAGAATTGACTGGAAGCCCTGTTATGTTGTTGCCAATTGGAGCATCCGATGATATGGCTCATTCGCAAAATGAAAAATTGAATCGAGAGAATTTTGTCAAGGTTTGTGAGGTTTTTTGGGGCCAATTAAAAATATCATTTTTTAAGGGAATGAAAGTTTTGGCTGCGTATTTATTCGAATTGGGAGCCTAATTGATTGAAAATGTATTTTTATGTGATTTTATAAATTTTATTGGAAGTAAGATTACATATACAGTAATCCATGCGATACAGGCACAAATCCAAAAAATCTACAGTATCCCAGACTGGAAAATATCCGATTTCAAAAATGAGATGTTTTCTGTTCGAAAGAAGTTTTTATTTTTCAACTATGCGAACATTTATTACTTGAAAAGAGATAGAAAAGCGTCGTAAACATTTTTTGTTGAAGTTTAATTAGCATTCGAAAATATGTCGAATTAGCTTCGTTCTTTCTCATTTTGCTAGTTACAAAAACCTTCTGATCAGAAAGAAGAAAATGATTTTCTGAACAATCCAGACTCATAAAATGTGTCTTTCCTTTAAATGATTCCTGGGAAGTTGTTCAGTTTCATTTCGATAATGTTCATCTTCCTCATTTTTCTATTTTTTGCTTCTTCTAAAATCATCCTCGCTGATGACGTGGCAATTCGAATTGCTGACGAAATTATGAACAATATTAGATTATCCCAAATGAATTCAAGATTCACCAAAGAACTTGTGCATTCTTTTGCAAGTGAATCTATTTCGGTTAAAGATTGTGGAAAAACTATGACAACATTAAGTCGTGACGAGATTGTCGAACTTTTCCAGAAAAAAGCGGAGAAAAACGAAAAAGTTTCTGTTGGTATTGTATTTCGAGCAATGTTTATGTTGAATGAAAAAGAAATTGTATGGTATACGATTGCTGATGAATTGAAAACAATTAAAATGAATATGTACATTGGGAGAAAAAATGAGGAAGGGGTTTATTTATTGAAATATCGGGAATCGATATGTTTTAATTAGATATGAAGATACTGAATAATTTGAAAGAAGAATAAACACATTTATTTGAACTTGAAAAAAAGGTTTTCTGGAAATTGTGGTTTTAACAATAAAAAGAAAGAACTGTTTTTTTCGAGAAAACTCTGCTTCTGGAGCTTTAGTAAAATTTCAACAACTACAGTAATCTTGACTATATTCGAATTCAGGGTTATTCAATTTTTTTTGTCAGAAAAAGCTACACCGATATTTTTAACTTCTCATTACGCCCATTTTTTTCCGCGGACCTTTTTTTCGAATCATGGACCCTGAACAGTTAACGCATTTCTATATTCCAGTTTTTTTCAAAGTGATTTTTCGCCTCCAAATTTCTTATAAATCATTCTCCGACTGGAAATCATTAATTTAATAAAAATTTCCCAGGCCACAGAATTCCACATCAATTTTCCTTCTCTTTTTCAATTAACTGTGATTGTTTACCCAAGTCTAAAATATCTATATTTTTCTCACCCCTTTCATATTTTTGTTTTTGTAAGTTAGTATTTTTCCCTTTCGTTTTTCTTCCGTTTCGTTCTAATATAGCTAACAACAAGTTCATTTGTCCACTCTTCGTTCTCTTTTTTTTCTGCATTTTCTTCTTCTTTCAAAGCTTCTGATCCATCCATATTTGAGTGACTGACTGACTACTTGTTGTTTGTCCATTTTATTTTTTCTTGTGCCATCTTCTCTTTTTTCTTCTTCTTCCTTTTTTATTTCACAGCTTTTCCTCTGCTCTTTTGCCCTCCCGAAAAAGTATCGATCTGACCGCTCTGCGTCTCTCAATCTCTCGCGCACTGAAAAATAAGTATTTTTTTAGCAAAAGCAGAAGAAGCGGAAAAAAAGACGACGGATTATATAATCACTTGTTTTTTTTTGGAACGGAATGTGATTTTTTAATGTGATTTTCATTTATTTCCTTATTTTTTCTCTTCTTGGTTTTGGTCTTATCATAATGTGGAATATTATTATGATGCTCAATATTTTGGTGCTATTTTTTGGTGAGTTTTGAACTTGACCAGGATCAGAATGATCACATTTTTGTAGAAAAATTCTAGACTTAAACACAGATATAAAATGACCCTGGATTACTGTAGGATTGGCACCAAACATCAAAATACTGTAGATGTGGCAAATCTAGGGGTTTCAATAGTTTTTAGGGTTTTCTTTAAAATCTCTGGATACAAATTTAGATATTCAATACTTTGCCACGTCATAACTTATTTGTAAAGTTTAAAATAATTTTAAAACCCTATAAAATTTAAGCTTTTAAAATTTCAGAATATATTTTCTCCTCATATTCCCATTTTTCTAGTTTTTTTTCATTCGAAAAAGTATAAGTGCCCTTATTTTCCTTCTCGAAAAAAAAGCAAAAATTCAATTTCCAAGTTTTATTTTTCTCCCCAAATTTTTTTCGTTGACTTCTTCTGAGAAAAAAAACATCATGAAAAATTGATGAGATTTTTTCTCACACACATTGCATTCCTGAAGAAAAACTAACTAACTAAGAGGATACAATTTGAGAGGGGGAAAATGAATGAAATTTGAGATTCGTTTTTTTGCAGTTTCGGATATAAATGCGTCTTTTCAAAGTATAACATTTTCGCCGGCAGATGAGGCTTTTCTTCTATATCATGGACAACAAAACACAAATTTTACATCGGTTTTTGTTCAGGTAGGAAGGAAGGAAATGAAACTAATTTCCGGGAAAAGTGCATTCAAGTATATGAGTTGGGATCAAAATATCGAGTTGAAATGGCTGGAAGGAGGTTACTGAAAGGTTTAGGGAGGACATAGTAATGAAATCTGACAGGGTTGATAATTCCGACATCAGCGGAATGATCTTCCAGTAAAAGCCTTCAACCAACCCTCCCCAATTCTCAAACCCATAATTTTTCCTAGGATGGCTGTCCGAATAGTCGAAATTTGCGAGCAACAGTACATTCATCAGATCAACAAGACTCTGCCCGGATATTCGAACAGATTCCACTCCACTGCGCTGCAAAAATACGAATTGTCACAGATAAAATCGATATGGAAAGACCATATGTTGATGTATTGGCAGTTTTAGATGAATCATTTTCAAGTCATTTATCAGCAATCTGCATTCATGTTCAAATCACATCACAAACATCTGCAAATGAACTCGGAAGTTGTGTTTTGAATTCGAAAGATGATCCAAAATCAAGTTGTATTGCGAGAGTTCCGGTTCCATTTTCATGGTTTCCTCAGGAATCGAATAAATCCGAACATTTATCAGTTTCATATACGATTTCGGAAAAATGCGATCAAAGATTTAATGATATTCCACAGAATGTCATCGAAATTTCATCAAGGATTCCGAAACAAAAAGTAGAGATGTTAGCAAATGAAACAGATGTGTAAGTAAATATAAACCAAATAAATATATTTTATTTACAAAATCAAGAAGAATTTGCTAATTTCAGACAAGTAACACTTCGAACAACAGCAAATCAATCATTTTCTCAAAACTCGATGCAATCCATGTTTCTGAATTTGAACACAACAAAATCGATATCAATGGAAATTCGAGTTTGGATTGATTCGCGAGTTTCGATTGAAACTATTTGGCCAAGTTCGCCGAATTGGACAATTCGAGTTTCGTCGGCGAATCGACCATTATTTTATACGTCATTGATTTGTACACCGAAAGAAAATATCACAGAGTTAGTTCAATTTGGGTTTATGAGAGAGGGGGGAATCGATAAGTTTTTAAAATTATCTTAATTTTCTCTTCAAATCTATTTTTTAATTCTTAATTTTTTCCAATGATGATTTTTTGTATATACATATATTCACGAAAAGAGGGAAATTAATGCGAAAAACCTATAATCATGGTTTTTTGGTGTTTGATGAAAAGTTTTTGCAGTTTTTCTTTTTGGAATCTCTATTCTCGAGAATTTGCTATCGTTTGTTGCAAAAATTGTCAAATTTGGTTGAGTATGAGCGATTTTAGCATTTTTTGTCAAAAAACGAAAAATGGTTTTGAGGTTGGGAAAAATTCACAAAAGTCGTGTTGTCTGGCGTTCTCTCTAACACTTTTCTATCTCTTATTTTCTCTCCTTTTCTCCTCGTCTCTTCTAGACGCAACACTCTCTCGTTTATTTTTTCAATTCGGTTTTTTTCGTGGAATCAGGAAATTTCACGATTTTCATCGAGAACATCATATATGAGAAGATAGAGAATAACAAGGAAAAAACAGAACAAAAAAATGGGATTGTAAAATTTAACATCAGAAGTTATTTTTCTCCAAAGAACTGAAAATATATAAATATAGATTTAAATCTTTCAAAATTAAAATTTCACATGAAAATTGGAAGAATTAGGATTGTTTTCGAGGTTTTTCGTTTTTCATCTCTATTTTCGAGAGGAAAACATTTTTGCAACAAAAAATTTTCACAATTTTCTGGGAGTTTGTGGTTGGAAATGATTAGAGAGGCTATTTTAGGTTGAATTTTGTCAGAGTTATGAAAATACATAGCTTCTAGGAATTTTTCAAACACTTTCAGGAAAAGCGGAAATTTTGAATTAAATATAAATATTCTCTCCAGACAATTTCAATGAAAATTTGGAAAACTGAATAGTCATTTTCTAACATTTCCCTTCGCCAAGCTTCTCCAACAAAATTTAATTTCAGATTTTCTGGAAACATCATCGCATTATTGATCAAAATGACGTCATCGAGCGAAATTCTAAAAGATGATGTGATTCTTCATTGGCATGTAATTTTTGATCCCAAAAACAAATCAGATCAAAATCACAAAGTTGCTACCAAATTCAACGTGGTTTCGGATGAAGTTGCTGCAGTTGTAGTTGTCCCAAAAAGATATGAAATCATGAATTTAGCAGTTATCTCAGGACAACAAATAACAAGTTCAATGAGAATTTTCACTGTTTCAATTGGCTCAAAAATCGAGGATGTTACAGCGTTGTCACATTGTATTTCAGCAGATGCAAAGATTTTGAAAACATCTCCAACTTGCACATCGGTAAGGATAAATAACTTTGATATGATTCAGAAAATGAAAGGAATTTTAAAGGTTTACGTGGATGGATCTGAATCATCTGGAAGTTCGAATGTTCAAATTTATGCGCATTATTTGAGATATACTACATTTTTCTCATTTCGAGTTTGGTATCCAAAATTACCGCTAACGGTTTGTTTTTTTTATTTTAGAGAAGATTGGCTTAGAGAAGAAGATTAGAGAAGATTGGAGAAAAAGACAATTTTTTATATAGATTTTTTATTGGGAAAAATACGTTTCAAAATTCCAATAAGTCTATTAATACAGTTTCAATCTGATTTGAAAACGATCAGCAACTGAATTTTCAGATTTGGACAAGTAGTTCTACACTTTACGCGATCAAAGATTGGAAAGTGGGTGTTTGGCGTGATTTACTTGTTCCAACTCAGAAAACTCGACGAGCTGCCAGACAATTCTCGTGCGCAAATCGTTTTCAGCAATCTGAAATTCGAGTTTTGGCATCGTTATTTATGGAAGGAGATTCGAAAAATCAAGAAGAATTATTTTTATCATCGCATCGAAATATTCTTTTCGATGTTACAAATATAGTTCATAACACGTGAGTTCATAGTACTTCTATGTATTGATATTACTGTAGCCATGAATCTGAATAATATTCCAGATTGCAAATCGCAAATCGAACAGTTGTCTCACTTCGATTCATCGATGGAAAAGCTATAATAACAGGAGAAAATTTGGGAAGCACAAAAATCCTAATCCGAAATATCAAAAACACAAAAGATCTAGCTTCTGAACCAATCCTTGTTCATCCACAAGAAGTTCAAATAACCGGTCTAACAGCTCGTCCAATTTGTCAATTACACATTCGAATTCTTCCAATTCTTTTCGATCCAGCTTTCTTCAAAATCGAAGTGAATATTCAATCAAAAATCGAAAGATTATATCAACAATGTTCAATTGATTCAATTGTCAGTTATTCCGATTCCACGTGGCAACCACTGAATTATGCGCAAAATTCGAATTTCGAACTGAAAGCTCATTCAACAGATGATAGAAGTTTGGCAGTTTCTCATCATTCATCAAATATTCATATAATTGCGATAAATGATATAAATCCACAAAAAACAACAAATCTAGAAATCGAACTTTTGCCAAGTAATCAATGCTCAATTTCTTCTAATTATCCATTATCAGCAACTGTTTTAACAATTCCAATCAATATTCCTCAACAAATTATTGAAACAGCAACAACATCTATGAATATATCAACTACAGAATCGAGTGATTTAAATCAAAGTTTATCCAATCTTCCAGATGTTCCAATGCATATATTTTTGCTCACCATATTTGTGCTCATTATTCTTTTCATTCTTATTTCTTTTGTAAGAAGATCAGCCGCATTTAAAGGGTAAGGTAGTTTTACGAAAAACCTTTAAAAAACTAAAGTTTTAAGTTATGAGCAACTAGTTGCTCCACTTCTTTCTCGATTATCATCTTCAAGTGGTTCAACAAGACATGAAGATACAAATGAATGGGTTTGGCTAAGTCAACCACAACCACCTACCTCAACTTTAGGTAATTTTGGGTAAAATTTGGAAAGATAGAGAATGGTGTAGGGTTAGAAAAGAAGGTTTTTTTAATTCTAGATTTTTTGACGGAAAATTTTGAATCGCACCATTTTTAAAATGTCTTAGATCACATTTTTAGTAAGAAATCAGACCACAAAAATCTTGAAAATCTAGAAAATAGAGCTCTTTTTCCAAAAATATGAATCCTCAAATTTCTTCTGTAACGAATTCTTCCTGAACTTTCAAACTTTCCTTTTTTTTAGGTTCCGATTATTCTGACAAATCTCGAAATTACAAACGTGCATCAGATGATCCAAATCGAACAAGTATTTCATATCATGGTTCAGAAATATCAGTTTTTATTGCACCTTCGCAGGCAAATGTAATGGTTAATTCATCGAGAGGCGGTTCGACGAGACATACAATTGTTGATTCAAATTCTGATCATAATTTGGCACGGATTATTCAGAAAGGTTAGGATTACTGTAGTTTTAGAACATTTTTCATCGAAAAAAGTAAATATTTAGAAAAATTAAAAACTTTCATTCCAAAATTTATCAATTTTTCAAGAAATTAAAATTTTCATTTCAATTTTTGTAAAATTCCAGCTCTTCCTCATAATTGAACATTTTTCCCTGAAAAAATATTTTCCACGTCATAACTATCATTTTTCAGACGATAAATGGAATAATGATCAATTCCACACTTGGACCTGGAAACAGCGAGATCGAATGGGTTCAGCGCCGATTCGAGAAAGTGTTGCCTAACTAATTATTCTATTTGTATAATTAATAAAATTGCGGGTAGCTTTGAAAATTTGACAACATTTATATAGACTATTCACAAGGTGAGATCGAATAACGGGAAGAACAATAAGTAATTGATATTTGGCAATAGGGTTTAAAAAAAACAAAAAACAATAAAATATAAATGCGGCAATTATTTCCTAGCTTTTCTTTTTGGTTTGGTTTTGATTGGTTCATCATCATCTTGTGGAATATCGAAAACGTCATTTGATTGTTTTTTTGAATTTCCTCGTTTGGGTTTTGGAGATGTTATTGGTTCGGGGGCAGATCCACGTGAGCGAGAACTTCGGGTCTGCAAAATTTTGATATTTTGGGGTTCATGAAGAAATTCTCTGAGTCTATGAACAGAAAATGAGAAATTCAAAATTTTTTTCTCAAAAAAAACCCCTACCGTAGTGACAACTGGTTGTTTCTGTTTTCCATTCTGATTCTTTTTTTTCGGTGATTTTTCAACTTCTTCCTCTTCTTCTTCTACATTTTCCTCATCTTCTTCTTCTTCTTCTTCTTCAACTTTCGCCGCCGATCTTTTTCCTCTTCTTTTCACCTGACTTTGTTCAACTCTAAACGGCGTCGATGCAGTCAATTTCGCAGATTTTCGTGTATTTCTACTAGTTCCAGCACCTTCAGTCACAATTGGTGAGATCAACGTGTCTTCAAGATCATGGTTTGATTTTCTCTGGAAAAAAAGTTATGGTTGGGAATATCTAGGGTTTCATGTAGTTTAGGATGACTGGATTGAGGAGGTAAATAAAAAACTTTTGAAAATTTTCTACCAAATTGAATTTCACGCGAAAAATAAGGAAAGGTTTATTTTTTAAATAAAAATTTTAACTTAAAATATTTTTGGGATTCATAAAAAATTTCAGGAATTTTTTCCAGTAAAATTCAAATTTACAGTTCAAAAAACTGCATGAAATTTTATGTTTTCAATAAAAATTTTAATGGTGAAATTTCTAGTTTCTAATATTTTCAACTAGCTGAAATTTTGAATTTTATACACATTTATCACAAAAAATTCCAACAAAAAAACTCACACTTTTCTTTTTCTCAGGTGATGTGCCATTTTCAGCAGAAATTCGTTTCTTTCTTCCCATTTTCACTTTTTCCAATTCCTCTTCTTCTTTTTCATTTTCCTCTTCACTCAATGGAATATCATATACACTTTTGTCAGCAATATCTGATATATTATCCTCAATCATAATTTCCTCATTTTCATCCTCTTCAAAAAGTGTAAATGAAGAATTCGGTGCTTTTTTCGATCTCGGCGATTTTCGTTTTGTTGCATGACTTTTTGAAACATTTGTTTTATGTTGAAAATAGGCTTTTCCTTTTTTCGGCAATTTTCCATTTCGTTGTTTTTCATCATCAATCAATTCATCCGGAATATAAACTTCAGTTAAATCAGTTTTCTGTGGACAATTATAAAAATATTGTCGATTAACAGCTGGCGGCGCATTAACTCCCGCATTTTTCTGTTCAATTTTAGCGCGATAAAGCATCAAATAAGTTGCCAAATCAGTCATCGCCCATAATTTCTTATTATGTTCCATAGTTTCATCGATTTTCTTTTTTGCTCCACCATTTTCATCTCGAATCATTCGATCGCCATATTTTCGCAATAATTCAATAGTTTGCCACACAATTTGCATATCACATTTGGCTTTTCTTTGTGCTTCAATCATTGTCCAAATACTTTCACGAACTTCGCATAAAGCGGAAATATCTTCGACTTCTGAGAATTTCGGCCAATGTGTGAGTAGCCAGAATAGATAAGCAATTACTGGTTCGCTAACAAATTTTACACGCGAAGCTGCAAAACAGGAAAATGAATTTTTAAAAGAAAAACGTTTAGAATTGGTGTTTATTAGTGTTATTTTGAGGAATTTCTTATACATTTCTTTGATTGCGAAAAAAAATAACTTTCTAAGAAAACCATTCAGAATTTGAAAAGTCAGAATTTTGAGCTTTACACAAGGCGTCCCAGTTTCATACATGGCACTGCTCCCAAAACTGTGAGGGGGAGATCATGACATTTGGAAAAATTTTTCGAGGGGGGGGGTCATTATGGAAATTTTGAATTCACGCCGGAATGAAAATTTTGATTTGGGCGGGTAGCTAATGAGAATTCACGGCCGAACAACATTTTCTGTTTTTCTGATTTTTCCGAACAACATTGCAGGGTCTGTTGGGCGAATATGCCATGTATGCCTTTTTTAAATCAAAAACTTACATCCTTGTAAATTTGAATTATCGGCAATTTCAGTCGTTTGCGAGCTATAAATCGTGACGGATAAATCAAAACAGAGTCTTTTGAATGCTTTTGTTTCTTCACTTTCATCATCCAATAAAGAAGACAATGCAAAACAAGCCGCAAAATCGATGGGAAGACTGCAAAAAAATTTATTTTGGGAAAACTCCAAGGCTCTTTCTCAACAAAAAAAACCCGGTCCGGATTCATAAAAGTGGTGAACCAAAAAAAACTTGATTCACTATTTTTCACCAGTTTTATGAACCATGGGTTTCTGTTTAAATATTCTCACCATTTCTTGATCTGCTTCTTTAAACTCATAACAAAATGAATTCGAACAACTAATTGCTCATCTAAAACCATATAAGACATTGCTAATATAGTTCTAGCTTCAACTTTTTCCCGAAAATTCGGATAAATACACAATTTCATTAAACAAGTCGCCGCACTTCCGCGTAATCTCCCTCGTTGAACTTCCAAATTCGAAATTATGCTTTTGTTATCAATAGTTCCTTTGTTTTCGATGATTTTCGATAAAATTCTAATAAAATTATCTGATGCTGATTTATACAAATTTTTGAGGAATAAATCATTCATATCTTCTCGCATAACCTGAGTTGTCTCAATAAGAACTTTTGTTGCCAATTTCATCGCATAAATCTTTGCTAAAGTACTTGCTGGAATTGCATGATCTCTTAAGGAAACAGCACTTTGAAACTGTGAAATATCCTCTTCATTTTCTTTCGCTTCACATATTTTCTCAATAATTCCATTTTTTTCAATCATTTCCAAGAATTGTATTGCATATTTCGAGGGTTTTACAGAAAACATTTCAGCGAGGGCTTGGAATGAATTAGCACATGACAAGTTTTTCGATTCTAATCGAGATAATAATATCTGGAAAAAATATAAGAGGAATTAGGGTAACTTGTGAGAATTAAAAAGGCCCATAAGAATTGTTGAAAGAATTTCCCAAAATCTCAAAAATGTTAATTTTATCATAGAAATTTCATTGCTTTTCAAGAAATTTATTTCTCACGAATTCCCAACAATTTTATGTTTCAAAAAATAGATAAATTTCGTTGGATTTTGATTGGAATGATAGGTCTATTTCTTTTTCCATAAAAATATCAATAAACTCGTGAGATTCTGGTAATATTTGCAAAAAAGTGATATTAAAATTTCAGGATAATTTTTATTAAACATATTTTTTCATACATTTTTATAAAACACATTTTTATAAAATATTTCAAAAAATCATAGATCTTTCCACTCTTTCCAATTTTTTAAATTAGTTTTTCTTTTCTGTTTTTTCGTCCCATAAAAATCTCAAACTCACATCCAAATTTTCATCGCAAAATTCAACAGCTTTCTCTATTCCTAATACTTTCAATAATCTAACAGCTAATTTCGAACTTCTTCTGAATTCCGGCTCTTCTCGCAATATTATTTCTGAAAAACACAGAATTTTTAATTTCTCATAATCTTAAACACCAACCATTCAAATCCGCAAACAATCCATTGATAAATCGATCTGACCATTTTCTCTTTCCTTCATCCGAATTCAATCGATTTCTGAATCCAGAAATCGAAAAAATCGAGTTGATTGCAGACAATCCAGTTTCAACAGCTTGATGATCATCAGATCTCAAAATATCTTTTCGAATTTTCTCTACATTTTCGCCGCTCGTGAAAATGTGAGCGAAATGATCAGTCCAAATTTCGAGAAGAATTAAATCCGATTTATAATTCTCTTCACATTGTTTCTTTTTTTGTTCTCTTCCAATTACTGTAGATGCAACAAGATCAATCAAACACTGAAAGAAGAAAATAGGATCAATTAGAATGGAAATGTTACAATAAAATGTAGTGGGCAGCTAATTTTTTGAAAGAAAATGCATAAAATTTGATCATAAAGTTATCATTTAAAGATAAAAAGTCAAGCCCAACTGTTTCCAAGAAAATCACATACTTTTGCCGCTTCTGAATCCATAATTAAAGGCGAACATCGATCCATAAATCTTCTGAATGCAATAAAACTATTATCCTGTTTTGCGCTTATTGTTTTTCTTTCAATTGTTCTTTGAATTAGTTGCTGCGCATTTGTTTGAACTCCTTCAGTTGTATAATCATCCGAAATCAAGTATTTGACATGTTCGAAAGTTTGCTCGTCTTCCGACATTTGATTCACAAATCGCATTAAAATTCGTTCAATCTGGAAAATTATTCGAATTGTTTGTCGATTTCAAATTTAAGTTTAACTTTTCAACCAAAAAACTCACAACTGCAGAATCCGAAAAGATTTTCGACAATTTACTAATTCTCAATTTCAACATAACCATTTTCGAATTATTATCATCAGTTTGTTTCGAAACTTCTTGACAAATTCCAATCAATGCTCTTCTAATAGCGGATGATGTTTGAACAATATCCCGAAAAACACTAATACTTTGACTATCCAATTTTCTCATCAATTTGGCCATTATTTCAACACGTTGTTTTGGTTCGCATTTATAAGGTACAAAATATAATTGGAAATATCGAGAGATCAAAGCACTTGAATCAATTAGATCAGGCATTGTATAAGCCAATCGATATACATTGAAAACAGCTTTTGGAATAAATGCAACAGAATCACGATCTGAATCGGTATATGTTGATTCGTTTTCAATTTCTTGATTATCAGTTGACATTCCTGGACGAAGCAAATATTCGGTTTGAGGTTGAGAAGTCATTACATGATGATATAAAGACATTATATTTTTAACAGCTGCCAATCTCACAGATACCTTAATATGAATCAATGATTGATTGTTAATTTTAAAAGATCTTACCTTTTTATCCAACATTTTCTGTGCACATGCATTTAATAATTGCTCACTGACAGATTCCAGTTTGATTTTAGCAACTTGAATAATTGTGGAAATCGTGGTCTCCCGAACATTTTCATCAGTATCTTTCAACATTCGAAGAAGACTGTTTGAAACAGGACCGCGTAAATGAGAATGAATCGAAGTTAGAACATATATTGATTGATGGACAAATTCTTTTCGAACATCGGCTGATTCATCAATTGCGCACTTCATATAAGCCTTCCACGTTGGATCATCAGAGGATAGTCCGAATTGACACGATCTTTCGCGAGTTAAAGAACCGACAAGGCGAACTGCATGTTGACGATCAGCTGGTTGTTCCGACTGAAAAAATGAGAATTGTTTCTTCAAAAACTACACAAATTCTTACCTCCAACCATCTACAAAGAAACGAAATAGCTTGTGAAACCATGGTATGATCAATTTGATATAAAGATTTTATAACATCAAATAATTTTGCTCGACTTGCAGATCCAGTCATATCAAAACCATTTGGCAATTCTCCAAACATCATTGATTGTCTCAAAATATCCTGAAGTGATGGTTCGATCTGATTTCGTGCTTTTTGTAAAATCTCTCGACTCATTCGATTCGCATCCAAAAAATTGGATTTCTGCGGTTCAACGATGTAGAAAAATAGAACATCGAGAATCGAAACAGGAACATGATCAAGCTCATGTAAAGCACTAACAGCTATTGATGTTAACATTGATATAATCTTAAATGAAAATATAATTAAGTATGATAATTAATAGAGAATAATAATTACCTTCAAAGTAATTTGTTCATCATCAGTTTCCTCATCATTTTCTTCACTATCTTCGTCTTGTTCTTCTTCAATAATCTTTTGTTTTCCCTTCAATCTACTTTTATCCCATCCTTTTCCACATGGAACACTCAAAACTGCTTTGATCAATGATCGATAAACTGGAAGTGCTTCTTCATCATCAAGATCTTTCATTTCAGACATTGGTTGAAGGATAACTTCGATAACCTAGAAGATATTTATATTTTATTGAAAAACCCAGAAGATACAACTTACCTCAACCAAATAATGATATCTTTTGAACATTGGGCTGTTAATTGTAACTTCTCCAAAATTATTTAAAACTCGAAAAATGAAAAGATATTGTTCTTTTAGTTGAAGTGCTTCAGTTACTGGCATTTCAGGAGAAAATAATCGTAGAATACTTGCGAGACAAATTGCAAGATAAATTTGGACATCGCGATTCGAATTATCCATAAATTTCGCATTCGAAAGATGCTTGAATAATTTTAAAAATCGATTTTGTTCTCCATATTCTCGATTTGGTGGACAATCATGCAATGCATCAGCAATAGCCTGTAACATTTCCAGGTTTTGAGTACAAAAGTTATGAAATAAACTCACTCTCAATCTTTTGATCAATTCGTTGTTGTTTGAAGATGCTGTAACAGGTTGACATCCCGGAGGATAATCAATTTCCGACATTCTTTCTGAAATTGCAAAAATATTCTTGTTTGAAAAAAATCAACAATAATACGACACTCCGAATGACGGAAGAATAAAACAAGGGCAAGTTGAAAGATGTGTGCATGTCAGTTGCACGACGAAATTGAGTGGGAATATTCGAGCAGCATATTAATTAAATTGCTTTTTTAAAAAAAAGTTCAGGCTCGCGAGTTTGTAGAAATAAAAGACAATAAAATGAAAGTCGACAGATGAGACGTGAAATTTATGAATTTCATTCATGTCAAGGTTTTCATTATACCGTTTTCAACAAACAAAGCCGAGCGAGTCCTATTTCTCAATTTGAAAGCAACGAAAAAAACAAAAAAAATATTTTAGGCGGTGAGTCATACGGTATATTCTAATGTGTGCATTTGTGCGTCCCGGTGTTTACACACTAGATGGTGATTTCAGCTCAATTTCAGCATTTAGAGGAACTAGCAGAAGAGGCGGGGCTTGCAAAGTCACAACATGGGAAATTTGGTTTTGAAGACTTATTTTCAATGAAAAAACATAGTTTTTCCACGTTTCCCGGGTCAAATTTTTCGGTAAACACGGTGTTTCACATGATTTCTCATTTTTTCAACCATAAAATTTACTAAATCCCCAGGAAAACCCAAAAAAACGTTGTTTTTCAAACAAACAACAAAAAAACGGAAAGACCTGATTTTCAACAAAGAGAATGGTAGATCAGTTACTGTAGATCAAATTTGGGATCACACAACTCATTCGATTCAAGCTCATAAAAATACCACTGAATCGTTCCCAAAATCATCAAATGCACAATAAGTCCCTGGAAAAGATAGGCAAATTGCAGGCAATATTTGATAATTTCCAGCGAGTTATCATAACTCAAATCACACTCAATTTCAATTGGACTATCTTGGGTAATGTTATAGGAAGACGGGTGAGACATTCAGAAGTATCTAATGATTTGAAAAAAGGTGAATTCCTAGAATAAAAGAGAAGAGTGCAATATGAATAAATAATTAGAAAAGGAAAAAAAAGGTGAAAATGAAAATGGTGGGAAAATATGATAATTTTTGTGCATACGTGAAACCTGTATTCGTGGCAGAATACGTGGCCAGCAGAAAAAATGTCCGAAAATGATGCCTGTGGCCATTTTTGAAATATTTCACTCGAGAAATGGCTGATGAAAGAGAAGAAATCGAAAACGAACAAGAGATTCGAAGACTTTTATTAGTTGTCGCTAATGGAACTCTTCGAGAAAATGTAAGTAACGATGTGAAATATATGGAAAAAAAGAGATTTTTCCAGGATGATTTGATAATGAGGGCCAGAAATCGTGTTGAAATCCCACAATATAACCGTGGAAAACCAACCAGCCAGGAGCAACTCACTCATCTGTTCCCCGTGTATCATGAAGTGGGTTTTTTCTCCCAATAACTCAACTCATATCATATTAATTTCAGTCGATCAAACTGGATCTATATCAAATCATCGAGAATGAACACTTGTATCATTATATGAATCAGATTGCAGTTATAATAACAATTCCGTGGCAGAAATGTTCCACGGAATTGTTATTCATTGTGGCTCGTCAAATTGGGAAAAAAATCCAGAGTATGTATTAGAGATTTTGAAAGACTTGCTCCAAAATCCGAGAAGTATCTACACAGATATAACAAATGTAAGTTATTCTACTCTACAATAATAAAAAAATAATAATTTATTTTCTAATTCAGAGTTTACTAAATACTCCCGAGAGCAATGATGTGAAAATTTTGACTGCTCGAAATTTTCCCAAAATTGAACGGGTTCGATTTATAGCAACTTATTACAATCACCCATGCTTTGCGGAATTATTGAAGTAAGTTGATTTTCTAATGAAAAATCGAATCAATTAAAATTTATTTTCAGCCATGTCACTACTTGCAAAATAAATCACAGTCGCAGACTTTGAATGGCTGGGAGAACTGCTCCAAGAATTGGAAGAGAGGAGCTTCAATTAAAATTCAAATTATTTTGCAGTGTTATCAATTATTTTACTGTTTTTTTGTTATAATGTACAATAAATCATGTTTCTATGCAGTTCCTTCAAAAAATTCAGAAAACGGCACATTCAACATGCAATATTGATAGTAAACCTAGAATTCAATTCCAATCAATTTCCGAGCAAGCAAATGAGAAAAAAATTTGAATTGAAAATAAAAATGAGCGTAGCTAAGATTTACACCTCAGCGTAGTCTAAAGTGTACAAGCGAGCGTAGCTAAGGCGGTGTATGACGCTACAAACGCTCGATTGTACGCTTAGACTACGCCAGCGGATGTTGAGGAAATCACTGAAAATATAGCGTCACATCAGGTGTTTCGTTGTGTGCAAACACCGTTCCGTTTTGTTTTTCAAAAAATCAAGGCGCGCCGAGACACGAGAGAAAAATTGTGTGCGCCTTTGATGAGGGGTACGGTGGTATTCGTGATTTTTTTCATTTTTTCCTTTTTATATATTTGCACACAACGAAACACCTGATGTGGCGCTAAATTTTCAGTGATTTCGCTTTTTATATGGGAGAGATTTTCAGAAAAAGCTGAATATATCATCTGATTCGTCTTGTCGAGATGAACCGGGAACACTTTTTTTCCTGATTCTGAAACGCACTCTCAAAAAAGTTACAGGCTGAAATCAGATTCTGAATAAATCAAGGGCGCACACATTTTTCGAAAGGGTGAGGTCTCGCAGCGATTTCAATTTTTCACATTTTTCTACGTGAAAATCGAACATTTGAGATTTCTAATGTTTATTCTAAAAGAAGAGATGAAATTACGGTTGTATGAATATCTTCAAATTCATCTAGGCTTCCCAGAGAAAAATGCGGCGCCGCCAATTTCAGACCAATTTTTATAAATATCAATTTTTATATTTCAGACCAATTTTTATAAAAAAATTTTACAAAACAAAGATTCCAGCGCGGTGTTAGTTCTTGTTCTTGTTTTGTTATTTTTATCATTAGATCATTCGAATATTTTTGAAAATGTTCATAAAGCTTGAAATCTATAAATAAATTACACATAGAATTTAAAAATTAATTATGCAATTGAACAATAACATTTGCTTTCAAAACTTTCGATGATGCTTCTTCAGTATTTTGTGATTTGTCCGCAAGCAAACCAAATGATCCATTTTGAGTATATTCAAGTGAAAGTGCCAAGAAATGTTCATTAGATTGATTTGGAATGAAATCAAAGTTCAATCCAATTCGATTATGTTGTCGAAAAACGATAACATCGCTGGAAAAATACAAATTTTTTGGAGAAGATTTCAATTTCCAAAAATACCTTTTCTCAGCTGGAACTCCAGCTGTATCAGTATCAATTGAACATGGAATTGAAATATTAACAGGAGGCGTGGAACATTCAACCAAATCGTCTCTTGATTTTTCCTGAGGCGAGATTTTCAATTGAATAGGCGACGATGATAAATTGGTGATAGTTAGAAGTACATGCGATGTTTTATCATTTTCAAATTGCACTGGTCGGGAAATTCGAATATCTGGCACATATTCGCGGGCAAATGCCTGGAAGAACAACATTTAAAGACTTTAAAGATATTTCGAAAGTTTGCTCACCGAAATCTTGAATTTATACGCGACAACTCCATAATCTCGTTTAACCAATGTTCTTTCACACTCATCACATCTAATCGATGTTCTTCCTTGAAGTGGAACTCGAACTGGAAAAAGTGGTTGATCTGAAGAAGCGAGAGGTTGTCTAATTATTTGATCAGCAGTTCGTAAATTCTTTGATTTGTAGCGATTCTCAAGTTCTTCCTCTAGTGAAAGGGGCTGAAATTTTTTGTTTTGAAAAAAAATTTATTTATTGAAAGCTACCTCTTCTGGTTCATGCACACTTAATGGTGTCAAATCGGGAAACATCATTTGTCTTTTTTTCTCGACCATTGATTGTAAACCAAATTTATTTGGTAAATGATGAGCTGACCATCCTTTGGATATTTTTCGATTTTTAGAATCTTTCGGTGCATTTTGTATCATTTCTAACTTTTTCATATGATTCATCACATCATTCATCTCATTTGTTATTTCATTTTCATAAACTGGCCATTTTTTCGCACTATCTCGGTCTTCAATTCCAGCTTCTCTAGTTTGCCAAGAACACGCTTGACATATCAAAAAGAATTTGTCATTTTCAGTTCGCCCACTTAAAATATTCATACACATTGGGCATTCAACGCAATTGAAACATTGATTCTTCTTCAATCGTGCTTCTGGAACTGTGGACGCTTCCAAGCATCGAGCACAATATAGCATATCAATTTCAACACATGCACATTCTTCACATCTGAAAATCGATATTTCGTAAAAAGAACCTACTTGAGAAAAAAACCCACTTTATTTTGAAGCATTGTCTACAAAAATGAAGATCAGAAAGATTTCGAAATTTCCCGCAACTACACTCATATTTGACACGAAAACTTTGCAAAAGTGCTGACATTTTTTGAAGATCAGCAATACGTTTAAACCCTGTAATTTGACTTTTTGATTAGAATTTGTAAGAGCGAGAAAACTTCGAATTTTGAAGATACTTTTTTGAACAAAACATTTTTGAACAAAAATTCCAATTGTCCGAGAGAAATACGACACAACTATTTCAATAGAGCGCGTTTGCATTCTGTATTTTATTATTTTTGTTTGCAAACTTTTGTCTCTGTAAAACCATTATTTTCGGCGTCGTTTTTGCATGGAAAAACACGAAATAAACAAAAATGATGAGATGAATTCATTGTCTTCTGATTCAAGTATATCCGATGATGGAAGAGCAACAATTGAGTATGTTCTAGACCATGGATCACCTCCAGAAGCATTAACGCCATCCGAGGATCGATTAGTTGTTATAAATGCAGATTCTCAAATACCATCATCCAGTAGTAGTGTGCCAAATTCATGGATTTCACGCATAAAATCGTGAGTTTTCATTGATGAGTTTTATTAATAAATAATGGATAAATTCAGAGCCGGAGCAAATATGATGGAATCAATGTCTCAGAAAAAGGAGAAAAAGCACAATTGGAAAACAAAATTCTGGTCGACATGGAACAATATAAAATATTCAAGTACTTGGATGTCTGATCGAACAGACGAATATGGCGGAAAAAATGAAGTATGGTTACTTGGCCGAATATATTATACTGATGATAATTTTGGTTTCAATGAATTCTGCTCGGATTATTATTCTAGAATATGGATAACATATCGAACCAATTTCTTACCGCTGCTGGACAGCGAAACAACATCTGATTGTGGATGGGGTTGTATGATTAGAACAACACAAATGATGATTGCTCAATGTATTATTGTAAATCGTCTTGGGAGAGATTGGAGATTTACTAGACGGAAAAAATCTGTTGCTCTAATAACACCACCAGATTCTACTATTGAAGAAGAAGAACCAATTGATCGATTGAAAATGTTTGAATTAATGATTCTTAAATTATTCGAAGATAAACCATCCTCTCCACTTGGAATTCATCAAATGGTTAAAATAGCATCGGAACAAAAAGGAAAACAAGCAGTTGGTTGTTGGTATACTCCAAGTGAAGCTGTACATATTATGAAAACTGCATTATCTATTTCAACAAGCCCTTTAACTGGTGATATTTCGATGTTTTTATCAATGGATGGAAAAGTTCATATTGGAGATATTGAAAGGGAAACCAAAAATTGGACGAAAACGTTGATTCTTGTGATTGTATTGAGATTGGGAGCTTCGGAATTGAATCCGATTTATGTGGCGCATCTTCGAAGATTGTTTAGTTTGTCGAGTTTTTTGGGAATTACTGGTGGAAAACCGGATCATTCTTGTTGGTTTATTGGATATTATGGAGATGTGAGTTGGTACTTCTTAGTTGACAAATACACTGCTCCACAAAAGTATAGCCTCACCCACAAAATTTTCAAAAAATCGAAAAAAATAAAGTTTTCAGAAAATGTTGTTTTTGAAAAATATGGGAAAATGGGACACTAATTTATCCCAGAAATCAAATTTTGGGTTGATAAGTCACGGAAAGAATGTTTTTGAATTTTTCAAAAAATTGAAAATTTCCAATCCACAAAAGTATAGCCTCACTTTAGAAAATCGCTCTGGAAATCGGTTTTTGGGTTAGATAACTTCAGTTATTGTTGAGAAATAGGTAGAATAACTCATTTTAAGTTGATTCTAATATATTCAAAATTATTGGAATCAAGTTGAATCAAGTTATTTTTTTCGATTTTTTGAAAATTTTAAGGGTGAGGCTATACTTCTGTGGAGCAGTGTATGTTAATATTTTAAGCTAGACGAATTTTTAATTTTTTTTTCAAATTTAATCAGTCTTTTTATTTTCACGAAATTCTTTCTCAATCTCACCTAAAAATGCTAATAAATGCAACAAAACACTGAAAAAACTTCTATGATTTTATTAAATCTTGAAAAAATATAAATTCAAATTGTGATGATAAACCTATTTTCAAATTGAAACTTGAACAATCCTTCTCTCAACTTTCACACAATGAGAATCTTTTTCAAAATTCACCCGAAAATTCCAGAAAAATCGTAACTGAAAAATCGTAAAAGTTCTCAGCATAATTAGAAAATCCAAAAAAAAAATATTTCAATTTTTGTAGCAAGTAATCTATTTGGATCCTCACGTTGCTCACAATTATGTTCCATTCGAAAACGATTTTCAACAACAAGTTCCCCAAAAACCCGTCGAAAAATCGTATCATTGTAAACTTTTGTCAAAAATGCATTTTCTTGATATGGATCCAAGTTGTGCTGTTTGTTTTCGATTTGAAGATGCAAAACAATTTCAGTCGGATATGAAAATTCTCAATATGGTGAGCACCTATTTTTCCTCATTTTTAAAAATTTTCAATCAATTTTTTGCAGGAGCAATTTATTGATATTGATTTGGGCGAAAATGAGGGAATGAAACGAGTTAGAGATCCAATGTTTAGTGTGGTTTATGGCGAGAGACGCAGAGAAGAACTGAATTATGATTGTGATGATTTCGTCAGTGAACAAGAAAGAGAACAGGCAAAAGAGCAAGGTTTCGAGATTTTGTAAATATTACTGTATCCTATGTAAGAACAACTCACTTAATACTTTAGAGCATAAATGTTTATACATTATTTAAAGGCACATAAATAATATCAACTTATTTTGGGGAGATTTGGGTACAAAAATATTTTTCCCATCCAAATCATTAATTAAAGCAATTATGACTTCAAGCGATTAAACGAGATTTCTCAAGAACTTCGCAATGCACTCTTGCCAATTGTAAAATATGAATTTCAGCAGTTTTGAGTCGGGCAGCATCACCATCTTCTCCAATTTGTGACAAAAGACTTCGATCGATTCCCTTTCCGTACGATTTTTCCAACAGAATTATGCGATTTTTGAGAAATTCGATAGCTTTTTGACGGGATTCGGGGGTTTCGACGTTTTCTTTGGTTGGTGAAGAAGTGACGAAAATTGCGGAGAAAATGAGCAATTCTTCGGCAAATGGTTGTTTTGGGAACTGAAATATTTAGAGAATTTTGGAGAAAATCTGAATTTTCGAAATTTCAAAGCCTTGAAAATAATAATTTTCTTAGAAAGTAAAAAAAGAATTTCTCAAAAATTTGAAAAAAAGTCTGAATTTGGATTTTACAAAGTTTGAAACGTATTTGTTCTCCAAAATTTTTTTAAAATATTAAATTTATAAAATCAAAGTGGCAAGATTTTTTATAATTTTTGAGCAAAAAATCCACGTGGCGAACATATTTTACTTTCCACTTTTCAAAGATATTCCCAACTTACATTAACTAAATCAAACTGAAAAACATTAGTTGGCGAATAAGCTTCAGGTATCAATTGTTTGACCAACTTCCGTTTCGCCTCCAAATCTTTGTCAGTTTTCGGAATTCCAATCTTCAATTTAAAAATATCGAAACCATTCTCATGAGTTGGCACAAATCCATTATGCAATAAATGTTCTCCGCCACTTCGTCGACCATAAAAAATTGTGGCCGAATCGCCAGAATGCAATTCACTATGTGAAGTTATCAGAGCAACATTTTCTTCCGACGAAAAACACACCAAATCTTCAATATTTTCATCATCTTGATCAGTTACATTTTCATGATTTGCCATGTCCAAAACTGGTATTAAAGCGGGCATCTGCAAAATATTTCATTTTGAAATAATTTTTAAATACCCACCATTAAAACTTGTCCATCTCTAGTTTGTTCAATTTCACTTGGCACCATGTTCACACGAGTTGTTACAACTCCAACAGACCACATGTATAAATTTGGTGTGAAATTAGTGATTGTGAATGGTGTATTATATAATACTGGCGGTTCGACCGGTCGATCTCCTTTTTTCGCGTTTTTCTGTGAGTGTTCGTAAACTCGATTTTGAGTGATCGAAATGAAAAAATATGCAAATTGTCTAGCAATTGTTCGATAAAATAGAAGAGATTCTTCGAAAATCGGTGATGGTTTCAAATTCAAAAGTTGTTGTTCAGAATAGAAAATTGGAGTCGTGAAATGTGTTGGGAGAACTGAAATATATGGATGCCATTTCGATTTTTCTTGATTGATCCATTGTGCGGCGACGAAAAGAGCAAGACCAACATTTCCCATGTTTCCTACAATTGGATCACGCTCGAATGCTTTTCTGAAAAAAAATATTTAAATTATATATGAAACTGTAGATTTTTTTAGCTCAAAAAATAATTTCTGAATTTTTTTTAAACTTGTCAAATGAATTCGATTTTCCCTCCCTGACAATCTTCCACATTTCCCAACTCACTTCAAAATCGATGATTTTCTCGCCAAATCCAAACTAATCATCGCATGTCTCGGAACTTTTGCAATAATATGTCCTTTTGGAATTGTTCCAGTCGCTTTTAATTCCAAACCAGTCTTAAAACTATCAACAACTTCCACATTATTTCTAGCAATTCCAATTTGATCAGCCCATTTCAAAAATTCCAGAATCTTATCTGCATTTCTCGAACCATCTTTCAATTTCTGATTTGTATCGCTTAATTTCGATAATTCTTCATTAATTGAGTCAAGGACCCTTCGGATTTCTACATGTTCTTTCCATAATTCAACAATATTTGAAGGCGGTGCTTTTGTCAAAATTTGAGAAAACAGGCCATCGACCACTGAAGAAAGAAAAACAATTCATTTAGCTAGTTTAAATTAAACTCACATCTTATCACAATTTCTTCCGTTTTCTGCTGATCTGCCGTCATTTTCTAAAAAAATTGCACTTTTGAGAATCAATCGATAACTAAATATCTATTTGAATAACGAATGAACGGTGAGCAGATATGAGAGATGAGGAGAAACAAAGGCACAATATTATTACACTAAATGAAATAAGTGTATGGGGACAGAAAAATACGCCCACTTTTGAATTCAACAAATCTTTTGATAATAAATTATGGAATTGTTGGATTTTACTAGGGGGAAAATGGGGGATTTGAAACCATTCTTTGAAAAAACAATGGGAATTTTTGGGAGCGTAACCCCTATTTTATACACGTGGCAATCAAAATTACTATTAAAATATTCATTATAAGGTTTTCTTACTGGAATAACGCTGAAAAAAGTTTTAAAACTGAAAAAAAAACAGGAAAAAACTGAAAAAACCATGTGGCCTAGAAATCCGTATCACTCCTAGTCCACACGTCTTCCACTATAAATTCACTTTTTTTTCGATTTTTTTGGAGTTGTGAAAATTCAAATTCTATTTAGAACTTCATTTTTGCAATTTCAAAGCTACAAAAATAGCGAACAAGAAAAAAAACAATTGTTTTATCATCTCTCGTCTATCTCTTTCATTTTTCTAGCGTCGATCGAACGATTTTTTGTGTTTGTGTGATTGTTTGTTTCGTGAAATAAAAAAGTTTACTTTTTTCATTTCCCAAAATGTTGCCAGTTATATTTAGCACAGGTGAGTAAACTTTCTTTATTGAAAATTGCAGCTACAAAAAAAAACAAATTTCAGTAGTAAGACGAAAATGTTTCACATCAACTACAACTACAATTCGATTATTTGGCGGGGCTGCCGACGAATCAAATGATTCATCATTTTCAAAAAGAAAATTGAAAAAATTATTCAAAGTTGCACAATTGGCGAAGAAATCGAGATCCTATGAAAATGATAAAATTGATAAATTGAGTGCGATGGCAGAATTTGGCTTAAAGTAGGTTTTGAAATGAATAAATAATCAATTAATGAAATTCTTTCAGAGAATCAGATTTAGCAGATTTGCCAAGTCATAGCAGACCAGTTCTCAGTCACGCACATAAAGAAATGAACAAAAATGCAAATCTTCAATTATACGCGCTTACTGATGTTTATCATAAAGCTCTCAAAGTTCACGGAAGTTCAGAAGCTCTTGAAGCACATCGTCGTCCATTAGTTGCAATGAGAAAAGAGATAACTGATGCTGAAAGAATGCGAATGAGAATGAGAATTGAGACAACAAATCAACATGGTGGTGCAGATCGAGTTGTTGCAATTGCTTTTACTTTAAATTTATGTGATATGGCTATGAAATTCACGGCAGCTTATTTAACAGGATCAAAATCATTATTTGCTGAAGCTATTCATAGTGCAATGGATACTTGTAATCAATTGATTTTATTGCTTGGAATACGGTATTCGGCTAAAAATCCTGATTTATTATTTCCCTATGGTTATGGAAATATGCGATATGTGACATCTTTAATTTCGGGTTGTGGAATAATGGCATTCGGGTGTGGTTTATCAATGTATCATGGAATATCGGGACTATTACATCCTGAACCATTAGAACCTTTGACATATGTAAGCATTTTTGTTGTGGGGAAAAAATGGTGTGAAAAAATCTGGAATTTTTAGGCATATTACGCACTTTTTATGTCACTTTGTTTCCAAGGAACATCAGCAATCACAGCATATCGAGAAGTTTATTCGAAATCGCAAAAGGCTAAAGTTAGCATGTGGAATTATGGTGAGATTTTGAAAGATTTTTGAAAATTTCCTATCCTGAAAAATCTCCGAAATTAAAACTCTGAAAGTTTTGGATTTAAAATTGTTATCATTCCCTTGAAAACTGTGTCCCACCTTCCTTTTTCGAGCACCAAAATTAATTTTTCAGATGCCCAAGCTCTCAAGTTATCCATAAAACATATTTTTTCCAGTCCGAACATCAGCAGATCCTTCATTGAATGTAGTTCTTCTCGAAGACACAGCCGCAGTTTCTGGAGTCGGAATTGCTCTTTGTGCAATCTCACTTTCGTCATACTTGAATTCTCCAATTCCTGATTGTTGTGGTTCAATTCTCATTGGTGGATTATTAGGTTTGTAACTGTTTTTATTCAATTCCCGGAGCCGACGTTCAACAAAACAAAACTTGCAGGAACTGTTGCCTCATTTATTATTCGCTCAAATGCAGCTCATTTAGTTGGTCGAAGTTTGCCGCAAAGAATTACTGATGATATTGTTGCACGGTTGAATAATGATCCAATGATTAGGTGAGATACATTTTTGATGGGAAAAAATATAGGCATTTTTTATTTGTAAATAAAAATTCTGATTGTGAGAAAAAAAATGAACAGATCCTGAAAGTCTGTAATGATTTTTGCAAACGCTCCCGAAATATTTTATCAAAATGATTTATTCATTTCATTTATCTATCAATATATACCCATAATTTCTAGACCCTGATGTTTTTCTTTTTATTTTTCTAGATCAGTTCATGATGTGAAGGCGACTTGTTTGGGAGTTGAACAAAGTCGATTTAAAGCCGAACTCGATTTTGATGGAAGAATGATAACAAGAGCATATTTACAAGATGGTGTACATGTTCCAGCATTGTTGAATGTGAGTTTCTGCAAAAAATTGTTTTTGAAGAAAAATATTCAACAAATTATTTGCGGTGAATGTTTTTTCATCTGGCATTTTTTTTAATTCAAGTCAAATTTTCGAAAAATCATTTACAAAATTAATTAACTTATGGAATTCCGGAAAAATTATACCTGTTCAAAATTCATTCAAAAGTTGTTTACTGTCCGTTCGCCAGCGAAGGAAACGCGGCCAAACGCGCCCCATTGATAAACAATGCATTTTTGTGCGGCGATTCAAACAATAATTTTTATTCTTTTACTGTTTTTCATGCGAAAAAAGGCATTTCTACTAATTAAAAAATGAGGAAATTGGTTATTGTGGAAACTACTGAGTTGAAAAGGTTTTACCTGACCATTTTCACTTAAAATTGGTGCATTTGGACAGAAATGAGCATAGAAAAAGTGAAATTTTCCTGAAATTTTCTGATTTCGGTTGGAAATGATATATAACTAGTTGGAAATCAAGAACTAAACAGTTTATCAACAAAATTAATCAAGAAAATAGATTAAATTAGTGAAAAATCACAATTTTCGACCCAAAACACGACTTCCTCATCGTTTCTATCAAAACTCCGAGCGAACCGATGACTTTTTCGCATGAATCTTGATGAGAAGTAGTTTTCTTCGTCACTAATGTGCACTTGCATCATTTGAATAGCAAATTGATTGTCTTGAGGCATTTTTGAGCAAATTATCCATCACATATCGCCATTCATTTCAAAATTGCGATGAAAACCGCAAAAATCACCAATTTTCAATCAACAACCTGAAAATTGCATCATTGTCATAGAAAATACATAACTAAACAACTCACCTTCGATTTGAATTGAACTGCGACTTCAAATCACTCCAAAAATCGATTTTATAACATCTTTTCGATCAAAACATCGAATTTCATCGAAAAAATCCATAAATCGCTACCAAAAACCATTTTGTTCGGGCAAACTTGGAAGATAAGTATAATTTGAGTTTTGCCATCCTCTGAAAGCAGAAAAATTACAAAATTGCTTCTTTTTTTGTGAAAAACGGAGGAAAAACAAGAAAAAACGGAAAAAAAAATGAAAAAAATTGGGTCGGCAAAAAAAGCAAACTACGGTATGTAGTTGGAGCGCGTTTCCTTCGCTGAAAAACAAACAGTATAGCGTCACCCAAAAAGCTAACTTATTTTTTCACGTAGAATTTTTCAAAATCCAAATTTTTTAATAAGAATTCCGAATATTTCATCTTTGAAATTCCTAGAAAACTTAATTTTCTGTGGAAAAATTCAGATAAAATATTTCCAAAAACTTCTAATTGGCTTTCAAATGTTCATTTTTGATCAATTATTTGCTGAAAATTTCATAAATTATCGAAGTTCCCAATTTTTCTAATCATTATCCCAATCATTGAATAATTTTGTTTTTCTAGGAAGTAAAAAAGATTGACACAGAAGAACAATTGGAAGTTTTCATGGAACATCACGGTGAAAAAATAATTGATAGACTTGGTGATGAAATCGATAGAATTGAAGGTGAAATTACGAAAAAACATCCAGATATTCGTCATGTCGATTTAGAAGCATTGTAAATATTATTATTATTATTTATGCGCATTCAATGTATTCATTTTCATTTTTCACAGTTTTCTTTCTTCCGGTTTTTCTGAACCCGGTGCCCCTCCAAAAATTCTTCGTTTTCTATTTTTTCTACCACTAGAAAATATGTATTATCCCTAGGTTCATTCACTTTTTTCTGCCTCCTTTTTATTTGCTAAATATTTAGAAACAACATACAAATTTTACCTTTTATACAATTTCTGATGATTTTGTCGCACTGATTTCAGCATCTTTCTCTTTTCTCTGCGATTTTTCGAGTTTTTTGTAGAATTTGTGCATTTTCCATTTTCGAATCGCGCATCGGATGAAACTTTTAAGAGTTACAACCATGAAAAAAAGGACAAGGATTGCAGCTGTTCCTATTCCAATTGTTGGATCATAATCGCGGAAGAAATCTTCGGCTTTTCGAGGTGGATTGTGCTGTAATTTCAGAAGGAGAAAGGTTGGTATTTTATTTGTGGGATATTTGGGATCAAAGTTTGGATGTGAATTTTTGTTTGAATAATATAATCAACTTAAAAATTTTGATTAAAAGGTTCATAATTCAATACTCAAAATATTATTCAAATCTAACACTCAAAAAATATATTTCGGAAAAAAAAATTTTCAGGAAAACTTCCATTTTTTTCTCAGATTTCGAAATCAAAACTAACATTTCGACTAAAAAATAGCAAAAGCTTCTAGATCTTAAAAATGTGTTTCAAGATTGTCAAACAATATTTTTTGAAAATAAATCTCAAATTTTTCTCGAAACATTTTCTATGTTTTCCTTTTCAGTCTCAAAAAACTCAACTACAGTACCCCTCTCCAAATGCACTTTACATAAAAACAAAACTTGAAAAATCAAATAACATTTTTTGTCTAAAAGTTCACTTCCCTTTTCTTTCTTTCTTTCATCAAAAATGTATAAAACATTTCAAATCTGCAATTTTTTATAAACAATTTGCTCTTTTTCAAATTGAAAAACATAAGAAATTCTTTCCTTTTTGTTGAAAGCTGTAAAAGAGCTAATAAAATTTTAGTTCAATAATATTTTGTTATCAAAAAAAAGAATGTCAAACATTTTCCGTTTTGATAAGACCACAAAATAATTCGATTAATACGTGGTTGCTCTTGATTTCTATTGATTTTTGATTTCATTTTATTATTCATCATTTTTCTTCGTTTCAAAAATTGTTTACCAAAAAACATATTTTCTGCCTTTTTTTTTTCTGAAAAAACTGGATTAATATCCGATTTTTTTTCGTTTTTTTTTATTTTCAAAAAACATTTTTTCTTGTGACTTACCTCCATGAAATCTCGTTTCTCAGCGCACAATGGAAAACAGTTTTTTGGCATCTTCAAATCTCTGAAAGATTTGGAAAAAATCCTTTTCAGAATAAGAATAAGGAAAAAGAGGGCGGAAATCTAATAATCCGACACAAACCTTTCCTTTTTTGCTTGCTTCTTGAGAGCGGATAAAAATTCAGAATTTCAAATTTCAGATGGGGCAAACAACTTCACGAATTCCAGAACACGAGTTGGAGCAATTGAGCATTGAATCCGGATGTGAGTTTATTTGATTATTTTTCTAGAAAAATATATAATATTTCTGTTTACAATTAAATATCTAACTGAATAAGATGTGACGTGGCAAAATTTTAGAAGATTTTTAAAAGATTGTTTGAATTCATAACAAAAAAAGTGAATTATAGGGTGTAATTAATTGGTTTCTAAACTTTTAACATGAATTATGACGTGGCATTTTTAGAGTTCTCACATCTTGGCCGCGTTTACCTTTTTAATCAACACAGAAATTTTAATCCGAAATAAACTTCAAGTAAATACAAACATCTTTCTTTTAGTCACATGTACACATTCCAAAAAATTTACGAATTCAGCGAAAAAAAGCAAGAAGGTAAGTGAGAAAAATCGGTTGATGAATGATTATATATTATATATTCATGAGAATTTTTCCTCAGCCCACATGCAAAAATTTCAAAGATTGGTTTTTTGGGGCAGAAAGTAATAATCTGGAAACCATTTTCAGAATTACTGTAGGTAGAGAATTGAAAACTACAAAAACATAAATTATTGTAGATAATAATTTGGGACTTTTTGCAGTATCTCGAAGCGGAATTTTAACTCTCTACAATCGTTTCATGTCTTTGGCTACTCATCGCGACAAAACCACCAACGAATATTTTTTGGTCAAAGCTGATTTTGAGGTTTGTTAGAAACTTTGAAAGAGGAATATCAGATAATTTGAGAAAATATTGAAAAATAATATTGCTCGTTGGAGCTTATTTTCGAAAAACATTTAGAAATTCGTTGAAAACTCTACGAAAATTAAAGTTCAGATTCTTGGGGCTCAACAACAATAAGGCGCTTAGGAACTACAGTAACTCCGGCTTTTTGAGATACTGTACTGAACTATAAGCTAGTGTAGACTACAGTAACCCAGGGATCGGAGATTACAACAGTTATTTCTCAAGCGGATTTATTGAGCTACAGTAACCGAGGGCTACGGTATTTCAGAAGACCTGAGGGTCGAAAAATGGAGCGCCTTTGCTCTTTCCAGACTCCAAATTCCACGTCATGTTTTCCTATTCTAAATAATAAAAATTCAAAAAATTTATTTGCCGTGAAACGTCGTGAGACTTTCAAAAATAGCAAAATACTTTTTTTTTTCTTCAATCCTCCTATTTTTCCTAATCTGTTTCCCATTCCACACTAAACCTGTTAATAATTCAAAGATTTTGTGCCGAAAATATCTAATCTGTGTATTCTTTTTCAGTCGATTCAAGAACTCAAGCAAAATCCGCTCGGAGATCGAATCATTGACGCATTTTTCGCGGACGCCGAGTAAGTTTTTCACTTGGTTTTGAGAAAAAAATATATGGATCTATAGCCATATAAATTGCGAGAAAGAAAAAAAAAACAAAATAAAAGGAGAGGAAATTGGATAACTTATGAATATCCCAAACAAAAAAAATAACAAAAGAACGACGACGGAAAATACGAAGATTGAGAAAAATAAAAAAATATATTATATGTGGGAGAAAGACATCTTTTAATTATAGAGGGAACTTTAGAGGGGGTTTGTGTTTCTTCAGGGGGAAATGTGCTTAATCGAGTTTCCTACAAGATTCCACCTTTAAAAAGTTTTAAATCAAGATAACACAGCGTTTTCCTCAAAAACAAACAGCAAAGTCAAGTTTACTCTATCGCACATATAATTAATTTGTGTGTACTTCTCGCGGAATTTATGTTATTGAAAGAAAAAATTTGACAAGGCTTTCAAACTTTTTCTAAATAGTCATAGTAACCAAACAAATTCGAATTCAAATTCAACTACAAAACTTTTTTTCCTTCTTCCAAAAAAACAAAGAAAAAATCGAAAAATAGATAAAAGTCGAAAAATGTTTGTCCCTTGAGAATATTCTTTCTACATATTTTCTAGCTAGAAAAATATGAGAAGTCTTTTATGAATGATTCTTTTGTTCTTTCAAAGTTAAGTCAACCTGAAAAAATTGGAAACACGCACGAAAAAAAATTGATGAAAAGTTTGAGAGAAAAGGAAAAGGGGGATTTCGAACAATCGAAATATTGAAAACTGACACCAATTACAACATTTTTGCGAACAGCTGCTCTTTTTCTTTTTTCTCTGCTCTAACCACTTATCACTTTTAAATCTCGTGGGAAAATGAAGAGGCGTTTTTTGAAAAGCTGGAATGTTTTAGAAATTGAAAATAAGTAAACTGGGAAGGAGGAAAACGAGTTCTACAGTAGCTTAATTTCTCGTGGCGAGACCTTCTCACTGTTCCTTTAAAAATGGGTTACAAAATTTAAGCTGAACAAATTGATAAATTCAAACTACACGCCAGGCCTGTGCCGGAAAATCAAAACCCGGAAAACGGAAAGTCGGAAAATTTCCGGATTTTTTGAACCGGAAATCCGGAAAATTCGGAAAATTTTTCAAAGTCTGAAATTTCGATTTCCAGCCTTAAGTTGGCACTAAAACTTATTTTTATCTACAATTCTTCTATTCACAGGTAATTCAGTACCTATTTGAGACGTCTTACGTTCAAAAAAATAGTAAAATTTGAAAAATTGAAAAAAAATTTCCAAAAATTTCATTTTTTTCTATCATAAACTGAGAAAATTTTCCAAAATTTAGGCAATTTTGAAAATATTACTACTAGTGATCGTTTCCGGATTTTCCGAGCACATTTTCCGGAAAACCGGAAAATTGATTTTTCCGTGAAAAAACCGGAAAATCCGGAAATTCGGAAAATTCGGAAAATTTCCGGCACAGGCCTGCTACACGCGCTGTCGTCAACGCGGAGTCTCGTTGTTTTCGTTCAATTTTTTTGATAACTTCTTCCTTTTGAAATATTGAACAAGACAAAAAAAAGTGAAAAACACATCTTCTTATATGTAAAGAAGGAAGCTTTCTGCATTTTTTCGAGTACAACAGCAAACGAAAATTTTTAATCAAATTCATTTCATTTTCTCTGAATCTCTTCTACTTTTCATAGATTCTAGAATATTTTCTCTAGAAGCAGAGGAAAGAAGAAAAGACGTGAAAAATTGCTGATGACAGCTATAAAAGTTTGGAAAACACGTAATGGGTTTGAGTTTTGGGACACAAAAAATTCCGGTCTTTCCTATAACAAGATTTTTTCTGGAAAAAGAATTCCAAAAAAAACTTCCTAAAAACCTTCCATTTCAGAGTTTTGGAGCGCAAAAAAGTCTACTTCAAGGATTTCGTCAAAGTTTTGAGCCATTTCCGACCAATCAACAAAAATAAACCGCATCCATGGAATAGTCGAGAAGCTAAATTGAGATGTAAGTTTTGGAAAAGAAGAAAAAGAGAAGGTCAAAGTTTAATTTTCAGTTGCTTTCACGATGTATGATTTGAACAAAAGTGGAACTATTACAAAGGATGAGTTTCAGGATATTTTGGAGGTGAGATTTGAAAGATTTTTTTTTTCAAAATGAAACTCTAAATGTTCTTAATTTTAAAAATGAAGTTCACGTTTCTAATTTTTTTTTCAAGAAAAACTTATATTTTTTGGAATTTCAGAATTTGTTAAACCAACTAACCCTCATTAAAAAATCCCAATTTTTTCAATCATTAAAACCCTAATACCAAATCTCAAAATGTTCAGATGATGATTGGAAAAAATGTGCCAATTGAGCAAGTCAAATCAATCGCTGATCGAACAATGCGCGAAGCTGACAAAGATTATGATGGTTTCATCACTTTCCAAGAATTCTGTCATGTAAGCTCAACCTTAATTACCCTAATTAATCAAGTCCATTTAATTTTTTTAGGCGATGGACAAAACCGATATCGAGCAAAAAATGTCGTTCAGATTCTTGACCTAATTAAGTATTCTTTTCAGTCAATTTTTGTTTCTTACATTTAAATATACATATATTTTTTCTATTTTCATTAAAAATAAACACAATGTTAACAATGAACCTAGAAAGAAAACACGTGAAAATCATATAGCAACCTGTTTGATTTGAGTTTCGTCGGAATCGATCGGGGAACTTGAACTTGTTGACAAATATCCAATTCGACGATGACATTTCGAGGAAATTTGAATTTATATTCTTTCATTGGATAGATGTTTTTCTGATTCCAGCCATATTTTGAGATTTGATTGTCGAGCATTTCGAATTTGTAGACAGCGCCGAAGATCAATTTGTATCTGGAAAAATTAGTAGAACTTGAGATTGTGATACTGTAATTCAGCAAATTATGATCGTCGGATTACTAAAAGCAAGAAATTAAAAAATGAAATTTTCACGTAAATTTTCCAGAAAAACAAAGAAAACAAATATTTTTCGATTTTCACGGAACATCTCAAAATTAAAAACAACATGTTTTCCAGAATTCCGAATTTTTGTCGAGTAATTATCGAGAAAGCGCCTTTAACCCCTTTTAAAAATATGTTCAACTTACAAGCAATAAATAACTGGTTCACCATTTTCACCATAAGTCGCTTCACCATTCGCATCCAAATGAACATACGAAATTTCATTGATAAAACTGCCCAATTCTCCTTCAAAATATGGATATGTTACAATATGACCATTTTTTCCCATCAAATCAGCTTCGGTTATCTGGAAAAAAAATGATGAAAATTTTCGAATTTTGAGATTTCTATTTCAAATTTTGCAGGAAAAAAATAACATAAGATTTTAAAATGATTATTTTTCAAATTCGGCACAATTTTAGAAAACGTCTAATTTTTCAAATATTCAAAAAACTCACATCAAACGCAGTTTTCTGCAAAGAATTCAATCGATTTATTTCCTGTCGATGAAATTGAAAAGTTTTACTTCCTCCTAATGTATAAGGCGATAGACTCGAAAAATCATTTTCTCTAATTGCTCTCAAAACTTCGAAAAATACACTTTGACCATTTTCAAGAATATCTTCACTGTTTTTCTGTAATCCAACGCCGTGCACAAACATATTTTTCTGAAACAAAAATTATTTGAATTTCAAAAGTCACACTCTTCAGATAAATTTTCAGATGTTTCTGAAAATATTGATCCCAAAACTCACCACATGCGTTTTTCCTTTCGTTTTCAAATTCTTCCACCAATTTGATTTTTCACCCGGCCGATCAAAAATAATATAAGGACTTTTCGAATTATAACTAAGATTCAAATATCTTCCTGCTGATCTATTTGTTCTAGTTATTTCAACTGCTTTTTGATTCGATGGCAATAAATCCGGTGGAACAATTCGAAATCTATCCCTTTAAATGAACAATTTTATTTATTGAAATACTTATTTGAAAAAAAAAGAACTTACCAAAAACCGCTTAATCTAACAGCTCTGAAAGGTGCATGTGATCGTGATTGTTGGAAAAATATTCTACTATGAGGTGATTTCAACATGATTAAAAATCTGGAAAACGAAAAGTTACAGTAATCTTGTCATCAATTATGTATTATTGACATAAGTTAGTTAAAATAACAAGTTATACCAATCCAAGTGTCAGATTTCTAAGTTAACCGAGTCACCCGACACCTAACATGTCGATTAATTATTCCGATCCGCAAAAGGGGAAGAAATATAAAAGAAAAAGAAGCGGAATAGTAAAGGTTCGGATTATTTTAGTTTCAATGTCGAGAAATGGGTAAGTCAATTTTTTCTGAAATTTTTTAGAACGTTTGTATTATAACATCACAGTAATTTTGAACTATTGTAGTTGGGTTTGTAGTTAATTTTAAGGACTTGGAAACTATTCTGTTGTTCAGTCAATAGAAAACTTTAGGTCACAATTTTAGAAATAACAACATCACAGTAAACTTATGATTTCTGACATTTGTGAAAAAAATATTTATAAACTAACAAGAATTCTGAAAGTTATCAACTTTTACCAATTTCTAAACTTCAATTCCAGTTCGAAGTGAAATTGCAACAGTTGACTGCGAAGTTTGTGGTGATAAATCATATGGTAGACACTACGGTATTTGGGCTTGTGATGGCTGTAGTTGTTTTTTCAAACGAAGTGTTCGAAATAGAATAACCTACAAGTGTATTGGTAAGATTTCCTTTATTAACTTCTCCAAAATTTGTTTCCCCAAATATTTATTTATTTAGGAACTGGTGATTGTATAATCGATAAAACCCGGCGAAATTGGTGTCCAGCTTGTCGTTTGTCAAAATGCACAAAACTGAATATGAATCGACAAGCGGTTCAAAATGAAAGAGGACCGCGGAAGAATTTGCGATTCAAAAGAGAACATCGGAAAATATCGCCATCAACGAGTTGTAGTGAAAATGAAGATATACCGAATTGTGAGTTTGAGAAAACCTAAGTAAATTAAAATTAAGAAATTATTTCAGATGAGATTCTATTCACCGCAACACTTTTGATACTTTCTCAATCAAATCTGCTATGTTTTTCATCGAAAAAACAGCGTAAAGAGATTATGGAAAAACATGTGCACGAGGTTTTTGCATTTATGATTGCAATTAGTGATGAGACAGTGCTACGTGGACTTATCGTAAGTAGAATATCGAAAATCGAGAAATCATGACAGGGTAGAAAAAGCTATGCCGTGTCATAAAAATTTTGATTTCAAATAGTGCAACTTTTAGATAATGGGAGATGGAAAAAAAAAACTAAACTCAGAGTCTCGAAATTCAAAAATCGGTGTTCAGAAATTTGGAAAACATTTTGAATCAAAAATATACTCCAAACAAATCTTGAACTTTCCAGCCCGAACTAAACTTATTAAAAATCGACGATCGAATCGATGCGGAACAATTGAGAATATCAGTCTGCATACTTTTATCAAGTTCAGGTAACTTTTCTGAAATTTTGAATTATGGCACTAATAAGATTCAAATTCTCAAAGATTCCGCCCATCTTCAATTCGCATCACCTCTGATAAAAATCTACGAATTCTGGCTACTCCGACATTGCATTTTAAACAATTCCATAGAAATCGGTCAAAAATTAATCGCAATGATAAATACAATTAGAAGGCATAATAATTGGAATCTATCAAGTGTTATTCGAAAATCTCCGAAACTTTTGATCGATACTTTTTGTGATATGATTTTTAATGAGCAAGATAATGAATAAAAATTTGATGAATTTGAAAAATACACATCACAACAGATAATAAATCAAGCGGTTCGAAAAACCAAGAAATCCACACATAGCAAAATAATTCTGATAATTTTAAAACATGAATTCATTAAAATCTGTCTATAAAAAGTATATAAGCATAATGATAATATTTACGTTGTCTATGAAAAAAAAGAAAATAAATTAGTGTCGTTTTAATGATATGATGAGAACATTCTAATCGGGGGACCAAATACGGGGGAACAAAATCTCACAACCGGAGAAAAATTCGGGTGTTGAAAAAATTAGATAGTATGTACTTGTAACAAAATAGCGGCATTTAAAATAAAGGGAAAGGGGAACCGGGAAAAAAGAGCCGAAAACTAGAAAGAAATGCGCTAAAATAGAAGTTTCTTTGGTATTTTATGAAGATTTTTTTGGCATTTTGTCTAACCATTCATTCCGCGGACCTGGAAAATTTGAAAATGACGTTTTTTAAGAAAAAAAAAAGATAAAAATTACTGACTTGTCCGCTTTTCCTTTGCTCTTCCAATTCTTTTTGAGCTTTTTCTTCGATTGCTCGAATATCAACCATTGTTAATCCATACCAATTATCGAGCCAGCAGAAAACTTCCCGATGGAATTTTGAGAATAATCGAGGGTATTGCTGTAAAAATTCAGAATTGTGGATTCAGAAGTCGAAATTCTGCATTTTGAATCTGTTAAAAACGAGTTGATATAATTAAAGTTATTGTAATTATGAATTCTTTATTTTAAAAAACCATTTACCAAAAAACTTCTAGTCAAGTGAAACCACTTCAAAGAAAATTTTTGGAGTGTTTCAATAACTAAATTTTTGAAACCTAGCTTGATTTGTAGCCCAAAGTAAACTGTTGTCTCCAGAAATCAAAAAAAAATTGAATTTGAATTTTCAAAAAAAGAATTGGCTTCTTATAAATTTAAGGCTTTCTGCAGAATTGGACTTTAAAACCTGTAAAAATTTCACAAAACTTTTTTTAACAACGTAGACCACGTGTTTTTAATATAAATTTGGCCGATCTCCTCATTTTCATTTTTTTATCCCTTCTCAAAAATAACTCACAGCATGAGCATATCCCTCCACCAACTTCTGAAAACCGAACCATTTGAAATAAACAGTGACTAATTTATAAGCACACATGACCGGTTGACAAGTTTCCCGCCAATTATCCGTCAATGGTCCGCGACCCGTTTTGCTACTTTTGAATTTCGACGGTGTTGTTTCCGCTTTAATATCTCCACTATTCAAATGCTCGTGATCATTGGCAATGTTGATTTGAACAACTTCGCGTTTCGCCAATTCTTCGCCAGCCAAACCATGAGCCTAAAATTGATTGTTTTATATTTAAAATAAAACATAGCAAGACAGTTTTGAAAAAAATCTTACATTTTCAGTGGTTCCTCTGTCTGGCAAATGAATCGTCTCAATTTTTACATAGAAATTCTCTTTCATATAATCGGGATTTGTGATTACGGTTTTACAATAAGGATAAGCGTTCCATGCTTCTTCGTGAATTGCCAATGATCCTTTTGGGGCAATCTTTCGAATGAGAGCGGGTACTTTTCTGGAAAAAAAACCCTCATTTTGAGTTTTTAAAGACAAAAAAATGCTCTGAATCATGAAACATCGAACCATGAATTTAAAAACTTTCAACATCTATCATATGAAGCTTCCTAACACCAAACTAACGTGAGACATCATAACTCAGGTCCAAAATCACTCCCAAAAGAACTAAAAACTTACGACTGAAGATGATAAATTTTGTGTGTATATTGTCCTTTGGTGAATTGTCCATTTAGTAGAGGAACATTATCAAATGGCTCATTTTTAAGCACTTCAACACCTTCTCCACCTCCAGTTTCAGCTTTTGACGCTTCCGCGACTGACCATAATTGTCCAACTTGATATTCTTCGACGGAAAGCGGAAGAACCACTCGGCTAGAAATTTTTGATTTTGAAAGATATTTTTGTTGAAATTCTATTCAAAAAATCTCAAAGTTTCTTTCACGTCAAAATTCAAAAGAACAAAAACAAGATTGATTTTCTATTTTTAGCTTCTAAAATTTCGTAATATTTTAAGATCAATAACCTTTTTAAAAAAAACTCACTATTCTTTGATAATCATCCTAAATATTGACTTTCGTCGTCACCGGAAAACTGAAAAAAATCAGAATAAAAAGGCGAAGAAGTGGAGCATGAAATAAATTATAAAAAGTGGTAACCAAGGAAACAGCGACGGAAATCGATAAATGACAAACATGCTAACATTCTTTCAGTCATTTTTTGGGGCCCAAAAAACAAATGGAAACGCCGCAGAAGGAGGGAAAAACGAAGAAGAAGAAGATGAAGCTGCATGTGGAAAAAAACGAAAAAAAGACAAAAAATTCTCAATTTTTGTGTTGGTCGTGACGAGTCTGCGCAAAATAGCGAACAAAATGTGGAGAGTGGAAAAGAAAAAGGGGGAAGAACAACGCATTTTTGCTGCTTTTTCGGGTGCATAAGAGGAATTTTTGCGGTTCTGTTGTTTTTACTGGAAGACCGAGGAAATTTGGAGATGATTTATGGAAACATGCGTTTTTTTGCGAATAAGAAAATGCTGCACTTTTATGACTTACTGATTTTCGGTGGAGAATGCACTATGAGACAAAAAAAGATAGAAATGGGGGGAAAAGAAACATTGCCACGTTAGCTGATAATATCTTCACGTGGATTTTTTTCATTTTTGTCGAAAAATGAGAAAAATGTGAGTTCATATATTTTAAAAATCATTTCATATTTATTTATGTGTTAAATTTATTTGATGACGCAACACATTTAATTCAAACAGTTAAGTAAGTATCAAAAATAGTTTTGAACGAGAAAAGGGCATGATAAAATCGATAACAATTTGTTTGTTTAAACATGACTAGCAAAAAATTATATATTTCTTTTTTTTTGAAAGTCACATTTCGGACTCGCGAGAGGAGACGAATTCGTTAAACAAATTGAACCTGGCATGGCGAAAAAGCAACTAGTTTATTTATAAATGTTTGCACATTTTTTGGAGAGTTTTCATTAGTTTGTGTCGTTTCGAAATTCATTCAAGATGTCATCAAAAATCGATAAATTCTTAGAAAGTGTAACATTGAATGATGATGACGATGACAAATTCGTTTATAGAGAAAACAACATTTTTTTCAAAATTTTGGCTGGAATCTCTTCAAAAAATGAAAATAAATGTGCTAAACTTGCTTGTTGAGCAGAAATAAACGAATTGTTTATCTGCGAAAACAGCAATTGAATAATCTAATATTACAACTTCTATTTACTTTTCACATGGAAATAAATATACAAAGAACAAGAATAGAAAATTGATGACAAAATGAAAAAAAATGAAATTTAAACTCACCTACGCAAAACGCAGCTGCCAAGAACATTGAAACCAAACATTTAAAAGATGTTTCGAGATTTTATCTCGAAATATGAATATCTCAGGTTTCTCGTTTCATTAACAATAATTAGGTTTTTCTTGACTAAACAAGTTTTTCTCGCAAAAAAGAAAAATGAATTTTCAAACGCGGAAATTGTTCGCCGCGAGACCCGTTTCTTACAGTAGTTTGAACCATCCCGCAAAAATAAGTTTTTTGAAAAAAGGTTTTTTTTTGCTTTTTTTCCGACTAGTATACTCTTCGTGAAGTGTAGTTGGAGAGAATTCTCAGGGTTCCCAACTGTTATACTTTTGATGTGATCTATTCTCAAAGTCAGAGTTAGAGTGGGGTTCCCGTTTTGAAGAAAAAATCCCCTGAAGTTACAATAAGCGTGTTAGATGTTCCAAAAATTGCAGCGCTCAAACCCTCAAAAAAAGAAATAAATAAATAAAAATTCACAAATACTTCTACCGTACCCCTCATCAAAGGCGTACACAATTTTTCTCCCGTGTCTCGCAACGCGCGTTGATTTTTCAAAAACGAAGCGGTGTTTGCACATTATTGATGGAAACATTTAATGTGACGCCAAATTTTCAGTGATTTCGTTTTTTATAAGGGGTAGACAAGCTTTTTCGATTGAAAACATTCATTTTGCAAGAAGTTTAAGAATATACTGTAATCCAACGACTTTGGTTGATTGAAATGCAGCCCGTAGATCTTTCCCGTCTCCAATAAACTGAAAATTATCATTTTTTAAAAGATTAAAACTTTATAATCTGAAAAATATATTACCTCTGCATTAACAATCACAAGTTTAGCCTCTTTCGTTTGACTTGCACAATGCGTCACAACAATTTCGCATGTTTTTCCTGGATCAATTGTTCCAAACACCGGATTTACTCTGAAAACAAAAAGTTTTTCGGGTTGTTTTTAAAAATTGTTTCTAAAAACTCACGAATAAGTTTTGTTATCCGATGATTTAATTTTGAACATGATTTTCTTGTTGAAATTATTGGTCACAATAATTGCGTTCTGTTCCAATGCAGCCAATTTGAATTCAAGACTTTCCTTATCAACTGTGATATAATTCTTTGGTTTTTCCACAACATCTTCTTTGTCAATTTGTTGTGTTTCTTGAGTTTTGAATGCTCGTTCTTCTACTTTTTCGTCAGGTTTCAGTTTTTCCTCGAATTTAATTTCTTTTTTCAAATTTTCTACAACTGATTTAGCTTTCTTTATTTCATCCTCCTCATCTTTTTTCGTTGGTTCAACTTCTTTTTCTTTTTCCTTTTCTTTTTCAGTTTCTTTTTTCTCTTCTCTTTCTGTTTTCTTTCCCTTCTCCTCTTCTATTTTTCTTTCTGTCTTTTCCTTTTCTTCATTTTCTCTTTTTGTCTTATTTTTCTCATCCTCTTCCACTTTTTCTTTTTTATTCTTTCCAGGTTTCTTCTGTTTAATAGCCCTCTCCGAATTCTGAGTTTTAGCTGGTTTTTCAGAATCTTCCAAAGTTGTGTATGCACTTATTGGACACGGTATGATCGCAACTTCTTCTTTTTTCTTTTTCGAACATACCAAAAATAAACTTGTTGCAAAAATTAGGATTGAAATATAGAAGATCATTCGGACTTAATAAAAAGCTTGGTTTTACAAATATTAAATGTTTCTTTCGGATGAAAAGTAGATTTTTATAGTAATTATACGTGGATTTTCAAATTCTAAATTTAGGCCACGCATAAATTCATTTCGACGTTTTTGTAAAATTAGAAATGATCTTTTGGCAAGCACATGACTAACTCCCACGTATTTGTCGACCAAAATAAGTTGGTCTAAATTTGATATCGAAAGAGTAGAGTAAGTTCAAAAACAATTTTTGATGTAGCGGGCGAAAAATACAAATACATAAAATCAAATCCGATTAAAAAACAAAACAATGTTGACATTTGGATTACGGTACTCTCCTCTTTTGACTTCATTCCGTTAAATACATCTTCCTCATTCATTCTATTTAAACTAAATGAATTCAAACATACCGAATCGACCAAAAAGACTAGTATTTCCTCAAAATGATCAAAAACTTGATCGTTTGAAAAGTAAAAGCTTAGAAGATCTAAATTCACCAACTGAGTGTGGATTTTATACACCAAGAGCAACTATCAAAGGTATATATTTTTATTGTACTTCGCTTTTGCTCTGTTGTTTTTGTCGATTTTCAATATTTTTGCCTGATTTTTTTCCAGACAAAGATGCTACTCGTGTTCCGAAAATCACATTTACGAGCAACGATTCGATCGATAATGCACCACCAACTTACAATCTCGGAGACATTCAAGATATTCTGAAAAGAAAAATCGAGAGTGAGTTTTGGATTTCAAAAATTTATTTTCGCGCGTGCATGAGTTTGCATTAGAGCGCGTTTACAATCACCAAAATAATTGAATTTATTTTTCTTCTTCACACCAAAAACTCCAATTTCCCACTTTGTTTGTATTATAATTTCGGCTTTTTTGTATAATAACGTTCCGATTTAACACATTTTCCTCATTTTCCTTTTCACCCTCTTAAAATTTTCGCATATTTCGCTCATCTGTCGTGTTGTCTCGTCCTTTCGAGTGTTGTGTTTGTCCGAGGAAAAAAAACAACAGAAAAACATTCATATTTTTTGGCATAATACGATACGATTATGGATACATTTAGCTTGTTGTCATCTGATGATCAACGCCGACTTTCGTCTGATGAAAAGGCGGTGAGGAGTTCCGGTAGGTTTGAGTTTTTTGTTGTTGAAAGTTCACTAATAAAATTAACTTTGAAGAAGAAAAGACGCTGAGACAGTAGAATATTCGCAAAATGAGGTCAAAAATACACATTTTTCTCAATTGTTGGACATTTCCCAAAAATCCCAGTAAACGTGGAAATCCTCTATTTTCTCTGCGTCTCCTTCTCTCTTTCTCGATTCGCACTTAAAATCCCGTATTTTCTGATCGTAGTTTTTCAAAGAACATAATTGATGTCTCAAAATGTTTCTAACATAAAATTATTTTTCTAATTTTTCAGAACCATTCTCAAAGGTGCGAGAAGCCAGTTCGTTTGGATCTCTCAATGAAGCAAGGTTGGTTTTTTTGTTTTTCAAAAAAAAATCTCAAATTTGCCAATAAAAATCGTTGTCTCAACCAAGAAAAAATCAATGAAAATATTAAAACCATCTTTCTTTTTTCAAAGCGGTTTATTTTCAAGCAACTCCTCGAGGAAAAAAACAATTGTTCTTTTTTTGCTACTATACATTTTTTATTATTAGTAACTTCTGAGAAAAATGGTATCGAAAAAAGAGTTGGCCAAAATTCAAAATTACCGGCGACAAAGTGAATTTTCGTATTTTTCGATGATGAATTCAAGGTTTTGTTTTCTCTTTTGTTGACAAAAAATGACGAATATGTATTTTATTTTATTTGAATTTATTCCAGAAAAAAACCACATTTTTGTGATGCTTTTTTTTTCAAAAACAAATTTTTTCAGAGTTCAATTTGCTCTTTCACAAACACCACCAATGAGTACAACTGGTCGTCAACCGAATTCCGAACCGAAAAAAGAGAATTTGCTATCATCTGGAGGACATAACAATCATACGCTTTCACCGGTTATTCATTGTTTCACAAAAGAGTGAGTTTTTCTGAAAACAAAGTTCTTATGAATTTTGAAAGTGCAAAAGTGTTTTTGAAAAACAACAAAAAATAAATGAAAAGAGATTACAAACTTAAATACATGTATTTATTTATGTTGTCGAGTGAGGTTGTTTCAATTTTATATAGAAGGTTTTGTTTTTTTTTTCTTTTTTTATGACAGTTTTGGGCTTTGGAGAAAAATATGTTTCTGTTTTGGGAATGTTCGCCAAACGTGGTTGATTTCTAATCAGGTTTTTGAACTTTGCCAATTATTTTTGAACATTTGGTTCAAATTATTTTTTGTTTGTAGTTTGATGAGTCAGAGGAAAAAAATTATTGAATTGTTCGAGATAGAAACGAACTATGTTTAGAGGAATGACTCGTTCGAATTCAACCAAAATTATGAAATATAAATTCTGTAATTGCTCTGAAAATCAGTAATTTCAAAAATTGTTCTCAAATTCGGTTTTGTGACTTTGGTAAATTTCAGTATGAAAATTGGCTTGAAAACAGTTCCCCTATGGAATTTTAGGTTGTGAATACAGTATGAATTTGATATGATCTAATATTTCTCTCAAATTCGGTCTTCCTCTTCTATTTTTGGCTTTTTTCCAAAAGTTTAATATTGTTCGATTTATCAAAAACAATATTTATTTCCGTCTTTTCTCATACAAAAAACAATCAAAGCACCCACATTTGATTTGTTGATTCTTCATCTTCTCCTAATGAACCTATTTGATCTATCCAGCCATATGAATCAATCAATCAATCAACTCAAGCGTGCAAAATATATAATCCATGATTTAATGATTAATCGATGATTAGTTCTTCGACAAATTCAATTTGTATGGTTCTTTCCCACCTCTTTTTCTTCCCTTTTTCTTTTTGTTTTTCTTCTTCATCTTCATTTTTGTCAATCTATCTATCTTTTGTATTCTTTTAACTGCTTCATCTTCTGACTTGTTTGAAATTACTATGATTGGACCATATTTTATGAGTCACAATGATAAGTCATCATCGGACAGTTTGCAGCAATTACTAGAAGAGTAAGTGGGACAAAGAAATAATTAAATGATAAACAAACAAAACTTTGTTTTTACGTTAGACGGGTTTGCATACTTCCGCGTTTTGATCTGTTTGGGCTTGGTGTCATCAGATCAGAGAACAGCCGAACTTGCAAAATTTGATCTCCACAATGATAAAAGTTCAGAAAGTTTATTTGACTACGATAGGGGTTTTAATACAGCCAGTTTCTGCAAATTATTCCCGGAAAATTCAAATTCCTTTTTTCGCAAGATGCTTCTCTTTTCCATGAAGAACATTGAGCGAATCAAGATGTTTGTCTACTGACTGTGTTGGTTTTTGAATCCTCCTAATCTGATTTCAACCTTGTCTCAATGAACATTTGAGCTTGACCTATCAATTAACCACCGAAACAAAGAACCATGTTTTCTTGAAGTTAGAAGATCTTCTCGTTTTCAACACTTTGCTTTCAAAAATTCTATCATTCTTCGGTTGTCAATATCCGTCATCGTTCTTTGATTTCAACTTGCAAATACACATTTTGTAGTTGTTTTCCTATTAAAACAATGAAATTTTCAACAAAACAAATTAGGTTTTGACCTATCAAATCATCGCCAAAAGTCATGTGAACTTCACAGTTTTTTCTTTGTCTAAATTTTTTGATGAAAGCGATAGTTTTGATTTTTGAACTTACAATTAACGAAAACGGAAAAAGGGTGCTAAGTAATTTCTGATATCCATTGGAAAAATATGAGAAAATGTGATAAAAGCAATACATTTGACAAACACTTTGTGTCAATCGACACATTTTCCATTTCTTTTTTTCTGTCAAAAGGCGAAAATAAGACAGATCATTATCATAGTAACATCATTTCATTACATTTCGTCCTTATTATTTTTCTCAAATTTATTTAATTCATTGAGGTCATTGTTTTGAACTATTCTTTTCTTTGACGTAGTTTTGTTAAAGATAAGAGAGCAGAAATGAAATACTTTATTGATATGTTAATTTTTGTTTGTCAAGACTTTTGCATTCTCGACAAAAACTATTTGAAATAGAGAAATAATAAAATAAAAATCGATAGTTGCTTTTTTGTAACCCCTTTTCCTTTCTGAATCATATTTTTGCGGCTCTTATCGCCAATATTTTTTCCATTTCGCTTTGCTCAATAAAAAATTCAATCTTGATCCTATTAAACGCATTTTTGATAAAAATCGTTTTGCTTCAAATTTTTCTCTCTTGAAGAATGAATTGAAAAAATTCATCGCAATGATTCATTTTTTGTACGATTTTTTCTGTAGTTTTTTTTTTGGAAAATCAGTTCCGCTTGAAATTTTAGTATTGAAATGTGGTCTGAACTTTGGTATCCCTCACCAGGTAACTTTTGAGTTTTAAATTTGATAAGTTAAATGAAATGACACTTTTTAGTCTAGACTTGGCTATCTTTTCAAACTAACTTTTTCCTTCTTGAGCCACGTCATAACTCATGATTAGTTTTGTCAAATCTAAATTACTTCTGCTTTTTCTCTCTTCGAAACACTTTTGTGTAATTTCGTCTTTCTCTTCAGAAAATATGCCAAAATCATATGATCCATCTCGGGTAAATCTATTAAAACAAGAGGCAGACAAACGTGTTTCTGCGTCGGTCGAAGATATTCGCGGCGCAATAAGTAATTGGCAAAATCTTCCACTTCAACAACAAACACACCCAAAAAATGGTTCAAATTGGCCAGTTCCACAATTCTATCTTCAACCACCTTCAACCATCCAAGGCGGATCGGTGAATGGTGAAAAGATTGGTGGAAGTTCGGCGGGTAGTTTGAATTCTGTGAGGATAACTGGAAAAATTGAGCATAAAAATGAGAGTGATGGACATGATTTAGGGTGAGAGTTGGTGGGGGATTTATAGGGAAAAACTATATTATTAGGGAAAAATAATTGGATGATTATAGATATGTTTAATTTCAGACATCGTGGCGAGTTGAATCTTTCCGAAAAATACAATTATGATTTGAGTAAAGCTCAATTGAAGGCAAGCAGTCGAACATCTGCACTTCTTTCTGGATTCGCAATGGTTAGTTTTTTTGTTGGAAATGAAAAATTAGTTTTTGGAACTTCCACGTCATAGCTCAAATGAAAATAATTGTAAATTTCGGCAAAAATATGACGTGGTATTAGGAGAAAATATTAAATTTCTCGACTTTTCTAAACTCATTTTACTGTTAGAATTACTTTTTGAAATTTCTTTGAAAATTTACTTTTATACCAAAAAAATTTGAATAAAATTTTTGAACAAAAACTTTAGAAATGAATGAATTATATATTCTGAAAAAAATGAATTTCAGCTGTATATTTACGAAAAAATATTTTTTTTAGGTATGCCTTGTTGAATTACAATATGCACCTGGAACTCCACCATATCTTCTGATCACATTAGGAGTTGTGACAAGTTTATTGGTGAGTTCAAAACCTTTCAACCCAAACGAAGATTTTCAAAAATCCCTACATTTTCCAGGTTTCTGTTCATTTATTAGCTCTTATGATGTCGACTTGTATTTTGCCTTATATGGAAGCAACTGGATGCACTCAAGACTCTCCACATATCAAACTGAAATTCTACATTGATTTATCGTGGCTTTTCTCAACTTGCATTGGTCTTCTTCTTTTCCTCGTTGAAATTGCGCTGATTTTTTGGATGAAGTTCAGAGATACGAAAAATGAATATATTACGATTGTGACGACTGCGATTCTTGTTCCGGTTGGAGTTGTTTTTGTGGTTTTCAGTTATTTGATTCACAAAAGTCGAGTTTCGCATTCATTGGGAAGATTTAAAGATAAGGTGCGTTATTTTTGTGAAATATGATAATGTGTTATGACGTGGATTTTATAAACAAAATTTTTTTGACCAGAAAAAGTTCCTGCATTTTGGAACTAAATTTTGAATTTGGTTTCTCAAAATTTAATTTTCAGAAAATAAAAAAAAATCACGAAAAATTCCTAAAACTGTTGGAAAATATTTTCTCTTCTAAAAAAATTATCTATATATTCTCAGAGTTATGCTAATATTGATATTTTTCCAGGTCGATACAATGAAACAATTTCTTGATGTTGAAGCAAGTTTACCAAAAAGTGTTATCGCTTCTACAATTCATGATGTTTAAATCCCCATCTAGTTTTTCTTTTTCTTCTTCACTTATCCTTCCGGGTAACAAAACAGTTTCGAATTTCTTGACAATTTTTAAAACAACTTTTGAAAACGGGTTCATTATTTTTTTTTGCTTCATACATATATATTTATATTATATTTACACAACCAGTTGAAAATGGAATGATTTTACAATTTTTAATAAATAAATTAATTGAATATTATCACGAACTATGGACTTAGTTCATTTCTGTCTGGCGACTTCAAAAGCAATAATTTTCCAGTTTCTTGAATACTCATTCTTTGTCGACATTCAGCACCAAGAGCGCGTTTTTCGCGACGCGAATTCCAATATTTTTCGCAACATTCGAGAACACTTCGATTTGTATAGCAAACTATTAAAGCAACAAAAAGACCCTGAAAAATTAGAATTCATGAAAATCTCAGCTCAAAATTAACAAATACCTGTAACCCATTCAATGAAACATCAATTGTTTGATAAACAACATTTCTCAATCGATAAATTGTCAACAATTGTTGAACTCCGAAAACTGGAATGAGCAAAAGAGCACCGCGAACTGCTTTTCTGCAAAAAAATGTGTTTTTTTTTGGAGAGTTTTGAATTCGGCCAATAATCTGGGCATCACCTGATTCTTTTTTTTTACTTTCAAAAGTAAAAAAAAAGAACCAGAAAACTTGTAATTTAATATTCAACAGGAGTAAAAAGATATCGAGGTCCGGAAAACATGACAATTTTTTGACCGCGGATTTTTGATATTTTGGTTTGTTGACTTGAGAAAACTAGAGACTTTTTCAGATCGAAAATGATAATAATTCCATAGTAATTAAACTATCGCAAAAATCTGATTGTGAGATACCTACAGTAATCCCAACCCAGCTCAATCCATTTTTCCACTTACCTATACTGCATTCTCTCCAAATGTGGATCACATCTCAATTTTTTCACAAGAATATACATAACCAGTGTCAGAAGAAGCACATTTACCTAACAATAAATTTTTATAACTCAAAAGTGATTTCAAACCCACCAGCATAGCCAAAAGTGATGGCAGAATAATCATCCACTCAATCCATAAAACGGATGAGTTTTCGATCCAACAAAGTGATTGATCATCATTCAATCCTCGAACCATCATATAAATTGCTGTGATTGTTGCCGGAACACCTGGAACTTTAGAAGTTTGTCATACTCTTGAGGATCTAAATCCTACCCCAACAGATTAATTTATAAATAAGAAGATTATCTCCATCAGATTGTGCTGTATGCAATAATCGATAAAGATAAACACCTTCAGCAAGCATCCAGGAAAAATTCGAGATTCGAAGGAATCTAAGTTGAAGTGAGAATATGAAACGGCAAAGGATCTACAAAAATGTGTTAATTTGGTGTGAAAAAATGGTTATTCAGTAACCAAGAAGGAATTGAAAAGAATATGAATTAACTAACATTGTCTGTAGTATGGTCACTATTCAAGTTCAAATAAACTACAGCTGTGAATACATTAATAGCACCATAAGCCAGGAATGAAATCAGGAGATGACGATGTAAAATGAACATTGGTTGAGTGCGAATTGGTCTGAAAGACTTATTTTGAATTTGAATCTTCAAATTCTTGCTGACCTCATCAAAGTTAAAAGCAGAACCGCTGGCAAAACAACCACAACACTGATTGTATAAGTGATAACTCCGGCGGAAAATACAATCTCGATTGCACTCTGTAAAAATTGATTTTTCAGAAGTTTTAGAAAGTTTTTAAAGACAAAAAGTATCAGAATTTTCTAAAAATATTTTAGGTCCTTCCAAAACTAATCCACTCACCGTTTCAGTACAATCCTGATAATCTGTCCAATTTCCTCTCCATCCATCTTCTAGACATATTCTTTGTGATTTATGATATCCATCATTCAAATCTGGTCGAAGACCACCGTAAATGTAAGATGGACATGTTTTTTGATGAACTTCTCCTGGTTGACTTGCCGCAAAACAGTCATAACCATCCCATGTTGAACCACATCGCTCTTTTGATGCTGCAAGAATTAAAAAGAATACAATTGTTGAAATTAGAATTGAGTTATGACGTGGAAACAGTACTTCTGGGTTTGAAAAAAAAATGAAATATGGATTTATAATTTATTTTAAAAAATGTGCTCTTATATAGTTTGGAAAACTTGTGTTCACTTTTGCTCAATTACTCGAGCTCAAAGGAGTTCAGCAAAATGTGAGTACAAGGTTTTGCCATAAACTCACGATTCTCAATTTGATATTCACAACAACTTTTTGCCGCACTACAACATTCTTGTGTATGAATCTCGAATCCAGGTGGCAATGATGGATTTTCCATGTGCAAATATTTGATGGGTGTAATCGCATCCCTGCAAATTTATATTTTTTCATTTTGATTCCCATTCTCCTTTCCTTTCCTTTCCTTTATTTTCCAATTTTAAATCCCCGTTTCCTTTTGAAAAAAATTGAAATAAAAATATTTCGTTCGTTCTCAAACATTTTTCTTTTTCCGTTCGTTCGCACAAAAAATGTGCGAAACGACCGACGAACGGAAGCTGTCGGCTTCAAATAGGTTTTTTTGCTCATTTTGTGCTGAATGGGTGTCTTCTTCTGATTTTATTGTGAGATACAGGAAGAAGGATGGGAGGCCGTGAAAAAAATGAGAGAGAGAGTTCAAAGAATTATTCAAGAAGATGCTACACGTCATGGGACTTCAGACTATTTGAAGATTCAAGATTTCCAAACCAGGATTATTGTGGTCCCGTTTGAGATAGACTAGAGTACCAAACGAGTTTCATTTTCTGGGTGGTCCTATTCAAAAATTTATGAGGTCTTCTGAAAACACTTCACTTTGATTTTTTTTCTGAAAACTTTACAATTATTTTCTCGAATTCCCCTGTGAAATTCAAATGTTGCGAGTGATTTTTTGAACTTTCCAGCTCTTCGATTTTTTTTCTCAGGTCAGCTGAAAAGTCTTCCGAAATCTCAATCATTTTGCAAGAAAAATCCATTTGTCATATGCCAAAAAATCCCCTCTGGAAAAAAACCCGTCGGAAAGTTTTTAGTTTCATCCTCTCTTGTTTCAACGCGAGCAAAAAAAAAAGAGCATCATGTGTTGCCAAATCGTTGAAATAGTGTTGAATTCGAGGAGAGTGCAGACAAATAAGTGAACCTTTTTTTGCGGTTATGAAATGAAACATTTTTCGAGGAGCAGAAATAGCTTTGCTTTTTGCTTTTGACAAGTTCCGGTTACATCTGGAGACTTAGCAAGAAAATGTGATTTATGAAGAAAAAAATTCAGAATTTTTATTGCTTCAAGATGTCTTTGAAACTTTCTGAAATATTTTTGAAACATCAATCAAAAAAAGAAAAGCGGAGGTCTTTCTGAAACATTTTTTTCTCGAAAAACCGCCGCTGAAAATGCGTAATCCTCTGGGAATTTGATGTCAGACAAAAAGAAAAAAGGGGAATTTAGATAGATGAATTTGAAAAGTCGAACTAAACTAATTCGATTGCAGAAAAAGAAAGAACATCTCAAAAATCAACTTGTCAAGTTGTTCTAACTAACTTGTACATAAATAACATAAATTCAATTTTCTGAAAGCCCTCCATGATTTTTTTTGCTGCTCTCAGGCTGGAAACAAATCTAATTATCCTTTTTATTTCATGTCTAATGCAAAGCCAAAAAGTTCTTCAGATTCATTTTTTGTTTCAAGAAAAAAAAATGTTTTTGCAGAAAATGTGAAGTGTTCATAAAAATAACCACTTTGACCTGCCTGCTTGACCAAAATTGCTTCTTTTTTATTTTGGACGAGAGAAAATGTTGCGCCTTTTTATTATTAAATATGGCTGAGCGACAAAGGAAATTTTGGAGAAAAAAAGGAAAACGGAAATATATTTTTTGTGTGTGTACTTTTTACACGTCTCCTTTTAAATAGACAATTTTACAGCGAGGTCAAAGTTTATACGGATTGCTCATATTAGAAGAAAACTTTAGACTAGTTGGCGTGAATATGGTTACTGTTGACCAGTCAAGTGATATGGGTTGCTCATGCTAACAGGGTACGAACGTAGATAAAAAATCTGGGTAAATCCAGATTGCTCATTTTATAATTTAAAACGAGAGGGTTACTGTAGATCATAGTCGTCTACTTAAATGGATTGCTCAAGCTAAACTCAGAATACTCCACGTCATAACTACTAGAGAACTATACAGCCAAGTTATACCAAGACAATTAAACCTAGATTGTTGCTATAGATCAGAAAGATTGCTCATATCAAACTCAGAATACTCAAAAACAAAATGACGTGAAAATTATTATGTATATCAAGTGTCCTGTGAAATCCCCGTGTCAAAACTAACCTGTTAAGTGAATATTCTGGAACATTATAAACATATTTCCGATTTCCACAATGACATTCTCCAGTTGTCCGATATATGTGATCCGGGCAAATCATCAAACCATTCGGACACATTCGAATCTTATATCTGCAAGCAGAAAAAAACACGTAGATCAAAAAATAGTGTGTGAAAAAAATTGGCTCAATCAAAATGTAGGCACTTTTCGGCTAATTGTACAATTTTGTACCAAGGTTCAAAAAATCACGTAAAATAAAATAAAAATAAATGTTGCGAGGGTAATTTGGTCGAGCAAACTACACGGCAATTTACATACATTTCCACGATTTTTTCAAGTTCGATCTTTTTTTTTCCAAAATAGAAAAAAGTTTTCGCCACATGCTTATTTCCGGCTGCTCTTTGAACCGAAAATATTTTCACTTTTCACTAGAAAACAAGTATTTTCATATTTTTAAATTTTTTTTTCAGAAAATGAGAATACATTTGGGCTCTTTATTTTTAACTTTTCAAAAAGTTTCCAAACCCCAGCTCCAAATTCTTAACTTTAACTACTTTAGAATTGAAATTCAATAATCAAAAAAGAATCAGAACCCAAAAACTCTAGACTTACGAATGTTGATATGTGTTGACATTGAATAGGAATATGAAAAATAGACAAGCCGAGCAGGAAAATGATTCGAATTGGTTTGGCAGAGCTTCGCCATGTTTACTGAATTGACACATTGTGGAAGAATTCAATCCTACCGTATCCGGATAAAGTATACTCAAGTGCTGCATCTTTTTTAGAACTCTGAAAAAATCTATTTTTATTTGAAATAATATTTTTGAACTATTCCAAAAACAAACAAGAGAACAACGAAATAATCTACAAATATATCTAAACCCATAATTTATCTCTGACTGAATTCAACTGAAAATAGAAAAAAACACGAGGAGGGAAAGAAGAAAAAAGAAGAAAGAATAAGTGGCACAAAAAAGTGGGCGGCGCTTATTTTGGGAGGAACAAAATGAGATGGGAAAAAATGAGAGAGAGAGACAGAAAGATCAGCTATTTTTGTCGAGGAAATTCGAGAGTACGGTAAGATACTGTATCTGATATTGCTCAGGTTAAGCTCAAGCAATATAAAAAACTATCGAGTTTCAAAGGTCGTAGATTTCAAAAGTGAAAATTTCGTAATTTCAAAATGGTCGACTCTGTACTTCATTGGAGTTTTGGAAACTTTCAGAGCCGAGTAAGTAGCCTCTGGCAAGGAGCCGTGACTTGAGAACTTGTATACCAAGTAGCCAAGCCTATGAACCCTAGTTCTCAGCTTTCCAAGTTGCATTTCCCTCCGAGAACTGCAACTTATTGAGTCAAATGAAAAAATAGTTGAAAAATTGTTTACAAACATAGACTTGAAAATGAACATAGATATAAAAAATTCAGCAATTTCTTCCAAGAAGCTTTCTGAAAACCAAAAAAGAATCTGTTGTGAATCTTTTATCTTGTGATCTCGCGTCAAACTCCAGGGAGACAAGCACTTCAAAAATATGATGTTAGATTTGTCTATTTTCGAAAATAAAAAACTCGAAAACAGTGCATGTCATAAGTCCAACAAAATCTATTTTCATCATTTTTGTCTCGCCTAATTGATCCCACGTGGAATTGATAGATACCGTAATTATTTCGAAATTCTCAGTATTTTTATTGTTATCATAATATCATAGATATTTCTATTATTAACATTTTTCTTGGCTAAAATCAAAACAGATAGTACATTTTTGAGAGAGGAAATTAGATTTTTTGTATATTTTGGTACAAAAAAAGAGAGCACTTTATGTTAAAGATTCTTCCAATTGCAGCCAATTCGTTTTTGGTTTAAAAATGAGAATATTTTTCAATCTCGAGACTTTCCTGTTTTTTTTTGTCTGGGAACAATAATATATTTTTTTGGATAATTGAAAGAAAAATTGGTTTTTTTGAGAAATATAATACGTGGCTTCCGGATTCAAAAAAAAAACAAATTCGATGATAAATTTGGACCGTAATTTGGAGAATTTTCGAATTATCTGTATTTTATAAAATAATTTGGAAAAATTGATAAAAAACTTTTTTCAAATATTGATTTTTACACGTCATCTCATAATTTCGCGTCAAAAATGATCTACAGTATCCCTAGTCAAATTTGGTATTGAAGCACTCGAATTTTGATGTCAAAGGTTCCTACAGTACTCTAGAGCATGGAAAATTGAGAGGAAAAAAAATGAGACGAACTATTCCCGAAAAATTCATTATGTTCCCTATATCGCTCAAAATTTACAATGTTTTCTCATTTCCTTTTTTATTTTATTTATCCTTGTTTTTGTGCCCTTTCAACGAAAGTTCAATTAATTTTCAAAGCCATCCTATTTTTCCGCGTTAAAAATAAATATCTAAACTTTTTTTGTTCAAAAATTCAGAGGCCAGATGGGGCGAAAATTCAATTTACACGTCTAACAAATTTGTTTCGAACTTTTGCTCGGTTTCTTTTTTTGTGAGTTGAGTTCAGGTCAAAAATACATCGGTTGAAATTTGTCGAAAAGTATCGGGTATCTATTTGTGTGTGCGCGAGAAAAAATTGGAAAAAAAAAAGGGGGGGGGGAATATTTGGAGACGAACAAAAACTAATTTTTTTGAAACACAAGAGGAGGAAAAAATGGAAAAGTAAATATCTAACCAGAAATAGAAATAAAAAAAGAGAAAAAGAAAAGAGGAAAAAACAGGCTAAAATTGATTTGATCGGGAAATTGTTGAATATTTTATTGAGGAATTTCGACTGCAAGAAATACCGTAACCTAGATTCTTTGTCGCAAAAATCACATAAAGCCTAGATGGATTAAATTTAAAAAAAAATACAAAAAGGGTACTGTGAAAACGGAATAAATCTTTAAACTAGAAAATATTTTTGAACGACAGAAAAAAATAAAAAATGGAGGGAAAAGGTAGATCAAAAAATGAATACTCCTCCAAAATGTTCCCTGTCGTTCAAAAATATTTTCTAGCTGAGAGATTCATTCCATTTTCACAATACTAAATTACAGTTTGTGAAAACCGGGTCACATTCAAAACTCCCTATTTTTATTTGATAAAAAAATACAATTTTCCCAAATTTGCAAAAAACGGGATATCCATCTGTTTTTTTTTGGCAAAAAAAGCAATTTCACATTTTTCGGGAACAAAAACCAATATTTATCTGGATATCGAAAAAAAGTTGGAAAAATTTTTAAGCAAAAAGTCATCATAGACGTAATTATATATGTAGTGGTAAACAAAATGTTTTTTCTTCAAGACAAGAAAAATCAAAGAAAAAATTGGCAGATATCAATGTGATTATTATATATTTTATGCTACTTATTTTTACAGGATTTTTGGTGATTTATTTATTTTTTGAGTTGGCGGAAAGACAAAAAGCACATTGCAATAAGCCGACTTTGTTACTAGGCAAAAATTCTATGAACTTTTTTCACACAAAAAGAAGAGCCGCAAAATTTTTGATACGAAAAGCAAATGTGTGTGGAACCACGCACAACAAAAAACAAAAAAGGATTAGAATTTCAGAGATCCCCCCATTTTCTTAAAAAAAAATTGGGCACAACTTTTATCCCTTCCTTAAAAAAAGACAAAAAGTTAATTAAAATTCACACAAAAAATATTTATGAATGAGAAATATATTTATTCTGGACTTGGACTTTTTTCAGAGAATACAAAGAGCAAACAGATAAAATGATTCAAAATGCATGGTTTTCTCACAGATACGAATTGAATATTAATTGAAAACTATTATCATTCAAAACGATGTGATTCGATTAAATGTTTAAATAAAAATCGAAGAAATGAAAAGAAAAATAAAAATGTGTGAAAGTCTAGGTGGTCAATACTCCACATGGAGAAATCAACTGTTTTAAACAACACTTTAATTTCCGCTCTTTGTAACGCCACACTGACTTTTTCTACGTCTAGCATGGAGCTGGAGAGCGAACTCGAACTGGCAACACTCGACACGAAAATTCAACACACTACCACTGCGCTAGTCATACACTCCTCACCCATAGGCTGCCATCGCTGTTTTGTTTGTTCGGTCGGTTTTTTGAGATGGAAAAAAATGAGAGATAGAAAAAGGAATTTTTGGTTTGTTTTTGCAAGTGTTTTGAAAACAGCAATTCTACCTCAAGTTATTCTGAGACATTATGTTTTCGAAAAAAACTCACATATAAATCCAGAAACAAATATTTTTGATCAAAAATTGTTGTCTATTGAAGTTTCTATTTTTACCGAAAAAAAACTCAAAATGAAATTGAAATTTTGTTCTATGAAAATTATGATAAATAAAAAGTTAAAATATTTGAGACGTGACTTTATTGAATTCCAAGGAGTGTTGTTTTATTTTCTACTTATTTCTATTTTTAGTCATTTTTCAGTTCATAAATTATTGGAGAATCTAAAATCCAAACTTAATAGGCCATGAAATCTTTCTTTATATAAGTGAGCAGTGTATTGATCTCAGAATTTAGAAACTTGGTGAAAAAAAAGAAAAAAAAATCGAATCTGAATACGGTAGAGAGAAAAATGTGCAAACACACTACACTTTGACGATATTCTGCAGACTGTTTTTTTGTTTCGCGCGCGGGCGGAATTCCGGAAAGTTTGTTCTAGGCTGTGGAACACGACGTTCTTTCTTGTCAAATTGTTCATTTTGATTCTAAAATCGGCCGAACTACTCGAAAATATCGCGACTATTCTTATTTTTTCTATGTTTTCCGTAAGGCGTGTTAGTTTTTCAGAAAAATTCGAACAAGTCAAGTTTTCTATTTTAAACCGAGAGCCTATCAATAATTACTTAGCCTCTATCCAGAAAAGGTCAGGGACTCACCGAATGGACTTTTCTATAACTTTGACAGTTTAAAAAAACCACGTCATAACTTTTTTTCGAGTTCTCCATTCTATTTAGGATCTTTCAAATGATCATCTAGTAGGTTTTTATAAACTTACCAAATGTATATTTTCCCCAAACCTTCCACTTAAGTACTTTGCGCGCGCATCTTTTTTGTATATGGCCTAGAAAACCTAAAGTTGGCCGAAGTTGTGTGAGCGACGCGCAGTAAAATTCAAAACTTGTTTGTTTGTTTGCACCTTGCTTATCACTGTATTTTTCAGCATGTCTAACACAAAGAAAAGGAAATCGGATGTTAATGTAAGTTCATTTATTTATTGATTTCTTATCTCAATATTTATCAATATATATTTAAGATTGACACATGTGGAACATCATCTTCGGATCCAAAAAAGGATAGACCATGGTTTCACGACGATCCATTCAATATTCAACCATCGAACGATGCAAAAAGTTCTCGACGGAAATCTTTTCTAGGAAATATGCTTCACAAATTGAAACCATCGAAAGATTCTCACAAATCGATGTCGAAACTTGAATCACTCAATCATAGTGATGCACATTCATCTATCAATAGTGAATCGGTAAGGTTTCTCTATTTTTATAATTATTGACCGAGATTGTTTCTTTCAGAGTATCACATCAACGGAAAGTAGCAAGATTCCGAACATCGAGAAGAATGCGGGTCTTCGAACATTTGTAAATCGAGACTCATTCACTCCAGTTCCTCCAATTGATGATAAAAATGAAGATGCACTTTCGACATCTTCAAAAATGAGCGTTGAAACTGCCGATTCATTTAATCTGAATGACGCAATGTGTCATAATGCAACAACAAGTGTATTTTGCACCCCATCTCGAACATTGAACCGAAATTCGAATTCAAGAATATCAACTCGAAGTGTTCCCGATCATCACGTTTTTCAAGATTCTGATGAGAGTTCGGCAAATATGTTTAATAGTTTATGTAATAGTGTTCGACGAGCTCCATCGACAAAATCAGAAGGCGGCGGAGTAAATTCGATGTTTGGATCACAAGCGATGAGAAGATCGGGAAGATTACAATTCAATAGGAGACACATGAATGCATCAAATATGGAAGATGTTCCTGAAGAAGAACCATTAGCATCTGTTACGCCAGCACAAACTCTGTGTAATGAGGATGGGGATGAAGAAGTTTTTGTAAATGGCAAGGAATTTTTCGCCGATAATACTACTGAATCAAATGACACAAATCAGAGAACATCCATCGATTCGAGTCGTTTATCAATCGCATCGGAACATCGAAAAACACCTGGAAGTGTTGTGAGTTATTCGATATTTAATATCTAATTAATACATATTTTCAAGTAATAATTGAAATAATAATATTTTAGGGTCGCAACAATTCGATTCTCCGCAAAATTCTTCCTTCAAAATGGAACCAAAAAGAGCGCAGAACAAGTGAATTGGGCGATGAAGCCGTTCGTGAAGCAAATGATCGAAGATTGTCGATCATCTCATTTGGCGCGGAAGAAAATAATGGAATTGATATGACGAATAATTCGGAAAAAAATTGTGAAAATGAGAAAGAAAACAACATCTTCTTCAAATTTAACACAACGTCTTTCATCGGTTTTTAGAAGAGGTTCCAATAACTCAGCTGTTATGAAAGATGGTAATTTTTCCCCATTTATATATCTACATATAACTAACAAAATATTTGTTATAGATGATATGAGTTGCATCAATAAAAGTTCGAATCGTCGAAGTACATTGACTGGTTATTCATCAATTTCGTCTGGAATTGGGAGCATTGCGAGTGAAGTTTCGGAATTTGGAAGTTTTGGAGGAACTATTGGAAGAAGTGCAAGTGTATCGAGAAATGGATCGAAACGAGAAACTGATAAAGGTATGTTCAAAAAGCATATAAATTGTAAATTTTACAAAATTACCAACATCTAAATGTTTTCCAGAACGAACCCGACGATTCCTGAAGAATGTGGTGATATCTGATATTCCAGCTGAAGAATTGCTGAAAATGAAAGTTGAACAATTGAAAAGAAGAAAAGATCGATCGATTGATGAAGAATTTGAAACACAATTAGATGAAACTGGATCATCGACTTCTTCAACAATTCAAGAATTATTGAATTTTGATGTGGTTGCATTAGATATCAATGTTGATGGAACACCTTGTAAGTTTTTTATCTTGATAAAATTCTGATCGCTTCAACTTTTATATCTCAACATATAAAAACCTCTTTTTTCCAGATTCCAAAGTTGGAGAAGTGATGATCAATGCTGAAATCTCGAAAAAAATAAAAGATGAAATGAGATCTGGATATCGATCAGATAAATGTGGAACAATTGTTGAATGCGATCCAGATATTGTATTTGTGTGCTCATCAACTGCTCAAAATAAGGTCAATACATCATTTGCAGTTCGAGATCTGGATGAATCTGTCGTATCGAGAGGTAAATTTTGAATTTTTGTAGTTTTATAAAGTTCTGATCATTTGCAGCAAGTGTGACACAATCAGTTTTGGTTAATGTGAGAAATTCAATCTCGAAATCCATTGAATTGTGGAATTCACAAGCATTGAGCAGAACTTCATCAACTTTGGTTAGTTTTTCTTGGCTTAAATATCTGATGATTAAAAAAGTTTGTTTTCAGTTACTTTTCCCAATGTTTTGCTCGTCGGAAGAAGAATGGGATGCAAAAGATACAATTGAGGCTATTTATTGTATGCTCGACGCAATGTTAAATACCAAACGGTGGAAAACGGTGAGTTATAAGAAGTTATAAAAATAGATGATTTTGGAAAATTGATACTTTTAGAATATCATAATTCCAAAGTTGGAAACGTTAAAAATTTTGTTTCTAATTATTAGATAATTTTCCACTGGAATGGAAATTACAATGTGATTACGATTAATTTTTACTACCCAATTTGTTCCTGGCCAATTTTAACAATTTTCAAAAAATCTCTTCTTTCGTTTTAATTTTTTTCCAATATTTTCATCAGAAAAATAATTTTCAGAACGGACGAGTTATTTTGGCTGGTTTGACATCAAACAATGTTCGACTTCTTCGTGAAAAATATAATGAAATGAAATTATCGATCATTGATGATTGCGAATTGCCAGAAAATGAATCCTCAATAAGTAACACATCTGTTTTAGTAACAAAGGTTTGATTTTTCTTTGTTTGACCCCACCATTTTCTCTCCAAATATCAGAAATTTCGCCCCAATTATTTATTCTTCTCCCCGCCGACCACCTTTTTTCCTCTTTCTCTCTGAATTTTTATCCTTTTTTGTTTCTTCTTTAAAAATGTCTTGTCTGTAAATAAATTTTGATGATTTTAAAAAATTCGCGGGATTCTCAAAAACAACAGATGTGCAATGAAAAACACATTGAACTTTTTTTCCATGATTTTTTTAGCTGCTCATTCTCTTTTTTCATTTTTCGGCTCGTTTATTACACTCATTTCATCTTTTTCACTTGTTTGTTTCACAAGGAAATCCCTTTTGTTTGAAATTGGCTGAAAATTATGAGAAATTAATTTTAGGTTATTTTGCAGTTCCAAAAAGTTCAATTTTCAATTTTTCTCAGAACAAATCATGAATGATGAAAAATTGCGAAGTCTTTTTGCATCTTTGGCAACTTTGACACAACAAGGACCAATTCCAGGTTAGCAGTTTTTGGGGGAATTTTTAGTGACATGGAGTTTTTTAAAATTTTGGAAATCGAAGAGACATTTTCCCAATGTTTTTTTCTGAATAATAACATATGTGGAAAAACATCTTCGGAATCAAATACTTCAAAAAATTATCAGAAGTTTATATCCCAAATGACTTGAAATTTGAAAATCGACGAGACAAATGTTCATTTATTTTCACAGTTTTCACAAGAAGTGTCCCGATGTTTTTCGAATTAAAAATTTGAATTTCAAAATTTTTTGAAACCCATCTTTTTGATAACTAATGTTTCTAAAATCTATCTTTTTTTGCAGTTCAAGCCTACAGTATGCTAGCTGGTCAACATTCAACAGAAGTATTAGCTGAACATATGAGATTAAGATGGTTATCAGATGGAAGATTTGGACCATTGGCTGCAAATATTTTGACACATATTCATAAAGGAGATACAAAGGATATATCATTATCATCGAATGTTTTGGCACTTTTGTTAAATGATTATCGAAATCGACTTTCTGTTCGAAATGATTCAAGATTGATGTTTAGAAATAGTGTTAAAACATTGTTTGCGTAAGTTTATTTTTGAGTTTTGGAACGGAATATTTTGCGGGGAAAATCCACGTTGAAATTTATGAAAATTCAATTTTTCAAATACAAAATTCTGGTAAAATTTCACGTGTTAGAATTTTTGTTCCTCAAAAGTGAACAAATTTTTCGAATCATGAATCCAAATTATATTTTTTTAAAAATCAAAAGTTTACAGAATGTATCCGATTTACGTGAAAATGGATGAATGTGTCTCAAAAAGTTTTATCAAACCAATGTTTTCATCTTTGGATGCTTTGATTGATGATGGACCAGATACTGAAGATCTTGAGGTTTCATTTATTTTTTGGATCTATTGTTTTATCAACAAATAATTTCAGACAGCTGGAGTTTTGTTAAGCGAAAATGGTGGTGTTTTACATGAATTGAATTCATATTTAGTCGATCGATTGATTGTGAAAATTCGACACAAATTAATGTCTGAAGAGGAAGTTGTTACAAAACATGTTCGACAATTGTTTTTGCATGTAAGATTAACATTGTTGATCTTTGGAAAAAAAATTTATTAAATTCCAGGTTTATGATTTATGGGCATTTGGGTGGAGCGAATTGAATATTCCGGAATGTTTATTGACTTTGGAAGCAAGTGGAAAATTATCGATTGATGGAGGACCACAAAGAAAAAATGATATAAATAAACAAGAATTTGGTAGTAAAGAAAGTATTATTTGATGTAAATATATTTTTTTTTGAAAAAAAAATATTTGGAAATTTTTCAAAACTTTGGGTTCAAAAAGACTGATTAGAAATCAGAAGGTTGAAAAAATTAGAAGAAACTACAGGAGATTTGAATAGATTCAGGGTTACTGTAGTTTTCTTGAAAGCTGAGAAAGCTTTGCTGAATCCTGAAATACCTTCAGAAACGGTGACATCAACTTGAAGAGGTCCCTATTTTCCGGAAACATAAAAACTTTCAAGATTCTGAATAACAAAACAGTTTTTTTTGTTGTCATTTTTCAAGAGAACCAAACTCTCTGATCCAAATCAATGTTTAGTTCAAAATATCATGTAGATAAAACAACAAATCAATTTCTCAAATTTCATGTCCTTTTCGATGTTGTTTGATACAACTGCTCTCATCTTCTTGCTCTTTTCTTCTTTTCTTCAATTTTTTACAACTATTTTGTCAGCTCATTTTCTTCCTCCCACCATTATTTCACTAGTCAATACATTTTCATCGACATTCGTTTCGATTTCTTTTTAAATTGATTTGCTTTTTTATTTCTTTGTGTATGTTAGAAAAATAGCTAATCAGAATTAGCTCCAATGACTTTTTTTTATTAGAAATGCCGGAATGCAAGAATACAACATTTTTTATTCAGCAAAAATTTCAACGATTTTGTATAGAAAATGAATAACATTAAAAGTGTTCATACCAAGCGAGTTGAATATTATAAAAATCAAGGGAAATCAAGGCGAAAAACCTATAATCATAGTTTTTTGGTTCTTGGTGAAAAGTTTTGAAGTTTGTCTTTTTGACATCTTTATTCTCGAGGATTCTCTACTTTTTGCAGCAGAAATTGTGAAATTTGGTTAAGAATGAACGATTTTAGCATTTTTTGTGAAAAAACGAAAAATGGTTTTGGGGTTGGGAAAAATTCACAAAAGTCGTGTTGTCTGGCGTTCTCTCTAACACTTTTCTATCTCTCATTTTCTCTCCTTTTCTCCCGTCTCTTCTAAAAGCAACACTCTCTCGTTTATTTTTTCAATTCGGTTTTTTTTTCGTGAAATCAGGAAATTTCACGATTTTCATCGAGAAGATCATATATGAGAAGATAGAGAATAACAAATAAAAGACAGAAAATATTAAAATTGTAAAATTTAAAATTAGAATTTATTTTTCTCGAAAAACTCAAACTAAAAATTGCCAATCTTTCAAACTAAAAATTTCACATGAAAACTGGAAGAAGATATTGTTTTTGTGGTTTTTCTTTTTTGTATCTCTATTATCCAGAATTTTCCGAAATCATCTATTTTTACAACTTCTTATAGGAATTTTATATAATCCCAGAGTGCATTTCATCAATTTCCAAATATTTTTAGGCTTGAACTTTTGGGATTGGGACTACATTCGAAGACAATTGAGAGATCTAGAGAGGAAATATTTTTTATTTTCTGAAACAATAGTTTTGAGCTTTCACATAACCCTGCTCTTTCCAAAATTATATCAAAAATCTTTTTAAAATCAGATAAGAAATATAATGCGACCTAACAAATTATCACATCAAATCCTCTCGTTTTTTTCACGACTAAAACCTAATGCTCTTTCAATCAATCATTCTGTCTGCTCTTTTTTCCATATGTTTTTTCTTGTTTTTTTCAAAACCAAAAACTCGGTCCGCTCCAATTTAAAAATAATAAAATATTGAAAACACCATGTGTTTCTCCTCGTAAAAATCTGTTTTAAATTTCCAAAATTTTTCAGATTCGTAGAATTTATGAAAAAATAACAAAATGTTGATATCATGAAGAAACATACTCATCATAAGGTTTGCATATTCATTTTTGGAAAAGTTCTGAATTATATATTTTTAGGCATATGGTGATTCAACAGGAAGAGAACCATTGATAGATTTAGAAATTATTCGAGAATGGCTGGTTTCATTTGGAAAAGAAGGTCATTCTTCTGAAGCTATTTTGAATATTGTTGTTGGATTTGGGGTAAGTTATCTATTCTAAGGTTTTTTTTTGCTTTTATTTCAATAGAGATAGTTTTTAAAAAGTTCCATAATTTCAGGTCGTTGCTTTTGTTGTTTATCAATGCGGTTCTTTGTTGTATCGAATAAATAAACGAGAAGAAAAACAATTAGAAAGTAAATCCAGACAAATCAATCAGAAAATCGATATTACTGATAAAATTTGCGGAGATGAAAATGTTTTTAGCGATTTGCATGAGATGGTTATTCGAGAGAAAATGGTGGGTTTTGGAAGTAGCCTTGAATGTGATCTCTTATTTTTAACGTGGTAGTTAGAATTTTTATTTTAATATTTTAATGAAATTCATTGTGAACTAGATTTTTCTAATTTTTTCTGACAAACCCCAAATGATATATTCAAAAAATAAGATGTACATAACTATTTCTATAAGTTTCTAGAAACAATATATTTATTTTATTCCAGATCCTCTACCGTACTCCACACCTCGCTGAAGAAACAACCGTAAAAAATTCGCAAATATTCTACGAAGAAATGAAAATGCGTCGAAGTTGTCGTCAATTCAGTGCAAGAGATGTTCCTCTAAAAGTTGTTCAAAATCTTCTAAAAACCGCCGGAACTTCTCCAAGTGTTGGAAATTTACAACCATGGACTTTTTGTGTTGTTGTTAATGAGAATATCAAAATGATGATTCGAAAAATGTTGGAAGCTGATGAACGCGATAATTATGTTTCGAGAAAGTAAGTTGAAATATTATTCTAATTTTATCTTAAAAGTTAAAGCGACTTTTTCAATATCCATAACTTTCGTGTAATTATTCCAACAGTTTCTCAAATTTAAATAATTGTTTTCAGAAAAGGTGCAGCTTGGGTGGTAGATGTTTCGCAACTTCAAGACACTTGGAAAAGGCCGTATATCACAGATGCACCATATTTATTAGTAGTTTGTCATGAGGTAAAACTTTCTTTCCCTTTTCCAAATATTTTATTTTCTTCAGATTTTTAAAAATGTCAACAACACGACAGAACGGGTATTCCATTATAATCAAATTAGCACATCAATAGCTGTTGGAATTCTTTTAGCCGCAATTCAAGTGAGTACTTGAACTTTTTGTTTATTGCGAAGCAAGTTTAATTTCAGAGTGCTGGTTTGAGCACTGTTGTTACATCACCACTAAATGCTGGACCAGATATTTCTAGGATTTTGAGAAGGCCTGAAAATGAAAGCGTAAGTTTTTAAATATTTTTTTCTGGATTTTTCCATCTTCACAAATGTTCTTCATTATTCTAACACTTTCGATTCAGGTATTATTACTTCTACCCCTTGGTTATGCAGCAGAAGATGTAACTGTTCCTGATCTCAAACGGAAACCGGTCGAACATATCACTAAACTCTATTAAAGTGTGATTTTTATGTTTTTGAAATTGTTTATTCATTCAATATAAAATATGAAACGATTTTGTACATTAACCCGAATGGCATGCGGCAGACAATACAAATAAGACCAAAAAAATAATAAAGAAATTAGACACGTATACACAGGAAACCTCCGAGATGTTCTTCAAATAATATCTCAGTCAATGGTGAATTCTAACGACCATAATCAAGCATGAATTCATCGACATCATCAATTGGTTCATCATTTTGTTGTTCCCAGAATCGAGAATTGTCTCGTCGAATTCGACGAGACATTCGAGCAACATGTTGACAGAGTTGAGCTTCATTCAGATTACACCAACCACAAGAAGCTTGACAATTTTCAGCCATCCATTGACGACGGCGAGTACAGAAGTTTTGAGAACGCCAAAAACCACATGAGAGATGACGATCGTGACATCCTAAATTGAAAAGGTGTTTTTATCTCTTTAAAGGAAGTTAATTGGGAGACCAAGATGTTAGAACTTTGAACCTTTGTTGTTTATGAGGAAAGGTCATTGTAAAAAACAGTACCACATTCCATGACTCACCTCTTTGATTATCAGATGGATTTGTGCAAAAACCACACGATTTTCTACAGTATCTATTCATATATGCTGTATTTGTTCGACACTCATTTTGTCTTGACCATTGTGCACAACATGGATCTTCGTTGTAACAGTTCTGCAAAAAAATAGGGATGAGATACAACAGGTTTTTTGAAATGTAGGAATTCCGAATTCCGATATCATCACTGGGGAGGTGGAATCTAAGTGCGAACCTTCCGACAGACCGATCAAGCTCTGGTTATTGTCGAAAGGTTCAAAAGGAGGTTCCGAGTTTAGTGATTAGATAATTTTAAATTCGACAACTTCTCAATTGCTGTCAAAATCTTCCGAATATTTTTTTAAAAAATATTTTCGAACTTATTCCAAAATTAACCCCAACGATTTTCAAAAATTCAAAAAGTCTTCTGATGTTTGTCTTGTCCCAGAAAACTTACCGATTGTGGTGTTGCAGCTGGTCTTGGAGTTGCAGCTGGTGGTCGCGGAGTTGCCGCAGCTACAGCAGGTCTCGCTGTCGTCGCTGCTTGCGCCGCAGGTTGTTGCGGCTGAATCGCAGGTTGTTGAGGAATGAGGGCTGTTGTTTGAGCGGGTTGTTGAAACTGTTCGCCACCCCGGCACCAGCCTGCTACACAGCTTCCCATGTAGCAGGCATCAAGACCTTCGAAACCACGACATAAACCACCTGGTTTGATTTTGGCGACACAATGTGGGTTTCCACGAGTGTCACAGAATAGATATGGAGAACCACATTGGGCATTGTTACGATTGCATGTTGGACGAGGTGCGTAATGATAAAGATTATCTGTGTAGGCATTTGATAATCCATCACGATTTATTTTATCCCAAGGACGCATTTGAGCATAACTGAAATGTTGAGCATTTGCACATTGAGCAATATCTGGAGGGTATTGCTGAAACAACAATATTTTATTGTTAGATTTTTCAAAAAAAAATATAGAAAACTCACACTTTCTCTTGTAAATCGATTCTGATGATTTTGTCTCCACATTTCCCAAATGAAATCGACAAAAGTGTGATGAAGGAAAAATATGGGATCATTTGCAGAAGTTGAAGGTGGTTTCATATCACCGCCCATCCATAAATGAATAGAGGCATGGGTGTATTCAAGTGCACCAAAATATGGGCGGAATGGGCAACCTGAAATTGAAAACAGGTTGATGGTGGAGGGCTGGTTGAAGTTGCATTTATTTGGGATCTACAGTACCCCCATTTTTTACAGTATCCCAGAAAATCCCAACTCAAGAAGCTGCAAAGTTCCAAGTTCCAAATTTAAAAGATTCACAGTAATATTTTCCACAGTACCCCAAAAATTCAAACCTTTGATTTAGTATTTTAAAAATTCAGAATAAAAAATGCCTACAGTAATCCTGATCCCAAAAACTGTTCATAACAGGACAATAGTTCTGGTCTACAGTATATACAAAAGTTCTGACCTACAGTACTTTTGATTTATATTTGGAAGTACAGTTTTTAAATTTTTTCGAGAGTTCTAAATTTTGTGAGAAGTTTCCGATTTTCATCAGATCCAAAGAAGGAACAAAAAAGGTCAAAGGTACTTTGTGTTTTTTAGTTATTTTAATAAATGTAGTTCTTACCTCCTTGTGGGGCTGTGAATGCCATTACACTAACAATATCATTTTGTGTCATCAGATTATTTATATTTTGTTCGGTGAACATTTTTCCTTCAGTTGCCATTCGTCTAAAAAATTCATAACATTTTCAAAATTGTCTCCCCAAAAATCTTTCAAACCTGATAATATTTGGTCGTCCTTCTAATGTTCTAAATCCAGCAAATGGTCCACTAACTAATTGTCCAGAAGCATCAGTCATTCCCATAAATTGTGGACTAAACATAATTGAATCTCTCGGATCTGGTAAATATGATTCAAGAACACTATCCCAATATGGCATCGATATTCCGGGATCAATTAAACGAAGTGCAATTTCCATTCGTTTCATATATTCTCTATGCCATGGAAGAAAACCAGGACCTGAATGAGCACCAGAAGCTGATCCAACTTGTCGATGCATAACTGATAATCTATCATATTCACCACTTCGTTTTAATTGCATCATCGCATTATGCCAACGCATTCTCTCATTATCTGACATCATTCTGAAATCAAATTTTGATTGCGATTTTTCATTTTCCTATCAAATCTAACCTATATTCTTTTCGATATGACATAAGATACGGTTGTCCATTTGGTAGAATACATCCATTTGCCATTCTTCCACCCATATATGGACAAATACAAGCAATATTCATACATCCTTGTGCAGATGGTGCAAATCGAGGTGGATTTGCTGGTTGAAAACCGGCTACTCCCGGTGCTCCTATAATTACTCCTGGTTGGCCTGTGAAAGTGAAGTGATTCATGTATTAGAGTGAATAATGAAGAAGAAGAAAAACTGGGTGGGATTAGAGTGATTTGTGATGTGAAACAAAATTCGGAATAACGCGAGGTGCCGTTGAGAAAAAAAAGTTTGCGCATTTTTTGAGGCCTGACACGATGTGGGATTAAAAATCGACGAAATCAACGCAAAAAATGAGAGATTTAGAGAAAAAATATTTTTGATCTACCACAAAAATTATTGAAAAATTTGAGGTCTAGTGATTTGGGGTGGTAAATTACGAGCCGTGCATCAAACCCTCTGAAGCCTCAACTCACCAACATTTCCCCGAAAAACTTGTCTTTTCCTAATCGCTTTTCTTGCCGCACTATCCCATTCTTGTAACATATGACACGTTTGCTCCATATCTGAAAATTCTCAATTGATTCAGAAGCTTCGTTCGATGTTACCTGAATCTGGAGCTTGTGTACAATTGAAATCGGCATCTATGAAATATGAAAAAGAAGCACAAATGAATATGCCTATTGAAAGCCAACCCATCTGAAATCAAAGTGATTTTTGAAGACGAAAAATAAATAAAAAGTGTGAAAAATTAAAGGGAAACATTGTTTGCGTCATTTGGCCTTGTTAGCCACGCAAAAAACAATTCGGCGAACTTTTTTTGAAAAAAAAAGAAATTAGAATCAAAAAGTCAATGGTTTGATAAGAAGAATAAGAAGTGACCTGCAAAAAATTTCAACAAGGTCATTTTTTGGGGTATTTCCTTTTTTATAATAATAATAATAATAGAATTTTGTTCAGGTTTGTTGTGGAAAATATTTATTCCCGAAAAAGAAACCGTTTAGAAAAACCTGACCGGTTTACAGATAATTGAGAATCGAAAGTTATATTTTTTGTTGGAAAAAAGTTAGTGAATGGCTGAAAAGGACAGAGATATAGATCTTTTAAGTACTGAAAACATTCGACTGTTTTTTGAAAAAAATACTTTGGAAAAAAGAGGGATGATGATTTTTGGCAGAAAAACAATGGGAAAAATTTTGGATCGCACTGGAGAGGAGAGGTAAATACGGAATGAGACCACAGTAAGATGGGACCATTTTACTTAAAAGCTTGATGGGACCACATCAACAGGAAATATCGATAATCAATTTGAAAATTTCATGAAAAATTATCATATTTTTCTGAAACGTATTATTTTGGGGTTTCTGAAACTGAGTTCTTGACGCGAAAACTTGATCCATAATTTTTTGCAGTCTTCACATGTTCTCAAAATTTTTAACCCAGAAAAAACATAAATTACGGTAGTTAACTAAAAAGCCCATAATATTTTGGAGTTTTTTCAAAAGTCAAATTTTTCAAATAAAAAAACGAAGTACTAGTTACCGCAACTATCTGGTGTAACATAAACAATGCGAAACGAGACAAGAAAAAACGAGGAAACTCCGCCCCCATTTTTAGACAAAATTTTTGTGTGGTCAAATGACAAAAGCTTGCTTGCTTGCTTGATTGACCTTTTGAAAAAAAAGAACAAAATCACGTTTTGCTTAAAATGATTGATAGAAGTTTTGTTTCAAAGAATTTATGAATGGCAACAAAAGTTTCTTTTTTATTATGATAACATCGAAAATTATTTTTTTTTTTGGGTTTTCAGAAACCTTAAAATAAATCTGAATTCTAATAGATACTTCACTGGTTTTCTCTAGAAGATTTAACAGAAATGGAACTACAGTAATCTTAAAATGTCAAAGTTTTTCGAGCTTAAAAATATTTTGATTGAAGAAAGCGCTGAAACGTGGAATTTTTTCAAATTCAAAATTAGACTACAGTAACCTAAAAACATACATTTTGAACAGCCTTTTGATCTACCGTAACTTCCGTGTCTCCAATTCTAAACAAAAAATAAAAATGAAAAACAAAACAAAAATTGGTGATTATATACAAGTGTTCAAAATTGGCTTAAATAAAAATGTGTATTTTTGTATGTTTTGCTTTTTTGTGTAAAAAAAGCCGCATCGGTCAACGTTTTTTTAATAGTGTTGAAAAAGTTGTACAATTACACACCACAACTTGAAAAAAGAATAATAAGAGAAAAAACGAAGAAGAAGAAGAAGTTACTGTTTTGATTGATTGTTGTTTCATTTTTATTTCGAATAAAAAATACACAAAAACGGTAAAAACTACTATTTTTTTCGAAAAAAAATACTTTTAATTGTTGTTGTTGTTGTTGCTGTTTGAAGAAGAAGAAGAAATAAATATGTCGAAACTTTTATTACTTTTTTTGGAGTTTCAAATGTCTGAGAACTTTGAGAAAATTTAAAAATTATACTACATTTTTGGTTTAAAAAATCATATCGTAAAAAATGTCTGCAGTTTTCTAGATTAAAAGCACGGCATGTAACTTACTACCCAGAAAATTTCCCATATCACATTTTTTGAAACGTACAAGTTCGGGTTTCCAAAATTTATGAGTTTTCGGCTCAAAATTTTCATACACGTGGAATTTTTTATTTCATTACTACAGTAAACTTCTAATATGAGAAATATACGTTTTCAGAACTTGATCTTTGCAAAACTTTCTCATTGTTTTAAAAACGTTCCGTGACTTTTCTCACATTTTTCAAAAGTTCCCTGAATTTCCATTTAGTTGTTTGATTATAAAAATTCCAATATCAATTATGTCTTCTCAAAAACCCAAATATGATCAAACCATTCAAACCAAACCAGTTTCGATTTTTTTCCCAAAAAATAAAAACTTGTAGCATGTGTCACCAAAATGACCGTTGTAATAAGTAACAAAAATGAAAGAACATGAACGAGATTTCAGATTTGTTTATTTTGTTCTGAAAAATAAATACTTACATGCAATTAAATATATCTATGAAACATTATCCAGAAAATATCGAGTAATTGTTGAAAATAGCCAAGGAAACACGAAAATCACAAATAAATATTTAATAAATAATTGAAGTTTTGGCAATATTTGGGATGATAATGATAAGCTGTAAAATATAACAATCAGAAGTATTAGAGAAAAAATAAATAAATAAAACCAACCTATCCTGATTTTCATCATCTTCTCTATAATTTTGATAATTGTCTTCATATTGATTTTTTTCGGATAATTCTTTCAAAACTTGTGATGCAATATTTTGATTGGCTTGATGATTTTGGAACTTCTGAAGATGAAAAATTGAAGCTTTTGGGAGTGATTCAGGTAGAAAAATGTTTAAAAATCGATTAAATCAAAATTTCTTGTGATGAAATTTTTGAATGCTAAAAATTGCGAAATTTTTTGTTTTTTTTCGAAAAAAATATTTTTCTATAAAAAAGTTTTCTCACCTTCGAAATTTTTCTCTGGAGATCCATCAATTTCAGCATTTCTGCCTCGCTATTTTCATCACTGGTTTCCGAAAAATCCTGATCTACATCATATTTCCGAGATTTGCGCATTTTCTGAACATCCGAATAAATTATGGCACGAGTTTTCTGAAAAACAATTAAAAATTATCCGAAGATCAAAAAAATCCCAAAACAACCTCATCAAAAGCCGCTAATCTATGCATTTCCAATAGATTCTGTAAAAAACCAAAAATCATTTTATTTTATTTTTTTAGAACAAAAAATGTATGACCGGGGAAACACGACCCTTCACAAAATAAAATTGAACTTTCGAAATAAATATTCAATAAATATGTATGTGGAAAAACAGAGAAAAAGCAAAACCGGGAGAAAATGAAACAAAAATCCCGTTGGAAATATTTAAAAGTTTCAAACGAACAAAAAAAAAGAAGGAACATGAATAGAAAAATATGAATTGTTTTGGGGGAAAAGAGAATAAAATAATTGACTTGTTCGGATTTTGGAAAGATCAGATCATGAAATCTAGAGAGAATAATCTACTTTTTGGTTGAATCATTACTATTTGTTGGTTTGTTGTTATCATCTTCAGTTCCATCATAATCTTCCATAACTTCTTCTCCAACATCAACTTCCATTTCTTCGTCACATTTTCGTCTTTTTGCTGATGATTCTCCAGCTTCTTCAACATCTCCACATCTTTCGCGAGTTGAAGGAGAAGAAGATGGCGAATTGGAATTGGATTTATTTGAACAAGAAGTTCGAAGATTTGAAAGAGTTGATTGATTTTGAAGTCTTTCGAAAAATTGAGCAACTTCATTTGTTGATTCTTCTGCAAAAACTAGTATTCTCCATGTGAAAAGTGACATTGAAGAGATTCTCAGGGTTCCCATATGTTATACTTCAAATGTGTCTATTTCTCAAACCTGGGGGGGGGGGGAGAGTTTCCATTTTTTAAAATCCCAAACCTAAAGAAAGAACAGAAAAAAAAGATTGTGTTGAAGAAATATAATTTTGATATGCCACAAAAAACATTCAGCGTATCTCGTTCATTTTCTTTCTCCTATTTACCAATCTTTTTTCTGTCAGCAAAAAAAAACACAAAAAAGCAGAGAGAAAAAATTATATATTTTTGCGTGAACGTGAAATTTTCGTGGCAAATGCTATTTCAACGATAATTTTTCAGTTCTTTCAAATTTTCGGCGAGCAACAAAACGACAGCAAATAAAGATGAGTTTTTTCTTTGGGGTGCCCGAATTCCTAAGCCTACCGCCCTTTGCGAATATTTTCGCGTGTCTCTCCTGGAGTAAAGTACAGCTCAACTTAGCCTAACTCTGGATAGTAAAGCTTCTTAAGTTGAGCATTAGCCATTGCAATTGTCAGGAACCTCGACATGAGTTACCTTAATTTTTTGGTTATACTCTCGACTTTGTCGACTTGATTTGGTTGGAAAAACTGTGAAGGGAGATATCGAGGTTCGCTTTTCAAGTTTTTTGAAAGAAAAATTGGAAAGAAAACGTGGAATTATTCAAGGAGGAGAGAAATTTTGACTATTATCAGGGAAAACACGTTATTTCCAAGAAAAATAATTACTTTTTCAGAAACAAATTCGAAAACCATGGAAAACCCGCTTGCACAAAACAACAAAAATCAAAGCCTTTGAAGTTTTCGGTGAGTTTTTCTAACCAAACAAGAAGAAGTTCTGGAATTTTAATTGAAAATTGATGGAATTCAAATTTTATCAATTTTCAAATGGAATTTCAGATGGAATGCGGAAGCTATGCTCAAAATTGCATTTTTTTTTCTTCACCATAAACTTGGAATTTTCAGAAATTCTGGTAGTTCGACTTTTTTTCAGAGGAAAAGCCGTCATCGAACATCACAAAAACGCCGAAGATTTCTAATTTTTCAATTATTTTTTGTTGCCAACTTCTTGCGGAAAAGCCAAGAAGCTGGTTTCTACTTTAGTTTTGTTCTAAACTCCACGTGGATGTTTATCATGTTTGTGTGGAATCGAAAAATCCACATGGAAACCGTTGTTTTTTAAACCCCAGATTCTTGCATAAAAGCCGAGAAACTGGAGTTTTGTTCTGAATTGTTGAGTCAAAAAATCCTCTATGAGAACCGTTGTTTGTCTCGATTAAAATGCCACGTGTACTTAAATTCGGTGATTTTTCCACTAAATTGCGAGTTGAAATATTTTGGCTCAAAATGCCACGTGGCAATTCCGTATTTCTCGTATCGTACACAACAATTTCTGAGTACACGTTGAAAGTGTAACATATTGAGACGCTGAGAATCTTCTCTCCAACATCCCTTTTCCCATAGAGAATCACAAGGGTTTTTCCGATCGGCGAGTCTAATTTCTAAAATTGTCTCTGAAACTCATACTTAAATTTTGAATTTCTATAGATGCTCCCCAGAAAACACACGGCGCGTATTTTGCGTCAAGGTTGCGCGTAGGATTGCGGGCAGTCGGTGTTGGCACACACTCTTATTTTTTCGTTCTTTATTTAGGTTTGGGATGAATGATGGTGATTTTGGGTTGGGAACAATTTTCCCCGTGAAAATTTAGGAAATTTTGATATTCTCTTTTTTGAGCTACAACACTTCTAATCTAGAAAAATGTATCAGGAAAAAATTACTGTCATCTAAAAATGGTAGAGATTTCGGAACTTTGTAAAATACAATGTTGTGGATAAATATTTACAAACTTATGACGTGGCAGTTTTTTCATTGAACTCCCACAAAACAATCTGAATATCCTTTCTAACTTTTCCACCTCATAGGAATTTTCCCAGTCATATTTTTTTCAAACTTCTACTAACCGCTAAACAAATCAAACCACGTTTGTACTATTCGATTACTCGCTGCAACCATTTGAACTGTTTCCGGATCATCTCTTGTTGATCGCAAAGTTCTCTGAAAATAAACTTCGAAACTTCAAAAAAAAAAACCTCGAAACTCACAATCCAAACAGGAAAACTATGAATAATGGATTGTCGCATATTCTCATAATTTCCTTCATAAAACCAATAAAATACTGACAACATTCGTTGAAGATGTTGTCGAATAATATCAATGACACTTTTAACAAACTCATCCTTTTCTGAAGAAAAAAATAAAATGAAAAACAAAAATTCAACAAATAGGCACCTGTCTTTTTGAGAACTAATTCCAATAATCTGCGAATTGTATCAATTTCAAGCTGTCTAAATGTCCAACCAAATGAATATATTCTTCCTCGAATATTAATTGGCAATCCATTTCCATTTGTACTTGATAAGTTATAACAATTGAAAAATGATTCTTCCGCGGCCAAACGTTCAGCAACTGATTGAATATCTAAAAAAAACAGGATTTCTAATCAGCAAAAAAAAGAAAACAAAAACAAACCATCTCTTGAAGGTCTGGTATTTCCATTCATTTGATTATCAATCAAATGTTGTCTGAACACATTTTGCATACTTCCAATAACTCGAGTTGCAATTTCTTGATTAATAAGTCCACCAAGATCATTTCGTCCAATACGATTTCTCAACAATTCACAAAGTAATCCAAATAATCCACGTGGAAAACTTCCAACATGAGATTGAAGGAAAGTATGAAGACCACTTAATGCATCAGATGCTACTTCGGTTGCAGTGGGAATTGGATAACTGATGTCAAATTCGGCCTGAAAATACAGAAATTGGCGTGACCTATGACGTGGCAATTTGATTTTTTTAATTACCAAATTTTCAGGAGAGAACTAAACATCATGTAAGATTAGCTATCAAAAAACGTGAATTTTTCACAGAATCCTCAGATTTCAATCATAATCTAAAATTCAAAACCAACCGGTGCTCTCATATTTCTTGGCGCTAATCCACCAGCTTGAAAAACGACATCGGATAAATTCGAAATATTCGGAAGAGACGATGAAATTGCGGCAGTTGGATCAAAGAACTGACGTGGCAATCTTCTGCTAGCATCATTTTCAGAATTTTGAACACTAGAAAAAATAAGTATTTTTGCCGTGAATCATGTTACAATAACTCACTTTCCTCCAGCAGATCTTGGTCTTTGCAAAATTTCGGGTGCGATCAAATTATCCGAAGCTGATTGTGCTGCTGCTGCGACCATAAAGGGCTGAAAATATAAGCTTTTAAAATAAACTTCTTTTCGAAAAAACTCACATGTCTTTCGAGCATTTCTTGAACAACTTCGTTTCTCGGCGCTGGAAATCCGTTCAAGTTCACCGAATCTGAAAATATGTTATTTTTAAACTGCTAAAAATAAAATCAAATACAAAATAAAATTCCACAGAGAATATCCAATTAATTTTCAAAATATAAATATTTTGAAGACAACTCAATTTGGAAAATAAACTAACTCAAAGCCATAATAGCATCGCTTTCGACCAATTGTCCAAATAAACTTCTGAATGCAGTTTGCATAATTCGCTGGAATTGTAGTCTTCCGTCTTCGGTGTTTTGAATTTGTAATTCACCACTCGCATTTCTAGTGATCTGAAAAAAAAACTATGAAATTTTGGAGGGACTTAAATCAATAATTTTGAGAATCATATTTTCTAAAAAAAAATTCAACCGAGAAAAATTTCCAATTTTTATCAAAAATCCCAAAAAATACCTCATAAGTGAAATCTTCATCATCAACAACACTATCCGTATCTCTTTGTGGAATATCGAGTCTTGAAACATAATGATTATAATTGGGATTGGGTTCATTTGATTGATTTGTCATTCGATCTCCTTCTGATCCAGTTGAACCCAAATTATGTGCTCGATTGAAATCGCTATGTCGATTATGACACGATAAAAATGGATCAATTGAAACTGTCTGCAGAAAAAAAGAATAAATATATGAGATGAAATTGAAAATAAAACGAACCTGTCGATGAACTCTAGTCATTGCTCCAATATTATTTGTTCCAGAAGTTGAAGGATTTTGATCCGAATTATTAGATTGTGCACTGAATAATCGACTTGCAATTCTTTGTTGTGTTTGAGCAAGTTGTTCTTGCATTCTGGCAACTGAAAAAAAAGAACAATCAAGTTATATAAACATTTTGTGATGTCTAAAGAGTTTCTCCCATTTTTGCTTCGAAAATTGTCTGAATTTTAAGAATTTTCAAAAGTAATTTATTAGCTCTACTTTTTTACCAACAATCCCAAATCTTTATCAAAAACTTACAATCATCTCGGAACATTTCATCGGTATCCTCAAGCATTGCCCGAAGTTGTGCAACACGAACAGAAGCTCGATCAGTTGAAGAAGAAGAAGAAGCCGAAGGTTGACGAATCGGACCAGTTGGAAGAAATCCAGCCTCAACTTGTGCTTGATCAAATGCTCGAAGTGATGGACCAACTGGAAGAGCAGAAGCAGAAAATGCTTGTCTTGCTGGATCAACACTTGTATTTCGACGACTTTCAACAATTTGTCGACGACGAGCTCGTGCATTTGCAATATCTCGTAATGAACCAGATCTTGGTTGAGAAACATCTGAAGGCATTCGAACTACCATATCATCTGTATCATCACTCTGCAAAAATATGATGTTTTGATAGTTTTCGAAAATGAAAATGTTAACTTACATCACTTCCATCTCTTGATTCATAATCAACTCTTTGTCCAACCGTACTATGTTGTTGGAGAATAATTCTGCCAACATGAGTTGGAAATTCACCCAATAAAAATAGTGATTTCATTGACTCAATAATTGCTCGAATCAAAATACTTTCATCTCGAACCAATGCCAACATCATTTCACGTGATTCTTCCAAGTTTCTAGCTGACATTGTCAATAATTCCAAAACGAGAGCCAACATAAATCTTTGAGTTCGAAGTGGAATACTTGTTAGACGAGTATCCCATGCTGGTGCTTCTGCAAAAATTGAGAATTTCAGGTAAATATTAAAAACTAGAAGATGACCGTTTGTTCAAAGAAAACGTTTAGGGAACAATAATCGAAAGGCTGAAAGTTCTTTGAATGAAATTGTTTTTAAAGAATCTTTAAATAAAAACTCATCAAATATAGAAACTTGACAACTGAAAAAATAGGCAATTTTTTTTTCAAAAAGCAAAGAGCTGAAAATAATGTTTTCAAAATCTTCGATGCCCCTCAAGCTTCGAAGTTAAACTCTCAAAACTTACGTTCTTGAAAAGCTGCAGTAAGATTAGTTGCAATTCTAGTAATCGCGTCATCTCTATACCGTGAAGCAATATTTTGAGCAATATTATGAAGTTCTGTTGGTGAAACAGTTTGCGGAAATGGTGCAAGTGATTCTGGAATTTATCAAAATTCATAAATATATTTGTCAAAATTTCAAAACTAACCAGTTTCTGGCCCTCTTGATGTTCTCATATCTTGTTGTCTCCGTGGTTCAGCAAGCAAACGAGAAATCAATTGAGATTCTCTCAAAAGTGTTGCCGCATCTCCTCGCATTTCTCTTGGCAAAGATGGTTGAACAGGTGATGATGATGGATTCGAATCAGTTGAGGATGGTGTTGCACTTCCAGCAGTGGCAGCTGTACTATCACTACTTCTTGGAATATCTTGTTCACGTTGTGATTGTTGTCGAAAATATGGAATTATATTCCCAATTCTTTCCCGAATTCCTCTTCTTGATTGTGGTGGTGGAATAACTGTTGGTTCAGGTTGTGTAGATGTTGTAGTATGTGAAGTAGATTGTGAATCACCAGAAGATGAAGACGATGAAGGCGGACGAATTTGTGGATTTGACATTATTTGACTAAGAACATTCATAATTTCGTGTGGTCTTCCAGCTCGAACTTCAATTGTTGTTGGTTCATTAGATGTTGATGGTTGTTGATTTGCAGTTGTTTCATCCATTGGTTCATCAACTTGTTCCATAGTCATTTCCATAGTCATTACAGGGAAAGCCATTTCATGTTGTTCTTGAAGCATTCCAGTTGGATAGAATGTTAAATATGGCCATTGTCCGGGTTCCATTCGACCAACATCAGCTCCTGGAAATAAAACCACATTTGTTAGTTGTATTGAACACACAGGGATTAGTTAACAAGGACTTGGGAAAAATATATTTATAAGCAAAATATTGTTTTTAACTTCAAATTCAATCGAAATTTATGTATGTTAAATAGAAAATTTTAAGAAAACCTTAAAATCTGGGAAATAACATTGATGTTCAAATTTTTGAAAAATTCCAAAATCCACGTTTTTCTAGTATGCTTAATTCTCTTTTTCATACTTACTAATTTTTGGAGGCGAAAAAACATTGGAAACTCTTTCATGAACTTGTTCTGTTCTTTGTGGTCTTCTAAACGCAACAATAAGTGTTCCAATATGTGCTCTTGGAACATTAAATCGAGACAATTCATAATTTGGCAACAATCTTTGAGGTCCTCCATGTGTATTGTTACTAGTAAACGCAACTTCGATTTCTGATGAAATATGAAGAGTATGTGAAATATGATGACGCATTCGTTGAATATGAGTATAAAATGCAGATATTGCTATATAATTATTATCCATCTGAAATTCGAGATGATTTCATTATTTTTTGAGAAAAATAATAAAATAGACTTTGACTTACACTACTGTTCACTTGCGCTCGAATTCTTGGAATTGCTGATGTTTCAATAGTTTCATCTAAAAAGGCTTTCAATTTCGAAAAATCGTGATTGTTGTCTTCGAAATTCTCGTAAAACTTGAGCTAAATCGCAATCAATAGCATGTCTGAAAAATTAAAGATAGAAAGTTCCAAAATATATGAATTCTACCTCATAACAAAACTTGGGTTCGATCGATCTGCAGGAATTCGTTCATATCTTGATTGCCTTTGAACTTCAGTCGAGTTTCGAATTCGTGTGTCATCTGAAAGTTTTTCGTTGACAAACATTTTTAAACCAGGAAAAAACTAACCAATACTTCTATTCGAAGGCAAAACTGAATTTATTGATTCTAATCTCACAATTATATCTTCTAATCTCTGACCAAATTCATGTCTTTCTATTGCTGTCATACGTTCAACATTTTCTGGATCTTGAAGTCTATCCAAAATTCGTCGAACAATTGTTACAAGTCCATCAGGTTCCTATAAATATTTACAACATTATATTCAAACAGAAAAACAATATTCACCTGGCAAATATCGTTGAAAACTCTGAGATAATTCGCATTTAATTCAACAAACGCCAAACGTTCAAAAGCTGGAGAAGCCACGTGAGGATCTCTGAAAACATAAAATAATGAGGAAAATGAATTCGAAATAAACTAACATTCTTGGTAGATCAATTCTCAATTCATTGTTTACCCAATTCAATGTAAATCTATTTCGATCTTCTGCAGTCAAAAATGGAAGATTTTCAATAGAATTTCGAACATATAATTCAATTCGTTCACGATTTAATGAGAATTCATTATCCTCTAAAAACAATCTCCACGTAAATCTTCCCGCTTGTCGATTTATTGTTTCATCAGCACCGTCAGCTTGTTCAATTGTCAAATTATTCAATCTTGGCATAATTTGACCAATTGATTGTCTCATTAATAAACTATCTGCTGCTGTTGGATCATTTTGTTGTAAATGAACTCGAGCTCTTGGTCGACGAATTGAATGTTCTCCATTTGCAGCTCTTTCACCTGTACGAGTATTCAAAAATGATTCCGAACTTTCTGGTGGTCGATCTATCATATGAACTGTATAACCATCTTGAAGACTATAGGATTGAAGTGTTCGATCTGTTACTAGAACTCGTCCTTGAAATATAATTCGCTGTTCGGATGGTTCAATTCCAAGATGTTCATGAATTCTTTCACGAAGCACCGAAACCGTTTCCTGGAAAATGAAAACATGAAAATGTTTTAATTTGCGAAATTATAATATGACGTGTCTTTGTTGGTCACGTTAATTTCTAAGTTTTCAAAATTTCAAGAAAAAATTACCAATATTTGGAATTTAAAAAAAAGAATTCTAAATTTATTCAGAATTTTCACGTGAAACGTGACGCAATTCCTAATAGCTCAAAATCCGATTATTTTTCCTTTGGGCGACAACAAAAAATGGACGGAAATGTTTGTGAGTTTCTTCATTTCATTGGGCGCTACCCTCGATTGGAATTTGGTAGGACAGCGCCCCATGGACTTTGGTAAAAATATATTGTGCGGCGGTTGCATTTTGGGCCACGCCCACTTCGAAAAACGTGTTCACATTTTTATTTTTATACTGCAACTCACATGTAACCCGATTGGAATAATACATTCTTGATCAGAAAGAGTCTTGACACGAATATTCACAGTTGTATTATTTTGTGTAGATCCTTCTTCATCTGGTTCAATCTGACTACTACTACTAGTTCCTCCTCCTTCTGAATCACCCATGTTTTATTATCGAAACAAAATTTCGAACTATATATCTGAAAAAAAATCAATATTTGTTTATTTACAAGACACATTTTTTATGCGATAAAAAATATATTTCCAAATAATTCGATTATTCAATTGCAATGACAATCGATAGAATGAGACAAAAAAACGATAACGAGGTGAAGTGTATAGTTGGATATTTCCAGAAAAAATAATCGAAATAATGCGTGTCTGCATGTGCACTTTGAGCAGAAAACGACAAAATGTATATATTTTTTGACTACAAATTAATTCTCAGAAAAAGTCGGGAGTTTTTTATCAGAAAAGTCGATTTCATGAATAATCATCAAAATTATTCAATTCAGCCTTTTTTCCCAGGCTTTTAAGTTTTCAGTTCAAAAAGATCATCAAAATTTACACCAAAGTTCACATTTTGATAAGAAGACCTTGATAAACAACTTTTTTGTTAAATCTTAGAAAACGAATCATTCTTATTAAAGTTATGGCAGGTAGGCTAGTCCTTTTTATTTCAATAGTATTTTTTTATTCGAGATTTTTAGGTACATTTTCAAAAAATATATTTAAAAGTTGATGACGAAAAACGATGACGTATTTCTAAACAAAATGTCATATAACTAAAATAACTTTGGAGAAATAGAAAAGTTCTTTTGAAAACTGAACTCCAAATTGAAATTTGTATATTAGAATTTAAAAAACTTCAAAAAACATTCAAAACCAAAAATGAAAAAAAAAATCCCGGGAAGACACTCGAAAACGAGCAAGTGCGCTCTAATAAAACCCCTTTTATGTCTGTGTCTCTCCAAAAAATAATGATGAATGCGAATCTCTTGAACACATTTTATTTTTCTTTTCTCCAATTAATTTTCGGGTTTTTTCAGCAGCAGACAACATGTCTCTAAGCGCTTTTCGACAATTGGCAACAAAAATTGTATGTGTTGGTAGAAACTACAAAGATCATGCATTGGAATTAGGAAATGCTATTCCAAAGAAACCAATGTTGTTTATGAAAGCTCCAAATGCTTTTTTGACTGAAGGAGAACCAATTGTTGCACCACCAGGATGTCAAAATCTTCACCAAGAAGTTGAATTAGCTGTTATTATTTCAAAAACAGCCAAGGTAAAATTATATAATGATTGTAAATATGTTAAATTATTGAATCTTTCAGAATGTCTCAAAAAGTGATGCGATGTCATATGTTGGAGGATATACTGTAGCATTGGATATGACAGCTCGAGATTTCCAAGACGAGGCTAAAAAGACTGGAGGTCCATGGTTGCTCGCAAAAGCTTTCGATGGTTCATGCCCAGTCGGAAACTTCATTCCAAAATCAGAAATAAGCGATCCACACAACGAAGAAATTTTCTGTATTATTAATGGTAAAGATCAACAAAGATGTCGAACAGATGTTATGATTTTTGACATTCCAACAATCATCGAATACGCCACAAAATTTGTTACTCTTCAACCTGGAGATTTGATTTTGACCGGAACACCAGCTGGAGTCACAAAGGTTTGTCGAAAAAAATTTTTTGAAGATTGGAAAATTATTTAAATTTTTTAGGTAGTCCCTGGAGATGTAATCGAATTCGGTTTAACTGGTAAACTCAATGCCAAATTCACAGTTCAATAGAAAGAAATAGAGGTTTGAGTTATGTATATTTTTATTTTTATAAATACAAATAAATTAGGTTTCGATTTGAATATCGTTTCTCTAACCATAAGTTGCGTTAGGTGGTAATTCTGAAAAAATATATTTTTGAAAGGGAGCTAGGAGTTTCGAAAAAAGATACCGTAAGCTTCACTTCCATATAAAGGTTCTTTATTAGTTCTTTGAAGCGTTTGCCTTTTATCAAGTTGAATTGTTGATTGTCGATTTGTTGAGGCTGTATGATAATGTTGAACATGTTGTAACCAGTTTTCGTTTTTCTGAATGTGAATTATAAATTGAGACTTGAAATCTATTCTCAAACCTGAATACTTCCCACTTCATCGTTCGATTTTCCTCGATTCAAATGACTAACCAAAAGAGTCACAAATGAAAATATTAAAATAGCTGAAAATTATCAAAATTTTGCATGAAATCCCAACTAAAAACTTACTTGTTGCCATAACAAGATCTCTCGTTTTGTACTTTAATAATGGTAATGAAACATATAATGAAGTTTCGAAAAGAATTGCAATTATTGAAATTATCAAATGTTGAAGACTTTGACTTTTTTTCAATGAAGCTAACGAAAAAATGACAGATATTAGGGACATGAAAGCAGATAATGCGCAGGATATTAGAATTGTTGATTCAGACTGAAATGAAATTTGGTGAATTCAGAAGAAAATTATGAGACTAACCGAATCACCATTCGAACATCTCCACATTGTTCCATGAATTGTTGAAACAAATTCAGTTGAAGATTCAGAGGTTGAAAGAAGAACCCATTCAGTTGATATTACTGTAATTTATATAGATTTTTATGTAACAAATATTTGGGGGGAAAATACCGATTTGAATGACAATGAATGCAATACTTGATAAAATAGCTGAAGTTGCTGAAATTTCAGTTTTTTCGAATTTCCATAGTAAAATAGTTTTGATAAAAACTGGGGCAATTGTAATACAAATCGAGATCGGGAATAATAATTGTCTTAATTGACATGAAATTGTGTTTGGTGGAATAATAAAAGCCGTTGAACTCATTGATAATAATGCCAAACCCAAAAAACACAAAGCTGTGCAATGTCGATAATCACAATTTGATATAAACTTCAGATACATACACATCAAACATGTCAGACTGGATAAAACTGCGAAAATTGTGAAAATCAGGATTTCGATGTCGGTTAGTGCTTTGAATATCGATGGAATTTTTTGTTTCACAGTTCGTTTTGCCATTTCTTGAGAACATTTTGATTTTTGACAAGAAGAAGACATTAGAAGATAACTGCCACGTGATGTATTTTTGGTATTTGTTGAGATTTCAGAAAAACCTTGCACACTGTTCCAAACACCAATCTCGGAAAGTTGAAGTCGATCATCTTCAAATTGAACTCGACTGATTTGCAATGGAACATCTCGATATTTTGTTGTACTATTGAATTTCACAGCTGGAAGCAAAAATTAAGTAAAAGATAAGTCGTTATTCATGACGTGGCATGTTCAAAAACAAGGAAAAAGTTACTTTCTCCCAAAGATCGTGTTTTTGAAAAAAGAATTCCACGAAAAAAAAAATTAAAAATGAATTGAAACCGGAAATTAAAAATAAATTAAAATCTGACGTGAATTTTTTTTTTAAAAATTCATTTCCTATCTCCTTTCTTCTAGCCTTCCTAAACTCACGATTTGCACTCAAATGATGTAAAAAGTTGGAATCCAAAATTGATTGATAAAACGCATCAAATGGATCATTAATACAATCATTTAATGAAATAACCAAAGCTCCCGGACAATTTTTATCAACAAATCCACGGAAAGCAATTGATAAAGAATGTGTTGCAATTGAAATTGAACTAATATCAACATACGGTGCAATTTGTGATATATTTAATTTTTGCGATTTTTCGCATTCTTTCGAAAATTTATGATTCGATGTTGTTTCATCAAATGAATCTAAATGACACTGAAATGCTGATGACCAAAATTGTTTGAGCCAAATATTTGGAAGTGTTAAGTTCGGGATACTCTTTGTTAATTTCATCAATTCCTCCTTCTCATTTTCCTGAACATCGTTTTTTGGTCCAATCGAGATCAAATTTTGCTCAAAAGTCGGCCAATTTTCAATAAATTTTCTTGAAGTGCTCCATCTTTGATCGACCAATGATAAAAATACAAATCTTGCTGATATAACCATTTCAGTTCGAAGTGCTTTTGTTATTTCAATCCAATTATCTTCGGTTAAAAATGAAATAACAATTCGGGCTTCAGAAAGAAGAAGTCGTCGGATTATTTTTTCAGCCTCAAAACTTGTCTCGTTTTTCATTTCTAAAAAAGTTTCGACACAAATTCCAGAATCTTGTGACATTGTTTGGAAATCATATGCAGCTCTGAAAAAGTTCTTTTTGAATAATTCAAAATCTCTCCGATTCCAACCAACCTCTCAAACTTTTTATCAAAAATCAAATTAACACAATTACTTTGATAATATTTCAATGTTTCAATAATAGCTCGAATTGGTGATTGAATATTTGGTAAAACACCAGTTGTTTGTACCAAATCATTTGCACTCAAATATGTATTTATAACTGGAACTCGTAATTGTTTCATTATTTCTTCAGTATTTGGCATAAATGAATGATCATCTCGAATTATTGATATTATATCACTTTTTTGGATATTTGTACCAGATAAAAGTTCATATAAATCAGCGACAGAACGAAGATCAGTTGAACATGAATCAACTACGATTGCACCAATTTCTGCTCCAATTTCTTTTAACATTTTTGATTGATTTATCTGGAAAAAAGGATTACTCTAAATAAGTTATGACGTGGCAAAGTAGGATCTACGGGGAACCCCCTCTATTCCTATCTTCGTTTTTTTACCTCTTTCAGCGATTCCAAAAAAGCAGCTAATCTAATAATTGAATTAACATCAATTTCTCCACATTCAAAACTTTGATGATTTGTTGATGATTGATGAATTGGTAAAATTGCCAAAATATATAATTTTCTAGATGATGGAATTATCAAAATATCATTCAATAATCGATGACTCAAAACTGAAAGCTGAGCTTGAGAAGATGTTGAATTATTTTTCGATGAGATTTTCGGATTTCGTGATAATTTTAATGGTGTTGATTTTGAAGTTGTCCAAATTGTTGGAGTCGTTTTTGGGATATTTGGTGTTGTTGTTTCGATCTTTGAAGTTGGTTTTGAGGTAGTTGTTGATTGTGGTTTATATGGTGGAAATGTGGAAAATGTCTGGGTAAAAATCAATAATCAATAACTTTTTTCCAATTACTTACAGTAGTTTGTGTTTGTGTTGTTTTCCATAATTCAACAATTGGAAAAGCATTTTCAGCTGAATTCAAGTTTCCACCAAAAAGTTCAGAATATGGATTATTTTCGTTCTCAATTTGTCGATTCAAAATTCCTGGATCAATTGTTGGAGCAATTTGATTATTCAAATTATTGAAAATTGCGCGATAATTATTTGATCGAAAATCGATGGAAAAACAAATAAATGGAAAAAATACCAGTAATAATAATATCATTTTAGATCAAATAAATCACATTCAAATAAAAAAGAAGGCAAAAGTGATGGAAAAAAGGAGGAGTTTCGGTAGAAAATACGGATTATTTCGATGGAAGAAAAAGAAAAAGAAGAAGAAGAAGACAAAAACAAAAAATAACAAAAGAAGTTTGAAAGCGGCAAAGCAATAAACATTAACAATGAAACATTTGTTTTTCGAGACAAATAGAACAACTTAATCTCTGTAAAAGATTTCTTGAGAACAAAAAATTGAATATTTTTTTATTTGAGGATTCGAGTTGACAACAAAACTGGAAATCCCTGAATTTTTTGTGTCTGGAAAACCTGAAGTCCAATTTTGGTCAACTTAGAGTTCAAGACACCTTTTTTTTTGTTTTTTTCAAATCGCACGATTTTGTTTTCTGGCTTACCTCTTCGAAAGTTTGAAAATTTTTCTGAAACTTTTTCACTGAAAAAAAAATTAGAAACAGTAAATTTCTTGGCAAAACTTTTTCTGGTGATTCATGTAAGTTTTTTCAATCACAATATTTATATTTAACTTTGAAATAATTTCGAAAATATTTTCAAAAATTTCCATGATGATTATTTTCTTGTAAATTTGATGCCAAAAAAGCATCCTGTTCAATTTCATTCATTATTTTCTTCTTCTCCGTTTTCCTTATTCTTTTTTCATACAATCGTTTCACTTGTTCGACATTCTCGTCTTCTTCTTCTTCCAAGGCTTAACAGACCGAAAACAATTGAGCAAATATTCAAAGAAAAGAAGAGAGCAACGACAAGGAAAAGCTGTGATGGTCAACCCAATTTAATTAACCAGAGGCAACCAACCAAGCCACCTTTGCGCACACAAAAAAAAAACATCGCAAAAATAATGTATGTGAAAAATGAACAAATAAACAAACAACACGAATATTCATGTTGGGTTTTGGCAAAAAAACGAAATTTGAGAGGTAACCGGGAAAAAGTTGGAAATATGTAGTTGCATGGTGAAATGAGAAATTGGAAATAATTCTAAATTGCAGTTTGGGTTACTGTCGATGATACAGTAGTTATGCAGTTCTAATTGACAATTTAAAAAAAAATGCGAAGATCGGAAAATTTGTGTTCCAAGTTCTATACAGTAAAACTGCACAATTTTCTGTGAATCAACAATATTAAATTTTTTTAAAACTATTTTCAAAACATTACAGCTGTAAATTTTTGATCTAGAAATGTCTTAAAACTACAGTATCCCAAGCTACAGTAAACATTGAACTACTAAAAGTACCGTGCGTTTGACAGTAACCCTGATTACACAGTTTTCGCAAAATTTTGGAACTCTACAAATAAAAATAATCTGCACATTTTTACGAGCCATCAAAAACTTTTGATATTTCTTTGAGCTTTCAACCTCCCCTCCTTCATCTTTTTTAATTTTCACTAACTAATTTATTTCCCCAAAAACCTTTGGCCAAATTATTTGTTTGTTTTCTGAAAGGCACTTTGCAAAAGAAATTGTGGTAGATTTACTTTTTTCTGAGTGGATGGCTTTTTTCGAGAGGACCCCCATTATTTATTTATTTTTATCATTTCTCTATTTTTTCTTATTGTTAGGTTAGTAAGAAATATAAACTAGTATGTTTTACAATTTTTTATTCCAAAAATATTGTTTCAAATTTTGCACCCAGAACAAATTGGGAGAGAAAATATAATAACTTCTCTGCATCTCTTCATATTTTATACTATTTTTTGAAAAGCAGTCAATTTTTCAGTTTCTCTCTTTTCTTCTTAGCTTAAGCAAAACCAGGAGAGAAACCAGGATCAATAAAAAGCAGAGGGTTCGAGACGAGAAGTGAGAAATAGTGTTAGAATAAAGGAGAAATTAGACATTGAGCAAAAAAGAAGAAGAAGAGCTTCTTCTTTTCTTTTTCTTTTTCAATATGAATACAACTAGCATTCATTGTTTTAAGTTTTTCGGTGACTTTTTCAGTTTTGCCAGATGTTTTGAATCAATTTCTTTGTTTACGCTTGGAAAAGGCTTCTTAATTTTATTTTTTCAGAAAATTATTATATTAATCAACATCATGAACTGAAAGCTCTGAGAAAATGTTGATATTTTCACTATTTTTTGTGTTTCTATTTGAAATTTCAAATATAAATTCAAAAACCAATTGTGGAGAAATCGAAAAATGTGCACATCTTCTTGGTGAACTATTAACCACAGATTACAAACGAATAACAAAAGTCGAGGAAATTAGGCAAAGTTATGATAAATTGGTGAAAGAGGAGAGTTATGATCCTAGAACTGAATTAAGAGACAGCAAAGCGAGAATTGAGAAATATGTGAATGTGAGGGAGGAATTTTTGAAGGTATGGTTGGAACTAACTTTGGGGATGGAGGAGGGGTGGGTGAAACGGGTCTCTAGAAAAAATTGTGCAATTTTGAGCCACCAGAAAAATTTTCAAAATAAAAAATTTAGGATAGAAATCTGGATATGATTAATTAATTTACGAAAATGGAAACTATTTTATTTTCAATCAATTTTTTTAACATCCGAAAAATTGAAAAGAACTTTTAACTTTTAGAAAATATAGATTTTTGATTGGTAAAAATCTGGAATTTCAAATTAGACGCAAAACTTCAGAGTTTTGCTAGGATTTTTCTAAAAAAAATCGGGTTCCTGGGGTCCAATTCAAAAGCTCCCCTGAAAATTTAATGTATTTCCCCAGCCTTATTTTTAATTTGTTGCAGTCCGCCAAACAATCATTGGAAAAAAAGACATATTACCCAGTCAAAGATGAAAAAGACTTTGAAGAAATCAATGATATTCGATCTCCAAAATTCATCCGATATATGTCAGCAAAACAAGGAAATGATGCAACAATTGTATATAAAAGCAATCATTTGGGAGAAAGTGAAGTGATTAATGAGACAAGTCATTTTACTCACACACCAAATGCTAATTTTTATTTATTGAATACATCTTATGATTGGTCTGCTGTTCATGTTCCAACTCCAATTTATGATCGAAGTTTGTATCTTTTTTGTTTTGAAAAAATACATCAATCGTTTTTTTTTCAGACCCCGAAATTCTTCGAAAAATTGATTGGTCAAACATCGATCAACTTTACCAGAAAAATCGAGACAGCACAAAAGATTTAGCGTTTCAATTATTTTGTTCAGAATCCGGATTTATGCGATATTATCCAGCTGCTCCTTGGTATTGGAGTAATGAAAAAGACAATTTAGATTTATTTGATTGTCGAAATACTGAATGGTATATTAATTCAGCAACTAATTCGAAAAATGTGATGATTATGTTGGATTTATCTGGAAGTATGTTAGGACAAAGGTTTGAAGTTGCAAAACAGGCAACTGAAGCTATTCTTGGAACTTTGTCACATAATGATTATTTTAATATTATGTCGGTGAGTTTGAACATTTTTTGGGATTTCAGTAAAAGTCCAGACTTGAAAAATCTGAAATTATTACAACCCGAAAATTTATAGCACAAATATACATAGAGGAAAAATACATTCTAAGGCTCCTAGGCTAACTTCATAATTATTTGAAATTCAATGAAATTCAAAATAGTAACCCAACAATCCCAATTTTAAACAACAGAACTCAAAATTCATTTTACAATACCTAAACCTAATTTTCTCCAGTTCACAAAATCCCCAAAACTACTTGATGATTGTAATGGAACACGAGGACTTCTTCAAGCAACAATGAAAAATAAAAAAGCTCTTCGAATGCGAATGAATGATATTGCAAGCGAAGGAAAAGCTGATTATGATCTTGCATTGACTCTTGCATTTGACAAACTTCTAAATGTAAGTTTTTTTCAGTATTTCTCGCCAAAATTAACTCAACAGCTTTTTGATGCTAAATAATTAGAAATTCCGCTTTTATTAATCATGCGGTAAGTTTTTTGGATAAATAAATATTGTTTTGTGGCAGCTGCAAAAAAAAAAGAAAAAAGGCATGGCTTAAAATATTCACGCTTAATAAAAAATTGCTTTTGTTTTGGTTTTATCATCCAGAATTTTAGCTGAAAGGAGAACATCATTTATATACGAAAGAAGAAGTTGCTATGATGAATATCACGGAAGGTTTGAAGTCATTCGAACTCAATGAACATGTTCTTCTTGCATCGGAGGAATATTTGAAAAGTGTAAGATTATGCTTTAAATATTGTTTCTTTTTTTGATTCCTGATTATTTAGTTGGTTTAGTTTATTGTTGGTGTTTGGAAATATTGGAAATATTGGAAAACATCAGTTTTTATTAATAGATTTCAAAAGAATTTCAGATTTAAAAAAAATATAAATCAAATTAAAGGTTAACCGAGGTTTAATCAAATTAATTAGGTTCATAAGAACTACAGTAACCCTCACAAAAATTAAAATAGTGACCCGTAACCAAATTAAAAAAATAGTTTTTATTCCAGAAATTCAACTTTTCAAAAAAAAAGTACCAATAAAATCTGATGTTTGCTAATTGTATTTCCTATTTCCCAAAACATCCAACTCTTTGCACTATCTATTTCGGTGGCTTTTGTGAGCTAGAAAAAAACCCATAGAATCTCAACATTCCCAAACGCATTTCTAAATCTAATCGAGTTGCAGGTTAGCACAGGTGGAGAACAAAATGGAGCAGCTTGTGAGAATATAATCATGTTGATTACCGATGGATCTCCAACTAATAATAAAAAACTTTTGGATACATTGAATCCTAATAAAGATGTAGGTTTTAAGGAAGAATATTCGCGAATTCAAAAAAATTCTAGGTTCGTGTGTTCACATTTTTGATAGGTGAAGAAGCGATTGATTTTAATGAGGTTCGTGAAATGGCATGTGATAATCGAGGTTATATGGTTCATGTGGCGAATATGGCGGATGTTGATGAAAAAATTCAGTATTATATCAAAAGAATGTCTAGAGTTGTTGGAACTGAATCACAGGATAAACAATTAAAATGGTGGACTGGAGTATATCGAGAAAAATTGGTAGGCATTTTTTGAATAGGACCGGTGGAAAATAGTCCAATTCAAAATTAACCCCTGAATAATCTTATTTTTCAGTATCTTCCAAGAGCAGCTGTTTATTCGAAGCCAGAACCAATGCCAAGTCGAAAACATGCAGTTATGAGAAAAGAAGCAGCCAAAAGAGTTAGTTTGTCCCGAGAATCTCAAATATACGTTTTCTCTTTCAGAAAATTCGAATAATCGCTGCAGAAGCTCGTAGTCGAATGTTTGTAACAACAGTTTCATATCCAGTTATTTATAATAATACATTTATGGGAGTTGCGGCTGTTACAATTCCGTTGACTGAAATCGCACAAAAAGCACATCCTTCTCATATTGGAGCCAAATCATATTTCTTTATGTTAGATCAAAATGGTTTTATAATGGTTCATCCACAATTAAGACCAATTGATCAGTCAACAAAATCTCAGAAAATTAATTATAATAGTATGGATTTATTAGAAGTTGAGATTGCACAAACTAGAGAAGTAAGTTCAATAATTAATAAGGAAGAAATAAAAAAATATATTTCAAAATTTTGTAGTTTCGAAATACGCAAAAGATCAAATCTTTTAATGACAAATGTAAAGATGATTATGAAAAATGCAGTGTACGAATTCGAAAAGAGGTAAGCATTTCAAAAATGTTTCGAAAAAATCAATAAAATTTAGGTTCGAAGAAATATGATAGAATGTAACAATCCAGAAACTCCCCTCGAATTGGATGTTTTATATGCAACTGATAATCTCGAAAGAGTTTATCCACAAGTTAATGTTTATTATGCTGAATGTATTAATAATACTGATTTTGTGTAAGTTTGCAACAACTAAAATCATTATCCAAAAAATGTTATTTTGATTTAGAATTGGATTAGCTGTTGCGAAAGATGAAACAGTTCGAATTTCTAGCAAAACTGCAGTTTATGATTTCTCAAAAGTTCGACTAAGTTGGGTTAAAAATGAGACAAGTGATTTAACATTTAAAATACATCCTTATTGGTAAGTCGAATTTCAGAATTGAAAAGAAAAGAAAAAAAAAACTTTTATTTGCAGGAGATATTGTTTCCTGAATGATTCGGATACAGATATATCAAAAGAACAAGCATTTGTTGTATATCTTGAACAAATGGTTGCCACTAAAAGAGTTCCATATCTTTGCACAAAACGACAATATTTAGTCGAACGACTTTTGATTGATTTGGAAGCCACTGAAAATTTGATTCCAGCTTGGGAATCAAACAAGGATTATGCTAAATCGTTTGTTATTTTCATTGATTCAAGATAATTATTCTAAATTCTTTCAGACAGCTGATTCATTTGACCTTCTTTGCCGCTGCTTCTGGAATGATTAGATCAGCAAATTGGACTTTAGAAAAGTCAGAAACGGAAGGGTATGCATATGAACAGCCAAGAACTATTTACGAAAAGTTTAAAAACATAACGAATTGGATCGAGGACCTAGATCAACTCTCTTATCTCACATTAGAACAAGTACCGGAGACATATAATCATTTCATAAATACCATAAATTCAAAAAGTTCTGATGATCCCTATTATAAAAGAGCTGTTCGAATGAAAGATACACTTGTTCTGGAAGTAAACAATAAAAGTAAGTTTGAAGGCAGTTAGACAATTATTATTCCGATTTTCCTCAAAGCTTAGAGTCAAAAATAGTTCAATACGAAAGGAACCGGTGAATAAATTTCAAAATCAAGAAATTTAATTCGAACTGAGAAAATCTTGTGCTTTTAAAATTTCAAATTGCCTCCAGCGGTATCGTGTGTGCAAACACTGCTGCGCGTTTTGTGTACAGTAATATTTGAACTTTTTTCAATATTTGATTTCTATCTTTTTTTGGTAAAACAGAATAGATGTCTAACCGTCTTTAAAGGAAGTGTTTGCACACACGATACCGCTGGATGCAATTTGAAATTTTGAAGATTTACTCAGCTCGTATTAACTTTCACGATTTCGGAATTTTTTACTGAATTTTTTTATTTTGAACTATTTTTTACACTACGCTTCGATGAAAACCAAAATAATTGTCTAACTGTCTTTTAATTGATGAAAAAATATGTACAAAAAATAATATCTGAATTCAGCAAAACTATGGTATTTGGGAGCAACTGAACTAACATCTTATAAATTGAATGAAAATTTCACAATTGTTGGACAAGCATATCAAGCTGTTTATAAGGATAAAGCAGTTCTTGGTGTTGCTGGATTCGAATTTGCATATGAATATATTGTTACACATCTGATTGAACATGGATGTAAAACAAACCATTCACAAAGATGGTGTTTATTACTTGATGAACATGCTTATGTGTTCTTTTCATCTGAAACACAATCTTATGAAGGATATTTCCGAGGAGAAGGACATGTCGGAAAATTCTTTGGATCTATAAACAGAATTGCACAAAGAGCCATGGAACTGTTGGTTGAAGCAAAATATTATAACAAGCTGGTTTTTACTGATCATCAAACATCTTGTGAATTCAATAAAACAAATAATGCGACACAATCAGGAAATCGTTCAAACAATCCCATTTATGCTTTTATTCGATTCCTTATTCACACATTTAATTATCTTGTTAGATTAGCATCAACTGTTTCTGGTGGATATTTAATATGGTTCCCAAATATTCCGATTACAACTGCATATACATCATCATTCCACGAGGGAATGAATACATATCCATGTTCGAAACACTCCAATTTTTATTTTACAAATAAGGATGGAGTTGTGAAACCAAATCGAATTTTGGAGGAAAATTCAAGAGATCGGCCTTGTAGCACAAAACAATGTGGAGTGTGAGTTTTTAAAGATAAGCTTAGTTGAGCGATTTGAGTTTTAGAGTAAAGTTATAAAGAAATTTCCATATGATAAAACTGCTAAAAATGATAAATTATTTATCCTAGAAAACTTTGAGAATCATTTTTGGACATTTGAATGGAAAACTATATTTTATCTCACTGAGATGAAACTTGACCCAAAAAATATATCTAAAATATAAAACACCTTAAAAAATATATTTTCGAAATTGAAAACCATCAATCATGAATAAAATCACTCAACAAGCTTTTTTTCAGAAAAATAGAAGCTTCGTATGTGACGGGAACAAATCTACTAATGGTTTGGATAGTAGCAGATGAAGAAAAAGAAAAATGTTATTCTGAAACTGAATGTGCAATGAATCCAAACTCTCCAATTAAATTTGAATTTATAGCACCTAAATTGAAAAATCCAAGAGACGAAAAAAACCTTGATAAACCAGACACCGAAACAGTCGAAGAAATGATGGAAAGATGTCTAAATATTGAATTCAGAAAATCAAAAGCAAATGATGTTTGTTATCCGATTGATGAAGATAAAAATGAGAAGGTAAACTTCTAGCTAAAATTTTCAAATCTCAAAAAATGTTGTGATTCATCAAATTTTCAGGTAACTCCACAATTATGCTCTATGTCTACATCGACTTCAACTTTAATTATTTTTATAATTTTATTTGTCAAAAATTTATTGATTATCTAAAATTTTCGCATGCTCGAAACCCCGTGTAAAAGTGACCTTTTTACTGAAGTTATGTGATTTTCATTATTTTCGAAATTTTCCATTGTATCTCATTTTTCATCTTTCTTGAATTGTGTGTATTCAATCCAATTTCTCAATACGGGAACATTTTTATGTTTTTTTCTAAATTTAATAAATAATTTTTAATAAAGTGATATTCTATGAAAATTATTTCTCAACAACTTCTAGGGATAAATTTATGAAAAAAAAAACTCATCTTTAAGTGTGAAAACCATCAAATCCAAAATGCATCACCAATTTTTCAACGCCGACGAGAATTTCGGATTGTCCACGATGCATTTTACCTGAAATTGAACATTTTGTGTTGAACTCTATTCAAAAAATCAAACAAAAAGCGGTTTTCTTAATTTTATTTGATAAAAAATTATGTTTCAAAATCTATGTAAACATTTTCGGAATTTCTGAAACAGATTGGGAAATAATTCCTATGTTCCATCTTAGAATCATTTGTAACGTAAGAAAGGTATATGGTACTTTGGATCATAATCCGATGTTTCAATTGTGAAAAAAAAACTAATTGTAAAACCAATAAAATTTATTTGACAAGCTTGAAAAATATATATTTACATGAATCGAGTTATTGGAGATCTCCATTTGTTAGTTTGTTGTTGGTCTGTTTGCGCCATAAATCATTTTTTGGATCTCCTTCGGCTTCTGAAATCAATGTTTTTTCTTGGAAAGAGTAATTTTCGCCAACATTTATATGTGAAGAGAGAAAGCGAAATGTTGAGAAATTTTCTACCCAATTTTGAAAAAAACGCTTACTTTCGATTTGGCAAGCCATGCAATTGTGGGTCTTGCACATCGGGGAGTTCTCGGCATAGTCGGGTGGAACCTCGGTTCCATGGGTCTCGGCGGCAAATTAGTCATCCTTGGCGCCAAAACTCTTGCTGGTGTCTTCGGCGATTTGGGGATGACGGGAATCTCCAAAATTGAATCGTCAGAGCTCACATTGAATACTTGAAATTTGGCACGTGTTTTCTGGAAAATCGGAATGCTTTTATTCGAAAATCATTCATTTAGTTATGAAAACTCACGGTGACCGGTGTGCTCGTGAAAAAATGTCTTGGGGTGGCAGATGGTGTCGACGGTCCTTGGTTGTTATTCATCATCGGGAATTGGCACAAGCTTCCAAGAATGGGGAAAATGGAGATGAATGACAAAAATGTCGAACGCAAAAAATGTTAAATGCAAAAAATTCAAAATTTCGCGCTAGCGCAAAACAAATCGCGTCGAGACCATTGTGTGAAACAGCAGTGTGCGCCTTGAAGCACGGTAGTTTTCGAAACATTTGATTGTTTTTTTTTCATTTTTGTTTCAAATGTACGCTATTTTAATGAAGAGGAATAGCATGCTAGATATTTTAACATAAAAATTCTAATAATTCATTATCGAAACCAAAAAAATAATTACATTCGATTCTCTGAAGAAAAATAAATTCACAGAAACCACCCAAAAAAACATGTGTCACAGGAAGTATTTTCAATAAACAAGTAGGCAAAAGCTATACAATTGATAGGAATGATTTTTAGGCCGAAGTAAAGGGAAAAAACGAGGAGCGAAAAAAAGAAAAGAAATTAGAAGTTTCAAACAAATAATAGCCAAATAAGCATAAAGATTCCAATATATTTGAAAATATTCGCCAAATATTCTTCTTCTTGATATTGATGTGATCCTGGAGCTGCAGATGTTCCTGGTTGATTTTGTTGCTGTTGTTGATTCTCATTTCCACCGCCAAAATTCGCACCAAATCCAGCGATTGGTGTATTGAACCACGAGGCAACAAATGATAATGGGAAAATTCCGATGCCAAATGAAAAATGGACATTTCCACCACCAACACCATCGCCGCCGCCCCATTGGAAACCAGGAAAAGATTGCTGGAAAAATCAATTTATTGAGGGATAGGGGTTGGGGAGAAAAAATGGGAAAGTAATGAAAACTTACTGGTGGAGCTTCAGTTCTTTGTCCTTTTGGGCGCGGTGGAATCTTCTTGCGTGGATCTGTTGAATCGCCTCCTCGACCATAAATAGGGACCACCTGCAAAAATTTATGTTGAAAAAAAGGTATGACGTGGTAAATGATTTATAGAATTTTCGAAAAAAAAGAGATCAGATTTTTAACAGGTTTAGAACATCAAAAATTGGTATGGAAATTTTTTTGTTCGAATTTTTTGAATAGTCAGAATCCAAAAATTCTACTGAAAAGTTTTTCGATAAGAATATTTTTCCGATTTTGATAAAACTGTTCAAGATAATTTCAATTTTAAAGTTATTTTCATCAGAAAAATATTCTAGTTTTTCAAAAAAATTCACTTTTCATTTATCTTCTTGAATCAAAACATTTTTATTTAAAAAATTCATTCATTTTCCCTACTTACCTTCGAACTATCAATGGCACTTTTACAAACGGGACAAAGTTGTCGTTCTGGTCTCGTTTCTAACCATTGACTTAAACACGGCCAACAAAATAAATGTCCACACATCGAAACAACCGCATCTTTTGCTGTATCCAAACAAATATTACATTCAAATCTTGCCGAATCTTCTTCTTTTTTATTTTCGTTACTCGAACTGCTTGGCTCCTCGCTTTTCTGTTCCATTTTCAATGTTGAATCTGAAAAACCTGAATAATTAGGAAAAATATTCTTGAGTAAATAGATATTCTGATAGGTTTCAAGTTACCTTTCTTTAAAATTTGAACAATAATTAAAACAGAAAGAATTTTCGAAGAACAATTTAATCAAAACAAAAACAAATAAGTTAAAAATTATAAAGGCGGAACAACCAAACCAGAATCCCTTCGTTCGAAATACCGTTGTCTGAAAATATTTGAAATAAAAACTTATGAAAATATCAAATTTCAAAAACAAACTACCTCATTTCCTCGATTTGTTCTGGTGTATTCCTTTGTTTCAGAATTTCTTTCAAACCCGCCAATCTAGCTTCTTTATCGATTTTTTTCGGTTTCAGTTTTTCTTTCAGCGACATCTAGAAATATGGTTGTTATTGTGGTTTTTGTGGGGAATTTGAGGATTTAGAAAAAAATTGCAAAATTAGTTGGATAACAAATTGAAGTTTTTCAAAAAATTTACCTTAAAAATTGTTAAATTCTGCTTAAAAATGTTTATTCCTAATTTTTTTTTTGATAAAATTTTCTTTCAAACCTTAATCAACCCAAAAAACTTTCAAATTTCTTCTCTACAAAAAACTTACTTTTGGTTTAACAACTTCATGTTTAATATCCACATTTTCCTCTTCTTCTTTTTTATTTGATTTCCCTCTTCTTTCTCTTGAATCTGATTTACTTCTTCCTCTTCTCCCTCTTCTTTCATCCTCATCATCACTATTTTCAGCTTCCGAAGAAGATGGAGTTGGTGTAAAATTTCCTCGAACTTGTTCTGCGCGAGTTTTCGCTTTTTTCGTGACCGTATTCAATCCCGGCTTCAAATCTCCTTCAAAATTTTTTTTCGGTGGTTTGTCTTCCACCTTTTCCTCTTCTTCATCATCTGAATAAATTGATTTTTTCTTGATTTCTTCAGTCGGTTTTTCTCTTGTTGGTGAAGGCGAAGAGTCTAATCGAGCTCGTGTATTTTTCTGCTCTTTTTTTCGTTTCATAATAACTGTTGGATCTCGAGAAATATCATTTAGAAGAGTTTGGCCAAATCCAACTTGCCAAAGTTTTTGCTTTTGAACACTTGTCATATCTGCAAAAAATCAATATAAATTGTAAAAAAATTTAAAAAGAAAACCTACCATTAAATCTAGCTTCTTCGGCTTCTTCTTCTCGATATTTTTTCACATCTTCTTGTTGTTTTCTATATGCTCCAGTTACAAAAACCTCTTTATCCGCAAATTCATCGCCTTCTTGAACTCGTTCTTTCGCTTGTTGTCTTTCTTCTCGACTAAATTGTTCTAATTGTCTTCTCGCGTGGGCTTTTATAATATTTTCAGCATATTTCGATTCTCGATTTTTATCCGCCTTTCTCGATTCTTCTTTCTTCTCATTTTTTATTGATTGAATTTCATCATAGTTTGAATCATAATCAAAAATCGATGGATCTTCAGCTTGTGCTTTTTGATGTTCACGTTCAGCTGCTTTTTGAATTCGAATAACAGATGCTGATGACATATTTGTCGATGTAACAGGCTGAAATAATAAATTTTAACTAGTGAATTTAAAAAAATTACTGACAATATTCCGATCATCTTCTTCATCATCGTCTCCAAAAACTGCAGTTTTTTTCAAAACTTTTTCTGTTGTCTCCTTATTTTTCAAAATCAATCCATATTTCCTGGAAAAAAAAGAACTTTTTGTCTCAAAACTTTGTAATTTTATTTTGAAAAACTCACTTTTTCATTTGATCCATTGTGATTCCTGGAAAAATAAAAATTCAATTTTAGTTTTACTTTTCATGATGAATCAGATAAACAATGGTTCAAAACCAATGAAATTCCACAAAACCAACTATAAAAACAATATAAATCTGTCTTATTAATAAATAGAAATGCGATACATATTAGAAATTTGATACACCCGAAACCCGACAAAAAAATGGAAATGTGTTGATTAGTTGACCAATTGATTATTCTAATCCGAGGAAATGATTGAGACCTTGAACAAAAGTAACAATAAGTGGTTGCCAGCAAACAAGATACCGAATCCAGTCGAGAAGTTTGCCATAGAATAGATGTGGTTTCTCCCATCTGAAAAATGTTTGGAATTGAATTGAGCAAAATGAATTGAGTTTATTTTTTGAAAAATATAAGTTTTTAAATACATTTTAGAAAGAAATTCTAAAAATGTGCTCATTTCAAAATGTTCAATTTATATCGATTTCAAGGCAGTTTCAAAGAAATCTATCCCCTCTCTAAAATAAAAATAAAAAAACTCACGGATTTTTGAATAATCTTTGCAAATCAACTTTTTCTTTACAATATGGACATGTTTGCAATTTTCCAACAACAACCCAACCACGAATACAGAACTCGTGAAAAACGTGACCACAAGCAAGCTTATATGTTTTCTCATTTTCTTCATTTGTTTCATCTGAATCATCAAAATCAGATCCTTTTAACAATGCACTTGATGATTCGTGAGTATGGTGAGCAGCATCTAATCCTAAATGATTGCCACAAACTGCACATACTCCATCTTCAAGATGCTTTTTCGGCAAACCTTCATCGGTGTAATACTGAAAATTGTTTAAATACTTAAAATTATACTACAATTTGTATAAAAACTTACCCCGATTTTAGCAGCCATTCTATCTGTACAAATATGTGCAAAATCTCGACCAAGAACACCATAATATAATCCATAAAACATCAGAAGAATTCCTATAAAAAATATGCTCAAAAACAATTTCAATATATATATAAATTCTCACCGAAATCCATACAATTGTTTTGTTTCAAACCAAAAACAAAGTTCAATCCCAATAAGGCAAACATCATGACTAAATATCCAGCGATTCCAAGAACATATGATAATTTATGAAGAAATAGAAACCATTTATAAACAAATCGAGGAGTTGAACCGGATACTTGTGGAGCTGATGCTTTCATCCAAATAAATGTGGATGCAATTGTAAATATCACCCAAGTTATTAAAAATCTATACCATGATCGAGTTGTACAAACATATACAGGTATTGACCACATTCCAAGTAATGTACAAAACTACAAAAAAAGCGTTTTCCATTAAATTAGTACTTTCGAAGTTCTATGAAAAACTTACTTGATAAGATTTAAAATGTCTTCGTTTCCACTGAACTAGAAAGATCTGACCAACAACAAGTGTTATAATTAAAATCAACATCATTTCCATATGCATAGCTTCGTGCCCTCGATGTTTTTCGTGCATTTTTTGATGTTCCAATTGCCATTCTTCTTCTTCGGTTAGTGGACGAGCCTGAAATAAATCAGAAAATTAATTTCTAATCATAAAAAAAATAATTTATAAAAAATAAATACCTCGATATGACCACCCTCGTTTTGTAGAACAACTGCACCATGTTGACCCATCTGCAAGAATTAATTTGAAATCAATTTATTCCACAGAAATGACTTTTTTCATCAATAAAAGATTTTCGATTAAAATTCCCGAATAATTTTTGCAAATCAATAAATTGAACAGAAATCAGACAAGTGTGCGGCACTATTGCAAATAATGCACGCCGCTGTGTAATTACGCTGGCCACGCCCATTTTTTGTTTTTAAATTCGAATTTTATTTTTTTCCGCGTTTTTTACGCTTTTCACTTGAACTTTGCATATAAAAAATAAAAATAATAGCTATTTCAGTTCAAAGAAAAGATGAGCAACGGCTATGTTAGTTCACAAGTATTGGCAAATCAAGACAAGCCACTTGACCGCGAAAAACTTTGTCCAATGTTGCTCCGAGTTTTCTGTGCGAATGGAAGACATCATCCTCTAAGCGAATACAACAATCGAAATGGTGGAAGCGTTCCACCAAATGAACTTCAAATGTACACATGGTAAGTTCACGTTTATTTATTTTTCTTTGAAAAATGAAAAAAAACTTTTTTCAGGTTCGATTGCTCACTTCGAGAATTGACAAGTTTAATCAAAGAGGTAAATCCTGAAGCAAGAAGAAAAGGAACAACTTTCGACTTTGCGATAAGTAAGTTTTCTGGATAATTTTTGAAAAACAGTAATGTTTTGATTTTTGCAGTAACTCCAGACAGATCGTCTCCAAGATTTCTTTCTCGAGACATTGGAAACACCATGAATGGGCAAAAAGGAATTGATGACAATAAAACTGTGAGTTTTGAAAAAAAAAACTTACGTTAAATTAAATTATTTTAACAACTAATTTTCTAGTTGCAACAATGCAAATTCGAAGCTGGCGACTACATTGATGTCGCAATAACAATGCCAGGTTCACAACGTCATTTCGGCGGAAGCCGCGGTGGACGCGATTTCGATCGTCGTCCTCGCAGCCCAGTTCGTTAATTAATTGAAAATTCTACGTTGATCTCATTTTGTATTTATTTATTTATCGAAATATCGCGATCTGTTGTTTTTATAAAGACTATTAATATTCCACGTGAATTTCGTTTTTTTTAAATCCACGTTGAAATGTGCTCATTTCTCAAATAATATTTCGCTCAAAATGGTTCACTTTATAACGTTCATTCTGCTGATTACTATTTTAAATATAATTGAAAAGATAAATGGATCAAATGTACCGAGATATATTATGTCAGCTGATTATGAAAAAGGAAATCAACACATTTTTCTAGGAGAACAACAGGAAAATGATTATTGGAGGGTATGTTGAGAAGGAATTTGTGCTCTGAATGGGAAGAGGTGGTTTTGAAAACTTTGTGCTCTCAGAACATGTTTACTTTTCGTAAAACCGAAGCCTGAAATTCTGAATCTTGAATTGAATTGTACAGAAGCTTCTCAAAACCTTCATATTTTGAAAAACCCTCTACTTAATAAGTGTGCGGGGGTTGCATTTAGACCACGCCCACTTCTTAATTTTTCAGGGTAGACCAAAAGTATCTGAACTAATCACAATATGCACTGGAAATCAAAATGTTCCCCATAAATTTCCGAAATTCATCTGCGGATTACTGTATTTTTATCGTGATCCAGTTCATTCACGCAAGAATTTCTATTGGGCAAAATTGTTCAAAAATGTGCCGGAAAGTGTGAAATTTTTGAAGAATGTTACTGTATGTTTGTTTTTTCGAATATTAAAAATATCCAAAATTTCGATTAATTTCAGAATTATCCATGTCCTCCTCATCAATCATCAATCATTGGTTTCACCGAAAAACGAATTCACGTTGCATGTTCAACATATTTAAATGTCAAAGAAACATCAAGAGCACCCAGATTTCATATAAGTTATGTTATTGATCATGGTTTCCCAACAGTTCCATATTGTTCAGAATTTGCTGATGAAAAACCTTGCGATTTTCGATCATATTTCTATATTCGATATATTATTGCGCAGGATCAAATATGTTGTTGTCCGACTGGAAAAATATGCCCAATTTTGGTTTATTCACAGGTTCGGTTTTGAAGTTTTTCTCCCAGAAACACCCCATCATTTTTTTTATTCCAGCCTGATGTTCGTCTTCCATTACTCATCCTTAATTCGGAAATTGACGCAGTTCAGAAATCATGAAGATTTGTAAATTTATTTTCAAAAAACAACAAGTAACATTATAACAATAATAATATTCAATATTTGATCTTATTTCTTTCTTTCATATGTCCATTTATAAACCGCTGCTTTCATTGCTTTTCCTCTTTTCACTTTTTTCGGTCTCAATTCCGATTTTGCAGATGCCGCAAGATTCTTTTTCAATTCCAATTTATTCACAACAACTTCGAGTTCTTTTGCTCGATTCATTCTTTTCAACAATTCGTTGTAACGAGTTCGTCGAATTCTATCGGCTTTCTAAAAAATCGGAATTCTATTGAAAACGGGTGAAATGATGCCTTACCTTGACTCGCTCTTTCGTTTCCGCTCCAACAATTGTTTTCTCTTGTAAATCTTCAGTTTTGAGGCGATTATATTTTCGGGATAACATCGATGTTGTTGTGTCGAAATATTTTGCAGGATTGAACGATTTGGCTGAAAAGGAAATTATTAGAGGTTGGAGTTGAAGTTGAAATTTTGAATTCGTAACATAAAAATTTTATTTTTCGAGGAAGAAAACATTGTTCAGAGTCTTGCGATTGAAAATTATCCCAGATTTTTGAGGTGTTTTTTTTAATTTTTGACATGAAAAATTTGTCTGAAAAAACGAGACATTTACTTTGAAATTTAATTTCAAAAATTAACTTTTTATTTTCAAATTCCAAAGGATGCCTTTTTTCAAAATTTATTAAAAAACCGAACCTTCATGTTCATCATCCACAAAAATCGTATGCTTGTTAGCTTGTTTTGGAATACACGAACTATCAGCAAAATGCAATTCTCCTTTCATTTCATCAATCTTCTTCTTTTTCCTCATTCAATTTAAATTTGACATATTCCAAATCTTTCAAACTTCCCAATTTCTTCTGAACTTTTGTAGTTTCTTCCTGTTCTTCGGTGAGTTTGTCAAAATGACGACCATCAGACTGTAAAATGATTTTTTTCTTATTAGAATATCTCAAACTCAAACTCACTCTAGTCTCACTGTTAACCATATGATGATGATATTCATCCTGATTTTTGTCTTGCGCATGTTTCTTCAACTTTTTGATCGTATCTCTTTTGTGCTGATAATCAGCAGCTCGCAATTTATAATCTTTTTTCTTTTCCAATTCTCCAAATTTTCTTCTTCCTTCCGGTTGAGCTCTTTCTCGATGTTGTCGTTGACCCGACAACTTTTTCGAAATTGAAACCAGTGAAGACATCTAAAATCTATTGTTTATCAAGAAAAAAATCAAATTAAAAATAAATAGCTATCGGTATATGAAACCGCTTGAAAACAACAATTCTCTACAAAAATTGATTAAATATTATACCCGTCAAGCAATATTTTCTGAGCACTGGGATGAATTTAACAAAAAAAAAAGAAATAAAAAGAGGAAGAGAGACTAGAGAGAAAATCTATGAAATGTTATTTTTTTGGAATAAGTATTTGAAATATTCGTAGAAACTGATCATAATTGCACACGATGGAGCCACTTTGAGAAGACGAGGAGTGAGACCTGAAATGAGAAATGAATGGAGAAATTTTGAAGAGAGGACTAACCTGCAGTAAAAGCTGATAACCCATTTTTGAGATACATGTCACGAGCAACAATTTTGAGCGATTGATTCATATTTTCGACACTTTCACCTAATCGAATTTGACTATTTGTTTTGATCTGCAAAAAATTTAGGATTTATGAGGGATGTGGTGGGAAAAGGCAAGAATTAGAGTATTTTTTGTGAACCTCGGAACTTCAGGTTTGATAAGATTTTCAAAAAGTCGTGGCAAGGCTTGAACATTTTGAATTATCGGAACTTTACAAAAGCTTTAAAATTCCACAAAAATTTTAAGGCATTTGGGCCGCTAATGTTTCGAGCTGAAACTGCCGACGACATCTAAACTTTGAATCAAAAGTAGCTCTTCACGGGACATATTTTGAGTGAAAAATAGTTTGGTTTGATAGAGTTTGAATAACTGTGTGCGGTAATTGCATTTAGGCCACGCCCACTTTCAAAAAAGTAAAAAGATTTCACCAAAAAAATCTTACCACATCAAATGGATGTGTAAAAATCGATGCAACACAACCAGCAGTCGCACCACTAATAAATGAAGAAACGAACGGAGTCTCTCCTGGTTTTTGATTTTTCACCAATCGCGTTTTCATGAAATCATATCCAGCCCAATAAATTCCAGAAAACGGAATATCTCTGAACAAAGTCGGCCACCATCCCAAATAAAAACTCGATATTCCTTTCGTTTTTAGTGATTTTTTAATGAGCTCACCAACTTCTGAAAATTTTGATAAATAAAAATATTTCTGATGAAGATGAAAAAATAAAGCTAACCTTTATGTGTCAATTTCTGACTCTGCATTTTAGTTCGAATCAATTCAATTGGACTAACTACACTAACCGAAATAGATCTAGCTGTTGTTCCAGCCAATGCAGCTGCAACCCAATCCGGTGGTGTATATTTTTCTGTTTGAAACACGCGGCGACAACAAAACTTCTTCTTTAAATATTCGGATAAATTGTCGAAAATTGTGAAATAGAATACGGTAGCTGGTAATGCCATAACTCTGAAAAAATACGGTGTGTGAGGTGAGGGAGAAAATAGAGAACTTATTACAATGTGGGTGATAATCCACTCCATAATGATTTAATTCCTTCATATTTTGCAATTTTATAAAATGCATCAGCTGATCCGTGAAAATTACCAGGTCTTTGATACCATTCACATGGTTTTTGAATTTCACATGCCGTGCAAACATGTTCCATTAATCCGTTATGATAATAGAAACATTCACCCTGAAAAATATACCTGAAGAAGCTGGAACTGAGCTGATGGGTCCAAAGTAACATTTTGACATTTTTTTATTGACTATCAGAAAAAATTAGGATTTCTTTGTAAAATTTCTGAATTCAGAATCAAAACCTAACTTTTCCGGTCAAAATTCATCAGAATTTCGAAGAGCATTTTGTGTAAAGCATAACCTCATATTTAAAAAATAACCAAAATTCCTACCTTTGGAAACGGTCTGACATGTTGTTGCATTCGAATTTTAACCACATCGAGGGGTGTCACTGCAATTTAAAATTCCAAAATTTCAAATTAATCAATCCAATCTAATTCAACTCACTGAGAAGTGATGTAACAACAGCTCCGCTCATACTTGAAATAATTTGTTGTGCAATATTCACCGGTGTTTTCTTTTCGCAACAAACTACGCCAACTGAAAAAAAAATAATTTTCAATTTAAATTTTGAAATAAAAAAAACTTACCACAACTCTGACATTCCTCACTCGCCATCTGATTTCTATCTCATTAATCTTCAGTTTTCAAGGATATTATATTGAATAAAAAGGTAGCTTGTGGTTTTCGAACCAAAAATAAATTACAGAAACAGAATTTACCAACAAAATCTGTTATTAACCAGGAACAAGCAATAATAATAATAATAAATATAAAGAGGAAAAGATATGAAGATAACAAAACAGAAGTTTTTCTGTAAACCTATTGATAATTTATGGAAGAGCAGCCACGTACACAATTGTTGCTCCAATTGGATGAGTTCCAGATGAATTTTGAACAGTTATTCCATTTTCAGTGAGTGAAAAAGTGTCTAAAATTTGGAGATTGGTGGAAAAAAAAGAAGAAGATGGTGATAAAACTAACCATTCTCGGATAATTTCACATTATTTTCCAATGGATTTGCAACAGAGATTGTTTGACGATCACCCCAGACTGAGTTAGAATATCTCCACAATGAAACTTCGAAACGAGCTGAACAAAGAGGGTTTTTGAACCAGAAAAATTGGAAACAGTTTAATGTCCCAAAATTTTTAGTTTTTGTAGAAAATGAATTTGAAAACATTTTTTTCAATTCTGGAAATCGAACTGGTGATTCATACTTTTCACATTATTTCAAAATTTCAAGTTTTCAATTCCAAAAAAATCTGAACGGAAGCTTGATTATTCAAAAATTCCTTTAACTCATAAACTCCAAGAAAATCTGGAACTTACGTTTGATTGCTTTGCTCGCTCTTCTCAATTTTCGGATAACCATTGACACCGAATCTCCATCAACAATTGGAAGAACAACATCGAAAAGACCATTGCAAACATCGACGTTTCGAGCAACCAAATTTACACTCACCTGAAAAATTCTTCTCTCTTATCATTCAAAATTTAAATAAAAACATACCCTATTTGGTTGGAATTGCATCAATGGAACTAATGGAACAGTTGTTTCAGTGATATTCACATCAACATTTTCTTCATCAGTATGTCGAATTTGAACACGATCCAAATCCAGCGAATTCAAAATATAATCCAAATTTTCATTCAAAATACTTGTTTGATCAATTGGACTTGTTGAAATCAACGCAGATATTCCTTTTTGTTCATAATTTTCTTTGACCATTTGAACGAAAGGCATCGCTTTTTTCATGAACTTTTTGATAGTTTCTTCTTTTCCAATCAAACCACTAATTATTTTATTATCGGGAAGTTGTCCATTATTTTCTTTTGCTTGATTTTCGAGAATCTTCAAAATGGTTTGTTGCCATGGTGGATATTGTTTCGCAACATAAATAATAGCTTCAGTTGGAATTTCGACAGTTTCTTTGCTCTTCTTTTTTGGTTGAAGATATGTTTTCAATCTTTGTCTGAATTCAACAATCGCATCTGAGATAAACTTCGAAGCAATCGTCAAATTCTCATCAACTTGTTCAGTTTTTGGCCAAGACGCATTCACAATCAATCCAGGTTTTTGGAGCAATTGCCAAATATATTCAGTGATATGTGGACAAATTGGAGAAAGAATTATCATTTGAGTTTCGATAAATCGGAATACAAGTGATTCACTCATTGCAACATCAATTCCAGTACAAAGTTCACGATATGAATCACGGATTGCCTGAAAACAATAAAATTTTTGATTATGTTTTGAGTTCGAAAATTTAAAAAAAAAAACCTGATATTCGAAGAATCCAGTCTTCAAAGCATCTTTGTAGTTTGTTTCGTTGTAATGTTTTTCAGTTGCTTGGATTAAAGCATTCATTTCATTTGCGAAAACGCGATCAGCAAAAATCGATGAATCTGGAATAGATTACTGATATTTTTCTAATCGACTTTTCTTAACCATACCTTTTCTCAATGAGTTTGAATCTCTCAATTCAATCATTTCTTTGATCCATTCAATCATTGTGAATAATCTCAAAATTGCAGCATCAGCCATACTAAATACAAAATTAGCATCTTCAAGTCCATCTCCAGCATCAGCCAAAGATAATCTCATTCCATCAGCTGAAAATGTTTCAATCGCATCTTCCAATGTCATGAAATTTCCAGTCGATTTCGACATTTTCTCATTATTCAATAATAAATGTCCATTTGCACGAATTCCTCTCGGCCATTTTGTTTCATCTTCTGGCCAAATAGCAACATGATTATAAAGCAAATATGTCAAATGATTTTGGACGAGATCTTTTCCAGATGCTCTCATATCAATTGGATACCAATATAAGAACTCTTTTCGGAGAGATTTGAGTTTGTCTTCGGAGATTTTGATATTTTTTGAATTGTATGGTGTTCCAAGGAAAATATAACTCCAAGCAGCATCATTCAAATCTTCAGCTCTGAAAAATCGAGCTTAGTTGAAATTTATATTTTTTATAACTTGAAAAATTGAGAGATTTTTAGGAAAAATTATGATTTTTGTAAAGATCCGAATTCCCTCCCAAAACAACAAACTTGATTCCAGCAGGTCCAACAACACTTCCATCCAATGAACCTTGTTGCAAAAGATGAGCAATTGTATAATAAGCATTATAAATTGTTGAATCGGACAAAGATTCGATCAAATATTGTGGATCCCATGGCAATTTAGTTCCCAATCCATAACTTCTTGAACAAGCATGTTCATGCAACCAATTAATTGTTGTTTCAAAAGCGCGACGAGTTTCATCATTGAATGTATTTGTTTGTGCCAATACTTTTTTCACTTCTTCTTTCCATGATGGATCTCCGTAATTCAAATACCTAGAATATATTTAATTAAGTAATAACACAATTAATTTCAAATTCAAACAACAAACCATTGATCACATAATGCAACAACACATTCATCTCCACTTCGACTAACTACTTTCTTTTCTGGTTCAACATATTTTGTAGCAAGTCCATCTTTAATCAAATCTTCTTGAATAACTTTCTTAACATCCGCTGTTTTTTGTCCAGAATATTTTCCAACTTGCATCACTCCATCATAAAATCCTTTCAAATAAACTTCTTTTTTCGCTTCTTCCAACTTGTCTTTTTCATTTTGTGATTCAATTTTCAATCTCGAACACATTTCAACAGCTGCCAAATTCCCGAGTCCTTCGATTTCGATAATTGGAACTGGTTCAAATGGCAAAACCATATCATCAGTCAACCCATATTTTTCACGAAGTGGTTTCTTCTTCTTCAAATCTGATAATGCAGCAAAATCATCTGGTGAATCAGAAGGCACTGAAGTCACAACTCCTGTTCCTTTGTCGTCTTTGATTGTTAACATTGGAAGTGCATACACTTTTTCGTATTTTGCAAGTGGTGCAGATAAAGCGGCTCCAATAATTTTGCTTCCCAAAACTTTTTCTAATCCTTCAATAAATCGAATTTTTCCATTTTCTTTTGTTAATCCTTGATATGCCATAATTCTAGCAGATCGAGAAGTTGCAACAAAAACTTGATCTTCATTTTCAGTTGCATAAAACACAGAATATTCAATATCAGGATGAAGATAACAATTAGTTTGTCCATACATTGTTTCAGGTCTCAAAGTAGCAGCAACCAAAAATATTGGAAGATTAATCTTGGCCAAAACAGCTGGTTTTGGATCCAAAACTCTTAATTTGATAAGAGTATATTCTTGTGGTCCAACACCTTCTCCACTTGAACGATCATGATCCATACATGGTTGACCATCTTTTGGAGAATAAATTGTGTATCTTTTTCCGAAATCAATTTTCTTTGCAGCTCTCAATTGATTGAATTGCCATCGAACAAATGAATCATAATATGGATTGACATCAGTTGTGATAAATGATCTTCTCCAATCTACTTTGATTCCCATTTTCTTCAAATCAGAAATACAATGTGGTGGGAAATAATAAAGCCAATGATTTGGATCAGCAAATTGACGAATTTCTTCATCTGAAAGACCTAACGATTGCATAATTTGCCATTGATATTTCGCATTTCCAGATTTTGCCACAAGTTTACTCTGAAAATATAATTTCCTAGCTTTATTTTATATCCAAACAGTAAATACCTTCTTTCCCTTGCTTTTGTCTTTTGTTATTTCATCCAAAATTGATACTTCAACTTTCTTTTCCTCTTCAACATCTTCTGGAAAATTTGGTGGGAATCCAAAATCCTCCATTTCTCGTTTCAGTTTATCTGCACATGCTTTGATTGGCATTCCAGTACAATGAAAACCGAATGGGAAAAGGACTTGACGACCTTGCAAACGTTGATATCCAGCAGCAAATTCACATTTTGAAGCTGTGAAAGTGTGACCAAGATGAAGACGGCCATTCATATAAGGGTATGGGAAAGTTACAAGATATTTTGGCTTGTTTCTGAAATAAATTTTCAATTTGGTCTTTAGATAACCAAGTAAGAAAATTATTTTCCAATCCGGCATCAGAAAAATTGAACTCACAGATCATCAGCATTTGATTCGAATGCATTTTGACTATCCCATAATTTCTGAATATTTTCCTCAATATCCAGAAGTTGTCCAACCTTCTTTCTTTCTTTAATTCCCTTCGACATGTTCTATTGCTTATTATAGCAAAGTTACCCTGAAAAATCAATTAACTTTAGAAAATAATGGCAGGAAAATGAACATTGTTTCTAAAAGTAATAATTTAAGTCGATTTCATCAAATAGTTCCATAAGAGTAATGAGAATGAATCAAAAATAGGCCAATTTCAAGTTTTTTGAGCAAAAAATTAGAAATTGTGTGAACTCGTCCCTTGACCTAGGAACCGACTCGGCCACGTTCATCGAAAAGTGTTCGTGCAACCGTTCGTCTCGCAAGACGCGTCATTTTGTGCGTTTCTCAGAACTCTAAAATACCTTATAACTATATCATAGTAGATCTCGAGAACTGGACATCGAAATCATTCTCCGCACTGCTTTCTTCTTACAATTAAAGCAAGAAATGAAGAGAGACAAATAAATTAGAAAAATCTTTTTTTTATTTGGAACGTGACCGATATTGGAATTTCATTCCCGAAAAATACTCCAAAAAAATTCGAGGAAATATCGGTTTTTTTTTTCGATATTTCAATTGTCTTCAACATCTTCAATTTTTTCTGAAAAAACTTCCAAAAAATTAATACTTGGCCGGTTACTGTGGAATTATTTTTTAAAAATTCTGTAGCTTGGTGTCTTCAAAAAAGTTCGAAGCGAAATAAAAACAGATTAATTTTCCAACAAAATAATAACAAATTATCAATTATCCAAAACAATACTTTCGATTCCCTCGACTAATTTATCATCCAACCCAATGTTTCCTTTTTCCTCCTGCGATTTTTCTTGCCTTTCAGCTCCTTCCTTTGCAACAGCCAATTTATGCTGAAAAATTCAGGGTATGTTTTTCTCGGTGGATTTCAAGAATCTTACCGCTTTTTCCAAATCATGTTCAAGTTTTGAGAAAATTCCCATTTTCTTCATAGCCAATGCTTCTTTATATGCTGGTTCAGTTGGAGGTTGAACTACATCTTTGAATTCGTATTGGCTAGAACGAAAATCATATTGAAATCATTAAGAAAAAACCAAAAAATCATACTTTGATGCATCTTTCTCTGAACCTTTCGGATAAGATGTTTCAATATCCAAAGAATATGATTGTTCAGAATCCCAGCCACTCAAATCACCACAAGTCACAAATCCATCAATAACATCAGCAGAAAGTTCAGCCGGATCAGTAACATCTAATAAATCAGATTTATTTTGTAATTTCAAAAAAAAACTTCGAAACACCTACCCAATTGTGTTCTTTTCATAGTTGGAACAAATCCAGCAGGTGGATCATAGTTTTTACAAAGAACAAATGCTTCACAACTCGATTGTCGGCTGCTTCTTGGTTTTGCCAAATAAACGTGTTTGAAAAACTTTTTCAGTTGAGCATATAACAAACTCGAATTTCTCGATCGGAAAACCTGAAGTATTTTTTTTCGTTTCAAAAAATCTGTGTTCATTTCTACCTTTGCCAAGAATGTTCCATCATTTTTCAGAACATGTGAGGTGATATTGAAAGCGGCCAAAATCAATTCAGCTTGCATGAATTCATCGAGTGAATGAATCCCAGTAACTGAATTTTTAAAAATTTGATTTAAAATAAAACAAAAAAAAACTTGTTACTATACCCCTCCAGCCGCTCGCTTAGCCGCTCAAAACGAGGCGCTCGCTCGAGCCAACGAGCGGCTTGGATGGCTTGAGGCGCTGAGCGGCTAGAGCCATTCGAGCCGCTCGCTCGCTAAGCCGCTCGAGCGCCTCAGCGGCTTAGGCGCTCGAGCCACCAAGCCGCTCAAGCCGCTGAGGCGCTCGAGCGGCTCGCTCCATTTTCAAAAAAAATTTTTTTTTCTATACGAAAATTGTGAAACAGTGGTTTTTTTCATAATTTTTGGGTACTTCGAAAATGAAATATTTGTATTGGGACATGGTCCTTGGGTCATGAAAAAATTTTTTTAATTTGAAAAAAAGTGGGCGGGGCTTATTTTTCAGTTTAAAGCTGAAAACACTAAAAAATCAAAAAATTTAAATTTTACCAAAAACTTTCTGGTTTTTTTTCAGATGACTTCTAGTTTATTTTTGAATGTTTTTGACGATAAAAATACACAAAATTCTCGGATAACTGACGATTTTCAGCTATTTTTTATCGAAAATCTGCAATTATGTCTTTATTTTTTGATATTTCAAGCCGGAAAAAAGCTGAAATTTGTCAGCTATCTGAAAATTTGAAGTGTTTTTCATCATCAAAAGCATTAAAAAATCATCTAGAAAAAAACCAGAAAGTTTTTTGGTAAATTTTGAATTTTTGAATTTTTTAGTGTTTTCAGCTCTAAACTGAAAAATAAGCCCCGCCCACTTTTTTCAAATTAAAAAAATTTTTTCATGACCCAAGGACCATGTCCCAATACAAATATTTCATTTTCGAAGTACCCAAAAATTATGAAAAAACCACTGTTTCACAATTTTCGTATAGAAAAAAATTTTTTGAAAATGGAGCGAGCCGCTCGAGCGCCTCAGCGGCTTGAGCGGCTTGGTGGCTCGAGCGCCTAAGCCGCTGAGGCGCTCGAGCGGCTCCATGCTCGAGCGGCTCCAATGGCTCTAGCCGCTCAGCGGCTCAAGCCATTCAAGCCGCTCGTTGGCTCGAGCGGCTTAGGCGCTCGAGCGAGCGGCTCGCTCGGCTCGGGAGCCGCTTCAAGCCGCTCAATGACGAGCGGCTGGAGGGGTATACTTGTTACCATCTGGAGCTCCATCACAAATGACAATATCAGCTTTTTCACCAGAAAAATGTTCAATAACCCGGTTGGCGGTTTCTTCCTGAAAATTTCAGATGTCTTTTTTTATTGTATAAAATTAGTTACCGAAGTGATATCTCCTTGCATTTGAATAACTCCAGGAATCGGAGCCATTGGTTGAAGATCTATCGCCACGATTTTTGCGTTTTCATCAACTTCATATAATCTTTTTGATAGTACTTGAGACCAACTTCCAGGAGCAGCGCAAAGATCGACAGCTTTGGTTACACCTTTAAATGATTCGAATATTAACTAAATTGACAGATATCTTACAATAAAAACAAAAATATGATAGATTTCAAATATCGAAAAAACTGACCTTTTAAAATATGAAATTCATCGTCGATTTGCATGAGCTTAAAAGCACTTCTTGCTCTCCATTTGTATTCTTTCGCAAGTCTATAATAAATATCCCGTTTGTCTCGCGACGTTTTCCCCATTTTTCAAAGTCGTGGTTTTCAAAATCCTGAAAAGAACACGTTTAAAAAGTAATTCTCAAGCTTATTTTAATAAACGGCCAAATATTTGCCTTTCTGGGTATTTAGGAATGCTGAAAATCTACGCGAAGTTTCCCAAAAATTGCTGTCCAAAGTTTTCCTCGAGAAATACACAAAAGTCTCAAATGTGTGCAAACACTATTGCGGACTAGCGCGCATCGTACTTTTTTCATCAGAATTTTTTATTTCTTCATCGCACCTCAATATTACGAGTCTTCTATAAAACGCGTTCTAGTTATATATATTTGCTGAATTCTAATCAATATGAAGCAATTCAAACGACAAATCGAAAAAGATGGTCCAGGGTATGTTTTTATAAAATTGTTTTGATGAATAAAAGTTGTAAAATTCAGGTTTGTCACTTTGATGGCTGAAGAAGCTGAAGATATGTGGCATATTTACAATTTAATACGAGTTGGCGATATTGTGAAAGCTCCAACAATTCGTAAAGTTGTCACAGAAACATCAACAGGTACAACTTCTTCGCAAAGGGTTCATACAATGCTGACAATCTCGATTGAATCAATCGACTTCGATCCCGGTGAACAAGAATTACATTTGAAAGGTCGAAATATTGTAGAGAATGATATTGTGAAAATGGGAGCATATCATACAATCGATTTGGAACCCAACAGAAAATTCACAATCGAAAAAACTGAATGGGATTGTATTGATCTGGAACGTTTGAATCTTGCATTAGATCCTGCTCAATCTGCGGATGTTGCTGCTGTTGTTTTACATGAAGGATTAGCTAATGTCTGCCTTCTAACACCAGCAATGACTTTAACAAGAGCAAAAATTGATATGACAGTAAGAATGTCTAAATTTAACTATTGATAAATTCTTATGATTTTTTAAAGATCCCACGCAAACGAAAAGGATTCACATCTCAACACGAAAAAGGATTAGAAAAGTTTTACGAAGCAGTGAGTGCTGCATTTATACGGCATGTTGATTTAAATGTACGTTTTCAAAATCTCTTACTGTCTTTTTTGCAAACATTGTTTTCAGATAATAAAATGTGTCATAATTGCTAGTCGTGGATTTGTCAAGGAAAACTTTATGAATTATCTTATTACTTATGCGGATGCAAACGGGAAAAAGTTCACAACTGATCAAAAAGCGAAATTTCTTTTAGTTCATTCGAGTAGTGGATTCAAACATGCATTGAAAGAAGTTCTTGAAACTCCACAAGTTGCTGCAAGATTGGCAGATACGAAAGCGCAAGCTGAAGTGAAAGCTTTGAATCAATTTTTGGAATTAATGTCAACGGAACCTGAGAGAGCTTTTTATGGTTACAAGTGAGTTATTCATAATTTTATTTTTTCTAAAATGTATTTTTTTCAGTCACGTTTCTCGAGCAAACAATGATTTGGCAATTGAAACTCTTATGATCGCTGATTCATTATTTCGTTCTCAGAATATCGAAACACGAAAAAAATTTGTTAAATTAGTCGAAAGTGTTCGAGAACAAGTTAGTTTTAGAATACATTTTTTCGAAAAATCAAAGATCAATTTTTGCAGAATGGAAAAGTTCACATTTTTTCATCGATGCATGTTTCTGGTGAACAACTGGCTCAATTAACAGGATGTGCAGCAATTCTTCGATTTCCAATGCCTGATTTAGACGATGAGCCAATGTCCGATGATGAAGAACAACAACAAAATGAACAAGAGTAAAATTAATAAATTTATTAAATCTTCAAAGAAAAACCAGCTTGTACCGTACTAGGAGAGAATTTGGTTGCAATATAGATTATATTTACAATTTCATAGAAATCATTAACATACAAAGGTAGAAGAATCAATATAATTTCTCATTAAACAATTCAAGATCTGTTGATTCTCGAGTCCAATATTCGAAATCGTTTGGATCAACAAAAGATGAATTTGAAGAAAGTGGAGAAGAAATATCAGGTTTGGTTTCGGGTTTGGTTAAAAATGGATCAGTTGTCATTTGATTTTTGGTTGAGTAGCCGAAATCAGGATCGCCAAGTAATACTTCAGTTGTTGGAGTGGGAGAATCCCAATAGCAAGTGTCGCTTAAGGGATCCGCAAATTGTTGCGAGATTTGACTGTTTTGAGATGGAGAAGGTTCGTAAGATGACGACGATGATGATGTGGAAGGGTCTTCTTCATAATACGACGGCAAATCATTGCACAATCTGTCGAGGTCGATGTCAGAACTCTGCAAAATAATTTGAATATTGATTCAGTCAAATTCTTGAGATATAATTTAATTACCTTAAGATCTTCAATGATTTTTTCAATTTCAAATTCATCTCCGATGTCAAAGTTGTCTCCTCCTCCGAGTCCAAACTCTTGTTTTTGGACACACTGTGAAGAATGAAGAGAACGAGTTGAATTGTCAATTTGATATGGCTCATAATACTCTTCTTGTTTCGGTTGTTCTGATTGATATTGTCTTTTTCCAAACGACGAGCCTGTACCCTCAGCAGGGGTGCATTAATGAATGCGGCAGATTCAAGGGACTCATCAAGTTTGGAAATTGAACGATTCTCAACATTTCCAACCGAATACATTCGGAGATTTTGTGACCGTCTCATTTCTTCAATTTCTTGTCGGAGACGCAAATTTTCAGTTCGAAGTTTACGGTTCTCATCAACAATCGATTTCATAACATCTTCCATCTTTTGGGATCTTTCCTGAAAAAAAACATTGCTCAAAAGATGCTCTAAATTTTAAAGGAGAATTATTTACCTTCTTTTTATCTCTAGCAGTTTGAGCAGCCATTCGATTTTTCATTTTTCTTCGATCCATTTTCTCTTCAGCCGTCAAATGTGTCAATCTTTCTCGTTTTCTTGGACCCGAAGGTTCCATTGATTCACCAAGTAAAGCACTGATCACATCATCATTCGGCCGTTTCAAAATAGGTTTCTGTTCGACTTTTGGCACTAATTTAGGTTGTTGTGGAGCAACCGGTGGAAGTGTATAATTTGGTCGAATCAATCGATAAGTTGTTGTTGGCTTCGCATGAAATTGCCCATTTGTTGGAGCAATTGGAGTCGATGATAATATTTTCCTTGGAGGAAGCACATAAATAGTGCGCGGTTGTTTAGTTTGATAGCTCATGCCCAAAGGCTAGGCAGTGAGTAAAGTAAAAACGAGAATATTCCAAACACACTCGATTTGTTTTGAAACGAAAAATTGAGAATAAGGCAACGTCAGCATAAAACGGGGCAAGTGCCAGCAGGGAAGATGGCGATTGGTTGGCTCCGCCCACTTCTGTGAAAATAGTGTGTGGTTTTGAGAGAAATGGTAGAGAAATTATACTAGTCAGACGAAATACTTTTCCTCTTTTTTTTTGTTGTTGAGGGAAACAGAGGAAAGTTGCGAAATATCAAAAAGAAGAAAAATGTGGAAGGAAAATTAAAAAAGAAGTTTTTTTTGGAGACAATAATATTGATGATGTAAAAAAACTGATAAGAATTATGAAATGATAAAAGGCAATAAAATTAATTGTAAACTTCGAAGGTACTTCAGAGAGGAGGAAAATTATATATGGGGCATTCCGGAATTGGCTAAAATCGATAAAACCGACACAAAAGTGAGAGATTTAGAGAAAAACATATTTGATCTACCTCAAAATTTCGAAAATTTTGAGGTCTAAGGATTTGGAGAAGTAAAATACAGTGAAAAATCAGATTTTTTGATATTTGAATATTGTGGTTCAAAACTTTTGGAAATAATTCAGTTTTTTAAATTGTTGCTCGGAAAAAATCTGAAATTTGGGGAGAAAAAGAAATATTTATAATAATTTTTTGAGAAAAAAATTTCTTCTAAATTTTTACGAGAAAAAGTTGGTTCAAACATCTGTTTTCTCTAAAAATAAGAATAATTCCGAAATTTTTCGCTAAAAATTCTAGAATTATCGAAAATTAAACAATCTTCTGAATAATTTGCAAAATAAAACCAAAATACATAAATAAGTATGACAACTGGATTGACAAAACTAGTTCTTCAAAAATTCCAAAAATATAAAAATTATTCATTAGTTGATCAAATAATACAGAAAGAAAAGCCTAACTTCAACACTATTCACAACCGACCAAAAATAAAATAAAATTCGAAAAAAAGAGATCAAGATTTCCCTAAAAATTTAGAATAATAAAACAGTGATTTAATATATGGTCCTGTAAGGGGAAAACCCATAAAGAATTGAAAAGATAGAAGGGAAATAAATTATTTGAACCATCCACCAAGAAATCCTTTCGAAGATTTCGATGGCGAAATTTGATTTTGGAACGGAGCTCGGCTTTTCGAAATGACATCGTCGTATAATTCTTCGCGTTTTTTGAGCGATTCAGTTATGAATTTATCTTCAAGTTTTATTCGTTCACAAGCAGCTTCGAATCTGGAATGAAACATGTCTAAAAGGGAAAAGGTTCAGATTTATTTCGAGACTTTTTATTATGGCTTTAGCCCAGCCAAATCTCCTTAAACTCAAACTGTTCCCATTTCAAACTCACACTCTCTTTGCCTCTGCAAATTCTCTTTGAAACTTCAACATATCAGTTTTCTTATCCCCGAGAACTTTTTCCAATTCAGTAATTTCCATCAATTTTTCCTTCGAATCTTTTGAAACTGGTGTGAATGAAACATTATATCTGAAATTAGGAAACTAAAATTGTGAAAACAACTTTAGAAAAAGAACTAACTTGACATCATTGATCCAATTGTCTCCATAAACAGCGAAATAATGTTTTCTAGAATCCAAAAGTTGAGCAGTTTGAGTTTCAAAAGTGTCCAAATAATGAAATGGAAGTGGAGTTTCTCTGCAAAAATTATTGATTTTCATACTTTCTTTCTTCTCTGAAACTAACTTGTCTTCTAAATGATATTTCATTGCATTGAATTCACCAATATTAGCAATTGTATAAGGAACAAAAAACATATCAGCTTGAGTTCCGGATTTTCCGCGTTTTTGACTTTCTTGAATAAGTCTTACACCTCCTTCTCTATCAAAAAGTACCAATTTGAATTTGCTTGATGACGCACTGTTACAAACAATAGTTACACCATTTTCTCGATAAGAATCCAAGACATCAATTTCGTAGAAATGTGCGTGTTGTTTTCCGACACTTGCTCCAATAACTTCTCCTGGTTGCAATGGTTTTGCACTAACTTCACATTCTTCTCCCATACAAATATGTCTTGCTTGTGCTAATACTTTTGGTACAATTTGAGTTGGAATTGGAACACCGAGTTTGGTGAAAAGAGCACCGAAAACTCGGCCAACTCCACCCATTTCAGAAACATCGAATCCTTCGAAATCTAATTGATTTTCTGATGGTCCGCTTACATCATATTGACGACGTTTGTTTGGATCAGAGAGAACAGAATAAGCAATCGATACTTTTTTGAATTGTTCTTGAGCTAAAAACAAGTATTTTTCAATTAATACAAACTTTGGAAAAAATATTGATTAACAAATAAAAAATAACTCACCATGAACATCTCCTGGATTTCTATCTGGATGATATTTTAGAGCCAATTTTCTATATGCACTTTTGATTTCAGCTTCGGAAGCCAATTTCTCAACACCTAACAACTCGTAGAAATCTTCCTCTTGTTTTTCTTTTTCACTAACTGGCGAAGTTGCTTTCGACATTCCGGCTGAAAATATTCTACGTTGAGAATTTTCTAGAAAATGAAGGAAATATTGGAAAAAATAAAATTGTTTCGCAATGGCCTAGCTAGAAAAAACATCTCTCTGCTTCTCTAATTCCTCTTTTATTTGCCTTTGCACTTCTCTCAAGGTTTTTTTTTGAATAATTCGTGAGGGGGAAACAGAAAGAAAAGATGTGATATTTAACAGAAAAATAAGCTCAATTATATCTTCGGGAAAAAATTGAAAAATACATTTACAGAATAAAAATTGATGAGTATGACAGGACAAGTTGAGAGAATTCTCTAAATAAATTGTTTTTTTCAATAAATGACGATTTGTTTGAACAATGATGACTCACGTGAATTTCTCAATTTCTTCAACAAACCCATAACCAAAATGAACGAAAACGAAAAAATGAAAATATTTTTTGAGGCTCAAAAAACTGAAGAAAGTGCGCTCGAATGATAATGCGCGAAATGTGATTATTCAAAAGTTGTGTTTAAAAAAGTTTTGTTTCTTTTTTTTGTGAAAAAGGTAAAAACAACTGATATCAATGCACTATTATCATTTTGAATGTAAACAGGAAACTGAGTGAATACTTACGTTTTGGTGCAGCTCTTTGACACATTCTAAAAATATTGTTCATTTTTGATTTTGATATTTATCGATAGCGAAATATTCTTATGTTAGAAATGAATGCAAATTTTTATGTGTCTGACTGAATTTAATCGATTACACGTCGATATTTTTTATTTCCAAATATTTTCTTTTATTTTCAAATAAAAAATTTTGATCTGCTCGGGTTTTCATATTGTTTCAGGAGAAAAAATGAGAAAAAATAATTTTCACAAAATTTTCAGATTTGAATATGATGAAAATAATCAACCAATTAATTTTTCAGGATATCCTGCGCCTCCAACTAGAACAGTCTGTCTCGTCTTCCATTTCTTCATCTTCCTGTTGCTGTACTATTATTTCCTAACAATTGTTTTTCATTTCTGCATAATCATGATCATCTCAATTTCAAATAAAAAAATTAAATTATATTTATCATTCTTCAAAAATTGTATACATTAAAGTAAGGCACGACTAGCAAAATCCAAAAAAAAAATAAAAAAACAAACAACAAAACAAAACTATTCAGCAATTGTATTCAAATTTGTAGCACGTTCATACATTTCTCTTTCGGTTGCTCTAATCAAACCGAATTTTTCCGCAGCTTCGAGTCCTCTTTTAGCTTGTTCAGTAGCTCCAGTTCGATCCTGATTTATAGCTCCCAATTTGGTAACAGCCACCAAAACTCGGAAAACTTCGGACTAAAAAACGAGATTTATTTTTTGAAAAATATTTGAAGAGAAAAAACTTACAGCAACAATTTCGGAGCATAGTTTTTCGCTGCTATGCATAACATTCGCAATTCCCATCAAACCTCTTTTCTGTGTTTCTGGATCTTCGTGCATTGCGATATCTTTGAAAACTTCAGGCCATGATTTGATTTCGTCGAGTATCCGAACGCAAGCGGCTGAAATTCGGATATTTTTTTTGAGAAAACTTTTTTTGCAATTTTTTTTTGGTCTCAAAACTAATATTTTAAATGGATAAATTTTTCTATCATGAAGGTTTTGAATCAAATGCTTCCGATAAACTTTGAAAATATAGGTTCTCGATTATCAAATTTCACATGTGACTTTTTTTGGAAAAACAATTTTGAGCCAATTTTTTGAACTTTAGAAACTCGAGATAAAGGCATTTTAATTTTGGTAGAAAATTATTTTTGAAATAGAAATCTGATAATTTTGGAAGAAGCTCCAAATTTGAAAATAAATCACAATTTTTCAGATTTTATTGTGGCTAAAATGTTACCTCGAATCAAAAATAATTTTGAACTTTCTAGGAACTTCGTATCAAAAATCAAATTAAATTAATCTCAATATTTTTTCCACATTTCTACCCATAAAACTATCTCAAAACCCACTTTCATCTTGCGATAAAATAGCAAAAGCCGCTGAAGCAGCTCTCGATAATCGTTCATCTTCTGCTTCAGCTGAATATAATACCCATAATTTCAATCGATCAGTTCCTTTTTCAACTGTTTCATCATAAAATTTATCCAAAAACAATAAATTCAACAATAATTCGGATGCAGCAGCGCGTAAATGTTCATGATCTGTCATAAACCTGGAATCAGATTTTATTTGAAAAAAAATAGTTTGGACAGTGTTTACCAAAACTCCTCAATTTTCGGAATCGCTTTCTCTTTGATGATTTTTGCTCGAATTGAATCACTAACACTTGCCTAAAAATGGAACACTTATTTTTGAGGAGAAACTTTTAAAATTTGTCTTACCAAATTAGTTAGCGTTAACAATGCGTCATAATTTGCTTTTCCATCAACTTCTGGATGTAATAAATCACAAAGTGGTTTAACAACTTCATAGGATCTTTGACCTGGGAATGAAATTGTTGGATCAGCTTTTGTTCCAATTCTAGCAATAGCATGAGCAGCCTGGAAAATAAATATGGATTTTTTTGTTAATAAAATGAGGGCAAATAAGGAATAGGTTTCTGAAATGGGTGTCTGATGATTTATAATCATTGATGTTTTGGAATTTCTATGAAAAGCAGATTTTTCAATAATTTTCCAAAGTTTGTGCATGTGAGAAGAAACTAAAAATTAGATTTTCATATGAAAATGCCCCTATTGTTTCCCAAAAACAAAATGATTTCAAAATTCCTCACATAAATTTTTCCTTCAGGTGTCGCCTCTTTAACAAGTCTCAAACACAAAACAGTTCCACCTTCGCTAATAATTCGTCCTCTCAAATCTTCATTATTCGCAAATGCCAAAATCGCTCTCGCAATCAATTCTAACGCATTTTTACTTTCTGTTTTACTAACAGCAACACAAGCTGGAACAGCTCCTTCTTCAACCAAAGCACGAATTCGTTTCTCAACAAATTCATCCATATCTTTTGGATGTGTTTCAGGAACATGATGTTTTGCGAATTGTGCCAATTTCACCATTTCCTCATCGACTTTTGGTTTTTCATAAGCATTTGATAAATTGACATAGATTGTTGCCAATGTATAAACACAAAGTGCACCAGCTTTTTTGGCTAATAAAACGAGAGCTTGTAAAAGAAGCGAATCATCTACAATCCATTCTTTGACATCAGCATCCAATGATAAATAAGATAAACCTTCACAAGCATATCTGCAAAAAATGAGATGGAAATTAAGGGCAAAAATCTTTTGATAAAAAAGACACAAAATCCAAAAATGGGTTTTGGAACAAAAATCCATAGAATATTTGCTTTCATCCAAAAATAGCGCGAAAATTTTACAAAAATTAAATAAACATGAGTTTAGGTCAAATTTTCCACCCGGAAGTACTTCAGAACATTTTCCTGAAAGCCAAGTTTTCCTCCCCTACTGTAGGCTCCAAAGAAGTTCCAACTTTACAAACCTTCGAATATCGACAGAATATTTGTTCGTATCAAGCAAGAATTTTTTGCAAGTTCTCGCCAAATTCAAAACAGCTTCTTCTCGCATCGTCGCCTTCGAAATATCATCTCCACCAGCTGCTCCAATTTTACATAATCCAACCAGTGCACGAACTTTTACATTTGGATCAGGTGATTCATAAAGTGCGCGAAGAATTGGAATACCAACTTTGAGCATTGTTGTTGCTCTTTCGTGTTTACTTACAGTTGCAACAATTAATTCAGCCGCAACACTTTGCATTAAAAGATTTTCCGATGACGCCATTTGAAGCATAACTGCTGTTACTTGATCATTTGTAACAAGATTTAAACCAATATCAACTGGTCCTTGAAGCATTGTAATTAATAAACAAGCTAATCTGATTCGATATTTATGACCATTTTCATCATCTGATGCATTTGCCATCAATGTACTGCAAAATTATAATTATTTTCATTGTAAACAAAATAAAAACCTGATAACTCACTTAAAATAATAATCAACTCTCTCTTTGTAAATTGTCCGTTTTGTATCAAAAACCATATCCTCATCTAATCTTTGCAAACAAATCGCAACATGTTGACGTGTTTCAGGTGAGACTGGATATTCACATTGTTCTGGGATTTGACTGGCCACATCGAGAAGAATCAATAATCCACGATCTTCGACAAATCGCCACGACCATCCACGTGGAATTCCGCCATCCATGTGCATCAAGTTTTTGAGAAGAAGATCAATGACAGTTTCACGTTGCTAAACAAATATTTTTTTTCGAAATTGAAAATTATGAATTAAAAACATTCCACGTTCATTTTTTGAAGCAAAATTTGAAATTCAATTATAAATTCCACGTGGCATTCTATGGCTTCAAGAGCCCAAAACTTCGAATACTCACCAAAAATCCAACAGACGAATCTTGAAGCATTTCCTGCATCTCCAAAAGTACGCGAATAATCCAAAGTTTATTGGCTTCCGCAACTTCTGGATCTGGTTTCATTTCTTTTTGTCTATCCATTTTTGCCATCGCATTGAAGACTCGTTGAACAATTAAACCAGCAGCATCAACAAATTCCTGTAAGAAAAAAAGAATTGGAATATTTTTTCCCCGGAAAAATGTTACCTTCTGATTTCTTCTACACATCAATCGACAAACAATTCTAACCGATCTTGCTCCATCTTCATCATGCATTGCCAAGAATTTCAGAGCTCTTGCATTATTTTTCAGCGTTTCATCGAGAACTCGTGTCGCAGTTACAACAACTTCCTCATTTTCAGCACTATCATTTATCAAACTGAATACAAATGTCACAATTGACCCCTAAAATGTCTTTTTCTTTTTGTGTTGATTGAAAAAACCTCAACTCACATTATTCCAAACTCCAGTTGCTCCAGTTTCAGATTCTCTTGACAAAACCAATAAATTATTCAAAGCTGTCAATTTTTGTTCAGTGCTTTTCGATTCTCCTTTGAATGCCAATTTTTGCATTTCATCTACTTTATTTGTCATTGATGTTGCTTCTTTGATTCGATCATTGTTAGCTTTGACTAATCTTTGGAGAGCTTCAACGATGGCTCTGAAATATTCAATTTTGTGAATTAAAAAAAGTTATGATGTGGCAAAAATTTATATCTTGGGAATTTCAGAGTTTTCGAGAAGCTCTTGGAGAATTTTTCTTCAGAAAATTTTTTTTCTGAAAATTCTAAAAACCCCTCAGTTTCAAAATTTGAAATTATCCCAAAATAACAAAAAACAAACTTGTCTTTCGGTGATAATCTCAAAGCTTCTTTCGCATCATTAAAAGCAGGTCCAACAAGTCCGAGTTGCTCTCGAGCCAAAGCTCGACGAAACAATGCTTTAACATCAGCTCCATCGATTTCAAGAGCTGCAAATCTTGCTGATTAATATAAAAAAATAAAATTAGGCTTCAAACTGCTCCCACTCCGGCTTGGTATATATTTTAAAGTATACCTTTAGTAGAATCAGCCTGTGCTCCTTCAAAATCATCCCGTTTCAACCGAGCCAACGCTCGATTTCTATATAAAACCTGTCTCAATTCTTTCTCGTCTTCCGTTGTCATTTGAAGCGCTTCTGTGTATCTAAAAAGATTTTTTGAATACAGAATTTTTCTCCAAAACAAATAAGAACTCACAACTCATCAGCTTTAACATAATCCTGATCTCTGACTGCCGCATTTCCTTCATCTCGAATATTTTCAGCACTTTGGATGGTCATTCTGGAAGAGGACAATTTTGGAAACAAATTTGAAATTTTCAACAAAAAATAAATAAAATTGATGGGTTAACCCCAGAAACGTCTAGAAAAAAAAACTATTCTAGAAGGCAAATAAAATAAAAATTTGTTCTGGAGAGTTCTATATCCTCCTCCCTCCCATCGGGAAGAAAGTGTAATAATAGTAGAGAGAGAAGCAGGGCAAAAAGAGCCGTTGTTTGAATAATCTTTACGGGGGGAATATCTGAGCAGCAGGCAGGCATATATCTACGAGACGAGAATATTTGCATTTGAACAACGACGGAAAAAAATCTTGAGATATTTGCGTGCGCTTTGTGTTAATTTCATGGAAATTCAGATTGTCAATTTCGAAAAATGGCGGGAAAAAACTAAGTGTACAATTTTATTTGTGTGGAAACATTTTCTAGTGACTCATTAAAAAACAAAAAACTTTGACATTGAAGAAAATGAATTGTGTGTAGAAAAACTGCAGGAAAAAATATATGAACATAGAAAAAATTTCGTAAAATATAGCGCATGGATGATGATTGCACATAAATTCTGAACCTACAGTACCCGTAAAATTAAAAATGTTTCATTAAAAAAATTGTTTTTTTTCGGCTTCACGAAAATTTTCAAAAATTGACTTTGGATGAAAATTATTTCAATGTATTTATTTTTCTCACAATTTTTTCCGAAATCTTACCGATTTTTGCGCGGTTTCATTCTGAAAAGTCGCAATTTCCAAAACTTGAAAAAAATTCAAAATGATTTTTTTCCAAATAAAAACTCACGTCACGTCTCAAATTAATTTTTTTTCATTTCATTTTTTTTTAAATTTTTGGATCCAATATGATTTTTAATTAATGTACAGTAACCACTAAAACTGTCTGCGTCTCTTTTCTTTTTCAAAGAAACAATCAATATCTCAACTTTCTATTTTTTCCGACCTGATAAATAACAAAAAGTATTTATCGACCTTGTACGGAAAAATGCTTTTTTTGCAAAACAAATTCGTTGTTAATATAATTCGTCTTTATTATACATTATATTGCATTTTTCTGCTGATTTTGGGTTTCTCATTTAAAGGGTGGAAAAGTTTTCAAAGATTTATCAGGAAAAAACCAAAATGTTTAGAAGGATGGAATAGCGGATATTTGAAATTGAAGGTGAGTTATTTTCAAAAAAAGAGAAAAATTGCGAATTTTTTGAAGGAAGTACGATTACATTATGTTCAAACTGGATCAGATGATAAACCTCTTCTTTTATTTATTCACGGATTTCCAGAATTCTGGTATTCTTGGCGATTTCAATTGGAAGAATTTAAAAATGAATACAGGTATTTTCAGAATAGAAAAAAGGGTTACAATTTTTTGAAAATCTGAATCAGAATTCTCAAATGGTCCTCTTGGAACATGTAAAATTTTTAAGCACAAATTTGGAATTTATCTTGAAAAATCGAATTTTCAGATGTGTTGCGATTGATCAAAGAGGATATAATTTATCAGATAAACCAGAAGGAAAAGAGTTTTATACAATTGATCATTTGGTAAATGATGTGAAAGAATCGATTGAATTATTAGGTTAGCCTAATTCTAATTCTAAATCGAATTGTAAAACCAAATTTCTAGGATATTCATCTGCTATAATAGTTTCACATGATTGGGGTGGTTGTGTTGGTTGGAAATTCGCCGAAAAATACCCGGAAATGTGCGAGAAACTTGTTTTTATGAATATCCCGAGACCAAATGTTTTGTTGAATTATATTCAATCAAATTGGATTCAATTCAGAAAAAGTTGGTATATGTTTTTCTATCAAACGGAAAAGTTTCCCGAAATGGCTTGGACTTTTGATGATATGAATAATTTGAAATTGTGTTTTCGATCGAATCAAATGGGTTTGAGAAATAAGAAGAATTTTACGGATGAAGATTTGGAAGCTTGGAAATATGTATTCTCTTCAAATGGAGGTAATTTTAGTAGCTAGCTTGTGAATAGAAAATCAAAGTGACAAGTTTCAGCAAGTTTCAAATATCCAATAAATTACTACCGTAATCTTTTCTCCGATGTCAAAGCATTCGATAAAGAAATATCACTTGAAATGCCAATCTTAATTATTTGGGGAGACAATGATGGAGCACTTGAATCAAATATGGCTAAAATCAGTTTGAAGGTAATTTTAAAATGTTACAGTAAGACTATATGAATTTCAGAATTTGAAAAATGGTCGCCTGGAATTCATCGCTGGTGCTTCACATTGGGTTCAACAAGATGAACCAGAAAAATGTAACAATTTGATGAGAGAATTTTTCGCTGAGAAATAATCTAGATTTTATTTAATGAAGTTGAAGTTGTTATAAATAAATTTTATTTTTTACCAAAAATAATGGAATTTGATCCAAATTATTTTTAAAAAATCGAAATATTTTGTTAAATTTTAGAGTGATATCAATTTTTTGAAAATAAACTAGAATTGGCAACGCTATGAATTTCTGAAGTTAACCTAAATCTTCTGAGAATTCAAAAATTTAGATTTTTTGGAATATTGAAATTAAAAAACCTGAAACTTTAAAATATTCCGAACCACTGCATAATTGCATTACAGTAATCAAACCAAATTCAACCAAAAAACATTTGTGTGATAATATTTATTTATTTTTACATAATTCAATATATACAATCTTCTTGCTTTTCTGTTTTATCATTTCAAAATTCAGGATGAAAAATTCATATAAAGGTACACTTCAACAACTGTCAAAGATCAGAAAAATTGGGACATGTTCCTTTAAACGACAAAAACTCTGCCACTATTAGAAATATATACAATTATATAGGATATATATTCATAGGGGCTTGGGGAAAGAAAAAAATAAGAAGACTTATGGTATATACAACAAGAAAAAAATGGGGGAAACGGGAAGAAAAAAGAAAATGGTAGAGTTCAAACGCAAACAATAATCTGTTTGAAATTTTAAAAAATTAGGCGCAGAACCACACAAAAAACGAAATGAGCAAAAAGAACCAGTGAAACAAATAGAAAAAGGTGAAATAGTGTATTTTTTTGATAGAAGACACCGGAGCGAAAGTGTGGTGGTTGTTTGTATGTTTTTTTGGTGCACAAATTGGGGGTGGCTTTGAGAAGAGAGATTTTCGTTGCCTAACAAAACAGTTCAAAAGAAAAAAGTAACAATAAAATTATAAAGTTGGGAAGAATATACGCCAAACACATTTTTAAATGAATAATATGAACTTGGGTATTTTTTGATGTGTGAAGAAAATGTATTTTAGGCTTTTTTCTATTAAGAGCCAGGGGAAAATTGGAAGAAGGAAGGTGGAAGAGATCCGAAAATTGAAGAGAAGATTCTTTTGGAGAGCAATTTATTGTTGGATTGGCTGAAAATATTGAGAATTAAAATATGAATGAACGAGGACTTTTTTTTCAAACTTCTGGCCTACAAATTAGCCGAGGTAACATCCTAGATATTTAATTTCTTTGAAAATAGCTAACCTTTCCCTTCCGCAATCCACCATTCAATTGTGCACTTCCTCCACCAGCTGCCGCTCCATAATAATTTTGTTGATTCGCACCAGCGCCTTGTGGTGGTCCACCTTGTGTTCCGGCTCCGCCGCCTTGAGCATTATACATGTGGTATAAATCGTTTCCACCGTTTGTGGATGGATTTCCACCAGTCATTTGCATTCCACTCATTTGATTAGCTAATGAGTTCACGTCATATTCTGAAGAAAAAACATTTGAATTTGTAAAACAAACAAACAAAATAACGAAGCTAATTAGAAAAAACTAACGAGGTTGATATACTTGTGGATGATATCCATAATATTGTTGATATACTTGAGGATATTGCATTCTTGGTACCATATCTGGAGATCCCATCATTCTTTGATCGAATCCAAAGTTGGAAGGATCAAAGATTTCGCCATTGATTCCACCTTTTTTCAATCCTCCAACTTTATTTTTTCTTCCAGTATCAGCTTGTTTTATCAAAAGTGCTGGTGCATCTTTCGACATTGTTTCAAATCGTCCACCATTTAATGCCGAAATAATCACTTCACATTTTTCTTTCGAATCCATTCGTGCAAATCCAACACCTCTCGATTGTTGATCTGGTGTTCTCAAGATTCTTGTGCTGATAACCATTCCATATTTGTTCAATTCAGTTTCCAACATTTGTTCGGTAAATTCGAAAGGCAAATTAGCAATATATAAATTAGTTGGATCTTGTTCTTGTTGTTGTAATTTGGCCATTTGTGCTTGTATTCCATCATTGTTTAATCCATCAACTGCAGCTTGAGCAGCTTGTGGACTTTCGAAATCAACAAAACCATAACCTTTACAATGATTTGTGGCTTTATCCATTATCGCTTTTGTCGATGCAATATTTCCATATTTTGAGCACAAATCACGAAGTGTGTCATCAGTTGTGCTCGGCGTCAAACCGCGAATATACAAATTTGTGGAACTGAGTGGTGCATTATCTTGTTGTGGTGTTCCATCTCGTTGTTGAGCAGTATAACGCCCATATCCATTATTATTCCCAAATGGACCTTGACGATTTTGATTTGAAGGCTGAAAATAATTTTTTTTCCTGATGAACATTTTTTTTCTAAATTTTATATATTAACTTGCGAATCTGTTACAGATAAGTTTGTCTAAAAATACGAATTTTTTTTGATTTCAGGTTATAAATTTAGTACGTTTGTCAACAGACAGAAATATAGTAAGGTCAATAATGTGATAGAAATAAATATGCACTTGTCGATTAGTCACTAAAGATCAAAAAGATTCCGACAAACTATACAATTAATGACGTCATGTAAGTAAGAAAAATGTTTGGGAAGAAAGTGCAACGAGAAACAAAAACAAGTTCATACAGCTGAAATATTGCGACCGTACTTTTTCAAAAAAGGTCCTGGAGCGATCAGCTATGTTTTATTTATAGCGCGGTTCGCTTTTCATAAAAGACTTCAAAACTATCTAGAAATATTAGAAATTCACGGAAAATTTTCAAATTTCGAAGAGTTATTCCTTTTTTTCCCGGTTTTTTTAAAACCAAATTTTAAGTGGCGTGTAACTTAGCTTCAAAAAAACAACAAAACTGGCGCCAAACCCGTACAATTTTGGACAGAGATAAGAAGAGAACTCAACCTAATTGCATCATACTATTCTCTAGTATGACATCATTTTAATATATTTGCATAACCTATGTCAAATCAACCCCCCAACTAACCTGTCCACCGTTACTACCTCCTCCTCCTCCTCCTGTTCCACTATTACCACCATTTCCATAATATTGACCTCTTTGTTGATGTTGATTATGATGATATTGGTGTGGAATATGATGTGGTTGTGGTCCATTTGGTGGAAGAGCAGTTCCTCCTGCAACTGCTGTTGAATTCATTTCTGATCCTGAACTATTATATGGATTGCTGTTGTTGTTGTTGTTGATTGTTGTCGTGGTTTGTTGTTGTAAGGGAGTGTACTGTACTGGTCGTTTTTGACTGGCTGCCGGTGGCATCAAGAAGCACACTATGCTAAAAATACAATTTTTAATTTTCTTGGTTTGAGAGAAAATGTTTGTTTCCTCGTTTGAAAATATCACATACCTTCAAAAACTAAGGCGAATAATGAGAAGAGTAAAATCAACAAGAATAATTAATAACAAAATATATTTGAACTGTTTTCAACAAGGTTATAAATGAGATGATTTGCTGCCTGCAAAATGGAGAAAAAGTTTGTTAGAGATTTGTTTTGGCGGAAGAGAAGATCGGAAGAAGTTTTGCGGGTCGAAAAAGAAGAAAAAAAACAGGCCAAGGCTGCGCGGAAACAAAAAATTACAAAACAACAAGCTTACATATGATTTTATATTGGGGATGGGATAAATGAACTATTTTTTTCAAAAGTAAAAACTTTTCAAAAAAGTGTATAGACAGGAAATTGAACTTTAATAAAATTGGGAAACTTTGGAAACTTTGAAAATTTTGGAAAAAAAAACATGGGAAGTTCAAATCGAATCAAATAATGATTCAAGTCAAGATGTTTGATCATTCCGAAAAATACTTCAATAAATAAAGAAACAAAGAGGGAATCACCTGCATTTGCGCTAGAAAAAAGTCTAGTGAAAACACAAATTCCCGGATAGAAAGAAAATGAGCAAAGATTGAACATAAGAATATATCTAGGATTAGGAAACGATTAATCTGTGAACTAAAACAAGATTCAATTTTTGAAAAAAAAAAGTTTCAGAAGACCAAAGGATTAAGGACAAATATGTGTGTTTTTTTTGAGAAAAATACGGAACTATAAACGGAATGAATGAATAGTTAAGAACAATAATAGAATATAGTAGAATCAAAAACTAAACAAGCACAAGGAAAAGAGAGTGAATGAGAGAGAGAAAATCACATGACTCAAAAGTCTTCGCTCAACAAATAGAAAACGCAAAAAAATCAATCAATCGTGTCCTTATTGAATCTCGCGAAAAAAAAGGACCAATAGAAAAAAAGAGAGAAAAAGTTAGGAGGACGACACAACAAGAACACCCAAAGCCGCCCACCCAACCAACCACGGGAAGGGAGTGCGATCGACGAGAGAGTAGCGAGAGAGATGCAATCGACGACACAAACAACACAAAATGGAGGACGGGGCGTGGTTTGGCAGTTGGCCAGCATATGGCACGAGGCCAACATTTTCGGTGTCTGCTTCTCTGATCAATCACGAGTTTCGGACGATAGTGTAGGGAACAGAGAGGGAAAAAAAGAGATGTGAGATAGAAATAAAAACGTTGTATTGGGATGAATGAATGAATGAATGAATGCTCTATAGTGGAACCAATAGAAAAAAAGCAAAGAGGAGTGTGATGTGATGTGTGTGTGGACCGATTTAAATTAAAATGATGAAATATTTTAAATTGTTGTTGACAAAGAAATCTTGCGGTTTTAACGGAATATTGATGAGTTTTTATAATACAAAACAACTTTTGGAGAAACTACTCACACCGAGAACAATAATTATAATTAATAAAAAGTGAGATATATCACATTGACAGCACCGAACAGTGCGCACACAAAAATGCAAATAACACTATGCAACAGCAAGGTCATTGTGTGTGTGTAGTTTGATCGGACGCTAGTATAGTTAGCTCATAATCAAGAAAAAAACATATGAAGGGAAAGAAAGAAAGGATAATAAAAAGTATTTAGAAAGGGTTGACAAAATGAGTGGACACTAGACAATATTAGCATAATTTCTGATTTGTTCTTTCTTTTTTCGAGAGAGAGAGGCAAAACGAAAAGAGTTGTTTGTCGGTGAACGAAAAAACGGCAGGGCGGTTGATAGATAGATTGATATTTGCATACAACACATACCGATCGACAAAAATGTTTCATTTCGAAAAAGAAATTATCAATGTTGCAAATGAAAAATGGAGAAAATTAGGAGTGACCAAACTACACTTTATTTGCGAAACGAAACTACGCAATTTGTTGAAACTACGTGGAGATCAAAACAAAACTACAGTTTTCTGACAAGAGAAAACTACAGTATCACAGAAAAAACGCATTTATTTACAAAGCGCCTCACTACAAATCTGAAAATTCGTGTTCATAGCGCTTCTCCATATTCGGATCGATCGCATAGCAGATTTTGACAAAACAAAACTAGACTATAGTTATTTGCAAACGCAAAAACTGACCGACGGTTTTCATCTTGTCTAAACAAAACTATTTCTCTCTTTTCTTTTGAAAATCCCACTGCCTGTACATACATTAAAATATATCAAATGAGGAAGAAGAAGAAAAAAAGAAGAAAGGAATTCAAAGCGACACACGACGATGACTACGTCGCATTTGGCTAGCAGCCAAGTAAAATGGTCATGTTTGTTATTATTTTTGCATCGATGAAATAGTTGAATGGAATGTGGAGACGCAGTGCAAAAGGCGCCCATCGCTCGCGCGGGACGCCGCCCGGCGCAATAATAGTAGTAGCATCAACGATCGACCGATGCGACGACCGACCCCCACCATCCCAACCGAACGTTATTTGTTTGCTTGCTTGGTTATGTATGTGAAAATGAAAATAGATAGAAAAAATTGATGGAAAAGGGATTGACTGACTGATATTTTCAATGGATACTGTAGAAAGTAACAACGGACAAAATATGCGGAATAAGATAAGCGAAAGCGCGTGATTAAGAGAAAGCCGAAAAAATCGAAAGAAAGAAAAACAAACAGTTTTCTGATGAATTATTCTCGATTTCATGAAGAAACAAACAACTGAACGAAATAATAAGGAACAATCTATTAAGGAATTGCTTTTAGGAAACAAGGAAAATAAGGACTTAAAAGATCATAAATCGATTTTCGTTTAAAATTTGTCAAAAAAATTACCGAATCCCTACAAAGCGGATCTATTAAACCTGTCTATTACTAAACCCAAAAAGATAAGTCGGATAGGTTTTTGGGGAAATTTTGAAACGATTCTACTGTGCTGTGAGGTGGAATTGGGCCTGGAGAAGCTGGAGTTTTAGAGATCTTGGTATGGAAAATCAGTCATAGTTAGAAGGTTGGAAGACCAGAAGAGCAGTTTTCTTCCGAAAAGATGCCTCTGATATTATTTGACCAAACTCTACTTATTGACAAAGAATTGGTGAACAAACGGCCCAAGCTTTTACCACCTGTGGATTCATGTATATTCATAGTTTTTGATCAACAAAACAATGGTGAACCATTGAAACAAAACCATGTTTGTTATGTCATCCACCAAACAATAAGCACCAGGTATGTTTTCCCCTCCCATAAACCATTCTCATCGGATTATGAAGTGTTCTAAGAACTGTCAACTTTTCTCACCATTAATCATCATTTTTTCACCATCTTATTGTCTCATAACCGATCAATGATCAAAAACTGATGAATAATTAGTAGAAGTTATGGAATATAAGAAGGAGAAGAAGAATGAAGGGAGTTGTTTGAAAAAACATAAACGAGGTAGAATATCGATCAAGCTTGAAACGATTCACAATCAGAAATAACCTGGATTTTTTGTGAAAAGGTCATTTGGAATTCTTCAACTGAAAAATTCAGTTCTGAAATTTTCTGAAAAAACGGAAAGCAGGCACAAAAAATAATCGTGGAAAAAATTTCGCCCTACAATCTCAGGTTCCGAATGTGGTATGATTATGATGTGGAAAAAATTAGTTTTGGTGAATTCTAGGATAACACTTTCAACCTGGATTCACTGAGTGTAAATTGTGAATATGGTGATATACCCCGTTTTTTTTCGAAAGTCTTTACAAATGTTTCATGTTGACCTTTGAATATTACTATAGTTTATCATAACTATACATAAATCTCTCTATATTTATATTTTCGACCAATGATTAAAGATGAAAGAACACCATCGTCATTCTTCTTCTTCTTCTCTTTTCTGTTCACTTCCCATACACCCAACCAAATATCAAAAGAAAAAAGACGCCATAGTATACATTCTGTCAACGAAAATCACCACCAAAACGATATGCGCAAAAAAAGAGAGAAAAAGATGGCGGGAGAGGAAGGGAAGGGATGGCGAAGTGTACACAGGTCAATAGATTATCGAGGAAGAGTACTACAATACTACTTGGATAATGATTCACGTGAATAACACACCAAAATGGATGAATGGTGAAGGTATGACGAATATTATTAAGTATAATGATGTATAGGACATCATTTATTAGCGCACACAAGTTATAATAGTTTGTAGGAGAGAGAGAAAAGAAACAACATGCGGGTAATGGAGCAGAGTTCCTAGGAATCTGAATTTAGGAATTACCAAAATGGACATTTTTTTAAAATAACATTTTCGGAATTCGAGCAGATTTTTTGAAAGATTACAATTTTAGAACATGTTTTTAACAAATTTAGCTTCGAACCCGAACCCGGAGACTAGTTAACGTATGATTTCAATATTTTATTATCTAAAACTGTAACATTCTAATCAATAATCTATCTATCTAGACAGTAAAACAGTAAGAAAGCCTGCAATAATTCCAGCAACAATCATTCCACCAAAATATTGCCTCTGTTGTTGAGATTCTTTTAATCGTTTATCTCTCATCATTTGTTCGAAAGTTGGAATAGGATAACGAGACTGTTGTTCAGCCGAAAATCACAAAAAACTATTAAAAACGAGGCGAACATTTTAAAATTGACTCACCTGTTCTCTGGCAACTTGTCGTCTCAATTCTTCCATTTCTCGTTGAGCAGCTCGACTATCTTTATACATTGAACCATGCTGGAAAAGGAATAGGAGACTGAGAATAAAATAGAGGTTTTGTTGGATAATTTTCAGTTCGAAATGAGCTCTAATATTAATTTTGGGTGAAAATTTCACGTTCAGAAAATTAATCTATTTTTTTTAAATTAATAAATATTTACATTTCTTGTTTTTTTAAACAAAATCAGTCAATTTCAATCATAAGGTAACATATTTTGATTTATTGAATTCTTTTTTCTCGTGCGTATTTTGAATGACATTTTGAATATCCTATCTGAAATTATCAGAAAATTTCAGATAGGATATTCAGAATGTCTAAAAACTAGTCTTAAAAAATGGACCCCAAAATTCACGAAAAATTTCGAAGGTGTTTCAAAACGTCTCCCATATTTTTTTCAAAAAACATCTAATCATCAGGAAAAAAACTGACTCTTTCTTGCGCTTCATCATATTCACTTTTGAACGTCCGTTTTTTGAATCCCCCAAATTCCGCATAAAATTCATTTGGCATTTCAAAATGTGAATGATATTGAGGCCTTCGTCTAAATGTCACACTTTATTGGAGTAATTATTTTTGAAAATCTTACCGATTACTTCTTTGAAAATGTTCAAAATCTTTGTAATCAATATCAATATCCGTATATTGTTTTGTTGTTGTTGATCTTCGCCGATATCTATTACTCATATTTGTTTGATCTGCCATTGGATTTTGTCGAATTCGTGTCATATCGTATAATTTGCGTTTTTCTTCAGATCCCAAGATTTCATAAGCCATTGCTACCTGAAATCAACATTTTCGAAATATACAATGTTCTTCGGGAGGTTTTGAAATTAGAGATGCTAATTGAGGAATTTTTTAAATCAAAAACTAATAAAAGCTGTTTTCATTTTAAAGTTCTAATAAAATTTATGAAATTAAAAAATAATTTAGACCTCTCAACCAGGTTTTCTGTGAAACTTATAAATTAAAAATCTAATTTCTAATTTTTCCAAAATCAAATTACCTGATGAAATTTCTTGGCAGCTTCCTCTTTATTATCCGGATTTGTATCTGGATGATGTTGTTTCGATAATTTATAATAGGCTGATTTGATATCTTTCTGACTTGCTGATTGAGCCAATCCTAATATTTTATAATGATCTTGACTAGAACTACAACTCGCGGTTGTTCCTATTCTTCGTAATATTCGAAATCGAATCATCTGGAAATCTATCATAGCTGAAATAATAGTTTGAACAAGGTATAAAAGGACATAATTTCAACAATCCATATTTTTCTGAATCCTTTCCCATAAAATATATATTTATCTATGTATGCAATATATAATAAAATCTGGTGAGGTAATATAAATAAATCTATGCAATATATGAGACTAACACAAAAAATGGCACCGGAGGAAGAAAAACTAGAAAAAGGCAAGAAATATAGTACCGGTTAAATACAACAAAAATACATATTATAGCTTTTCGAGAACAATTGCAGTTCTGCAAGGAATATAAACTTGAGCACGATGACGGCGACCAGCATATCCATCTTCGAAAGTATGATATTGTGATGATGGATCGATACGAGAATGTCCACCAAATTGAGCATCATCTGAATTGAGAGCAAGGCCATATCTAGAAAAAAAGGAATTATTTGAAAATAATGAATAAAAATGTTGAAACTACATACTTTCCAGGTTGATCAATTCCAATTGAATAATCGGCAAAACTTTGAGTTGGATGGAAATTGAAAATGAAAACGAGACCAGCTCTTTCGAATACAACAACTTTGTCAGAATCATGTTTCCAGGATGTATAAGCCTGAAAAAGAGAAAGAAATAAATAGAATCTTCTTTCATTTTGAAAATTGCACAAAAAATTTTCTTTCTTCAGAATTACGAAAAAAAATTCAAATAGCTCTAATTTGTATTTTCAAAGAAACTTTTTCTGTAAGATTGAGCTTTTTTCAAAATGTTCCAAACTTAGTGAACTTCATGGTTTTTCTGAGCACTAAAGTTTTTTCCAGAAATTTTTAAAACAGTTTTTTTTTCTGAATAATCAAAAAAATGTCCAAAAATAACTAGATTTTCAATAACTCACATATCCTTTGTGAAGAAATCCGGTTCTTTCCTCCAACAAATTCATTTCTCTATCCCAATTATTCAAGAATTTATATCTCAAATATTCAGCATCAACCAAATTGAATTGTCTCCTCGCATAATGGAATGACTCATTATTTCCAATTCTTGGAAAATCCAACCATTCCGGATGTCCGAATTCATTTCCAATAAAATTCAACCAAGCTTCTCCACCAAGTGACATTGTTAACAAACGAATCAATTTATGCAAAGACAATCCTCGATCAATAATTGGTGTCAAAGGTGAATCAACCGACATAAAATCATACATTTCTTTATCCATCAACCAAAATGCGATGGTTTTATCTCCAACCAAAGCTTGATCATGAGATTCAGCATATGCAACATGTTTTTCAGCATATCTTCGATTTTCCAAATTGAAAACAACTTCTCCAACTTTCAAATCTTCATCTGATGTATGTTTCAATATCTTAATCCACATATCTGGCAAAGCCATCGCAAGTCGATAATCGAATCCTTGTCCACCTTCTTCAACAGGTCTACACATTGCAGGCATTCCAGATACTTCTTCAGCAATTGTGATAACTTGCGGATATTTTTTGTGAAGAAAATCATTAGCAAGCATAAGATAGACGATGGAATCAGTGTCAGCATTTAGACCAAAATACATCGGATATCCGCCAGCGAATGAATCATCTAAAATTCAAAAGTTGATTGGACTTATAATATATTTATCGATTAACTTACTCATTCCATGAGAATGATAAATCATTGAAGTAACACCATCGAATCGGAAACCATCAAAACCGTATTCTTCGATCCACCAACGTAAGTTCGATAAAAGTAAGCGCAAAGTTTCAATCCTTCAAACATTTTCTCTATTAAAATTATTAATTTCTCAACTTATAACTCACTTTGTATAATCGAATAATCTCGAATCCCACAAATTATGATAACCTCTTGCATTTTCATGAAAATATCCACCTTTCGATCCATCCCATTCATTTAATCCATCATCAACATTTTTGGAGGCATGTGAGTGAACAACATCTAACAACATATAAATACCTAATGAATGAGCTTTATCAACAAGATATTTCAAATCATCTGGTAAACCGCAACGACTTGAAACAGCGAAAAATGATGTGACTTGATAACCAAAAGATGCATAATAAACGTGTTCCATAACAGCCATCAATTGAATTGCATTATATCCTTGCTTATGAATTCGAGGCAAAACATCATCAGCAAATTCACGATACGAATTGATTTTTCCTTCTGAACTACTTATTCCAACATGTGCTTCATAGATTCTCAAAGATTCTGGTTTTGTTGGTCGCGGTGATTGCAATTCATATTTTTGTGGTGGATTATAAAAGTTTTGATGATAAATGACAGTTTCTTTTGGACGAGGACAAGTCACATATTTTGCCCATGGGCTGAGTTTGAAATGAACTTGTCCATTATGTGTTACTGCAATTTTGATAACAGACAAATGTGGAATTGCGCAAGATCCATCTGGATTTGGCGGAATAATTATGCTCCATTTACCATGTTGTTCTTGTTTATAAACATTTGCGTTTTGATCCCAGTTATCTAAAGAAAGATTTTAAATAGAGAATGACGTATGAGCACAAAGTTTGTGTCATAAACTAACTAAAATCTCCAACAAGAGCAAGTCTTTGAGCAGCCGGAGCCCATTCAAGTCCACGAATTGAATTATCTGGTTGGACATTTAGACCAAATTCACGATATGAAGAAGTGAACTTATCGATTCCTCCACACTGGAAAAACACAGTATTTAGAAGATTGGAACCAAAATTTTTCTGGATATTTACCTCAACAATTCTTTGTTGATAATCAAGAAAAACTCCATATCTTCTCGAAATTTCACCTTGAAAATCTTTCAAATATGGATCGACTTTGAACAGTTCTTCAATATGTGGCGGAGTGCTCATCTGAAATTGTTTGTTAGAACTTGGAAAATATTGTAAAAAAAAAGATAATCAGATTTGTTTTCAAACAAAAAAGCAAATCATTAAAAAATTAGAAAAACAAGGAAGGTTTATTTCGGGGGTCAAACATTTGATAAAAAAGGAAGGGAACATTTAGCCGTAAAAAGCGAAGGCAAGAAAAAAATGAGGTGATTTTACAAAAAAAAAATATAGGAGATCGGGTAATTGTGAAAGATAGAAGTGAGATTAATAAACATCGATACAATCGCCATTTTCGATACCGATTTGATCGCAGGTTTGAGAACCATCAGTCAAAATATCGTCGTCAAACATCAGTCGCATCTTTAAATAAAATAATTTTGCAAATCGTTAAACACTAAAAGAATAATCTTTGGTTCCTAGATAAACTAATGAAAATTGTAGAAAAATAAAAAAAATAAACAACTGCGTCTTATCAATTCGAGTGAACTTTTGATAAGCGACAGATAGAATTTGCTTACAACAATCTCTGAACAACTTTGTGTTTCATTTTGCAAAAACACACGGACCTAACAATTGTTAGTCCGTTTTTTAAGCAATTATAAAAAGTTAAAGTTTTAAACGAAACTTGTATGATAAAAAAGATAAATAAACATTATTACAACGACTAACCTTTTGTTTATCTACACTGTCTCCCAAATCAGCGCATAACAAATCCTTGAGTTCATCAATTGTTGTTTCAATTTTAACCCGAATTTCAACAGGTTTTTTACGAGAAGCCAATTGAAACTTGATTCCAATGAGACCATCCGACACGTCTTTATTTGATTTTCGAGTCGGTTCATTATAATCATCAAGATCTATAATGCCATTTGAATTTGGTTGAACAATTGGGGCTAGTTTTTTCGAAGCTTGGAAAACTGGGTGAGGATGTTGAAGTGCAATGAATCCTAGGTTATTTGGAGTATGCTCTGGCATAATTTCTTGTCCGTTGTAATGAAGAAGAACGTCTTCTATTGGAATACCCCATTTTTCTGCAAGAATTTCACGAATATTCTCAAAGTTATCTGACAGAAAAATATCAATTCCAAATATTCCATTTCGTATAATTTCCAAATCCATCACATCAATAGTACAAGGTAGAGAAGATGACGATTGTTCAGGTTCATCATTGCTCAATATTGAGATATCAGGAGTTTTTGATTTCCAAGCTTCACCAATCTCATCAATGATCCTTTTTGCTCTAGTAAATTGTCCTGATTCAACTTGAACTTTTGGGCGAAGTTGGTCAAGAAAGACATCATTTTTACTTTCCTCTTCAGTCTTCTTTTTAATTGTTCGATAATATTCTGGAAAATTAGAGCGTTGAAAAATGAAAATGTGTATTTAAATATTACCACTGGCAGTCTTTTCGCATAATTCTTCGATGTATTCATCGTGAGTTTGAAGCTTTGCCTGAATGGTTAATGTTTTGAACAAATCTCAAAAATAGGAAATGCCAAACTAACTCTATTCAAAATTGCAACACTTTCATCATCGGTATCCTCATCGGACGATTCGATAAGTCTTTGTCGTTTAATAGAATTTCTGATTGGTTCCACCTCTGAAATGTTCAATTATGTTCTCTAAATTATACATTATCGCCTTACCTTGTACATCATCATCTTCGTCTGAATCTGAACTATCTGGTTCTAAACCATTAGCACCACTGGGTTTTGTAAAATGAGAATTATAACGTCTTGAAGTATAATTAGAGTAGAGATCGTCCGAATCGCTATCGGACATTTTCTGCAAACATAATTATATAATTTCTTTAAAGATGGAATTACAACACTTTTTCTAAAAGATTATCAAAATGTCGAAATAATTCGATAAGGCAAATACCCTACATTTTGAAACGATTCAAACTAAACTATAAAGCAATTATCACTGAATAAATGGAGACTTCTAAAAAGATTCAATCAAAATCATGAGCTTTTTCAAGTTGGAAAATTCGAACAGTTCAAACTTTCAAAAAACTAAAAAAGTTGCGTCAGCACTCGAAAAGCGCACAAACAAACGCGCCAGTGTTGTTCGAGGTTTTTTATTTTCTGTTTTTCTTTCGTTTTTCGCGCCGTTTCCTCGCTTTTAATCAGTTGAGTTAGAGTTTGATGGAGTAAAATTAACCTTAAAAATTATAAAACAACTTGTCTTATAAAGCCTTCTTAACTTGTTTCATATGTCCTTCTAATCATTAAAAAATTGATTTTTATAGGCTAAATGGTTGCAAATTCAGCGAAAGTGACACCAAGCAAAAAGTCACCGATTAAAACAATCAGTGCTGCCAAAACTCAATCGAAGCCTCAAACCAAAAAACGATATCTTTGGGTGATTAAATTGCAATGTCTTCCATTCGGATTTTTCGAAAATGAGCTTCTTGGATATTTCCGTCAATTTGGATCAGTTATTCGAGTCAGAGTTGCGAGATCTACTAAGGTAATCAAATAGCTTATTAATTTCTTATTAGTCATTCAATAATTACAGACTGGAAACCATAAAGGCTGGGCTTATGTCGGTTTCGATAACAAAGAAGTGGCTGAAATTGCCGCAGAAACAATGAATGGTTATTTGATGTTTGAACACCGGTTAATTGTTAAACTTATGAAGCCAGAACAAATCCCAAAATGTATGTTGAAAGGGTCCACACTTCTTCCTCGACCAACATACAAAGGACAAGCTAAACGTGATGCAATCAAAAGAAACAAGTCAGATGGAAAAAATGACGCTCGGGATTTGAAAAGACGAAATAAAAATCTTCATAAAACTTTGACTAAGTTGAAGAATATGGGAATTGACTATGACTTCTCATCGTCACCAAGTAGTGCTTCAAAAGACAAGGATATTCAAGTTATCCCGAAAACCCCGAAAGTTGTTAAGGTTGTAACACCAGTTGTCACTCCAAAACAAGTTGCTACTCCAACAGTGAAAACTCCACAAATCCAAAAAATCCAAGAGCAAGAAAAGACACCAAAGTTCTCACCAAAAACTAGAGCAGCCAAGAAAGCCGCAGCAACTCCAGCTCCAGCGCCACAACAATCCTCGATCCAGAAGGTGAGTCTATTCTATTCTGACAGTCACATTTCAACGTATTAAATATCAGAAATGACTTGATTTCAAATAAAATAGTTTTGGAATGACACGTGATTTAGTTCACGTCTGTTCAAAATAAAATTCCAATTTTTTATTTCAGGCAATTCAAAAATCAGTAGCAGCGAGTGCTCGTCCAGCTCCTTTGGAAAAACGAACTTTGCGCGGAAAGAAGAAGAGTTTGTGATGAGTTTATTTTTTATTTCAAATCTTTTGTTGTTCTGTTATTTTTATTCAAATTTGTTATTCGTTTTATTCGTTTGTTGTTTTCTTTTTTAATGAACAAAAAAGGGTCTTCATATTTCAATTGTCGTTGGATAATTGCCTGTCAAACACGCTGTGCAATGACCAACTGCAAATGTTGTCGATTTTTCGATTCCTTTTTGGACAGACTGAAAATATTGGCAATTTATAAATTGTTGGGAAAAGGGAGGAGAAAATTATTATGTTAATGAAACCATGGAAACCAAATGGGCTGATTTTTCATATTAGTCATATTTCCTATTCAATTTCCAGTTGCGTTCTCTTAGAATATTGAAATCTGTTCTTTTTCCTTGAAATTTCCAACTTATTGCAAATTTGAAATTTCCAACTTATTGCAAATTTGAAATTTCCAAATTACATAAGGTGTCTTCTCCCTCTTTCAAACATTTTCTCCACTCACATTCAACAATCCTTCGACTGACAAATATCTCACTGAATCTGCTCCAACATATTCACAAATTTCCTCAATTGTTTTATTTGAGGCAATCAATTCGGCTCTCGTTGGAATATTGATTCCCATAAAACATGGAAATTTGACAGGTGGAGATGCGATTCGCAAATGGACCTCAAAAATAGCTCGATTTTGTTCCTACGGTACACATGTGTCCGCAATGGTGTTTGCACATTTTTCTCAAGCGTTTGACAACACTTTTATTTGTGCATGTTTATGTTTTGTTTCGAGTATAAAATAAATAAATGGTTTCTAGACGAAATTGTTATTTTTCATCGATTCTTTTCAATGGTTTGACACCATTTTTGTATACTTTTGATATTTATTTTCATTTTTCAATATAAAAACTTTTTAATATTACAGAAGTGCGAAGGAAAAACTTCCATTCGAACTTTGGGAAAGGTAAGATATTATTTTCTCATTTTTTGAACTCACCTCTTTAGCTCCAGCTTCTCTCAAAAGTTTTACCAAAGTTTTCATAGTATTTCCTCGAACAATTGAATCATCAACAAGAACAACTCGTTGATCATTCACTTTCTTTTTCAAGACTCCTAAAAATAGACAAGACTTGTAAGCTGAATCTAGAACTTTTTCTTACCAAATTTCATTTTTATCGCATTTTGTCGCATTTCATTGTTTGGTTGAATAAAAGACCGACCAACATAGGAATTCCGATGAAAAACGGGCTCGAATGGAATTCCAGATTGAGATGCATAACCAATTGCAGCACTCAATGAACTTTCGGGAACATTTCCAATTAGATCTGCCTCAACAGTATCTTCTAATGCCATAGTTCGCCCGCATTCCTCGCTTTAAATTAATTTATATTAGAATTATGAATATAGCTTCTTATTTAAAACTTACCGTACACTTTGAACCTGTTGGCCTTCAATCTCAGAATCATTTCTTGCAAAATAAACATATTCAAAAATGCACATTGCAAGAGGCGATTGTGGTTTCATCTGCCAAACCGAACGAATTCCATTTTCTGATAATTCTACGATTTCTCCTGGTCTCACTTCGAAATTTATTTTCGAATTCATAGGAAAAGCGCAAGATTCTGAAGCGGCACAATACGCGATTTCCCCTCCAGTTTCTGAACAAAAATATTAGATTTAACTAAATTAATTAGATTAGAATAATGAAGATTACCTCGATCGAAAACAGTTCCCACACAAAGTGGCCGATTTCCAAATGGATCTCGAATTGCATATATTCTATCATAGGTCATGACTAATAATGAATATGACATATTCAGTGCTGACATTGTTGCAGCAAGTTCCTAAGTTTAGAAAATCTATGTTCTAGTCCTTTTTCAAGGTTATCTTACTCTAGTAATTTCTCCATAATCTGCATCAGTATGACATTTCACATTCAAAGCAATCGATTTTGCAACCATTTGTGCAATTAATTCAGAATCTGTATCAGTAGATAATCCAACTCCTTCATGTAAAACTTCTTTTCTTTTCTTTTTTGCATCAACAAGTTCTCCATTATGAGCAATTGAAACAGTTCCTCTTGCTGTATAAACAACAAAAGGTTGAACACAATTTATACCGGATTTCTTCTTTCCAGCTGTGGAATATCTGTTATGTCCAATCAAAAGACGATTATCTTTCATTTTATAAATAGAATCTTCAGTGAAAACATCTCTAACAAGTCCCTGTCCTTTAATAATCTCCACTTGATTTTTTGTTATTCCATCAGATCCAACCAAACCAGCAGATTCAGTTCCTCTAAAAATGTCGTATAATAGTAATAATGCTATATTTTCTCACTTCATTAATTATTTTGCACAATCGGAAATAAGAATTTCCAAATTTCATGAAAGCAAAATGATGTGATTTGAACTTTTCAAATTTTTAATCTCAAAATAAGTCTAGAGATTATGGAAATGACAATGAATATTAAAAATTAGAGATTTTCCCACATATTTCACGAAAAAGTGTAGTTCTCAGCGAAGTTCGATGAGTAATTCCAGACAAAATCGAAGTTTTACACATCAAAAAACTACACGCTACAATAGAATTTCGGACATCACTTGTCCAGATGAACTACAAAATAGTTACCTATGCTGTAAAGCGGATAATCCATTCAATGCCAAAATTGGCAATTCTTCGACACTCTCCGAGTTTTTCGCAGCAACAATTCCGAAAATTCCACACATTTCAAAAATGTATGAAATGAATATTATATTTATTTTTAGCTAGCGGCAAAAGTAGGTCGCGTGAAAAAATTCTTTCATTTTTTTATCATTTTCAATTTTGAATGACACGGTCATAAACTCTGTTTTTTTCATTGAAAAATTGGTCGATAAAAGTACAGTTTTGTCAAAATTGCACAACTGTTCTTCTCTCTTTTTATAGTCTTTCTTAATTAAAAAAATTGAGAAACAATAAAAAATTCATTTATCGATGAAATTAAAACGAATTATTATTTGATTAGTTATCCGGAGAATCTCGAGCAATATGCCTGAAAATAAGAGAATTCGAATAATTTCAAAGAAAATTATGCTAACTTACTTGTAAAGTCCGTAAAATTGATTGCGTTTTCCTACTCGAAATGGCGAGAAAAACACTGATGACATATCACCACGAACACTCTGAAAATACATTCCGTTGTTATCAATTTAGTTTGATAATTTTGGTTTACAAATAAGTTTTGTACTTTTTCGTTTTATAAAACTTATTTGTAGTAATTTTTATACCGAATTTTTGTTTACGGGAAATTTAATTTTTGATGAAAACGAGTTGTTCTAAAACTAAGACATCAAGGAGTTCCAGAGCTCCGAATTTGTTCTATTTTCGTGACGTGGTGATAATTTTCAGCGTGAAGTTTCAGTAAATCTCGAATGGCTCGGAAATTCAGAAATAATAATAACCTCAAATGAAGGTTTATTGTCTGCATATACCAGTTTTGACTTTCAGATGTCAGATCTGGTATATTTACAAACCTTAATTTGAAGTCATGATTACTTCTGGGTTCCCAGGACAAACAACTTTGTGATGATATTTTTTTTGAAATGATCAAAATAGAAAAGTTACGAATTTCACTATTAGGGTTTCGTTTTTAATTCAAATATTTGATGAATTCAATCCAATTTACTAAAACTCACGCGATATCCTCCAAAATCTTCCGCTTCCACGAAATTCGTGTAAACGACAATCAAAATAACGAGAAACGCCAGAAAACGCATCATTTTTTACTTTTTTTTTCCTGGAAAAAATGAATAAGAAAAAAGTAAAGGAACGGATTAGGAAATGTCTCATAATTCTTTTCTGACATTTGTTCTTTTTCTTTATTCAACAAACAAAAAAAGAGAAGAATGAAAATTTCGGAATCTAGTCACAAAAAATAGGCATCCAACTAATTAGTCAGTGCTCGAAAAATTTTGAACAAAAGATTTGTTCTGTGTGTTGGCAGCGCATACAATTTGTAGTAGAATAATGAGACACTTGTGCTCCGCCCGCAAAAAATTCCAATGAAATTTTTTGGCGAGACGACGAAATTAAATTGAATACTTAATATTATATTGTTTTCAGTACAAATTGAAAGACGACCCACTTCTATATGGAAATTGTTATAGAATGGAAGGTTTTTGTCAGGACAAAAATAGTATAAATATTATTGATATGTGACGTATCGTACATGTAAAATATTATAACTCATATTATGATGATGTCATCTTATTATGTTGGGGTAAAATATTGTGAACATTATGAATATGACAAATACATGTGTCGTTGGAAAAATCGGTGGAAATATTCATTCAAGAATCAGATATTAAATGGAAAATGGTATTAAAAAAAGCTGAATTATTATAAATATAAAAATTATGTAGGAAGAGATTTCCAAAGTAAGTTATAATACTAACCTTCAACTTTTTCTTCTAAACAGTTTGTTGATCATTTTTTTTACTCCTTGCTCAAAAATTTGTTTTTAAAAAATTTCCAGTTTTTCGCGTGTCCTCACGTTTTGACACGTTGATTAATTCCACATTTCACAAATTGAAATCGTCATCATAATTCATTGTTTTTTCTAGCGTTCAATCAATCGTGACATTAAAATGGGAAGATCAAGATCTCGTTCGCCAGTTTATAATAGAAGAAGGTCAGTTAAGAGATTGAATCGAATCGATTCAAAATAAGAAGTATTTAAAAATGGTTGTTTGTAGATCGCCAGATGTTCGTCAATCTTCTTTCCGTGACAGAAAAGAGAGGAGCCGTTCGCCAATTCGGAAAAGAAGTCGTTCGCCATTAAGAAGAAGACATTCACCGGAACCAGCCAAAAAGTATGCTTGAAATTATTGATTATTTTATGAAGTTTGGATTATTTTAGGATCAGCTGTGCTGAATGTCGTCACAGTTATACAACTGTTCGAGAACTTGTTGATCATGAAGTTCGTCAACACGATATGAGAATTCGATGTGCTCATTGTTCAACAGTGAGTTTTTCTGGTTCTGCTGTGCTGAATTTTAGCTATGACGTGGCGAAAATTCCAAAAAACTATATCAGAAATGTTTCAACATGTTAATTTCAATCCTGAAAACGATGAAATCAGGAATTCGAAATTTTTATTCTGAAAATGGAGCAGATTCTGAAAGAACAATGAAAATAAGCTTTTTTTTCTGATCCTAAGTTTTCTGATTGATCATCAAATTTTGTAAGTAGGTCATAATTTTTTGTTAGCAAATTGACTAGAAATAATTTTTGAAATTTCTCTATTATATATTGTTTGTTTCAGAAATGTCCATCTGTCGCTGAATTGGCTGATCATATTATGGATGAGCACAAACACAAACGAATCATTTGCTATTATTGTAGCCGTGATTTCGGTGTCACATCAGACAGAGCATCGAAAACCGAGTGGAGCGATTTTCGTGCGCATGTTTATAAGGAGGTTGTCACCAAACAAGTCAACAAATACAGTGAAAAAGTGATGGGCGAAGAAGTGACACATCGTGGAAAAGGAAATTGTCCACATGGACCACCAGTCAAGTGCAAGTATGTTAACTGCTTTTTGTTGAAATGAGTATATTTCAAAAAACAATTGTTTTGCAGGAACTTTCCAAACTGCCCGGGACGTTATTGCTACTTCTCGCATCCACTTTGTCGTTTCAACACTTCTTGCGATAAACAATCGTGTGTTTATGATCACTCGGATGTTCCAAGAGTTTGTCATGATTGTCAAAACAGAGTGAGTTGGGATTTTTTAGAACATTTTTTTCCAAAAGTTCATAAGATAATTTTTTTCAAGTAAAATCCGTACAAAAACTCAAGATTTTATTTTTCATTAATTCCGGTGTCTTCATTGAAAATATTAAATGCAAAATTTTTAATGAGAAAACATTTAGTCCACTCCACTGAAGATCTTTTTGAAACTTTGTTCAAAATTTTAAAGAACCCGTGAAAATTAAAACAATAACCATTTTTCAACCCCGTCTTCTAATAATAGTTCTTTGTTTTTCCTACTTTGAAAAATTATATTTTTTCCAGAAAAGACAAAGAAGATATTAAATTGGTTCGTCTAACTTTTCTTTCCGCGTGATCTTCTTCATCTCCACTTTTCTCTCCTTTTTACAATTCTTCTCTGTCTGTTATTTATTTTTATCCAAAACAATGTCCCTCTTTTCATTTCATTTCATTCATTCCCTGTCCCATTTCCTTTTCCCTACTATTTTTAAAGAAGCAAAAAATCCAATATCAATTAAGTTGTTCTTTTAATTATCATCATGATTTTATATGTTAAATTGGACATAAAATGCGTCAAATTAAGAGAAATCAAGCAAAGTAATTATATATTTTTTATAAAGAAGGAGTGTCATCGGAATGAGCATCTGCATCTGCAGATTTGCGACGACAAATAAAATATTCAGGAACAATGATAGACATTTCACGACGCCGCAAAACCTGCAAAATTCCACTTTGTTTGAGAAAAATTGAAAAAAATATATAATTATTCATGATTTTCGAAAGCGAAACTCACATTTCAATCGGGACCGTACCCGTACTTTTCGATGCAGAAAATCTATGCAAAACATTCTAAAATATTTATTTAACACGTAAAAAATCATCAATTTCAATTCAAACATGCGAATTTGAAGATGAAGAATGAAGAATATCCTGGAAGTTTTCAGAAATCTGCTATTAAAGTTGCTATCAAGATTTCGAAAATTATAAAAGGCAAAAAAAACAAATTAAAATCCTAAGGGTAAAAAATCGTGCGGGTAAAAAATTAACTAGGGATTTAAAAGCAGCTGGACTGATAATTTGATCTTTTGAAAAACTGTGCGGCAGTTGCATCGCGGAAATTTGAAAAAAAAACATTTTAAAAATTGATTAGAGCAGAATTAACAGCTTACTTCTCAAAATTGCTAGGCTTCACAATTTTTAAGTTTTGTGGGTAGATAAAAAATCAGTTGAATTTCTTGGAATTTTGAGGCCACAAAAATTCTGATGAAAAATTACCCCTATGAAGCTTTCACATAGAAAAATCAAATTAACCTCCAACCGCCTTTAAATTCAACATTTTTCATCAACAATATATTTTTTTCCTCAAAATTCAATCATGCATATTAACATTATCCATCGAAAATCTACGGCGAACACATTTTGGTGAAAGTGCAGCTAATGATTTGAAAAGTCCACAATTTGTCGTCGTTGAATTTTGTTGATCATCTAATGTCGTATGTGTTGTTCCAAGTGTTTTTACAATTCCAACGGAATGTCGAGCCATGCGATGTTTTTGAATAAGGGAAGTAGAAGAAGGGGGAAATGGGAGTAAATGCGAGGAATGAGGAGGTGGACAGGAAGAAGAAGAATGAGAGGGAGAAGAGGAACAAGATACCTGAGTCAAATCTTGTTTTGTTTCCACTGATAAATTATGCGAATTTGATGTTGGATGATCCGAAGAATGACTGCCATTTATTGCCTGAAAACATTTAAATGATATATTCTCGTGGAATTTTTCGGGTAGTAAATCACACTATGTGAAGATATTGCTCATATTAATTTTCATTTTTTTCTGTTTGCTAAATTTATATTTTTGTGAACTTGTAAATTCAAATTTAACTCATCTGATGAAAACCCTACAGTAAGAAAAAAGTCCAAAAGAAATTTTAACATTCATAAAATTCAAAAAAAATCTAAACTTTTGAGGGAATTTTTTCCTAGGGAAAACCTAAGCACCTAAAAAAAATTAATGAAATCCCGAAAAAAATCACTTTTTTCAATCTCCAATTGCAGACATTTTTCTCCCCCGATTTTAAATATATAATTCATTCCGAAACTTTTTTGGCGTTTTAAAAATATGTATATCTCATGTGTAAATTGATGAATTATTCATAACTCAAGAAAGAAGTACATTTTTATTTCTATTTCCAGTTTTTATTTTTTATTTTATTTTTATACAGGAAGATGAGAAAAGTCATTTAAAATGAAAATGAAATGAATAAAATTTTAGAGATCATAAAAATATCAATTTTACCTGTTTATTGGCTTTTCGAATAGCACCAGTCGCACAATATCCGACTTTCATTCGATCGATAATAAATCGCAAAACTTCTCGCCAAAGAATGATGGCTGAGTCGATTTCGGCAAATGTCATGTCGGATTTTTTGGAAAATCTGAAAATTGATCGTCGACGCATCGAAGTATCATACTCGAATAACAACTTTTTGTCAGCTTTCATTGCGCGACGAAAATGGAACAAAACACATTCTTTGAACACCGACCAATAATGAGCACTGAAAACATTCATAATTTTAGATATGTTGCGAGAATTTTGATGGGGGAAATTACATTTTAAAAAAAATTCTCGGGAAAATTAGCTGAATGTGAGGATGATTTTTAAAAAAAATATTTAAAAAAAGGTACATTTTTTTAATTTCCACGTAAAAACCTACAGTACTCCACAGGATAAAGTGATAACACGGGGTTTCACAATAAATATTACTTATCCTAGTAATTTAAATCCCAGAAACTTTGAGAGTCTTATAGAAATTTTTTGTAAATATAATAGAAATTTCTTAAAAATATTAAAAAGTAAACTGTTCTACGTTATATATTTTTCTGGAAATAATGAAGCTGTGCTGAAACTACAGTATAAGTTTTCTTCGCGTTGTTCTTTTTTCTCTAAAAATCTCTGAATCCAAAAAAGTTCTTTCAATCAATAGTTACTTACCTGAATCCTAATTGTTCTTCATGTCTTGCATGAATTTTTCCCAAATTCAAAAACACTGCATCCAATTGTGAAGGATCATCCAAATGTGTCATCGTTGATTCGATTACCTTTTTTGTTAGAAAATAGTATTACAATTTAAAAAAAAAGAGAAAATCCTCAAATACCTGTATAAACCGGACGGCATGAAAAATGAACTCGTTGCTCTTTTTGTCTTCCCTGAAAAAATTATTTTTAGGAGAGATAAAATAATTGGAAGAAAAAATAATAAAAATTGTGAACTTGTAGTCTTTCATCATAAATGAGAACATGAGTTTGGCATCTGGAGCTTGTTCGAAAATCATTTGGAAAATATTCACAGCAACTTGTTGCATGTCTCTGGAAAAAAACGATTAGAAATTGCCGAGGAGCTTTTTTTTGGAAGTTCAGGGTTTTTATCAACATACGCCTAGAAATTCTAGTTATCAACAAGTCATGTCTAAAAATTTCAACTATCAAGGATCAACGCTTGATTGTCTAGGACCCACATCCAGATTTTCAATTTGGAAAGGAGCAACGCTTTTAGAGCTTCCATTCCAATATACGATTCAAAACTTACTTGGAAACAATAGCCCACGATTTATTCAAAATCTCTCGATCGGTATCCGTTAAATGCGACAAAGATTCCATTTCAGTCTCAGATCTCAAAGATTCAAAAAAAATATCAGAAAACCTTTTCCAAGAATTCCAAGAAAAAAAGTAAGCTCAAAAATTATAATTGCAAATCTATTCATTCAACAAAAAAATTAGCATCGATTTTTCATAGATTCCTTCTTCCTTCTTCCAGCAAAAAGAAAAACTAATCCAAAAAAGGGAATTTTTGTTTGTTTACACAAAAAAGCTCATTGTAGAGATAGATTGCAGAAGAAATAAGATTTTTCTTGAGAGCTTTTTTTCAGAAAAAAGTTCAAAAAATGAGCGGGTTGGGTTGAAAAAAAAGAGAGGAAAAAATGGAGAACAAGAAAATTTAGGATTAGAAGAAGAAGAAGAGGTGCAAGAAATTCATATTGCAATAGAACAAAAAGACGAAAAACTATGAATGATTGATTTTCAGAGGTCCGTGAGACATTCTCGCAATAAGGTGTCACGGAAGCTCGCGGAAAAAGTTTGAAATTATTCTTTGTTGTTTTATTTTTCTGAAAAAGTGCACTCATTTCGTTCTAATCAATTTTTGGTTCTCTTGGGAATTCAACAACAAAATTCCACCTTTTTTCAATGGTTCGTTTTTTGCTCTGGAAAAAAGAAGACAAATGTATTCTTGAACGACTTTTGGTTTTAGGGCTTGGTAATTTTCTAATATAAAATACTAATATGATTTGAGCAGCGAAAAAAAATTATATAAAATATTGTGCATTGGACATATAGAAACTAATGGCAAAAAAAGAACAAAAAATGTTTCAAAATGAATTTTTGGACTCTGTTTCGAGATGAAGGGGTTTGGAAAAAGGAGAAGGTTTCGAGAGTCCAAAAAGGTTTGAAACAGTCAAATTTGTCATCGAAACATTTCCCAGAAAATGTGAAAGCTACACGACCTCGATTAAATCTGAGCAATCTTTTTTTACATTATGAGAGTTCTGAGCCCTTTTTTGCTCCTCGAAAATTATTTAAATTTTCAACAAAACAGCTCTTTCTTTTCCGGAAACGCAAAAAAAATAATTTGAAAAATAAATGGAATTTCTCTCGTTTTTTCCCATTTACCGGTTGTTTTTTCTTGAAGAATGAAAGGATTATGGGTTTGAGGAACAAAGAGAGAAAGAATAGAGTGAAAAGCTTAAAAAATAAAAAGAAACACAATTAATTTGTTGAATTCGAGAAGAAGAAGAAAATTAGACGAGAATCTCAACTAAACATGTGTTTTATTTTATTCTTATTTTTTTTTTGAAAAAATCTGAGTTTTTGCTTGAATGGGAATCTAGAAACTTGAAAAATGCAATAATGTTGGAACATCAAAAACCTTTCAAAAAAGGGGTAAAGTGCAAAAACTTGAAAAAAAGTGCGAAAAAGACGAAAAACAAATGTGTCGGATGAAAAAACGCTAAAAATGTTCCATAAATTTTTGTCAAGCCAAATGTGATATAGAATGTGGCTTAAAAATTATGGAAGTTAAAATTTTCACGCAAAGTCCGAAAAACCACGTGAAAAATTCTAAACTTCCACGTGGCATTTAGCATTTCAATTTTCAAAACTCAGTTTAATTTGAAACTGACTTATTTACACGAATAAAAAACTATTTAAAAAATGAAATTAAAATCAATAATAAGAGAAAATAGTGTGGGATACCGTGTAATCCGAGTCCGATTTGACTGGAATTTTTCGCGCCTCTTCCGAATTTTCACCAGCAACTGCAGCGAGTTCGCGAATCGCAGGTCGTTGCGAATTCACAATCTCATTCGCCTCCTCGAGCGGCATTTCCAAATTGAGGCATGTCATGAGTCGCGCGACTTGTCTTTTTCCTTGTGATTTTCGTGTTTCGCATCTCCAAACTGCAGGTCGACGCGATTGGAAAATGGTTGAGGAGAGTGAGGAGATTTCGAGACGTTGTTCGAATTTGAAATTGAATTTTGGTTGGCCGAGTTGAGCGATTGTTGAGGCGACGTGTTCGGCGATGATTTTTCTGAAGGAAAAACTTTTAGTGGAGAAATTAGGGTTTAAAAAAATTGTCTATCTTTTTAGGCTAAATATTGCTAAATAATTTATCAGACTTTCAGTTTTTTTGTTATAAATGAATTTCGCAAGCTCCGAATTGAATAATTTTCCGCCCCAAATCTAACCTCGCAATCTCGGGAATTCGTCTCTCAGAATTCTTATTAATCATCGTCACAAACTCTTCAATTGTCGCCAAACTCATTGCAATCGGCAAAATGGCAATCGCTCTTGATTCAGCCTCCTCAAATTTCTTGCGAATTTCGCGTTCGCAATTCGCCATCGTCATTTCCAACTCTTCTTGACTCAATTGAATCTTGGTCGAAAAATCCTGAATTAATTTTCTTCTCAAATATTCCGTTCCGATCTCCATTATCATTTCGACCGTATTCAATTTTTCCAAGCGCGGAATTCGAAAATTGCCCGATTTTGAAGAATGAATCAATTGAGCCAATCGACTTCGATTATTATAATGAACACGCGAAGAAATTGAGCCGAAATTGAGAGCGGTGAAAAAAATGCGAAGCAAATCAGCGGCTTGTTCGATGTTCGCCGATTTGTAGAGAATTTTCCAGAGTTTCTCGGTAATTTCGAGCTCGCCGGCAGTTACTCCAAAAACTTCGTCTTTTCGAGAACCTTCTTGAATAAGTTCGTCCAATTCTGCGCGAAGAGTTTCCGGGTTTTTGGTGATGAATTTGATGTCTTCTTGAGGATTGGCTGAAAAATGAACGGAGATGATTTTCCGAAGGATAATTGAGGTGAAATTTGTAATTTGAGATTTATCAAAATTTTAAGAAAACATTTTCCCATAAAAGCTCGATTTTTCAATCCAAACTCACCCAAAACATCAGCCAAACTCAAAATGAACATAACTTCTCCATACATCTCAACATCTCTAAAAAATCGGGTGTCCGCCCATCCCAAATCCACTTTCACCGTGCAAACTGCCGAATTCGGTGGTTGCGCCAAGAATTCGCTTGCCGATCCCTGACACCACTTTATATCCACCACAACCTCTCCCGGATCCCTCCTTTTTTGACTGCAAATGGCGCGCTTAATTTGATAAGTCGCCCGGAATTCTTGAGTCTCGTTGGGATAATTTTGAGCGGGAAATGCGCCGTTCAATTTGACGACTTGATTTCGCGTTTCGTCGCAAGCGATTCCTAGAATTCTCGTGATTCCTGTGAGTTTTTGTGATGGGTCGATGATTTTCCAGACGATTGATGGCAACAATTTTTTGGAGGATTTTGTTGAGATGATTATTGGCATCGGTTTTTCATTATCAAATGGTGGAGTTTTGCGAATTCTGGAAAAATAGATTTTTAGTGGGGTTTAAGCTTTTTTGGACCTAAAGATGAAAAATAATTATTTTTTTTAATTCCGCGGAAAACGTGACATTTCAAATTTACTATTTATTTGTTTCAAAATCAGTATTTCTGAAAATTATGTTTCTAAACGACATAACTGAAAATGGCTTGTAAGTTCTATCATTTCTATGGGCGGTAGGTTGAGATTTTGTAGAAGTGATGGTTCTGTTTTTTAACCCACAAACGCTCACTTTGCCTCCAAACTCATAGCTTCACTGATATCAATCGGATTACAGTCGAAAAATTCGACACATTCGAAACCAGCCAAATCCTCTTCCGTTTCGTGACCATTTCGAGCTTTCAATTTTGACAGGCTCACAAATGAAGTGTGCAATGGCCCATTTTCGATGTTTTCAGATGTGTCCATCGAAAATTCATCGTGATATACATCTTCCTCGATTTTTGGATGTTTTTTGAACGTTTTTGCGATTTTCGAATCGATAACTATGGCTTCAGTGGAGGAAAGAGCGATTGACTCGATGTTGGGGTGATTTTGAAGGATTGGAAGTGCAGAGATTGGTAGAAGACGAGCACGGTATTTTTCGAACTGAAATTATTTTTTGTTGGGGATTTCTATGCATTTTTGAGACACTTACGATAACCACCGGTTCTGGAAGTGGCGCATTTTCGTCTTCTGCATCTTTCCAACTCTTCATTTCATCATTGTACACTTGCAAAGCGTACATTTTTCCTGAAAAGCTTTCGAAAGTGCTTAAGAGACGATGAAAATTTTAGTAGAAAAATTCAAAGGGACGTTTTCAATTTGACCCCGCGAGCTCAACGGAAATGGGCGGAGCGAAACGTAATCATTGTGGATACGGAGCACAAATTGTGTTGCTGCGCAGCGAACAAAGTTTTCGAAATTTTTTGAAAATTATTCTTCCCGCGGTGCAAAACACTGACGCGTTTGTCATTTTTGTTGGCGCATTTCGCGATTTTTCTTATTTTTTTTGTGTTTTTATTTTTCTTGTTTTTTGTGTTGCTTTGTTTTAAAAAACGTTTTGCTATTTTTTATGACTTGCTTTTTTTATAAGGTAGGGATATTCTGAATGATCTTGTAATCAACGAAAATTGTCGTATTTATGACTGATTTATTTTTGAAACACGTAAAATTAAAATAAGATAACCCGTAGAACTAAAAATGGAATATTTCAATAAAGGCAAGAATGTGAATAAACTAAAATGACAGGAAAAATTGATAGAACAATTATTTAATCTAAAAACCGGAGAATAGTTTCGATTCCTAAAAGTGATCCATCATCTGGTCCTTCGTAGAAATTATCAGTCAAAAAACCATTGAAAGTTGAGTTTGCATAATCAACTATTTTGATTTGAACTAATTCATCGATTGTTTGAGAAGAGATTGGATCTCCTTCTAAAACAATCAGAAGACTTGCTCCAAATAATCGAAGACCATATGATTTTTTGATTATTGAATGGATTGCTTCAAGTTTTCTCTTGACAATTTCCAAAATCTCAGAGTTAATTGAACAAAATTGAATGATATTTTCATAAAGTGTCAATTCACTCATAGATCTTCCTGTAAAATGAGTAAATTGGTTTGATAGGCTATATTTAGTTTAGAAATATTCAAATACCTTCATATTTTCCATATACAATTTGTTGTTGAGTGTTCGGACACTGATATTTCATTCCACATAATCTTATTCCTAATGTTGCTGATGTGGTAGATCGACATTTCGCTGTCATACAAGCCGCTTTTTCCAAAGATGCTTGATCTCCATGTTGTCGAGTTCCTAATTTCAAATCCAAAACTCGAGGACTTCTCATTCGATAAGTTAAATCCGATAAAACTATGAAGAATCTAAAATATAGATTTTAAATATATGTAGAAGAAATATAGAAACTCACTTTGATAATTTTCGTTTGTTCAAAATGGGCGAACCTTCGATGCTTTCTGGTATTATAACATTTTCAAGTTGGCGTGTTTTGCAGTGAATACAACTATGAGGCAGAATATTTACTGATCCACTCTAAAATTAGAATTTTTTGTGAGCGAAAATTCCGTGCAGCGGTAAAGTATAACGTGGCAAATCGTAGTGATATTTTCCAAAACACTTACTTGTATTGTTGTGCAACACAATGGAGCAATCCATTTTAAATGATCAGGCATTTGTTGATAAAAATGCAATTCTCTCACATCACAAGGTTTCAATAAATGTCCATTCGGAAGCGAGGTAAAAGGTGTATGTCCACCAACCTGAATGCATTAGTTCCTAATTCAAATTCGAAATTTAATAAGTTACCTGATGCACAAAAGGTTTCAAAATATCATCATGAATTTCCACAGAAGTTTCCTCTAGAGATGAAGCTCGTTTTATGTTTAGAACCATGCTGAAAGAAACTAATTGAAAATGAAACTGAATCTTAATCTGGATCAAGGACACGTTTTTCACGAAAATAAATAAAATGAGTCATTTATTTCGGAAATGAAAATGAAGATGGAAATAAAAATGAAAATGAATCAACAAATTTGATAAAAAGAGAACATTATTTTTGTTTGGCAAATCAGAATGAAGAAAAAAATCAGACAGACAGATAGAAGCCATAATACAATTATCCGTCAAGAGTTACGAAAAATGACGAAATTTTTTATGATGTTCGAAATTTCAAAACATCTGTAATATTTTTTTAATATTTCGAAATATTCTCCTTTTATTTACTTTCTAGTGTTTTTTCCAAATTCCATTCATAAATTTCCCATTCATTTCATTTCTCATTTCTTCCTGTACAAAACGTGCATTTTTGGGAAAGAGCAAAAGGTAAATAGTGTGAAAAGGATGAAAATGAAATGAGAGGAAGAAAAGAGGAGGAAAGAATGGTGAACAACTGTTTTTTCGTGATGATTGAGCCTCTATTAGAGAGAGGAACAACCCGAAATAACTTATGAAAAGCGATCTTTAGATTAATTGGAAAAATAAAGATTGGATTCAACTTTTTGTACTTGGATTGAACTTGAATCACATAGGCTTAAGAGATCAGAATTAAGCCTTAATTCCGTGATGAATTCAACATTAGGGCCAACGAGAATTAGGCTGGTCCGAATAAGGATCGGAAAAGAAAACAAGTATATTTTTTTGGAAAATCGATAAAAATGTTCTAGCGAAAAGTAATCGATCAGAAACTTCCCAATAAGAAACAGAGAACTCAAAAAAATCTATGAAACCGGTTATACCAAAATTAAGGTGGACTTTCCATTAAATTTCAACTAGTTCCCAGAAAAAATCCCTTGTCTGGAAAACGGAGTCTGAGAATCACGATTCTGAAAACCATTAATAAAAGCTTACCGAAAAATAATTATCTTCAATTATTATTTTATCAACAAAAAACTCAATATGAGAAATATTTGATAATGATCGATCTAACCCTAAAAAACGCCCAGAAAACGGAATAAAAACAACAATAAAAGTAGATATGCTCGGAATTTTTATGATTCCATGGAAAAAGATGAGCAAAAAGAAACGAGTGTCGGTCAGTTGTGCTATGATTACAACATAGAAAATGGGGGTGGAAGGAGGAGAAAATGATGGTTTCAGAAAGGGTTTTAAATACTTGAAATATTTAATTGAAATTTGAAAAGGTCTGGAATTGTTTGTCAACATTGACTTGTTTTTTCCGGTCATTTTTCAATTAAAAAAGGCGAGAAACAAATCAAAATACAATATCACCTGATCTTTATTTGTTTTTTATTTTGATTTTTGAAATAAAAAACTTATCAATCACAAAAATTCAAACGGAAATTCTAAATTCTCTCACAAAAATACAACCAAAAGAGAAGAAATAATAATATTCAATGAATAAGAAATGTGTAAGAAGAAAAATCGATAAAATATTGATAAGAAAAGAAAAAAGACACCACCTGCTAATTCGAATCAAAACACCTTAGGCGGAAACGAAATTGATTTTTGGACAGCAAAAAAGAACTTGTTATTTAATGAGAATGGGAATAGGAAATTGGAACATATGAATATCACATGGCAAAATGAACGGAAAAAAGAAAAAATGAAGATGGAGGAGAAGAAAGTGATTGTGTTTTGATAGAAACATCCAGAAAAGGTTTGATAAAATTGAAAACCCCACCCAAAAATAGGAGGTAGCAATTGTGGGCAACTTGGACAAGATAATGAATTAAAAAAAGATATTCCAGTTGGATTTTTTTGGAACTTTTGAGCACAGTTGTTTTTTAAAAATCACAGAATTTCTCATTTTAAAGGAGACTTCTATGCTATGTATTACTATCTGGGAGTCATTGCTCATATTAGGTGAATCATTTTAAGTCTGCAATTAAAACCCAATATTGGTAAAAGAAAAAATCTAATGTAGGTTGGGCGCCTAAAACAACGTGTTCGGTATTTTTCTCCGTTTTATCCGAAAAGGTTTGATAACACTTTTTCAAAACTTGCAAAAGTTTCTTAATATTTACTCAAGTTATTGTCAAACACACAAATTTTTCTCTTTCAAAGATCATTAAAATCATTTTCTATTTGATCTGAAAACAATCTATCAAAAGAAGTTATGTCAAATAGCCCCCACGTGTTTTCTTCTCACAACTCAGGCGGCGCCAGCTGATCTACTCCTCCATCCATCGGTCACATTTTTTCTTCAACAACTCGTCATTTTTTTTGTCTGCGTCTATTTGAATTGAGTATGTTCCCGCACAGCGTTTTTGTTAGCTTAGAACTTGGAAAAGTGCCAACATCAAGGAGGGTTTTTTGAAATGTGAAATGTAAACTGACTCGAAAAGAATGATCAGGTTACGTTCAAAGAAATTGAGGCTTTGCTAGTTGAACTGTATTCTTCCTATGGAGCACTTGAAAAAATATGCGTGGAGGATTTTTAATGATAGAACTTTTAGAGACGAGACATCGAGACATTTTCAAACTTCTAGAAAAAAAAAAAGAAATTTTAATTGACAATAATTTTGCGAAACGAAAAACTTTAATAATATTTTTTTGGAAAAATATTTATTTAACATAAAACAACAGAGAAACAGCAACATTACAAAATTTTTGAAAAATGGAAAAATGTCAATGACAAGAATCATTAAATCATTGAAACTTGATAGTTTTGTGACGCATTTTTATCAACAAAAAACACACAATGAAGTTTGCGTGAATAAAGCTTTATCAAGTAATTTATATTTGATATATGAGCATGGAAATTTGGACAAAAAAGTTTCTATAAATACAATGATGAGCAATATTTTCTGTTTCTCTTGGTTTCAAGTTTTTCTTTGTAGCAATTCATCATTGTCCATCAAATATATATTTTTCAATTTTTTCTTCTTTCAGTTGTCTTCTTTGTTCGAAAAAAAACAACAAAATATTTGGATTCGGAAAATCAGGGAGACCTGGAGAAAAGAAATTGGGGTCACTCATTATTTTGCTCTAAAACAGTCTACACAAACCTCAACCCAGAAATTGAATTCCCAAGACACGACAATCTAACAACTTATTCAAAGTTCCCAAATGTTTCCCTTATTCGAAAATTGTTTTGTGGTAGAGGTTCATAAATAATATAATAATATATGATAAATGTGTCAGTAAACTGACAGCCAATTGTAACATATCTCCTCTTTTTGCGCCAAAATGTCCGAAACATCAAAAGAGCCGACAAAAGAAAGAACCGACTGACTTGTAACCCTTCTACTACTCTTATATTATTATTACTATTAAATTATGGGTTATTAGTGAGTGAGAAGAAAAATGAGGAAAATGAAAGAAAAAAAGAGGATCATCATTATATTGAACATGTGAGATATTTGAATATTTATGAAATGAAAGTTGAAGGTTAAAATATGAAATTCTGGTTTTAAATTCAGATATAAAATGATCCCACAACTCTTTGCTGGAATTCCAGAATGCCAAAGCATTCAAACTTTCGAGAAAGTTCGAAATGTTAGTTTTCTGAATTTTTTTTGGGCATAGCCTAAAGTTTACCAATTTTCCAAAATATATTCTTACATTGGTTAGACAATTTCAGAGTTAAACTTATCTATGCCAGATTTATGGAAGAGGTTTGGGAGTTTGAGTACATTATGATAAATTTATTTTGGAAAAATCTGGAGCATCATAATTGTTTTATTTTTGTTAAGAAGTTAAACAATTATTCATTTTTTTTTAAGAACCTAACTCTCTTCTTTTCTCAACCACAAGTTTAAGTTTCTTATTTACCCTAACTCTTATTATACCAACTTTCCCCATCTTTCTACAGTATCCTCTATGCCCTTTTTGAACTCCCGACTTGTTGTAATCCTTTCTTTATTTGAGTACATAAATCTGAGATATTTGAAAGTGTGTTAAATGTTTATTTGTATAAGAACATTTATATTGCGCAATGTCGGCTCATCTTTTTCTTTTCTTTTCTTTTTGTGCTTTTCTATTGTAATATAGTACTTGTACATAAATATCCCTTTCTACAGTAATCGGAAGTCGAGGCAAATGTAATCCGATCCATCCTATAAACTTTGTCAACACATCATCTATGTACAGTAATCTGTTATTCGACTATCTTTTTGTCTTTTTCCGCCCAAAAAAGTCGCGAATTCCATCGATTTGAACCGGTTTTTTGTCAACGGCCCGAAGAGTGTCCGATTCTGAAGGCCACAGTAACTTCTTCTTCTTATTCTTTCGCGCACATTTTTTGATTGTTATTCAAAGTGACAGATAGTCTGAGGAGGTACTGTAGATTCATGAGACTACTGTCGCTAACATCAGAACTATTCAATTAAAACCGGAAGCATCATATAAATTCCAAATGGTTCAGAAGTTCAATGTATTTCGATATTTTTATTATTCCGGAAGATAATTTGGTTTTTAGAGAAGTTTGGAAAACAAAAAAAGAGTAAAGATAAGTAAAGGAACAAATTGGTGTCGGACAAAAAACCCGTGCAATGAGCTAGCTATAAAAAAAATGGAAAAAGACAAAGTGAAATTAGGGAAGATTAGTGTTTGTTTTAGGATATCAATTAATTAATTAATTACTTAAAGTGTTCATTTCTCGCAGGAAGAGGAAGATGTTGGTGAATTGGAATCCCATGAATTTCGAGCCAAAAATGCTTTTTCTTTTTCTCGCTTCTTTTCCTTCATTCGGCGGTTTTGAAACCAGATTTTTACCTGAAAAAATTTAAAATTGTTATTCGAGAGGTTTATTGATTTTTTGAAACAGTGATATCTAATTTAAAAAAATCTGTTTCAAAAAATATATATATGAGTTCCTAATTCTTACCTGTGCTTCTTGCAATTTGAGATTGTTAGCAATTTCAGTTCTTCTTGTCCGATTCACATATTTTGCTGTATGAAATTCTTTTTCCAATTCTGTCAATTGATGTGTTGTGAAGTTTGTTCGATTAGTTCCATTTTCATCGATTACTTTCTTTTTTGGAACTGCAAAAAAAATAACCGTTTTCTCATGTAAATCAATCATGTTTTCCTCAAAAGGAAGAAGAATACTAATAAGTTGACATGTGGTGTGAAACATGAAAATGGAAATGAACAAAAAGAACATAATGTGAGTTATCAATCACATTTTACTTTATTTCAATTTTTGTTTGAATTAGTTTCCCTTTATATAAAATTTGAAATAAAGAATCAGAAATATTGGGATTGTTCCGTAGTAATCAATCGATCATTCAATGTCACTTTGAAAGACACACACACATCTCGAGATTTATCTTTTCAACCAACAAAAATATAGAAAATAAAGAATTTTTTTGGAAAAAGAAAACAGAACTGGAAAAGTTCTGAAAATATTTCCCGCTGTTTGGGCGCAGGTTTCAGAATGCTTTTTGGGTTTTGCGACTGTTTTCGATAATTTTGTTTTGTTGATTTCTAGTTCAAGCTTAACAACGATGCTCTTAGAACATTTAAAAAGTTCTAAATGTTCTAGAAGTCAAGATTTTATTTCTGAAAACAAAATTTCATATGATATTTTGAAAACTACAGTAGTAAGACCCGTTCAGTTTTCTAGGTCATATTGATTTTCTTCTAAATTGGAAGGGTAAAAACAATTTTGAAACGAAATTTTGAAAAAAAGATATTTCAGTTCTAAAAAACATTGCTCATCTTAAATTGTTAGATCCAAAATCCAGAACAAAAAAATTAGCTGAGAGTTTTGCGATACCATCGAATCGATAATTTTAACCTTTCATATGATTTTCGAACTAAACTACAGTAATCATTTAAAAAACCTGATATTATGAAATATTTTTGATTGAGCTAACCATACCTACTTTTATAATTTAGCTGTGAAGCGTATTTTTAAAAAGTTCGAAATTTTTTTTTTCTGAATTCAACCCCGTAAATCAATAACCTATAAACTTTATCTCAAAAAGTGGTTTACCTGCAGGTCTTTGTGTTCTTTTTGTATGCATCCATTTATATGTGGATGGAGCTGGTGCACCATTTGATTGTGGTGCAACACTGCTTGGCGGTGAAATACTATAAATATGTTGATGTTGAGTTGGTTGATTTGATGTTGAAGTTGGAGGTGGAGGAGATGACCAAATATCGACTGTGGAAGAAGATGAAGAAGAATGTGGAGGTGCTAATGGAGAATATGATTGAGGATGATGCATTATATCTCTGGAAAAAAACAATTATAAAAATTGGGTTATGATTTTTGATTTTCAGATTTTTTGTTGAAGGTAGGAAAAGGAAATGAACAATGAGAAGGGCGTATCATGAAAGAAAATCTGGAACTAGAGAAAAACATTTTTTCGAACCCATGATGAGACATCAAACTTTTTCTGATGCCTTCTGAAGCCTCCTAAAGTTTATATACCTGGGTTGGAACTTTTTTCCAAGACTTCTCTAAAAAAATCCAATTGGATTTGAGGATGAGCTGTAACTAATTTCATAGAAGCTTACCTTGAATAGACATATGCTGTTGTCGGATTCCAATCTGGATAATAAGCCGGTGGACCGCCATAACATTCAGCTGAACTCATCTGAAAATTAATCATTAATTATGTAATTTCAATAATTTATTCGTCAAACAAAAAACTACAGTAATCCTTATGCGCAAGGACACTGATTAAAGAGAAAAAAGAAAGAAAACACATTTTCATGATGATACGGTATTATTTTAGGGAAGGAAGGAAGGAAGGAATGTATATAAAACAAACATGTTTTTGTTTTTTGGTGGAACCAAAAAAGTGATAATTGAAGTGAATGTTGAGAATTAATATGAGGAATCTTGAAGATTTTTTGTTGGCTGGAAAATTGCTTGTAGATTACCTTAACTAATCATGTCAATAAAATGTTTTGAGTAGAAATTTTAGAACTTTTTTGGACTTTTTGATTAGGTTAATTGTAAGACTATTTTAGAGTAAGACTTAATTTTAGTTATTTACATTAGAAGTTCTATTGAAATTGATAACAATAATTTATTTCAAGAATAATTAATTTTTTTTGAGCCAATGATTTTTGGAACAAACGTCAAACCTTAACTAGTCAGAAAAAATATACTGCACTAACTTCTAAAGTTCTGAAAAATTGATTTTATTAAGGATATGAGTTACGACAAATGGGTATTTGAATGAATTATTTTTCAAGACAAATCTCACGCTTGAACTATGCAACATCACAAATAAACCCGAAACCAATTAATTAATGATAATTAAAAAGTAATAAATCTCAAAAAATGTCGATATAAATCAGAGAGGCAAAAAAGTCTCTCATATCTTCAGACGGGGCCTCTTCGACTCCGCAAAATACTAATAAATCATGTTGGAGTGTGGAGAAAAATAGGAGATGAAAAAGAATGGGCGGAGACAATAAACCAATAAGAGACACATCAAAGACACGCCCTCTTGAAATATGTTTTTTTTTTGAGAAGAATGAAAAGGGGTACTGTAGGGAAAAGGAAAAAAAGCAAAAAAAAAAAGAAGGAGAAGAAGAATGAAAAGGCGGTGAGATCAGAAAGAAAAAAGATATGGGGAGAAAAAAGGAAAGGTTGCGAAAATTTTGAATTGTGTACTTTTATATCAAACATTTTTCGAATTGATTAAATTGTTGTGGGACCTTTTTCATGTTCCTTTGAATTTGTGTGCTGTGATGGTTTAAAGGAACATGGAATTTAAAAAATGTGGATCTTGAAATGTATTTTTTGCTATTAAAAATTGTTGTACTGTAATCTAGTTACTTTTCAAAAAAGGAAGTAATAAAGTTCAGAGAAAACTGAAGTTTCTAGAAAAAAGTACGGTATCTCCCTTTAAAAGTGCCTTCCACGATTGAGGGAATTATTGTACGCGCCTTTGAATTTTGGAATTTTAGCGTCCAAAATTTGTTTTCATTTCATTTCGTTTTTCATAATAATAATAATAATTTTAGTAATATTATTATTCCAAAAAAGACCAGTTCAGTTTAAATTACACACCTGCTTCTGCTTTTTTCGTGTTTTTCACCCAGCCGCCTGTCGGTTTCGTCTAATTGACAGAATTAGAACAAGAAAGAAAACAATAATAAGAATAATAATAAGCACATTTTTTGATTTGACCAATTATTGTCAACAAGTAAACAAGAGAACATTTTGGATTTAAAATTTGAAGAAAAAGGAAAAGACAATAAATTACGACACTCTCATAAACTAACAAATGACTTCAGATGACATTTACGATGGCATATCAATGGGTCAACCCAAAGATTTATGACTTTTCAGTGAGGCGAATGGTGTGAGATATTATATATAGATTTGTAGTAATAATCATTAATAACCTCAGAGACCTTTGGTGGTGGACAAATGATTGCGAAATGAGTCTGGAAATTTCAAAGGAACATGGGAGAGGGGTTAAAACAATTTTAGATGTTTTGAAAATACAAAAACAATGTTTCGCAAAACCTAGAATTTCACAATGATCATGCATTTTTCAAGTTGAAGTTGAACTGTTTTCAAAAATATTCACCAGAGGCTCAAAGCATGGAAATTTTCGGACTAAAATTTAAAGGGACACGGCTTTTCAAACATAGTGGGTTTCGTAACGATTCTGAATGGGGATTTTTGAAAACAATTTTTTTTTGGCTTACGTTAGGTATTTGCTATTAAAAATTAAAGGAAAATTTATTTTACAAAAAATAATTTTTGAAGGATAATGGGGTTTTCAAGCTGTGGGTCTCGTACCGCTACGATTTCACAATTGCGTTTTTGTTCCTCGCCTAAATGAAACTGGCGCCGCCAAAAAATAAAATGATTCTTAATTTCCATAGAAATAGTATAGACTTATTGGCGTCGTCGCCATTTTTGTGCCCAATTCGAATTCCAATTTTGAACAATTTCATAGTTAGTTTAGGATGCGCGTGTGCGCGGAAATGATCGATGAATACGATGAATATCAAGGGAAAACGAGAAAAAAGAGGGAGAGAAGAAGAAGAAGAAGGAAAAAGCTTTTGAATAAAATAAAATGATACTATTTTGAAAAGCTTCTGGAATATTTGATGGGAACCAATTTGCGAGGAAAATGTCTACGTTTTTTGTGAAAATTTCAGTTTTTTTGGAAATCTAACACATTTTATATAAAAAGTGCGAACAAGATGTTTACATGATTTACAGAAATGTGTGATTTTTAAGATGAAAAACATTCCGAATTTGGCACCTGTCAAATAGTTTCTTTGTTTATTTGTTTGTTTACATGTTATATATAAACAAGAACAACAAAATGATACTTTGACAATTTTCTTTGATCTACCGCAAAAAAGATACTTGTTGATAAAAAGTGGAACTTTGAGCTGAGATTCTGGAAAAAGGTTTTGAAATTAATTTTCTCAGAATATGAGATCGTTTTCTGTGTCAGAATTTGATAATTTTTGACCAAAAAGATCAAGATATTCCTAAAAAGGCTCTAAAATCCCGGTAAAACTTATGGTAAGAAAAACGAGCTGCCAAACTTTTTTGAAAAATTGAAAGTTTCCAACTCTGCTCCTAACAAGTATGTTTTTACATATTTCAAAAATTCTCACATTTAGTGATAGATATTTACACTTCCTGCGGGTGCTCGTGAAATAATTTTCACCAAGGTGAGAACTTTTTCTCTTCAAATTTTTTTTGTATCCAATACGGCAAACTTCAATACCCAAATAAACCGAGCATAATTGCTGATCCTTTCCAGATTTCCTAATCCACCATTTCTCTTTTGGTGTTATCTAATCCACCAAAAACAAAAACAAAGCATTTGTCACCTCATCCATTTCATTATTCTCTTTTTTCTTTTACCGACTATTCGCCATTTTTTTGTTGATATAAAAAAATGAAGAGCAAATAAAAATGTTCTGTTCTCACAATCAGATGTTGAATTTTTTCCATCGAAATAATCAATTATTTTTGTGATGAAGATTGATGTTCAAACTTTTTATTGAAACTTCGGATGTTCCTTTTGGATTACGGTATGAATTTCCTATCGAAACAATCTGAAGATACGATAAAGAATCTACATTAGATTTTTATCTTCTGAATAAACACACTTTGCATGTCTACGTTTTTCTTTTTGGAATTTATAATTTTGTTTTTATATAATTTTTTTTGAAACTTGTTGTATTTAGTTTTGGAATCACTTAAAATTTTCATGAAACAAATTACAGTTAATTTTTTGTAGAAATATTTGTAAAGTTAAAAAAAGTGAAAACTTCAAAATTCGGAATTTCGAATTAAAATTAGGCAAGAGACTTCAATAAGTTCTGTGAAGCATTTTTAGCCCAAAAATATTTATTGAAGCTCGAGATAGCATTTGAATTCTAACGATTTTCACATTTTTATGAACTGACCGCTTAATTTTTCAGCCTTAAAAAAAGCCTGAAACGCCTAATTTTGGGCTTCATTTTCAACCTAATATTGCTCATTTCACAATCAGGTTTTGTTTTGAACCTAAAATTGCTCAATCTAGGCTAAGTTTAGGGTCTAAGACAGCTTAAGCTCAATTTTTAGGCAGAAGGAAAGGTTGAACAAGTTTAATTTTTAATTTTGAGGTCGCTTGGGCTTTTGAATGTCAGCTCCGAAAAGAATCCGAATCATCGGTAAATGTTGAACCAATATTAATGGAACTCTCATAATTTTCAGTTTGAAATATTTATTTTCCAAAAAATGTGACCCTAAACTTTCAGAAAGTTTTTGGAAGATAGAGGGATTATCCAGAATTTTTGATCTCAAAAACCCTATTCTTTCATCACAAAGAAAAAATACTAATTTCTAACATGAAATTCAAAAACACAACAATGCTGTCAGAAGCGCGAAACAAAAAACAATGAAAGACTTTCTTGTGCTCCTCCTATTTTCCCTACCCAATCATAAATTCTTCAATAATAACTACAGTAATCTATTCTCTGTTGGTGTGCGCCTATCATTTTCTCATCAGTCACTCAATCAAATATAACATAACTCTTCTTTCAAAAAAAGACAAAAAAGAACAGTTGGTAGTAGAAATATGTTGGCAAACTCGAAATGATTGATGATTGACTAAGCCCCGTCCTTTCTTTTCTAACAACGAATACCGCCCGCCGTATGTAAGCTGTGCCAAGAAAGAAAATAGTATTATAATCAGGGAGGAATAGAAGATATATGAACTATTTATTATTTAATAATAATATTTTTGTGATTGTTTCTTATATAAGATTGATGAGCCGAATAGAATAGACAACAAAAAAGAAAGCGGTAAAATATCAAAAAGAGAACAATTGGGGCAACTTCTGATAACTAAGATACATTTTAGTGGAATCAATCTGTAACAAAAACAGAGCAAGTTCCAAAATCAGAAATACTACGTTTTTGCTCGAATACTTACTTGTCTTCGAAAAATTATGGTTCACAACGCAGTTTCAAAATTTCAGAATTCAAACAGTATTTTCTGAATACTGTTGTTGTTCTGTAACCCGATTTTCAGTTTAGTTTACTTTTGTACACCAGTAGTACACAGAAGGTGAGAATTTTTGAAACATGTAACAACATACTGTGAAAAATTACCTTGTTAGGAAGGAGCAGAGTTGGAAACTTTCAATTTTTCAAAAAAGTTTGGCAGCTTGTTTTTCTTACCATTAGTTTTACCGGGATTTTAGTCTAAAAAATTTTTAGAGCCTTTTTAGGCATCTCTTGATTCTTTTGGTTAAAAATTATCAAATTCTGACACAGAATACGAAGCCATATTCTTAGAAAATTGAATCCTTAAACTTTTTCTAGAATTCCAGCTCAAAGTTCCACTTTTTATCAACAAGTATCTTTTTGCGGTATATCAAAGAAAATTGTCAAAGTATCATTTTGTTGTTCTTGTTTACATATAACATGTAAACAAATAAATAAACAAAGAAAATATTTGACAGGTGCCAAATTCGGAATGTTTTTCATCTTAAAAATCACACTTTTCTGTGAACCATGTAAACATCTTGTTTACACATTTTGTGTTGGAAATTTTTTGAAAAGGGAATAGGGTCCGGAAATGTTATGTGCGTTATTCTAGAGAGGCTTCAATTATTCTAGAAATTAGGATGTGTTTATTTCTTCAAATAATTAAAGTTTCAGACAATTCAATTACAAATCTGATATGCCATAACCCAAAAACCTAGAAAACAATATTTTTTTTCTAAAAAAATCCGTTCAAACATTTATGATCCAATTAGGTTTCTACCTAACGACTATTGTCTCCCAAAAATCCTTTTTCTTCTTGTTTGCTTGTGTTATTTTTGAGATATAGATCAATTTGTTTTTATATCCACACATAATCCGTCATTTTATAATTAGGGGGGATTGATGTCAGCCAAAAAAGACTAACAAGACTAATCGGTCATTTCGCACCTTTTTATCTAGATAACGAACATGGCTAACCCGTGTTTTTTTCCACAATTAATGGAAGAATGAATAAGTATGTAGATGAAATATATATTTGAGGGAAAAGAGATTTGGTTTTGCAGATGCAGATGGAAAATATTTTGTGGTGTTGATGTTTTACTCAATTTTCACACGTTCAGTTCAAAGTTTTTGCTTTCACTTATGATATTTTAGGTGAATAATAAAGAGAACGAAAAATTAGAAATATTGATATTTCAAGTCAGCTTAGTCTCGTCACGCCAATTACTTTAGTGAAGTTAGAAAAATAATTTGGAAAACAAATATTGCCAATCCAAAATTTTTTGACCCTTGGAAGATAATAACCATAAGCACTTAATTTTGCAGATGGAAAATGTTGTGGTGTTGATGTTTTACTCAATTTTCACACGATTAGTTCAAATTTTCTTGAATTTTATTTTTATTATAATTTCGGAAATAAACGAAATATATTTTTTTAGTTCTCGATTTCTGAAATTTGAATCTCAATTTTTTGGCACCAAAATTCCACGTTTTCAGAAAATTGCTCGAAAGATTTGTAATTCAAACTTCAAAGTTTTCAAAAACATTTTCAGTGCTCATATTTGCTTCATCCAACATAATCAATAATTAATAAATACTAGAAAAATTCATTCTCCCAAAAAATCTACACACAAAAACCCAGAAAAAGTCGTAAAATAGGCCATGCACCTGATGGTTGTTGAGAAATAGTATGGCAAAAATGAGAGACGGCATACATTTTACGACTTTTTTGGTTTCTTTTTTTGTTGTTGCTATATAGATTTTTTGTATCATAATGATTTTGGTGTTTTTGTTGTTTCATTTTTTTGGTGGTTGTGAAATTAATTTGAAATTTATGGCAGGGTTATTTTAAGCCGAAAATTATTTCTAACGATTTTTCGATTTATTTATTTTTTTGAATTCGGAAACTTTAAATTTAGAAAAAGCTCTGAAAACTTCACAAAACATGTAATTATTCAGCAGTGGACCTTAGAACTCTCAGAAAAATTTCAGGTTCATTGTTTTTTCTCAAAAACGTGGACGAAATTTTGAAAATTGAAAACTTTTATGATTTTCTGAAATTTTTAGATCCGCGCTTCAAAGTTTCTATGAGAAATATTACTTCTCAAAATTCGATATTCTAGTTAAAACAAGTTTTTTTTCTAAATTCCTGTTTCTCTAAAAATTTGACTTCAGTTTTTATAGAAGCACCTTATTCGTTTCGATTTAGCCCAAGTTCTTTAAGAAAGGTAAACACTATAAGAATTCCCCTTTAAACCTCGATACTTTTCATTTTGCAAAAAAATCCTAGTTTCTCTCTCTCTACCACTAGAAGTATCGTTGTTGTGTATCAATAAATATTCAGTTATCCACCAGATTTTCGTCACCGAAACAATCCATAAATCACTATTTTCCTTCTTCTTTTTTCTCTTTTTTTTCCTTTCCAACAGTAGTGTCTTTTCGGTCCGCGGACACAACACAAAAAATAAAAGGGCGTGGTCTAGCACCTGTTAGATATTTCTTTTCTGTTTCTTCTTCTCCTCCTAGATATTTATTTATTCTCTAACTAATCAAATAATATTACTATTGGCAAAACAATATATTCTCGGTAAGTTCTAAAATCTTTTTCAATTATTTCATTCTACCTGTTTCTAATGCTTATAGCTTTTGTCTTCTATTTTGCTTATAAGCTCGGATTAACAGGCAGGATGAAGTTTTTGATATTATTTTTTACACTAAAAAACTCTACAATCGATATCTACAGTACTTTCAGATAAAATCTATTCGAACCTCATTTTCCTTTTTTCTTCACCTCTCTTCGTTTTGCGAAACAAAGTTTTTTGTTGCGAAAAACGAAAAAGAAGAGAGGAAAAAAAAGATTTATTGGTGCCATTAACAGTTTCTCTTATTTTCACACACTATTTTCATTTTTGTTGAAATGAAATGAAGAAAAAGTTTTGAGAGATGACCTGCAGAAATAAACGGAAGAGGAACAACATGGAAAATTATTGTAAACTTGTCAAACAGGTCCGATTTTCAGGATGAATTTATTGTACTAGAATTTGAATACGTTGAAAAATTGGTTCAACGTTTTGAATTTTCAGGTTTCGATTGAGAACTTCTTTCAAACAATTCCTAATGTCTACAAGAAAAACTAAAACCTAAACTGGGTTAAAAGACACAACATCGAATTTTTAGAAACCTAAAGGAAAATGAATCAAGACTGCACTGCATCTCCACAAGTTTAAAAAAAATATGAATTTTGAAGCTTAAAACCAAAAGCGACTTTTAAGAATTTTCCAAACTCCCTATGTTCCCATTTTCCAACAAAATTACCTCATTTGCTTTCCATTTTCTTTTTGCCCTTGTCTACAATAACAAAATATTCAAATCAAAATCTTCATTTCTCAAAATCCATCTATTTTGCTTTCTGAAAAAAATCAAAAATTGATCAAAAAGTCTTTCAAAAATAAGATACCTTCATATTGGATTCCTCGACACTTTTGAGTGCATCCGCATTTCCACGATCAGAAACAGCATTCGATTCTGGTGGGCCATTGATTCCTGTTGGATCAGCTTTGAAGAATGGGCCATCTGGTTTTTCCCAGTCGCATTCTTTGAACTTTTTCTGGAAAAAATAATTGGACTGTAAAGCCTTCGAAAAATAAAAACTCACAGCAGCTTCTTCTTGCTCATGTGATTCCCAATCATATTTACTATTCGGCAATATTTTCTCATTCAACATAACTTGCCACAATGATTTAAAGAATAAATGATAATCAGGTCGTTGATAATAATCCAAACTCTTCAAATGTGGCAAAATATTACCCATACAAAGTGGCATATTCATCATAACAGCTCGATTGTCCATATTCATTTTCATTTGTTCCACTTTTTCTCTTTCTTTTTCAGTTTGCCATGGAAGACCGCCATTCAATTCAATCAAAACATACAAAAGTGACCAAACATCGTCGACTCGTCCTTGTTCTTTTCGATTATGAACATTTGGTGAAGTATAGCGAAGAGTTCCACGAAATTCGGCTGTTCCGCGAGCTTTTCTTGGAACCCACTTCTTCTTGGCTTCGTTCTGGAATTGGATTTTTTACTTCAAAGCTTTTGGAAAAAATTGAATGTCGAGGGGCTTTTGAAAAAAATATTAAATTAATTGTCCATTGAGCGCGTTTGCTCTTCTCGCCTCGATTTTGAATTTTTTTCATTCGTTTTCCTCATGAGAATGAAGCTCAACCTTGGAAATTCAGCCCATCCAGGTTTTTTTATTGATTTTTTTAAGATATAAATTGAATCACATAAGAAAGCTAACCACCAAGTTTAAAAAAATTACGAAAAAAGGGGTAAATCAAGGCGAAAAACCTATAATCATAGTTTCTTGGTGTTTGGTGAAAAGTTTTTGAGGTTTTTCTTTTTGCCATCTCTATTCTCGAGGATTTGCTATTGTTTCCAGCAAAGATCTTGGAATTTGGTTGAGTATGAACGATTTTAGCATTTTTGTTCAAAAAACGAAAAATGGTTTTGAGGTTGCAAAAAATTTACAAACGTCGTGTTGTCTCTCCTTTTCTCCCGTCTCTTCTAGGTGCAACACTCTCTCGTTTCAATTCGGTTTTTTTCGTAAAATCAGGAAATTTCACGATTTTCACCGAGAACATCATATATGAGAAGATGGAGTAAGACAAGGCGAAGGCAGAAAAATAACAATCGAATTGTAAAATTTAACATTAGAAGTTATTTTTCGCGAAAGAACTGAAAATCTTTCAAAATTAAAATTTCACATGAAAATTGGGAGAATCAGGATTGTTTTCGAGGTTTTTCTTTTTCCATCTCTATTCTCGAGAATTTTGGAAGGATATTTTAGGTTGGAAAAGCGGGAAATCAAGGCGAAAAACCTATATTCATAGTTTCTTGGTGTTTGGCGAAAAGTTTTTGATGTTTTTCTTTTTGCAATCTCTATTCTCGAGGATTTGCTACTTTTTGCTGTAAAGATTGTCAAATTTAGTTGAGTTTGAAGGATTTTAGCATTTTTGTTCAAAAAACGAAAAATGGTTTTGGGGTTGCAAAAAATTCACAAAAGTCGTGTTGTCTGGCGTTCTCTCTAACGCATTTCTATCTCTCATTTTTCGCTCCTTCTCTCCCGTCTCTTCTAAAAGCAACACTCTCTCGTTTGTTTTTTCAATTCGGTTTTTTTGTGAAATGAAATCAAGAAATTTAAAATATTTCACGATTTTCTCCGAGAACATCGTATTTGAGAAGATAGAGAAAGACAAGGAAAAGGCAGAAAAATACAAAGCGGATTGTAAAATTTAACATTAGAAGTTTTTCCTCGAAAGAAAACTAAAAGTTTAATCATTTTGGGATCCCGCATAACCAAGTTAACTTACATAGCTGGCAAATGGTCTTGCTAATCCAAAATCCAAAATATGAACCATTCTGGCACGTACTCCATCTTCGGGATGTCCCATCACAAAATTTTGCGGTTTTATATCGCGATGAATAAATCCACAATCATGCAAATATTTCAACGAATACAAACATTGAATTCCAATTCTCGACCAAGTTCCTCTCGTAAACCGCTCTTTTGGTTGATCTGTTTTGAGATGTTTCAAGTTTTCCCCAAGTAATGTCATAACCATATAACAATATTTATTCCTTTTTGCTGCATGAAATACAACAGGAATATGTGGTTGTTGTCCATTTTTATTCAACTGTTTCAATATCATTGTCTCTAATTTTATAGCTGATCCACCTTCAACTTCATTCGATTCAGCTTTAAGTGCAGCTTTCACATTTTTCGCATTTTCAACCAAATAAACCTGACCAAAACCACCTTCATCAAGTCGCTTTTTGATAACCCATTCTCCAAATTTCTTTCCAGGTGGAAATTTGACATTTGCCATTTGATCATCTTCTGCCATTTTTTGTGAATTTTTTGTTGAATCAGTAAACTTTTTTTATAATTCTACAAAAAATATTGGAGCTAGATAAATAAGTACAGTACCCCGGGAACTTACCTTTATTTGGAGGTAAATTCGAAGACAGAGTGTTCCGAAATTTTTTGCGTATTGAAATAAAGGGGATCGACAAAACACGGGGCTTTTATGTTGTCCAAAAATCAGATAAAAATTTGATGTCGAACACGTCACGTTTTTTTTAATTTAATTATTTTTAAATATTTTTTTCTAGGGTCTCTTCAGAAATTAGGCTGGCAAAAAAATACCCGAATACACTATTTTTAGAAATGCTCAAAAATGGCTTACCCATTTACACTACACGTTTTTAGAAATGATGCCCGTTTACACTATTTTTATTTTTTTTTTTATCTAATTCTACCTTTACCTTTTTTTTTTTACACCTTTACACTTTTACACTATTTTTCTGGAAAAAAGTTGTTGAAAGTGCCAAAAAAGACTGAAAAATAGTGAAAAACAGTCATTATCTGAGAATTAGCAGAGCCAAAGCATAAACATCGTAGAGAAGTTGATGATTCTATGTTTTTTGTTGTGTTCAAGTCTGAAAATCAGAGTTATTTCAAGCCAAAAGCCAAGGAAGGTTAATTATTCATTTTCTGAACAGGTTTTTATATTCCTTTTTCATTTTCTGAAACTATTTATTACCCGAAAAACACCCCTTTTCTTACTCTAAAATCCTTTTTTTTCGAACAGAAACCTTTTATTCACTTTGTGAAACCATACTTTTGTTTCGACATTGAGATTTTGACATTTATTTTCTTTTTTCCAAGCCGGAGCAAAAATAGTGTATTCGTGTATTATTGTAGAAATGTATATAGTGTAAAAGTGTAAGTGTATTCGGGCATTTCTGCAAACGTGTAAAAATAAAATTAGTGTATAGAAATACCCGAATGCCTCATTTTTGTCAGCCTATCAGAAATAAAAGGTAAAAATAAATTTAAAAAATATTCTTAGATAATAAAAAGTGGAATAAGGTTCAAAATAATGAGGATCCTTTGAAAAATGGTACAAAAAACGCAAAATGTTCTGCATTAATATAAAAATATATCGAATCCACAACATGTCAAAGAGCAATCGGTGAGAGTGAAAGAGACAAAAAGATATTGGAATCCCGCGTGATCTACAGCGAATTTCATTTGCGGGTCTAGGATTTGTGAAACCTTGAATTAGTCATCAATTTGATTTTTGAGAACAAATTGTTTACTGTGAAAAGCGAATAATAGTCATCCTCAATTTTTTTTCGAAAGAAAATATGTTTAGCAACCGCAATTTCAAAAATTATAAATTTTCAGACCCACAACTAGTCGCTCCCAAAACAAAAAAAGGAAAAAATGATAATTTTATTGGAGTGAAAAGGGTAGAATGGATGGGATATTGCTCGAGATTTGTGAAAATTATAATTTATTGATCAGAAAAACAAATGGTTTTTTTGACCAACCCGCGAAGGGGAAGAAAATATTAACAGTTTATCGACAAGAATCATTTTCGGAAAAAAAAAGTCATTCGGATTTTTGTAATTCTACAATAAATCCATCCTATCCAGAACGTAAATAAAATTGCCTTTTCCCCGAAGAAAAACGAAGGGAAAAATAAAAGTAAAACAGCGACACTCGGCTTGCCTGTTGTTTAATTTTCTCACACTGTTTGAGCGGAGTGTCGTTATTTTATTTTTACAAAATTGCGCGTAGGATTTTGTGTTTGCGGGCATTCGGTGTTGACACACACTCTTATTTTGTCGTTCTTTCTTTAGGTTTTGGATTTTTAATGTATCACAATTTTTAATGTATCAAATAGTTATTTTAGTCTCCTTCTCTCTCATCCAATTTTCAAAGTTTTGACACGTTGTGGTGGATACATATTTCTTAATTTTTAAACCTTTTTTTAATCATTTTTTTTTGTTTTTGGGGTTTTCTTATCAAAATCATACCTTTGCGATCGTGCGAATGAATCCTGTCCAGAATTGTTTGAACGAAATACATGGGCTCTAACCACTTGACCATTTTTGATACAAGAAATGACCATTGCTAAAAATTATTCCAATAAATTTTTTTGACGTGATTCGCCAAAAATTCACAAAACCTTTTCTTCCGAAAAATCTAACCATTTGAAAATAATCAGGAAAAACAGTATTATTATCAAAAAATCATACTACAGATTTATTTTTATCTGAAACCCTTGAGAATAAAAAGTAAATCAATAGGACGAGAAAAAGGAGTCAGAGTCTCATCTCAAACCCACTTCAAAAAAGCTGACAAAATAAAAATAGTGACAAAACAAAGAAAAATAAGGGGAAATCTTCTCTTTTGATATGCTAATTTCAACATAATTTTGTATTATTTTATTTTTGGGTTTATTTCATTTACTCCGGGATTTTATTTCGAATTGATTTTTTGGTTAAATTTGTTGTTATATTGAAGAAAAAAAATTGAATTTCAGATATCAGCGATTGCGAAATATTCTGACTCGTTTCGACTGCAAAAACTACAGGTAAGCTTTTTTCGGTGAATTATTAAGATTTAATCTATAGTTTTAACTTTGAAAATATTTGTAATCTTTCATAATTTTGGAAATTCTAAATAATTAAGGGAGAGTGTATTAACTGCGAAAAATTTGTTTGAAAATTAATCTCTCGAATTTTTACAAGTTTATTTTAAGGCAGATTTCGAAATTTGTAGCAACTTAAATATTTTTTATTTTCTGAATAGGAATTTCTATCATTTTCATCATTTTTAAAAAAATTTTAGAAAGAAAAAAATTCTCCTTCTCTTGTATTTTTCTCAATGTTCAAAAGTTTGTGTTATTCCAAGATAGATATAAATATTTGTCACTGCATGATACTTTTCATCTTACCGCCTTTTTCATCTACAGTATTCTTTTTGATAAATTACGCCTAATTGTTTTTAGATATTTATCACATCTCTAAACAGTTTTATTTTATTCATCTTGTTTGATTTTCCTCATAAATATTTGAATTCATTTCATTTCTTCTTTTTCCTCCATCTGCTTATGTATTTTTGTATCTTTTTTCAAAAATGGGCGGAGTTTATTGAGGGTTACGGTATTTCCCTCACAAGCAATTTCAACATTTTTCCTGAAACACTCCATTTCATTTCTTTCTTTTTTCCGTTCTTTTTTTGCTGCTCCACAAACTTAACCTCCCATAAATTAAAAACCAGCACTTGTCTTTCTCTGCGTCTCTTATTTTCCAATACGTTTTTCTGATTTCCGTTGGAAAATGCAACACGGAAATCATTAAAATCAGAGTTGTCGTTTTTTATTGGATTTTTAACAACTTTATTTGAAATATTATTAGCTGAAGTTTGTGATAGTAAATTTAGTTCGATGGCTGAGATTTGAAGGCGTTATGCTTTCAAGAACGCTGACAACATTTTTAGCCTGAGATTTTAATCGTGTTTCTTGAAATCAGAATGTTGTTTCTATAAATTTTGATTGCAAAGTCTATTGATTTAATTTGAAGAAGAAATTTGAATTTTGAATTTTGTGCGAAAAAATAAGAAAATGAATGAATTCTTTCAAAGATCTTCGAATAAAGAATAAGAACAAGCTCCATCTTATTTTCAGATTTCTAATTTCTTAAAGCAGCATTCTTAATTTTCGTCAATTCTCAGTTTTATTTTTTGTTGATCGTATTGCGGTAGATATCAGACTGAATTTAGTTCAAAAATTTCCTCCAGATATTAAAAACTTTGAAAACACTTTTTTGAAGATCTTTAAAAGTATTCATTCATTTTCTTAATTTTTTCAAATTCAAACTCGCTCTGAACTATTCTTACATTTGATCTGAGGAAAATTAGTTATACCCAAGCTGATCCTGTTAAAAGGATTTGAAAACTAATTTCCCATCTCGATGAAAATCAAAAAAAAAAGTTCAATAGCTCAACCGAATTTTTAGTTTGAAAACAACATCAATAAATTAGTTTTTGAAGAATTTCGAGGAACTTTCTAAATCTTGATCGGGCAGTTTGAATATGACATTCTGACATTTGCTTTCAAATTCAAAAAGGCAGAAAATTACGTTCTATTCAATGAGAAAGGTTTTGTCTCTCTCTCTCTCTCTCTCTCTCTCTCTCTCTCTCTCTCTCTCTCTCTCTCTCTCTCTCTCTCTCTCTCTCTCTCTCTCTCTCTTTCTCTCTCTCTCTCTCTCTCTCTCTCTCTCTCTCTCTGGGCTCAAAAATTTCAAATTTTCATCCCAAATTTTCCAGCTGAATATCAATATTTTCATATCAAATTTAGGCTCCAAATTGAGCTAAAAAGAATCTTCAGATTACTTAAAAGAGTAGTTCAGATGAAGTGTTGAGTTTTTTGATTTTGGAATCTCAAGTTTACCCAATTCCTTTCACCTCTTTCAATGAACATTTGTATAGGTAATTTTCTATTAATAATTCTTCCTGTTATCTTTTTTGTGATTTCGTTCTTTGGCTGAGTGTTAACTTTTATCTGAAACCCTACCCAAATTCTCATGAAATCCCTCAAAAACTCTCAAATTCCTCATTCTTTTCTCACATTTTCAATTCATTCAACCAATCGTTTTATTTCCTTTCTACCGTAATCCATTTTCTCATTTCCGCCCATTCTTTTTCTTTGTTTGGATTACTGTAGATTTTAAACTCATTTATCACGTTTCGTGCCTCTTTTCTTCTTTTTTACGATACATTTATCAAAAAAGGAAAAAAAAAGAAGAGGATCGGACACACGACTGACTGAATTATTATGAATTTGAATAAGAAAAACAAAAATTAAATTAATCCGAGGGTTACTGTAGGTGAGATGAGATCTGGGGGGAAAACAAATGAACCTGACATACTTAACTCGAAAACGATGGCTTCATGCCAACAAGTATTCTGATATTGAGAAATTGAAATGAATTTAAAATATTCTCTAAAAGTTCACGTCAAAAATAATAATTCACTATCGGAAACACTTCACGTGTTCATTTCGATTTTTCTCATCTTTCACAGCTTTTCATGATACATTTATTGAAATTGTGACGCTTAAGATCAAATTCAGAACAAAAATCAACTAACAATTGTGAGGAACATATTTTTGAAAAATCAATAAAAACTATTGTAGACAAAAATATATTCCCATACGTTTTAATAGCTTTGAATTTTCTCATATTTTTCTGGAGGTATCTTTGTGAAATATTCGTTTCAGAGTTTTTCAAATTTAATTTCTATAATTAGACTGACACTATCAGACACAAATATGTGGATCTGAAATTATATTGCGATATGAACAATCAGAGATCGAGTTTTGTTATTCAATCCGCATTCAAAATGTTTGGTGTAATGATTTTGATTAGCTACAAAAATCACAAAATAATTCCAAAATTAAATTTTCAAAGCTTCTAAGTTTTGAATCTATTTTCATATTATTGAACTAGGAGTTACCAGATCTCAGACGGAGTCAAAACTTAATTAGAATTCGATTTGACCATCTTTGAGTTTCGAAAAATGTTCTCAAAACAATCAATAGTTTGTTTGTATGACTATTGGACCATTTCAAAAAATTCAGGTTTTTCAAAAGTGTTTTCCAATCCATTTTCAGCGATCCTAGGAATAAAAAGATTAAGAGTTCTGATCCGTTTCGGCTTTTCGGAAAATTTATTCTGATCTCTTGGACCTTACCAGAAAATTCTTTATCAACATATGAAATCTCGAACTGATTCTGAAAATTGAAAAAAATTTTATTGATTTGGTGATAAATATCTGAAATTTTTATGTAATCATGGTTTTCCTCCTAACTTCTATAAACTATGTTAACTTAAACTTATTCCCTTCTACGAATTCGAATCCAAATCCAAATCCCTCGTTCCTTCTCTTTTCCCAATTTTTTCTTTCTCGATTACAGTAATCCAAGACCTCACAAAAAATGAATGAACTAAACAGAGAAAAAACATAAATAAATAAAAAATGAAAAATTACCCAAACCCGATTTATCATTCATTCATTCATTTATTCTTTGTTTTTTTTCTGTTCAGCCTTACAACCGGAAAATGTTAGTTTCATATTGTTTTGACAAGAAGGTCATTTATAATAAATCAAAAAGTTTATCTTTGTCTTCTTCTTTTTTATTAATTATACTAATTTATTATGTCGCGAGAAAGTGTGCACAAGTTATTATGTAATAGGAATAGGATATGTGACTGATTTTATCAGATGAATACAAAGTTTTGAAGATTTTGAAGTTTTTGATCTAGAAAAAAATTCGTAGTTCGTGATTTCCGATTGGGAAAACGTGAACTGTTTCAAAAATTATCATGCATAAATCTTTGAGAATTTTCAAACCAAAACCAAAGTATCTTGTTTGAACCGGAAATTTCAAAAATTTTAAAAATTCTGTAATTTGTTGGATGATATGACTCTGACTAAAATTGTGATCCCGTGTGTCAGGATTCATTAATCGTACCTGGAGCAATTCAACAACTCTCTTGATACGATCAGAATTTATTAGGCGAATGAACCAAAGTTGAAAGCTTAAGCGAAAAAGTAATTCTCATTTTATCCAGAATATTCCAAATTTACCTGTGCAGTCTACAGTATTCCTTCCCTAGTTTCTTTAATTCTCTTAAATATTCCTTTGTTTTTTTTTGTTACTAGCTCACTAGTGATGAATTGATGTGTTGAGCCTATCTTCCTTCTCCTACTCCTTCTTTTTTCTTTTCTTTTCCATCTTCTTCTTCTCGACACTTTCCTCTTTCATCTTTGCCGACAATTCTGTCTGCGTCTATAAAATCTCGGAATATTTCCAAAAAGTTGCCATAGATGGTTGAAGAGAAGAGAAAGTTTTAGAAGTTCGAATTGAGTTAAGATGAATTAATTATTTGAGAAATGCATATGTTTATAAATATGATAAATAGACATCAAAGTGGAATGAAAAAAGCCGACGAATTGAAGATTTTGGTGAAATCAAAGCATTTTTATTGAAAACTGACGAAAATAATAGTTTTTATTTTATTTTATTTTTGAAGATCATTATTGATTTACTTCATGCTCCCAGAAAACAAACTCTGATAATTTCAAAGATTTTGAATCACACCTAGATGAATAAAAATTAATGATGAAACTATGCCTGAAACTTTCGAAAATTGAAATCCAGAATATTTTTTTCAACCAATTTTCCCCTTGATTTTTCAATTTAAAGAGTTTAAGTTTTCAATTTCAGAGTTCAAAATTCTAAAATTTTGTACAAATCTTGAGAATAAACAGTAGAATCATATTGAAACCGTATTTTCATTTATAGTTTCAAAAACATCAGAATGTCAGAACATCAGAACATCAGAACCAACGATTAGGCATTTTCCAATATTTATGAAATTTGGTTTGTCCAGTCAGATATGATCAATTTGTTTGAAGAAAAAAAAGTCAGAACTGTCATTTCAGAATTGATTTATAAAAACTAGGTTTCTTTTATTTGCAAAAACTTGTTTTCATTAGAAATGAATTTCAAAATTCCACGTGAAAGTTCACGTTTTGAAATATAAAATTATATCTCACAACAAATTAAAATTACTTTTTACTTTGAACCAGGTACTTTTTTTCGGACATGGTCTTCTAAATTTTTTTGCAAAAAACACGTTGTGAATTCTCTGAACTCCACTATGACTAACACATATATTTTTTCCTGAAATTAAGCTTTACAAATTCCAAGAATATCACAGTTTTCATGAGTCATTGTTATACATATTTATTTCAAGGTAAAAGTTTACTCACGCAATGCTTTTTCTATTCAAAATGTCTGCAAATAGTAATTCTGAAAATCGTGACAATATTGAATTCCAGAGAAAAATTGCACATTTTCAAAGAAAACTTATATAGTTTGCGTGTTGTAGGAAAATATTTGAGTATAAAAATTGTGAGAAAATTCATTGAAAATCATTCTAGTTTTATTTCTGAAATCGTTTCTGATATTTTTCTTCGATATATTTGTTGGATCAGTTTGAAGCATCAAGCTTGAGTCAAAGTTTTTGAAGACTTTAAACTTCCTCCTTCAATTAAAGCCAATTGAAAAGCAGTATTCCGTGATCTGCAATTCTATCAAAAGCTTTGAAAACATTCTGATTTTCAAAATCTCAAGATTTTTCACTTTGTCTGTAAGGAAAGCCGAAAAAATTCGAATTTTTTGAAACGTGACCCACTTTTCTTTAAATTTCTTTTTCCAAAAAAAATAATACCTGCCATTTTTGAATTTCGAAATACCGGAAGCCATCATTTGATGATGATAACCTTTGATGTTTTTGTAAGTTTTTCCGGTAACTTTGTGAAAAAATGAACTATTTATTTTTGAAAATCTAAATTTTGAAGCTTTCTAAATAAATCTTAAACCACTATTATTTTGAATTAGTATTTTCAGGTTTTGTTGAAATTAGAATAACTGAGCTCTGAATTTTGAAAAAATATAGTTGTGGATTTTATTTTAAAAAAATACTCGATTTTTTGATATTCCAAACGAAGATCTGAGATTTAGGCTTCGTGACTATTACACTTAAGAATTTTTCAAACTTTTTCTAACTGACAAATTATTATAAACTTTTCAGAAACAGCTAATTTCTCAAATCTTCGAACTTCATCAGATTCTAGGCAAAAATTGACAATTTAGAAAAATTTGATGCTATTTTTTGCCAGATGGTTCAACATTTTTTTCACAAAACCCTTCCTCATCGCTCAAAACTTTTCGCGCAACACCTTTTCTTTTTCACACCAATTCTTTTTCCATCTCCCTCTTTTCTTCTTATTTTTTTTCAACTAACTACTAACTATATCAAAATAAAAATAAAAAGAAGAAACATCATCATTCGTAGCTCCTCCCATCAACCAATCAAAACATTTTGTGGGCGGAGTCAAATACACAGAATTTGCCTCGTCCCGTGGCTGCTTCTTTTCGTTGTTGACTTTTCTTTTCGTCTTCTTCATCTTTTTGTTTTTATTCGCTGAAAATCAAATTAATTATAATAGTTTTTAAAATCACTTAATATTTATTTCGATAAGGTTTTAGAATATTATTCTTGAATAAAGTCCACAAATCTTAAGATTCATAGAAATTCAAAAAATTGTGAACAATGATGAAATTTTATATGCTAATTGTAAACCAATTATTTTTTTTTTAAATCTTCACCTAAATCTTCTCAAATATAATTTTCATCTTAGATATCTGAAAAATGACAACATCTGAAGGCGGAACAGTAACAATACCACCAAGTGTAACACCTTCAACAAATGATTATAATAATTCACAATTTCAATTATCATCTGGTGGAACAAGTGGTGGATCATCTTCAAATAATTATTATGATAATCATAGTCCAAGTCAGATAGCTTCATATTTTGCATCTCAAGGTTTAGCTGGTTCAGCTGCAGGATATCATGCTGCAAGTTTAAATGATCAGGTGAGGAAAAAATATAAAAATGGGAAATGAATTCGGTATCTGCTTGGAATAAAAAATATCGAAAGATCAAGCGATTCATCTTCTTTTCTATCACTTTCTCAAGAACAAATCTCTGACTTTTCGAAAAGTTGTCGGATTTTTTAGAAAAGAAAAAAAGCTCATGACTGAAAAATTCTCGTTCAAAACCGCTTTTGGCATAACTTTATTAAAGTTTTATAACATTTTTTGAAATGTTGATTCAAACTTTAGAAAAAGTTCAGTTTTTGGCACTCACATTTTGGGTGAATTTTCCGAAATGCTGACTCTAACTTTAACACCACTAGTCATCGTATTTGACACTAAATTGAAGATTTTCCAAAAATCTGAACCTTGTTCAGAAAATCGTCATTTTTTGACACCAAACATGATATATTTTTATATTATCATTCTTCTCTGAAAATGTTGATTTTTCACGTTTTGGAAAATGTTTCTAGCCAAATTCCAGCTCTCAAAAATTTTCAAGAATAGTTTTCACTCAACACAAAATTTATCTCAATTCAATTTCATTTCTATTTTTCATCTTTTTCTCTCTCAAAAATATTTCTCTGCCGACACTCATTAATCTATGGCAACAAGATGAGAAAATGAAAAATCGACCGAATTGAAAATAGAAAATCGATAAAACATCGTGGGGTTCCAAAGAAAATGGAGAAAATGGAGAAAATCAATGTGTTTGAAAATGAAAATAAAACAAAAGAAAGAAAAACGAAAAAGGAAAGATAGAAATAGAGAAAGTGGGCTCAGTTTCAAGATTAATTGTTGTTTTTGGTGCATTTGAGCATATTTTGTGTGTTTTTGCAGAATATGGGATATGCTGATTGGAAAGATGAAAAAGATGATGATAAAGACAAAGATGATGATTTGGATAAGAATTCAAATGCAGCCGTTTATCCATGGATGACAAGAGTGCATTCAACTACAGGTTAGTTGAATTTTTATGACTTTGCGGGTTGGGGAGAGATTGAAAATCATTTTTTCAAACATTTGATTTGGACTTCGGATTGCAAACGTTGCGAGACCAAACGTGGGAATTTTTTTATTTGAAAAATATTTCCAACGCAACCATAAGTCCACAGTTTGAATTTTACAAAACATTTTCTGGTAGATCAAAATTATTTTTCTCTAATTCTCTCCATTTTCCGTTGTTTTTCAAATCTTTAGCAATTTCAAGCTGATTCATGATACAATTAGTTTCAACACAATCCATTCAGTCTATTTTTTTTATCCCAAAATTTTTTCCCAACAATATTTCATTAACTCGTTGTTGTTGTTGTTGTTGTTATTTTGCAATCTACTAAAGAATGAGAAAGAAGAAGAAAAAAGAGACAAAACTAGTGTTGGTCATATTTCATCAAATGCCGGCTTCTCGCACTTTCATAAATCACTTCATTCGAAAACAGTTGGGAAGAACAAAAACAGCCCAAAAAATGAAGGAAAGAAAAAATGTTGCCTTTTTTCGAGATTTTTTTCGAGGCTTTGAGAGAAACAGAAGGAGCGACAAAATATTGTGAGATGTTTATCTGGGGGAAAATTATCGATTTGAGATTTTTATAGCATGAGTCATGAAATGTTTTATGAATCTAGCTTTTCAAAAGAAAATTGAAATTGTTTTCTAAAACGATTAATTTAAACTATTTTTAACAAAAATGTTCCACTCACAAAAAATTGAGAATTTCACGCTCCTTTAAATTGTGCATATAAATTCAAACAGAAAATCTGTTTCCTACGCTTTCTTTTCTACAAATGTTTTATCCAATATTTGGAGCTGAAAATAAGTTTAATTATTTAGACGCGCAAACAGTTTTACTTTTGGCGGATTCATAGAAACATTACCAAAAATTGATGAAAACCATTAAAAAACTATCAGAATTTTCTTGTCCAAGTTTAGCTTCAACTTCAGAATTTCAAGGAATAATGATTTGTTCTGGATCCTTTTCCCCTTCCCATCTGATCTCCCATTTTCAGTATTCATTTCCCTGTTTTCCTCCCACATCTACAGTAATATTCAATCTCCCTCTTTTCCCATTTCATCAACATATTTTTTTTGCTATAAACAAAATACATAGAAAATGTGCGGAGGCCCCGCGCTGTCCGCCAAAAAAGAATAGTAGTAGTGGAAAGAAGAGAGATGGCATGTCGCGAACCGATTTGTCTTTTTAGAGTCGTGTCAAGACTCGCCGACGGAAAAAAAGCAGACAAAAAACAGACGGACTGACGAACCAAAAATAGTTATGTGCATGAATAAAAATAGATGGAAATCCATGATTTTTAAATCAAAAATGTAATTATAACTTCCGTAATCTTGATAATAAGAAGAACTATAAAGAAGCCTAAAGTTGACTAGAAAAATATCTTCTGAAAAATACAATTTAGAATTTTTTTTTGAAAAAATAGAATTTTCCAGCATATTTCTATCGATTTATCCTGATACCCACATCCTTCTCAATTAAAATCTGAAAATCTTACACCAGAAAAGCTTCCCAAACAAAAATGCATCAATCATTTGATACAGTAAGACAGGCAACCAGCCAAAAATAGATAGTCGTCGCGCGTCTCTTTGATGTCCTTCCTTATCTCTCGACAAATTTTCGCAACATTTTTTGGCTACCAACCAGACAGATTACTGTAGATAATAATAATAATAATTATTATTATTATTGTTACACTTTTTTGGACGAGAAAAATTGGGAAGAAAAGGAGAAGCTGTCAAAGTATTTTGGCAGGTGTCGGATAAAGATGAAAGAGAATCAAATCGCAAAAAAGAAAAAGAAAAAGTTTGCCACAAGATCGATTAGGCGAAGATTTGTTGTTAAACATGTTCCCGGCGGTTATTTTGAAAATAATAAGGGTCACTTTTTTGAGTAATGATGTTAGTATGTGGCAAATCAAAAAAAAGAGACAAGTGCCTCCTTTCCAGGTGCTTTTTGTTCATTTTCATTTTCCCATCGAAAACATAGAGACCATATGGCGGATGAGAAGAGCGCCCAGCGACTTGTCAAAAATCCATTATGAGAAAAACGAATCGAAATTACATAAATCGCTTTTTCAACACCCGAAACATTTTGATTTATGTAGAAGGAGAGAAGTGGAGAGGGGTCGAGAAAAACAGACATTTTTGAACTATGAGGCCCTGATCATTTTTACATCATTTTAAAGAGAAATTCTGGTTTGAACCTAGGAAGTTGAGAAATTTCTTTGAAATGTAGTTGAAATCAAAAGATCTGAAGCAGATAAATTTCTGAACTTTTTTTCAAAAAAGTGTTTAATATTGACCACAAAATCCGAATTTCTGGTTTTCTGAATCATTTTTGATATATTTCAGAAATTTAGATTTCTGTCCAAATTCTGAAACGGTCCTGAGAAACCTGACAAATTCATGTCCCTAAAATTAAAAATTTCCCTCAATTTTAATTTTTCAAAAGCTCAAAAAAGTTTCATAGCTCACTAAATCTTACCTTCTATCTAAACAAATCAATATTCATATTTTTACAACCTCAAAAATTGTCAAAACACTTCTCAATCTATATTTATTTATTGTAAATCTATCTATCCAAATCCGATTACAGTCAGCTGTTTCTTCTGTCTGCTTTTTCTGTGTGCGACGACTTTTTTGATTATTTACGGGGTTGTAAATAATAATAAGAGGGAGAAAGAGGAGAAGATGGCAATCTTTTCTCGAATTGTTTTTGACAAGTGTGAAAATATGAGCGGCCCGCGCATGTTGAGATTTATGATAGAGGAGAAGAAGAGTGGGATTGGGTAGATTGAGTTAGAGGTGTCCTCCGGGAGACAATATTCGACAAAAGTAGGATTAAAAAATGAGGGGGAATTGTTTTTTGAGAAGGGGATTTTTCGGAAAAATAGTGATTTTTTGATTGTTCGTTTCTTTTAAAATTTTGAGTTTTATAACAAAATTTTGAATCTAAATCGCATAACCACATTTTTCAATAGTCTATTTTGGGAAGATCAAAATATTCTGAACCATTTTGGCACCAAACTATCCAATTCTGATCTGATTCCAAAAATTCTTTGAACTTCACATCACTCAAGTACATTCGCTGCGAGACCTGACCCATACAGCACCTCTTCCCTTCTACAAATTCAACTCCCAATATTTTCCAATTATTTTTCCAGGTGGACATCGTGGCGAAAAACGACAAAGAACTGCATATACTAGGAATCAAGTGTTAGAATTAGAAAAAGAATTTCATACTCACAAATATTTGACGAGAAAACGACGAATTGAAGTTGCTCATTCATTAATGCTAACAGAAAGACAGGTATTTGCTCGCTTTGTTTTTTGAACTGAATTCTGTTCAAATTATCGATTTTCAGGTGAAGATTTGGTTTCAAAATCGAAGAATGAAGCATAAAAAAGAGAATAAGGTAAGCGATTTTGTTCGATTTTTTTTTGAAAATTGCGCACATATGTTCCCATTTATCACGAATTGAAAAGTGTGTAAATGGACAGAGAAACTAGAGAGAGAAAGAAAAAGAAAGGGCATGATTAATTGTAATTGTGGTCGATGAAAAGTCGCAAAATATTTAGACAGACAACAAAATTGAGCCGGCCATTCAAATGATTAATGTAACAGGTGCAATAATTTATGCGAGCGCGGAAGGACCGAGGAAAAGAGAACGATGTATTTAGATAGAAATTTAGGAGAAAAACAAATGAAGAAAGAAAATTCAGATGTTTAACAATAAAAATTTTGAAGTTCTTAAAAATCTGCAAAAAAAATTGAGTGAAAACAGGTTACAGTAACCCCTATTTTTTTATACTCAAAGGTTTCTGATTGCATTTTCTTCATAGTTTGAAAAAAGTTTAGAAAATTATATTTTAATACATTTTATAGCTGTCAAAATGTTACTGGTACAAATTTTGTAGGATTTCTAGTAGCTCTAGATCTCACAATTTTTGTAAGCTGTCCGTTTTTTGACGCGTTTCCAGCAGATCTAAATTTTACTGACGCATTTTCAGAAGGTTTGCATAGGAATTCAAGGCCACATTTTCAAATTAAGTCAAATTTTGATTTGTAGATTCTGAATTTCACTTTAAAAAAATTTTCTTTGAGAAATTTGAGCTCACTCTGAAAATTCAATTTTTTAATATTTCGAATTTTCTATTGAGCTCAAATTCCATATTTTTATAGATCAACTAACTTTAAAAATATTTTTTGAAACTGAAAATTTTAGATCGCGCTGAACATTCATTCATTTTTCATTTCCAACGTCAAATCCTATATTTTTTCAGGATAAACCAATGACTCCTCCAATAATGCCATTTGGTGCAAATCTTCAATTTACCCCATTCCGTTTTCCACTTTTCAATCAATTCTAGTTTCTTTTCTTTCCTTTTCCATGTGTTTTCAATCATTTTTTGGTCTCCTTTTCCTCCCGCTTTATCTCTTGATATTTTCCCGATTTTTTTTGTTTACAAAGCTTTAAGTATTCTATATATTTTTTCTGAAACAGGGTCTTTTTTGTCTCTCGCAGAGTACTTTTTGAATTTCCTCCTCACAAGGTAGAATTGACTCAATGAGCTATTTTCTTTTATTTTTTCCATTTTTTGTCTTCCCCAAATCAATCATTTGAATTGTGATCATTTTTCGCTTTTTTTCACTGTTTTTTTTTCATTTTGTATTGACAAATTGTTTTTCAATCATACAACATATTCATGTATAGAAACAATGAATTTATTGATTTTTTTTGTGATTGTTTAAAAAAAATTTATTTTCAGGAAATTTTAGAATAATGTTCAGTTTTTGGATTGAGCTGAAAGATGCTGGATTCTAAAACTTTAGAATGCAACTTCCTGGAGTCGCTTTTGAATAAATTTCATGAATGCTAAAAAATGTTTCCCTGTTGCAGAAAAATACTTTATTTGTCCTTTTTTATCAATTTAACTTTTCATTTGTAATTTGAAGCTAATTTCTTGAAATCAGAACTTACAGGAATGTTTCAAGCCATCTACATCTTCATTCGAAAAATATTACCAGTTCTAAATATGCTCCATAATGTCCCCAGTTGTCTCAATTCCAGAATATTTTTGATAGTAGAAAGATTTTTTTAAATTTATTCAAACAGTTCTCAGAACATAGATATAGAAAAAAAGTATGTAAAAAATAGGAAAAACACAACTAACATTAACATTTTAGAAACTTTCAAGCTCAGATTTGTCAAATCAATTTTTTAAATCGATATTGACTTCAGAATGATCTTATTAGTATCAAAATATCATTTTGGAACTCAAAGCAGTCATTCAGTTTATAATGAGGAAATTATTTTTCGATATAAAGTTGAGTTTTTCAAAAATGATTCAGAAGTTTTTTTCAAAAATTCGAAATATCTGAAATCAGCTAATCCACAGAAGTAACCTTGTCGGTACTATATAAAAAATTTATACTCAAAATCAACTTATTTTTAGAACTCTTTGGTATCTCTAGGATTAATTAAATATTTCAGCAAAAACCTAACTTGTTCCCTAAAATTCAGAATTAAAAAACTGAATTAACATGGACTGATTAGTAATCAATAATAATGTTAAATAAAATGTTGGCTGAAAGTCTTCTAGATCTTCCAAAAATTGCCGCATATTCCAAACCCCACTCCAAATACTCAAAAGCTCTTTTATTTCTGCTCCACTCAAAAACATTCATTCGTTCAACGAAAGCAATAACTAATTGCTATTTTGTACAACTAAACAACTGTAAAATCATTAATACATGCCAACAAATCCTCTTTTAATCCTCCCGACTCGACCTCCCATATTATTTACGACAAGAAATGAAAGAAAAATAGTGCGATTTGGCACATTGCCAGCTGCTAAAACAAGAAAGAAGAACTACGGTAGTTGAAGAAAAAAGAAAAGATGAACGAATGAAAACAAAGAAAGGGCGGAGTTTTGAAATTGACTATCGGTTTGTTTCATGAACAAGGTTTTTCTAATTTATTTGTTGAATATTTAATTTTCATTTTGAAACTTGAATAATGAATACTAGTTCTTTATTTAGGTAAACCTTAAAATTTCTCTTTCATTTATTCTTTTCGGCCCAAAATCTAGGACTTTCAAACTATTCTCCGTGTTTTTTCAAAAATATATTTTCATGCACTTGAAAACATTCTTTTCCGCTGTCAAAAGTTATAGTTCAACTCAGCTTCGCAGAAAACCTCAATCTTTTACTGTTTCATTTCTTCGTTTCATAATTTTTTTGAAACCCAGTTTTATAAATATTGAGCAATTTTCAAACTGCGCATGAGAAGTTTAGATGTTGAAAGCAAAAAAAAATGTGATTTTCGAAAAAGGTATTTTCAACTTACATAAAATTAGTTGTTGAGCGGGATAGAATTATTTTTGAATTTTCAGGAAGGTCTTATCAGTTTTCACTAATTTCTAAAAAAAAATGCTTTCCAATTTCACATCAGCCATTTACTTCAAATTTCAATTTTTCCAAATTAAAAATCAATCTATAAAATATTCAATCATGATTTTTGAAAGATTCAAAAGCATTGTCAAATGATCAAATTCGCTACCGTTTTATTGGAGCTCATTTTATTTAGAATTTCGAAATTTACTAGAAAATGAGACCCAAATTTAAAAATCTAGGTTCAAGTTGAAAAAATCTTCAAGATGTCTCATTCCTCATGCAAAATCTATGGTCCATCCAAAAAATTAAAGCATTAAAACTTTCAAACTTCTAAATGTACAGTAAAAAAGGTATTCCTTCTTCAGAACTCTTTAAGCTGAATGTCTTACAATTAACTGTACTTTCAATGAACCAGTTAAAAGACAGAACTCAAAATTTGTGAAAATTCTTTGGAACTCCATTTCAATTGAACATAATTTTAATCTTAAATTTTTCACATCACATCAAGTTTCATGATCTCTTTCAAAATAACTTTTATCTACCCTGCGGTAAAAATTTTCAAAAATTCAAAAATTAGATCAATAAATTCGAAACTGTGGTACGTAAAATTTCAAAAACTGCAACTAATAATTGAAAATTTAAAAAATCAGGATTTTGAAAATTAACTAGCCTAATTCAGTTATCCTGAAAACCCACAAAAAAATCAACACATAAATATTTATGAAAAAAAGAAAAGAGACACCTTTTTGTGATTTATGACAACTTCTTGTTGACTTTTCCTTCTTACATTACAATCTTTGTAAGCAATAATTCAAATATGTGTACAAACCTGTCAACATTTATCTTCTCAAAAAAGTTTTCATGTCAAGTGTCTTTTGCAAGACCACAAAAAATAAGGATAGGATTTACTAGGAAAACAATTTGAGAGGTTTTTAAAGAATTTAAAATTGGACTTATGCTAAGTTATTAAAACATTTCAAGTGCCCATAAAAGCTTGGGAAAAAAAGACAACTGGAATTCTACTGAAAAACTCATCTAATTTTTAGGAAAACCTAGGAAATTCCGAATTAGATAAATTCAAACGCAGATTCAAATTCAAAATTCGAATAAAACCTGCAGACTCCGCCCTTTCGTTCAAAAACCTACAGTAATCTTTTGTGTTGGGTGTCAGTTGTGTATATGAATGAAAAATTGATCGGTGTCGCCCCTTCGTTGTCCCAAAAGAGAGAAATATTGGGAAAAATGAAAGAGGGTTTAGAGAAGAAATGGAGAAAGACACAACCAACACACTTCGAAATATACATTCACATACCGGCCCTCACTATTTTAGGGATCTTGGATACTGGGAGTCGGAAAATGGAAGGGAAATTGAATGGGACAAGGAAAAAATAGGTTGGAATTAATTGAAGAAGTTAGGCGAAAGCTTAAAAATGATGTTAGAGAACAATTCTGCAGCAAACTGAAAAAGTCGGTTACCTGGGAGAAAATCGAAGCATGGTGGTTCCAGTTTTTGGCGGAATCTATATCATTCAAATTCTGCATAACTTATGAAAAGATCCCGTGAAAGCAACTTCAAGGATCAATAAAATCTGCATCGATATCCAACCACAAAATCAGAATTCGTAACAAAAAAATCCGGAGTATTTCGATTCTGGAAAAGTTCAAATGAAAACCAAACAAAAAGTAAATAATCGAATGTCTGTCAAAATACAGTAATTCTTATCAATATCATATCAGAAACCAACCAATTTGCCACCTCATAAGTTTATCTCAACTTTCAATCAAATTGAATCTTTACAATCGATCGAGAAAAAGAAGAAGACAATATTTAATTTATGAGTTGATATTATACAAAAAACAGTAATAAATCATAACAATACAAATTATCTATTTATTTATCACATAAGTGTTAGATTATATCACATTTCGATTATATTATTTACAGAATTGTGAAGAATTTCATCAGAATTCCAGGGGAATAATTCATCTTCTGAATCGCATCTTTCAATCCATTTTGAGCTTATAATTGAACATTGATCTTGTTTGATTGCTTGAGCTGTTTTTGGATATGTTGGTTTTGGAGCAGTTGCAATTATTAATTTGGTATTCGGAGCTGGAAAAAGGAATAGGATCAGGACTTTGAGAAAAAACGCTATGACGTGGAATACATTTTAAAAAAACCACGTGGTTTTTGTGTTCAATTTAAAATTTCGTATGAAAATTCTCAAAGTTTTCAAATATTGTGAAATGTCCTATTTCAAAAAAACTTTTTCAGCCCACACTTAATCGAAACAATTAGGTGAACTAGGAATTTTTTAATCACAGAAATCTCAGCCCAGAACTTTTGCCACGTCATTAACCAGAAAAATTATTTTTTATCTCTTGATGTTTATCAATCAATAAAAAATCCCTCAGAGATATTCCCCAAAAAAACTCACTAATATTTTTGACAACTTTCGCATCAAAATGCAACAAAATCTCTTCACACTTTTTCCTCAATTTTTCCGAAGTTCCTTGTAAAACAGCAACTTCAATTCCCGACAATTTCGATTCCTTTTTCATTCTTTTCGATTTCACAGGCAAACAAGCTGATTGTTGCATCGTTTTTCGAGTCAATCTTTTATCAATTATCGGTTTCTCGTCAATTTCTTCCAAATCTTCGAATTGCTCGTCAGATAATTTACAATCCAATACTTTCTGGAAAAAAAAATCATGGAAAAATAAAAAAAATGAGCGCAGAAGAGGAAAAACGAACACTGGAATAATCAACAAAATCTTCAAAAGTGTCACATTCTTCAATCGATTTATCCATTCTTAATTCTCTCATGACGGGATCCACCAATTTTCCATTTCGAACTCCGTTTGAATTGATTTTCACAACCTGAAGGAAAATAACATAATTAAAAGTGGAGTCTGACATAAAAATCGATATATTTGAATTAGTTTCAATTCAAAAGTTCGTCTCCTGGTTTGAAAAATCCCTTAAGAAATTTCCGGAATTGACAAAGAAACATAGCTCCAAACTACTGTACATCTCGACTTTCAAGCCATTTTACACGGTGACAATTTGAACTAATGTTTGAGAAGCTTCCAGAAAAATCCTTCAAGGACTATTTAGAAAATGCTCTTTCAAATGAACATGGTTTGCTCAGAATTCTGAATATGTTGGGAGTGGGCTAGACCTGTTATCGGGCCTGAAAACCAAGCCTAGAAGATTTCCGAAATTTGTGTATCGGATTTCCGATTTGCTCTAGATTTTTTCTCCAATTCCTCTTTTAATTCTGAAAACCCCAATACATTTACCTGCCATCTTTCAAAATCAACATATCCCCCATTTTCTGGTGCAATTTTATACGGAGTTCTTCCAAATCGATCTAATAATTCAGCCGGTGCTTCTCTCAATAATTGTCCACATGATAATCGAATTTCTTCTCGAATCGCATCTGATAATCCATAAGATATTCCAATACACATTCGATATTTGTCAGAACCTGAAAAGGTTTATGGGTTTTGAACTTCGGCAGTAAAAATCTCCAAATATGTCACAGGTTGCTAGGCAAGTTCTTTTTCACCTACCATTTTCTTTCGCCGCAAATCGATAAAGCGTTTTCTCATATCTTCCACCTCTCGGATAAATTGCCACCAATGCCAAATCCAAATCACAATCTTTCGATGCCGATGGTTTCAATTTAAACCATCCATTCGATATATTTCTTTGCCCTTTGAAATATTGACTATCAAATCGTTTAACAACAATTCCTTCCTCATTATTTTTCATCGCATTCTCAAAATATTCCATGATTTCTGGTCTGAAATTAATTTTGATATTATTTTTTGTAAACAAGACTCACTTTGTTGATGCTAATTGATGTTCAGCAACAAAAATATTCTCTTCAGTCGATTTTCGGAGGGTCGCGAGTTTCAATAACTCCAATCTTTGATGCAAAGGTGCTCCGAATAATGGGTTTCCATTCAAATAAAGAATATCGAAAAGAACCACAGCTGAAAATATTAGATTTTTTAAGTTTTTTGAAAAAAATTAAATTGGAACTAACTAAGTTGTTGATTATCATCTGGTTTTATATGTCGAAATGATAGAACATTCGAATCACTTGTTGAACTTGCGTCATTATGCCGACCTAAAAAAACATTTTTAGGAGTTGGTTGGAAACTTTGGAGCATATATCAGAGTTGGTTCAAAAATTGAGTTACAAAAGCTAAATTTTGTATTAATTTTCAAACCCCCCTTCCTCCAAACTTACATAATTTTTTAGTTTTCTTATCCCACAACATCAATTCACAATTGAAAATCGCCGATTCACAATCTTTTTTAAAATACGAATGAATTCTACTTGATAATTTTCCAATTTCAGTCGAACAATCTCCATATTCTTTCGAAAAATCATTGTTGTTTCGAGAAAACCAACGATATTTGTTGCCTTTTTTGTGAAGAAGCACATTTTCGCCGTCGAATTTGATTTGGAGGAAGAATTTTGAACCACCATATTTTTTGATCTGAAAAGAAGACAACTATGGTTAATTGGATCCATAGCTTTCTTTATTTCTTACATTTGAATACCAATCTCCTCTTTTCTGTTTCGATAACAACATCGGAGTCCAGATTTTAAATAAATGTTCATCCTCAATTTCATCTTCATCTTGATCTTCATTTTCGAATTGTTTCATACTTTCTTTCTCATTTTTTCCACTTATTTTTCCAGCCAAAACATCATTAAAATCATGTGATTGTTGCCAAATTGTATGAGCATTTGATGAAATCCAATCCAATAGTTTATTCGAAAATGTTCCCAAGGATGTTTCAACATTTTTGAGAATTATGTTGAATATCCATTCGAGTTCGTCTTCCGAACATTTCTTAATCAATTCTTCCATCATATCACGTTCTGAACAAAATACTCTTTTTACATAAGTTACTCAAAAAAAACCATCAAAAACTAACTTTTTTGATCATCCATAGAATTGCCGGTTGCTAAAAAATCGAGAGATTTGTTGATTTCCTCCACAGATAATACTGCAGATTCATCAATTTCAGATCGATATTCTTCTGCCATTTTTTCAGCCAATTGTCGAGCCACTAAACTTACATCACTTGGAATGGATTTGAGATATTCTGCTCGATTATCATGAAATGTTTTTGCAAGAAATGATGCCAGTTTTGTTGGGCCCATTTCAAATTTTCGGTCACGTTCCAAATCCGATAAAAATATACGTGTAATTCCTAATTTTTCATTTTCCTCTACATTTTTGAAGAAATTTTGAAAAATTGATTGTTTATTTTTGGGGTTTGATGTTCTTTTTATTTTGTTGAAGACATTTACAACATCATCAAATAACATCTGAAAGTTTTCTATATAAAAACAAAGAGTTATCATCAAAATATTCAGATGTGTTAGTCTACACAGAATCATGCAAAATTCAAAGTTCTTGAAAAGTGATTCATTGCAAAGTATTTACAGTCAAAGCTTATGTATTCTTCTCTTTTTTCTTTTCAACATGTCCTCGACAATGTCCAGTTTCACAATCGGAATCCGAATCCGAGCTCGAATCCTGCCAATTTTTCGGTTTTTTGTAGATACAACAACATTTGCTATTCTTTTTTCCCATTCCTTCATTATCCACGGTTTCAGTCGACCAAACAACATGTTTCTTGTCTGCTGTTGATGGTTGAGCTCCAAGTCGAAGAACGAGGTGATTTGGAGAAGAAGATGAAGATGGTTCTTCGCTGGTTTTTGTTTCAGTGATTGTTGTCGTATTTGACATTCTGAAAATATTGAAAAACCTTTAAAAATATGTAAATTTCGCAACTTATATAAGTTCCTCGAAAAAAAATAAAATCGTCTTCTCCTCGTGAACTACACAAATTTGCAAAACTTCGGCCAGCAATCGTTGAAAACTCGTCCCCCATTATTTGTTCCAAGAAAACTACAGTAATCCTCGAAGAAATTGATGAGTTTCGAGCAATATTCATTTTCAAGTATATTATTAGCTTCATCAACTTCTTTTCAACAATCATAGTTATGCTAATTTCAGTTTTTCCCTTTTGAAAACACATTTTGTTACCTCAAAGTGTCAACAATTTGAGTTTTTTATTTTTCAAATTCGTGTTTTTGCTTTTTGACAAATGTTATTACCGAGAAAAAAAAACTTTATTCACCCATAAATATTATTTTTCCTTTTTCCACATTTTTCAGACACACGCTATTTAGAAGGCTCCAACAAAAGGTGGCTGGAAGAAAATAGAGGAGATTCCATAGAAAAAGACGAAAAAAAGAAGAAGAGAAGAAGATATTTTAGTTCTTTTTTTTTGAGTTGATATTTTTTCGCAAAAGAGTTCATGTTCAGATGAGCACATGACATTTTGATAGATTGGAAGAATTTAGAAGAAACCTCCAAAGTGTTTCAAGACTATAGATTATTATACTTCTTTTTTGATATTTTTATTTCTTCGTTTTGAAAAATAATAATGTGTAAGAAATCGAGACATCAGAAGAATCAGGAAAGGTTCAATCAGGTAAGCAATTCAAAATTATAGGCGTATTGTGCGGTCAAAAAGTTTCTCTGTCCAAAATTGATATTTTGTCTTTCTGAACTTTTCGAGTATGTTTTTCGGAAAAAGTTGTGACGTAGATCGAAGATCTCTTCGTGGAACTTAATTAAATTCTACTCTGGAAAATATTTTTTGTTGGATGAAAAAATTGAAAATAGTTTTCTAATTTCTGAATTTTTCCCATGACTCATGTTAGTTTCGAAGTTCGAGAGAAGTACACGATTTCTTGAAGAAGAATCTGTGTTCTTCCTTCGTACGACACTTATTTTTGAAATTGTGCTTTTTTAGTGTCAAAAATCCACGTGTAGTATTTTTGTGACTCCAAAAAATAGTTGCAAGAATAAAATGAAATTTTTGAACATTGCTCAGATTACTGAATTGCTCAAAATTTGTTCTAAACTCCAAAATCCATAACTTCAAGAAAAAAAGAAACTTTAAAAGATTCACAATTGTGAGATAATTTTTTTCTAAATTTCATAATAATTTTAATAAAACTTCCAAAATGGTTTCATAATTAAACTGTTCTCATTTTTCTTCAATAATTAGGTTCAAATTGAGAATCCGGAAGTGTTTCTCTTCTCCCAATTTCTTTCTTTTTGTCCAACAAAATTAATCATCCAACATATGTGCCCACAAAGTCTTTTTTCCCGACCAAAAAACAAACATTTGCAGCTTTTGGATTCGACAACCGAAACAACTATTTCAAGAGCTGATTTATTCACAAAACTTGATAATCAAGGAAATACATTCAGTGATGTGGAAAAATATGCATTCAAAAAATCAAATGAAGAATTTATTGATTTCACATGTTTTGAAAGAGTTGTATGTTTGAATTACAAAAAGTGATGGGGGAAAACCTATAATTTCAGATAACTTCAAAAGATGCACAACCTTCAAAATTCAAGCGAATTCTTTATAGTATTGCAGATTTAGTTATCAGTCGAAAACAGCGAATTAAAATTCATTCAAAAATAAACGAACAATTATGGAAACCTCCCCCTGTTTTTATGACTCTTCTAACTGCTTTTCAGGTTTTTATTTTAATTTTTGAGACTTCAATAACAAATTGATTTTTAGATTGGGGTATTTTTCTATTTCTACGCGACAGTCGAAAAATCAACACTTTTTAATTTTTGCGGTGGATGCGGTGACAATGAGACCCCATTTATTTTTCAACCAAAACATAAACACCAATTATGGCGATTCTTTACACATTGTTTTGTCCACGCTGGAATCGACCATCTTTCGAAAAACATGATTTGTCAAATAATAATCGGAATTCCTTTAGAAGTTGCGCATCGAATTACAAAAATTGGTCCACTTTTTATATTAGGAGTGACTTGTTCAGCGATAACAATGTTTGCAAGAAATCCAAATGGCCCTTTTTTAGGAGCTTCTGGTGGAGATTATGCTCTTTTATTCGCCCATGTTTCAAATTTAATTTTAGTAAGTGGTTGAAAACTGTTCACAAAACTATGTTAAAATTCTCAGAACTGGAAAGATATGCCATATCGAAGAGTTCAAGCATTCCTGGTAACATCCTATGTTTTATCAGATTTTGTTGAAGATAGCTATTCAATTGTTAAATATAAGGTTTCGAGAATTGCTCACGGAGCACATTTGAATTCTGCAATCACTGGTCTTATTTATGGGTTTTTCGTGTTGTATTATGTTGAGGTAAGTTTTTTGAAAGCGGGAAAGGAATTAATTTTGAAAAAAAAACATTTTATTTTTCAAATTTTTCCCAAAGATTGATCTTCAAGTTTTTCGGTACAGTAAGATATGAAATAAATTATTCTGAGTACAGTAAGATTGGGTTGACACGTTAGGGCATATAACTTATAGATCGTCTAGGTTCTAAATCCCCCATTTCTATTGAGGGATAGTGGTTTCTTTCTTCTAAAATCCTAATCCTCATTTCGATCTGGTGGTTCCTTTTTAGTTTTTTTGTGGTCCCTCCGAGCCCAATTTAAAGTACAATGGTTTCATTTGATAAATTGACGTCCGTTTTGTACATAATCCCATTGGATTACTCTTACTTTCTCCACTGAAATACGTGTCTTCCTTCCCGCCTTCAAAAAATGTGTATTTTTTGTATTTCAATTCCTCAAAAAAAAAATTTTCCAATTTCAATTTCAATTTTCTGTTTTTTTTCCAGAAAAGTTGGTCATGGAAACTGGTTCGATATACAATTCTAACCGCCTATTTAGTTTATGTAATTATTGTTTGTTTTATTGCATATTTCAGAACATGATTGCAATTGACGTGTATTTATTTTTTATAGCTTCTTCTTCTTCTTACTTTTATTTTTATTCTCCATGTTGGTTTTTTGCCGGGTATTTTCTCAAATAAACCACACCACACCACATTTGTTTATTTTTTCATTTCTTCGTTTTTTTTGCCTTGAGCTGTAATGTGTAAGCTCAAAAGTCATATATTTATTTTTGTTTGAAAAAAAAACACAACACATTTGAAATTCAATCAGATTCCTTTGGAAAAAGTTAATCAAAAAAGGAAAATGAAAACTTCGGGCTGTCATTTTCATTATTTTTCCTTCTTTTGTTTAGTTTTCCTGATGTTTTTTTTCAAAATAAAAAGAAAGGAAGATATTTAATCAGAAACGTTATCTCAACACTTTTTTTCTAGCAGACATTTTCGAATCGAATCGAATCGATTGATTTATTCATATTGAGGAATATGTGTAGTCAAACGAGCAAAACTACGAATCGAGAGAAATTTGAACAGGTTTGTTTCTAGTTTGGACTTGGGAAAAATTTGGCGAGAGAAAGAGACTCAGAGAAAACTTCAAGTCTACAGTAGTATCAAAAAAAATTAGCACAACAATCTTTTTTTATTAAATTTTTCAAAAACTTTGAATTTCTATTAGAAACCCTAAAAATAACTTTTCTACAGTACTCTTTCTCTATTTTTTGCACCAAGACCCAATTTACTAGTTTTCAAAATTCCTGAAAACAATCTACAGTACCTCTCCAAACTTTTGCAGCTTCTTCAAAACCAAGATGAAACAACAATTCCATTATCTCAAATTCCAAAAAGAATCGAAGATCGTGGCAATTTTCTGACCGAAAAACAGAAAACAGCATTGAAAAGTGCAAAATATGAACATGTGGATTTCGTGTGCTTCGAAACTATTGTTGGTTTATTTTTTAGTTTTGAAAGCCTGAAAATCAAGAATATTTTCAGATAACTTCAAAAAAAGCGCAATCTTCAAGGTTCAAAAGAATTCTGTATAATATTGCAGATTTAGTGATAAGTCGGAATGAAAGATCGAAAATACATTCAGAAATTGATAATAATTTATGGAGATTTCCACCGATTTTTATGTTATTGATAACTGTTATTCAGGTTGGTTTGGGAGACTTTTTTTTTCATTGACAAGATAATTGTTCGCTTTAAAAAATTGTAGAACTCCCATGACGTGGCAAAAGTCTAGAATTTTCAAATTATCGTGACTTTACAACAATTGATTTCAAAAGTAATTTTCTGAAAAATCCTGTGCTATCCGATTTTCATTGAAATCATTTTTGATTGTTTTTTCGAAATGTTCGATTTTGCCACATCATAACTCATATGAGTAGTTTTTGACAGCGGCTTGAGAATTCCCATAAAATTTCTATTTTATCAAAAATCTGTTCGTTTTCAGATAGTGATACATTTTTATTATCAATTCAACAATGACAATTCAACAATTCTTGATCAATGCGCATTCGATCCAGAAAAACGAAAAGAAATCTGGCGATTTTTGACGCATAGTTTATTGCATCATGGAATTGATCATCTCGCAAAAAATATGGTAGCTCAAATATTCATCGGAATTCCCTTGGAAATCGCGCATCGAATAACAAAAATTGGGCCTATTTATGTATTGGGCATTATTTGTACGGCAATTATGAATCATGCAATTTATCCCGAAGTTCATTCAGTTGGCGCAAGTTGTGGAGATTATGCTTTGGTATTTGTTCATGTTTCGAATTTGATTCTGGTGAGTTTGCTCTGAGAGAACCTTCGAAAAAACTGGATTTTTCTAGCATTGGTCCCAAATTCCCTATCATAAAACACAAGCTTTGATACTTTTCATTTATGTTGGCTCTGATTTCACTGATTTATTTTATCGATTTGCATCAACTGAAGAAGTTGAAATCGCTCACTTTGCGCATTTTGCAGCTGCCATTATTGGACTTTTGTATGGTTTCTTCATTTTGTATTATGTTAAGGTAGCAAAAACATTTTTCTCTTTGAAAATTGAAAATTTCTATTTTTGCAGAAAGGAATTCTATGGAGTATACTTCGTGTTGTTTCACTGCTTTCGTATATTCTGGCTGTTTTATATGCTTGTGTTTATGCGTATAATACGAATATTGAAGAGATATTTGCGAAAGAGCACAGAGATCAACTTTAAATTTCAATTGCCATAATTTTTTTAATAAATAAATAAATTTTTTACGTGGACTATGACGTGGCAATTAAAAATTTCCATTTTTCGAAAAAAAATCCAAGATACCACGTGGATTTGTAATAATTATTTTTGAAAAAAAACATACTTTTTGTCGAGAATGTATTTATGGATTGTGAGATTTTCTATATCAATAATTATCAGAACAATCGTATTCTGGATCTATGCATCTTCGATTTCTCCAGCAATCGCAACAGCTTCAATTTCAACGAGTCCACCTTTTGGAAGTGCGGCAACCTAATTAATTTTAATTATTTTGTTCTTCAAAGAAATAAATACCTGATAAGCAGCTCTTGCTGGATATGGAGCCTTGAAATATTGTCCATAAATTTCATTGAAAGTTGCGAAATCTCCGATGTCTTGAAGGAGTACGGTAGTTTTGACGACTGAAAAATATCATATTTTCAAAATAAGTCAGCTTACATTTCCAAAAAGTACCATTTTTATAATCGGCTCCGGCGGCTTTCAAAACTTCTCCAATATTTTTGAGTGATTGATGTGTTTGCTCTGAAATTCCTTCCTTCAAATTTCCAGATTTTGGATCTAATCCAAGTGATCCGCTCAAATAAATTGTATTTCCAGCTCGAACTGCTTGGCTGTATGGTCCGATTGCAGCTGGAGCATTTGAAGAGCTGATGATTTGGCGAGTGACTTTTTGAGCCATGTCAACTACTTTGAGTCTCCTGAAAAATTAGACAGAAATATATAAAAATCAAAGTTATGTCTCGAAAGAGGGCCGAAGAATTTTGAAATACTAGAATTTTCCTTTTTGGTAGGGAATACATTACCACCAACTAACTTTGCCTCTTCTGTATGAGCTTGATCGCTTTCTGATCTTTTTTGGGCGTTGATAGTTGGTGGGAGGAGAGGCATTATTATGAATAGAAGGAAGAAACTGCAAACGTACATTTTGCTTAATTTTTTCGAATGAGAAATGATCAAATGAAAACAAAACAAGAAAAGGTAAGGTCACGGTCGTCTTATCTAAAAAATAAAATAAAATCGCAACGCAGCGGAATAATAAAATTGTGGGCGGAGTTATTTGGTGTTTGATAACATTTCGACGATTTCATAAGATGTAAGTTTGAACAACAATTTATTGAGTACATAACAACATTTATTGGACTGGAGCAACTGGTTGTGCTGGTGGGATTTGGATGTCCTTCTTTTCTTCTTTGTGTTGTGAGTGTGGCTCTGTTGGCAAAACCTCGTCGACTGGGTCTTCAATTTGGACGTGATCTGGGAGGGCGTTTCTTGGTCCGTTTTGTCCTCTTGGGTCATATGGAAGCATGATCTTGACCTTGATTCCGATGACTCCTGTAATATTTTAAATTGAAAATTATAATTTTCTTGGGCCAATTTATTAAAATAGAGAAAATTCAAACTCCAAGTCTTTCTTGATAAGAATGTTTTTTGAACAAAAAATCGATATTCTTTTGAAAAGATTGTTTTGTGTCATACGGATAACTCAAAAAGGATGCAAACTTCAAAACTAGGTGTCAATTGTATTTAATAATAAAAACCTTCAACATAAATGAGTTCGCAAGTATGTAGGGCCACGCTGATTATTTCGTGACATTTGGCCGTCAATGGAAAAAGTTCGGCCCCGTGTTCGCTAGAGCGCACATTCATTTTTTCAACACGGCATTTTATGTTTTTTTTCTAAATATTGCAATTTAACACCCTAAACAACGCCGAATGTAGATAATATTGATGGGAATAGGAAAATAAACCCAAATACTCTAATTTGCAAAGTTGAAATTTTCAAAAACCTTGTAGAATGAGAAGTTTTACTTAGGGCTTAATAAGTACATGGTTTCGGTGACTTAAAGCTCATTCTTAGTCATGAAAGAATCACAATTTAATTCTCTACGTTTCCATCGTTCGTTTTTTCGGTGAAACGGCCTGAGAGCTGAGAAAATTGTGTGTTTCAAAAAAATTCTGAACAAAAAAAACGAAAAAAATTTAGAAAAAAAGTGGGCGGAGCCTGCCCGGTTTGGTTTCCTCGGCCAAAAGTGACGAAATAATCAGCGTGGGGCTTAAACTCCCAAAATCGATACGTCATAAGACGATCGAGAGAAAGTTGAAAAAAACAAACCTTGACGAAGTTGGACGTGTCTGACGGCTTGTTGGATGTAGTCATTGACTGGGTGTCCAGAGTGGATCATGAGTCCGTCAACAAATTTCATGGCCTTGGCACGTTGACCTCTGAGCTTTCCAGAGACGATAACCTGAATAATTTTTTTTAATTCACAGAAGTATTTTAATAATAACTCACTTCAACTCCTTGAGCTCCAGATTCCATGATGAATCGAAGAACTCCGTAGCAAGCACGACGGACGGCAAGTCCTCCGACGAGTTTGTATCTGAGGGATTCGCATTGAGCAACAGCGCAGAGTCCTCTGTTTGAGACTTTCTCGGCGAAAAGCTAAATTTTTAGATCAGAAACCATAAAATAAAAAATAATAATTACCTCGACTGATCCTTCTTCGAATCCGAATCTCTTTTGGACGACTGATGTCAATTCCTTAATTCTGCGTCCACGTTCTCCGAGAACGTTTTGGGTGCGAGTGGCCATGATGATGACTTCGGCTCTAGCTGGGGTGCTACGAACCTAAAAATAATTTTTGAAAAATCGAATCTCATTTCTCTAAAATAAAAAACTAACCTCGACACCAGAGTAACCATCTTCAGCAAGCTCCTTCATCAAGAAGTTGTTAAGCTCAGCTTTGAAGATACCATTTTGCACGGCCTTCTTCTTCTTGGTCAAGTTTTGATTGGCAGCCATTGTTGCCCAACGTTCGATAGCTGAAAAGATTTAATTCTCGTTTTAGTCGAAATAACGAGAACTTCGGGTTATTATGTACACAAAATCGATAATAAGAATGCAAAAAATATAAATTTACACGTTTTTACACGTAAAACGTACGAAAAAGCTGAAAAAGTCGAAAAAACCAGAAAAAATATAATGCAGACGAGGGAGACAATGGTTAAACGTTGAATACTCAGCCAAGCAAACGGCCCAAATTCGCTGCCCGCTGTGAGATATTTTGAAAACATACACTAATGCGCCTTTATTTCTCTGCTACTCTCGTCACATTGTCTCTCGGCGTCTATTATTTTCACCCGCATTTTTTGAATTTTCATTCATTTTGGATCAATTTTTGGAGTTTAGAGAAGGATTCTTTTCTATTTTGCTTTTCTATTTTTCTCTTCCGATACTTATCAATTTGAAAATCCAGATTTACATAGAGAATTTTCAATTTGACCGAGGTCAGGCAACTTTTTTCTTTGAGTTCCATTTTTAGAAATAAAAAAAGAGTTTCCAGAATCCAGAAAAATATTTCTGCGTGATATTTATTAACGCGAAAAGCTGCATATTTTGTCATTTCTCAGTTTCGCTCTCTTAATGAAAAATACTTGTGCCAATTTTTGTATAACATTTTTACAGAGAATTAGATGGACGAAGGGAAAATTGTTTTAATTGGCAATGAAACAGATCTTCTTCATTGTGGATATAGCCATGCTATCAAGGATTCTGGTAAACGGTTAGTTTTTTCTTTAGGAAAAATTGAATAATCAAAAATGAAATTATCTATCGCTTCTTTAAAAATTTAAAAATAAGTTACAGATATCCGAGTGCTGTTCATTACACACATTGCATGATATTAACTCAATTGAATGTTGATGAATCCGCTGTTGATGAATTACTTTGCACCCAAAGTCAAGATGTTCCTCGAAGAGCTCAACAATTATTACTCGAAAATATGCCACATGGTCACGATATGAATTCTTTAGCTTCATATTTGCAAGGAAGTCGACAGTCTTATACAATGCAAGGATTGCGGCTAAGAGTTGAACAAGATCAAGATTTTGAGAAGACTTTGATGGATACAAATGAAGCACTTTTAATTGTTTGCGATTCACGAGATCGAGAATTGGGAATTGGAATGGATGAGAAAATATTCATGGATTGGATGGCAAAAGAAAAAGCGGATGCGAGACAACTTGGTTTTTGGATGAAAAATGAAGCAAGTCGACCAGCAGATCTCGGGCAAAATCAGTTAGGGTAAGTTGATTTTTAAAATAGGATCACATATTTAAAGTAAAAAATTTCAGATTCTTCTTAATGTGGATTCGTTATGAGGTAAAAGAACGAAGGAAGGCTTCATTATTGACTCGCGAAGTTCAACATATAAATGGATTATCGACTGATAAAGATGACAAGCCTGTTAAAATCAGTGTTAATGATTTAATAATTTCTTTACAAGGCATTTTCCGCCCGTTAAGTAACTATTATCCATTTCCTTTTGAGATGAAAGGTGAAAGATATCGATCAGTTGAACATTATGCATATGAGAAATTATTCAATGCTCTGAAATTGGATGATAAAATGATTGAAAAAATTCAAACAACTCCATTGCCAGTCGATGTTCCAGTTGTTGCTGATAGAATATTCAGAAATCTCGAAATTTCATCTGAAACTATATCGGAAAAAATATCGAAGATGGATCGATGGCGTCAATCTGCAATGAAACATAAAATTGTGCACAATGAATATCTTCAACAACTTCTTCTTTCAACTGGTGATTCAATTATAATTGATACTGCGCTCGGAGATTCTCTCTGGACATGTGGTGCATCTGAAACTGAACTGCAACGATTGCTAACAAAAGCATATGTTAATCCAGAGAGAATTATTGATTGGATGAGAGGAGATAAAGATGGACATGTGCCAAAATCAGTTTCGAATTTATATGGAAATAAAACGGGTCTTTTATTGATGGAATTACGTGGAAAACTTGCGGCTGCAACACAATCCAGAATACCATTAATTAGTCCAATTAATACATCAACATTGAGTGCAATTGTAAGCCCTCATGTTATTTGTTTTACTGCTGAATCAGTTTGGCATCCACTTTATCCAGCTGAAATTCGAGTCGCAGGAGATCAAGCTTTATTGCCTTCACCATCTCATTATGTAGCTTTACAAGCAACAAAGTAGGTTGAACTTCTTTTTTTTTCAAAAAAAAAAAAATGAGAAAAAAAGTTCAAAGAGACAAGTTTTCTGAATTTTTTTCAATTTTCCTGGCTTCATAAACTAAACAATAAATTTTCAGAATTTTGGGAATGAACAAAGAAGACAGTGATTATATAATGGAATGTCAAAGTTCATTGGATTGTTGGACTCGTTTACACGAAGTGATTGAATCAAAAGGACGAAATCTTGAAAGAGAACAAAATTGGTGGATGGAAAAAAGGCAGCAAACAATTAAAGAATCACTTCAATTGTTATTAGAACAACATCCACCATTATTAAGAGCATTGTTAGATACTGGAGATTCTCTTTTGGTATGTTTTTTTTAATTTTTCAAATATTTTATGATAATGAAAATTTTGCAGGTCTTCTGTTCAAGATTCTCTTCAATTGACGCTGAACTTAGTATTGGAATGAGAGAATCTGATTTTCGAGTTTGGATGCATGAAGTTGATATAACAACTAAGCAGGTACACTCTTATTTCCCCCATGATTTCCTATTTTTTGTTTTTCCAGCTAATTGAATTATGTTGTCGACCAATGGCATTTCGCCCTCCTTATTTGGGTGGAAATCGACTTGGATTAATTTTGATGGAACTTCGAAGGGAATTTGTGCTCAAAGGAATATTCCCTCAGAATCTACCTGAATTACTTATAGGTTAGTGTTTTTCTCCGAAATAACTTGAAAAGGTTTTTTTAGGTGTTGACACGATTTTGGGATCTGATTCACCAGCTGAAAATATGATTACATTGGAATATTTTGATATTTTACAACCTTTCAATTATAGTTCTCTATGGATAAGTGAGTTACTTTTTTTGCTCGTTTTGAATCCAAACCTTTAATTTTTATTTTCAGACCCACTTTTCCTTCTGGCAAAAACTGGAAATTCGGAAGCGATGTTGGCTTGTTGTCGAGTTAAACAATCTCCAAGATTAGTAACTGTTGATGATGAAAAAATATCAGAAATTGTTGAAAAATTGGGAAAAGAAAATGAAGCGAATACTGAAGAGGATGTTGAATATTTGAATAAAATTGCACCGGAAGATTTGCGAGCTGTTTTCATGAAATATTGTGTGAAAATGAGGAATCGAATGAATGAATTGGATAGACAAAATGGAGAAATGCAAATGATGGCTATGGAAGTGAGTGTTTTCAAAGAAATGTTTTCAAAGCTTGTTCAGAAAAACATTTATAAGATATGTTGTCCCAAAAATTGTCTGAAATTACGAAAAACCATTATTTTCAAAAAAAAAATCCACCAAGAAATATAGTTTTTTCAATGAGAAATATTTTATTTTTCAACTTCTAGAATTCTCAATTTTTAAACTGGTTAAATCATCCACGTGGATTTTTTCAAGGACTTTTGAAATTTCTCAATTTTATTTTTCACAAACTATAATCTTGCAGACTCATCGATTACAAACAATACGACGAAGTCTCGCTGATACAAAAGAAAAAGAAGTTGGTCCAACTCCAGGTTCTTCAACATCTGCTCCACCACTTCCACCATCTCTTGTTGTTTCTGCTCAACCAGCAAATATGCACCGAATAGCGGCTGGAAGAGAAAATACAACACAATTTGACATGTCTTATGATTATAGCGAAATGGAAGAAGATAAAAGTAGACATGTCAAAAAAGAAAAACAAGAATATAAAATTCCAACAATTAAAAGAAGTTTTGGAAAAGATCGAGGAAATGATGAGAGAAGGAATAATCAATATAATAGTGGACGGAAAAATAATGATCAAGAATCATCGAGAAAACGACAATTATCACCGAGAAAGCCAGAAGTAATTAAGAAACCACCTCCAGAAGTCGTTGCTCCACCAATTGTTCCTCCAAAACCAAAACGAAATCCAGACGAAGAATTATCGGATGGTGAAATATTATCAACAGATGAAGAAGATAATAGCTAGATAAACCGAAAACGAGTATTTATTTTTTACGTTGAATAATTTTTTTGATTCTATTTTTGTTGCTCTTGTAAGATCTCTATAGTAAATTATTTCAAATTTTCGAAATACGGTCATTTTTCGACCATACATGTTTTTCTCCCTGGAAGGACCATAATGTTAGCGAGACCTCAAATAGAAAATTTTCAAAGTTAGCAAGACCTTTGGTAAACACAAACAGTGAGTTACATTTTTGTATTTTACAGATATTATTGAAAAAAAATATAGGAAAGAATCATCGATTGAATATTGAAATACGAATACTGTAGACCTTATGCAACAATATGGAAGCGTATGTTCAATGAATAAGTACGAGGAATACTTTTTTCATTCAAAAATGTTGAAAATTGGTTATAGCCAAAAAAAATTCAAAACCAAGAAAAGTAATATGTCAAAATTAATATGTCCACTTGAAAAATTTGTAGTGTGCCTAGAGGTCCTATCAAGCAAGGAATGTTGAAATGTGAAATTGAATAACACTGTACGGAGAAAATAGTTGAGACCACTGAATTTTACCAGGGCTACCCTGGATAAAATCCAGAATTTTATATATGTGACCTGCAATCTCATTAGCCCTCTCAGAAAGGGCTTTTATTTTGAATGATGACTAACAAGGAAAGGTTTTCAATGTTCCCCCAAGGAAAACATCGAGAGTATGTGGAATGTTGAGGGTTCCCATGGGTAAGAAAACCCTAACGGGAATAAGGAGAAAAATGCCTTGTTTTAGAAAATTTTGGTGTTATTGATTTTTGCGATGAAATTTTTTAGAAAAATCGAAACTTTTTTCAAAATTGATGAAAAATGTCGGTCTAAAAATCCATTTGTAGCGCAAACGGCGTACTTTAGTATTACTTCAACTAAAATTAGGAATAAAATAATTTTGGTCCCAAAGGCCCACTAAATCAAAAATCCAGTTTGAAAAATTCATAGAAAATCAACGTTTTCGTTGTGAAGGAGAAATTTGTGTGAATCGAGATTATGATTTTTGGATTCTACGGACCAAATTACGTCTGTTGACCGTCATAAATTTTTCAAGTTCCGTTCATTTGAAAATGGAAAAATTATTTTTTGTGTTTTTTGGTGACCATTTGATCAGAAAAACCCCGACTAAAAAAACCAAATTTAAAAAAATGTCTAATTTTTTGATAAAAAGTTTCACAAACACGTAATCGACCATTCTGAACAACTTCCACGACTCAAACGTTCATGAAATAGATTCAAAATCGAGTTACAGATGCTCTAAAAATCAAAAAATGGTGTAAAAATCCACCTAAAATACATTTTTTCTCGAGAATAAGGCATTTTTCTCCTTATTCCCGTTAGGGTTTTTCTTACCCACGGGAACCCTCAACATTCCACATACTCTCGATTTTTTCCTTGGGGGAACATTGAAAACCATTCCTTGTAAGCGTGGACCATGTGCCATTATCTAGAACAATTTTCAGATCGAAAAATACGTATTTTTAAAAGCATTTTATGAGTGTGTCAAAAATTTCCACACACGAAAAACACGACACATGAAAAATGAATAAATTAATGGTAAAAATATCTTTGTAGAGTGGGGGACAAATAAATAAATCAAAAATCAATTTGGATTATCAATAATCATTTATGTTGATTTCGAATGTTGAGTGTGGTTTCGGATCGGGATTTGATGGTGTAGTTTGTTGAGTCTTCGAAACGACCTGGAAACAAAATATGGTATGAGTGAAAAGGGTCCCTTTTAAAGGGAGCAGATGTCTGAGATTTATTTCCAGAAAAATAAAAAATAAGTAATGCTCATTTGAAAGGCCATGATCTAATTAGTACAATCCTCGAAGGAATCTGAGATTTATTTCCAGAAAAATAAAAAATAAGTAATGCTCATTTGAAAGGCCATGATCTAATTAGTACAATCCTCGAAGGAATTTTTCTGGAAGCTTCTCAAACATTAAATCCAAACTGACAGCCAAAAAAAATGAGAATTCAGGAGCAGCTTCGATGAATTTAATTTTTAAGATGTTTGAATCAGACTATAAAAAAAACAAACTCTGGATCAAATTGGGAATATTTGAACCTATTTTGTCTGAAAAAAAGTGAAAATACGAATTTCTCTTTTGAAATTCTCGAATTCGAAAAAAGCCTTCATCATCCATTATTAGATGGAAAAACTATCACACTCGAAGTCGAAGCTTCCGACACAATTGAAAATGTCAAAGCAAAAATTCAAGATAACGAAGGAATCCCACCACATCAACAAAGATTGATTTTTGCCGGAAAACAATTGGAAGATGGAAGAACTCTTTCTGATTACAACATCCAAAAGGAATCAACACTCCATTTGGTTCTTCGTCTCAGAGGAGGAATTCAAATCTTCGTCAAAACACTTACCGGAAAAACCATCACCCTCGAAGTCGAAGCTTCCGACACCATTGAAAATGTCAAAGCCAAGATCCAGGACAAGGAAGGAATCCCACCAGATCAACAAAGATTGATTTTCGCTGGTGAGTTGTCTTTGATTATTTTTAATCTTCAAAAATTAATAAACTATTTTCAGGAAAGCAACTGGAGGATGGTCGTACTCTCTCCGATTACAACATCCAGAAGGAGTCCGCCCTTCACTTGATCCCTCGTCTCAGAGGAGGAATGCAAATCTTTGTCAAAACTTTGACTGGAAAAACCATCACATTGGAAGTTGAAGCTTCTGATACCATCGAAAACGTCAAAGCCAAGATCCAAGACAAGGAAGGAATTCCACCAGATCAACAACGTCTTATCTTCGCCGGAAAACAATTGGAAGATGGACGCACATTGTCTGACTACAATATCCAAAAGGAATCTACCCTTCATTTGGTTCTTCGTCTTCGTGGTGGTATGCAAATCGTCGTCAAAACATTGACTGGAAAAACTATCACACTCGAAGTCGAAGCTTCCGACACAATTGAAAATGTCAAAGCAAAAATTCAAGATAACGAAGGAATCCCACCACATCAACAAAGATTGATTTTTGCCGGAAAACAATTGGAAGATGGAAGAACTCTTTCTGATTACAACATCCAAAAGGAATCAACACTCCATTTGGTTCTTCGTCTCAGAGGAGGAATTCAAATCTTCGTCAAAACACTTACCGGAAAAACCATCACCCTCGAAGTCGAAGCTTCCGACACCATTGAAAATGTCAAAGCCAAGATCCAGGACAAGGAAGGAATCCCACCAGATCAACAAAGATTGATTTTCGCTGGTGAGTTGTCTTTGATTATTTTTAATCTTCAAAAATTAATAAACTATTTTCAGGAAAGCAACTGGAGGATGGTCGTACTCTCTCCGATTACAACATCCAGAAGGAGTCCGCCCTTCACTTGATCCCTCGTCTCAGAGGAGGAATGCAAATCTTTGTCAAAACTTTGACTGGAAAAACCATCACATTGGAAGTTGAAGCTTCTGATACCATTGAGAATGTCAAAGCCAAGATTCAAGACAAAGAAGGAATCCCACCAGATCAACAACGTCTTATCTTCGCTGGAAAACAATTGGAAGATGGACGCAAATTGTCTGACTACAATATCCAAAAGGAATCTACCCTTCATTTGGTTCTTCGTCTTCGTGGTGGTATGCAAATCTTCGTCAAAACTATCGCAGGCGAATTGGTTGTTTTTGAAGCAGAGGATACAGATACCCTTGAAACTTTGAAGACCAAAATTCAGGAAAGGGAAGGAGTTCCACTGGAAGATCTTCGATTTATTGCTACCAGTATGTTTAACTAAAATTGACAATTTTTGCAACTTTCCTAGGGGGTAACATTGAAAACGGCGGGAAGGGGGGCACTGAAAATTTGAGAGACTCATTTTCATCCGTATATCAATGTACTGTAAAAATTTCATCATGATTTGAAGTGTTGAGTAAAAAGGTTCCCTTGTCAGAAAAATAGACATTGTTAAATAGATTTTGATTAAAACGAAAATTTTCAGACTTTTCCATTTGAAAAATCTAAATTCCAAGAAAAATTCCGACATTTTTTTCTAATTTTCATCAAAGTTTATGAAAATAACAAATACAATAAAAACTACAACACTCCGCTTACCTGTTGTTTATCCCACACTTCTTTTCCCCCTCCTTCTCTCATACACTTTCAAAATTGTTCATTTTTTGGCGTGCTCTAACACGCCGGAATATTTTTATTCCTTTCAATTTTAGTTTTACTCATTCCTCTCATATTGTGGAATTGAAAAAATGTGGCAGAGGATAACAGCGGCAGCTAATTCCTCGTAAATATCTTGAAAATTAATGAATGTCTGTGTATGCGCGTGGTCGCGATGTGGTTGAAATAAAATCGATATCGGCAATTTTTTCCTCGAAAATGTTGTTTTTTCACAAAAACGGTTATTTTTTGCATAATTAAGTTTAAGTTAATCATTTTTAGGGTTTTAATGTTGTTATTTATTTTTTTTCAGCAAAAATGGTGAAAATATTCACATTTTCAAACAAAATTGAATGTTATAGGTTTTTCAGACTAAAAAGCTGACAATTTGTGAAATTAATGTTACAACAACATTAGGAAAGCATTGAAAATGATTCACTTCAATTTATTTAGACAAAAAATGACATTTTCGAGGAAACAAAAATTGGCGATATCGACCCCACAGCCTTTTTTTCCCGAGGGAAAATGTTGGTGGTATAATGAGACATGAGTGAGTTTTCAAATGATTTGGGCGAAATCTCATATTTTGAGTTCGCTCACTTGTTTGGTTTTGGGTTCGCTCATTTGAAAATTTGGTTTGGTTTTGAGTTTTGAGTTCGCTCACTCATTTCAAACCCGTTTTTGCTCAAATATCGCTCATTTCTGATTTGATTAGAATAGCTTGATTTTTGGGTTTTCGGATATGGGAAATCGATTGGTGATAATATTTCGGCTCAAAAGTGACTTTTAAAGGAACAGGACATGAAAATCGATTTTTCTGAAATTTGAAATTTAAGGGTTTTTTGATACGGGGAACATCGTGGTGAGACCCATTCGGTCTCAAAATGATTCTTAAAGGCATGGTCCCACCAAAATTTTTTTTGTGAGAATGAAGTATTTGGGCACGGGGAACATTTTGGTGAGGTTTGCGCTACGAAACAGACTTTTAAAGGCATATGCCAGGCTATTATCCATTTTCGAGACACAAACACTAAAACGATAATAACTCGGTCATTTTTTAAGCTTTTTAAAAATTTCGACAGTCATTTTGACGTGAACGTCGTTAGCTAAATTTTTGTCTTGACACCAAAATCCAATATTTGCTCCTAAGGGATGAAAAATGTTGTTTTACAGAAAATTTGCGTAAAAATTGACATTTTCGAGAAAAAAAAGTATATTTGAGCGATATTACTGGCCACTATGTTTTTCTAGGCGAGCAATCAATTTCCACACTGCACATGGAGTTCCAATTAGATGAAAGACTATCTAGAAACAATATTCATCATAAAAATGAACATTTATTGAAGGATAAACTTGTTTTTTATAGTGTGAAAAATTGAAAAAAAAAATAAAAAATTGCTTCGTTGAGCAAAACCGAACCCGTTACCTTGTGACTGCGGGCGCATCGAGTTAACCACTCGGACAAAGGTGTGCTCTTCTTCGACAGGAGAAATGTTGGTGAAAAGGAAACAAATGATTTTTTTTCGATAAAAAACACAGTGTGACTTTTGGAAAAAATGTAGTGTCCTTTTTGGACACGTCTCTCCGGTGTGCCTCTGCCACATTTTTTAAATTCCACAATACCAAAATTACTTTCGTGCCTAGGTTACCAAAGATTGAATTATTTATCAGGATATTTTGGGCGATGAATTCAAAATTTTTTTCGTAAAACTAACTACATTTTTGATTTCAGATTGGTTGTCAATGCCGATGGAATTCGCTGTAAATGGATTGCAAATGATATGCAAAGATATCAAGGAATATGAAGAGATTCTTAAATATTTCAAATCGGATGTGAAAATCAATTCAAACCCCGGCTGGAATTCTACGGTAAGATTTATTATCATCATTCATCGTGCAAACATGATATTTTGCTAATAATGCTAACAAGGGAAGTGCATGAGGTCAAGTTCAGAAATTTTGATGAAACATATCGAAATATACCAAATCGACCATGCTGATCACGAATCCGAAGTCAAAAATTGCCACAAATGCCTGTGAGCACTTTTCTGGAGCTCCAAAGTTTGAATTTGAGTTTTGGTTTGTTCCTGGGTGAAAAATCAACTTTTATAACTTGGATAAGATTGTTCACCACATTCGAAAACCTATAAGGATTTTAGTTTTTGAAAAAAATATCAAAAACCAGCTGAGAACTGCGATTTTCAAAAAAGTCCTGAAAATACACACAAAAACACGTAAATACACACGTTTTTTAAAGTTTTTTGTGCATTTTTGAAAATTACAGTTTTCAGCTGGTTTTTGATATTTTTTGAAAAATTAAAAAGCGAATACGTTTTCGAATGTGGTGAACAATCTTTTTCGATTTATAAACGTTGATTTTCCACCCAGGAACATGGTGAAAATTGGCAAAAACCAAAAAAACTCGATTTCAACTTTTTGAGCTCCAGAAAAGTGCTCACAGGCATTTGTGGCAATTTTTGACTTCGGATTCGTGATCAGCATGGTCGATTTGGTATATCTCGATATGTTTCATCAAAATTTCAGAACTTGACCCTATGCACTTCCCTTGTAAAATTTCAAAACATATATCGTGCAAAAAGAAACTTTCGCAGATTTCATTCATTCTCAGAAAAAAACCATAGAAATTGCGTTAGTACATTTCCCAAACGTGGGGAGAAGGGAATTTCACCTCCGAAATATATGTTTATCATATAATATTCCGCAAGAAAATATGTATGTCTGCTTGCGCGACAATTTCTTTTAGTTGTTTTTTCCATGATTAAGACACTCGGATTGCGCCTATTAGAATTTTCAATGCAAAAAAATGAACAATTTTCGCTTATTTGTTCAAAAATAGTTTTTACTGCCGTTAAGGTCATTTTCATTTTCCAAAAACTACTAACCATACACCGCAGTTTTCAAAATTAATTTGCACAAATCTGGGGCCGAATTTACTAAAGTGGCATACCAAAAATTAATGAAGAAAAATTTGATGTAGCAAAAAAATTTGTTCAGCAATTTTTGGTACGCCCAATTTTTTCATCTGTAATTTTTGTTATACCACATTAGTAAATTCGGCCCCTGGACGGGTATGGTTATGAGCATTCTCGAGCCAAACTACAAGTAAACAATACTTTATATTTTCAGAGCGCAATACAACAGTATTCACCAGAGCAAATTGTATCATGCGCTGAAACGCATATTTTTGCGAAACCCTCGGACATTTTGCAATGTGGAGAAATGTGTTGGATTGGAGCAGCGCATGCAGTAAAACTTCTATACGTGAAGACGCTGAAATTGAATGGTGTCTCTCACCGAACCCTCAACAGCTTCGTCATAATTGCTCTCGAGATATTTGTAGATGCGGAATATCGGAATTATATCGAAACTTGTTGGAGAGACGCTGAGCAGTAAGTTGTTTTTTTTTGTATTTTAATTTCGCTTCGTAAATTAAACAAATTCAGTTTACATAAATGCTCATATGGGACTACCAATCACATCGATGTGTCCAAGGGGAGGTTTTTGGCTGCTCTCAAAAATGTGAGAGTTTTTATTCAAGCGATGCAATCATTAGAAAACGCCGACCTTGGTACCGTCTTTTCGAAATACGCATCGAGCTTTGAATTCGGAATGGATCAAGGAATGCTGAGAATTGGAGGATGTGATTTCCCAGTTGAAAGAACTGCCCGTTACGTTAGTAACAAATATCCTCAATCTGCGTTTTCGAATTAGTTCAAAAAATTTATATTCTTTGATTGCAGTTATTGAACCACATAAAACTTATGGATCGTTATTGATTTTTGTGCATTTTAAGTGGCATTTTCCACTTATGATTCCTATATTTCTTTGGAGCCTTATCGAGACTTCGCAGGGTGTAAAAAACAGTTTTTGCAAGTGCGGCACACATTCGTCTGTCTTTTAGGAAGAAATTGCAACATATTTTCCCTCGCCGCTTAGCGCGATTTCGAAACATGTCGAGCAGGCCTGTGCCGGAAAATCGAAACCCGGAAAACGGAAAGTTCGGAAAATTTTTCAAGGTCTGAAATTTGGAATTTCAGCGTTAAGTTGGTCCTAAATTGTATTTTTAGATACAATTCTTCTATTCACAGGTGATTTAGAACGTTTCACGTTCAAAAAATCGAAAAATTCAAAAAAAAATTGGAAAAAAATGTTTAATAATCTTTTTTTTTTTGTATCACAAACTGAGAAAATTTCTTAAAATTTAGGCAATATTGAAGATATTACTATTAAAATGATTTTCCGGAATTTCCGAGCAAATTTTCCAAAAAACCGGAAATTTGATTTTTCCGTGAAAAAACCGGAAAATACGGAAAATTTCCGGCACAGGCCTGTTTCACAACCTGTTTTTCACAATATGTTGTTTTTCTCTCATTGTTTTATAATTTCTTGCTACCCAACCATACCACGGCCAGCTTCGTGCAAATTAACTTTACGAATTGGCGGTGTGGGTTTTGAATTTTTTGGTGAGGTGAAAATTTTGACATTTTCAAGAGTTTTACCGCGGAGTCATTTAGAATTCACGGAGGCATTTTGATTTGATAGCGCGAAGTTATTTTGAAGCCCCGGAGGCATTTCGACATTTTTGAACTATCGGGGGCGGAGTCATTTGGAATTCGCGGAGGCTTTTTGATTCGGCAGCGCGAAGTCATTTTGCGAACCCCCGGTATTTGCCAAAAAACACGACACAGATGAGAAATGAATAAATTAATGGTAAAAATATCTTTGTAGAGTGGGGGACAATCAATCAACAATTATTTTGAATTTTCAATAGTCATTGATGTTGATTTCGAAAGTTGAGTGTGGTTTTGGATCAGGATTTGACTTAAATTTTATGAAAAGTGAAAATATTCCCACATTTGAGAGAATAAACTTTGCAAACCCCCTCTTTTCCGTCAAAACCCCTTTCTTTCGAAACCCCCTCTTTTTTTCTAAAGCCTTCTTTTTTCCTAAAACCCTCTTTTTCCGTTTAGAGCCAAAATTTCTCTTTGAAAATGTTCGGTTTCACAAAAACCCTCAAATCTGTGATTTGAAAAAATCGAAAACCAACCTCAGCAACAAATTGTTCTTCTTTGGCAGCATCCAAATGATCAGCAACAACGATTCCACCTTTGCTGAATGGTTTCATTGGCTTATAACCGTTATGATCAGATAAAATAATATATTCACGTTGTGCCGGAAGAACTCGAGCCGGATTCAACAATTTATGCGTTGGTTTCGTGTCTTTTCTGAAAAAAAAAACTATTAATATGTATTTTAAATGATTTCTTACTTCACAATAACTGGTTTTGTATCAACTTCCATTTTTTCATCTTCTCCATTTGGTGCCGATGAAGATGGTGCTGAAGCAATATTCGGTGTTCCCAATAATGCTTTCTTCTTTTCTTCAGCCGCAGCTCGTCTTGCAGCAGTTTTCTTTCCGGTAATTGACAAAACAACTGTTTCGATCTTTTTGACATCCTTGTCTTTTTTCGATTCGGCTCTTGGAGGATAAGCAAATCTTTGGCTGTTGGCCAAACAAGTATATTCAACAATTGGAGTCTGGAATTAAAACTATTAATGAGATTCGGAAAATCCTGAACATTACCTTCAAATTCTCATTGATCAAAACCAAACAACTTGGCTTAGCAGCAAGAGCAATAAAGAAATGCATCGAATGCCAGAACCATCCATGCAAAAAGCACATCATTCCAACCATACTTGCCATATCAGCTTGTCCATCGCTGTTATGCATCAAAACTGACGCATTTTGACCACCAATATCAAGAAGTCCCTAAATACACAAAATTTGTCCAATTACTCTTGATAAAATTATCAAACCTGGGCAATAATAGCTCCAAATTTCACCAAACTGTCTTCATTCTTTTCTCCAATCTTTTTGACCAATTGCTTACGGAAACCATTGACTTTTGGGCAAGAATAATCAGATTGTTGGCACATAATAAGAGAAAGTGCCAAAAGTGCACCATTTCGAACAAATCCTTCTTTATCAGAAATCATTGGTTCCAAAAGTGAAATTGCTTCCATATTTCCAGATGCAGCACATGCAATTCCCAATGCCATTGCAGCTCCATATCTGACGTGTCCATTGAAATGTTCAGTCAACATTCCAATGTACAAAAGACATGTTGATGGATCACTGGAAATTTCAGATATTGGGAAATAATAACAAAAATGAAAACTAACTTGCTGAGAACGAATCCAATACCAATTGTAGCATATCTTTTCACATCCAAATTTGGATCAGTCGCAACTTTCTCCAACAATCTTCTCACAACATCAGCATTCCCAGTTCCAGCATAAGCCATTGCCAACATACAAACTCCAGTTGATCTCAACATTGGATTACTTTTTGCCTTCAATGCTTCGTCAATATAAATTTCAGCATCTTGTTGGAGTCCAAATGCAGCACAAGCTAAACCGGTTCGAATTCCTCGTTGTGTTTTGTCGTGTTGTGTATCAATTGTGTATTGTTTCAATTCCGAAAAAACTTCGCTGTTCAAATTTCCAGCCATAATCAAACCCATTGCAATTCCAGCAGATTCTCCAGACACAGCTTCGTCGCGTTGCAAAACTTCACGAACTTTTTCGTAAGCCTGAAATTTACCAGAAGTTTTGAAAGTCTTCCCCTATTTTTCTTCAAAAACTTACTGAAGCCGAAGAAGATCCCAATCCAGCAACACCATAACCAAGACAAGATCCATGTCGAACTGGTTCATTTTCAGCACTTTTGAGCCATTGAGCCAAAGTGCTCATAACTGTAGCATCACCGTGTTTTGCATGAATCAAACCGTAAGCAAACATAGCTCCTCCTTCTTTGAATCCAAATCCATCAATGCTTCCATCTCTTGGCAAATATGGATCCAAAACTTTGAGTGCTGATGATTCTTGTCCATGATGAATCAATCCCAACGAGGCGACCGCATTGAATTTGTTCCAGTTAGTAGCTTTTCCAACCCAAGCCAAATTATTTCGAAGGAAATCATCGCAAGTTGTTCCGTATTGCATTAAACCATTTGCAATCAATAATGCGTTGTGTCCAGAAGCAGTTCGAATATTTTCACGAATTTCTTCCATCAAAATTGGATCTGTGTGATTGTGACGAACAAAGAAATCGAGATATGCTTTGACAGTTTCGTGTCCATTGAGAATCGAAATAACACGTTCGATTGGAATTGGATCGGCTGTTTTTTCAAGAGCCGCAAATCTACGAAGAACTTTGTCGACGAATCCTTGACTGGCATTTTCATACAAATCGAATGCAATTTGATAACCAACACTTGGTTTTCCAGTAGTAATCAAGTTGATAATTGTGTCAGCTGCATCATCTGAATTTCCAGTGAAAACATAACATTCACAAATCTTGGACATATCTGGCGATGGGCATTTCAAGTATGTTTTAATGACGAGATCGATAACTTTGAGTCTGAAGTTCTTTTCGAATCCTCCACTCATAACACGATTCAAGGTCTCAACCAATGTGACTGAAATATAATTTTTTTTAATATGTAACTTCGCATTCTATTTTACATACCTTGATTTCTGTTGTTGAGTTCACTTGGCAATGCACTAATGGCTTTTTCGATCAAATGAAGGTTTTTCAATTCAAAGCCAAGCGAAATCACATACCAAACTTCGTGCTTTTCAAGATTTCTTGTGACGATTTTGTTGACCAATTCCTCGAGAATCGCTGGAACAGCAGCTTCAGAATTTTGTTGTTTGATTGATTTGTAGGTGTCGATAGCAGTTTCAATGATTTTGTTGACATACTGGAAGAAAATCTGATTTTCATTTTTATTTCGTTAATTTTTTACCTCTGCATCGTTTCCAAGACCAGTTTGAACGGCTGGAACAACATTGAAATCTCCCATAAGAGCGAATTGCAAAGCTTTGTCATATTGTTCCAAACAGTAATAAACTTTTGAGACGAGCAATGAAGCTGCATTTTTCTCTGGGAAATTTGGTGAATCCAAAACTTTTTCGATCGCTGGTAAAATATCAGCGACTTCAAACCATGTGTTCACCAAAATATTCCAATCGTTGAAGGCGCGAAGAATGGCAATTTTATCATTGGTCGAACTTTTTGGCGATTCCAATACACGCATGAAAGCGCCTTAACAAAAATGGTTTTCAGAATAAAATGAGGATATTTCATGACTTACCAGCATTAGTTGGTCCTCCTGGGGCACTTTTCCATCTGTTAAGAAGAGTGAGCATCTGAAAAACTTGTATTTTTGAGAATTACTCAGAGCAAAGAGAATTACTCAGAGCAAACTTTAAAGTGAGAAAAACAAGTGTTCGCGAACAAAATGGAATTGTCATCGTTTTGAATTTCAAAAATTGCGCCAGCAAACCACAAACGCGTCAGTGTCGCACATGTGATGACGCAATATTTTCTTTTTTTTTTCGTTTTTTTCGCTTGAAAACTTTCTAAAACTGAAAATTGTGTTCTTGTTGAAGAGGAAAACCGTTTTACCTATCATAGAAAGATCGAATAGTTTATGAACTTCAGTCTAATGAAAAACTTTCCTATTTTCACCAATTCTGAGTGAATCTAGAGCCTACTGTATTTTATAGCTACTAAAAACTGAAATTTTTGGATTTGAAAGACAACAATTTTTGAACTAACCTTTTTTTAGAGCGAAATAGTCTAGAAATAAATCGAAAATTTTTTTCCAGGGGGTAATGTCACGGAATATCACGTGGAAATTTATTGCCGAACACATTGTTGAATATGAAGAAGAAATTGATGGAAAAGCATATTTTGACAAGGTTATTTCACTTTGGAAAGAATATCCAAATGCAATCAGCCATCGAATTCAAACATCTGTGAAAATTGACGCTGAATCTGATATTGAGAAAGAAGTTATGGGACATTTGGGATATTCAATCGATCCAAATTGCAATGAATTGGAGATTTATAAATTTGTAACAAAATACCGTGTCAATCGATTGAGTCCATATTCGAAATCAGCCTACGAAATATCATTTTATGAAGAAGAATTTCTTGTCCGATTTTTTCCTGTGGTTCTAGATGGAGAACCTCATCCACAATTTCAAAATCCTTATTCCTTTGGTTTAAAAATTATCAACGACAAAGTTTTAAATCTTCAACTTTTTCAATCATCCGATGCTCCAGAAGATATATTTTTAAAAGGAGAAGCATTTGATCATATGGCAAAATGGCTCAAAAATGTTGATATTTCGAAAACAACTCGAAAAACAAATGCTTTGATGGATAAAGAAAGTTATCTCGAAACATATCATCGAATGAGAGAATTATATGGAAAAAGAATATGTGAATCATGGACTGAAAATTCGAATCCAGAAAAAGCAGTTTTTGAAGACTGTGCAATTGCTTCATATATTAGTGAATGTGTATCACATGATTTAATACCAAAACCGAGAAAAGCTGTTGATTTAGGATGTGGAAATGGTTTATTAGTTCATTTATTGAATAAAATCAATATTTCAACTTATGGAGTTGATGTTAGACATCGAAAAATCTGGAAAAATCAATTCAAAGATGACGATTTACGCGAATCAGTTGTTGATCCACAATTAGTTTTATCAAATCAACCACATTATGATAATGATGTCGATTTTTTGATTGGAAATCACAGTGATGAATTAACTCCATGGATTCCAGTTATGGCTGCAAAGTAAGCAATAAACTACATTTTAAAAATGTATTTTCAACTTTTTTCAGAGTTAAAGCAAATTTCTTCTTGATTCCATGTTGCCCTTTCAATTTTTCGGGAAAATACTGTAATAATGGAAGTCATTTGGGAGTAAAAAGAATGACAAGTCAATATGAATCATTTTTTGAATGGACTGTTATTATTGCACAAAGACTTGGTTTTGATGTGAAAATTGATCGATTAGCAATTCCGAGTACAAAACGAGTAAGTTTTCATGTTAAAAATTGATGTGCAAATTTGAAATTGATATTTTTGCAGCTTTGTATCATTGGACGAATTCCTGATCATGGACTTGAACCAGAAGTTGAAAAAATTATAGAATTGTTAACTGAGGGATCGAAATTTGTTGCGCGACCACATGAAATCAAAGTGAATAATTGTAGAAATATTCCAATTGAAGAACGAGATCGAATAAGTAAATATATCTTCAATCACTTATTGAACTTGGACAAGGAAAAACCCTCAGAAGAGTTAGTTTCAACATCAAAAAGTAAATAGATTAGAATTTGATTTTTTCAGTGCGTGGAATACTGGAGGAGTGATTGGATTGGGTGAACTTGCTGGAATTTTGAGTGAAGATGATAAGAAATTGATGAAGTCTCAAGATGGTGGTTTACAAACTTTTTTGAAAAATCAACATCAAGTTTTTCATGTGAGTTTGAAAATATTTATAGAGGTTCGGAAATTCTCCCTACTTCTCCAAAACAATTCTAATTCAAAAATAATCCCTAATTTTTTCCAAGGTATTTGGTGGAACTTGTCGAATACGAGATCAACGCGTTGCTTTACCCGAGAAGAAAACCGAAAAATGGCGGAAAAAGTCAAAAGGAAAACCGGCACCAATTCGAGCTCCTTGTTGGATGGCAGCAAATCATCCAAATGGTTGTCCTGTTTCTGCCGAATTATGTCGTTTTGCTCATTGATTGAAGATAATTGTGAGGAAATGGGTTTTCGGGGCGTTTTTTTTGAAATAAGGAAACAAAATTTCACTTCCTCGACTATTTTTAATGAAAATTCTACTCGCAAAAATTGTAGACTCATAATTTTTCTTTTTGAAAATTTTCAAAAAATTTGGAAAACCCAATTCCTCTGTTCATTTTTTTTCAAATTGTTTTTTGTCACCAATTGCACCACATTTTTTGTTCTGTTTCTGTTCATATTTAGCTCCGTGTCATATTGTTAATTGTTGAATTTAATTGTGTCTGTTGTTGTTTTTTAATCTGAATAAAAATTCCCAAAAAATATATCTCAATTTTCTGATCAACAATGCGATAAAATCTCACCTGGCCTCCTAAAGCATTCGCGAAAATCTTTGGGGAAAAAATGCGAAAATTTCGCAATTTTTACGTTTATTTTCTATTTTTCTGCATTTTCTTTCGAATTTGGATTATATTTTTAACATCTAATGAAACACCTGATATTTCATTTATGTTGAGCTACAATCCAAGGTTAAGGTTTTTCGAGAATTTTTTTTGAATATCAATTTTTCAGAAAATTTAACCAAACTCATAAAACTTCATTATTCGTTTCTCTGCAATCAACAGATTATGATAAGGTTTTTTGAATCAATTAAAAAAATACAGGCTGAATAATTTGAAAATTCCAGACTGAAGCATGTGAGAACAGCTGGTTACAAAAGGCTGACGATTATTTCATTTTTCCAAAATCTTTCATGAAACGATTGAATTTGAACGAAATGTGGTCTCTCAGTCATTACAGGTAACTTTACTACAGTGATAATTACTCGATAATTAATAAACATAATTTTAGTCAATTAATGAGCCAAACATATTTGAATCTTCCTCATCAATCCAGATGGATTCTTTTCACTTTTGATGACAATTTTTATTTTATTGAAAAATTGATTGATGAGTTGGCAAACTATGATTCACATCGAGATTATTATTTTATCATTCGGGATTATTCATCAAAGGTTTTCTCGTTTATCTATAATAACTAGGTATTTAAATTCAAATAAAATTTTAGGATTTTCATTTTCCCTCAATAATTATGTCACGAAATGCGCTGGATACATTTTATGAAAATCGAGAAAAATGTACTTCACAATTGCACAGCATTGAAGGTTGGAACTTTTTCCTCAAAATTAACTCAAGAAATAGTTTTTCTAGATTGGTTGACAACATGTTTCCAAGGTGTGAAACCATTCATAATTTCTCGAGATTTCTCAGGAAAATCTCGATGTTTCGCACTGAATCGACACTTTGAGATTGAGGAAATGAAGAAATATAAGAAAAACGATTATGATGATGGGTATTCGGTTAGATTTTCCCAAAACTGAGGGTTATTTTTCATATTTCTTAAATTTTTAGGTTATAAATGAGCATAGTTCGTCGCTGATTTCATTTTCGAATCTAACAGTTGATGATCTTCGATTACTTCCGATATTAATTGATCGAATTGTGAAATAAATGTAGAATTTTATTAATAATAAACATTTTGAAATACTATACGACTGTATGTTCGAACGTTCCTGCATTTTTGTGAAAATTTTCTTAAAAAAGAGTGAAACCAAAATTTTTTTTCAAAAAAAAATAGAAAAAAAATTAACGACACTCCGCGTGCGCGTTGTTTAGCAATCATTTTCGGAATTTTTCATTTCTTGCTTTTTTTCTCGTTCACGTGGATTATAAAATTTGTAGGCTTTATCAGTTTGTATTATCATAAAATTTTAAAGGTATTTCTGAAAATGCCACGAGATGATCCGATCACTGAAGAAGAAAGAAGAGCTAATTCGGCAACAGATTTGATGAGAATGAGATTAGAACGATTGCAACAAAATATTGTAAGTTCGCATATTTTCTCAATTTCAATGAACTTTTTGTTTTTTCAGCATAAACCAGCACCAATTCCTACTAAAAAGGAGACTTTACGAGCTCCAAAAGCTCCTTTAGAATTTGTCAGAAATGTAGTTGGTTCGTCAGCAGCTGCAGGAAGTGCAGAATTTCACATTTATCGAAACAATCGGCGAAAAGAGCAGAATCGATTGGATTATATTGAAGAAGTTGCAAGAAGAGAAGAAATGGATGAACAATTCAAGAATAAAATAAATGGAATTCAAAAGCAGGAAGAAGAAAAAACAGCGAAGAAAAGAGCGAAAAGATTAAGACAAAAAGAAGCAAAAAGAAGAAAGAAGATGAATAAAAATGAGGAAAGTGATAGTGATGAAGAAGACAGTGATGAAAGTAAGTTTTTTTCAAAAGTGTAGTTTATAAATAATAATGAAAATTATTGTAGGTGAAGAAAGTGAAGAAGAATCTGAAAAAGCGGAAGAGGAAGAAGCCAAGAAGGAATAATAATTATAAACATTTGTTATTTTTGTTTGTAAATAATTGTTTTTTTTTCTCAGAAATGTGTTTTTGAAAATTGGTCAGTGACCCAAATCCAATATTTAATTTTCAATGATTTTTAGAGCATTTTAACGAAACATTATTCAGAAAATCAAAGATGCCATCATTTTTGGCATTTCTCAGTGGCCCTCGTTTATACGGCCTTTTTCACGGACCAGATCGAGTTGAAACAACGCTGGAAAATGCCGGAAATTCTGCACTCAGTTTTTCATCAGGAATATATTATGTCGTAACATCGCTTGCGTTTTCACCAATGATTCTGTTTTACATGTATACTCGAGGAATGGTGAATCCATCAAGTTTTATGACAATTTTAAAGTATGCTGGATATTTGGCGGTTTTCAGTTATGGATCAAGGTAAACATTATCATAGAGGATTTTTGAAATCTCTGTTTTTTTTTGCAGAATGGTTGGTCGAATGATGGATGATCAATATAAACAATTTCTGATAATTTGGACAAAAGCAAATGAAGGATCTAAAGATGATCAAAAGGAATTGAAAAAATATGATTTCGAATTAACAACAGTTCTACCAGATTATGAAGCAACTGAAGGAAAAACTCTTTGGTTTTTAAAACCTGATGTTGAAGAAGCTGGACCAATTACTAAAGCTTTAGCTTCATTTGCAATCAATGCATTTGGAAGACATATGATGTATCCTGGTAGTTTGGCATTGTTAAATTATATGATGCGACAAAACTTGAATCAAGCAAGAAAATTGATGGTTCGAAATAAGGGTGGAGAACGAATTTGGATTAAGAATATTGAAGGAGATCTTGTTGATGCGATTTTTATTCGTGGAGAAAATCCGCAATATCGCGATTTATTGGTTATTACTTGTGAAGGAAATGCTGGATATTATGAGATTGGAGTGGCAAATACACCTGCACAAGCTGGATTGTCAGTGAGTTTTATTGATATATTCTTTGGAAAAACTTGAAGCATATTCAATTCTTTTCAGGTTCTTGCATGGAATCAACCAGGGTTCGGTGAAAGCTCTGGTCTTCCATTTCCAAAAAATACCTTATCCTCAGCTGATGCTGTTATGCAATATGCAACAAAAGTTTTGAAATATCCAGTTGAAAAAATCGTGCTTTTTGGCTGGTCAATTGGTGGTTTCCCGGTTTCCTGGCTCGCTGCCAATTATCCAAATGTTCGTGCAGTTATTCTGGATGCTACTTTTGATGATATTTTACCATTGGCTGAGTCGAGAATGCCAAGAGTATGTTCACTCGAAACAATTCATTCAAAAATTCATTTTTTTTTCAGTTCGTTTCCCCAATTGTCGAATACGCCATTCGAAAACATGCCAATCTTCAAATCGACAAAATTGTTCGTTCGAATAAATAACTCAAATCAATCAATAAATTTCTATGTTTTTCAGATCACAAAATATGATGGCCCTTTGCGACTCATTCGAAGACTTCAGGAAGAAATTCTTACAACAACTGAAGATGTTCCAGAAAATGTTAGAAGAGCAAGCAATCGAATCAATTTTCTTTTGAAAGCTGTTTTGAAGGAAAGACATCCGGATTTGATTAAAGGAATGGAACCACAGGTTGGATTTTTTTTCTAAATATTGATTTTGATTTGGAAATTGCCAGGTCACAAATGTTGTAACAGAAAATAAGTTTAACATTTGAAATTGTTGAATTTTAAAATTTTTTAAAACACAGTTTTGTGCTTTCACATATAATGGGTTTTCAGTACTATGGAACCTTACTTTCCAGATTTTTAAAAAATCGTTTGTATGAACTTAGATCATCTTAGATCTTTGAAATCGGAAGCGGAAAAATCAGGCTAAAAAACCAATTTTTGAATCCTATCAACATTTATTCAATTAATTCTTTAAAAGGCTCAATTTTTGGACCTGGCTCCGAAATTTTTAGTAGCAAAGTCCATGTTTGACTACAATCCCAATTTTCAAAATTATATTTCTAGGTTGATCGTTGGTTGGATATGTCTGAAACTGAACGTTTGATGAATACTGGAGTCACATTACGTGAAGAAACTCAACAAAGAAAACGATTATTCGAAGCTTGCTCTCATTATTTGGTCGATTTCGATTCGAATCATGTTACACCACTTGATCCATTGTAAGTTTTTCTTTCAAAAAACATTTGCATCGAAAAAAAAACGTTTTTTCTTGCAGATATTTCAACATTCCCGATGCTCGTAAAAATTTCTGAACATAAAATTTAATAATAATTTATTGCCTGCTGAATCTATGAATAATATTATTATGAATTTTTCTTTGTTTCTTATTTTTTGGTGGATTTTGCCATTTTTATTTATTTGGAAGTTGTTTTTAACTAAAAATTTTAGCTATTCACAGATGTCTTTCGTGAAATCCTTCGAGAATTTGACATACATTGCTTCTGGTCCAATTTTGTCGGTTTTGGATGTCAGCCAAGATAATGCAATTCCAGAAACATTGTTTGAATGGGAAAATATCAAGGAGGAAAATATAATCAAACCGGAAAATAATGAATCGAATGAAAATGAAGAAGGAAAGCAACAAATCAAGAAAGTTGATGAAATTGTGGTAAGGGTTTTTTCTGTTTTGGAAAATTAATTCAAATGAAAATGAACTTCAAAATTATACATCTCAAAGAATTGTGGTATTTTTGATATGTGAAATCTCCCACCTGAAAATATGTGTTCAATTTTTTTTTGAAAATTCCCACATTTCTTTCCAGCCAAATCTCCCACATTCATATGTGATATATATTTTCTTGACAACTTCACAAATAATTTGTTTTAAAAATCTTAATTCAGAAGACTCCCGAAAAATCGACCAATGATAATTTTTCTGTAATTTTTGAAAAACAATGTTTCCCTTTATGTATTTTTCAAACTGAATTTCTTTACAAATTTATCTGAAAATTTTCATCCCACTTTTTAAAATCCCACCATTCTCAAAATTCCTCATTTTTCCAGACAATTTGTTTTGCACATTCAAATGGACCGAGACGTCTTTTGGCAGTTGGAACAAATCAAAAATTGGTGCACGTTCTCGAAATGTCAGAGGTTGGCAAAAATGCGACGCATTTGATTTCAGCAGTCATTCCAAAAGCACCGACTTCTTGCTCATTTGACAAGGTTTCTCTCTTTTTCTTAATTTAAAAAATGCCATTATCAAAATATTTTTTAGGAAGATGCATATGTAATTGTTGGTGATCGATCTGGCGATGTTCATCGATTTTCAATTGAAACTGGAGTAGTTTCTGAATTGGCTGGCGCGATTTCAATGGTTTTATCAGTTGGTTTGACACAAGATGGGAAGAGATTATTAATGGCAGATCGAGATGAGAAATTGAGAATTGTTAGATATCCAAATACTTTTGTTATTGAAGCGTTTTGTTTGGGACATACGGAATATGTTAGAAGTGTTGCATCAGCTGGAAATGATGTCGCTTATACTGCAGGTAATTTTATTCTGAAATTTTTAAATTGTGAGGTTTCAAATGGCTTCTGAATTTGAAAATCTTGGGGCACAAACATTTTGAAAAAAGAAAACTTCATATCGGAAGTTTTCTTTTTATCAAAATTAAAAGTTCCGCTGAGATTTTTGAAGTCCAACTGAAAAAAGGTTGTTTAATTTTGAACTATTTTCACTGACAAAAGCCTTAAATTTTGCCAATTTTTATATCCATGTTTACTTTTTTCTAGGAGGAGATGGATTTGTTCGAGAATGGCAAATTGATAATGGAAAATCAATTAGTTCAACTCTCATTTCATCCGAAAAATCACCTATTCGAAAAATTGTTCTAAATTCCGATAACTCGAAACTAGCAGTTATTCTTGAAAAAAGTTCCAAATTGTATTTGCTGAAAATTGGATCGAATACAGTAACCGAAGTATTATTGGAAAATGAAAATGAAATAATCGATTTGGAAGCAATAAATGATGGACGTTTTGTTGTTTTGAGTCGGTAAGCTTTTAAAAAGCTATAATTTATATTTATATCTATATCTATCCCCACTCTTTCACTCATTATTTAATTATATAGTGTGCTCTTTTGTTGTTCCTCCCTCCACTTTCATTTCTTATTTAATTTGACATGTGTTCTTTCTTTAGTGGAACACAACAGACAAATATCAAACAACTTTTGATTAATTTATATATTTGTTTTTTGTTTCTCTGAGAAAAAGTTCATGTTTTTTTTCCAGAAACCAAATATTATTGATCGATAGCGATTCGTCTACAGTAATCCGGAAAATCCAAATCGACGGAAAATTGTTAGAAAATCTTGGGAAACACAATGATGCAGTTGAGAATCTCTTCAAAAATGTGACTTTCAATAATCAACAAGAATATGAAAAACGAAAGGTTGGTAATTTTAATGGAATTTTGAGAAAACTAGAATAAATATTTGTTTCAGACCGAAAAATTCGCGAAAGTTGAAGAGAAGAAGGCTTTGAAACGAAAAGCCACCTAAAGAAGTTAATTTATAGAGGAAATTCTTGTTTTTGTTGTTGTTTTTGAATTTTGTTGATTTTTTTATTTTTATATACAATTTTTACACGTATTTTTGATAGAAAGCACATGGGAGGAAAAAAACATAAATTCCTATAAATTTAAAATAATCAGGAAAAGTGCTGTTGATAATTGGGGTAGTGTAAATGAGGAACTTCGAAGTTGAAGAGCAAAATGTGGAGATGTTGAATGACAGCAAAAACGGGAATGTCCATTTATCAATTGCATATGTCTGGAAATTGTGGTTATATCAAGATGAAAAGGTGAATTTTTTACGTTTCAAAATTTTTTGAAATGTGTTGTGTTTTTTGAGAATGTTGATTTCGAAAATATTTGTCATTAAAATCACCCAATTTTTATGGAAAATTCGACTTATTTATGTTCAAAAATTTTGAAAAGAAAGTTTTTTCACTGTTTCAATCAATTTCGAATTTTCAGTCCAATTTTTTCTACAAAAAATCCCATTTTGACTGAAACTTCAAATTTCAAGGGAAATTGAGCATCTAAAATTATATTTCAGAGCACACATTTTTGAGCTCAAAATAATGTTTTTCCACTGTTTACCTAAGTTTATCAGAATATCTGAATCTTGCATCATTTGAATGACGATTTTGTCGGTCTCTTGAATCCATGCTCCAATGTCTAATATATCTTTGAACAGCTGAATTGAGCAATGAATATGATCTACATCCATTGATTGCAGATAATCCAGAAATTGAGCAGAATCTTTCCTGGAATTTGTTACTTGCAAGAGAAACTTGTGGAAATCAGAATTTAATTTTAAAAATGTAGAACTTATCTCAAAAAAAGCTCACTATGTTAGATAACTAACAAGGAACTTCGGCAATACCCAAGGGAAAATTATTCAAAAAAATCTTCTGGTGGCCAGAAATAAAATCATGTTGCGATTTTGGCCAAACTTTGCTGTAACTCATTTCACACACAATATTTTCGAATTCTTATTTTACAATATTGTTCTTGAAACTTGACTTCGCCACGTCATAACTACATTAATTTTTCGTTAGAGTATTTTTTCAACTACTAAAGTTACATAATAGTTCCAGAATATGTTAATACCTGTTGACACATGCAATTCTTAATCGTTCGATCGCTATGATGTACATTATCATAAAATCGAACATATTTTGCTGAACATTGTCCACCACAAGCAATCGGATCACATTCGCCGCCAATTGAACCACGACAAAAGTTTTCGCTGAAACAAATTGATATATTTTTGCTTTTTTTGTATTCTTTTTTATGTTGAAACATCTGGAAACATTTATTTTTTACGGCGGCGGCGGCCATCAATTATCAAGAAATTCCTAGGAATTTATTGGAAATATTTACGAAACAATTTAAGCTAGATTTGAGCCTTGGGAAAAATGTTAATTTTTCATTTTTCTTATTAATTTTTACAGTAATCTGGGAACTCTCGATCTTACAGGTTACTGTAGTTGCAACTTGAAAATAATTCTGAATATAGGTGACGTGGAACATTTCGGAAAAATTAAATTTTTAAAATTTATTTCAAAAATTCTGAATTTCCACGTCATAACTAATTTTCAGCTAACTCAAAGCTCACCTTTTTGAGTTTCCAAATTCGACTAGAAAAATGAGAAAAACTAGAATTGAACTAGAAACTAGAACTTTCATATTTTCTCCAATAAATATCAATTTTTGCACTTCAAAATGACCACCCGAATCAAAAATAAATATAAAAATCGTCTTGTGCTTTTTTCCCCTTCGTCTTCTTCTTTTTCCAAGTTCATTTCTCTCCGCCCAAATGACAACTGACGATAAGAAAAATGAGAAAAAAAAGAGAATCCTATCAAATGTTTCAACTACTTTTTTCTTTCAAATTACAACACAAATTATTTAGCAAAGAGATTTTTTAGCAAAACATATTTTATTTTTTGAAATATTAATATTAGAAATAAGTTATTATTGAGCAACTATAAATAATTATTGAGTTTTGAAAAAGATAACAATTTAATCCATTTTGACTGTGAAGACAATATGAAGATGTTGAAGTAACAAATGAAAATGAGCCAGAGGAGCAGATAACTGTGAATTTTCCTCCAATTTTGTCTTCGGCTGCTTCAACCAAATTGATTTTGATTTCCGAAGAATTTTTTGGATTTCATTTCGGTTTTCATGATTGAAAGAAGTTCGTCAGAGTTGCAAGCAGAGTTTTCGATTGCAGTTGTTTTTTCGTCGATTTCAGAAGCGTCTGGAAATATTTGAATAGAATAGAAATTGGTAAAAACTTTTTGAAGCGTACATTTCCAGAGTTTTGCTTTTTAAAATTATACAAGTAATAGTGTTAATACTAAATAAAGACTACAGTAATCCTGATAATTTTAGAACATTCATCACCAAAATTTCTCTACAGTAATCCAATAATCTTCAAGCTTATATTAGGATTACTGTAGCTTCGGTGAACGACAGTATTTATTTCAAAAATTCACAAAATCTTTAATTTTCAAAAACTACAGTACTCACCTCTCTTCTTTCTTCCTCCACATGCACAAGTTGGACAACAAGGTTGTGGTAATTCAATACGTGGCAATTGAATTGTTGGAATTTGAATTGGTGGTAATTGAATTGTTGTGAAACATATTGGTGGAGGTGGTGGAAGACAAAGTGGTGGAAGAGTTACAGGAGCACATCCACATGCTTAATTATAATTAATTATTAAATATTTCTTAATTCTTAATTACCTCCATTGAAAAGAGTTGCATCAACTGCTAAAAAACACGAAAAAATAAGAAAACAAATATAATGTTTCATTTTTGATGAAAAGAATCTCGAAAAACCTGTCAATATTGTTCTTATATAATGAAATCTGTTGAAAAACAAGCTTCCGAAAAAAGGTGTTTTCCAGTTTTTCTTATCTTTTCTCGCAAGAAACGGGATATCGGATTGAATAAAAAAAAGAGAATTATAAAAAATTATAGTTTATGTATGTTACAAATAAAATAAAAATTTCAAAAATATTCAATTTAATCATCGTCTTCATCGTCATCCATAACAATTCTTCGTTTATATTTGATTGTGGCTAAAAATGGATCTTCTTCTGGTGATGTTTCGCGAACTTCGAGAGCAGATGCAACAGTTCCATTTGTTATATTTGGATCAAGATAAGATCTCTGCAAAAATATAATGATTTTTGGACAAAAGTTTAAAGAACTCAGATGTTTGATGGTTATAATTACGTAGAAGTTCACGATCTTTTCGAATCAACATTGATAAGATTGAAATATGTTTTTAAAACTTGATATCACTTTAATCTTTGAATATTGTTTTTTAATGAAATATCCACCAGATTTCTATCAGACAGCAAAAATATTCAATTAAAATTTCGATGTTACCCGGGTTTTTCTGATCAGAAACAGATTTTGTGAATAAAAAAGAATGAAATTGTAAGATTTGAATTTTGTCAACATCAAACTATTTTTTAGCTTCCCTTAGGGCATCATTAAAATTCCGAAAAATGAAAGAAAAGCTTTAACAGTAAAAATTTAGCTGGAGTTGATTCAAGGATTACACGTATCCAAGAAATTTTCTTGCCATAACGTCTTCCCATTCTCCCAAATGAAAATATTCACCTTATAACTTACAAAATCCTCTTCCTCCTCCTCTTCATCTTCATTTTGTTTCTTCTTTTTTTCATCCTCTTCATTATCGTCATCTTCATCACTGCTATCAACTAATTGTGCAAATTGTCGTTTTCTATTCAAAATTCTATCCTTCAATGAGAGTTTCGTCGGTTCAGGTTTTTCTTTTTCTTTCTCATTTTCATTTTCTTTTTCCTCCTCTTTCTTCTCTTTTTCCTCTTCTCCTTCATCGTCCGAATCCATAACAATTCTCTTCGTTTTCTTTTTGATTTGCGGACTTTTATTCATTTCAATATCCATATTTTGCTCCTCTTCTTCTTCCTCACTTTCCTCTTTTTTCTCCTCTTCATCTTCACTACTATCATTCAAAAAATCAACAATTTTCTCGCGTTTTTTCGATTCACCCGATTTCTTCTCTCTTTGCGCAACTTTAGCTCCTGAAAAATATCAAACTTTTTCAGATTAATGGGATCAAAACCAACCCATAGATATCAAATATCGTTCAACTTGTCGAATCGGCTTCTTCTCGCTCAATCTTTTCATAACATATCTCACAATATCAACGCCCACTGGAAAAAGAAATTGTTTTGTGCCTAAGCCCTAGGTCCTGAGGATAAGGAAACTTACAAATATTTTCAGCATCTTCAATTTCCTCATATTGTTCTTTTAATCCTTCCAATTCTTTGATCAATCCATCATCCCATTTCGGCAAACTTCTTTCTTTTTTCGGTTTTTCATAATTCAAATCAATATAATTCATTTGTTTGATGACTTTTTTACGCGAAAATGGTCCGAATTCATCATTCAAACGTTCTCGAATCAATTCAACAACATCAACTGAAAAAATGGTTGCGAAGTGAAATCAAAATGAGGGATGGGGAAGATAAAACCCGGAAAACGGTTGAAAAAATGCACAACCATTCAAATACCTTTGTCTTTGTTGTCCATCTCTTTCCATTCTTCATAAACCACTTTCATCTCATCGATTGGAAAGTTCAAATCAAGTTTGTCTTGGCTAAAAAAATTATGATACATTTTAATGTAACCCTCCTCCCTCTCCCCATCAAAAACCAACTCTTTGCCCATTTTTGCGCTCATCAAATCCAATCCCAAATTTTTCAAACATCTATAAACTTGTTTTCGACTTCTATCCTTTGACAAATTGTGCATGATAAAATCGATAATATCAATTCCTTCCGGTTTTTCCTCTTGTGACATATATTCTTCGTGCAAATTTCGAACTTCTGATTCTAAATCATCGCTCCAAACTTTGCCATCAGAAGTTTTGATTTGGCTGGAAATCAATAATGAATCTCAAACCTACAATTGTTTGAAAAAAACTTACTCATAAGATCCATATCCATTATCAATATCATAACTTTCTTTTCCATTTTTCCAAAACAATGCTTCGACAGCCAAAGTTGAACCAAGTTCTTTGAATTTTTCAAAGAATCGTTTCAAAACATGATATCCAAATTCATAAATTTCATAATACTCCGATGCTTTTTTGGCTTCTTTTGTTGGAAGAGTACTCAAATGTTTATCGACTTGCATGAAAACATGGAATAGGGATAGCTGAAAATTACAGACTTTCTTGAAGAACATTTTTTTGCAATATTTTCTGGAGATGAACAAAGAAATTTTAAGTGATATCCGCCAAGAAATTTTAAGTGATATTTTTGAATATTTTCCAAAAACCTCCCAAATCTCACTTGATAAATTCTCGAAACCATTTTCAAATCAAACGCGACACGATGAAACATTTTAATAATCGCTCGATTCAATTCTCGGCTATTTTTCGTATATTCATTGAGGAGAAACCCGTACCATTTCAAAATTTCCATTTTCGCATATCTCCCAAAATATTGATCCAATTCAAAATCACACTGAAAGAAACATAATATAAATTAGATATGCACTATTAAAATTTTCAATCTTACTTCTTCAGTTTTCCAAACAGCAACATTTTCTTCATCCTCCGAATCTCCTTCACCGTCTCCTTCTTCTCCTTCAATTTCAATTTCTTCTTCCTGCTGTTGTTTCTCTTCAGTTTCTCTCAATAATTTAGCAACTTCTAATAAATTAGTCATATAAATTTGTTTCAATTCTTCAATTTCCTCATCCGCAGTCATATCATCTTTTCCAAATACTTCTTGTGTTATCCAGATTTTTCGAGCCGCGTGATATAAACCAATTGCAGCTGGAATTCCATTTGAACGCAAGGATCGTTGAATTGATAACATTGCGAATTTTCTGGAATTTTCAGGAAAATTGAGGAGAAAGAGTGGGGAGAATAACAAAACATGTGAGGATGAAATTGAAAACTCATGAAATTACATGGGATTTCAATTTTTTGTTATAGCTGAACCAATATATTCCAGCCTATATTTGAAAATTTCAAAATTTTCATAAATTTTGAGAACCAAAATTAGAATTCCAAACAAAATCTTACTGTTGAACATCATCTTCAACTTCAATATGCAAATTCAGTGGATTCATATCTTCCAATTCATCTACTTCTTTTCTCACAACTTTTTCAATAAGTTCTCTCGATTTTTCCCAATGTTCTTCCAACCATTTCTCATCTTTTTTATCGAATTGACATCTCTCATCTTTATCATAAAGCGGTTTTCGAACTGCAAATTTAAAACATTAATTATTTGAATAATTATAAAACTATGAACTTACCCTTCTTCATTTTCTTAACTCGAACTTTTTTCGTAACTTTTCTCATTTCCCCAGATTTCGCCATTTTTTCAATTACTTTGTGATAATTATGAGTTGCTAATACGATTTCTCTTAAAAATGTGTTGGATAAAACAGCAGGGTTGAACTTTTTGATTAAAGTGATTGCCAAATCTCGATATTCTTCTACTTTTACAATATGTTGAAGAGCTCGTTTTGCAACATCTCGATCGATTTCATTTTTTGAATCAAGCATGAAACGATGTCTATAAAACAGAATTGAATGTTTTTTGGCATTTTCAGGCTCTATTCAAAATTTGCGTTTTTTCCCTCCCAATATTTTCATTAAGACTTACAATAAAACCATTTCATTATATGCCATAACTGCATACTGTGCTTTCAATCCAAATGATTTTGCTTCAATTCCTTTAAGAGTTGTTGCTTGATCAACATATTCCAATAATTGCACATTATTTTCATGAAATGCTTCAACTCCAACTAATTGAGATATCAAACTAATTGGCATATTTGTGATTCTTGTAAATCGAAGAATAAATTTGACAAGGAAGAAATAATTGATTTGTGAGGTTTTTTGAAGCACATTTTTCTGCTCGAAAACAATTTGCTTTGAAGATTTCATAAGACGATTGAAACATGTTTCAATGAGACATTCGACCATTTTTCGCAATTTTTGACGAACTTCGGGAGATGATAAATGAGTTCGATGTTCGAAATCAAAAGGTCGACGATTTCGTGCAATTCGTTTTTTGAGTTTTCGATCATCGCCAAAGTTTAGAGATTGAACATCGTTGATTGGTCTGGAAGATATTTTTTTGAATTCTAGAAATGAACAAAAATTATCCATCTCATGTCAATTCAAAAAAAAATAAAATTAGTTCACGTTTCTAATCAGAAAATTATGTTTTTCTCATTTTCCAAAAAACATCTCACTTGAATACAACTTGATCTCTTTCAGAACATAATGCTTTCATTCCTTTTACAACATATGATCCACCAAATCTTTTGAAACTTCTTCGTTTTTCAATTTCTCGAGCATTATGCGCTTCATTGATTCGTTTAAAATCTTCCTCCGTTTTCTTTCTCTCTGATGAAGAAATTTCTTCAGATGTTGATTTTGCGAGATCTTCTGCTGTCTGAAATTCGAAAATATCAACTAGAAAATCTAATTTCCTTTACTAACATGTTCTTTGAGAAGAAGAGCGAAAATGTCAAGAATTGTGACATGAAATTCTTTCTCTTTTGGTTGATTTGAGATGTGCATAAGTGTTTTATCGAGTCCTGAATCTAGAAATGCAACAATAACACGATCATGACAATTGTCTTCAGAAGCTGTTCTCTGAAAAATCCATCAAATATATATTAAATGTCCATATCATCAAAAAGCTACCTTTTGTTCTACTCCATCTTGCGAAATCGAGAAAATATATCGAATGAGTAATACAATTCGTTCCATTAAAAGTCGTGTATTCTCATCTCTTTCATCAAAATCAGTTTCCAGAAAATAATTATCTAATTTAATTTTCAGAATTCGAAAGAATTCCGAATCTGCAAACGCTTTTTTGGCGCGTCTCGAAATATCTTCCAAATCCCAAAACAATTTCCATTCTTCTCGATCTTTCGGCGCTTTTCCTTTCATACTTGAAATTGGAGGTTGACATAAATTGACTAATAATCGAATTGCAACATCAAACATAGTCTCATCAAGATCGGGACATTTCAAAAGTGGAATCAGATCATGCTCAATCATATTATGTTTTCCACATTCAATTCTGGCAATCATATCTGGTGTATCCATTCGAAGATATCGAATTATATCTCGAATAGTTTCTGAAAACGAACATTCTTTATAATTTAAATTTCCATCGAAAACCAACCAAAACAATCAGGTTCTCTGTGATATACGCCATTTTCGAGAAATCCTAATGAATGAACAGCTGACTGAACTAACGCATTCATTCTGAAATTTGAATTATTGTTGTTTCAGATCTAAAAACCAACAAAAAAATGAAAAATCTCAAGCAAACAAAAACAAATATTCAAAATGAATAGTTCGCGCCGCACAAAAACCATGCGGCATGTTTGCAAAACATGCGTTGGTGTAGTTCTCTCGGAAAATCATTTCTTTTTTTTCTGTGTTCTACTGAAAACCACGAAAAAAAACTGTAAAAACATAAATAATTTATTTATCTACATACATTTTCTAATAAGGAATCTCATTCTGAATATATTGCAATTGGTCATACATTTTAGATCGAATATTAAGAAAGCAATTTGTGATTACGGAATGCATATATTTCGCAGCATCTTTTTCGCCCATTTCTGGTGCAAAACGAGCTCGCAATTGTTGTATTGTTTTTCCACGGAAACATGGTAGGCCAGTGTCAAGCATTAGAGAAACAAGTGATACGAAAGCCTGGAGTATATTAGATTAGAGGAAAATTATAAGAAGAAGAAAACTCACTTTTTGATAAGGTCTAACAGCTAAATAAGCATGAACACATAAACTAGCAAATTGTCTAAATGGTATCGCTTCCATTTTTCCTCCCATGATCGCAACCATTTCTTCACTCAATTTAAAATCCGGTTCAAATCCCAAATTTCCGCCAGGACTACTTTCAAACATAAATCCAAAATCAATGTGAATAATATGTCCATCCAAATCAATCATTATATTTCCATTGTGTCGATCTTTTATTTGAAGTAGGAAACTGAATACTGAATATGCAGCCATACTTCGAACAAAATTACGGCGAGCTTCCTAAACATTTTGAACTTTAGTATTAAAAATATAGAAAAAGAGAAATTGTTAACCTGGAAGCTCTCACTGGATTCATCGCCATATTGAGTTTTAAAATACTCATACAGTCCAAAATCAGTTTGCCGTCCAAGTTGATCTCGACTTTTCGAATTCGGAACACATTCAATAACTCCACAACCAGGTGAAGTTGCAACAACTCGATAAGGAAATACTCGAACTGGAAGACCGAGGCCTGTCCAAACATTTTTCATGAGTTGCATCAATTGTAATGCGAGCATATCTTGACGAACATCATCTCCAACCTAATAAAAAAAAGATTTTAAACAAATCTAGAAAAATAGACAAACCTTGAAAATGGCAGCTTGCCAACAAACTCGACTATCTTGAACTTTTTTCAATTCTTCCAAATCACAATCCTGATTCTTCTTTCCATCAGATTGTGCAGCTAATCCACTTCGTTCCAATTCTCGAACACCACATCTTTTCACTCGGAATCTCGCCAAAAATGGGGCTTTTGCAGCACTTTGCATTGGTGTTCCACTAGAATAATCTAAATCAAGAAGAATAGCTTCAGGATTTGATGGGAGATAAGTTATTGTTTCGATTTTAATATCAGCCAATGCTTTGAGACATGCTTTTTTCCTCGCTTCTCCTTTTGGATATGGTTTTATAGTTCCAGAAATAGCAGTCAATTTGTGGAATAAATTGAATTCAGCTTCATGGAATCGTCTCGCAGCTCCTTCTAATTGTGATATTATTCTTTGCATAATATCATTCAATGCTTCAAATAAAACTGGATCTTTATTTTTGCTATCCTCATCTGTATACATATTTGTCTGCATATTCCAAATCAATTGATGAGCCAATAATTGTGAATGTCCAGCTAACCAAATCATCAATTCCGAAATATAACCCATTGTATCATGTCGAACTGCTTGAACAATTTGTGGAATATACATTAGAAGAGCATCAGCTGGATAAGATCGAAGAACTCGCACCGAATATTGAACTGTTATTGGATGTTGTGGATATTGTCGAGGGGTTAATAATGAAAGTGCCATTACAGGAGAACAACGACTCCATGTTAACACATGTGACATCTGAAAATATTTCGATTAATCTTAAAAATTAGAATTCTTCTTACATCAGCAGTTTCAAAAACCGAAACATCTCCCAAAAACAATGGAAGTGCATCCGGGATATGGGTAACCAGTTCAGGTTGTTGTCGAATTAGTTGTTGAACAGCGATTCGAAGCGATTCACAACTTCTGAATCTTGTTGGAAGATAAACCGCGAGTTCCGGTGATATTTCCCAAGCAAGACGAGCTTGTTCGCGGAGAATTTTACTTTCCGTTCGAGCGTCTGAATTTTTTTTTAGCTATGACAAATTGATCGTTTTAAATGGAAAAGAAGATAGGAGGATTCCGTTAAATTTTTTTAGGAAAAAAAATCAAAAATCTTTTTCGATAAAAATATCTTTCTAGAATTTCAAAAAAAAAATTCGAACATTTTTTTTGGACTTTTTGAAATTGTTCAAATTTTAAGTTAGACTTCTCAACCATTTTTAGGGCTTTTTATTGAGTTTTGATTTTAATTCAATGAAAGACTTCAGATACAAACAAATTCAAGTTATCATAAAATTTGAATCTCTTAACAATTGGAAAACAATCGTTTTTCTTTCGAGTAATTTTCAATTTTTTCGAAGCGTGAACTGTGAGTTGGCAATTTGAACAAAATATTTTTAAATTATAAAAAATCTGCCACATCCCCCTCCTCTCGGAATTTCCCCACGAACCTGTCAGCGTACTCTTAATCCATTGTTCAACAATCGCTGCTCCTTCTTCTTGTGCCAATGCAAGTGGATGCAACCAAGCACAAAGTCGTTCAATTTCATTTCCAATCAATAACAACATCAAATTGCGTTGTTTCAAAAATCGTCGAACTCGTTTTTCTCCCTCTTCAGTCAATTTTCCATCGGCCGGTTTAACTCCTCTCAAAGTCGATGCAGCTATCGATTTTTGTGATAAAGTCAGAGTGTTGGCGTAAGTTGTAGATTGTGGTAGCATTAAATTCGTCGAGTTATTTGTCCAGGTTTGATTTGAAGATTTTCTAAAGAGAACATTTTGAATTATATATAAAACTGAAAAAGCTTACATATTATTGAAACTATCACTTTTATCATAAGATGATTGTGCTAAAGTATGTGAAAGAATAGCTTCTTTATCTGTAACTGCACACATTTCTTTTCGAATATATTTCCCGTCTGAATATACATTTTGCCAAAATGCAATTAGAAGTCGAATATCTTCTCGAAGTTCATCTTCTGATTGAATTGGTCCTTGAGGTGGAAGTCTGCAAAAATTAGAATTGTTTTTGATTATGAAAATTTTGCTGATTGATTTTGATCTTTTGGTCAGGTCGGATATTATTTTGATATTTCGGAAAAAAGTATGAAAATTTTAATTTTTGAATTTTATTTTAAAAAATTCTTATCGAAAATCTGCGGGCACATTCAAAAAAATGGTAAACCAGAATTTTCTGATTTTTTTCAGTTATTTGTGGTGTAACACTTTATGAATCCGGCCTTCAAAAAACTTCAACATTTTTGGTTTTTGGTGCCAAAATTTGAAAATTCAAAATTCCCCAAGAAATATTACTGTATCAGGGTTCAAAATATTCAAAAATTAAAATTGTCATTTCAGATTTCAGCCGCTGAATTCTTAAAACCAAAAAGTGCTGAAAATTTTTTGGTATCACCAAATTGTTCTTCAGTTTTTCAGCCAGAAAAAAAAAACATTTTGTGGCCAAAATTTGAAAATTCAAGAATCTTTGACTGAAAAACTCTGATTTCAAATATACAAAAAAATATACTCTTTAAATAATTAAATTTCTTAACTCACGTGAAATAATGAAAAGCCGATGCATAAACCCTTTGTCTAATCAAAACATTCGAAGCTCTCGATAAACAACTTTCTCCTTGAATCATTCCAAGTGCACACGATAAAAATCGAAACCTCACACCAATTGCTTGAATACATCTCGTCATCTGAATCTGGCTCTCTTTTTTAATCGCACTAATTGGTCCCGCCAAGTTCGCAATTCCAGAAAATGTTGATGAAGCAGCGATTGGATCATTTCCAACAATACAAGACAATGATTGTGCAAACATCATTTCTAGAACATCAAGTTGTTCTCTTGAAGAATAAGATGCAACATCACATCTTTCACCAATGAATTGAATCCATGCTCGATGTGGTTTATAATTGGGTGGATTTGGTGGTCTTTCGAGTTGTTTTGATAGCGGTGAAACCCGAAATTCTTCCGATTCCTTTTCGAATATTCCCAATCCAAATCTTGCCGAATCAGCAAATGCTCTTGCTAATTCATGAAGAAATGAATTATGCACTTCCGGTCTCGCTGATAACAACCAATTCCAACTCATCGTGCATAATTCAACTGTCGATTCGGTGAAATTGCACAAAGGTGTTCGAACAAGTAATGAAAGTATCCGATCATTTTGCGATTTCAATGTCACAAACATCGAGGTCAATAACAAAACAGCCTGTTCCATTTCATCATCATTTCCACTTCGACAAGCCCGCAAAAAATCCGTTTCAATTCTATCAATCAATAATGTTTCAGCGGTTTTTTCATCAATTTCTCCACTCAATTTTGCCGCCAACATTCCTTTAATTTGTCCAAGATAAAGACTTCGTTTATATAATGACGTCATATATGCTCCCGAATTATTTTGTCCCTCATTTGCCGCGTCAAGTGCTAATTGCATTGATGCATCACAAGTCGACCCATGTTTCGAAACATATTCCAATAAATTACTATGTGTACTTGCTGGCGCCCATTTCAATGCTTCTTTCAATATTTGTTTTACTCTCATTGAATAATCTTTCACAACTTGTTTTCTTCCATCTAAAGAATCTTGTAATTGAATCGTCCATTCAAATCCTTTCAATACAAATTGTGGTTCTTTACACGTTGGATCAGTTTGCAAATTACTTTGTAGCCCTTGTAATAATCGGAGCATCGTTGTCAAAACAGTTGAATTCCATAAAAGATATGGGAATCTTTCAACAAGTTGAGATAAACAAACATCCGCGCATTTTCGAACTTCTCTCAAATGATGATTGAATTTGAAATGCAAAAATTGTGCATTATAAACCAATGTATTTTCAGTTGATTCATCTGAATCTCTCCTTTTCTTCTGTTCACTTATATATTCATTAAATATATTTGGTGCAGCTGCAAGAAGACATGTCCATATTCCAGATTTATCTTTTCGAATTGTTTTATCTTCCAAATATCGAAAATAAAAATGGAAAACATCTAATTGTTGCGAATGAACAACTCGCATTGTTTCCATTCTCAAAACTGATAAAAGATATGTGCAATTTGCAAAATCCCATCGATTAACAAGTGGAACAACTTCAGGTGGATGTTTGAGTTCGGAGAGTACGGTATTTCGCATTTCTTGCAATTCTTGTGGACTTATTGAATCACTTCGAATTGCTGCATTATCAATAAGTTCGGAACGAAGATTTTCAGAAGCGATGAGAACTGGTGTTTTTGTAGATGTTTCACAAACAGCATTATACCATTCTTCCGGCCACAAACCTGCAAAAAACGAATTTGGAGTATGAAAATCCCATCTTGAAATTTTATATTTTGAATAAAAATCTTCTGAATTTTCTGATTTCATAACATTTTTGGAACAAAAAGTTATATTTAAAATTTTATTTCCATGCGAAATTTCTTTTTTTTTCAGTAGTTTTTCCTATATCTAAATTGGGGCACATTCTTTATGACAAAAAATTGATATGTAAACATTTTCTAATATTTTCTGAAAATGATATAACTCACTTGAAGATTCCACATCAAATCCCAAAACTGTGCAATAAAACCAAAAATCTCTAAAAAGCGATTTCAATCTTGTTGATGGCTGAACAATTGGTTGCATTCGATGAAGCAATGATGCGATTTTCGGCATAAGAACTCCCAAATTTCCAGCACTTGTTGACATCTAAAAAATAATTATTTCCAACATGCGAAACTCTACAAAATGATTAACAAAAGCTTTCCAAAAATATAACAAATCACAAAAAAACCACTTCTAAATAAATATATCATTTTATACCTTAACTGAATTAACAGATGTGGTTAAAGCCACTATTGTTAGCTGAAATGACATTTGAAACAGCGAAATTTTAGATATATTTTAAAATAACTCACTTTCACAGTGCTTTTCGACACTTTTTCACCAACTCTTCGACCTTCGATTCCAAGTTGAACAAATAATTCGAGAAGTCGCACTAAAAGTGTCATCTTATCTTCCTCATTTTTCACTTTTTCAGCCATTCGACTTAGCGCAACATCGACTGCCAAAGAAACGTGGCTGAAAAAAGTTAAAGATAATAAATAAGAATATATTAAATATCTACTAACGTATATCTTTGATCATGAGAATCAGTTGCATCTTGCGAATAAACTCGATTGGATGATTCAATGCAAATTTGAGTGAAAAGTTTCCAAACCATATCATTGATACTTCTCTGAAATAATTGTTTTTGGGGAAAAAATGAAAAGAAGAGAGAACTTACAGCTCCAGCAACCCACATTTCAGCAAGACATCTGATCATAGCAATATCGAGTTGGGAGGGAGGATTTGCAAATCTGAAAAATTGAAAGGGCCTTTGAAAAAAATTGATAAATGAAATTTGAATTTTTCTAAAATGTTAATTAAAAAACCATGAATTTCTGCATTTATCGAGGAACGATTTCATGCCACAAAAAATTTTACAACTGAAATTAAAATCCCCATTTTCCCACCTTTGTAAATAGATCTGCAAAACCATGTCGGAAACATCGACAGCTTTTGAATCGACCAATCCAACTCCAATTCCACCCAATGTTTGAATCGCATTCTCACAAACCAATGATACAACGCTGAAAAAACACGATTCCCAGATTTTTTGGAGTTAATCTAAGTTGTTTCTCTTCAACACCTTTGGAACCTAGGAAAACTCACAAATTATTTGCATTCGAACAAATAAAAAGTTTCGAAGATAAACTGGCAAGACATGCTTCAACACAACTAACATCTACCCGAATTGATGATTTCAGTGCTCTACACATTGCTCGAATCGCGCCATTTCGAAGCGAATCCATTGTATTTCGCCGTTTTGCAGTTCCATCAACATCTCTCCTATCATTTTTCAAATCCATTGCCGATTTTCCACGTTCAAGAGTCTGCAAAAATCTCGTCTTTTATTTAAAAAAAGTTTTCCTCTTATAAAAGATCTTACAGAATCTGAAGCTAATTTTGTGAGCATTGCAGCAGGTTCAAGAAGAAATCTTGACAAAATAGGAATAACTGTAGCTGTCGCAACTGCTGGAAATTTTTCAGCCAATTCTGCCAAACATGATAATGATTGAAGAGTTAGAGAAAGTTGGGAAACAATTAAGCGTTGGGTTGAATTTACAAAAAGTCGAGGTGATAAGCGAGAACAAATTGTGTCAGCATCTGGAAAATTATAAAAATATAAATACTTCGAATTATCATAAATAGCTTACCAATGTCATCAACAGCCGCCCATGTTATTAATTGTAATGCTGTTATTGTTGCTTGTAAATTCATCTTTGTTCTTGATAAACTACCAATTTCCTCAGAATTTATAGCAATTTGCATTTCACTTTTTGGATTATCCAAACGATGAAGAGCATTTGTTGCAAATGCATTAACTTCTTTAGCAAATCCATCAGAAATCGGTGAATTTTCGGATCTTTTCGTGACGTCATAAGGCGATAAAACATCTCGAAGTAAACAAAGACATGTTAATTGAATTGTTTCAGAAATTGTTCGATATGGGTTCCTTTTTACATCAGTTGTTTGACTTGAAATTCGATCAATTGATGTTAAAAATGTTGGTTCCATTAATCTTTGAACTGTGTCGAATAACTTTTCCAAATCATGTGATGTTATTGGTAATTTCAAACCGCCTGTGAAAGTTTGAACATTGAAACTTGCTCCATGTTTATTATATAATTTAACAAATCGAGAATTATCCGCATTTTCAACATCCAAATCATCAATTGTTTCATCTGTATTTATTCGGAATTCTGACACATTTTCTTTTTCGGATACAACGTCAGTTGGTAGAGGGAATATCAAATTTATCAATGATTTTTCATATTCGGCCGAAAATCTACCAATTGATCTGACAAGTCCAATTACATAACAAAGCAGTTTGAGAATATGTGAATTTTGTTGATGTTCAACACTTTCTTCGATCAAATCATGGATTTTCGAAACAGCACAGGCGAGAGTATCAACTTGTGCATTTATAATTTGTTCACGAAAAAATGGATTTCGAGCAGCGACATCAGATAAAACCGTATTGAAACAAAATGAAAACTGTTCTTGAATTGGAACTTCTGAAATCACATTTTATGTATTTCCAGACAAGCATTTTTACAGATATAAACTTACTATCTTGTTTATTAATAAGTCCATCATCAATCCATTTCATATTTGGAAGAGCATTCAATGCTTTCAATAACATCGGAATCAAATCATCCGCAAATTTTCCATGACTTCTCAACAAGAAAACACCAGTAGCTATCAAAGATGCTCTCACATTATGGCTCAATTGTTGATTATCAAATTCGGTTTCCGAGTTTCCAAGACTGAGCAATTGTCGAATTTGAGATAGTGTTGTTTTTTCGGATTTCGCTAAGCAGACAGCAATACATTGCTTATTTGTAAAAACAAAATCGTCGATTTCTCTCATTTCATTTCTCTGAAAAATAAAAATATTGAGTTGTTGCATGCAAAAAATCAGGAATTTTCATGGAAAAAATATGTGGTAAACGGAAAATCGATAATGCAAACCTAGTCCACGACCGCCTTGCGGAAAAAAAAGCTTTTAAAGTTGTGTACTCCATAGAGACAAATCTTCAAATGGAAAACTAATGACATACTTACTTTATCGAGAAGAGGTTCATTATTGTTTCAGAAATACATTTTCCTGTGTTTTCAAATTTTTCAAATGTATTTGGAAGTGGAAAACTGCGAGAAATGTTGGAATCTCATCGCGAAATCTATATTATCTAGAGTTCACGTTCGAAAATGGTTTCTGTGTGATTTCACTGACTGTGAAATGTTGACAAAAAATCTTGAACAAGATAATCTCACTGTTTTTTTTCAAAAAAAAAAGAAAAGAAAAGAAAACAACGACACTCCGTTGTTGACGACGCGCGCACTCTCCCGCGAAATCAAAATTTACGAAAAACAGTAAAAAATTTATTTTATTTTTCAGGTCTAGTCATAATTTACAAGAAATGTTGGAACAAATTGTTGTAATCTTTAGGTGTACATATTTCGATCATTGAATACATTGAAAGGTGCACACAGCAATTGTCCATCGATTGTTTCACACAAAACGTCATTTTCTGGAAAAAAAAAACAAACATCAACATGTTGCAGCATGGGATTTGCAAATATCCACAAAACATTTGAAATTTGATACTTGACTTGGCATTTTTAAAGTCATAAAAGTTCAAAAAACTAACCTGGTTCAATAGGTCCAGATCTTTTTCCATATCTTGGTAGACTTGCTCGACCGTATCTTGACAATAAAGCCGGCCTTTTGTCTGGTTTTTCTTGTGCAATTACCAAACAGAAAACAATGGCGAGAAGCAAAAATATTTGAACCCTTGTGAGCATATCTGAAAAAATAGAATTATGAGAAAACAGATGGAAGAAACATGCAAAGTTAATCAGGAGTTAAAGGAAGTTAGACAATTATTTCAGTTTTCCTCGAGGCTTACTGTCAAAAATAGTCCAATATGAAAGAAACCAGTAAAAATTCTGAAATCATGAAAGTTGATACGAGCTGAGAAAATCTTAAAAATTTTAAATTGTAAAAATTTGAAATTTGAGTTCAAAAAATGGATCAGAAAAATTTAAATACAAGTTTTTGCTGACGCAAATAAGAGAAAATTTCCAGAGCTTCATCTCAGCAAAAATGTGAAATGACCCGGAGATTTTAAATGTGATTTTATCTAATTGTGGGCGGAATTTTCCCAGCTTCTTCTCAGAAAAAAAATCCACTAAATAGTATTAAAACATCATCACGCAAAAAACGAAGTGAAACAGGGTAAATGTGGGAAAAATCTCGAATTTCATCGAAATTCGAGAAATTTGCCATTTTGTTGCTTTTTTGCACTGGATTCAATTTTGGTTGAATTGGACTTTTTTGCGTTTGACTGCAATATTTGTAAGGAAAAAATAATTGGAAAAACTACAGTAATCTATCTAGAAAAATTTTCTTTTCAGAAAAAAACCATCATCGAAAATATAAAAATAAAAATAAATTTGAGCAAAATTGAAGCCGCACGCAATTTTACGGTAAATATGTGAATGATTAAAATTTGTCGTGAGTAAAAAAAAATAATAATTGGATTGAAAAAAGTAAAAAACAAGAAAATATTGAGAATTTGTATATATTTTCTGGTGGGAAAACAAGGACAAAAAATATATTGGTCAGAATTCTACATAGAAATCAAGAAACAAATTTAAAGGTTTGGAAGACAACTGAAATAAAAGGTTGACAAGTTTGGTCACTTCTCCAGGTGTAAGTTGGTAATTTTTGATTTCATAATTATGACACTTACTTCAAAAATTATGAAAAAAAAGTCTAGAAAATTTTTCTCAGAACTTCAAGGGGATTTCGAAAATGCCAACTAATTTAAAATCCGTGTCTAGAAAGTGCATTTGTCAAGGATAGCTGCATGTAGAAAGGTGCTAGGAAAAATTGAGATTGTCTTATTAATAAAAAAAACAATAAAAACGGATTTTTGTAACATTCAAAGCTGAAACATTTTTCTGAAAACTAACATTGAAAAAATATTCGAAACTCTAAATTTCCCGGCTCTCAGATTTCAAATTATTTTTTCATTTTTTAAAATCATTAATTATCCTATTAGCTAAAAATTATGAGTTGAATTATTTTTCCAAAAATTTTATTTGTAAAAAATTACAAAAAAATTAGATAAAAATTTAAAAATTTTCTCGATTTTCTAGACTCCAAATTTGTTTTTTGTCTATTTTCTCATTTTTTTTCAATTTTAATTAATAACCAAATTTTATTACTTTTCTTCCAGGCTTCCTATTAGCTATAAAACTTTAATCCCCCTTCTTTCCTACTCAAAATCTTTTTCAGATTACTGTATTTTATTGAACCCATTATCTCACTTTTTCTTCCATCTTGTCCCTATATTTGTTCACAAATTCCAATTTCCTCTTAAAAATATATTACTTTTTCCTCTTTTCTGTTTTTTTCTTCAAAAAAGGCCCGAAGCATCAAATAATCCTTTTTTCTTTTTTTTGGTGCTTCAAAAGCACCCTCTAAAACCCTTTTCCTCATTATGAATCACACTCATCTATGTTTTTACTTCACTTTTCATTTTTTTTTTTGAAATGATGATTCTATCCCAATATTTTTAGGAAATGTCAAGTCGTCTACAAAATTTGCAAAATTGGACAAATAAAAATGTGTTCAGTAATTCGTTAGATTATTGGAATCAAGATTCTCATGAGGTTCCTTCATATCAAAATGCTCCGCCGGCTCAAGAATCTTATGGATCAACAATTGCACTTCAACCAATTCAAGAGTCGCCTGATTCACCAAAAGATCCAGCAAGAGAATCGGGAGGAAATGAAGAAGTTGATCCAGAAGCATCGGATTCTGAACCGATTTCTGGTAGGGGATTTTGAATTTTTAGAGGGAAAAAGAAAGACTTGGAATATTTAAAATTGAATTTTGAAGAAAGAACTACAGTAGTACTTTAGGTGTTCGGAACTATTTTATTTCTAATTTCAAAAAAATTTGGAAGTTCAAATAATTCTCAAAAACTTGTTCTAATCTGAACTTTCCTGTTTTCTGGTTCACAAACAATTCTGGAATTTTTTTATAATCAGACCACAGCTAAAGCCACCAGAATATCACATAAACTTCAGTTTTCCATTTTCAAGCTCTAATTTCAATATGAAAATAATTTAGAATTTTTCGATCATTTTTTGAGTCTTGAACAATTCTGGAATCTCTATATTTTGAAGCTCAACTTTCTTAATTTTTAGAATTTTGGATTTCCCCAAAACAATTAAAATTTCCAATGAAAATTTCAGCTCTCCAAGCCGCTTGGAATGTGACAAATGCAATTCAAGGAATGTTTATTGTTGGTCTTCCAATTGCAGTCAAAGTTGGTGGTTGGTGGTCGATTGGTGCAATGATTGGTGTCGCTTATATTTGTTATTGGACTGGTGTTTTATTAATCGAATGTCTTTATGAAACTACAGATGATTCGAAAATCGTAAAAGTTCGAAAAACTTATCGAGAAATTGCTGATTTTTATAAACCTGGATTTGGTAAATGGGTTTTAGCAGCACAATTGACTGAATTATTGTCAACTTGTATTATTTACCTAGTTCTGGCTGCTGATTTATTGCAGGTATTTTTAGGTTTTTTTCTGATTATTTTCTGAAATATCAAATTCCAGAGTTGTTTTCCATCAATGGATAAAGCTGGTTGGATGATGATTGTCTCTGCTTTTTTGCTTTCTTGCTCATTTTTAGATGATCTACAAATTGTCTCACGTCTCTCATTTTTCAATGCTATTTCGCATTTGATTGTCAATCTCATCATGATGATTTATTGCATCTCTTATATACCGTAGGTCATTTTGTTGAGAATGGGGAAATCATTGTGTTTCAGATCTTGGTCATTTTCTTCTGTCACTTTTTCATTGAATATAAATACGCTTCCAACAATTATTGGAATGGTTGTTTTTGGGTATACTTCACATATTTTTTTGCCGAATTTGGAAGGAAATATGAAGGTTTGTGGAAAAACAAGGGTTACTGTAGATAAAAAAGTTTGAAAAGAGATTGGGATACTGTAGTCTCAATGGAATTAAACAAGTTTGAGTTTGAATAGAATATTTTTGGAATTTTTTTGAAAAGCTGTGGAATAATTTTTTACAAAGTGATAATTAACGAAAATCAAGGAAAAATTTTTGAGAAAAAATTTAAGAATGAAAATTCTACCATACATGAAAATTCTAATTTTTAGGAAAAATAAATTCTGAATAAAAATTTCCCTCGGCTTTTCCAACAAAAAAAAATCATTGAAATGTTCGAATCCTAATTTCCTAAACAAATTTCCCACTATTTTCAGTCCCCCTCCGAATTCAATTGGATGTTAAAATGGTCGCACATCGCAGCTGCAATTTTCAAAGTTTCCTTCGGTCTTTTCGGATTCCTAACATTCGGCGAATTAACCCAACAAGAAATATCAAATTCTCTTCCAAATCAAGCTTTCAAAATTCTCGTAAACCTGATTTTAGTCGTCAAAGCTCTTTTGAGTTATCCCCTTCCATTTTATGCAGCTGTTCAACTCTTCAAAAATAATCTCTTTCTCGGATATCCAAAGACACCATTCACAAGTTGTTATTCTCCTGATAAATCACTTCGAGAATGGGCTTTGACTCTTCGAATCATTTTGGTTTTATTCACTCTTTTCATTGCGTTATCAGTCCCATATTTGATCGAATTAATGGGTTTAATTGGAAATATTACAGGTACATTTGAAGGTTTCTTTATCATAATTTAAATAAACATATTCAGGAACAATGTTATCATTCATTTGGCCAGCTTTATTCCATCTTCATATAAAAGGAGCAAAATTGGTCAACATTGATAAACGGTTCGATCAATTTATAATTGGAATGGGATGCACTGTGTGTATATCTGGTGTTTATTTCTCAACAATGGAATTAGTTCGTGCAATCAATGCTGCTGAGAGCTAATTAGTTAATTATATAATTACTAAATTAATTTATTATAATTTATAGATAAATTGTAGCGAACTGCTTATTTTCTCTAAATAAAACCCTATTTTTAGGCGTTTCCGCCTTTTCAAAAATTCAAGAAAACTAAAAGTTCCTGCATGATTCGATCAAGCGGGTACACTTTTTAGTTATCCTTATCATGACATACATACAAAAGGACCCAAATGTAATGACCCCCTCAATGTTTCTTTAAAAATTCTGAATATAAACAAAATACCTCACCGACAAATTACAAGATTCGCCAATCGCTATCTTCTGTGTGTGCCTTGAGGCGTTTTCTTTGAACGTGAAAGAAGCTCCTCCAATAATAGAAGTTGAACCAGTCCTGATCATAGTAAATTAATTACTCAAGTGTTCAATTAATTTATTATGATGTATGTATAGACAAATTGTAGTGTACAAGGAATGAATAAAATGAAATGAAGTGCTTGTTTTATTTTGTCCACGAAACTTTTGGAATATCATTGAATTCTGTCATTTCTTCCATTTGTTTGTTGAATTTTTCGACTTTTTCGCGATGTGATTCGGCGGCTCTTTTCAGCATTTTTTCTGCCTGTAATTGCAAAAAAAAATAAGTCCGGGGTTGAAAAATCTAAATACTGAATGGGAATATTTTAAAATTTTGTTAAGATTTACAAATTCATAACTAAAACATCGCAAAACCTGATATTTTTAGGTCAAAATCAAGGGTTCAAGAGTCTTTCTAAAAAAACTCTGGAAAAATCATCATACTGAAATCAGGATCTCTAAATATTTGACTAAAAATAATTTCAGACAAAATCTTTAATTTAATTGGAAGAAATGCGTGACATCGACGTGGCAATTGAAAAAAATTCATTTTTCAAATGTACACGTTTTGAAAATCATTTCCAATTTATTTAAATTCAAAAAACTCACCATATTTGCTTGCCTTCTCTCTTCAAATCGTTTTTCAGCATCGGTTTTTTTCGAAGTTGAAGTCGATGCAGTTTCACTTCTAGAAAAAAAATCAGGCATATTTTCCAAGATATTCCAATAAATAACCAACCTTTTAATAGTGATATCAATTTGTTTTGGATCGACGCTCTTCTTTTTCTTCTTGAAAACATCTCCGCCTTTTTTCAGCTTCAATCCTCCTTTAATCACGGTTTCTTTCGCCATTTTCGACCTCAAATAAACGACGAAAAAATGCGAAAATAAAACGCTGTTCGCTGGAGCGCATTTTTTCGTTTGAGATATTCAAGATGAGGTTTTCAGACCTTTTAATAAACAAAAATGTGGAAAACAACATAACAAATATTAAAACTTTATTCGATTTAATCATCAATTTTCAATGTATTAACAGGAGCAAATTTCGGTTTTTTCTGAAAAATTAGCAGTTTTTTGTTTAAAAATTGAAAAAAACTTACCCAAAATTCTATGAAATTGTCGCCAACTTTTCTGCGATGTTCAAACCAATTAATAATCAAACTATCATCGCAATGATAATGATAACAAAGCTGAAAATATTTTATTTATTTTTATATTTTTCAAATGGGGTGATTCAAGTCGAAAAAAAAACTAAAAAAAAATTTTTTTTACAAAAAAATTCGATTCAGCAAATGTCAAAAAACTCTATTTTTTCCACACAAAAATGAGAGATATCTCGCAGCGAAAATGTTTCAATGAAAAAAATGTCAAAAAATGTCGAGAAATAGTAAAAAAATATAGTTTTTTGACATTTGCTGAATCGAATTTTTTTGTAAAAAAAAACGTTTTTTTTTTAGTTTTTTTTCGACCTGAATCACCCCAAAAATTAAGAATACCTCTCGAATTTTTTCGGCGCTGAGATTCGGACATTTTTTATATTCTTCATTCAATCGAACCAACATGGTTTTGGTGATTTTTGTATTTCTTCCAAGATCCGAATATCTTCTATGATCCATAAATCCAATACTTGGTGGCAAAATCGGAATATCGAAATTGAATCGAACAGTATTTCGAACAAATCGTGGATGTGTATTTGTTTTATCACTAATCTAACAAAAAGTTCAACTATACACTAATTATTTAGAATTTTCCTTACCAAATGCACATATGCTCTACTAATTTCAGTGCCTTCAATTTCGTTTTTATATGTTTTCAGAAACGCTCTCACACCGGCAATTTTCTTCAATCCTTCAATCACAGATATTTGCTGCATTTTCGCTTGTTCACGCCGTTTCAAATTAATAATTCGATTACAAATATCATCGGGATAACATAAGACTTGATCTGTTCTTCGACGTTTTTGCAAATATCTCACAACTGCTGAATATTTTCGACCAACTGTATTCGATATCTGCGAAAAATAGGTGAATTGGGGGAAAATTGAATGGAGTTCTAGATACCTTGATAATATCCTCAATTGTTGGATGGTTGTTTTCAAGATAAAAATCATTGAGAAATTGAGTTGTCTCTTGATATTCGCTCTATAAAAAAGCATTTTTTTTTAATTCTAAAAAAAATTAAAACTTACAAAATTTTTATAGAGATCACAACTGAAGGATTCGATGTTTTGCTCATCTCGCTCAAAATCTTCAAAAAAATAACATTTAATTTTTTCTCGGGAATCTAAAAAACTCACATTTCTCATTTTCCTCAAAAGTATAAGAAGATAATAACATATTCCTAACATAAACTGATAATTTGCTCTCATTAGTTTCAGAAGTACTTGGCTCATCAGGCAAATCTTCTGAATCCAGATCAATTTCCTGTTCCTCGTCTGAATTCGATTCATATCCTGGTGAATCGGTTCTCGATCGTTTTGCTTGATTTTCATATTCGCTCATTTCTCGGAATCTTTTGGCGGCTTCGATCAGTGCTTCTTCATAAGTTTCTGGCGTTGAATTCCACCTCTATAAATTTATATGATTATTTTGAACACTATTTTTAATACTTACCAATGCACGATCATTCAAATATTTACTTTGTTGTTTTGTAGTCAACGTCACTTTGTAATCTTCCTTGTTCAGAACTACTTTCAGATCCTGGAAAAATCCAAATTAAATTAGTTTGAGAATAAACAAGAAAAACTCACACATTCATATAATGGGAAACATCGTCCCACAAGATAAACTATACGATTTTTTGCTTCTCTGTCATCACTTACACGACAATTTGAACATTTCATAGATTTCTGAAAATTCTTCTTTAATAAAGTTGTTCTCTTCATTAAAAAAAAATACTCACGTTGAAAGTTGTTGATTGAGAATGTTCGCAGGATTTTGTGTCAAAACATTCAAAAAATGACATATCGTGAGATTGAGCATGTTTTATGACTGAAACTTTGTACATTTTCTGTCCGCATAAATGGCAAATCAATTGGACAGAGTTCAGATTAGACGTCGGGCCGAAATTTGGAGTTGCAGTTTGTTTCCAATACATATGATCGTTGAAATAATTATTATATACTTGATTTGTTTCCTGAAATTAAAATGTTGTATTTCTGAGCAGGATCTTTGAAACTTCAAAAAACACTCACCTCATCAACTTTCAGCGGCACACTATCATCTTTCAAAGACCAGTCATCTTTGAAACATTCAAGTTCAAAATGTTTCATACAAATCAAAGGATTCGTCATATTCCTAGCTCGTTCGTAAAATTCTTCACTGAGTGAATGAGCCCAAAATTCGGGGAATTCTTTGAACGTATCACAATTTTTGAATGGCACCATATTCACATCCGATTCACAACTTCCACAATACGAACATGTGCTGATCGCAAGCATTTTCGCAACAAAACTGTCTTACAGTAAAAAACGCAGAAAAAAAGCGCCCATCATTCCGCATTTTCTCGTGTATTTGTGTGTTTGCTGTGCAAACACAATTGACAATCGAGCACATTTTCTCGTTTTTGTGCAACAACACTCCGATCAATGCCGCTGGCGCGAAACATTCAATTCAAAATGTTCTGTTTTTTTGTTTCCCACCGCACCGCCAGTCCTCCCTCATTTTGTGTCGTCACACATATTTCTGCCTACAAATGTAATGTGTGTGAGTGTGTCTGTGCTTCGTTTTGGCGGGCAAAGTGAGGCGGAGCGATAAGTGACCGATACGAGACGGCGCGAACAGTGTACATTTGAAAATGATGGCTTTTGGCGCCAAATTTAGACGAGCGATATGAAACGAAAAGTCTTTTCATTTTTTCTTCAGTGTTTCTTTCAGTTTTTTGAAGGGTTTGTGAAACTGAGTGTTGAGGAGCATGTTCTAATAAGTCGCTGTAGTTTCAAAGTTTAGAAAATGAAATTTAAATAGCATCTAATGCATGATTGTGAACTCTAGGTCTTAGAATTGTGTGCTCGAAATAGATCTCTTTTTTTAACGAAGTGTAGAACCTTCAGTAGTTTTCGACAAATCGAGTAAGATTAGGATGTCAGAAACTACTTATCCTGAATCTCAACATACAAGAACTAGTCGCTCTGGGGATCTTCTTTGCTAATCAAAATTTCAAAAATGTAAGATTCTCACCTTAAGAAGCAAAACCTAAACGTTAACTATTTGAAAAGCCAGATCACGTATGAATCTGAACGTAAGTTTCACCATGGAAAAGTATGGAATGATCGTGACTATAATTATTTCGATCTTGAAAACTCACCTTTCGAAATTTTCTGAAAATTAGAAATGACCGTTTTTCAAAATAAATATTTTTTTCACGCCAAATTGCTATTTTTTATTTTCGAATTAGATTTGAAAATTGTTCTTCATGAACTTTTTCATCATCTCATTTATTCTATATACGTTCTCTTATCGTCTTTTTTGTTGTATTTAGCACATGACCTTCTGGTCATTTGAATAAGACATTCATAACAAAATAAATTTGTGACGTCACAGCTGGTCACCAGTTGTGACGTCGACAAATCACCATTAACACCATAGCTCCGCCCAATCATTAATGACGAAATGCCCACTATAAAAGCTCTATTAGTTTTCATTTCTATATACATATTCGCTCTCTCTGCTAACTGTTATTATTTTCAGAAACAATGACCCTTTCCGAGATTCAAAACCTTCCACAGCAAAATCAGGTAAGTAGTGAGCACACAACGATGCTCCAACAATGACATGGCTCTTTTGAGCTCAAGTCATATGTTTTTGACCAAATTGAATGAATTTTATTCAGCTTGCGGCAAAGGAATTGTTGAATGGTAAATCGGAGCACGAAACAAATGAGACAAATGTTGTTCAAGAGGTAAATAAAAAACAAAACAGAAAATCTAAACGAATATCTTCTAGGAAAACAAAATTCATCCAATGGATGCCAATGAACCACTTCTCCAAGATTTGGACAATCGATTCGTTATTTTCCCACTCAAACATCATACAATTTGGGAGTTTTACAAGAAGGCTGTTGCATCATTCTGGACTGTTGAAGAAGTTGATTTGGGAAAAGATATGAAAGATTGGGAAAAAATGAACGGAGATGAACAATTCTTTGTTTCTCGTGTTTTGGCATTTTTCGCTGCTTCTGATGGAATTGTCAATGAAAACTTGGTGAGTTTCTGAAAGATCTTAATCAAATAAACCAACAACTCATGTTTTTAGTGCGAAAGATTCTCGAATGAAGTCAAAGTCTCAGAAGCTCGATTCTTTTATGGATTCCAAATTGCAATTGAAAACATTCATTCAGAAATGTATTCAAAATTGATTGAAACTTATATTCGCGATGAACAAGAAAGACATTCACTTTTCAATGCAATTTTCGAATTCGAATTCATCAAAAAGAAGGCTGATTGGGCATTGAAATGGATTTCTGATAAAAATGCATCATTTGCTGAAAGATTAATTGCATTTGCTGCCGTCGAAGGAATATTCTTTTCCGGCTCATTTGCCTCAATTTTCTGGTTGAAAAAGAGAGGATTGATGCCAGGATTGACTCATTCAAATGAGCTCATTTCAAGAGACGAAGGACTTCACCGTGATTTCGCTTGTCTTTTGTATTCGATGCTTCAAAATAAGTTGAGCCAAGAACGAATCTATGAAATTATCAAAGATGCCGTCTCAATCGAACAAGAATTCTTGACTGAGGCTTTGCCTGTTGATATGATTGGTATGAATTGTCGACTTATGTCACAATATATCGAATTTGTTGCTGATCATTTGTTGGTGGAATTGGGATGTGACAGAGTGAGTTTTGAAACAACTTTTTATTTTTATTCGTAAAAAACTACTGAATGAATAAAAAACATTGAAATTTTTCAGCTCTACAACAAGAAGAATCCATTCGATTTCATGGAAAATATATCAATCGACGGAAAAACAAATTTCTTCGAGAAACGTGTTTCCGAATATCAAAGACCTGGTGTTATGACAAAAGAATCTGAACGTCAATTTGATCTCGAAGCTGACTTCTAAACAATATCGATTTAGGAATCGTTAATCCTTATTTTACTCACTTTCTAACTTCCTGCGGGTTGTTTTCTGTTTTTCATTTTTTTTTATATGAACTGATTGCTTTTCTTCATGATATTTTGTATTTATTTATTTATTTATTCACTTTTGTTTTAAATATGAATCATCATTTTTCTCGATGGTGTAGATTTATGAACTGATGTGATGTGAAACCAAGCTGAACAAACAAATAATATGGGGTCCCTTTTTTTGAATCTTTTTTTGATTGATTGAGAATTTACCACAATGATATTACTATTTTTGCTACCTTTCATCCAAATGTGTATTTCACAATTACTTTGTCCAAATTCTGGAATTCCGTTTGATTATCAAAGTTGTGATCCAAATGTGAGATCAGAATGTCCAGCTGGATTTACTTGTCGAAAATCGACGGATACTTCATCGAATTCATCGAAAAATCTTTGTTGTGAATCTGGTTCAATGACTATTCAAGATTGTAAGTTAGCTGAACTAGAACTTGTCGTAAAATTTCAATTTTTAGAAAATTGATTTTCTATTTAAAATTGAATTATTTTTTCAAAAAAAAATCAAACGTGACCAGTTTCTATTCTATTCAAAACCGAAAATTGTATAAAATCTCAGATCTTCCATAAAAACTAAAGTAATTTTTCAAACTATACTTTCAGATATCTGTAACCAAAATCCTCATTTTTCCAGGGCTGACAAAAGAAAATTTGTATCCGAATATTTTCCCACAAATTCCTTACAACATAATCGACGAACTTCAACTAACTCCAATCACAACAAATTTCAATTTTCCATCAATTCACATTGGCGACGAAATTGTTACATTGAGTTTTCCAAATTATGTGACAGCAACTATCGAATATTTAGCATTGAATAGTTCAGTTGATGTTGGATATGTTCATGTGGTTACAATTATTGGTGAGAACATTTTAATGGGGGTTTCGAACCAAAACATTTTCTGTGTATAGGAGGAATAAACATGTTAATTTCAAATGTAGGAACATCTTCGAGATAGCAAAGAAAAATTTCATAAAATACCCGGAAATTGAGAAAAAAGTCTCAAATTTTCAGACCAGTAAGTTTCCCAAAATATTTGATCCAAAAAATTTGGATCTTTTTCCCTATGCATTTCTAAAAGAAACTCTCGATCATCCTTGATGATGTTTTTCTTCAGATGGATCTTATAAACCATTCGCAGTTCTTGTCAATTACAATGTTCCAATAACTCAATCAACTCAATATATAAATGTCTCAAATTCACAAAAGTTCGTGGCATATTTGGATAATTCGACATTTTTGAACGCCCAAGATTCATGTTTGTTGTTTTTCAACTGAATTTATAAAAAATCCACTAACTTTTTTCCAGATCGCTCACAATACACAGTATTTCTTTATTACACACCGGCTCAAATTACGTTCTCGGGAAACACGCCACGTAAGAAACAATTTTAGAAGTTCTTTTTTATTTTAAAAAAATTGCAGAAGAAATGTTGTTGGGAAACTGTGCCGATGCGAAATGTATGTTTTCGAATTCGCCATTTTCAGCGAAATTGAATCAGCCAACTTCTGGAACTATTTTTTATGTGAGTTTTGGAGAGGTCTTTATGAGAATTGAAAAATAGGGGATTCAGACTTGAATGGGATCATGAATTGTTTCAAATATTCTTTTCTGAAGTCAAAATCCAAATTTTTTTAGAGACAATCGAAATTCATGTGATACAGAATTAAATTTTGAAAAAAATTGATCAAATTTTCGTCAATCTGAAAAAGCAAACCTATTTTCAATTTCACTTTGGAAATGTTTCATATTTTCCAACTAGTTTTCTATTTTCTTCCAGCTTACAACAAAAAACACAATTTTCGGAACCGAAGGATCAATTCAACGTGATTCAACAAATCAATCTATTCTTCCTAATCTTTTTGTTGTATTTTTCATTTTTATTTGTCAAACATTTTCATTGTTCTAACACAATTTTTTAACATTTCATTTCATTTTAATAAACATTGTTTGATCAACTGCCTTTTTTCAAGTTTAAAATCTCTGAATTTGTTTCAAAAAACTCTTTGTGAAATGTTTCACAGAATTATTTTTCTCTCCCTATTTTTAATTGTAAACATACAGTCTGAAGTTATTTCTGGAGATGTTGGACATGAGTTAGATTATGATGTTAATTCGATTCCAGAATATTCCCAACCAAGTTTTGATTTAGCACAAATTTTGGTATGTTCATGTTCTTACGAAAAAAACATTTCGGATTTTTGCAGGCAAATATTCCAACACTTCCACCTTTCGAATTTCCAACCATCGATCCGAATTTCTGGGTAAGTTGAAGGAAAACTATCTAGAAAATATTGCAAATTTAATTTTCAGCAAAATTTACCAACACTTCCCCCATTACAATTTCCAACACTGGACCCTGATTTTTGGGTATGTAAAATATGACCAAAAAAATAAAGAACGGTTTTCTGAATTTCAGAAAAATCTACCAACATTGGCTCCCATCGAAATTCCAACAATTGATCCTGATTTTTGGGTAAGTTTAGGGGAAAAATGGAAACTGTTTTCGAAAATGAATCCAGATTCGCATGTTCGAGATGCCTTATTTGAAAAAAGAAATCTCGCCACGCCAACCTGATTTGTTTTCAGAAAAATCTTCCAACTTTAGCCCCTATCGAAATTCCAACAATTGATCCCGATTTTTGGAAAAATCTAGTAACTCTCGCCCCAATTCCAACACTTGATCCAAACTTTTGGAATAATTTGATAAGCGCAATCCCAACTATTGATTGGCAAAACCTTCCAACAATTGCACCAATAACGTTTCCGACTCTGCCACCATTTGTAAGTTTATATTTTTTATCAAATCAATATATTTTTCCTCAGACTATACCAAGTAAAGCGGATACTTGTACATATAAACTTGCTGAAAAAATACGAAATGATTCAAGTTTTGCAAATTCTCTCAATTATACAGATGTTCAACAGACTGTTAACACTTTGAAAACTCAGGTATTTTTATTTAAAATAAAATCATTGTTTTTATGAAAACTATAGGAATATTTCAGGCCTCAACTCTTTGTACATCAACCCAATCCACAAAATTGAATGCACTTATTGTGAGATATTCCTCCCTTATAACATCAACTCAACAAATTGTGCCATATTTGACAACTTCCCAATTACAAACTTTTCTTTTAAATATTCTTGATGGCGATTCAAATGCTGTCAATACATTTTTATTTGGAAAAGTTATTAAAAATATTGGAAATATGACAATAAGTTCGAAATTTTCTACAGTATCTGGACAAATTGGTCTTCTTCAACTTGATTTAGCATTTAATCCTGTGTGAAATCTTTTTTTTTTGGTTCTTTACATTTGAATAAAAAGTTACCACGGTAGATGCGGTAATGAAAAACTTGTTATAGTGCATTTTGAATTTTGATTTTCAATTCTTGTGTTCTACTCTCACAACATTTATCAAAAAAAAACAAATTGAAAGAGGAAAAATTATTTTTCCAACAGAATAAGGAAATCCGGAAATAATCAGGATTAATGAAAGACTCGGATGTTTCAGACTAGAATTTTTTCATTGAAATCTTATTCCAACCATGAGGCTTGAAAGAAATCTAGGCTTAAAATCTAAGGCTCGAAGTCTAGGCTTGGAAGAAAAAAATTGAAAAAAATTCAAAGGTAACACCGTCGAATATTTTCGAAAAAAAAATGGAAGTTGATCATTTTCTGAAGTTTTCCCTCGCGCATTTGATAAAAATTCCTAAACTCTGAAGCAACACCTAATAAAAATCCTTTGCCACCTCTTCTCTGGTGAATTGAGATTTTTGCAAAATTTTTCAGAAAACCTGTCCTTTTCTCATGAAACTAAATGAGACACGGAGATTGGTTGTGTTCAATTTTGGGTGCAAGAAAGAGAAGTCATTTCTCAATTTCTGCATAAATTAATGAATATGTTCTTTTTTCTCCCGAGTTGTCAATATATGCTCACGCTTCAATATATATATATATATTCTATATGAATATATATTCTCATACGAGCAGCATTAATATATTGACCACACCGAAAAAAGGCAAAAAAGGAAGAAATGAAAAAGAAGGCGACACAGCACACCTGCTCTTTTTCTCTTTTTTTTTTGTTCGTCCCCCCGTTGAAAGAGGACCCTTTTCTACCTGCTTTTGCCTACTCTCTGCCAACCAAAATTTTTGAAATATTTGTAGCCAGAAGAAGAAGAAGCAAACTACCACTTTCGTTTCTCTCCTATTCATTCATTCATGTCTACCTAGAAAAAAGTTTGTGAAATTTTTTTGAAAAACATTTTGTTTCAGATTTTATCTGGTACAGTAGTCAGTACGGTTAGGAAAACTATTATTTGAGAATTTTTGAAGTAAAAATTTGAACTGAAAATTATGATAAAAAATTTTCCGAACGTTTCAAAATTAAAAACATGTCTCAATTTCAGGTGAAAAAATTTAGAATTCTAAATTTAGAAGATCAGACTTTCTTTGGAAAATTTTTATTGTCAGATCAAAACTTCTTTACTGTTCTGAAACGAGCAAATCAGAATTTCATTGTGAGATCGATATCACCAGTTTAATAGAAAACTTCAAGTTTAGAAACTTTTCACAGGATGACTCATAAACCTATTTATATCACCTTGTAAATGTTAAACTGCTTTATCAGACTGTTTCAATCATAACATGAGTCATTTTTACATCCTATTTTCCTATTTTCGCTTTTCGAAATCCAGAAATTATTTTTTTATATTATTTCATGACAAAATGTCACACTTTTTGGTTTTTTCAAACATTTTGAGTCCAGATGTTTGCAAGTTTTTTTCTCATTTCTCTTTTTTTTGGACACTTCTGTTCCTAAATATTTTCTTATTTTTTCGAGATTCAATTCAAATCAAGAAATCATAAATCTCTCATTTCCTTTTCTAAAAACACACGATCATTTCCTATTTTCCCGCCATTCTCCAATTTTTCCATGAATTTGGCTTGTTTTTTTATTTTTTCATTTTTTCTAACTGACTAAACATCAAAAGTGCACAGGTAACCAGAAACCAAAAGTGTCAACTTTTTCCCTATTTTTTTGGCGTCAAGATATTTTTGGAATTATTCTATGCGAAACATGATTAAGTTTCTTTTTATTGGTTTATGACATAATTTTTAGAACAAAAAATGAGAATGAGAATCGATTGTTTGCTTGTTTTTTTGTGGGGGATTTTCGAGAATTTTTATGGGAAACATAAAAATATTCAAAAAAGGGAAAAAGAAAAACAATAAACTTTTGGCAAAAAGGTTCCTCGAATTTATGAACTTTTTTCTTCTAAATTTTTTTCAAGAGCAATCCTGGACCGTTTGTATTTGACTTCTTCCAAATAGCTAAATATCAAACTTTTTCTGGTAGATCGAAAATATGTTTCTAAAAATATCTCACTTTTGAGTTGACTTCAATTTTCGGGTAGTAAACTACACCTAGACATCCTTCATCAATTCCTATTCATAAAGTTTATAAATGAAGGTGTTGGAAAAAAAAATATAATTCTGTTTTTTTTTAGAAATATATTCGATTACTGTAGATTTTAAAGTGCGTGGGAATTTTTTTCTAGTATTTTTTTCTGGAAAACTTTGCACATTTTTATGAGCCTGATGTTTGATAATTTTTTAAGACGTTGATCACAACTTCGTAGTCAAATTCAAATTAGATCAACTCGGAACATTACATTAGGAAGGAAGTAGCTCAGTTTAGAAAAGCACTCTGACTACCTTTTCGAAATAATGAAAATTTTTCGATTCATGTGAACTTCTCAACCCAGATTTCAAATAGAGACGAATTTAAAAATGACAATCAACTACTGAAGTTTTCTGTTTCAGAATTCAAAAGATTTCAAAACCTTGCGGTCACATTTTTCTATAAAGTTCGAATTTATCTGCTTCTCCCAATCTCATTTTGAATCAAATCATTTTTTGTTGAAACCCCTCCACTTTCACATCATAATCTATCCATGTTAATATGAAAAATATTTGTCAATAGTTGCTAGCAGCTCACAGCGATTATTATCCGAAAGTATCCCCGCCGAAAAAAAAAAGAATAAGATGACGAATGGATTTTTTCTCCATAATCTTCCTATTTTTCCGTGTGTTGGTTTTTTGTGTTGCTTTGTTATTTTTTCTTGTTTTTGTTCAGCATTCGAACGAACAAATCGCTTCGTCAAAATAATCATTTACAATTCAGTCAGACACACTTTTTATTCCAAAAAATAAAAACCAAAACCTCGAGAGCTAAGCAAAAACCCATTCCAAAAAAGGCGCAAAAAGCTTGAACTAATTAAATTTTATGATTTCGATAGATAATTATATATACGAAAGAAAACTGTTATTTTCTCTATTTTCTCACAATTTTCTATTTTATTTCCATTCATCTAATCCGTTCGTTTTCGTGTCTTTTTCAATAGGTTACCATGGTTTCTGAAGAAGTGAGCAAACGAGGAGCCCGCCTACCTTTTTCGCCTTTTTCCCTCTTTCTTTCCCCATATTTTTCATCTGATCAATATAAAATATTTTTATTTTATTTTCATAAAATATATTTTTGAGGGCTCTTCGAAAATGACGGATGATGTAGATGGACATATTCATGATAAATTCGAATTGCAGGTTTGTTTTTTTTTTTTGAGAAATTTTTATTTGTAAGAAAAAACAATTGAGAATTGTTATCATTTTTATTGGAACAATTGTTTTCCGAAAAAAACGGAAATGAATTTTTTTTTTTGGAAAACTTCCGAAAAATATTGTAAACACATTTTGAAATGAAGAGAGGGAGGTGTATTTGAAAAAGGGATACATGAATTCGCAAAATAATGAATCGGACCAGGTTGATCAATTTATTGTAGAAATCTCGGACCTGAATCATACAAGAACTAAATTTTCTTCTGAACTTTTGAACCGGACTAATGTTTCGAAAAAGTGGATTTCTCTCAAAAAAGAGCATCAAAATTTCCACCAGGTTTCTCCCATTCATAATTTTGATCGGAAAAAATACGGTATCCCCCCCCCCCTTCATTTTTCCAAAGTGTTTTGTTCTCACGATTCAAAAAAAAGCAAAAAAAAAAATTATGAATCATTCTGGATAATAACTTTAATCCCCTCCAAGCCCACGCAAACTAACAAATAATATTTTTTTTTCATCTAGAAGCGACTTGGAAAAGGTGCCTATGGAATAGTGTGGAAAGCGGTTGATAAAAGAACAAAAGAGGTTGTGGCGTTGAAGAAAATCTTCGATGCATTTCGAAATCCCACAGATTCGCAGAGAACTTTTCGAGAGGTTATGTTTTTACAAGAATTTGGCAAACATCCAAATGTCATCAAATTGTATAATATTTTTCGAGCGGATAATGATAGGTGAGTTAGAGCGCACATGCTCTTTTTGTCATTTGAAAAACATTGCGGGAAATATGTATATTTAAAATTTGAAAACATTTTCCAGGGATATTTATCTAATTTTCGAATATATGGAAGCCGATCTACACAATGTTATCAAAAAAGGAACAATCTTGAAAGATGTCCATAAACAATATATAATGTGTCAATTGTTTCGGGCTATACGATTTCTTCATTCCGGAAATGTTTTACATCGGTAAGAATATAGTTATTTCCTGTTGTTTTTATGTCCTTTTCTTTTCTTCTTTCTTTTTTCTTCTAATAATAGCAAACTTTAGTCGATAATTATATATGTGTGAAGGTTTGCAACAAATGTAAATATGAATGCATGAATTTTTAAATGCCAGGTGACACCTTATGGTTGGTTGAATGAGGAAGCAGGCATAAAGTAGAACCAGAATTTTATATACGTGCTCAAAAAAAGATGATGATGATATACATAAATCTATTACTTATTCCAGAGATCTGAAACCCTCGAATGTTTTGCTGGATGCAGATTGTCGTGTAAAGTTGGCAGATTTTGGACTTGCTCGCTCTTTGAGTTCACTCGAAGATTATCCGGAAGGTCAAAAAATGCCCGAATTAACTGAATATGTGGCAACAAGATGGTATCGAAGTCCAGAAATTTTGCTGGCAGCAAAAAGATATACGAAAGGTGTTGATATGTGGAGTTTAGGATGTATATTAGCGGAAATGCTGATTGGAAGAGCATTATTTCCTGGTTCATCAACAATTAATCAGATTGAGCGGATTATGAATACGATAAGTAAGCCAACGAGGAATGATATTACTAGTATTGGGAGTTATTATGCGGCATCGGTTTTGGAAAAAATGCCGCAAAGACCGAGGAAACCATTGGATCTTATAATACCACAAGCATCTGGATCAGCAGTTGATATGATTCAAAGGTATGACAGATTGAATGGTCTTTGAGAAAAGCGTGATTTTTCGTGTCAAAATCTCAATGATGCTCTAATTCGGAAATTTGGGAAAAAAATGATTTTTTTTCGTTTATTCCAGAATTTGAAAATTTTTTTAAAACAAATTTAAAAGAAATTTTCGGCGAGAAAACTGCCGAATGTTCATAAACAACCTCACTTCACAAATTTCTAACTAACTTCCTTCCACCTTTTATTTGTCTTACAGATTGCTGTTATTTGCCCCACAACGAAGATTAACTGTAGATCAATGTTTAGTACATCCCTATGTTGTACAATTCCATAATCCATCTGAAGAACCAATTTTACAATACGAGGTTAATTTACCATTGCCTGATCATATTCAATTAACAATTGATGATTATCGAAATCGTCTTTATGAAATGATTGATGAAAAGAAAACAAGACGAATTCAACACGACAGAATTAAAATGGTAAAGTTTTTGAAGAGAAGAAAAAGGTTGGGGCAAGTGGTAAAAAATCACGTAGAATTTAGGGTATTTCGAAATATGTACACAGTAAAGAAATATTTCTCAAAAAAAAATTCAGAAAAAAAAATCCATTCACTTCAAGGGAAACTTGACAGTCAACTTTTTCTTTTAAAAATTGAATTCTTTCCCACTCAAAATATACATTTTAATTTCCAGGAAAATGATCGGAGCCGTGCTCCAATTGCTCAAGCAGAATGTAGTGATACCGATTATGATACGGCTAGAAGTTTAGCAAGAGCAACTAGTGTTGATAAAAATAGTAGTTCGCTAGAAAGTTCGAGTGGCACTTTGAGAGGTAAGCTTGTATTATTCATTTGAAGGGAATCAATCAATAATTCTAGAACGTGCACAATCAGCAGATAGTCGAGCATCTTCAAAAGATTCGAATGCAAATTCATCTTATACAAAACAAAATGGAACATTTTCAAATAATTCGAGCACAAAACAAAGACGTCGTTCGATTGAAAGATCTCGTCTTTTTGCCAATATGAAGTCTTCAAAAATTCTTCATCCACACAAATTAATATCAAATTATTAATTAGTAATCTAATTAGTCATAATTCCAATAATTAGTCATTTTGTGATGTCAAAACGAATACTTCTAGTTGTTTTTGTACTTGTCTTGTCTTTCTTTTTTCTCTGATAGTATCATCTAATAATCATTCCCCATTAAATTACATAGTTATTCATGTTTTGTGTTTTTTGTGAAAAAACGGGATAAACAGTGTTATTCTATGACATATTGTGAATTTGTGAGAATGAAAAAGAAAAAAAAGAGAATATGACCGGAAATAAGAAACGTTCGAGTTCTTTAAAATTGTTTCATTTTTTGCAAGGTTGAAGATTATTGAGGCGAAAAAAGGGGAAGTCTCAAGAAAAAAGTTGGGTTCAAAAGTTCTCGGAAAAAATATTAGTTCATGAGTTGCGGTAAAAAAATCCACGTAGATTTTCTCAATAAAAAAATTCACTGGCAAAAATAATGCAAGAATTCAAAATTTTCAGAAATGCCAAAAGATGGGCTCAAAAAGATTGGGGAAAGGGAAAATTGGATGGATGTAACAATTTTTGAGAATTCAGAAATCTTTGATCCGTGTTTTTCTCGTACGCGGAATCTGAATGTCTAAATTCGAAGAATTGAAAAACATTTCATTTCCAAGTCTGTCCGAAAACGCCAGACACGCGCCTATGTTTTTTTGTGTTTTGTGCAACTAAATAGATTTTGACGAGTTAGCCTAACTTTTTTCAATTTTTAAAGATTTTTTTCATAATTTTCATATATTTTTTAAATTTTACAGAATTTTTTATGGATTTTTTAATTTTTCCGAAATCCTTCCCCAAAAAACTCACCAATCGCTTCTATTTTTCAATTCATACAAAAATCATCTAAAATTCGAAAATCACAATCAAATCCTTGATATATCCGAAATCCTCCAAGTTTTCCACGTCATTGACATTGAAATCGAATTGTCCATGAACATTTCGAGCTGAAAATCAGAAAATTTGAGTTTGTTATGTACCATTGAGTTCTGTTAACTGCATTTGTGTTTCTATAGATTTCTGGGGTCTTTCTGGGTCTCACAACAATTTTCCAGTAATTTTTCAGAGGTTCACAGCAAAATCTTACCCAAACCCACTTTCCATCGATTATTGAGTAAAAAATCCAATAATATCCCAACAGTTTTCAAGAAATCCGATGTTTTTCATTGAAAAAGTCGCTTCAAAGTCAACCAATAATCGTTGCTCTCACATTTAAAATCATTTTTGACTCTGAAAATTCAAAAATTTCAATCGAAACAGTGTTTCTCAAGAAAAAACCCCTGATTTCGAAATTTTCGTGAAATTTCACGAAAAAAAAACCGAATTGAAAAAAAACGAGAGAGTGTTGCGTCTAGAAGAGACGAGGAGAAAAAGAGAGAAAATGAGAGATAGAAAAGTGTAAGAGAGAATGCCAGACAACACGACTTTTGTGAATTTTTCGCAACCCCAAAACCATTTTTCGTTTTTTGATAAAAAATGCTAAAATCGTTCATACTCAACTAAATTTGACAATCTTTGCATCAAAAAGTAGCAAATCCTCGAGAATAGAGATTGCAAAAAGAAAAACCTCAAAAACTTTTCAACAAGCACCAAAAAACTATGAATATAGATTTTCGTCTTGATTTCCCGCTTTTCCAATCTAAAATATCCTTTTTAAATCCTCGAGAATAGAGATGGAAAAAGAAAAACCTCGAAAACAATCCTAATTCTTCCAGTTTTCATGTGAAATTTTAATTTTGAAAGATTTTCAGTTCTTTCGCGAAAAATAACTTCTAATGTTAAATTTTACAATTCGATTGTTATTTTTCTGTCTTCGCCTTGGTTTACTCCATCTTCTCATATATGATGTTCTCGGTGAAAATCGTGAAATTTCCTGATTTCACGGAAAAAAAAACACCGAATTGAAAAAAAAAACGAGAGAGTGTTGCGTCTAGAAGAGACGGGACAAAAGGAGAGACAACACGATGTTTGTAGATTTTTTGCAACCTCAAAACCATTTTTCGTTTTTTCAACAAAAATGCTAAAATCGTTCATACTCAATCAAATTCCAAGATCTTTGCTGGAAACAATAGAAAATCCTCGAGAATAGAGATGGCAAGAAGAAAAACCTCGAAAAGTTTTCAACAAGCACCAAAAAACTATGAATATAGATTTTTCGCCTTGATTTTCGGATGAGAGTGTAGATTTCACTGTTCCAAAACATTATTTAGTGTTATAAAGTTCAAAACTACGAACAATAACACTTCTGGTTGCGGAATCCGAAAAAATCACAAGTTTCAAAAAAAAAATTCGACTAAAAATCCACGTGGATTTACAATAACATTTTGGTGTCAAAAATTTTCCAACCTTCTAACTCCAACATTTCTCAAATTCCCACTTTTCCCAAGTCTCAAACTCACATTTCATAAAAAAAATTCTGAAATTGAAATTTTTCTTCAAAGTTCAGCTCTCTCCAAATACAAAGATTCCCCCCAGCCACTTTAGAAAATACAAAAATCTAGAAATGATCCTATCCAGATCCAATTTGAGAACGCAAAAAATAAAAAATAAAACGTGAAAACCTTTTTTAATTTTCAAAAAAAACAATTCATATAGCAATTTTTTTACATAATGTAAGTATAATCAAAAATTAACCGTATTTTAAATCAGAGATCAATGGAAGATGATCAGATGGTGAAATTTTCGAAGGAATCGCACCATATTGTCGGACTTTTGAATGTTCTGGCATTGGACACATTGAATCACATGATATATCTGAATACTTAGGTTATAATGAGTTTCAGACAAAACCAAAAAAAAAACATTTACCTTCACCCCAAACATAATCCAAACAACCAATAAATCCAGGAGTTTTATTTGTATGCGTATAATTTGTATATTCTGGTGTTCCAGTCAAACAAGTCAATTTGAGATTTTCGGGAAACTCGAAACTTGTGCCTTCAATAGCTGGATCAAGTTCCCAACAAACATGATCAGCTGATATTTTTCCAGTTGACATAAATTCGAAAACTGGGCCACTTGGAATACTATTGAAATCTCCGCCGAATAAAACATGAATATTTTTCGGGGAATTTGGATCGTTTTTGATATCATTTTTCACTCTGAAAAATTATATAATTGTGAAGTTTCAAGTTAATCTTTCAAGAAAATGCTCAAAAATTCCAAAATAGTACAAATCCCAGGTCTGGATCATTTCCAAAACAAAAAAAATCAACAAACTTTGCAATAATTCGAGTAGCCATCACAGATTGCAATAATTTAATATGTTCATCTTTTGGATTATGATGTAAATGTGTATTTGCGCAAATAATCCATTTATCCGCCACTTTCAAATCCTCAAGAATAACAATTTGCACAACAGTTGGCCGTGTTGTCAGAATCTTCTTCGAACTTTCAGATGTATCTAATGTTCTCAAAACATCTTCATTTTCTTTTTCATTTACAAGTTGATGCAGACCGTATTCCATTGATTTTATTAATCTGGAAAAATTTTAATAATAGAAAATATTAGAGAAAAACCATCCAACCTGAATCTGCTGTCATCAAATGCAATTCCAACTCCTTCATTCACCAAAAATTGTTTTTTGGCGAAAACGAAATGGTAGTTGAAATATTGGAAAAATGGAATATAGTATTTGTGAACTTTTGAACAATCAACTTCTTGAATGAAAAATAATTCAACACCGGATTGAAGAAATTCTGAAAAAAAAAATGTTTTTGGATATTTTTGGAGAATAAAAATGTGAGTTATGACGGCTTCGAAGCTTTGAAATTCAATATAAAAATCGGATTTTCAAGGCCCAGTGCCTGAAAAATCAGTTTTTTAAAGGCCCAGGGCCAAAGAATCAGATTTTCAATGTCCAGCGACGAAAAATCAGATTTTGGGGACCCAAGGCTGAAAAAATCGGGTTATGAAAGCCCAGGGCCGAAAAATAAGATTTTCAAAACCCAAGTCCCAGATTTTGCCACGTCATAACTCATTCTAACATTTTTCAACCCTCACCTTTAAATTGTCGCATAATAAGTGGAACACGATAAAGAGCTCTTTGATAGTTTTTATCACAATATTTGAAAAATAGATCTTTTTGATCAACATTCAATTTTAAATACAAATCCGCCAATATATTATACGTCATCACTCGAATCCTAAAAAAACAGACATTTTGAGTTATTTACGATTAAAAAACTCACCCATGATCAATTCTTTTGTTATTTTTACACCATTCAATTTGTGAATCAGTTATCAATTCGATTGGACCAATTTCAACAACTTGAGTAGATATCGAACAACTGAAAATAACTTTTAATATATGTTTTGATAGTTCGAAACTTACTGCACAGGTAAATCATTTCCCGAATCAAAAACCACAGCAACCAATTTATCAACATCTTTTGGATCAGCTTCGTAAAATCGTCCACTACTTCGATATTCATATCCTTCTATATGAAAAGTTCGTTTTTCTTCTGGAAAAAGAAAACATTTAAATCCAGCCAAAATAATACACTTTTCTAAATCTCACCATTTAGAAACTTGAATTCGATATCATTTTTCGCATTTTTCCTCTTCCAAAACTCTCGATATTTTTTATTGCTAACAAACCAATGATATTTTGGAGATAATTCAGAAGATGCAAATTTTGCGATCACAATTGAATTTGTTAATGGTGTCATTGTTAAACCGAAATCATAACTTGGTGGATTCTTCCTCACAATTTCATATTTCCTATTCAAAAACGATAATTCGATAGCATCTTTATTCTCATAAAATTCCCGCATCGTACATTTATCACTAACTTCAATATTCAATGCCATTTTGAATTTTGTTCCAATTTCTTGACATTCTTTTTCTGACAAATCTTTTGCTAATTTTTTAATTACAATTGATCGTAATTTTTGCATTGAATCCAAAACTTTTTGATCAAAATGTCGTTTCATTGTAATTGGTATTCTTTTTCCGGCATATTGAAATTCGAATAATAAACTGATTCCATCGTTGCATTTTTTCTTTTCGTTTTCAGTTTTCCATACTATTGCTTTATCAGTTGGCAAAAGCATTATACGGATTTCTTTTCTGGAAAACAATTAGGTAATTATGAGTTAGGAATGAGTTCAGGTTGAAAAATATTGAAGAAAAATTCAAATTTAGAAATAAATAAATAATTTTCGCAAAAAATAATTGTTAAAGTTTTCGAAAAATCAAAGTACCAAGATTTTTTCCATGAAAAAATGTTTCAAAGTTCATTTCATAACAGTAAAATGTCTTTCCTCATTTTGAAAATTTTCTTAAATAATTTTCAATTAGCCAAAGTAGACCTCAACAAAAAAGACTCACATATTATTCTCTCCTGGCAGAATTTCACTCCACGATAAATTATTGATTGGAGGAGGAGAAGGTCGTTTTTTTCGGAAGAAACTGAGCAAAAAATTCAACATTATATCCGCAAGAAAGAGAAACTGTGAGAAGAAGAACATTTTGACAAAAAAGGAAACTGATTGAAATGGAGAAAAAAGGAAAAAGGAAAAAGTAATAAATAATGATATCAATATTATTTCGAAAATTTGGAGACAATGACAGTTACCCGGGTAACGCAGGATTTTTTTGAATTGAATTGAGGAAAAAAAAAGAGATTATTTGAAAATTTCGGCGATAAAAATACGAAAAGAGAGTCAGTGAAAAAAATTCTGGCGTCTTTTTGAAAAAAAGGGGAGAGAAATTGGAAAAATTTTGAAAATGTTGGTGAATTATAATTTGAAAAACAGGAAACATGAAATACAATCAAAATATTCAAAACAATTTCCACAAACTCAATTACCTGAAATTTTACACTGCTAAAATAAGCTTAAAACTTGAGAAATGAATTTTGAAAAAATGTTAAAATTCTTGAAAAATCTTCTTAACTCTCAATACTATGTATTTTTCCCAAGTTAAGAAACATTTTGAAATAAGAAAACTTTATAATTTTAAAATTCAAACTTTTCTGGTTCATTGAATTCAAAAATGAAAATTCAATTTTTTCCTGGAAATCTTATGTTTTCCAGAACCAAAATAAATATTTACAATTTTCTATAATCGATTTTAGGAAAAATTAAAACTTCTCTGGAATTTTTTAACAAATTATTTTAAAAAGTTCACAATTTTTCTATTTTCCGAAACTTTTTACATCAAATTTTTTTAGCTTCATGTTTTCCAAAAAACCTGCAAAATATCCAATTCATTCCATTATCTAATATATTTTTCAGGGCTGTCAAACCTGCCAATTTTCAGGAAAAAAACACAAAAATTTATCATAATTCAATAATTAATCAAACAAATTTATTACACAAATTGTATAAATTGGAAAAGAGCACGGAAATGTTTCTTGCCCATTTTAATGAAATGTGTTTTTGGGGGGATAAACCTATTCTAAACGTGTATGGGGGCGAAAAATTACGAGAAATAAAGAAAAAGAAAAAAAAACAAGGGGGAATCGAGTATGAAAAAAATGGGGGGGGGGGGGGGAAGAACAAAGGGAGAGAGAATAAGGAGAAAATCCTGATTTCGGGATAAATACAGTATGTACACCCGTTTCAACAGAAAAATAACCACGAAAGTTGGGGGCTGGTGGTGGTGGGATGGGATATGTTCCTTTAAATAAATGGGAAACCCGAAATCGTCAAACAAAAAATGAAGAAAGAAAGAAGAACAAGACGATGATAACAAGGACAGTTCAAAAAAAACTGATTCACACACAAATCAAGGTGATGAAGATTGTTGTGTTGGTGAATGAGCTGGTGGTGGAGATGTTGAACTTGTGTTTGATCCATTGTTATCTGAAAATGCGTTCATGATTAATTTAAATTTTTGGAGCTGGAAAATCGGTAGAAGTTCCAAATACAAAATAAAAATTAACGTTTTTAATTGTTCGAAACATTAGATTTTTGTAGCATTTCGAAAGTTAGCCTAATGAAACTATATGAAAAATGAAAATTTCAAACAGTTCATCTATTTAATTTTCAGATATTGTGAAAATAGTTTTATTTTCTGTTTTTTAATTTGAAACTTCGCAAATCCGGAGATACAGCAGCTGAATTCCCGTATGAAATTTAGAAATTAATTGAAAAACTTAAGTTCGAGACTGAACTTTTGTATGAAAGTTCGAAAGTTCTTAATCTTTCTGGCCCTAGACTTCATTAAAAAGTTGAACCCTCTCTTTTTTTTGAGCCAAACTTTTCCCTTCCCCTTTCTCCGAAATTCCTAAATTAGTTCCATTTACAAAATGAACTTTTAGGTTACTGTAGACTTTTTTATTAACTTCATTTTTTTCAGTGACTAACCGGTTTGCTCTTTTTTCTTCTCACTTCTCATATAATCAGCAACTAATTGAGACAAACGGAATTGCACATTATGTGAAGCTGGAACATTTCCAATAATTCGAACAACAGTTGTACCATCTTCTGAAACAATTCAAAGATAATTATTAGACTATCAAGAATAAATCCCAACCTCCTTTATCCTTATAAACCGGTTCTTGTGATCCATTTCTCTCCTCTTCAGGAATCTTAACAATTGCTCCAGTGATTCTTTGAAGTTCTCGAACATTCTGTCCTCCTTTTCCAATAATTCGACCAACAATTTTCGATGGAACCGACAATTCAGTGCGAAGTTTGAGATCAGTGAAATTCTGTGGCGTTTGTTCGGCCATTTTTTCATAAATCAATTGTTGTGCTCTCAATAATTGAAGATCTGTGCCAGTTATTGTCACCATTCTTTCCTCAATCTTTTTCTCTTTGTTTTGTGGTTTTTCATCATCCTCTTTCTCTTCTTTCTCTTCTTTTTCATCATTTTCTTCTTCTTTGTCATCCTTTTTCTTTTCAGCATTTTCTTCTTTTTCCTCGTTTTCCTTCTTTTCCTCCTTCTTATCTTCATTTTCATTTTCATTCTCATTCTCTTTTTCATTTTCAACATTTCCACTTGTTTCAGCAACTTCTTCATTCGATTCAGTATTTGATCCATTCATCTCTTCCTGTCTTTTAACTTTCTCTTCAGCCGAATCAATTTTAACATTCGCTTGCGAATCCCGAATAATTTGTTTGATATGTTTTCCTTTTGCACCAATCAATGCACCAACCATATTATCAGGAACCCAAATTCGGAGACATTTCATTGTGTTATTTGGGAATGGAAGTGGCGGAATTCCAGCGGCGGCGGCGGCTGCAGAATTGGCACGTTGAATTGAACCAAATGCATCAGTTGCAGAAGATGGTGATGTCAATGAAGTTATTGATGAATTATTTTGTTGGAAATTGGTTTGAATTGCTTGCAACTGAAAAGAAATATTGATAATTGGATAGGTGGTTTTCTAGGTACTTTTAGAACTTTATGTTGAGCCTTGTCCTCAATTTTTGCAAAATTTTGGGACAAGTTCATACGTCGCATACCCCTGTTTCAAATCCGCCAGTGCATACCCCTATTTTTGAAAATTTTCGACGAAAGGGATAACCCCCCCCCCCCCTTTTTTTTTCATTTTTTTTTTCTTCATTTTCAGCTATAGAATACTGAAAATTACAATTTTATTGAGCTTAAGCTCAGAATTTGCATCAATGAGGCTAATAGTGAATTTTGCACTTGAGTTAGGGGTAGCAGGCCTTTATTAGACCCTTATCAACTATGCACCACAATAAAATCCGAAGAATTAAGCCTGGTATCAAAATGGGACCACTATGTCATTTTTCACCTCTGTTATCAAAGAACACAGGGGTAAAAAGTCACTAGGGGTATCTAATGAATACCAATGAATATTAGACTTAAGTTAGGGGTGATTTACCTTAAAGGGTTGGTGCTCCGCCAGGGAATCTTGCTTGGTTTAGATAGGATTAAGGTGCTCCTGGAAGATTCCAGTTTTAGAAAAAATTCTAGTATCAATTCAGCCCATGTTTTTCCTCAAAAACACGAGCGAGTTAAAACCTACGAAATAAAACAAGTAAAGGCGCTCTAGTGCACAACTTGTTTTTGAATTTTCGTGCGTGTGTTTGCACACAACTTTGAAAACAACACTGTGACGCAATTTTGCAGACGATTTTTTCACCAGGAAAACACCAACCCTTTAATTAGGTTCTTATCAACTATTTCCAAGAAGGGAAAATGTATTAATTTCAAAAATATTAGTTTGACCCTAAATCAAACCACCAACTCTGAGAAAAAAGTATGATCGTAATTGTAGATTACATTACTATTCTGTAGATCGCTGACTTTTAATGATATTAAAATATAGATAGCGGATTCGATGAAGTAAAAAACAGATTTGAAATCGAGAATTTTTAATTTTGAGAAATATGAAATTTTGTTCATCCAAGAGTTTAAAAAATCATATCAAATTTAGCTAGTTAAACGAGACACTAAATAAATCAAATTGTGCAACCACGTTGATCCATATTAATTTTGAATAACTCTACATTGTCGCTTAATCATAATTTTTGCAAATATTACAAATACTAACTGTCAGTTGATATGTGAAAAAATGACATAGTGGTCCCATATTGATACCAGGCTTAATTCTTTGGATTTTATTGTGGAGCATAGTTGATAAGGGTCTAATAAAGGCATGCTACCCCTAACTCAAGTCTAATATTCATTGGTATTCATTAGATACCCCTAGTGACTTTTTACCCCTGTGTTCTTTGATAACAGAGGTGAAAAATGACATAGTGGTCCCATTTTGATACCAGGCTTAATTCTTTGAATTTTATTGTGGAGCATAGTTGATAAGGGTCTATTGAAGACCTGCTACCGCTAATTTAATTAGATATTTATGTGGAAACTTTTTTGAGGCTTAAATTGGTATCCCTATGGCAGAATATGTAGAGAAAATTATCATCAAAACTGAGAAAATTTCATAAATTTTTTTATCTCAAGTGACAACCCCCTCCAAAATTTAGTGTGAGGGATAACCCCTCCACGGGTCGATTACCCCTGGCATGCGACGTATGGACAAGTTTAAATGAGTTTCTATTACTTCGGACATTGGTTCGAAAACCATTTCAGACCCATACTTCTTGGCTTCTAAAAACCTTCCTAGAACTTCCAACTCACTCTATGATGCAAATCAACTTCATAACATTTCTTCAATTTCGCCGAAATCTTCGCTTCGGCTTGCACAACACAATCGATCGTTTGCCCACGAACAGTGATTGTTCTTTCCAACAACGGAATCGAATTTTCAGCATGCTTTTGAGTTTCACTCGAGAATCTGAAGAACATTTTTATGAAGATTTTTTTTTTGAATATATAAACTCACTTTGATACTAAAATCTGTGTACCAGTTTCGTGCATAATTTGTTTGATAGTAGCTCCTTGTTTACCAATTAATCTGCCTACCAAAGGATCATGAGCTCGAATTTTCAATTCAATATCAGCTCCTCTATAAAACGAAAATGTATTTATTTTGAAAATTCTAGTAAAACTTACAAATCACCATCCTCTTTAATAGTTTCTCTTTGAACAACTTCCAAAATCTTGTATACAGCTTTTGTACAATTTTCATTACTTCCAATAATATTAATAACTTTCTCTTCAGATTGTCGATGTCCTCCATTATTATTCTTATTTGGTGATGTTTTTTCGGTTTCAACAACAACTTTTGCATGCGATTCTTTTGTGATAATTCGAATCTGATTTCCACCTTGTCCGATAATTGCTCCAACATGTTTTGATTCGATCGCGATTCGAACTGGAAGTTCGGAAAGTGGCGGAGGTGGAACACCGAATGGATGTTGATGCTGAGATTGTTGTTGTTGTTGAGATTGTCCAGATCCAGAACCACTTTGTTGATGTGATTGACTTTGGTGTGGCTGTTGATGATGATTATTACTGTTATGAGATCTTTGTTGATACTGAGAATGTTGTTGTTGTTGTTGTTGTGGCTGACGACGAGGATGATGTTGATTGTGTTGAGATGTTTGCTGCTGATGTGATTGATGTTGCAACGATTGTTGATTATGTCCATGAAGATTTTGATTATGATGTTGATTCATATTGTTTCCACCGCGGCGGTGCTGAAAATTTATTGATTTTAGAAGGATAGAGTTTCAGAAGATGTATACTCTATAAAGTCAGGATTTTCTAACACCTCAGAGCTCAAGCTCAAACTGCAAGCTAGGATTAAATCGATTTATAAATCCACATAGTTACAAAATCGGAAAATTTACGAAGTGGTGACGTGAACTATTTACGTGGCAATTAAGAAATAACATTCTTGTTTCAATAAAAATCCATATGTTACCCACACAACGGTAAAAAAAATCCGTGGGTGGCCAGAGTACAGTTTTGAAAAAAAACCTTGATTTCAGTTTTTAGAGGTCCAAAACTGACGAATTCACAGTTTTCCTACTGTAAAAAGTTAGCGTACAATTCAATTTCTCATTTTGAAAACCACGATTTTGGCCGAGGTGTGATATTACCTGATGTCCTCCACTTGATTGTACTCCCCCATTTCCACTATTATTTCCATACATTCCTCCGCTTTGTTGATGATGTCCATTATTATGGGAATTTTGACGTGTTTGGGTTTGTGATTGTTGTTGCGGTGGTTGATGATATGATTGTTGAGCATCAAGCGGAGCACTTGCTGGTTGAATTTGGAAATATCCACTTTGTTGCGTATTGTGCTGTTGTTGTTGTGAAGATTGTTGATAGAACATATTTGTATTTTGGTTGTTCTGAAACTTCTTTAAAATTAAATTAATTAGCATTTCTATTCAATTCTAGCTAATTTACCTGTTGGGAAATACCATTATATGGAAGATATTGTTGTTGTGCAGAAGTTGAACTATTTTGTTGTTGCGAATTTCGCTGTTGAGTTGTTTGGAAATAGTCCATTGTTTAGCGAAATGATAGTGATAAATTATAAAACTAGACAATTTTCACAATGTTTCGTGTGCGATAAACTATTATACCTTGAAAAAAACCATATGTTTAGAAGAACAGCGAAAAAAAAGAGAAATAAAAAGTGAACGAACGGAAAGTAAACAAAAAGGGCGGAAAGAATAAAGGGGAGAAAAAAAGAAAACGAGGAGAAACTGCAAAAAAAATTATTTATTTTCGATTTCTGTCAGTTGTAAATAATATCCATCAACTGAAGGTTATAAAGTTCAGATAAATAAATCAAAGTTTTATGATTTGGTTGAAATCATGAAAATACATCTAGAGGGTGATAAATTAAAGAAAAAACTGAGAATGACCAAAAACTGGCTGAAAAATAACGGAGTAAGCGCCTTTGGGGTTTTCAAACCTCCGAAGCACATTATTACATGACCATATTTTATTTATAAAATGCGAATTCTGCAACAAAATAGGAATTTTGCCAGAATAAAATTGCTCGGAAAGTTCAAAAGATTACGAATGATAGTAGTTATTTTGTGGTCAATGCGGAATGCGATAAGAAAAAAGAGCAGTAAAGGAATGAAGGAAGGAGATATGCACTATAATTAAGACGCTTTCAGATGAAGAAAAAAGGACAGACGAAAAAAACGAGCCGGGCAAAAAGGCAGAGTTGCTTGCTTGTGCAGACGAGGAGAAAAGATGTAGAAAAATTAAAGAAGGCGAGAAGAAATGAATGGCTGAAATGGATTGGCGACTATGAAAAAACCCCATATGTATGTGTTTTTCCGGAAAAGGAATGACTTTGATTGGAACGAAGATGATTATCAAAGAAAGAGTTCACAAAAATTGCCCTAGAACAACTAGTAATTAAAATAAGCATGTTTCAATCCCAAGAGTTATAATATATAATCATCAAATTATGGACGTGATGACTATATAGTTAGCTAGCTAATCATGAATTTTGATCAACGCAAAAAAGAGTGAAGTTGGAAGAAGAAAAGGAGAAAGGGGGGGGGCAAAGCCGAACACTCGGTGGCAACATATAACTGATACACTCTTCATATTATGAATGCAACAGGCAACCGATTCGCACATACACACATACACATACACAGAAGAAAAAAACAGATAGAGACAAAAAACACACACACACATTGAAAAAGAAACTGAAATCAATAATTCGAAGCAAGCAGCAGCCGCACGGCCGGCCGTTCAATTGAGAGACTTAGAGAAACTTGTAGGTTGGTTGGGCATAGCGGACGGAGGAAAAAATAACAACGAAGAAAAATGCAAAAAGAGAGAAAGAACACAAGAGTCGGCAAGGGTCAACATTACCCAAGGGCAGCGCACACAGAGAGCCTTTTTGCGTGTGTTGATGCACTTGTGACCATACTTTTTTGGCAACTAATAGAATTCCGATGAAAGCTTTACCTTTTCAAAAATCTTTTTCTATGAAACCTAGGAATGTTATTTCTTCGTTAGTTATCAAAAAAAAACATTGAGCAATATATAATAAATAATTCGCTCATATAATCTATTATTCGAAAGAAATAGGATACATTTTCCTGATATAATCCGAGAATTACCTGAATTTTTCATGAAAATTCCTGAATATTAATTGTTCAGTTTTTCTTCACATTTTCAAACATTAGACGCATCAAAAACAATGAGAATACGAATTAGAACAAACATTTTTTGCGAAAAAAATTTCTGGAAATAAAAATAAAAAACACGTGTGCATTTTTTCGTCGCCGTGTTTTGTGCGAAACAACACAGGTCACGCAAAAATACATACTTTATAGACAAAATAAATACAGTATCCGAATAATTATTCAAAAGTCGAGTTTTATGCTGCTCGATCGTCTCATTTTCTGCTTCCAAAATCCTTCCAAAGTGTTTGTTCGCTCATATGAATTATGGCCGAAAGGATCTGCAACATAATCAGATCGAGGAAAACGTCGAGGAGGTGATGGAGGACCAAGTGCACTTCCACGTATATTTCTGAAAATTGAGAAGTTTTGATGGTATATAACATATTTTGAAAATAACTAACGTTGAAACCATCGGATCAGCCAAATCATCTAAACTTCTTGATTTTGATTTCGAATCACGTAACATTGTATCACCAAACATTCGATATCTACTCGAATCATTTTCAATTGGCAATTCCGACATCGATGATCTTTTCTCTGATTCATATCGAGTTATTGAACTTTCCCTTCTCGCATCACTTCCTCCTCCAATCAACCGATTTTTCAATTCATCAACAACTCTTCGAGATATTGTTGGAGGATTTCTACGTGGTGCACTATAATGAATATTTAACAATTATGGAATTTCTAACTTACGCCATCATTTCCTTCACATCGCTGAAATCACCGATTGTTGATCTACTCGCAGATCTTGATTGCGATGATGATCTTTGTGGGCGAGATGATGATAAATTGGTATTTGAACTTGAATTATTGTTATTGTTTCTGGAAAAAAAATAATTAGGTATTTGATTGTATTTAATTGATGAGGTATGATAAGAGGAACTTACATTCGTGGAACCAATAACCCTGATAAAAACAGTCGATGTTCCAAATCACTTATTGATCGTTGAACATCCGGACGTGAAAGAAGAAGCTGGAAACATTATTGAATTAGAGAGGAAGGAACATGAAAATTGAGAGAGTTCTTCCATTTGAGACTTATAACTGAAAAAATCTTTGAAAAAATCCCCAATTCTATAACTCACTTGTAAATTAGCCAACATAATTTGTGCAGTTTCAGCACTATCACATCTATAACAATGAACATGCATTGGTGATTGCATTTCTGGATTCAAAACCAACATCACAACACCAATCACATCATCAAAAGGCGCTTTTCCACAAATACTGTATGTTATGCAATTTGCAGCGATTTGAAATTTGACTAGTTGCATTTTCACTTTTCCACTTCTCGACATTGCAGGAACTGATTGAATTAGTTTCAAACCTTTTGATGAAATCTAGAATGTTAATTGGTTTTTTTTTAAATTCTGATTCAACTTGAGAATAATTCTAAGTTACCTGAACTGTAGCCTTGCTTGGTGTCTTCTTAAAACTTTCTTTCAACAATTGTCTCATTACTGGTAAAACAACCTGAATGTTTTTTTTGAGATTTATTTTTTCTTTTAAAGTTTCATTCAGACTCACCGCACTTCCTCTAACTCCATCAGCCTCTTTTGATCCCAAATACCAAACATAAAAATGTGATTTCGCTATTTTTGATTGAAAAAACCACGACATATTTTGTTGTTGCAAACTTTTAGGTTACTTCCATAGCCAATTATCTAAAAACTCTGAAGAAAAAAGTGTTACGGTTACCTACAGTAATCCAAGAATTCTCGGGAAAAATGAGTGTAAATAGAAGATGTGTCAAAATGTCAAAAACCGGAAATATCCGGATTTTTTTGATGATGAAAAATATGAAGAAGAGAAAAATGGAAAATGAGCCTGGATACTGTTTTTGAAAAAATAGCACAGGCTTTTTTCAATTCAAAAATTCACGTGACAACTTTTTTGGCGCGAGCATTTTTTGAGTCATTTTGGGTCGGCTGCGACTTTTTGCTACGTGGCAGTGGATTTTTCAATTTCCACGTGGCAGCGAATTTGATTTTTCAGATGGGTTACTGTAGAACCTTACGGAAAAATTCCGAAATGTCTACAGTAGTTTTCTGAATATGAATTATTTTTGAATATGTGTTGATAATGTAAGTAGCTGCTTAAAAAATGCTCAAAGAATAAGTTTCAAAAAATATTTCGAGCCAAAAATTGACTTAAATTCAGGTAAATTTAGTTTTTTGAAATTATAGATTCAAGTCGGTTGTAGATTTTATCAGAAAATAATTAAGCGAAACTTGAAAAAGAAATAAAAAATTTGAAACCAAAAAACAATCCCAGAAACATTGGAAAAATTGACATTAAAAGATCAAATCGAAATTATCTGACGTTGAATTCGAAACACGTGGAAAAGGCGGGAATCAACAAAAAAATTAGTGGGCGGAAATGATCATGAAATGCATAATAAACCGGATTATTAGGTGGTGTCAGTTAATTTGCCGAGCTGGGCTGGCGGCAGTCATTCAAATAATATAATAAAATAATAATTTCACACAATATTATATAAATATTGGCCGGTTGAGCAAGAATAAAATTGAATGAACGAGGATCGAATGAGTGAGTGATTGAGCAAATAAGACATATAAAACTATCAATGCACCGTCGACTAAAAAAACACAAATCCACACGCAATTACCCAAGTTCTTCTGACGAAAATGAAACTAGATAGATACAAACCATACACTAATTATATGTTCTTAAGTTTTCTCCTCTTCAATTGCAGTTTATTAATTTTCAAACCTGTACATTGAACAACAATAAATAACAAGTTTTCCTAAAAAAAACATAAGATAACTCAATAAAATCCTAAAAATTACTAACACTGTTTTTAGATTAATCGAAAAGTCCCGCCTTTTTGTCTTCATCGGTTACTGATTTATGTGAACCGTCACAGAATGGCCTAAAAAATAACTTTGAGAATTAATTTATCCATGAAATGTTTTAAACTCACCGATTCTTGGTTTGTTTACAATTGCATAACCAAACAGTCATATCCTTTTCTGGAATAAATCTGACTGGTTTCAATTTCAAATCTGGGATACGAATAGAATTATGAGATCCATCACAAAGCGGTTGGCTTCCACTATAACCACAACTGCACCACGAATATACTTTATCTTTTTTCATATGTACTTTGGTGGGAAGTTTACTATGAACTTTTCCTGTTCCTGGCAATTGATGATTCACGCCTTGCAATCCATAAGAATCAGTCGGTTTCTTATCTTGCAGCTGAAATGAACTACAAATACTTTTTTGAATAGAAAAATTAACTTACCAGATGATATTTCAATGCTGGTGGTTCGGTTCCAACAAAATGTGTGCCTTTTCTGAATAACCTATTAGGTCCAAATCCCGTTTTGGAGCTGAATCGAACAAATTGCAAGCTATTCATCCGAGAAACTTTTCTTTGAAATGAAAATTTTGGCAAAAAATAAATAAAAGGGGCGGAGCGAGCAACTGCCGCACACAGTTTTTGCAATCTCCGCATGCGTTTGTTTTTACTTTTTATTTTTTCTCGTTTTTCCACAAGTTGCTTCTGCAGGAAATGGCGGCGAATACAATTCGTTTTGTTGGAAACCATGACATTGCGTCAGAAGGAAAGTTTCTCTGGGAAATTCTCGCTCAACTTCGATCGGTAGGTTCTGATTTTAAAAGCTTCAATTTATTCCGAAATGTACAACAATATTTTTAGTTTGGTGTTGGTCGATTGGTGACCAAAAATGAATGGACAAGAAAATGGCCAGAACAACCATCATATATGAAAATTGTGAGAGCTGAACCAGGAATGGATCGATGGCTTTTTGAAGGAAAATTATATGCCGAATGGGTTTTTCGCGGACAAAATTTGGGAGTTTATGAATTTTCAAAAGATTTGAATCGAAGTGATTGGCAACTCATTCACAAGTAAGAACTTTTTCATCATTACCACTAATTTTGTATAATAATTCTAGACATCAAGAGCAATCCTTCACAAAATGCACAAAATCAATGGAACCAATAAATCTCCCAGATTCATTTCCACTTCCACCACTTCAAGTTCATTTCCAACAAAAGTATGCGTTGAAAAACGGAATCGATGAAAAACTTGTGCAAAAACGAGCACCTCTTAATTTATGCATTGATTCGGAATTCAGTCACATGAAACCATTCATCAAACAATCCACTCCAGAAAATAAGGGAACATCGATTTATGAAGAAGTTGACAAAAATATATTATTAGATTTATATGGCAATGAATTACCAATTAAGGTAAGCGGTTTTTGAAATATGAACAGTTTTGCCTTATCTGTCTGATGGGACAAAACTAAAACATAAAACCATACAATAATGAAACTTTGTGAGAGGGAAAGCTTTACGAGCTCAATTTTATCATTTTTGCTGAGATGTGATTTCAAAAAAATACGAGAGTTGCAATTATTACTCTAATGAATACCCTCCTTTTAGTCGACTTACATTTTTCGCTACACTCCGAAAAATAGTTGCAAAAATGAACGCGTCAATTCGATCTGTTTTTGAAATTGAGAAATGAGAAAAAATAATGGGGTGATTCAGGTCGAAAAAAAACTAAAAAAAAAACGTTTTTTTACAAAAAAATTCGATTCAGCAAATGTCAAAAAACCCTAATTTTTTCCACACAAAAATGAGAGATATCTCGCAGCGAAAACGTTTCAATGAAAAAAAATGTCAAACAATGTCGAAAAATAGGAAAAAATATAGTTTTTTGACATTTGCTGAATCGAATTTTTTTTTAAAAAAACGTTTTTTTTTTTTGGTTTTTTTTCGACCTGAATCACCCCATAATAAAAATTCTCAAAATTTGATATTTTTACAAGTTCACGTTCCAAAATAAAATTAATAAAACAAAAGCTTTTCATTTCATTTTTTTTAAACTGCCACGTCATAGTTCACGTTATTACTAATGGTTTTTTCTAGGTTGAAGCCTGGAATCTTGGACCAGCCGCTTTCAAACCACGTTTCAGTGCAACAACAATGCGAGTCGAAGAACAATCTTCCAAATAATTTTTAATCCACTTTTTCAATAGTTTTGTTTTTTAGAGTTGAGTTCTAGATAATTGTTATTCTTGTTTTCTTTTCCCGCAAAAAAATTAATGAAAAAATTGATAAAATATGTAGTTTTCCGTGAGCGTTTCCAACATATCTGGAACACAGTTTTTCCATCTAATCTGATCATCATAACCTCTTTTTCCTCTTCTTTTCTCTTTCTTTCTATTTCTCTCGATTTCTTGACAGTCTTCTCGATTTTGAATGTATTGTAATGTCCTTGAGTTCCTCCTGGTATAACCTTATATTCATCCCCTCTCCCTACCACACATTTTCTCTCGTCTTATCCTAATTTTTGATTTTTTTTTGTCGGGTTGTATACAAAACTGGTTTTTTCTTCATTTTGGATGTCTCGAAACATGCGAAAATCAAGTTTTTTATGGTTAACAGATTTATCTTTTTAGTGTTATTTTGTACTTTTTTGGGGTGTTTGAGATGTTGCGGTTTTTATTTTTTTTTTAATTTCTAACATACATGAACTAGTCGCCTTGAAGACCCAGTTAACCCCCTTTCCGAACTTATTTTTGGGATTTCATTGTTTCTTGATTTTTTATGGAACTTTTGAGCTCTTTAACTTGGCACAATAATAATAATTATTTCAGCCTTTTTCAAAAAATAGAGGGTCCTTTGTTAGAAAATGAAATAATCCTTCTCTTTTTAAATTTTTCAGATATCTTTTAAAACCTCTGAAAAAGCCTTTATGTTATTTTCCAAAACCTCTTTAGGTCACTTGGGATTACTGTAGAGTCCAAATTCCTTTTCGCACCACTTGACTCATGTAACAAAATACATATTTATTTGTAGACTTTTTTTCAAAAAAAAAAACAGATGAATTTCTATTTGCCCATCCAATAGTTTTTTTTTCGTGTTTTATTCCCATTGGATTCCAATAGGAATATAAAAATAATTGTTTCAAGACAAGTCAATGACCCACTTTTTCAACAATTATTTATTTTTTATTTATCCAATTTTTTCCTCATTTTTATTCCCTCTTTTCTTCCAAGAAAAAAAGAAAAGAAGTTCCACACTTTTGTGACCTTTTTTTGTTGATTGATTGATCAGATTAGATTTTTCATAATGTTTTGTGATGGATAAATGTTTTAGAAGGGGGTGAAGAAAGGAGTGGAAAGAAGACATGACAGCAGCAGCAAAACTCGAAGATCGATCCGGTCAACCGATTACTGAAGCCGAGAGAAAAACGATTGAAGAAGTTCGGAAAAGGTTCGATAATTCACAAAAAACGGGAGAGAGGGAGGGGCTCTAAATACTTTTTTTGACATAAAAAGTTCCCTACATTCCTCTCCCATTTGATATCAATCAATATTTTCTTCCAGAATAACCGATTCTCTCCCTGAAGGAATTCCATCAGACATCGACACTGATATCAATTTATGTCGATGGATTCGTGGATACAAAGGAGATCAAATAAAACTTGTTGACAACTTCAAACATTATATTGCATCAAGAAAAGCGGCTGGATTTGTAGGAGAAGATTTTGCGGAAAAGTTTTTCGAGATGGATGAAATCGAGCCATTTTTGAAATGGATCGCATCTTCGAGACTGCAAGATCGACAATGGTCGGAAGAATTGAATGCGTATTTGTTTGTGGAAAGAGCATGGTCTCAACCGAGAGAGGTTAATTTCAATTCACGAAAAAACCACTCTAAAGCTTTTAAAATTTCTATAACAATTAAAATCTTTATTTTCAGTTCATCAAAACATTCAAAACTAGTGATTATTTATTACATTGTTTCGGATATTCTGAAATGCTCCAACAATTGATTCTAAGGTAATTTTTCCCCAAAAATAACATCCAATTCTAATTTATCCATCTCCTAGGCGCGAGAAAAATCAATCACCAGAAAAAGGGCCAGTTCAAACAATAGTCATATTTGATCTGAGCACAGTAAACATCACAGATTATGTGAATCCAATGTCTGGTTATATGAAACTTTGGCAAATTCGAAGTGAACTTTGGCAAAATTGGTATCCGGAAATGGTGCAACGAATTTATTTGGTGAATCCGCCGAGACTTATTAATCTTTTATGGAAAGTTGCAAGAGTGTTTTTATCCGAGGAGAATTTGAAGCGAATTGAAATTGTTGGAAATATGCCAGATTTGGCGAATAAACATTTACCGAGATGGTTTGTTCCCAAAGAATATGGAGGTTAGATTTTTGGCTTTTGAGAAAATTGACGGCTCGAAAAATTGTTGATTTGAAGAAATTTTTGGAATTCAGAATTACTGTTCAAAAAATGAATTTTAGAAATAAAAATAAACGCTCAAAAATAAGTCCCCAATTTTTTAATTGAAATTTTAAATTACTGTTTTGGAAAAAGTTTAAAAGCTCGACAAGACAAATATTATGACGTGGCAAAGTTTTAGTTATTAGGGTTGAAGAATGTCAATGCTTATTTTGAATAAAAAAATCAAAGAATATACAGTAATACATGTTTATGAACTTGGTTCATGAAATAATGATTCTGATTGAAATATTTCAAAAAAAAGACAAAGTTTTTCGAAATCTTTCAAATCAGCTTTAAAAATTTTCAAAATCAACCAAAACATTTTTGCAGGTGATTTTGTGAATACAACTCCACCAGGCGATGAAACCGGCGTATCAATTCGTCAAAAAATCACTAATAAAGATCATTATATTCCACATTTGCATTATAAAGCGAACGGTTTACTCGATCGACCAAAATCTAGTCACAAAGATATTTCCCCAAACACACCATTTGTTGTCAATATTCAAGTTGGTGAAGGAAAAAGTCTGCTGTGGGATTTTACAGTAAGCGGAGAGGTCGAATTTTGTATCTCTAGGAATAAGGTGAGGTTTTTACTTGTTTATTTTTGATTATGGGGGTCAACATCTTCAGAATCATACCATGAGAGACGTGTCTAAAGTGAGCAATTGTCCGAGTACGCCCGCGTTCACAAGGTCACGGGTTCAGGTTTTCTTAACTAAGAATTTAAATTTTGGAACACTCTCTACAGATGTGTTTCTGTCATTCAGAAACTTCCAATGATCTCAAATTTCTTTCAAAAAATCCAATTTCCAGAACCCAAATGATCTTGTGTATCCTCGTCTGCATTTGGTCACAAATAAATTGAATGAAGAAGGAGTTTTGAAGAAATTGAGAGAAGGCGAATATTCGCTCGAATTTTTCAATACTTCCGGATATTTTACATTGAAATTGGAATATACAATTGCTGTTGTTTAATCATTTTTGTCGAGACTCTTTGATTTATTCATTTATTTATACAGATGTATCATGCATGTTGTTATTTATTTATTTATTTATTGAATTTGAACATTGAAAATGAAAATTAGAACACTACAAATGGATATTCTTGTATTCATTTGCAACTTCTTGTACGAAGTCTCTTGAAAGTGTTTCCGAACAAAATCCAAGTTCTTTACATATTCGTGAACTTCTGGAAATGTAAAATAATTACAAATAATACATAATTGTGACAAATTAAACTTACTGGAACAATAAGCCTTTTTATTTGGGTCGCCACTACTGTCCACTAATTTGGTCATTAACTCGTCTCCTTCTGTAGGGAAATGATTGAAATACAGCTAAAGATAAGTTTACTCACGGTTCAACAGTGCTCCCGAATATTTGGCCCACTTATGTTGTTTTTCGATTGCTTCTAATTTTCTTTCAAAATTTTTCATGATTTCCAACGATTTTTCTTTTTTTCTTCAAGTTGAAGTGTGATTGTAACTCGAGCTTCTTTTTTCCCATATGTGAAAATTTAATTTGTCAGTGTTGGGAATGATTTTTGGTCTGTAATATTGTATTTTAAAAAAAGCATAGGGCCCAATCATTTTAAAAAGTTCCCAAAACTTCATCAGATGATGAAAATAAGAATACGTTGTTATGTACTCTGAAAAAATACGGTGCCGAGGCGTCATTCTGAGGCCATGAAGGTTACATAATTTGATACTTGAAAAATGTCGCCACCGTATTTTCCCCGAGTTGATAAAATTATATTACGAAAAACTTACGAGTAGACTCCAGCTGTTGTTGTATTGAATTGCAATTCTTTTGAAACAAATGCTTCACATACCGTTGGAAGTTCATGATTCCTGAAAAATTATTTATGAATTCGGAAAAAAAACAAATAAAACTCACCCCAATAAAAATACGACATTGTTAGTGAACACTTTCATGCAGTTTCGCGCCTCGTCTTCCGTGGAAAATTCAACGAGTGCAAAATCGTCGTTCTTGTATTTGGTGCACGAAATAATATTTCCATAGGTTTTAAGATTTTCAACTAACATGTCGACTCCAACCGTGCGCGGTAAATTGCTGAACTTTAAGACAGCCTCGCTCAAGAGCATTTTGAATTTTTTGTTGAGTTTCAGAAAATCCAGTTGATCTTGTTCATATTTCTGAAAAAATTGCTTTTCAAATTGAAAAAAACTTCGTAGATGAATAAAAATTTTGGAATGAATTTCGGAAGTCTTGAAAAATTGATTATGTTTTATCAAAGAAAGTCATATTAACGTGGCACCAAAATAAACTATTTTTGTGTGACTACCTTAATCTCATAACACTCAGTATTACAAGGATTACTGTAGACACAAAACACTGTTTTCATAGATATAAAAAGCACAATTTGGAAAAGTTGTTCACACTTTCGAAGTAGATTCTCTGCGATATCCTCAAGTGAAAACTCGAGAGGATGTTCTGGAAAACTTACGAAGTTGATAATGCACATATCTTCTACGTCTGATATTTTATGTGCATAGTCGCCTAGTAGATCTGTACATTTTCCCATTGATATTATTTTTGAGTCAATAGTCACACGGAAGCTGTAAAAAAATTTGGTAATTCAAAAAACATGCGAAGAAAAATTATTTCGAAAATTTTTTAAAACTTTTCCAAAGATTTGTTGGTCCTTTTGCGAAAAAACTTACTTGTTCGACCAATTTTTTTAAATGTTATGATTGGGTTGCGTGGACTGAAAAATACTATATTGAAACTATAATAGTCAGAGGTTGTTGCAACAATTAACTTACTCTGATTCTATCATAAAACAGTCACTGAATTCCAAATTATAATTTATAAGAACTGACCAGATTGTTTTTCCACGACTGAGATATTAAAATCAGATAAGAGACGTGAACTGTTCAATTATTTAAAAATTAATTACGTGAATTTTTTTAATAGAACCGATTTAATATTTTTGTCGAGATTACTTTATTTATTTATTTATACAGATGCATGTTGTTATTATTTATTAAATTTGAACATTGAAAATGAAAATAAAAATAAAAATGAAAATTAGAACATTACAAATGGGTATTGAATTAAAGAAAGATGATGATGAATTTCTTGAGGAAATTGAAGTTGTGTTTGATAGTTTTACAACTCCACAATCGATTATATTGTTAGTGGATTTTTCAACAACCATAATGGCCTGGAATTAATTAATTTAAGGGTAAGGTATATCTGAATTAGTAGGTTTAGATTTTTCAGCCCAATTTATTTTTTGAAATTCACAAAAAAATCATATCCCATATTCCTTTTTCAGGAAAACCAACCCTATCAATAATAGATTGTTCATCCATTCCTTCAGCTTTTTTCCATGGTTGCACAGCCATTCCAGTATGATCCGTATCCACAATCATTATCAATTTTCCCTCTTTCATAATCCTCATTTTCGGACAAGTATTACTTTCCATATATCGAATCTCATAAATCGAATTCTCTTTCAAACCAGATAAAACAACCATAACTTGTGGTAATTCACCGGGTCGATGGGCAAATTCAATAATACCTTCTCCTCCTTTATAACCTTGTAAACGAGCTTCGAATCTGTATGCGCCTATAAAATTACTGTGTGATATGTACTTCAGACTTAAGTTCTAAAAAAACACCTTCACTATCTGGTGGATCAATACAAACATTTCTGAAAAAATTGACAGTGAAACTAGTTGAAGCGTCATTTTCGATGAATAAATCAGGTTTTGTTAACTGGTTTTGATCTGATATAACACATTCATCATCATTTGGAATATGCATTGCTGATAAACATTTTGCTCGTCGAATTGCACTTGTTAAACACATTCGTAAACATTCATCTTTGAACTGCAGAAAAAAAGTTTGTTGAAAAAAGATTTATTAAGTTTTGGATCGAATTAAGCTTGCAATTTTCAACTTGACTTGAAGCTTATCAAATCATTGATAAAAATGCTGATTTCCGGATATCGGGTTACGTCACAGATAACTGGATTTTGCAACATAATGATGGTTTGAGAAAATAATTTTTTTCAAGAACTAAGAAGAACTAAGATTTTTCAAGAACTAGAATTCAATAATACCTTTTTTGTTTGTAAAACTTAGCCACATTCAAAAATCGAATGCATTGTTTCGAAAAATATTTCCTGCCAAGTTCAGGATGTTGTGGAACGTTCCAACCCTTTTTAAATTTTCTCCAAAATTCATAATAAATCGGATATTCATGTGAATGATAAATAAAATAAGTTTTATTTTATTACACACTTCTTTTTCTTCTTCATTTTTCATCACAGACAGAATGGTGTCATTGAACTATTCAAAGTTCCTCAAATTCCTCAAACTTTCTCTTCTCTTTTATGATGATTTGATAACCGGAAAAAATCTATAATTCTTTGGTTTTTTGTTGTTTGGTAGAAAAAACTGGCGGATAGGATGAATTGGTAGAAACATTGATTGAAATGAAATAAAAAACAATTGACCAATGTTCAGAAAATCTATTTCGAGAATTTTGATTGATTGTTGAGTAGGGAGAAATACATTAGAATTTGGAACGTTTTTTGAAGAAAAACAGGTAAGAGAGTTTTTGAATATTAGAGTAAAATTAAACTTTAAAAAATATAAAAGTTTGGAATACTCATAAATATCAAAAATTCCCGAAAAACCACAATCCTGAAATTGCTAAATTAATTCTCACAAAACTTTTTTTGGGAAAATTTTTCAGATGAAATTCAGAAAAAAAACATGTCATACAGTATCCAAGAAGTATTGCATTTTTTCCACAAAAATGTTGGAACAATTTTGAGAAAGGGCTTTTTTCTAATTCACTATGAGTTATTTATTCTATCAGGTTTTTCTCTGAAATATTTTCTGGGTCTGAAAAATTCAACTGTGAACACTTTGAGATTCTTTGAAGGCCAGTGGGTTACTGTAGTTAGATTTTTCAAGGTTTTAAATATTGTGAAATCTTTATAATGAGAAGAAAAAATTGGAGAATCGTTTTTTAACGATTTCTTGAGTCAAATTTTTTTTCTGAATCACCCCATTCCAAAATCTCCCAAAAATTTCGTCTCAATCCAACTTACCTGAACTGATGACGTGTGAAAAGCATGTCCAACAATCCAATAATTTTTTTTGAACTCAAAACATTCCAACAATTTCAAATTGGGTTTTCCAACAACCAGTTCAGATTGTGTCAATAAATAAAAATAAGATGAAACAAGTAGTATTAAAATCATAGTATATTAGCCAAAAATAAAGACAACGACGCTTTTGACTGATTGATGATACGAATGAAAATGAAGACTGTTTGACCAAAAAAAAGCGAAAGAAATGTTATGTTATGTTAGGTAGTCAAAAAAAAAAGAATACTTTAGATTTCTGATCATCAATAGCTATTCTAAGTAGCTATTTTTCTGATTTACTTATTTATTGCCGCCGTTCATTTCGTTTGGTTTGTGTTTTGACCTCGAAATTCTTGCCTGATAAATCACACGGCAACATTTTGTATCTATTTACGAACTAAAGATAAAATGAACACTTTATAAATAAATATGTATTATACATGAAGAACCGTTGTTAGACAGATAAAGAGACTGTATTTGGGAATGTTGTATCGAGAAGTGCCGCATTTTGTGGTTTGCATGGGAGAACAAGAATTTCGGTGGACCAGGAGAATGATTCCACAGGAACTTCTGAACAAAGAAATGTATTTGGTTCAGAAATTGGAGAGAAAATCTAGTTTTGAATTGAAGAAGTTGAAGGGAAAAATTGTATTTTTAGGAACTTTTAGGCTAGAAAACGATATTAGTAAAGTTCGATAATTTCGACAATTTTTTATTTTATTAAAAAAAGACAGTTTTGGACTAAAATTTAATTTATGCTTAAAAAGTTTAGAGCTATAACTTAGAACAGTTTCAGAATGATTAAAACTAGGATCATTTAAAATTAATATGAAAATGTGTAATAAAATGGATATAAAAATCATAGATTAATACAATTTTCAGAGTTCTCTGTTTTTTGGTTCTCACTGAATTCCTGAACTTTTCTAGAAATTTAAAACAAAAGTTTTTCGAACCCATTTCGCGCTATAAAATTATTTTAAATCCATTTTTTGTCTTAAAGATTAAAAAAAACCCCAGTTCAAACTTTTTCAAACAAAATTAAATTATTCTTAAAACTCTCACCCGTTGGAGCATTTGAATGCACAATATTATCCTTCACATGAACCGCATATTCCTGTGATGAAACAACGAATACAAATCGAATTTTCCATTTTAATTGCACCGAATCAGTCGAAAATGTAGGCGCAGCTCCAAGTGGAATATTCAAGCGAAATGTCGAATCTTCAGTGAATACAGTAATCGGAGATATCAGTGAATGGGTTTTTGTGATTTTCTGGAGGGGAAAAATTTCAATAAAAATTAATTTTTTTAGAAGAACTTACTCGTTTATGTTCAGTTTCCTCATTTTCTTCAACATCCGGATCAATCATTTTTTCTTCAGTTTCAATTGATGCTGAATATTGAACACATGGTGTTTTGGAGTCTTTGAAATCCAAATAACCACAAACATCATCTCCTAATTTATATGCTTTTTTAGGTAAAGTAAGAAGAGCAACACGAGATGAAGAATGAACAAGTGAATAGGCAAGCGATTTACGAGACATTGTTAAATCATCCACAGTAGCCATCACTGTCTGGAAATATATTGTATTATTTTTGAAAATCATTCAGATCAAAACCAACCTCAATAACCGTTGGTTTCGTCATAGTTGATGCCAAAAAAGGGTTTTCAGGGATCGATAATTTGGCTTCAAGTCCAACTGATGGAATAATTCGAACAGGTAAATTTGCAATTCGAATATGTGCCTGAACGTGTGAAACAGCTACAGTAACACGATTTGAATATTTGACAAGAGTTCCTCGAAAAGTTGGAGGGATGGAATTACGAGAAAGTGGAATATCACATGTAAATTGTTTTGATTGATTCGGAGCAAGTTTGAGTTCGCAGAAAATGATATTTGGTTGAGAAGAATAAACTGTTGAAGCGGGTCGAACCATTGAAGTTGTTGGTGGACGAGGTCGATTTGATGGCCATTTTGTCGAGGCACCGATTGTTCTTTCTAGAAATTGAAAAAGTGGGATTCAGTTTGTAAGGCAGTTTTGAAACCCTAATTTTTATGTTTCAGATTCTGTAGCGATTTAATTTGTTGTTTTAAAAACTGATAAAAATTTAGAAATGACATTTGAAAACAAGAATACCACGTTTTTATTTAAAATTAATGGGCCAAGAAAGTTCACGCTTCTTATTTGCTTTTTTATTGATTATTAATTTTGCGGTCATTTTGCATTTCTACCCAGTCCCAACTAGTCAGAACTTATTATTTTTAGAAAAGAGTTGGAGAATCAGGCCAGGGTAACCACTTTAAAAAGATCAATTTAGAATTTCAAAATTAAATTTAGCATTATAATTTCTGTGTTTATTTTTCGAAACTTCCTCACAAAAAGCTCACCACATATAAATTGGACACTTCCCCATGCTAATTGCTCGGTTTGACTAATTTTTCCTCGATTTGTCACATTTTGAATCGTGACTGTTACTCGCAATGTTTCGCCAGCCAAATAAATTGCAACATCTCGGTCCAAACTAGCAGTTACTTCAAGTGGCATTCGACTAAAATTCCTTTTTTTCATTTTTTATTGGTTTCGAAATATTCAATTGGATTTTATTACCATTTCAGGAACTTCAAGACAATAAAATATCATGGGTTTATGAAAGAAAAGAACATGGAATTTGATTAAAGCGGCACATGGGATTATTCAACCGTAAATAGATAACCATAATAGTAAGAAAGATGAAAAGTGTACAAGAGGTGAAAATTTTCAGATTTAATATGCTTATGAAGATGTTGCAGCGCGAATGATTGACATTTGTTCTTCGACATGATTCAAATATTGAAGTTGGAGAAGACCTTCGAGTTGTGGTTTTGCGAGAATTGAATTTGGATTGTTGGCGCGGAATTCTTCAGCTGTAAGTATTAATTTTATTCAAGTTGTAATTGTATGATCGAAAACTAACCAAATGCTTTGAATCTTGCTTGACATGCTTCAAGTGAACAATCATAAAAATCATATCCTCCAACATTTGGTGGTTTTTCGAACATAACTTGATTTGATGTTGAAGAATTATATTGAACTGTAGATGCGGAAGATGATGATGAACTTGGTCCACTTTCTGCACTTCCTCGTTTTTTTGCGGTATTTTCGTTTCTCAATTTTTTCATTTCCGATTTCTTGATCGCATGATAATATGTGCGACCAGCCATGTCTTCAGTCTAAAAGAAATTAGTACATTTACGGAGAATTACACAAAATAGAATACTTACAATCAAATCATGTTCCATATCAGCAACAATTTGAGCTTTCCAACATACACCATGTTTACTTGGTGCCTGTTCTTTTGCATAATATTGAACACGTTGTCCAACTTTGAAAACTTCGTTGAGATTTTCTGTTTTTGGTTTGCATCTCATTTTTGGGCATAGAATATTGGTGCTGGTTTTGATGTTTTCAATCTGAATACACAACAATTCGAATTCATAAAGAAGAATATGAATATACCTTAACTAATGCGGGGGGAGCTGCACTGAATTTCCAATCAACAAACATAAATTGCCCTTTTGGATCGATTTTGAGAACAACACCTCCTCCTCTGATGGTTCTTGCTAATTTGATGAATTTGATTTCAGATCCTTTCCATTTCACATCATATCTCGCAGATTTTGCAATCTCATCTCCAACTTCAATGTCCACCTGCAAATTACAAATACCATATACAGCTTCATTAATGTTGTTTACCGCAGTTGCTGAAACAGCCGAAAACTGAACGATCTCATCGATTTTGTAAGCACGAGTCAAAACATTTTTGAGGAATAGAACACCTTCACCGTCATAATTCACAAGAACTTGATCATGAATAACACCGACGACAGTTCCTTGACAATTATCCAGACGCATTCTGCCGATTCAATTATTTACCAGTAAACTTATCGGAATCAGAGTAAAATATACAAACTGAGGGGGTATGACAAGATACTAAACAATTAACAAATTTTTAAATATCAACAATTTATGAATTGCAGAGAATAACAAAACAATGTGCAAACGAATTAGTTGTATCCGAAGCTCTCAATGATCTTTTGGTATTGTGCGATCTTGGAAGCAGCATTGATTTTGGCTTGAACTTGCAATTTGTCCAACTTCTTCTTTTGCTCGTAATAAGCGGCTCCTTTAACCTTTCTCTTGGCTTCAAGCTTGGCAACAACATCTTGGTATTGCCATCCGACTTCGTGAGACAAACGTCCAACTGGAAATAAAAATGTAATCAGGGATATCAAAAGAACTGACTAACCTTTGCAGAATTTTCTTCTTGGTTGAAGGGAGAGGAATCTGCTGGCTGATGGAACGAGAAGAGCTTTAGTCTTTTGGTATTTGGCTGGAACTCCTTCGTATGTTCTGAGGTTCTTGAGGGCTTCGTTTCCTCTGATGGTCTTGTGTGGGAGCATACCTAAAAATAAACCATCAGTGTTATTTCACATTCAATTTTAGTCTTACCTCTGACTGTGCGCCAGAAGATCTTTGATGGAGCACGGTAATGGAAAGCTCCTCGAGCTGGGTTGATGTTACAACGTTTGCGGAGGAAGCTCATGTACTTCAGTTTTGATCGGTGGAAGTTTCCAGAGATGTTGATTTCTTCAGTTCTGGTGATGACAACTTTCTCGCCTTGAAGGAGTTTCTTGGCCACAATCGAGGCCAAACGACCAAGAAGGTGGTTTTTTCCGTCGATGATGATAGCTCTGTTGGACAGACCCATCTTTTACCCTGAAGAAATAAATTATTGAACGTAAATGAAGACAACGAGATATAATAGCGCGAAGAAACGCAAAAAGAGAAAAAGAAACGAAACAAAGAGAGAATGGCAATTTATTTCTAAGAATCGAGCTAGAAGAGAATGTCAAATGCTGCATATTTACACTTTGATTTACACGACTACTTTTTTCTGTTTTTCAAAACATTTTTGAGATAAAATTCTCCCGCTTTGTAAGAAGATCGTACAAGCGGACCCGAGGCTACATATAAGAATCCCAACTTTTTGGCATACTCCGCCCATTCATCAAATCTGAAAAAACACCAAACGTCATCTCCAGACTGAAGTTAACAACTCACTTCTCTGGTGTAACCCATTCTTTGACGACTAAATGGCGTTTCGTGGGTTGCATGTATTGACCGAAAGTTACAACATCGACGTTGTTTTTTCGAAGATCAGCAAGACAATCCTTGATTTCCTGCTCTTCTTCACCAAGTCCAAGCATAATCGAAGTTTTAGTTATAAGTCCTGGATTTACTTCTTTGGCGTATCGTAAAGCATCTAGTGACTGTCTATATTTTGCTCTTGGGTCGCGAACCCATGGGGTTAATCTCTCTACGGTTTCAACATTATGCGCATAAACATCTAAACCACTAGTGGCTAGTTTTTCGATACTCAATTTGTCGCCAGCGAAATCCGGTAAAAGACATTCTATCAGCAATCCTGGTTTCTTAAGCTTCATAAGCTGCACGGTCTTTCGAAGATGATCAGCCCCGCCATCAGGAATATCATCTCTATAAAGGTACACTATTCGAAATTTCTGAATTCCCAAATTCAAACCTGTCAACTGAAGTCATTACAATATACTCAACACCCCAAGATGCCACTGCTTCGGCGGTATTTTCTGGTTCCATAGGATCAAGTGGAGGTGGTGCTCTGGCAGTTTTGACTGAGCAAAAACGGCATCCTCGTGTACACGTATCACCCATCAACATAATTGTCGCTGTGGCTATACTGTCATCGGAGCCACCCCAACATTCACCCAAATTTGGACATCGAGCTTCTTGACAAACAGTCGAAAGTTTCAAATTTTTCAACTGCTTTTTGAGACGAGCTACATTTCGATTTTCAGAAGGTAAAACCTCAAAGCAAGCTAATTAAAGAACTGTTACTACAAACTAAAGTTACCTGGTCTTTTTTCAACCATGGCGGTAATCGCAATCTCTTATCGCCTTTTTCTAGCTTTAATTTTCCCTCATATTTCTGAACAGCTTCTGCCACCGATCCTAAGAAACCGAAGTCAGGAAACCTTCTAAATGAAAAATCTTACCGGACGTCACAAAATCCTGCAAAGATGGTCCATCTTTGATATTAGGTCTAGCCTTTTTTGGAACATCTGCAAACCCGCGAACCCATATTCGAGCAAGCATGCTGAATTTAGATTTCTATCGTCTAATTCTACAGATAAATTTTCAGAAATGACGGGAACTTTCTAGAAAAAAACAGCCTACGAGGTGTTTTGCCAACTACACAGAAATCAGAACAAGATAAGTAATTAATTAACTAAAATTAAAGACAAAAAAACGCGTGAAAAATCAGAAAAAAAACAGTGTAAAAGAGGTAAAATTCAGTAAAATTTTTTAGGACGACGAAAACGAAAAGAAAAAATGAGAGAAGGTTCTTGGGTCTCGCCACGATTGTGCAGTCGGTGTTTGCACACATTTCTTCTCATCGTAGTTGACGATCAAAATTAATTGTTTTCTCTGCGCTCTCCAAGAAACACACACTGACTTTTCAATATTTTTTTGATTTTATTTTTTCGAGAAAAAAATTATTTGATAAAGAGGAATTCAAGGAGAATTAGATTAGGGAAGTAAACAAAATAAACAAGGCACAGACAAAGATAATGATGTTTTCATCAAATGAATAATTTGTCTCCAAAATTTGAAAATAAATGAAAAGAAAGCGTGTTAATTTTGACGTGACCTCAACGATTACCACGTCGTTTTCTATCATGTTATTTTATTTCGAAAAATTTTCAAATCAGAAATGGCATCTCAAGTAAGTCAATTTGAAAAATCGAGGATAACCTCAATAATTTTGAATTTAGGAACTTTTCGAAGAGCTTGATAAAATTGCGGGGAATTTAGATTTGGAAGATATTGCAAATGCGTTGAAAAGAGCTGACGAAATTGATTTGAAAGAATTGGAAAAGTCTGAGATTTGCGGAATACTTCGAAGAAAAGGAGAATGGGTGTATGCATTGAGCAATTATCAAGAAGATAAGCAACAACGATATAAACATCTTGAAGAAGGTAAATTGTGAATTGAGATTTTATGAACCTTTGAAGTCGTTTTCTCAGCTTATGAATTTGCTTTGGAAGGGCATAAAGTTGATGAAAATGACTTTGAATGTCTTAAAGTATTATGTTCAACAGCTGGAAGATTGGCGGAAGAAAGTGGAATTCAAAAAAAGATCCATTATGGTTTTCTTTTCAAAAGTTATTTAGATAAAGCAATTGCTCTGAATAATAATGATTTTGAAACTTTACACATGCGCGGAAGATTTTCTTATACGGTGAGGAATATTTAGATTTACAAACTAATGAGATATAATATTTCAGGTCTGTCAACTTTCCATGATCGAAAGACTTGCAGCCAAAGTTATTGGAAAAATACCCGAAACCAGTAACAAAGAAGCACTTGAGGATCTTCTTCGAGCTGATCAACTTGTTCCTGGCGTTGCTGAAAATCAATTGTTTATTGGAAAAACTTATATGGCGATGAGTGATTGGAAAAATGCGAAAAAATGGTTGAAAATCGCATCGGAAAACAAAACATATGTTGCTGTTGAGACGGAATATGTCGAAGAAGCTATCGATTTGTTGCAGGATAAAAAATTGGCAAAATTTTGAATTTTCTCCTAGGAGCTCCAAAATCTGATGGTCAAAACTTGTTTTTTGTATTAATAAAAATGTTCCAAGATTCTTTATACTTTTGTTTTTTGTTTGACCAACAGTTGTTGTTTTTTTATATCTTTGTGAATTCATTTTTTCTTCAGAATGAATGATATAAAAAATTACAACGCGAGAAGAAAAACTTCTCTTTTGTTGCCTTTTTGATCAAAATTGATGTGACTTTTTCAATTTATTTGATAACAACCTTTTTTGTTTACTTTTTCGTAAGATCACTCTCAAACCTAAATAATAAAAACAACTTTTAATTTTTTTACTGAAAAAATGTTTCTATTTAGAAAGTTTCTAATAGAAACTCACATATTCAGTAGATCTCAAAAGAATTTTTTTTTTCAAATTCTTCTAAAAAAACCTTGAGAAAAACAACACAGTTTTTCTCTGTAGTCTCTTGAGTTTTTCTCTCGTCTCTCAATTTCACACACTTTTTCGCTTTATTTCTTTTTTGTTCGTTTCTTTTTTTGTTGGTTGTTTGTCTTTTTTGCCGCCCAAAGGTTTTTACCTGATTTTTTGAAAATTGTTGATTTTTTCATTTTGAGGAAAATACTTTTCAGGCGAATTTAGGAACAGAATCACAGTAGGCAAACTAAAAAAGTTAGTTGTTTTCAATTTCAAATTGTTCGTTTGAATTTAAAAAAACAATTCAAAATAATTGGAATTCATAACAGGTTATTTTTTGGAAAAAGTTTTGATGAACCCTAAACAAAAATAAAATCTCTCGTCGCATTTTTCTATCCAAAAAAGTCGTGTCTCGCAATGCCCCCAACCAAAAACCTTCTAAAATCAATTATCATGGTCCGTCTCACTTCGAGTCTCTATCTATTTTTTCTCATTTTGTCTATCTCTTTCATTTCTTCATACTTTTTCCACCGTTTTCCTGTCTGTGTCTCTTTGAAAAGAGCAAAACGAAACGAAGGCTTCGTTCGCTTCCAGCAAAATAACCTCTCATTTTTCGAACGAGAGAAAATTGGCGTGTCAGCCCCTTATTTAGTATTGTTTTTAGAGCATTCTCTGAAATTCTATTCATTATTTAGTTGAAGAAAAACGTATTATGAGTAATATTTTCAATTGTTGTATGATCGGTAAGTCAAGAATTCAGATCTTTGGTGTTATTGCAAAGCTTCTTATTCCTATTTTGGTTTTCTTTCCAGTTTGACACTAGCCTAATTCCATTGGGAATATTTTTCATCTCAAAAACATTTTTCAAAAAAAAAACAAAAATAATATTTTTCAAATTGCCACACACACTGCGTAAACAGCGGAGCATTGTTGTTTTCTTTTTTTTTCTCTGAAAAAACCACATGTTGTTTACAGCTAGTAAAAAAGCAATCGATTTAAAATGCAGTGTTTTTTCTGGCAATTTCTGAATGGGATTCCCTGAATGGGGCTAATTTTCAAAAACAGGGCTAAAAAGTAAAACTGAATGGGGTCCAAAAAATGTGTCTGAATGGGACCCGCCTGAATGGGGCTAATTCTCGAAAGTAATAAGATAATCTGAATGGGACCCGACTGAAAGGGGCTAATTTTTAAAAATAAATAGTTTTCTGAATGGGACCCGACTGAATGGGGCTAAAAATCAAATAAATATTAGAAAAACTGAATGGGACCCCGTTTAGTCAGTCGATTTCCGGATTTCCGGACTCTTCAAAATTTTGAATTGCGTTTGATATTCAGTTTTCAAGTTTGATTACTACTTTCGTTTGTTTATCAATAGATATAGATTGAAAGCCTAATTTTTTTTTTAATTCTGAAGAACCCTTAAATTTCATCTTAAAACCGGAGAACACGATTTTTAAAAATAGCTAATTTTTCATAAATATTAGGATATAAATAAATCTGGAAATGTATTTTTTCCAGTTTCTAACGTAAAAAATTTAATGTTTCCTTTCGAACCTGCTTACGATACTTCTAGTTTGCCGTTTGTCCTAGTAAAATTCAAATTTTTCGCACCTATGTGTCAAAATGTGGTGTTTTTGGGAAGCCACCTTGCCAAAATACAACTTTTTTCCTAAATTGTGTTGAGAGACACATCTTTTAAGGGCTGAATGAGTGAGATACAGAAAAAATGTCGGAATTTAGATCTTAATTGGAAATTCGGACTATTTTTTTTTAGTTCCAAGCTCCATATTTCCAAGCTCCATACTTCATATGAAGCTGCAAGTTTTATAATTCTGAAATTCTAATTGGGCTAATGAGAACCAAAAACCTATTGATAATGCAAAAACATCGCACCAGAAGCTCAAACCCACGTACCGAATACTACATGTCGAAATCGAGAAAATTAAATTTCGCATAAAAATATATTCCCAATGTATACATTGGGAATATATTTTACGTAGGTTACCTGTAGGTTAGCTCCTTTCAAAGTTCTTCCGGAATTTTATTCTTCAAAATCAAACATTTTGGGAATACCCTAAGGAATAAAATTGTGATAAACACATGAAAAAACAAACTACTATTTCAGAAAAGTAGTAATCAAACTTGAAAACTGAATATCAAACGCAATTCAAAATTTTGAAGAGTCCGGAAATCCGGAAATCGACTGACTAAACGGGGTCCCATTCAGTTTTTCTAATATTTATTTGATTTTTAGCCCCATTCAGTCGGGTCCCATTCAGAAAACTATTTATTTTTAAAAATTAGCCCCTTTCAGTCGGGTCCCATTCAGATTATCTTATTACTTTCGAGAATTAGCCCCATTCAGGCGGGTCCCATTCAGACACATTTTTTGGACCCCATTCAGTTTTACTTTTTTAGCCCTGTTTTTGAAAATTAGCCCCATTCAGGGAATCCCATTCAGAAATTGCCGTTTTTTCTGCAATGAGAACAGAATATGAGTCACTTTTATGTTATTATTCGATGATAGAGAAACAATATTTTTTGTTTTGTTTTGTTCTGTTGAAAAAATACTCAAGTGAATGAAAAAATAAAATAAATATAGTTATATATCAATCTAGTTTTTTTAGTTGTTGTTTTTTGATAAGTTGTTATTGTTGGGGGGTTTTCTAACTAGGCATTCTCTTTCCTCTTTTTTTGACATTTTTTTTTCTGGTCGGCTCTTTTTCTAATATTTTTTATGCACAAACAAAGTTCTTTTTCTTCGAAATCTAAATAGTATTTGTTCTGAATCTGATGTTGCCTTTTCTAGTTACAATGGGACCATTAGGTTCGTATTGATTATGCGCATTTATCAATTATAATTAATCAATATTATCAATTTATCGAAAATTTTCAGATCCCGATCGTCCGATCAGTGGCTCAAACGAGGAAGGTTATCAGAAGAGGCAAATAAGTGAAGGTTTTGCCACTTCAAATCCACATACCGACGGAATAACAATGGCTGATGATGAAGAAGAAGTTATTCAAAAAGTGCACGTGCAACCTGATGAATTTAATGGTTTGATTGGAAGCATTGCTGGAAATCTTATTCGAGATAAGGTAACTTTTCGCACTTTTATTTAGTGATCTACATAGATTTTATACATATTTGTTTCAGGTCGGTGGTGCTGGAGGTGATATCCTCGGCGGTCTCGCTAGTAATTTCTTGGGTAACCTTGGAGGAGGCGGCGGCGGAGGAGGAGGCGGTGGTGGCTTCCAAGGTGGAAATGGTGGATTCGGAGGTGGCGGCGGTGGAAACTTTGGTGGAGGTTTGTTTGTACAAGATCTAATTGTGTTTTTTAAATCACACAGCTTTTTCGTTGTTGTTCCTTTATCTGCTGTTGTTTTTTCCTAAATGTGTAGTCGTATAGAATCATCAAATAATCGAGGCGGCGGTGGATCATGGGAACCGAAAAGAAAACGAGATGTTGCGATGGATGTTATTGGTGGATTGATTAGTTCGGGAGCTGCTGGTAATTTGATTGATGGAATTGTGAATCGAAAAAATAAGCAGACCGGGGGAATTGGAAATGGAAGTGGAGGGAATAATAATCGACAAGGAAATGATGTTCATATAGATAGTAATAATGGTGTGGTTTTATTTTTGAAGAACTGTTTTGTGTTTGTTAACAAAGTTTTGTATTTTTTTGAACTCCCACCTCAAGTACGCGTGGCTAATTACAACTCTAGGCGACATTTTTGATTGAAATTGAATCATCATTTTCATAAAGAAATTGAGACACTTCGTCCCTAAAAATTTTCCTAACCTTTTTGCTTTCTACCGTACCTCTTGCGAGCACCTCACTTTTTATTTTTATTTTGAGTTTGCATGTTTTGTAGGTGGTTCAAAACAACAGGATCCATTGGCTGGTTTGATTGGTGGATTAATTGGTGGTGGTGGCTCAACTAACACTGGTCCCAGATCTATCAAATTCTAAATCAAAATACTCATATTTTCCAGGCGGCGGCGGGGGCGGCGGTGGTTTCAACTTGAATGATCTTGGCGGAATTATCAATTCACTACAAGGCGGTGGCGGCGGACAAGGACAAGGCGGAAATCGATCAGGTGGAACTGATTTCGGAAGTATTTTGGGTGGAATTGGAAGTTTGATTGGCGGCGGGGGAGGTGGACAATATAATGGTGGAGGAGGAAATGTGAATCCAAATCGATTGAATGGTGGAATGGTGAATATTATTGGAAATCTTATCGGTGAAGCTGCTCATCGATTTTTGGGAGTTGATCCAGGAACAGGAAGAATTATTGGAGCTGTTGCTGGAAATGTTATCATGGGTTTGGGTGGAAAAGACAATTCACTTGGAAACATCGGAAAAGTCATTCTCGACAATATTATTTCCGGTAAATTCCGCAGAGATGTTGATCCATTCGTCCGTCCCGGTCCTAATCCAAGTGGCGGCGGCGGTGGTGGAGGACCATCTCCAATTGCTCCACGGCCAACCACAGAACCACAAGATTTCTATGCGTTGCGTGACGAATGTTTGGCGAGTAAATCGTTGTTCGAAGATCCGCAATTCCTTGCAAACGATTCTTCGTTGTTCTTCAGTAAAAGACCACCAAAACGTGTTGAGTGGTTGAGACCTGGACAAATTACACGTGAACCTCAATTGATTACTGAGGGACATTCACGTTTTGATGTTATTCAAGGAGAATTGGGAGATTGTTGGCTTTTGGCTGCAGCTGCTAATTTGACTTTGAAAGATGAATTGTTCTATCGTGTTGTTCCACCAGATCAATCTTTCACTGAAAATTATGCTGGTTAGTTTTTTGTTGGGAAAGGGAGGGGCGGTTGCGAACAATTCTAAACATTCAGAAAACTATTCCAAAAAGTTTGCTGAAAGTTTAGAAAAATCAAGTTTTGTGTACTATAGATTTTAGAGATTCAATAAATTTATATTCGAATTTCAATTCAGAAGTTGACAAAACGTCCGAAGATTTTTAAAATTACTTTTTTATTTAAAAAAATTGGAAAATAAAAATCTTTTGGAAAAATGTGACGTCATAACACATTCAATTTTACACCACGATTTTCAAATCGCTCCCTTCACCCATAAAAACTCGTAACCCTTTTCCTTCCAGGAATTTTCCATTTCCAATTCTGGCAATATGGAAAATGGGTCGATGTCGTCATCGATGATCGTCTTCCAACATCAAATGGCGAATTATTGTATATGCATTCAGCATCAAACAATGAATTCTGGAGTGCTTTGCTCGAAAAAGCTTATGCTAAACTTTTCGGTTCTTATGAAGCATTGAAAGGTGGAACTACATCGGAAGCATTGGAAGATATGACTGGAGGTCTTACCGAATTTATTGATCTCAAAAATCCACCAAAAAATCTGATGCAAATGATGATGAGAGGATTCGAAATGGGATCTTTGTTTGGTTGTTCGATTGAAGCTGATCCAAATGTTTGGGAAGCTAAGATGAGCAATGGATTGGTTAAAGGCTAGTGAATAGATATTTTGAAACTCAATTCATAATAATTCTTCAGGTCACGCATATTCCATTACCGGAATGAGAATTGTTGATGGACCAAATGGTCAAGTTTGCATTCTTCGAATTAGAAATCCATGGGGAAATGAACAAGAATGGAATGGACCATGGTCTGATAATTCGAGAGAATGGAGAAGTGTTCCAGATTCGGTTAAACAAGATATGGGTTTGAAGTTCGATCATGATGGAGAATTCTGGATGTCATTTGAAGATTATATGAGAAACTTCGAGAAAATGGAGATTTGTAATCTTGGTCCTGATGTTATGGACGAAGTTTATGAAATGACTGGAGTTAAGGCGGCTGCTTTGACATGGGCTGCAAATACACACGATGGAGCTTGGATTAGAAATCAAACTGCCGGTGGATGCAGAAATTATATTAGTTAGTTTTGGGGAAATTAAGGGAAGGGTATGGAGCAAAACCAAAAACTTTCGAAAATTGTTTCGAACAAATCTTTAAAATCAAGAATCGGAAAGAATTTTCTGTGAATTTTATTTTATTTTTTGTATAAATTACGTGTCTCTCAAATTTTTCTCACCGGAATTCGTTTTATTCAGATACATTCGCCAATAATCCACAATTCCGTGTTCAATTAACCGATTCGGATCCAGACGATGATGATGAACTGTGTACTGTCATTTTCGCTGTTATGCAAAAATACAGACGTAATTTGAAACAAGACGGACTCGATAATGTTCCAATTGGTTTCGCTGTTTATGATGTAAGTCTTTTTCGCTCTGAAATTTCAGATTCTTGATCTTAAATCATTATTTTCAGATGGCCAATGTAAGTACTTTAAAAAGTGGTAAAACATTCCTGTGTTTTTTTTTGTGTTCGAGTATTTAGAAATTGTTTTTGTGTGCCTTTTAGTGCATAAGTTATTAATCCTAATGCTAAAAGTGATTAAAATTAACCCGTTTAACAGAAAGTTTGATGAAAGAAATAAATGAAATTTTTTAGGCCGGAGGTTATCGCGGAAGATTGACCAAACAATTCTTCGCTGCTAATAAATCGTCAATGAGAAGTGCTGCATTCATCAATTTGAGAGAGGTAAGTAGTTTTTATAAGTATAGAGATTGAATGTCAGAATATTTGCAAAAATCAAATCCACTTCAAAAGTGAGAGTACATTTTGATCAGTAAATGAAGGAATATTTCGAAATTTATCATTTCTTTATAATGTGACCAGATTTTAGTCACTAAAAATTGAGAATTTAGAGGTTTTGCAGAAAACGTTCTTTTCCTACTTTCCGAAATACATAATTTCTCGCAAAAATAGACCTACTGGTTTTTTTTTCGATAGTAAAAAGCTTACGCTTTTTCTTTTCAATCAATTTCTCCCAAAACTTAAAATTTTTCAGATGACTGGTCGTTTCCGTGTTCCACCAGGTAATTATGTAATTGTTCCATCAACATTCGAACCAAATGAAGAAGCTGAATTCATGCTTCGAACATATACAAATGGATTTATCGAATCATCTGAACTCTAAATTTGTCTTCTCTTTCTTTTTCTTTCGCTTCTCATATTAGTGTTGCCTGTTATTTCTATGTAATTTCCCCAAAATGTAATTAAACGACTTTTATATAATACTTCTTCTAATAAATTAAAATCTCTGCATAACATTGAATAGTCATAGAATAAGCCAAGTAAGCAAGGGAAGAATTATATTATCCATTTTTTGTTATAAAAGCTTCGGAAAATCCAACAATTACCGAAGAGATAAAAATGGGGAAAATTGAGAAATTCGAATCGTCGACTAGAAATATATTGGCAAAAATCAGGAAAATAAACATCGAAATTATCATTGAAATTGTACCCTCCAATGATTTGTTACTGCTGAAACATTGATTGTTTTTTGAATTATCTATGAATTAAAAACCAAACTAACTTTCTCCATTTAGTTTTTCCAATTTTTGATCCAATAATTGCTGCAAAACTATCACCAACACCGACTGAAGCAATTCCCGCAAAATGATATAATTTTGGATGGAAATTGTTTGAATTTGGTGCTTGAAAAATGAGAAGAAGTGGGAGAAATATTCCAGTTAGCAGATAAATTGGAGTCATTAAAAGATCCGAATCTTGAATATCACGGAAAATTAGAAGATATTCGTTTAGATAAGGAGACCATGGAGGAACATCGAAATATCGAAGATTCTGGAAAAAACAAGTTTTGATTTCGAAAAATTGAAATTTTCGTCAAAAATATCTGAAATTTCGAATTTTTTGAAAAATGTGAAGCTCGAACTTTTGATCCAGAATGTTTGAAAATCCAAATTAATAACACATTTTTCAACAAAACTCTGCATTTTTCAAATTTCAATTTCCAAAAATACTTTTGGGAACTTCAATTTAAAAAAAAAACTTTGATAACATATTCTTTTAATAAGGAAAAATCGGAAAACAGTTTTTCTTTAAATTTTGTTTGGTCGAAAAAATTTTAATTTTTTGTTTTAACATTCTCAAAAAATCCCCACCTCCACCAAAATAAAAATTGCCAGCCAAAGCCACGCACAAATCCACGTAAATTGAGCATCATATAATATTCCAGATATATAAATCAAAGAAACCGTAAGATGGAAAAACTTTCTGAAAAAAAAGGTTTCAAAAAGTTTTGTTATTTATTTTTACCTATGAATTGTAGTTGAAATTCCAGTCGCTTTTACATAAGTGCAAAAAACAACAGAAATTGCAACATTAAATAACCAAAATGATATTAGAAGTAACCTGGAATTGATATTTTTGAACCTGAATGATCCTATTACAAAAAATACTTACCTGTCTCTATTCCCAGTCACAATTTCCAGCAAAATTTCAAAAACTTGCAAAAAATGATCAGTTTCAATCAATAATCCATAAATATAAATTGCCAATGAAAGAGCAATTAAATAAATGACATTTATAAAAACTGGCCAATTTTTAATTAAAATTGAAGTTGACACAATAAAAATCGTAGTGATTGTTGAAACAATTGCAAGATTACTGTAATATTCCGGTGGCATTTGGAGAAAAAATTTTGCTTGAAAAGAAAAACATCCCAAGGTTTTTATGGAAAAAACTTGCTGTTTTAAAAAGATAAAATATTTTGAAATTGACATTTCAACAAAGCACAATATATCGTTTTCCGCTGAATTGGAATGGAAAGAAAATTTTATTCATTAAAGGCACATGTTAAAACTACAAAATATCACAAATAAATTTGAAAGCATCACAACCAGAAAAAAATAAGTAATGAAATTAATAATTTGAATTTGTATTTGTCATTGAAGAATTAAATTAAGTAGATCAGATGATCATTTGCTGGCTTTCTGAAATTTTTTGGATTGAAAAATAGAAACTTTGAAAAAAAAAATATTAATTGCATGGTGTGCTGCGTTGCAAACTGATAAGAAACTTTACAAATGAATGATGAATTGAAAAACTCAAATATTTCAATTTTTTAAAGTAGCGTATGGATTTTGAATTCTGAAATTGAATTTTGTTCAACCATAAATCATTATTTTTCTGAAAAACACTTGAAATAATTTTGGAAAGCGACGTGTATATTCCAAGTTTTTCCAGGAAAAGTAATAATTCAAATGAGTTTCTGGTTTTCGTTAGATCTTTTTCTGAACTACCACAATCTAGAACTTTTTTCCCTTTATTTACAGTATTTCCAGAATATTTTTTCCTTGATCTACCAAAATGTGGACCTTTTTTTGTATTCAGGATGTTTCCAGCGAGTTTCAAATATTTCCAGATTACTTTTTTGAACCATAATTTTTCAAATCTAAATTCAACTGGATTTCCCCATCCAACTTCATTTTCAACCACATTATTTATACATTTATTCATATCTCGTCTCATTTTCAATATGTATGCATAAATATATATATATAAATATATATCCACGGATTAAACAGCCTTCTTTCCTTCTTCTTCGTTTTCCATATGCGGTTTCCTTGGTGATTTCATTTGATAAACATAATTATATATGTGCTTTTGCTAGCTAGGCAAAGCCAAAAACAAATCGATTCGAGGAGAGAACCCTCGATTTTTACAACAAGAAAATATGGATTCTTCATTTTTTTTTACTACAACACAACCGAAAGAAACAACTGTTTCGGTCGGGTCACAAACTTTTCTCTGAATGAATGAAGCGATGAAAAAAAGAAAGTTGTGGTAAAAAAGACGAAAAGAAATTCGAGAAGACCAACTGTTTTTGCTGCATCTTCTTCTTCTTCTTTTAGTGACTAACAACAAAACGGATGATTGACAAAAAGAAAAAATGTAAGAAGGAATCTCAAATTTTTCTCGAGTTGTTTTGTGGGAGAAAAAAAAGTTTTGGCAGAATCTGCATAGGGTTGCACTGTGTTATATTAAAGTTGATACCTTTCTAGCTCCTCTTGATCTTTCATAGCATTACTCATGTTGGAATACATTTAAAAACATTGCTCATAATAGAAAAGACCGTTGCAAACCAACTGGAAACCAGAACCTGAAGTGCCTATTAGTACTGTACAGGAAATATATGGGTTTCTGGATTCCTGGTTTTCCAAGTTGGCTGGTTTCCAACCTGTTCAAAAAGTCGTTCCATCTGGGAGATTCTTTTGTGCCCCAAAAACTGTGTCCCCTTCCCTACTCTATATATTTTCTATGACAAAACCACCCCAAAAAATTCCATTAATTCCTAATTTCTGCTCTCATTCCTTCTTTTTTTCCTCCCATTTCTCATCACTTTTTTTTGTTGTGTTTCGAAAAACACTTAGCAACACCATGCAAAGACAGAGCCAGTCAGTGGGTGAAAAAAGAGCTTTCTGTTGCATTTTTTGTGGGCGACACACAAAAAACTAGTAAAACATGAGAGAGAGAGAGAGAGAGAGTGAATGAAGAGAAAATGGGAATCGATTCAACTTGGGAGAAATTGGTGGAAATTGAGAATTATTGGGAGAAGACGTTGAACTATTTATAGAAGGTTCTAGAATTTTTGAAGCAAGCATCTAGAAATCTCGCAAACATTTTCAGAGGGTTCTGAAGTAGTTTTTCAAAAGATTGTTAGAAATTTTAGGAGTAGCTAAGGTGTTGAGAAGGTCTTTGGAATCTTGGAAATATTTCTAGATTTTTTCAAAAGAAATACTGAACGTTTTGGAAATGCTTCAGTATTTTTGTTGGAATCTCACATTGTCAGAATTTTTTGGGAAGGTTTTAGATTTTTCCGTAAAATGAAATCCTATTCTTTTTAAAGGTCTAGGAGTTCATCAAAAATTGTTTTTAGAATCTCAATTTTGGATTTCTAATTTTTTTCAAAAAAAAAAAATCCTCAAATTATTTTTCTAGGTTTTTGAAACAACAATCCACCAAAACACCAACAAAAACCACAAAAAAACACAACACATATAAAATTGGCGAACCTATTTTTCTTACAAAAAATACGCCGGCCTAAGCGAATCTTAGCCCAGCTTCCATTTCAGACATTTTCGAAGACTGTGGCAAAGCATTCACTTATACGGCATTGGTTCATAACGAGAAAAACTCACGAAAAGTTGCGGTTAAAAAATCAATAGAACTTGAAAGAGTAAAATGTGAGAAGAGTGTGTTGTGTGGCCATTTCCGTTTTTTTCTTCGCCTCGGCGAGCAGAAAAAAACCGAAAAAATATTTTGAAACAAAATTTGTCACATATACATTTAGAAATAAATAATATTGAAGTCGAGAAAAACATACCAAAAAATATGAATATTTTATAATAACAAATCATTCAAAATACTATGAATATTATCAGTAATAATTAGTTGTTCCTCCTCTTTTTTCTGCTCTTCTTTTTCTTTCAAATCAGCCAATTGAATTAATAGTTGACCAAGTTGTCGTAAGTCTTGAGATGTCGAGAAACGACAGAACTAAAAACTTACAGATTCAGGTGATTTCTTAGTTAGGGCAGGTGTATTTTTCATACGGTAAATTGAAATTTTTCACTATTATTCATCGTAGAGAAAAATTAAAATTTTTCAAAATAAAATTCATGAATTTTTTCCAATTGCAACATCCTAAATGTCTTTTTTAATCGAAAAAAGTCAAGAGCATCTAATTAAAGACCACGCCTTGGGGCAATTTTATGTGCATGTGTGTTTTTTTTGTTCGACCTAGAGAAGAAGTGAGCAGAAAAAAGGAGGAGACGAGTCGGACAGCGGCCAACAGCAAAATGATCAATTCTGAAGGAAGGAGGACGACGACGAAAAGAAGACGACAAAATATAGGCGGAGCTTGGGAAGAAGAAAAAAATAGCAGAAGAGTGAGAGACAGAGCCAATTCCTTCAATATTACAACAAGTGAGTGAGTGAGCAAAAGAGAAGAAGAAGAAGAAGAAGAGCCGGCGACCAAAATTTAATGAATCTGCATTGAGATGGATGGAAGAAGAAGAAGAAAAAGCAGGATGAGAGCGAAATTATGGTGGACATTGAGAATAAAAATGAAGAAAAAGATGAGCATAAACATAAACTAAAATTGAAATCGAATAAAAACAACAATGAACATACATACATATGGGATCTGGAAAAAGAAAACTAAGAAAAATATTCTGCCTAATTACTATGGGAAAAAACTATATGATTTGTTTGTGGGAAAAAATCATGAACAAGTAAAAATGAAATAAACCTTGTAGAACGATTCGAATCTACACACAGAGAGAGAGCGTAGAAACCAAAACGGAATTTGAAGTGTCGTTCCAAGAAGTGAGGTCCGAGCATTAGTGCTTGAAAGAGAAGGATGAAACCATCGGAAAATTTTGAATATTCGTAACTTCTTGAGAGACCTCTTTAAGGACCGATTGATATTGTTTTGATGAGTTAATATTCTACAAGTGTTCGAAAAAATCAAGTCTCCAAGAACTTTCCACTTTCCCACCTTGTTCGTCATAAAAACGTAGTACAGCAGTCGTTTTGATTGTCATATTCAAGGAGATGCTAATTTTTATACGACACCATTTGCTCCTTTTTACAGCCCCACCACCTTTTTCTCTCTTTTCACTTCGAATTTATTAAAAATGGGGGGAGGAATGAGTGTAAATATGAATATCAAGGTGCTATTTTTCACCTGCTCTCATAGTAAATCCGATTATTATTAGAGGACCGACCGACAAATTGAGCAACCAGATAATTAAAAATTGGAAAATTAATGATGTGTTTGGAGGAAAGGATGAAGGAAAATATTTGGAAGCAGTAAACAATATTGGTCAACAAATTGCGGATTGAACCAGGGTGGGATCTAAGAAATTTGTCAAAGGTAATTGGTGAAGTTTTAACTCATTTTTGTTGTTCTGTAGTTAAACTGAAGAATTCAGAAGCTTAGCAAAAAATGTCAAAATTAGGGCGCAAATAAGCTCGCAAATGAAATTCCAAAGATGAAATAAGGGAAATACCGTTTTTCCGATTCATAAACCGTCAGATTTTAAAAACTCACTCTCTCAATTTTCTTCTGTCTCGAATATTTTTCTTGTTCCATCAACATTCTTCGATTATCCATCATAGTCACTTCAATCGACGCCAATCTTGCCTCAATCCCAACATTCTTTGTCTTATCATCTTTCGGCTTCTCATTTTCCAATAGTTTTTCTTGGAAAGACTCCCGAACAACGTCTTCAATCTGAATCAGATAATGAAAAAAAAATAAAAAGAAAAGTCCAGAATCAAACAGGCATAAAAAACACACTCAATCAAATATGCAATGAATTTGATAGCAATCATAAATATTTGAAAGTTTGGAGAAAAACATCAAAAAATTATTAAAGAAAAATAAGAAAACGCGTCACACCATGCAATCATTTCAGAAATCAAAATCTAATAAATACTTACATCAACAACTTGTTCCAAACTTTGAAGCATAAGAAGATCATCTTCACTCATATCAGTTCCACCAGTTGATTGAATATGTTCAAGTCGTTCTCGCATTGCAGTCAAATTACTGAAAAAATGAGAAATAGGAACAGAAAGCCTTTACTGAACTTTTCAAAAAGTCGCTGCCCTTCACAATTTGAACTTACCTCAAATTAGCTTTTGCATTATTCAAAATCTCATCAATCGATGTTTCAACATTTCCATTTTGCTCTTCTCCATTTTCTTCACTTTGTTTCTCATTATTTTCCTGTTCTTCTGTTGGTGGAGGTGAAGTTGGAAGTGGCGGTGGAACATCTTCAATTTCGCCATTTTCTGGTGATGCAATTGGAGCGGCTTCTTCGGTGGCAGCGGAAGCAGTTTCAGCTAAAAATAAACAGAATAAAAATGTAAATGAAATCAGAAGTATAAAACCACGTGACAGTTCACGTTGATATTTTTCAAAAGATTTGTTTTTTCACTCACTTTCCGTCATTTGAAACAGTGGGAATATTTTTCAAAAAGTCTCCAAAAAATCAATATATTTTAAATAAACAGATATCTGGTGGGATTTGTGTGTGTGACAAACCTTTGTGCTCTTCCTGTTTCTTTTGTTCCTCCAACATTTGTCTAATTTGCTGCAATCTCTTTTTTCTCGCATCCATCGCTGCCAACTTTTCTCGAATAAGTGTGTTCACTTTCTCTTTTCTGAAAAAACAAGAAATATCTATCCGATGATTAATCAGGAAGGAAATGAAATAAAATATTTGTTAATCGGTTAAATTTTAATTTTTGTATACAAACTTCGATATACATATTTCCAGGGACTTCCTTTGACTCTCTACTATACTATTATCCTTTTTTATAGTATGCAAAAAAACACACAATTTGAATGCATTTTCTCATCATATTTTATTTGTTTTACAATGTAATGTGTAATAATTTTATGCACTGACTGACTCTGCACAAAAAGATGAAAATTGAGAGGATGGAGCAAAACTCGCCAAAAAACCCTCGTTGTAAGAATTTTTGGGTGAAATTTAATAGTTGATTTGGGACGATAAACTTTTGACCAATGAGTGTAATAGAAATATAAATTTACGAACAGAATGTGATTTAGATTGGGGGGAAGTCAATTGGAGAAGTATGGATGATCCAAAAATTTCAAGAAAAAAGTAAAAAAATATATCCGAAGGCATTTCTGATTCGAGCTATGACGTGGCAAATGTCATATTTAATGAATATAGATTCAGTGAACAAATGAACCAAACACGAAAATCCGAACGTTCAGAAATTCTGAATTTCAGTTCTGGATATATTTTTAGAAAAGCCAAAGTTTTATATTATATTAGGTGAGTTATTTTTGGCTTAGAAACTAATTTAAAAATTGAGAAAAAATCAGTTGTCAATCTTGAGAGTTATTTTAGCCTCTGAATCTAAGTTTCTTTCTTTGCCACGTCATAAGTGTTTCAAAAAAATTAAGATTTTTAAATGAAGAAACGAAATTAGTCTAGCACTTTCCAATTTTATACTAACCCCAGTACTGTAGGTTCGAAAACATCTTTATCAGCAATGTTTTTATCATGATATCAGATCTTTACTCTCTCTCCTTTCCCGATTCATAACTTACTCTTCCATTTCCCTCGCAATACTTTCACGAATCTCTTTTCTTCTTCTTTCCTTCGCCTCTTCATCATTTTCAACACTTCCCGCCATTTTTTGAATTGTCGGAACTCTCATCGAATTATCAGCCACAGCATTTCGCGCATCTTCTCCAACTTCTTCAGTATGATCAAGTGCCAAACCAAGTTCAAGACATTGTTTTTGTAAAGATGCCAATTCTTTTTCCTGTTCGGCTGTTGATTTTTTGATGGAAGACACTGGAAATGTGTAGATGATTGGAAATTAATTGGAAAAGAATGTGAAAAACAAACTTTTGTTAATTTTTTCGATAACTTCTGCACGAACTCTCATCGCTTCTTCATCCAATTCTTTCGCCTTTTTCGTTCGAATCTCCATCATCGCATTTTTCTGGAAAAAAAATGAATCAGCTAGGTTTTTATTATCTTGTCTTTTATGATGAGAACTAGGACTATAACATCATTAGGGATTCAGACAGTCAAAAAATTGGATAACTATAAAAAAAAGTCCAAGCCAGAATTGACTACAACTGTCTGAAAGATTTCGTAGAGAGCACACTTTTTTTTTTTGATTTTCTGGAATTTCAGAGAAAAATCTATCTAATCTGGTTGCTGAAAAATCTTGAACAGTGTATTATTTTGGACACCATTGTCTAGGTGAGTCCAACAAAGCCCAGGTTCGTCTCAAAATTTTCCAAAAACCCATACCTTCTTTTTCTGCATTTGTAATCGTTCAACAAGTTTTTCATTGAGATCAGAAGCAGCGATTGCAGCTTCAGATACAGTTTTCAATTCCAACAATGCTTGTTGAAGTTCAGCAATATCTGAAAAAGATTTAGATTGTTTTTCAAACCCGAAAATCTTCATACCATCCGAAACTTCACTATTTTCATTGTCCTTATTATTTTCTTCCTTATTTTCCTCAGATGTCTTTTTTGTCTCATTATTTGTCTTGACTTCTCTCAATTTCTTCTCTTCTTCATCAATTTTTTTCGCAAAATCATTTGCAATGTCCAAAGTTGCTTGCTCGTGAATATTCTGTTTTTTAAACATAGTGCAATTAGGATTACATTCAAAAAGACTTACAACAATAGTTTTCAGAATATCCAAATATTGTGTTTCCTGACTTGAAAGTGTGTCAAAAGCATCGATCAATTGTTTGATGAACACTTTGTTTTGCTGGAAATTTTTGAATTAAAAATTCAAGAGAGAATTAACTAATTAACTAAAATTACCTGTGTATTATCATCCTGTTGACTAACTCCCAATTCTCTCAAAGCTTTCGCAATTTCAGCTTTCTTTTCGCGAATTTCCTCAATACCTTTCGTAATATTCTTTCGCCGTGTAACCAAATTATCATCAGAAGTTTGCGACATCTGAAATTCGTTTTAGAAATTCGAAAGAAAAAAACAAAAAAAAACTAATGACAAAAAGTAAAACCATAAAATGAAATAAAAATGTGCGTATTTTCATAATACATTCATTCATTCATTCAAATAAATGAAAAAATAGTACAGGTATTCAAGAGAGACCAAGACAATCAAACAGAACTTGTGTTGTCTGCGTCTCTTCGTACAGTTTTCTTTCAAAAAAGGTAACTAAACGATAGGTGGGTGGAGGAGGAAAAACGGAGAAGGTGATTCATTTCTTCCAAGATAATGGGAGTGACCGTTTTGGTCCTAAAGATAATAAATGACTCCTCAATTTATGCCTTAATCTTGAGGTTTTCTCGCAGAATTCGCGAAAAAATGAAAAAATTTAGTACATCTTTTGAAAGAAAGAGTATGCAATATTTATACAAGTGATTATTCAGTTTGTATACTAAAAAACAGGTCTTTTTTCTAAAAGATAAGAAAATTTGTTGAAAACAATGAAAAATGTGCTATAAATTCGAAAAATATTAAGAAAAGAATAATAGTTTTGAGATATAAAAAAAACTCCCAAAAGGTTACTTGATCAAATAAAAAAAACTACAATTTCATTTTTATAGTTTAAAAGGGTTTCTAGGCGCACTTTTTTGACAATTATAATCTCATACGCGCGGCTCCTTTCTAGATTTTCTAGCTTTGATAAAATAAAATAAAAATTTATTGAAAACAATGCTATAAATTCGAAATATATTACAAGAGAAATACAAGTGTTTTTGAGATCTAAAAACTCATTTCCTATTTCCAACAAAAAAACTTCCCAATATTATTCAACCCATTTAAAAAAGTTACACTTATCTGAACTCGAAAAAGGCAACGAACATGTGTAGAATTTCTTTCCCTTATTTGGTCCCTCTTTTTGCACAGTCTTCATGACAGCTGGCAATGGTTCTCGACACGAACATAATACTTCTTCTGTGGTTGATGTTGGTGGTGGGATATTCGAACTTTTTCGTGTTCCTCTAGTTTTCGGAGCTCCTCTCGATCTTCTTCCATTTGTTAAACTTCCAAATTCTTCACTCAATGTTACCATTTCACCTTCATCTACATCTTCAACAATATTCGATGTATTTATTGATTTTCTCTTTCCACGTGTATTTGTGTTTCCACCGCCTCTTCCTCCACCACCTCCACGTGGAGGTCCCCCACCACGTGGCGGTCCCCCTCCATCTCCTCCTGATCCTCCCGCTTCTCCATTATCTCGATCATCCAAATAACGCTGTAAAGATTGTGCCAAAACATTCACCTTCCTTTCAGATTCGATGAAAATTTGCTTATATTTATTGATCTGAAATTTCTCCTCTTTTTTGTTAGCTGAACAAATCAAAATTACCTGTTCATTAAGAACATCCATTTTCTGTCGTTTTCCATCGCAAATATCTTTGAGTCCAACTTCGAGATTTGCTCGAAGATCCGGTTTACTCATCGCAAATCCCATATCATCGTATCCGTCAACTAAAGCGAGGCCAAGGAACGAGGGCATCAACTTTCCATCGTTTTTTACTCCAATATATTCGCGTGTCTGAAAATTTTGAGATTTGGGGTAAAAGAGATCAGAAGAACTAGGTAGAACATCTCGGCAAAGATCGTAGTCCTCCCGCTTGCCAATTTTCAGAGTGAATTTTTTCTGTATCAGATATCTGAACCTTGTCAATTTAAAATTCAGGTTCTAGAATTTTTTCGAGCAAATTTCCAACCCCCCCCCCTTAATAATCCACCAACCTTAATTTTCTCAATATGTTCCGCATGTGTCGCATCAGTTCCAATTCCATATTTATCCATCAATGCAATCAAATCAGCTTCAGTCAATAATTCGGGTGCTTGTGTTCTTCCATCACCAATTCTCAATGTGAAATCAGTGATTTTCTCATTTTCCTCATAAGCTGGCAATTGTTTATTTCCCCATTTTTCATACACATACACTTTCAAATATCCTAGAAAAATATTTAATTTTATTTTCCAGAATAAAATTCAGGAAAAAACCAACCCATATCTCGAATTCTCAATCCATTCGCATGAAATTTCTCAGTTCCAATTCTCATCTAAATTTGTTGACTATATACCTTAAAAAGCCTCTTGAAAACTTACATGAACAATAGTTTCCTCTCCTTGCGCATCCTGTGAAACACAAGCCAAAAAATGTCTGACAACCAGTTCATAAACTCGCCAATCATTTCCTTCCAATTGATTTTTGTCGGCAAAAATCAGCGGATGAATTGGGGGATGGGCTTCGTCGGATTTTTTGCCATTTCGTGGATTCACACCTTTTTCAAGTACCTGGGGAAAAATATGATGGGGAATGAGGAATGAGGAAAAAGTACCTGATTAGCAAAATCTCCCCAAATAGTTGAAGCGGTTTGCATTGTGACAAGTGGTCGAAGATCTAATCCATTTGGAAATTTATTTGTTTCAGTTCTGAAAAATATTTAGATTTTGAATTTGAATCAAATCTGTTAAATTTTAATTCTTTAAAAAAATTGACTGAAACCGCCTTAGAAAATCATCAATTTTGACTAAAATAACTTGCCACATCCAAAAATTTCCAAATTTCCAAGCACATAACTTTTCTCTATGATACAAAAATCACTAGAATATTCAGAAATGAATCGTTTTTTTCATAAAATTAAAAAAAAACAAAATTTCCTAGAACACGCTCACGTTCACCAACTTTCCAAACCTTTTTTTTTCAAAACTATTTTTTCAAATCTTTTTAAAAACCAAACCTTGGATACGAAATAAATCCTTTGCTATACAATTTCTCGGCAATTTGCATAGTTTGTTTTGCCGACAGCTTCAATTTCGAAATTCCCAATTTTTCCAATTCTACCGTATCCAAACCTTGTGGTCTCCATTTTGATTTTGGTTTTCGAATCACTTTTTCAATTACAGCTTCTTTCACTTCTTGACAACCATCATAAAGTACCTTTAAAAAATACATTTTTGCCTAGATCTTTTGATAATCCTTACATCAATAACATCTCTATCAAATAATCGATTCCTATCCCATAAAAAGTCGACTTTAATCGCTTCTCTCATATGCATTACCATTAGTTTCCAAAATGGTTCCGGTATGAAATTCTGAATCAATTTATATCGATCTGTCACAAATCCAAGAGTTGGAAATTGACAACTTCCATAACTGATAACTTTATTATTGTCTGAAAAAAATTATTGTGAGATTTTTTTCGTAGAAAATTTTTACCATTTTGACCAAGAACATTTCGAAAACTTGATCTCAAATGAATAGTTTGTAATCTGGTAAATGCAGAACCAATTCGTAGATCTAATTCACTTCTACAATCAACAGCTGCAATTGTTTTATCATCTAATCGAATAAGACTTCGAGCAGCTCGACTAATTGCAGCTTTTGTGATTTCAGAGAACCTATAAACTTAATTAATTATGGTAAAAAAACACATTATGAAGTATTTATCACCTTGCTCGATAAACATCTAATCTTCGATTGCTATCTCGACAAACTTTCACAATTTCAGCTCCAATCGCTTCACCTTCTCTATCACAATCTGTCCAAATTACCAAAACATCATTTTTCGGTGCTTCCTCTCTTCAATAAATTAATTTTAATTAGTCTAATTGCAAAAACCATTTACCTCAATGTTTTTTCAATCAATTTCATTTCGGGAGTTACGATATGTCTGACTGGAGCATCGAATAATTGAACCATTGGAACTTCTTGCCAATTCGCCATATTTTCATAAAATTGCCAATTCATTAAATGTCCAGAAACACTGGTTACTGAAACTTGCGCTCGCTGAAAATTGCAAAAAAAATTTGGTGAATTTTGGAAGACTTCTAGAAACTATTTATCACGTGGAAAACTACGGTTAAAAATCTTATGAGGTTAAAATTTTGAAAAATTTCAGAATTTTGGAAAACTTTCCAAAACAATTCAGACCTTACGATCCGGTTGTTAAAAATTCCAAAACTCAACTTCTAATATGAATTATGACGTGGCAAAATTTTGAACAATCGGGAATTTAAAACTTCGGAAATGAATTTTCTTAAAATCTGAACTACCTATGTAATCTACCCTCCCGAACAATTTTATAGCCTCGTGAAGTCCCAATTTTTGAAATTTTCCAACTGTGCCACGTCATAGCTAATATTAAAATGGGAAGTCTGCGATTTTTGACGACGTGACCGTAATCAGGATCTAAACTTTCCATGTGAAACTATATTTTTCAACTTTTTCGGATTATATCAAGATTTTCTTCCCCCCCCTCAAAAAACAAACCTGTCCCAAAATATCCGTCTGCAACTGATAAATTTTATTGAACTTTGATCTTCCCTCTTTTCTCACAGCAGTTCCTATAAATACAAAATTTAGAGTTACAAGAAAATTGAGCTCTTCAACCAACCATTCGATAAAATAGCCGCAACTCCTTTTGCCACGTCATTTTTTTCGGCCACAAAAAGGGCTCGCATTCTGAATTAATATTAATTTTCCTGAACAGAAAACATATTTGGAAATATTTGGGATCAACAGAAACCCAAATCTAGAATATTGAAAAAAGATATATAATTATATTTATTAAAAATGTAGAAAAAATTATTTTACAAGAAATTTACTGAATGTCTTGTTCGATGATTATATCGCCATCCTGGATCTATAAAAAACAAATAATTTAACAGATAAATAAATTACAAGTTCAAAAATCAACTCACAACTTCGGTATAAATTTCAGTGCCCTCTTGAATATTATCAACTTCCTCTTCCTCCACAACAACTTCTTGATATTCAACTTCTTCTTCATCTCCAACTTCTTGTGGTGTCATCATTATATACGAATCTTGTTGGATATTATTCATCTCTCCATCTTCTTCTTCTTCTTCCTCTTCAACTTCAAGACGATTTCGTTTTGGTCGATGAATTCCAGGCCCGAGTCTGAAATGTTTATTTGAATTTATGTTTTTGAGTTCTCAAATCGCCCTATTCCAAAAATTTCAAAATGTCCCCTGAATTACCTAGATTTCCTCATAAGTGGTCCTTTCAAACAATCCTTTCTGATATGATGATTAACAATATGACGATCCAAATTTCTTTTTGTAATTGTTGCATATTCACAGGATGGACAATTATAGGGTTTTTCGCCAGTATGCGCTCGAACGTGGACTTTTAACGATGATGTTGTTCTGAAAATATAATTTTTTGAGATTTTTTCGAAACTTCATTTCAAACCTGAATCTTCTTCCACAATAATCACAGCCATACGGCAATTCTCCCGTATGAATCCTAAAATGAGCTGAGAAATTATGCCGATATAACACTAATCCACAAGTTGGGCATTCCATTTTAGGTTTCCATGGATCATCATGCCCATTTCCAAGTGCACCAATAACTTTTGCTGCCGGAATATATCCACCTAAATATCTCTCTCCAATTTCTCCTTCAAATTCAACTTCTCCTTCTTCCAACACATTTTCTTCAATCGGCACAACTTGTGATTCATTTGGCATTTTCAATAATTCCGGTGGTCTTTCATCGTGTTCAATTATCTCTTCATCTTCTCCCTCGCCAATATTTTGAATGCCTTGCTCAGAATTTGATTCGAGTTGCCCTTCAACTGATACAATTATTTTTGAACCTCGTGGACCAGCTATCACTTCCTCTGCTTTTCTGTAATAAATGTTGGGTGAGAAGGGAAAAATAATTTAAATACATACCTTGTAGAATCTGTCCTGACCTTTTCTTCTTTTGGAACAACATTCGATGACGAAGGCTGAAAAAAGCTCGAATTTTTATTTTAAAAATTAAGCAAAAAATATCGAACCTCAGCCCAATCATCGATTTCTTCTTCCTCTTCATCTTCAATTATTTCATCTTCTTCAAATTGTCTCGAAGTTGATGCTTTTATAACTTCAACTTCATGTGCAAATGCTTCCAATAAACAATCTTCGGCGTGCCAATAATATTCTCTCTGTAATGGAAAAAATTTCAAATGTTTTTCAAGTTAAAAAAAAACCTACCTTGTTTCTGAAATATTTATGACATTCTGCACACAGAAAATGATGTTCAATTGAAATCCATTCTGAATCTTCTTTCGATATTCGATGCATCTAAAATAATTTTAAAACTTGCTATTAATTGTGACAAATATTTAGCTAACTGTGATTTCGACAGTTTGAAAACACTTAAAAATAGAGAAAAGTGAGATTTATTCAAATTAGCCCGTAAATAAGTTAAATGAGTTTAGGGACACCGCAAATTTTTACAAATTATTCCAATCGATTGGATTTCTTCCATTGTTTTCGAGTTCTTCGTTGCATTTTGAGAAACATTTACAGCCATGCCATTTTCTAGCACTTAAAGGCGATGGATGAGCAGTCTGAAATTAATTTTATAAATTTTGTATAACAAACTATGTCTCCACCTTTATAATGATATGCTTCTTTTTGTCGATAAGTTCTTCCTTTTTATGTGCAAATCCTCCCCAAAGTAAGAAAACAATTGGTTTTTCTGATTGTTTGGAGATTATTGAAATCACAGTGTCGGTGAATTTTTGCCAACCAATTTTGGCGTGCGAATTTGCTTCATGTGCTCGAACAGTCAGTGTTGCATTCAACATAAATACTCCTTGTTTTGCCCAGCCAACAAGATTACCATGATCGGGTTTTTTGAAACCTTCAATATCACTTTCCAATTCCTTATAAATATTTTTCAAAGATGGCGGAGGTTTGACTCCTTTTTTGACAGAAAATGATAATCCGTGGGCTTGATTATCATCGTGATATGGATCTTGTCCAATTACTACAACGCTGATTTCTTCGAATGGAATTAGATTGAAAGCAGTGAATATTTCATTTTGCGGTGGAAATACTTGCTTCTTTTTCGTGACTTCAGAATTCAAAAAGTCTTCAATTTTTGCAATATACGGCTTCTGAAATTCGTCATAAAGTAATTTCGACCAAGATTCACAATGAACAAGATTCTTCAAACAGTAAGGTTCATCGTTTTTTGCCTTTTTCACAATAACTTCGTCTTTTACATGCGATGCTTCGCCATTCGGATTCATATTTTCATTTCCGGTCGATTTTCTGAATTAAATAAATAAAATCCCCTCTCATAACCGATATAAAATTAACTCACCTTTTAATAGCTGCAGCTTTCACAAACATATCAGGTATTTTAACGACCTTTGACATTTTTCTCGCGCAAAATCCTCCCCTTATAAAAAACGAAATCACTGAAAATTTGGCGTCACATTAAATGTTTCCATCAATAATGTGCAAACACCGCTTCGTTTTTTGAAAAATCAACGCGCGTTGCGAGACACGGGAGAAAAATTGTGTGCGCCTTTGATGAGGGGTACGGTAGAAGTATTTGTGAATTTTTATTTATTTATTTCTTTTTTTGAGGGTTTGAGCGCTGCAATTTTTGGAACATCTAACACGCTTATTGTAACTTCACGGGATTTTTTTCTTCAAAACGGGAACTCCACTCTAACTCTGACTTTGAGAATAGATCACTTCAAAAGTATAACAGTTGGGAACCCTGAGAATTCTCTCCAACTACACTTCACGAAGAGTATACTAGTAGCACAAAAACAAAAATAAAAAGCCGCCTCCCGCCGACAAAATCATACGGTAATCACGGGATGTGTGCAAACACCGACCAGTTTTTGCACTTGATTTGACGACTTTATTTTGAAAATATTTTTTTTGACTTTCAGAGAATTCCGCTAAAATTCAGCGAGAACGTGCGATTTTTTCCAGTTTTTATCTGATAAATGAGTTGTTTATTTGGTCGTGTAGTTTGAGAACTCAATAAGAACTCGATTCATTCTCTTTTTTGAGTTTTATCGAAAGATAACACCTTGAGTTGCATCATTGTTGTTTTTTCTTCGACTTTGGAGATTTAATAAATAAGAAATGAAATTCAATTTATCGGGCGCTCACGTCAGGTTTTTATTTCTGTACTTACGTGGGATTCTTATCACTTTATTGTTACCCTTTTACCGTTTTTCTTCAGTTATACTAATTTTTCCAGATATGGCTCGTGTTGCAAGCCAAGTTCAATTAGCTCCTCCAAATTCCCAACAAAGTCCGGCCTATTACGAACAATCGGCAAAATCAGCACTAATACAATTAATCAAAATATCACGAGTTGCTCATCGTGGAAGAGCAACAAGTTTGGCCAAAAATCCAGAAGTTCAAACACTTCTTGACAATGATATATTTTTGATTCAACCTGATCGTCGATCAAAACTCACTCCAATTCAACAATATCGCCTCGTTCATGTTTTGGCACAATTTTTCTTAGAAAGAGTTGAAGATGGCAATAGATATTCATATTTTGAAGCTATATTTCTTGGTCGAGAAGGCGATTCAACTCTTCATGATTTTCGAATTGATGTGTTATTACAACTTGCTTCGTTTTCTCTTCAATTTCCTGTTTTACAAGTTTTCAATCATGTTTCAAACTGGTTGAGTAAAGTGAGTCGAACATTTTAGAGAAACTATCGAAATTTTGATTAAGATTCCAGATGAAAGTCAAGCAGTGTTTTATTCGAATCTTGTTGTAGAAATGTTAGTTGATCATTATATCAAGTCATCGGATTCAAAAACAAAAATGGTTTGTTTTACAAATATTTCAGCTTTTTACTAATGAATATATGAATTTTAATAATTATTCCAGCACGAATATCTGAAACCATTGGAAACTTCTTGTGGTGAATTCACTGCAACATTTGTCGCCTTAGCACCATTGCATTGTCAAATGAATTCTGCACTTTGCTCGATAATTTCAAGTTTCATGAATAAACACCTACAATTTTTATTGAGACATCTACGAGATACTCCATATCTAGGTGATCAATTTGCCAAAAATGTTAGTTTATTATTCTCTCCATCATCCACATTTTATTGTTTTTTCAGACCTTCCCGATTTTCGTGAGATATATATTATCGCAAAAACAAACTTCATCATTGATGAAATTCCAATTTTCAGTCGCTTATATTTTACGAAAATGGGATGAAAAGGTGATTGGAGCTGGAAGAGCAACAACAACAAAAACGCCAATCAATGTTTTGGATATTTTATTAAGCGATGAATATAATTGGAATGATTCTAGATGTAGTCTTTTGGCATCTTCTAGTTATAAAATTGAATTTTTAATCAAGGTTTGTGTTTATTACGGATTTTTAACAATTATTGAAGTATTTACAGAAACTGGAAGAAGCAGAAGTTGACCAAAAATATATTGATTTAATTAAAATTCAAAAACGGGAAATCGAAGAAATTGCAAAATCTGAATAAATATTTTATCTATTTTTTATTCTTTGATTATTTTAAAACCCAGATGTTTTCAACATTTTTCTCAATATCTCTATTTCTCTTCTCTCTCTCGATTTTTATCAGAGCATATTTACACTTTTCGGTCAACCGCCCGTAGCAACAGTTTTTATTCTTTTTTTCTTTTTCATCTCTTTTGTGTTTTTGCTGTTTTTCATTATTGTTGTCACATAGGATTTAATCAAAGTTGTTTAGGGTCACACATTAGTCGAAGAATGTTATTGAGAGCGATTGGAAGAAGTGCCAAAAATTTAGTATCTGTTAGAAATATTGCATTAAGTAGAGCGAGTTTAGGCGGAGGAGGACATCATCATGGTATGTTTAAATTGGGGGAATATTGTATATTTCATTTTATTATTGCAGAGCCAACTCCTGTATATACTCCAAAACCTGGTTCGCTAGATTGGTATCTTTGTGGAAATAATAAAAAATCTGCTCATGAACCGGAACCTTATATTCCAAAAGGAGATGATTATGGATCATTTGTTGGAGCTGCTGTTTTTGTTGGATTAACTATTGCAGCTGTTGTGAGTTATTTTAAGGGGAGTTATCTCAAAATTTGAAGTGAAATTTTTAAAGCTGAAATATTTGGAGCCTATTTCAAAAATCAAAGAATCTATTTTTAGTGCAGTGTTTTTTTCCGCAAAATCTAGAAAAGACTACCAAGCAATTTAAGTTTTGAATTTTACAACTAATATACTTAAAAGACCCCAATTTTTGAGATAAGCGGGAAAAATGCGAAATTGTCTATTTCGAATTGTAAGTTATAAATTTTGAATTATCGTTAGTAGAAACATTTTATAAATTTCTGCAGAAAATTATCTTTAATACCGCTTTCTCTCTAAATCAAAACAAAGTCATCACATTTCCAGCTTTTCAAAACTGACGCATTCAAAAAAGATACACACGTCCATCACCATGTGCAAAAACACGAAACATCTCATGAATCTTCTTCACACGCCGAACCCGCCCATGAACCGGAACCAGAAGAAGTTGAAGCTGTTGCTCCTGAACCAGTTGCATCAACATCAAGCCCATCTTCAGAACCAACTCCAGTTGCAGCTCAAACTTCCGAAGAATCAGCTCAACCATCAACTTCTTCACAATCCGAACCAGCTCCAGTTCAACAAGAAACACCTGAAGTTTCAACTCCAACACCAGAGGTTACTAGATTTTCAAGTAACTAATTAATATTTTGATAATTTAAGCCAGTTTCTCAATCATCTGAATCATCAGCATCGTCTTCTTCTCCAAGTTCTTCTTCACCTTCAACCGAATCGACTCCTCAAAAATCAGAAGAAGCTTCAAACGAGGTACAGTAATTCAAAGTTGTCTTATATGATACTGTAGTATTGTTGCTCATTATCAATCCGGTCTTCTTCGTTTTCTTTTCGAGTGCCTTCTTTTTCTTGTTTGCCTGCCTTTTTAGAAAATAAAGAGTTTATATTTTCAAGAAAAATTTAATTTTTTGTAGAGCGACGAGAAGAAAAAGGGATTATATTGTGAATATGTTATTATTGGAAGTGGAACTGCTGCTTATTATGCATCATTAGCAATTCGAGCAAAACAAGCTGAAGCAAAAGTTTTGATGGTAGGCATTTTTTGAAAGTTTAGGTGGAAAATATTTGAGAAGTGAAAAATAATCGAAAAATTTGGATTTTATCTTAAAAAATTGTAGCGACCTCTTCTTTAGCTTCAAAATTTGATCTGAAAAATATTGGTTGCAATAAATTTGCTCTAGAAAACCGTTACTTACTGAATTTTTAAAATTTGGCCTCAAAAAACTTCATTTCATTTCTTCGAAATTCCCAATACGCATCCACATTCTTCAAAAAAATCGAAAATATCTTAATTTCAGATTGGTGAGGAAAACGAGCTTCCATACAATCGTCCACCATTATCCAAAGAATTATGGTGGTATGGCGATGAAAATTCGAGCAAAAAACTTGATTATACTGCGCTCTCCGGTAAAAAACGTGATATTTTCTATGAAGTTGAGGTAAGTTCTCTTTATTTTTCATCCCAAGCTATTTTTTCTGACAAAAATAAGTTTGAAAAAAAAATTTAATCTCAAATTATCCCTTGGGATAACAAACTTACCATTTTTTAAACTTCACTCCATAAATCCCTACCTCTTTTAGGGATTCTTTGTGAAACCTGAAGATTTGCCAAGTGCCACGCATGGCGGAGTTTCGTTGATTCGTGGAAGCAAAGTTGTGAAAATTTGTGAAGAAGATAAAACTGTTATTTTGGAAGATGGAACAACAATTGGATTTGGTAAAGTATTGATTGCCACTGGAACTCGACCCAAAAAAATGGATTTATTCGAAAAATCGAGTAATGAAGTGCAAAATAAGATAACTTATTATCATTATGTGAGTTGTTTCATTAAATTTTTTCCAAAACTGAATAAGACAATATTGTTGCAGCCAGCGGATTTCAAAAAAGTGGAGAATAGTTTGGCAGATTCAACAGTTAAAACAATCACAATAATTGGAAATAGTCTAATCGCATCTGAGCTCGCATATTCGATCAAACGAAAATATGAAAATGTGAATGTTCATCAGATTTTCGAAGAGAAATATAATGCATCAGATATTCTACCAGAACATTTGGCGAAAAAATCGACTGAAGCTATTCAGAAAATGGGTGTGAATGTGCATTCTGAAGAAAAGATTGGAGGAGTTAGGAAATGTTGCAAAAATGTTGTTTTGACCGTGAGTTTTGGGAGAGAAGTTCAAAAAAAATGTTTTTAATCAAAAAATAGTTAAAAATGTGATTTCTGAATTCATGTTACATAACTTTTTTTGAGCTGTGAAACTCGTATTCAAATTTTGAAAAAATTCGAATCACAGACTAAAGATTTGGGAAGGAATTTGCGATTGAAAGGGATATTGTAGCTCCCAGATTACAAGTTACTGTAACTCTTGGTTTGCAAATATAAATGTAGCTCCCAGTCTACAAGGATTACTGTAACTCTAACAATTCCAAAAAACTTACTCCAGAAATTTTTCTTTTTTTTCTAATCTATTTTTTTATTTGAAAAAAGACAAATTCGAAATTTTGAATTTTTCAGTTTCAAACTTTAATTAAAATTTTCAAATTTGCCCCGTGAATGTTCTTTTAATTCAAAAATTCTGCAGATGAAAGATGGAAGTGAACATCGAACTGATTTGATTGTAATTGCTGATGGAGAAGATGTTAATAGTGAATTAGCTGAAGCATCTGGTCTCAAGGTATTTTCCTCATTTTTATCAAATTTTTTGCAAGCCATAACCCCATTTTTTCTTCAGATAAATTCGGTGAATGGTGGTGTAACAACTGATAAATATTTGAAAGTATCTCCAAATATTTATGCAGCTGGTTCAGTTGCCTCATTTGATGATTCAGTTCTTGGAACACGTCGTTTATCATCCTGGGAAAATGCACAAATCAGCGGAAGATTGGCTGGCGAAAATATGGTTTTGAATAAAAATGAGAAAGATGAAAAAGCATTTTGGTATCAACCGTCGTTTTTCACCAAATTCGCACCGCATTTACATTTGAATGCGATCGGACAAATTGATTCGAAATTGGAAACTGTTGCGGTTTATGCGGAACCCGAAAAGGATAGTCAAATTGAGAGAGCTGTTGTTTTTTATAAATCGAAAAATGGAGGACATGTGAGTTTTTTTTTGACGATGAAATATAAATAATTTGAAAAATCTGAAAAATTTAGAGAAAACATATTTTTCAAACAAAAAATGGATTATTATCCGAAAAATTCTTGAAATCAAGAAACTTTTGAAAATTTCAAAAGTTTTTCGGATAGAATTTTTTGTTTGCATCTTTTTTTTTGAAAAATATTTTTCTTTAATTTTTAAAATTATTTTAAAGGGTTGGTGCTCCGCCAGGGAATCTTGCTTGATTTAGATAGGAATAAGGTGCTCCTGGATGGTTCCAGTTTTAGAAAAAATTCTAGTATCAATTCAGCCCATGTTTTTCCTCAAAAACACAAGCGAGTTAAAACCTACGAAATAAAACATGTAAATGCGCTCTAGCACACAACTCGTTTTTGAATTTTCGTGCGTGTGTTTGCACACAACTTTGAAAATAACACGGTGACGCCTTTTTGCAGACGATTTTTTCACCAGGAAAACACCAACCCTTTAACATGAAAATTTGAATTTTTAAATTTTCGGCCTTGAAAAAATCAACCTGAAATTTTGAATTTTTACATTTCTGAAAATGTTTATTTTCTAAAGTTCCAAGTTTTCTATATTCTCAAATATTTTCAGATTGTGGGAGTTTTGCTCGTAAATGTCTTCGGTCCTTCTCTCGATGTTGCTAGAAGAATAATTGATGATCGAAAAAATATCGAAGACTTGAAAGAGTTGGCAAAACTCTTTCCACTTTATGAAGCTCCAAAAGCTGATGAATAACTTTTGTTTTTTTTTGTCCGCATTCGGGTAAGGGTTTTTAGAACCCGTTTGTTTTTTCAATAGTTTAATTTCATGTGAGTTTTGTTTTCTTTCTGTTATTTTTTAGTAAAGTATTTATTCATGAGATCTCGAAACAATTTTGTACAGATTAGCAAAACAATACCCGTCAAATAATTATCAAGCTACCAAATTCTCGGCTGTTAATTGTGCAATTATGTGCTCATTTAGAATGAAGTTGGTTTCGAGGAGCAATGATCGAGAGGAAAGAGTTAGCTGCAAAAAATATATTGGAGGTTTCTGGGAGAAAAAAAGAGAGGGTACCTTTGGTTTCACTAATTTGAACAATGGATGAATTGGAATTGGAATTCCTTGCTTCAAAATGTCATTGACCATTCTTTGAAGAATTTCACGAGATAAGAAACCGGCATCATCCAATTCGTCTTGAAGTAAAATATGGGGAGTTCGGGATCTCTGTAAAATATGATTTTGAGAATTTTACTCGGGAAATTTCGAAATTTCTTAAGATATTACTCATGTTTATCTGATTACTGTCTGAAATTCCAAAAAATCCCCATCCAACTTACAAATTGAATTTCCTCAATAGTAACTTTTCCTTTCACACTTTTCGGTGTCAATTTCATTTTCATCAACGCTTCAATTCGAATTTCCATCTCTCCAATCGGCTCATTTCGATCCGAAACAACTCGAATCAAACCGAGAAGATTGAAATGTATTCCACCTTTTTGTTCTGGTTGTACTATAACAGCTGGAGCGCGAAGAGTTGTGAATAGAAATGCGACATTTCGATCGGGCAGCTGGAAAATGAGTTAGTGAAAGTTGATGATTTGAACGTGTCATCAAATTTTGTTTCAAAATCTCACCATTTCTCTTAAAGCTGGAAACAAATCACCAATACAGAAAAGTGAACCAGTTGATAAATCACAAGTTGTTCTCATAACTGGCCCAAATTGTGGAGTATTCCAATCAACTCTTGTGTCAAATAATTTGATTCGATGTCCATGAAACATCAAAGAATTTGGAACAAAATCAGAAATCATAATTTGAAGCATTGAATTGGAAATTTGACGAGGAAGGAAAATAGCACCAGCTCCGAATGGTGTTGTTTGCCCAGTTTGATAAACTTCGCCCGATGTTTGAAGTTCAATTCCACGTGTGGAAATTGATGGTGGAGAAATCATTGAATAGTCTAACATTAAATTATCAGCACGACTCTGAAAATACGAAAAGAAGTTAGAAAAAAAGTTCCAAAAAACTAACGAAGTTGAAAGAATTGAGAAGAACATGGAATCTTTCATCTGCTTGTCTTTTTGGTCGCTGGAGATGGATTCTTTGATTCAAAACTGATGGTTGATTTCGTCGGGAAATTGGAGCAGTGTGAGCAACGATGTTTCGACGAATTGGAACTGTTTTTCTACTGTAAGAAATAAATCCCGTTTTCTTGGAAAAAAATCAGAACGGAAAACTTGAAGAATATTTTGATTTTGAAAAAAACCTGCTATGACAAAAGTTCATCTGAGACTTTTAATTCAGAAATAGAAATCTTATGTTAGTGTAACCTTTTTTAAGTTGTGGCATTTGGAGCATTTAGAACTTTTCAAAAAAAAACTCCACCTGGTAAAAATAGGGTTCTAAACTCAACATTTTTCTAGGTGGGTCAGTTGTGACCTACAGTAATCCTATTTCAATAAATTTCTAGACTGACAGCCGTTAGTTATTTTCATCTCACTACCTGGAAAATATTGAAGTAAAATGTTCAAACTACAGTAATCCACTGACAGGAAAAATGTTACTCTTGACTTGAAGTTACAATTACTCAGAATGTTGCTCAAAAGTACAGTAATCCGATTCTAGAAAATTTGAACTAAAAAAACTGAACTATTTTTCTCGAAATTTCTAAACCTTCTTTACTCTCAAATTTTTCGTCAAAATTTTTCAACGTGTTTTTGAACTCACTTTTGACTGGCTAATCTTTTCATTCGTTCTTCAGCTTGCATTATAACCTTTACAATATCGAAATTTTTGGTGTCTTCCAATGAGATTTTCGAAGGCAAAAGTGCAAATCGTTGATTTACTCGAGTATTCAAAATATTCTCAACTTTCGGACAAATCATATCAAAAAATATTTGATTCGCATCATTTGCAATCGCATCTGCTATCGATTTTCCGTTTCTTGGATCCATTGGTTTTGTTATAAGTCGAATTCCTTGAGTTCGAATTGAGCATTTTTCAAGCTGAAAAATTTTTCTTGGAATTTTACCCTTCAAAAATTACAGTAATCCTCACCTTCAACAATGGGTTTCCATTTGAATTTCGTAAAATTTTAATTGCTGCGTTCAAATTCAAGAATGGAGTTCGGAAATTGATTTGATCGTTCAAATCAACACCTCGAAGTTGACCGCTCAAAATTGCGGAGGAGCTAAAAATTTAAAAATTTCTGGAATAAGAAAAAACAGGGAACTTTTTCCAGTTTGGTCCAAATGAGTTTCGAAAATAGAAAAATTCTTCTAAACAGATTTTTGAATACCTCAATGAGACATTTGTGACTTGAATTCTGAGAACATCATCAGAAGTCGATGTTGTGACAAATTGTCGATCTAATTTCAAAGTCTCTAGCATCAAATTTTTCAGCGAAACAGTCGGAATATTCGCCAGTTGTTTTTCTCGTTTCTGCTGATTCGGTTTGATATCCGAAAAATGAGCTGAAAATGCTTGAGCAACAATTCCAGCTACATATTGAGTGCCAGATGGTGTAACTCGAGCAATCACTCCAGCGCCACGCTAAAAATAAATTTCAGAATAAATAATAAAAAAAATTCTCCCCGGCCGGGAATTGAACCCGGGTCTCGCATGTGACAGACGCGGATACTCACCACTATACTACCGAGGACACATTTGCCCATGGCGTTTTTTGCAAACACTATTTCTCTAGTTTTTCTCCAAAATGACTCTAGTTTAATTTTTTTCCTCAAAATTTCAAAGCAGAAACTTACCAGATTTCTTTCATTAAAAAGTAGTGGATTCATATCTTGAACATCTTGTGTTAAAATAAATGAGACAAAGAATAGCAAGAATAGTATAATAACATCTCTCATTTAGCACTCTGTAAAATCTCGAATAAAAAAACTGATGGCAATAAAAAAAGAGGCACTTGATTTTCACTTTCTTATTCAGATATTGTTAAACTATAATTTATTCGAATAGAAATTATTATAACACTAATAAAATGAATAAATAAATACATATCTGTGGTTTTCTTATATTTTTGTACTTATTGAACTTCAATAGAAACTCGAGAAAATTTCGAGCTCAAAAAAAGGAATCAAAAACAGAAATCAAAAAGTTGCAAAAATTTTAAGTGAATGACCATCAGAATGTCAAATTAAATACTATTTTCAGTGTCGATTAACAAAGAAATGACCGAATAGATAGTAACAAATTAGGAGACCCAGAAATGTCCATTGTTCGAGAAAAAGTTGTTACACCAATGAAACCGCTTCACTGAAATGGACATGTGTTTTTTTAAGAAGAAAAAAAGAGAGAGAGAGGGAGAAAATAATGATCATATCGCCAGCTTATTTGTTCTTCTTTGTCAGGTTTTTGTCCATTTTTGAAAAAAAAATAAAGACAAGGAAAAAGGGAATAAAAAATAAATGAATGATAGTTGATGTTTGAGGAACGGAACTGCTGTAAAATGTTCATTCAGAGGTTTCTAGTTTTTGTAAATGATGAGCGCAGATTGTCCTTGATTTTGTTGGAAAATCGCCAATTGTTTTCCTGATGCTAATTCGTATCTGATTCCGCCTTCTTTCAATTTACTCACTTTTAAGTTTCCATCATTTCCAATATTTTGGGTGGTCTCACTTTCGACTTCTCCCTGAAATTAGATAGGAAAAATAATTTTGAACTATGAAAAAAAGAATGTTTTTCTTCGAGTTCAGAGGACTAAAATGGAGCTATAAACCAGGAAAAAATCTAGTCAGAAATATTTTTCATCAACTTACCCCCAAATAAGAAACTGTTGTCATCGGAGTGATTGATTTATTATCTTCGGAATCTGTGGTTGATTGTGAAGTGACAGATTGAGATGAATCAGAAGTTGTTGAAGAATCCGAAGATTGTGGATGACCAGAATAACGATTATACGGATGTTTTGGAGCGTCGCGATCAATTTGACCACGTTTCAAAAGAGCAATCTCATCGAGAAATCTGCTGAATAATATTGGATTTATTAATTGGATATTCTGAAATTATAATCAAAAACCTACAATTCTTTTGGATTAGACAAAAGTGACAAGCGAGTATCGACTGGACTTTGTTGAGCATTTGCTGGAATATCGATTGATTGATAGCCATCGAACTTTACATTTGGATAATCTGAAGCTGTTGAATCTTTTTGACTTCCACGACGACGGCGGCGACGATGGCGACTAGGAATATTGCCATCATTACGAGAAGAAGACATCTGAAAAATGTTATTTAATTAGGAAGGCAGTCTGAAAAAACTCACCGTTCTGTTCGTTTTAATCTCGAAAAAATAACAGCTTCTCCTCTCGATTGACGTCAAGGTCGATTAAATGGAACACGTTTCACTTTATTTAATTTTTCGATCTTGTATTTTTTCATTTCAGATTTCATGAAACATTTTTATTACATGCAAAAGCGGAATGTGCAAATATAATGATAAAATATATAAAATCGAAACCAAACCTTGTTTACTTATTATTCTCTGTTCGTTTTTTGATACGTCTCCAGATATATTTTCTCAACTCTCCAAAGCGATTTTCGGCTTCAACTTGTTCGTTTTCTGATTGCCATTTGTGAGTTTTTGCAAACTTCTTGCGCAATTTCATCAAAACAACACCGCCAAGATTTTGTCCGTCCCAATGAAGTGGTCGAACTGATTCTTCTCGCTGTTTACGCCATCCAGTTCCAAAATACTGTAATTAACATTTAGATCAAGCAATAATTCAATTTGAACGTGATTACCCTGTCTGATTCACACGAAGCGAGATACATATTATCTGACAAAATGAGGAGATTTTGAACACTTCTCAACTCGCTGATTTTTCGTTCTTGAGCTTTTGTATAACATTGCAATTTGACTTGATTCCATTGTTGTTCATCAAACGCAACAATCGAATTCTTGGCTTGTTCTGCTTTTGAATATTCAGCAGTTTGAATGATTTCTTGATTTTCTTTGTCATTGAAATATCCTGCCATCAAAAACCAATAATATCTTTCAGCACTTTGATGTTGAATACCATTTTCATCACTGAATTTGATGTTGTAATTGAAAGCCAATGGGTCTTGTCTACCTTAAAAATATATTGGAAATGATTTCAATTTATCATTGGCAAACCTCCAATCATTAAAAAATTGCGACCAATTTCGTCAAATTCAATCAGCTCAAAATCATCATCTGATTCATCCTCGTTTTTAATTCGATCCTAAAATTAATTTTAAAATACTTTTTAACAATCAATTTTCCACGATACCTTGAGTTTCTGAATTTTTCGGGACATAATAGCATTTCGCATTTTCAAATTATGAACTGCAACTCTCAGATTCGTTTTCTCCTCTTGCAACAAGAAAACAGCATTATGAACTTCAGCGTTCGCCTTTTTCTGCTGTTCCAATTCTTTCTTCAACTTGTTTACATTTTCCGCGTTCACCTTTGATGCCACTTTCAAATCGGTGATTTCGTGGCATAACGTTTTCAACAAAGCTGTCTGTGAAGGATCAACAGCCATATTCCAAGCTGAAATGTTTGAAAACAATTTATTATTTCGGGATAATGGGATAAATACGTGGGAACTAAATCAGTTCAAGTTAATTAAAATTAATTGGACGAGAGTTTAATACACGAGAGACAAGCTAAACTCGCTTTTTTGGGAAGCTGAGAAGGATGATTGGAAAACACAAAAAAGGTGTCGTAAAATTAAATGTGTTTGTTTGGTGTTTGCAGAAATTACACACTATCTGCAGGGCTACAGTAACGCTACCAGAAAATTAATTAAATTCCGTCTGGTATTCTCAAAAAAATGTCTATGAACAGAAAAACATTTGATATGCATGCCATATCATCTGCACTTTGGCAACCCTTAAGCCTTGTCCAAATGTTCATTTCATGTGTTTTTAAACTTTTTCTACAGTAATCCTCTTGTTTCATGGATATTGTATTTTTTCCCAAACCAGAAATCCAATCAACACAATGGCAAAAGTATTTTCTAATTTTCCAATTTCCATCGCAGTCAAGTTTAAATAAACATTCAACACTCATTTTCAATATTTTCGAACCGGAAAACGAGTTGAAAGTTTTTAGATTAAAATAAAAGGAACAATGAGACTAAGAAGCAGCCAAGTATTTCTTTTTCGATTATCTTGTTCTTTTCCGATATACAAAAGTAGTTGACCTGTTTTGTGTATTTATAATTGGGTGGATCAAACGGAAAGAAAAAAGAAGAAGAAGTGGGAGGAGGAAAAACTATTCGAAACATAAACTTCTCATTTTGGCATGACTTCAGCTAAACTATGTTTTGTTTTTCTATTCTCAATTTATTTTAAAATTGGTCAGTTTTCAATTAATTCTTCAGTTGTTTTGAATTGAAAATCAAAAAAAAAAGGAAAAAAATATTTCGGAATTTTTATTGCTACAATTTTTGCTACGGTCAAGGTTAATTGGAAGTTTATTGAAAATAGAAACAAATATTTTTGAAAACAAAAATTGCAGGTTCAAGCCAACTGGCTGCTATATATTCAGATGCTTCTCGAGTTGATCAATGTAGTAATTGGAGCAGTTGGGGAAAATGTATTTGGCCGGATAAAATCAAATCAACTCCATATCTTGAACAAGTTTCAAATCTTTGTCAACATCACTGGTTTTATTCATTTATCAAAAAATATGAGAAGGTGAGAGTTGAGAAAGCATAGCCAGGAGGGTTTGCGGATTTTCCGGATAATCCGTTTTCTCTCACGGATTTATTTTTGGAATATTTGGTTATTTTTCGGTCTGATTCACGTTTCCATAAAACTCAGAACTTTGAAAATTCAAAACACTCTTGGGTCGAATTAGAATCTAAGTTTTATTCAGCTTTTCAGAATTTTTTGATGAGCTATCGATATAAAAACAACTGAACACTGGAATTTAAAAAAATACAGTAGTAAAACATTGCAACTTCTAAATTCCCAAATTGTACTGCAACTCATAAAAATTACTGTAACACAATTTTATTATTTTTCAGTCACTCAATAGTTTCTATAATTATATGGGAAGTGTTTTGAAATCGAAAAAACCCTGCGGACTTTGCTCTTATAAACAATCGTGTGGATTTGGTGGAACAGTCAAATGTAATCAAAATCCTTTTGCGTGAGTTACAATCTTAGATGTTCACTTACTCAAAAAATCTTTTTCAGCATACCGGGTGGTCGACCAATAATTCCATTTTATGTTGCTGAAAGAGTTTGTAGTGAAAAGGATCTTGGACAATCACAAGTTGATTCATGTGTTGTTGATTACGACAAACTTATGGTAACTTGAAACGGTCATTTTATTTTTTTACTCAAAAATTTTCAGGAAAATGGTAGTGAATGTCAATTGTGGCCATCTCCCAAAGTTGATTTATCCGAAGTCGAAGAGCAATTCCGGACACATGTTGCTAATTTGAGTTGGTATACTTGTATTCCACAAAATCGGTGAGATTCTATCTATTATTTTTTTTTCTCTCGATTGCGATTCATAAAAAAAATGTATCTAATTCCAGAAAACTTCGACGTGGTCGTGGAAAACTTGCAAAATATCGTGTCGAAAAAGTGTGCCGTTGTTGTTGTTTCCCATTTCGACCAAATCCACGAACTTTTAAATGTGAACATGTTGCCGGAAATCCAATTGCTCCAGGAATGTCAATGTTGTCCGATGAATTTAATAGGAAAAGGTCAAGACGAGTTTGAAAATACTGTATTCTGAAAAAATGAATATTTTGTATTTGAATCTGAAATTATGTATAAATATTTATTGTGAATTTTTTTACAAAACCAGTTCTAAAAACCATGAAAACGTTGTGTGTTTAAACAACAAAAAAGGGGTTTTCAAAAAAAAAATTGAAAATAAAATTTAAAAAATGAAACGTCGCCCTGTTGATAAATTTCCCACGTTTCTAAATTTTCGAGATGTTCGTCTCATTCCCAGAAATTTTTCAATTCCCGACATCCGAGATTCAAATTTCAGCGCTGGTTCGCACACGCATGCTTATCTAAACACTGTGACTGCTCCCTCTTTTTTCCGTGGCCTAGAAAATGCGGTCGTTCGGCCAACTGGGAATTGTTTATTTATTTTGAAACTTTTCAGAGGAAAAATCAGTTTTTCTCACATTTTGATAACAGAAGCCAATGGATGAACATACACAGTTTGTAGAAGGAACGGTGAGTTTTGCTTCAAAATTCAAGATTCAATGAAATGTATTTTCAGGTTGAGGTCAAGAGTGCTTTGGAATATGGCCGATCAATTTTATTTTCCGTTTTAGATTCATTAGATGGCGACAAAACAATTGTTTGGGACAGAGACAGAAGTTTGATGCATCGAGTTAACTTGGTTAGTCATTTTTTTTTTTCATATTTTATTGATCCGGAGATCTAGAAACTTGCATTTTTTTAGTTTGCCGGTGCATCTCTATTAGCAACTCACGGTGTAGTTGCAAATCATGGAATCGAAACTCGTAAAAGAGCAGAAACTCCACATGTTGTGTTTTTCCTTTCACCTACAATAATTTCTCTCGATTTGTTATGTGATTATATCGATAATGTTCAAAATGATCCGGTTCGTTTGAATTTATCAAACTTCAAAGACATGAAAGTTGTTTCAGAAAACTTTGTATCAAGTGTTTTTCATTCCGGAAGCATGGTATGTTGTGAGAGAAAAATTGAAACTTCGAGAAAATGGTAAATATTGGGAACGTCTCGAATCAGTTAAAGAAATCCCTTTATGTTGGTTGCCACGAGATGGAGAATGTTTATCATTGTCACAACCACAAATTGCATCGAAACTTCTTTTGAATGGAGATTGGACACCTTTACATAAATGTGCAACTGCTTTGAATCAACTTATTGATATGTCTCGAGGTGATATTACAATAAATCCTAATCAAAGAGTTATGACGATTTATTCAAGAGGAAAATGGTCTCAAGATGTTGCGAAAATGGTTCAAAGAATTAGAACATCAACAGAAGTTACTAATAACAATATATTCATTCCTGGTGTCACTGATTCTAGCTTGAAAATTAATAGAATTGTAGGTTGTAGAGGGTTATTCAAAAATTAAATAATTTTCTCGGGTTTCAGGTCATAATTGATCGCTGGATTGATCCATTAACACCAATGTTAACTCAATTGACATATAGTGGATTATTAGATGAAATGTTCAAAACTGGAATGGTTAATTCAATAAAAGTGCCACTTGGAGAATTTGAAGAGAAAGATGATGCAGATCCATTTGATTCGAAGGAAATTTATTTGACAGACGAAGTGCGGTTTCTCTCATTCTCCAAATTTTAATTTTAAAAAACATTTTTTTTCAGATTTATCATCGTCTCAAGCACTCTCATATTAATTGTTTTGGTCAAGAAGCTGCGAAAATTCTGACCGAATTGAAAGAAGACGAACAATTTGACAGAGAAAAAATGTCGGTTGCCGAATATGCAGTGTTGGTGAAAAAAATGCCGAGAATTTTGAAACGAAAACAATTCACATCAACTCATATGAGATTAGCTGAAATGACTCGAATGCATTTATATTGCAAATTATCGGATACTGTTAAAAATGAAAAAGGTTTTGAAAAAATATTTGTTTTCCTCAAATCTAATATTTTTCAGAACTTCTCGAAGTTTCGGATGGCGACAAAATTCTACCGTTCCTTGAAGATCAAATATTTGATGCTGCACCCCTTTATCGTATTCTTCGCCTCATTTCTGTACATTCTTTGACATCTGGCGGTTTAAAACCTTCAGTTTTACAACAATATCGGAGAGCTGTAAATCAGGTATTTTGAAACTAAATTTCAAACGAAATAGATATAAATATTTTCAGAGTTATGGTTCTTCTGCATTGAATAAAATATTGAAAATGCAAAAAATGGGTTTGATTCGAGAAAAAGGAGGAAGTGGAAAAATGTCTTGTGAATATGCTCCGATTTTGTTTCAACAAATGAAAAAACAATATGATATGCTTCCCCAAAATGTTAATGAAATGAAATTGGATGACCCTTCATACGCTTATAGTGGATTCACTCCTTTGTTAGTGAAAATAATCGAAGAAGGAGATAAAGTAAGATGGACTGGATGGCAGAAAACAATTGTTGGAGCTGAAAATTCAACGACTAAAAATGATGTTATTGCAGGTAACATATTCAATTTATCCACTTTTTATCTACTTCAGAAATTTCAGATTCTGATAGCAGTGGAACTTGTATTTTCGTACTTGGCGGCATAACTCGCGCAGAAACTGCAATCATCAAAGAATCTTTACCGAATGTGTCTTTAATTACAACAAGTGCAATGCTTACTGGTGATAAAATTCTGGAAAATATTACTAATATTTAAAATTTTTAATTCACTTTTTTTCAATTTGTGCCAAACTGTGATACTTTTTACTTATTTTCTAGTTTAGTGTGATTTGAATAAATATTTCTATTTATGTTTATTCAGACTTAAATGTGTATGCTTATGCTGATAGTTTCCAATCTATCCAGAATATTCTAGAATTTTCTATCTAAAAAATGAATGAACAGAAAACAACGACACTCCGTTTTTTCCGCTGTAATTGTGCATTTTGTCGTCGTCGTGTTAACACTTATCTTTTTTACTTTTGTTTTTTCAACCTGAAACAATTAGGTTTTCAGACTTTTCTAGAACTATTTTACAATGTTTGCAATTCGAACTACTTCGGTAGCAAGAGGAGCACTTGTTCAAATTGGAAATCCAACAACTAGCAAAAAAAGTAAGGCGATTGCATCATTTTTGAAAGAAATTCATTTTTTCAGCCCAGTTTCATAGTTCTTCGGTGTTAAATAAGGAGGATTATTATAAAACTTTGGGTGTTGAAAAGAAAGCCGATGCAAAAACGATTAAAAAGGCTTATTTTCAGGTGAGAATTTGAAAAACTCTTATAAAATTGAAATACTTATAATGATATTTTGCAGCTTGCGAAAAAATACCATCCAGATGTGAATAAAACGAAAGAAGCTCAATCAAAATTCCAAGAGATTTCTGAAGCCTACGATGTACTTTCGGACGCAACAAAACGGCAAGAATATGACACATTTGGAAGTGGAGGAGGTCCGAGAGCTGGTGGAGCAGCTGGTGGACATCCTGGAGGTGGATTTCACTATTCGGGAAATGTTGATGTTAATGAGATATTCAGGCGAACATTTGGAGGAGGAATGGTGAGTATTCAAACATTTTTGCTTGGAATAATATAGTGGCAATTTTTAGGGAGGATTTAATTGGGATAATTTTGCTGATAGTCAATTTGGTCATTCTGCTGCTCAAGAAATGGTGATGGATTTGTCATTTGAAGAGGCGGTTAGAGGAGCGACAAAAACTGTGAATGTGAATGTTGTTGAAGATTGTTTGAAATGTCATGGAACACAAGTTGAACCAGGATATAAAAAGGTAAGGCGAAGAACCTTGAAATTGGTCAGGATTTTGAAAAAGATAGGGAGATCAACTTCGGCACGAGGATCCTTGAGTTAACCCAATTTCACATTTTTTAAACAAGATTTCCGATTCATGTCGAAACTTAGCGCTAAAATCTGAACCCTATATTTTTGCAGACAACTTGCCCATATTGTAATGGAACAGGCGCTGTTTCACAACGTCTTCAAGGTGGATTCTTCTATCAAACATCTTGCCAACGATGTCGTGGAACTGGACATTATAATAAAAATCCATGTCAAGAATGTGAAGGACAAGGACAAACTGTGCAACGAAGAAAAGTATCATTCAATGTGCCAGCAGGAACAAATGATGGAGATAGTTTGAAGTTCCAAGTTGGTAAAAATCAAGTATATTGTCGTTTTAATGTTGCACAATCTCTAAAATTCCGACGCGAGAAAGATGATATACATTCGGATGTTGAAATATCGGTTGCGCAAGCTGTTTTGGGTGGAACTGTTAAAGTTCATGGTATTAATGCTGATACTTATGTACATATTCCAGCTGGAACAACAAGTCATACAAAAATGAGGTGAGTTATTGTTTTTTTTTTTGAAATGAAAATTAGAGAGTTTTGAACTTTTTTTCAGATTAACTGGAAAAGGAGTGAAAAAGATTACATGCTTCTGGTTATGGCGATCATTATATGCATATAAAAATCGCGGTTCCGAAATATTTGACAGCTGAACAAAAAGCGATAATGTTAGCATGGGCTGCAACTGAAAGTATAAAAGATGGTACAATTAAAGGATTAGAAGAAGCACAAAAAACTCAGAAAAGTAGGTTTTTTGTTGATTGACTGTTTTTAACCATTTTTTCTGGGCCCGAATTGCGCTCCTGGAACTTTACAAACTTCTGAAAATCAAAATCCAAAAATCCAACAAAAAAATTCCAGGAGCGCAATCATCGGAAAGTAAACCAGAGGAAGAAGCTGAAAAAGCTGAAACAGTCGATGAAAAAAATAATGAAGAAGGATTTTTCGGAAAATTGAAACGAACAATTTTTGGAAATTAGTCGTTTTTTCAGTTGAAGAATCGAAAGAAAAAAATAAAGAAGATCCAAAACCAAAATCAGAAGAAGAAAAACCAGAAGAACCGAAAAAGCAAGCATCATCGTCTTGAAAGGTACTTTTATTTTTTTCCGTCAGATTTTTTAGTCATTTTTTATTTAGTTAGGTATTTTTGTTTTTCTGTTAACTTGTTTTTCATTAAATAAAAATTTACGGTTTTTGCAATTAGGTAAATAATCATGAACAAATGAAATTTATATTTATTTATTTTGAAAAATACAAATATTTACAATCCAAAATCGTAATTTGGGGAGCCATTAACATAATCTTTGAAAAATCCAACTCCTGTTTCAGTTGGTTGACTTGCTTCAATAACTTCAGGAAGAGCAGCAATTCTTGAGAACCACGAGGTTAATTTTGGGAATTTCGCATTTCCTGGGAAAGCAGCAACATCTAATGGGAGACCTGGCAAAGCATTTGATAACCAGAAAACACGTTGAATATTTGGATAGAACAAATAATCAGCATATCCTGGTTTATTGGTTCCCGAATAATATTCTCCGGTCAGAAGTTGTTCAGCCGCTTCCAAACTTTTCAACAAATTCGCAACTTTTTCCTCTCGAACAGATGGATCTTGAACCGATTGAACGACTCCGTAAAAAGCGGGAGCAATTTCGGATAAACGAGCCAAAAGTAGTTTTTGTTGCACTTTTTGATATGGATCAGTTGGAAGAATGCGAGTTTCTGGGAAAATATCATCGAGATATTCTGGAATAACCGCTGATTCGATAACATGTTTTCCGTCGTATTCGAGAGCTGGAACTTGTCCTTTGAAGTGTTTTGAGAAATACCAATCTGGCTTGTTTTTCAAATCAATGTTGACGATTTCAGTTCTGCAAGATTAATGAATGAATAGTATTATTGAATTAAAACACGTGAGACAGAAAAAAAGGCCAAGTGACATGGATTTAGAAACAGTAAAGGTATTCATGTCGTTAATTACGATACGGTTCTGCGTTGCGTGTTTACTTCGATATTTTAAAACGTGTCGCACACACGCATCGCGACTGAGAACATTAGTGCCTATACTGTTTTCAAATCCACGTCACTTGATCTACCTTTTTTATTCACACGTGAAAGTGAGAATTCAAAAAAACTCACGGAATTTTCTTGGCAGCCGCATAAATCAATGATCTTTGAGCCCATGGACAGAATCTCATACTATAAATTCGGAATTTCCCGGCTGCCAAAATCGGTTCAGCATCTCCATTCTTAACAATTTTGGTATTCACTCCAACCAAAGACATGGTTCTTTTTGAAACAATTCGCGAAATGATTCTGAAATATTAAAAATTGTTTCTTTTAAATGTGTTCTTTGAAAGAAGAAATGATGACAAAACGAGGTTTGGCCAGCGAAGGAATGAAACAGAAATTATATTTGTTTTTTCTGTGCATCTCTATTCTCTATTAATTTATCACACTCTCTCATCTTGACAACAAAGATCGTTTTGGATGATGTTATTTTGAGGTCAGATTGCATAGTATATTTTAGTGAATTGAAAAAGGGGGAAACTGATAAAAATGAAAATGTACGGAAAAATTTGACATGAGAGGAAAATGTATTTGATCGTGAGACCAAATTACAAAAAAATCAAGTTGTAGTCGTAAATAAAAAAAATAATAAATTCAAAGTAAATTCCTTTCCGAATTTTGGAGCCCTGAACTCGAACAAATGGGATTTTTGGCCAAAAATTATTCCAAAAAATGAAAATTAACAGAATGGTGTGAAACTCAAAATCTAAGTCAAACCTAATATGCTTGAAAAATTCATAGTTATTATAAAATCCACCTCCAATTTTTTTTCTCAAAAAACCTCAGTTAGTTTTTGAACTTTTTTACGATTTTTCGGAAATCCTCGTTCTCTTTTATTTTCTCAATTTATATTGTCATATAAATATTTTTCTCATATTTTTATTCGAACGAAATAAAACAACCTACAATTTTCCGCCGTTTCCCATATGTTCCTTTTTTTTCGAAATGAGAAATGAACACGTCTCAATTTTTTCGCGTGGGATTTTTCAAAATTCTCTTTGAAAATTAGCCCCCTAGGAAAATTCCCATATATTCCAAAAGTGTCATTTCTAGCACTTTTTGCATCACGCAAGCCGCTGAAAAATAATCAAAAGTGTCGGATTTCAGTGGGAAAAACGGAACAATTTCAATTTGAGTTTCAGTTTCGTTTTATTGGCTAGAGGATCAAAGAAAATAGTAGTCCTCTGGGGAATTTTTCGAATATTTTTTTCAAGTTTTTTTTCTAGCCAAAGAAAGAGTTTTTATAGCCAAGTTTGAAAACGCTTAGAATGATGAACAGCTATTTGTTTTTTTGTCATTTTTCAAAAAATTGAGAACAAAAAATTTTGGAGCGACAGGAGGTCTTTTTCTTGTCTGTTTCAAAATAAGAACAATTTTCAAATACCAAGTAATCCAACTCAAATCTAACAAAAATTCTTGCTTGTTAGTATGTTTTTCTGTCAACTCTCAGCTTAAAAATATTCATGCATTTCAAATCACTGTTTTTTTGTCAGAAAAAAAACTTTTCTTCAAAAATAGTATCATTTTCCTTCATCTAAACTATCCATCTACCTTTTTATTCGTTAGAACAAGAAAGCTTTGTTATTTAGGAAACGTAAAAAAAGACAATCAGAGCAAAATAAGCGAATTAAAATAATCAAATTTAGGATCTTCGGGCAGTCCGAAACGCCATGTAATATGATTTCGTCAAACAATTCGTATCAGTATCTAGACACCGAGACGTGAGTTTTGATGCTTTTTTGTTTTTTACCGAAATTTTGGTGGGGGAAAATGTGAGAAAATGAGAACGAAAAAGAAAAAATGAATTCAAAATATTTTCCACTGTAGTTTTTCGCTCGCAATTGGTTTGCTTCGTGATGAGACCTTGTGTGTTTTATTGTTGCGCCTTCTATTTATTTCAAAAGTACGGTTGTTTCTGTTTTTTTTAAATGAAAGAGAAAAATCTTTGAAACTAAAAAAGACAGGACAAAAATCGAAGAATTTCAAAATTCAGAAAATTTTCAAAAAAATGTGTGTTTACTTAAATTTTTACTCTGAGTATACTTGAAATGTTTATTATTCATGTAACCGAGAAGAATTTTCCAGATTTGACAATAAAAAATAATTCAATTTTTATTTATTCATTCAGACAATGAAATTCGTAAAAATAAGTTCAAAAAACGTCGATTTTTATTCTTAAGAAATTTCTGATTTTCACAAAATCCCATCCAAAAAAGTTCATTTTCTCTTGAATTCTTTGTGCCTAAAAAGGCGTGGCTTCTCAGAAATCTCATATATCTCTCGGGATATTTTGGGAAAATCCCAAGTTTTTTATTTATTTTCAGAATATTTGTTTTTTTCTTCAATTTCCCTATTTCCCCTTATTTTAGAGTGGAATTCTTTCTTCTTCCGAATTTCCCAAAATATATAGTTTTTCGATCATGAAACATGTAAAAGTTCCTCCCGAAAAATAAAACATCCAATTTTATTCGTCCAATTTTTTTCGCCCAATAAAATCTTTCTTTTCTTCCGTTTTTTCTTTCTCTGAATAAAAAAAAGTCCCATCGGACCATAAAATGTCACTATTTTTCCCAATGTTTTTTCTTGTCTGTGACTAGTTTTTTACACACGAAAAAACACAAAACACGATTACCGCTTTTCGATTGACAAAAAAAATACTTGGCTGAATGAATGAAGAAAAAAGGGAAAAAGGAAAATGATGAAGGAAGACGCTGCAGATATTGCCTGAGGCACAAAATCTATCGAAAAATAGAGAAAATCCCGACCATTTCTTTTTTGTCTGGATTTTTTGAGTGGATCATTGAAAATTCACTTTTTTTTAAATTATAGTGTATTTAGAATTAGAAAAGAATTAAGAACTCAATTTTCATGAAATTTGTGGGTCTGAAAATCCATAATTTTTTAAATTTCTGTTGGTAAACATATTTTGTTTCGAAAAAAATTGAGAATGTCTTTTATTCGCTTCTCACAAGGAACGTTCAAGAATGTGTTCTCAAAAATCAAACTGATGGCTATTTCTAGATTTAACAAATCCTAGACCCGCAAATTCAACTCGCTGTAGATCACGCGGGAATACTTTCACTCTCCCCGATTGCTTTTTGGCATTTTGTGATACTTTCTCATTTTTCGATGATGCAAATTTGAAAAATACTCATTTTTTTAGTTGAAAATTTCAAAGATAGATTTGATTTCAAAATCTTCTTCACATCTGATTGTGAATTTCAAACTATACCTTTATATCTTCTTCATCATTGTATTTTCTTTCTCATTTTCAAAAGTTCCAAAAAATTATCCCCAGCTTTCAGGTAGAAATGGAAGGAATGGAAGATGGTGTCCGGTAAGACATTTTTTTTTCAAATCTCAAAAATCACGTCCAAATAAAAAAAAAATGCAAATTTCTATGTCATAAAAAGTTTTTTTCGTCGCGAGTTGTTTCTTAACGTGTTCAAGTTCCTTATACGAAAGCAGAGAAATGTTGGGGTTTCAAGTATTTGAGATGACTCGACAAGACAAGATAAAAAAGGCGGCAAATTCAATTTTGTCAAGATTTATTGTTCGAAACCTTTGCCCCCCTTCTCAGGAGGATTTTTTCGTATTTTTCTTTCAATTCTACTTTTTTGTGCTCCTTAAGAATAATATGAATTGTGATTTTTGATTTGAGAGGAGAGGACTATTTTTCCTATTATAAAACTGGGAATTTCTAGAAAGAATCGGACCACCGGAAAAAATCTGGAAGTCTCTTTTTGAATAGTCAGGGGTACTTCTCGGAAATTTGGAAGTCTCATTAACCTGTGAAGAGAAAATTACAAACCACTTTTAGAGCTCTTTGTTATTTATTTCTTTATTTCCGGTCAGAAAAATTTCTTTGGAAGCAAAACATTTTCTTTTATCCAGTAGCTAAGCAAATTTTATTTTTGAATACTAGAAAATAATGGTGGGTTTAAAACGGTTGCAAAAATAAATCCTCTCAGAAAAAAGTTTCACATCCCATTTTCAAAAATAATTTGCAGAATGTTATCAGCAGCTGGTCGTCGTTTTTCTCGTTGTTCAGCTTCACCTCGTCCACGTGCACGTAATTATGCACTTGCAAATATTCCACCACCAGCTGCTGTAAATATTCGAACTAATGATATGATAAGTCCAGAGGAAAGGCGGTTTTTGGAAGCGGCTGAGAGAGGAGATAAACCGACGTTGTTAGAATGTTTGAATTATGTGAGTTTTGGGAAGTTTTGGGAATTTATAGGAAGAAGTGGGGGAGGGTAGAGGAATAAAATTAAAAAAAAGGTTTGTCTGAAAATGTATTGTTAGATAACACCTGAAACCAGAGGCTGACAATTTTCGAATAGGAATTCTAGCGTAATTCAGAAAATTGAAAAAAAATGTTTTTATCTCAGCTTAATCCTGAAAAAAAGTCTGATCCATAAAAGTGGCACAAACATTTGGTCTAACTTGTGGTTCACAAAAATCCAGTTTCTGATAGGTTTCCAAATTTTTGTTTATGAATGGCCAAAAAATTTGAAACTGTTTGATTGATATCTCTCACAATCAGTTTGAAAAATAATTTAAAATTACATTTTTTATAAATACACAAATTCTAGGTTATTAGAGAAATTATTTCTCTACTTCATAATTTTTTAGCATGATGGAATCAAATTATTGAATGTAAACTGTCTTGATTCAATGGGCAGAACTGCACTCGAAATAGCTGTTGATAATGAAAATATGGAAGTTGTGGAATTATTATTACAACAACCAACAATTCGAATCGGAAATGCTTTATTATGTGCAATTCGAGAAGGTGTTTATCGATTAGTGGAAATGCAAGTGAATCATCCGAGTATAACTCGAGAAATGTTAGGAGATGGTTGGAGTCAACATTTAGATCCAGCTGAAGCAGCAAGTGCTGAATATTCGAGTGATATTTCTCCTGTTATTCTAGCTGCACAATTAAATCAATTTGAGATTTTACAAATGTTATTGAGAAAAGATGCGTCGATTGAAAAACCACACAGGTTTGTTCTGGAAGAATATTTTAATATCAAATTTCTATTTTTCATTTTCAAAATCTATTGCCGTATTGTCCGTTTGGAAATGAGAGTCACCCCGCGAAAAAATAAATTTGAATTTGCTGCAGGAGACGCAGACAGCGAGAGAGTGAACTGGCAAACAGCCAACGGGGGTTTTGTATGGGAAAGCGACCGCAACGCACACGCGTCGCGGGGGTAGGGGAAATTAGAGATTTTCTCAAATTCAAATTTATTTTTTCGCGGGGTGAATCTCATCTCCAAACGGACAATAGCAAACACGAAAAAAAAAACTCAAAGGACAAGCCCCGCCCCTTTTGTGTGTATCGCATAGCAGGCAGCCCTTTCCCGTCTAGCGTCTGCTGCTAGGTGTGGTGTGTATATATATAGAAAAGGGAAACATATGTTTTCGTTCTTCCGAGAACATATACTAAAATTGGAACAATACAGAGAAGATTAGCATGGCCCCTGCGCAAGGATGACACGCAAATTCGTGAAGCGTTCCAAATTTTTCGACAAATTTTTGATATTTTTATCTTCAAAATTAAATTTTTTTGCAGACACACTTGTAACTGCGAAACTTGTGATCGTGAAAGATTGAATGATTCACTTCAATATTCTCTAAAGCGTATAAACACATTTCGTGCTCTTGCAAGTCCAGCTTGGATGAGTTTAACAAGTCCCGATCCAATATTATCTGCATTCAAATTATCTTGGGATTTACAAAGACTTGCATTCGAAGAACATGAATTCAAAGAAACATATTTACAATTATCCGAACAATGTAAACAATTTGCTTGTGATCTTTTGAGTCAATGTAGAAGTTCAGAAGAAGTTATTGCAATTTTGAATAAAGATGGAAATGCAAATGATGATAATATTGATGTATGGGCTTCAAAATTATCATTATCAAGGCTAAAATTGGCGATTAAATATGAACAAAAAGCGGTAATTCTTAGATATAAAACTTTCTCAATAAAATTATATTTTAGTTTGTATCTCATCCACATTGTCAACAATTGCTCACATCAATTTGGTATGAAGGTATTCCTTATCGTCAAAGAAGTGGAACTTGGAAGAGCTCATTTCTTTATGCTTTTCTTCTAGTATTTTGGCCTATCTTTTGTCTCATTTATATTCTAGTGAGTTCTAGAGAATTGAATCTCTTTCTTTAAAAAAACAAAAAATGTTCCAGATGCCGAAAAGTCGATTGGGTCGACTTGTTCGTTCTCCTTTCATGAAATTTTTCTATTACTCAATTTCTTTCGCAACATTTCTTGGATTATTAACATGGGCAACTTTTGAGGATTATCGATATGAAAAAGGAGAAACTTTCAGCAAAGAAGTGAGGGATTACTGTATTTTTTCTGTGTTTTTCAAAATTATTTTAAGAGAGCAAATCAAACACGTGCTTCTGATCGTGGTCCACCTCCAACTGTAATTGAAATACTGGTATTTACATGGGTAATTGGAATGTTATGGTCAGAAATCAAACAATTATGGGAAGAAGGATTTAAAAGATATACAAGACAATGGTGGAATTGGCTCGATTTTCTTATGATTTGTCTTTATTTGTGCACTATTTCTATAAGGTTTGTGATGATTTTATGATTTAACATGAGCAATTGGTTAGTCAGGTTTCAAAATAGAAGAACACCAGATAACAAAAATTCGGTCCTCAAAAATTAGACTCCTTCCCCGATTAACATGAGCAATGCTTTGATTAAGCTTTGATTAAATACCCTAACCTGAGCAATGTCTGTTTTGCAATGGAAAAATATAGGAACCGAGTAATATTGCTCATGCTTCTTAACTAGTCTATAATCTTAACTAGTCTATAATTGAAAGAACACCAGAACAATTCTTTTTGCGCCAATTTTTGGACTACTGTATATTAATATGAGTAATTCCGACCCAATTATGCAATTTTGTTTTGAAATTTCGGAAAAATCCAGGGTTACTGTAGATTATTTTGAAATCTTGTGATCCTTTTTTTCCAGAATTTTTCATTTACTAATTTAAAAATTACTGTAGTCAGAAATATGCGATCTTATTCCCCCTCAATCCCTTTTCCCTTTCCAATTTTGATAATTTCAGAGTAAGCGCCTATTATCTCTTCACATATTCTCCAAATCCTCATAGATATGAACTCCGAACAGATTGGAAATCAGGCGAACCGATGCTTGTCGCCGAAGCTCTGTTCGCTGTTGGCAATGTGTTTTCATTTGCTAGAATTATTTATCTGTTTCAAACAAATCCATATTTGGGGCCTCTTCAGGTATTTTCCCTATTTACAAAAATAGCACATCTATTTTTATATTTTGCAGATATCATTAGGTTGTATGCTGGTCGATGTTGCTAAATTCTGCTTCATCTTTGTTCTAATTATTAGCAGTTTTAGTATTGGATTAGCTCAATTATATTGGTATTATGATCCGGATGAAAAATCGCAATGTTTGAAAGGAGCTGAAGATTGTAAACATTATTCAAATGTATTTTCATCGTAAGTTTTTCGCTGACATGAATTTATTCCTAATGAAAATCAATTCAGAATCGCTGATTCGTATTTGACACTTTTATGGTCATTATTTTCAATAACAAAACCTGAAGACACAGATGTGAAAGAAGATCATAAAATAACTCAATGGGTTGGACAAGGAATGTTTATTATGTATCATTGTACATCAATTATTGTTTTATTGAATATGTTGATTGCTATGATGTCACATTCATTTCAAATTATTAATGTGGGTTATTTTTGGAGAAAACTTTTTATAAATATAATTTTTAAAGGATCATGCTGATCTCGAATGGAAATTTCATCGAACAAAACTTTGGATGGCACATTTTGACGAAGGATCTAGTTTACCTCCACCGTTTAATATTATTATCACACCGAAATCATTTTTATATTTTATCAATTGTTTAATTAATACTGTTAGATGGTTACTTGGAAAATATACGTATCAGAAGAATAGAAATCGAGCGACTATTAGGGTAAGTTATTCTTTATTCTCTACTTATTCAAAAGTTCATTTCATTTTTTTTAGAGACCAGGATATTCTCGAAAAAAGAATGAATTGGAAAAATCTGGAAATCATGACGATGAATCATTGAAACCCTTGACATATGCTGATATAATTCAAAGATTAGTGGCTAGATTTATTCATCAAACAAAGAAAAATATGAAAATGGATGGAGTTAATGAAGATGATTTACTTGAAATTAAACAGGATATTAGTAGTTTGAGGTAATAATACTGTAGTTTTTCTTTCAAAAAAATTAACAATTTTTTTCAGATATGAACTTCGAGATGATCGACGTCGAGAAATAGTTCGATCTTCATCACACATTGATGCTGTTAAAAGAGATATAATGAGAACAATGAGCACAACAAGTAGAAGAGTATTAACTGGTTCAATGAGATTACAACAAAGACCATCAGTTGCTGAAGAAGAAAGTGAAAGTGAAACAGAAGATGATGATAATAATACAGATGAAGATGATGAAGGAAGATCAAGAAAATCATCTGTGTTATATGTTCCACCTGCGAATTCCGCATTGCCTGAAATTATTAGTGAAGAACCGAAGAAACGAAGAAGGCAGAGTGATGCGAACAAAGAAGTGCCAGATCGACCAACTCCGAAGTTATCACCAGTTTTTGCTCAGCCACCTCATTGTTCACTTCGGAAAACTGACACTTCTTTTAGTTTTCCGATGAATAATATAAATGATACATCAAATGATCATTCGGTTATTAAACCACCAAGAGGAGTTTTGAGGTGAGCATTTCAAAAATTTGATGTTGAGGGAATTGTTGTTTGAACTACAATAATCACAGTTTCGCTAACAATTTTCATCTACAAATTCCGAACTTTTTTCGCGCCAAACATTGAATGTAACCTACTTTTTCATTCCTGAAAATATTCAAGGTCTAACAGTAATCCATAATTGGCGCGAAAATTTAATTTTAAAATAATAGTTAATTTTTAAAACGCCTGAAGTTTTGTGCAGTGTAGATATATTTTCATTTTCAATTCGAAAAAAAAATGGCGATAGCTTCGCCACCGCCCGAGAGCGATAAACACACAGAGCACGCGAATATATAAAGTTCTGGTGTGGGCGACGGTTTACGGGTTGTGTGTGCCGCCATTGCTTGCGTGTGAAAGGGGCGGGGCTTAATTAAAGGAGTGCGTTTTTTGTTCTTCAAAATCAAGTTTTCAAGGTTTATAAGTGAATTTTGATGGAAAGTCTGATCCCATTTTTAATAACCCCTATCTGAATCCAAATTTACCTTTTAAACAAGCCCCTGAAAATTTCGAATTGAACTACAGTATTTCGAGGCCTTCTGGATGTTCTGAGTTCATATAACCTAACACCTTCAATCTGGAAAATTTCAGACAAGATCATCCAGATACAATTAAAATAATGGAAGAACTTCGAAAAGAAATGAATGACAAACTCGATCGACTCATTCAAGGATTTTCAACTGATAATAAACATGGTAAATTTTTTATTTATGTCAAAAAAAAGTGAATTTTTTTCAGCTCATGTTGGATTTGTCGAAAAATGATAAAAAGAAAATCAACGGGTATTCATTCAAAAAAATGATAAATAAATAATAGCTAAACAATTTTCATCTACTTAATAAATGTTCATAAAAATTCTCGTTTTACATGTGCCATTGGAATCATATTACTCGTTGTTGAAACTTTGTGAGTTGAAATCTGCGAAAAATTGGAAAATTAAAAACATAGGATATTTTGGGAAAAAATTGTATGCTAACTTGGAAGGAAAGGGCATGCAAAATAATTAGATCAACTACAATGAAACAGCTGACATGCGACAGAAATAATGAGATGGACGAACCTCCAAAGGATGACGTGTCTGAAAAATGGTTTTGATGAATTTTTCTTTTGGGAAAAAATATAGCAGGCTTTTCTAAATTTTTCAGAAAAAATTTAATTCCAAATTTGAAAAAAAAGTGTTTTGCAAAAACCTTAATTTTGGACCTAAAATAATTTTCTTTTGATCAACATCTTTGGTTTTTGTCAAATATGTTCCCCTGGAATTTTTTTGATTTTTGGATGAAACCTTGATTTTCCCGGGATCTATAACCCCGGGAACCCTCACAAACTTACATCGGCAGTTGTGACAGTGAAATTTGATTGAACCGGTCGAAATGCTTGGAAGAATGATTGTCTCAAAACTCCATCAACGTACTGAAATCCTTTTCCTCCTCTCTATTTCATCTCAGTCATTCAACTTACAGTATCAATAAATCCATCAACAGTCATTCTTGCAAACCATCCAATAACAGCAGCTGCCGTATACATTGTATAACTAACAACTGGACCCATACATAAATATCTTTCTTCATCCTTCGAATTCGGATCACAAAAATTGCTGATCGGAATACTTCCATAATAAGCAGTTGCAGTTAGAAAACATGCAACTGAAAATAATAACAAATGAGTTCCTAATCTCCAAACAGCTGAACGATGTCTTTTATAAATATTTGTTGTTCTTCGATAAAACAATTCTTGAGAAATCAAACAATAACAACCAATTGATATTATATAAAATATCAAAGGGGGAATCATTGTTACCATTGCACTTTTATATGATGAATGATTTTCGATTTGAACACATAAATCGACAAGCCAAATTCCGATATGATCATTTTTTGAGAAATCATCGAAAAATAAATGAATAACACTATTTCCATTATAGTTTAGTTTTCCATCTTGGAATAGAAAAACTGATGTGAATAATAAAAATATCATTGATAACCAGGAGAACAAAATTATTCGAATTACTTTTGAAGATGTTAATCGAACCTGGAATAAGGAGAGAAATGTAGCTGTATTATGAACGTCTATTCCGAACTGCCTCGCCCATGATTTTGAAACTTGGGTTCAATTCACAATTCTTTAATCTCTACTTCTACTATTTACTTGTTCAAAAATCTTGTTTTTTATTGGTTCATCTCAGATTTTTCTCCCTACTTTTAGTTCTTTCGTTCCCCGTTCTTCTACTAATTGAAAATGCACTTTCTTCTTCGTTTTTTTCCGAATCTCACTCAGATTATCTCTTTTTTCAGTTGTTGTTTCTTTTTTTGTAGACACTCTAATTAGAGAAGACAGCAAAAAGACAAAGTACGATTGAAAATGAAACGAACAAAATTGCGAATAAATAAAAGGTCACAAACAATGCTATAATTTTTTGTAGCCCCCTATTAAGTTGCATATTTTTACTTAACTAATTAATTATTTTTACCTTATATTGTAATGGTGATCGAACAGCATAATATGTCAAAAATGCAATTCCAGTATATGACAAAGACACACTCCAATAATTCAGAATAAATGTGGTTTGCATTAAATTGCTGAACCATGTATTATCGATTGGTGCACAATAATGAGCATTGTTACATCTTGTGCTGGAAAAAAATGGTTTGAGATGGACAAAGTTGATTTAATTTTGAAACTCACAAATATTCGGTGATATATCGAGTTCCAGCAATACAAATCGTCATCATATCAGCTAAGCTGAAAACGGAAACCGAAAATTAAAAAATAAGTTTTGAAAAACTTTGCTTATTTTAAAGATCTGAAAATCTTTAGAAAATTGGGTCAAGTCACCAATCAGTTCAAACTTCTTACAATTTCCGCAATTTTTTGAGCCAGCCTGATTTTTCAAATTCTCCGGTGAACTTTTTTGAATTTCAGACCTCCCACTCTTTTTTCACAAACTCTAAGCCTACCTGCGATTAATAGTCATTACATATCGTTTCAACGGAAGTCTCCCTCTTCTAACTCCATAAATAACAGCAACAAGAAAATTGAGATTTATAATAAGTGCAAGAATTGCCATAATCGGCATAACCGCATTTATAAATCCAAAAATTTGTTCGACCATTTCAATTGATTCTATTTCATTGTCATCACATTTATCAACCACATAAAAAGAATCCGTTGAATTGTTCCTCATCTGTGATTCAAAAAATGAGAATGATAGAGAAAAAGCAAATAAAAAAGGAAAAAGAAGAAGAAGCTTAGGCTAAATTGAGATGTTTTTTGTTGTTTTGTGAGCTATCAATAATTCAAAGTATCACACGGTTTTTGGGGCTCAATTTGTTTGAATAGGTTTTATGAACACTGACAATTTCAACATGTTCCTGAAAAAAAGTTTTCATTTTTTCTGAAATCCTGTATCTTCCAAATATTCCCAAAAATTCTTCTTTTCCCTTCGAATTTCCAAAAAAGTACAATTGTTGTTGCATTTTTTCTCTAACCATGCATAAATTTATGATAGTTGTTTTCAGAGAAATTATATGAAAAATTCAATTATATGTAGATATTCAGAATGAAAACAAACAAAACAAAACATAGATGGAAATGTGAAAGAAATGAAATATTAGACTATGTTATTTGTCGTGTGTTCCAGTTCTAAAGAAATTCTGGATTAAAAGAAAAATAAAGAGAAAATGGAATGAAATCAAAATTATTCAATTTATCATAAAAGAAATTCTATAGATCACTAACTAACTCAAATAATAAAAAAACTGAAATTCAAAAGCTAATATTCTGATGTCAAGACTGAAAAGGCGAGAAAAGAGAGGGTAAAATGAAGAATTATTTATGAATAAAATCTTTTTTTGTCATATACTGAAAAAAGGAGAAATGCGGGCGTGGCTTATGAAAAAACACCGAAAATACGAAAAATTCTCTAGAGCAAGAAAACTTTGAGAACAAGAGAAATATTATAGCTCTTTGAACTTTTCATGAAGAAAAGAAAAAAAAAGTATGTAACACATAGATGTAGATATTTTTTGGTTGGATTGGCATTTCTCATTTTTTGGTAGGAAAAATTGGATTTGAAGTTTTTTTTTTGAAAAAAAGGAAGTGAGAAAGGTCACCGTTTCAAGTTTTTTTCAGAAGCAAGCTGGTAATTTTCTGGGATCTTCTGGAATATTTTTCCGCATGATATTTTGAAGTTTCAAAAAGTTTGAAATTCCGAACAACCTTCAAATTAAAAACAGTTTTACAAATTCTGAATATATTATGTGTTCTTTAAATTGAGAACATCAAAAAATTCCCAATTCAAAATACTTCATGGGCTCATTTCTCGAGCTCCAGAAATCTTTAAAAAATATTTCCTCATAAGAAAGGAAAAGTTCTTTTTTTTTTCGCTGAAAAACGAGATAAATTAAGAGGACAAGAAGAAGAAGGGGAACGAAGAAAAAACGAGAACAAATCTGATTTTCCACAGAAAAAAGGAGAAAAGGAGTTTTGTTGTACTTCTTTTGAAAATGTTCGCTTTTTCGACAAAAAATCAAAAAATGTATTCTGGAATTGCAAAAATGAATTAATTTGAGTGACCTCTGGAAATTCTCAATTTATTGAAAGTCACAAGTCAAGAATTTACTACTGTATAATTTTTTATCCGCACAAGGCTCTCTAAAAAAATAATATTAAATTTTTGAAATTAATTTGCGTGACCACTGGAAATTTTTGGTTTTCATTTTCAAGAATTTTTATGCTAGCTTCTATTTTTTTTGATTTTTGACATGCAGGAAAACGACAAATATTGGTTTTTAGTAAATCAGGAAATCCGAAATATTCTGATTCTTGTGTTTTTCCTTCTCATAAGAAAAAAATCAAATGAAATTAGTCTGCATAAAAGAAAAATACATATTTACTAAACTCAAAAAACAAAAGTTATTCATGGTAAACAAAATAGTAGCTCTTAAGCTCATTTTGTGTGCGAATGAAAAGAACAAAAAAGAGTCCAGAATGAAAAAAGGAACGCGGAACATGTTATAGTTTTTTGTTGGTTTGAGTTGAGTTGAGTTAAAATTGGATTATTCGTCTCCTCATTTTTCCCACCCACAAACAAAATAATTAATTTTTTTTCCTTTTTTTCCAACAAATAAAAAACATTGTTTTCCGCGAAACTTTGATCACATCATGTTGTTTCAGAAACAAACTACTCTAATTCATATACAAAAATAAATTGGCTTCGTTTTTCTTGGATCATTTTTTAAAAGGAAATCTCGACTTTTATTCAGATGTTTCATTAAAAACTGATGAAGCCAATAAATTACTGTAATGAAATTTTTCAGAAATCGCAAATTGATTTTTCATCTAACTACAAGGATTACTGTATTTGTGGGATACTGTTGATCGTGGATCTCGAAGTATACTGTACTCCACGTCAATTCCGAACTGCAAGGATTACTGAAACTAGCAACAATTCAAATTACAAGAAGTACTTTAACCCAATTATTCCAAACTGCAAAAAGTACTGTAGATCAAAAAATCAAAGTTTCAGAATTGTTCAAAACTTCAAGAAAATTCCCTTTAAAAATTTGTTTTGTACTAGATTACAGTTGATTTTGAAGAACATCTCGAGATCTCGAAAATCAAAATTTTTCTTCAAATAAATATTTTGTCATAATTTCAGATTCTTAAACTTTTTCTAGTATTTTCTAGTAACAAATGTTCATTACCAATGTCAAAAAAACTATTGTAATTTATCAAAAATCAATTTTTCCCGGACTCTGCATCTCTTCTTCTCGGGATATTCTCTTCTTCCTCATGCTCATCTTTTTATTGTTGTAATGCTCGAAGAAGAAAGAAGATTGAACTTTTCCCGTGTTTTTTTTGCTGTTGTTGTGTGTTTCTCTAACCGCCTACCCAATAAATAGTATTTTTATTTTTGATTTTCTTGTTAGGAGAACTGTTTTAATGGTTCAAAGTTTTCAGAATGTCTAAATCTGTTCAGAGTGACCGAACATATCTCAAGTTTGTTTAAAATTCTGAATCGGACAACGTGTACAGAAAAATCAGGGTTTACGGTGTCAGAATTGGAGCGGAAAAATATTGATCTGGGTTTTCTGGTTCAATAATTTTTTTTAATTTCCCCATTTTTCTTTTAATTCATTATTAGCGATTATAAAATCCTTCCACTTCTTCAAAAATCTAATTTCCTTAGGTGAATAAATGGGTGACGAGGAAGATGACATTGTTTGGATTCGAGATGATCCAATTCCACCTCAAACTCCAACAACTCCAGCCACAATAATCGAAGTTCTCTCACCAACTCCTACAGTAACAATATCTGCACCACCAGAACAGAAATTGGATGAAAATATAAATGAAATAAATAGATCGACGAGTAAACCACCAGATACACCAACAGAAAATAGTGCATCTTTTGATATAAGTTAGTTTTTTTTTTGAATATTTTTTGAGGGCCCATAAAATAAGGCAGATATCTGCTGATCCGAAAAACTTACCACATAAATAATCCCCAACTTCAATTTCGAACAATAATAAAAATAAAAAAGTGCCATAATATTTATGAAATTTATTTTAGACTGCAAGTTTTCTTAACTTCTTTCCTGCTTTAAGGCCACGCCCACTTTACAGATTAGCTTTTTTAGGTAAAGGCCTAGAATAAATATTTTCAAAAGTTCAAAAATCAAATTTAAAACGTGTTTTCAGGCGAATACGAGAAAAATTTAAACAAAACAACAAGAGAAGCGAATGCTTTGCTAGAGGAATTGGACAGAAAATCACGACAAGTTGCTGAAAATAATCAACAAGTCGCAAAAGAGTATGTCTTTCTGTGAGGAGTTTTGGATCAAATTAATAGAAAAATATTTACAGCTTGTATGAAGCACGTGATTTATTGAATTCTGGAAATCAAGAAAAAGAAAAAACAATCAACGATGTTTCACAACTTCCACCGCCTCCAGAATTGCCATCAGGAGGGTAGGTTTTTTGGGATTTTTTTTGGATACCGCAATCTTCCGCTTCAGTTTCTCTGCACCTCGATCTAATTAATCTAAAATGGATTTTTTTTAATTTCTAGACTTCCATCAAACGTTGAATCAGTTTTAATCGGCGATGGAATTCTCGAAAATATCACCGGAACTCTAGTTCTACCAAATGGTCTCGTTCTTGTCACCGATGAAAATGCCGGAATCATCTTATTCGATTTGAGCGGAAACATTCAACGAAAAATCAATGCGGCTGACAATGAATTCAAGAGACTTTGGAGTCCGGTTTATCACAAAGAGCATATTTTAATATTGGCTGATGCGAAGAATTCGGAAAATCATTGGGTTCGACACGTCATCAAGTATACTGTAGATTTGAATTATGTGGCCAAAATTGAATGTCCGAAATGGTTGTCTGATTCGCAGATTTTAAGAGAAAGATTGAGTATTGCACATAATGATCATTTATATTTGTGTGTTTGTGGAGAGGTATTTTTTAATTATAGACACATTGTTCTTCTGAAACTCAAAAATTAAATTTCAGACATTTTCGGGGCTTTATGAATTGACTCCAATCGGACAATGGACCGAATTAGAATATAAATTATCGGAAGCATGGTGTGATATGCTAGCATTTTCCACAATTGGACCAATCACTCAATTATTAGTCGTCGAAGCGCGAAAAAACTATGTTCTTTTGGTTTCAGTGAGAGAATCGAAAATTGTGGGCAAGAAAAGAATTGCGATTTGTGAACATCCGGGAGCATTGGCAAAAGATGAAGCAGGTATTTGACAAAAGGGAAATCTAGGGAAAAATAAAATTTGATTCAACAAACAGGTCGATTGTTTGTCGCAAATCGTCATTCGGCGAGTATTCAACTAGTTGATACAATTAAATGGGTCAGTCAGAAGAATATCGCAATCACTGATGGTTATGTGAGTTATTTTCAGGAAATTTGGGAGGTCTATAGATTTTTTCCTTTTCCTCTCGAGGAAATTTTTAAAAGTTATGACATGGTTTAGAATTTCAAAAATTGATCAAAATTTGAAGATTTATAAATTAAACAAACTCTTTAGTTTTTTCTTTGAAAATAAATGTATAAATTTATTTTCATATTTTTTTTGTTATATTTTTGATTTACGCCCCACGTCATAGCCAAAAAATTCCCAAAACCAAAACCTCCACTAACCAATCAATAATCTTTTCCAGGTTCGTCATTTCACAGCATGTTGGGGTCTTTTAGCAGTTCCACTCAAAAACGCGATTCGCCTTCAAAAATATTCGTTCCGCTCTTTGCGATAAATCAATTTATAAATAAATACAACATTTTCAAATTTTCCGGTAAATAAAAATGTCTCTAATCATCTTTCTTGGTCCATTTTGTTTTCTCGGGTCTCTTCAAATGTGCCGGATTCGATACATCAATTTGCCATCCTAATGATTTGAGTTCGTTTGATAATTCCATGATTTTTGCTCTGCGAGAAGAAAAAATTTATATTAAGAATTAGAGGAAATGAATAACATACTTGTTTTCTTCAAAAGTCTGATATTTTTTCCAAAGTGATTCAGGAATCCATCTTCCTTCATACCAAATCATTCCATCTTGGGGTGCATTTTCTCGATCTTTGATTCGTATCCCTGGAAAATTGATAGATGATTTAGGTGAAAGTATTTGTTAAGGACATTCTTAAAATGTCTATTAAGGTAGAAAAATTGGATATCATTTTTAGAGAAAATCCAATTCAGAATATCATTTTGAAAAAGAATTTCCACGAAATTTTTGAAACCGAATTTTATAAACACAAAATTAAAAACATTTTTTTTGAAAAACGGAAAAAAGCTGAATTTAAAATAAAAACTCGTGATATCAAAACGGAGTCTGTGAAAATAATTTATGATATAAAAATGGCCCAGTATTCTCTTTCTGAATGAAATCCCCCTTTCCTACTTCCAAATTCCAACAAAAAAAAAAAAACACTAACTTTCTTTCAAATCATCCGTAATCTTATATTCATTTGTCTCATCTTTTTCACTATCATCCATAACCATTGCAATATATTCCTCTCCACTCATTCGTTTCCAATCTTTTTGCCGATTCTTTTCAATCATCAATCGAATCTCAACCAATTTCTCCAAATGTTCTTTGCATTGTTCAGCCAAAAATTGCGGATTTTCTCCAGTCACCAATGGTTTTCTTTCCATAACTTTCTTCAAAATCGACGTGAGATGTGATGTTCGATAAGTGATATCAGCAACAATTTCCCTTCCTAATAAACACAATTCACCAATCGATAAATTTTCTTCAGCAAGATTTACAGAGAATATTTTAGGTTGTGGAACAATTGCAGCTGAACTGCTTGAAGCATCTCGATTATCTTGTTGATTCGCAACTTTTAATGATGAAAATGAATGAGTTGAAGAAACAGAATGTGGAAAATGTCCATATTTCATTTGCTGTTGAAGATCAGATGGATCAAGTGATTGTTGCTGAACTGGTTGTTGTGGTTGTGATTGTTGCTGTGCTGGTTGCTGATGCATTTGCTGATGTTGTTGCTGAGCCATTTGTTGCTGCATTTGCTGTTGCTGTTGAATTTGATGTTGTTGCTGAATATAAGCCTCATTTGATGCAATCTGTTGATGATATTGCATTTGTTGCTGCTGTTGCAAATAATGTCTTTGTTGAGCTGCTTGATGCATTTGTTGCTGTGATTGTTGCTGGCCACCTTCAACTCCCCAATGAGGTTCTTGCTTGACTGTAAAAACATTTTCAATACTTTGATCTCATCATTTTTTAATTAACATACTTATTTATTTTGTTTCAGACAAATCATAAATTGGCTTCATTGTTCTAGGATTACGGTAAGAAGAACTTTGGATGTTTCATTAAGAAATTGACAAGGCTAATTTGATGTATTTGGATTACTGTATTTTTAATGATGTTCAAATTATAAAGTCGAGGAAATTTGGGAAAAAATATAGGGATTTAAAATTTTCAAGGTAACTTTTTGGCGAAAAAAATAGTGCAATCATGAACTTTTCTGATTTTGGAATATTATAAACTGATAAAAATGATAGACTTTAGAAAATATTTTCAAGAGGAACCCTTCCTAAACCCCTCCCTTTTTCCCTTTTCTCCATCTACTACCAAATCTAAATTTTTTTCCCAAAACTAACTATGAATTTGTGGATATCCTCCTCCTGCTGGCCCACTTCCAGTTGGTCCTGGTCCAGGCATTCCTGGATAACCTGGCATTTGTTGTGGTGGCTGATCTCCTTGTGGATATGCAACTGGTGGATATCTTCCAACCGGATAACCATGATTATATCCTTGTGGTTGCTGTGATTGTTGATAATATTGCGGAGGTGGATGCTGTCCTTGTGGATATTGATTCGGATTCATTCTGAATAATCTGAAGTTGTATTTTAATTTAAAAATAAAAAAATGATCAGGATATCAATGAAGCTCGATGACTTTTCAGCAAAAAAATTAAGAAAAAAAAATAGAAAAATACCAGTTTTATTTTTACGGAGATACTTATAATACCGGATAAATGAGGTTAGAATTGTTTTTAAGACATTAATTCAAGCTTTTAGGCTATTTGCGCAAATTCGCTTGGCTTCGAAAAATGAAGCGACGACTGAAGCCAATTGCATTTCATTGCTACATCCAGATGCGAGATTTTCTTCGACTTCTCCTAATCCACTAACAATACAACAAAGCGCTTCATCTGGAATATCTAGAGAATAGGCGAGATCATGTAAATGTGTGATAACATCTTGTAAAGCATATCCATTGTTGAAGAATTGAGTTTTGATTTCTGACAAAAAATGTGTTTTATTTTATGAATTCAAACATATTTCCTACTTTTGATACTTGTTTTTGCTGAATCATTCAAAAGTGCATTAACCGCTTGTTTCATTTCAGCAGGAGTTGGTTGTCCAATACATTGATAAACTGTTGTTTCTGTGATTTCATTAAAACTCATCGCAGTACTTTGTAAAGTATTTATAACAGTTCTCATATCTCCTTTCGAAACTGTCAAAAGTGCCTGTTTTCCATCTTCGCTCATTTTCAAATTCTCTTGTTCCACCTAAAAATCTTCTATTTTTCCTTGATTATTCAAAACAAAATATCAAACATACCACATAATCTAGCCTTGGTGCGATTAATTTCATCTCGAGGGGAGCAAATCGAAAACGAGTGCATCTCGATTGAATCGCCGGAATAATTGAGGATAAATAATTGCAAATAATACAAAATCGAACATTATCCGTGTATTTTTCAATAATTCTTCTCAATGCGTTTTGTGCATCTTTCGTCATTGCATCCGCTTCATCAAGAATCACAAGTTTGAAAGGAACCGCAGTGTCACCGGCTTTTGAAAATAATGATTTTGTTTGAGCAAAATTGACAATTGTATTTCTGACAACATCAATTCCTCTATCATCAGAAGCGTTTAGTTCCAATACCATTGAAGACATTTTCGAACCAGTATACATTTTTCGAGCAGCCGCCAGAACTGTCGTTGTTTTTCCAGTTCCTGGTGGACCATAAAACAACAAATGTGGCATTGTTTTATTCTCGATAAACTTCGAAACTAAAAATATTTATTTTGTTTTTTTCGCATTTTTCGAATCGATTCAACTCACGAGTTTTCACAATTTCTTCGTGTGCAACAATATCAGTCAATGATTCTGGACGATATTTCGCAACCCATGGTAGATTTGTTTTCGCTTCCATTCTCTGGAATTCTCTGGAAAAACAAAAAAAATAAGTACATTTTAAAGCTTTTGAGCGGAGAAAACAAAAAAATTTAGCGGCAATATTCAAAAAGGAGTGAGGAAAGCGCGCTCCAAAGATAACATTGTGCCTGCGCTCTCTCATTCTTGTGTACTCTCTCATTATCTATTTTTCTTGTGCGCTCTCACAAGCGAAAAGAACTCGTTTTTATTCGGGAAAGAATAGTTTCAATAATCTGGATTTTTGTCAGTGAAATATCGAATTTGATCAAGGAATTCTGATGAATAATTCAAACATTTCCAAGGTCCCGGAAATTTTCTGAGGTTTCGCGGAACTCGAATTTTCCGTTCTTCAGAAAACCGAAATTCGATCGTCAAAATAAAGTTCCCCATTTCTTATAACTTCAACCCCTCAATAAATCTTCATTCCTCTTTTTCTTTTCAGATTATTTTTCACAATCACTCAATTAAAAATAGTCAAAAAAAACCACCTGATAAAAAGTGATCAAAAAATTGTATCAAAGAAGAAGAGAACATATGAGACTGCGCAAGGTGTAAAATATTGATATCATTATTGTTGTGAAAAAAACGAGAAGACAGGAAATGACTCGTGTTTTTGTTTATTTGATCAAACGGTTCTTTCGTCGAACAAACTGTTAAAATTCATGTGTCATAAAACTTTTACTCATATGATCTTTTTTTCTAGCCAAAACAGAACCAAAAATAAAATATTTGTACCTTTCACCTTACAGTATCCCCCATTTTATTCTTGATTCCACCTTGAGAAATTTGAGAAGAAAAAATAAGTGTTTGATTTTTCGACTGAATGCAAAAAAAAAGAACGAAGTGATACACCGTGTGTTGTGTTTTTTTGCTATTAAATGCAAAATCTTACTGTATCTTCTAGATTTTGTTTCTTTGGACAATGATATCATGGTGTTCTAATTAAGTATTTGGATTTTGAAGGTTCAAAGAACACTACAGTAACCAACTACGTAGAAGAAAAAAGATCATGAACCGTTTACATCGCAAGGTGTTAATATCGTGGTTTCTCGCCGTTTTTATGATCAAAATCCAAAAAGTTGAGCCATGTCTTTCATTTTTTGTAGTTCTAGTTCTTAAGTATTCCTTGTTCTTTAGTTCAAGAAAAAAATATATCAATCAAAAGATTACTACCAAGTTGTACTAACTTATAAGTGCAATTAAATCATGTTAGAATTTTCAGACGATCCCTGGAAAAGTACAAAAAGAAAAACTTGTTTCAACAATGAAACACTATATAAATATTATTTGATAAAACTTTTGTTCTTCACAAAATGTTTTGTTCTCAAATTAATTAACTTTAAGGCTTTTCTCAAAAGTTTAATTAATTTTTTCAAACATTAATTGATTTCGGAGCGGTTTTTTTCGCGCCAAAAAATTACAGTACCCCAAAATCTTCAAATGAACACCCTCCATTGGCAAAACTACAGTAATCAACGAATTTGCGAAATGTTCAAAAACTAGGTTTTGATTGAAACTTCAAGTATCTGGAACATTTTTAGGAATTTTCTAGAAGTTTCGAGAAATTATACCTGGTGGTTTTCACTATTCAAAAAATACCCAAAAGTTTTAAGACACAGTTTTCTTGAGATCTCACCCCAATTTCAAAACACCTCTTGCTCTCAAAATTAATTCCGCCCTTGGACTCAAATTAATCTGTTTTTGCTACCTCTCGTCTACAAATCACGCTCACTCAAAGACGATTGGAGTGGCTGGTCATCGCGCTCTCTTCAAAGTTCAAACTCCTTCTTGTGTTTTTTTTTGCCTGCTGCGCAACTTAACCCCTCCTCCAATCTCCATATAAAGCGGCTAGTTGAGTTCATAATCTATTTACTTTTCATTTTCATTCGCCAGTCAGTCACACTATTCTATTCTATTTCGTGCAGATTGTTGTTCACAATCTTTTTATTGCTTCTTTTTCTTCCTTCAATTTCTGAACTTATAAACATCCAAAATCTGACCAGTCAATCGACCTATCATTGATATTTTTCTATCTAGGGAATGCCTGTGTTTTTTATGATTCGGAAGTGTTATCATCCGCGCGCTAAAGTCCCGCCTCTTGAAAAATATAAAAAAAACCAAAACTTTGATATAAATATATGTTTTTGCTGCTAGTTCGTGCTATTTTCTGTCTTTTGTTCTAAAATTGTTACATTCTTCATCATCATTATTTTGTTCAATTTCTATTTTTCAGCAAACAATGCTCATCTTAATCATCGGAATCTTGGCAATTGCCAACGCCGAAATTATTCCAAGAGAACTTTTATTTGAAGATCCAAAATATTCGTCAGTTTCGCTAAGTCCAGATGGAAGGTAAGAAAATTTGTTTTCGGGAAACTGTGTGATTCCAAAATCTTTTTTTTCAGACAAGTAGCTTATATTGCTCCAGATGATAATGGAATTAAAAACGTATTTGTGAGATGTTCTAGCTGTTCCTCAACAAAACAAGTAACATTCGAAGGAAAACATGCTGTGTTAGGTAAGTTATTATAACTCGATCTATTTGAACACGAAAAAACAACACAAAGAACATTTGTTTGTTTTTTAGGCTACTCTTGGACAGCTTTACCCGATATTATTCTTTATTCTCAAGATGACCATGGCGATGAAAACACACGTTTATACAAAAAGAATATTTCAGAGGTTTGTGTAAATAAAAGGAGCAAGAACTAAAAATAAATAGTGTGTTTTATAGAATGCCGACAAAAATAATCGGTATACAGTGAGTGACAAAGCACATGTAAAAGCTATTATTATGGCAAATAATGTGATTTCGGAGAATGTTTTGATTGGTTTGAATGACGAGAATCCAGCACTTCATAATATTTATTCATTCAATTTGCGAACAAATGAACTTATTATGGTGCTTCGCAACAAAAGATTCCCAATGTTTATTTTTGATACTGATATGAATATTCGATTAGCAAGTGAGGAAGGACCTGATGGACAGATGATTTATTATAAACCATTGTCACGCGCAAAACCTATGAATACTGAAAAAGACAATTGGGTTGAATATATGAGAGTTGATCATGATGATAAACCAATCACTATGTAAGTGAAGAAAAATACATTTTCTAGAAAAACTTTCCTTTTTCAGGCCAATTTCTTTTGATAAAACCAACAATTTCATGTATTGGATTCTTGGAGAAAATAGCGATTTGGGAAATCTTGTTGTTCTTCCATTCGAAACTCCAAATCAACGTGAAACTCTTTACACTGCTCAAAAAGCACAAATCGGAAATGTTCTTATTCATCCAATCGACAAAACATTGATTGCTGTCACTGAAGTTTATCACAAACCGGAATTATTTGTTGCCAATGAGACATATATGGATGATCTACAGTATTTGGTGAATTTGAAACCATCAGGATCTATGCAGATTTTATCAATGAGCAATGATATGAATACATGGCTTATCACTTATGCTTCAGCTGATCATCCATTTGAAATTTATATTTATAGAAAATGGGTTAAGAAGGCTGAATTATTTATGAGTACTCGACCAGAATTGAAAAATTATCAATTGAACAAACAAGTTGGATTTGATTTCCCAACTCGCGATGATTTCACACTTCAAGCCTATCTTTCACTTCCACCAACAGCTCCACTTTTGAAATCATCCCAAGTACCAGATGCTGATAAAGTATACGCAAATATGGGAATGATTCCAGCTGTTCCACAAAAACTTGTTGTTTTGGTTCACGGAGGACCAAAAGCAAGAGATTCTTATGGATTCAGTCCAACAAATGCTTGGTTAACAAATCGAGGATACGCTGTTCTTCAAGTCAATTTCCGTGGAAGTGTTGGATTTGGAAAACGATTGACAAATGCGGGAAATGGAGAATGGGGACGAAAAATGCATTTCGATATTTTGGATGCTGTTGAATTCGCGATCGCTAAAGGAATTGCAAACAGAAATGAGATTGCAATTATGGGTGGAAGTTATGGAGGATATGAAACATTGGTTGCTCTTACATTCACACCAAATGTTTTTGCATGTGGAGTTGATATTGTTGGACCATCAAATTTGATCTCACTTATGCAAGCTGTTCCACCATATTGGCTCGGATTTTATAAAGATCTTGTCAAAATGCTTGGAGCTGATATCACTTCGTAAGTTTCTTTTGACATAAAATGTGACGGGCATATCAATAATTATCATCATTTACAGAGAAGAAGGTCGAGAATCATTAACTGCTAGATCTCCACTTTTCTTCGCCGATAAAGTCAGCAAACCACTAATGATTCTTCAAGGAGCAAATGATCCACGTGTTCGACAACATGAATCGGATCAATTTGTTGCCGCTCTTGAGAAAAAGAATATTCCAGTCACTTATATTCTTTATCCAGATGAGGGACATGGATTCAGAAAGGCGAATAATCGATTGGAACAACACGGACATATTGAATCATTCCTTCATTCTTGCTTGGGTGGAAAAACTCAACCATTCCAACCTGGACAATACAAATCATCTGCTATTGTCAAAAGTGTTGGAATCGAAGAAATTCCAGTTACCACGACAACAGTGTCTACAACTGAAAATCCAACAACAACACAAGAAATCACAACAACCCGATCATCCGGAACTTTGGCTCCAACAATTTTCTATCGCCCCGCAATTCGAGCCAACCGTGTTCATTATCCACCATCACAAAATGTCATGAACAGAATTTTCCCAGTTCAAGGTTAATTAAATCCAGTTAGGATTAGGCCTATATGCCCCCAAGTTTCAACAACGTGTAAAATATTTATTTATACATATATATTTAGCCTTAAAAGGTGCAACATAACAGCCCCGAACGATTATTTGAGCTTTATTGATTTTATACCAAAGTTTTATGTATATTTTGAAATATTTGTGAAAAAAGAAAAGATGCTTTAAAAAATAGAAAAAAATAATAATGAATATTTGTATTATTATTGTCTTCGTTTATTTTATTTATTATTTTAAAAAATTAGAGAATGGAGAAAATTTGACTCGAGCCCAAACTTTTGTTTTCAGAAAAAAAAAAAATTTGGCGTCCTAATTGTTTTTGGGTATTCGTCTAGAAAAAAGTTGTGTTCCTCACTATTTATAGGAAATCTTGCCCAACTTTTCTTTGCTTCCCCGAATAAAAGTTCAAAAGTATGCTGATTTGTAATTCAAATTCAAATTCTCATCCGCCGTCAAATGGACCAGAAAAAAGTCTATCAAAAATTCATTGTTCAAAAAAAGATTATATAGCAGCTTTCAACTTTTTGCTCGTTTTTTTTCTCTATTTCTCTTTTTATTATTCTTATTATTACAATTTTATGATGACATCAAAGCTCTTTTCTTTTCTTTTTTCTCTCTAAACACTGTGCTAATCTAATTTGACCAAAACAAAAAAGAAAGAAATTGAGTACCTCCAAAACTTGATTGCTTTTTTCTTGGCTTTTTTTTTGTTTTCCCGACAGGGCTTCTTATATTTTTATTTTTCAGAGAGAAAAATAACTAGGAATCATGTTTATCGCGAATAACTGTATTTTTCGATGGGAAGATGTGAGTTCAAATTTCATAATTTTGAAAATATAGAAAACTTAGAACATGTTGACAAGTAGATTTGGTTCATTTTTGAATCTAGAGTATATTTGATCTAGTCTAAAATCGAAATGAAATATTCAAATCTACTCTACGCAAGAGTTAAAGTGTTTGCACACATCAATCTAATTGACGTGGAGGCAACACGAAATTTGAAAAATTAAATACATTAAACTATTTAAGTTCGTATTAATTTTAATTTTTGATAATAATTTTACTAGTCCCTTTCATATTAATTTTTTTTTACAAAAATCTTCGGAGGTAACCGGAATAATTGTCTAACCTCGTTTAAAATTTGAATTTAGTGAGCTTTTCCCCCCAATTTGTTCAAATTGAAAAAATCTTTAGAATATCCGTTTCCTTTATCTAAATACCTAATTTCGGTTAGACAAATTTCTTCCCGTTTTTTTTTTCAAAAAGATGACATTTGATGAGAGATGTCTCAAATTTCTCTATCTTCACAATAATTTTGGAAAACTCAACATTTTCATTTTTCAAAATATTACTATAAAATGAATTTATTACATCGTTTAACGAAATCTGAATCAATTCAACAAGCATTTCGAGATTATCCAACAGCACATTTTGTGAGTTTCAGAAAATTCTTTAATTTTCCCTGCGAGTTTTTTAAAGTTATAGGAATCCAAAAGCCCAAAAATATGATACATATTTTCGTATTCCATCCATTATGACCAAAAATCCACCCTCACTTTCCTTGGCTCTTCAAGAAAAAAATAAAAACAATAAATACTTACCAGATGAGACCTTTTTTGCTCAAAATGAGTTTCTTCTATTTTTGAACACAAAAATTTCATTAATTTTTCTCGCTCTCGCGCAAAAAAGTAACCTTTCTTCCGTTTATTGGATATTTTTTTGGGGCAGCTGAAAACTTTTGCTCGCCCCGAATTTTTTATTCATTGATTTTCTGACTGCTTTCGACTAGTATTTTTCACTGATTTTTGACGGGCGACAAAAAATAAGTGCTTGAAAAAATAAATACAAAATGTCAGACTCACCGAGAAGACATTCGGTTGGTCATTTTTTACGACAATTTGCTTCTACTATTATTCCATTGGCACAAGTTCCAGTTAAGAAAATCGTGAGTGAAAAAATAGGAAATTAATTTGGATGTGACAAGGGAATTGTTCAACTTGAGATTTTTAATAAAATTTTACAAGATTTTCCCCAAACTGTTTTTCTTCAAAAAAGTTATTCTCATTAATCCAAAGTCTAATAAAAAACTTAAAATTCAAAAAATCTGGTTAAAAGTTAACTTCGAAAATAAAAATTCAAAAATATTACTCATTGCCTACATTTTCCAAACTAATAAAAATCTAATCAACTTAAGTGTTTTTCGAAAGAAAAAAGTTTCGAATTTCTTCTAGCTAACATAAATTCACAACTCATTTCTTCACTTATCTGAAACGTCTTTTCACATTTTTTTTCTTTTTTCTCATCCCTTCTAATTATCTTTTTTCTTGCTCGCTAGAAAGAAGTAAGGAATAAAAAAACAAAACTTTTTCTTGAATTTTTTGATGAGTTGTGTATATGACAAGCCTCATTTTCCTTCGTTTTTTTCCCGATAATTTATTACTTTTTATGAAAAAGTATGAGCTTTTTGTTGAAAATTTATTGGTTTTTAAAGTTTATATAAAAAGGAACCAAGAAGAGGAAATAAAAAGTTTGAAATTGAATCCACCAAAAAAACACAACATTAGGAGCTATTGTGTTTGACTTTTTAGTTTTGGCAAAAAACATTTCTAAGTTTCTGATACTTTTAAATATCTAATAATGATTCAAGAAATTAGAAGACGTAGTAGAGCTAATCTACGAAGGGCCACTTTATTTCTTGGAATCGGTTTAGAACCAAAAGTTCATCAGGTTCAAAAATAACTATATTAATTCATCGACGAATTACATTTGCAGATGCCAACCACTCAAATAAATATTGTTTTGAGTGAATCAAGAACTATGGCTGGAGAATATTTCAATGCAAAAATATTGCTTGATTCATCTGATCCAGATACTATAATTCACTCATTTACTGCTGAAATCAAAGGAATTGGGAGAACTGGTTGGGTTAACATTCATACTGACAAAATTTTCGAAACTGAGAAAGTGAGTTTTTTCGTGAAGGCTATGCACAAAAATGTATTTCAGTCATATATTGACACTCAAATTCAATTATGTGAGCCTGGAACTTGTCTTCCTGTTGGCAAACATCAATTTCCGATTCAAATTCAAATTCCTGCAAATGCCCCAAGCAGTTATGAAAGTCAATTCGGAAGTGTTCGATATCAAATGAAAGTTGATTTATCAGCGAGTACTGAACAAGCTTCATCATCCGAAGTTTTTCCATTAGTTGTGTTAAATCGTTCATTTTTCGATGAAGTTCCATTGAATGTTATGTCTCCAATTGATTTTAAGGACGAGGTTTACTATACTTTTAAAGTAAAAACAAGACAATACAAATATTTACAGGTCGATTTTACATGTTGCACTCTTCCATTTGGATGTGTTTCTTTAGTAATGTCATTGCCAAGAACAGCTTATAGAATAGGCGAATCAATTGAATGTATTGTTACAATAAATAATCGAACAAGAAAAGGATTGAAAGAAGTTGCACTACAACTTGTTATGAAAACACAATTTGAAGCAAGAAGTCGATATGAACATGTTAATGAGAAAAAGTTAGCTGAACAACTTATTGAGATGGTTTCATTGGGAGCAGTTCGAAGTAGATGTCGAATGGAATTCGAAAAATGTTATCTCAAAATTCCTGATGCAGCTCCCCCAACTCAAAATTATAATCGAGGTGGAGGCGAGAGTTCAATTATTGCAATTCATTATGTTCTCAAATTAACAGCATTGCCTGGTAAGATTTTGAATAGAAAATCTAAAGATTTCGAATATTTTCATAGGAATTGAATGCGAAGTTCCACTTGTTGTAACAAGTTGTGGTTATATGGATTCACATAAACAAGATGCATTTCAACATCATTTGGATAGAGCACGTGCCAAAACATCAAAATGTGAACAAAGAAAAACGAGAAGTATTGTTGAAGAAAATCCATATTTTAGATAATTATTCGTATATATCAACAATGAATACATTATTTTAATTTGTGAGAAAGAACCAGAAGTTTACTTCTTAAGGTTAAGAATGTTCTATGTATGTCTGCTGCTGTAAATATAGTCATCCCAAAGTTCTAACCCCTTATCCTATTTTTGTTGGTGATTGACTCCTAACACCATAAAATCCCTCAACACTTCCAAAAAAAGTTCACTGACGATTAAAAGCCACTAACAACCGTTAGAACCAGCAAACTATATTTCCTTATCTGCATTTCCAATAACTGGTAATAATATAAATAAGTATTTAGTTCAACTCACTTATATTTAAGTATAAATGTTTTCAGAATGTTTAGAAGTGATGTATAATCGAGAAATGGCCGAAATAATCTCAAAATTTATGAAAGATAAAAAATCAGATAAGGAACGTGAACTTGGTAATTTATTTGAAAAAGATTGTCATATTCTTTTGTTTTAATTCATTTCTCAAAAAAAACTACATGAAAAGTGAACATTTTGCTCTTGGATAATTTGCGATAATTGCGGTAAATTGAAAATTCTTTTAAACTCACGTCTCCGTCGATTTTTCCTCGGGTTTCCAAATCCAATGATGTCGCGACTTCCTAGGTTTAAAAATTGAATTTTTTATTTTAGACAGAGTGAAAAAAATAAATTCTGAAGGCAAGTACTGTATGCGCGAAAGTGTGCATTAGCTGAGGTGTATACACATTTCACATTTAAATTGCCGCGATTTCATTAGTTTTTTCGATTTTTTCCGCACCGTTTTCCTCGAAGCGCATTGAAGTTGTTTCCTCGACTATTACTAGAAGTTGTAGATGAATTATCTCATAATTGCTCTTGGTTTTGCTATGACATGCTCTTTGATATAATTCTATTCTCAGATTGCAGTTTTTCCTTTCCTTTTTCATAAAACAAAACTTTTCCCAGAAGTCCAAATCGAAGTTTTTTTCTGTATTCAGAAAAACACTTAGCTTTTTCAGATAAACACATAGCTTTCTTTAATACTGCAAAAAACGAACAGACAAGTAGAGTTTTCCCTTTTCTTTTTTTCGTCCACTTGGTAGGGAACACAGAGTCACTACACAGCGTGTTGTTTATTGATCGACACCGTTCCGTTTTTCTTCATTTTTTGAACAATAAAAGTATTCATTCTAGTTTCACATATGTCCGGTCGGAAAGAAAACAATCGAGACAATAATCGCAAATCCAATGGTGGCGGAAATCGAGATGATCACAATAAAAGAAGAGATGGAGGTGATAATAGAAGAGAGGGTGGAGATAATCGAAAAAGTGGAGGTGGAAATCGAGGAGGAGGAGGAAGTAATAACAATGGTGGACCTCGGCAAGAAAGAAATGGAAGAAATAAGAATCAAGATGGAGGGTTTATAAATCATAATAATGATGGAGGTTTTGGTGGTGGCCGAGGAGCTCGAAATGCACAAAATCAACCATTTAGCGGCGCACCTTTAAGTGATTCACAATTGATGGATGAAATGCCAAAAAAGAAATTCACTGGAAGGTAATATTTTTTTTTGGAATGCTGATGAAATTGATTGTTTTCAGATGTCGTTTATTCGTCGGAAATCTTCCAAATGAAACGAAAGAAGCAGAGCTCAAAGAACTTTTCCAACCACATGGAGATATTGCTGAATGTTATTTGTCTGGAAAAGGTTTCGCATTCTTGAGATTGGTTAGTTTTTTACAGATTAAGGGGGGAATGGACAAAAGGGTTTGGACTTGGGTTACAGATCGATTTTACATCATAAAGGAGCAATATACGTCGTTATTTCCCCACAGTATATTAGTTCTACTGTGTTTGAGCCCATGAGGCATGTGGCGAATTTATTTAAAAATAACTTCGGAAGTGGAAATTGTGACACATTTATTTAATACAAAAAATTCGGATTTTAATCTATTGTTTTAAACATGATTTTGACATGGCAAAGTTGTAATTTTTGATTATAATTTTTTCTACTCGTCGTCATAACTGTATCTTCTAGTTTAAAATTTATTGCAGTGAAAAACCTTGTCACGTCATAACTGCTGTTAAGAGTTAGGCTAATTAAAATTATTCAATTCGCTAGTAACAAATCTATCTCACAAAAATATCGAATTCTGTTATAAAATCAGACTTCACTTTGAGAAAGATTCTTTGTGAAATATTTTAATATTTCACAAAGAATCTTTAAAAGTCGTTGAATCTGCATATCAAAAAACATTAATTCTGATAACTTGTTATTTTTTTGAACATAACTATTATTTTGATTTCAAAATTTCAATCAATAACCTCGGAACTGGAGTCGCTGCCCTGTAGCTTTGTTTTACGTCTTCCTAGTTCCAGTTTTCTCGAAATTCATCTCGCTCTCAGCACAGATTTCCCATTAGTTTTGCAGTAGAGTTTGCAAATTTTAGTTCGAGTTGACATCTTATTGTCAAAAATTTGTCTCATTTTTTCAGCGACCCCAGTTCCGAGAGTAAACCATTTTTTATTATTTAGTTTATTTTCTTTATTTTTAACACGTTCAGGATACAAGAGCTCATGCAGAAAGCGCAAAGGAAGCAATTGACGGTCGAGTAATCGGCGGTCGCCAAATTCGTGTTCGTTTTGCTGTTCACGGGGCAGCGATTCGCGTAAAAGAACTTTCCCCAACTGTTTCGAACGAAATGCTTTATCACGCATTTTCACATTTTGGAGAAGTTGAAAGAGCAGTTCATATTGTTGATGAAAAAGGACGACCAACTGGAGAAGGAATCATTGAATTCGAAAGAAAACCAAATTGTAATGAAGCAATGGCTGCAATTCGCGAAAAAGTGTTTTTGTTAACTGCGTGAGTATTGAAAATATACCAAACTTCTTTCCGTCAGTTTTTAACTTGGACTTTTTGTTGTAAAATTTTAACGGACTTTTGACGGAAAGATTTTTACTCGCGGCGCGCTATTTGTAAAGAATATTGTTTTTTGTTATATAGAAGTCCAAAACCTCTTGTGTGTGAAGTATTGGATCCAAAGGATGAAGATGACGGATTGGCAGAAAGAATGATACCAAGAACTATGACTTTGGCAAAGTAAGTTTGATCGCCTTTTTCTACAACTTCTATCTGAAATTTCAAATTGACCTGACCAGTTTTATAAGTTGTTATACGGTATTCTAGTTTGAGAATTTCATTACAAATCTCATAGTTTTTTTTGTATTTTCTTTATTGATGTATTGCTGGCTGTACTATGGGAGAGTTATTCGAGTTCAAGTGGTAGAAATTGGTCGATGCCTACCAAACCTCACCCAAGAACCTGGAGAAGTGGGTAAAAGTTGCCCACCGGGGTTATTTTTTTTAAAAAAAAATTGCCCACCTGAGGCTCGCCTTAAAGACCCTAAAAATTTTTGCTCACCCAGGTTTCTCGAAAAAAAAGTTGACCACCCACTTGGAATTCCAGGTATTGGGTGAGGTTTGATGCCTACGAGTCTTCATTTTTTTTGTCTAACAAGTAATCTTTATTACCAACATCTCAACTTTGATGGGAAATCTTTGTTTTGTGTCTTCTCACAGAATTTGAGATCGCTTTGTTCAATTTTGGAAAACATCTTGATGTTTTTTCTTCTGCCAAAACTTTTGATATATTATTCTACCCGTTTTGAATTGGATCTCGGCGTGACTGATCCTCAGAAATAATTATTCGAAAGGTAGAAATCCGAGAATTTCTACGTATTTCAAGGTGTTGATTTCACAAATGTTTTCAAATTTGCTAAAACCAGAATATCTCATCAAATTTGTTTTCTGTGTTTTCCCTATTTATTTTTATATGTTATTGTTATTCCTAGGGGTTATACCTTTTTTGTATATTGCGATGCTTCTCATTCTGTTTTCAAACTTCACTATTTTTAATTTGTAACTCTTATCATATTTATTTCTTACTGGTCAGGTCAATCCTTTTTCTTAAATTTCAATGATTTTTTCACTCAACAGAATTTATTCTATCGTACCTATCTCAATACGTTTTTTGTCTCTAGGGAACGTGAATTGGGGCCTCGTTTCCCAGCTGCAAACAGTTTTGAATTCGTATATGGAATGAAATGGAAAGAATTGTATGAAATTGAAAAAAAGAGAAGAGAACAACTCGAAGAAGACTTAAAGGAATCAAGAAGACGACTCGAATCTGATATGGAATTAGCCTATCAAGATTATCAGGCACAAATGCTAAGAGAAGGTTCCTTTTTTATTATTAGCGGGAAAATTTTTGGGTGTATTGTGGAATGGGTTGTTTTATGAAAAACCCGTAATTTTTTTAAATCTGGTGATTCAGAAATCGTAGTGTTGTGTATCTGATTGATTTCGGTTCATGAGTCAAAATATGCCACCCTCATTTTTTTTACCGTTGGGGAGGTGTGGAATGGGCCAGTAAGGTTGATGTTCTCATTTGATACATGTCAAAATATTTTTAACAGTCTCTAGATGCCTTGTTCCAAATAAAAGATCGGAAAGCTTAAAACACAACCCTGTTTAGGTCCAAATATTGAAGAATATTTCCTCATTAATCTTTTTCTCGGATCTAAACTCTAGAGAAGTTTTTTAACTGGACGAAATATTTTTCATTTTGTCAGAAAAAGTCTGATTGTGAGTTTTGTATTTTATTATATCAGTTCTTACAGAAAATGTTCAAATTGAACCAAAACTCAAAATTTTTAATATATAATTCTATGTATTGTTAGTTTCCTAAAATGGTTTTTTATGAAATTTAGATTCATAATTTTTATGTGGAAATTCTGCAAGTGCCTTCAATTTTTTCCGAAAATTCAATCGGTTTTTCACGAGTGATGGTTGAATTGTTTAACATTATATATCAAATTTTAAAAATCTACTACATTCTGGTTTAAAGGTTTCATCAAAATTATAAATAATTTGTAGACTTATAATTATTCAGGTATTTCGTAATTGGACTGCTCTTCTTTATTTTATTGAATTTAATTTTTCCATTTTTTCATAAACTTCAAAATTAATCAATTATTTTCAGATCTCCAACGTCGTCAACAAGAATTAGATCGTCTCGAAGCAGCTCGTCGTGATCGTATGCGTGGCCTTGGCGGTCCACCAATGGGACCAGGAGGTCCACAAGCATTCGGAAACAATGGCCCATTTATGAATGGTCCCCCACTTCACGGTGTACCTCCACCATCAATGGGTGGTCCACCCCCTTTCGGACAAGCATTCGGAGGTCCGCCACAAGGAATGTTTGGTGGAAATGGAGGAGGAGGGCCGCCTCCACAAATGCATCAACCACCTCCTTTGATTCAACAATCAATTCCGCCACAACAACAACAATCACAAGGAAATGGTGGAGGACCATCGCAAAATGGGCCAAATTCGGGTGTTGGAAATGGAGGAGGACCAGGAGGCAGAACTAATATGATTGAAGGAGTTCAACGATTATTGCAAATATTTAAAAGTGAACCAGGAGCACAAAACTCATTATGTAAGTTAATTTGATTATGGGCTGATTTGATTCTGAAAATTATTATATTTAAACATTTTTTGAAAAAAATTGTGTTCCTTATTTTTTAAAATGTTTGAATTCAGTTGACATTTAAAATCTGAAATTCTCGATTTTCAGTATCTCGAGATTTCAACATGCCTCCACCATCAAATTCATTCAACCAACGTGGACCAGGTGATTTCCCACCGGAAAAGAAGATTCGCCGTTAACTTTTCTTAATTTTTATAATTATTTTGATTTTTATATATAATCGTAATCGTGAAATACTTTTTTGAAATCTGTAGTGTTTTTATTTGGATCTCATAAGTTGAAATGGCAGTAAAACAATATTTTCATTACATATTTATGACAATGCATTTTGGCATCAAACATGTTCAATAAACAAAAATGTTCTAGATGTTCTAAAAGAAAAATTTTCGCCAAAACATAAACTTCTGGAAAACAAAATAAGCCAGAAACAAAAAAGAATTCAAAGAAGCTAGGAAAAGAGATTATTCAACGAAAAATAGCTAATTCAACGAGTAGATATAATTGAAGATGAAAAACAGCTATGCGAATATGAAAAGATTCGACAATCCTTAATAGCTATATTGCCATTGAATTAATTGAATTTCAGTTCTGATTTCTTCCGGAATCGTAACATAGTCGACATGTCCTACTATGCTGCTGATTTGGTGCATAGTCAGACTACAAACCATCTTTCTCTGTAATAAAATAATGATGATGCAAAAATATAATTAGGATAACTTACTAAGCCTTCGATGAATCCGAATTTCGTTCCTCTCACAAATTTGGTAGCAACTGGTAGTGGAGAATAAATGAGCATTTCTTCGATCTTTTCGACGAGTCCATTAAATCCATAACCTCTTGCCAATCGAATTATTTCTTCAAGCAGCGGCGTCTCAACTGAAAAAAAAAGTAATTTATACCGAAAAAATTAACAATTAATTTCAATATTGAACAAAATTAACCAAGAAAATATATTCTTTGTAATTTTTTCTATTGAAACATTTTCTTGGCGAGATATGTTCAATTTTTCTGTAGAAAAAATGTAACTTTGCTAAATCACATGTTTTTGTCCAAAAAAAAGTTTTGAAATTAATTTTTTTTTAAATTGACCCCGTAAGAATTCAAAACACTTACTATCTATATGAGTTGATGTTTCGGCCATCTTAATACAACTCTTCACAACTTCTAGTGACAATTGGCCCAAGTCTTTTCTGAATGGTTGATGTTGTTCCAATTCGTCTCGCCAACGATCACTGTGAAGAGCCAAAGCCTGAATTATGTAAAGAGAAAGAGAGAGAGAGAGAGAGAAAAAATATTTTAAAAACTTACAGCTCTATTCAGGTCAATCGTTGTGTTATCAATTACGAGAGCAGCTTGATCAACATTTTGAACCATTTTAACTCCATATTTGACTGCGTATAAACTTCCTGATACAATAAGGGTCCCCCTTTTGATGAGAACTGGTGCACATTCTTGATTATCTTGAAGTTCGGTATGCGTCCATGTGGATGGGTTGAAACATCGGTTCGGCTCACAACCACCGTGTCGTTTTCACCACCTGTTTTCGCATTTACTAACCGTAAAGCTATTTTCCCCGATGAATCCAGCAGGAACAAATCGCATATGATCATTCAAAGTGCTTAAATTTCCAAAAACTGCGGCAAAATCGATTCTTTCTATAACAACTCGTGTAGCCATTCTTGCATGAACAAGTTCGAGCTGATTGAAAGGCTGAAAAACTTGGGCTGGTGATGAAAAGACTGAGAAAAGACGGGAAATTCGAGGTGTTGGAAATGGAGGAGGACCAGGAGGCAGAACTAATATGATTGAAGAAGTTCAACGATTATTGCAAATATTTAAAAGTGAACCAGGAGCACAAAACTCATTATGTAAGTTAATTTGATTATGGGCTGATTTAATTCTGAAAAAATGTTGTTCCTTATTTTTTGAAATTTGTGAATTCAGTTAATTTTTGTAATTTCAATATATCGATTTTCAGTATCTCGAGATTTCAACATGCCTCCACCATCAAATTCATTCAACCAACGAGGACCAGGTGATTTCCCGCCGGAAAAGAAGATTCGCCGTTAACTTTTCTTAATTTTTGATAATTATTTTGATTTTTATACATAATCGTAATCGTGAAATACTTTTTTGAAATCTGTAGTGTTTTTATTTGGATCTCATAAACAAAACCATATAATACACATATAACCTTTTAAAGGTCATTTTTCACTATTTAAAACCGGGGAAAGTTAGAAGGTGGGTAAAAAAGATGCAATTAAAAATGAAGTGAGTATTTACAATAGTACATGTTTCATATTTATCATATCTATTACTTTTTGTGCAATATTCATTGTTGGATCGTGGACAAGAACAATATCATATACTTCAACATAATGATCGAGCGCTTTTTGATCGGATAACTGAAAGAATATCAAATTATTGGTGTGATTTGGTGGAAGAAAATGAGAAGAAAAACTTACATCTCCGTTATAAAATCCAATTTTGAGAGTTGGTCCATTCTTCTCGACACCAACATCCATATGAATATCACCCATTGAATCACCGAGTAAAATTACATTTGTTCTGAAAAAAAATGGATTTCAGAAGAGCTGGCTAAAAACTATGAAAATGTTCGAATTTTTAGGAAAAACTGAACTTCCGGCTAAAAATAACGATTTTTAAGCCAAAAACTCCTTTTCCGGAGTATTTATTATTCGAGCCTCAAGGATATTTCAGACTACAAGGATTACTGTACCTAAAAACAGAAGACCTCAAGGATTACTGTACCTCAAACTGCAATGATACTGTAGCCTGAAGGGATTTTCAGAACTAAAAGGTTTACTGTATCTCAAACTGCAAGGCATACTGTAACCGCCTTAGGGTTGCTGTAGTTTCCAGACTGTAAGGAATATTGTATCTCCCAGGCTACAAGGAATACGGTAGGTCAAACTGCAAAGGATACTGTATATCAAAAAATTTTCAAACTTCATGAAAAATATACCAAAAAAATCAGAAATTTTCTGAATTTTTCAACAATTTCATAGAAAATTCAAACTTTTTTCAAAAATAAAAAAAAGCCAACAAACCTTCCAGAAATCTCGTGGAAAAAGCTGGTTTCCTTCTGAATAACACTCGAATTTTTGCAGAATGTATGAATTAATGGCTCAGAAAAGGCTCTTGCTTGCTCATTTTCATCAAACAAAATCATATTCGAAATGAAATGTGTGTTCCTTGGAATCGCACCCAATTTCTGTTGCAAAAATATCTCAATAATATTTCCAATTCCAGCCGAAAAAATGACGAGTGGAACTGAATGTGCATCGAGTGATTGAATCAATTCCTCGGCTCCATCTTTGAAAACAATTCGAGATTGACGAACGAAATCTTCGATTGTGGATTTCGAGAATTTTTCGTTGACAATCAATTGATGCGAAGATCCCCACCATTTTTCCATGTGTGGAATTTTTTCTTCGACTGTCAGATTTGGCGAAAATTCGATTGGATAGTATTTTTCGCGCAAATCGACAAACTGCAAAAAAATAGATTTGAAATAGTTAATTTTTATTCAGAATGCTTTTCACAAATTTAGAGTTTTTGGGAAAAACTGAAACATTTGGAATGATTTTTGTCAATTTTTTTCAAAATCACAAATTGTAGTTCCAAGAAAATTTTTCTGAAACATCTAAAATTTGGGAAAAATTATTTTCAAAAATTCCGTGGGCAAACCAAGTTTGGAAAACTTAAAATAAACTTGTAGGTTGAAAAATTTAAGAAAATCTGCTGGAAAACGTACCTTTTGTCCGAGTGCTGGATTCAATCTCATAACATTGTCATCAAAAACTCCATGAGTTGTCGAAAGTCTTTCACCTTTCTCATTTTGAAATCTTGAAAGTGTAAAATCGAAATCCGAAATAACCAATAATTTGTGCTCTCCTCCCAATGCCATTTTCTTCAATTTCTCTTTAACATCAGTCGGATTTCCAATTCGAACATTTTCGATTTTTCCAAATTCTTCCATAAGATCAGTAACATGTTCTAATTTCTTTAATTGATCAGTTTCTATAACTTGTGATTTTGCTTGAGCGGCAGCATTTGCAACTATTTCAGACGGGGCAAACATTTGTTGTTTATCGACGAGTACACTGTCAGTTAGTGTTTCCGCTGAAAAAAAAGATTTTTTAGTTGGGAAAATTTGGACACTTCAGTACACTTTACAATAATTGTTTCCTCAGGTCCTATTTTTCCAGATAATCACTTACGCTTCTTAAAATTCCCAAAACAAAAAATCCGTCCTAACAGAGATTTACAATATTCCATAATTCTAAAAATGACAAAAAACTCACGTTGGCTCATTTTTTTCTTTTTTTTTTCTTCTAATGACCGACAAAAAAACGTCTCAAGAGTTTTCAATGATTCACTACTACCACTTACAATTTAAAATTACTATTTTAATTCAAGGTCAAGTGGGGCCAAGTTCAATTAAAAACTGAGAAGAAATTTGTAAGTAAGAAAAAATGTCTGGAAAATAATATAGAACTTTTTGGGGAAAAGTTGAAGATAGAACAAATATTTGTTTTTCAAAGTTGAGATGGAAAATCTGGTCTTACTGGAACAGAAAAAAGTTAGTCTTATAGCAAAAATCATATCATATTGTAACTAAAAACCAAAAAGTATAACAATAAAACGAGAAAACTGTAACCGAGAAAATCAAATAAATTGTCTAAAAAGTGAAGATAATCAATCACTTTTATACATCCATAAATTCAATCGTTTATCATCAAAACGTTGTAAAACAAAAAAAGATAACCTCAAAAAGTACTTTCTTTTTTTGGTTTTGTCTGCTTTCAAAAATTCTCCTCTTATCTTCTTCTTTTATACTTTTTATTTTATTCAGTAGCACTACGATTTCAATGAAAATAACAAGATAAAAACTTTGAGATTCTTTGTTTTTTTCTGACAGGAGGGGGAATTTATGATTGCTGATATAGATAATTGATAACATTTATGGTGTGCAGTTCCAATTATTTTTATTGTTTCTTCGCAGGTTTTGAAAGATAAAAAGTTCTTTCAAAAATTTTTGGCATAGGGGAATTTTCTTAAGCTCACAGCAAAATTTCTGCATTGTAAGTGATCTAGCAATTTGGGATAAATTACACACTGTGTATGTTACTACGAAAAATCTCCAGAACTCAAATTTTTTTGGTAGATTAAAAATATGTTTCTCTAAACCTTTCCTGTTTCCGTTGAATTTCGTCGGATCTAGTGCCACCTCTAAGATTCTGCCAGGTCTCAAAAAATGCGGGAAATTTTGTTTTTAATAATATTTAATTTCCCCCTTTCAAAGTGCAAAAAATCAAATTGGCTATCAAATTTCAATTTTAAAATTTTCACCGATAAGAAGCCCACCTTGTTCAAAATACGAACCCATTTTTGCTGTTTTTTCCTAGACAGAAAACAAATATGTGTAGAATAAAAAATACTAGCAACGAGTCAACAAAAACAACTACAAAGCGAGAAGAAATGTGTTTCACAGCTCGAAAAAATTGGGCAAAACCAGAAGAGAGTGAAGAGAAATAGAGAAGAAGCTCGAAAACTCTTCTCTCACATCGAATAAGCTCGAATGAGGAAAATAATGGAGAAAATATGTATGTCGAGGAAAAATATTATCAGATCATTAAATAAACCTTTTATGATCTAAGAACCTGGCAATAACGAAGAAAAGTTGGACAAAGATCTTTGGAAGAACAAAACTTGAACTTACAAAAACTGTTTTATATCGGGACTTTTTGGATTAATTTCTGCATATATTCAAGGTTCTCTAAAGAATAGAGCTGTCCCTAGTTTTTGTTGACTAATTTGAATTGCCCCACAAGAAATTTTTTTTTAATCTTTAGATCCCAACAACTAACCGATAGCTCGTCTTGGAGGCCCCGAGCAAAATGCTCTTCGCGAATTTTTCCCGATTTGCTTACTTATATGTTGTACAACTCGGTTCATACCCGTCTGAAAAATGAAAAATATGTACAACTGAAAAAAAGAGCTCCAGAGAACAAAAAGAAAGAAGATAGAAGTTACAAATCCAAATGTTTTTTCTCTTAAAAGATGTCTTAGAATTCTATGGAATAAAAATATTAGAATGACTAACAAGAAGCAAAGAACACAGCGTGATCAGATTAAATTATTCGCTTATCATATCAAGAAAACTTCCCATATCTTTCAATTGTTATTTGTTTACGTTCACATAGCAACCATTGAATATTTGAAAAGGTGAGTTTTCTCTTTATTTTTCCTAATTATAATAAACTTTGTGACTTAAAATTTCTTCCTAGATAGACACATTTAAGCCGGAAATTCGTCGACCAAAGTTCAGAAAAAATCGAAAAAAAACAAAACATTTTATTTTACGCACGTTGTGTGCAAACACGCTCACGTCTAATTGCACCTTTTATTTTTTATTTTTTTCGGATGAAAATGATAAAAGCCTAAATTTAGAACTTCCATGATAAATTTGACATCTACTGCTTCCTAGAATCACTTACGAGATGTTTCGTCAATCATTTTTATCTAACAGGAGTCTTCTCGTTCCATCGACTTCATCAAACTGTGTGATTAAACCGAAGAAAATGAGTTCGAAATATGAAGAAGCTGTGCGTTTGTTAAACGGGTTACAATCAAATGCAGCTACAATCAAGAAAATGCGGGAACAACGGGATTTTCTTCAAACTACAAATCTTCCAATTTGCCGAAAATATTTGGAAACTTTGAATATTTCAAGAAATCAAATTGACAATCTCAATATTATTCATGTTAGTGGAACAAAAGGAAAAGGAAGTACTTGTGCATTTGTTGAAAGAATTTTGAGAGACGCTGGTTTCAAAACTGGACTTTATACTTCTCCACATTTAGTTCATGTGAGAGAACGTATTCGGCTGAATGGAGAACCTGTGAATGAAGAATTATTTTCTACCGAATTTTTCAAAGTCTATAGCGAACTCAAACAATATCACGAAACAAATATGCCGGCTTATTTCAAGTTTTTGACTCTTATGGCTTTCCAAATATTCACTTCACAAAAAGTCGATGTCGCTATTTTCGAAGTTGGAATTGGGGGAGAATATGATTGCACAAATGTCATTGATAATCCAATTGTTTGTGGAATAACAACATTAGATTATGATCATATAAGTATTCTTGGATCAAAATTATCAGAAATTGCGTGGCATAAATCTGGGATTTTCAAAAATAATGTTCCTGCTTTTTATACACCAACAACTGTGGAAGCTGAAGAGGTAAATTTGAAACAAACTAGGTTTGCAGAAGTGCAGAATTTTTAACTGTAATTCACGTATACAATGTTTTCTAGAGCACTTTATAAAATTGTTTAAAAATCCAAATTTCGGTCATTTTTAAAAATAGAGCACTGTCAAAATTAATCGATATTATTTCAGGTTATAAAATCTCGCGCTGTCGAGAAAAACGTTCCATTGTATTCAATTCCACCAATTTCTTCATACACATTTCCTCGAGAAATATCAACAGGAATCTCCGGACGACATCAACTTCTCAATGTTTCTCTAGCTCTTCAACTCGTAAACGCTTGGTTTCGTCAAAAAGGCCATTCTGATTCTACAGCGATTTTTGGAAAACCTTTCGAAGTTCCAACAAAATTCTGCGATTCAATTGAAAAATGTCAATGGCCTGGAAGAAGTCAGATAATTGAGACAAATCGAGGAATCACTTATTTATTGGATGGGGCACATACACCAAAAAGTATGGAAGCATGTGCAGAATGGGCAGATATGGAGATGAAAAAAATTGAGGAAGGAAATAAAAAATTGAGAAGAATCTTATTATTTCAATGTACCGCTGATAGATGTCCAACTACTCTGATTCCGTTTCTGAAAGTAAGTGATTTTTCTTTCGTAAATGATTCTCAATAAAAAACTGTTTTTTTTTCCAGAATCTCAAAATGTCTCAAATAATATCATGTCCAACACAATTATATCCAAGCCTTAATCAATCTTCTGATTCAACAAATCTCAATACTTCGAGAAATGAGCAACTTGAAAAATCAAAAATGTGCCTCGAATCATGGAAAATATCACAAGAAGAAAATGTAGTGGATGATCAAATGCGTGTTTTTGATTGTATTTCAAATTCGATTGATTTCATTGAAAATTCCAAGAATCCTGATGAAAATGTTATTGTTTTAGTTACCGGAAGTTTACATTTAGTTGGAGGAGTTATTGGATTATTAGAAAAAATCGGAAAATAGTTGTTTTTAGTTAGCAAAAATGTATATTTATTGTTATTTTATCATCTTGCCATTTCCATTTCACTAATATATTCTCGGGAATCTTTCTTGTTGTGCCTTTTTGAAAATAAAGTGATAGATTTTTTTTGGTTGAAAAACAAAAATTACGGTCAAGCTACCAATTATATTTTTTCGCACTTTTTTTATTTATAATATAAAAAAAGAGGATTCGAAGTTCAGAAAAATGTTGAGACAACTTGTAAAACTTACGAGATCGCGGAATTTTTGTGCTGCTGCGGCGAAAACAGAAAAAGTCAGAAGATCAATTCCAGAAGGTCGGTTCAGATCTCGGCGTTAATTGACACGAGTAAAAAACAGATTATTTTTAGATGGTCCCACGCTCTCAGATTTTATTCAAAAAAGTTCGAGAAAACCAAGACAGGCTGCAATTATTCCGTCAATTGAGAAAACAAGCGAATATTTGAGGCCTGAAGATTTGGATGGAAATAAGAAAACAGGTTTGATTTTCAGATTTTTTTCTCAAAAAAACAAATGAAAAATTGGTTTCAGTCTGTTATGTAACTTATGGTTGCCAAATGAATGTTTCGGATATGGAAATTGTTCGATCAATAATGTCTTCTCATAATTATATCGAAACAACAGATCGAGAATCAGCTGATATTGTTCTTTTAATGACATGTTCGATTAGAGAAGGAGCTGAAGTCAAAGTCTGGAATAAATTGAAATTCATCCAACGAAATTCGAAAAACAAAAAACATATTGTGGGAGTATTAGGTTGTATGGCAGAAAGAGTTCGACACGAATTATTGGAGAAGAAAAATTTGGTGAATATTGTTGCTGGTCCGGATTCTTATCGAGATCTTCCACGGTTAATAGCAATTGCGAATGGTGGTTCAAATGCAATTAATGTGCAATTATCATTAGATGAAACATATGCTGATGTTCAACCAGTTCGAGTTGATACACATACTAAAACTGCTTTTGTGTAAGTTCAAGTTTTGAAGGTCCTCTGAAAGCTGAATAGGAAAAGGTGTTTTTTTAAAAATATATGAAATTAGCAAAAAAAAATTAAACAAGTATTTTTTTTTGAATTACAATCCGAGAATCAGAACAAATAGTTTCGGAAGAATTTATTTTCAAAAAAATTCACACAAAGTTTTGTTATCACCATTTTTACATCGGACACCGCTATCAAACTTTAATTTCAGCTCAATAATGCGAGGATGTGATAATATGTGTACATATTGTGTAGTACCATTTACCCGCGGAAAAGAACGAAGTCGACCATTTGATTCGATTGTTGAAGAAGTCAAAAAACTTCGTGATGAAGGATTCAAACAAATCACTTTATTGGGTCAAAATGTGAATAGTTATCGAGATTTATCGAGTTTTGATTTTTCAACACAACCAACAACTTCAGATCGTGTTCCTGGTTTTAAAACTGTTTATAAGTGAGTTGTTTTAATAGAGAATTTTTGAAATGAAATTTGTAGACCAAAAATTGGTGGTAGAACCTTCGCAACTCTTCTTGATAAAGTGTCTGAAGTTGCTCCAGATGTTCGATTTCGATTTACTTCTCCACATCCAAAAGATTTTCCAATGCAGGTAAATTTGAAAAGAAGAGAGAAACCCATCTGAAATTGTATGAAAATTCAAATTTTCAGCTGATCGAATTAATTGCTTCTCGCACAAATCTCTGCAAACAACTTCATCTTCCAGCTCAGAGTGGAAATAATGAAACACTTGAAAGAATGGGAAGAGGATATACAAGAGAATTATATTTGAAATTGGTTGATGATATTAGAACTATTCTACCAGGTAAATAAGTTTGTTGTGAAATCTTTCAACGATTTTTTCATAGATGTTTCATTATCTTCCGATTTTATTGCTGGATTTTGTGGTGAAACAGAAGAAGCACATCAACAAACATTGGATTTGATGAGAACTGTCAAATATTCATTTTGCTTTGTTTTTCCATACAGTATGAGAGGGGTGAGTTTGGAATTTTTAGCAAAACTTTCAAAATGCTCTTTTCGAAATTCGAATTTTTAGAAAAAAAGGAACACAATTGTTCTTGCAAAAATTCGGATTCAGGCTGAATAAAATTTTAAAAAAATTCAACGTGGTTTCAAAGTTTTCTAAAAAAAATTTCATAAATAAATTGAATCATTTCATAAAATTGTAAAAAAAATTCCGTGGAAATTTTTGAGAATGAGCTTGGAATTCTAGAATTCGATCCGGTAAAATCGGATTTTTGAACTTAAAATTTTCAAACAAGAAAACTATTTACGTGAACTCGTGAAATTTTTGCCGGATTCATTTCCAAAAATTGTTCAAATTTTATTTTCAAAATAAAAAATTGGCATTTCAATACCCATGAAAATAATTGAACCAAAATGTTTAATTTTTCAGAAAACTCGTGCACATCATCGACTCGAAGACAATGTTCCTGAAGAAATAAAACATCGTCGACATTCAGAATTGACACAAGTTTTCAGAGAAGAATCACTTGAATTGAATAAGAAATTGATTGGAACACAACAAATTGTTCTTGTTGAAGGAGTTTCGAAAAGAAATGAACAACATTTGCAAGGAAGAATTGACGGAGGAGTCAAAACTGTTTTCGATGGTTCGAATGAGAAGATCGAGACTGGTCAATATGTGAATGTTCGAATCACTGATGCAACATCTCAAACACTTCGAGCACAATTTTTAGGAATTTGTTAATTGTTTCATTGTTTTTTGTTGTTGTTATAGGATAGATAGTTACAGATGAAAGATTTATTTCTTCAAAGCGGCTCGTTCAATAAAATACAAGGGAAATTTACAATACAAAAAATAAAAAGAATAATTAATTATTTAGTGAATTGATGATTGAACAGAGATCGAAATTGGATGACGGCCAGGAAGATAATAATTGTTTGTTTAATTTACAAGTTTGAACCACCACGAAGGCGAAGAACCAAATGAAGAGTCGATTCCTTTTGGATGTTGTAGTCGGAAAGAGTGCGACCATCTTCCAATTGTTTTCCGGCGAAGATGAGACGTTGTTGATCTGGTGGGATTCCTTCCTTGTCTTGGATCTTGGCCTTGACGTTTTCGATGGTGTCAGAGGCTTCGACTTCCAAGGTGATGGTTTTGCCGGTGAGAGTCTTGACGAAGATTTGCATTCCTCCTCTGAGACGAAGAACCAAGTGGAGTGTTGATTCTTTTTGAATGTTGTAGTCGGAGAGGGTTCTTCCGTCTTCCAATTGTTTTCCGGCAAAGATCAATCTTTGTTGGTCTGGTGGGATTCCTTCTTTGTCTTGAATTTTAGCTTTGACATTTTCGATGGTGTCAGAAGCCTCAACTTCAAGGGTGATGGTCTTTCCGGTCAAAGTCTTGACAAAGATTTGCATACCACCACGAAGACGGAGAACCAAGTGAAGAGTGGATTCCTTTTGGATGTTGTAGTCCGACAAAGTTCTGCCATCTTCCAATTGTTTTCCTGAAAAAAAGAAAAAATATTGATTGAATACATTGCGATATTTAATTAAACATACCGGCAAAGATCAATCTTTGTTGGTCTGGTGGAATTCCTTCCTTGTCTTGGATCTTGGCCTTGACATTTTCAATGGTGTCAGAAGCTTCAACTTCCAAAGTGATGGTTTTTCCGGTGAGAGTCTTGACGAAGATTTGCATTCCTCCTCTCAATCTCAAAACCAAATGAAGAGTCGACTCTTTTTGGATGTTGTAATCAGACAATGTGCGTCCATCCTCCAATTGTTTACCGGCGAAAATGAGACGTTGTTGATCTGGTGGAATTCCTTCTTTGTCTTGAATTTTAGCCTTGACGTTTTCGATGGTGTCGGAAGCTTCGACTTCGAGTGTGATAGTTTTTCCGGTCAAAGTTTTGACAAAGATTTGCATTCCTCCTCTGAGACGAAGGACCAAGTGGAGTGTTGATTCCTTTTGGATGTTGTAATCGGAAAGAGTACGACCATCTTCCAATTGTTTTCCGGCGAAGATCAATCTTTGTTGATCTGGTGGAATTCCTTCTTTGTCCTGGATCTTGGCCTTGACATTTTCAATGGTGTCAGAAGCTTCGACTTCCAAGGTGATGGTTTTGCCGGTGAGGGTCTTGACGAAAATTTGCATACCACCACGAAGACGGAGAACCAAGTGAAGGGTGGATTCCTTCTGGATGTTGTAATCGGAGAGAGTACGACCATCCTCCAGTTGCTTTCCTGAAAATAATTTATTGATTTTTGAAGATTAATAATAATGGAAGACAACTCACCAGCGAAGATCAATCTTTGTTGGTCTGGTGGGATTCCTTCCTTGTCTTGGATCTTGGCTTTGACATTTTCGATGGTGTCGGAAGCTTCGACTTCCAAAGTGATGGTTTTTCCGGTAAGTGTTTTGACGAAGATTTGCATTCCTCCTCTGAGACGAAGAACCAAGTGGAGGGTGGACTCTTTTTGGATGTTGTAATCAGAAAGAGTTCTTCCATCTTCCAATTGTTTTCCGGCAAAAATCAATCTTTGTTGGTCTGGTGGAATTCCTTCTTTATCTTGAATTTTTGCTTTGACATTTTCAATTGTGTCCGAAGCCTCAACTTCCAATGTGATGGTTTTTCCAGTCAATGTTTTGACAAAGATTTGCATACCACCACGAAGACGGAGAACCAAGTGAAGGGTGGATTCCTTTTGGATGTTGTAGTCAGACAATGTGCGTCCATCTTCCAATTGTTTTCCGGCGAAGATAAGACGTTGTTGATCTGGTGGGATTCCTTCCTTGTCTTGGATCTTAGCTTTGACGTTTTCGATGGTGTCAGAAGCTTCAACTTCAAGTGTGATTGTTTTTCCAGTGAGTGTCTTGACGAAGATTTGCATTCCTCCTCTCAATCTCAAAACCAAGTGAAGTGTTGATTCTTTTTGGATGTTGTAGTCGGAGAGGGTTCTTCCATCTTCTAATTGTTTTCCGGCGAAGATCAATCTTTGTTGGTCTGGTGGAATTCCTTCCTTGTCTTGGATCTTGGCCTTGACATTCTCAATGGTATCAGAAGCTTCGACTTCCAAAGTGATGGTTTTTCCAGTCAAAGTTTTGACAAAGATTTGCATTCCTCCTCTGAGACGAAGAACCAAGTGAAGGGTGGATTCCTTTTGGATGTTGTAGTCCGACAAAGTTCTACCATCTTCCAATTGTTTTCCTGAAAACATTATTATGAAATATTGCAAATCACAAGACTGAAAAATGGTACAAACCTGCGAAGATGAGACGTTGTTGGTCTGGTGGAATTCCTTCTTTGTCTTGAATCTTGGCTTTCACATTTTCGATGGTATCAGAAGCTTCGACTTCAAGTGTGATGGTCTTTCCGGTAAGTGTTTTGACAAAAATTTGCATGATTTCTGAAAAATATTGACTTGTGAAATTTATTATTCGAAAAGGAAAAGTGTCTCGAAAACGAAAAAATGAATGACAAAAGTGGCGTTCAGATGGGCGGAGGCAGCACACAGACAGAAATATACATGTCCCCTTTTTCTCTGTTCACAATCAATACGAGGCACGCCCCTCAGAGACGGAGAGGAGTGCGCACGTCCAGCTGATGTTCTTTCGAAATCTGCCGTTTTTTAGAGAAGGGAAGAGAAAAAGAGGGGAAGAGTGAGGAAAGAGAAATATGCGTCGAAGTAAAGAGGCTTATATTATGAGGAAAGCAGGCAGAAACCGGTAGCTGACACTACATCATGAGGTATTGGGGTACGTATTAGGAGTGTGCTGTTTTTGTCTTTCTTACGCAAATAGGAGCGCGAAGCTTGGAAGTTTTGAGGGAAAAACTGAGAGAGGAACAGGTGTTATCGTTGGACATTGAAGAAATTGACAGATGGGTTTGAAAAGTAGAACTAAACTATTCTCACATATTTAGAAATATTTCGCAACACATGTGAGTCACGAGATCTCCAGAAAGTTCTAAATGTTTTGATAGAAAATGATAACTCTATATCATGTGAGAAAGACTGTCGACAAACTTGCCACACAAGCGTTTTTTGTGTTTGTTTCTCATATATACAAACAAACAAACAAACAAACAAACAAACAAAAAAAAAACTAAAAAAAATCGATCAGAAAAATGAAAATGTTCATGAACTGAAAAGAGAAATGAATACATACAGAAATTATTACTACACCTACTTATTAATGGTTGTCAAGGAGATTTCACTACTCACTATTGTAGTTTAAACAATTCTCTAGTTTTCCATACAAGGGGAAAGTACTGAAAGTAAAAAACCAGAACAAGAAAGACCAAAATGGTTTGGATATTCAAAGGTTTTCCTCGAGTACAGACGCACTACGTTTTTTTTTAGAAAAACAATTTCGAGCGGGAAAAACAACAACACCAGCTTAGGAGAATGGAGAGGAAATGAATTATTTTTGAGCAAGCTAGCTCACAGAAAATGATAACAACTATATAAATAAGTGTTTTGCTTCCGCTGCAGAACGATGATGAAAAAGAGAAATCGAAAACAAAGTGAATGACAACACTCTGTCCAGAATTTTCGAGAAACATAAAAAAACGAAACGAATGATTGCGAAATTTCCCACGCGCGCGGCACACAGCAGAGTACGGTTTCGAAATCGTGATAGGACGCACACACAAATTTTATTTTATGCGCCTAGTCTACAGTATAATTTTTTGAAGATTTCGAAAACACTAACCTTTTTGCTCTTGTTATTGAACGCAAAATGAGCAAAAACAACAACTGCATGGGGAAAAAAAAAGAGAAAAGGGGACACGTTGATATTCATATATTTGTTTATTTATTTTTATGTTGGACAGGTCACAAGAGGTCAATGACGTTATCGATTTTTTTTCTTTCCAAAAAAAAACGGATAATTGGAACTAGCGAATGTGAAAAAAAAAGAAGAATGACTCAAAAGTGCAACTGAACTATCTCAACTGAAAGTGCTTTACATTTAGTATGAATTTTTCGTCTATAGTTCAATTTTCTGTTAGCTTTCTTTTTTGAGACAGGGGGACGTGTTTTGTACTATTCATCATTAAAAAACATGTTTATAAAAATCTTATCAATCACAAGGTTTATTATATTTGATAACATTGTGTTTTTCTTGGGAAAATTGCAAGAATTTTATATGATTTGAGAATGGGGGGGGGGATATAAAATTCAAAAATATGTATTTTTTCATGGCGGATGCTCATTAAATACACCAGAAGAGTCGAATTTTCCGAAAAATATTTCAAAATAATTTTTCTTGAGTGATAGTTCAAACAAATAGAAAAATTTCATAAGATTGCAACAAACTAGGGAAAAATCAAGTTTACATCATTCTGATTGTTTCACTTTCCTAACATTTCACAATGAATATTAAAAACTTTATTATCTATTCAAAAAATCATAAAATTTCACCGATGATTTGTTTTCATTTTTGGCAATGTCAGGGTGTTTTTGTATTACAATAAAACATAGAAATATATTCAAAAGTAAGTACAATTATGCAAGTATTGGCAGGTTAAAAAGGGGTTAGTGAAAGTTGTTGGAAAAAAAGATATCTGCCCGTGAGATGAGAAAGGGTAATTAGATGCTATAAAAATTGAGATAAAACCGGAACCTAAAGGCAATTTGGTTACTATTATTAAACAAGCAAAAATGGATAAGTATTTGGGTAGTTGAATTGACAATGACAATTTTCTGTTCGATTTATTCGTTTCCATATTCCATTACAAGATTTTGGCCCGATTAATTTCCAAAATCCTTCTTCATTATCTTCTAAATCTGAAGCACATCGCCCATTTTTTCGATGTTTTGTTGCTTCTGGTTGACATTCTGCACATATTATACTACTTTCCATTAATCCTTTTTTCGTTAATCTTGAAACACAATTTCGATTCACCCAATCAATTTGATAATGAACACAGTAACTGAAATTTGTTTAAAAATTGAAACATTTCGGTGAATTATTATCTCAAAAAAATTTTCAAAACCCACTACTTATCATTTTTCCTGTCCATTTCAAATGTCAATGGAATATCCCAAAACTTCGAATTTTGTGTAAAATTCTGTCGACGTGTCTCATTATATCGATAATCAAGAATTAGTGCAACTGTTGTAATATCTAAAGCAAAAATTAAATTATCAATTAAAATTTTCTAATTCTCAAGAAAATCTCTACCTTCTTCAGATTTCGAACAATCTACAAAACACGTTTTCATTTCTTTTTTCGGTTCACATTGTCCTCCTCCTCTTTCTGGATGTTGTAAAATATGGCGAATTCTGGAATTTTTTATTCATGATTTATGAATTAATTTTTATTGAGTGAATTACCTTTTTTGAGTTCCAATTCCACATTTTCCTTTATCCGGCTTACAAGAATGCCAAGGTTCCCAAGCACTCAAAATACAGTCTCGAGCTGAAAAATATTTCTTATATGAAGTTTTGATTCCCTGAAAATAAACCCACGTGGACAAGTGAAAGTATAATCTGAGCAACAATCTCCTAATTGAACACAATGTTCATCACAATAACATTCAGATGCTCCGCTTTCCAAATATCCATACATATGTTGGAATTTTGGTTGAGTTACTCGATTTTCCTCATAAACAAGGGGAGAATTGAAGACTCGGAGAGTCATTATTTTTGCCAAGGTTGAAAATCTGAAAAAATTTATATATTTTTTATATAAAGAAGAGGTTCTTTTTTTGTAGAATTCAAGAAAAAACTGTTGCAAGATCTACACATCTCAAATTTACGATACCCTTGGAAAAACTGGACTGCAAATTTTGACCGAAACCCGATTTTCATTTTCAGTAAACATTTCTCACCTAATTAACACATGCTTATTTTTTCCTTCAGAATATCGTGTCACTTCAGTCACTGGTTCTTTTTGATCTTGTTTTGGTCCGACAATAAAATGATGAATTGATGGGGCCGTTGTTGTTGTTGGATCTTCAAGATTTATTCCTGGAAAAAATTGTCTTTGAAAAAAGGCAGGAAGAATTAGATGATAAAGGTTTCAGAGAAAACTTTCTAAATAATTTTTTTTAGTAAAATAAACAATTCATTGAAAAATGACGTCCCAAAATGTTTCGACACCTAACATAAAAAATTACCAGTTTTCCTGTAAACATAATCGGCTCCCGAACCATCCAATTCAATAATATCGGGCAATATTAATTTCCCAATTTTCTCATCATTTTCATCTTCAAAAACTCCCGGAAATATCATATCATCACTATCTGCAGATTCATAATGCGGAATTGGATATTCTTTTTCGCCTCGCGGATGTAATGTGAGAGTCTCTTCATTATGAATTGTTGAAACTGTTGGCAAATGATTTATTCCATCATCGAGTCCCTGCAAAATTGGAACATTATTGATTGGAATTTGAGCAAAGTGAAGATGAAAATCATAGTTTCTAAAGAAAACTAAAAGAAAACTCGAATTCTGAAGAAATAAATTATAATTGTTAAAGAACTAAAAAGAATCAGCAACATATTTTAATTTGAAAACAAACCAGGTTTTTGATCCGTTCGCTTTTTTCCTGAATAATACTTTTTATTATCATTTTAATACTCTTAAAAATTTCGAATTACTTTCTTGTGCCAGGTACTCTTAGAAGATTTGTTGAAGATTCAATTTTTAGCATTAAAAAATCCACGTGGATTTTTACAAAATTACAGTACCCCGAAGTTTTGCTCCAAGACCATAAAAATCCACATGGACTTTCAAAACCTACAGTACTCTTGTTCGACCCCAAGCTTCTAGTTATTGTAATTAAAAATCCACGTGGTTTTGTGATTTGCAGAAGCTCAAAAAGTACCAAAAGAGTCAGGTACTAACAAATTTTGTGGACGCCACAAAATCCACGTGACTTATTTTTTAATTACAGTATCCCGAATATTTGCTCCAAGACCCAAATGTATGCCAAAAATCCACAAAAATCCAGAACCAAAATTTTTGAACTATCGCTTTAAGGTCCGAATTTAACGCAAAAAATTCTTACCTTACAAGTATTATTTCTCCCAGAACAACATAATCTTTTCTGATAACAACCAGCTGACACCAAATTCACCAAACAGAATAACAAAAATATAATCCGCATATCAGCAGAGCATCTGAAAATTAACAGAAATTAAAAAATTCCAGAACCAAAATTTAGAAAAGGGTGTGGAGTAAAAATAATAAAATTGCAACGGTGTTCATTTTTTATCAACAAAAAAATTGGAAAATCCGATTATTAATTATTAAAATTTAGTTGGCTTTCAACATCTGTTATTTCGAAAAAAGTTTGTATATAAAATTAATTAAATTAAACTTACTGTTTCAATTTTTTCTATTTAAATAAACATTTCAATTATATTCAAATGTTATATTTTTTTCTGTTCTTGAGATGAAAAAAACCGCAGAAAATGTCGAGGAAATAAAAAATAGGAAATAAAACTGATAAAAAAGGTTATATGGAGTCAGAAATTCCAATACCACCCACTATTCAACAATAAAATAACTCACCGAAAAAAATTTAGTTTTTGGTTTTTTAGGTCAACAGAAGCTGAGACAAATTTTGGTGTGAATGAGGAAGATTAAATGGTGTGATTTGCATTAATTGACAAATGTTGCGGAATATTTTGTGGGGTTTTTGTGTTTTTTGTGACGACGAAGAAAAATTGGATTTGGAATGAAATTAATCACTGACTGAATCTGTAGATACAGTAGTCCAAAGAGGTCAAATTTTATTCGGAAAATATGGAAATTCGAAGTATTTGCCACGCGGCAACTAATTGAAAACAATTTTTATGTTTTGAAAAATTCTTGAAAACTTTCAAATATATAATCTCTTATAAATTTTTCTACAAGTTTTTCAGAATCTCGAAAACTGCATTTTTTGAGAAACTTAAAAATATTTTCCCTGAAACTGACCCGAAGTTTTTCTACTCAAAGTTTTTTCAAAAAAAAAAATAACACAACAACTTGAAAAAATCAACTCTTTCACAAATCGCAAAAAAACACCCCCATTTCTTGACCGGAAAAAACAGCCAAACAAAAAATATGGTAATTTATTTTACTTTTTTTCTTTTTTTTCTCACTGAAAATTTATAACCCAGAAAAGAAAAATTCAGGTTTTCAAAAATGAAAAACTTTTCAAAAAATAAATAAACAAGCTATCGAATTTCAAAAAAAAATACAGTTTTTGTATGTGAAGGGAAACAAGTTGGCTCGGCAAAAAACATCGGCTCATAAAGGTCATAGATTTTATCGGAATTTTGCGCAATAAGGAAGGAATAAGGATATGTTAGGAAGAAAAACAACAATGGAAATAGATCAAAAGGGCGGCTATATAAATTATTCAAATTTGATTTTTATTAAATATTTATATTGAGTTGTTAGAGAGAAATAGAGAATAGAAAATAGAGTAACAAGTAATAAGGTTAAAATTAATTTAATTCAATTTCAATTACAAATATTTGGGTTCAGTTTAATTTTGAAAATTACTCAAGTCCAAATCCGAAAAAAAATCGCAAAACAAACACAGTAAATATAATAGATACTTATCATTTTATTGTATCAAGATATATGTACTTGTAAAACACATATTTGTTCGATAAAATCCTATTCCAAACAGAACATTTTACTGACCAACCATAAAAGAATTATATACAGCTGGTTCAATCAAATGACGACACTTAGATATTTCGATATGATTTTTTGTGTGTAGAAAGTTCAAATCGTGTTACTCTTAATCGTATGAAGTGAGCGCTAATACGGTGTGACTAATTCTGAATAAGATATCGACTAGACTGATTGGGACCACAGAAAAAGGATTGAATTTTTTTTAATTCATTATTTTGGTGGTTCTGAATTGGACCACACTAGCTTTAAGCGGGGTTGGAGAAAGATCACAGAATTTCAATATTTCTGGAGTTAGGGCAACTTTCTTATAGTAAAACCTCTAGAAGATGTTTTCCATGAGGTCTAATTGTAAAACTAAAAAAAATTTGTCCAAATTTTTTCAAAACGATAGTTTCTGGAATATTTTTTCTGTGTGTTCCGAGAGATTTTTGGATTTAATTTTTTTGAATTTGAAATTGAACCTTCTCTTTCTTCAAAGTATTTTGGTCCCTGGTCCCATTGAAAAAAAAATCAGACTTGGTCGGAAATGCTTCAGAAAAATTAAGAAACAAAATTCACAGTTAAATGTTTTTTGGGGCTATTCATGTTATTTTTCAACGCTGAGAAAACGGGAGAAAAGCGGAGAAAACCTATTCAAGTAGGCTGAGAAAATACGAAAAAAGCGGAGAAAATGTATTTCCTCCGCATTTCTCCTGTTTTCTCAACATGCTGAGAAAATACATGAATAGCCCCATTTGTCTGAAACCGACCAAAAATGTTTCTACCCCGCGAGGACCAAAAACAGGTTCAATAAAACGATAACAGTTTCTTTTTCTGTAAAAAGTTCAAATGGTTTTTTATTTCTCCCTGTTACTTAATCGTATTTAAAGTATGAGTACAATGCGTGTCTAATACGGTGTGACTAAAAATATATGGATTTCAGTTGATCAAGGTCATACTGGAATCTAAAAGGTCAAATCATCAAATCGAAAAAGAAACTCTTCTTGAGAACCCACCAAAAAATGTTGAAAAAATCAGGAAAGATAACATGTTTATCATTTATTTCACCGAGTAATAATAATAGAAAGTTGAATAAAATAAAGATAATAATTTTTTATGATGCCGACAGTAAACTACCGTGTCTAATTATATGTTTCGGAAAGAAAATTGAAATTGATACAACCAAATTCAGAATTCGTCAAAATGAAGAAATAATGGAAGAATGAAAAAGGGTTTCGAATTTTTATGGGCAGAAAAATGGAAAAATATTGGGGAGAATCGAGAGGCGCAGAGATATATTATTGGTTTTCACGGAAAAAAAATCGAAATACAATTCGTTTTTACAATTATGTGACAAGTAGGAAGAAAACTTGAAGAAAAAATGAATAAATTATAGATCTTCATCTAAATTTGTCTTTGTTTGGAAAAAATTACCTTGGTTTTTGCTGGGAGGAAAGTTTTAAAAAGGAATGATGAATTACGAAGGTTCTGAAAAACTCTGAGTTTTACTACTGAGTTTCAAAAAGTAATTATCCTGATTATGAATTTCAACACTTTTTTTGAAATACAAATCTACACAAAAATTCAAGAGTACTGTATTTCAAAACAAATGATAATTTCAAAATTGAAAAATGAGAATTGAAAGAAAGTGAGAGCTGTCAGATAATACTTTTATGCTAGTTTCAATGAATACAAATAAAATATTCTTCTGTTGTCCATATTTTGCACCGCAAAAATGTCAAACAAAAATAAATAAAAAGATATTGTTGGCTGGCTACCTGGCTGACTGTTTATGGTATTTACCACCATCTACCGCCAAAACAACACAAAATATCAAATTACAAAATAAATGCTACTAAATGTTTTTGGAAAAAAAAACATAATCTTGTGGCAAAAAATTGGGTGCCAACAATATTCTGATTTTAAATAAACTTTCGAAATCAATAGAAGCTCCAGATTCATTTTTGTTTCAAAAAAAAACAAAAAAATTTCAGAAAACATATTCTGTTTTTTATGTAATCCTAGTTTTATGAGTATTTCTTTTTCAACAAAAAAAACGACTAAACAAAAACATACAGCTCTACATATATATATTTTTTAGTCAAAAAAATGCACCAGAAATATCTAAAATCAAATCAAGAGTTAGAAATTTTCGGTATTTTCTCACAATGATAATAAAATACAACAATGATAGGATGAGAAAAAGTCATAAATAAAGTAAATATCTATCATATTTTTACATAACATAATAAATAATGTTGGTTGCCGCCAAAATGCTTTCTTTTCTTCTTCTCGAGAACTACACAAACCACTTGAAATTAACATTTTCGCGCTCTTCTTTATCAGTCAGTCGACTTTTTGTAACTAGAGTTTTTCACCAACGAAAAAACAAAACAAAACTGGATAATTTAATTTTAAAATTCTGGAACAAATGTATACAAAAAACGAAAAGACAAGGAAAAATCAGATTTAGAAAAGAACAGAAGAATAGAGGAAAAACTAGAACGGAACAATGTAAATATCATAAATAAACTCTTGTCACTTTCAAACAAAAAATGGTACTTGAGAAAAAAGATTCAAGAGAAAAAGTATCTATTTTAAGCGCTCAAAACATTGCTCAAAGTTAGTGAAATATTTTTGATATTTTTGGACATTTTCTTGAATTGGTGTGGCGGATGGTGTCAATTTATTGCAATTTTTGAAATATTGGTGATAAGGGAGAGGTGAATTTGAAGATACTGAAAATAAATTTTGTATTTATCTTTTTCTCAGGTGGTCTTAAAACTTTTAACGATTTAGAGAAGTTGTTTGAAACAAGATGTTGAATTTCAAAAAAATTAGGATATTCGAATTGGGGTCAAAAACTAGGCCGAGTCCAAATTAATCAGCCTGAAATTCTGATTGGCACAGTTTTTGACCCAATTCAAATATCTTGAATTCTTTGAATTCAAAGTTGAACTTTTTTCTGAAGCTTTCTGAAAAATTACGATATCTTCCGAAATCTTGAAATCGGCAGACTCAGATTTTTTTCGATTGTCTCTTGATATTCAGATTCTGAAACCCCCAATACTCACTGTATTTTGCTCTCATTGCGCCTCCCAAAGCTGCTGAATTTTCCACATGAATTGTATATATTTCACAATTGAAAACATCGGATAAGATTTGAAGAAGTGCAATGTTTTTTGAAGCACCGCCAGTTAAAATAAGACGATTTTCTGAAACAAATCCGATATTTTTGATTTTAGGAATCAAACGTACCTTTATTTAAAACCAATCCCATTTTCTTGGTGTACAGTAATTTGAGATAACACTGACTTTCGAAAATTGCTCGGCAAGTTGTCTGAATACAGTACGTAATTTTATTCTGTATTTTTAAAATCTTACCAAATCGTCAAACCCTTCAACCGTTTCTCCATTTTCATTGAATAAATAATCACCTTTTCTAACATTCGGTGCAATTTCATCCGAATCGAAGAAAAATCCAATTTTTCCCTGATTTCCGGGAGGAGTTTGAGAGAGAATTTGATAGAAATTTGACCAATCTTGACATTTTGCGAGTTTTAGTGCTCTTTCACGAGTTAATGAACCATTTTTGAAACTGGAAAATTAGGTTGAAGCTAAGTAATTTGATAAAATCTTGCTAAAAATTGTGAACCTTGAATTATTCAGAAACCAATTTTTTAGCCCTACAAACTCACCAAACTAATGGCATATATTCATTATTATAAGCAAAAACATGAGCATCGATTGAATATTTATATGAATTTGTATGAAAAAATACAGTATCACTTGTTCCCAAAGATATTCCAATATCATTTTGATTCAAAGAAAGACCAGCCAATGATGCTGGAACGAAATTTTTTCAAAAACTTGCCCCCTTGTCTCTATAACTTACAAGGATTATCCCCAAGAAACGGGAAAATTTGACAAGTTGAAGGAATACTGTATCGATTATTCCAGAATTTATCAATCCCACCCTATAAACAGTATTCTCAAAATTATTATTTTATAGATAAAAGCATACTATATTTGTGTTTGGATTTACAGGTTTTCCCAATTTTTCCGATAAACCAGGACTTATAAACTCCAATATTTTTTTATTCCATATTTTCGTTTCGATTTCCATCAAATTAGTTCCACTTGCATCTGTCCAATCAATTCCACAATATTTTCCAATTAAAACACTTGTTAAAAACGACGAAATCAATGATATTCTTTCAGTATTTTCATATATTTCTGGATATAAATCATTGACTTTTTTGATTTGAACTCCGCTAAAACGATGATGAGCTCGTGAACCAGTCAATTTCGTTAATTTCTAGAAAATTGAAAACATATGTTTGCAGGAAATTTTAAAGCAAATTAGAAATACCTCAGGTCCACCAATGAACTTTTCCAATTCATCACATTGTTTTTGAGTGCTTGAATCCATCCAAATTGGTGAATTCGGCAATGAAAATGCTGACTGAAATTTTGGTAGTTTAAAGTGTTTTTTCAAAAAATTCTGTTTCTGGCAAAATAATTCTCAATATTTTCCGAATTTTTTTCCGTAGACTCCTCATTTCTCAAAAATAATAGTACCTCAAATTGTTCTTCCAAACTTTTCGTATCATCCAAATTTTCCAAAATACTCTTCGCTCCATTCTTCCAATAAACAGTTCCATGTTGTTGAGCACATCCAGAAATTCCTTGAATTCTCTCCGAAATTTCATTTCTCTTCAAATTTCCAAATAAAATATCAATCGATTTCAACCACATTTTCACAGGTGATGTGACAGTTTGACCAGTCTCTTCATTTTTTATATGAACACCTTCTTTGGTTCTGTAAAAGAGATTCATGACGGGTTTTGAAAATCGGTAACTACTGTCTAAGGTTGCTGAAAAGCTGCTGAGATCCAGTTCGTGCCGCGCAAATGATCTCCGAAGCAAATTTTAATACCCCCGCCCCTCCTCTTATAAAATGTCTCCCCAATAAAACTAACTTGAATTCTTTCAATTTTTCATGATTCGAAAAACTAATATCATCTCGATAAACAACTTCATTATTCATATTTATCGCAACACATTTTATCTGAATAAATAATTTTATGTACTTATTTTAAATTTAATTTTTTCAACAAAAAAACCTGTTGTGTACTTAAATCAATCCCTAAAAACAACCAATCATCCATTTTCATGTGTCTGAAAAAACATTCGAAATAAAAAATAAAATCACATCAAAAGTCTAAATCAACAAAAGTTCATCAAAACAACAAACAAAGAAGAAGAAGAAGACACTTTCCCACAGAACAAAACAAAAAATGAAAATCTTTTTCACGTGGTCATTTCCTTCTCACATGAATAAATAATAGATAAACAAACAAAAAATGCTCGAATTTCATTTTCAGTTTTCTTTTTTTTCAGATCATTTCTTGTTTTGTTCTGAGAAAATAAAGAAAAAAAACAATATGAGAACTGAGAAAATGTGGGTTATATTATTTTTTTTATTATTATATTGTTTGATTGATACGTAGACATTGATACAAAATGATATTATTGATTATTTGGGAATTTTTTATTTAGTTGTTACACGTGTATTTCTGGTTTTTGTCCATTCAAACTTTGAGATAATCGATTTTTTTAGTGTGAAGATTCAAATGAAAAACACTTTTTTCGTATTCGCAATAAAATTCCGTCTCTAGTTCCATCCCAGTTCCAAAAAAAAACTAATAAATTCCCGAATATTCCAAAATCCTCATATATTTATATTTTTCCCCTAATCGTTTCGTTTTTTCGCTCACTTCTCACATATATAATATTTTTCGAGAAGCAAGCAAAAACAAGCCACGCTCTGTTTTTTCTCATTTATTTCCGGTTCATCCATTTTCTCGTCTCAAGATAAAATTAATCATTTTTTCTTGGTCACAGCAAAAAAAACAGAATTTTCAAAATATTTTTGATAGTTTTTAGCTGTGAACGAATTTATATGGAAAATGAAAATAAATAATTTCACGTTTTAATTTTTCACGTAACTCAAAATTAAACTTTTTACATCGTTAAAGTTTTTGGTGACTTGGTAAACAAATTTATTTTTGGATTTAAAAAAATTTAAAAATTTTATTTTCACTTTTTCAAATACATTACTCAAAAAATCAATCATTCCTCAATTTTTTTTTCGTTTTTTCGTTTCTTTTTTTCTCTATATTTTGTCTGTCAGCTGGCACGAAGCCAGCCTTTTCCCCGCCTACTCTCTGCCTATTTCTCTGTGTTTTGTCGTTTCTCTCGTCTCTCTTCTCCCTCTTTCCCTCTTCTCGTTCAATAAAACCTTTTTCTTCTTTTACTGAAATAAATTATGTATTATTCTATTCTGAAATATATATGTATGCTTTCTTTTTTAGATTATTTTTATTGTTGTTTTTATTATTATTATGTCTAACTTCTCTCGAAAATTAGGTAAAAGAATGCTATTGAGAAAACTCGCGCAGTTGTGTTTTGTGACGTCACTAGTTTATGTTCACACAGCGAAAAGTTGTCGTTTTTTGAAAAACGAACATTTTCGAAAATACACCTTTTCTCTAGTGGTTTTTAGAAATTATTCGATTTCGCAATAATAAATTTCGCAATTGATTTTTTTCTGAGATAGAGTCTGGCCAAAGAAATTGGGCTCGGTCCGATTCTAAAGATTTTTCGGGTTCAATTCAGGATTTTTCACAACATCGAATTTGTTCCCATTCGAAAACTTCCATCTTTTCTTCAAATTATTGTTGATCTACAGTATCTCTATGTCCACGTGTCTTTAACTACAGTACCCCAATTATTATAATTTTAATCGAATCTTCCTATTTTTTCAATAGAATAAAAATAATTTTTATGGGATTTTCAATAAAATTTACGAGGCATACTGTAATAATTGATTTCTGAGGTCTGATTTCTAAAGAAGAAAAAATGTTATCAGAGAAAATTTGACACAAAAATTTCTAATCCCATTTTTTTCGTTATTTCTTTCCGATAACAAACAGCTTAATCATCATAAAAATATTGTTTTCTGTCCATTTTTTTCTCGTTGTCTCAATCAGGTGAATTTAATGCGTCACAAAAACACATCGGAAACATACATACAAATTCAGGCACAATTTTCGTCATTTTTTTGTTAGGTGGGAGGAGGGAAAAATGTGTACTTCCTCTTTTTTTCTGGTATCTAGGCAGGCAAAAATGCGACAGATTAGATTATTTATGATTTGAGGAGGGAAATATTTGTTGTTTTTGTTTTTTACTGCATCTATTCATTTGCGAAAAAAACCGAAAAAAATGTATTTTTTTACAATATTTTTCTATTCACCAGAATGCACGGAATAAATGTCAATCGTGACGAGACCCACACACATTTCAAGGAGAAAAACATGCGAGAAAAAAAAAAACAAGAAATGAAATTTTCGAAAGCATGCATTTTTCACACTCGTTGCCTTGAAATGAGTGTGGGTCTCGTCACGATTGCATATATTTCGCGACAATTTGTGATTTTGATGAATAGAAAAATATTGTAAAAAAATACATTTTTTTCGTGTTTTTTTGCAAATGAATAGATGCATACGGAAACTTTTGGGCAGGAATTTTTTTCTGAGAATTTAGTCCGAGTTTTTGAAGATGTTTTGAGAGTAAAACTAATTCGCAAATCAAGAATTCCAGTCCAAACACATTCCTGCTTCTCCCTACTCAAATTCAATTTTCTGAACGACAACTCGACTTCACTTTTTCTTTGTTGCTTCTAATTGCTTGATTAAACATTCAGGAACTAAATTCTCCTCTCTCTTTTTTTTCTTTTTCTATAAAACATCTTCTTGTTTTTTGAAAAAATCATATAATCTTTGTGTTTTGATTCTCTAACCCGATTTCTTTTATCTTTTTTCTTGAAAAAACCGAAACAGAATTTCATTTCCTGTTGTGTTTTTCCTCGATCTCAACTTCTTTTTTTTTTGCCTGCCATGTGTAGTTCTCAAGAACTTTGCATTAATGTTTTATTGAAATTCGGGTTCATCAAATATGAATTGAAATGATTCGTGGTTGGTCTTCAGACATCAGAATATTTTTACGACTTTTGGTCACATTTTTGTTTCTTTGATTTTGTGGTTGTTTCGAATTTCAATGAAATCTTTGTGTGAAATCAAAAAAACATCTTTTAGTTAAAAAGAATTTATTTTTTTATCCAAGTTTCTCTAGAAAATTCGTTGAATACATAAATACATGTTTTCGACGAAGAAATAATCGGATTTATTTTTTCAGACCTCAAAGATTATAATCTATTTTTTGTACTCGAAAAAACACGTACTTTTAGTTGACTGACTGACTGAAAATATAAATTTTGATAGGAAATAATTTTTGGCAACCACTTGAATTTTTGAATCAACTAAAAAGGATTTGGAAAAGGTCCGAGGTATCTTTGAAAATTTTCGTTCTGAAATTTGACTTTTGAAAGACCTTTTACTGTAATTTTCAGGTTCTAAATTGGGACTTTTTTTTTTTGAAAATTTTCATTTTTTGAGTGTCCGAATTGGAATATTTCAGAAAATTGAACCAACTCAGAACTTAATTTAAAATCTGCCCTAAGCTTTTCGGTGATACGATTCCAGGTCCAATTCAACCATACCAACCCAAACTTTTTTCGGTTCCAAAAAATCCAAATTTTCTCTACAAGCGGATCCAAAAAGGTTATCTTATCAGAAAACGTAGTGTGTCCGAACTGACGTGAGAATTGACTTTAAATATTTCGGGGTTCACTCAATTCTGTTATCTTTTTTGATTTTTTCGTCCAACGATGCATGTGATAGATATATTTTCCCCATTTTTTTCTTCGTTTTCTTTTTCCTCTCTTCATATTTTCTCACACAATACGGTGCTTCTTTTTATTATTTATTTATTATTACGCAGAACAACTTTGCTTCTTCTTTTTTGTGTTCAGAATTATTCAGGAAGGAAAAGCGAGGGAGGAATAAATGCCTTAAGGCAAATGCGCTCGCTTTTTTCTCTGAGGCATTAAAATTATGTCATTTATTGTTCAAGTGTTTAACTTGGGCGTCTACATGATATTTATTTAACATGGTCAAAGTTCAACACATGTTTTCTCTGCGTCTCTTTTATCTCTTCATTCACGTGAATGATTTTTTCAAGGTTTTCCCACACTCAAATTTCTAACTAATTTATTTTTCACTGTTCAACAACCGCTAGAAATTTTTGATGAAATTATTTCCTTCTTCTTCTCTGTACATATTTATATTCTCATGTCAGTCAATTTTTGTTTATCTCTCTGCGTTCTTCTCTATCTCGCTATCTTTTTTTCTTCTTCACAAATGATGAAATCCGCTTCTTCTCATCTCATCAATTCGTTCAGTTCAGTTCAATAATACGTTTAATATCAATTTTTTCTGTTTTCAGGCATAAATTAAATTGTATTGACAACAAAACGTATGTTCTATGGTATCATCACGCCGAAATTCAACCACAAATATATCGAGTTCAACTCCAAGTATGTCAACTGCACAACAAGGTGAGTAAGAAAAATGGGAATTCTTTTTCTGGGAAAACTTGAAATCGGACCAGGATAGAATTGATTTTATGAGACAAATTCAGAATCGTATTTGAATAATTGAGCCACTTTTTTTTTTGCCTAAGTCGAACCACTTTCGAATCAGAATTTTCAAAAACTCCCTTATGTTTCTGGTCACAAAAATTCGGAACGCACAAAATTTGGTCGCACATAAATAAACATTTTTTTGCCCCGTTCTCTCCGATTTTTTCGCATTCGACCATTATTGGAATTGCTCGATTTGAATCGAAAAAAAACAATTTTTTAGTTTATGATGAATTTTTGGCTTCGATTTGTTAAAATTTTAAAAATGCATTTTTTTTTCTTTTGAAAATTTAGTTTGGCAAATATCCAATTCTGAAAAACAGAAAATTTCGCAAAAAAATCCATGTGGCAATAAACATTTTCTGAATTTCAAAGGAAAATTAATTAATTTCTACGTTAATCTACAGTATATTTTCCAAAATTGTACACTCTAAAGGTACAAAAAATGTCTATAAAAAAATCCACATTTTCCCATTTCTCTCTTTTTTTTTCTTTTTCTACATTAGTCATAAATGATCAAAGAAAATCCATGGCTTCTTTGGTGTCCCGAATAAAATCGGATTACAAAAAAAATGTTCTCTTTCACTCTCTTTTTGGTTCCCTGGCTATTTCTAGCTCGCCTCGTAAAACTAGAAAAAACTTCTTCCAGAATCCGGTGACGATAAGCCATCAACTTCGAAAATGTCATCAGAAGAAAAAGTAGATTCTCCGCCAATTTGGAGAAAATTCAGTCATCCGCCATTCAACAATAATCGAAATATGCAGTTGCAATTGGCAAATAATCGAGGAACAAAAGATGATTGGGGAGCATCGCTGAGATATGCGATTAATGAGGAACAGGTTGGTTTTGGAGGTGGGATGAGGTCATTTTGGGGTAGAAAAATTAGGATAAAGATTTTTTTCAAATCGAAAAGCCTGTTGAAAATTTGCAGAACCTAGCCCTAACCCAATCGGATTTTTTTTAGAAAACCCTAAAACTATCAGAAAAAAATTAGACGATGAATTTTTTAAATTATTGATTTCAAAATTTAATAGACCTTTTTCTAGAAGTTTCGAAAAAAACCATAGGTTTTTTAATACTCATTTTTATGATCAACCCCTCTCCATCCTTCAAAAATCTTAGAAAGACTATTTTCTTTCCAGTCAACAAGTCTTGGGCCAACTGTAGATTCAGCCGAAACAAGTTCGATATCAAGTGATACAACAGTCGCAACTCCAGTTATTTCTCCATCAGTTTATGAAAGATTTATCGTATTATCTGATAATTTAACCGATCTTGTCAAAGCTGTTATGGAAGAAGCGAAAAAGAATACAGATGCTGAATCGTGAGTTTTTAAACTTTTCAAATATGAAAAAAACAATGTTTTGTTTAGATGTTCGCTATTTCTCATTGATGAAGAGAATAATGAACTTGTGGCAAATGTTTTCGACAATGCGAATGAAGAGATCAAAGAATTACGAGTCCCAGTTGGTGATGGTGTTGTTGGTTGTGTCGCCAAAACACGAACAATGATGAATGTTAAAGACGCCAAAAAGTATGTTGTTCCTTCTTCGTTTTGTTGTTTTTTTCTCGAAATTTTTGAATATGATATTTCCCCGGGGCCGTCTGTCTGCTCTCTTTCTTTATTTTCAAGAAAAAAAATGAAAACGAGAACACAGACATCGAAATATTTGGTAGATAGATATGAGTCGTTTTTTTTGTTTGGTGAAATGAAAACTCACTTTTTTGCAAATGCTGTTTTAAAATTCATGAAAAACCACGATTTCATTTGTTTTCCAAACTCGATCTGAGTTGATTTCTAACAAATTTCTTCCCAAAACAGAATCTGAACTTTTGATCTTTTTTTTAAAACACAAATGGGAGATGGGTTTTAGAAAATTAAAAAACAACTTCAATTAGATTTTTCAGGTGTCCATTTTTCTATGCTCAAGTCGACGAACTCACTGGATATCACACAAAAAACATTTTATGTTTTCCAATAATTGATAATTCAGGTCAGTTAGTAGTATCATCTTTCAAAGCTCCGCCCATTTTTCAATTCGTTTAAATTTTGTTCGAAAAAGAGAGAGCGAGAGAGTATTCTGAATCGAGAGAGCGTGGAAGAGAAATAGAGAAACGAGTCTTAACTTGTCAACAATTCTGTGTTTTTTGGTTTTTCCGATGTTATTTTTTCTGATTTCCGCCCTTCTTGATTGTCTTTGAAATAGATTTGGGCTGGGTTCTATTCATATCTTCTGAATATTTTTTTTGGAAAAAAGAAAAATCAGAACTCACATTTTTTGCGAGTTTTTTGTCTTTCGAAGTGTTTTTCTCCTTTTTTCCTTTCTTACAATTGTTTTTTGTTTTTCCGATTTTCTGTTCTCTGCTAGAAAAAGAAGAAGGTTTTCTGAAATTCTTTGGGTCGAAGGTCAAAATTTCTTTTAACTAGAAACAGTATTAAAAAATCTTGATTCTTAAAAATTCCCTAAAAAATGATCCAGATTTTTTACCATGAAAACTACACTTGCTCTGACGCCAAAAATTTCGCAGGTGAAAAAATTTGTTTATTTTTTTCTGAAAATTAGAACCTCATTTTCCATTTTTTTTTTCTCCTACTTACTAGTAAGTATGCGAAAAAAGACAAAAAACCCGGAGAGAAAAAAACGACGAAAAATTCAATTAAAAGACCTCTTTTTTCTTTTTTTTTCTGCTCTTCTTCTTTCCTTCTTCTTTTTTCGGAACATTATTCTATTTTTCTTCTGTCCACGAATGGTGTCTACTTATTAGTTCGAAAATTATCTCAATAATGAATGATTTCAGGCGCTTTGGTTGGTGTTGGAGAGCTGTGCAATAAACAATCAGAGAATTCGAAAGGATTTACGAGAACTGACGAAAAATACGCCAAGAATTTTGCTAGTTATTGTGCCAATAGTATTGCACACGTGAGTTTTTAAAGGAGTGTTTCACATTGTGTAATTTACTATATCGAATCGCTAGACCTCAAATTTTTCATTACATTTTCTGGTAGATTTAAAATATTTTCTCTATTAATTTTTCACAATCTGTGGGTTTTGAAGGTCTTGTCTGAATTCTAAATTTCAATTCTAAGCAAAATAGTTAAAATTAGAATTTCAAGAAGTTGAATCATGTATTTTTTAGTTCAAAACAATATTTTGAATTTGTTCTTTTCTTCTTTCTCCCCAAAAAAAACAAAATCTTTAATTAATAAAAATGCGTGACACACACGTCTCCAATTTGACACACACGTCTCCAAACATCTCCAATTTTAATTTCTTGTTCCCCTCTCATTTCAAAAAAAAAGAAGAAACAAAAAAGTTCCTGTTTTCACAATTATTAAAGAATCACGTGACGTGACACGTATCTTTCTGTCATTTCAAAATTTCACAATCACTTTTTTCACTTTCGAAATGCTCTCGATTGTTTTCGTCACTTTGAAATGGGTGTGAAAAACAAATAAAGTGCAATTCTTGTTTTTCTGGTCAAAAATTATTATTTTTTAGATAGTTGTCTATGTTTTTTATTATTACAGTATCTCACATCTCAGTGACAAAAAAACCAAACCGAAAAAATCGAAATCTCTCTAGGGACGTACTTTTTGCCACCACATGTTCATTTTTTCCTCGTTTTTTTTCGGCTGTCACGATGATCTAGCTCAAATAGAAGAGTGTTGTTTTTTGAACTTGTTATTTCTAGGGATTTAGATAAGGATAAAAATGAATACTCTTGTCAAATATAAATAGTATCCTTCGTTTTTATCCGAACTTCCGTTCCGCCACCGCAATTTTATTTGCTCACCTGACTCCTATTCTCCCTCATTTTATTCAATTATAACAAATCAATTAAACAGTCCATTTTTCAGTGTTTGTTCTACAAAAAAATCCAAGAAGCATCGACGAGGAGCCATATGGCTACCGAAATGATGGTTCAAGGATCACATTTAAAGGTTAGTTATTTTATTTTTATTTACACTTTGATCATCATAAACAACGTGATATTTGTCAAGTTTTCTATCTAATGATATCATACGAGAATGGAATTCTGACACCCATGTGTACTCAAAAAAAAACATGATTGATTAATTCCGGTTTTTGATAAATTACTAGATACCTACGCACATTTGTTGTCTGGTGTACTTTACAATGATTGAGCTGTGAGAAGAAAAGTTCAGAAATAAAAGAAAAACACAGATAAAAATAGTGACTGATTTCAGATCGCCGAAGATGATATTCAAAGATTACTCAAAGATCCACTAAGAGATTGGCGATATTTCAATCAGAATTTCAACGATTTCTCTTTTGCTCCTCGAAATATCGGAGAAAATCATTTCCACAAAGCATCTATGATGTTTTTCGAGGATCTTGGATTTACAACTCGATATAGGATAAATAAAAGAAAGTTATCATATTTGGTATTACGAATATCAGCCGGATATCGAACTGTTCCATATCATAATTGGTCACATGCTTTTGCTGTTGCTCATTTTTGTTGGCTTATGATGAGAACTGAAGCATGTACAAATGCTTTGACGGATTTAGAACGATTATCTTTGATAATTGCTTGTCTTTGTCATGATATTGATCATCGTGGAACAACAAATTCGTTTCAATTACAATCGGTGAGTGAGACATTAAGTGTTGCAATCTTTCGGTAAATATTGACTTTCGCATTTTTTTGAAAATCATTGACGTCAACGAGTTCAGTTTATTTTGTGTTTTGACCACAACACAACAAAATACAAAGATAAAAATAAATTAATATAATTATAGAAAACACCACTGGCTCAACTATATAGTAGTGAAGGAAGTGTTTTGGAACGACATCATTATGCTCAAACGGTTTCAATACTTCACGTAAGTTAACAATTTTTTTGAAAAAAAAATAGTTTTTTTTTGATTTTTAGATGCCTGAATGTGATATTCTTGAACAATTGACAACTCTACAATATCGAACAGTTTTATCGAATATTCGAGAAATAATATTGGCCACTGATATTGCAGCTCATCTCAAAAAAGCATCTAGAATTCATGATATGGTTGAAATAGGTTATAATCCAATGTCGAATGATCATCATTATCTTTTGACGTGTCTTATTATGACAGCTTCTGATCTTTCTGATCAATCGAAGAATTTCAATAATGCGAAATTGATTGCTGAAAACATCTACAAGGAATTTTTTGCACAGGGAGATTTAGAAGCAGAAATCGGAGTTACACCATTAGAAATGATGGATCGAGAAAAGGCATTTGTTCCTCAAGTTCAACTCGAATTTTTAGATTCAATTGGTCTCCCAGTTTTCAAGTAAGTTCTTATTTCTAGAAAAAATAGATAAAATTTAATCAAGTTTTGTTTTTCAGAATGCTAGCTGAAATTATTCCCGATGGAAAATCAACATATGACGCAATTCGTGCAAATCAATTGTGTTGGAATGCGTTGAAAGAAGAAATACAATCTTCCGATTCTGGTGTTCGACAATGTTTAACTTATTTGAAAGACGAAGATATCGAAAGAAAAGTAAGACATTTTTTAAAATTAAAAATTCGGGTACACAAAGTGATTGTTTTAGGTGATCGAAAAAGTTCGAGAAACAGATCCAAGAGCAGCAGAAATTGCATCAAAACGATTCAATACAATAACATCAAATGGACATGTTCCAAGCACTTCTACTGATATTTTTGAAGGATATTTGGAAGAATATCAAAATCCGATTGATCAAATTTGTATGCCAAATCATAATAATAATCATGAAGAACAACCAGTCATGAGACTTTTGCCAAAAAAGAATTCCACCAAAAAGGTGAGCTTTTGTTTGTTTCGCTTTCTGGTAGATCAAAAATATTTCCTCTATGGTTGCGTTGAATTTTTTTGTCGCACCAATAAATTGTGTCAAGTTTCAAAAAATGTAGAAAATCTCCGATACGATGTATTAAGCTTTTTAAAAATTCTGGCGTTGCCTAGAAAACCAAGAATTTTCAAAAAGCCACCAAGGTTACTGTATCTAGATGATATTATCTTCCACGTTCCTATCACAAAAACTTGGCCCATTTCCAATAACCGATCACTTTACACATTTTTCAGACAGGCAACGGAGGAAGCTGCGCTTTTGAAGCAACCCGACTGTGATGGTTTATTATTAAACCGTCGTGCACGTCCTCGTCGACTTTGGAGAAGAGCTTGTCAATTGGCTCGTTCGGTATCTGAATCTTGTGCCTCATGTTCACCAATGCCAAATAGGCGCCAAATTAGCAGTGAAGATGATTCTGAATCGGCTTAGCCATAGTGTATTGTATTTATAAATCTCCTCTATATATCCTCTACCATCCCCATATCAGTAGAATCTAATTCCAACATTCTTTTTTCATTTTTATTATTATTATTTTTAACGGGTATTTTACATGAACAAACCAAGAACAAAAACACTCTATTATTTTGAGAAGCGGTTAACTATTTCCTGTACATTTGTTTTTCGTATATTATGTTTTTTTTTAACACACACAGCAACACATTCCTACCCTTGACCTGTCCTATCCTGAAAGAAACATCGAACGATCTAGTCTTATTTGTATTTTTTTTTGACATAAAAATATTTATGAATAATGATAAAAATGAAATTATTTTTGTGTAATCGAGATCGAAAATATGCGTGAGAATCTTGTGATATGATAAATATTTTGCTTGACAAATAAATACAGCGGGGATTTCAATACAAACATGTTTTCTTCATGATTTCAAAAAATTGTTGCTCATTAACTCCAGTTTTTCCATCTCCTCCAGCTTCTCTGATCATTTCTTCCAATTCCACGTCACCCATATTTTCACCAAGTTCTTTAGCAACCTAGAAATTTCTCATTTTTATGATGATTTGCAAAAAAATTATCTTCAGTTTCAAAATTACCATTTTCAAATTGTCTAAAGTGATGAATCCCTTCTCTTCGGGATCAAAAAGTTTGAACGCAGAACGCATTTCAGTTGTTACTTTGTCTTCAGTTTCTTTCACATCTTTTGTTTGTAATGCATTCCACAATTCTTCAACATCCATGTATTCATTTTCTAGAAAAAAAGAGGAAAATACAAAACAAAAAGAAAAAACAAACACAACATAAAGAAACAAAAAGCAATTCCCATGGGACCAATAAATCCGCATTCAAAATGATCTTTGGTTTTTTTAGAGATAATAGATTTTTAATTAACATTAGTTATAGAATTAAAACTCATGCTCAAACTAACCTCCGTGCCATCCAATCAATTTCGATCTTCCATCCTTGATTTTTTTCGTCATTTCTTGAACTGTTGCATTTCTTGGATCATATCCGAGTGCACGCATAACGAGCTGCAAAATTGAATCAACTTTTAAGTAAAAAAAATTTTTTTTTAATTTTCAGGATCTATCAAAAGATTTTTGATATTTTTAAGAGAAAAAATTCGAAGGGAACACATTTTTATGTTGAAACAAAAAATTTCGATTCCGGGTGTCAAAATACTATCTAGTAATGACGTGGAAAAGTTGACAGAGAATCGGACCTTGTTGAAAATTGTAACTAGTTTATTTTTGAACTCCGATTTTTTAAAAAATCTGAACTTTGCCACGTCCTAACTATATTTTTGACGAATTGTAATCTCTAGAATTTTTGTAATAATTATCTCTAGTGATGTGCTTTCAATTGTCAAATTTACACAATGAATTTATTCACTGATTGTAAGTCCGTGACATCTCAGAAATCTTGAAAATTGGCTTTACTTTAATTGTCCCAAATACCCCATCTAAAAATTAAAACTAACCTTCAATTGATCGATTTTCACCAAATTTGGTTTTTCTTCGGTGCACATTGCAGCAAAAGCTGTTTCGATTTCCGATTTGGTAACTGGAGTCGATGGAGTTGGAGCCATTTTTCACCTGAAAAATCATTTTTTTTTCTGAAAAAAATCACAAAAAAATGAGATATGAACATTGGGAATGAAACCAACAAAGCCAAAATTTGAAAAAAAAATACACATAAAATGCATAAACTTTTATAACAAGTAACAATAAAATTCTATCTAACTAATCCTAAACTATAAAAAATAGTAGGCGTCTGAATTGTGGAAGAAAATGGGAATGTTGTCAAAACTTCAATTCCATCCCCAATATCAAAAATCGAATTTTCAAACGAAATTTTTTCAACAATTTCCATGTTGAATTTCAGAATATTTTTCTCAAAACACTTCAAACTTTCGGGATTTCTCAAAGTGCACGCAATAAGAGCACAAGATTTTGGAAATGTTTCAAGAAACCACGAAATAGTTCGGCAAAGTGATGGAAGAAGTTCAGTGTCATAAACAACATCAGCAGCAATTAATAGATCTGGATTTGAATTGAGCCATTCTTTCGAATCAAAATTGCACCAATCAATACTTCGACATTCACAATTTTTCTACAAAAATAAAAATGCATCTCTGAAAAACACCGAGTGAAATAAATAAAAACTAACTAGATTATTCTTCTTCACATTTTTCTCTAATATTTGTAAAACATCATCATTATAATCTGTCAAATAAACTGTAGAACTTGGAAAATTGGCTGAAATTGATATTCCTGATAAACCACAACCTGCGCCAAGTTCAATAATTGTTTTATTTTCCAATGGAAGATATTGACATAAATTAGCCAAATCACAAGAAGCCTGCCAAATAGATAAACCAGTTGTTCCTTTAGAAAGTTGATTAACTGATTCTTCAATTGAAAATAATACTTGATCACCATTTTTATTGAAATACACTCTTTCCACATATTCTTCATCTTTTTCACCCATCAAACTACCCAATTTATCATAAATCTCGTCAGGAACAAATTCGCCACATTTTTCAAACTGAAACATCAATTTTCTTAATTATTGTATAATAACTTTCACAAAAAAATTACCTTCGTAATAATTCTCTTCAAAATGGACGCTTGAAATTGCTTTCGAATTTTATATTGATCCAAAAGTGGACTAGAAACTATAACATCACTAAAAACTTGAGCATCTAATACTTGATCAATAGGAATTTTTGTTGCAGAAAAATAAAGTCGTTTAAGGTTTAGGATTGAAGGTTGAACGTTTTCTTGACATTCGTTGGAAGTTTTGTTTGACGCTATGGACAGCTGAAAATTCTTAAATATTGAAAAGAAATCTGGATTTTCAAAAACTTACAATATGCGGTGTCAGGTGGGAGATATTCTGGTCTTTCGTATGGAATTCCATAATGATCAGCTTGTACAATTCGTTGTTCCGCTTTATAAATCAATTTTCCAATTTCAATTGGATCAGAAATATCACGATTTTCGCGGAATTTCAGACGTGCTTCGGCAAGAATTTCAGATTTTTCGATCTCTGTTCGACCTTCTTCTTTCGATTTCCAATTTCTACCCAATTTCAAAATTTGTCTATATAATTGGATGACCCGCACACGTTGAGAAACCGTATTCATACGAAATTCTGAATTAATTCTTTTTTCTCTCAAAAAAGTCAGAAAATTAAATCAATAAGACAAGCAAGTGCGCTCCAATGCAAATGATGTCAACCTCACATAATTGACGCATTTTGTGTGCACGAGAATTCAAAATTCTTTTTTTTTGTTGAAAAAAATATTTTGAAACTGGAACTTTTTAAACAGTTGAGAAAACAGAGTTGAATAAATAACATGTTTCATATTACAATTAGCTAAATATATGCAAACCTATTAAAAAAAAATAAAATTAGACGAAAGTGAAAAACTCATTGGTATAAAGTAAAGTAAAGCTCATAAAAACAGTAAACAGATTGCGTTTTTTAAAGATCATTAAGATATGTTTGGATAAAAATTAGCGGTTGATTATTTTATGCAACTTCAACTTTTTCGCCTGGTCGAAGTGGAGCCATTTCATGTCCTTCTTCAGCTGTCAATCTAGCCCATGGTTGAACTTCTCCAGAAGCGAATATTGTGAAGATCAAGGCTCCAGTGGTAAGAATTCCAGCGGTGAGCCAAAGAACAATTTGCCATTCTTCTTGAGTTCCCTGAACAAGATGCTCTATTTTTAAGACAGAAATCGAAAAAAAAAACTCACATTAGGTGTCAAAATACTTGTGACTGATGGTGAAATAATTCCAGCCAACGCGGACAATGTGTTTCCAGTTCCCATAACTGTTCCGGAAAATGGTGGAGCGATTTCCAAATAATTGACAACGAATCCAGAATATTGAAGACCAGAGATTGCCATTCCACAAGTGATAAAGAAAATAACCAAGATCTGAAAATACAAAATAATAAAAGTTTTTAGTATTTCAAAAAAAAACCAACATCTTGTCCACATCCACAATATCCAGCAGCAACAAGGAAAAGACCTTGTCCAATCAAAGCAACAAGCATTGCAGCTCTTCGAGTGTTCAAAGTAGAAAGAACACCTTTCGCGCGAAGTGTGTCAGCCAAAATACCGCCAATGTTGATTGCGATGAAATATGCGATATATGGTATTGAGGCAATAACACCAAGCTGAAAAAATATCGGAATGAAAAATAAACCTGGGCAGGGAGAGTCGCAATGAAATTTGATTTTATTTTCGGAATTTCGAGATTGCAAAACATTTTTTTTGAGTTAGCAATTCTGATTTTTTGGGATTTCTGAAATATTGGTATGGTTTTATGAACGGAAAAATCACACATAAAATTGGTCCGTCCAAGTTCAGAAAGTGCAAGTTTTGAGAGGTTTTTTTTTTGAATTGTTGCTGTTTTGAATTTTAATTGAACTTTTGGGATATTTTTCCCAAAATACATCATGATCGCAAAAAATCATCTAATAAAATTTATGAAAATATGTTTTCTAATACAAATAAGCCCCGCCCCAATCATTTTAAGATCACAAAAAACAAACCGAAGATAAATCCAATCCAAGAACATCTTTCAAAAACGATGGCAATGAGACGAGCATTGTATATGCTCCCCAATCTCCAGCAAAATGTCCAGCCCAACAAGCCCAAACGGCAGGTGATGTCAGAATTTTGACCCATGGAGTTGGTGGTGCTTTTCCAGTATCTTTTCCCATACTCTCTTCAACTGCTTTCACAATATATTCTTTTTCGGCAGCTGAGATACGTGGATGAGTTGCTGGTTTATCAGAAGATAAATACCACCATGTTGCACACCAAACAACACCAAATACTCCAATCAAATAGAAGATTGATGGCCATCCACCATCAAAACCATATTGACAAAGAAGACCGGAAAGTGGGAGAACAATTACATTTCCAATTTGAGCACCGGCATATGTGACACCAGTCAAAACTGATAATTCTAATGGTGGTCCCCAAACAGACCACATTGTATGCATTGCTGGGAAAGTTGCACCCTAGAAAAACATATTTTGATAAAAAATCAAATTTTTCCGATTCAAACCTGTAAAAATCCAATAGCAGCTCTCACAAAAGCCAATGCATATTCAGAAGTTCTCGCAGCAACTGGATTCGCCAAAGTCAAAAGTGAACTTCCGAGAATTGTCACAAAAACGACACGTTTTCCACCGTATTTTGAGGCGAGATATCCGCCAAGAATTTGACTGCCAAGATAACCATAGAAAAATGAGGAGAGAATCATTCCAGATGTCTTTTTGTCCCAATCGAATTCACCGACTATCTAGAAAACATACTTTTGAATTGAGAAAGAATGAGTCATTTTTGAGTAATTTCAATTATCCTAACTCACTCCCAAAACCTATGACGTGGCAGATTTCGAGTACTGTAACTATAGCATTCCGATAAGCTGGTGAAACTGTGGAATTCTTGTTACGGGATGCAAAATTACAAAAATTCAGAAATAAATTTTTCAATATTGAAATACACGTATATTTGAGTACAATATTTTTAGGTCACGCTATAAAATTTTTTGTTCGCCAAAAATTAAAAATGAAATTCGGGCATTTCTAATTTGAAAAAATATTGAAACCGGCGAACATTTTTGATATGAACACATGAGTTGCAATCGGGGTAAAATTTCTAAAAAAAAATTTCCACGCCAAAAATTTTCCAGTGTGGAAAACAAACTTTTCTAGACTAAATTTTATCGCGTAGAATCATAATTTAAATTTTAGCTTTGTTTTTCATTTTGAAATATTCTCTTTCGATTCCCAAAAACACAAAACATCCTTTTCCCAGTAAATAAATAGTTTTACCTCTGATTTTTTGTTGGCCACAACTTCTTTTCCACATTTCATTATCTTGTCTTCACCAATAAGCAAACTCGTATTATCAATCGAAATTATTGGCTTAGTTTCGTTAACCATACAAACAATAGCAAACGACATATTAGTTCTCATCATATAAGTAACAAGACATCCGAAAAACATTGCCAAAGACAATGTAAATCTTGTTGATGGAACTAAACGTGGTTTAGAACCCTCCATGTTTAACCTGAAAACAGAATAATATAAAATGAAACGAAAAAGAAACGATCAGAAAGAACACTTGAAAATAATTGAAAAAAGTCAAAGGGGAGGAGATTTTTCGAAGTGAAAAGCATGACGTAACCTGAGGGAAAAGTAGAAAGCAAAAGGAAGTTAGGGGAGAAAAAATGAATAAATATTTTTTGTCAGAGAATAGATTTTCTGAAAACGACAAGTTTGAATTATGTGTTTGAAGGGTATAATTTAATTTTTGATTATTAATTTTTTGAGAAAAATATGAATTTACAACTTCTTAACTTGTCTGTCAAGAAAACTGATAAAACGAAACATTTGGATTAACACTATAATAATCGAATGCTGTGTTATCAAATCGAAAACAAGAAAAAAACGAAGAATGGTATGATATTGTAGGGTATGGTACACACTTTGATATAGAATAATAAATGAAAACACTTGCACACATTTTATTCGTGTGATTTGACTGGTTTATAACCTTGAAGCGAAATAGAATGATGTGAAATATGATATTGGAATAGAATGTGTAAAAAGGATCGAAATGTTCGCAGTGTCTCAAAAAAGAAAAAAAAAAGAAAGAAAATTGGGATAACCAGCCAAAAACAACGAAAAATAGCCGACTTCCTCTATTTCTCTCATTCTCTAGATGTTCTTTTTCAGTGAAAGGAGAAGAACTCTGCAAGAATAGGTCAACAAGTGTGGGTTGAGATGAGAGGATAATGCAAAAAATTCGATAATTTATGTTCTATATTTATGAAAAACATTGCAAAGATTCAATTAATCACGCTCTTTTTCTGCTGAAGACTGAAAATCAAGTGACAGAGTGTTTTTCCTACTCAAAAACATTACCACGCACTTTTCAGAAAATCTTGAGAAGCGACTAAATTGAAAGGGAGAGAGAGAAACCTGGAGAAAACTGTTCCGAAATCCGAGAAAGTTCGAAAACTTCGAGGGTTTCCTAAAATGAGGAATAATCTTTCCTGATCTAATTCAGTCAAGAAAAGCCTAAAGTTGCTATAAGTTCCATTCCCCTGTGAACAATAAAATATCTGATAGAACTGTAATACAACGCTTTTAATTGAAAAATCCCGAACTTCAAAGGTTCCCCCCAAAATTTGACGCTCGAACGCGCTCCAAACTACACATTTCAAAAAATTGGTTGGCTAGTCCCTTGGCCGAAGTTTTCATCGGCCACGGAATTATTTTTTGTTTTTTTCGTTTTGCACTGCTTTCTCGCTGTAAAATTCAGTCTTTCTTGTTTAGTTTCCTGCCGTTTTTTAGAGCTTAAATAAATATATTGAAATTCCAGTTACTTTTAATCTGATTTCCTCTTTTCGAAAGAATTTAATTAATGTTTTTAGGATGGACGAAGACAATGGAAATGAAATATTCAAAGCGTTCACCAAACAAAACGTCGAATATAATTTGTCTGGAAAAGCACAGGTCACATATAAAGCAAAAACTTATTGGGCACAGGTATTGTTACATGGAAATGTATTATGTATCGAAGAGAGTGATGAATCAGTGACCGCAAGTGTTCCTTTGATTTTTGTTCTTGAACAAGTCACAGTCAAGAAAATCGACAAGGACCATGAATTCGAATTGCATTTCTCAGATCCAGAAGAGAATCTTGGGATATGTGTCGAAAATGATGAAATAAGAGAAGAATGGATGATTAAGGTTTTTTGTTATTGCAAACATTCATGACTCATTTCATTTCATTTAAATTTTTCAGCTAGCGACTTGTTCACATCAAATGGCTCGTGCAGAACTTGACGAAGTTGCATATAAATTTTATACAATGTCACCACTTGGAAATGAAGATGGTAACAAAGATGTGAAAAGTTCATCATTTCAAAACTTTTATCTAACTTCTCCATTAAGAATTTCGCACAACTTTGCTATATCACAGGTATTTCTAAAAATCGGAAATCTTAAATCATAATCAATTTATAGCAAAATAATCTTCCCGCTCGACGAGTTGTTGTCGATGAAACACTTTGGGAAACGAAATTATCATTAGTATTGCCAAAAGAAATTATTAAAATGAATCGAAAGAAAATTCAAGAATTTTCGGCTCTTCTTGAAAGTCGCCTCAAAACTTGGCCTTCTTTTTCTATAAGTGGTTTACATGAAATATTAAGAGAACTTCGAGAAATGACAGAAGTTTATGATAATTGTTTTGAGTTTGTTGATAGATTCACGGGTCCATCATTTCGAAAATCTGTAGAAAAGCATCGAGTCGCATTTGGTATGGTTCCAACTAATCTTCATATACATTCGTAAGTTTTTAAGATTTGATTTGGAAATAAAATCTCAAAATTGTTTCAGATATGATATAAATTCGACTGATAAACGTGATTTTATTACTGCTGGAACTGCATCTGCAATTCCCTTCCGATACACGGTAAGTTTAATTTGGAAAAAAAACAATTATTTTTCTGTATTTATTTAGAATGGTGGATTGTCTCGAATGTATTCACAAATCGAACTCGAACCCTATAATTTCGATTACACATTCTGGAAAAAGCGACAAAATATTCTGGATCTCAAAAAAACCATCGGAGAAGCAAGTTTCAAAGTGGAACGCGAATGGAAAATTGCAAAATTCGGAAAACCTGACAAAATGTGTTTGCAATTATTTGCAGCGATCAAACAGGTTTATGAGGGATTGAAGGATGTTCTGAGCAGTTTACCGAATATTGAACCAATTTCGGAAATTTTGTTGGAAGAAGAACGAAAAAGAGAGCAAAATGGGCAAAAGGTAGAGCATATTTATCATTTGAAAATCTCGTTAAAAATCAATATTTATTCCAGCTCAATGAAAATCACGTTTATGACAATATTCAAAATCAAATTGATCGAATTGATGCAATGATTGTTAGTTTACACACAAAAGTAGCTGTGATTGATACTTTGAATGAAGAACCGCAAGAAAGAGAGACTTTCGAGAAAAATACTCGACAATCAATTTCTACGTGTTTAGATATTCTTATTGTTCTTGCTGATTCAATTTTGGAATCACAATTATTTTCACTTGGTCAGTTTTTTCTTCTAAAATGCTACTAAATTAAATTATTTTCCAGTGAATTCATTACAAAAATCATCTCTAACTCATACATATTTTCAACTAATGTTGAGAACGGATTTTGTGGTTTCACAGGCGATAACAATTGGAACAACAGCAATATTAAATCGAATTCAAAAGGCAACAACAACAAATTTAACCAAAGACTTTTTATTAGTTGTCTTCTCTTTTCTTTCTGCTTATGGAGATGAAAAAGGAATGATTGAAGACGCTGTTGAAGCATGGAAATGTCTCGAACATCGTGTTCGTTTTCGACTTGTTCGTGCTCCATCAACTGTTTGTCGAACTTGTATTCCAATTATTCAAGGATCTCGTGCATATCTAAATGTTTCAATTCCTTTACCTCATGATATTTATGATTCATTACCGGAAAATATCAAATGGACCAATAATTTTGTGATAAAAGTAGCGTATTTCAATTTGGGTGTTAATCATGAGGCAACTTTTGGGCAAAGTTTTGGCGGAGTTTCGTTTGAAAGTGCTATAAATCAAGAAGCGGCTGAAAGATTGAATTTATTTGCGAATTTGAATGATGTTAGTACACAAGCAAGAGAAGCTGTTATGGAAGTTGTTAATGAGGTAAAACTAAAAATTTTATCAATTTTTTACCCAAAAAAATATGTAAAATTTTTAGAGTTAGAAAATTCTTGAAAACGAAATATCTTGCTACAAAAAAGCAAAATTCAACATTTTTTCAGGTAACCACTGAACCTTCTCGAAAAAATCTTTCAATCTTTGACTGGGCAATGACTGCTTGTGAACAACTTGGTGGAGAAGCTGTTATATCTTGCAAAAGTGGAAAAGATCGAACTGGAATGGCCGCTTCTTTAGAACAAGGCAGAGTTCTTCGAGAAACTTGTGGATTCAATACAACTCAAATCGCTGAAGTCATTAGTTCGTTGAGAAAAGATGGAGTTCGACGAGAAAATTGCCGAAAAAATGTTGGAAAACCAATTTATTCATTCAGCCCGTTCCAAATGCACTTTTTGCCTAAGGTAAATTTATCATATTTTATTTTAGAATCGAGAAAATACGCCCTAAATTTTGCAGAATTTTCGGCCGCCTTCTGGCACATATTCTCAAGGAGTTGCGAGTTAATTATGTATAATAATAATATCAATTTCGAATTTTCGAAAATCTAAAACTGGTTGTATTTTTTGATGACCAAAATTTCCGTATCTAAACCAAATGGGTAATTCATTTTCTAATAATTGTGATGATTTTGTGCATGCAAACATTTTTTTTCTGAATAATTTGTCATAAAATAGTTGCTATGGTAACATATTGAACGAGAGAAATTTCCAATATTTTTGTTTGCTGACAAGAAAAAAGAAAGAAAATGGAAAAAAGTAATGGCGAAGATATTTGGCAGGATCGGGAGATTCGATTTGATGTCGATCATAAGTGAGTTCAATTTTTAAAAGATTCGTGAGGTTATTAGGACTTATCGAAAGTAGAGGGATTTCTAGGCTCGCGCTCTTCCTTTACATTTGAATTTTCTAAGTGCGGCTTGTTCACAACACACATTTATAGGATTGCCTACTTGACATAGAATCTCTCAAGGGGCGGTTCCTTGGCAGCTTGGATTCCTAGATTCGGGTCCTAGAGAATTAGATTCTCTAGGCGCTGATCCTTGAAAATTGAAATTTTTACTTAGCAGAAAAGTTCCTACGATCTTTAAAGTTTAAAATCACAACCTATTTTTCAGGCTATTGAAGTTGATAAATGGAGAAGTTCAAATCGCAAAAATGGATCATGTCGAAGACACAAAAGGAAACAATGGAGATCGAGGTTTTTCCTTTTTTTTTTCCCCCTTAATAAAATTTTCCCCAATCAATAATTATGTTAAGGAACAATGAGAGTCACAAATTTGCGAGTTATTTGGCATGCTTCTTCAATGCCAAGAATCAATATCACAATTGGATGGAATTGTATAACTGGAGTTCAAACGAGACAAGCAACTTCTGTGAGTGAATTTGAGGATTTAGAATTTGAAAAAAAAAGTTTTTCAGAGCAGTCAAAGACGCGGAGGACCGTGTGAAGCGATTTATGTTTTGGCGAAAGTTTCGACGGCTGCAACAAAGTTTGAGTTCATTTTTACGACGACTAGTCCAGCGGTGGGTGAATTTGGATTTTTTGGGAGGGAATATTGGGAGCTCTTTCGGGGTTTACGATCAAGATAGGAAATTTCCAAAAATCTGGCGAAAGTTCTTGTTTTTGGTGGTTTATCTAGATTTTTGGTCACATTTTAAGTGAAAAATTACTGTAATAAACTGAATTGAAAAGTTTAGAATTTCACAGACTCAGGAAAAGTTGCGTGAAATTTATGAAAGAAACTATGTTCAGAAATAGTGTTTCAGAATTTTCGAACCAACTTTTTCTAAAATTTCAAGATCACTTTTTCAACCCTCTCAAACCTTTCAAAAAATTTTCAGGCGCATTCAAAACTATTCACAACAATATTATCCCTCAATCGCGCCTATGAAACCACAAAATTATACCGCGAACTGAAAATGCGTGGATCATTCATCAAAGAAGACGGAACACTTCGTCTTTTACCCCAAGAATTTTTGTGTGAACGAGTAACTGGAGTTTGGAATTTATCAACAGATCAAGGCAATTTGGGAGTGTTTATTATCACAAATTGTCGTGTTGTTTGGTATGCTGAATTGAATCCACTTTATAATGTTTCAGTTCCTTATTTGACGTTATATTCGTGTCGAGTTAGAGAATCGAAATTTGGAATGGCTCTGGTTTTGGAAACCACTTCAAATGTAAGATTTCCTCTTTGAAAAAACAAAACGAAAAATATTTTTATTCAAAAAATAATATTATAATCTAGTTCTTTCTTCATCAGTTACTGTTCTTGTTGTTGATGTAATTCCACACGATATTTGAGTTTTACTCATTCGTTTCGTTGGTTCAATCATTTTTTCTGATTTTTCCATTACAGTACTTTCTGGTTCTATAACTTTTCCATGTGTATCTTTCTTTTTTCTCAAACTTGTTGCAACCATATTGAAACTGGAATTTGTGAGTTCTGAAAAAGTTTGAAATTATTTAGAGAATAACTTAGGATAACTTACTTTTCTTCTTTTTATATTTTTTATTCAATTTACAGATGACAAAAACCAAATAAGATACTGAAAATATAATTGTTGAAAATAAAATGATGAAAACAGTTAGCCAAAGTGTCAATGAAAAACCGAAAGATGGTCCCGTATATTCTGAAAAATATTATATTCATATTACGATCTAAATAATTTTAACTTACTTTCACATTGAATAGTTTGGAAAAGAATGATGAATAAAACAAAACATATTTGACTTAACTTGGACATTTTTCAAATTTTGTAAACGTTAGGAATGAATCATAGGAAATAAATGTTCAAAATCGGAAAAAATGGGTCACGTTAAAAAATGTTTGCAGAGTGGTGAATATGTTCTTGGTTTTCGAGTGGATCCAATGGAAAAATTACAAAAAACATCGAAGACCATACAATCACTTCACAAAGCACATCTACTCAAACCGATTTTTGGTGTCACTTTTGTGAAAGAGAGAGCAGAGGTTGGTTCAGACATAAGTTAAAGGGGGAGGGGGGGGGGAAGAATTTTCTGAATCCAATTTTTCTTGTAAAATCAGTTTTCCCCACAAAAATCCTATTTTCAGAAAGAAGAAAAACCATCAGATGAAGTAATCGACAACGTATTCAATGATGCTGAAGATGATGTTGAAATTGATACAAAAGGTGTTCGACCAGATCCATTTGCTGCATATTATAATGGCGGTGCTCCTCAAAAAGAAGGCAATACAGTAACTTCACCAGTTTTGAGTGCAGAACTTGGATTAGGAATTGAACCACTTCCAACTGGTTTTACTGTAAATGATTTGTGGTCAGTACATTTTGAATGAATGAATGATTTTTTGGTTGATGAGTTAGTTTTTTTTTTTTGAATGTTGATCTTCATTTTTTATCTAATTGTAAATTTTCTTCTGGATCCACGAATCAAAAAAAAAAATATATAGAAAATGTCGGAACACCTGACAGTTATATATTCAGAAGGACATGATTTGGATTCGTATATTTTTCAAAAAGCAATTCGATGGGCTGAACAAAATATGGATGATTTTGTATTTTGGATGAGAAAACAGCCAATGGATAAGTTTGTTTTTTTTCAAATTGAAAGTGGACTTTCAAAATTCAAACTCGCTCAAAAAATATTTCAGAATCCCCGAAATTGATATCGATTGGTCACAGAAAATTGAAGCTCTCAAACGTCTCAAATTTCTGTATAATTCGAAACATTTATCTGCTGCGTAAGGTTTATTTTCTACATATAATTTTCCCAATTATTCATGTTTCAGATGTATGAACACGATTTTATCGGATATTGAAGATGTTGCGGCAATTATTATTCAAACAGATATTTATCAAAAACCACCGGAATTTGGAACTCTTCTGGCAACTTTGGCACATTTTTGTAATCAGAAAAATTCGAAAGCTGTTGTTTGCATCGATACAATGAGAAATGAATTTTATCGACCGGTGCGTTTTTATTTTTTGGGCTAAATTTTCTGGAAATCGAGGAAGAATAGTTCCAAATTTTTGGAGCACAAATGGCTAGACTTCAAACTTTTCAAAACTTTTTTTTCTTAAAATCTCTGTAAAATTCGGAACTATTTACATGTACCTTTATTGTTTTAGGGTGTCACTTCTTGAAAATATCAAAATCTTGGGTGTTTAAAAATTAGATACTTTAAGGCATTCCAATTTAGACATTCTGTTCTTGATTACCCTCATTCGCCTCCATAAACATCAAAATTTTCTCCAGCCATCTCCCACTTATGATCAATGGGAAAGTGGTCCATTTGTTCCAATTGAAGTCGATGAACATGAACAAGATGATTTTATATTCGATTCTCCTGAAAATCTTAATCAATTCCATCTGATTTCAACAATTTATTCGAAAGATATTTATTTTTTCGATGGAACAAATTTCAACAAAAAATAAATCATGATTTCTTTTTTCTATCTTCACTTTGTTGTTCTTCTTGTTTTGCCAACCATTTTCGACGAAGAATCTGACAAGATAAAATATCAATCAATCAAAAATATATTCTATTTTGTACCTTTATTTGTGTTTTCGAAAATGATTGTCGTCGACTACAAGGATGAAGTGTACATTGAGCATCGCATGGATTTGGTGTGTAAGGAGAGCAACAACAATAACATTTTCCATTTATACTGGAAACGTGAGAATTTTTGTGGGAAGAATTAGGGTAACTCCAAACTAGATAAATATTTGAAAAACTTTGAATTTTCAAAAATAACTTTTTCATTGAAAAATTTTGGAATTTTCGATGTTTTCCAAATTGAAAAATATTCAGGGTTACTGTAGCTCTCTCTCTCTCTCTCATTTTCCCCCCAAAAATATTCACCTTATACAATTCAATGGTTTCAATTGCCAAACTTGATCTCGAATATTTGGAGGAACCAAAGCTCCCAAAAAATCAATGGCAGTTGAATGCCTTGGTGGCCAAACTTTACAAAGTCCAGTGCTATCATCATATGCTTGTGGAGTCATTGCACACGCTTGTTTTTCTGTTGGTAGATCGCAAATTCGATCAACAACTCCAAATGAGTTACCACTGAAAACATCATTTATTCATTCTATATTCGTATTGATCTGAAATTCTCACCCAGCTACATAATCACATCTTGGCGAGCATGCAACTTGCACATTACACATTCCACAAGCATCAGCTGATTTGTTGAAGAGTTCCGCATAATCCATTACTTTTTGAACAATCGGGTTTCCGATTCCAGTGATCAACTGGAAATAATTGAAATTTTTTTGGAAAAAAATTCAAAAAAAAATTAGCAGCGAGTGGTTTCGATCCACCGACCTCTGGGTTATGGGCCCAGCACGCTTCCACTGCGCCACGCTGCTGAACATTTCACACGGCGAAATTTGTGTTTTTCTAGATGATTCAAACACTCACAGACATGTATCGATTTCGATAGCATTGTTGAGGGAGGCGATGCCAGAAGGAGCGATCAGAAGTGCTGGAAAATTCAAGACTGGAATCAGATTTTCAGAGAAAGAAATTTACCTAAAACATGGACCATATTCACTCCAATCATGACAATTCGATGTTTTTCCAGCTTGACTGACAGAAGAAAATGCAGAAGCTAAAAATGCATCAGCCAAAGGTGGAGCAACTATTGTTGTGAAAATGAGACATAAGAAAATTGAGCGCATTTTCTGAAAGTTTTGATTATTTTTGTTATTTAGATAAACAAAAAGTTGAAAATCCATCAAAAAAGTAATAGGTCATGCATGCAATTGATATATAAATAGAGTAGAAAGAAAATAGGGAGACAAATAGGAGCGAGAGACAATCGAAAGTTCTCTCGTCTCAATGATTGTTTCTCGCGTGGATTTGATTCGATACGCTTACTTTAACACAAGCAAAATTGAGGATTTTCAGGGGTGGTGTTTCATTGTGAAGAAAAAACGAGTCCGCAATTGTGCGTCAAGAGAAGTACACATATATGCGATAGAGCAAGCTTGAGTGCTTACGTGTGTTTTGGAGGAAAACGTAAATTTTTTCAACAAAAAACATGGAAAACTCATATTTCTATGGGTTACTGTAATAAAAACATGTTTGTTTCAAAAAAAAAAAATTCAGGAATTTTTTTAAAAACACTTTTCTCTCTGGGTTACTGTAGAAACATGTTTTTTTTTGAATTTTTGTTATGGAAATCTCTATTCTTCTCCAAAATCCTCGAAAAAACACCTTTTTCTCTCAATTACTGTAAAAAACATGTTTTTCCTTTTTTGTCTGCGTCTCTTCCAAAGAAACATGTTTTTTTAAGCCAACTCAAATCACATTCTTTCATTATTCAAAAATTCTTCAGAATCCTCGAAAAAACACCTTTTTCTCTCAATTACTGTAGAAACATGTTTTTTCCTGTTTGTCTGCGGCTCTTCCCCTCGCACACACTCTCTCCCTCCCTCTCCCAAAAAACATGTTTTTTCTTTTTCTTTTTTTTTCGAACATGTTTTTTTCTGATCTCCAACTCAAAATATTATTCATTCATTTATTTATTTTTGGTAGTCAAAAAAACTTTTTTGTTTTTAATAAACTTGAATACTTGGTGGTCTATAATTAACTTTAACATATTTTGCAGATGACTTTCTATTTGCCATCAACTACTTATTATTCTTCAACTTATCATAAATTCGAAGATGGATATAATGAAGAAGAAGCTGAAGATTCGGGATATTTCGAAGAGGAAATTGAGATTCCATCGGGTGAAAAACAACAAGAAGGAAAAGAAAATGATGAGGAAGATCTGGAAAAACTCGAAAATGGGCGAGAATTCGGGAGAAGACTTCGGGAGTATTGCGATCTTTTTGATTATGAATTTGAAAATTGTGGATTTCAGAAGGTATGTTTGTCGGGAAAAGGAGGATTGTGGAAACTAATATTTCTCAAAGTATTTAGCGCTGGCTTAAAACTTTTCGAGTATCAGTAGTTTAGGCTGAAAATAGGATTTTTGAGGTTCATAGATTATAGATATTCAAAAATCTGAAAACAAATAAAACGCCATTTTTGGAAATTGAACCTTAATTTAATTTAAGTTAATTATGAAACAGTAAGAAATGCGCATGCAAAGTATTTTGAGGTAGATCTCGCACTGCGAAACATTTTTAAATTTTAAAAAGGTCACAGTAATCTTCATTTTATACTTATTTAGAGTTTTGTTTTTCCAGAAAGAGAAAATGCCTTCGACTTCATGGATTTGCCAAATCTTCAAATGGTTCACCACAATTGTTATGTAAATATTCAACTTCACCACTCAATCAGTTAATCAATTAATTATTCACTTTTATAATACGTGTGTCATTTTGAACTCTAAACTTTAAATAAATAAATAGCAAAAACTTTAGTTTTGTATCCATAACACAACATTTTTATGCGTTTTTCCGTTTCCAAATCGATTCTTCTTTTTTTTTTGTCCTCCGCCAAAAAGTATCTTTTTTTGTTTGCTTTTATCGGCTCACACCAAATTTGTTGAAAGAAAAAAAGAAAAGGATAACTTTTTCTTCCCTTTTTCTTGATTTTCGCCTCGTTCCTTATTTTTTGTGGTTGGAGAAAAACGAAAACTTTCAGATGATGTTTTTCTCACAGACATCCAAACTGAATTTACATATTTTTGAAGCTTCATGTTTGGGTTGGAAAAATAAGAATGTTTTCTTTTAGTTCAAAAAATTTACATAATTTTTGAAATTCTGTTCATTTTTGGGAAGCGTCATGTTTGTTTCGTGAAGTTTTTTTTTGTTTTCAGAAATTTTTTATGAATAGTTTTTGTGGACCGTAAATATTTTTATTTTTAATTCGAAGAAAAATCGGCTAGAGCTTCGCCACCGCCCGAAAGCGATAAACACACAGAGCACGTGAATATATCAATTTCCGGTGTGGCCGACGGTTTACGGGTTGTGTGTGCCGCGGTTGTTTGTATGCAAAAGGGGCGGGGCTTAACTAAATGAGCGCGTTTTTTATTCTTCAAAATCAAGGTTTGAAGGATTTTTAAACTTTCGCTCGATATAATTTCCCTAATCGTACTTCGGAGCTTCAAATTCAGACTAGAAGTTCAAAACTCCTTCAGTTTCAACCCGAAATCACAACTTTCTGAAAAGATAGACTTTGGAAAAAATTGAGAGAAAAAATTCCCATGAAAAATGGTTGGATAAAAACTTGGTTAAAAATTTATTGTTTCGAAATTTTTTGGGTATGTTTTTAGAAACCTTTTGAAATTTCCTACCTAAATATTTTAAAATTCTCATTTCAAAACCCATCCATAAACAAATAAAAATTATCATGGCGACCACAAAAAATAGATAAAAATCTGTCTGGTCATTTTTGGAACCTCGCCCTTTTCTTGCCTTTTTTCCTGTTTATTTTTGTATTAGTCATCCATTCAGCAATTTTTTCTTCATAAATTTTCCCGCATTCATTTTCTTCATAGTGAAAAAAAAACAATAACAAACTGATTTGTCATTTGTCCTACGAGAGAGTATGAATAAATGAGAGACGCAGAGAAGCAGCGCACTGTATTTTTTATTATGCAATAATAATAATGCAAAAAAACGAATGTGTGCATATTATTGACTAGCTTGTATTATCGATTTTTTTGGTTTTTTATTTTTAGGAAACTTTTTTCTTTCTTTTGATATTCCAGTCAATTTAACTTCGCATATATATTTTCTTTCATATAAAAAACTGGCGTTCCAAGGTCATTTTGAACATGATTCATATTTAACGTATTATTATTTTTTCGAAATATATTTTTTTGGTTTTTGAAAATTAAAATGTGAATGTGAATTTTTCAGGATCTCGGAGACGACTAATGGCATCAGCTGTAGATCGGTTAGGTGAGTTCAAGAAATTTTTGGGGGAAGGTTTTGAGTAGCTAGAATTTGAGAAGGGTAAAAAAAGGTAAAAGACTGTTTTGGGAAGAATGTTTCTCTGAATCTCTCACTTTCACGTTAATTTCGTAGATTTTAGTTCAGCCCCTAAAATTGTGCCAGGTCTCAAAAAGTGTGGGAAAATTTTAAAGTACTCTGGGCTTTTTGAATTTCCAGAAAGCATATTCCAAATTTTCGAAATTTTTTTCAAATTTCAATATAAGAAATATTTTAAAACGATAAAATATACCAATTTTAGTCTCTTCTGAATTTTTCAAAATTCCTCAGTTCACATTCAAATTTTCATTCAATTTTTTGAAAATCAAATTTCAAAAATTGTTGCTACCTAAAAAATTTTCAAAACAAATATCCGTTGCGGTTCGGTTTTTTCCGCCTACCTTTCAGCTATCTTTCCCAGAAAATAGTGGATGAAATTGAGAGAATATCAGATATTGATAGAGGAGATTTTGACAACAGCTGTGAAACAGCAAAAAATACATTAGAGATGAGGCATGAAAAGATGCTTTTCTGTTTCTGTTTTGTATGTTTTTTATTGATTGATCTGCTTATTGAAACTATATGAGTTTTTGTACGAATTTCTGTAGGAAAAATTGTTCTAGAAGGAGAGAGGGGCAGAAAAAAGTTTCAAAACATATCTCTTTTTTTTGCACATAAAATTTCATTTTATTTTGTTGTATTGTGTTTGATTTGCTCTATTTCTTCTTTCTTTTTTTTTGAAAAAAAAGTTTTTATGAGCTTTTTCAAATAGTAGTTTATTTGGAACCGATTTTGAAGATTTTTGAATCTGAATCGGACCACCAAAAAAGGATGGGGACAGGTTTTGAGAAAAATTCTGAATTGGTCAGCGGAAAAATTGACTCTGGGGCTCAAATTTTAAATTAAATCTCTAAATTTTTCAAATATTTATTTTATTTTTTTTATTTTTCTGAAATATGATACTCAAAAAAAACATTTCGTTTTGTTTCCTTTCCAGAACCAGACCTCAAAAAAAATCTGAAATGTCATGTTTCTTTTTTTTCTCCCTTGAGAATTTCGAGTAAATCCAAACAATTTCTTTTCGTCTCTCAATTTCACACACACACTCTCTCTCTCTTTCCAACGAATTTTGTTTTTTTTTTTTGAAAGGAAGCAAGCACGACACTTTTTTGTGTTAGTTCGTTTTTCTTTCTTTTCTTTGGTGAATTTTTTCCAAACAAAAAATTTCCATATGATTTTTTTTTTCGGTTTGCTCTCAAAAAAAATCTCGAGCACCTTCTTTACTTGAAACAAAAAAAAAACTTCTTTTTGAATATTTGCACTTCGCGCCGATATCTTATCCCTAAAACCTTTTTTCTTCTTTTTTTTCTGATATTAAATTTTCAAAATTTCTAGTAATAAATGCCTGGCGACGATCGGTTTGCGGATGCTGTCAAACCAGCTTTGGGTAATTAACAATAAGGGCCAAATTGATCTCATTGTGTGAGAAAATTAATTTTGAATTTTTTTCAGAAGCGCTTCTTTCCGATCTTCAGCATACGACTGAAGTTTTGAGAAGAGCACATGTTGGAGACAGAAATTCGGAAGTTCGAGAAAATGAATCAACATTTCGTCAAGAGAATCGACGAGTAGAACAAAGGTAAGTTTTTTTGAATGTTTTTTAGAATGACGTAGGGAATTGATGAAAGATATTAGTAGAGAAATAGGGATCTGGAATTTCAAAAACTATTTTTTTTTGGTATTTTTTATATTCAATTCACATTTCTGAAAAATGTCTAAAATGAAAACTCTGGATTTAATTATAATAATTTATCTTGAAGTTTTTCTTGAACTTCAGGTGTGCGTACATTTTTTTGCTTACAAAACTAACTAATTTTAAAATTTCAAAAATTCATTCATCAATTTCCTTCGTGCTTTTTGTTTTTTCGAATATTGAGTTTTCATGTTTTTTTCCTTTAACAATTTTTATTTGTCTTCAGATTTTCTCAGCCACAACAAAGATCAAAAAGCCGTGAACACTTATATGGTATAACATTTTTCATGTGTTTTTTTTCAACTAACATTTCGTGTTTTTTTAGAAAATGGAAATTTCCATTCGTCTTCTTATAATGGTCCAAGTGTTCAAAGTCTTTTGTCTCAAGCTGAAGTGATTCCAACAAGGTTTGGTTTGAAGTTTCATTTTTCAAATTTTTTTCCAAAAAATAAAAAAGAAATCTTCGCGCACCGCTAAAATGTTTTGTTTGTCCAGTCCTTGTGTTACTACTACTTACTTTCTTTTTTCTCTTTTTCCTTCCAAACACAAAATGTCAAACATTCAAGCTTCTGCTGCGCGTGCGCGAAAAGACAGGTCTCTCGCATCCTCTCATTTTCCTATACCCTCTTATCACATACCAAAGAGTTTTTGGGGGCGAGGAAAACGAGAGGGAGAAGCTGAAGAAGAAGAAGAATAAACTATTTTTGCGCGGTGCTCAAAAATTGAATTGTGTGAGGAGGAGAAAAAATGATGCGTGAACTTCAACAACGATTTGATAATTATTCTGTTTATAGTTCGAGAAAGAGTTTGGGACCACCGAGCAATGCACAATCCTATTCCGATTTGGTGAGTTTTTTTTGGGGGGAGGGGGAGTTACTGTAATTCTAGATGATTATGATAGTTTAGAGAAAGCTTTTAAAAAATACAGAAATAAAAACTTAGTTATGATCAAAGTATACGGTAAGATTTTTGATCTACAGTTTTCCAAATCTGTTTTCATTTACAGTACTTTTGTTTTAATTCTGGTGATCAAGATCTCAATTTCACCTTAGGTTTCTGCAAATCACAATTTAACCTTGGGGTTCTATAGAGCACAGTTTAACCCTAGATTACTGTAGCTCGGAGTTTAATCTTAAGTTACTGTAGATCACAACATTAGGTTACTGTACATCCCAGTTTTTCCCATTTTCTCAAATAAATAAATAAATAAGTATGTTTAGTTTCTAAATTCTCTCAATTCAGATTCACATTCAGAATTCTAAATTCCCATAAAAACAAGCCATTTCATTTCATTTCGCGCATCTGGTTCCTTTTTTCTTATTCTTGTTCTCTAGTTCTGTTTTCAACTCGAAAAACATAACAGAGAGAAGATAATTAAAAATGCATGTGCATAGAATATTTTTGTGCCTTCTTTCTTGTATTTCTTCCAGATACTATACAAGTTTTTTGTTGGTAGTTAGTTGAATTTTGAATTCAATTATTTAGATGATATTTATTATTTTTTGTTAGTTTGGGATTAAAGTGAGCAAATATTTGATTTGAAGAGAGAAAAAGAAAAACGTGGGTGGGTGGATTTTTGGGTTTTTTGAAACGAAAAAAAAGAGGTTAGGAAATATTGAAGATTGTGGGAATATTTTTGAAGGAGCCTAGATTTACAAGGAGAAACGTGGCAGAACTTTTAGCATAGTAGTCCGAGCGCCTTAGGCGCGAGTGTAGATCAAAATTCCGCGGAAGGTCCCAAGAATCATTTTTTTATTTTGGGACCAGTTTTCCAAAGCTTTTCCAAGTCAAACCCTCTCTGAAAATGTGGCCCAATTATTTCTTGAACACTCTGCACACCTTACTCTGGTATAACTTTCCAATGTTTTTCCCAATCTCAAATTTTCAGCGATCTGGTGGCCGATCCCCTCTTCACAATCATGATTCGATGATCGGAACAATGAACAGCGAAGTCAGTTCGAAACATGGAATCAACACAATTCCAAAAGGAGATTGTGCGGATTGCGGAAAACCAATCATTGGACAAGTTGTGATTGCTCTCGGAAAAATGTGGCATCCAGAACATTATACGTGTTGTGAATGTGGAACTGAACTTGGACATCGACCATTTTTCGAGAGAAATGGAAGAGCTTTTTGTGAGGATGATTATCATAATCATTTCAGTCCAAAATGTCAAAGCTGTAATGGAGCTATCAAGGAGGTAAGGAGAGTTATTGAATTTGAAACTAATCTAAATCGTAAACTTTTTATTTTGGGGAAATGGAATTTTATATTGAATTTGAGTTGTTTAACAAGGAGAGGATATAATCACAAAATTTTTATCTCGAAAATTGAAGTAGTCTCTGAACTATTTCTTTCTAAATCTTTCCAACCCCTCAAAATCAAACTATTTTTCAGAGATGTGTAACTGCATTGAACAAAAACTATCATTTGGAATGTTTTGTTTGTTGCGAATGCGGAAAAGAATTCGGAGAAGACGGTTTCCACGAGAAAAACGGACAAACCTTCTGCAAACGTGATTTCTTCCGTCTTTTCGCTCCAAAATGTAATGGATGTACTCAACCAATCACTGCTAACTTTATCACTGCTCTTGGAACTCATTGGCATCCGGATTGTTTTATTTGTCAGGTAAGCAAATTGAAATTTGAGAAAAAGCCCAGAAGTCATCAATTTTAAAATGGCCCAAATAATAATATAAGTTTGTCGATTTGAAGAAACCGTCAAGTTCAGAATGTGCGGTATGTTATATAAATTGTCCGTTGTTTCGGTTTGGTTTTCCGCTTTTGGTTTTTCTGATTTGATGTTTTGTAGTGTGGTGGTTTGGTTTGATATTTGACTTCTTTTAGATCATAGATTTTTCTGGAGGATTTTTGGGTAGCATTTATCCGAAGTTAAAATTTATTATTATCATTATGAGCTTTAGATAGCTATTTAAAAATACGTTTTGAAAAATTATATTCAAAATAAAAACTGGAACATTTCTTAGCCTTCGATCTACATTTTGCTATCCAAACTTTGATATTTCCGAGTTTTTCAAAGGTTTTAGCGAAACTGTTTTGAGCATCATAAAATTTTCTCAATTTTTTTAGAAAACTTTTGAAATTTGAAAAACATTGATATGTTTTTTCTAAGAAATCTTGAATTCTGAATTTTTGTTCAATAATTTCCTAAATCAAAAAAGAAGTTTTTTTTTGATGATGTGATAAATATTTATTTTTCTAGCTCTAGCTTTATGGTTTTCTCTATTCATAATCCAAATTAGTTTTCCCCCAAAATGTGTGTGGTTTTTCTTTCAGTCTTGCGGTGTTTCATTTGACGGCGGTGCATTTTTCGAGCACAACGGACATGCTCTTTGCGAACGTCATTATCACGAATCTCGCGGTTCACTTTGCTCACAATGCCGTGCTCCAATCAATGGTCGATGTGTTGCTGCGATGGGCAAAAAATTCCATCCAGAACACTTCAGATGTTCTTACTGCAATCATCAATTGACAAAAGGAACTTTCAAAGAAGTCGATCGTCGTCCATTTTGTCATAAATGTTATAATAATACATTTGCGCTAACTCCATCCTAATTTGATGTTTTGTCCAATTTTTTGTATACTTCTTCAAAAAAAAACAATACGCCATATCTTTTTTCATTTTCATTTTTTTCCAAATTGCATTTTTTAAATCCTGTAGGGAAACGATCATTTTGCTGCGAAATGTCCATTGGATGTCACATATTTCGAAGAAGAGGAAGGAGTCTATTGATCTTTCCCTTTTCCAACTTTTCCTACTAATAATTTTTTCTTTTTTTTCTTTTATTGATCAAATAAATGAAGATTTTATTTTTTTTTATTCATAATAACCCGTTCAAGAATTTTTCTTCAAATTCCTATAATTTAGGGATACATTTTCTTATAAATCACTGCTGTATGTTCCATAAGCCTTCGAGTTACTGTAGTTGTCATCAATAATCTGGCTTCCAATCTTTTCTCATCCAACATTGTCCATTCACGAAACATCAAACGAACTGCTGAATCATGTGAAAAGCTTATTCGACCAATTCTTTGAAGTTTGAATTTGACTTGATTTGGGCCAGATTCACCTTCCTCAATTGTCATGAATCCTGAAAAAAAGTATTTTTAACTGAAAATGATTTTAGAAAACGTACCATTGCTCATAGCTGTATTCAAAGAGACATATTCAATTTCTTGATCTTTATCGTAGTCAACAGCAATATAGCCGTTTTCAGAATGAAGTTCGGTTGGATCACCTTCTGGCATATTCAAGTCCCAGGCAAATGCTCTAAAAAAAAGTTGGATCAGGGGTCTCGATTTTTAGAACTTCTGAATCAACAACAGTTGAATCATCTTCGAGATTTTCAGAATTTTAAAATCTGTCTTTTTTTTGTTAGTTCTCAAAAACTAAAAATTCCTCGTTCAAATTCGCACAGATCTGAGGCACCCTGGTCTTCTTCGAAAATTCCCCATAATCATACGTGTAATTCAACAACGGTGTTCCCATTTTCACATCTCCAATTGAAATATCAACTTGTTCGCCATACGTAAATTTTGGGATCGTTGGGAAAAATGCTTTTCCACCAAATTCTGATCTCCATTTTCCAACCATCCATGCGATTGATTTCAGTTTTGCGGGAAGAAGTTTCACATCATATTCTGCAATTTTTTTTCGATTTTCAATCTAGGTTTAGGCCCCAATTGTTTCTCACTAGGATCAATTGGTTCGCCACAGCTTCCACATGTTCTTGGACAATGACTTGATACCAATTCAACATTTTCACAATCTGATTGATTTGTTGCAACCTCGAAAGTTTTAGGAATTTAGTTTCATATTTTTTCGAAAAATTTAATTTCAGTATTTTCTCACCCAAACAGCACAGTTCATATCGATATCTTCACATTTTCGAGCCTGTTTTGAATTGATAAATGACGTTTGAAAGATGAGTATAATGATGATAAACCTGTCAATCATCTGAAACGAGAAAAAAATGGATGCGGGAGAAAAGGGGGATAAAAATAGAAATGAAAAGGATGAAAATAGAAATAAAAGAATTTGGAGTGTGGAAAAAGGGCAACATTGTGGAAGTTTTTGAATCCTACTAGGTTTTGGAACTAAAAAAAAATAGTGAACTTGAATATCCATAGTTTCACAGAAAGATACCTTTTGTATTCAAAAGAAACTTTTCAGTTCAAGAAACATCGTAAAAATTATTCCAAAAATCCCAGGATTCACAGTTCCCAGAACAACTTTGTTAAATCAGAAGTTAAAAATATTGCCTCTGAAAGTAATTACAGCACTTATCTTCCTTATGAGTAATTTATTGGAAAAAACTTTTCCGAAAGGACTACAGTACTCCACATGATCTCTATTTTAGATTAGATTAATTTGGTTCTGACAGGATCTCTTTATTACAAATACCACATTCTGAATCAAAAACATCTGGAATTACAAAAAAACCAAACCTCGAAAAAGGGGGCGATGTCTCAATACTATACTAATAACAATAAAAAAGTGACCAAATGCGGGCGGATAAGTGACAACAAAACTGGATATCTTTATCTTTTTTTCATCCATGAAAAACCATAACATTATCTGCGTTTCTTATTTGTCCAAACTCTTTCGTTTTTGATTTATTATGTTGCGTAACAAATATGGCGCCTGCTTCGATGAATGGATGGACTTTTTTCGACGCGGCGCCGTTTTATGAGGAGGAATCCGATGTTTCACTTTTTTCCGAGGATGGGAAAATGAAAGGAAAGGTGGATGGATGATAAAGGAACTATTACAACAAATTTACTTTTCCAAAAAAAATATCAACAAAAAATTATAATTTATTCCTAACACATTTATTTTCATAATGTGGACAAAATGTGTATAAAACAGTCTGAAGTCTTGGCGATCGATCAGTCCAAAAACCATTACAATAAACATCATATTGTTGTTTATAATCTGAACAATATCCACTATTTGACCGCTTTTTTATTTGCGGTGGAATAGTTGCATCAAGTATACCAATTGCTACAAAATCTCCATCTTCTTCACTTCCACCTTTGATTCCAATCAGATCTTCAGATTGATTTGAAAGTTCGAGGAAGATAATTGCTGGAAAATTTTTATGTTTGATCTAAAAAATTTAAGGCTTCTGGAGAACTTACACAAAACAATGATAATAAAAAAGTTTGCCATTTGATAAAAACTTTTAACAATTTCGAAAAAATGTTTGATCCATTTTTATAGTCATTTTTTTTAGATTGGTACTTTTCGTTCTTCGATTTATTAATCCGGTTTTCATCTGAAAAAAATTGTGATAAATTGTTTTGTTTATTTATCATGTTGAAATTTATCGCTTACGTCATTTGGGTAAAATACAAAAAAATAGAGAAAATATGAGAAAATATAACCGTGCTCTAATTATTTTGCGCAGAAAAATAAGGAGAAAAAAAATGAAAATTTTTTAGTTTGATTTCCGAATTTCATCAGGAAAAGGTGAGTGAAAATGGAACACTGGGATCTTTCTGAAATGAGGCCAAAATTTTGAATCGGACCTAAAGAATCATATCAGGAGAACTCAGGAATTGGGCGATTAGACAACGTGGTCCAATTTATTTCTGGTGGTCCGGTTCACGCTTACTAAAAAGAGGTTCCTACCAGATTCCAAAGATTTCCAGAAAAATTTTGAATCGGATCTGATTTTAAGGAAATCTGAAATTGTGGATGTTTCCGTAATTCCCCATAAAATTTCTAATCATTCAAAAACATCAAAATCATTTTCCAGATGAAATTCGACGAATTTTTACGCAACAGTCTTGGCGAGATCGGAAAATTTCAATTAATTCAATTATGCATCACAAATTTCCCCATTTTCATTCTTTCAATCGATGCTTATAGTTGGAGTTTTGCCTCAATTGAACCAACATTTCGCTGCAAATTTCCGAATGACACTGGAAAATATCAGACTGATTTGTTAACTTTTTCAAAGTGTTATGATCGAAAAACCGAGGAGAGGAAGAATATAAGTGAATGGGGAAAACAAGATATTCTTGTGAGTTTTCCATGGATTGATTCCAAATTTTGATCGGAAAAATTTACAGTGCGATTATTCGGAAAAATGTGAGATGGCAAATTCAGTTTGTTCTGAACATGTATTCGATCATTCATTTCGAGATTATACAGCAACTGAAAAATGGGATTTTGTATGCGATTATTCATGGATGGCATCAACAATTCAATCAGTTTATTATTTAGGAATGATGATTGGCTCATTTGCTTTTGGTGTAATTGGTGATAGATGTGGAAGAAAAATAGCATTTTATACCACACTAGTTCTTCAAATTCCATTCGGTTTTATACTCGCATTTTCACCGTATTGGTGGCTTTACATGTTTGCTCGTTTTATGTTTGGTATTTCACATGCTGGAACATTTTTATTGTCATCTGTTCTTGGAATGGAATCTTTTGGCCCAAAATATCGAAAATCTGCGTCGACGGCGATTGGAATTTTTTCATGTTTTGGTATGATTTGCTTAGGTGTTATTGAAATGTATGTCACAAATTTTACCTATGTTCATTTGATTTGTGCAATTCCAACTGTGCTATATTTGAGCTATTGGTGGTAAGTGAGATTTTTTGAAAATTGAATTTTTCGATCAGGTTTTTATCAAAAAACTTTCGTTGAATTCCCATATAAATTGATGTTTTTTTTGAGATCAAATTGGTAAAAAAATATAACAAATTCCCCAAAAACGTTTTCTGAAGTTCAGATTCAAAAAAATCCCTAATTTTCAGGTTGGTTCCTGAATCGATTCGCTGGCTTGTTTCCAAACAAAAATTCGAAAATGCCGATCGAGTTATCCGAAAAGCCGCAAAACTAAACGGAAGAGAAATCAAAGATGGATGGTGGGAAGAATTATCAAATAGTTCAAGCGGCAAAGAAGGAGCTAAAACTCTAACAGTTTTGGATTTGTTTAGAACACCGAAAATTCGAAGAAGAACTTTAGTTCTAATGTTTGTTTGGTGAGCTTTTCCTTAATTTGTGAAAACACCTAGAAAAATGGCGATAGCTTCGCTACCGCCCGAAAGCGATAAACACACAGCGCACGCGAATATATAAATTTCTAGTGTGGGCGACGGTATACGGGTTGTGCGTACCGCTATTGTTTGAGTGCAAAAGGGCGGGGCTTATTTAAACGAGCGCGTTTTTTATTCTTCAAAATCAAATTTTCAAATGAATTTTGATGGAAAGTCTGATTTTTTACATGTCAACTTGGAAATTTCTGAAATTTTTTCATCAAAGTAAGCTGAGAATAAACGAAAGTTCACTTTTTCGATAACAAATATGCTGCGTAAATTTTGAAAAAAGTTTGTACGGTGTCCTTTTTCGCATCACGTCTGTCCAGGTGTAAATAAACACTGATATTTTTTGAATTTCAGGCCAGTCACAAGTTGTGTTTACTACGGTTTTTCTTTGAAGTCCAATGTTTTGGGAGGTGATTTGTATCTGACATTTTTGGTAGCTACATGCTGTGAAATCCCCGGAATATTGCTCTCTCATTTTCTAATCGATTTGATTGGTCGAAAAATTCTTCTTGCTGGTTGTCATGCGATTGCAACTGCTGCTTTAGCTGCTAGTTTGATAATGGGCGATAATTTGGGATTCACTTATACTGTTATTCAAATGGCGATTGCAAAAGGTTCGATAACAGCTGCGTTTTGTGTTGCTTACACCTATTCTCCAGAACTTTATCCAACTGTGAGTGATTTTTGAAAAGAGGGTTTTGTGCTACGAAAATCCACGTGGCACTTATTTCCCAGTTCGAAAATATGAGTTTTTTTGTAAACATCAAAAATTTCAGAGAGCTTTTCTCTTCTCAATAGAAAATCCGTTTGACTATTTTCAGCCGATTCGCAATAGAGCAATGGGTGTTTTATTGTTTCTCACCAGATTTGGTGGAATTATGGCTAGTTACATTTCAATGTATATTTCGGAACGATATGGAAAAATTTACATGGTCTTACCATTTGCAATTTGTTCTGCAATTGTAGCCGCTTTGACTTTAATATTTTTACCAGAAACCAAAGGAGAACCAATGCCTGATTATTTGGAGGACATTGAAAATCCAGAGAATCAAGAGAATAATAATGAAACTGATGATGAGCGTTCTGATAAAGGAGGAGAAAGTGTCAAATCAACTGACAATGAGAACAATACAAATACTGTATAAATTAGGATATTTTATTTATTGTGAGGATAAATGTAGTTCATAGAGTTTTGTTTTCAATATCAATCAATCAATATGCAGCATTTTCGAGACAGAAATTCAAATCTTCAATTTCGAAAAAAAATATGAAGAGTTTTTTTTTGCGAACCCAAGTCTCAAAACTTCTATGGTTTTTTTTTCCGAAAGCATTGAAAAAAATAAAAACACGAGTGTCACCGATTATTACGGCGAAGGAATTTTACGGGAAAAATACGTTTCAAAATATTTTTTCCAATAATATGCGACCACCTAGTTTTTGATGATATTCTTCCACTTGTTTAGACTACACACGAAATTTTTGTTTAAAATAACTACTGTACCATAATAATCGCTGCGTGACCCTAAGACCACCCACGATGTTTGTGTTTTCATTTCCTCTTTTTCGTTTTTTTCTGAGAGTTTTCGGTCACCTATGCAAGAAAGTGTATTTTAGTGGTTTTCTCAAAGATGTAATTGGTCATTTGTATTTTTTCCAATAATATGCGACCACCTACCAGTTTTTGTTATTATTCTTCCATTTGGTTAGACTACACACGAAATTTTTGTTTCGTCGAAGGACTTCAAAGACAAGTATTTGTCGAACGCCATTCAACAATTGAATAAAATCACCGTCTAATAAGTATGAAAAGGTATAAGATATTTTCCCGTTTATTCGCCCTTCGATTTTCTATCTTCCATTTGTATTTATTACCGATTATCTTTCAGTAAAATTGTTCATTTTAAAAAGTGAAATATATAAGAGCGCCTTTATTTAAAAAGTTTGCGTTGGTATAGAAAATACTGGGAAAATGATAAAAAGTGTTACATTTACACAAGAAATCGAGTAGGCAAAGTGAATAATTTTTGCTTTGATAAATAATACATTCTTTCCTGAAATTATTGTAACAACTTGCACTTTGTTAAAAATTATACATTTTGAAGCTGCATGTTTGTGAGTTTTTGTGTTCATCATAATTTTCATTGAATTCCATACTTAACACTTGCAATTTTTAAAAGGGTTCATCTATTAAGTTTGATAGTTTATATTTATTATTCTCTAATTTTTGTTTTATCTCTTTGTTAATTTTCGTTTTTCTAAAAAATGTAACAAAATTTGTTTTTCGATTTTTCTTACATTTACAAAAAATGAAGGCGTGAAATTTTGTAACAAAATTATTTTTTTCAAATTTGTTACATTTTCGAAAAAATAAGAAAACTTATTTTTTTTTTGAAAAGTGATTCATTTTTTGAAGTCCCTATAATACTGAACCCTCATTTTCATAGATTTTTAACTTCTTTGATGTTTTTCATCGAAAAATATGAGATTTTGCAGAACTGGATTCTCAAATCTGCATTTGAAAAAATCGCATTTTTGCGAAATGGATGAAAAAAATTAGTTCACGTGAAAAAGAATTTCTGAATTTCTTTCTTTTTTTACTTGCTTTTTGGGACAAATTCTACGTGTCCTTAAAATTGATGACGTCTCATTCATTTCAAATTTTTGTTCTCTTCGAAATTAGAAGATAATTTGAAATAGACCTTTTCTGATTATTTGAGAAAGTACTATAACTAATGACATTATAATGTACAGTTCTAGAACGAACTGTTGATTGAAAAAAAAATCTGTTTTTTTCTTTGAAAATGACATAAATGTCACAAAAAACGTCAAATGAAAAAATGTAACAAAAAATATTTTTCAAAATTTGTTACATTTTGAAAAGGTTGAAAATGGGAAAAATATTTCACGTGAATTCAAAGAAGGGAAAAATGTAACAAATAAATAAAAGACAGATTTGTTACATTTAAATTATAGACTTTTCTGTGAAATTCAAAAAGCGAATTAACTATAAAACTATGATTTGAAAGAAAGCAAGATTATACTTGGTTCCAATTGCTCAACTACTGATAGGACAGAAAAGCATTTTAAACAACAACTATGAATTTCTATAAATTCTGCACAAAAAAATGTTTCCTCTATTTTTTCTTTACAAATTGATGATTTTTTTTGTATTCGAGAAATCGACCTTACAGTCTGTGTGGATTTGTAACAAATAATTCTCAATTTCTGGTTTTGGAAAATGAACGCGAACTTTTTAAATAAGGCCGCTCTTATATATTTTTTTAATTTTTTTGACCAAAAATTGACCAATTTTTGGTCAAACTCCCAGGACCAGTGATCAAACGAAAAAATAAATGCAAATGAATTCTTGAGATTCTTGTATATAAAAAGATCAGGTATAAGGAGAGATTAAAGTGAAAAAAGAAACTCGTAAGTTTAATATCCCGCAATCAATTTTTCTCCAGCTTCTGGGTGACGACATTTACTTTTGAACATTTCGAACAATTGTTGTTTGATCCAAGAACGATTGCGTGGAACATATTGGGCAGTTTCCTGAAAATAATAAGGATTTCAAAAAATAGGCCGTGGTTGTTGGCACTTACAGCATTGAAAATCATCATCGAAATATCGGTGAGTTTGTCAAGAAATTCAAAAACTTGATTGATATCAAAAGTGAATTCAGCATTCTCTGGCAGTTTATTTCTAGCAAAAGTTTCGAAAATTTTGCAAATCGCTGGAAAGACATAGTTTCGGTTTGAAGTCTTTGAATTGAAAAAAACTGACCATCCAAACTTGCAGCTTGTGTTTCATAATCTGACCAAGTTCTTGAATTTGATTGAGTTGTTGGTTGAATCAACAAAATGGTATGTGGCATTCTGAAAACAGTTTGACTGAAACTCAAAATCAATCAAAAAGTGAAAGCACACAAGGAAAAGTTAAGATAAATAATAGGATAATCAAACCAAAGCTCATGCAAAACCAAAACCAAACAATAACTGATAAAAACACAACATTCATGTTAAAGCTTGATAAAACTTACAGAAAAATAATTTGGAAGAAAAAAAAAGAATAATAGTAAATACAAAAACCAATAGAGGAAGAATAAATCAAAACGAAAGATGATGGCGAAGAAGACACTGTAAACAGATACAAAATTAGTAATCAAATTATTAAACACGTTGATTCTCATCAATTTCTTGATTTACAATTGCGTCGTTTCCATTTGTTACAGATACTGCGGTTAAAGTTCCGTTAGATCGTGATTCTTCAATTTCCATATCTTCAACAGCAGCTTCTTCGGTTGCTCGATGTTTTTGAGATTCCGATGTTTCCTGAAAATCGAATAAGGGCTAAACAAAATAGAAAAACGTTTTAAAGTGTTTCCGGTTTTAGAGAAAAACTCGCAACTTTCTGAAAAACCACTTAAAGAAAAGTTTTTCTGCTAAAATTCAGATTTTTTTGAGAAATTGAAACATTTCCTAATTTTGAAACAACTTACCGGAACTGTTTCATCAACTTCGTTCAATTGTTCTGTTGGAACTGGTAATGGCGGTGTTGTAGTTGCAACTAGTCGAACATTTGGTATTTTCAACTCTAAAAAATTAATTCATTCTTGTCAGATTTCAACTTTGCAAAATATTCAACCCACGTTCCAAAATCCTTGATTCAGGTCTAGTCGATGCTTGCGAAATTGGTCGATTTGTTGTCGAAGTCGATGTTTGTGGCCGATTCGAATCTAATCCAGCATCATTTCGATCTTGTTGTCGACTAATAACACTTCCCAATCTATTCTGCATATGCAATATTTGTTCAGCTCTATCGATATCTTTGCTTGATGGAAATGCATCATATTGTTTTTCTTGGGCTGTTTGCGCCTTTTTTATAGCCAGCAAAGAAAACGCGCCCTATCGCACTTTTTTTCTGCTGCCTCGATTTTAAATATTTTGGTTGTTTTTGAAACTAGTATACTCTTCGTGAAGTGTAGTTGGAGAGAATTCTCAGGGTTCCCAACTGTTATACTTTTGATTTGATCTATTCTCAAAGTCAGAGTTAGAGTGGGGTTCCCGTTTTGAAGAAAAAAATCCCCTGAAGTTACAATAAGCGTGGTAGATGTTCCAAAAATAGCGCTCAAACCCTCAAAAAAAGAAATAAATAAATAATATATAAAAATTCACAAATACTTCTACCGTACGCCTCATCAAAGGCGCACACAATTTTTCTCCCGTGTCTCGCAACGCGCGTTGATTTTTCAAAAAACGAAGCGGTGTTTGCACATTATTGATGGAAACATTTAATGTGACGCCAAATTTTCAGTGATTTCGTTTTTTATAAGGGGAGGAAAACGGAGATATTGATTGTGTTTTCAAGTTGTTTTCGAAACTTTTTCATGTTTTTTATGGTAGATTGTTCATTTCAACTATGATTTGTCTCGTTTATGAGTTTTTAGTTGTAAAAAACGCTATTTTTCAATTTCCAGGATTTTCCAAGACCGAAAAAAGTCGAAAAGTTCATCTTGTCGACTATGATTGTGTACTTATTGTCGTTTCTAGGTAAGTTAGTGATATTTACATTAGAGTGTTTAAAATGTAAATTCTTTAGTTTTACGGATGTTCGAAAGTTGCACGATTTTGGCTCAAGATTGCACTGAAAGTCGATTCTGGGTGTGAATTTATGATACTTAAAAAGGCGAAGAATAACAGATGAAGAGGCTTGGACAATTTTCGACAAAAATCGACAGCCGGAAGGAAAAAAACGATTATGTGGTATTAACAGGGACTGCTGAATATGATCATCGATGTGAGAAGTGAGGTACGTGCTATTGTTCATTCATTATTTTTATCAAATTTTTGAAATAATGTGCGAAAAAACATTTTCATTTCTGCAAAATCTTCGAAAAATCTGTATCGATTTATTCGAAATAGAACTTTTTCATTTTTTAATATGTTAACAAGAATTAATTTATCTATCGATTCATGTATTTATTATGAATTTTGAACAAATATGAGACTCGGAAGTTTGGAGCATAATTGAGCTTCTGCCTACATTAACTCAGCATTTTCTCAGTTTTTTCGAAATAGAATTTTTTCATTTTTTAATATGTTAACAAGAATTAATTTATCTATTGATTCATGTATTTATTATGAATTTTGAACAAACATGAGACTCGGAAGTTTGGAGCATAATTGAGCTTCTGCCTACATTAACTCAGCATTTTCTCAGTTTTTTCGAAATAGAATTTTTTCATTTTTTAATATGTTAACAAGAATTAATTTATCTATTGATTCATGTATTTATTATGAATTTTGAACAAATATGAGACTCGGAAGTTTGGAGCATAATTGAGCTTCTGCCAAGAATACATTAACTCATCATTTTCTCAGTTTTTTCGAAATAGAATTTTTTCATTTTTTAATACGTTAACAAGAATTAATTTATCTATCGATTCATGTATTTATTATGAATTTTGAACAAATATGAGACTCGGAAGTTTGGAGCATAGTTGAGCTTCTACCAAGAATACATTAACTCAGCATTTTCTCAGTTTTTTCGAAATAGAATTTTTTCATTTTTTAATACGTTAACAAGAATTAATTTATCTATCGATTCATGTATTTATTATGAATTTTGAACAAATATGAGACTCGGAAGTTTGGAGCATAATTGAGCTTCTACCAAGAATACATTAACTCAGCATTTTCTCAGTTTTTTCGAAATAGAATTTTTTCATTTTTTAATACGTTAACAAGAATTAATTTATCTATCGATTCATGTATTTATTATGAATTTTGAACAAATATGAGACTCGGAAGTTTGGAGCATAGTTGAGCTTCTACCAAGAATACATTAACTCAGCATTTTCTCAGTTTTTTCGAAATAGAATTTTTTCATTTTTTAATACGTTAACAAGAATTAATTTATCTATTGATTCATGTATTTATTATGAATTTTGAACAAATATGAGACTCGGAAGTTTGGAGCATAATTGAGCTTCTGCCAAGAATACATTAACTCATCATTTTCTCAGTTTTTTCGAAATAGAATTTTTTCATTTTTTAATACGTTAACAAGAATTAATTTATCTATCGATTCATGTATTTATTATGAATTTTGAACAAATATGAGACTCGGAAGTTTGGAGCATAGTTGAGCTTCTACCAAGAATACATTAACTCAGCATTTTCTCAGTTTTTTCGAAATAGAATTTTTTCATTTTTTAATACGTTAACAAGAATTAATTTATCTATTGATTCATGTATTTATTATGAATTTTGAACAAATATGAGACTCGGAAGTTTGGAGCATAATTGAGCTTCTGCCAAGAATACATTAACTCATCATTTTCTCAGTTTTTTCGAAATAGAATTTTTTCATTTTTTAATACGTTAACAAGAATTAATTTATCTATCGATTCATGTATTTATTATGAATTTTGAACAAATATGAGACTCGGAAGTTTGGAGCATAGTTGAGCTTCTACCAAGAATACATTAACTCAGCATTTTCTCAGTTTTTTCGAAATAGAATTTTTTCATTTTTTAATACGTTAACAAGAATTAATTTATCTATCGATTCATGTATTTATTATGAATTTTGAACAAATATGAGACTCGGAAGTTTGGAGCATAATTGAGCTTCTACCAAGAATACATTAACTCAGCATTTTCTCAGTTTTTTCGAAATAGAATTTTTTCATTTTTTAATACGTTAACAAGAATTAATTTATCTATCGATTCATGTATTTATTATGAATTTTGAACAAATATGAGACTCGGAAGTTTGGAGCATAATTGAGCTTCTGCCTACATTAACTCAGCATTTTCTCAGTTTTTTCGAAATAGAATTTTTTCATTTTTTAATATGTTAACAAGAATTAATTTATCTATTGATTCATGTATTTATTATGAATTTTGAACAAATATGAGACTCGGAAGTTTGGAGCATAATTGAGCTTCTGCCAAGAATACATTAACTCATCATTTTCTCAGTTTTTTCGAAATAGAATTTTTTCATTTTTTAATACGTTAACAAGAATTAATTTATCTATCGATTCATGTATTTATTATGAATTTTGAACAAATATGAGACTCGGAAGTTTGGAGCATAGTTGAGCTTCTACCAAGAATACATTAACTCAGCATTTTCTCAGTTTTTTCGAAATAGAATTTTTTCATTTTTTAATACGTTAACAAGAATTAATTTATCTATCGATTCATGTATTTATTATGAATTTTGAACAAATATGAGACTCGGAAGTTTGGAGCATAATTGAGCTTCTACCAAGAATACATTAACTCAGCATTTTCTCAGTTTTTTCGAAATAGAATTTTTTCATTTTTTAATACGTTAACAAGAATTAATTTATCTATCGATTCATGTATTTATTATGAATTTTGAACAAATATGAGACTCGGAAGTTTGGAGCATAATTGAGCTTCTGCCTACATTAACTCAGCATTTTCTCAGTTTTTTCGAAATAGAATTTTTTTCATTTTTTAATATGTTAACAAGAATTAATTTATCTATTGATTCATGTATTTATTATGAATTTTGAACAAATATGAGACTCGGAAGTTTGGAGCATAATTGAGCTTCTGCCAAGAATACATTAACTCATCATTTTCTCAGTTTTTTCGAAATAGAATTTTTTCATTTTTTAATACGTTAACAAGAATTAATTTATCTATCGATTCATGTATTTATTATGAATTTTGAACAAATATGAGACTCGGAAGTTTGGAGCATAGTTGAGCTTCTACCAAGAATACATTAACTCAGCATTTTCTCAGTTTTTTCGAAATAGAATTTTTTCATTTTTTAATACGTTAACAAGAATTAATTTATCTATCGATTCATGTATTTATTATGAATTTTGAACAAATATGAGACTCGGAAGTTTGGAGCATAATTGAGCTTCTACCAAGAATACATTAACTCAGCATTTTCTCAGTTTTTTCGAAATAGAATTTTTTCATTTTTTAATACGTTAACAAGAATTAATTTATCTATCGATTCATGTATTTATTATGAATTTTGAACAAATATGAGACTCGGAAGTTTGGAGCATAATTGAGCTTCTGCCAAGAATACATTATCTCAGCATTTTCTCAGTTTTTTCGAAATAGAATTTTTTCATTTTTTAATACGTTAACAAGAATTAATTTATCTATCGATTCATGTATTTATTATGAATTTTGAACAAATATGAGACTCGGAAGTTTGGAGCATAGTTGAGCTTCTACCAAGAATACATTAACTCAGCATTTTCTCAGTTTTTTCGAAATAGAATTTTTTCATTTTTTAATACGTTAACAAGAATTAATTTATCTATCGATTCATGTATTTATTATGAATTTTGAACAAATATGAGACTCGGAAGTTTGGAGCATAGTTGAGCTTCTGCCAAGAATACATTAACTCATCATTTTCTCAGTTTTTTCGAAATAGAATTTTTTCATTTTTTAATACGTTAACAAGAATTAATTTATCTATTGATTCATGTATTTATTATGAATTTTGAACAAATATGAGACTCGGAAGTTTGGAGCATAGTTGAGCTTCTGCCAAGAATACATTAACTCATCATTTTCTCAGTTTTTTCGAAATAGAATTTTTTCATTTTTTAATACGTTAACAAGAATTAATTTATCTATCGATTCATGTATTTATTATGAATTTTGAACAAATATGAGACTCGGAAGTTTGGAGCATAGTTGAGCTTCTACCAAGAATACATTAACTCAGCATTTTCTCAGTTTTTTCGAAATAGAATTTTTTCATTTTTTAATACGTTAACAAGAATTAATTTATCTATCGATTCATGTATTTATTATGAATTTTGAACAAATATGAGACTCGGAAGTTTGGAGCATAGTTGAGCTTCTGCCAAGAATACATTAACTCATCATTTTCTCAGTTTTTTCGAAATAGAATTTTTTCATTTTTTAATACGTTAACAAGAATTAATTTATCTATCGATTCATGTATTTATTATGAATTTTGAACAAATATGAGACTCGGAAGTTTGGAGCATAGTTGAGCTTCTACCAAGAATACATTAACTCAGCATTTTCTCAGTTTTTTCGAAATAGAATTTTTTCATTTTTTAATACGTTAACAAGAATTAATTTATCTATCGATTCATGTATTTATTATGAATTTTGAACAAATATGAGACTCGGAAGTTTGGAGCATAGTTGAGCTTCTACCAAGAATACATTAACTCAGCATTTTCTCAGTTTTTTCGAAATAGAATTTTTTCATTTTTTAATACGTTAACAAGAATTAATTTATCTATCGATTCATGTATTTATTATGAATTTTGAACAAATATGAGACTCGGAAGTTTGGAGCATAGTTGAGCTTCTACCAAGAATACATTAACTCAGCATTTTCTCAGTTTTTTCGAAATAGAATTTTTTCATTTTTTAATACGTTAACAAGAATTAATTTATCTATTGATTCATGTATTTATTATGAATTTTGAACAAATATGAGACTCGGAAGTTTGGAGCATAGTTGAGCTTCTGCCAAGAATACATTAACTCATCATTTTCTCAGTTTTTTCGAAATAGAATTTTTTCATTTTTTAATACGTTAACAAGAATTAATTTATCTATCGATTCATGTATTTATTATGAATTTTGAACAAATATGAGACTCGGAAGTTTGGAGCATAGTTGAGCTTCTACCAAGAATACATTAACTCAGCATTTTCTCAGTTTTTTCGAAATAGAATTTTTTCATTTTTTAATACGTTAACAAGAATTAATTTATCTATCGATTCATGTATTTATTATGAATTTTGAACAAATATGAGACTCGGAAGTTTGGAGCATAGTTGAGCTTCTGCCAAGAATACATTAACTCATCATTTTCTCAGTTTTTTCGAAATAGAATTTTTTCATTTTTTAATACGTTAACAAGAATTAATTTATCTATCGATTCATGTATTTATTATGAATTTTGAACAAATATGAGACTCGGAAGTTTGGAGCATAGTTGAGCTTCTACCAAGAATACATTAACTCAGCATTTTCTCAGTTTTTTCGAAATAGAATTTTTTCATTTTTTAATATGTTAACAAGAATTAATTTATCTATCGATTCATGTATTTATTATGAATTTTGAACAAATATGAGACTCGGAAGTTTGGAGCATAATTGAGCTTCTACCAAGAATACATTAACTCAGCATTTTCTCAGTTTTTTCGAAATAGAATTTTTTCATTTTTTAATATGTTAACAAGAATTAATTTATCTATCGATTCATGTATTTATTATGAATTTTGAACAAATATGAGACTCGGAAGTTTGGAGCATAATTGAGCTTCTGCCAAGAATACATTAACTCAGCATTTTCTCAGTTTTTTCGAAATAGAATTTTTTCATTTTTTAATATGTTAACAAGAATTAATTTATCTATCGATTCATGTATTTACTATGAATTTTGAACAAATATGAGACTCGGAAGTTTGGAGCATAATTGAGCTTCTGCCAAGAATACATTAACTCAGCATTTTCTCAGTTTTTTCGAAATAGAATTTTTTCATTTTTTAATATGTTAACAAGAATTAATTTATCTATCGATTCATGTATTTATTATGAATTTTGAACAAATATGAGACTCGGAAGTTTGGAGCATAATTGAGCTTCTGCCAAGAATACATTAACTCAGCATTTTCTCAGTTTTTTCGAAATAGAATTTTTTCATTTTTTAATATGTTAACAAGAATTAATTTATCTATCGATTCATGTATTTATTATGAATTTTGAACAAATATGAGACTCGGAAGTTTGGAGCATAATTGAGCTTCTGCCAAGAATACATTAACTCAGCATTTTCTCAGTTTTTTCGAAATAGAATTTTTTCATTTTTTAATATGTTAACAAGAATTAATTTATCTATCGATTCATGTATTTATTATGAATTTTGAACAAATATGAGACTCGGAAGTTTGGAGCATAATTGAGCTTCTGCCAAGAATACATTAACTCAGCATTTTCTCAGTTTTTTCGAAATAGAATTTTTTCATTTTTTAATATGTTAACAAGAATTAATTTATCTATCGATTCATGTATTTATTATGAATTTTGAACAAACATGAGACTCGGAAGTTTGGAGCATAATTGAGCTTCTGCCTACATTAACTCAGCATTTTCTCAGTTTTTTCGAAATAGAATTTTTTTCATTTTTTAATATGTTAACAAGAATTAATTTATCTATCGATTCATGTATTTATTATGAATTTTGAACAAATATGAGACTCGGAAGTTTGGAGCATAATTGAGCTTCTGCCAAGAATACATTAACTCAGCATTTTCTCAGTTTTTTCGAAATAGAATTTTTTCATTTTTTAATATGTTAACAAGAATTAATTTATCTATCGATTCATGTATTTATTATGAATTTTGAACAAACATGAGACTCGGAAGTTTGGAGCATAATTGAGCTTCTGCCTACATTAACTCAGCATTTTCTCAGTTTTTTCGAAATAGAACTTTTTCATTTTTTAATATGTTAACAAGAATTAATTTATCTATCGATTCATGTATTTATTATGAATTTTGAACAAATATGAGACTCGGAAGTTTGGAGCATAATTGAGCTTCTGCCTACATTAACTCAGCATTTTCTCAGTTTTTTCGAAATAGAATTTTTTTCATTTTTTAATATGTTAACAAGAATTAATTTATCTATCGATTCATGTATTTATTATGAATTTTGAACAAATATGAGACTCGGAAGTTTGGAGCATAATTGAGCTTCTGCCAAGAATACATTAACTCAGCATTTTCTCAGTTTTTTCGAAATAGAATTTTTTCATTTTTTAATATGTTAACAAGAATTAATTTATCTATCGATTCATGTATTTATTATGAATTTTGAACAAACATGAGACTCGGAAGTTTGGAGCATAATTGAGCTTCTGCCTACATTAACTCAGCATTTTCTCAGTTTTTTCGAAATAGAACTTTTTCATTTTTTAATATGTTAACAAGAATTAATTTATCTATCGATTCATGTATTTATTATGAATTTTGAACAAATATGAGACTCGGAAGTTTGGAGCATAATTGAGCTTCTACCAAGAATACATTAACTCAGCATTTTCTCAGTTTTTTCGAAATAGAACTTTTTCATTTTTTAATATATTAACAAGAATTAATTTATCTATCGATTCATGTATTTATTATGAATTTTGAACAAATATGAGACTCGGAAGTTTGGAGCATAATTGAGCTTCTACCAAGAATACATTATCTCAGCATTTTCTCAGTTTTTTCGAAATAGAATTTTTTCATTTTTTAATATGTTAACAAGAATTAATTTATCTATCGATTCATGTATTTATTATGAATTTTGAACAAACATGAGACTCGGAAGTTTGGAGCATAATTGAGCTTCTGCCTACATTAACTCAGCATTTTCTCAGTTTTTTCGAAATAGAACTTTTTCATTTTTTAATATGTTAACAAGAATTAATTTATCTATCGATTCATGTATTTATTATGAATTTTGAACAAACATGAGACTCGGAAGTTTGGAGCATAATTGAGCTTCTGCCAAGAATACATTATCTCAGCATTTTCTCAGTTTTTTCGAAATAGAATTTTTTCATTTTTTAATACGTTAACAAGAATTAATTTATCTATCGATTCATGTATTTATTATGAATTTTGAACAAACATGAGACTCGGAAGTTTGGAGCATAATTGAGCTTCTGCCTACATTAACTCAGCAAGTTCTCAGTTTTTTCGAAATAGAACTTTTTCATTTTTTAATATGTTAACAAGAATTAATTTATCTATCGATTCATGTATTTATTATGAATTTTGAACAAATATGAGACTCGGAAGTTTGGAGCATAATTGAGCTTCTACCAAGAATACATTATCTCAGCATTTTCTCAGTTTTTTCGAAATAGAATTTTTTCATTTTTTAATATGTTAACAAGAATTAATTTATCTATCGATTCATGTATTTATTATGAATTTTGAACAAACATGAGACTCGGAAGTTTGGAGCATAATTGAGCTTCTGCCTACATTAACTCAGCATTTTCTCAGTTTTTTCGAAATAGAACTTTTTCATTTTTTAATATGTTAACAAGAATTAATTTATCTATCGATTCATGTATTTATTATGAATTTTGAACAAATATGAGACTCGGAAGTTTGGAGCATAATTGAGCTTCTACCAAGAATACATTAACTCAGCATTTTCTCAGTTTTTTCGAAATAGAATTTTTTCATTTTTTAATATGTTAACAAGAATTAATTTATCTATCGATTCATGTATTTATTATGAATTTTGAACAAATATGAGACTCGGAAGTTTGGAGCATAATTGAGCTTCTACCAAGAATACATTATCTCAGCATTTTCTCAGTTTTTTCGAAATAGAATTTTTTCATTTTTTAATATGTTAACAAGAATTAATTTATCTATCGATTCATGTATTTATTATGAATTTTGAACAAATATGAGACTCGGAAGTTTGGAGCATAATTGAGCTTCTACCAAGAATACATTATCTCAGCATTTTCTCAGTTTTTTCGAAATAGAATTTTTTCATTTTTTAATATGTTAACAAGAATTAATTTATCTATCGATTCATGTATTTATTATGAATTTTGAACAAATATGAGACTCGGAAGTTTGGAGCATAATTGAGCTTCTACCAAGAATACATTATCTCAGCATTTTCTCAGTTTTTTCGAAATAGAATTTTTTCATTTTTTAATATGTTAACAAGAATTAATTTATCTATCGATTCATGTATTTATTATGAATTTTGAACAAATATGAGACTCGGAAGTTTGGAGCATAATTGAGCTTCTACCAAGAATACATTATCTCAGCATTTTCTCAGTTTTTTCGAAATAGAATTTTTTCATTTTTTAATATGTTAACAAGAATTAATTTATCTATCGATTCATGTATTTATTATGAATTTTGAACAAATATGAGACTCGGAAGTTTGGAGCATAATTGAGCTTCTACCAAGAATACATTATCTCAGCATTTTCTCAGTTTTTTCGAAATAGAATTTTTTCATTTTTTAATATGTTAACAAGAATTAATTTATCTATCGATTCATGTATTTATTATGAATTTTGAACAAATATGAGACTCGGAAGTTTGGAGCATAATTGAGCTTCTGCCTACATTAACTCAGCATTTTCTCAGTTTTTTCGAAATAGAACTTTTTCATTTTTTAATATGTTAACAAGAATTAATTTATCTATCGATTCATGTATTTATTATGAATTTTGAACAAATATGAGACTCGGAAGTTTGGAGCATAATTGAGCTTCTGCCAAGAATACATTAACTCAGCATTTTCTCAGTTTTTTCGAAATAGAATTTTTTCATTTTTTAATATGTTAACAAGAATTAATTTATCTATCGATTCATGTATTTATTATGAATTTTGAACAAATATGAGACTCGGAAGTTTGGAGCATAATTGAGCTTCTGCCAAGAATACATTAACTCAGCATTTTCTCAGTTTTTTCGAAATAGAACTTTTTCATTTTTTAATATGTTAACAAGAATTAATTTATCTATCGATTCATGTATTTATTATGAATTTTGAACAAATATGAGACTCGGAAGTTTGGAGCATAATTGAGCTTCTACCAAGAATACATTATCTCAGCATTTTCTCAGTTTTTTCGAAATAGAATTTTTTCATTTTTTAATATGTTAACAAGAATTAATTTATCTATCGATTCATGTATTTATTATGAATTTTGAACAAATATGAGACTCGGAAGTTTGGAGCATAATTGAGCTTCTGCCTACATTAACTCAGCATTTTCTCAGTTTTTTCGAAATAGAACTTTTTCATTTTTTAATATGTTAACAAGAATTAATTTATCTATCGATTCATGTATTTATTATGAATTTTGAACAAATATGAGACTCGGAAGTTTGGAGCATAATTGAGCTTCTGCCTACATTAACTCAGCATTTTCTCAGTTTTTTCGAAATAGAACTTTTTCATTTTTTAATATGTTAACAAGAATTAATTTATCTATCGATTCATGTATTTATTATGAATTTTGAACAAATATGAGACTCGGAAGTTTGGAGCATAATTGAGCTTCTGCCAAGAATACATTAACTCAGCATTTTCTCAGTTTTTTCGAAATAGAACTTTTTCATTTTTTAATATGTTAACAAGAATTAATTTATCTATCGATTCATGTATTTATTATGAATTTTGAACAAATATGAGACTCGGAAGTTTGGAGCATAATTGAGCTTCTACCAAGAATACATTATCTCAGCATTTTCTCAGTTTTTTCGAAATAGAATTTTTTCATTTTTTAATATGTTAACAAGAATTAATTTATCTATCGATTCATGTATTTATTATGAATTTTGAACAAATATGAGACTCGGAAGTTTGGAGCATAATTGAGCTTCTACCAAGAATACATTAACTCAGCATTTTCTCAGTTTTTTCGAAATAGAATTTTTTCATTTTTTAATATGTTAACAAGAATTAATTTATCTATCGATTCATGTATTTATTATGAATTTTGAACAAATATGAGACTCGGAAGTTTGGAGCATAATTGAGCTTCTACCAAGAATACATTATCTCAGCATTTTCTCAGTTTTTTCGAAATAGAATTTTTTCATTTTTTAATATGTTAACAAGAATTAATTTATCTATCGATTCATGTATTTATTATGAATTTTGAACAAATATGAGACTCGGAAGTTTGGAGCATAATTGAGCTTCTACCAAGAATACATTATCTCAGCATTTTCTCAGTTTTTTCGAAATAGAATTTTTTCATTTTTTAATATGTTAACAAGAATTAATTTATCTATCGATTCATGTATTTATTATGAATTTTGAACAAATATGAGACTCGGAAGTTTGGAGCATAATTGAGCTTCTGCCAAGAATACATTAACTCAGCATTTTCTCAGTTTTTTCGAAATAGAATTTTTTCATTTTTTAATATGTTAACAAGAATTAATTTATCTATCGATTCATGTATTTATTATGAATTTTGAACAAATATGAGACTCGGAAGTTTGGAGCATAATTGAGCTTCTGCCTACATTAACTCAGCATTTTCTCAGTTTTTTCGAAATAGAACTTTTTCATTTTTTAATATGTTAACAAGAATTAATTTATCTATCGATTCATGTATTTATTATGAATTTTGAACAAATATGAGACTCGGAAGTTTGGAGCATAATTGAGCTTCTACCAAGAATACATTATCTCAGCATTTTCTCAGTTTTTTCGAAATAGAATTTTTTCATTTTTTAATACGTTAACAAGAATTAATTTATCTATCGATTCATGTATTTATTATGAATTTTGAACAAATATGAGACTCGGAAGTTTGGAGCATAATTGAGCTTCTGCCAAGAATACATTATCTCAGCATTTTCTCAGTTTTTTCGAAATAGAATTTTTTCATTTTTTAATACGTTAACAAGAATTAATTTATCTATCGATTCATGTATTTATTATGAATTTTGAACAAATATGAGACTCGGAAGTTTGGAGCATAATTGAGCTTCTGCCAAGAATACATTATCTCAGCATTTTCTCAGTTTTTTCGAAATAGAATTTTTTCATTTTTTAATACGTTAACAAGAATTAATTTATCTATCGATTCATGTATTTATTATGAATTTTGAACAAACATGAGACTCGGAAGTTTGGAGCATAATTGAGCTTCTGCCTACATTAACTCAGCATTTTCTCAGTTTTTTCGAAATAGAACTTTTTCATTTTTTAATATGTTAACAAGAATTAATTTATCTATCGATTCATGTATTTATTATGAATTTTGAACAAATATGAGACTCGGAAGTTTGGAGCATAATTGAGCTTCTACCAAGAATACATTATCTCAGCATTTTCTCAGTTTTTTCGAAATAGAATTTTTTCATTTTTTAATATGTTAACAAGAATTAATTTATCTATCGATTCATGTATTTATTATGAATTTTGAACAAACATGAGACTCGGAAGTTTGGAGCATAATTGAGCTTCTGCCTACATTAACTCAGCATTTTCTCAGTTTTTTCGAAATAGAACTTTTTCATTTTTTAATATGTTAACAAGAATTAATTTATCTATCGATTCATGTATTTATTATGAATTTTGAACAAATATGAGACTCGGAAGTTTGGAGCATAATTGAGCTTCTACCAAGAATACATTATCTCAGCATTTTCTCAGTTTTTTCGAAATAGAATTTTTTCATTTTTTAATATGTTAACAAGAATTAATTTATCTATCGATTCATGTATTTATTATGAATTTTGAACAAATATGAGACTCGGAAGTTTGGAGCATAATTGAGCTTCTACCAAGAATACATTATCTCAGCATTTTCTCAGTTTTTTCGAAATAGAATTTTTTCATTTTTTAATATGTTAACAAGAATTAATTTATCTATCGATTCATGTATTTATTATGAATTTTGAACAAATATGAGACTCGGAAGTTTGGAGCATAATTGAGCTTCTACCAAGAATACATTATCTCAGCATTTTCTCAGTTTTTTCGAAATAGAATTTTTTCATTTTTTAATATGTTAACAAGAATTAATTTATCTATCGATTCATGTATTTATTATGAATTTTGAACAAATATGAGACTCGGAAGTTTGGAGCATAATTGAGCTTCTGCCTACATTAACTCAGCATTTTCTCAGTTTTTTCGAAATAGAACTTTTTCATTTTTTAATATGTTAACAAGAATTAATTTATCTATCGATTCATGTATTTATTATGAATTTTGAACAAATATGAGACTCGGAAGTTTGGAGCATAATTGAGCTTCTACCAAGAATACATTATCTCAGCATTTTCTCAGTTTTTTCGAAATAGAATTTTTTCATTTTTTAATATGTTAACAAGAATTAATTTATCTATCGATTCATGTATTTATTATGAATTTTGAACAAATATGAGACTCGGAAGTTTGGAGCATAATTGAGCTTCTGCCTACATTAACTCAGCATTTTCTCAGTTTTTTCGAAATAGAACTTTTTCATTTTTTAATATGTTAACAAGAATTAATTTATCTATCGATTCATGTATTTATTATGAATTTTGAACAAATATGAGACTCGGAAGTTTGGAGCATAATTGAGCTTCTACCAAGAATACATTATCTCAGCATTTTCTCAGTTTTTTCGAAATAGAATTTTTTCATTTTTTAATATGTTAACAAGAATTAATTTATCTATCGATTCATGTATTTATTATGAATTTTGAACAAATATGAGACTCGGAAGTTTGGAGCATAATTGAGCTTCTGCCTACATTAACTCAGCATTTTCTCAGTTTTTTCGAAATAGAACTTTTTCATTTTTTAATATGTTAACAAGAATTAATTTATCTATCGATTCATGTATTTATTATGAATTTTGAACAAACATGAGACTCGGAAGTTTGGAGCATAATTGAGCTTCTGCCTACATTAACTCAGCATTTTCTCAGTTTTTTCGAAATAGAACTTTTTCATTTTTTAATATGTTAACAAGAATTAATTTATCTATCGATTCATGTATTTATTATGAATTTTGAACAAATATGAGACTCGGAAGTTTGGAGCATAATTGAGCTTCTGCCTACATTAACTCAGCATTTTCTCAGTTTTTTCGAAATAGAACTTTTTCATTTTTTAATATGTTAACAAGAATTAATTTATCTATCGATTCATGTATTTATTATGAATTTTGAACAAATATGAGACTCGGAAGTTTGGAGCATAATTGAGCTTCTACCAAGAATACATTATCTCAGCATTTTCTCAGTTTTTTCGAAATAGAATTTTTTCATTTTTTAATATGTTAACAAGAATTAATTTATCTATCGTTTCATGTATTTATTATGAATTTTGAACAAACATGAGACTCGGAAGTTTGGAGCATAATTGAGCTTCTGCCTACATTAACTCAGCATTTTCTCAGTTTTTTCGAAATAGAACTTTTTCATTTTTTAATATGTTAACAAGAATTAATTTATCTATCGATTCATGTATTTATTATGAATTTTGAACAAATATGAGACTCGGAAGTTTGGAGCATAATTGAGCTTCTGCCAAGAATACATTAACTCATCATTTTCTCAGTTTTTTCGAAATAGAACTTTTTTCATTTTTTAATATGTTAACAAGAATTAATTTATCTATCGATTCATGTATTTATTATGAATTTTGAACAAATATGAGACTCGGAAGTTTGGAGCATAATTGAGCTTCTGCCTACATTAACTCAGCATTTTCTCAGTTTTTTCGAAATAGAACTTTTTCATTTTTTAATATGTTAACAAGAATTAATTTATCTATCGATTCATGTATTTATTATGAATTTTGAACAAATATGAGACTCGGAAGTTTGGAGCATAATTGAGCTTCTGCCAAGAATACATTAACTCATCATTTTCTCAGTTTTTTCGAAATAGAATTTTTTCATTTTTTAATACGTTAACAAGAATTAATTTATCTATCGATTCATGTATTTATTATGAATTTTGAACAAATATGAGACTCGGAAGTTTGGAGCATAATTGAGCTTCTGCCTACATTAACTCAGCATTTTCTCAGTTTTTTCGAAATAGAACTTTTTCATTTTTTAATATGTTAACAAGAATTAATTTATCTATCGATTCATGTATTTATTATGAATTTTGAACAAATATGAGACTCGGAAGTTTGGAGCATAATTGAGCTTCTGCCTACATTAACTCAGCATTTTCTCAGTTTTTTCGAAATAGAATTTTTTCATTTTTTAATATGTTAACAAGAATTAATTTATCTATCGATTCATGTATTTATTATGAATTTTGAACAAATATGAGACTCGGAAGTTTGGAGCATAATTGAGCTTCTGCCAAGAATACATTATCTCAGCATTTTCTCAGTTTTTTCGAAATAGAATTTTTTCATTTTTTAATATGTTAACAAGAATTAATTTATCTATCGATTCATGTATTTATTATGAATTTTGAACAAATATGAGACTCGGAAGTTTGGAGCATAATTGAGCTTCTGCCTACATTAACTCAGCATTTTCTCAGTTTTTTCGAAATAGAATTTTTTCATTTTTTAATATGTTAACAAGAATTAATTTATCTATCGATTCATGTATTTATTATGAATTTTGAACAAATATGAGACTCGGAAGTTTGGAGCATAGTTGAGCTTCTACCAAGAATACATTAACTCAGCATTTTCTCAGTTTTTCGAAATAGAACTTTTTCATTTTTTAATACGTTAACAAGAATTAATTTATCTATCGATTCATGTATTTATTATGAATTTTGAACAAATATGAGACTCGGAAGTTTGGAGCATAATTGAGCTTCTGCCTACATTAACTCAGCATTTTCTCAGTTTTTTCGAAATAGAATTTTTTCATTTTTTAATATGTTAACAAGAATTAATTTATCTATCGATTCATGTATTTATTATGAATTTTGAACAAATATGAGACTCGGAAGTTTGGAGCATAATTGAGCTTCTACCAAGAATACATTAACTCAGCATTTTCTCAGTTTTTTCGAAATAGAACTTTTTTCATTTTTTAATACGTTAACAAGAATTAATTTATCTATCGATTCATGTATTTATTATGAATTTTGAACAAATATGAGACTCGGAAGTTTGGAGCATAATTGAGCTTCTACCAAGAATACATTAACTCAGCATTTTCTCAGTTTTTTCGAAATAGAACTTTTTCATTTTTTAATACGTTAACAAGAATTAATTTATCTATCGATTCATGTATTTATTATGAATTTTGAACAAATATGAGACTCGGAAGTTTGGAGCATAATTGAGCTTCTACCAAGAATACATTAACTCAGCATTTTCTCAGTTTTTTCGAAATAGAATTTTTTTCATTTTTTAATATGTTAACAAGAATTAATTTATCTATCGATTCATGTATTTATTATGAATTTTGAACAAATATGAGACTCGGAAGTTTGGAGCATAATTGAGCTTCTGCCTACATTAACTCAGCATTTTCTCAGGTTTTTCGAAATATAATTTTTTCATTTTTTAATACGTTAACAAGAATTAATTTATCTATCGATTCATGTATTTATTATGAATTTTGAACAAATATGAGACTCGGAAGTTTGGAGCATAATTGAGCTTCTACCAAGAATACATTAACTCAGCATTTTCTCAGTTTTTTCGAAATAGAACTTTTTCATTTTTTAATACGTTAACAAGAATTAATTTATCTATCGATTCATGTATTTATTATGAATTTTGAACAAATATGAGACTCGGAAGTTTGGAGCATAATTGAGCTTCTACCAAGAATACATTAACTCAGCATTTTCTCAGTTTTTCGAAATAGAATTTTTCATTTTTTAATATGTTAACAAGAATTAATTTATCTATCGATTCATGTATTTATTATGAATTTTGAACAAATATGAGACTCGGAAGTTTGGAGCATAATTGAGCTTCTGCCTACATTAACTCAGCATTTTCTCAGTTTTTTCGAAATATAATTTTTTCATTTTTTAATACGTTAACAAGAATTAATTTATCTATCGATTCATGTATTTATTATGAATTTTGAACAAATATGAGACTCGGAAGTTTGGAGCATAATTGAGCTTCTGCCTACATTAACTCAGCATTTTCTCAGTTTTTTCGAAATAGAATTTTTTCATTTTTTAATATGTTAACAAGAATTAATTTATCTATCGATTCATGTATTTATTATGAATTTTGAACAAATATGAGACTCGGAAGTTTGGAGCATAATTGAGCTTCTGCCTACATTAACTCAGCATTTTCTCAGTTTTTTCGAAATAGAATTTTTTTCATTTTTTAATATGTTAACAAGAATTAATTTATCTATCGATTCATGTATTTATTATGAATTTTGAACAAATATGAGACTCGGAAGTTTGGAGCATAATTGAGCTTCTGCCAAGAATACATTAACTCAGCATTTTCTCAGTTTTTTCGAAATAGAATTTTTTTCATTTTTTAATATGTTAACAAGAATTAATTTATCTATCGATTCATGTATTTATTATGAATTTTGAACAAATATGAGACTCGGAAGTTTGGAGCATAATTGAGCTTCTGCCTACATTAACTCAGCATTTTCTCAGTTTTTTCGAAATAGAATTTTTTCATTTTTTAATATGTTAACAAGAATTAATTTATCTATCGATTCATGTATTTATTATGAATTTTGAACAAATATGAGACTCGGAAGTTTGGAGCATAATTGAGCTTCTGCCTACATTAACTCAGCATTTTCTCAGTTTTTTCGAAATAGAATTTTTTCATTTTTTAATATGTTAACAAGAATTAATTTATCTATCGATTCATGTATTTATTATGAATTTTGAACAAATATGAGACTCGGAAGTTTGGAGCATAGTTGAGCTTCTACCAAGAATACATTAACTCAGCATTTTCTCAGTTTTTTCGAAATAGAACTTTTTCATTTTTTAATACGTTAACAAGAATTAATTTATCTATCGATTCATGTATTTATTATGAATTTTGAACAAATATGAGACTCGGAAGTTTGGAGCATAATTGAGCTTCTGCCTACATTAACTCAGCATTTTCTCAGTTTTTTCGAAATAGAATTTTTTCATTTTTTAATATGTTAACAAGAATTAATTTATCTATCGATTCATGTATTTATTATGAATTTTGAACAAATATGAGACTCGGAAGTTTGGAGCATAATTGAGCTTCTACCAAGAATACATTAACTCAGCATTTTCTCAGTTTTTTCGAAATAGAACTTTTTCATTTTTTAATACGTTAACAAGAATTAATTTATCTATCGATTCATGTATTTATTATGAATTTTGAACAAATATGAGACTCGGAAGTTTGGAGCATAATTGAGCTTCTACCAAGAATACATTAACTCAGCATTTTCTCAGTTTTTTCGAAATAGAACTTTTTCATTTTTTAATACGTTAACAAGAATTAATTTATCTATCGATTCATGTATTTATTATGAATTTTGAACAAATATGAGACTCGGAAGTTTGGAGCATAATTGAGCTTCTACCAAGAATACATTAACTCAGCATTTTCTCAGTTTTTTCGAAATAGAATTTTTTCATTTTTTAATATGTTAACAAGAATTAATTTATCTATCGATTCATGTATTTATTATGAATTTTGAACAAATATGAGACTCGGAAGTTTGGAGCATAATTGAGCTTCTGCCTACATTAACTCAGCATTTTCTCAGGTTTTTCGAAATATAATTTTTTCATTTTTTAATACGTTAACAAGAATTAATTTATCTATCGATTCATGTATTTATTATGAATTTTGAACAAATATGAGACTCGGAAGTTTGGAGCATAATTGAGCTTCTACCAAGAATACATTAACTCAGCATTTTCTCAGTTTTTTCGAAATAGAACTTTTTCATTTTTTAATACGTTAACAAGAATTAATTTATCTATCGATTCATGTATTTATTATGAATTTTGAACAAATATGAGACTCGGAAGTTTGGAGCATAATTGAGCTTCTACCAAGAATACATTAACTCAGCATTTTCTCAGTTTTTTCGAAATAGAATTTTTTCATTTTTTAATATGTTAACAAGAATTAATTTATCTATCGATTCATGTATTTATTATGAATTTTGAACAAATATGAGACTCGGAAGTTTGGAGCATAATTGAGCTTCTGCCTACATTAACTCAGCATTTTCTCAGTTTTTTCGAAATATAATTTTTTCATTTTTTAATACGTTAACAAGAATTAATTTATCTATCGATTCATGTATTTATTATGAATTTTGAACAAATATGAGACTCGGAAGTTTGGAGCATAATTGAGCTTCTGCCTACATTAACTCAGCATTTTCTCAGTTTTTTCGAAATAGAATTTTTTCATTTTTTAATATGTTAACAAGAATTAATTTATCTATCGATTCATGTATTTATTATGAATTTTGAACAAATATGAGACTCGGAAGTTTGGAGCATAATTGAGCTTCTGCCTACATTAACTCAGCATTTTCTCAGTTTTTTCGAAATAGAATTTTTTCATTTTTTAATATGTTAACAAGAATTAATTTATCTATCGATTCATGTATTTATTATGAATTTTGAACAAATATGAGACTCGGAAGTTTGGAGCATAATTGAGCTTCTGCCAAGAATACATTAACTCAGCATTTTCTCAGTTTTTTCGAAATAGAATTTTTTTCATTTTTTAATATGTTAACAAGAATTAATTTATCTATCGATTCATGTATTTATTATGAATTTTGAACAAATATGAGACTCGGAAGTTTGGAGCATAATTGAGCTTCTGCCTACATTAACTCAGCATTTTCTCAGTTTTTTCGAAATAGAATTTTTTCATTTTTTAATATGTTAACAAGAATTAATTTATCTATCGATTCATGTATTTATTATGAATTTTGAACAAATATGAGACTCGGAAGTTTGGAGCATAATTGAGCTTCTGCCTACATTAACTCAGCATTTTCTCAGTTTTTTCGAAATAGAACTTTTTCATTTTTTAATATGTTAACAAGAATTAATTTATCTATCGATTCATGTATTTATTATGAATTTTGAACAAACATGAGACTCGGAAGTTTGGAGCATAATTGAGCTTCTGCCTACATTAACTCAGCATTTTCTCAGTTTTTTCGAAATAGAATTTTTTCATTTTTTAATATGTTAACAAGAATTAATTTATCTATCGATTCATGTATTTATTATGAATTTTGAACAAATATGAGACTCGGAAGTTTGGAGCATAATTGAGCTTCTGCCTACATTAACTCAGCATTTTCTCAGTTTTTTCGAAATAGAACTTTTTCATTTTTTAATATGTTAACAAGAATTAATTTATCTATCGATTCATGTATTTATTATGAATTTTGAACAAATATGAGACTCGGAAGTTTGGAGCATAATTGAGCTTCTGCCTACATTAACTCAGCATTTTCTCAGTTTTTTCGAAATAGAATTTTTTCATTTTTTAATATGTTAACAAGAATTAATTTATCTATCGATTCATGTATTTATTATGAATTTTGAACAAATATGAGACTCGGAAGTTTGGAGCATAATTGAGCTTCTGCCAAGAATACATTAACTCAGCATTTTCTCAGTTTTTTCGAAATAGAATTTTTTCATTTTTTAATATGTTAACAAGAATTAATTTATCTATCGATTCATGTATTTATTATGAATTTTGAACAAATATGAGACTCGGAAGTTTGGAGCATAATTGAGCTTCTGCCAAGAATACATTATCTCAGCATTTTCTCAGTTTTTTCGAAATAGAATTTTTTCATTTTTTAATATGTTAACAAGAATTAATTTATCTATCGATTCATGTATTTATTATGAATTTTGAACAAATATGAGACTCGGAAGTTTGGAGCATAATTGAGCTTCTGCCAAGAATACATTAACTCAGCATTTTCTCAGTTTTTTCGAAATAGAATTTTTTTCATTTTTTAATATGTTAACAAGAATTAATTTATCTATCGATTCATGTATTTATTATGAATTTTGAACAAATATGAGACTCGGAAGTTTGGAGCATAATTGAGCTTCTGCCAAGAATACATTATCTCAGCATTTTCTCAGTTTTTTCGAAATAGAACTTTTTCATTTTTTAATATGTTAACAAGAATTAATTTATCTATCGATTCATGTATTTATTATGAATTTTGAACAAATATGAGACTCGGAAGTTTGGAGCATAATTGAGCTTCTGCCTACATTAACTCAGCATTTTCTCAGTTTTTTCGAAATAGAATTTTTTCATTTTTTAATATGTTAACAAGAATTAATTTATCTATCGATTCATGTATTTATTATGAATTTTGAACAAATATGAGACTCGGAAGTTTGGAGCATAATTGAGCTTCTGCCTACATTAACTCAGCATTTTCTCAGTTTTTTCGAAATAGAACTTTTTCATTTTTTAATATGTTAACAAGAATTAATTTATCTATCGATTCATGTATTTATTATGAATTTTGAACAAATATGAGACTCGGAAGTTTGGAGCATAGTTGAGCTTCTACCAAGAATACATTAACTCAGCATTTTCTCAGTTTTTTCGAAATAGAATTTTTTTCATTTTTTAATATGTTAACAAGAATTAATTTATCTATCGATTCATGTATTTATTATGAATTTTGAACAAATATGAGACTCGGAAGTTTGGAGCATAATTGAGCTTCTGCCAAGAATACATTATCTCAGCATTTTCTCAGTTTTTTCGAAATAGAATTTTTTCATTTTTTAATATGTTAACAAGAATTAATTTATCTATCGATTCATGTATTTATTATGAATTTTGAACAAATATGAGACTCGGAAGTTTGGAGCATAATTGAGCTTCTGCCTACATTAACTCAGCATTTTCTCAGTTTTTTCGAAATAGAATTTTTTCATTTTTTAATATGTTAACAAGAATTAATTTATCTATCGATTCATGTATTTATTATGAATTTTGAACAAATATGAGACTCGGAAGTTTGGAGCATAATTGAGCTTCTGCCAAGAATACATTAACTCAGCATTTTCTCAGTTTTTTCGAAATAGAATTTTTTCATTTTTTAATATGTTAACAAGAATTAATTTATCTATGGATTCATGTATTTATTATGAATTTTGAACAAATATGAGACTCGGAAGTTTGGAGCATAATTGAGCTTCTGCCTACATTAACTCATCATTTTCTCAGTTTTTTCGAAATAGAATTTTTTCATTTTTTAATATGTTAACAAGAATTAATTTATCTATCGATTCATGTATTTATTATGAATTTTGAACAAACATGAGACTCGGAAGTTTGGAGCATAATTGAGCTTCTGCCTACATTAACTCATCATTTTCTCAGTTTTTTCGAAATAGAATTTTTTCATTTTTTAATATGTTAACAAGAATTAATTTATCTATCGATTCATGTATTTATTATGAATTTTGAACAAATATGAGACTCGGAAGTTTGGAGCATAGTTGAGCTTCTACCAAGAATACATTAACTCATCATTTTCTCAGTTTTTTCGAAATAGAATTTTTTCATTTTTTAATATGTTAACAAGAATTAATTTATCTATCGATTCATGTATTTATTATGAATTTTGAACAAATATGAGACTCGGAAGTTTGGAGCATAGTTGAGCTTCTACCAAGAATACATTAACTCATCATTTTCTCAGTTTTTTCGAAATAGAATTTTTTCATTTTTTAATATGTTAACAAGAATTAATTTATCTATCGATTCATGTATTTATTATGAATTTTGAACAAATATGAGACTCGGAAGTTTGGAGCATAGTTGAGCTTCTACCAAGAATACATTAACTCATCATTTTCTCAGTTTTTTCGAAATAGAATTTTTTCATTTTTTAATATGTTAACAAGAATTAATTTATCTATCGATTCATGTATTTATTATGAATTTTGAACAAATATGAGACTCGGAAGTTTGGAGCATAATTGAGCTTCTACCAAGAATACATTAACTCATCATTTTCTCAGTTTTTTCGAAATAGAATTTTTTCATTTTTTAATATGTTAACAAGAATTAATTTATCTATCGATTCATGTATTTATTATGAATTTTGAACAAACATGAGACTCGGAAGTTTGGAGCATAATTGAGCTTCTGCCTACATTAACTCAGCATTTTCTCAGTTTTTTCGAAATAGAATTTTTTCATTTTTTAATATGTTAACAAGAATTAATTTATCTATCGATTCATGTATTTATTATGAATTTTGAACAAACATGAGACTCGGAAGTTTGGAGCATAGTTGAGCTTCTACCAAGAATACATTAACTCATCATTTTCTCAGTTTTTTCGAAATAGAATTTTTTCATTTTTTAATATGTTAACAAGAATTAATTTATCTATCGATTCATGTATTTATTATGAATTTTGAACAAATATGAGACTCGGAAGTTTGGAGCATAATTGAGCTTCTACCAAGAATACATTAACTCATCATTTTCTCAGTTTTTTCGAAATAGAATTTTTTCATTTTTTAATATGTTAACAAGAATTAATTTATCTATCGATTCATGTATTTATTATGAATTTTGAACAAATATGAGACTCGGAAGTTTGGAGCATAGTTGAGCTTCTACCAAGAATACATTAACTCATCATTTTCTCAGTTTTTTCGAAATAGAATTTTTTTCATTTTTTAATATGTTAACAAGAATTAATTTATCTATCGATTCATGTATTTATTATGAATTTTGAACAAACATGAGACTCGGAAGTTTGGAGCATAATTGAGCTTCTGCCTACATTAACTCAGCATTTTCTCAGTTTTTTCGAAATAGAATTTTTTCATTTTTTAATATGTTAACAAGAATTAATTTATCTATCGATTCATGTATTTATTATGAATTTTGAACAAACATGAGACTCGGAAGTTTGGAGCATAGTTGAGCTTCTACCAAGAATACATTAACTCATCATTTTCTCAGTTTTTTCGAAATAGAATTTTTTCATTTTTTAATATGTTAACAAGAATTAATTTATCTATCGATTCATGTATTTATTATGAATTTTGAACAAACATGAGACTCGGAAGTTTGGAGCATAATTGAGCTTCTGCCTACATTAACTCAGCATTTTCTCAGTTTTTTCGAAATAGAATTTTTTTCATTTTTTAATATGTTAACAAGAATTAATTTATCTATCGATTCATGTATTTATTATGAATTTTGAACAAATATGAGACTCGGAAGTTTGGAGCATAATTGAGCTTCTACCAAGAATACATTAACTCATCATTTTCTCAGTTTTTTCGAAATAGAATTTTTTCATTTTTTAATATGTTAACAAGAATTAATTTATCTATCGATTCATGTATTTATTATGAATTTTGAACAAATATGAGACTCGGAAGTTTGGAGCATAATTGAGCTTCTACCAAGAATACATTAACTCATCATTTTCTCAGTTTTTTCGAAATAGAATTTTTTCATTTTTTAATATGTTAACAAGAATTAATTTATCTATCGATTCATGTATTTATTATGAATTTTGAACAAATATGAGACTCGGAAGTTTGGAGCATAATTGAGCTTCTGCCTACATTAACTCAGCATTTTCTCAGTTTTTTCGAAATAGAATTTTTTCATTTTTTAATATGTTAACAAGAATTAATTTATCTATCGATTCATGTATTTATTATGAATTTTGAACAAATATGAGACTCGGAAGTTTGGAGCATAGTTGAGCTTCTACCAAGAATACATTAACTCATCATTTTCTCAGTTTTTTCGAAATAGAATTTTTTCATTTTTTAATATGTTAACAAGAATTAATTTATCTATCGATTCATGTATTTATTATGAATTTTGAACAAATATGAGACTCGGAAGTTTGGAGCATAATTGAGCTTCTGCCTACATTAACTCAGCATTTTCTCAGTTTTTTCGAAATAGAATTTTTTCATTTTTTAATATGTTAACAAGAATTAATTTATCTATCGATTCATGTATTTATTATGAATTTTGAACAAATATGAGACTCGGAAGTTTGGAGCATAATTGAGCTTCTACCAAGAATACATTAACTCATCATTTTCTCAGTTTTTTCGAAATAGAATTTTTTCATTTTTTAATATGTTAACAAGAATTAATTTATCTATCGATTCATGTATTTATTATGAATTTTGAACAAATATGAGACTCGGAAGTTTGGAGCATAATTGAGCTTCTACCAAGAATACATTAACTCAGCATTTTCTCAGTTTTTTCGAAATAGAATTTTTTCATTTTTTAATATGTTAACAAGAATTAATTTATCTATCGATTCATGTATTTATTATGAATTTTGAACAAACATGAGACTCGGAAGTTTGGAGCATAATTGAGCTTCTACCAAGAATACATTAACTCAGCATTTTTCTCAGTTTTTTTCGAAATAGAATTTTTTCATTTTTTAATATGTTAACAAGAATTAATTTATCTATCGATTCATGTATTTATTATGAATTTTGAACAAATATGAGACTCGGAAGTTTGGAGCATAATTGAGCTTCTACCAAGAATACATTAACTCAGCATTTTCTCAGTTTTTTCGAAATAGAATTTTTTTCATTTTTTAATATGTTAACAAGAATTAATTTATCTATCGATTCATGTATTTATTATGAATTTTGAACAAATATGAGACTCGGAAGTTTGGAGCATAGTTGAGCTTCTACCAAGAATACATTAACTCATCATTTTCTCAGTTTTTTCGAAATAGAATTTTTTCATTTTTTAATATGTTAACAAGAATTAATTTATCTATCGATTCATGTATTTATTATGAATTTTGAACAAATATGAGACTCGGAAGTTTGGAGCATAATTGAGCTTCTGCCAAGAATACATTAACTCAGCATTTTCTCAGTTTTTTCGAAATAGAATTTTTTTCATTTTTTAATATGTTAACAAGAATTAATTTATCTATCGATTCATGTATTTATTATGAATTTTGAACAAATATGAGACTCGGAAGTTTGGAGCATAGTTGAGCTTCTACCAAGAATACATTAACTCATCATTTTCTCAGTTTTTTCGAAATAGAATTTTTTCATTTTTTAATATGTTAACAAGAATTAATTTATCTATCGATTCATGTATTTATTATGAATTTTGAACAAATATGAGACTCGGAAGTTTGGAGCATAATTGAGCTTCTGCCAAGAATACATTAACTCAGCATTTTCTCAGTTTTTTCGAAATAGAATTTTTTCATTTTTTAATATGTTAACAAGAATTAATTTATCTATCGATTCATGTATTTATTATGAATTTTGAACAAATATGAGACTCGGAAGTTTGGAGCATAATTGAGCTTCTACCAAGAATACATTAACTCAGCATTTTCTCAGTTTTTTCGAAATAGAATTTTTTCATTTTTTAATATGTTAACAAGAATTAATTTATCTATCGATTCATGTATTTATTATGAATTTTGAACAAATATGAGACTCGGAAGTTTGGAGCATAATTGAGCTTCTGCCTACATTAACTCAGCATTTTCTCAGTTTTTTCGAAATAGAACTTTTTCATTTTTTAATATGTTAACAAGAATTAATTTATCTATCGATTCATGTATTTATTATGAATTTTGAACAAATATGAGACTCGGAAGTTTGGAGCATAATTGAGCTTCTACCAAGAATACATTAACTCAGCATTTTCTCAGTTTTTTCGAAATAGAATTTTTTCATTTTTTAATATGTTAACAAGAATTAATTTATCTATCGATTCATGTATTTATTATGAATTTTGAACAAATATCAGACTCGGAAGTTTGGAGCATAATTGAGCTTCTGCCTATCTTAACTCAGCATTTTCTCAGTTTTTTCGAAATAGAACTTTTTCATTTTTTAATATGTTAACAAGAATTAATTTATCTATCGATTCATGTATTTATTATGAATTTTGAACAAATATGAGACTCGGAAGTTTGGAGCATAATTGAGCTTCTACCAAGAATACATTAACTCATCATTTTCTCAGTTTTTTCGAAATAGAATTTTTTCATTTTTTAATATGTTAACAAGAATTAATTTATCTATCGATTCATGTATTTATTATGAATTTTGAACAAATATGAGACTCGGAAGTTTGGAGCATAATTGAGCTTCTGCCAAGAATACATTAACTCAGCATTTTCTCAGTTTTTTCGAAATAGAATTTTTTCATTTTTTAATATGTTAACAAGAATTAATTTATCTATCGATTCATGTATTTATTATGAATTTTGAACAAATATGAGACTCGGAAGTTTGGAGCATAATTGAGCTTCTACCAAGAATACATTAACTCAGCATTTTCTCAGTTTTTTCGAAATAGAATTTTTTTCATTTTTTAATATGTTAACAAGAATTAATTTATCTATCGATTCATGTATTTATTATGAATTTTGAACAAATATGAGACTCGGAAGTTTGGAGCATAATTGAGCTTCTGCCTACATTAACTCAGCATTTTCTCAGTTTTTTCGAAATAGAACTTTTTCATTTTTTAATATGTTAACAAGAATTAATTTATCTATCGATTCATGTATTTATTATGAATTTTGAACAAATATGAGACTCGGAAGTTTGGAGCATAATTGAGCTTCTACCAAGAATACATTAACTCAGCATTTTCTCAGTTTTTTCGAAATAGAATTTTTTCATTTTTTAATATGTTAACAAGAATTAATTTATCTATCGATTCATGTATTTATTATGAATTTTGAACAAATATGAGACTCGGAAGTTTGGAGCATAATTGAGCTTCTGCCTACATTAACTCAGAATTTTCTCAGTTTTTTCGAAATAGAACTTTTTCATTTTTTAATATGTTAACAAGAATTAATTTATCTATCGATTCATGTATTTATTATGAATTTTGAACAAATATGAGACTCGGAAGTTTGGAGCATAATTGAGCTTCTACCAAGAATACATTATCTCAGCATTTTCTCAGTTTTTTCGAAATAGAACTTTTTCATTTTTTAATATGTTAACAAGAATTAATTTATCTATCGATTCATGTATTTATTATGAATTTTGAACAAACATGAGACTCGGAAGTTTGGAGCATAATTGAGCTTCTACCAAGAATACATTATCTCAGCATTTTCTCAGTTTTTTCGAAATAGAATTTTTTCATTTTTTAATATGTTAACAAGAATTAATTTATCTATCGATTCATGTATTTATTATGAATTTTGAACAAATATGAGACTCGGAAGTTTGGAGCATAATTGAGCTTCTACCAAGAATACATTAACTCAGCATTTTCTCAGTTTTTTCGAAATAGAATTTTTTTCATTTTTTAATATGTTAACAAGAATTAATTTATCTATCGATTCATGTATTTATTATGAATTTTGAACAAATATGAGACTCGGAAGTTTGGAGCATAATTGAGCTTCTGCCTACATTAACTCAGCATTTTCTCAGTTTTTTCGAAATAGAACTTTTTCATTTTTTAATATGTTAACAAGAATTAATTTATCTATCGATTCATGTATTTATTATGAATTTTGAACAAATATGAGACTCGGAAGTTTGGAGCATAATTGAGCTTCTGCCTACATTAACTCAGCATTTTCTCAGTTTTTTCGAAATAGAACTTTTTCATTTTTTAATATGTTAACAAGAATTAATTTATCTATCGATTCATGTATTTATTATGAATTTTGAACAAACATGAGACTCGGAAGTTTGGAGCATAATTGAGCTTCTACCAAGAATACATTATCTCAGCATTTTCTCAGTTTTTTCGAAATAGAATTTTTTCATTTTTTAATATGTTAACAAGAATTAATTTATCTATCGATTCATGTATTTATTATGAATTTTGAACAAATATGAGACTCGGAAGTTTGGAGCATAATTGAGCTTCTACCAAGAATACATTAACTCAGCATTTTCTCAGTTTTTTCGAAATATAATTTTTTCATTTTTTAATATGTTAACAAGAATTAATTTATCTATCGATTCATGTATTTATTATGAATTTTGAACAAACATGAGACTCGGAAGTTTGGAGCATAATTGAGCTTCTACCAAGAATACATTATCTCAGCATTTTCTCAGTTTTTTCGAAATAGAATTTTTTCATTTTTTAATATGTTAACAAGAATTAATTTATCTATCGATTCATGTATTTATTATGAATTTTGAACAAATATGAGACTCGGAAGTTTGGAGCATAATTGAGCTTCTACCAAGAATACATTAACTCAGCATTTTCTCAGTTTTTTCGAAATATAATTTTTTTCATTTTTTAATATGTTAACAAGAATTAATTTATCTATCGATTCATGTATTTATTATGAATTTTGAACAAATATGAGACTCGGAAGTTTGGAGCATAATTGAGCTTCTACCAAGAATACATTATCTCAGCATTTTCTCAGTTTTTTCGAAATATAATTTTTTCATTTTTTAATATGTTAACAAGAATTAATTTATCTATCGATTCATGTATTTATTATGAATTTTGAACAAACATGAGACTCGGAAGTTTGGAGCATAATTGAGCTTCTGCCAAGAATACATTATCTCAGCATTTTCTCAGTTTTTTCGAAATAGAATTTTTTCATTTTTTAATATGTTAACAAGAATTAATTTATCTATCGATTCATGTATTTATTATGAATTTTGAACAAATATGAGACTCGGAAGTTTGGAGCATAATTGAGCTTCTACCAAGAATACATTATCTCAGCATTTTCTCAGTTTTTTCGAAATATAATTTTTTCATTTTTTAATATGTTAACAAGAATTAATTTATCTATCGATTCATGTATTTATTATGAATTTTGAACAAACATGAGACTCGGAAGTTTGGAGCATAATTGAGCTTCTACCAAGAATACATTATCTCAGCATTTTCTCAGTTTTTTCGAAATATAATTTTTTCATTTTTTAATATGTTAACAAGAATTAATTTATCTATCGATTCATGTATTTATTATGAATTTTGAACAAACATGAGACTCGGAAGTTTGGAGCATAATTGAGCTTCTGCCAAGAATACATTATCTCAGCATTTTCTCAGTTTTTTCGAAATAGAATTTTTTTCATTTTTTAATATGTTAACAAGAATTAATTTATCTATCGATTCATGTATTTATTATGAATTTTGAACAAATATGAGACTCGGAAGTTTGGAGCATAATTGAGCTTCTACCAAGAATACATTATCTCAGCATTTTCTCAGTTTTTTCGAAATATAATTTTTTCATTTTTTAATATGTTAACAAGAATTAATTTATCTATCGATTCATGTATTTATTATGAATTTTGAACAAACATGAGACTCGGAAGTTTGGAGCATAATTGAGCTTCTACCAAGAATACATTATCTCAGCATTTTCTCAGTTTTTTCGAAATATAATTTTTTCATTTTTTAATATGTTAACAAGAATTAATTTATCTATCGATTCATGTATTTATTATGAATTTTGAACAAACATGAGACTCGGAAGTTTGGAGCATAATTGAGCTTCTGCCAAGAATACATTATCTCAGCATTTTCTCAGTTTTTTCGAAATAGAATTTTTTCATTTTTTAATATGTTAACAAGAATTAATTTATCTATCGATTCATGTATTTATTATGAATTTTGAACAAATATGAGACTCGGAAGTTTGGAGCATAATTGAGCTTCTACCAAGAATACATTATCTCAGCATTTTCTCAGTTTTTTCGAAATATAATTTTTTCATTTTTTAATATGTTAACAAGAATTAATTTATCTATCGATTCATGTATTTATTATGAATTTTGAACAAACATGAGACTCGGAAGTTTGGAGCATAATTGAGCTTCTACCAAGAATACATTATCTCAGCATTTTCTCAGTTTTTTCGAAATAGAATTTTTTCATTTTTTAATATGTTAACAAGAATTAATTTATCTATCGATTCATGTATTTATTATGAATTTTGAACAAATATGAGACTCGGAAGTTTGGAGCATAATTGAGCTTCTACCAAGAATACATTATCTCAGCATTTTCTCAGTTTTTTCGAAATATAATTTTTTCATTTTTTAATATGTTAACAAGAATTAATTTATCTATCGATTCATGTATTTATTATGAATTTTGAACAAATATGAGACTCGGAAGTTTGGAGCATAATTGAGCTTCTACCAAGAATACATTATCTCAGCATTTTCTCAGTTTTTTCGAAATATAATTTTTTCATTTTTTAATATGTTAACAAGAATTAATTTATCTATCGATTCATGTATTTATTATGAATTTTGAACAAACATGAGACTCGGAAGTTTGGAGCATAATTGAGCTTCTACCAAGAATACATTATCTCAGCATTTTCTCAGTTTTTTCGAAATAGAATTTTTTCATTTTTTAATATGTTAACAAGAATTAATTTATCTATCGATTCATGTATTTATTATGAATTTTGAACAAATATGAGACTCGGAAGTTTGGAGCATAATTGAGCTTCTGCCTACATTAACTCAGCATTTTCTCAGTTTTTTCGAAATAGAATTTTTTCATTTTTTAATACGTTAACAAGAATTAATTTATCTATCGATTCATGTATTTATTATGAATTTTGAACAAATATGAGACTCGGAAGTTTGGAGCATAATTGAGCTTCTACCAAGAATACATTAACTCAGCATTTTCTCAGTTTTTTCGAAATAGAACTTTTTCATTTTTTAATATGTTAACAAGAATTAATTTATCTATCGATTCATGTATTTATTATGAATTTTGAACAAATATGAGACTCGGAAGTTTGGAGCATAATTGAGCTTCTGCCTACATTAACTCAGCATTTTCTCAGTTTTTTCGAAATAGAATTTTTTCATTTTTTAATACGTTAACAAGAATTAATTTATCTATCGATTCATGTATTTATTATGAATTTTGAACAAACATGAGACTCGGAAGTTTGGAGCATAATTGAGCTTCTACCAAGAATACATTAACTCAGCATTTTCTCAGTTTTTTCGAAATAGAATTTTTTCATTTTTTAATATGTTAACAAGAATTAATTTATCTATCGATTCATGTATTTATTATGAATTTTGAACAAATATGAGACTCGGAAGTTTGGAGCATAATTGAGCTTCTGCCTACATTAACTCAGCATTTTCTCAGTTTTTTCGAAATAGAATTTTTTCATTTTTTAATACGTTAACAAGAATTAATTTATCTATCGATTCATGTATTTATTATGAATTTTGAACAAATATGAGACTCGGAAGTTTGGAGCATAATTGAGCTTCTACCAAGAATACATTAACTCAGCATTTTCTCAGTTTTTTCGAAATAGAACTTTTTCATTTTTTAATATGTTAACAAGAATTAATTTATCTATCGATTCATGTATTTATTATGAATTTTGAACAAATATGAGACTCGGAAGTTTGGAGCATAATTGAGCTTCTACCAAGAATACATTAACTCAGCATTTTCTCAGTTTTTTCGAAATAGAACTTTTTCATTTTTTAATATGTTAACAAGAATTAATTTATCTATCGATTCATGTATTTATTATGAATTTTGAACAAATATGAGACTCGGAAGTTTGGAGCATAATTGAGCTTCTGCCTACATTAACTCAGCATTTTCTCAGTTTTTTCGAAATAGAACTTTTTCATTTTTTAATATGTTAACAAGAATTAATTTATCTATCGATTCATGTATTTATTATGAATTTTGAACAAATATGAGACTCGGAAGTTTGGAGCATAATTGAGCTTCTGCCTACATTAACTCAGCATTTTCTCAGTTTTTTCGAAATAGAATTTTTTCATTTTTTAATACGTTAACAAGAATTAATTTATCTATCGATTCATGTATTTATTATGAATTTTGAACAAATATGAGACTCGGAAGTTTGGAGCATAATTGAGCTTCTGCCTACATTAACTCAGCATTTTCTCAGTTTTTTCGAAATAGAACTTTTTCATTTTTTAATATGTTAACAAGAATTAATTTATCTATCGATTCATGTATTTATTATGAATTTTGAACAAATATGAGACTCGGAAGTTTGGAGCATAATTGAGCTTCTGCCAAGAATACATTATCTCAGCATTTTCTCAGTTTTTTCGAAATATAATTTTTTCATTTTTTAATATGTTAACAAGAATTAATTTATCTATCGATTCATGTATTTATTATGAATTTTGAACAAACATGAGACTCGGAAGTTTGGAGCATAATTGAGCTTCTACCAAGAATACATTATCTCAGCATTTTCTCAGTTTTTTCGAAATAGAATTTTTTCATTTTTTAATATGTTAACAAGAATTAATTTATCTATCGATTCATGTATTTATTATGAATTTTGAACAAATATGAGACTCGGAAGTTTGGAGCATAATTGAGCTTCTGCCTACATTAACTCAGCATTTTCTCAGTTTTTTCGAAATAGAATTTTTTCATTTTTTAATACGTTAACAAGAATTAATTTATCTATCGATTCATGTATTTATTATGAATTTTGAACAAATATGAGACTCGGAAGTTTGGAGCATAATTGAGCTTCTACCAAGAATACATTAACTCAGCATTTTCTCAGTTTTTTCGAAATAGAACTTTTTCATTTTTTAATATGTTAACAAGAATTAATTTATCTATCGATTCATGTATTTATTATGAATTTTGAACAAATATGAGACTCGGAAGTTTGGAGCATAATTGAGCTTCTGCCTACATTAACTCAGCATTTTCTCAGTTTTTTCGAAATAGAATTTTTTCATTTTTTAATACGTTAACAAGAATTAATTTATCTATCGATTCATGTATTTATTATGAATTTTGAACAAACATGAGACTCGGAAGTTTGGAGCATAATTGAGCTTCTACCAAGAATACATTAACTCAGCATTTTCTCAGTTTTTTCGAAATAGAATTTTTTCATTTTTTAATATGTTAACAAGAATTAATTTATCTATCGATTCATGTATTTATTATGAATTTTGAACAAATATGAGACTCGGAAGTTTGGAGCATAATTGAGCTTCTGCCTACATTAACTCAGCATTTTCTCAGTTTTTTCGAAATAGAATTTTTTCATTTTTTAATACGTTAACAAGAATTAATTTATCTATCGATTCATGTATTTATTATGAATTTTGAACAAATATGAGACTCGGAAGTTTGGAGCATAATTGAGCTTCTACCAAGAATACATTAACTCAGCATTTTCTCAGTTTTTTCGAAATAGAACTTTTTCATTTTTTAATATGTTAACAAGAATTAATTTATCTATCGATTCATGTATTTATTATGAATTTTGAACAAATATGAGACTCGGAAGTTTGGAGCATAATTGAGCTTCTGCCTACATTAACTCAGCATTTTCTCAGTTTTTTCGAAATAGAATTTTTTCATTTTTTAATACGTTAACAAGAATTAATTTATCTATCGATTCATGTATTTATTATGAATTTTGAACAAATATGAGACTCGGAAGTTTGGAGCATAATTGAGCTTCTGCCTACATTAACTCAGCATTTTCTCAGTTTTTTCGAAATAGAACTTTTTCATTTTTTAATATGTTAACAAGAATTAATTTATCTATCGATTCATGTATTTATTATGAATTTTGAACAAATATGAGACTCGGAAGTTTGGAGCATAATTGAGCTTCTGCCTACATTAACTCAGCATTTTCTCAGTTTTTTCGAAATAGAATTTTTTCATTTTTTAATATGTTAACAAGAATTAATTTATCTATCGATTCATGTATTTATTATGAATTTTGAACAAATATGAGACTCGGAAGTTTGGAGCATAATTGAGCTTCTGCCTACATTAACTCAGCATTTTCTCAGTTTTTTCGAAATAGAACTTTTTCATTTTTTAATATGTTAACAAGAATTAATTTATCTATCGATTCATGTATTTATTATGAATTTTGAACAAATATGAGACTCGGAAGTTTGGAGCATAATTGAGCTTCTACCAAGAATACATTAACTCAGCATTTTCTCAGTTTTTTCGAAATAGAATTTTTTCATTTTTTAATATGTTAACAAGAATTAATTTATCTATCGATTCATGTATTTATTATGAATTTTGAACAAATATGAGACTCGGAAGTTTGGAGCATAATTGAGCTTCTACCAAGAATACATTATCTCAGCATTTTCTCAGTTTTTTCGAAATAGAATTTTTTCATTTTTTAATATGTTAACAAGAATTAATTTATCTATCGATTCATGTATTTATTATGAATTTTGAACAAATATGAGACTCGGAAGTTTGGAGCATAATTGAGCTTCTACCAAGAATACATTATCTCAGCATTTTCTCAGTTTTTTCGAAATAGAATTTTTTCATTTTTTAATACGTTAACAAGAATTAATTTATCTATCGATTCATGTATTTATTATGAATTTTGAACAAATATGAGACTCGGAAGTTTGGAGCATAATTGAGCTTCTACCAAGAATACATTAACTCAGCATTTCTCAGTTTTTTCGAAATAGAATTTTTTCATTTTTTAATATGTTAACAAGAATTAATTTATCTATCGATTCATGTATTTATTATGAATTTTGAACAAATATGAGACTCGGAAGTTTGGAGCATAATTGAGCTTCTACCAAGAATACATTATCTCAGCATTTTCTCAGTTTTTTCGAAATAGAATTTTTTCATTTTTTAATATGTTAACAAGAATTAATTTATCTATCGATTCATGTATTTATTATGAATTTTGAACAAATATGAGACTCGGAAGTTTGGAGCATAATTGAGCTTCTGCCAAGAATACATTAACTCAGCATTTTTCAGTTTTTTCGAAATAGAATTTTTTCATTTTTTAATATGTTAACAAGAATTAATCACTCTTGTTTTTCCGTTCTTTCATTAGGTTGGGAATTAATCGATTAATTGGAATACAAAAAATTATTATGACAAATCTTCATTTAAGATAAAGAAAAAGAAAAGAAAATCGAAAAACAATTTAATTATTGTTGATTTTGATGATTGTTTCGATAATCTTATTGAACCTGATGTTCTCGTTTTCAAACGACCTAAAGAAATTAGTTGTTCACTCAATTGTTTCAAGTAACAAATAACTTACGGCAGATCACAAAACTTGTCAAAACATGCGATAAAACGAACAACCGTCATATTTGTTGTTTTAACTTCGCGGGCGATTTCTGTCGGAGTTTTTCTGTAAGAAATATATTTACTCCAACGAAGAAGCACTTAAAAAACTCACAACTGCGCGGCTTTTTCAAAAATCAACATTATTTTTTCCAGCTGTAGTTGAGTATTTTCGAATGGGGACAATTTTCGAATAGGTGCCCAATGTTTTTTGTTCTTTTGACAAACAAACTGAAAGAATCATATTTAATTAGGTGTCAGGTGTGTTTTTCGACTGTTTTCTCAACATTGGGAAAATTTAAAAATTACGTGAAAAGAATTGCCATTAAATCGACTTACCTTCTCATAAACACCACCAGCATCTTTCACCAATTCCATATTTCCACCACATTTACATTTTTCCATTTTCTTAAATAAATCGATCTCCCATAAAATTTGAATGAGTTGGTTTCCCTTTGCAATTTTCAAACTAGAATAATCGTTGATTGCTGTATAACCGCAATTAGTGTAATTTTCAGAGTTGATAAACTTACGTAGGGATGTTTTTTTGAGTTGGTCATTCCTCATATTCAATTTTTCTGCTCTCATAGTTTGAATTCCCATAACAATTTTGTGTTTTTCATTGCGTTTTTCGCCGCCGAGCATTTTCTAATCTAAATACCACAAATGATTTGTTGGAGAACAGAAATTTTCCAGAAAATTAAATGACGTGTCATCTTCACGTCAAAATAATAATAATATATATTCTCTGGTTTTTTTGTGTATAGTCGCACGTTTTTTAAAAACAAAAAACATGCTTTTTCCGATTTTTTTCTTTTTTTTCAAATATTTTTAAACCTTTCCAGTAAACCGATAAATGTGATAAATTTCAGATTATTGGAAAGTTCTTGTATGAATCTATTCAGCAATCATCAACGATGAATTCTATTTTCGTTTGTTGAAAAAAATCTATTATTTTTGTACTTAAAGGGGGAAAGTGTACTTAAAGGGAAAGGGAAAGTAAGTCGAAAAAATTTTATTTTCTCAAAAGATCGGGCCCCCTTTGAATCCGATGTCCGATAGGTATGATTTTTGAAGTTTTTGAAGAAAATTGATAAAAAGGGTTTTGAAAAATTAGGAAAAAAATCGAATCTAAAAGTATACCGGGATATTATGAAAAGGTTAAAATTGTTTTTTTTAATCACATTCAGCTCGAACCAAATGTTTTGTTTGTTCGTTTTTGTTCCTTTCTCCTTTTTCAATTCCCGGTGTTTTTTTTCTGTATATTTGTTCATCAGAATCATGTACAATGATGATTTCTGAAAACAACTAGTTCTGAAAATTTTTAATATTCGATAAAAATAATCTATACAAAAGCGTGACCTTTTAACGCGCCTTTTTTTTTTGAAAAATCCAAATGAAAATTTCAGTTTTTAGTGATTTAATTTTAGTAACTCACAGGGTGTTGTTATCGGAAAAGTAAGCAAATTATTTCCATTTTGCTCTTCTTCAAACAAACCTTTTTTCCAGATGAAATTTGATGACTTCCTATTCAAAAATTTGGGCGAAATCGGAAAATTTCAAATAATTCAATTAATTTTTGTCTGCATTCCAATGGTTCTTGTTTCTTCTGATGGTTTGAGTTGGACATTTGCATCATTAGAAACACCATTTCGATGTAAAGTGCCTGAAGAAGGAAACAATAAGATTTATAAAAATGAATATTTGAATTTCACAAAATGTTATGATCGGAAAACAGAAGAACGGAAGAATATTGAAGATTGGAATAAAGAGGGGATTACGGTAATAAAACATGTTTGGGGATGAGATAAGTAGATTTGATTTTTCAGTGTGAATATTCGGAAAAATGTTGGTTAGACGGTGAAAAATGCGAAGAATATGTGTTCGATCACTCATATATTTCATACACCGCAACTGAAAAGGTGAGAAGTTGTATTTTAGAGGAGGAGGGGAGCGGTGGATCGAATCAGATATATTTGAATTTTTTTCGGAAGCACTTCTTTGGCTCAACAAAAACCGACCAAACCTGAACAAAATACCAAAAACCCTAGCCAAAAAAATCCCCGCATTCCTAATTCTGACAAAATCTTAGGAAAGGGACTAAAAATGGATCTCCCAGAAAATTTTTCAAATGAAGTCTAGAGATTTTGGGTAGTAAAATACGACTCAAAGTGACGCAAGAATAAACGAATTCTGAAAATTCTGAAAAAACCCAAAAGTCTTTGACTCAACCCATTCGGCTTAAAAAATGGGAATTCCAAAGTTTCCACATAAACTTCGGAAAAATTCTGTTCGGAGTTCTAGAAGCGAAATTACGGAATCAAAATCGGAAGTCAACTCGGGGCTTCTGAATTTGACATTCCAACCCTGCCATACATCAAAAACATTTTATTTTCAGTGGGGAATAGTTTGTGATCACAAATGGATAAAAGCTTTAATCCAAGCTGTTTATTACATCGGTCAATTAATTGGCTCATATCTTTTCGGAATAATTGGCGATAAATTTGGTCGAAAAGTTGCCCTATATATTGCACTAACTCTTCAAATTCCCTTCTGCTTTCTGATTGTTTTTTCGCCTTGGTGGATTGTTTATGGAATTGGTCGATTTATGATTGGATTTTCACATGCTGGTGTTTATTTATTGGCAAATGTTGCTGGATTAGAGACATTTGGACCAAAATATCGGAGAATGGCTGGAGTTGCTATTGGAATGTTTTCAGCGATTGGACAGATTGCACTGGGTGTTATTGCGATATTTGTGACAAATTATGCTCATTTACATTTGATTCTTGCTATTCCAACTCTTATTTTTATTTCGTATTGGTGGTGAGTTAGACAAAATCTATAGAAATTTTGAGAAGAAAAACGAACTGAATGTTTTTTTAGTCAGAGTTTTTCTCAACAAAAAAAAATTAATTCGGACCAGGTTAGGATTTGGAAAACACTTAGAATTTCTAACACCGGTGAATATTTCAGGCTGGTTCCTGAATCTCTTCGCTGGCTTGTCTCAAAACAATATTACGAAAAAGCTGATAAAGTTCTTCGGAAGGCTGCAAAAATAAATGGAAAAGAAATCCCAGATGAATGGTGGGATGATTTGGATAAAAGTAATAGTGAGGAAAAATGCGAAAATCTCACAACTGCTGATCTTTTTCGAACAAAAGAGGTTAGAAAGCGAACATTGGTCTTATTTTTTGTTTGGTAAGAATTATTTCTTTTCTGGTTTTTTGAAAGTTAATATACTGAAACTAATATTTTAGGCCAACAATTTCAATGGTTTACTACGGTATCTCAATGAAGGCTGATGTTTTGGGTGGTGATATTTACATGAATTTTATAATATCTTCTGCTATCGAAGTTCCTGCAATACTTTTGGTTGCATTGCTCAGCGATCGTTTGGGTCGAAGATTATTAGTTGCAGGAAATTTATTCATATCTGGAATTGCTTTGATGCTAAATTTGATAATTGATAAAAATGTGGGATTTGTTATAGCAGTTATTCAAATGGCTATCGCAAAAGGATCAATTACAACAGCTTTTGCAACTTTATTGATTTATTCACCAGAATTATATCCGACAGTGAGTAGAAATTCAGAAATTCTAATTCAGAAATTATATTTTTGAACATTCAGATAATTCGAAATACAGCAACTGGATTGTCAGCAACAATCGCAAGAACTGGTGCTATTTTGGCTAGTTTCATCTCAATGTGGATTGTTGAAAGATATGGAAAAATATACATGATTATCCCATTTGGAACTTGCGCTATAATCGCTTCAATTTTGACATTTGTATTTCTACCAGAAACTATGGGAAAACCATTAGCAGATACGATGGCCGATATTGAAAATAATCAGGAATATGAAAAATTATCGAATTCAGAAGAAACTGAACCGAGTTCTGTGTCTTCGAAATAAAATTTTGATTTTTCAAAAAAAAAATTTATTGTTTTCATAAATGCCAAATTAATCAACAAATAATCAGACCGAAAAAAGAGGTCGAGACAAATTGTTTAGAAAATCACTTATTTTGTGTGTGAAGCTAAAGTTTTCTGAATTCAACAAACTGAAATAACCCGTAAAATATTATGGTGGTGCACAAATTCAAACAAAATTACGTTGGATTTTACAATCAAGTGATCCTCCGATTTCAGCATCCGTAATTGATAATTCCTCAACAAGCCATTCAATCAATTCTTCTTCACTCATCGATAGAAAATGAGCAATTTTTGCATATGATAAATTGGGTCGATAGGCTTTATTGATTGAATTTAGAGCACGTTTTCGTTCTCGATCCACAAAAAGATCCATTATGAAGGGACACATTTTCGGAGCATTCTGCAAAAAATTACTTGAATTACAGTTGTATTTTTTCAAAGTTACCTCAAATAGCTTGAAAAATTGAACATAGTTTCCCATGGCAACTGCTTTTCTCACTTTCAACGCAAATTGAATACATTCTGCCTCTTCTAATTCCGGCGTCAATTCTTGTAAAAGCGAATTAATGTCAATCAAATTTTCCATCGCAATATAATAAAGTAATCGATATGACACAAATTCAGCTTGATGTTCACAATGACCACCAACTTCGGAATAAAGCAATTTCAATTGTGATTGACATTGATTGAATTCCTCGCGATCTTTGTTTTCCAATGATATTCTTGCATTTATTTCATAAACTTGAATAGTAAAATCAGTCCGAATTCTTTGAACAGTTAAATCTTGTCGAATTGATCGCAGCTGACTTGATAAATAACGATATTCACATTTTTCTCTGTATTTATTTTTGACATTATCAAGTGCTAAACGAAGAATATGCAAAGGACGAACGACTGTTGGATCGGGAGCCTGGAAAGAAAAATAAGAGATGAAAATGTGAATTTTGAGAGAATTGATTATTAATACTCACCGCTGTCAATCTGAAATATGATTTTTCGACTTCAAGACACAATCCTTTGATAACTTGTCCTTTTTTAATATGATGTTGACTTGCAGCTAAACTAACAGGTTTTGAAGACTGAATAGTTTCTGCAAATCGTCTTGCTCTTTTCTTCTCGTTTCGATTGTGAATCATCATATTCAAATCTCCATTGATTCTGTTTTTGTTGTTGTTTCTCCAATTTCCTCGCTTTCTTATCTGCCTTTTTCTCGCTTTTTGTTTTCTTTTTCTGAAAAAAATCAAACTTGTTGAAATATTTTTGATAGGATATAAAAATGGTATAAAATAAATCATGGATGAATAATCAATCTGAAAAGAATGCCCCCTGTTTTAGAACCTTTGACGCGCCACTGCTCATAATCTCAAAAATATCATTAGAAGACGAGGATTCTTCCGAATCTCGCCGACCACGTTTCTTTGTTGATCCGTATTCGTCAGACTGTCTACGAGGCGGCGATTTCTTGCGCGCAAATCCGTTTGCAGCGTAGGCTAGCTTATTTGCGGGCGTCCACAGAGTTGGTAATTCATAATTACGCTCATGTGGAAGTGGTTCATTATCCCAGTTAACTGTGTGAGCTGTTCCAGCGCTCAACATGGGGTGAAGACGTTTCTGAAGATAATCTTGAACTTTCATTCGATCTTCTGCCGTATTGGCTGATTCGAAAGATCGTTCCATGTAGCGCCTGAAAAATTCAAGATTATTATTTGAAAATCTTCTAATTAGAACATACTGTACACTTGGAGGTGTTGCTGGAATTCCTCCTCCTCCTGCTGCTGCTGTTCCCATTTGCGATTGCATTCCTCTACCTCTTCCATTACTCATATTACCATTACCTTGTGGAATAAACGAATTTGTTAAATGTGGAATCGCGGCAGTATTATTAGTCTTATTCAAAGTAAACGGTTGGAATCTATTATTTTGCTGCTGCTGTGGCTGCTGCTGATTATTTTTCTGATTCCAATTGTTTTGATTGTTCTTTTGCTGTCCTCTTCCTCTACCTTTTCCAGCCCATTGTTGTTGTTGATGCGGTTGCATTAAATTATAATTAAATTGCTGCTGATTATAGTTTACATGTTGTTGGTTCCAAGTGGATGGATGAAAACCACCACCAAATTGATTTTGAAGGGGACCACCGATTACAAAACCCCCTTGAGGGCCAGAAGGCGCACCGGCAACCGGCATATTTAGATTATTCATCCACGATAACATTCCCGGTTGTTGATTCTGACCTGTATAATATTCTCCGCCACTTTGTTGCTGATGTTGTTGCTGTGGTTGCTGCGGCTTCATAACCTGCAGACAAATTGTAATGACAAGATAAAATGAATGAGGTTTTCACGTGAATTTCTAAAAATTCCACATTTCTCACCTTTTCCAAAGCTTCTCGCGCTTTTTTCCATGCTTCTGATTGTTCGCCTCCACCAAAATCTGTTGAATTATCTCTGAACAAATAGCATGTTCATCTATCTTGAATGAAAAAATAGATGAACTTACCCCATATCTGTAACCAAAACAAAACCTGTGCAGAAAATGATCCAGTCCTAAAATGAAATTCTTGAAGATATTTTTTGAGAATAGAATTATAATAAACTGTTTGAACAAGTAATTTTTCGAAAATGAATCGAAAAATCGTTCGAAAGACGCACAAAAAAGTTATTTGCCATGAGCGAAAACAGGGCAGTGGGACAGCGGAGTAACGTTGGGAAAAACATGGATGTTTTCGCACACATATGTGTACATGCTCTAACGCAATAAAATACAAATAGATATTTAGTTTTGGAATACGAAACCAAATTTTGAATATCAGACACACACAAAAACAAGAATATTCATTAAACTTTCCTAAAAAAACAAAAATTGAAATTATTTTTCATTTTGAGATTTCCATTCTCGATATTCTTCTAATTTTCTTTGTTGAGAAGTCATTCCAGTTCTTCTTGCTTCTGAACGCTCTCGAATATAATCATCGGTTATTTTTGCTCGGAACTCAGGATCGTGGAATCTAGAAAAATTATATTTATTTTCCATATAAATTTTATCTGTTTTATAACCTTTCATATTTACATCTATTGAATATTTCAAGTGCCGGTTTGCATGTATTCAAACCAGAAACAGCTCCATCTTTTCGAAAACATGTGATAAGCCCAAGATATGATTCATTACAAGCATTTTTCTCGATATGCGCATTCATTCGATTCGGGATTATGACATCAGCTTCAATTTTTCGCAATGTTCGATCATCCGGGTCACCTAAAAATGCATTTTTTTTGTTTAAAAATAAAAAATCTCATAGTTATTTGACTTACCTAATCCATGTGGTCCTCCAGCCGAATAATGTGGCATAATATTTTTCTTCACTCGATATTTTTTACCGGTTTTTTCATCGGTCACTACTTCTCCTTCGCGAAGATTTTCAAGATTATCTGTGATGTTCACAGTTGTTGCAGACATCTGAAAATGTTTTAAGATTGATTTTGGTACTACTGCAGGGCTTGCGGTGTGAAAAGCACAAAAATCCCGAAATGCACCACCACAGTGCCCCCAACGCGTAGGCAGAGAAAAGTTGTGCGCATTTTTGGTGCATGTGCGGTAGAGCGCACAAGCCTGTTTGTCGGTTTTTTGAAAATTTAACACTAGGTTTTTTCTTGAAACGATTATAATTAAATTATACGTGCATGAAAACTCCCAAACTGAGCTATATGTTCTGGAGAATAATGAGAGGAACGTTTTGATATAAAACATGTGAAGATTGGATTCAAAATAAATTAGTTATTCTCTTTTGAAGAAAAACAATTCAAATTTTATGAAGGAAAAATGTGATTCGGCACTTGTTTTATGATAAATATGTGAATTAGAATACTTTTAAGGTGTCTTAAGAATTATTTGATCAAAATAAACTTCTGAAATCTAGTTTTTTGGTCATTTTTGGGCAAATTTCGATGGAAAAGAAAATAACAAAAACTGCATAATTTTGAATTATTATTGATTCCACATACTTGAGGAGTCCTATTTCAATGTTTTAGAAGCATAAAACTGAATTTTATCAGCTTTCCTGGCTCAAAAATGATGTTTTTCAACAAGCTATTTTTTGAAGAGCTCTTGCTCATTTCATTCTCAACCATTTTTCATGAAACAGCTTGGAACAGCTTCAATTTTGCTTTGTCTGTCTTCTCCATACTCGATTTAGTTACAAAAATTCCATTTCCAGCATTTTTCAGCAAGAAAACAAAAGCGCAAAAAAAGATGAGAGAGTGCGGTTTGCTGAAGAGACGGATGAGAGATAGAAAGAAAACGAGAGAGTGTGTGGAGTGTGGAGTGCTGGCGCAATACGCGTTCGGGACACTGTGACCACCAGCGCGCTGCAAAAATCGCCTCCACAAAGGACTAGTTCCCGACAACTTCGGCCAACAGAAAAACTCGGCCACGGAATTTTTGAATGGATTTTTTTTTTGGAAAAAATGGAAAAAACTTCTATTCCCCAATGAAGCTTGCTATAGCAGTTATAGAATATACGAAAAAACCATAAATATAGATAACATCATTTTGCGCGAATTCGCAAAGTTCAAATTTCTGGCGCCATATGGCGACTATTATTGTTTCATTTTCTGAAAATGTGAAACATAATGTTTTTTTACGTCTTGTTCTCGGTTTTTGCAATAGTTTTTTGTGATTCTGGAATTTGTGAATCACCAGAAGGAGTGAAATGTGATTGTCAAAGTTTTGAAAATGAAATGAAGGTAAGTTCTTATCTGGTCAATTGTACAACCCTTTGAAAATAACCCTAAAAAATTTAACCCTCTGAAAATAAATATCCCTCGGACTTGAACAACCCTCAGAAATAACCCTCTGAAATTGAAATTTCCTAGAAAAGGGTGTTTTTTCCAGAGTTTTTTGAATTACAAAAAGTGAATTTCAGAAAACATGATTATTTATTCCGGATAATTACATAATAATGTGAAATATATACTTTTTCAACTTTTAGGTTGATAAAAAGTTTTTCTTAAAATATGTTTTTAGTCATTTCTGTCAGAGTTATTCACAATAACTATAATTTACTGTTATTGTGAGTAATTTTCAAGCCCTCAGAATCAGAGGGAAAAAATTCTTAGGGTTATTTTTTTCCAAGGGTTATGTTTTTTCAAAGGGTTAAATTTTTTAGGGTTATTCTCAAAGGGTTGTACAATTGACCTCTTATCTCATTTTCTGTAATTTTTTGAAAATCATTTTTTCAGATAAGCAATTGTTGGAAGAAAGGTGAATGGTCAAATTGGTCAATTTGGTCAAAGTGTCGATCAGGAATTCAAAAACGAAGAAGGAAATGCAATAATCCAGCACCTTTAGGAATTGGCCAATTTTGTCGAGGAGATTCACTTGAAAAAAGAACTTGTAGTGATATTCCTGAATACATTTTCAATTCTTGGACAAGTTGGAATGAATGGACAACGTGTGATTGTTCGAAAAAACAACAATCACGGTGAGGGTTTTTTAAAATACTATAATTTTTAAAAATTCAAGTTTTTCAGAATTCGATTTTGCCAAAATGAGTCTTGTGAAGGATGTAATTTTGAACAACGAGATTGTTCGAAAGATTGTCCAGATGTTCGAAAATGGACAAAATGGTCAGCATGGTTTCTTGATGTGAATGGAAATGAGGTTCGATTTAGCGCATATACTTCATCGAATTTTGGAATTGTTGAGCTTGTGCAAGAAAAACGAGAGCGAATTCAAGAAAATAGTACGTTACACCTTTTCAATTTTCTGTAATATTGTATATGTATATAATTTTTTCAGTTCAATGGTCAAACTGGAAATTCACATCAAATATTGCGTATCGATTTCGAGTGTTATCTGAAACTGTGATCGATTTCGAACATTACATGATCCATCCTAAAATTAACACACTGGTTCCAATTTATATTACAATGTTTGTTGGAGGTATCGGCTTTATTTGTGGGTTTACTGTTCAATGTTTTTTGAGTTGGATTTTCGGAAAAATTTCTTCATATCGATCAGTTTCATCAGACTATTCGTCTGGCCAATTTTATTGATCAAATAAATAATTACAACAAAACATTTATTAACAAATTGAAAATTTAAGACAAATAAAAATGTAAAGAAAAATTGTATCATCGAAAAAACATTCTAGAATTGTTTTTCGTTTGAGCAGATATTCAGAACTCAAAAATTAATCAAGTCGTTCACGAACAGTTATTGATCGGGAAAAATGTGGACTTATGCATCGTCCAAAGTGAAAAAAAATGCGAAAAATCAAAAAAAAAACGTCCAAACTGACGCATTTTTTTTCGCAGAAATCGCATTTTTTCGAGCACCTTTTTCGCGTTTCCTGGTGTTTTTCGACCCAAAATGGACAGAAATTGAAAGAATTTGTCTGAAATGGTGTTTTTATTGATACTGGAAGAAAAATCAATGGTGAAACATGAAAAAAAGCGATTTTGAAAATTTCAAATTTTTTCGACTTTTTCGAAATTTTTTCGACAAACTCATTTTTCATGTTTCACCGCTGATTTTTCTTCCAGTATCAATAAAAACACCATTTCAGACAAATTCTTTCAATTTCTGTTCATTTTGGGTCGAAAAACACCAGGAAACGCGAAAAAGGTGCTCGAAAAAATGCGATTTCTGCGAAAAAAAATGCGTCAGTTTGGACGTTTTTTTTTTGATTTTTTTTTTTCACTTTGGACGATGCATTAGTGTTTCTCGGGTCCGTTTCAAAATGTTCCGAAAATTCCAAACCGATCAAAGTAACTGTTCATGTTACCGCATATGATTAAATCAAGGGATGGGACGATAAATTTATAAAGTTAAAGTGAAACCGGTACAAATACCATTCGATACACCTGCCAGGCTCAATTTATCCTGTTCACACTTATAAAACTTATCAGGCTAATTCGGGCAGCTGAACAAACCAGGGCTTACAGTATTAAAAATCTTCTCTGTTTTACTTCAACCCAGCTCATGGATTACAAGCTTGTTTATATAGATCAACAAAATATCAGAACAATACCGTACTGTTACCCAGCGATCTAGGACGTACTTACGCTATAAAAACCTCGTTTTTTGAATTTACCTATGCTTAACCAAATCAAAAATAATTCAAAAACTGTTAATCAGAAATAGATCATCTCAGAAGTGGGGGGGGGGAGAGAAATCCATAGATCATCGATGGTCACTAATAGTCCAGCAGAAAATTCATGCACTGTTGTTGAAATACAATTTTTTCCATTCACGTCGAGTACCAATAGTCTTCATAATAATTATCAAAAAATTCTTCATCGATAGTTGCTCAGTAGCACCATAATTCAGGCAACGTTATGTTGAAATATAATATTTTCCATTCACGTCGTGTACCAATAGATTTACATAATAACAATCATAAAGTCACCAAATCATCATCGATAGTCGATAGTTTATCAGCATACCATCCGCGTGTCGTTGTTTGAAAGAAAACATTTTCCATTCACGTTGAGTACCGATAACAATTAAGACCAATTTCCAAGGCTTTTGGGGAGGCGGAAGAAGAAGAACCAGGATAATAGCCAGAATTTTTATCTGATCACGATATGATCAATCGGACATCTTTGAGTGATCAGGAGTTTCAGGGAGGATAGTAGAAGACGGACAACGTTGTGTTGAAATACATTTTTTCCATTCACAAGTCGAATTCCGAGATCGGGGATTTGTAAAATATCATTTGGTCACCAATTGCAAGATCTCGAAGTTCTTAGAAACATCTAGACCTCAGCTCCAATAATGGATCAAGTTTCGATTCATCAAATAACAGAAGTACACATTTGCATCATTTTTGATTGATTTATCATATTAATATAACCACTTGATACCAAATATTGATACACATCTCATTACAAAAAAAATCCACCGAACTCGGGGCCAAATAACTACGTATGTCTTCATTTTATTCAGGAAGGTTCTTCCAACCCTCAACCCGGGTTTAACACCCAAAAATGAGAAGTCACATTCTTCTGAAATAAAACAAGACGATTTTGGAGAAAAAATGCATCAGAAAATGAAATTTAAAGATCCATGTTGCGAGAAGAAATAAAAGTTCACGTTTGAGAATTAAGAAAAAAATACGAAATTATTGAAAGTGAGTCATTTCAAAAGATGAACCCATCAGAAAATATGGCAAATTAAAATAGAAATTGTGGAAAATTGATTTAAAGTATCAAGTAGTATAAAATGAGCAATGCAACAGAGAAAAAATACAATTTTTAACATAAACAATTAACTTTTGGAAATAGAATTAAAAAATAATAAACATTTTGATCAAAACTTCATGCAAGATTACGAAATTATTGAAAGTGAGTCATTTTTAAAGAAAAAGAAATCAGAATTTTTTCAATAAAAAAATTCCACTCTTTCAAAAAAATTTTTCAATGTAAACTGAAAATATTTTCACCTTAAATATTTCTGAACGCTTTTTTAAAAAAAAATAATGACTTTAGCATGAATTTCAAAACATTTCGAAACAACCCGGAAAATTGATGCAATACTATAAAATGAGCGATGCAATAGAGAAAAAGACACGACACATGTGTGTGGAGATAAAAAGAAAATATCGCGTTTCTTTTGTTCGCGCCGAAAAAAAATCGATAAAACTAAAACCAAAAATGAAAAAATTTATTTTAAAACTCAAAAATTATCAAACACACAAAAAAATGATGAAAAACATAAGTATTCGACTATTCACAAACTTGTAGCTTTTGGAATTTGTGGTAATGCTTGAGTTTCGATTATTTCAATAATTGATTTTGCCACTTCTTCTCTGCAAAAAATAAATTGGAGATAATTGAAGGGGAACGAGGGACTAATAAACATTTTTGGGGAAAAAAAGTATTTTAGACGAAGGAATCGTGATTAGCGGGTCGAAATTACTTGAAAACATACATTTTATTGACAAAAAGTTGAAACAGTTCCTATACTTTTTCCAAAAAAAAAATAGTTTTTAAATTCTAGAAATTTCAAAAAATAAAACAAACCCAAGTTCATCATCACATCTTCTTAAAATATTAGCAATCGATGAAGCGAATCCAATATATTCATCAGATTGTCGATCAGGTTGATTAAGTGTTTTCAGAACCGAACTAAGTGTATCATTTCGAGGTTGAATCTAAAAATTTTAATTTCAAAAAACATATCAATTTCCCCCCAAAAAATACCTTTGTCTGATGAACTCTGCCGCAAATTTTGGGAATTTTAGCCAAACTACCCTTCACAATTTCAGTTGTTTCTAGCATTTTCTTCATATCTCCTTCTTCAATTTGAGAAGGTTTCCAGTTTGTATGCGGATCTTCATTGATAAATTCACTGGGTAAAGGAACCAAAGCAGTTGTTTCAGGGCTCGAAAAATTCAAAGTGATGAATCCTGGCGAGTTTTTGAATTGGTCCAAAATTTCAGTCGCTGCCGCACGAAGCTCAGGATCTTCGACTGGAAAAATATATAAAGATAAAGTAAAAGGGTTTGAGAAAAAAAAATTAAAACTCACTCAATTCATCTCCTCTGGTTACTTTATGTTTTTTCTTTGGCATACTCAAAACAGGTGATCTCCTTTTCTCTGTTGTATCCATTTCTTCTTGTTCATCTGAAAAATTTTGAACATTTGGATTTGAAAAATAGCTTACAATCAATTTCTAACCCAAGAAATGAAGGTTTTTTGGTTTTTGGAAGCTTAGAATTCAAATCAAAAGATACTTGCAGAATTCTCAGAACGCCTAGAAGTACCTAATGAAAAATGGATAATTTTGACCTAAATTTAATTTTGGGGTAATTTGGAGCATTTTGAGCCAAATTTCAATATATTTGGATACTTTTGAATCCTGGATTTTTTTTTGTTTCACAGCTGATAAATAGGAAAATTCTGGAATTTTCAGCCGAAAATGAAATACATAAAAATACTCACCTTTAATACTTGGATCTTTTTCTTCCTCTTTACACATTCTTTTCGATGGTGGTGAATCCAAGCCCCAATCGCCTGAAAAGGAAAATATAGTAACTATATGGATAAAAATTGATTTTCACGTGTTACAGTAAGAAATTGAATGTTTTTCGAAAATCTTCGAAAGTTGTAAAATTTCAGGAAAAACTTCAAGGTCAATTTTTATCAGAAAATCGTCTTAAAAACTGAAATTCCTTCCTGTAACACGCATTTTTCTTGAATAAAAAATTTTAGAATCGATTTTTGAAAACATCGAAAATTCGAATTTCCGCGCGTAGATCAAAATTAGAAAAACAAAACAAAAACTCACTAAAATCTAGTCGTTCATCAGTTGTTTTGAACAAATCTTCATAACTCATATTCATCTGAAAAGGAGTACTGTAATTTAAAAAAAAACCAAAAATTTGAGACTCAAAAGTATCTAACTTTATTTTCATATATCGAGAAAACGAAGCCTCCTACAAAAACCTATTAATATCAAAAATGCAAAATGTTTTATTGAAAAAGGTAAGTATGGCAAGAAAAGTGAGCAAAACCGGGGGCGGAATACAAAAAGAAAGATATTTTGGGGAAGAATATGGCAACACGAAAAAAAGAAACAAATATTTTACAGAATTTATATTTACACTATGAATATGCTATTTTTATTCTAGAAGTTTAGAAACATTATTGTTGATAGCCATTTCATGTTTTTGAGTGTATTCAAGACTATTTTCATGAACTCGGTTGAGGTCGTATCTGAAAAATGGAATAAATGCGCGTTGTTTATTGGAGCATGTTTGGAGCAGCATATTTTTAAAAATTTGATGATAATTATTCAATCATAACTTCTAAATGCTAATTTGGATAGTGCAGGACGTATGGGTTTTAATTGAAAAACCTATACACACCTTAAGGACCTTAAAAAGGTCGTGAACTTAATTTCCAAAAATCACCGAAACTATAGGAATTCAAATTTCCCACCTACAATACTCACTCAAAAAGTTGAAAAGTTGTTCAGTGTGAAAGTTTGATAGATATTTTTAATTTCACATCAAAATCTGCCCCCCCCCCCTCCAAAAAGCTCACCTATAATTGACCATAATTCCAAAACTGTTATTGATTCCTCGATGACTTGTATCACCCATCCAATTCAATCGATATAATTCCGCACCATTTCGTAAATGGAAATTGGCTACAAAATGATTTTTTTCAAGTTCAATTTTCCCCAAAAATCTTCACTTACTAACTGAATTCAATGCATTTCCATTTCGCTTAGCTTTACATAAATAATGTGCGCAAGAATACAATAAAATTTGGCGAATTTCTTGAAGCCGTTCTTTTTTCGTTTTCTCATTTGATATAACATTGAGAAGAATATCAGTGGCTTCTTTTTGATCGACTCGTTTTCCAGCAATTCCAGAAACCCATTGAATTACTCGATCATCGACCACTGATGCTGGAAAAAATTCGAGTTTTTAATCAATTTATCGTTCAAAAAACGCGTGGCTTACGATATTCAGAATTTCCTTTCAAGTTTCTAATCAACCATGGTCTGAAACCAGGAATTGGTGAAAGTGTTGAATGTACATTTACTGATGGAACATCTTTTTGAAGTTGTATAGCAACTCTTTTAATCAACATATTTCCCAAATCAATTCCACTTAAACCAGCTTGTGTTGAAGTAATCGAATAATAAATTGCTGTTGTTTGATCTTCTTCATTTCCAATAGGTTCTCCAAATTTCGTAATTTCTTGTACACTATCTGATATTTCATCAACTAATGCAACATGAACCATAACAAGTGGAACACGTGGAAGAGATTCGTGTGAAAAATAGAAACATCTTCGAAGTGGTCCGAGTCTTTTTCGAAAATCTGAAAGTCCTCTGACTGGGTGAACTGCTTCGTATTCAGCGACTCTTTGAAGAATATCTCCTGGTGAGGACCAAGTTAATCGTTCAAGTTTCAAATTGCCGAGAGAAAACCAGGCTGTCAAATTTTCACGGCAAGCAAATTCGATATGTCGAAGTGCTTGAATCGAAGGTTTATCCAAATCTGATTTTTTGAGAAATGTAAGAATATTCGATCTCATTTGGCAAACTTGTTTTACACCATCTGGCAAATTTCCAATCGATTTTATAAGTTTTACATAAGTAGCTGTTGCCGAGTTTCTGACTTCTGGATACATTTGATCATTCTTTGAATATAAAGAAATCGCATGATTTAATGCATCCTTATTCACACCATACGAATTTACCAATCCAACAAGTATACTTTTTCTTGAATCTGGTGAAGCATTTTCATAAAGATTGACAAATTTTTCGCTGAAAGTCTGAAAAAACATAATTGAAATGAGAACAATTGTTGAATTTATCTTACCAACAATTGATCACCTGATGTTCGATCTGTTAAACCATCCAATGCTGAAGTGAGTAAGGAATAATTCCGAGATGAGTTGAATATTGATAAACGTCGCAGCATTTGGATAATTATTCAACTGAAAAAATTAGAGAATTTGAGATTTCGCACAGATTACAAGGAAGGAATAATTACAACAAACTCATGAAATTTAATTGAAAGTTGAAATAAATTTCTAATTATATTTTTCAATTTCTAGTAAATTTTTCAAAAAAAAAGCAGTCGTTTATTTCCTGAAAGTTAAATTGATCTCTGATTTTCAAGAGTTAAATTTTTTCAACTCAAAGAACGATCAAAAAGGTTTTATGCGTCATTGAAACAAGAGGTGCAAGAGAAATTTTTCGATTATTTACACTTTTCTTTTTCTTGAAAAATCGTATTTTCATCTTTTTTTTTCTTTTTTGAAAGATCATTAAGGTCAAAATAATTGATTAAAATGTATTTTCTTTCATTTTCAATGAATAATATAGTTTTCCCAGGAACTGCAACTTCTGAACTCAAAAAAACAAAGCAAAATGTGGAAAAAATAAGATCTTTTGCCAGCTGAAAAGCTACCAACTGTTATCTTTTTGTGTTGTTTATCATTCGCAGAACAACAAAATATAAAATAGTGCAAGATAAAGATACGGGAATTATATAAGAGCCTAAAAAATCTTATTACTCAATTTTAAACGGTTTTCAGTGAGCAAACAAAAACAGTTATTGAAAAATTGAAAAAGAAAAAGAAATGCGTGCGGCAATATTGCAAATATTTGGCGGGCGGGTTACCAATCAATTTGGTGCCGTCGGTCCGCCCCTTTTTTCATTTTCGTTTTTTGTTCCGTTTCCTTTTATAGAAAAATGTTGGTTTTTGGAATCAAACATCATGTTGATCTCATTCTCAATATCTCAATGAAACAAAGTTCAAACGTAACTCAAGGTTGTAACCGGTTTTTTGAATTTTATTGAAATTCCTTCTTTCAAAGTTTTTCCGTTGAAACTTGCAAGATAAAAAAGCTTATCGAAAAATTCTCGAAAATTTTTTGTGCACTTTAACACATAGATAACGGAAAAATCAGTTCAACGAACGATCTATGTTTCCTGAAATATAATTATATTTTAATTTTTAAACAGTTAGATCGTTTGAAATCTTTGTTTCTTTTTTAAAAACGCATTTCTCTTATGATGTTTCTCTCAAGTCACCCCAGGGCAATTGAAATTTTGTTAGGTAACCATGTCGGCCACCAATGTGCTCGGCAACACATTGAGAACTTCGAAAAGTGTAGTTCAAAAAGCCTTGGCTTCATCTGCTCCAAGTTCTGAAATGCTCCGTTTCCGTTCACCAGTTTTGCAAACCAACACTCAAAAATTGGCTCGCTACGGTGGTCGTCATAATGTGACTGTTTTGCCAGGAGATGGAATTGGTCCAGAAATGATTCATCATGTTGAACGAATTCTCACCGCTGTTCAAGTATGGTTTGAATTTTCAAAAGATTCGTATTCAACAAGATTTTTCCAGGCACCAATTGATTTCGAATTAGTCAATTTGACATCAAAAGAAGATGCTGCTGAAGATCTTGAAGAAGCCATCACTGCAATCAAAAGAAATGGAGTTGCACTTAAAGGAAATATCGAGACCAAATTCGATAATCCAGTATTTGTCTCCCGAAATATGGAACTTCGTAGACAATTGAACTTGTATGCCAATGTTTTGCATTGTGCCACAATTCCAACTATTCCAAGCAGACATACTGTATGTTTGATTATTTCATAAATTTCGAATTTCAAAAAAAAAAGAACTCATATTTTTCAGGGAATCGATATGGTTATCATTCGTGAAAACACTGAAGGAGAATATTCAGGAAATGAACATGAAACTTGTGCATCTCCAGCTCCACGTGTTGTTGAATCACTCAAAGTTATCACTCGTGAAAAATGCGAGCAAATTACTCGCTTCGCATTCCAATTCGCAAAGAAACACGGACGTAGAAAGGTCACCGCAGTTCACAAGGCAAACATTCAAAAACTTGGAGATGGTCTTTTCTTGAAAATCGCTACTGATATTGCCAAAAGTGAATATCCAGATATTGAATACAATGCGATGATTGTAGATAACGCATCTATGCAATTGGTAAATATTTTGATTTTTAAATTAAAGACTATGAATAAAATTTTCAGGTTTCCCGCCCACAACAATTCGATGTTATGCTTATGCCAAATTTGTACGGTAACATTATTTCAAATATTGCATGTGGTTTAGTTGGAGGTCCAGGACTTGTTTCTGGAATGAATATTGGAGATGATTACGCTGTATTTGAAACTGTAAGTTATTTTTTATCAAGGCTTCGTGTTTAAAATTGAATTTTATAATTTTCTCTATTTTTGTATTTCATACAAATTTAGGCAAGGTTCTGAAAAAAAAATTCAAATATTTTTTTAGGGAACCCGTAACACTGGAACCAGCCTCGCTGGAAAAGATTTGGCCAATCCAACCGCATTCATCCGCGCTTCTGTTGACATGTTGCGTTTCCTCGGACTCCAATCTCATGCTGATATCATTTCCGATTCATTGTTCAGATCTCTTGTCGATAAACGAATTCATACTCCAGACATCGGAGGAACACACAAGGTTTGTCTTTTGTTTTGAATAATCAACAAAAAATAATATTTTCCAGTCTTCTGAATTGGTTGCCAGTGTCATCGAATTCATTGACAAAGAACTTGAACATCGCAACTTCCAAGTTTAAATGCTCTTCATTTTTTTCTTACAATTTTTTATCGACAAAGTTTAGTGGTTAGCTTTAAAAATATCCCTGTTTCAACCCCCGAGAGCATAATTTTGAGCTTCCTTGACCCATTCCTCTATTTTTTCCACTTCTGTCGAACACTTTCCTTTCTCTGTAATAACTTTGAATGTTACTTTCGTTCTGTAGTAAATTTGATTAGTAACTCGATACTGTCTCTTGAAAATGGGCGGAGTTCAAAGGTTTGCTTAGTTTGCACCTTTATAAGTGGTCCCTATATAATTAGATGGTTCAACAAAAATGTTTGCTACTTTTAAAATAAAAATATTTTCTATTGAATTGAAAAATCAGAAAATTTCAAATATTTGAGGAAACTTTCAGAATCTCTTCAATATTCGGAATTTTCTGATTTTGTTAATCGAAATTGTTTTAACTGGTAGGTTAAATTCTTTTTTTATAGTTTGAAATTTGACAATTCTTGATATCCAAACGTGACAATTTTTCGAGATTGACTATTCATAAGTGAAAATAAATGAAAATTAACATAAAATGACAATAAAAGTGAAACGTATTCAAATATGCTGCAAATCACTATCACAAGAAATCGGGAGACAAAAAGAGAACTAGATCATCGGGATTAGGATTATGAAACTACATATATTTACAAAAAAAAACGATTATGAAATAATTAAAAATATAAATAAAAAAATAAATTAAGTAAGTAGATTCAAAGTTTTTGAACCGGCGGGGAATCCATATCTTCGTATTGAAATGATGTATTTACAAATGATGCATTATTTAATGCTCCAGTGCTTGCGCGTTTTTGAGAAACCGAAGGAATATTTTTCTTTTCTTCTGAAACATTATTACTTTTGGAAACTTTTTGAGGCACGGAAAAAATGAGAAAGATTTTAAATTCTATTTTTAAAAATTTTTACCTAATAATTTTGAGGATTTTAGAAACACTGTATTAAAGATTTTTAGGCCAAAATCTAGGCTTTCCCCCCAAAAAAATCTTACTTGATTTTTTGTGTCCACTTTCACTGGTTCCAGCAATTGTTGGATGCGAAGATCGAAGTCCAAATCCTTTCTGAAATCAATTCAAAGTTGCAAACTAACATCTAGATACAGTCCTCCCAACCTTTTTCTTTTTTTCCACACAACTTTCAGTGGCAAACATTTCAGCTTCAGATCCATCAGTTTCCAAATCTGATTCATCATTCGGTTCAACACTTCCTCTAATTTTCTTTTTTCCTGAATTTTTCGATGTCGGTTTTGGAGTTTTTGGTCCTTCAACAAAATCGATTTTTGTAGCCGAAGGATTTTTGAAAATCAGCGGCTCATCGATTATTTTCACTTTTGATGAATTCGGAACTTCAGTCGGTGCTCCGACAGATATCAAAGTTCCAACAATTGGTTCACATGGTTGACTTGTATCTGAAATATCATTATCATCAACATGAAATCGAATAAAAACTGCAAACCTGTTGTCAAATCGGCGATAGTTTCAGGAAACGAAGTTGTTGACATACTTGGAATAATTGAAACCGGAGCAGTTGTTGGCAATTCAGGTTTCCAAGCGGTTAAAGGAGTTTGTTGTCTGGGTAAAGTGGCGGGTGCGAAAAGTGTGCTTCGATTTTGATTTGTTGTTGGGCGAACATGAATTGTATCTCTTCGATCTGACCATCGATCTCCCAAATCCCATTCATCATCTGTGTGTGTTTGAGCTCGATTTTTTACAGATTCGCTGGTTTCCTGGAATATAGTGATATTTTTTGGTATAAAAATTGTTTCTATCTACAATTATTGTCAAAATCCCGGAGTATTTTTTATATTCTGAACTCAAGGATAATATTTTAAAGAAGTGAATATTAAGAAATTCCATCTTAGTTAAAGTAAGTTCCGAACATCTTGACTTTTCAAAAAATTCAAATTAGGCTCAATTTTTTTTCATATTTGAATCTTCAAATTGCAGATTTTCCAACGTGAGCAAGTCTTGAAATTTCTTTTTATAAAAATTTTATAAAAACGTGAAATTTTTCAAGTTTTTTTCATTTCTAATCTCTTTCATTTCACTCCCTCTCCTCAAACTAACCACAAGATTATTCGGTGACAACATTTTCGGTGTCAATTCATCGCGTAAAAATGGATTTGTACAATTGTTTGTTCCAATAAAAATCGGCGCATTTAATTGAGATTCGATGGCTGCCAAATATTCATTCTGGAAAAAATGGGGAATTTACGATGGACTTAGCTTGAATCTAAAACTAGGCTGAGTTTTGGTTTTTTTCCAAAAGTTTTGTTTTCAATTTTTTTTGGAATTATATAACCCTAAAAATTATGTTTATATTTAAAAATCTACCTATATTCTAGTAATTTCAGATAAAACATTCCGATTTGAATTCACAAGGAGTTCAGAAATGATCAAAAAAAATAAATAAAATTTAACTCATCTTCATGTTAGCTTGAATCTAAAGCTCGACTGGGATTTAGAGTTTGATGTGAAACTCTGAAAATTCCAGACAAGATTTTTTTCAAAATTTTCAGAATCAGTCTAAAAGTTATGTTTACAGCGATGAAAATGAGCAATTTTTTGTTAGAAAATATAATTGAAAAATTGAATGAGAATGACAAGTAACCAAAAAACCTTACCTCATCCTCATCCTCTAATCCATCATCCTCTAACAATGGCCGACTTCCCCCATCTTCACTTCCAACAGTATTCTGCGAAGATGTGTCCTCTTCGTCTTCATCTTCATCATCATCTTCTTCATGTGATGTATTATCATCAACTCGTCTCTTCGTTTTTCTCGCAGCTCTTCGATCTTCATCATCATAATAATCATCTTCCGAATCATCTCGATCTGTTTTTCCTCGACTATCACTACTCGCATCATCTCCAACTCCATCAATATTTTCATAACTATACCGACGTCGTGCATACATTCTTTGTTCATCCACTTCGCTATCAGTTTCAGTCTAGAATTTTTTATGTTTTCAGATTGAAACGTAGTTGTTAAAAGTTGTTTTCTTACTTGCACATTATTCGTCGCCAATTTCTTAGTTCTTCTAACTTTTCCATCAGTTTCAATTTTTTCGACAACTTCTTCTTTCTCATCTGAAACTTCTAAGAATGAGTGGATAAGAATAATTATAATATTCATCATGCATACAAAATCACTGGACAAAAATAAAGCTGGATTCATCATATCTACATATTTACAACATTCAACTAAATCAAATCAAATCAATTTTGAAATGCTTGCCATTTTGAAGTGGTTCTTTGCGGGATTACCGGTGGTTTTGGGGAATTAGCAAAATATAATTTTGGGTAAATTGATGAGGATGTACCTGTTTTTGATGTAATTTGATCAAATGGAGCTGCACCAAATGGATCACGTGAATCAATCGAAGAACAATCATCATTATCATCTTTTAACACATCCGAGATTGAATTGTTGGGATAAACTTGTTTGAATGCGTTGTCATCTGGTTGATAGAATGGGGAATTAACAAAAGGTGCGGCTAGAAAAGGATTCCATTCTCCGATTATTTCATTTTTCGATGATTTTCTCATATCTTCAACACTTCGAACATTTGAGGAAACCGGAGCTGTTTGGTTGTATGGTCTGCAAAAAAACGGGAATTTTGAAGGATTCAGATGAAAATCACTAATGTTTATCCACGTCAGGGGTGGGGAAACTGGCCTCACGTTGTCCTCATGTTGGCTTTGGTGGTAAGAACATAAGCCATGACAGGTCCACGTGAAAACCTGGCTATCTGTCCTGTCCTGGACAGGTTTGTTTTTTAGTCGAAAAAAAACACGCCGAAAAAAGAAGATCGCATTTATATTTTATTTTTTTTAATGCAGAAAAAAATTTCTTTGTTAATTTTTGTTCACGCGAGGACAGGTTGGGCATATGGCTTTAGGACATGTTCAAGCCATGTTCGAGCCAGGACAAGTTTAGGCCATATTCAAGGACAGGACAACATGAGGCCATGACATTTTCCCCACCCCTGATCCACGTGGTTCAAAAAATTCAAAATTTTATTTTTATTTCGGAACTTTAAACAATCATCAGGGAATTTTTTGAACTTCATAAATTATAATTAAAAATCGTAATCTTGAAAGATTGATTTTGGAAAATATTTTTAAAAAAAAATTCCCCTAATTTCCGTGTCCCCCGAATTCTTCCTCTAAAAATCATCAAAATCACTCACTTGAAAGCACTTTTTGAAATTTGTGTCGTATCGCTGACATTTCGTCGATGTTGTTGTTGAATTGTAGAAACAGCTGGAGTTGCAGGCGGTTCTGGATTCGAAAACATTTCTGGCGGACGTTGATGTGTCGAATCAGTTTTAGCACGATCTCGTGGAATTGCGGGATTTTCCAAGACTGAAAAAATACCGATGAGAAGGATGATACTCTTCAAAAAATAAGAAATAAAAACCTAGATCTGTGAATCCCAAATCTGCAGGTTCCAAAAGCGGACAAGACAATGGACCAACTTCAGCAACTTTTTTCGCTTCCATATCTTCTCCAGAAAATGATTGTCGATGGTCGGATTTGGCAATTGAAGATATCTGTGAGAAGATTTGTTATTGAAAAACAAAAATATATCAGAGTACAAATTCTAAATACTACGAATTGGAATTTCGTCAATAATTATTACAGAAATCCCGAATAAAAGAAAAAATAGAAAGAGGTGGGAGAACAGTTCAGAAATTTAGAAGAACGTTTTTCGATTCCTGGTGGGCGCGGAATTTTTTGGGCGAAATTTTATATCGATTTCTTTGTGAGGTAAAAAATATCAGAAAACTCACCGGAATTACTGGTAAAATATTGGTAGTTGCAGCTTTCGGTCTTAACCTCGGATTCACCGATGTTGTAATACTGTGGGAAATTGTCGGTTCTTTGGTTGAAATTAGAATCTCCTCAACTTTCGATTCAATTACTTCTGCTTGTTTTGGAGGATTCACAAAGTTATGAGAATTTCTTGGTTTTCCTTCTTTTAACAGAATAATAGCTTGTTCAAGTGACGGAATTTTTACACCCTGGAAAGATCTAGATGTGTTTTTTGAAAAAAAAAGAGAACTCACATGAACATTTTCAATTGGCAGTGGTTTACCATATGCTTCAAATGCGAGACTCGAACATTCGAATATTGGAAGACGACGAGAGATATCAACATCGAGAAGTAGATCTGCATAAACATATGTTGAAAGTATAATAAAAGTTGTTCCCAAGAATTTTTATTTTCTAACAATAAAACGAAAATAAATAAAAACTCACAAATAATTGCACGAATTGCAGCTGGATAATCAGGATGTGTTGGAAATGGAGTATAATTACCATTCTGAATTGCCAACGCAGACTCTTCAAAAGGTAATGAAAAATAGCATAAACGATATAACATAACACCTAAAGACCACATATCAGATTGTATTCCAATTGGTTGTCCACTATAAATATCAATCATTTCAGGTGATCGATAACAAAGTGTTGTATTTCTCTCGATTTCTTCTTGAATAACACTTGCTGGCTGATTATTTATCGACATTACTTTTGTAGTTGCACTTCCGAAATCACAGAGAACGAAAATAGGAGGAGCTGCCCGATTTCTCTCGTCGATTAGAATATTTTCAACTTTTAAATCACGATGAATGACAGGTGTATTTGAATGATGAAGACGGGAGACTGCTTCACACATATCACAGAATATATTCAGAATTTCAGTTGAAGAAAGATGAAGATTATTCGATATTCTTTCATTCATCAGTTGCAACACATTTCCTAAAGTTATCTCATTATTATTTTATATCATGAATCATAATTAATTAAAATACTCACTTTTATGATAAACAGTGAGAAGCATACAATCATATTGCCCATATTTATTCATACTAATCATATGATCAACATATTCTATGATATTTTTGTGACCACGCAAATCACTCTGAAAAAAATATTTTCTTCAATTTTCTTTTTTTTAAATTTTAATTTAACTTACCACAATTTTACATTCTCTAATACATGCATCCAATTGTTTCTGATTATCCAATACAAATTGTCGTTTTAAAGCAAATTTTCGATTTTTCTTGTCAGTCACCACATAAACTATTGCAAAACCGCCTTCAGCTAATTGTTTATCTATTGTTACTTGAGTGTTTGTGAGTTTCAGAGTAACTCCTGGAAAAAACCGGTTTTATAAGAACGTTTTTTGAACAATGACTAGGTTTTGATAAATAAAATTTGGGAAAGTTCACGTGAACACGTGAAATTTTTCTTGTTGGAATTTTTATTGATTTTATTTTCATTTTTTTATTATTCATTTGTCAGAAAAAGGTCTCACCTTTACAATTATTTTCATTCAGAGTTTTCGACTCTTTTTTCGAAGAACTTCCTTCATTTCCAAGAACCTGTGGCTTGTTCGAACTTGTTCCGCCACCAAACAAACCAAGAGGCATAATCCCAGCTGGAAAGCAAAGAAATTAGCGATTTTATATGTATTAAATGAAATAAATCATCATTGAAAAAGAAAAATGCTGCTGGAAAAGAACTAGAGAGTAAGTAAGTGAAATTGGGGAAGAGGGTGCAGAGGAAAAGAGGAAAATGGGAGGAGTTTTAGTAGCTTGCAAACAACTCGCATACTTTTATGTTTGTTTATCTGATTTTTTTATTTTTCAAATTCTAACGATGATTATCATTTTTACACAAATTTTATTGTTGTTTTTGTGGGAATGTTTTCCGAATTCTTTGGGAAAATAGGTGACCAACAAATTAAATCTATAGGAATCAATTGATTAAAAAGTTCATTTCATACAACTATGGCGTAGTTACATATTTACTTTGAGGGAAATGAAATTAATTTCGCAAAACTTGAAAAAAATCGAAATTTTATTTTTGAATAATGACTGCGCGCGTTACGAAATATCGTTGTTCCTCCAATATTTTACTGTATCGCTGTAAGACCAATTTTGTGTGTTGCAATGTGCCTTTCATCACTTAGTGTGTACGGTACACACCATTTATTTTTTTATTCTGAAAACTTCTCTTGAAACTGCGCACTAAAAACACAATGATGTATACCGCAGATTTCATAGGACCTGATGATGGACAAATGACTAATCTAAGCATCAGTCAGCCAACAAGCTCAAAGAAAAAGGCGAGTGAACCTATTTTTTAAAATGAAAATTTATTCAAAAATTAATTTTATAGATCTCATTCATCGTTCGAGAAGAACAAGAGCAACAACATCGATCAGCAGTCAGTGCTTTGCAATTTGATCAGAATTTGAGTAGATTATTTACTGGTGGAAGTGATACTATAATTCGTTGCTGGAATGTGCCACAACATAAAGATGCATTTTCGGCGAGAGGAGGAGTCTCGCGATCGCCTGGCAAAATGTGTCAAGCACAATATCAAGTATCTCTAGAACAACATACTGATTGGGTTAATGATATGATTTTATGTGCTCAGGGAAGGATATGTTAGTTTTTTTTTTGAAAAAATAGTGGCTAATTTATCTCTCTTTAGTAATTTCCGCTTCAAATGACTCAACAATCAAAGTATGGAATTTAGAAAAAGATAATCGACATAGTTGTATTAATACAATCCGTGCTCACAAGGTAAAATTATCTATGTAACTAAATATATAAATACACATTATTTTCAGGATTATGTAAGTTGTTTGGCTTATGCTCCATTGGTTGAAAAAGCAGCCAGTGCAGGATTCGACCATAATGTATTTTTGTATGATATTGCTAATAACGCTAAAATTATTAACACATTAAGTGGCTCAAAAGATAGTATTTATTCATTGACAACAAATCCATCGTGTAGTGTTGTTCTTGCCGCTGGAACAGAAAAGGTTAGTTGAAATATTATTATCATTATGAAAAATGAGATAGTTTCTAGTGTATTCGATTATTTGACCCACGAACTAATGAAAAAATAATGAAACTCCGTGGACACACTGATAATGTTCGAAGTCTTATGGTCAGCGATGATGGAACTAAGGCTATTTCAGCTGGAAGTGATGCAACTATTCGACTTTGGGATATTGGACAACAAAGATGTGTGGCAACTTGTATTGCGCATCAAGAAGGAGTTTGGACACTTCAAGTTGATTCCACTTTTTCAACTATTTATAGTGCTGGAAAAGATAAAAAGGTTTTGCGGACAAGAACAAATGATTTCACACAAAGTCAACTTCTTTTTGAAGAGGAAGCACCTGTTAAAAGGGTTAGTTCAGTTCAATATTTATGTAGTTATTCCCTATTTTTCAGATACTTTTAAATGATCGCGATAATCCGACATCAATCTGGGCTGGAACTTGGAATTCGAATATAAAAAGATGGTCGATTCGTCCAACTGCTCAATTATCAATTGGTGGAGACGAGGAAATGCAGAGTTCATCTTCTGGAATATTTCATTCGAATTATAATTCTAGTTTTATGCATTCAGCTCTTCAAACAACTCCAGAAATTGTGATTCCTGGAGCTGCTTCCATAAAACAAAATATTGTTTTGAATGATAAAAGACATGTTATAACAAGAGATTCTGATGGATGTGTTTCACTTTATGATGTTTTGGCTGCTAGAAAAATTGCTGATTATGGAAAAAGATCAATGGAAGAAGTCGCGAAAGAACACTTTAGGAAGGTTTTTGTGCCCAGTTGGTTTAGTGTGGATTTCAAAAGCGGGGTGAGTTTTTTTCGGGAAATTGAAATATATGTTTCTCATAATATGATATTATAGATGCTGCAAATAACTCTTGATGAATTGGATGTGTTTTCTGCTTGGCTTTCATCAAAAGATGCTGGATTTGAAGATCCGGATAGAACTGATACAAAAGTAAATTATGGAGGAATGATACTGCGATCTTTATTTGAATATTGGCCTCATAATGATATGGCAAATATTGAAGGAGAAGGAGGTGAAGACACACAAAGAGCAACTGCTAATTATATTCGTTTGCCTGATCATACTCCATTCATTTTATGGTAAGGATTTAGAGATTTTTGAAAATTAAACTTTTAGATTTAATTTGGATAGAGGAACACGTGGACACTTATTTTACCCTATGTCCTATATTTGAAGTTAGGTTAGGGAGTGTGAATTGTGATTTTGAGCAATTTTTTTCAGAAAAAGCAAAATGTTCATCAAAATTTCAGCGAATCAAATGGTCGCCCATTATTCCGTCTTCTTGTCCGAGATGCTGAAAAAGAAACCGAATCAGCACTTCTAGCCGAATATGTTCCACCTTGGGTCACTGATGTTGTGGAACGACGACAACTTCCGAAATTCACAAAAATGCCATTTTATCTTTTACCTCATCCATCGCTTAATGTAAAAACGCCCAAAAAGTTGGTGATTTTAGCTAGAATTTTCAGATTTTTTAACTTGTGGATTGTTTTTCAGAGATCGATTAAGTGCCACTGAAATGCTACAAGTTCGCAAAGTTATGGAACATGTTTTTGAGAAGATTTTGAATTCAAATGAAGGTATTTTTGAGAGGGGGGGGGGCTTCGAGGAAAAAATGTTTTGACAAAAATTTTGATTTTTTCAAAAATCTAATATCAAAAGATATATGTTTTCACTGGGAAAAAACGAGCAAAACTCATTTTTTGCTCTGACTCCACCTTTAATTTTTTCACCTCATTAAATTTTCCAGCCGAATCCAGTCACCATGTTGCATCAAACATCACAACATCTACAGTACCACTTTCCCTAATTCACACAAAACTCGAAATGTTTTGCAATGATCAGAAATTAGACCCTGATATGGATTTAAGAACTGTCAAACATTTCATCTGGAAACAAGGCGGTGAATTGCTACTGTATTATAAACCATTGAAAAATTGATATTTATTTAAATATTTATGCTTCATTTTCTTGTTTGTTTTTTTTTCTTTTTCAGTCAACAGGTTTAGATTCCTTGATACTTGTTTTTTTTTCAGAAAATTTAGCATTTTTCAATTAGTCTTCAATTTAGAGATGACGGGAAAATTGAGATCTGAAGATTTTCTTCAAATGCGAAGTGAATATTTGGCTGAGAGGAACTCGGAAAATGGTGTGGAAATATTGAAAAAATTGGTTCAGGTTGATGAAGAACAAGTTGATGAGTTAGTTTTTTGAAGGGAACTTGGGCTAAATCGATTGGAATAAGATGTTCCTGGAAAGTGCCAATGTTCAAAAAAAAATCTTATTTTTTCAGAAATGCTTGGATTGATTGCAAAGATGTTCTGACCATTATAATTGAAGATATGCCTGCGACCGAATTATTATCGAAATATCAAATTCTTCTACTTCAAGCAATTCCACATTGTCCATCAAATGTTATTGATGTTCTTGCAACAATTTTGCAAAGAAAATCGGATATTTCACAAATTTTGAATGATTCTGCAATTGCGGTTGCTGTTGCTTTTACTCGAAGAGTCAATGAGGAAATTTGCAATGAAGCTGTGAGTTTTTTTTAGAAAGAATTTATATATATTTTTCTGTGTAGATTGCTCGACTTGTTGGGCCAATTGCTTCGAATGAATTGATTATTGTTGAATTGAAAGAACAACTTGAGAATCTTCAACAAGGTTATACAAATTCAGAAGGGAGATTCAGAATTTATCAAGTTTTGCTCGAATCAATCAAAGCTGAAAAATATGAATCGAATCTTGAATTCATTTTTAAATCGATATCCGAAGATTTGAAAAATAAATCAGATGTTTTGACCCAATTATCAACAATTGAATTGCTTTCTGATTGTTCGATTACAAGTGCAAAAAATGCGAAAATTATAAGTGATTTGGGATTCGCTGGAAAAGTTTATGATATGTTGATCGAATCGAGAAACAGTCCAGATGGCGGCTTTCTTTACACGGCGTGTATTCGATTTTTGGGATCGTTGGCTAGAAAATATCCAGAAGCAATTGAAACATTCAAAGAATTTTTGCCCCTTGTTGTGGATATGGTAGGTTTTTTTTAAATTTTGGTTTGTTTAAAATAAATCTGAAATATTTCCAGATCGCTCATTTCGATTTACTTGATGCTTCTCAAAGAGTTTTAGCTTTCGATACCTTCGCCAATATTTGTTATGAAAAATCAGCAAAACAAACAGTTGAAAGAGTGTTATATGGTAGGTTCTTTATTTTTGAAAAAAACATGTGAACTTTACGGAAAAAAATTTTGTAGGTTCTGATCGCCTCAAGAAGGTTTTGGGTAATTTCGGAGCTGCAATGAATCACGGACCAACTGAATTGCGAGTTCGCCATGTTGATGCTGCTTCAGTGATGTTTGAAAATAGTTAGTTAAAGGAGAAGAGGATTTTGAGCTTGAAATAGTCTAAAATCGATAATTCTAAGCTTAGGCACTGAAAATGTTAAATTTCGAGATTATGCCACGTGGAATTTTGTTTAGAATTCTAAAACTTCAGGATTCGGCGTGAAAAATTCCACGTGAAAGGACCTCAAAATTAGTTAAGCCTAGATTCAAGTTAGCACAATTCTGAGGAAAACCAAAAACATAACCTCATTCATATTTTTTTCAGTCGATGAAGTGACTGCAATTAAATGGTTAGATTTGATGGGCGGAGCTGCATTTTTATCAACAATTTTGGCAAGTCTTCAAAAACCATTCGCCGAAATTCGCAATGCTTTTATGGATTTTGTTGATACTCTATTCGCATTTTCACCGATTGTTTTGGAATTTATTCGATTTGCTGGGTTGGTTTTTTTCAAAGAATTTAAAAATTTGAAACTGTGAAGAATCTGGTTTTCAGAGCTACTCTAGATTTCTGATATAAATTTCTAAATGAATAATTTTCCAGATTCAACGAATGGCTTCTCGATGAAAATTCCGAAACCGAATTCGAATTGTCACGCAAAAAATCACAAATCATTCGAAAAATGATCTCCAAAAATGTCGATGAACCCTTTTTGGATGCCGAATTTCTTCTCAAACTCAAAGCATATTTATTGCCAAAATCGACTCAACAACCACAAGTTGAACTCGCTTTGTAGAAAAATGAATAATATTTAAATATCAGATGTTTTTTTTATTGCTTTCGATAAATTTTTACGAGTAGAGATTTTGGTGAATTTCGTAGTAGATTTGATTTGTAAAAAGTTTATTCAATTTATCATATCTTACTAGAACTCAGAATGAATTTTTGGAAAATAAGAACAGTTTCAGATGACTACGAAGATACAGAAAATCGAAAAGCGGATCAAACACAAGAAAAATGAGGTTTTTTTTCTAACGTTTTCTGGAAAATTAATTTTGAACCTGAAAATTTGCAGCTTCTTCTCGATATTCGCCCAATTATGGATGATTTAGCCGATGAATTTGATAACAAAATTCCATATCTGAAATTTGTTGAAGTTTTCAATTCAAGAACCAACACCGAATTTGAGGTATCTTTATTTTTTGAGGAAAAATGAAAATAGATATTACAAAATATTTTCAGAAACGTCACAATGGCCTCAAAAAATACCTGAAAAATTGGGAACTTTCACAGGTTTTTCAAGATGTTCCACATGAAACGTTGAGATATGATTTGTATGAAAGTAAGAATTCAATCAAAAAAATATATAGAAAAAAAACCAAAAAAATTTTCAGATGACAATAAAGACAAATTCATAGTAATTCAGAATTTGCCAGAAGGAATGAAAAGAGTTGGGACTGTTTTACCGAAGAAAAAGAGAAGAAGAGCAACGGTTATGCCACAGGGTGGATGTTTTCCAGTTGACGCAGAAGATAAGAGGAATAGTTGGGAGGTTTGTGATTTTTACAAAACCCTAGAGGAATAAGATTTGGAAGCTTCGAAACTTGAGAAGAAGGATTTAAAAAAGGTCAGCGCCTACACAAAAATAATTTGAAGGGCCCGCGCCTACAGGAATATAATTCAAAGGGTTCACGTCTACAGAAATAGGAGTTGAAGTGTCCGCTCCTACGGACCTCGACAAAGGGTTTGAATATTTTCGGTTCCAGAAATGGTCGATGATTTCAAAATTCTTATCCGATAATTTTCCAAAGGTTCCGTGGATTCTTGAAGTTTGAATCCATTTTTTGGAATTATGGGCTGAAATTTGTGATTGTGAATTTGCAAGCCTTTTTCCAACACTCTAGAACCCATTTAGATTTCCCCAATTTTTCACATTTTCATCAAATTTTTCTCAGATTCTCAATGGAAAAACTGTAGTCTTCACAGTTCCATGTTGGCCGGGAGTTTCAGCTGAATTTCGAGCAAATAATCAGAATCTCTATGAAGAATTCTTGAACATTTCTTCGCCGAAAAAGAAAGTATCGTAAGTTCATCTCTCTTTCCATTTTTCATAAAATTCGCTAAATTTTTTCAGAGAATCAATATATTTGGCTGAAAAATGGTGGAGTTCAGAGATTCAAAAATTGCCACAAATTCTTTATATTGTATCGAAACTTGAAATATTCAAATTAACAAGTTTGGATCAATCAATAGCTGTAAGTGTAGATTTTTGTTGTTACCTGAGAATAAATTTATTTGTGTTTCAGGAAGTATTTCCGAGTGAATGGGCGGGACATTCAAAAAATTTTGGGATAAATTATGGAGTTTTCGGAATTTCAAAATCCAAATTGGTTGAGCTGAATTTGATTGTTAGATGTGATGCAGAAAATGCAAATATGGTTAGTTTTAGTTGAATTTTATTTCTTATATTTCATTTGAAAAAATTCCAGTTTACAAAAAACGAGATTATTAGAAGTTGCAAATTCGAACCGATCAATAATGAGATCACCAGTTTATTATACGATTTTGCAGAAAATTATAGGAGTTGTTCAATTGAAAGAGCTAATAAGGTGAAGTTTTCTTATTAGTAATTTTAGAAAATTAATATTCTAAAATCCTGTTTCATTCAGATGTTATTGGATAATATGACTTCTTGGCGAAATCGAGATCCACGAGATCGAACATTGGAAATAAGACAAGTTTTGAGAAATAATGATGATGAAAGTTATCCCACATCATTTTTCATTCAAATATTTTTTTTCCAGATTTTTGACTATGCTCAAAATGGTGATGAATATTCTGCTGCAAAATACAAAGATATCATTTTTGTTCCTTTATATTTTTCTTCTTCCTATCGCTAATTTATGTATATAAATATTTATTTTGATAAAGTTTGATCGATTATCCATTTTGAATTGGTTTTTTCTTTTTTTTTTTTAATAATTTTCGATGGCTATTTTCTATATTTTGTAGTTTTGAATTCGACCGAATACGATACGAACACCCGTTGTCCAGGTGTCATTTTGGTTATTTTCAATGCCTCACTTTTTCTAACTCATTTATTCGTTCATTCGTCGTTTTCACAATCATAAGTAGTTCGTCGCTTTCTTCCAATTTTCCTTGCCATTCATAAACCGATGTTATTGCCGGAATAATATTTATACAAGCTGCCAGTTTTTCTTCAACGATTTTTCTGAAAATACAGTTTTCACACGGAAAATTTCGAAATATTTACCTTGAAATTGTTAAACCCACTTCTTTGGTTGGAACTGTGATAAGAACAGTCATTAATTTTGCCAGATTTGACGCCATTTTCGATTCGGAAAATTGAAAAATTCGCGATTTTTTTTCAAAAAATTGTGTGTAGTTTTACGTGACGGTGTTTGCACAAAATTGGCGCGCGCTTTGAAATGGAGTGAAGCAACAATTGTTGTTTTTTTCTTTTTTCGGCACACCATTGAGTTTGTTTTGTTGTAAACAACAAGAATCGATAAATGTAACTACATATTTTGCAGGAAAAATGGCTCCATCAAAAAAGTCACCACCAAGGCAGTCAGATGAATCTGAAAGTGATCCAGATGAGCCGGTGAAAAAGGCCAGGAAAAAAACCAACAAGCCAATTACGACAACAAAGAAACCTGAAGAGGATAGTGAACCTAAAACTCTTCGGCCAAATTTGAATGAAAGTTATCAAGATGACGAAAGCGAGGATTTAATGAATTTGGTTGGTTTTAACAAGTTTTAGGATTTTTAAAAGTATTTTCTTTTGTTTAGGTTATTCCTGATAAACCTCTTTGTTTCACCAAACAAAACAACAATGGAGAACGACTTATGATTGTTAAAATTGAAGCAACAAATTTCAAAAGTTATTTCGGAACATCAGAAATCGGACCATTTCATAAAGTAAGTTTTATTTATAATTTTTAAAACAAGATACATGTAAATACACTCCCAAAAACACCGATTTTCAGAGTTTTACAAGTATCATTGGTCCAAATGGTTCTGGAAAATCGAATGTTATCGATTCTCTTCTTTTTGTTTTTGGATTTCGATCTGGAAAAATTCGATCGAAAAAGATCTCAAATTTGATTCATAGTTCAGCAGGAAAACAATGTGATAGTTGTACGGTTTCAATCTATTTTCAAAAAATTATTGATAAAGTGAGTTTTTGATAATGAAACATACGATAACGTTGTACATTTTCAGGACGAGGACAATTATGAAATCATCGCAGGATCTCGATTTTCAATCTCAAGAACGGGTTATAAAAATAATTCGAGTACTTATGCAATTGATGGAAGAAATGTGCCTTTGAAAGAAGTGGAAAATCGCTTGAAAAAAGTTGAGATCGATTTGACACACAATCGCTTTTTGATTTTACAAGGAGAAGTCGAAGCAATTTCAATGATGAAACCAAAAGGAGTAAATCAAAATGAAGAAGGAATGTTGGAATATCTTGAAGACATCATTGGCTCAAATCGTTTCATGGTTCCAATTACAAAATTCGAAGCTCGTGTTTCAAAATTATCCATGGAATCATCACAACAAAGATGTCGACAAGAAACAGCTCGAGCAACAAAATGTGCATTAGAACCCGATGTTAGAGAAGCTGTTGAATATTTGACAAAAGAAAATGATGTGACTATTTTGAAAAGTAAATTAGAACAACGCAAAAAGTATGTTGAAATTTTGTATTGGGAAATTTGCAATAACTTATTTTTTTATAGATTGAAATACAATGATCAACTTGGTCCACTCAAAGATGAATTAGATGCGAAAAAAGAGGAAATGAAAGTGATTGGAGAGAAATTGGATGAAAACAAGAAAGGATCGAAAGATAATGAGAAAATGGATAAGGAATTGAATAAGTACGATTTTTATATTCATATAAGTACAATCTATTTTTATCATTTCAGGCAAAAGGCTGAAGCTGAAGCAGAATTCGACAAAGCAAAACAAGAAATTGAAGATGATGTGACTGAAGAGAAAAAGAGAAAACAGAATTTGAAACGATTGACAACAGATATCGAAAAAATGGCTGCAGAAAAAGAAAAAGAAGAGAAAAAGGTTATTTTCAATTCAAATGTTTGTTTTTTAATATCTATTATCATTTCAGAAAGATTCACTTCTTGAAGCTCCTGAAAAAGCTGCGAAGAAAATTGAAAAATTGAAAGTCGAATCGGAAAATTTGAAAGAAATTGAGAAAAGTGCAAATGAGAAGGCTGATGAGAATTTAGCGATTTTTGACGCGAGATCTGAAGAGTTTCAAGAAGCGAAAACTGAAGCAGAAAATGAATATGCAAAGGAAAATGAGATATTGAATGATAAAAAGGGAAAAGCGTCGATTGCAGAAGCTGAATTACAAGATTTGAAGAAAATGGCAGATAAAGGAAAGAATACGGTAGTTGAATTGAAAGCGAAATTGGAAGAAACTGAAAATAAAATAGTTTCTGAAGAAGAGGAAATTGCTGAAATAACACCGAAAATTGAAGAAAATCAAGAATTATTCAATGAAGCAAATCGAGATGGACCAGCAGCTCGTGCAAAAGAACAACAATTGGATCGAAATATTCGAGAAATTCGCGGAAAAATCATGGATATGTCAAATCAACAACAAATGTTTCAATCTGGAAATCGAGCATTGGAGGCATTAATGAAAGAGAAAAATGAGGGAAGATTGCCTGGATTTTTGGGAAGATTGGGTGATTTGGGAGCTATTGATTCGAAATTCGATGTTGCTATTTCAACAAATTGTGGATCGTTGAACTCGTTTGTTTGTGAAACTGCTGATTCGTCGGCCAAAGCTATCGATTTTCTTTGTGCTGTGAGTTTTCCGAAAAAATGTAGTCAAACTATAATTTTGAAATTATCTAAATTTGAATTTTTCTAATTAAAAGAAGTTAATTAGTCCAAAATTCTCCGGTGACCCCAAAAATGTGCGTTTTTAACAATACCTTGTTCAAGAATTTGTTACAGAAAAATTTCGCCCTGAAATCGCCTGAAAAAAACGGAAATCAGGCACTGTTAAATTGATTTTCATAAAAATTTTGCTTTGTAGTTTCTTTTCAGTTTCTGTGATATGACACTACTACAATAATACATTCAGCGAACAATTTGAGTTTTAAAAACTGTAGTCGAAACCGAGTTATGTTTCCGAATAAAATATTTTTCAGCAACGTCTCGGTCGTGCCAATTTCATTTCAATCGACAAATTACAAGTCAACACGGCAAGAATGAATCAAAAACCAGAAGATTTTCCAGCTCCTCGTTTATTCGATTTGATCAAATGTGAAGAATATGCTAAACCGGTTTTCTATTTTGCGTGTAACGATTTGCTTGTTGTAAAAGATCTTGGAGAAGCACAACGATTGGACAGAGCACATAATCGTTAGTGATTTTAATTTAATAACTCAAAAGTTTCCCACATAAAACAAAAATTTCAGATAAATATGTGTTTGTAACTCTTGATGGAGGTAAACTTTCAAATGATGGTTCGATTACTGGCGGAGGTCAACCGATTCGAGGATTGATTGGAAGTGAAGTGAAAGTTCAAAGAAGAGATACAAATGGAAATGCTAATGAGATTCAAAAATTGCAACAAGAAGTTGAAAAGTTACAAGAAGAATATAAACAAGTTGCACCAAAAGCTAAAGCTGTAAGTGTATTGAAGTTTTTTTATCAAAAGGAAAAGGTTTTTGCAGCTTGACGAACAATTATTCACAAGTCGAAATGAAATCAAAAAATATACAGAACGACTGAAAGTTTTGAAATTATCTTTGGAACAAAATCGAACGAAGATTGTCACGCTGAAAAAAACAATTGAAATACAGGAAATTGAGGCGAAAAAAGTTGAAGTTGATCCGAAAGATATTGAAGAAAAACAGGAAGTTGTTCGCAAGCTTGTTCAAGGTAAGTTATTTGGATTTGAGCGGGAAAAGGGGGTTTTGGGAATAATAACGGGGGTTTTATTTTTTCGAAGGACAAAATCAAATTCAAAGTTCAACAAAATTTTTAGAACGAGATGAAGCGGATAGAAATGCGTCGAAAGCTCGAAAAATCGTTGATGAAGTAACTTCAAAAGTTGATGCAATGTTCAAAGAACTTGTTGAATGTCATAGAAAAGAAGCAAAAGATGCACGAGAAAAAAGACTAACAATTGAAAAAACAATTGCAAAAGAAACCGGTACAATTAACAATTCTGAAAGAAATATTGGCAAATGTGAAGAAAGAATTGCACAATTAGAAAAGGATATGGAAAAAAGACAAAAAGATATTGAAAAAGTGGAGGAAAATCAAGTTGATGAAAATGCATTGGAAGAAAAACAGAAGAAATTAAAAGAATTGGAAGAGAAAATGAAGGAATTTGATGAGAAGTTTAAGGAAATGAGAGAAGCAAAAATGACATTAGGAAAAGAAGAATTAGAATTGGAAAAGAATTTGAAAGATATTGCTGAACTTGTTAGTGGAATGAAATATCAATTGAAAGAAAAAAATGAAAAAAGTTGAAGATATTGATGAAAATGTAAGTTGAACATAAGAAATATATTGTTTGGAAAAATATATGAATGAAAATATTTCAGATATCTAAACTTGCACTAAATCCAGTTCCTCGATTCGCATTTCTGAATCCATCACAAAAACCAGAAGATTTACGAATCGAATTAACAGAAGAAATTGATCGAGCAATTATTGATTTACCATCTGAAGAACTTGAGAAAAGAATAGCTGTTTGTCGTGAAACAATTGCCAACGAGGCATATTCATTGGAACATCAACTGAGACATATTCAATCAAGTGAACAAGAATATGTTGATCTAGGAGGAGATGGAAAATCGACGAAAATACAAATGTTATCGGAAGACGAGTTGAGAGCATTTACTGGAGAGCAAATTGAAGAAATGCAATTCAATAGAAAACGATTCGAACAAGAACTTGAGGCGATGAAAAATAAGGTGAATTTGTGTGTCATTGATGAATATTTTGAAAAAGTCAAGAAATATAATATGGAAACTGCGAAAGCCAACGATATTAATAGGAATTATGATTTGCATCGGACAAAAATGTGCTTGTTGAAAAGAAATCGAGCGGAAGAATTTCATGTAAGTTTGGGAACAGGGATGTGTTAGAAAAGTGGAAAATTTTCGAATTTTTAAAACTCGAAAATTCAGAAAGTAAATCTGAGATTCTAATTCTAGCTGAAAAGTGATCTGGGCATTTGTTTAATAAATTCTATCTGATTTTGGATTTCAATAAAAAGAGGTTAATTTTTATCCGGATTTCCAATTTTTTCAAATTATGATTTTTTTCTCAAATTCAAACTAATCGGGAATTTTCAAAAGTTCTAGAAAAGTTATCGCTATTTTTGAAACCTAGTTTTCCTCGGTTTTTTTTGGATGTTCAATGAAAACACTGTACAAAGTTTCCAGAAGCCACACTCTACATTTTTTCAAACGAAAAACTGTATTTTTATTGATTTTCAGCGGATTTTGATGGATCACTGAAAAAAACGCAAAATTTTCCGACACATTTATTTTTCCAAAAATACAATGTTTTTTTTCAGTACGGCTTCATGTTTATTTCACAATCTGTTCGAGAAGTATATCAAATGTTGACTGCTGGTGGAGATGCTGATCTTGTGGCAAAATCAGGAACCGATCCATTCTCAGAAGGAATTCAATTTCTTGTTCGACCTGCCAAAAAATCATGGAAACACATTGAGAATTTGTCAGGAGGCGAGAAAACTCTCGCTTCATTGTCTCTCGTTTTTGCTCTTCATACATTCCGACCAACTCCGTTTTATGTTATGGATGAAATTGATGCCGCGTTGGATTATCGAAATGTTTCAATTATTGGAAATTATGTGAAGGTATGAATGTTTTAAAATCAAAAATTATTGAAGTATTTTTATATTTTTTTCAGGCGAGAACAAAGAATGCGCAATTCATTATCATTTCATTACGAAACAATATGTTTGAATTAGCAAATCGACTTGTTGGAATTTATAAAGTGGATGATTGTACTAAAAATGTGGCAGTTGATCCGGTTAAAATTTGTGAAAAATCAAAAGAGATATTTTTTCAACTTTCAGGAAAGGTAGGGTTATTTCTTGAGATTATTATTAAAATGAAATCTCTCCTTATTTTTTCAGGTGTCTTGCACATTGCCACAAGAAGTAACTGCAGAATATCAAAAACAAAAAAGTGCTATGAAAAAGGCGCAAACAGCTCAAGAAAAACAATATGATGCATTCCCATCAAGCAAAGATATCGATAGAGCTGAACAAATATTGCATATGCAGAATAGATTGGGAAGTGTTATTAGTCGACAACAAGATCGAAATGATGCTGGATTAGATTCGAATCGACCACAAACATCGGCTTCGACAACAAATCGACCAATTTCGCAAGCATCGACTAGACCTGAATCAAGGATATTGGAACGTGAGTTGAATATTTTTGCAAAGTTGAAATCTGACAAGAATGAATTAATTTTTTAGAGCTGAAAATACCAAATGTTCGATTAGTTGCAACTACAACACCGCCATTACCAGTTCCAACAGAACAATTGAGCGAAGTTGATGAAACAGTTCCGGTAAGTTGTTTCAAAATTAGGAAATGTTTTAATGTCTAAAAAATTCTGAATTTTAGCAGAAAACCTTTTCTTTCAATGATTTTCCAGAAAGTTGCGAGTTTTTCTCTAAAACCGGAAACACTTTAAAAAGTTTTTCTCTTTTGTTTAGCCTTGATTCGATTTTCAGGAAACATCGGAATCTCAAAAACATCGAGCAACCGAGGAAGCTGCTGTTGAAGATATGGAAATTGAAGAATCACGATCTAACGGAACTTTAACCGCAGTATCTGTAACAAATGGAAACGACGCAATTGTAAATCAAGAAATTGATGAGAATCAACGTGTTTAATAATTTGATTACTAATTTTGTATCTGTTTACAGTGTCTTCTTCGCCATCATCTTTCGTTTTGATTTATTCTTCCTCTATTGGTTTTTGTATTTACTATTATTCTTTTTTTCTTCCAAATTATTTTTCTGTAAGTTTTATCAAGCTTTAACATGAATGTTGTGTTTTTATCAGTTATTGTTTGGTTTTGGTTTTGCATGAGCTTTGGTTTGATTATCCTATTATTTATCTTAACTTTTCCTTGTGTGCTTTCACTTTTTGATTGATTTTGAGTTTCAGTCAAACTGTTTTCAGAATGCCACATACCATTTTGTTGATTCAACCAACAACTCAATCAAATTCAAGAACTTGGTCAGATTATGAAACACAAGCTGCAAGTTTGGATGGTCAGTTTTTTCAATTCAAAGGCTTCAAACCGAAACTATGTCTTTCCAGCGATTTGCAAAATTTTCGAAACTTTTGCTAGAAATAAACTGCCAGAGAATGCTGAATTCACTTTTGATATCAATCAAGTTTTTGAATTTCTTGACAAACTCACCGATATTTCGATGATGATTTTCAATGCTGTAAGTGCCAACAACCACGGCCTATTTTTTGAAATCCTTATTATTTTCAGGAAACTGCCCAATATGTTCCACGCAATCGTTCTTGGATCAAACAACAATTGTTCGAAATGTTCAAAAGTAAATGTCGTCACCCAGAAGCTGGAGAAAAATTGATTGCGGGATATTAAACTTACGAGTTTCTTTTTTCACTTTAATCTCTCCTTATACCTGATCTTTTTATATACGAGAATCTCAAGAATTCATTTGCATTTATTTTTTCGTTTGATATTTCACTTTTTAAAATGAACAATTTTACTGAAAGATAATCGGTAATAAATACAAATGGAAGATAGAAAATCGAAGGGCGAATAAACGGGAAAATATCTTATACCTTTTCATACTTATTAGACGGTGATTTTGTTCAATTGTTGAATGGCATTCGACAAATACTTGTCTTTGAAGTCCTTCGACGAAACTTGTTTCTCAACCTGAAAATATTTGAGCTATTGTTTGTGTTTTGAGTTTTAGAGTACTTACCGAGTCATTAATCAATTTCAACAATTGATCTCTTTCGAATCTGGATTTCGTTGCTTCGGTTTCTTTCAAATAATCAATTCTTCGTTTCAATTCGCTGGCGATTGTTTGCACATTCTTTCTGAAATAAAAATGTTTCTAATTTCATTTGAATTTCTACGAAATGTCTACCTGTATGTGGCTTCCAATTGCAATTGCATAGTTTCTTTGAGAGTTGTTGGCATGCTCTCTTTCAATGCAGCCAATGAAGCAGTTTCTTCAGCAGATGTCTGAAAATAGTTTCAATTTGTATTTTCCAAAAAATATCGATGTATAATCACTTTTCTGAATTGGACAGCATCTTTCAAATCGTCTTGGATCAACCCTTTGAAATAATCCATACGAGCTTGATAGTCCTTGTACAAGCCGGCGTCGATGTTATCTAAAAATTGAAAACTGATTAGAAGTTTATTTCATATATAACTAACATCCAGCGGTTCTGGAGACGAGCAAATAGAACAAAATCCATCCAACAGTCATGTGTCCTTGTTCTTCGAAAACCCACAATTCTTTGTTGAGCAAAAATGTGAAGAGACCTCCATAGAACAAATATGGTCCTAAAAACAAAAGGTTTTGTCTATATTTTCTTCAAAATACAATCTAATAAAAAAGGGAAAGGGAAAGAGAAAAGAATTGATTAAATTTGAGTTCTACCTGAAACTCCAGTTACTTTGTTGAAAGCGGTGAACCAAGAATCAGGCATCATCAAAAGACGAGTCTTTGGTGGATACATTGGTCTCGCTGGATAAGGATAGTTGACCTAAAACACGATTATCATAAAAACCAATGTAACTAACAATGAATCACAAACCAAATCTCTATCTGGATGCTCTTTGAAGTCTTTTGGGATAGCTGGCAAGAATTCAGGTGCAGACCATTCTTTGTTACAGCTGTCGAACATTGATTTTGGAGCTTCAGTCTCTCCTGGGAGTGGAATTCCTGAAATCATGAAAATGTGTTTTCAATAAAAGATTGTGTGATAAGTTTACCTTTGAATCGATAGGCAATTTTCTCGAAATAACCCACATTTGAAGATGTTGAAGATGCTGAAAATATCTTATTAGATTCTTGTAACAGGAACTAAATTCAAGAAAAACTAACTGGCAACAGCAGCACCTCTTGTGGCAAAAACGATAGTTTTCGGCGATGAAAGGCGACTCAACGACATTCTGGAATAAAACAATAATGAAAAGCAGATAATCAAAACGTAGAAAAGAGAAGGTCACGTACAAAAAAAAGATTAAAAACGGGATTTCGGCTTGAAAATTCAAGCCTGAAACTTTGGAAGGAAAAAACAAGAAAATTTAGGACCGCCTCTCTAAAAACTGTGTTCGTTGCGAGACCAAATAATAATTCGGTGGGCATGTTCCTTTGAACACCGTATGTTTTTGCGTTAAATAATTTTTTTTCAACCGATTTCAAGCTAATTTTCGCAGAAAGCATTGTAGAAGATTAGAGAATCACTCACGAAAAAAGTTTATTTTCTTGGATAAATTCAGAAACAAAATAAGTGCATCGTCACTAGAGAAATTTTGAAAAGAGTTGAGGTTTTGAAAATTTTCTTGGATTTTGAAAAATTAAAATTTTTCTGGAAATTGAGTTAGATTCAAATTTTATAAAAACTTCCGCATTCCCTTTTTAAAGTCAGAAAAAGTCTTTTAAACATATAAATAATTTATTTTCAAAGAAACAATAAATCACAACTCTTATGATGATCACAATAAAATCTACCAAAAAATAAAATAAATTTGCCAAACACTTTGAATTATTTCGTTAATGAATAAATTAAAAATTTCAGAGAAAGAAAAAAAAACAACATCTACACGTTGAGAGAAAGAAGTAAGTATTATTTATTTGGGTGTGGCTGCTTTTTGTGGTTGTTGAGCTTGTTGCTGATATCGATGTTTATACTCGTAGTGCCATCGATTGAAATCTGCATTGTAGACGACTATGGCACCCGAATCCAAACCGCCCAAAATAAATCGATGTGATGCGGCTACAGAAACACTACGAACTGCCGTATTTAGTGACTGAAAAAAAAATGAATTTTGAATCGAAATTCAGGCGAAAACATCGGGGGAAAATTGGTGACCAACAATTCGGTATTCTAGAATTTTCAATGTAAGCTCACAATTGTAGAGCATATTGACCCTGAAAATGCTCAAATTTGGGCTCAAAATCTTCGGAATTCGATGTAGATTCCAAAATTTCTAGTTTCATTTAACAATTTAGAGGCTTTTGAGCTACATTTTCAGAAATTCACGCGGATTCGAAATGTTTCAATTTCAGCTCAACTTTTTTTTTGAATATTTTGATTTGAGCTGAAACTTAAAAATTTTCATTCCACGTGGATTTGGAGCCCAAAAAGTTCATAATTCCACGTGAGATTCTAAATATTCAAATTCATCAAAAATAATTGGAGCATTTGAGAGAGCTTAAAGTGTGTTTGGGCTCAAAATTTTTAAAAATTAACGTTGATTCAAGATTTTTCATGTTCAGCTTAAATTTCATTTTGAGACTAAAAGTTATATTTTGTAAACACAATATAAATTTTTGCTTGAAAAGTTTTATTTTTTTATTTCATTGAAAACTACACTTTTTCGTGAATTTTGAATTTGTGAAAATACTTGTGAAGTATCGCAGCCAAGTGTGCCTGAAATCGTGAAAAAAACTCACTTGATAAGTATACAATTTCGTCAGTGGAAAAACTCGCCAAATTGATATTCTACCATTAATTGAACCAGTCACAGCAAATTCACCATCTCGAGTGATTGTCAAACATTCAATTCTGAAATTTTCAATTTGTTCAAATGTCTCAAATTCAAAAAACTCACTTGTCCTCAGCAATAGATTCATCTAATAATCTCGCCGTCGCCGAATATGTCACAATTCGTTTCGAATCATACAATGCCAGCAAAACACATTCTCGACTCATTGATAATTGTGTCACAATTCCTTGTCCTCGAATTCTTCGAAGCAAATCCGAACCAGTTGTATGAATCAATATGATTCCGTCTTCGCAACCACTTATCACTAAACCATGTTCAGCTGAAACACAAAGTGAGCTGATGGCAGCTTCGTGGCCAGTTAGAATTGATCGAGGAGATGGTGTTTCGCCAGGTTGATTGTATTCACCAGCAATATAACCTTGCTGAAAATATCGAGAATATTTTTGAATCAATGAATTAATTAAACCAACCGTTCCATTCCAATGCCATAAAACTACAGTACAATCCATACTTCCAGTAACAACATAACAATCACTGAAAAGACTTGTTTCACTTCGAGCAATACAGGTTACAACATCGCCATGTCCATAAACAGCTTGTCGAACTTTTCCTAAATTTATTTTATATTAAAAATTGTTCGAAAAAGAAAGAATCTAACCTGTGTCTGTATCAACAATTCTAAAACTATAATCTGGATATCCGCAAGCAAATATATATTTAGAATCAGTAGTTGTCACAAAATTAGTGCAAGAAACTGTCAATCTTTGATCAAAAGCATCTCCCAAATGTCTTCTCGCCAGAATCGCAGCCGTATTCGCCGTGGCCAATTGTGGATCAGCAGTTAATGGTAATTGAACAGTTCCATCAGTATTTGATGGATCCATTGCAAGTGCACTTCGTTGACTTGCTCCATAACTATAACTATTATCCCATTTATTCAATGAGAATACAAGATTTTGTGCAACTCCGACAACAGTTGGATTTGGTATTTGATGAAATGTATTAGCAGCAAGATAAACAATCGGACTATTTGATATATATTTCATCATCATACATAAATCATCATCTAATCTTCTGAATATTGTTGGTGTCATTGACATAACAGAATGTCGTGGTGGATGTGCTTCAGTTAATAATTGTGAAGGTGTTTGTCCAAACGACATTATCTGTTGTTCAATTGCTTCCATTTGCCCTGGAGTTTCAACAGCTTTCAAATTAACAGATCCTTCATAAGTTAAATGATAAAATACATTAACAGCTCGAACAGCTTCTGCTCCTTTTTGTTTATATCCAAATATCAAATCAATCCATTGATTTAATTGACAAGAAACAAGATCAGATTCCAATGCCTGTCTATGCATCAAAATAAATTGTTCCGGTGAATCAGCCCAAGCTGGTAATACAATATCTCCAACTTGTGCTCCATCTTGTCGACTTCCCAAATTAAATCGATTCGAATTTCTAAACATTTCTGGCAAATAAAACATCTCCGGAATAAGTTCTTTAACATCGTGCGAATCTCGTTGACATCTTTCCCAAGTGTCTTTTATACTATGCAATATTCTATCCGGATGATCGAATTTTCCATCGTGTAAATTGATGAACATTGTCGAAAATGGTTCAATTCTTAAAAGCCAATTTAATGTAAATGCAGGTGTCGAATAATGTGTTCCATAATGGAAAGCAGGAATTTGATCATCTGACCAACTTGTATATCTTTCTTGGAAAAACTTCCTTCGATTCTCAGATAATGCGCCAATTGGTTTTGATAAATCACGGAAATTCGCAGCCACATTCAAATCCAATGTGTCCGATGTATAATTGGTAAGAATCCACGGGAAAACCGGATATTGACTCAAATCATTGAAAGTTCTTCCAGCTACAGTATTCAAAAACATGAGATAATCGAAATTCGAAATCTCTCGCTTTTGCCATTTCAAACACATATCTGAATGCTTGAATAATTGTCTTGGTGTCATTAATGATGTTTTTCTGCTTTGTGGCAATCCATATTTAACACCAACACCAACACGTGGCAATTGATAAACAACTTTTTTCACTGTTTCTTCGTCGTTGAATGCAAACATAATTGCAGCTGAAATATTGAAAATAAATTCTGCAAAATTATTGAATGAAAATCTAATGTAAGTACTTATTGAAACTAAAAAAATAAAAGAAAAAACTAACTTCTCGTTGCCAAAAACAATTCCAGCGCAACATTTTGCAATAAAAATCTTCTCAAGAAAATCGCTCGAATTTCCAATAAATTCCATCTTGCATGAAGTGTCTCACAATATTTGAGAACCTGCAAAACAAAATATTTTTAAATATTTTTCTGTCATTTTTTCCCAACGGGTGTCACATATCACGCACACATGGTTGGGTGTATAATTATTATGTCTATTATTATTATGTGGTGGGTGAATGGATCAAAAAAGAATGAGAATCCTATTAGTGACACCCTAAAGAGTTTCAATTGAAAACTATAATGGAAATATTTTTGGGATGAGTTAGGAGAAGTTACGCAATCTTTTGATGTGTTAGCAAGGCCGTATCCGGTTGAAAACTTGGGGGATTATTATCTAATAATATCGAAGGATGTGTAAAGATAACAAAAAAGGAGATGAATCTAGATAAAGAAAAAAAAGAAAGAGGACCACAAGAGGAAAAATATAGTAAATTTGCTCGAAGAAATCGATAATGAGTAGATAAATAGATTACGGAATTTTTAGGTTTACATTTTCATACTGGGAACTTTTTTTTCAAAATAAATTATAAACCAAAAAAGGATTGAAATTCAATCATTAAAATTCTGGGTTCGGAACCATCAGAGCAAAATTTCTCAAAAACGCCCAAGTTTCGTATTTTCAAACAGTTTCAGGGCAAATTTTTTGCCTAACAGATTCTGAATGACGTGCTATGCCAAAAATATCCCAAAAATTAAATTGACCAGAAACTAGTGTTGAGTAATTTTTGGACCACCAAGCTGTATATTTTCCAAACAATTGTCAATATCTTTATCATCAAAGTGAACTCCGAATATCTTTTTTTTTTCATCTTCCTTCTTCAAAAAAAAAAAAGGCTATCATCTCGTCACCTTCTGATAAATGTCTTTGCCGTCTCTCATCATCATTATTGTTAGTTAGTTAGTTACACGCCCATTTCTTCTCCATTCTTTTTTTTCTCCCTGACATCCTAAGCCCCGCCCACTTTTTCTGTTTTTCCAATTTTCAACACATCCCTTCTTCTTTTTTCTCTCCTATTCGAACACATGCTTGGAAGAAATCCAAATGTGACATTTCAGGTTAGTGTTTTCTGTTTTATTGTTGCTATTTTCATTCTTCCAGGTTCAAACCTATTACAATGAAAAAGTGAACAATAGAAAAACTCGTGTGAGCAAAACAGTTTACCGTGTTGCAAAAGTAGTTCAGAGTATATTAAAAGAAGTCGAAGAACAAGAACCAAGATTCGTTTCAACAATCAGTGATGTAAATGGACGATTCGAGGGAGTAAGGACTTTTTTGAGATCTCTTTTAAAGTATTTTTCTTTATAGATTACAGTCCATTCTCCACATGAATACGAAGCTGTTTTATATCTCAATCAAATGGGAGTTTTCAATTTTGTAGACGATGGTTCAATTCAAGGTTGTGCTGTTTTGAAGTTAAGCGATGGACGAAAACGTTCAATGTCTCTTTGGGTCGAATTCATTACTGCTAGTGGCTATTTATCAGCTAGAAAAATTCGAAATCGATTTCAAAGTATAGTGGCACAAGTTATCGAAAAACCTGCCTATCGGTAAGCTAAAACTCATAAAGATCTCCAATAAATCAATAAATATTTCAGAGACTACTGTAAACTTCTAACAGACAATTCCGATGTTCGAATTCGTGTTGACGACAAATTCACAGTTCAAATAACATGTGCATTTCGATGTAACGGAATTTGGCCACGATCAGCTAGTCATTGGCCATTGGCTGGAATTCCTTGGCCAAATTCTGTGGTAGCAAATCAAGTAAAAGGTGAAGGATTCGATTTGACAAGTCGAGAAACATCAATTACCCAACAAAATAATCCGAATAAACAAGCAAGTACAATGGAAGCCGATGCATGGGCAATGAAAATGACGGGAGCCGAAAATTGCCTATTAGGTTAGTTATAGTTTAAAAACAAATCAAATCGAATATGTTGTTTCAGTGGGAGGCCGCCGTAAAACATTGAGTATTCTAAAATCTTTGAGAGATTCTCATTTGGATTTTCCTGGAACACCAATCACAAATTATATATTGAAAACTCTGGTTTTATACGAATGTGAGAAGCATTTTTCAGATTATGAATGGGAAGATAATGCAATTGGAGATCGAATCATCGGTTAGTTTGAAAATATTTTACTACCCAAAAATTAATTATTTTTCTAAATTCCTCTAATAAAAAGAATAACTAATATATTGTTCATTATAAAGTAGTCCATTTTTCGATGCTCTCTGCGTGTCACAAGAAAAATGAATTTTCTTGCATTCCTAATGATTTTTGCCTCGCGCCTTCATAGTCATTTTTTCATGGCTGTTGGCATCCAAATAAAAAAGTATATATAAAGAGAGAAGAAGGCAGGAGAGAGGGCAGAAGAAACTGTCAACTCAAATAAGTCGATCATCATTTTGACATATGGAATTGACAACCGAAGAAATATAGAGAATGTTGTTAACAGCAAATATTTTCGCGCGTGATCTTTTCAAAAAGTTATTGATGGAAAACTAATTCTGGAAATAATCAGCACTTACATTTAAGGAAAACGTTTTCAAAAAAACCGTAGCATAGTTTTGGCTTTTCAAGACTTCAGAGTAAAAATGGGAATTATCTTTAGAAGACAAAAAATACTCTAAAACTCGGAATTTTAGAAGAAAAGACTACGTTGACACGTCATAACACTGGCAAATTCAGATCCTGAAATTTCAGGGCGGAAACTTTCCCATAGGCCAAATTTTAGCAGGAAATATTTCAAAAAATCCGATGATTTCAGGATTTTTTCTAGGCCAGATTTCTGAATGAGCTATGACGTCATAAGTCTTCTCATGAAAATGTTGAATAAAATTTGAAGGATTTTTTGCTCATAAATTTAGGATTTTTGAATTCTCTATTCCAGCTCAAATTTTGTAGCATAGTCCCTGAAAATGCTCAGAATTCCACGTGAATTCCTAAATTCCTAGTTTAATCTAAAAAAAATGTGTTCAGTAATTTCTGTTTATTATCCACCTATTTCTACCAAATCCCATTCTCATCCCAATTTTAGGTGTTCTCCTTCAACTTGTTTCATGTCTTCAATGCCGCCGTTGTGCTCATTATTTTCTACCCCAACTCGATTTACTTCGTTCAAAACCCTCACATGCTCTTGAGCACAGTTCAAAACAAGCATGGGGTTTGGTTCGAAAATTAATGATTGATCCATTAGCTCTTCAATCCCTCTAACGTCTTTCTTTCTTTTCCTTCCCATTCTTTTTACGTGTTCATCATCATAAATTATTTTTTACCTGTTGTGATTGTCTCTTATACAATGGATGTTCTTCATCGGCATCGAAAAACAAATCAGTGGCTGTGACTGAAAGTGTTCCAGGCACAACGATTCCAGGAGCAATGAGTTTGGCAAATGTTGAAAAGCAAGCAGATTCTGCAAAAAAAAACATGATGAATTAATATGGACAACTGGGAAAAAAGGGGGAGAGGAAAATCGAATAAAATACAATTATGAGATTTTCGGGGGGCGACAAATGTTCTAATTGGCCCTATTAATTGGTTGGGTGACGGGTGTGTCAAAAATATTCAACATTATTAAATTTGACACGTTGTGAAATCAAGCGGGTAATAAAAATTGAATTTTGAAATTTTCAATTCCAGCTCAAGCATTTTGACTCTGAAAATTCTCAGATTTGGGCTCAAAATGTTGAGAAATCCACGTGGATTTGAGAGCTCTCAATTTTAGTTTAAAATTTCGAGCATTTTGAGCATAAACATGGGTGTGTTTGGGCTTAGATTTTTAAGGCTTAAATTCAACGTGGATTCCAAATTTCTCCAACCGAATTTTTCAAAAACTACCGTATGCTATTTTCTGGCGCCAAAAAACCACTCTCGTTTTTCCTACCAGCCAACCATTTATATTCTTTTGTTCATAAATTACTTTCTATTTACTTTTCTTGTCCAAAAATGACTAATGTGCTCCAATTATTATTAAAAACGAGAGAGAGCCAGGTGACTTTTTTGCCCGCGTTCCATTTTTTGTTCGTAATCCTGGCTGGATTAAACGAAACAGAGAAAAATGTTCGGAAAAAAGTCACAAAAATGAAAGAAAATCTGGGGCCGAGAAAAAATGATGAATTGCTCAAACAACTGACGCCTCCCTATTTTTTGTCGCGTTGTTTCACTTTTTTGTCGTTCACGAAATGAAAATCATTTCATTGTGGTTGGTCAAAATCCGATTCTACCGTACTATTTCGAAAATAGATAAAAATCATTAAAATGGAGAAGAAGAGTGTGTTTATTGGGTTGAGCGAAAATTTACGATCGCCCAAAAACACCAGTGTTCCTTTTCAACAGAACAGATTAGCTCATAAAAATGTGTGTTTTGTCGATGGAAAAATGATAACGGGGAAAAACTATTGAAATTAGAGAAAATTGAGAGACAAAATTTGAACTGAAAAAAGAAGTTTCGGAAATGTGGATTTTACAGAGAAAAGTGTGAATTTTCTAAGATTTTCACCAAAATATTCCACTTTTTTAAAGTTTCTCAAAAATGTGTATTTATCACAAAAATTGAGAACATGATGAAATTTCAACACCCATTTCCCACTCCATCCCCCAAAATCTATCCAACTTACGACTTGAAGGTGTTGGATCAACTTCATTCGCCCATTTTTCAATATCCGATTCATCAACCAATTCATTTGTCACATTTGCTCCCGATGGTTTATACGCTGATAATCCTTTCAATATTTTCCTCAATTTTTCTTCCGGTGATTCTTTTGGCTCTTCAGCTATTTTTTCCCCAGCAGTCGCTTCTTCATGTTTTGTTCCAATTGGATTTGGCACAAATCTCTTTCTCCTTCGACTGTCATCTTCCCAAACATCAAGTTTCCAGAATTGATCAATTGATTGAGAATCTCCAGGTTCGCTGAGAATTGCTGACATTTTTTCGAGAAGTCTTCCAGCATTGATAGAATCACGAAGACGGCCAGAAACAATCAAAAGATCACATCGACTGTATTCTTCATGTCGAGCTGATAATTGTTCACGAGTTTCATTCTCGAAATATGCATGTTTACTAACATCTTCAGCGCGGAGACGATTTAAAATGAAATCAGCTTCGTTTGCAACACGAAGAACGTGGTCACGAGTTGCGTGAGCCATCAAACGACCTGAAATTAAATTTTGTATGCAAAATTTCATAAACTTTGGGGATAAAAACTATTGACATGTTTGAATTTTGAAAAAATATAGGAAATTTCTCACAAATACTAATTAAAATTATAAGTATCTTAAACCTGAGCGAGAAATTTTTGAAATTCAGCAGTGGCGAACTCTAGCTAATGTAAGATATACATTTTTTGGTGAGTGGTTTTTTTTCGGAAAAATTCAGATTTCTGGGTGCGGTATGATCAAAAATCCGGGGTTTTGAATTATTTCCAACATACCTTCATTAACCAATTCGATAAATGCTAAACCAGCATGTTTTTGAAGCGATGTTTGCCATTCTTGTGAGCATAATAACATAACCAATTCAATAACTGATGAATTTCGATTTCTCAAAGTTTCCAAAACTTTTCCATCATTCATAATTTCTTGTCCATGTGTTCCAAGAAGTGTTTTCTGAAGATATCCTCTAAAATCACTCATCATTTCTCGAAGAAGCGGAGCACAGGATTCCAATGCAGTTTGCAATTTTGTTGTCAAATATTCTCTTCTTTCAGTGGTTTGTTTGACCGGCGGTAGTGCTGATAATTTCGAAAGTTGTGCAGCATCATATTCATTTTTTCCATCTTTTTTAATTTCAACATTTTCAACTTTAATTGCTGCAATATCACTTTCTTTCATATTTCCATTAACTTCTTCCGCTTCTTCTTCAGCTTCTTTCCCATTTTCCTTTCCAATTTCTTGTTTATCTCCATTTTCAACAATCGAATGCCCATTTCCATTCATAGCATGTCCATCTTCCGAACTTGATATTGATTTTTTATCATCATGTTCAGAAGAAGTTGTTGAATTGAAAAATGGAGACGGTGAAGATGGTGGTTCTAATATATCCCGATATCTTGACACCATTAAAACTGATACCAAATAAATAACAGAAAGTGCAAGGAATTGTGCTTGTCGATTTTCTTCAACCATATCTCGATAAACAACTCCTTTAATTCTTGTTACATCTGAATCCTGAACAAGTTTTTCAAGATCTTCTAATCCATCTTGTGCGCGATTTTCTAAAGATCCTCTTACGAAATCGAAAATACACTTATTTTTTGCGTTCGCTTCAGGATCAAATTTCGGAGTGTTCACAACAGGATTTTGTGTTCTTGCTGCCAAAATATGTCGAACTGCAACAGTTGCGGATATTCTCAATGATTGTCTCAAAACTCCTCCAGCTGGCATATTTTTCTCTTGTTCCAATTCAGAAAATGAAACTCCTGAATTGATAACAAACATATCAACGAGTTTAGCAAATCGAACAAGAAAAGAAGCAGCGACATGAATTGGAAGTTGTTGAAGGCAAGCATCGGCTATTCCGAGTTCAGAATTTGGCGAAGTTGCACTTGCAAGAAGTGGAAGAAGACCGCCACATGCCATTATTAAACTATCAGCGAGTTGTGAAATAACATGGACAACATTTCCGACGAAAACTTGATTTTCAGTTGCATTACATTGATCTCCAGTTTGACTATCAACTCTGGAAAAATAAATATTTGGGAAACTTTTGAAAAAAAATTTGGATTTCTCAATTTCCAGCCTTCAATTTTTTAAATTAATTTTCTTGTGAACCTTCCTTCTAACATTCCTGAATTAACTAAAATTTACACTCGAGATTTCAAATATAAAAATTTTGAAACGTATTTTCCAGGACTTGTTTTAAGGCGAAAAAAACCACTTTTTGACTCCTTGACATTACTATAAGTTAGAAATGTTGAAAAAAAAAATCCAAAAAAAACTGTTAACGTCCGAAAAAATGTTTCAATGACTGAAGAAATTTTGAGAAAAAAACTTCTGAAACTGCAGATTTAAATTTGTTTCCTAGATCAACTTTCAGTGAAAATCTTTTTCGAAATCCATAAGATCTACTAAAAAACTCACAATTTCCATTCTTCAACAACTCGTTCAATTCCACTTAATAAATCAGTCAAAAGCCGAACATGAACATCAGACCAAACAAAATCAGGTGTTCGGTAAATCGGCGTCGGTTCAGCTTCTTCTCCCGTCTTTTTTGCTTCCGCCAATTTTTTCTTAAATTTCTCATAAGACACTTTAGAATGAGCAATTGCCAATGTATCCACCCAAACTCTCCATCCACCATATTCATGTCTCAAAGCATGATGCAATAAAATCGAAAATGCTTCCCAAACCAATTCAGACACTTCATTTTGCGATTCATTTGTATGAAAAACATAAGCAAGTCCAATCAACCAATCTTGCCAAACTGACATTTGCAAAATTGTTCGTCGATTATCTTTACTTTCCCGGCACATATTAATAATATCAATCAAAAAACATTTCTTGATCATAACAATATTCTCATTTTCTTCACATTGAGTTATAACATGAGCAATCACTTTGAGTAATTGCGGATTTTCAAATCTTAAATTAAAATGGTTGGATTGATATTCAAAGAAAAAATGAAATAAAAAACTAACTTCCATTCCGGTTGAGCTGGTTGATGTGATGGATATGTGAAATTATTAGTCATTTGTTCAACAAGAATCTCGAAAAGAACATTGTACGTGGAAAGTGAAATATTTCTTGTATGAGAAAGAAGACGATCACCGATTAATGAAAATAGATTCTGTTGTCCCATTGATTCAGATTTTCGTCTGGAAAATAGATATGGTTAGATAGACTTATATAGGATTTTTCAGGAAACAATTAGGCCAGATAAAATAATTCTAATTTTACTAATGTGTTGAATTGAAAAATTTTAAAACACTAGAATGAAATGTCACAAAAATCATGTTCTAAATTCAAAATATTGTGCAAATACTTTTTTTTTTGAAAAACTATTCGTTTCCAAGTTTTCATCGAAAATTTAAAAGTTTGGAAATTTTTGATAACTTCAAAAAATTGGAAAAATAGAATGGCTGAAGACAAAAATAAACAAATTCCTCTTTTCAACTCACTTCAAAGTACTTCTGCTCAAATAAAATCCCATAATTTTGAGAGCTGGAATTCGAATCAATTCATTCGGCGCAGCTAACAAATTGAATATAATTCCAAGTGCTTTATTCTTATCGATAGCCGGAATCATAATAGCTGGTTGTTCTGATAATAATCTCGTGACAAGAGCTAAAACATCATATAAATTATCATCTTCTCGAACTGTTGCTAGCAAATTCAACAACGTATGAATTTCTTGATCATGATTCCTTTCCTCTCCTTCTTCTCCATTATTCAATGGTGTTACAATTAATCGATTGATAAATGTTAAAATATCACTTCGAATTGAAACAATATCACTTGTTACAAATGTATCTGGTCGATCTTCAACTGTATAATTTGATGATGTTTGTGGAAGTGCTAACCAATAGAAGTGTTTTAATGTGTGACACATTTCAATGAGTGTTGGAACACGTCTCAGCATTTGGGAGAAATTGTTATTTGCCAAGAAATCAGTTGCAAGATATTGATAAAGATGAACTTGAACTTCTGGTTTTGCACGAATCCAAAGTTTCGGATTAAATAAAATATAATCGAATAAATGTTTGAGAAGAGGACCGCCGGCTGGACATCGAAGAAGAAACTTTGCAATTGTGATAAGTTGTTCAAGAACATTCATTGATAAATGAGTCGGTGATGCTTTTTGAAGACAATTTGATATTATCAAAAATCCTTTGCTATGGAATAATTGTTGTTGACTCGATTGCGAACTCGATAAAAGTAAAGAAATCAGTGATAAAAGTGTCTGACAAACATCGCCATCAATTGGATCATTTGAAGATGGCAAATCAAGTTGAGCAAATAATGGAAGAAGAATTTGAATACCACCGACTGATTGAAGTGATTTGTGAATTGAATGAGTTGTGATAACTTCAACACCTTCTTTCATAACAGCGTGTGGAATTTGGACAAAATAACTGCTCGCATTTTTAGATGGTGTGTAGAGGCAAAGTTGACCATGACAATTTTTGGGGCAATATGCAAACATTAAAGATTGATGAAGATGTCCATCGAATAAATGCTGAAAATGAGGACATTTTTAGAGTGAAGAAATTAATGAAAATTAAACTTTAAAGAATTTTTAGCCCCTTATATCCAAAAAAATATATTTTAAAATATTAAAGGAAAAATAGAGATTTTCCGGGAAATTTGAACAAAAACTCATCAAATTTCAAGTGTTCTTAAAATTTTGAATCGAAAACTGAATCTTGAACAATAAAATTCTCCAAAAAATCCCTCATTTTCAAGTCCTACCTTTTTGTATCCTTCGGGTAAACTCGTTTCAGAATCATGTTTAAAAGTTGATTGATATGCAGGTCCAAGGCAAAACAACGAATTCGCTTGTTGAATACTCAATGCTTCAGCAAACAAATACATTGCTCCCATTTGTCCACAAAATGCCGAATTCGGAATTCCATCAGCTGACACACCAATCGAACATCTATCCCAATGTGTTGGCGATGCAACAGCCCATGACAATTCAATTGTTTCAACAAGTTGTCCATCAATAAAACATTTAATATCAGATCTTCCCCATCGCGAATAACAATGTGCAATTGCAATATGATGCCATTTTCTTGCTCCTAATTCTGCTTTTATACATCTCGATTGTTCTTTTCCTTTTGTTTTTTCAATATTTAGAACAAGACAATTGCCAGTGAAATGACACGAATATCCAATTCCTTTGCTTGTTCGAAAACTATACAAAACTGGTTGTTCTTTTTCAAATGTAACACTATTCAATGGTTCCATTCTTAGCCACGTTGCAAATGTCCAACCTTGTTGATATGGCATTGTTTTTATTGGTGGAAGAATTATTCCCTGCAAAAATAATTTCATAAGATATTGGTTTCAACACAAGGATATTTACTCACAGATTGGTCTTTTCCGGGAAATGAGAAAAACACATCAGCACTGTCATGTTGTGGCATTTCTTTCAAAACATGCAATAATTTTAGAGAATTTGATGGCTGCAAAATATATTTGTTGGAAACTTTTTGAACTTGATCTAAAAACCAACCCATTGCTCATTCGTCGATTTGAGAGCTCTTAATAAATGTCTTGTCTGTTTAACATTGATCGAATAAGCGACTAATGCGGCAATTAATTGAACAAGTAAATCGGCCAAAAGTGGAGGAGCATCGGGTAAAATATCGAGGATTCTGGAAAAAATTGGGGAATTTTTTTTTCGAAAATAAAAAACATTGAAGCGACTTCTATAAAGTCTCAAAGTTTAGAATTGAAACTTTAAAAATTTCTGCTGATTTTCGAAAATTTTAACTTCCATTTTATTTCGAAATATGCCGCGTGGAATTTTTCTAACCAAAAATTCTGATTTTCGAACACTTTGAATTGAGTTTTCAGAATTTTCCCACCAAAAATCATAAACTAGAGAAGTTTTTTTATAACTGGTAATGAGATTTTTGGTAAAAAATCATGACCATAGATGAACAAGATAAAAATTTAGAACTCACTTCGAAATAAGTCCAACTCTTGTGCACGCCTCCAAATTTCGATTACTTTTCCGAATAACAGCCAGAAACAGACTCCAAATTTCATTTTGAAGATCATGATCACAATGTGATTGAAGTGTAAGCATATGATCGACATTTGACGCATCTTCAATAACAAACTTCGATTCCAAATCAAATTGACCACCGACAAGCTGAAACTTTGATGTTATTGAGGAAAAATGGAAACATCAATAAAGCTTACAAGATTGAATAAATTATCAACAATTTGTGTTCGATCAGCAATATTATTCGAATGTACAACATTAACCAATCTTTGAATTGTTTCATCCGCTCCTTCTTCATTACTATGAATTAATGTTGTTTTTGATAATAATCGAGGCAATGTTGATGTCACATCTTCCTACAAAATTGCAAAAATACAGAACTATATATATATTCTTTACAAAAGTTAGTCAGCGTTAATTGCATTTTTCCATCTCTATTTTCTGACAAAAATAGGAGAAGAAAGAAAACTCAATTCAATTCAACGTTCCATTCAAAACTTATAATTTCATTGTATTTGTGAAGAAAAGTGTGTGGCGTGCATGAATTATTAGTTAGGGAAACGAGAGAAAACCGAACAATAAGGATGTAATTATGATTTTTGAAAAATTAATTAGGAGCATGCCTGCCACCTGGAATTGTAGGTCAAAATGAAATTTTTCAATTTGCAATTGAGATTTCTAATGAAATGTATGTTTTCTAGTAGTTTAAGATCTGCTAATAACAACCCCGTTGTCCAAAACTGCAAATCTCAACATTTCTTTTTGTATTTTTGATAATTTCAGGGATTTGTGTCACCCACCATAATAACTTTTGCTTCAAAAAATATTAGTTATTTTTCATGCAACTTGTTATGTTATGTTAAATTCTAAAAATAAACCATTCTCTTTCCGGAAAAATGTCTCACACTAAATGGCACTGAAATATTGAACGATTTTGAAAATGAAGCCAAGCTTCCACGCCGAGAAACACTTGAGTTGTTCAAATTTGACCAACTTTCTCGCCTACTTTGATTTGAAGGTGTTGATGGTTGTGTCAAATCATATTCAATGTAGAATGAAGTCATGGTTTCAGGCTAAGGTCAGATTTTAGTGTGAACACGTGAGAGGTGAATTTTTAGTGCAGGGGGTTCATTTTTGAATGTGATGAAATCAACAAAACGAAAAAAACATACTTCAAGTTCGAGTTCTTTTCCTTCTGGAAGTGGTGGAAGTGATTCAATAACTGGTGTTGGAGATGGTGAAGTTATTGTATTTTCAGATTGTGCTTCAGTTTCCGGAAATACATTTTCAGATTTTTCTGTTGTAGTTGTGATTTCTTCATCATCTTCAGTTGGATTTCTGGAAAAAACTTGTTTTTTTTTCAAATCGTGGGACCTGTTCAATAATTTTAAACTTTAATGATCATCAGAGCTAGAAAGTTCAATTTGCAAGGATCAGCATCTAGAGATCCTATTTCTCAATAATTCTATGAACTTCGAATATAAATGCAAAAACCAAGTAAAAACTTACGTTTCATCCAATCCCAAATCAACAGTATCCATCTGACTATCATCAAAATTCTCTTCGGAACCATCTTTTTCTATTTCAATTTCATCATTTTCTTGTTTTGATGAGGATGCTTCTGACGTTTCATCTTGTTTTGTAGGAGGATCATCTGCAGAGACTTCCATTTATCTGAAAACTAAATATACTTGGAAAATATGACGAGGCAAATTAATAACTCTGAATTGTGTGAGTTTGCGTGAAAGTGTTTGCAGAAACTTTGACAATTGCTCTTACGTTGAGAATTAGACAGTTTTGTATAAAAATAAAGTTAATTTGGCTAATCAAAAGCTTTATAACTTCAATGAATACTTTATTACTTTTAAAATCGTGAAACGTGGAAAAAATGTAATTAAAACCTTTTTTGATAGAAACAAAAAAATGAATCATTACAAATTGACCTCATAACAATAATAAAAAGTCAAAAAAACGAGAGAGAAAATCTATCTCTATATACACATACATATTCATAGTTAGACCAAAAAAGTAAAGAGTGTGGTCAATGAGAGATTGAGATATTCAAAAGAGACGAGGACAGAGAAAAAAGTGTCTTTTTGTGTGTGGGTCTTTTTTCCCTTCTTAGCACGCCTTCCCTTCTCTACTGAGTGAATACAACAACTGAACAACACAGCCTGGCTAGCCATATAAAGAAAGACGCAGAGCCGAAAATCAAGGTGAAAAAAACGAAGAAAAGAAAAAGAAAAGAAAAAAAAGCGGATATTCATAAGAAAAAGTTCTTAGTTAGAGAGTGAGCATTTTTTGTGCTAGCCAGAAAAACACAATATATTTCTATTTCACATTGAAGAGCTTGAGAAGAGAAAAATATTTTTTTGACCATCAAATATTATTTACGAAGTAAAATGATCGTTTCCTTCCGGCATTCGAAAACTTTTTTATGAAGAAAACTGGAAATGTTCGCTTTCAGATAGATTTCAATTTCGATTAGATTTTGCGAGGTCGAATAGTTCTTTTTAGAAACTTTAAAAAAGAAACGAACGAAAAATCAAACGGAAAAAAAGAAATAATCGATAGCTACAGTAATCTACTCAAAGGAACATGAAAATATTGTGAAGATCGCGTCAAGACCTGTGTGGCGCATCAATTTTTTTTCAAAAAGAAATTAATTTTTTTTCTGCGGAAAAGTTCCAAATAGATTTAGAATGAAACTCTGCTTGTTCAAACAAAAGAGTACTCGAAAAGAAAAAGGTCCCGAACTTTTGAATAAATAAAGAGTCTCTTCAATATGAATCTTTCTATATTTTCCCATCGAAAGCGTTTTTTTTTTCTAAAAAAAAATAGAAAAAGAAAAATTCCATTAAAACACAACGAGTACCTCGTCAAAGTATACGACGAAAAAAGGACAGCAATATATTATGCCATAATACCCTCCGACCTGACACATTTCACGAAAAAAAATAAAACACGAAGATTAATCACACTGTTTTTTTCGTAACGAAAAATATTTTGGAGAAATGTTTTGAGCTGAAAAACGATTTGGAACTTACCTGATTTATTTGCTGGTTCAGATATCGAAAAATAATCGGAAATGGGATTAGAGAGGATTTTTTCTGAAATATATGAAAATGAGGTCACGTTCACGTATTGTTTTCTAATTTTTTTTTTTGAAAAAAAACTCAATTGATAAAATTTTTAAAATTAATTAATTATTGACCTCAAATTATTTTTCTTGACTTGGTCTTTCTAAATGCAGCTTACTCATAGCTCAATTTATTTTATTCAGCTCACTCACGAACCACTCTATTTTGTTTCAAACACAAAAAGCCCTCACTCATTATTTTTTGTTCCTTCTCACAATTTCTCTGATTGCGTAACAACAGTGATATGGATGGCATTTTCATTGAGGATCAAGGCAAAAACCTGTCCATTTTCTTCAACAGAACCGGTTCGCGTCTCTCATTATCCAATGCTATTTCATCAAAATCAACCTCAATATCAGCAAAAACGTAAAGAAGGCGTAAAGATTTGGTCATTTATTATTATTTTTATTTTATTGGTCATCTTCTTCTTCTTTCCCTCTTTTCATTCTCATTTTTCTGTTCCAGCAATGATAGTTTTAATGTGAGTAAACAACGAATTCATTGATCTGAATCTGAATCTGAATCTAAATTTTTCAGAACTTTCATATTTTTGGGATGCGCAGCTCAAAAACAAGGTCCACCCGGACCAATGACATCACATTTTGTAGATTGGTTAATTGCTCACGGGTAATTTTTTAATTGTTTTTTTTTAATATTGATACATTTAATATTCATACATTCAATATTTTTTCTCCAGATATGAATCAGATGCATTTGATCGTCCAGATGTTGGACCACATGGAAGTTTTGGAGGTCGCCGAAAATCAGGTGAACCAATTGAAAAAGAGCCAGTTATTTTTATTCATGGTTCCGGGGATGCTGCGCTATTTACTCAACCACCAATGGCAACTGGTTGGAGCAGGTTAGAGAATATTTTTGATGTCTTAAACGCAGCTAATCAGTTGGAAATGAGTTTTGAGGTTTAATTAAAAGTTCTTAGTTTAAGATTCCATTATTTATTTTTCCCAAAATTCAATTGACAAAACTCGCAGAAAAATTAATTAATTTGAAAATTTTTTGGGAAATCCGTTCCAACTGGGTTAGCTATTGAATCTAGAATAAAATGAATTCGAAAATTTTGTAGATCAATCCAATATTTTTTGGAACAAAACTACACTGAAGCAGAATTATATTCAACAACATGGGGTGATACATGGGGAAGTGGTTCAATGCTCGATACTTATTCAACAGTTCATACCTGCGGAAACCTAATATACCTTCGTCGTTATATCGAATCTGTTCTTGCTTATACCGGAGCAAAAAAAGTTGATATAATTGCACATTCAATTGGTGTTCCTTTAATGAGAAAAGTTATCAAAGGCGGTGGATTAATTGGAACTGATGGAAATTGCACACTTGGCCCATCTTTGGGTTCAAAAGTTGATACATTCTTAGGAATCGCTGGTCCAAATTTTGGACTTTGTGTTTGTCAATTAGCTCAAACTGTTCCAGCCTGGTGTAATGCTTTAGATGGATTGTATCCAGGTTATACTTGTCAAGATCAGGTAGAATTTTGGATTTTGAAAAAAATTCTGAATTTCTAATTTGAATTTAGCTATGGTGCGGTTACACATCTGGAAGTTGTAAACAAGAAAATTATTCGAATCTTCTTCAAAAAACAAACGATGATCCAACTCGGGAAGCTGATCATGTTTATGCAATGTGGAGTGATGGTATTATTTTTAATTTTTTCCTGAAAAATTCCAATAAAATTTCCAGTTGATGAAGTTCTTCTAAATCGCGGAATGGTTTGGGGAAAACCAACAGCTCGAATTCCTGGAATGAATGGAAGATGGATTTCGGATCGAAATGGACATGTTGCAATGAAAGATTTGACTGAATTACGACAATATGAAGCAGTTGTACATCATTCAATTTGATCTGATCTAATTTATTTTGAAAAAAACTATTTTTTTTTGTTATTTTTTCTGTACATAAATAATTTATTTTTATCTAGTTACGTGAAAACACAGTTTGTTAAATAACGTGAAAAACCAATTTGGTTGTCTTCATTTTTTATTTTTCCATATTTACAAATATGGTGAAAAAGAATACACAAAAAACTAAAACTAAAACTGGTACAACGAAACATGGACAAAGTAGTAGCAATGAAAATATAAGCAGCTGTTCGCAATCAGGGTTAGTTTAAGGGAATTGGGGGATTATTGGAATGGGGCCAGGGTGAATAAATTGCTGGTTGGAATCTGTTCAGATAATTTCCAAAACCTAAAGAAAGAACGAAAAAATAAGAGTGTGTTTGTCAACACCGACTGCCCGCAAACACCAAATCCTACGCCCAATCTTGTAAAAAATAAAATAACGACACTCCGCTCAAACAGTTTGAAAATTAAACAACAGGCAAGCGAGTGTCGTTGTTTTACTTTTATTTTTTTCCTTTTTTTGTTTTGAAAGTGTGACGCCCATCAGCACAGCTGGCTTGACGTCTAGACTCCGCCCCTTTCGGGTCAGTCTTCCCTCACCAACACCCAGAGGATGACCACGCTTATATAATTATCTTATGCTTATACTTATATGTACTCTACCTTATCTTATATAATAAACATCTATTTAATCACTTCATGTCTTATTGAGATGGGGCAGGAGGCTGCCTAGCACCCTCACATGGAGGAACCACGAGATTTTTTTTGAACTCGCCCCCCATCTCAAAATTCTACTATCTATCCAATTCATATTTATCGTCTGCTGGGAATATTGTCCGAAATTCAGACAATATTACACAATCTCCAAGATGATCCGAAGATCAGATCATCTCAATCTTTTTCTCTTTTCTCGTAGGATTAGGTCTTTTTAGTGTGACTCATAATAGTTAGGGAAAATAAATCGGTGAATATTATTCGACTTATTCGACAAAAACAATATTCAACCTTATTCGACACCACCAACAATATTTTCGCAAACATCGGTGATTAATATCATGGCACCAGATGGACAAATATGCAAATGCGCGAAACAAACATCGACTCAAATGGCTGTCAGAAAACAAATAGACGACACCAGATGAGGAAATATGCAAATGCGCGAAACAAACATCGACCCAAAGAGCCGTCAGAAACCACCAGATGGCACCCAAGGGATGGATTATGCAAATGAGCGGAAAAGAAACAATAGTTGGAGGAAAGATGGCAATTAATATCATGCCACCAAAAGATGAGGGAAATCGGATAGAAAATTGGACCGAAAAGAAGAACAGACTACAGGAAGACAACTGCAAATAACCATTGCGATCGTCGAAAATCGACGAGAAATGAGCCGAGTTCAACGGAACGAACCAGTCAAATATGGGACGACACAGTACCATAGTTCCGAAGAAAACCAGATTGGGAAAGAGGATTATTCTTCAACACCATCCGCTTATAATGTTCCCGCGGATGGACCCAATCGGACAACACGTGAAAGGAGAGACCGCAGGCGACACTGACTACGTCAAACTTGCGAAATCAACTTAGTCGACAAAAGAGGACTACCAGGCCAACACTCAACGAGTGGGTAGGAATCAAGAAAACCCCGAACCGGAAACATGCTCCTCGTCCATTGGTTGCGTAGGAACCACGCCACCCTGGACATGCTTTGCGATTCAGAAGGAAGAGGGCCTCAAACCCTTCTACATTCCCGAGGAATCTCAAACACCCTGTAGCTGAAGAAGAAGAAGACAATAGTAAGAAACCTATCCAAACCGAATAAAAATCCTAACTAAAACTGAGTCACATCTAGAAAAACCTAACTCTTATCTGAAACTAGAAAAATACCGCTGCACCAGAACCACCTCTTTATTTTCGTCGATCGTTATTATTGCCGATTTCCTGCTGAATTGACAATTTCTTTTTGCCAGAACAAACTCGGAAGAAGAACAAGTCGCGTCCACAGCTGACAAATCCAAAGCAGAAATCGACAACATCAGAACGACCTATCCTTGAAAATTGAACCCCGGGAATCAAGGACCGATCGTCAAAAGAAACATCGGAGAGGAGGAGGAGAAGAGAGAAGAAGATTGAAATTCACTACGCCGAAGATCAGCGTAGAAGAAGACAGAAACTCAATTCGCCGAAGATCAGCGTAGAAGAGTATCAAGTCTCACTCAACACCGAAGATCAGTGTTGGGAAAACTCAAAACCGAATAGCTGGACATCGAAGATCAGTGTCTAGCGAAGAAATCAATCAAGACCGAAACAAGTGGCAGAATATCAAAAATCGACAAGTTCAGAGACATCAACGCCGAAGATCAGCGTTGGAAAAACAAGGTTGGAAACCCACCGAAGATCAGTGGTTTAGCCGTGTCGGAGAAGATCTCACAAAAGCCGAAGTAGATCTTTCAAAAGTCGGATATATCGGAGAGAAGACACCGAAGTTCAGTGTCAAGTTTGGTCAAGAAACCAGCGCCGAAGATCAGTGCCGAAAGAAACCAAACACTTCCGGAAAAGGTCGATATCCACACCAGTCGATAAATCCGATCAGTTGTAGAAGATTCGAAAACTCCACCAACAGTCAAGAACATCGTCCCACCAAGGAAAATGACTACTCCTGAAGAGAAAAAAGAGGAGGAAAAGATGAACACCGTGCCAGAAACTTATAAAATAGCTGGACTAATCATTGCTGCCACCAGAAAGTTCTCGAAAGGGAATCAAATCGAACTTCGTCGATGGATAGAACACTTTGAACAAAACTGTTACGCCGTTGGCGGCGACAATCAGACCGCCACCGATTTGCTCCCACTATTACTTGAAGACACCGCAAGGATCAAGTATGATTTAATTCCGGATGGGAAAAAGAAAGATTGGATAACATTAATCAAAACACTTCTCGCCACTCATGGAAATTCCACGGACACAATGGATGCCCGAGAAACGCTGGAAAATCTGCAACAAGGCATTATGAGCTGCGCCGAACTTGGAAGAACAGTCAAAGAACTATGCGACATAATATTAAACGGAATGCCAGCAAGTCGGAAAGAAGAAATTACAGCCGATACATTCCTGGCAAAAACAAGACCAAATTTGCGAAAATATCTGCGAAGGCTTAATCCGAAACCGAAAACACTGGAAGAGTCCATCAAAGCCGCCGAAAGAGAGGAAAGAATCTCTCAAATGGAAAATCGTGACGAAGATGAAAGTCATGATACACTCATGGCACATATCACCAGTGAATTTGAAAAATTGTCGAAAAACTTCCAACAACTCCACCAGAATTCTAGTAATCAAACATCCGAGCCATCAACATCAACAAATGGCGAGGGCGAGGAAGACGAAGACTATGAGGACGAGGAAGATTACGAGGACTATGATGAAGAAGAAGAAGACGACGACGACTATGAGGAATACTGAACATAATATTCCATCATTTGAACCTCCATGTAATGCATAATCAACCTCCATGTCAGATACAACGCCAATTCTATTATATCCACAAATATCAATGCCAAATTTATCAATTATTCAACAAATTATCAATTATTCACCCACCCTCCCACCCATATGCAACTTATCCAAATATACCAACATTGGGCACCGGGGACGGTACCATTTTGCCGAAGGGGGATGTGACGCCCATCAGCACAGCTGGCTTGACGTCTAGACTCCGCCCCTTTCGGGTCAGTCTTCCCTCACCAACACCCAGAGGATGACCACGCTTATATAATTATCTTATGCTTATACTTATATGTACTCTACCTTATCTTATATAATAAACATCTATTTAATCACTTCATGTCTTATTGAGATGGGGCAGGAGGCTGCCTAGCACCCTCACAAAAGCGACTAGTTTTTTTTAGAAATGGCACCTGGAATTTGAAATATTCCAAAAATTAATTGAAAGTCTGTATTTTTTGGAAAGTTTTCATAGTTTTCAGAAATGCTAAAAACTAAAATTAGCACAACTAGGTCACGTTTAATTTTTTTTTTAATTTTTATTTTTCGCATAGCTTATGTTAGATCTACAGTAAACAAACACTATCATAGCTAAAGGTTACTGTAGTTATATTCCTTCCAATTCTTTGAATTTTTCAGACAAAGACCACAAGTATCAAATATTCGACAAAAAGTAGGAAAGAAAGTCAAACCATCTCCACCAACACAAAACCAGAAAAAAACGAAAGAAGTCAAACCTCCAGCTCCAGTTACAAAAAAAGAGCAGCCAAAACCATCGACTGAAAATGCTAAGAAAAGATCAACTCGAAATCGTGTTTCTGCAGTTCCTTTACCAATTCCATCACAAACAACAACAACATCAAATCCAAAATCGAAAGAAGACGCGACACAAATGGAACAAGATCCAGCAAATCAGAAAGCGAAAAAGAAAAGTAAACGAAAAACAGTTTCGCATGAACAAAATGTGAAAACATATTTTCGAAATATTGGGTTATCGAAAAAGGAACCGAAAGTATTTGAACCTGGACAAGATAAAATGCCGGCCAAATTGAAGGAATTAAAATTGAATAAAGAAGAAAGAACACATGCGAGAACAAGAAAACATATCAAAGATAATCTCGTAAGACTTTTGAAGACTATAATATCATTTTTAGAAAAAAATATTTCAGAAAACAGCTTGTGAAGATGAATTCGAAGATGGCCCAAATTTCGATAACAATGGACAATTATTTGATGGAAATCGAAATCCATTTTGGACCGTCGTTCTTTTTGATCAAAATGAAGCCGAAAAAGAGGGAATTGAGGTTGAAGGTCGAATTACATCGGAGCATGTTATCAAATATTTGGAAGGCACTTTGGCACCAATTAAACCAAATAATAAGAAGTGAGAAAAATGGGGAGATTTTGAGGGAATATTTGTTCATTTTTTTTAGATTATTGTTTGATGTTACGAAATCTGTTGATGAGATGAGATCAATTGATGATGCATTTTTTAACGACGATGCGATTATGTACAATACTCTTCAGAATATTATTAATCACAGTGAACGTAGGTTACAGGTTTTGAAAAAGGCGGGGATGAGGGAAAAGTTTCAAATCAGTAAGGATTTTGATGATACAATTCAAAATTTCACAGTTGACATGCGAAAAATCAGATTTTTCATCAAAATTCATTTGAAAACTTGATTTTGAAGAATAAAAAACGCACTCATTCAAATTAAGCCCCGCCCCTTTTGCACACAAAAAATAGCAGCACGCACAACCCGTTAACCGTCGCTCACACCAGAAATTTATATATTCGCGCTCTCTGTGTGTTTATCGCTTTCGGGCGGTGGCGAAGCTATCGCCAAATTTTTTCTGAATTGGAAATATTTTGAAAATTATCGAGTTGTCAAAACATTATGAAAATTCTAGGATATTTGAACTAGACCCGAAAAAGACACAATTTTAAGATTTCTGAATTGGACCACTTCAACTAACATAAGTTGTCATATTTCTCGAGTTAGAGCATGAGATTTTACAATCTAATTCAAAATCTCCAATAATATTTCTAGGCGCTGTTCAACGATGCACTGGTTCTGAAGAAGGAAATCGTCGAAATCGATATGGCTCCAAATCGAAATCCAAATCCAAATCTTCGGATTCGATTAAAAGTCAGCCACCCTTCCCCATTTTACAAATTTTCTGATCCATATATTTTTCAGAAACTTTATCTGTGGAAGAAACTGTTCATCCAACAACAATTTTGTTTTTCTTGGATAAAGTCGAAAAAGTTGTTTATGAGGTAAAATTGAAACTTTTATCTAAACATAAATATAATCATAATTTTTCAGCGCGAAAATGCGTTTGAATCCATTCAAAAGTATATAAAACAAAAGGAAAATCTACGACAGTGGGAAAACATTTCTGTTTTTTTGTGAATACTTGAATGAATACTTGTTTTGAAAAATGATCTAATGAGTTTTACACCAATCATAGGCATTTCGGAACATTTTGATCCATGGAGACAAATTTGAAGATGAATTTGAATTTGAAAATGGATAATCTGGCCATTGCCACGACAGGAAACTTCTGAAAAAATTAATTTAATTTAATTTAATTATTCTATTTTTCTGTTATTTCCTTGTCTTTCTCTATCTTCTCATTCTTGGTGAAAGTCGTGAAATTTCCTGATTTCACGAAAAAAAAACGAATTGAAAAAATAAACGAGAGAGTGTTACGCCTAGAAGAGACGAGGAGAAAAGGAGAGAAAATGAGAGATAGAAACTCGTAAGAGAGAACGCCAGACAACACGACGTTTGTGAATTTTGTGCGAGCCCAAAAACATTTTTCGTTTTTTGACAAAAAATGCTAAAATTCTTCATACTCAACCAAATTTCACAATCTTTGCTGCAAAAGATAGCAAATTCTCGAGAATAGAAATGACAAAAACAAAAATCTCAAAAACTTTTCACCAAACACCAAAAAACTATGAATATATGTTTTTTGCCTTGATTTCCCTCTTTTCGTAATTTTTTTCTGAAACGGCGGTTGCCAGTTAAACTCGTTTTCCTTCTTACCTATCCGAATGTGGCATCATTGCTAAATGTCTACCATTTTGACTACAAATAGCAGCAACATCACTTTCTGATCCATTTGGATTCATTGGATATGGTAGATGTTTTTGATTATTTCCATAATCTTTTGCACTTTTTCCATCTCCGTCAACAAAACGAACACAAATTTGGCCATTTTCTTCAAGTTTTCGCAAAATGTTGGGGGAGCTGTAGGTGAATCGACCTTCGCCATGAGAAGACCAAAGTCCTAAGATTGAGTGTTCCATGTTTTGAAGCATTATTGATTTGTTGTTTTCAGATATCTGAAATATTTCCGAAGTTTAAATTGTATACAAAACCTATAGGTTGAGGTGAACTTTAAAAAGTTGACTTTTTTTGAGTATTTTTAGCAATATAAAAATTCAGGATTCCTCTGTTGTTCTCCGAACAAAATTCAAAAAATCTCACCTTAACTGGTCCAAAACTCGATTCAAATCGTTCGCATTTATTTTCCTCTAAAAACACATCAACTTCGTCACTTTCCATACCAATCCATCCCAATAATGCCATCAATTGACATCCATTACAAACACCAAATGAAAATGTATTCTCACGAGCCAAAAATAATTGGAACTGTTCTCGAATTTTTTCATTAAATTGAATTCCAGCAGCCCATCCTTTCGCTGATCCAAGAACATCGGCATATGAAAAACCACCGACAAATGCGACGCCTTGATATTGTGAAAGTGTATGACCAGATGATAAATCACTCATTGTTACATCGAAAGTTTGAAAGCCGGCTAATGTGAATGCTGATGCCATTTCTCTATCGCCATTTGAACCTTCTTCACGGATTATAGCAATTCGAGGAGCTGAAAACAAAAATAAACGAATCTGCCACGTGACAAGTCAGATTTTTCTCTAGATTTTAAATGAAACTATAAATGTTCACATACGATTTACTAGCTGCCACGTGGCAATTCAAAAAAAAATTTAATGAAAAATCAGGTTGTCCTGAAAATTGTTATTTTTAACGTGGCAATTTGGATTTTGCTATTACAGTAGTTACAATAATTGTGGTTCTTGGTATTTCTTAAAATTTCTGAAAATTTGGAAATATATTTACCATTTTCAAAATATGTTTGATCATTGATAAAATCAACTTCATATTCGAAATCAAATCCACATTTGTATCCAATTTGTTTTGTTGTTTCTCGAACCTGAAATTAAATTAAATTCATTCTTCAAATATCTAAAATCTAAAAAATCTACCATTTTCGCTTGTTCCAAACATAATTCATTAGTTTGATATTTTCCAAGTTGATCTCCAAGTTCTTCCCAAATTTCTCGTAACTCAACCAACTTCTCTTGCAAAACCAACTCGCCATTCAATGCAATTTTTATAATACCATCTGGCCCAAAATTTTTATGAGTGTTCCCAATTGTTTTTGCAGCTTTTCCGAAAATTGATAAAATCTCGGCTTCATCTGATTTTTCAACTTCAATCAAAACAGCTGGAGCTTCAGAAAATAGTTCCTCCACTTGTTGACCTTCGAAATTTGCTGAAATTCCACAATTTCCAGCAAATGCCATTTCAAGTAATCCAACAATCATTCCACCATCAGATATATCATGTCCAGCTAATATTTTTCGGTTTTCAATGAGTTTTTGAATCTTATTAAAACGATTAACAAATTCTTGAAAATCAGTGACGTCATCAATTTCATCTCCAATTTGTCGATAAACCTGAGCAAATGCTGTTCCTCCAAGATTTATTGATTTTGAATCAGTGAAATTGATAAGGATTATCACAGAATCAGCATCGGAAAGATTTTTTGAAGTTTTCAGATTTGGTGTCACTTTTTTAGTGATATCTGGGCATGTAACATAAGCTGACAGAACAAGTGTACCCGGTGCCTGGAAAATAATTTATTATTGGGAAAACTGAATGGAGAATAGTCGAGTCGAGTCTAATTTAATTTATTTCAAATTTTCAATATTACTTTTCCGTTCAATATGAAAAATACGAGCTGAAATCTTGCTCACCTTCACAACTTCTTCATTAACTTTAACCGCCATACTCAAAGAATCCTTTCCCCCATCAATTGCACATCCAACATCTCGAAGTGCATCACAAAGTGAATCCACAGCTGATACCAATCTAGCACCTTCACCTTCACATTTCGCTGCCCACATCCAATTTCCGGACATTTTTATATCCTGAATTCAATTAATTTCTTGCTAGAAGTTTTTGTTGGAAAGAATACCTTGATATCAGTGATTGGTGCCCAAATGAGATTCAAAAGAGTTTCGGATAAACATAGCCGAACTCCTTTTTCAACATCTACTAACATTTTGATGGGTTGTTCGCCAAGAGAAACAGCGCCTCCGACCTGTACAAAATTTGAAATGTTAACACTTTGACATTTGGAAAACTTTTCATGTCAAAAAATGAGGATTCCAAATTTTTTCCACGTGAATTTTCTGACAGTTGTTTGTGAGTTTTGTCCAAATCATCTCCAAAATTTTGAGTAAGATTACTGTAGCTCTCTAGGCGCTGATCCTTGACAATTGTTATTTCTAGGCTCAGCTAATTACTATTGAAAATTTAGAGTACAAAAATATTTTAATAGATCAAAAACCAAACATTTTTTAATCCTATAAAACATTTTGATCATCAACTTTCAGCTTTTTACGAATTTCCGGATTTTCTAAGACTCAAAATGTTTTTGAAACTACAAAAAATATATGTCAAAAAATCTCTGAACCATATCAAATTTGACCGTTTTCTATAAACTTTTTTTTTCGGAAAATGTAATTTGAAAACTGTTTTTCCACGTCACTTTTAAATTTTAATTTTCCTCTCCTAACTTGTTCTTTTCCAAATTCCACCAAAAAAGTCCATTTTTTCTAAATACCCCATTTATAGTGAAAATGTGAACCCATTAAAAAGCGCTCGCATAATAACTCTCATAAATCACAAAAATATTTTTGCATCAATTTTAGCCAACCCAAAATATGCTCTTTCTTGCTGCTCGATTTTCGGCTCGCGGCGGCATTTCGCATTTCCAACCAACCTAATGAACCCCCATTGTTGTCTTCATCACATCTTGTTCCTTTTTCGAATGACAATGAAGCATCCAAAAAAAATTTGACAAGAGGAAGAAGGAAAAATGGATACGAGAGAAAGGAATATACGAAGCTTTTAGTTAATCTATTTTCCACGCTTTTTTGTTGTGTTTTTCGAAAATTCTTTGAACATTCACCTGAATTAAAGTTTCAAATTTTATAGTTCAAAAGTACCTTCTTGACAATTGGAATCTCTAGGAATGACTGCTTGAGGTTAAGGCTCTCAGGGCGCGGCTATTTCAAAATTTCTCTGACATCTCAAGGCGCGGTTTCTTGCCAAAGTGAATCTCTAGATGTGGTTCTTAGACATTTAGTTTCTTGAGGCACGACTACTTAGAAACTAAGCCCTGATCATTGAAAGTCAGTTTTGAAATTTTTTAAAAATGTTTCCAGACATCTGAAATTCAGTTTTCATGATCTGAAAATAGTATCAGATTATACAAGTGACCCAAAGATCCCAAAAAAATGTTAGCCCATTCGAATCTGATTTACAGCAAGAAAATCTCTCGGCTCGGAGCTCGGATGATTTTTAGAAATGAAGATTTCTAGTTCATGTTTCCACCTATTGTTGTTTGTTCCTCGAAAAGTTTGTAGATGTCAAAGATTGCCGAGCACTTTTCATTTGTTCCTCTCCCCGAACATTTTTCATTCAACCGGAAAATCGACCAAAGGACTGACTTCCCACTTTCTATTTCCTAGATATTTCCAAAATAAAATACAAACTATAATGTCAAGCAAAAGCGTAGCTCGTATCAAAATCACATTTTCATCTAAAATCTAATCATCACTTTTTTCTCGCCCCTTCTCCCTAGGCCTTTTCTTTTTTCTTTTTGTTGTTCGACAACCCCAAAAATTGGGGGTGTGGCTTGACTTTTTGCATTGCATTGCATTGCGCATCATCTAAAAATTCCATCTTGCTTTTTTTGTTGAAAAAAATAAAATAGCCATCTTTTTACGCGAGATTTTTTTACACTTGAAATATTTTTTGGGAGAATTTTTGGCCTTAAAAATTCTGAAATTCAAATTTTGAAATCTGGGAGTGTTTCTTAGAAATTTAAATTTAGAATTTTCAGGAAACCAGCGGGCCTAAAACCAGCCTGAAAAAAAACTGATTGAATCTAGGCTTTTTTGGACTGAAAATTTCAGATTTTTCTGAAAATTTGGTGCGTTTTCTGTCAGAATTTCGAACCTTTATTCCAAAATCAAAAAAAGTTCCAAACTCTTTTTCCATTGTCAATAATTTTATGAAAATCTATAACTTCTATTAGTTCCAGATCAACAATGCGCAACTATATTCCCATTATTCTTCAATTTCTAATAATTTATCCATCTACAGTATCCTCAAATCTATGTTCATATTGTGAATGTGATTCATTATCAAATACAATTCTTTGTTCTCGACCAAGTCTTTTAATTCGAACTGTTTCAATGCTTCCAAATATTCAACAACTTCATTTGAATAATATAATTCTGCCGCAACCTCCACATTTCCTTTTTCATTCAAATCTTCGAGTTCTTCGAATGAGCAAATGTCAAATGGTTGAAGTTCCAACCAGTTCATTTTTAGCTCTTCCAGGATTAGAGGTTAGTTGTATTCAGAAGAATTATTTTCAAATCAAAATATTTGTCTAGATTATTGATCTATCAAATAATCAAATCGAAACTCTTCCTCCAACACTTCTTCGAAGTCTTAAAAATCTTCGAGTTTTGATTTTGTCAAATAACAAAATATCAAATTTGGCATCTTTGGAATGGATCTTAGCACCTGGAGTTGTGTTGGAACAATTGGATTTATCTGGAAATCCAATTGCAATTTCCATGCCACATACAATTTTTCCACCAGTTCGACAAATATTTATGTCATCCACGAGAATTGAGTCAATAAATTCGAGTTTTATAGTTTTCAAGGTATTCCTTTTTATCAGTTTTCCTTTCCTAAACTCTTCAAGTTTTAGGCACAAGACGATAAATGTGAAAAACTTCAATGTCGAAGTCTGAAAATCGAAAATCTTGACACTTCAATCATCAAAACTCTTGATTTTTCTGATAACCATGGAGTTCAAATTGATATTTCCTTTTTGAATATTTTTGAAAATGTAACATATTTGGATATTTCTGACTCTCGCCTTCCTTCAGAATTTGAAGATTGGCTTGAAAACAAAAGTCGTGTAAGAAGTTTGAATATTTCGAATTGCGAAATTAAATTGAGAGAAGAAGATACTTGGACATCTTGTGGACAACATTTACATTCAATTGATATTTCGAAAAATAATTTGAAACATTTGAAATTGGATCGATTCTGTGGAATAAGGTAGGTAACCTTCAGAAATATGAAATTCTGAAAAACAATCATTTTCAGATCAATATTTGCTCGAGATAATCTTCTTTCATCACTTTTCATCGAATCAACTTCAGTTGAATCAATTCATTTGAATCGTAATATGTTTAGCGAATTCCCTACAGTACCACCAGGAACAAGTCTTGAAAATCTTCACACTTTGAGTCTTTCACATAATTTGTTGACAAATTTACCAAAAGATGCGTTTTTTGGATATCCGGCTCTTCAACATTTTGATTCATCGCATAATCAGATAAGCGAGGTATACATTTTTAAATTAAAGAATCCAAAATATTTTTGTAGATTGATGCAAATGCTTTCCCATCAATTGGAATGGATTTAATATCTCTTGATCTATCATCGAATCAATTATCTTTACTCCCTCATCCAATATTACCATCATTACTTCTTCTTGATTTATCATCAAATAACATCGCAACTCTTGATCCACATTTTTTCACTGGTCTTCCAATGCTTCAACAACTTCGATTATCATCAAATCCTCCTTTATTTTCTCGTTGTCCAACTTCAAAATCACCTTGTTGGTCTGATCATTTAGATGAACTAACATCTTTGATCGATTTGGATATTTCAAATTCTGGTCTCGAATTTTCTCTACATTTGCGTCATTTGAGAACTTTGCGATCACTTTTATTGCGAGGAAATGATATTATTACAATCGACGCAAATTCATTACCAGATGGCTTGCGAACTTTGGATTTGGGAGAAAATCGAATTCAATACACTTCAAATTTTTCAAAGTTAGAGAAACTGAGGGATCTCCGAGTGGATCAAAATCCTTTGCGATGTGATTGCTCATTATACGAAATTGTTCCGCATTTATTAAATCAGAGTCAAGTAGAAGATCCAACATTGTATTATTGTTTTTCAGGTAGAATTTGGCGGGGTAGAGTGGGGTAAAAAGAGGTTTCAAGAAAAATAAAAACTTTTTTTCCAAATCACCTTCTTATTCCCAACACTCAATTGTCCCATTCAGAGCCACAACTTCAATGTTTCCTCATCATTTTATATTTATTTTCAGGTTCATGGCAATATCCCTTATATCCATATTTGGTTTCTGTTCGACCATGTGTAAATACAATGAAAAACTTCTATTCAATTCTCATCACAACTTTTATTATCTCAATTATAATCGTTTTTTCGCTTGTTCTTGGTTTTCTTGTTTACAAAAAATACGTGGATCATTCACATTTTATTTACAAACGTATTTCTTTGACTGAAACTGCTGTAAGACTTTGAATTTTTGTTTTGATAAACGGGTTTTTGAATAAATGTGAATTCCATTTTTCAAACAACAACCAGGAAAGAGCAATTTGTCAAAATATGTCAGCACGTATCACTCTCTTGGGGAAAAAAGTTGGTGAGCGGATTTTAAATCTTACTGACTTCATAAATCTATGCAAACAAAAAGGAAAAGAAAATGCAAGATTTTCTTGTTTACCAAGGGATTATGGCTTTTTGAATAAAAATACGATTTTTAAAAATTGTATAATTTTTTGGAATTGGAAGAAAACAAGAAAAAAGTCGAGGATAAAAAATTTTCAAATTATTTTTCTGAAAAAAAAGTTCTGAAATAATTCCAGGACAATTCAAATCCACATAAATACAGTAGCCTTTTACTGTTTAAAGATCACAAAGTTCTCAAAGGAAAAAGAAAAAATCTGGAGCTTCGATTTTATTTCGGTTTTGGAAAACTCTCATATTTTCCAACCCTCTCCTCTTCCATTGTATCCCAAAGTTCCCATAACTCTCAAAAATCCCTCACCTTTTCAAAATGTGACAATGCAACAATTCCAACATCAGCCAGCGGAGTATGCAAAGGCCCAACACATTGTTGTTGAGCAATCAAACCAGTCACACTTCGATCAACTTTACAAGTCAAATATCGTTTTGATGCAACTGAAGGAAGTCGAAGAACACGATTCAATGCATCTAATAATTTCAGATTTTTTGGGATTTCCAGTGGCACCAATTTTTTGGCACGAGTTTCAAGTTCGAAAGTCTACAAAAATCTATATACTTTTGACATCAGTCAATTCATTCAAACCTTTTTCTCTCTTTCTCCCAATTGTTTTGTATCCAAATTCACTGCATTTCCTTGTGGACCTTTCAATTGAATTATTTGATCTTCAATAACTTTTCCAACAAGAGAAATATGGCATTTTTCACGTTTTGCAATTTTTTGAACAATATCAATAAGTTGTGGATCAATTAAAGCGGCATCATTTTCCTGATATTCGGCAGTCCAAAGTTCTCGAAGTGAAATACTTGAATCTCCGAGGATGAATTCAGAACTATCAACAATTACACCACAACCTTCGACAAGTTCTTTGATAACATTTCCTGAAAATTGAAAACATCTAACCAGTTGGAAATGAGTTTTGAGATCTAATCTTGAGTTTCTTGTTTTTTCCCAAAATTTCAATTTGAATTGGTCAAAACTATCTTATTGGGCTAGAAATGAAAAAATGTGGAACTGGCTGAAATGGCACATTCCAAATTTGCTCAAGAATTTGAATATTTAATTTTAGTTTTTTTTCTAAACCACTAAAATTAGCTTTGTTTTGAAAATTAGAAATTTTTCAAGAATCAATTTTGAGGTAAAATTTTTTTAGTTATGAAAAGTTTCCATATCAAAAATGTAAATTACCATTTCCACCAGCTCCTTGATCATGAATACTCAACAATGGATTTCCCTCATTTCTCTCAGCACATCCTCTCACAATCCTATGCATTTTCTGTTCCATTTCGGCATCTCCCCGTTGAACAGCAGCAAAATCCAAAAAATCCTCTCGTTTTCCTTGAATATCAACTGAACTCGCAGCTCCGCCACCAACTCCAATTCTATAAACAGGTCCACCTATTTTCGCAACAATCATTCCAGGTTCACATTTCTTTTTTTCAATTTCATCATCATCAATTGATCCAATTCCTCCACTAAACATTATTGGTTTAACATATTCGATTCTTTCTCCACCAATTCTTTGACCAAATGATCTTGCGAATCCACAAATTACTGGTTCACCAAACTTATTTCCATAATCAGATGCACCATTTGATGCTTCAATTGCTATCTAAAATTTTTCCAAAAATTAGAAAAGAATTTGTCTGGATTAGAGAAAATGAATACCTTCAATGGTTCACTCAATGATTTCGGATAACTCTCTCGTTTCTCAATTTCATCTTCCCATTCCATCAGCCAACCAGGAATATTCAAATTTCCAAAACTATATCCAACACTTGCTGCAATTTCATATGCTCCTCGACCAGTTGAATGAATATCTCTAATTCTTCCACCAGTTCCAGTTGTTGCACCTTGAAATGGGCAAACTCCCGTGGGGAAATTGTGAGTTTCAGCAGAATAAATTAGATTTGAAGGTGAATTGTGAATATCAAAGGAAGAAGCTGTAGTTGGATTATTTGGGCGAAGTCTGAAAACATTATTGTGTGAATGTTGATATAAAAGTTTTTGCGAACCTCGAAACATTTTCGAATCCTTTGATCGAACTTGAATTATCATGAAATGCTATCAAACTATTTTTATTGGATGTGTCCAATGTTTTTCGAATCTTAGACATCAAACTTCCGCCTTCAACCAATTTCCCATCGATTTTCAAATTTCCTCGAAAAAACCAATGTCTTGAATGTTCAGAATCTGATTGTGCCAAATCAAATAATTCCACATCTGTCGGATTTCTCCCAAGTTTATTGGCAAAATAATCATAATAGAATTCAATATCTGAATTATCCAAAGCGAGTCCCAATTCTAAATTTGCTTTTTCGAGAGCCGATTTATCAGAAAGTATATCGATTTCATAGAAGTTTTCAATTTCTTTATAATTATTCTCAAAATTCACATTCTCATCATAAATTTGTTCCGTCATTTTATCAGCCAATAATTCAAATAAATCATTTTTCGTTGTCTCATATCTGATACTTCTCTCAATTCGACTTATATTTTTGATTCCAGCAGTTTCAAAAGCGCTCAAAATATTTGAACACATCGCAGTTTTAACAGCTACACGGGGACCAATTTCAATCACATTTTTTGAGAATTTGGAGGTTTTTCTGATAGCTGAATCTTTTTGAAATGGCGAATGAGACAGTAGAACATCCAATTTTTCTTTGTTAACTTCATAGAAATCAATCTGCAAAAAAAAAAGAATTTTCTAAAATATTTTGAATTGAAAAATTATAAAGTATGTAAAATGAGAAAATAATTTAGATTACTGTACCTGATTTGTAATTATGTGATAACAAAATTCAGTTGGAATTTCCAAATCACCCAATTTTTTGGGACTTTTTGGATTATCAGCGAAGAATTTCAAATGGAAATTTTCCATCTTTTTGCAATAGCCAAAAATAATACGAATGAAACACTTTGAAACAGTAAAAATGATAATTTTTGTTGAACATGTCTTTGACAAAAACACAAAATGTCAATTAAATCTAAACTGTTTTTTGCACTACTCTGATAACTGTTGTACTTTGTTGATATTTGAATTCTTTATTTTCGAGGGACTTAACAAAATCAATGAATTGTTGCCATGGAAAACAACTTATCTTTTTCGTCTGTGTTTTTTATTTGTTCTTTTTGTTTATTTTCAGCTTCTCATTTTTTTTTTGATTTTCAGATAGCAAAAGAGAATAATGCAAAGAATAGTGGATAAATTTGGCGATTCTTATCGTCATTTTGTATGAAAAGAAGATTTTGTTCACAACTTCGCTTTTCCTAAGGTTTTCTCTAAAAAGAAAACTCTGCCTTACATAATTAAGTACCAAAAATTGCAGCAGAGAAATATTTGGTTTCAAAAATTTTAGTTTCCAAATTTTTTGTATTTTAAAATACAAAAAAAGTTGCATCAGCCCGATGCGGGGCTCGAACCCGCGACAGCCAGATTAAGAGTCTGGTGCTCTACCGACTGAGCTAACCGGGCAACGAGATCACTGGTTGCCATGCCATAGAAAAACCCGGCTGGCGCCTATCGCTTTTCTCTCCCTTTCTTTCTCTGCGGCCTCTCTTTTTCCAATAAACACGTCTTTTTTTTGGCAACGCAACTGCCACATTTTTACTCGATGGCTTATTTTTGCTGCTGATTTTAAATATTCTAACTTATTTAATTAAATATTGTTAGAGGAATGGAAAATGATGGAAGCGATGATGAACGAGAAAAATGGAATAAGGAAAGAGAACGAGTATTGGATGAATGGAGTGAGGTAAATTTAATTTTGAAAATAAAAATGAATTAGAATTATGGAAAAAATGAATAAAAATTGTGGAAAAAATCGTGACGTAAAAAACATTCGCTCATTTCAAAATTTCCCGCATTTTCGAGACCCAAAAAAACTTGACGAAATTCAACGCAAAAGTGAGAGATTTAGAGACAAATATTTTTGATCTACCACTGAAAATGTTTCGAAAGTTTGGGGGTTATACATTTTCCTCAAATATTCGAATAATTTTCAAAATTTTGAAATTAAAATGCAAATGAAATTAAAACGTGACTTTTCAACAAAAAAAACACGTGGACATTTTTTGCTCATTTTCGAATTTTCATTTCCCCCCGAGAGGTTTAGAGAAAATAATTTTTGGTTTCTAGAGATAAACTAAGTTTTTTTCAGATCGAATTAAAAGGAAAAGAAGTCTTGACAATGCCGGATATAATAACCGAACCAGGAGTATCTTCACTAACATTCGAAACTCCATTAGAAGAATTATACCCGCTTTTAGTTTCAATCGAACAATCAGATCAACCAACTTCTTCAAATCAAGAATCCGAAGAACAAAATCCAACAATAACCACATTTGATCGGATTATGCAAATATGTTTATGTCGACCAGCAAAAGCATCATCACATCCACTCATTTATACACATAAAACATTGGCTGTGAAATTAAGTCAGGGTAAGTTTGAATTGAATTGAAAAGTGAAGGGAATTCTCTAAGGGCTTCAAAACATGTCAGAAATTTCGAAATCTTTTTTTAGTTGGATACGACAATGAAAATGGTACACATTGGCTGATTCTTTCGGATTATTTCCAAACAGTTTCACAAATTGCATTGAATTCTTCAAACGTGAATTGTCCACGTATTGGTTCGCATTGGCAAATCGTCGGATTTCAAGGCACGAATCCAGCGACTGATTTTAGAGGTTGTGGAATTTTCGCACTTCTTCAATTACATTCTTTTACTCAACGTCTTCCTCATAATATTCTCAAAGCAATTGTTCAATTATCAAGAGCCGAACCAAATGTGAGCATTTTTCAGAAACTATAAATTTGAATAAAAAATTTGTTGCAGGATTTTCCTTTGGCTGTTGTCTCAATAAATATCACGGGTTTAATATTGGGAAAATTGAAAAAGGATAGATTTGATTTGTAAGTTTTTCTGAAAAATATAATTTATAAAGTATTTAGTTTCAGATTAGGTACACCATCTAATGGTCTTTATCCAGTTCTTGTTTCATTGCATTCCGCGAGTCTTGCTTATTTTTGTGCTCAATACAAGTCGCAAAATTTAACATTGGCACAATGCCAAACACTTCTTTCAGGTTAGTACTATTGTAAACCTAATTCTAAATTCTTAAATTCTTCCAGAAATTGATCAAATGTTGGAAAAGTCTCCGAATTCGCTATTGTCACTTCTCGAAAATAACAACGATAAACTTATTAAACAATTATTGTGATATTTAAATACTAAATTGTCTTCGGTTTTGAATGAAAATTTTATACACATATTTGTTGGTTTGAATAAGCGAGAAAAATAAATAGGAAAAGAAAAGCATTAGAATGAAAATATGCGCAATGGAGAATTTTTTGAAAGGAAATAACTTTTGTTTTCAAATTTTATTGCTCATCCTTATCTTTAGTTCCATGCTTGAGCATACGAGTGAATTCGACATAATCGAATTGGCCGTTCTGAAAATTTAAGAATTATTTGAGATAGAATTTATATTCTAATCGAACAAACCTTAATTGGTGCATCTCTGAACAATTCATCAACTTGTTCGTGCGAATATCTTTCACCCATTGTTGTCAAAAGTTCGCGCAAATGTTCTTCGTTCAATTTTCCATTGTTTTCTTCATCAAAACATTGGAAAGCATTGCGTATTACTTCTTCAGGATCAGTTCCTAAATTTGTAAGTTGATTTTGGAGACAAAAGCATTTTATAAGATTTATCTAACCTGTCAACTTTTCTCCAAAAAGTGTCAAAAACATGGTGAAATTGATTGGTTGAGCTCCTGGAGCTTCATTGATCATTGCATCAATGAATTGTTCGCTGACTTCTTTTCCCAAAGAAGCAAACATATCCTTCAAATCATCTTGATCAATAAAACCATCGCGATTTTGATCGATCATATTGAAAGCTTCTTTGAACTCTTGGATTTGAGCTTGATCGAACATTGCGAAAACATTCGAAGTTGCTCTTTGTGGTCGTTGACGACGATTGACAGTTTTACGCGACGCCATTGCTGAAAATTGAAAAATGAATGAATTTTTCGGTATAAGAGAAACATAAGAATTTCCTTTAAATTATGAAGATTTTCGAAAAACAAACTGAAAACAAATAAGGATTATGAAGAAAAATATGATATTGATCGGTAAAATAAAAACGGAGATATGAAATAGATGACATTTCTCGCATAATTAAGTACATGAAAGAAACTATTATCAAGATTGGGAGAAAATCAGAATATCTCTTTCTTTCTCCAGACACTTCTCTTCTATTTTTAACTCATGTAAACAACTAAAAAAAAGAGAACGAAGAAAAAACAAATATGTAAAGCGAATAGAGTGTTTTGCGGGTGAATAATATTTATCGATCGATTTTTCTTTTCCTCTCTCTTTATTTGGCAGGTGCGCAAGAGGGTTGTTCTTTTCATTTTCATAGGATAAACAGATGTTCGTACGGTTTTAATTCAATTCAAACTTCAAAAAAAAACACGGTCGTATAGAAACAGGAATGATTGGAAGAAAAAACATAGAAATGCTTATCATTTTGTCACCCCCGCCGAAATGAAAAATGAATCATGGGAACGAAATTATTTTGTTTTTGTTTGGGAAAAGGAACATTTTGTTTTGAAAAAAATGGATGAAAAATGTTTTTTGGAGAAATTTATGAGAGAAGGAGAATCGATTTTGAAATTCATGTATTCAGAAACAATTAAAATTAAAAAACTAATTAAAAAACATAATAATTGTGATGAATAATTAGAGTCAGTTAAACAAATAATTTAATTCACAACGCCGTGTAAATATGAACTTTTTACACTGCTTATAACACAGTTTATCATCAAACAAAGTAAGTTAAAGTTAACTATTCGGCAAGTTTTTGAGATTCAAAAAGGTGAGAAACGGCGGGAAACACAAACGAAAAAAAGAGAAAAGAAAAAGAAAGAGATGAGTCACACACAAACACAGACAGCGAGAAAATAAAGGCACACATGTTTTGCTTCTCGCGGTATCTCACCACGAAACATTTATTTGAATTTTTCGCAGGCTTTTCGTTTTTTCTTTTTTTCAGAGTCGAGAAGTTTCAGATTTTAAAGTTCTAGAGGTTATTTTTGCTCTGAATAAAAGAAAATTATTTTGAGACTATATGGGGTTCATTATTTCTTTTCCTTTTCGTTTTTACACTTCAAATGTTCGATATTTTTGAGATAGAAGTTTGCATCATTTTTTTGAGTTCGAGCATTATTCTCGTCCCTTTTCGAAAAACACAAAATAAATTATTCCAATTATTTTTCAGGTAAAAACATGAACGCTGCTTCAATTCTCCGTTCCGTCTCACGACTCGCACTTCGCTCTTCCAACACATTGAAAATCTCAGCTCCACGCGCGTTCCATCAATCCGCCAAGGTTCTTTCGGTCACACCAGAACTTCAACAAGCTCTCAATCGTGAAATCGAAGCCGAACAAAACTTGAGCCGTGAAAATTTGCAAGGAGCAGTTGCGCCAACCTTCCCAGGATTCTCCATCACCACCAAGGAAGCCGAAGTTCGATTGACCAGAAAGAACGGAAATGAAGAGTACGTTTAATAAGATTGTAGAAGTGTCATGAATAAGTTTTTGATTTTTCAGAATTCTCGTGGTGTTCAACGTAAACCATTCAGTTGACATGGATGACAGCTATGACGACGAACCATCTCAAAATGTAATCAAAGTTTCGTGATAATCGCTCATAATATTTTTTCTTCAGGCTGCTCCAGTTCCAGTTGCTCTCCCACCTTTCACCGTAGAAATCACAAAAGGAGATCAACGTCTCTGCTTCCACTTGGAACTTGTTCCTGTTGATGACCAGCCAGATGAGTGTGAGTTATCTAATAAATGTTTTTGAATTATCTATGAAATTTTGTTTGCAGATGACTTCCGTGTTGAAGAATTCTACGTCGCCCCAAGCGCCAAGAATGGAAATGAAGATGTTCCATCTGAGGTTTACGCTAGCAGCGGAAAATACATTGACCCTGTAAGTATAAAAAAAATCAATAAATATAACTTCCCAAAATGTGTTAACAAAAGCATGGTTTATTATTTCAGGATCTCCATGATTTGTTGTTTGTTCGTTATTTGGAAGAACGCGGTCTTGATGCTCGTTTCTGCAAAACTCTTGTCGCTTACGCCACCCATTATGAACACTCGCAATACGTCGGTCTTTTGGACAAAATCAAGAAATTCATCTCTTAATTTAATTTAATATAATTTTGTTTTAAAGGAACACCAAAAGCTAATAGTCACTCTAGCGTATCCGAACAAACACTTCAGAACTCGAAATAATCAATGTCAATTTACAAATGTTCGCAACAAGTAAAAAAAAAATTGAAAAAATGGTGAAGTTTGCGCCAAAATAAAAAAAATGGGAAAAAAACCGTTTGAATTCCCTCCTCAGAGGACTCAGAGCGAAATGTGCAAACACCGTCACGGCAGAATGCACACAAAAAAAATTATATTTTTTATTTTTTTGTTTTTTCGGGAGTTTTCGCTTGTTTTTCACTTTTCAACGATGAATTCATATATTTTTCAGTAAATTGATGTTGGCAATCCTTCTCCCAACTGTCTCGATCATGTTTTTGACGGAGGAATGCGGAATTTCGTCGATTTTCAGCCAAAAAGTGAGTATTTTGAGAAATTACAGATTATTCTCATAAATCACTGTTTTCTAGGCTCATCAATGTGAAACATGAATAAAAACTGCTGAAAAATCAAAGAAAACCGTAGAAGTAGAAGAAAGACTCTGTGAATAGTCATGAATCGAGGCGAATTGGAGAGATTCGATGGATTTTCATGATTTCAAGTCAGTTGCGACCGGAAGTCGTCATTTTTGCCATCCAAACTCATCCAAAGCACTTTTTCGTCAATAATTCTGCTCATCAATGTTCATATCACAATAATTGTATACATTTACTCTTTGAAAAGCTGTTTTCTGTCATTTTTCAATAAAATTTGATGAAAACCGGTTTATTTGTTAAAAAAAACGAATTTATCAGAACTCCGACCATTCAAAAACAACTGTAGGCGCTCGAAGTTCGTGGATGTCATATTTATTTTGAATATCATCAGGTTGTGTTGGAGAAACGATCAAAATCCGCGATTGCAGGTTGAAAACGCAGATTCCTACCAAATTTACTTATTTCGCCACGAATGTTCTTCCAATCTGCAATCAATACGTTTTGTTGATAACTAGAATATCGAATTTACTACTTAAAATTGTAGTTTACTATGAGAAACAAAGAAAAAAACGGAAAAACGCGAAAAATATTTTTCGAAAACAAAAAAACAAAAAGAAAACAACGACATTCCGCTCGCCTGGTGTTTAGCGTAAAAGGCGTGGCAATTTGATTTCGAGTTTTTTTCATTTTTCCACAGAAAAATATTTTTTCCTCTAAAAGTTCAGAAGAATTTTTTCATCGAAAATTGAGTATAGGGAATGAAAGTAGGAGTATTAAAGTGTCTGTTTTTGTATGCGCGGCTTCACCTAGCGATGTTGACCTTTTAGTTTTTGGTGTTCCTTTAATTCAAAGTCAAACCATGTTTGTAGTTTAGGAATCCCATCTTTATTACTGTTGAATTTAGTTAGTATCTGTTGGTTTTTGTTTTCATAAATTTTTGGCCCACTGATATTGTAAAAACCAAGGAAATCTATGAGGAAATAAGTCGACATCTTTAATCTAATATTTTTTGAGAAAATAATTTCAAAACCGTACTAAAATTATATTTTTCTAGATGGTTGACAATGTGCAAGAATTCAAATTGAGAGAAGACTCCGAATTGAGATTTGCGGTAATTTTGGAAATGCGAAAAAATTTAATATAACTTATTTGGATTTTCAGGTCGGAGACGAAGAAGATGTTGTGCTCGAATTAATCGAAGGATATGCCGAAATGTTTGGAACTGAAATTACGCCGAATAAAAAATACACATTTCCACCAAGTGAGTTTTTTTGGCATAAGTTGACGTGGCAAAATTTTATTGTAACGTGAAAAAGTCATGGCTCAAAAACATTTTTGCCGCGTCATAACTCGTAGTGATAAATCATTCTAACCTACTTTACTACAAAAAATAATAGTATCATTTTTTCGGTGGAAAAAATCGAAATGAATTCAAAAAGGATTTGTAAAAACCCGTGAGACAGAAAAAAAGTAGGTCAAGTGATGTGGCTTTAAAACAGTAGTAAAATCTACTGTAATATCTAGAGACTTACGATAAGTGGATTGGTTTTGAGAATGCTCAGACTAGACTCAACTCTTAAGGACAAGAAAACAAATGAGGAAGCAACACGGAGTTCGTGAAATACCCGGAAAAATGAGACATGAATTCCTGCAGTTCCGACTTTCATGCGAGACTTTGGAAAAAAAAAACACAACAAAACTTCAAGTCTCGGCTTTTTTGCGAGACTTGAAAACAAAAAACACACATCAAAAAATACAGTTTGAAAAGCAAAGAATTCGGCGAGTGAAGTTGGAATTTCGGATGATCGATGTGCCCTGAAAGATTGATTTTTTGCCATTCTCGAGAGCCAGGTTACAAAATCTGAAATTTTTCTGTGAAAAAAAACTTACTTTTCAATTGGAGTTGATAAAATTGCGAAATTCTGAATACATTTTCCGATTAATTTCTGCAATCTCCAAAAATTCCACCAGGTTTTGAGGCAAATTGAAAAGTGGACGAAAAATATAAAAGGTTTATGTTGAAGTCGATTTGAATCTGCAATTTTTTGAAAAATTAGGCTTTGAATAAGATATTTGCAACCGTTCCCCCAAAATCTCACAATTTTTTCCAAAATTTTTTCCCCCTCAAAAAATCCATGGAAATGTGCAAAACCCGTGATAACTGTTACTTTCCTACAGCTTTCGGTTCTCCAAAAGGATTCTTTGACAAATCCCTACTCAAATGATCAACATTTGAATAGTTGCGGGTTTCAACAACTGGTAAACGTACTTGCTCAGAAAGTAACGCACATTTTACACTTCATTTTTTAGGTTAGAAGTTTTTTACTCCGAAACTTATGATAAAGATCCTCAAATCAAACTTATCTTCTCAAAAAATTTGCAATTAGTTTGTGTAGAGGCAAAATGAAGGAATGATGAGATTTGCCAAAATAAGGATGACGTGTCAAACATTTGAAATTGTTTATTTTTTGTTGGATTTTCACGTACACGTTTCGAAAATTAATTAAATTTTCGATTTTTATTTTATTTTTTTTCCAAAAAAATACACCTTTTCAAGAATTTTATAAATTTGATAAACTGGGAGAAAACTCTGATATTTTTCTTATCCTGTTTTCTAAAAGAAAATTGAAGGTGGAGTCTGAGAAAAAAAATAAATTATGCTGATTTGAAAGAGCACGTTCTACAATCAATTAGTACAATCCTCGAAGGATTTTTCTGAGAAGCTTCCAGAAAAATCCATCGAGGATTGTACTAGTTAGAACACGCTCTTTCAAATTAGCATACCTTAATTTTGCTCAGACTCCATCTTTAAGGCTCTAGGCGAAACAGTTAAATAGAAAACCACCAAAATATTACAAATTTCAAAGAAAACCTTTTTATAAAGAGGTTAAAATAATAATTTCCACGTCGACCACGTGGTTTTTCTTTTTCCCTTTTCATTTCTCATTTTCCAAATCTATCCTAATTTTTCGCAGGTTCTCGAGTTGCAATTTATACCTACACACAAGCCACAATCGAATTATTCGGAAAAGTTTCGAGTCATTATGTTGCTGATGATACTCCGATGGTTTTTTATGTCAATATTCATGCAGCAATTGAAGAAGTTCGACAAGCGAGAGAAGAACAAGCAATGCAATCTGGATATGGAAAGCCGAAAGGACCCAAAGTTCTTTTGGGTAAATTTTTAAAAACCTTAGTCTTCTATGGGAAAATCTGACAAATTTGGGATAAAATCTAAAAGGGATAAAATCTCTGTGGTATAAATTCGAGAAAATAAATCTGAAATTTGTTTAAAAGAGAAGAGTAATCATCATATTTTCTATAAAAACCTTATGGACCTTTTTACCTCTTCTCTATTCTTGTTTATTGAATTCTTCTAAACCCCTTTCACCTTCTTATTCATTCAAAACAGATTTTTAGGGCTCGAAGTTAGGTTAAATATAAGTTTCCCTATTTTCAGAAACGGTGTCGGGGTGGCCGAGTGGTTAAGGCGTGGAGAGACCCGTCTTCATTGAGAAATCATCGCGGGTTCGAATCCCGTCCCCGACAAACTTTTTTTTTCTTTTTCTTCCCTTTCACATTAATTTTGTTTCAGTTGGCCCATCGGATGTCGGAAAAAGCACATTGTCTCGAATTCTTTGCAATTATTCAGTGAGACAAGGAAGATGTCCGGTTTTTGTGGATTTGGATGTTGGACAAAATAATATATCAGTTCCGGGAACTATTGGAGCATTGATTGTTGATAAAACTGCCGATATTATTGATGGTTTTGATCGAACAAATGCTCTGGTTTATAATGTGAGATTTTTTGGGTGGAAAGAGAGGGGTATAGTTAGAGTAACTTCTCAATAATCAACAATAAATAAATAGAAGTTCCTTTGAGGATCTCAAATTTCTTTCAAAGTAAATTTGGGACTTATGAACAAGATAAGGGATTCTGCCCAAAAATGTTATTTTTGTGAACTTTCCCATTGTTAGCTATTGGATTATGGTTCGAAAAATCTTTTAAAAAACTCCAAAGTTTTTTTGAAGTCGAAAAATAACTGAAACCTCGAGCTGAAAATTTTCTAATCTCGTATAAACCTTTCAGTTTGGACATACATCTCCTGGTGGAAGTATTGGTTTGTACAAAGCGATGATGAAACAATTGGCAGCAAGTATGAAAACACCACAAGTAAGTTTAGCAAAATTACATTTTTCACATTAAAAATCAGCCACATTTCAGTTTGAATCAAATAGCGATGCTCTAATTGGTGGAATGATAATAAATACATGTGGATGGGTAAATGATGCTGGATATGAATGCATCAAATCAGCTGCTGAATCATTTGAAGTCGATATTGTTATTGTAATTGATCATGAAAGATTGTATAGTGATTTGAGTCGAGATTTGCCGGAATTTGTGCGACTTTTGAAATGCCCCAAATCGGGAGGAGTTGAGAAACGAGACTCGGAATTTCGCGGGAAGACAAGGACTGCAAATGTGCACAGTGTAAGTTGATAGAAGATTGGTTTTTGAGAGAAATTTTTGTGTTTTTCAGTATTTCTATGGAACAAAGTCTCAACAAGTGTTTCCTTTCAATATTGTTCTACAATTCAACGATATCAAATTGTTCAGAATTGGAACTGAAAAGGTGAGAGAATTCAAAGAAGATTTTGGGGATTTCCTGAATTTTCAATTGTTTTCATTCTGAAAATTGTGATATATTTGGTTCAAAATCAGCCCCTTCTAAAAAATATTTAATTTTTTCTGTAAATAGTTCAATTTTTGGTGAGAAAATGGTTCAAAAACCAAATGAAAATGTAAAAAAAAAAATATTTGATTTACCGTAATCTGACTAAAAATTTATTATTTTTTCTAATTTTCATTTGTTTTCCAGCTTCCTGATTCTTGTCTTCCTTTTGGAATGGAAGAAGAAGATCCAGATACTCGAGTTGTTGAAATGACTCCTTCCACTGATATTCTTCATCATTTATTTGCGATTTCACATTCGAATATTGTTGAAGATATATGTAAATCAGCTGTTTGTGGTTTTGTATTGGTTAAGGAGGTACTATTAAAATCAATTTCAGTTTTATTTTTCAAATTTCCATTTTCAGATCGATATGGAACAACAAAAAATGACAGTTTTATCAGTGAGAACAACATTGCCTTCAACAAATTTGGTCTTTATGAATATTTCTCATCTTGATGATCATGTTTAAGAAAAACATTCCTATATCAGTTACGGGAACTTCTATTTATTTTGTTTCTTTTTTTTCATAAATTGGTTCAAATCTAATTTTTCATATCATATAAAAACGGAAACAATATTGACAAAAATAGGGGGAATTTAAATTTTGGAAAGAGATGAATGAATGAATGAAACACGTCTAAATTGGAGAGAGATAATTTCACAAAAAAAGGGTTATATTTAATTATGATAAAATAAGAGTGAATAAATAACAAATGGGGTGTTTTTCTTGAATCAGGCAGAAGCAATTTTACTTTGCGCATCGGTGAACACTTTCTTGAATTCATTCGCAATTTTCTCCTCTTTGAATTTCAAAATGAAGACTGACATTTCACCATTATCATCTTCAGAGAAATCCTGCAAAAACAATAAACATTAGTTCATTTTTTCAGAAAAACTTTGAAAACTTACGTTACAAACAAAAGTCAAAACATTTGGCATTCCTCCTTTGCTACTGAGCTGAATTCCTTGTTCGATTCGGAAATTGGCGCAAATCTTATGAACTTGTTCTCGCCGCATAACAAATCGATACGTGTTTGTGTCTTTGTTGTAGAGAATCTGAAAAAATATCAATTATGTTTTAAGGAAAAAACCAAATAAATATTCTTACCTTGCAATCTCCTACACCTCTTTCTTTATTCTCTCCCAAATCTTTGTAGAACTTGTACAATTTGGATCGCGCTTTGAATAAAATCTCTTCGCCTTCTTCACCTGTTTTCACTTCAATCAAATCTGGAAGAGGAATGACTGGAGTGAATTCAACATCTGGTTCTTCTTCATTTGCAACTGTGTCATCATTTTCATTTTCCTCATCGTTTTCTTCGGCATTAACAGTTGGAGCCTAAATATCAAAATAAATAGTTTACGTCTCAAAAAAGTATAAATAAACATACAGTACTCTTCTTTTGTGATTTGAACTCTTCTTGAGCTTTCTTTGCAGTTTCACCTTCGAAAATGTTGCTATTTTGTTTAGCAGCAAATGAAGAGAACGATTCACCGCTAGCAAATGCACCGAAGATCTGAAAATTCAAAAACATGGGTTTTAGCTTGGAATTAGAAAAAAACTAACGCTCTTCGGTGTTGATGTGGTTGTTGCAGATGCTGTTGATGGTGATTCAGCGGAATTCGAAGCTTTGACAAACGAGACTGGTTCAGGTTGTTTACCGAAGGAGAACTTCGGGGTTTCTTTTGGTGCCTCTGGAAATTGAAAAATATATATTTATTTACAAAAAAAATTATTTTGAAATCTTACCTGCTTGTTTACCAAAACTGAAACTTACTGCTTCTTTTGGTGCCTCTGAAAATTGAACATATTTATATTTACATTTCAAAAAACTATTTTTAATTATTACCTGCTTGTTTACCAAAACTGAAACTTGGTGTTGTTTTAGCAGCTTCGGCTGGTTTTACAGAATTTCCAAAAAGAGAAGATCCTCCAGTTGATGGTGAATTTGTGGATGCTTGTTCTGCGGCTTTCATGAAACTGAATTTCGGTGTAGAATTTGTTGTCGATGAAGCTGGAGCAGCTTCAGCGGGTGTGGATTTTCCAAAAGAAAATGAAGGTGTTGTTGATGCTGATGTTGTTGATCCTGTACCTCCGCCAAACAAACTTGCCTTTGGTGTTCCAGCTCCTCCAAACATGGCTGTATTGTTTGCCGAACCATTAAGAGCTCCACCGAATTGTGGTGATTGTGATTGAGCGAGTGGTTCTTTGGCTGCTGCAGCGGCACTCATTCCAAAAGAGAACTTCGGTGGTCCAGCTGGTTGTTGAAGAATTGATGGCTTCGAGAAGATTGTTGCAGCTTTATCAGCTGGTTTTCCATCTTTTCCACTTCCACAGCAAGAGCAAATATCAGTTCCAGCATTATTGCGAACATAACATTCAGTGCATTCCCAACTTCCAGCGGCAGGTTTGAATTTATCTCCAAATCCAACATTCTCTTTGTTTGATGGGATAACAACATCTTTTGGTTCTTCCTTCACTTCTTCTTTTTTCACAACAGCTGCCTTGATTTCCGAATCAATTGTTTTTGCTTTTTGAGGAGTTGATTTGTGTTCATTGACTGCTTTCTCGAACAAATTCTTGAATTCCAGAGCAATTTCAACTGATGCAAATCTTGCTGACAATTTGACATGTTCTGGTTTGTCTTCAGCGAAATCTTCACAGAACCAAGTGTATGCTTTATCATTTGATGCCATTTTTTGGATTGTCATTGATCCGATGATTGGGAAGTTAGCACATACTTTGAGGACTTGATCACGGCGCATTACAACTCGATATTTCTTCGATTCCTTATTCAAAAGAACTTTCAATTCTCCAGTTCCTCTTTCTTTCCATTCCGATGTCTCATTTGCATAAATGTAAAGTTTGGCTCGATTGTTGAATACAACAGATTCTTCTTCTTCACCAGTTTTAACATCAACAAGTTCTGGCAATGGAATGACTGGTTTGAAATCACCTTCTGGTTCATATTCTTCAACATCTCCTTCTTCATCGTCTTCTTTTCCAGCTGTTGATTTGCTTGGTGTCGTTGTTGTGGCTGCTGGAACTTCTGGTTTCTTTCCGAAAATGTTTGAGGATCCGCCGAATGAAAATGTTGGTGTTGCGTTTGTTGCGGCAGGAGCAAATGGTTTGATTGTCGATGCAACTGGTGTAACGGCTGGGGGAATGACAACAGTTTTCGGCTTCTCTTCGACAACTGGAGGCTTGATCACAACTGGTGGCAAAACAACTTCTTTGGTTGCAGGAATCGAGACAACTGGTGGAGGAACTTGGGCTACCACAGGAGGATTGATTTTTGGAACTTGTGGAACAACTCCGGTTGTGATTGAAGGTTTGGCTTGTGGTAGAAGAATTGGAGTGCCAACAGTACTGAAATACATTTTTGGTTATCGAAAATTTAGAAATCTTATAGTGAAATAATTGTAAAGTTTTACTAACCTTCCTTGAGCTTGCATTTGAGCTGCAATTCTTGCGTGTTCCTCTTGCATTTGTCTTTGCATCATATGATGTTGATTCTGCATCATTAACGAAGCTTGCAAGGCATTTTGTTGTTGATAGAACTGTTGTTGTGCAAGCATTGCTTGTTGCTGTGTTGGATGTGCTACAATTGCTGGTGGAGGAACTGCTACTGAAGTCGCTTCTTTCGATAATAAAGTCTGAATGATATTCAGAAGTCGTTCAACTTCTTTATTGTGCGCAACATTTATTTCATCCACTTGTTTTTGAGAACGATCATCAGTGCGACGCAAATCTTCTCGAAGAGCAGCAATCGAACTTTGGTGTTCCAACTGAAGTACAAATTCATTTTATTGTAAAAGCTATTTTCAGGGATATAACTAACCTTCAAGCCATCGATCGCTTTTGACAAATTATCGCAATGAACGATAATTGACTGTTGAATGTCTACGACATTGGCTATGACACGACCCAGATTCGAATTTGGATCCGACATGATACTGAAAATGTTTGATTGAAAAATGACTTATTGATTATGCGGTTGTTATAGAAACGAAATGAAGATTTGACATAATTTTAACAAAGTTCACGTGAAATGAGTTATTTATTCAGAAATTGCGGAAAATCTATGTTGAAACCTAATGAAAATAGTTCGAAAATGTTTGCCTTATCTGAAACAAGAGATAAAGCGAAAATTGTGTATTGAGAAATTTGGCGCCAAAACGTTTTCCGCTTATATCTTTTATTCAATAATCAGAAATTATGTGGAAGCTGGGTAAATGTAACACAGTGAAAAATCTGAACCTATTCTCAAAACTGGAAATACAAAAAGCTTGGCTGAAACAGAGGAAAAGCTGAAAATTCAAACGAAAGCTGGTTTCGAAAAAAAATAAAATTCAAATCGATTTCGCCGCGAGACACAACAGCGCCGAAAACTTGTGCGCCTTTGACCATGAGTTGGCACGGTTCCATAAAAAACCTGTTTTTTCTTTTTTTTTTGCCGTGAACCAAAAAACTCGAATTTTCCTCCTTTCCGTATATTTTCTTCTGTTTTATTTAATGCAAATTTTCATCCATGTGGCAGCAACTCTCTATCGATTTTTCCGCTCACTTTGTCTATTTGTTTTCGTCCTTTTTTCAAAGAACACTAGTATTTTTAGTGGTCGACAATTGCAATGGAAGTCGATAGCGGGTCATCTTCTTCATCAGAAGACGAAATTGAACAAAAATTAATTCATACTGCGTAAGTGAATTTTTTGTTAATTTTATTTTTCAAAAATATGTTTTTCATTTCAGAAATGTTCGATTAGCAATGGATGACTCGAAATCTGCGGAAATAATTGCGAATACAATAAAAGTGGATAAAGAGCCAAGTAGAAGTGGAGCTGTTAGAAAAGTTACTTTTGAGGAACATTTTGTAGTTCTGTAAGTTAGTTATATTTTTATTCAAAGTTTTATCATTATAAATTTCAGTGAAATTGTTAGTAGCGATCCAAAATCACTATCAAAATCGATCTCAAATGCAGTTGATATGTGCGATTTGTCTCAAAAAACTTTGCGACTTGCTCAAAAATATCCCAGCCCTGAAAATGGTGTAAAACGACCATTTTCAGAATGATTATTTGTTAAGTTTTGTTTTGTAAATATAATTGTTATGAAGTTGTTTTGCTCAATTATCGGATTAGTTTCTCTTGAATAATGTTTTCGTAACATTGAAATATTTTTTATTTAACTTTGGATACTGATCTAATAATTTAGTAAACTAATTTAGATGTTTAAAAACCTGAAAAATCGATTAGACAGTGAAGCGGAGAAAATCAAACAATCAGTTCAACAATATGGCGGACAAGTTGCTGCACAAGTTGGACAATATAGGCAAGCAATGAATGAACAACAGACTACAAATGAATCAGGTTCTTCGAATAGCAAAAAAATCGGGGAAACTTCAATTGATGATTCCAATCAAATCACGGTTAGTAACAGTTCAAGAGGGGCTGAAATTTAACTTATCAAAAGTTATGGTACCATAAGGGATTGTTCTCAAAATGCTAATAATAAAGCATGAATTTTCTGATCAATTATTATAGGTAAAAAACATTTTAACAAAATTCGAGGAAAGTTTTTTTCTCTAAAGTTATATTTTTTACGTTCCAAAATTACTATAATTTTTTTATATACTATTGCTGGTCTTATCCCATCTTCAAACGTTTTTTTCTCAGGAAACATCAAGTGCAATGATGAGTGAAATTCCTGAAGCAGATCTTCTTGGTCTCGGATTATCAGATATTCCTCAATCAACAACAACAAGACAACGAACATTTTCTGGAGATTCGACTGAAAGCACATTTTCTTCACTTCTACATTCACTTCCAAGTGTTTTGACATCTGCTCTCGAAACAATTCCATCAGATTCTGAAAGTGTTGCTAGTGACGCATTTTCAGTTCGATCTTCAAATGATCCAAATTCAAGACTAAAACAAAAACTTTTGAATTATAAAGAAAAATATCGAGATGCAGTTCAACGACATAACAAATTAGTGGATGATGTGAATAATACGAAAATGGTTTTAGAAAAAACACAAGATGAATATTTGAAAAAAAGTGGAAAGTATGAGGGAAAATCAGAAGACGAGTGATAAAAAATGTGAGGATTATCGGAAAATGTTGGAGCAATGTAAGAATAAGATCAAAACTTTGCAAGAAAAACAACAAAATGCAAATGAGAATTTGATAAATGTTGATAAAGAGGATGATCCAAGAATAAAAGAATTGCATGAGAAAATTGCAAAAATCGAGGATGGTTGGACAAAAAGAATGAATGATGTAAGTTACTATATTAATTTGAAAAAAAATGAACAATTTATGACTTATGGAGAACTCAAATTTAAATTTTTCTCTGACGCAAGTCTGAAGTTAATCTTAAATTGAGTTGTATATTTTTATTGACAAGAATTTCCACGGAGAAGTTTGGAACTTCCTGGTCCCCCTTTCGAAATCCCACATTTTCTCAAATATTAAAAATAATGTTTCAGAGTGATCAACAACATGTTATAACTTTGGCTACAACAAAAGCTGAAATGCACGCTGCTCTCGAATCTAAAGATTCTGAAATTGAACAATGGAGAAGAAAATGTGGAATTCTAGAACAACAAGATTCAGATGCGAATCAAAGATGGAGTGAAAAAGTTGACAAATTGCAAGAAATGAATAAAGCATTGGAAAGTGAGAAAAATGAAATGATTCAAAAATTGTCAGAAGCCAAGCAACAAGGAGTTAAAGTGAGAGTTTTCGGAATATATTTAATTAGTATTTAAAATTTTCAGGCAATTCTTGAGGAAGAAGAACGAAAGAGAAATGAATTGGAAACGAGTTTGAATGAAAAAGAGAATCAATTGATTGAGGAAATGGAAAAATTGAAGGAGGAAAATGAGCAAATGAATTTGGAATTACATAAATATGTGGGTTTTTTGAAAAAGATTCAGGGAGAAAACATACTTGAGAATATTTTTGCAACTTTTTTCTAAAAAAAATTTTGTGGCAAGATAATAGAGACAAAATGTACTTCAATCAAAATTTTGATCAGAAATGTTTTAGACCATTTTTTCAGCTATGGTCGCGGTTTTCAAAAGTTTTGCTCTAGATTTTGATCGTTGGAGCCGCGCCTTGAGAGCTTTAATCAAACTTTTGAAAATCCGAAAATTCCCGGCCACAGTTCCAGCTTTTGAATTAAAACTCAAACTCCATAATTTTCAGAAAGTTCAACTCGAAGCTTCAACAAATTTCGATGAAAAACAAGAAGATATTGAATTGGTTTGTATCTTTTCCCCTCTACAACCTTATCATTTTCCAAATTTTTCAGATAAGAAATGAGCTTCAAAGAAAGTTGACAGAATCAGTGGCAACTTTTGAATTATATCAAATAGAAGCTGAAAAATCATTGCAAATTGTCAAAGATCAGTGAGTTTGTTTCTGTTGATTTCAAAGTTTCTTTTGGGGGTATTTATAATTATGCACAAATCGAAATCTTGCATGCATACTATCCAAACAAATCCCTCATGCTTTTTTTTTAAATATTGTATTTTCTATACTTCTATTTCAATCAAATATCATTTTTTTGCTCTATTTGTATCTTTTTATTATTTCATGCTGTTTTTTATGTGGAAATTGTGTTCAGATTGCAACAAACACGTGTCGAAAGTGATTTGTGGCGCGAAAAATATGAAGAAAAATCAGTGGGAATGGATGAGATTTCGAATTTCGAGTTTGAAAATTCGGAAGATGGCGCCAAAATTCGAGAAGAATTGAGCAGATTGGCAGAAGAAGCTAGATCTGTGTATGTTTTGCAAATTTTGAACAAACAATTTTGTAAAATATTTTCAAAATGCACAAGCGTGTAACCCAACTAACAAAAACATAACCTAAATTGATTTCATTTAAAATTTTGTGATTCTTTTCCATTGCTTACTGTCGCTTTTTTTGTAGTGATGTTTGTTTTCTTATTAAAATGCCCTATTGTTGGAGCCAAAACTAACAAATTTAGAAAATATCGCTTCAAAGCCCAAAAATCTCCAATTTTTGTTTCAAAATATTCAAATGTTCCCTGAATATTACTATTCCTAAATTTAAAATAATTGAAAACATAATTGATTTTTGTGTGCTTCCAACTCTTTTCTTCTCTTTTTGCTTCTTCTCCAATTACATTTCCTTTTTTCGAAATCCAAACGGATTATAATTAGATTTTGAGACTAACAACAAAAATGTGAAAAATGAGATGCTGTTTTCATTCTCTCCGGTTTCTAAAACGAGTACAAATATTCTGCCAAAATTCAAAATACATTTTTTCAATTGAATATATTAGCTCAATTTTTTATTCCAGTTGTTTTTCCTTCACTTTTTTTGTGTCCATCACATGTTTATTTTCTCCAGAAGAGAATTCTGATGAAAAAAAGAAGAGAAGAGCTTACGGAATGTCTTTTTCTTTCCTTTTTCGTCTTTTTTTCTCTTTTCTATTTTTTTCGTATTTTTCTGAAAGCTTAAAGTTGCATGTTGTATGTTTTTTGCACCTAAAAATCACCTTAAACAATTTTATAATGAAAAAAAAATCAAATTTCATATACTCTAATCTCTAATCTCAGCATATAAATTAATTTCAGACTTGAAATTGAAAAATCGAAATGTGAAGAATTGCTGAAAGAAAAAGAAGAAATGTTGCGAGAAAAAACGGAAATTCTGGAGAAATGTGAGAAAATGCGGGAAGAATTAGAAGATGTGAAGAAATTGAGAGATGAAATTGAAAGCAAATGTGAAAAAATGACTGAAAATGCAGAGAAATTGAAGGAAAAATTAGAGGAAGAAAGAAAGGTGTTTGAAAATGAGAAACTGGAAGTTCAGAATAGTATTGATGAAAAGGTTTGTGATTAAAAAAAGGGTTTCTATAATTTAAAAAAATTCTATGATTCAAACTCGGTCTCTGTCTCTCAAATATACTAAATCGTCAGTAGCTTGATGAATTTTAGATGAAAAAAGTTTTGCCCCCAGTTTAGTGCTGTAATTTTAATATTTTAAGACTTCACAATTTTAAGACGGTCACATCACGGCCAGAATCGTGGTTTCTAGAAGTCAGAATTGTTCGCTAGATTTTTACAGTACAAAAAATCCGTATTTATGTAGAATGTTTCTTTTATTTGGGAACCACAACTCTGGCAGAAATTATTGTTTTCTTCAATTTTTCACATATTTTATTTTTCAGAATCGAAATGCGTCTCAAAGTGAAATTTCGCTTCAATCGAAAATATCTGAACTTGAGCTACAATTGGAGAATTTGACAAAAGCAAGAGATGAAACTGAAAAATCGCTAATCGAGGAAATATCTGTTTTAACGAAGAAATTGGACACAAATGAGAAGGTAATTAATCATGAAAATAATCACAAAATTATACTATGATTCAATTTTTAGGTTGAAAGTTTGATTGAAATTGAATCGAGTGAAATTGGTGAATTGAAAGAGCAAATCGAGAAATTGAACAAAATCAGGGAAGAAAATGAAATTAAGGTATTTTTCAAAATATATTTTTATATGTGCTAAATACGAGATATTTTTTTAGATTCGAGAATTTGAATCAAAAGTTGAAAGTGAAGAAACCGAGAAATTGTTGATTTTGAAAGAATCAGAAAGTTCGAATAAATCTGATGAAAATATTGAGAAATTGAATGCAACACTTCAAGAAAAAGAATCTGAAATTGAGAGAATTAGAGAAAAACTGTTGGAGATTGAGAAATCTAGAAATGAAGAAATCGATAATCTCAAATCAGAACTATCAGAAATACGATTATCTCGAGAATCTGAAAATCAACAACATAATGAAGATTTGGAAGAAAAGAAGAAGGAAATTGCTCAACTTAGACAAGAAATTGATACAAAAGAATTGGAAATTCAAAAAATGAATTCGTCGGAAAATGAAGATGTTCAAAAATTGCAAGAAAGAATAAATGAATTGAAAATTGTTGTAAAAACATTGAAAGATGAATTAGAATCGAAACAATCGAATGAAAGTGAAAAAGTTGAACAACTTCAAACCAAAGTATCAAATCTTGAATCGGAAATTGGAGAATTAAAGGAAAATATTAGAAAGAAGGAAGAATCACAAAGCGAAGAAATTCAACATATCAAGGATCAAGATAAGGAAGTAATTCGAAAACTTCAGGAAATCAATACAAATTTATTGTCGGAAATTCAAAAAGTTCAGGAAGATTTGAAGAAATCGCAAGAAAATGAAAATGAGAATAAGAGTTCTCTTGAATCCGAAAATACAAAACTTCAAGGAATTATTGTAGAAAAAGATCAAGAAATTAATGAATTACATCAACAAGTTAGCGAAACTAAACAACAATTTGATGATATTCAAACAAAATTATCTGATTCGAATACTTCACAAAATTCTGAAAATGAACAACTTCGACGAGAAATTGAATTGAAGGATTCTGAAATTCTGAAACTATCCGAATCACTTCAGAATTTGAGTTTGAGTGAGAAAGATGAAATTGGAAAACTGAATGAGGAAATCGAAAGTTTGAAAAAGAATATTCAAAATATTTCTGAGGAAAAATTGTCATTGGAAAAAGAAATTCAACAGAAGGCAGAAGAAAATACTCAACTTGCAATTGAAATTCAAAAAATTACTGAAACTTTATCAGCAAAAGAATCTGAAGTTCAAACTCTCAAATCAACTGGAAATGAAGAACATCAAAAACTCCAACAGAAAATCGCTGAAAATATCATTTCTATGGAATCCGAACGACAAAAATATCACAATGCACAATCTGAAATTCAAAAGCTGAAAGATGAAATAACGAAATTAGAAGAAAATGTGAGATTTTTTTGAAATTTGTTTATTTTGCTTGAATTTCTCGCCTAACAGTTTTTTTTTAAAATCTAACATAACATGTCAAATCTTGTAGATTCTTGGCGAACAAAATATCAACGAAAAAATGCGCATCGAATTTATTGCAAAGGTAATATTGACTGTGCATGCATAGCTTTGTAATATCAGATTTTTCAAAATTTGCCACGTCATAACTTATGTTAGGTGTTGAGTTCTGCAATTTAGATAGTGGAAACGTGATCAACGGGTTGAAAAGTACTAGAAAACATATTCCGTGTGCAAAATTGAAATTTAGCCACGTCATAGCATTTGTGTTTTTTCTTTTTTCTACAATTACAGTTAACTTTGAATCCGCGACTTTTTAAACCCCTTCCCATTTTTTATATTTGAATAATTTCCTGCTAATTTTAATCCTCATATTTTCAATTTTTCAGGAAAAAATCATCAGTGAACTGCGAAACGAAATTTCATCGACCAACTCAAAACTCTTGAATCTCGAATCAAATGGATCTCAAGAAATATCAAATCTGCAATCAACAATTGAAAAGCTGAAATCGAATATAGAAGAAATTGAAGGAAAAGAGAAAAGAGCACAGACAGACAGAGATAATGAAAAACAGGAAGATTTGAGATTGAGGTTATTTAAAATGTTATTTTTTCAAAACAAAGGTATTTTTTCAGAGAAACATTTGCAAATGAATTGGATAATATGAGAAAAAGTTTGGAAGAAAAAGAAAATGCATACACTGAATTGAAATCAAAGGCTGAGAAGAAGTTACAGAAAATAAAAGGACAGTTTGATCAACAAAATTCGGAAATTCGAAGCGAATTGGAAGATGTTAGACATAAATTAGAATTGGAAACAATGGAGAAAGAAGAGATACAAAAGAAATTGGAGGAAGATTTGGAAAGTTTGAGGAAGTCAGAAGAATTGAAGGATAAATTACAATTAGAAGTGGACAATTTGGAAGCTGAAGTGAAAAAGTTGAAGATAGCAAATGAGAATAAAAATGCGAAACAGGATACAGATTCGAGGAAAGTTGTGCGAGAATTGCAGAAAGAAGTGAAGAATTTGTATGTTGAATTAAATGAAAAACATGCACAATTTGATGAAGTTAATGAGGAATTGAAAAAATTGAAAAATGAACAAACACAGGTGAATGGGAAAAGTGAAAATGTTGAAGAAGATGATCGAAGAAGCGAATTTTCGGTTGGTTTTTTCTCTTATAATGGGAAATATGAACAATTTCATTTTTTGCAGTACAAAGAAGAGATCGCATCTCTGAAATCGAAATTAGATGCTTCGCTAAATGAAGCAGATGAATTGAGAATTCAAATGAGTCGAAAAAGAAGATGTGATGAAAAAACAAACTGTTTCAAATGTGTCGAATGCGAAAAAATCAACAAAAAATGTCGAATCTCATGGTGGAATTGCTGATCCAGCTGAAGCTGAATATCTTCGAAATGTTCTTTATCGATATATGACAAATCGAGAATCATTGGGGAAAGAATCTGTGGTAAGTTAGAGATGTATCTTTTTGATGATCAAAGAAAATATTTAAAAAATCTGATTTTTAAAAGTTTCTACAAATTAATAATTAATTCTGATTTTTTTTAAATTAGGGGAAATTATTTCTTCAATAAAAAATTTTAGTCCAAAAAATATTCTCAAAATTATTTTCTAATTTTTTAAGGTTCAAATTTAAACTTTTTTTTAATGCTTCAAAAATAAAATACGGGTTTTCTGTTCATATGACGATTATATTTTTGAAATTACTAAGTTACCATAACTATAATACGCTTTCGATATTTTCAAAATTAAAAAATCTTTTTAAATTCAGCCTGAATAAAACACATATCAAATCCGCTTATTTTTTCCAGACACTGGCACGTGTAATTGGAACTGTTGCACGATTCGATGATCAACAAATGAGTCAAGTAATAACAAGCGAAGAAGCTCGACAAGCAACTTGGGCAGCAGCTGTTAGTGGAACTGTTAGTCATGCATTGGCACGATGAACAAACCCCCATTTCTATTTCTGGCAACTCATTTCTTATTTATATGTGCCTTTTTTCTTCTATCTAATCTAATTTAGGTTTTTTTTATTGTTAACAAAAGGATTTATACCGGTTTATAGTTTTCGAAAGTTTATTTTCTCTGAATATAACATAACAATATAATGATATCTAAATAGAAATGTGATAAGTTTTCTTTTCTTGTTCTTGTAAATAGAGAGTTTTTATATTTCAAATAAATTATTTATTTTATACAAAACTTGAGATATATTTTTTCAAATGTTAGAATTTCCTTGGAGTATTTTTTTCTATTTTAGATTTAGACATTTTAGAAATTAATTTCTACAGGGAAATGTTGTCTCTGCAATTGAAAAATGGGCGAGAATTGTATTATTTGAGCGAAGTTGAAGTTCAGATTGGAATTGATGAAAATGGAGGAATGGAGAAGTACGGTAATGAACTTGAAGGAACTGGCGATTCTGATTTGACAACTCATACTTATGAAGGAGGTTTTAGGGTAAGAACAGTTTTGGGATTGATTTGGAGGGAAAAATATGGTTTCTGAAAATTTTGATTCACAAATTGACTTTGATATATCAATATTAGTCCTAAAAAATACAACAAAAATCCATCAAAAATAATCTGAAACTTGAAAATTTTATCATTTTTCAATTCAATTAAAAATTAAAGGAATCTCGAATTTTAAGCTCCTGGAGCTCAAAAATCAAAAATTTATAAATTGAAATCACCTGAAGCCTCATTTTGAGCCAAAAACAGGAAAATCAAATTTTTTGACCTGGAAAATTGCTTGAATAATATTTTTATAACCTTCCAAAAATTATGAATTTTCTTTGAAACAGTGCATTTTTCTATATGAATTAACCTAAGCTGAGGAATTATTGGAAAATGTTGTTTTTCAATTTTGTTTTTCCAAGTTATTATCTGAAATTTCGATAAATTTTGAGATTTAAATTTGGAAAATTAAAAAGCTTGGCCTAAAAAGTTCGTCAAAATGTAATATTTTCAGATTTGGGAATGTACAACTGATTTGTGCGAATTTATCGAAGAAAATTCGGCATTTTACAATGGAAAACGAGTTTTGGAATTAGGATGTGGTGCTGCATTGCCATCTATTTTGACATCAATTCATGGAGCATCTCATTGTTTTGTTCAGGATTTTGTAGGTTTTCACTTTCAAAAATTACCAAATCATCTTTTTTCCAAATTTCAGAACTCTAGCGTTATTCAATGCTTCACTTTGCCAAATTTTTGTTCAAATGAAGGAAAAGCTCAAATAGAAAGTGCATCGATTCCATGGGAAAAAGTTCCAGAAACAATTGAGAATAATAGTTATGATGTGATTCTTTCGTCGGAAACTATTTATAATGAAAAAGATTATGAGAATCTGCATAATGCGGTTGTTTCAGCTTTGAAAAGTGATGGAGTCGCGTGAGTTTGGGGAAGAAAGGTACTGTTTCAGCTTTTACTCGAGATTTTTTATAAAATTTTCTAATACGGTTCGACCACCTGATTCTGTTGGCAAAAATCTCGATTAAAAGTTGGAAAAATACCCTTGAAAAATGAAATCGTGAGAAATAAAACAATTTTCAGATACTTTGCCGCAAAGATGTTTTATTTCGGAGTTGGTGGAAACGTTCCGTCGTTTTTAGATTTTGTTAATAATTTAGGAATTCTCGAAGCAAAAATACTCAAAATCATCGATGCTTCTGTTCAACGGGTTATTGTTGAAATTAGAAGAAAATAGAAATAGAAGAGATTTGAGTTTGTTGAATTTGTTATTACTTATGTTTTGTTATTACCAAATAAAAATGTTGAAAATAATGGAATTTTGATATAAATCTATTTTTTCAATAAAATTTACAGATTCTACTAAATATGAAATTGGCTGAAGTTCCAAATTTTTCTATCCAAAAGTTACGAAAAAAAAACATATTTTTGAGCCAGAATTATGTAAAAATAATCAATTTCAAACGTGGAACGTGACATATTTCTGCCAAAAAACATTTTTGTTTTCGTTTTTCCTATTTTCCCTATTTCTTATGCGCCGTCCAAAATACAAAAAATCTCCGTTCGAAAACAAGAAGAAAAAAGTTAGATACGCATGTGGTACGGTTTCACACACATTTTTGCAACATGCCCCTTTAAACTTTGTAGTGTGTGCCTTTAAGTCAGCCTAATTTTTTTTTTTGTTTTTTCACTTTTTCGGTCAAAATCAAAACTACAGCTCAATTTTCAGATGAAAGACTATCTTCACAAATATTTTACTGATTTTCGTGGATATCATAAATGTTTGAAATGTCAAAAAGTGTTCCGAACTTCATTCAATGATTTGTATCTGAATAAACATCTTCAAGTGGCTCATCAATTGGTTGTATCCGATCTAATTTTGGAATATGCGAATGAAAATTGGAAAGTTATGAAGAATTATTATAAAAATGTGCTTCCAAATGGATATTCGTGTCTTTTTTGCAATCAAATGTTTTATGATAAAAGTGAATATATTCTTGTCAGTCATATTAATACAGTTCATGGTATTGTAATGAAAGAAAGAATGGAGGAAGAAAGAATGATGCTGGAAAATCGAATGGATGTTGGATTGAATGAATTGAGTGGAGATTCGTTTAGAGTAAGTTATTTTTGGAAAAAAAGTTGAGCTTTCAACATATCTTTAAAAATGGAATAGAATTTGAAAAATTCAGAAATGGAGCGAACATTCTCCATTTCAATTCAAATTTCTCAACTGTTGACGTAAAACGTTTTTTTTTTTCAGACCGCGGAATTGAGAAGGCTGAATTATGATCCGAATGCATTTCAAACGATAACTGCAATCAATTACGATGATACAGATGTGAGCGTTTTTTTTTCAAAAACCATCTCACCGGTTTTTTTTTTCAGAAGAACAACATAACATGTGATTTTTACCAAGATGTTGGAAATAATACGAAAAGCTGTATAATCTGTAATCTACAATTAAAAGTTGTTTCGGTTTCGTCTTTGTTGAAACACTTGAGAAATGTTCATAATGTTTTTGAGGCTTATAAATATACCGATGGAATAGCGAAGAAAAAACCTAAATTGAGTGGAGTTTGTCCGACGTGAGTCAATTTTAGGAATAGAAAAATATAGTAAATATTTTGTTTTCAGAAAAAGTGAACTGAAGAAACCGGACAATTATGTTGAATATGTGAGTTTGGAATTTCTTTTGATAAAATCTTTACAAAAATGATTTAGGCAACACTTTCGAATTTTTTCATTTCCTCGGAAGATTCAATAACTTGTGTCAGTTGTGGAATGGAACTTGAAAATAAAACATCAGAAGTTCAATTGGAACATATTCGACAATTTCATCCTTCCATTTTTGCAACTCTGAAATCTGATCCACCTCCAGTTCCGAAGAAACCGTTTTTGAAAAAGTGAGAGTTTGATGGGGTTGTGAGCAGAGCTAGACAACAATATTTGATTTTTGAAAAAAGTTATTTTTTCTTATTGGAAAATCAAATTAATTATTTATTATCATTATATTATTAATTTTATCATCTTACATACATATTTCGACTATCTATTGTATTATAAGTAAGCTAGTTTGTTGATTTTGGTTTTGGAAAAAATGGATTTAGGTGGAGTAAAAAGGAAGCGGGTAAACCGTGGAATATGCATTATTCTTGAGAAATTAAAAAAATATATTGTTACTTTCCTCAAAATGATATTTTCAGAAGAATGAGGTCATTCAACGCCGAACGAAAATTAACATCATTCATTATTTCCCAAGGAATTTCGTATGATGTTTTAGGCGATCCAAACTTAAGAATTCTTCAAAGAGCTATGAATATTAAAATATCACAATTAAATGCAAGATCTGTGCCACATGAAATTGACTCCAAAGATATTATGGATCGACTTATTGAAGATTGTGCAATTGAAACTAGGGTAAGTCACTGATCTAAAAACATATTTTCAACAAAACACTGATTTTCAGGAACAAGCTATGCCATTTTCAAATAATTCTTTAATAACAATTTCAATGAGTTTTCATTGCGAAAATCGAGAAATATTCGTGGCAGCTTGTTTGCATAATAATACGATCAATTTCAAACGGAAAAATCGGGTTGTTTTCAAAAAATTGTCTTGTTCGAAATTAGATTGTAAAACAATCGAGAATCTTATGAAAAATTTGGAAAAAGAATATCAATTTTCGAGTTCTCAAGTGTCGAATTTGGTTGTTGAGAAAAAATATCTGGATTTATTCGATGGTTTTGATGAAAATGTTTTGAAGTTCGAAAGTTTTCTTGAAAATATATGTGAACTTGCGGAAAATGTGCTGAAGGTTTCGTTCTTTGAAGAAACATTGAGAATGTTCAACGAAACCATTGATTTGATCAGATCTGATGGGGATTTGTTGGAGAAATTTGAACTGTAAGTGAAAGATCTATAGCTGGATAAATGGAATTCCAAAAGAATTAAATATTAAAATACTTACAGATTGATGATGGACTGCAATGTAAACCGATTTGATATTTCACTTTTCAATTATTCGAATTGGTATGAATGCTTAGAAATGCTCATTTTGATCGTCGAAGATAAAAGAAAGGTGAAATCATTTTTGAAATTGTGAAAATTTTAAGCAAGGACCCACAAAAAATTGATTTTGAACATAAATAAATTCCAGAAAAATTAAAAATCAGAAAAAAAAGATATGTGACCGAACTATTTTGGTGGCCGAGAAATTTCGGGAATTCGGCCAAAGCAATAAACGCGCTCCAACAATACGGATTTTCGCAACATTAGAGCGAGTTCGTTGCTTTGACTCGGCCACCAAAATTGTTCGGTCACATTTTTTTTCATGTTTTTATTTTTACTAAAGTTTATGCTGAGCTTTACTTTTTTGTGAAATAAATGCATTTTGAGCTTCATTCATCAATATTTTCAAAAGTGCTCTGAATCTCTGCTTCCAGACGATTTCCAGACCATTCCAAGCAAAATTTTAGAATTAGAATTTTCAGATCTTAATCATCCAATTGTTCTCCAGCAAATGGCTTCCCTCAAATAAATTATCTAATTCAATAATTCATTATTTATTGATCCTCTCAAATATTCTCAAAAAAATCAATTTGGTTGCTAAAGCTGCTTCGGATTCAAATGGAACTATTTCAAGTGTTATACCTTTGGTAGTCGAACTGATTGGAAAATTGAAATGGTTTGATTTTATTTTATTATCTTTTTTTAATTTCATCATTATTTTTTTCCAGCGAAGAAGTTGATTTGAGCGATCTGATTGAAAATCATCTCGAAATTTATTTGAAGGACGAGAAATATATGAAATATAATTTCGCAACTTTCCTCGATCCTCGATATGTTTTCGATAAAAATATACATTGTTATAAAACTTGGAATTATATTAAAACAAAATTGGTTAACACGATTCAAATTGAAGATCGAGATTGTTTTTTGGTAGGTACTTACGAGGGAACTCACTGAATAGATTGTTTCTGTGACTTTGACAGTTCAATTATTATTCCAACTCGGGAAATAGATAGCAAATGATCGCAAGAAAAATTGACTTTTGGGAAGATAGTTAAACCGCCAAAATCACAGAAAAAGTTTATTTCGTGCATCTTCCCTTGTTAGATATTTTTATTATTTTAAAAACAAAACAATTTTTCAGAAGGAATTGGTAATGTATCAAGGAATGATATCAGTAAGAACAACTTCAGTATTATCAAGTGATTATTTCTTTTTATGGAGTGAGAAAAGATATTCTTTACCGATGTTGTTCAAATATTCCATGGATTTTCTAAATGTTCCAATGTGTTGTCTAAATGCCCAATATTATTTTGGGTAAGTTTTCTTATTTTTGAAAAAAAATAATTATCAAGCTTTGTTCTAGGAAACATGGAAAATTTGGATATATGAACAAAACTATGGGTTTTGAACAGTTCAATAATTCAATGATTGTTGCTTCTTCTCAGGAAATTTTCAAGTTAGTTTTTTCTATGTTATTTCAAAAATAAATATTGTATTTTCAGATCTCGTGATTTTTCGGTATCTGCTCCAATTATTTTCAATAATCCAATCAGTAGATCTGATAATCCTCCCGAGCTTACCGAATATCAACCACAAGAAAACTCTGAATTTATTGATAATGATCAAATTGTGATTAAAGTTGAGCCACCGATATTAGAAGATGAAGAAGAAGAAGAAGAAGAAATTATGAGAGATGATAATAATTTGTTACAATATATTAAGAAAGAAGAAGAGTAGGTTTTTTATGGGCTTATGAAGTTTTGAAAAAATCAAATTTGTTTTTTTCACTAAATATTTCCTTTAGGGTTGTTTTTAGCTTTAAAAAAATTGGAAATCTGGAAAATGAATTTAAAAATTGATGGTTCATGATTCAAAAAATCATCTCAGCAATGTTTAACAAAATTTGCGATGTTCTACATTTTATTTTATGCAAACCCGTAGAAAAAACATTCGAAATTGAATGAAACAATTGTACGATGGCAAGTTTTGAGAAAACAATCAAAATTAAGCAAATCACACGTATTCAAGAGTATCTAATCTAACATAAGAGTTATCATAATTCCTGTTGACCATATTTATCAACTGGCCACATGCATTGACAAGAAATTGGAACATTTTGAATTGTATGTGGATGCCAATGAATTGAACCAACACTTCGACGAGATACGTGAATCTGTATAAATTGATTCTATTATTAGAAAAAATGTGGGGTATTGGGAGAAAGGTTGATTTGTTAGTGTAACAAAGAACATCCTTATTACATATCATATTAGATTGTTGGAGAGAAAACATTGATCGTTTAGAAAGAAGATCAACAAACATTCGTACGCATGATTGATTGATTAATTAATAAAAAAAGTGTGTTTTAAGAGAGGGAGAGGGGGGGGGGTAACAAATTGGAATTTTCAAAATCAGACCTGAGGATCGGGGTGGGACCATCCTAAATTCTTCTGATAAATCTGAAGAGAGGATTAAAATTTGGACTTTTTTGAAACCGATTTAAGTAACTAACTGTTTTTTAAAGGATTTTTAAATCGGACCTGATTTGAAGAATCGAATTTCTCTGAAATATTCTAAACATCAGATTCTATGATCCGATTCAAGATATCCAAATAATGGTTCAAGACTTTCTCATATAACTAAGGATGTTGAACCCTTCTGGCCCGATCCTGAATGAAAATCTGCGGATCTGGCCCAATTCAACTTTCTCCCCTTCTACTCACATCTGTATATTGTTGTACACATCGAAGCATTCCTTTCACACAAGTCTGTTCACTTTTTCCAAATCCAAAAAATCCTTGTTTATTTGATAAACATCGAACTTCGAAAATGAACGGCGGGTTGAATTCATGCCTGCAAAATGTTTTTTTATGGATTTTCTTCTCATAAACACTAATTTCATGGTCGATTAGCGTCTTTTTTCTCGCGATTACTTGTTAATGCGGAAAATAATCGGAATTGGAATCTGGTTTGGTTTTGTTTTGAGGCGGAAACCATTTATGAGAGACAATTATTATTATATCTGAGAACACTTCCGATTTGTTTGATGATATGGCCAAAAAGTTACGCGTTTGGTTTCAGGTGTGAATTGATTAAAGGACCAACCGGTTTTAGCGGAAGTTTTTTTTTGGTTCGTTTGGTAAGGAATAAGGAATGATACCGTAGGTGGAACATTGCAAAAAAATGAAAGGAGAATTCTAGAAAAAGTAAAAAGGTTGAAAAATGGTTTTGATGAATTTTGAGCAAATTTGGAATATGATGAGGTGGGCGTTTTGTTTAAGAATTTCCAAATTGGACTAGGGTAATCACATTTTTGATATGATTCGAACTAACCCAAAACCTGTGCCTAACTCACCCTTCGGTATTCAATTCCCTTGACTTTCGTTCACTCTTACACAATTCCTCATTCTTCTCCCTCCGACTATTTTTCCTTAGATGATGTCCATGTTTTTTATGTTTATGCTTCTGACTCAATGGTTTTTCTGTCACCAAATCAATCGATTTTTCAAATCGAAAAATTTTCGATTCATTACCAACTGACAATTCATATAAATCATCAGTCTGATTGACAATTGCGCTCTGCAATTTTATTTTCTCAGAGTTATGCTAATTTATTCACAAACCTCTTGTTGATGATGTCTTTTTCGATGTTGTCGATCGCGCATTCTATCAAAACCGGATGCACGTTCTGAAAACAAAATGAGTCATTTTCATTGAAATTGCTTTTTTTTTGTAATTTCTTCGAAAAATTGTTGATAAGTGTCAATGTTTTGCAAAAACACAATTTGTTGGTAACCAGTTTGAGACTAAATTGATTTATGTCAATGATAAATATACCTTGGTCGAATAGAAGGAAAATAGAAGAAATCAGTGTTTTGGAAATAGAATTATGAAGTGGAACTTTTCAACTCACTTTTCAAAATCTAGGAATTTTTCAAAAGGAAAAAATTTAAAAAAAAATCTCCGTCCAAAATTTTAATTTGAGCTTTAAAAACTAGCTACAATCAGAAACCACGTTTTGAGAATTGAATTATGGAAACCAAAACTGTTCAAACTAACTTTGTGGATATGTCTCAATAAGTTCGAAAATCATAACAATAACAATAATAAATTGAATAAATTGGACCTTCATAGAACATTTGTCGAAACACTTCAGACATTTAACTGTTGATGTTCACCCATAAATACTGTCGACGTAGATCTCTCTGCAATAAACTTATTTTAAAAATCTAAGACGCCGTGAAAAAGAAAGCAAAAAGGAATAAACAATAAATGAAGAACATCTGGTGTCGATTTCGAGAAATGAGAAGAGGAGAAATGAATTTGAAACAAAAAGAAGGAAGAGAATTCCATAAATATCATAGTTTAGTTTTATTTTGAAAATAAAAGAATCAATGGGGCGTGTAAGAGAAAAGGAGAAAAGGACAACAAAAAAAAATAATATTCTTATTGATAACATTTTTAATGGTTTGCTGAAAAATGAAAAATGTCTGAAAATTTGGGAAGATGGGATTTTTAGTAGATGAAGAAAAAATGGTATTTGATGAATTGGGGAGGTCAGTCAAATTGGCAGATGGTTTGCAAGGCAACCTTTTCCGGAACCGACCGGCTAAAAATTGATCATTTTTCTCAGAAACAAGTAATTTTCTGAAGCACCAATATTTGTTTCTGATTTAAAAATTTGGAAAATGTTTTCCTTGTGAATATCTTTTTTCAAAAACATGTAGAAAATAAAAAAAATACCCAGAAAAAGTGTTAATTTGAAATTGAATCTAACTACTCCATTTATCCGAATCACCACGACCTCTTGATTTATTATTTGGGATTTTTTGGCGACGGGTGGCCATTTTCTTTGTTTTGGATATTTAACGAGTGAAAAAAGAAAAAGACAAAAATTGGATTTCGTTAGTCAGTCAGTTAATTGGTTAGAAAAAACGGATCAAAAATCAAATTAACCAATCATGATATGTTTTGGCGCCAGACATAAAAATACTGCACTGTTTCATGTGTTTTGTTAGTGGGGAATGTGGAATTGGGAGAAAATAGGAATTTTTAACAATAAGGGAGGAAAATAAATCACAATTCTATTTAGAAATTTGTAAAAATTTCAAAAATTAATATTTTGTTTTCACGTGAAAATTAGAAAGTCATTTCTAATTTTAAAAATACCTATAATCAGAAATTTCTATGGAACTTAAACCGAATTTTACAGAAAAAGGAAGGGGTTTCAAAAAAATTAAGTTTCAAAAACAGTTTGTCTCTGAAACTAAAAATAGTATTTAGCTGAGCGCAGCAAGTCCGATTTCTGAAAGTGGTGGAAACTTTGCCACGTCATAACTATATTTTGAGCTAATTGTGAATCCTAGACTCTTGGAATAGTTATCTTTTAGTACGTTTTTTGAAGGCAAAGATTATTTTTCTGAAAAATATCGATCTCAGTCTAGAAAAAAATTAAAAATTTTAAACTAAAAAGTTTCTTTATCTCTTTTATTCTCTCTATCTGAAAAATGATAAACCTATCTAAACTTGAGTAAACAATAAGATTCATACCTTGAAAATAACAAAAAAAAAAGAATAAATTGTCACTCACCCGCCCAGTTTTATTTCATATAAACGAAGAAAAAAAAGAAACTATTTATTTTACAGTAATCGATGATCGAATTATACAAATAGATACAAAATGCAAATCGAAAAAGTTTTGAAACGAAAAGTTTTTTTTCGTGAAACTTTTGGAAGGCTCTCAAATTTATCTTTTTTGTTGTTCAAAACGATTTTTCACATAAGCAGAAAAAGAAGAAGTTTTTGGAAAGTGTCATTAATCACTAGTTGTTTGAGGTCATATTTCACAAGGGAAATCGACATGGATTTGATTTCTGTGCTAACAAAAATGAGAAACATATTTTCTGAATCTGAAAATCTTGCCTATATTCGATAAATCATCTTGTTTTTTGTTTGGTTTTCTTTTCTTTTCAAATACAAAATAATTTTTAAATTGGATTAAAATTCCTTCAATGATAACAACCACCCAAAAAATAAAGAAAATCACGAAGCGACTAAAAATAGGATTAGAAGAAAATGGCAACATTTTTTCTCTCTACGTATTTTTTCAAAGAAAAGAAAAAGGCTTAAAGAACCGCAAAAAAATCCCGAGGGTTTTCAAAAAGTGATGAAATGGACGGCCAAAAATCTTTGGTTCGCAGAAGAAAACTGAGTTTTTTTTGTTAGAAAAAATGATGTCAAAAAGTTTTATGTTTGATTACTGTAACTCAAAATTGAAGTGTTTTGGAATCTGAAGTTTAAATCATACTGTACGCAAAAGTGTTTGCACTCACTAATCTGGACGTGGAGGTAATTTGAAAATTTGAAAACATAGATTCATCTCAGATCGTTTCAACTTCTATTTTTCTAATTTTTTCTAACAAGTTGAATCAAGAAAAAAACATCGAGAAGGAAATCTTTTCTTTTTTTTTGGAAATAAAAAAGGACAACATTTAGAACGAAGATTCGGATTGATATATTTATTGCTTATCACATTATCATATCACTTTCTTCATATTTCTCAATTATTTTCCAGTCTTCTTTTTTTTGGTCGTCTCGTTTTGTTTTGTTCGATCAATCAATCAATCGATTAACAATAAGGAACATAATTTGGAAACATCTGAAACATTTTTGAGAGCAAAGAGATTAGGAGGAAAAATGAAAAATTCTGCACGGGAAGATAACTTTGGAAAAAGTTTCACAAACTTTGAATCTGAATTAAAAAAAAATTATATTTTAAGAATACTTGGATCGAGAGTCATACGGGACACCGAAAAAATTATTTACATACCCACAGCGGAACATTTTTAAGAGGTCAGCAAATAATCTTCAGAAAATTTGTTCCAGTTCTTGAAAACCCTTATTTTGTGAAAAATCATCAATTGCGAAAAAGATCCTGAAAAAATATGTTGTCTCGAAAATATCCCTGCAACAAGTTCTACAAAAATATTACTTGGAAAATCTGTTTTTCCGAAAACTTGAAAATTGTTTCAATTTAGAATTTTTCTAAAATTCAAGATGACCTGAATATTTTTTGATGGTACGATTATTTTATTTATTCGCAAAAAATCACCATTCAAAAATCGAACTCAAAAATAAAATTCAAAAAATCTCAAAAAATGTATGCACAAAAGTCATGCACACATGTATTTAGTTTAGTTTTTTGATTTTTCTCTAATCAAAAACACCTGATTATTTTCAGCCATTTTCAGCCATGCAAACCCTATTATTATATGTCACAAAAATGTCGAGTTTTTTCGAATTAAAGTACACTGCTCCACAAAAAGATAACCTCACCCCTCATTTTTCAAAAAAGCGAAAATTTGAATTTTTTGAAAAAAGTTTGTTTTTGAAAAACATGCCAAATTCGGATACTAATTCATCCCTGAAAACAAATTTCAGATTTGGTAAGCGCTGAAAAAAAAATTGAGAATTTTCAAAAAAGCCGATTTGCCAATCCACATAATGATAACCTCACCCCATGTTTTTTGACGAATTCGGACTTTTTAGTCGGAGTTAGTCACCCAAAATGTGTTAATGTATGGTTGGTGAGTTTTTAATCTAAAAAAAACACAGTGCCACGTTTCTAACACGTTGTGAGCATCAGATTTGGAGCATTGCGATGTAAAGAGCATTTTTCAAAAAATTTTACAGATTTTGCTATTTTTTTCATTTCTTTTTTCAATGTTTGACGTTCAAGACGATCCAAATGATCTGTTTTAAGCTCATTATGTTGAAAAAATTGGAAAAAATTGAAAAAAAAGAAGAAAACAATCGAGATGCGAATTTTTAATTTCGCGCCGATTGATAATTTGGAGCACCCACGACGTAAACTTTTGAAAATTACTGTTTTTTTTTGTTTTTCGAATTGTTTTCTAATGATCAATACTTTTCTAACATCCCACATCAAATTTTCATCCAAAATGCCGCGAGGAAAGCCTCTTTCTGATTTTGAAAAAGGGCAAATTACAGCCAAAAAAGATCAACGAATTTCAAATCGACAAATCGCAAGAAATTTAGGCCGTAGTCCACGAGTTATCAATAATTATGTTAACGATCCGCGAAATTATGGCCCCGGAAACTGTCCTGGTCGTCTGAGCTTGCGATTTGTCGATTTGAAATTCGTTGATCTTTTTTGGCTGTAATTTGCCCTTTTTCAAAATCAGAAAGAGGCTTTCCTCGCGGCATTTTGGATGAAAATTTGATGTGGGATGTTAGAAAAGTATTGATCATTAGAAAACAATTCGAAAAACAAAAAAAAACAGTAATTTTCAAAAGTTTACGTCGTGGGTGCTCCAAATTATCAATCGGCGCGAAATTAAAAATTCGCATCTCGATTGTTTTCTTCTTTTTTTCAATTTTTTCCAATTTTTTTAACATAATGAGCTTAAAACAGATCATTTGGATCGTCTTGAACGTCAAACATTGAAAAAAGAAATGAAAAAAATAGCAAAATCTGTAAAATTTTTTGAAAAATGCTCTTTACATCGCAATGCTCCAAATCTGATGCTCACAACGTGTTAGAAACGTGGCACTGTGTTTTTTTTTAGATTAAAAACTCACCAACCATACATTAACACATTTTGGGTGACTAACTCCGACTAAAAAGTCCGAATTCGTCAAAAAACATGGGGTGAGGTTATCATTATGTGGATTGGCAAATCGGCTTTTTTTGAAAATTCTCAATTTTTTTTCAGCGCTTACCAAATCTGAAATTTGTTTTCAGGGATGAATTAGTATCCGAATTTGACATGTTTTTCAAAAACAAACTTTTTTCAAAAAATTCAAATTTTCGCTTTTTTTGAAAAATGAGGGGTGAGGTTATCTTTTTGTGGAGCAGTGTAGAAGCCTCTAGTTATTTTTTCAGTTTTTCTCTGGCTTCATTGATTTTTTCTCTACAAATTTTCCGTTCCCCATTGATAAATCCATGTTTTTGTTCTTTTTTGTGATACCCTTTTTTTTGTTTTGCGGTTTCCTTGGTAACTCAGAACGCATAAAAGAAAAGAAAAATAATCTCATAAATATTTGTTTAGTATGAGCAAATTTATACTAGTAGGTATGAACGACAAAGTGAAAAAATACGATGTAAGTCATCTAGATGAGATCTTTATGATTCTTTAATTTTTACTCATTCTCTAATTATAAAATAAATGAATTCCAGGTTCCTCTCAAACAATATCACATGCTACAAACTTCTCTGGAAGTTGATTATCCATATTTTCCATTTCGAATATCAATTGATTATGTTCTTGTTCATGACGCAAGTTCGAATAAAAATCGTGAAAAATTTCGGCATTTTTTCGAAAAAGCCGCGCAAAAAGAGGGTCTTATAATAAGACATGAAAGTTCTGCGCAAACACATTTCACTCTAATTTCGACACCTTTTCATAGATTATGTCGAGAAGCTGAAATGTCACAAATGTGTTTTCCATTGAAAGATGTTAGTTTGGGAGTTGGGTTTTGATAAGGAAAAAAACTTCCGATTTTTTTGTAATTCCAAAATTTCAATTTTTCAATTATCGTATTCATCCTTTCCACAAATATTTCTCAAATTGAATTTTCAAAAATTCAAAATGTGGAAAAATTTTCAAAATTTTAGGAACATTTCTTGTGAAAAATTTTTGAACAATTAAAACTTAGGAAACCCAAAAAAACAGGGAAGCCTAAGATTAGCCTGAGAAAAAATTGACCCAATATTTCCAGCTCATATTTTTTCCAGTGTCAAATCAAACCAGCTGTTCCATCTTGTTGTATTCCACTTTCCAATTTATTTGTTACCGATGACACAGTTTGTCATATAAATGCCCCTTTTCAACGGAAAAATGGTCCATTATTTGTGAATTATACTAATGAGAAAAAGTTTTTCACTCCTGCGCAAAGAGGATTCTTGACACATCAGGTAATTTTTTTTGTAAAAAGAATGGGACTGTATTTGAAAAAAAGCTGTAACAATTTTTCGAAACTAACCAAAAATTTGAAAAAAATTTACTAGAAATGATTTTCAAATGCTCACGTGGACTGAATTGTTCAAGCACATATTCACATTTCTTGAATAAATTTCTAAAAGTTCCTAATAAATTGCAACTTCTAGATCCTTACAAAAATCGATATCAGTAAAGATTTGGGATTTTCAAATAAACAAATCGAAGGAAAAGAAGAAATAACTCTGTTATCCGATGAACCTTTGAGAAGAAAAGGTTTGAATTGGATGTTAATGAAAGATGTTTATGATGAAGGATTTATTCTACATGCTCCAAGCACGGTAAATCTTCATTCAATACATTTTCATCCTCTCAAGTTTCCAGGAAGAACCATATTTCAAAAAAATGAAAGATACAAGTAATGTATCTTATACTGATTTTGTGATGGAAATCGAAGAAGATCCGAGAAAAAGATTGAGTGATTCGTGGGGAAAATGGATGAAATTTCAACCATTGAATAAAATTCGAGAATATTTTGGAGAACAAATTGCATATTATTTTGCATGGCAGGGAACATTTATTACTTTATTATGGCCGGCTACCATTTTCGGGTTATTTGTTTTTGTATATGGGTTTATCGATAGGTAATATTTGGATGTTAGATTAAAAATTTCATCCTACCCATATCTCTGAAATTATATCAATTTCAAGTTTTTAATTTCTGATCCTATCAGCCCCTCCATCTTTCTCCAACAATTTTCATATTTCAGTGTAAGTACGAGTCCGATTGATTGGGATGATTGTGAAGATATCAAAAATACCACAATTACCTGTGATTCCAAAAAAGGTGTATCACATTTTTTCACCTCTTTATCTCAATGGTTTATGTCTTCTTTTGACACAAGAATGAATGCATTTTTTGCTGTCTTTATGTCGATTTGGGGTAACTCTTTCTTATTTTTCCACTTTCCAAATTCACTTTTCAGGAAGTGTATTTGTTCAAATTTGGAAACGTAACAATTCGGTACTTTCTTATCAATGGAACTCCGAAGATTTTCATTCTGTTGAACCAGATCGACCTGAATTTCGAGGATCGAAACTGAAAGAAGATCCAATTACAGGTGAAGATGTATGGATATCTCCAGCTGTTATCCGATATTTCAAATTCGTAGTTTCATTTTTATTCGTCTCATTTTTCATGTCCCTCACATTCATATCATTGATGTTGGTAACACTTCTAAAAATATGGGCAAATCATTTTTTCAAATGTGATACAAGTTATACATTCAATTGTTGGTTTGTTACTGCTGTTATCCCATCTGTTCTGAATACTTTATCAACAATGGGACTTGGAGCTGTTTATAGTAATTTGGTTGAGAAATTGAATCGATGGGAAAATCATCGAACTGAAACTGATCATAATAATTCATTGATTGTTAAAATATTCGCATTTCAATTGGTTAATACATACACCTCATTATTTTATGTGGCTTTCTTCAGACCGGAATCACATGTGAGTAGAAAAACTATTGTTGAAGTCATGGATTAATTTATGTTTAGGGGTTTCAATCAAACGGATTATTTGGACTTGGCGAATCATTCAAGGATACGTGTATTGATGAAACTTGTGGAAGTTTATTAGCTGTACAATTACTAACTCATACTTTAATTAAACCTGTGCCAAAATTCACGATGGATGTTGTTTTACCGTAAGTTTTGAAAAAATGGAACATCAGAGAGGCTTCTGACAAAACTGATTTCGAATCAAACAACTTTCAATTTGAATTTTTAGCCACAGTTATCAGGATGTTTCAATCAGACCTTCTTTTGTTTTCCGAAAATCAAACAAACAGCCCGATTAGTAAATCCTTAGAATCGGGCTCAAAAATCTTGAAATCTGGTTCCGACTCTAGAACTTTTGATATTCAATAGAACACCTTAACCTTTCAGATATCTAATAAAAATCTTCCGAATCCATCAATGGTCTTCTCGAACAGATATTCGATTCGAAAACAATGATGAAACCAATGTTTTAATTCGAGAATGGCTCAAACCAAGTGCCGGAGATTTTGTTCTTTGGGAAATGAATGAGAAAATTATCATGTTTGGAACGACTATGGTAACTAACTAAACTTTCTTGCGTTTTTCTCTTCAAGATTTTTTTTCAGATGTTTGCCTCGCTTTTTCCGTTAGCTCCCCTACTTTCTTTAATTATTGGCTTTGTTGATATGCGAATTGATGCACATCGTTTGATTTGGTTCAATCGAAAACCAATTCCTCAAATCACTACTGGAATTGGAATTTGGCTGCCAATTCTGACATTTTTACAATATTGCGCGGTTTTTACGAATGCTTTCATAGGTAATTTTTGAACGGAAAGAGTGAAACTTTACTAATAATTATATTTAGTTGCATTTACTTCTGGCTTTTGTTCCAAATTTTTCGATGATGGTTATTGTAATGTTCAAAATCGACTTTTGATTGTTATTGTTTTTCAGGTAATGGGAGATAAGTTTTTTTTCAAATTAAATTTTTTTGCAGAACATTGTGTTCATTTTACGATATTTATTATCTTGCATAATTCCATCGACTCCGGCAGCAATAAAATTAGCAAAAAGAAAGAAACATTATGTAATTGGACATATTTTGGAAAAAGGAGATGTTCCACATAAAACAAGAGCGAAGAAAAAGACAAGAATTGCTAAAATAGCGTGGATTACTATGAATAAACGAGAAAAAAGAAGTCGGGGTTCGAAATAATTATAATTTTTGAATGAATTTTTCAAACAACACACCACCGGTGCGTTGTTTATTGGCCAAATAAAGTTTGTCTTTTTTGCAGTTGTTTGTTTTGACAAGTGTATTGTATATTATTGTAAGTATATAGAGAAAAAGATAGACTACTTAGATAGGGTCAGTTGGTTAGGATGAAATTATTGATTTTATCCGTTTTGTGCATTTTCGTTGTCAACGCTAAAATTGAGCATGTTAAAGAGAAAGCATCGGAAACTCATGCAAATCCGAAAAAAGTCGAAGTCAAAGATGCACCCGAGCATAAAGTTAGCAGAGAAAAATGTAAGTTTTTTTAATTACAGTTTTCCCAACAGAAAAATGAGTTGAAATATATTTCAGTTATGGAGGATTTGAGATTTCGACGAGTTCAACATGCCGATGCAATTCGTGGTTTGAAAATTGTTTCGGATGATAAAATAAATGGATTTTTGGATGATGTTGTGAAAAATATTCAAAAAATATTGAATGAACATCGAGATATTATTGGAAGAATCACAATTATTGAAAAAAGTCAAATTCCGGATGAAGAAAAAAATCAAGATTCACTTTTGAAAGTTTTGGAAAACGCTGCATTCTTCGCTGATCTTTCCCTGGCTTATCCAAAATATTTCGAGAAAATTTTGAAGAAAAACTTGAAGTTGAAAACTCTTATTGTGTGGGCTTATCATTATTCGACAAAAACTGAATTATTTGATGAAGCGACTTCTAAACAAGTTATGAAAATGGCACAAAAATATGGAATAATTGAAAAATCGAAAAAGGAACAGGAGAAGGATGATTTGGAGAAAAAATCAGAAGAAAAAATTAAGAAACGAAAAGAAGAAAAAGAAAAACAACGAAAACCTGAGAAAAAACAACCAAAAGGAGAATTATAATTTTGAAATTAGATATAACTGGTTCAACTTCACTTAATATTCTACAATAATCTCGTCTTAAAAGCCATAATCACTCACTTTGCTATTAATTTATAGGAATTTTCGTGCAATAAATAAATTGGTTCCCAAATTATTTTATGAATAGTAATGGTTTTTCAACCGAAAAATATTTTACAAAATTCGTCTTCTTTGATCTCTCAGTTCTTCCGTAATTTCTAAGCGAAATATCTTAATCCTTTCAATTCTTCGAGAATCGAATGTTGGCGATTTTCAGAATCCACAGGGTGTAATTTACTACCTCAAATCGCTAGACCTCAAATTTTTCATTAATTTTTGGGTAGATCAAAAATAATTTTTCTCTAAATCTCTCGTTTTTGCGTTGAATTTTGTCGATTTTAGTCCCACCCCTAAGATCGTGTCAGGTCTCAAAAAATGCGCGAAATTTTTCGGGTAGTAAATTACACTCTGTGGAATCCCTAAGATTTCTTCAGGTGTTTGAATGGAATGTACTATTCTAAAGTTAGAAGTTTCAAGCTTTCGAGTTTTTTGAAAGTTTAAAAATTACTTCGTTGCTTGATTGAGGAAGTTCGCAGAGTTCAAGGAGAGTGAAAGAAAAATCGGAAAAAATGAAAAAAAAATGAGTCGTAAGGTCATGTGTATGTTGAGTACGGTAACACGTCAATGCACCACACACATTTAACCTGACGCGCAAGTTGTTTTTTTTTGTGTACACGCACTGTGCCCAGAGAATGAAAAACGCGAAAAGCGCCACAAGGAGACTGACGCTTTTTGTGTAGTTTTTTTTGTTTCGCTGGAGCGCACTTACTGATTACAAACATTTTGAATTTTTTGTTCAGAAAATTTCCATTTTTTTTTGTTTTTTCGAAATTAAAAGAAAATGGGGTATTTTTTCGAAAAAGTAACCAATGTGAACTGTAGAGGAGGATTAAAAGTACCTATTTCACTTAACCTCATTTCTTGTCTGTTTCTCATATCTCCAATCTTTTGCCTCAAAAATGATGATGCCAAGTTATCATTTTTCAAAATCCAACTATTTCAATCATAAATCTATAAATTTGAAATGAAAGTGATAAAAATTGATCTAATATTATAATTTGACTCGTAATTCTGACTATTCACACTATTTTGAATGCATTGAATGCAAAAAGGAACCATTTCAGAATCTTACGGTTTGTCTGAAATTTTGTTAGTTTTTAGTCAGTTAGTTGTGTTTAGTGATTTTCTAATGATATTTATAAATTTTAAACTCGTTTTTCGAATGATTTGACCTAAAATTAAATAAAAATCAGTCCTATAAATATCTAGGCACTTTATAAAACTCCTTCGTTTATCATTTCTTACTTTTTTCAGAATGTTTTTCTAATTCTTACTTTCCTTTCTTCACTTTAACTTGTGAGGTTGATTTTTCAAATCTAGAAAATCCGATATTTCATCATTAGAGCTCTACTTTGACTATTTTTTCATTGTGAAACAAATTTCTTATTAATATTTAACTATGAGAATCATCTATATTTTCCTTCAATTATGATAATTTTCACATTTTCATTCATTTTCATATGTCATATTATGCTTCCAATTGTTAAAACAGTTCCTTTCCTTCTAAAATTGAATGAAAAACAAAAAGAAGGCGAGAGTGTGTGTGCGCTTCGAGGAGGGTGGATGAGAAAAAAGAAAACAAGAGAGCGTGTGTTAACGAGAGAGTGGATGAGAAAACAAGAGAGGCAGCGAGAGAGTGCGAAAAAGAGTGGATGGCACCAGACACGTTGGCGCATTTCGCGTTCAGGGCACAGTGTACACGTGTTTTAAAAGGAAAGACTGGTTAGAAAGCTATTAGACCTTTGAAGAAAGATATCAAATCTCAAACACTGGAGTTTGAATATCTATGCATCATGCATTTTCTTTTAGATAGAAACAAATCAGATTTTTCAAATCCTACAATTTTTCAGAAACCAATAAAAAACTATGGCGAAATTGACTTTGAAAGATTTGAAAAATCTTCAAGAAGACGAAGAACTCGATTTATCCGCAATGCAATTGACCGAATTTCCACTCGCTTTGCCAATGGTTTCAAGATTATCCACTGTCGATTTGAGCCAAAATAGCATAGCTTTTCTTCCGAACGAAATTTGTAAAATGAATCGATTGATCAGGTTATTTTTTTTGAAGAATTTTTAGATTTTAAAAATAAAAACACAAATGTATTCAGATTGGACCTTGGCAAAAACAGAATTCATCATCTTCCAAACGACATTGGAAATTTGACAAGTTTGCAACATTTGAATTTGCAAGGAAATGACATTGAAGAACTTCCATTGTCATTTGCCAATTTGAAATCTCTCAAATGGTTAGATTTACGTAATAATCCACTCGAAGATAAATTGGCAAAAGCAGCTGGCAATTGTGGAAATGATAAAGAATGTCAAGCAGCCGCCAAAAATGTTTTGAATTTTGTATCAGAACGAAAGAAGTTTATAGAATATCAAAAGGAGAAGGAGAATAAAGTCAACGAGAAAATCAAATTGAAAAATGTTGAGGAAAAGAAAAAAGCAGCTAAAGCAAATGGTAAATTATTTTTTTACGTGACCTTGAAAAATCCAACTCATTTTAAACGTCATTGGATTTAACCAAATCATTTCTCGCTTGTTTGTTTTCATAATTGTTTTTTGAATTTTCCTCCCCCTTTTTCCTTTTGTTTATTCCTTCGTTCTTTATTCTCCATCCATCTGCTTATTATTCTATCGATTTCCATTCTCAGAGCTCCCTTTTTAGAACAAATTCTGAACAGAGAGAGAGAGTTAGAGACGCAGAGTTTGCGCACGCCTCCCTTTTAAAATTTGTTACACATCCAAATGCCTGTTCTCTCTTTTTTCCTCTCACTATTTCTTTCTGTGGCTGGTGAGAAGAAGAAACGAGGAAGACTGTTGTCAGTTTGGTTGCACACGTTCAAAGTGACCAGCACTTTTTTCATATTACATCGCTTTGTTGTTTGCAATTGTACTATATTACTTTTTTCATGGTCCAGCCAAATCCTGTTCTTTTTCAAATATTATTCCCTATATATAAGTATCTGACCTGGCTAGTTTTCTGACATACTTTTTCTTCTTCCAATGATTGACAAGGTTATCTGACACAAATCGTTCGTTCTCGACAAATTTTTGATCTACCCGCGAAAATTTTCGAAATCTTTTTTTATGTTTCTTCGAAAATCATCATTTTTTTCCCGGAAAATTTCCCAGTCTCATTTGAATAGTAAGTATTTCTAACGTTCTTCAACATGCTTTTTGGAACCAAACCCTGTAAAGGTAATTTTTCCTCTGATTCTCTCTAGAAATTCTCTGCTTCATAAATAACAATTTTATTTTCGTGATTTTGATATTTCGTTTCTTTCATATGAGAAAAAATTAGATTTCGTTTAGGAAGTGTTAAATAAAAACTCAACAAACAACACAATGGCCAGTAAGTTTCGAATCTAAAGAAGAAAAACAAAGAACTTTTTTTGTCTTATGAAAATTTCACGTGGTGTTTTTCAGGAAACGCAAAATCGAATGCTCAAAAGGAAACATCGTCAACCAAGGCGACGACCGCAAATGCGCCAGTGAACAACCACAACGAAAAAGGCGCCAAGAAAACGCCAACACACGCGAGAAAATCGGCAGCGAGACAAGAAGAAAACAGATCGAATCAACAACGAGGATTCTTCAGTAGAGGTGAATTTAGGCTAACTAACAGAGAATGATGTGGTCACGGTCTTGTACAAAGTAGATTTAGAGAGAGAGAGAGGCAAAACCTTCGAGAATAATCCGAAAAAAACGCTCCGAAAAATTTTCAATTCAAAAATATTTGTTTACCACTCTTGGGTCTCGAAGTGAAAAGGCGGATGTTCTAGATTTCTTTCGCTCACTGTAGCATTGTAGCCCCTAGGGATCTATTTTGGGGTGGAGCCTGTTTGTTATCAATTTATTTATTCTTTGCTCAATCACAATTAGGCTGACGTGTCCTTACTATTAAATTTGATAATAAAATAAAAATAAACAATTATCTGTTTATTTTCAAAGTTCTAGAAATATTCCTAAAATGTCCAAAGGTTATTGTTTTCCACAAATTTCCCCAAGCCTCTCCTAAATTATATTCAAATTTCCAGTTATTCGCGCGATTTTCCTTCTCGCCTATTATTCTGCGTTCGCCGTTTTGGGTGCTGCAACAGTTTCCATTTTATTCAACTGCAGTTCTGGAGGAACCGAAATTGCTGGATCCAAGCCACTTTGCGCTGATCTCACCAAATTGTCCCAATTCCAAAAAACCATCTCCTCGATTCTTCAACAATGTTGTTAATACTTATGGCGTTGTTTTGAGAGGATACAGGTTGGTTTTTTTTTCGAAATATATTTACCATAAGTTTTGTTTGTTGCAGAAGACAGGCGAATTCAGTGATCAACCCAGTTTCGAAAACTATTCAAGCTCAATGGAAAGAATTCGGAAAATCCAAGTTTGGAGCTCATGTTCAACAATATGTCTACAAAGTTCACGCTTTTGTTGCCGAAAAACTTATCATTGCTCAAACTTTTGTTTCGAAGAAGATTAATGAAGTTATCACTTGGTATAACAATGGAGGAGATAAACAAGTTGCTGAGATTTTGGAACCAGTCAAAACTGTTCTTTTGATTATCGTTGAAGTTGTTCGGGATGTTGCTCTTCATGTTTACGGTTAGCTTTTTTAAATTTTATTTCGAGTCTTTTTTTCAAACATAATTATTCTCAGAAGGTATTGTTTATGTTGCTGGACGTGCTCAACAATTCGTTCATATTTGGTTGGAGAAAGGATTCCAAGCTGCGCTCAAAACATTGAACTAGAAACTTTGAAAAGATTCCTCTGCCCTTCCACAATGTCAATTGTTACGGTTATATCTTCAACCATATACTCGTTCATTTTTCTCTTTTTTTTCTCGAAATTTTAATTTATTTCACTACGTCTTACTGGTTTCATTATACTTTTTTGCCCTTTTTCCCGATTTGGTTTCGTCTTTTGACAGTCTTCATAATTTATAATGAATGATGAGAAGAACAACACGATATTATTTTACTTGACATTTCTTTTAAGTTGTTGACGGAGTTCGATGATTTTCTCGCGATCGCCGGCCGGCAACATTTTCAGATCTTCTTCACTCAATTGCATTACTTGCATCAATAATTCGGCATTTTGCTGCTCTTCTGGTGTTATATCTGGCTGTTGTTGTTGTGGCGCAGGTTTTTTCATTTGCTGTGCTGGCGGAGCAAATTGTTGTGACGGTGGAGCCATTTGCATATGTTGTGGCGGAGGAGCATGCAATTGTTGTTGAGCATGTGGTGGTGGACCTTGATATTGTCCATAACCAGGTGGTTTATGTTGCATTTGTTGAGGTGGAATTGATGTACTTGCTGGAAATAGTAAGATTGAACTTCAGTTTTCTCGATATTCTGAAAGGGGGATAAAATATGTTTGCTTATAGAGATTTTTGAGTCAAAATTTGTAAATTTGGAAGCTCTTCCAGTTTTACAAATTTTGACCCAAAAAATAGTTGATAAAAAAGCATTTTCTTTACACAGTACTCAATAAATTCTCACGAGATGAATTGCACTTTGCAATCAATTTCGCGAAGACTTTCGGAAAAAAATCGGGAAAAACAAAAATGTCGTAAATTGCGACATTTCAAAAATGAGAACAGGGGGGATCCCATTGAAAAATTCTGATTCCATCGAGGCACCACCCATTCGGGATTTTATTAAAAAGGCAGATACCAAGAGTGTTCTCATTTATACCACCTAAATTTTACACGTTTTTGAATCCTAGAATTATTTTCTATTCAAAAAAAAATCAATAAACTTACGTGGAATATTGAAGGGTGGTGGTTGTTGTTGCTGCTGCTGTGGTGGCGGCATTCCCATTGGTGGAAGATTTTGCTGTTGTTGTTGAGGTGGAATTTGATGGAATGGTTTGATAAGAGTCGGTGTTTCTCTATGTAACATTGCCATTGCAACTTGTGGATCAACAATTCTCATAACAACTTGAGCTTGAAGAAGAGCATATGCAAGTTGTGGGTTTGTTGTCAACATTGTTTTGATCTCGTTTGGATTGGAACGCACAACCTGTAAAAATTTGAATGAACTATTTTATTCTTCTTCAGAAGCTCCAGAAACTTACATCTTTCATTTGTTTCATCAATTCAAACATTTTCTCCGGGGCCAAAGAAGTTACACATTTCGCAATCACCTGAAATATTTACGTTTTCGTCTAGTTTTTTGATAAGTGCATATTTACCTCTGGTGCCTTTGATGGGTCGACTTCTGATCCATATGGATTCTCTTCTTGTAATGCAGGTGCTGACTGAAAGGATACTGTTGATTATTCTTGTAAGGATGTGATAAACTCACATGTAAGCTGTTGAATTCCTCCATTGTTGCATTATTTCCTCCGGCTGCACTGTCAACTCGTAATGGACGACCGCCAAGTTCGTGACTGAAAATTATATAATTTTTTGAATAATTTGAATCATAGCCGAGCGGAGATTTGGTTAAACTTTTTAAAAAATCGATAACTACAATGCAAATATAATTATTTCAAATTAAATTTAGAATTAAGCTTTCCTAATCTTTACTGGTAAAATAGATCAAGAAAATAGTTATTTTTATTGATCCAAAATAACTAAATAGAAAACCTTGAACTCTGCAAAACATACCCATTCAAATTTCTAATCGCACTTTCAGCAGTTTGAATATCCGGATATTCGATAAATCCATATCCCTTTGGCTTTCCAGATTCTCTATCATGCACCATTTTTATCGATAAAACCGGCCCAACTTTTGAAAAAATTGCTCGTAAGTTTTCATCGCTGATATCATACGATATATTTCCAACTGAAAAATAAACATTTTTTTGAAATAGGATAATTCATAAACCTACCGAAAACTGATCTTTGTGATCGCTCATTATTCGGACCTCCTTTGAACATCTTTTTTCTCCTTAAAACAAAACGTCTTCAGTCGAAAAAAGAAAACGAAAAAAAAAATAAAAATAGAGAAAAAAGCACGCCGCGAGTTGTGTGCCAGGGATGCCGGATAGGCTCCGCCCATTTAATTTGTTGTGACGTAAACAGTGGCGACTAGGAAGGAGAAATAAAGGAAATAGTGACCTTCGAGAGGAAAAATCTTGTAATTGGATATATTATGATGAAATATCTATATTTAATTTATTGATTTGTTCATAAAAATATGGTGTTGATATTTTATTTATTTATTTATTTTATTGTCATTCAATTCAATATTGAATGTGAAAAACGAAACCAAATCGAATTTTGTTTTTTTTTCGAATTTTGGCTGAATCACTTTTTTTCGATTTTTAGTAGTGATGTTTTGTTGATTTTTTTTGTTGAGAAAATTATAATTTATTTTGCATAAATTAGGTTTTTTATTTGCATCAATCTGCAAAAAAATTAATGAATATAAATTTTCTTGGCTCCGAATTTCGAAACTCGAAAAGTTTGGATTTATTCGTGATTTATTTGCGCAGCTTTCAAAGAAAAAACGATGCGAAAAAATTTCGAATTTTAGTGGAGGAACATGAATGAGCCACATTGTAGTTGAGCATTTGAATTCGAATTTTCGGAGTTTGTTTGTGCGTTCAAAGTGTGTTGAAATGGAATCACGCTCTGATTTTAATTGAATTATATGATTTTTTCAGTTAACTTTACCTGTAAGAGCTTCAGAGATCGGAAAAGTGATTCGCAAGCATTAATTTTTAGAAATGCCTGTCACAAAAAAATGCCGCGTGTAGCGAAGCTCGGGACGTAGTTGACAAGGTGCAGAACGTTTTCATTTCAAGAATTTATTATTTCAGTTTGAAAAATTGATTATGTGTTGATCACTAAAACTGTAGCTATTGGGATTGTAATTATCTCGAAATCTAGTTATCTTTCATACTTCTAGTGATATAATAATTCAAGTGAATATAAAAAATTAAATTTTTTTAGCACATTTCTATGTTTAACTATAATCTAGCTGGCTCATTTACTTCCTCCCCACCCAAAAGAACCCCCAAAAATTCGAAATTTTGCATCATTTTTTTCCCTGGAGAACACCTCGTTTCGTTTTCTGTGTCTATATATACATATCGATGTTTCTTCCTAACGCATCCTTCTTCTTCTTCTTCTTTTTTCTCCCTTCCAACACATTCTCAACAACTTCTTCTTTTTTTCTCCATTTTTCCACGCCTTTTTTTTTCGAAAAAATGCTCCCCTTCTTCGTCTTTTTCTCTTGGCTGGTTTGATTACATCTCCTCAAGAAAAAGACGTCTTTTTTTCGGCACATTGCCAAAAAATTCGAGCTAGCTCTCGCTCGCTACTTCTCTTCGGTGACAAACTTTTTGCTCGCCTCACTTCCTAAAAAGCTTTTTCTCCTTTTTTTCGCTGGATTGTGATGTGAAATAGGTGTTTAATTGAGAAGCGATTGGGTTTTTTCTTTCTAAATACATAGTTATTTTGTCTAGACCCAGAAAAAGACTGTGAAGAGAATTTTCGAAAGAGTCCAGGGGCTTTTTAGTAAATCAAAAGTTAATTTACTGGAAAAATGTTTTATTTGGTGGAAAAAAGTATTTTTAGTATTGTCAATAACCAAATAGATAAAACACGTGCTTCATTTACCGTAATTCTTTCTCATTCCATCTTAAATTTTTTGTGCACTTTTATTTTATTTTATTTAAATTCCCAATTTATCTAATCCCAAGATTAATTTAACAAAATTTTAACATCATCTGAAATCCCCCTCTGAAAAAATTCACAATTTTTTTCGAAAAGCTTTCTCACAGAGCAAATTTCCGCCCCCTTTCCCCAAAACATCCTTTTTTGCTTGCTCGCCAAAAAATCTGTGCCTTTTTTCAATTTCAATCTCATTGTTCCATATTTGTTCCCTCCAAACAAACATGTCATTTTTCAGTTTTTTTGCGGGGGAAAAATAATAATCATGGAAATTTTTTTGAAAAAAAAATAATTTCACGGAAGTTCACGTGAAAAAATCCTGAATCAGATCAACCCAAATTTAAAAATGATAAAATGATCCAATTTTTTCCATAGTTTTTCTCGCAGACTACAAACTCCAATTTTTATGTCCCGTATTCAAATTCCAAAAATCCTCCACACAAATGCATTTTTGAATGACTTTCATTGAGAAACCCCTGAAATGGCTCAAATTTCATTTTTTTTTTTGAAACATGTTTCCTTTTTCAAGGAAAAAACGACAAGCAAAATCCGCGCGTTTTTCAAAAAAAAAAAGGATTAAATGTCAATCAATCATTTTTAGTGCTTTTGCTCGTGGGGTGAGAATTGATTTTTTCATGTTAAATTTTATTGGCAAAAATTAAATTAATTGCACATTTTGAAATATTTATTTTGTTTTTTTTGGCTTTAAAAATGAGCCAAAAGAAAAACGACAGTAAACTTGATTGCATAAAAATATTTCTGGTTTTGAAAATTGCATTTTCAAAATTGGAACAGAGCTTCGAAGTTTCGGAAACTTTTAACTTCAAAATTTTGAAATTCAAAAAAACCCAGTCTCACCCCCCCCCCCAATTCAAAATACAATTTTCCCTACCCAAAAATTCCACAAAAATTCCACATACACATATTTCAACCCCGTTTTCCAACCAGTCTGAAACCAGACCTTCTTAAAAATTGATGAATTTTTTGTGTTCCGCAAACGACGACCAAATAGACACATAAACAAAACTTCTCCGTCTTCTCTGTTTATTATATGGAAAAATTATTAATCAGTATACAAAATTTTTCGTTGATAAAAAATATAATATTGATTTTTCGTTTTTTTTTAAATAAAATTGTGTACTTTTTCAGATGGAAAAGTTGCTTCCGTGTTTGCTCAAGTACACATTTGACCACAACCCTTTTGTTTGTTTTTTTTGTGCTGGTGGATTATTTTGAGTTTCTTTTTGTTCTAGGTCAATTTTTTAGTAATTCAAAATTAATAATAATAATAATAGTTTATTCATAATACATAGTTATCTGACCCGAGCTCGTACCCGAAAACGATTATCTTTCTTCCATAAAAAAAGATAAGAAAAACATGTTGGGAGCTCAAGGATCTACTATTTGTTCGTTGAATGGGTCTCGTCGCGATGTGATGCGCTGTGTGTTTGCGTTTTTCATTTTTACTTTTTTTTTCATTTTTTCCTTTTGTTTCTCCCCGTTTTTTTTGTTTTGCGTGAAAATTGCGATTATATAGTTGAACTGCTATCTCAAGTTTTACATTCAGTCAGAGTTTTCTCTCTCGCAACCTGGTTTTAGGCGCCGCGGTGCTTTTTCAATCAATATGATTCGAAAAAGGCACAAAATGAGTGTTTTAATTTAGCAAATTACAATTTATTGTTTGTTCATATCTTTTGCGTCTAGCAGCTTCAAATAAAAGGTAGGAAAATGAGCTGTTTCGAGTATTTTCTTGAAATTTTTCCTCTGAAATCGCAGATCCTAGAAGGAAACCTATTTTTGCAGCTTTTTTTGCAGATGAACTGAAATAATGTCTTAGTCATTCAACTACTTATAGGAAGTTTTTATTCAATCCGATTTGAATCGCATTTTCGTTAGTTTTAGATAGGAAACGCTGTAGGATGTTACCAAACATCGAAAAAACTCAGAATTAGAGACAATTACAACTTTTTGAAGCTTTTCCATAGAAAACTAAGCAGATAGTGCTCATGTATAAGAACAACGTCGCCCTCAGCAGCTTTCAATAAGTATTATCACTTCACAGAAAGCTGCGTTTTTCACGATAACGTTTCTATTCTGCGCATTTTACTTTGATTACCGTCATAGAACAACAGCAATTAATTTTTCTTTTTGTGAACTCGTGAGATCGTAAAATTTTATTTCTTATAAAGCCATACTTCAAACTTGATGACAAACATTATTTCAGCGCAGAAACCACTCGTGGCGCTGGAAACTCGACACGTGGAAAACCAATGTAAGTTTTTTTCTAAAATAATTCTTCAATTCTTCAATAATCAAAATTTCTTCTATTGATTTGAAAATCAAAAAGTTATTTCTAGATTAATTTGTCAATAATCGCATTTTCTGCCATCATGATAGAAAAATTGACGATAAAAGCGAAATCTTTTAAATTGAATAAACTAACAAGCAATGTGACTCCCTGAAAAAGTTCGGTTTTATGTTCAAATAGTCTTATGGGGAGTTATGAAAAACCCAAAGGGTATTTTGTAAGTGAAAATTCCTTTAATGAGAATCCAGAGGTTGAAATTCTGTTTTCAACAATTTTCAAAAGGAAAGATAAAACGTTCTATTAATGAAAATCCGTAATTCAGTTCAAACTCAACGAAAACACTCGATCAAAACCGCATTTTGAAGCTTGGGTGGGTGGATCTTTTGAATTGTTTTTTTGAGCGCTATTATCTATAAACCTTTGAATTTGATACATGAAAAAAATTCTAATTATTTTTTCGAAAAAAAAGCGCTCCACAACAATTGAAAAGGGGGCAATTCAAGCTTCAAAACGCGTTTTTGATCGAAATGTTTTGTTGCGTTCGAGCTGAATTACGAACCTTGAAAAATATAATGTTTTTTGACTTCTTGAAAATTGTTCAGAATTCCAACTTCCTGATTCTCATGAAATACATTTTTACTTACAAAATCCCTATTGGGTTCGTCATAACTTCCCGTAAGACACTATTCAAACATACAACCGAACTTTTTCAGGGGGTCACATTGGGATCTATTCCTTGTAAAAATGAACTGGAGAACCATTATCCAAAATCAGAAAACTAAAAATAAATCGTACGAAAGTTTTTTAGCATGTAATTTTCCCTGTTGGTGATCCATCTCATTTCAAGATCAATGTCGGAAAACCTTGCATTTTTCGAAAAAAATTCCGTCATAGTGAGAATTTTTCCATATCATTTCACTTTTAAAAATTTCAATAATTTTCATGAAACAAAATCAAAAGTTCCTCGATCTTCTAAAATCATTTCTTTCGCTCACATTGCTTGAAAACCTGTTCCGAATTTCATGTTTAGATTCATTTAGAAAGTTAAGTTCTATTCTTTATCGAATGCTTCAGAAGCAATAATTTATGAAATCAGAAAATCGCCCCGCCCCATTAAAGTTATATTTTGTTTAAAAAAAAGAAATTTCCGAAAACAAAAATTATTATTATTCAAGAGAATTACCCAATCGAAAATTTTGAAAATACTGATTTTTCGTTTTTTTTTTCAAACTGCTTTTTGGACGACATTTTTATTTGACAGAGTTTGGAATTCGGTATGAATATACAATTCATAATCATAATTAAAGCAATAAAAATCAGAAAAAAACAATGCTTCCGCCAGTTTTTACATTCGAACAGTGATAATTTTTTAACCAACAAACAACTATTATTAACATCTACGTCAAACATTTTTAATTAAATTCCAATTTTCACTTTTGAAACTGGATTCAAAATTTTGTTCAAAAATCGACATGATTGACTCAAAAAATTTTATACTTTCAACTGTTGATCTCATTGTTAAATTCAAAATAAATATCACCACGAAACAGGAATTTTTTAAACAAAAATCCTAGGTCTCTGAAAAAACTTCTGAAACCCATAATTTGGAAATATGTGAAAGTTTTTCACTCGAAATGATGAATCTCCGATAAAAAGTTCAAATTTCAAACTTTAGAATATTTTTCTATCAATTTCATTGTAAAACATCGTTCAATTTCAAAACCAACAAACTTTGATCCAATTTCTAGAGCCTAAAATAAGCATTCAACTCCAAATATAAAAAAAGATCAAACTAAAAAAAATCAAAATTGTAAAATTTTTAAAATAATTTTCAATTGTAAATCAAAATTCAATTTCCAAACCAACAAACATTGATCCAATTTCTAGAGCCTAAAATAAGCATTCAACTCCAAATATAAAAAAAGATCAAACTAAAAAAATCAAAATTGTAAAATTTTTAAAATAATTTTCAATTGTAAATCAAAATTCAATTTCCAAACCAACAAACATTGATCCAATTTCTAGAGCCTAAAATAAGCATTCAACTCCAAATATAAAAAAAGATCAAACTAAAAAAATCAAAATTGTAAAATTTTTAAAATAATTTTCAAACTAATCTAGCAAGGTAAGAAAAATACATATAATCTTCTTTCGTTCTCATATGAATAGGAAAAACCTTCCTAAATAAATGACTAGAAATGTGATTATGCCTATAAGTTGAAAACCTCCCGAAATCCGTTTAAAGATTTCCATAAACTTGTTTCAGGTTTATAATAATTCTATTTTTAACACCAAAAACGAAAGATTTAAATAGCGAACCCTAAAATTTTTTCATGTGATTGATTTTCTGAAAATATAAAATTGAATGAGCTTGATTTCGAAAATCAGGGTTCATGAAATGATCTATATCAAAGTAAAAAATGCCAAAAATGAGGGGGCAAAATTTTTTCATTCCAATAACTCTCCGACACAGTTTCAATTTTTACCTAACAATAAATTCCAAATTATCGACTATATAAAATTTCAATGAAATCATTATTTTTTCATATGTATTATCTATCAATAATTTTCAGGTCTCGCCCTCAACAACTACATGCACACGCAACACTGGGATATTCAACATAGTGGTAATTTTTAATTTTTGCTTTATTTTCAATAAATTTTATGAAATCACTATTTTTGATAAATTTTTATTGTCAATCCGAAAAATAAGCACCTTGGAATAGAACCAAAAATGGTCTAGAAATCCAAAGCTAGATAAGTAATTTTTATTCTACTGTACGTGAAAGACAATTCAAACAGGGGATATTTTTTTCGGTTTGACAATACTTGGAATGTATTAGTTTCTACGTTTCACTCGCTCACGTGAACTGTGAGGAATTTGAATTCATGCCTGGAATGAGTACACCGTGAAGTCGTGATTTTTCGAGCCTTTGAAAAACCACAAATATCGTAAAAACTTCTCGGCACTAAACGGCAAACTAACTTTGAAGAGGTTTTCAGAGAAGGGGTTTTCAAAATATGTAATTTTGAAGGCTTGAAGTAATAATCAAAAGTTGTTTTCAGAAGTAGCTAGGGTTCAGAATGTCAAGCGTAATCTGAATCGTACTATTAAGTTTTATGTAAAGTGAAAATATTCAACACCTGGGAGCATAACATTTTAACTTGGCCAACTTTCTACAAAGCATTCCCAGATTTCAGCAAAAATGTGGGGAAAAGGGTTAACTTTGATAATTTTTCAATGAGCGAGCCTATCCGAGAAAGTTAGCTTGAGTAAACTATCTTATGTTCGAATATGTAACAAATTATTCCATGGAGCAAGGCTTAGTATTAGTATGGGCCGAAGGCCCAGACTCAGATTAGGCTTAGGCTTAGGCTTAGTAAGGGCTGAAGGCCCCGACTCCGACCAGGCTTAGGCTTAGGCTTAGTAAGGGCCGAAGGCCCATACTCAGATTAGGCTTAGGCTTAGGCTTAGTAAGGGCTGAAGGCCCCGACTCCGACCAGGCTTAGGCTTAGGCTTAGTAAGGGCCGAAGGCCCATACTCAGATTAGGCTTAGGCTTAGGCTTAGTAAGGGCCGAAGGCCCAGACTCAGATTAGGCTTAGGCTTAGGCTTAGTAAGGGCTGAAGGCCCCGACTCCGACCAGGCTTAGGCTTAGGCTTAGTAAGGGCCGAAGGCCCAGACTCAGATTAGGCTTAGGCTTAGGCTTAGTAAGGGCCGAAGGCCCAGACTCAGATTAGGCTTAGGCTTAGGCTTAGTAAGGGCTGAAGGCCCCGACTCCGACCAGGCTTAGGCTTAGGCTTAGTAAGGGCCGAAGGCCCAGACTCAGATTAGGCTTAGGCTTAGGCTTAGTAAGGGCCGAAGGCCCAGACTCAGATTAGGCTTAGGCTTAGGCTTAGTAAGGGCTGAAGGCCCCGACTCCGACCAGGCTTAGGCTTAGGCTTAGTAAGGGCCGAAGGCCCATACTCAGATTAGGCTTAGGCTTAGGCTTAGTAAGGGCCGAAGGCCCAGACTCAGATTAGGCTTAGGCTTAGGCTTAGTAAGGGCTGAAGGCCCCGACTCCGACCAGGCTTAGGCTTAGGCTTAGTAAGGGCCGAAGGCCCAGACTCAGATTAGGCTTAGGCTTAGTAAGGGCTGAATGACCCGACTCCGACCAGGCTTAGGCTTAGGCTTAGTAAGGGCCGAAGGCCCACCCTCAGATTAGGCTTAGGCTTAGGCTTAGTAAGGGCCGAAGGCCCAGACTCCGACCAGGCTTAGGCTTAGGCTTAGTAAGGGCCGAAGGCCCAGACTCAGATTAGGCTTAGGCTTAGGCTTAGTAAGGGCCGAAGGCCCAGACTCAGATTAGGCTTAGGCTTAGTAAGGGCCGAAGGCCCCGACTCCGACCAGGCTTAGGCTTAGGCTTAGTAAGGGCCGAAGGCCCAGACTCAGATTAGGCTTAGGCTTAGGCTTAGTAAGGGCCGAAGGCCCAGACTCAGATTAGGCTTAGGCTTAGTAAGGGCTGAAGGCCCCGACTCCGACCAGGCTTAGGCTTAGGCTTAGTAAGGGCCGAAGGCCCATACTCAGATTAGGCTTAGGCTTAGGCTTAGTAAGGGCTGAAGGCCCAGACTCAGATTAGGCTTAGGCTTAGGCTTAGTAAGGGCTGAAGGCCCATACTCAGATTAGGCTTAGGCTTAGGCTTAGTAAGGGCTGAAGGCCCCGACTCCGACCAGGCTTAGGCTTAGTAAGGGCTGAAGGCCCCGACTCCGACCAGGCTTAGGCTTAGGCTTAGTAAGGGCCGAAGGCCCATACTCAGATTAGGCTTAGGCTTAGGCTTAGTAAGGGCTGAAGGCCCATACTCAGATTAGGCTTAGGCTTAGGCTTAGTAAGGGCTGAAGGCCCATACTCAGATTAGGCTTAGGCTTAGGCTTAGTAAGGGCTGAAGGCCCCGACTCCGACCAGGCTTAGGCTTAGTAAGGGCTGAAGGCCCCGACTCCGACCAGGCTTAGGCTTAGGCTTAGTAAGGGCCGAAGGCCCAGACTCAGATTAGGCTTAGGCTTAGGCTTAGTAAGGGCCGAAGGCCCAGACTCAGATTAGGCTTAGGCTTAGGCTTAGTAAGGGCCGAAGGCCCAGACTCAGATTAGGCTTAGGCTTAGGCTTAGTAAGGGCCGAAGGCCCAGACTCAGATTAGGCTTAGGCTTAGGCTTAGTAAGGGCCGAAGGCCCAGACTCAGATTAGGCTTAGGCTTAGGCTTAGTAAGGGCCGAAGGCCCAGACTCAGATTAGGCTTAGGCTTAGTAAGGGCTGAAGGCCCCGACTCCGACCAGGCTTAGGCTTAGGCTTAGTAAGGGCCGAAGGCCCAGACTCAGATTAGGCTTAGGCTTAGGCTTAGTAAGGGCCGAAGGCCCAGACTCAGATTAGGCTTAGGCTTAGGCTTAGTAAGGGCCGAAGGCCCAGACTCAGACTAGGCTTAGGCTTAGTAAGGGCTGAAGGCCCCGACTCCGACCAGGCTTAGGCTTAGGCTTAGTAAGGGCCGAAGGCCCAGACTCAGATTAGGCTTAGGCTTAGGCTTAGTAAGGGCCGAAGGCCCAGACTCAGATTAGGCTTAGGCTTAGGCTTAGTAAGGGCCGAAGGCCCAGACTCAGATTAGGCTTAGGCTTAGGCTTAGTAAGGGCCGAAGGCCCAGACTCAGATTAGGCTTAGGCTTAGGCTTAGTAAGGGCCGAAGGCCCAGACTCAGATTAGGCTTAGGCTTAGGCTTAGTAAGGGCCGAAGGCCCAGACTCAGATTAGGCTTTGGCTTAGTAAGGGCTGAAGGCCCCGACTCCGACCAGGCTTAGGCTTAGGCTTAGTAAGGGCCGAAGGCCCAGACTCAGATTAGGCTTAGGCTTAGGCTTAGTAAGGGCCGAAGGCCCAGACTCAGATTAGGCTTTGGCTTAGTAAGGGCTGAAGGCCCCGACTTCGACCAGGCTTAGGCTTAGGCTTAGTAAGGGCCGAAGGCCCATGCTATGTATACTCAGTATGACTATGGTGTGAATGAAACTTTTTTTACTAATTTCGCGTCAAATAAACAGATTGTTATGGCAGGGTGGTGACTGATCAAGTTTGAACAGAACGCACAAGGTCCACTAGTTTACATAATATGACAAATTTAAAAAGATATTTAAAAAAAAAAAAGAAGTTATGACACACGAGATGAGAGAAATAATTTGATTATTAGTGAAAACTTTTATTCTCAAAAATTAAATTTTTGCGGAATTTCACAGACTGCCACGTGGAGATTGATTGAACATTCTTCATTTGATTTTTTAAGAAATTGAGGTTTACAAAAAATTCAAACGTTCCTTTCTAAGCTTTTATTCTACAGTAACCCTCCCTCTCTAAATATCTATATTTTTGTTTCTAACACAAACTAAGCTAAAAGTCGTTCTTCTCATTTCATTTCACCTCCTCCTAATAATCGAGTTTAGTTTTTTTCTGCCTTCCCCAAAATTCGATTATCTTTTTTTGCTGTGCGCCGTCGCCAAAAGTAGTTTGGTGGTCTCTTGACACGCAAATGTGCCTTTAAATAAAATATTGAACTGTCAGTCTTTCTAATTCTCTTTTTCCTTCCACACTCTTTCATTCATATTTAAATATCATAGAATATGAAGAGGTGAAAAAGAAAAAGGGGAGGCATGGCTCAAAATCGGGGTATGTGTGTGTCTGCTTGTCTGCGTATTTTGTCTCTTTTCCGCGCGCGCGAGCTTTTTCCTCTTTTTTTGCTCGCCGTTTTTTTCTTCTTCTTCTTTTCTCCACACCACTCTAAAAAGCTTTTGTTCTTTTTGTTTCAGATTAAACGAACTGCTGGAAAACATTAAAATAGAAAGCAGTTGATTTTCAAATGCGGTAGTAGGAGACGAGAAAATACACAGAACCACTTTTGACTAATTTATTTATTATATTTATTTTCGTCCAAACAAAATGACCAAGGACAGGTGAGTTTGCAAACAATATTTTGTTGCAACAAGAATATTTGATACCTTAAAGTTTTTGGGAAAAAATTCAGCTCAAAGATAAGAATCAGAAATTTTAAAGTAATTATTTCAATTTGAGCTACAGGCGGAGCCAGTACGATATTTTCAGATTGCTCAAATTCAGAGCTCTGATTTGCTCAGAGTAAGGCGGTCATTTAAAGCCTAAATAAAGTATTGCTCATATTAATAATTTGAAATGAAGCCAAGTTTAGCCGCATTGCTCATTTTAAGTGCATAATTAAGGATTTCATTCTTAATTTCGAGAATTCTCAATCAAACCCTATGCAGCAAAATTTCATCAAATTTTTTTCTAGAAAAATTTTCCTGAATTTATTTTCCAAAAATTTTAGGCTCACTCCTAAACTAATCTATTATATTTTCAGATTGGCCGCTCTGAAAGCGGCACAATCCGAAGATGAACAAGATGAGGATATGCACATGGATACTGGAAATGCACAGTATATGGAGGAATTCTTCGAACAGGTTTGATTTTGGAAATTTTCTGTAGATCAAAAAATGTTCCCCATTTTGATGTTTTTTGTTGAGCCAAGAAAAAAATTTAAATTCCTTCCGAAAAATTGTCACGGTTTCCCAGGATACTTATATATCATTCATGAATTCAAGTCAAGTCAACGCACTTTTCATTGAATATTTTACGATTATAGAAGAAGGGGAGGGATTTTAAGCTACCTTTTTACTGTAATACAAATCTAAAGACGATTATATAATTTACTTCAGGTAGAAGAAATCCGCGGAAGTGTAGATCTGATAGCAAATAATGTGGAAGAAGTCAAAAAGAAACATTCAGCAATTTTGTCGAATCCGGTGAATGATCAAAGTGAGTTTTTTCAAACATCAGCAACACGATATTTCTCAGAGTAAGGCAGTCATTTTAAGCCTAAATAAGGTATTGCTCAGATTTATAATTTGAATTTGAGCCAAAATTTGCAACATTACTCATTTTAAGTGCAAATTTTTCAGAGACAAAAGAAGAGCTTGATGAACTTATGGCAAGTATTAAAAGAACGGCGAATAAGGTGAGGATTTAGATTTTTCTGAAGGATTTAGTGAACAACAAACACACAAACAAATTAGCATCATTGATGAAGAAAGCAAATTGTGCTAGAATACCTAAAAATGTACAATTTAGGTTCGTGGAAAACTGAAGCTTATTGAAAATGCCATCGAACATGATGAAGGACAAAGTGCAGCGAATGCTGATTTGAGAATTCGAAAAACTCAACACAGTACTTTATCGAGACGTTTTGTTGAGGTTATGACCGATTATAATAAGACACAAACTGATTATCGAGAGAGGTGTAAAGGAAGAATTCAGAGACAATTGGATATTGGTAAGGCGTTGATTTGAGAAATTGTTTGAAAGGGAATAGGGTGATTAGGATTCGAAGTTCAAAAAATTGGATCAGAATTTTAGAAACTTTTGTTAAATTTTTGGGAAAAATTATATAGCTCTCTGAAATTTTCTGATTCTAGAGAACACCACAAACCACTGTTTTGAGAGCACGAACTTTTGAGTTTTGAAAACTTGGTCCGAACTTTGAAGAGTATGAATTCCGAAAATTTTTGAAGTCTTAATTTCACAGTTTTTGAGGCCTCAGAGGTGTCACTGAAACCAAAAAAATTCAATGCAAAAGTGAGAGATTTAGAGAAAAATATCTTTGATCTACCAGAAAAATATTTGAAAAATTTAAGGTTCAGAACTCTAAGATCTAGATTTGAAGCCTAGATCTGAAATTACTGGATTCTGAATTTCGTTGTTCAGCTCCCTCCCCCTTCACCTCCTTTTCCAATCTTTTTTTTCAGCCGGTAAACAAGTTGGAGATGAAGATTTAGAAGAAATGATCGAATCTGGAAACCCTGGTGTTTTCACGCAAGGAATCATAACCGATACTCAACAAGCAAAACAAACATTAGCAGATATTGAAGCTCGACATAATGATATTATGAAATTAGAAAGTAGTATTCGAGAATTACATGATATGTTTATGGATATGGCTATGTTGGTTGAAAGTCAAGTGAGTTCTAAGATTTCAGGAAAAACAAACAAAATCATGGTTTAGGGAGAAATGGTTGATAGAATTGAATACAACGTTGAACACGCCAAAGAATTTGTGGATCGAGCTGTGGCGGACACGAAAAAAGCAGTTCAATATCAATCAAAAGCAAGAAGGGTAAGTGGTATTCAGAAAAGAGTCTCATCGTGGTGGTGGTAGATACAAAGATATATATTAGTGGAGAATCATTTTTGCAGAAAAAAATTTATATTTGCTTGATTCTTGTGATTGTTGTGCTTGTCGTCGTAATTGCTATTGTAATTTGGGTTATTGTTACTAATGCCGGTGGAAAAAAAGTGATCAGTAGTGTTTTGCCAGCGTCTGAATCTTCTTCTTCAGCTTCAACTTCGGCACCAACTAGATATCGTGTTTAGTTATTTAAGGAGACAACTTTTGTTTTGGAATCACTGTAGGAACCAGGGAATTCTTGAAACGTATGATGAAAATTTCGAAATCATGGTTGAAACCTTTTTCGGTACCTCCTGAAATACAGAAACAAGATATATGAAATTTACCGTTTAAAATTCTAGGTCCAAGTTACAAGGCTCGAAAAATCTACAGAATTGGCACCAAAATTGGAGCGAAATCTATAGATTTCCCCAATTTTGTAGCGCCCGGTCCATTTCTTGAATTTTTTGAGCATGGTTTCTGAGAATAATTAGCAATTTTTAGCCAGTTCCAAGAAAGGTTACGATAATCCAAAAGTGCTCTAAACTTTTGGGTCTTTTCCAGCTGAAAACTGAAACTTCAGTGATTCCAAAATTGGCTGTCTTCTTCTTATATAACTTTTTGTCATTGTGTTTTGTGAAGCTTTAAAATGTTGTCTTGTCCTGTCCTGTGATACTTGTTGTACATACATACATTCATAAATATTTTTTTCTTCTAATTCTCATTTACTATTTGGGGTATTTTGCAGAAGAAGATTATAATTTTGATCGTCGTCACAATCATCATCATAATTGCAACATTGATGTTGCTCCCATATATTCCAGGAATTTGATTTTGATTTTATATTTTTTTTAAATAGTTTATTTTTCACGGCTATCATAATTTTGCACCAAATTACATAAATTTCCATAATTTTTCTAATAAGAATACGTGGCCTATCACACAAAACTGCAATATTTCATTAACAAATAATTAGTCATAGATGACGTCATAATTAATTAATTAATTAATAATTTATGAAATTTCAAATCACTGCCTTTTCTCCCGCTTCTTCTTGTCTTTTCTTTTGTGTTTTTACTTTGACCAATTAGTGATTTTTAAAAACTAGACTATAGTTTTAAGTATTTATGTTGACAGAAAAATAAGCTTTTCGATATATTATAACTAATTTAATTTATTGATTTTTTTTTATTATTTCCTGTGTTTTCTGTCTAACCCCTGAATAAATGTATTATAATGCTTTTTCTGTTTTCCTTTTCTAACTAACTAACCATTTTTTGTGCTGGGAGAAAAAATTCGAAAAAACAGATGAAGAATTCAAATCCTATGATTTATGTGAAATATGTGCTTTTCCTCTCTTTTTTTTTGTTTGGGATGGGGTATACAAATTCGCAGTTTCGAGGGTTTTTTCTAAAGAAGAGAGATTTTGAGAGACTGAAAAGAGGGCTTTTTGAAAAGGTTTCATTGGGACCAGAGGAATAAGAACAAAATCAATATAATTAGAAAATTCTTCTGATTCAAATGTCTTCTCAAATTTTTCTTTAAACATGAGCAAAAAATACAGTAATCCTAAAAATATTTAAAAATTCACCTTCAAAGTTGTTTAGAAGAACTACAATTTTGTAAATTAATTTCAGAAAAAGTATAGAATTTTTTGGGTTGATGATTTTATAATTTTCAGAAACTTTAAAAATATGTAAAGGAATATTTTTCCTTAAAAATTGAATTACGGTTTCAAAATAGTTTTGAATCTAGATATTTTTGTCTTTCAGAAATTTTCCAATAAAAAATTATCTAAAGTAATCTTTCGTAACATTCCCATCAAAAATTACAGTCCTCCCAAATTTCAGAAGAAAATATGTGTGCTAATCACTGGAGTCATTCTAATTGTCATCATTATTCTTATAATATTATTCTATGCAAAACTTCTATAAACAATTTCTTGCCATTGAAATGAATATTTATTTTTTAAAGACTTTTGTCTTAACTATTTAACAGAACAACAAGAAAAATGTGAAAGAAACGTGGTAATTTGAGTTTACAAAATGGGTAAGGATTCTGGAAAATGAACAAAAAAAAGTAAAAATCAATGCATATAAAACAGTAAGTAGAAAAACAGTGAGTTAACGTTTGCCTGGAATCCATCCAAGACAATCCTTTGAGTAGCACCTAGAAATGTTTGGTTTTTCAAATTCAAAAAGCTTTCAAGATTTCAGACTAATTCTAAAAAACTCACCGACACTCCAAACCCTTTTGTTTTTTCGCAGCTTTCGCCAATGCTTCCTTCGAATAATAGCTAACAGTAATTTCATCTCCAAGTTCAATGTCAGCAGTCGCAAAAACACCGGCACGTGGAATAAGAATTGAATCTTCGGTTTTTCGAGAAAATGCTTCGACAAATATGGAATTTGGTGTGCAAGAGTGATTGATGAAACGAGAAACGTTTCTGAAAAATATATAATTTTGAGGAGATTTCAAAAAAAGCCCTGGAGTTCCTGGTGGCAGATTTTTAAAAATTGGGAGAAAGTTCGGAGAAAAAATGCATGTTTTCAAATTTCACTAATTTTTGAGATAAGGCCGCCACGGGTTGAGTTGGTGATATTTTCGCGAAAATTCCAGGTTTCTGGATCAAGAATGGAAAAAGCAAACAAACCCTTTATCCAACGAATCAATGGCAGCTTGTACATGAATTCCACCATTCTCATCCATAACCATATTTGATTCAAACGAATAACTTTCCGAAGTATAACTTTTATCGCCATATAATCGAATCTGAATAATCAATGACGTCACACATGCATAAATTGTGCCCAGAAATATTTTGTAAATTTTTTTCTAGATTGAAAAAAATTGCGGTATGAAATTTTGATTTTTTCAAATATATCCTCAAAATCCGCTGACAATGAGATTCAACTAAAACCATGTTTTTCAACAATAAATAAAAAACAAACCACTCCAGTATATTCGGCTATCAATTCTCCTCTTTTTATCATTCCACCAGCTCGAACACCATATCCTTTGATTTCGTCCTCATAAAAAATAACTAATGGAACTTTTTGACCTCGCTGAAAAATAAAATTTAAAACCTTAAAAAATCAAAAGAAAGATCAAACCTGGATAGTTCGATTAGGGCAGGAAATATCACATCCACATACATCTGAACATTCAATAACATATTGATCACCCAAAACTTTATCATCAATTTTCAATCTTCCGTTTTTATCGTAATTCATTCGATAGCGCAACTTGTTTGTCCTCAATGTTTTGAACAATAATTCTTCTCTCAAATCACATATACATTTTGGCGAACCACAACATCTTGATCCATTCCGTTTATCATATTCAACAACTTCGTTGGTTTGACCATGTTCAGCGAGAACTTTGTCTATATGAATCGATAGATAATTCTTGTTCAACATGTCACTGACATTTTTTTCAACCAAGTTTTGATGAATGCACTGGAAAAAAAAAGACAGAATAAAATAAATTACAAGGAAAGGGCATAAGGTCACCGAATAAAATTTTCATGAAACATATCCAAATATACCAAATCGACAGTGCTGATAACGATTCCGAAGTTAAAAATTCTCACGAATGCCTGTGAGCACTTTTCTGGGGCAACAACGTTAGAATTGGGTTTTGGTTCTTGTCATTTTCACCATGTTCCCGGGTGAAAAATCAACTTTCATAATTCGAATAAGGTTGATCACCACATTCTAAAAACCCACCAGCTTTTTAGTTTATCAAAAATATGAAAAACAAGCTGAAAACTCTAATTTCCAAAAATACCTCAAATGTGGTGAACAACCTTATACGAATTATAAAAGTTGATTTTTTCACCCGGGAACATATGACAAAAACCAAAATTCAATTCTAACTTTGGAGCTCCAGAAAAGTGCTCACAGGCATTTGTGGCAATTTTTGACTTCGGAATCGTTATCAGCAGGGTCGATTTGGTATATTTCGATGTTTTGTCAAAAGGGACTTAATGCACTTCGTTTGTAAAAAAAAACAAACCGTATATACTGGGTATTTTTTGACATTTCGATCACATCCGAAATAATAAATTGGCGCTAATCGGTTGCGTACCTGTCTGTAAATTAAAGTTATGGATATAACTTGGAAATTGCTCGTTATACTTACAAATAACCATGAAAATAAGTGAGATCTGCAAAAACCCAAAATGATGCCTTCGGATGCTTTATCATTTCCTCAACTTTTGGCCAAAATTTTCTACCAGTTTTTTCCTCGATACTTTGTATTATTTCATCTCGAACTTGGCTTTCTTTCAGCTGAAAATATTATTTTTGTTTTGAAAATTTGGAATGAAAGAAACTTACCAGAACTCTAGCCGTCATCGCAATTTCTGATTTCTCTTGAATCGATGCTGTTTCAGCGGACCAACCTTCATAAAGTACCACATATTGTTGTGGATCAGATGTCTGAAAACAATAATACATTCAAGATTTTGGAAAAACAAAAGCTTCAAACACACACCTTAAAAACTGCCTGAAGAGGCCAATTTTCAATACACTTTCCATATTTCTCTTGATCCTTTTTCCCGAACTTCCTTTTAGGAATTGATTCGTTATTTCCAGGCACTTTGAACGAGCCATACAAGTTTCCACGTTCAGCTTCAAATTGACTCTGTAAAATTTTTTAATATGAATAATTTAAACTAAAAAACATACCGGAGTTAATTTGGACTTGTGTGTATCAGTATATATAATACTTCTCCGTCTTTTAATTCTTGAAGCTCTCGAGTCTTTTTGGGTGTCATTATCATTATCAGGAATAGAAACAGATGGTTCATGTTCGGAATTGCGATCAGTATCGATGACTTTGGATTCTTCTCGGTTGTCTTTTTCCAATACCGATGATCTTCGTGTTCTCTTCGAATGTTGAGCCTTATTCAGGATACTGCCAGATGCGATCAATTTTTCACTATCTGATATATTTTTTTCAACTTCTTCCAAGTTGGACAATCGTCTTCTTTCAGAAAGAAGACTGTAAATAATTTAGATTTTTTTAAACATGGTAAAAATTTGAAAGTAACAACTCACTTTTGTTTATTCCCAACTGGATGTGTCTCTTCGCTTGAAACTGTTGTCTCATTTTGCGGCTCTTCAGAACTCCTTGGAACCACATCAGATACGCGATTGTTGTTTTGATTTTCGGAAATTCGCGAAGATCTTCGGGTTCTTCTTGATTCTTTGTTTTTAGAGAAGTTATCCACATCTAATTCTGATATCGAATTTATTCTCGAACTAAATGACTTTTGATTTGATAACGAATTTATATCTAATAACAAACCTTCTTCTTCTTCTAACATATTTTTCAGATGAATTTACAGAATAATTGCTTTGGTTAGATTGTGCACGTGGCAAATCTTCTTCTTCACTTTGGTCATCATTACGATTATTTGGAATGCTTTCGGCATTGGATGTTTCAGGTGTCATTTTGGATGCTCGTTCTGTGTTATTGTTATGAAGGGTTGCCAATGTTCTTCTCCTCCTTTTTTTCGAATCTTCAGAATCACTAGTAAGTTGTTCCTCGTTTTCCTTTTCATCTCTTCGACTTTGATATTCTAAATTTCTTTCGCGAAGTGTCTTTCGTTTCCTCCCAGAATCTGTCGTATTAGAAGTCGAAGTTCTAAATTAGGAATTCTCAGAAATTTCAGAAAAAATAATATATCTAAACTTACGAGGGCATTTCTTGATTATTACCACCTGATGTTGATTGAATTTGTCTTGGAGTCAATTCGTCTGATTCGCTTTCAATTACAATAACATCGGAATCATCGCTATGAATGGATCGAGGTTGGAAAAGCCGTATATGAATAACTTCGGGCTCCGAGTCACTGAAAACTTTGAATTTACTTTCTCAACTAGAAAATTCTAAAATGTTGGGGAAATGATACGAGTTTGAATGAAGATAACGCGGCAAACGCGCTTCATTGCGAAAATTTTCCCTTTTTTCGTCGACAAAATTTTTTTGTTTACTGATGTTTAAAATGAAGGCTAGTAAATAGTCAAATAGCGGTGTCATCAAGCATTTCTAAATTTAAAAATAGTGTATTTTGAAGAGTTTTTAGAAAATTGACGTGAAGTGTAAAAATCCAATTTTGGTCATTTCTAAAAACAGTCTCGGTAATTAGTGTCAGTCAAAATGTTAAAATAGCGAAACTAACTCGTAAGTTCTTTCAAATATTGAAGCGTGATCCCAATCTTTCAATTTTTCAAAACAAATAAAACACACTTACCTGAGGGTGATAAAATCAGTAACATTGGAGCTGCTCATAACCACACTGTTTTATTCTGGAATTAAGAATTTCGTGAATTCGATCAATTAATTAGAATCCGTATTAGTCAGATTTCTGGGGCAAACGTTTTTTTTCGAAAAAATTTTGTAAAAAATTTGAAAAAACGGGTCTCGCAGCGCATTAAACAACATACATCGTTAAAAAGCGGAGTGTTGTTGTTTTTTCTTTTGATTTTTTCGCTGTTTCATTCATTTTCATTGAAAATGTGCCTTTTTCGAGGCTAGTTAACTTGGTTTATATTGAAAATCATTGGAAATAGCTTACATTAACATTGATTTTCATAAAATAGGGATTCTAAGAAAAAACGTTTTGAAGTGGCTTAAAAAAGTATGACCCAACATTTAAAAGTCTGAAAAAATAAAAAATCAATAAACCTTATTTCAATATTTCCAATTGCATATTCTATTCGTGAGTTTTTCCCAATGAGCGGGAAAACTTGTCGGTTAAACAAAAAGCAACCGGAGTGTCGTTTGTGTTTTCTCTGTGTCTCTTCAAACATTCTACTCCTACAACCCGCGAAAAAACATTTCAAAAATTGTATTCGTTGATTTTTTCTAGAAAAAATAGTTTTTCGAAAATAAACCTTTGCTTTTCAGATTTCGGTGTGAAATGTTCAACCCGCCTCAAGATTTATTGGATCGACCATTTCAAGCACTGGGTGCTCATAAAGATTTAATTCATAATGTAAGAATAGTTTAAGAACAACGACAACAAAAACGTTTAAAAAATTTACAGGTTTCTTTCGATCATCATGGTAGAAGAATGGCTACATGTTCAACGGACATGACAATGGTTGTTTGGGATAGAAAACCGGATGGAACATGGAAAAGATCAGCAATTTGGAAAGTTCACGGTGGAGCGGTATGGCGAGCAATTTGGGCTCATCCAGAATTTGGACAAATTCTCGCAACTTGCTCATATGATAGAAATATCAACATTTGGGAAGAACAATTTGTGAAAAAAGGCAAAAGACCGGATAAACGAACAGATGCGGATAAGAAACAGACGCGACTACTAGCGGGTAAATTTTGTTTATATCAACATTGTGTTGTAAGTATAATAATTAAATATCCATACACACAGGACGGATGAAATTTGAAGAAATAATTATTGGGTCAGACTGTTCTCAATTTTAATTATAATTAGGAATATTTTGTCAATGGAATGCCACAATTTTTAAAAACAAAAAAAACTGAAAATGAAGATGAAAATTCAAAACGTGAACTCTGTTTTTTGAAACAGTTTTCATTTCTTGTTTTTGTTCAGCACAGCGAGATGAAATTGGGAACAAAAGAAAAACACATTGGGTTCGTCGCTATAATATTTCGGATTGTCGTTCAAATGTGACTGATATTGCATTTGCTCCGAGACATATTGGATTAGTTTTGGTTTGTGAAATATTCTTCATCAAAACTTCGAAAATAATCCTATCATTTTAGGCGTCGTGCACTGCTCTTGGCTCAATTCGAATTTACGAAGCTCCAAATATAATGGATATTTCTCGCTGGTCATTAAACCATGAACTTCAAGCTTTTCATACTCGATGTGGATGTATTACTTGGTCTCAATCAAGAATGCATAAATCATTAATTGCTGTTGGTTCAGATGAGAAAACATCGGAAAGTACTCAAAGAATTGTTATTTATGAAAATGCGGATGGATTGAGAAAATGGCAACGAATTATTGCAATCAAACTCGATTTACCAGCACCTGTGACTGATTTGCGGTTCTCACCAATTTCATTGATTGATTCGCATCAATTGGCAATCGCGGCTGGAGATGTTCATATTTATTGTATCAAAGTATCGAAAAGTGCTGTTGTTGATGATGATACAGGAGAAGCGATTGGTGAAAATCCAGTGACATCAAGTGATTATTCAGCACAAAAAGTTGCATTACTTGGAGATGTTCGGAAGGCGTGGAGAGTTAAATATAATGTTATGGGATCGGTTGTTACTGCAACAAGTTTTGATGGAACTGTTAGATCATGGAAATGTAAGTTTTGCAGAGTTCATAAATTTTATAAACTCACAATAAATTCAAAACATTCCATTAACTTTAGACCACGTATTTATGGAAGTTCTGAAAGAGTTTTGGAGAAAGTCCCTAAAGGGATTTTTTTTCGAAAATCGAGACTTCTGGATCAAAATCCCCCTAAAAATAACAAATTTTTCCAGCTTTATTCGTGAATCAATGGGTTAAGTTAACCGAAATGAGCGCTGATGATTATACTTCATTGATTGATGGAAAACCAAAGCAAAAACAAATATTTTTATCTGAAAAAATTGGTGATAATGATCTTGTTCGATATTATTGAACTATTTAACTAAAATTTTGTTTTTTTTTTCTGAATTGTATTATTTTCGATTATTTTTTAGTTTTTATTTGTTCTCTCATTTTCTATAAAGTCTCTCTGTCTTATCTATATTTCTATCATTTTTTCCATAATCTCAAAGGTGTTCTTTTGCCTACCTGTGTATGTTATTTTTTAAATAGAAGGTCATTTGGTTATCTGATTTATTGATTTTCGATCGGATTGCATTCAACCATATCCTCACTCACCACACCTAAAATATTATTTTATTTGAAACTTTTTCATATATTTTTTTGCAGAATGTCATTAGGCTGCAGTGTTTTAGACAAACAAGTTGCCGATTGGTTGGCATGGGATAAAAATGAGAAGACTTTGAACGAAATTCGTGGATTAGTTGAGAAAAAAGATGTGGATGGTTTGAAATCGAGAATGTCGACAAGATTGGTCTTTGGAACTGCTGGTTAGTTTTTTGGACTCTTTTGGAAAATAATCCGAACTGATAAATAAAAGTCACGCGTTAGCAATTGTTTGTGTTATAAATCAAAAAATCATCAGGCATTGAGTTGTTTTGGAGAATAGAAGTATGGATATTCAATAAAAACTCCAGGAAACATTTTCAGAAAAGTTCGAAAAAACAAAAATAAATTTACCAAAAAGGTTAAAAATTGAAAAAAAAAATCAGGTTGAGTTAAATGACCTTCCTGAATATTGCTATGAGTTTTTCGTGCAGATGATTTTTTTACTGTTCAAAAAAGCCGCGTCATAACTTGAGTACACTAGTAATTTTTGGCCATGAGAGCGTATCGAAAACTACCAGAAATTATATTTAAAAAAATTGGAATTTCCTAATTTTTTCAGGAGTTCGTTCTCCTATGCAAGCTGGATTTGGTCGACTCAATGACTTGACAATTATCCAAATTACACATGGATTCGCTCGTCATATGATTGAAGTTTATGGACAACCAAAAACTGGAGTTGCTATTGGTTTTGATGGGAGACACAATAGTAGAAGGTAATCTACATTTTTAGATCATCAACAAAAACATTTTGAATTTCTTGAATATAATTATTTCAGATTTGCTGAGCTGGCCTCAAATGTATTCATCCGTAATAACATTCCTGTTTATTTATTCTCTGAAGTATCACCAACTCCAGTTGTTTCTTGGGCAACAATCAAACTTGGTTGTGATGCTGGTCTGATTATTACTGCTTCTCATAATCCAAAAGAAGATAATGGATATAAAGCATATTGGAGTAATGGAGCACAAATTATTGGACCACATGATGATGAAATTGTGAGATTGAAAGAATCGGAACCGCAACCAAGAGATGAATATTGGGATTTGTCACAATTGAGAAGTTCTCCATTGTTCCATTCTGCTGATGTTGTTATTGATCCATATTTTGAAGTTGAAAAATCGTTGAATTATTATCGTGAACTTAATCAGAAAACACCAATTAAATTTACTTATAGTGCTTTCCATGGAATTGGTTATCATTATACAAAACGAATGTTTTCTGAATTTGGATTCCCGGAAAATAGTTTCATTTCGGTTGCAGAACAACAAGAACCAAATCCAGATTTTCCGACAATCCCATTCCCAAATCCGGAAGAAGGAAAGAAAGTTTTAACATTGGCAATTGAAACTGCTGATAAGAATAACTCCACAGTTATTTTGGCAAATGATCCAGATGCGGATAGAATTCAATTGGCTGAAAAACAAAGTAATGGAGAATGGCGAGTATTCACTGGAAATGAAATGGGAGCAATTATTACATGGTGGATTTGGACAAATTGGAGAAAAGCGAATCCGACTGCTGATCCTTCGAAAGTATATATTTTGAACAGCGCAGTTTCATCACAAATTGTCAAAACAATTGCGGATTTTGAAGGATTCCGAAATGAAACAACATTAACTGGATTTAAATGGATGGGAAATCGAGCTGAAGAACTTCGCGCCGAAGGAAATCAAGTTATTCTTGCTTGGGAAGAATCGATTGGTTATATGCCAGGACATACAATGGACAAAGATGGTGTAAGTGCAGCTGCTGTTTTTGCCGAAATTGCAACTTATTTGCGCAATGAAGGAAAATCACTGCAAGATCAATTGTATTCGTTGTACAATAAATATGGTTTCCATTTGGTTCGATCGACTTATTGGTTTGTTCCGGGACCAGAAGTCACCAAAAATTTGTTTGCGACATTGCGAGAGAATTTGAAATTCCCGGAAAAAATTGGAAATGAACCAGTGGCTTCTGTTAGAGATTTGACTATCGGATATGATAACTCGAAACCAGATAATAAACCGGTGAGAATTTTCAGATTTTTAATCGGATAATCATTAAAAAAGTTGCAGGTTCTTCCACTTTCTACATCTTCCGAAATGGTCACATTTTTCTTGAAAAATGGAAGTATTACAACACTTCGCGCGTCTGGAACTGAACCAAAAATCAAATATTACATTGAATTGGTCACTGCTCCTGGAAAAACTCAAAAGTAAGAGAAATGTATTTGAAGAATTTATTAATTTAATCTAAAATTCCAGTGATTTGGACAGTGTTATCGCTGAATTGGACCAATTGGAAAATGATGTTGTTGCAACACTTCTTCGCCCACAACAATTTGGATTGATTCCAAGAAAATAATTAAATAAAGTACATTATATTGCATGAACATAGATATTTATACATTCCAAATAAAGTTTTAAATAGTAATCACATAATTACGCCTAATTTTTCTATCAGGAAGGAAGGAAAAAATGGGAACCCTCCAGGTTTTGACTCGTTGAAAGTCCTGCAGATGGGAACCTTGAGAATCTAACGTCAATTTTCACATGGCGAATACTAGTCACGGAAAAAAACTGGTTCAAAGTGAAAAAAAATACTTTTCTTACTGTGTGTTCAAAGGAACATGTTGTTTGTGTGTTGGGTCTTGAGGGGAAGAATATTTTTTGGGCGCACATTTTTTCAAATTTCATTTTTGCTTTTTTTTCTTGACAGAAAACTTTCCTTTTTACAAATGCACCATTAATGGTTTTTGCACAAACTTGAAACCAATTTAATTAAACTATGTTTTTCAGTCTTCGAAATATCATGTCAAACAAATCGATCAACAAGTTGGATAAGGCATCTTCAGATTCGAAAAATTGGTTGGAATTGCCACCTGAAATGAGAGCATGGACAATTGAAAAAATGGATGGAAAAACATTGTGCCGATATTCACAATGTTCGATTTTAAGTCGTGCGGAGGTTCGAAAATCACGCATTTTCATGAGTAAATTATTGATTGATGAATGTCCTTCCCTTGGTCATTATGACTTATCGATTTTCCATGGCTCAAAACCATTCAATTATAAAATCAAATTTATCGATGTTCACCGACACAATTGGATTCCAAAACTGAAGGACCAAACCGTTGTATTACATATAATGTTAGTTTTTTGTTATAATTTTTGAAACCCAAAGCAAACCTTGCCCTTTGAGTCAAAAATGAATATTTGCAGAGAATCGAAGAAAGATGGAGAAGATGAAGGATCTGGTGAAAATGGAATTGTTAAAAAGTCCGAAATTGTTGATGGAAAAGCAAGAGATCTTCGAAATCAATATGCTTTCAATCATTGTGAAAAATATGAGAACAATATTCGGAATATAACAATTAGAGTGAGCATTTATTTTATTTATCTGGAATCATCAGTGAATGCCATTTTCAGGGGAATTCGTTGGATGGAATCAATTTGAAATGTTTGAAAAAGCTCGAAAAAATTGATATCAACTTATGTCGCACAGATGTTGTCAAAGCCGGAATCTTCGACTTGAATCAAGTGAGTACTATTTGCTTTGAAAAATATTGTTCTTTTATACAAATTCAATCAATATTTTAGTTGATGAATGTTCCAATTTTGGAATCGAAAAAAATGGTTTTCACATATGATGAATTTTTGCTGTTCAATGGAAAAGTTGGTCACATATCAATGGAAATTTTCGAGGAGAAATTGTTGACTCAATATTTGCAATTATTGCAGACAACCGAAGTTCATAAAAATGTGAAATTTTTATCCATTATTATAACTGGTTCGAACAATCAAATTCCAAGTTTCGAATATATAAAAACACTGCAAAAACATTGGAAAGTATCTCGCACTGTGACCAGGTGAGAAAGAACATTTTAAAGTAGTCAATAATTATGTATTTCTAGCAACTTCTTTTTACAGTGATTATGTACTTGTTCAACTCAAAATTTCGGCGCAATTTCGTATTTATATTTCGTATTTTCTCGTTTGATGGACGTTTCGCTTTTATTTATAAAAAATGAAAATATTGATCAGCCATGAACAACTTCAAATTTAATTTAATTTCTTGTGAACTAATTTTATTTATACACTTATCAATGAAAATTATTATGTTTTGATATTTGTTTTAGTGTTTTATTAAAGTGTTAAATTTCATTTCAAAAATATTGTGAATTGATATTTACAGGAACTCCCGCATTTTTAGAGTTTTAATTTTTCTTGATATATCGACCCAAATCTGATATTCATGTCGGATCACGTTTTTAAAGTCGAAGCTGGTTTTATTTGAAAATTTAAAATTTTCTTATCTTGGTTCTGCTGAGATATCTCAAAATTCGGTTTGTTTAATAAACTTCCTAATTTCAGGTTCGAGATGTCTTTGCGAACAGATCTTCAACTCGATTTAGAAGTCACAAATCCAACTTCTGCTCCGAAAAATTGGTTGGATTTGCCACCAAAAACACATAAACAAATTGTCGATCGAATGAATCAACAAACGTTGTGTCAATTTTCGGGAAGCTCAAAATCGTGTCTCGAATTGGCGAAAACTACACGACGTTTAATGAGTAAAGTTGAGATTTCTGGAGACGAAGATTGTTGTGAATTATCGATTGGACATGATGGACATGAAAAATCATTGAATTATCAATTGCAATTCCTCGATGTTTCTCAAAGTGCTTTCCAACAAACTGTTTTATTATATAAAACGTAGGTTTTTTGGGGGCGGAGACTCAAAAATCAAATTTTCCTGCAAGTATGCCAACGGATAGAAAACCATTTTCAAATTTTTTAAATATAAATTGTAATTTCGGATAAAATTACAAATCTGTTTCTATATATCAAATTGATGACTGAATACTAATATCGTAGAATTTGAAAATGATTTAATTTATCTACGAAAATAGAAAAATGATAAAGCACGTGACACGACCAATTAATTAAAAAAAAGCGTGAATGCCTTTTTAATATCATATTTCTAGAATAATTTCTGTCTATTTTATTCGAACAAATCTGAAAAAATTCAAGTTTCAAAATTATGAAGCTCATTCAAATTCAAGTTTGCCATAAAAATTGAAATCTTCAGTTTTCACAAAGTTGTGAAAGACGACGGAGAAGAAGAAATGCGCATTGATGTGAAAACTTCGGAAATTCTGAATGGAACACCAAGTGAAAATCTCATCAAATACCTCAAAAATCACTGTGAAAAACATGAAGATTGTATTCGAATAATCAAATTTGATGTAAGTTGGAAAACATTGTAAATATAACAAAAAATAACCGTTTCATTCAGATCTGGTCGTTTTTTTTGGATAATCTGGACTTAAAATTCATGCGAAATCTGGAGGAAATTAATCTCTCATATGTTGAGAAAGATTGGATTGAATGTGGAATTTTTGATATTAATCAAGTGAGTTATTTTTATTTTTTTTTAAACTAAAAACTAAATGTATTCCAGAAAAAAATTATATTAGGTATTAAACAAAATAATTTATAGTTACTCAATGCGAAAGTTCTCGAAGCCTCCAATCAAACTTTTACTATCGATCAAGTTGCCAATTTCAAGGGTAGACATGCGCACATGAGAATTGAAACATTTGGTATGGAAGAATTACTAGCATTGTTGAATTTATGGACCACAAATTTACACGAGAATATATTCGAACTTGATTTGAGTGTTTTGGATCCCAGTTTTGTGAACCCGAATGAAGAAGATCTCGAGAAATTATCAAATGTTTATAAAATTGAAACCAAGGTTTTCCCGTAAGTTATTTAAGTTTCTGCAAAACAATAGGGATTTTGAATGGAATTGATACGATCGGCCAAGCCCGATTAACGAGATGATCTGTGATGCATTTTGATTTTTTTAATGAACATTTCAAATTTTCTGAATGAAAAGAAATTGAAGACACCGGGAACCCGAAATTCATTGCTCAATAATCGAATCTCACCCCTCCCCCTCACAAAAAATATTGATAAAAATACCTCCTAACAAATTAATTTTTAAAGGGGTTCGTGCTGCATTTCCATCGAAACTCATAATGGCACTTTGAAAATTATCTACTTCGGAAACAATCGAGTCACACTTCGTCACTTGTAAAATAAGTATTTTGATTTTTCCAGTTTGAAATATTTTTCCCCGTTTATTTTCCCCGTTTATTTCGTTTATTGATACATTCATATAAAATAATTTATTTGAAAAAAAAATCAAATTCTAAAAGAAACTACTATTACTCAACAATTATTTCGAGATCAGTCAAGTTGTTTGATGTTCAGTTTATATTTAAAATTTCGAGAAATTTTTGAGACCGAGAACTGTGACTGTTGGTGATAATATCCTGATGTCAGGTAATATCGAGAAGCGACAAAATATTTCACGAAACTCGAGCTGACATCTAATAGCGCTTCTTCCCAATTTCAATGTAGACTAGAGTCTTGTTTTTAAAAAATAATTATAATTTTCTTTAAAAAAATTGCTGTTTCACGTGAAACGTGAAAAAAAAAGAATTTGTGTGGAATTTTCATTTCGCTATTTTCTATTTCTAAAAATGAAACCAATTCTGAAATTAGTATTGTTTTGCGCGTTTATCTTTTTAATTTCGACAATCACACTTTTCAAAAAATTGGATATCAAAAAACAATCAAGAAATGTGGATTTATCGAAAATATCAGTCACTTCTTCGAAATATCCTTCAACTACAACAACTCGAGTTCAAGAAGAAGTGAAATTGAACAAGGAACTTGCAGTGGTTGTTATTGCTTGTAGAAGAGTGGAATCGTTAGAAATTCTTTTGGAAGCTATTTTGAAGTGAGTTTGAATTCTGATTTGCTTCTTAACTCAAAATTTTAAAATTTTGAAAAAAAAATTAACAGAGGGACTAGGTTTTCGTCCTAGTCCCCATGTATTTTTTCTTGGGACTTCAATACGGGCTTCATTTACATAAGTACTTCTTCAAATTTTTATAGATACCGCCCATCATCAGATATTCCAATATTTGTTTCGCAAGACTGTGATGTTCCTGAAATCCCTCAACTCATATCAACAAAATTCCAAAATGATGTGAAATATATCAAAGTAAGTTATGTTCGTCATTGAATAACTCCACAAATTCTCGATTCAGCACGAAAAACAAGGAAATACAACTGGTTTGAAAAGAAAGAAATCTCATCAATATGTATATCTTTCGAATCATTACAAAAATGCGTTGCAATATTTTTTTGATGAAAATCAATTTGAAACTGTGATCATTATTGAAGGTTTGTTGAATAAATCCAGGAGTTTTTGGTGAAAAATAATGTTTTTTTAGATGATTTGATGATTGCACCAGATTTTTTCTCCTATTTTCTAGCGACGAAGAAATTGCTTTTGAATGATCCAACACTTCTCTGTGTTTCTGCATGGAACGATAATAGTATGGTAAATTGTTTATTGATTTTTTATTCTGATTATTTTTTTATTAATTCCAGCCTGATTTGATTGATCAAAATGCGACTTCTCTTCTTTATCGCACTGATTTTTTCGCTGGTCTTGGTTGGATGTTGACAAAATCTTTGTGGACAGAAATTGGACATCGATGGCCAAATGCATATTGGGATGATTGGTTGAGAGAACCACAACAACGTCGAAATCGACAATGTGTTCGACCTGAAATCGGAAGAACATCAATGCAAAAATATGGAAGATATGGAGCTAGTTCTGGTCAATTTTTCGATACTCATCTCAAAAAAATTGTGCACAATGAAGTTCCGGTCGATTTTGAAGAGCAGGATTTATCGTATTTGGAACCGAAGAAATATGAAGAATTATTCCGAGAAGAAGTATCGAAAAGTAGATTGATCGAGAAGATGAGAAATATTGAGAACTGCAATAATCACACATCTTTCAAGTATGTTTAAAAGATTTTTTAAAAATGAGATTTTGGAGTTCATTTTCAGAATTGCTTATACGGACTTGAAAAAGTTTGTCAAAACAAATCGCCTCAAAATAATGTCAGATGAAAAACGTGGAATTCATCGTAGTTCATATAATGGAATTATTCCAATTTTCCATAATAATTGTCGGGTTTTTATTGTTCCTAAAAATTTGGTTTAGTTAGATTTGATTTTTGTTTTGTGTTTTGTTTTTATAGTGCCATGACATCTTTTGAGAATGCATTCAAACTTTTGTTGTGTATTGGTTTTATTTTCTGATCAATGTTTTTTTCCACAATTCCAAGCCTGGTTTTAATTGAGAAATCGTAAAAAGTTTTGTAGTTTAATGTGCATATTAAAATTTTATGGCGACTTTGACAAACCAAAAAAGATCTATAAAACTCCGGAAAAATATCAAACAAGTAACAACTGGGATGAAAGTTCTTGTAATTTTATTAATTGTTGTTGCGCTGTCCAAACAGCAAAGTCAATGTGATAGTTCGGATGATAGTTCGGATCGGAGTTCCGATTCAAGAGATTCGCATGAACATCATCATCATCATCATCATCGTGGAAATCATCAACATCCAACCCGACCAATAACTAAAGCCACAACCAAGAAAGCAGCTCCACCACCGCCTCCTCGCAAACCTCCAGCTCCGCCAAAAAGACCACCAGCACTCCCACCAAAGAGACCTCCCCCAAAAAGACCACCTCCAAAATGTCCGACTGGTTGGCAAATGTTTGAAAGAATATCCGGAAAGTGGTGTATTCAAGTTTTTGATGGGATTTTCAATAGAAACGAAGCACAAGCGAAATGTCAAAGACTTGGAGCAACTTTGAGTGGAATGGAAAATGCACACGAGAAACATTATATGCATAGTAAGTAAGATTTTTGAAACAGAAAAGTTTATAATTAATAAAAAAAATGTTCTTTCAGCCAAAGCAGTTCAAATTCTCAAAAAACAAAATCTACCGTATGGTGCAATGTGGCTTGGAATAATGAGAAAAAAAGACTGTCGTGGTGAAGCTAATCGAAATAAAGAAGCCTGTCAAAAATCACGTGCATTCTATTGGAATGATGGATCAACATTCAATACAAATATGATGACTTGGAGTTGGTGGAATCCGGATAATCGAGGGTATGTTGTCAGGACAGAAAATTTATGTATACCAAATGATAATTTTCTTACAGTGGCGATCAAAACTGTGTCTACATGTATATTTCGGCCTCAGGGCAACCACATCCAAATGGAGCTCATCCTGGCAATTTGGATGATATTCCATGTGATATGTCGAGAACTGGAGCCAACCTTTTACAATATACTCGAGCATATGCTTGTGGAATGAAACCTAAATAAATGAAACTCGAGTTGATTTTCTTATTAAGAATAAAATATTTAAGTATTGTGTTTCATAATTTAGTTTATATTACAGTAATCGTTTGGTGGTTTCCTGAAAAAATATCAAAAGTTTAGGAACTTTAACATGGGTTGTTAGAAACATGGGTTGTTTTGGAAATTCGAAGACATTCACGCGAATTCCAGGTTTTTTAGGAAACATTATTTGTAGTTATACCAAATCAAGGATTCTTTTACATTTGGGGGTGGAATGATTGGATTACTTTCAGATAAAAGAAAATTTCAGTTTTTGTTTTTTATTGTTTCTAAAAATTTGGTTTAGTTAGATTTGACTTATTTTTGAGTGCCATGAATTCTTTTGTTCTATAAATTCAAAATTTATGAAGAAAAAATGAAAATAAAATATACTTATGAAATTCAAGTTCACGCGAATAATATTGAACATCAGAAACTGAAATCGTTCCTTCTCAATTACTACCAGATGGATTACTGTATTTATTAAAAATGATAATTTCAAACTTTTGTTGTGTATTGGTTTTATTTTCTGATCAATGATTTTTCCACAATTCCAAGCCTGGTTTTAATTGAGAAATCGTAAAAAGTTTTGTAGTTTAATGTGCAAATTAAAATTTTATGGCGACTTTGACAAACCAAAAAAGATCTATAAAACTCTGGAAAAATATCAAACAAATAGCAATCAAGATGAAAGTCCTTGTAATTCTATTCATTGTTGTTGCGCTGTCCAAACAGCAAAGTCAATGTGATAGTTCGGATGTTAGTTCGGATCGGAGTTCCGATTCAAGAGATTCGCATGAACATCATCATCATCATCAAAATCGACCAAAAAGTTCACCTCCAAAATGTCCGACTGGTTGGCTAATGTTTGAAAGAATATCCGGAAAGTGGTGTGTTCAAGTTTTCGAAGGGATTTTCAATAGAAACGAAGCACAAGCAAAATGTCAAAGAATTGGAGCAACTTTGAGTGGAATGGAAAATGCACACGAGAAACATTTAATACATAGTAAGATGCTTGAAACAGAAAAAAGTTATAACTGAAAAAGTTATTTTCAGAAAAAGGAATGGAAATTCTCAAGAAACAAAATATAGCGTATAGTGCAATGTGGCTTGGTTTGATAAGAAAAAAGGATTGCCGTGGTGAAGCTAATCGAAACAAAGAAGCTTGTCAAAGATCACGTGCTTATTATTGGAATGATGGATCAACACATAGTACAGATATGATTATTTGGAATCGGTGGTATTCGGACAATCGAGGGTATGTTTTCAGGAGGGAAACATGGTTGGAATAAGATTTTCGAGAATTCCGAAATTCTGACGTTTTTCAGAAAAATCAAAAATTTTGAAAATAAAATCTGAAGTGAAAATGGGAATTATGGCATTCCGAGAAGGACGTCAATGTTAATTTTCTTACAGTGTTGATCAAGACTGTGCCTACATGCTTGTTTCGGCTTCCGGAAAACCACATCCAAATGGAGCTCATCCTGGCAATTTCCATGATATTCCATGTGATTCGTCGAAAACTCAAAACAACAACTTTTTCGAATATACTCGAGCTTATGCTTGTGGAATGAAACCGAGATAAAATAAACTCGAGTTGATCTTTTCATTGAGAATAAAATGTGTTTCAGAATTTGTGCTTATGTACAGTAATCCTCAGGTTCCTTCGATTTAAAATAATTTTTTCCCGAAAAGGAAGTACCTTTTAGTTTTCCATTTCATAACAAGAATATTTTCAACTCCTACAAAAACAGGAAAAGGAATTTTGGGCCAAAATGCAGTGAAACGGAAAAACCAAAATCCCAAAATAACAATAATTTTTTGATCTACAACTCAACTTGAACAATAAACATCTGTACTTCTCTCGGACAACCAAAGTTCATTTTGTTGTTTTCATTCGTCGTTGTTTTGGGTGATCATCGCAAATTTGATTATACATGTATGTACCCAACAACAAATTTTGCCTCGTTTCGTTTTTCACATTTTTTTTTTGTTTTTTAAATAAGTTCTAAGTTCTTAGGTACGTGTGAAAAAAGTTTGTTTATGAGGTACGATTTTTGATTGGAATGAGAATTGTTCAGCTTCGAAAACAAATGGAGAATTTGTCTAAAAATAGTTTTCTTCCGGTGAGTTTTTAGTTAGTCACTCATTTTTATTCTTCTTCTCCAAAATATTGTAGCCGAATAAATTAACATGAATAAAAAGTAAATGCTTTGATCGAGTCTAACCTCGCGGAAATATTAACTCTTTGCTCATTTCTTCTGCATGCGCACATTATTATAATACTTAATTTACTCCATTAATTCTCGTATAAATTATTTTTTTTATCCTATTGCTGCTAATGGATTTTGCCAAGAGTATATGAACTTTAATTTTTCTTTTTCTTTTTTTTTTCCATAATTTATTTTCCGCTTCAGAGAATTTTCATATTATTTCTGTTGTTTACTGAACTTTTATACTTTTTTTTCCCTTTTGATATTAACTTTTTGGAAAACAGAAAGAGAAATGTTCCAGGGTTGCATAAAGTGTACTGCCAATTTTAGATAACAGGTTCCAGCATTTTTCAACTACGGTAACTGAAAAAAAAAACGTTTTTTGTGTGAGTTGACCCTGTTTTTATTGACTGCTAGGACTTGAGGACCTGTTTTAGGGTAACTCCCCGTTCTGCGTTTTTTCTTAACAGTGTTATTTTCCGCGCGGCTAATCGAAATCACCTAGCAACCAACCATTACTCAAAAACACGAAAATGAAGTTATCTTCTTTTTCTATCAAGATATTTTTGTAATTTGAGAGGCTTTCAAGAATTCTTTTGAATTGAAGAATAATATTTCTAATAATTCTAGAAGTATTTTTAGCATTACCTACATGCCTGTCACATTTTTTATGCCGAAAAAAGAGAAAAATCTCATTTTTCCTGGGTTTTTTGTCTTCTCGATGAAGGAATAAAATAAGAGAATAATAATTGTTCTTCCTCTCTCGTTTTTCAGTCAACTGAAAATAGGAATAAGAATAACTTTTTCCCCAATTTTTTTTGGATGCACTTTTTATTTTTATTTTTGAGAAATAAATCAGTAGACTCATCGGTCTCAAATTTTTATGCCGCTATATAATTAATTTATTCATAAATTTTGTGAGCCAGATTATAACTCAGAGATTCGCTGGCCAGCTCGCCACTAGATCAGGACCAGGTGGCCGGAAAGTTCAAAACGAGCTGAATTTGATTCGGCCACCAGGTCGCCTTGAGTTTTCCGGCGACGTGGCCTGTGTGTTTGAAATCCTGGAAAGCTAGCAAGACGGTGGTTTATATTCAAAATAGTGCATTTTTTACTGTTTTTTTCACTTCCTAAGGTTTCTAGTACTCCGAAAAAACAGAAAATGAGCCAATTTCTTCTAGAATGCTCGGATTCACAAGTTTTTTGGACTTTTTTCTCTTAAGCGAGGCGATCTGGGCGCGAGGTCGGGTCGATCTGGACAACCTGGGCGAGGTGGTCTGCATGAACTGAACCACCTCGCGACCAGGTCGTCTCGCAAAAAATACGGGCGATGTGGTTGTCCGTGTCAATTTCAGATGGGCAGTCGACCCCACCTAGTGACCAGCTCGCCAGCGAATCTCTGAGAATTTTGAAAAAAAACCATATTGTAATTTTTAGAGTTCAAAAGTGGCTTTCTAGAAACTGCTCCTTGAGAGCTAGAATTTCTAGGAGCGGATACTTGGTATGATAGTTCTCAACGCGTGGAAACCTCTGGAAACCATGAACTTTTCCGAAGCGTGAAAATAATTTTTTAAACTAAAAATAATTGTTTTCCACTTTTATTCCACAACTCATCTCTAGGTTTCTCATCTCACAAAGAAAATGACATAATAGCAGATGACAAAAAATTTTCGCCGCTAATCCGATTTTCGTAATTTTTCAGCAGCCCTTTTTTCTCTTCTCTGAAAACTTCCATTCCTTGTTCTCTCACATCAAGAAATAGTTTGTGCCCGAGAAGTCCAAATAATCTATTTCTATTCTATTTTTAATCAAATTTCGCAAAACTCTTTTTGTTCTTTTTTTGTTTTCTGATCAAAAATCGAGAATTGTTGTGAAAAAAACATACAATTAGGCGACTGAATTTTGGTGAATAACCAACAAATATTTTAGTTTATCTAGTTTGATTCTGAGAATTGAGAAATGTAATTTGAAATTGAAAAAAAATAATACAACATTTTCATTTTTAATTAAAGCCTTATTTATCTGTCTTATTTTTTATTCGTCAAATCTCATTAGATATGACGCCATTCTGATGAATAATACTTGATATGTTCAACACTTCTTGAGATTTTGAAATATTTTAAATGAGATCCAATTTTTTTTTTGAATTTCTGGATCGAACCAGCGCTAGGAAACTAGAAAAGTTAGACCGCCAAAAAATAATCCTGGTTCTATTTTTTCAAAGAAAAATTCTGTAGAGAGGAATTCAAATTTTTTACCTACATCAGGAACCCAAAATATGGATATGAATCTGACTATTTCAGAGAATTCAACCAATTCTGAATGTTTCCCAAAAAATGTTCCTCACGTCAGTTCCGATTCAAATTTCAATTTTTCTATACCAAAAATCCCCATTTATCGATTGAATTTCAAAAAGTTCCTCTCAAATCTTATAAGTTCACATATGTTTTGAACCAAAAAATAATTGGCTCATTTCTCGATTTTCACATTTTCTTTTTTTCCGTTTGCTTTTACGGCCGCCTCTAATTTCCGCCTAACTGACTTGTTATATATTTTGCTAGTTGCCAAATATATTTTTGTCATATTTATTATGTATTTCAATGTTTTCAGTGTTCATTTCGTTTCTTGTTGTTTTTCTGTCTTTGAATATATTTTGGAATAATTAGTAGAAAATATGTGTGTGGGCGATTAAAAACCACCTCGATCAATATAAGTCTGAAATCGAATTTTTGAGTTTAGGTTAGTTTAAGTCTAGACATTGAAAAAATATTTTTTTATTTATTGGAATAATAACTTAGTTGCACGCAAAGTTCAGTCTGATTTTTTTGTTAAAATAAAAAAATAGACGATTCTTGATCTACCAGAAAGTTGTGAAAATTTTAGGGTCTAGCATTTGTGATAAAATTCTGTGTCTCTCAGGGGAACTTGTGCTGAACCAATAGGATAACATAGGCAATCAAGTTTGCTCTATCGCACCCATGTGTGTACTTCTTTCGTTATTCAAATCCTAACATGTATCAAACATTCTGTCCCATAATCAAATCTAGGTTCTTTTAAAATTAGTCTGAGAGGTGTTTCAAGAATTGAAGACTTTGCCATTTTCCAGAAAAAATTCCAAATGAAAAATTTAATTAATTAGTAATCATAGATTTTTTCTACTTCCACTCAACTCCAATTAAAACTATGAGTCTCTTCAATTTCCTTCCTTCAACGAAAAAAAACCAAAAATCAGTCATTTTCCGCTATTTTTTGGGAGTGCTGTGCCTGCCTAATATTCATTTTTGTTCAGCTTCCTGTTTTTTGTTTTTATTTTCAGATTTTCAGAGCTATTTATAATTTATTCAAAAGCAGTCAAAAAGTTTTCTCGACAATTTACAAGCTTTTGCTTTTTTTTTTGGAATTTGTGATTTTTGAAGCGAAACCTACAGTAGGTTCATGTTAGCGGAAATTTGGAATTTATCAGCTTCCGTTTGACACTTCAAAAAAAAACAATTTTATAGAAATTTTATGATCGGAAGGAAGTTTCATCAAAATGCAGTTTCGAATATAATTTTTTTCCAATTTCCAACTGAAAAGTACACAACTTTCATTTGTTTTTATATTGCCCATATATTTATTTACACCCACATAATTAATTGTGTTCGCGTGCATGTCATCTTCCAGCTTCATTTTTCAAGCCAGTTTGTCTTTGCCAAACTAGTAGTCAACTTTAATCACGCTCAAAAAACATCTAATTGCTCATTTTGCACAGCGTACCTTCTAGATATTTTTTGTTTTGTTTCAAAAATGATTTTTGCTTAACTGAAAATTGATTATTTCTGAATTTTACAATTTGATATATGTTTTGAAAAATCATCCGCTTGAAAAAAAAAGAAAAATCGGAAAAAAAGCTGGGATGAATAATTCAACAAGTTTTAATTGACAACTTCGCTACGATGTTTTTTGACTTGAAAAAACTTCAAATGAAAATGAAGTTTGATGTTTCTTGATACAAATTATTCATGATTTATAAATAACAATTTCTGAATTTCAGCCAATGTTACTATGGTTCAACGTACAAGATGATGTCACATATATTTTCGGAATCAAATTCCGAAATCGTTCCCTAGTCACACTTTTCGCGTTTATTCAACTGATTGTTGCTTGTGTATCTTTTGCTCAACACATTTATTCCGTTGCTCGATTCAACAAGGTAATTTTGATTTTTGAAAATTATTTATCCAAAAATTATACTTATTTTTGCAGATTTTTTTCTGCTCATTCAACGAAACAAAAGATTCTGGCGAATTTTTATCACATGATGTCATTATTTTCGACTTTGGTTTATTCCACGAACTTATACACGTAAGATTATATATCACATTAAATTAACAAATATCCAACACAAATACTTATAGGTTCAAGAATGTATAGCAAATTATTTGGATGGAGGATATATGCGATGTTTATGGTGTTTCACACAAATTATTGGACTTTGTTTAACGATTTGTGAGTTTTTGGGGAGGTAGAATTGAAAAATCCAAGGCTAAATTAAGTCCTGATGTTAAGCCTGAATTTGAGCCTGAGGTTTTGAATAAGTTCAACAAGCCTAATTGTAATTTTTTTTATATTTGAGGTATCGAACCCGCACTTAAGCTCTACTAATAAAGAAATAGGTTCTCACTAAATCATCTTTAGCCTCCCTCCTTTTTTTTATTCCTCTGAAATTTATCCTAATTTTAGACACAACACTTTGTATTCCAAAACCACATCCTCTACTTCTTTGGCCGATGTTAATAATTCAAAATGCTTATTGTTTTGGTTTGGTTATTTTGACAATTGCAACAGCCGACAAAGTAAGTGATTTTTAAAATTTCGAAAATTAATTTATGACCTCCTAATTCAAAATATTCCAGTTACTAGTAGCAATTTTCCACCCAACAAACGCTCATCTAAACCTTCTAATATTATATTATGCTGTTGGAACTTGTATCAATCATTTTTTCGATTATATTCTTTGGCATTATTATTGGTACGAAGAGTTTTTATATATCGGAAGAACTGGAAAACATGTTATACCATTTTGGGTTTGACACGACACTAATAATGTTAATAGAATTACTAAAGTATTCTGTGATTTTTATGAAATACGTTGTACACAAACATACAATAATTGATTTTGATCTCAATGAATTTTTTTTCGATATCTGGATTGTTGTTAGAAAAGTGAAGAAAAAAGAAACATTTTAAAAACAAATTACTTGAGATTTAAAAAACATTACGAGACACCAAAAAATTATTTTCAAATATTTCTACGGAATTAAAAAATCATAAAACCAATTCAAACAAATTCTCGTGATTTTGTGTATTTTTGGGGCGACCTTCATCTTTTTTTCCTATCATTTTATATTTCATCTTATATGTTTGACCGTCCAAAGTTGTTTTGCGTTTCGTAAATGATCTACCATCTAACGACGTCACTCAGTTGATAGACCAAAACATTTTCTTTTTCTTCTTGTTATTTTCAATTATTTTGTCATGTTTCATCGTTTCTTTCTAGCACTCTACGATTTTTCTAGACATTTTAAGGTTAGTTATAATTTTATAACTTCAAACCATAAATAAATACGTTTAGACTCGCCGTGCTTATTGTGCAGTTTCTCTAATAAATTATTCAGTCGATCTTATTTTGATATCATGGATGTTTGTAAAATCTCCAATATTTCTTGATGTTCTTTTCTGTGTAACTTCTGCTTTAATCGGAATTTCAATAACTGGATTATATTTGAAAAGACCATCTGTTATGCTACCTGATATACTATATAAGGTGAGTACCTAAAACTTGTTTTTTATTGATCTGTCATTTTATAGATAATTGTTTCTGGATGTGCACTCTTCAATGCAATTTTAGACGTCGAAAATGAAACTACAGGATCTTCTATTAGGCTTCTAATGGTTTTGATTGCGCTTTTATCGCATTTTTATGAAAACTATTTTCTATTCAATGCAATTTCTGCTCTTTATCGTGAACAAGATGGTTTGGATTCATCAAGACCGCCTCCAAGTTATAATCTATTTGCAAAAAGTGCCCCAATTCCACAAGCAAATGCTCGAAAAACAGTTGAAGTGAAACCCATAGAAATAGAAGAAGGAAGAGGAGGTGAAGAAGCAGAAGAAGAACAACCGAGATGTTCAACACCTCCACCTCCATCTTATGAATTTGCAATGGAACGGATTAAAGAGCAATCTCGAATTGTATGAGTCATAGAATACGTATATTGTGTGTACAAATTGATTTAGCGGGTTCGCAGAAAAATAAAACAAATTCTTGATTTATGTCTACTGGCAGGAAATTATGACAAAATAACATTTTAGGGTTCGCTTTTCTACTAATATCTAATGATCTGAGAAAATGACTTCATGTGATTAGTGATTCAAAAAATCCACACATTCACTGTGACTTTTGTGAGTTTCAAAAGAAGTGAGAGCTTTATGTGCCTTCTAAATACTGCAGTATTTTTTCCCCTGGTATCAGTTTGTGTGAAGCAAACTATTACAAAAAGTAAGACAAAATCAAGGGTTTTCCTGAAACAAAACTAAAAACACTCACAGAGGTCCAGCTTGTCGAATATCTAAATCATCAAAGTGTTGAATTTCTTGTCTCGCGGCAGCGGCTTCCGGAGTCTCGTTTTTCCTTGTGGTTTATTGAATTTTCTCTGAAAAATCGAATTCTGCTTTCTGCTTTTAGTAAAAAAAGAAAAAGTGATAAGTTGAGTGAGATTTCCGAGCAACTTGCCATTCAGACAAAATTCGGCGTGATATGACTTTGAAAAAAAATAGAAATGAAAAAATTAATCTGCCAAAAAAAAAGAAGAAAATCGGGTCTAAACTAAAATATTCAAAAAGCGTGAACTTTTCGATGTGGAATTCTTATCACATAAATCAACGCAAGAACTCGACATTTCTCAATCAAAGATTTGCATCAAGTTTTGTCTGGCGGATGAAAAACGAAAAAATAAATAAAAACAACGACACTCCGCGTGACGGCTGCCCGCGAAACAAACAATTCAAAAAATTCTGCGCATTTTTTTTGTTTTTTTCGGCGACCAATGAATTATCGAGTCAAGTTGGTGAGTACTTTCATATTTTTCATTTCCGAATCCTATTTTTGATGAAATCTTAAAAATTTACAGATTCGAATCATTTTTTGCACCGTGGAAAATTGCTGTTCGAATAGCTGGATGATATCGAACTATACAGTTTGTAAGTTTAATCTCAAAAATTTCGATTTCAAATCAAAAATATTGTTTTTTTTGTCTCAAAATCATTTGTCTGTGTCTCATCCAATAATATAATGATTCATCCGCCACCTTTCTCATTCTGTTTTTTAAAACACAAATTGATTTTTCTCTCTTTCTAAAAATTTTCAAAGTTTCATTCAAATCCCTTGAAATTGAAAAGATGCATAAAAACAATGGAACTTTGGTTGCCATGTTGAGCAATTAGCAAATATATTCTGGGAGGCGTTTTCCATTGTGCCAGCTTCAATCATCATATATAATACGAGGAAAAAAGGAGAAAAAGGGAAGGAACACCCTAATTACACGAATTTCAAATCATTTTATTCGATTTTCGTTCCTTTACAACTTGTTTTACACATTTTCGAGTTGAAATTCCCATGGAAAATATAAATCTCTTGGAGACAATTTTTGAATATTTGTTTATAATATTTTTGTGCGCATCTTCTTATCTTTTGTTAAATAACATGTCATTCTTTGTTTATTCTGTGCATGCAAAAAATGTTGAATAATTTTGGTCGTTAAAAATATTCTGATTTTCATTTCAAAATCAAATCTCATCAGATTTATTCCGAGTCACTCCAAATTCCCAAACCAGTCGGGTGTCATTCACTTATTAAATCTTTTTCCTTCTACACTCTTTTCTTTTGTTTTGCACCAATTAACATATACACCATATTGCTTGCCGCCATTTTTCGCGTTATTTTTCTCACTTTTTAGAAGGTCCCTTGAGATATTGTCATATAGAGGTCATTATTTGATATGCCTTTTTGCAACAACTATACTACTAGTACTAGTAGTAGTAGTATGAGATTAGTATCTTCTTCCTTTTTTCACATTTTATATTTTTTATTGCCGCGAACTTTTTTATGCGAATTAGACATTTTAGTACTGTAGTTTAGAGCATCTTTGGATAGAATAAGATCCAGAAAAATTGTAATTGATTTTAAGGTATAACTTATAAGAACTTGGATGTTGTAAACTCGGTTCAAATAAGAAACTTTTTCATTTTGAGCATAGATTTTTTAAAACTCTGAAATTTTTTTGTTTCAAAACATTGGAAAAATTTTCGCTGACTTACTTTCTGAACCTTTGAAAACTTGAAAAAAAATTTGAGCAAAAATCTGAAATTTTCAAAATTGCTAGATTTTTTGTAGAAATGAAATCCGTGTATTTAGAATTTGGATTTACAAAACGAAAGTTCACGCCCCGAAATCATACATTCCAAGATTTCATTTCTAAATTTTTCACATTACAACTTTCAGACTGAAAAGTTAATTTTACGAGGGAAATCTCATGGTTCCCCGTAAAAATACCCAACGGTTTTTGCAACATCGCGCGTACTCAGGCAAATCGTCCCACCGGTGTAACACCAAATCTCCACTCACTCAACACCTTCTCTTCTTTAATCCCACCGGTGGGAAACCGGTGGTCACAAATTTGATAATAGCACCGGTGTACCACCACCTTAACACTCGCTTAACACCGTTTGAACACCGTCTAAACACCAAAAAGAGGTGTTCCACCAGTGTATTTGTTTATTTTTCCCACCGGTTTCCCACCGGTGGGCCCACCGGTGGGACGATTTGCCTGACAAGGAAAGGTTTTCAATGTTCCCCCAAGGAAAAATCGAGAGTATGTGGAATGTTGAGGGTTCCCATGGGTAAGAAAAACCCTAACGGGAATAAGGAGAAAAATGCCTTGTTTTAGAAAATTTTGGTGTTATTGATTTTTGCGATGAAATTTTTTAGAAAAATCGAAACTTTTTTCAAAATTGATGAAAAATGTCAGTCTAAAAATCCATTTGTAGCGCAAACGGCGTACTTTAGTATTACTTCGACTAAAATGAGGAATAAAATAATTTTGGTCCCAAAAGTCCACTAAATCAAAAATCCAGTTTGAAAAATTCATAGAAAATCAACGTTTTCGTTGTGAAGGAGAAGTTTGTGTGAATCGAGATTATGATTTTTGGATTCTACGGACCAAATTACGTCTGTTGACCGTCCTAAATTTTTCAAGTTCCGTTCATTTGAAAATGGAAAAAATTATTTTTTGTGTTTTTTGGTGACCATTTGATCAGAAAAACCCCGACTAAAAAAACCAAATTTCAAAAAATGTCTAATTTTTTGATAAAAAGTTTCACAAACACGTAATCGACCATTCTGAACAACTTCCACGACTCAAAAGTTCATGAAATAGATTCAAAATCGAGTTACAGATGCTCTAAAAATCAAAAAATGGTGTAAAAATCGACCTAAAATACATTTTTTCTCGAGAATAAGGCATTTTTCTCCTTATTCCCGTTAGGGTTTTTCTTACCCATGGGAACCCTCAACATTCCACATACTCTCGATTTTTTCCTTGGGGGAACATTGAAAACCATTCCTTGTGAGTAGTGTTTGGTGTATGCAGATCTTTCCATAGTCTTTGCACATTAAAAATTTTTTTCTCAAAAAAAAGGGAATTTAGCTTATAAATTCGATTCGGCTATTTTTTAAATTTTGGATTTTTTTTTGACACTCAGAAAAGTTTTATTTGTGGAAATTACCATTCTTTGACAATTTTTCTTACCGTAACAAAAATATTTTTCCGAATGTTTCTCTAAATATATTCAATTTTTCAGATGGACAGTTGCGAAGAAGAATGCGATATCGAAACAATTGATAGTGATGAAGATGAAGAGAAAGTTCAAGAAAAATGGTGAGTTTTGAGTTTTGTTTTTTTTTCAAAAAATAGATAAGTGTTCCGCTCAAAATTAAGAAAACACTTGAATTTCTAAAATATTTATGTTGACATAAGGTAATTACTGCCAGTCAAACAGCTTATTATGCGATTATCTATCCCCCGGTGTCAAGTGTTTACAATTATTTCAATTTACATAATTTTTGGGGTAATGTTGGAGGAAAGGGAAGCTCTTAGTTAGAAAATTAATTTTTCCTTTTTTGTAAATTGTTTAGAAACAATCTGAATGATATGAAGAAAGTTGACAAGAAAATTGTTCATGTTTTTTTTTTGAAATTTCTGAAATTAAAAAATTAAACTTTATTATTAGAGGGAAAATTTACAGAGGAAATGTGTTTCTCGAGAGAGACACTGCAACTACACTTTCCTAAATTCCTCGATAAGATTCTGAAAGTTAGTCTGAAGATCAAATATTGTCGCATTTTTGAAATCCACAACTCATTTGAAAATCCATTTGTAGAAAATGTGAGTACGTGACGAGAAGGAGTTTTTTTTTTACTAAACCTGGAACAAACAGAACAAAATTCAGAAGTATTGAATTGAAATTGAAATTTCTAGAGACAAAGCTTCATTGTCAGGAAAGTTCTCCGTTTTTTTTGGACCAGGTTAATACTTAGCAAAGTTTCGAATTTTCTGCAAATTTCGATTAAAATCAACATCTCGAATGTTCCAAACTCATCAATTTTTTTCGCTGCCAATTTCATGGTGGTCCTCTCCTTCTTCAAAAAGCAAAAAGTTAGATAGTCATCTTTTTTCCTTCTAATTTCTCATCGTCTCTTCATTTTCTATACTCTCTATCTCATTTTGACATAATATTGGAAAAAGGGTGGATGATTGGTGTATTCTTTGAATGGGTGGGGCACCAAAAAGTTGATGGCCAAACCAAAAGAAGAAGAAGAAAAATTGTATGGTTAATTAGATATCTTAATCTTATTGCGTAAGGTTTTTTTTGAAGGTTAAACCGAAAAATAACCTTTTTCTAGGATTTTTGCTGTTTTTTTGCTTTTTTCTTATCATCGTCATTTCCGAGAGCAATTTTTAAGAAAAAGAAATTTCATTATCACAAAAGAATGTTTTCTGATTAGAACAAAAAGTTTTTAGATGACACATAGTTTTTTTTTTGAATTTTATTTTGTTTTCTCACATTTCGATTTCGAATTCTTTTAAATAAAATAGGACGAAATACGGAAATCGAAAAGGAACAAATTTGATTTCCGACTTTTTGTGTTTCGAATTTCGAAAAAGGTCATTTCAACGTTTCTTTTTTGGTTGATAATCTCGAAATCTCTTCATAATTTTCCCATATGTTTTCACCAGCCAAATCTAGTCCAGTCCTATTGTTCTTGCACTATTTTCTATTATTTTTGCTTACCAATTCGTTTTGGCTACTGAATAAATCATGTTGCTCTTTTTGAGAGAGGTGCAATCTGTCCCCCCGCATGAAATATTATGAATTATTAGGAGAGTGGCGAGAGAAATAGAAATAAATTTTGTGTTGTGAAGAACAAAAGGTTTCTTTCCTGTTTTGCGTTTGGTTTTGAGATTGGGAGTAGAAAATGTTCCATTTCATATTCCAAGCATTTTGTGTTCTAAAATTCTAGTTGACTGTGTAGTTTTCATTGGTTCTCATTTTCTAGTCGTTTTTGACCCGCTGATTACGATCTTGTTGTTGAAAATTTCAGAACTCAACCTCAAATATTAGTTTATTTTTATTGAAATCTGATGGCGTAGCGTTGTATAAAATACATTTTTAAAAATTAACATATTTCACCTGGACGATATGCCATCAGATTTTTATAAAATTGTTGAATCTAATCTCCTGAAGTTCCGAATTTCTAAATTTTGCCACGTCATAACTCATATTGGGGATTGAGTTCTGCAATTTTTGACAACGGGATCATGATCAGAAGGTCAACAACTACCAGAAATATGTTTTCTTCACTTCACTTGATCTCTAAAAATTTTCTGGATAAATCCAAGAAATTTATCATTCTGAAATTACAGTCCAACTCTGATTTTTATTGAACAAGTTCTAGAAATACATGTCCCATTAACTATGAAGCATTTCATTTATTTTTTTTCCAATAAATTCGCAATTCACAAATCGAAACCATTCATTTTTTTGTTTTGTTTGAATAGTTACTCATCATGTCTGTTTTTTTTTCCAATTTATATTTTGATTCAATTAAATTTAACCTCTCTGTCTTCTCCGTTTTTTCCTCATCATTTCATTTCATCTCGATTTTTCATGAACTCATCAAACTTCTGTCAATTCGTAGTAATTCATCATTTAGAAAAAGGAACGACTTGTATGAAGTGACAGATTTTGGAAATTGGGAAGGGCATCAACATTTTTGCATAATTTGTCTTTTATTGTGATGCAATTGGTTTGGGAATTTATTTATCGATTTCTCGAATCATATCAATTTTATTTTTTGCACAAAATCTTATCTGTTTTCACAAAATTGTGTTTTTTTGTTGAGATAAGATTATTGGCGCCGAAGGAAATTTTATTTATTTTATTAAAAGAGGAAATTGCGATTGTCTGTGATTCAAAGTGTGATTTGATTGAGAATTTAATTTTAAATATGAGCCACAATTTTTGGCTCTCAAAACTGATTCTGACATCAACACTTACCTTGCTAGAATCAGTTTTTGGAGCTGGAAATTTTGGTGCATATAGAAAATTAAATTCTGCATCTTATCATACCTTGTATCACAGACAATTCCATCCCTCTCCCCTTTTAAAGTTTTGTTCCATCAAAAATGCTTCCTGAAAATTCTCAAGCACTCTTTTATTTAAAACGCTACTTTTCTTCTTTTTCAACAAAAAAAGAACAATTAATTCTCTAATTAATTTGTTCATTTATTCCCGTTTTTCCATATGTGTTCATTCAAGATTGCGCACTTTGATTAAATTTTCGCAAAGGTCCCTTGAGAGATTTTTTGAAAAAGAAAATTCGCGCGAATTCTTTGGAACAAAATCTCAAGTGTCTTTCTTTATTTCTCCAGATGAGACCAAAAAATTTCTTTTTCTGGTTCATTAGAAAATTCCGAAACATTTTTATTTTTTTTTAGCTGAAGTGGCTCTCGAGATTATACTGTTCTTTAATCAAATTTTTTGAAAGAAGTTTGTTCCATTTTATTTATTTTTTCAGCCTTGCTCTTTTTGCTTCACTTCTTCCAACAAATCAACTATCTTCTATTGGTTTGATTTCAACTGCAATTTGTTTGGAATTCGAAAACGAACAGGAACCGAATCCGGAAAGTGAAATGGTTAGTTAGTTTGGGAGTTTTTTTCTGATGGGGTTTATGAACCTGTCAGAATTTTTCGGGAGGGAAAATGATTTAAAATTGGAGAAAAGTCCCGAGAAACCTTAAACACATGTAATTCAAAATAAAAAAATAACATATATTAGAACATCATCCAGAAATATTCTCCATTTTTTGAAAATGTTAATATTTATAATTCGAATTTGACTGCATGTTATGTTATGTATTGTACATATTGTAAATACATACAATATGTACAAATATACATAATATAACATTAACATATTTAATTTTTCCATTTTTCAAAACATGTTTTACATTATTATTATTAGCTTATAATTTTGTGATTTGTTTTGTGATTCGGAAAAATAATTGTAGATTTTTTTAAAATTTTCTAATGTAAGCATAATTGTCGGAAATAGCTACTAAATCCCAATCGAGCAATCCCAAATAAAAATTAGCTTCAAAACCAACGTACGGGGCTGAAATTCGAAATTTGAAGAACTCTAAACAATTTCCGAATTTATCTTTTTTTCTGGTGGAAAAAATCCAGAAATGTTTTGACTTTCCGACTTTTCGGGTTTCGTTTTTCCGGCATAGACCTGGTCGATATGTAGTAATCAAATCTGTCCATTCTTTTTCTTCTTTCAACTTTACCGCTCTTTAATTTTGTGCTTTTCCTCTTCGCTTTTTTCTCCGCTTCGCTTTTTTTACTCTCTCTCTCCTGCTTTTTTTTACCGCAAAGAAAATGTTTTTATTATGTTATTGTTATGCTAATTCTGCCATTTTTTTCCACTTGACTATTTCTTGGCCAGTTTGTTTTTTTTTGGAAAAAAAAATCATAGTAATAAAAAACGATTCAAACAGAACAAATGCCGATTTTTACGATTTTCCGCATTTGTTCAAACCATTTTGGCGTCTATTGTAGTTTTTTTTTGTTGTTATTTCCACGTTGGAAATGAAATTCCCAAAAAATTCGTAATTCTTGAAAAAGGACATTTTTTTCCTACCACCACAAATTAATTTCAAGCCACTCTAGAAAATTAATGTTTTTTTTGGGTTGAACCTACTAATTATTAGTTGACCACTGTAATTCTTTTCCTTTTTTATCCCACATTAATATACAAAATGTACATGTGCCAGTGCAACTCGAATATATAATAATAATTAGCACCCATCTGACATATAAAAAAAAGTATATACAAATTTTCTGTTTTTGTTTCTGTTTCTGTTTTTGCGGTGAGCACTCGAGGCAGAGTACAATTTTTAGGAAAAATTTATTTTTTTACGTGGATTTCTAGGAGAGCCTTCTTGATGATCAGATGCAAGAATACTTGAGAACTTGGCTCTCTAGGCGCTGATACTTGAGAGTTGAACTTTATAAGCGCGGCTACTTGACAACTAGGATGTCTAGGCTTGGCTAATTGACATAGATGTTTTCAAGGCGCCGTGCTTTGTCACTGTGGCTCTCAAGCTACAGATCCTTGACAGAAGAAATCTCTAGGCGCTGGTCCTATTGACAACTAGGATTTTTAGTTTTTGCATCCCAAGATGCTAAAAATTAGATTACAATTTTTAATTTTTCAAAAATTCCCAAAATTCACAACTGTTTTCTCTCCGTTTTTGACTAATAAATAAGAAAGAGTCATAAGTCTTCTTCGTTTTTTTCCGCCGTTTTTTTTCTATTTTTCACACATACAAATATGAATCACCTTCTTCTTTTTACGCTATATTTTCGCTATTTTTCTATTATTATTTTTATTTGTATGTATTATAATGATGGCTAGCATAGCCCCATTTTGCTTTTCATCATATTTTATTGTAAACATTTTCTGGGTCGATCAGGTGCAAAAAGTTTTTTGACCTTGAAATATTTTAATAGTTTGATTGAAGCTTTGAATTTTAGAGAAATTTGGCAAAGTTGAATAAATAAAAGTTTTTGTTGGAAAAATATGAATTATTTATTGGTATATTTTTGTTTATCTTTCTGTTTTTTCAATTGAAAATGAGATTTTTCAAATTGTGAGGCATTGATTTTTTGAATTTCGAGATAATAGCTTAGACCAGTGCCCTTCAGTTGAGTTATGAATTTGAAATTTTTAATTTTGATTAAAAAAAACGAGAAATCCCAAATAATTTGAAGAAAAAGTTGATAATTTTCATTTGTTCAGAAACTTTAAACGCATTTTTTCGAGATAAAACGAATATGTACATATTCATGTATGCATAAGTGTGCTACTCTTCTTCTTCTCCATTTTTTACACCACTTGTGACACCAACCAATTTTTGAGGGTGGCGTTTTTCATCAATATTTAATTTGGGCCTCTTTTCTCGCCTTTTTTTCGCCCATTTTCACACACAATTTTTTGGATTAGTTTTGACTTGTGTTTTGTTTTCAAACAAAAGGCATTAGTCAGGCAGTTTTAGAAAAAAGTATTTTTTTTCCAAATTTCTCGGAAGTTGTTTCGAAATCATGTTAATATTTATTTCGTAATAACTTTTTAAATCCATGATATTTTTCTTTCTGTGACCATAAAAATGTGAAAAGTATAGATATTCGGATTGTTTTAAAGTAACAGTTGTTGACTTTTTGCGCCAATATTTACTACTATCACTAAAATGACACTCACATATGTATTTTGTGTAAGAATTATGAGCCATTTTGAAGTTTTTATCGAGTTTTTCCACTTTTATTTTCTGTGTCAAAGTGTTTTGAACTTTGAGAAAATGTATAGAAAGGTTTTGTTAATTTTTTGATCAAGAGAGCATTTTTAATTGGAAAATGTTGAATGGCGTAACCTTGATGTTTATAATTTTTGATTTTTCAATTGTAAATTATTTTGTTAACGAAGTAAGTAGAGCTATAGAATCTTCGAGTTCAATTCAAGAAAATTGGTTTTTAGGCGTTCTGGGAGCGCCTTCTTGACAATTAGACTCTCTAGGCATGACTACTAGAGAACTTGACTTTCTAGGGTTGGCTGCTTTGAATTGGAGCTATCAACCCTCGAGTACGGTAAAAAAAATGATTAAAATAGTCCAAAAAAGTGTATCGAAAAATGAAATTTCACACTGTTCCCTTCATTTGTTCTTATGAATAACCCGCAAAAAATGGCGCCAAACACAACAAAAAATCCACCCATTTCCCTTCCTCGTTTTTTTTTCTGCTATGGCCTATCATCAATCTAAGTTGTCATGTGTCGAATTGTCGATGTCTCTCATTTCTCCATACTCTCTCATCGTTTTCCGCGAGTTCACCAACAAAAATTTGCTCCACCATTTTCCAAACATTTTTTCTCTCCCCTCCGTTTTGCATGGTGTCAAACAAATGTTTTCTTTTTTCCCTGTGTTTTTTTTCCAGTTGATCGGAAAAAGTTTTGATCGCAGCTTGCGCAAGAGCGGAAAAGAGCACTTGATGAGCATTTGGCAAACTTCCCGAAAACATATTTTTCTCCCTCTTTTTTTTCCTTGAGCACTATTGTTTCAAACATATATCCGTCTTCCTCGTTTTTTTTTGTGTAATATTCTTCCGGTGTGAGATTTTTCTAGGCTTTTTCTCAGATTTTTGTCTTCCATTTTTTGTGGTAGGTAGAATTAAACTTGAAAGAAACCAGATACTTTTTCTCTTTTTTTTGTATAAATCAAAGTACATCTGAAACTTAATCTGATGAAGGAAAAAAATGGAATAAAGAAACGAAAAAATTAATCTGTATCAAATTTCAATCCAATTAATGTTGGATAGATAGATATATTGTTCATTTTCCCAGCAAAAAATAAATAAGAGATTAACCCATGGGTGGCTTTAATAGGCTTATAACACGAATAGTCGCCAAAAAAAATCGGGTAACATATGCGATCATTTTTTTTCTCTCTGCTGGTTATTATTCAGTTTATGAGATTATTCTCAAACCCATCCTAATTATTTTTCTTTTAATTTGATGGGTTTATGGTTTTTGAGCCTCATTTTTTTAAAAACTACTAGACTAATTTTTGTTGGGAGCTAAAATTTCAGAAAAAGTATTAAATACCTTATTTGCTAATTGAAAATCGTTAATCTACTAATATAAAATAATAAGTACATATTAATCAATTTATCATTTTTTGTAACCTTCGAAAACTGGATTCCTTTCTCATTCTCATCTCATTTTATTTGCATTCTTCTCCTTCTCCATTTTTTGTTTCATTTTTTGACGTTCGTTTTGACAAGTAAGTACAATCAATGCATTTTTTATTTAATTTGCCAGAATTTGGTTGACATTTTGGAAGAAAAAGTGTAAAGAGAAAATAAATCAGATTTGGTGCACATTTCATCGTAATATTTCTTTTTTTTTCTCTCATCAGATTTAATTTTTTGTAAAAAAAAACGGCGAGGAATTGAATCTGGAAAAGGATTTGGGAAATTTTGAATGAGATCTGAGGAGTTGGGCCTGATTTCAGAAGATTTCTAAACTTTAATCATAAACGTTCTTAATATGTTTTAGGTTCTAGATTCAGGCCCCCAAAAATTACAATTTTCGAAAAAAACCAAAGTTAAACATTTTTATGTCCTAGGAATTTGAGAATTTCTGATTTTTCATTAATTGTTCTGTTAAACTGAATTTTTAAAAATTAGGGTACTTTGAAATAAAACTGTGTTTTTCTCCAGTCCCAGTTTTGCCTAAATTTTTCACCCAATTTGAGATTTTTGTTCCACCCTCAAAAAATCGCATAAAATTAGTAATTCCCGCAAAACAAAATGTTTCAAATGCGCCGATTTTTACACACCCCAAAAACCCATATTTTTTGGTTGGCGGTCTTCCTTTTTTTCATTCTGTTTCTTTCAATTCATTCTCAGCTTTTCACAAATGCACATATGTGTTTTTCTTTTTCTTTTTTCTTCCACTGACCACTGTCATATCACATTTGTCAAACTATTCCAATTCCTCCTCTTCCTCTCTCAGTTTTTCTTGGCGTCGCGCCAAAGAATTTTTTAGTTTTGTTTTTGGGTTTGTGAATAGGTGTAGGTGAGAGGTATTGTTCTGCCTAGTTTTTTTTCGTATAGTACGAATAAGTGATAGGAAATAGGCTTAGAGAGAATTTAAGCATGTTTTCACACTTGGGCTAATCTCGTGGTATTCGAAAGTGAAAATTGTACTCTAAATTTTTATTTCCAAAATCTAGAGAAAATTAGAACTGCGCCTTTGTAGCTTCTAGATGTCGCGACTAAAATGCAGAGTTGTTTAGTTGCAACTCCTAAAGATCCTAATTGTATAAGGCTCGCATCTAGAGATTCCCTCTGACAAGCAAGCGTCTCTTGAGAGTTTCTATGTTTAGCAGCCGAACCTAGAAAATTTAAATGTCATGGGCCAGCGCCTAGAGAGCCTAGTTCTCAATTTGCCGAACATATAAATCTAAACTGGCAGAGTTTAGTGGCTAGAAAACTTAATTGACCTAGATCTCCATGTTTTTTACCACCGTATACATTTTTAGTTTTTTTCTGCAATTTGTTTCAGGTGTATAGTTTTTATGCATTTCTAAAATTGTTTCCACCACAAAAAAAAACAAAAAAAAGCAAAAGCCCCGCCCAGTCTCAAATTTTATTTATGAATTTTAAATTTCCGTTTCATTTTTCCTCCTTCTTCTCACAACCAAATCATTTTTTGTGTCACAAAGTGTCTGGCTTTTTTTCGAATGCAACACAGATGTTTGCACTTTGCAAAAGTTCGGACCCTCTCATTTTTTTATTCATCCAAGTCGCAAAAAAAACTAAATATTGGTTTTTTTTTGTGTTGTCTTTCTCTGTGTTTGCATTTCTAATGTAAGGTAAACACCTTACATTTTTTGCTGTCTTTCTCAACTTTTTTTTATATTACGACGACACTTCTCATTTTACTTTAGTAGTACAGTTTTAGCTTCATAAATGAATCTTTAAACATTGAGCCGTAAATTCTTGGCTGATAAGGGAAGTACTTGAGGTCCAGAATGTAATTTTTAAGGAAACTTAGTAAAACTTAATATTTTTAACATTCTGAAACGATTCAGAAGTCTAGAAGTGTTACTTCGAACATTTTAAGCACTTACGGAGCTCCGAAGATTTTTTTTTCAAAATCTGTAACTTGGATAATTTTAGAAATTGGTGGGTTAGAAAACGAGCACAAAATTTATGTTTGGAAATCTATATGGGGTTAAAATCGGCTGAAGTAACACTTTTTGACTTCGTATTTGTTTTCAACAATAAGTTGCGCTACAGGGTGGTCCAAAATTACCCGCACAAACGCAATTCCAGTTCCAGCATTTCATATTCAATATAAAATGCACCAAACCTGGATCCGTAATATCAATTAGTCAGTTTTACTGATTTCTAACTAGTTGCCAAAGTCTCCTGAAGAATTTTCATTCTTGAGCCGAGTTAGAGGGGTTATCCGGAACAGCATAAAACGAAAAAACAAGATTTTTTACACGCTCTATTTTTTTCGAGTGATTTTCATACTTCGCGTGATAAATTTGAAACAATTTCTGAACTTTAGAATCATAGCAGCATTTTTTGATGTTTTTTGGGTATTAAAAAACAAATTCAGCGAGATTAGACCCTTCGAAAAAAATATTGAGATCATTTCTGGTCTTGTTATGAAAATTGACCGGAAAATTGATGGAAAGTTTATAAAACGAGGTCAAAATCGAAAATATCGTTAGGTTTGGGAAATGTGAGAACTGTATAGCCAAACCAAGCCTACTAGTGACAATTGACATCAAAAATACCATGGATTCATCTTACACCACGATGGTTAACATAATAAATGATAAAAATTGAGTTTTTGAGTTGAAAAATCCGTTTTGAGGGGTTCACTTTACTGCTCCTTATTCTTGTTCCAAAAATTTTGTGTATCATTTCGGTCAAGGATCAAGCATGCCTAGGGGTTATATTGCAATTCTGAACCGGAAACATATAATTTGAAACTCCCTATGGGTATAGAAAGCTCGATTAACTCAGAAAAAGCAGCGTGCCTGATGCGAAGTTCTGAAGTTCATTCCCGATATTCCAGTCACCCTGAGACCGAATTATATCACAAGATTCTATGTTAAAATGATGAACACAATATCTGGGAATAATTTTTGAGACCAGAAATCATATCTATGTTTACTCTCTGGAAAATATTTAACATTACATTTGTGCGGGTAATTTTGGACCACCCTGTAAGTTCCATCAGAAATGAATTTACGAACCTGAAACAGTAATCTCCCCATAAATAGTGAAAAATAATAAAATCATGCAAAAATAATATCCAATGTTTAGTGATATCAATTGATTACATGATTTGAATTATGCAAACAATGTCGAATTATCTCTAAACACTCTCTTTATATCCCATTATATTTTGCAATTTTTGTTGTTCTCTTTTCTAATGATAATCACGACATTTTTCAATATTTCATTTTGATCTACTATTTATTCGATTCCTCTAATTCTTACTGTATTTATCTCAATGGTATGTTCCGGTAGTTTTTTTTGTTATCCGCCAACGAAAAAAAAATGTTAACACGAAATCCAGTTTGTACATACATTTGTTGGCCAAAAAATTCAGTGATGCATACGAGATTTACTGTTTTTTTTCTTTTCGCGCATACATTTTTCTTCAATTTCTAGACATTTTTTGAAATTTTTTTTGAACCGGTTTTTCTGTTATGAGGCATTTTTAATACATAATATTGCTCCTTTTTGACTGTGTGTGTGGGGGTGAGAAACAAATAAATGCTCTTTTCTTTTGTTTGTTTCTCGAACAGGTCTTTCACAAAATACAAAAAGAAAGTTGATCATCTTTCCTTGTTTAACCAAAAATTTTTCGAATTTTCTACCCAGCTGTACATAGTTTCCGGCACTTTTTTCTTTAGATTTTTTTTGGTGGTATATGTATTTATCTTTCTCAAATGAGTCATAGTGAGAACCCAACCAACCCCCCACCTGTGTGTGTTTTTTCTCCTGCTGCTAGTTTTTTTTTTCTCACTCCAGATATTTTTGTTCATTACATTTTGTCAAGAGATAGACATAGCTCTTGACCTCTTGTTCTCACAATCCAAAAACAAATGTTGGCTATTTTCAGGATCAAATAATGGATACCTACGATTTTCCGGATCCCTATCAGGTTCAAGTTCGAGCACGACCCCAAGTTCCACCGAAACCGCCGATTGATACAGTGAGATATTCGATGAATAATATTAAAGGTTAGTTTTTTTTGGAAATTCGTGGGAGGGGGGATTTTTGGGAGATTTATGAAATTTTTTGAGTTGGAAGATTTTGGTCTTTTCTAAAGTTGTTCAGAAAACTGAAGATGTTCAAAAAATTTTTAAAGTATGAACATTTTTCTAATTTTTTGTTACAATCGCTGAAAATTTATGAAAATCACACTATTTCGAGAAAAAATGTACAGTTTTTATTTTATGAAAATTTGTTGTCTGAAATAGGCTTTCCCATATTTTCCTGATTCTCCGATAAAGTTTAGCTAGCTATTTTCAAAATTTCATAGATCTCCTAAATCACTATAAAAATACATCTCCCAGTTTCCTGGTCCCCCATTTCATGTAAATTCTGTTGAATATTCATTTCAAACTGCGATAAGTTTTGTTCCGATTTTTGTTTACAAGTTTCAACAAGTTCTCAAATTTGTTTATTTTAAGAAATTCTTTTATCTTCTTCCTTCTTTTTTCTTCGATTATATTTCATTTCATTTAATTTGGAAAAAATTGTTTCGCCGAAACACAAAAATCTCATAAAATGGTCTAATTTATTGTTTTCTAATCTATTTCCCAATATCGCCTCGTTTCAAAATAATTTGATAATAAGTTTTCAACACCTTTTTTTCCTTCGATATTTTTCAAAAATAGCTAAAACAATTTTGCAATGATTTTGAAATATACCCAATTTATCATAATATTTTTGTTATTAGTAATTACTTGATCCATTTTTGGTGTGCGTTGTTTTCTTTTTCACCGCCAAAGAGATTTTTGTCGCCTCGCCAAACAGCTGTCATTAAATCGCGAAACAACACAGTAATGTAATTTTATGAAAATAGTATAGATTTACGAAGAGAATCAGACATTTTATATATGTTCACCATTCGAAATTAGTGGGTGTGAATGACCTTATTTTCGATCGCTATTTTCCCCTTATTTATGCTATAAAAATTACTTTTTGGTGAGGATTTTCTTCTTTTTTTTCTGTTGAATTGGCCAAGAGATTGGTTTAATCCTCGAATTTTAAATGGTTTTTGTCTTGGAGATTTTTTAGGTCTAAATTTTTGATAATTTTAAATTTTTGAGAGCTGTCAGAAAAATTATCACGAGACTGAGAATCAAAGAAATGACGTGGCTACGTTTCTAGATGTTCTAACAGCAATGTATCATTTCCAACTCTCAAAATTACTTTCTAGACGCATTGCTTCAGGCGTGGCTTCAAAGTTTAGATCGTATCAGACCTTCTAAAAAGGTGTAGCCCTAAAATTCTGGTTTAAATCTCTACATTTCTTTATCCTGTTGAAATTTGAAAAAACTTGATACCTGAAAGTTCTTTACTTCAAAAGTTTAGTTCCAAAAAAAAACTAAACTTATTCAAATTGTCAAACACAATTGAGTTTAACCTTTTTTGAAAAAAAACGCGTAGGTTGTTTTTTCTCCTTCTTCTTCTTATTCTCCTCATGAGATTCTTTCGAACATAAATAAAATCGAATTATTTAAATTTGAAAATCAAACACAAAGAATCGGAAGAAGAAGACACACGACGAACAAAATACACATAAAATATATATACACACCCACATTTATTCGCTTTTTGCTGTTGTCTCCCTCTTGAAACTATCCATTTACATGTTCTCATCTTTATTTGCATATTAGCTTGCTTGTATCGAAATTTGAAACTTTTCTTCATATTTTTGGCTGGAGCTTGAGATTTGGATTCTGACGACTTTTAGAAAATCAGCCGAAGAAAATACGCTACTTTTTCATTTTGAAGTTTTCTGCTGGGGCAGTTCAAGTAGCTGAGTGGTTTCTGGCAATCTCATGGTCGCTGGTTCGATTCCTGATGCCCGCTCCCTCCGATTTTTATTTTGATTCATCCGCAAAATTTTCACAGCAAAAAATAAGCTACTTTTGAATTGTTCTGCTGTTTTCTTTTAGAAAAGCAATTTTCTTTTTTTTTCTGCGACACACTTTGATTTATTTCTCTTTTTTCTACTAGCTGAACACTCAAATCTCGTATACAGTTTTTCTTTTTTTTTTGGTGAGAATTGAAAGTACCTAGTTTGTAAATATATGTCACAACCTATGCTACCTCTTTTTCTTCTTCTTTTTGCTATATTTGTCTAATGTGCCAAGTAGAAGAAAACTCGATAATATTTGTATAGACGTTGACAATATTATTATTAATAATATTATTTTTGGTTTCTTTCGTTCGCCCAAAAAAAAATATTTTTTAGTTCTCTTTTTTTTATTAAAAACATTTTTTGGATGACTAATAAATTGTGATAAATGGATGTCTTCTTATTTCCCCACCCTAAAAACATTTTCCACTTATTTCTTCCCGTTTTTTCCGCCCCAACTTTTTTGCTATCGTTTTTTTCCGGGTAGATAATAATCACGGATAATTGAGTGGTCCCTAGTGGTATTTTATGTTACCGCTCGCCCAGCTAATCAGATTTTTTACTTGTGTTTTTCTTGGGAGCGGGTGGCTTTGGTCATTTTCAACCAGAATAATCTAGGCTTGTAATTTTCAAATTCAGAAAAAGTTTCAAAACTATTTTGAAATTTTAAATTCAACTCCAATAAAAAACGTTGAAACTTCTTATTTAAAATTTAAAATTAAGTTTCTGGAAAATTTTTGCATTTTTATTTTTATTTGGGCCACTATTCAGTAAACACTGATTTTCACGTAATTTTAAAACTAATTTTCAATCAGAATCGAGCCCGAAATAACCAAGAAGCTTTCCAAAAAATGCTCGGAATTTTACAAAACCGATTTTTCTTAGAAAGCTAGGGCGTTCCCTGCTAATTTGTGACAAGGCTGAAAGTTTTTGAAGTTTTCGAAAAAATAATTTATTTTCAATCTCAATTTTCTTATATAATTTTGAATTTTTTGAAAACTGCCTGAACTTTCAGAAAAGTTTTTTAATAGTCCACAAAATGTTATAAATTGTTCAAACTTTTCATTTTTTAAATTAAAATTCTGCAAACTTTTATTTTCTCATTATTAGAAGGCCATTTCAAATAATTTCAAAAATATTCAATTTTTTTTTAATATCAAAAATCTGTTTCCCTCCTAAAAAATCTCACCCTGTTCCATTTTTCGCAACACCTGTGAGGGTCACCATATTCTCTTTTCTCATTCATTCATTCATTCAAATATACTCCATATTTTTGTGTTATATAATCAAAACAAACAGTTTGTTTTTGTTCTCATTCATTTTTGTTTTGGTTCCCAAGCTTATTCATTCATCATTCTCTTAGATACACCCATTTGTATTTTTTCAACAAGTTCTTCTTTTTTTGACCCCATCAGAATAAGCCACGCCCACATTCTGTCCTATCGTTTCTATTTGTGTGCTTTGCACCTGTCTTTGTTCGCCTTTCTCTCTCTTTTTCTTTTGAACAGTGACGTATTTTATGAAATACATTAATTAATTGACTCTTTACAAATTCTCTCTGGAATTCGTTCAAATTATTGATTTTTGTTGTCTGTGTTGACGACAAAATAGAAAAATAAAATTATTATTTCTGTCTCTTATCTCTAGTTTTCTTGTTCTCGATTTTTTTCTTCTCACTGATATTTTTTCGTTTAGAATTTTGAGAAATTATGTACAAACCTAAATCGGATATAAAACAGTTTGAAACGTATATGAGACAGAAGCGTAAGTTTTTGAAGGGAACATTTTTTAAAAATTGGTTCGGGCTGATTTTGATTAAAGGTGGAGTTCGAGCAAAAATTAAGTAGTGCTCATTTGAAAGAGCATGTTCTAATTAGTACAATCCTCGAAGGATTTTTTCTGGAAGCTTCTCAAACATTGGTTAAAAAATTACAAAGTTCGAAAAAACAGTGAAACACCGTGTAAAATGGCTTGAAACTCCATATCTCCAACCGTTTGGAGCTGTGTTTCTCTAATGTTAGAGAAGCTTTCAGAAAAAATTCTTCGAGGATTGTACTAATTGCAACATGCTCTTTGAAATTAGCACAACTTATTTTTTGCTCGGACTCCACCTTTAAAAAACACCCTTTTTATATTTGATTTTTTTCAGAATCAGCTGATTGGCAACTTGATGAACTTCTTGAAGAGTTAGAAGCTCTTGAAACACAATTGAATACATCAAATGGTGGAGATCAACTACTTTTGGGTGTTTCTGGAATCCCGCAAAGTTCAAGTCGTGAACCAATCACTAAACCACCTCCACCTCCACAACAGCCACCACAAGTATTTCACCATCAACAAACAGTCATAAGTCACCATCAGGTTAGTATTTGGTTTAAAGCAGCAGCGTTTTCTTTCCACCAGACACCCCGTATTTGGGTTGTCGGCCGCCTGGCGAAGAACACCCATGTTCAATCGAGCAGAAATAACCTAAATAACTCTATTGGTGCTCGCCTGCCAAATCTAAATTGTTTATGGTGCCATACTTCCCCCTTATTTCCCCTATTTACAATTGAAGAGTATGTAAAATGACACCAGGGGGATATGATATTATTCTTGACAAAAAAAACACGAGAAGAAGTGGAAACAGATGTTGGTAAAACCAACAGGTTCTTCTTATTTATTTTGAGAAAAAAGAACACATATTGAAATTGGTACGGCGGAAAATATAAAGAAAATAATTGCCATGAGCAATAAATTTTTAATATTATATTTATTTATGATTTACCGCACCGCGCATTGTTGGTTAAAAAGGTCCTCGAGTATCTTGAACCAAATAAATCCCGCTGACCTCTCATGAAATCCGAAAAACTAACAGATTATAGACAGATTTATTTATTTTTCAGATTCAATCAAATGGTTCTTCCTGTTCGTCTCCAGATGGTGACAGTGCATTTGGCGATTCTTCATCGACTGAATCACACAGATGTCGGAATTCGGCTTTTTCGTCAAATGAATCATGCAGAGATTCGTTGAATACACCAAGTCCAACGCAGGTGATTTTTTTTGACACATTTTTGGGAGTGGGGAGGAAGGAGATTTTTGAGTTTTCGGAAACTTTGAACTAGAAAAAATGTTTTCATGAATTCAGAGCAATTTGTTTTTTAGAAGCCTGGTTTTCTAGATTATTTGGAAAAATCAGATTTTCGGTTGAAATTTCAAGCTGAAGATAAAGAAATAATTTTTTGATTGAGAATTAAAGAAATAATTTTTTGAGAAATAAAGAAATAATTTTTTGATTGAGAATTAAAGAAATAATTTTTTGAGAAATAAAGAAATAATTTTTTGATTGAGAATTGACAATTCTGATTTAAACTTACAATTAGCCTTATTTTCCAGGATTTTTATAAAGAAAATAAAATTTTTTACCTAGAAATTTGAAATTTAAGCTGAACCTGAAGAATATCGATTTTACCTGAATATTTTTGATTGAAAATTGAATATACATGTTCAAATGAACCTCTGGATTTTCAACAACAAAAAATTTAAAGCTTGAAATTTATGGCCTAACTCCAGCTTTCCTCAGATCTCTTTTATTAGTTTCAAATTTCACTTGACATACTTTTTCTTCTTCACATTCTCCTTAAAAAAAGCCGTTGCCACGTGTCATCAATTATCTATCTACTACATATATTACAATTAGTTTAGTGTCGGCGTTCATCAATCACTTGTATACATTTTTACAATAATCAAAAATACTGTGTAGAATGAAGAGAGTTTGACATGTTCTTCGCAGGTCAACAAGATTATCACAATAAGAAAACGAACTGTGTTTGATTGATGCGTTTTTTTTGGGTTTTCATTCTGGCTTGGAAGAAAAATATATGGGTGAAATAATAATGGATGGATGGGATTACCTAATACGTCACCTGTCAGGAAATTTATTATTTTTTTAGTGGAATGGGAATATGAGGTTATGCAGATTTTTTATTTGAAAAAAAAATCTATTGCGAAAAATCTTGTAATTAATTAGGCACAGTATTTTATTCAATCGATAAGTAATTACTTAAAATAATACAAATACAAAACAAAAAAGCGACATATTGTTATTGTTGTAAATTATCCAGATGTTCTTGATACAAAAATTGCGCAACACACTTTCCCCCACCATCTCCAACCCAACCTCAATCAAATCTTTTAGGTGTCGCCTAGAAATGGTGAAATGACTGCTGAGGAATTGAAAGCATTGAAAATTAAACAAGCATTAGAAAAAATGAAAGAAGCGAAGGTTACGAGGATTTTTGTGAAGTTTTTTGTTGAAGATGGACCTCCGCTGCAAATGTTGATTGATGAGAGATGGACTGTTGCTGATGTAAGAATTCAAATATTGAAATTCTAGAAAAAACCTAAAATCTTTAATTTCAGACAATGAAACAACTTGCTGACAAGAATCAGATTGCTTTGATGGAAGATCATTGTATTGTTGAAGAATTTCCTGAATTATATATTCGACGAGTTTACGAAGATCATGAAAAAGTTGTTGAAAACATTCAAATGTGGGTTCAGGACTCCCCAAACAAGTTATATTTTATGAGAAGATCGGATAAATATACATTTATTGATCGACCTGAATTATATTTGGTGACTGAAAAAACATCGGATCATATGGAAATTCCGGAAGGAAATAATTGGACGATCGAAACAAAACAACAATTTGTGCGAGATTATTTTAATCGCGATCCAGTTGTGCCACCGGAAATGGAAGGATTTTTATATTTGAAATCGGATGGGAGAAAATCTTGGAAAAAACATTATTTCGTTTTGAGACCATCTGGATTATATTATTCACCGAAAGGCAAAAAATCGACAAAAGATTTGAGTTGTCTTATGAATCTGCATTCAAATCAAGTTTATACTGGAATAAATTGGGAAAAGAAATACAAATCACCAACACCATTTTGTATTTCAATCAAATTAACTGCATTACAAATGAAAAGATCGCAATTTATCAAATATATTTGTGCCGAAGACGAAATGACATTTAAAAAATGGCTTGTTGCATTAAGAATTGCGAAAAATGGACAGGATTTATTGAATAATTTTGAGAGAGCTTGCCAAATTCGAAGAGATACGCTAAGTGGAAGTGGAGGAATGTCAGCTGCAAGTTCATCAATTGCTATTTCTGAAACACAACGTGCTCCATCAGTTGCATCTTCAACACTTCATTTAAATGGATATAATTCGAAACCGCTGAGTGTTCATATCAGAAACAATTCAACATTTTCAGGTAAAATTTTGTCTTTTTGAATTATTTCTCTTATAAAATATATTTCAGTTAGCTCATCTCAACCATCATATCCATCTCCTTCTCGAATAATTGAATATGATGAACAACCAACTGGAACAATCAAACGAGCACCAATTGATGTACTTCGACGTGTTTCAAGAACATCAACATCTTCTGGAACACCAACAATTCGTTAGTTTTTTTTAATAGAATCTTTAAACAAAACATTTAAATCATAATTTTCAGCTCAAGAAGAAGAGGATTCTGACGAAGAAGATTTCCCGGCGCCTCCTCCAATTGTTTGCACACCTTCTCGAGTAATTGCACCGCCACAAACCCCACCAAAACCAGTTTGCTCAACACCGACGCCGAAAAAAGTGCCGCCACCACCGCCGCCAAAAAGATCTGATACAACACGAATACAATCGACGCCAACTCCGCCACATCATATGAATGATTTAGAAGCGGCTTTGGCGAAAAGAAGAGAAAAAATGGGAGTTGCTAATCAGTAGTTTTTCAAGAATAAATTTACATAGATAACTATTCCAATTACCGGTGTTAATTATTGTCTCTTTCTCCTTCTTCTTCTTGACTGAATCGTTTTTAATTTATACACTTTTGATGAAAAAGCATAAAGTTTTATTTTAGAAAGTTTCGAGGTACAGTAATCATAGCCCTATTTATTCTCAAAAATGTTGAATTTTGGCTCAAAGTTATCCCGTAAATATAATTTTTTTGGAAATTTCAAAAAATTTTCCGAAATAAAAATAGAGATTTTTTCTAAAAAGCCACATTTTATTTATTCAAATTACAAAATAAATACAAGAATAATCAAGCAGAAATAGAAATTCAGAATACATATATTTTTTGTTTATTTTTCAAGCTTCGATCCGCTCAGCTGTTTTTTTTTTGTGTGTCAAAATCAAGCAAAAACAATTCTATGAAGCGAAAAAGCGAAGACGTCAGAAGTTGGAAGAAAAATCGGGGAGTTGCAATCGAAATGAACGGGAATTTTAAGATAATGTTGGCGACTAACATAAAACTTTTGAAATTTCGGAAACAGCGATATTTAGTGTTGATGTTTGATGGTAGTTTTCGAATCTGAAAATGAAAAGATAATTAATTAGTTAATTAAATTAGATCAGTCTTACATGGTGGAGGATGGAATAAATCATCATAATTCGGTGGCAAACTGATAACAGATGAACAATCTTCGTTATCAGAAAATGAATGAACATCGGCAGATTTTGCATTGTTTTGCGCATATTTCGAAATGTTGTCAACACTTCCGAAATTCACCCCTGTAAAAAATATAAGCATTTTTTTTTAGAATTTAATTTTGAAAGAGGAAAAAGAGTTATTGAAATTTGAAAAATCTGCAGGTTTGAAATCGATGTTTTATCACACTACAATTTTCACACTAAAATTTACATTGTCGTTTCAGTTTTTGAAACTAGATATCAATTTAAGTGTGAAAACTAAAAATATTGATCCCAACGTTCAATTCTCCCTGTTCTAAAATTCAAAATTTTTCAAACTCACGACATTTTCGCCGTTTGCCGCCAGCTCCCAAATGTTTTTTCAAATTGCTTTGAGCTCGTTTTTCGAAAATCTCTTTGAGAGCAATGAATGGAATGGTAACGGCAAGAGCGGCTCCGGTTGCGACCTGAAAATTGATGTTTTTGAAAATTTGATTAGGAATTCTGAAAATCTGGATTCAACATACCACAACAACTGACGCCATTTTGTTAGGCGTCTAGCGATAATTACGACAACTCGTTCAGTTACAAATTAGGCCGATGCGGATCTCGACCTGCAACAAAAATTATTTTAATTTGATCAGAGAGGTTTTTCAGTTCGAAAATTCTGAAAAACTTACCCAAAACTATCCAAAATCGTCGTTATTTGATGCAAAATAGCGATGAAAGTCCGCGCGAGCCAAGATTGTAGGAGTTAAAAGATGCTTTGACCTGAAAATTATATAAATAAATAAAATAGGTGTACATTGTGAATATTATAATATGTATGTAGATAGTTGTCTGGTGTGAGCAAATAACAAATTATTGATTTTTTCAACGAGCAAAACAATTTTATATTCAAAATATCGCTGATTTCAGTAAGAGCTGAATTTTTTGCGTTGAAAATGCCACGTGGCAAAATTTTTTAATTTTATAGAGCTACGAATCCGAGTATATTTTACAACATGAAAACCTTACCGCGTTTTTTGAGAGGTGAAACTAGAACATACACAAAAGTGAGAGATTTAGAGAAAAACATTTTTGATCTACCAGAAAAAGTTTGAGGTTCAGCGGTTTTGGATTACTGTAGTTGATTTTTCCAAACGAATTTTCCTTATATTTTTCGCAAGCTTCATTGATCTAATATTCAAGAACAAATTATCAAAATTCAGAAATGTTTTTTAGATAACTCAAAATTTTTTTTGGAAACAAAATTTCATCAAATTTTAGTTCAACTTACAGTTTATTTGTCAAAGCCAACGTGATTCGCAAAAAAAGAGTGCAGGAAGAATGTGAAAATAACCGACAGAAATTAGACGAATAAGGTCTTCTTTCTCTCTTTTTTCGTTTCTTTTCAACACAGACACAGACACAGAAAAATCTGGTTATTTATAATAATAATATTTATCAAACGAAACGAATCGTCCGCCCTTTTATATATATTTTTCGGTGTGTGCCCCGCGATATGATAATTTTTCGAGGACAACATCGGGTTACTGTAATAAATACATCGAAAATGAAGAGAGATTATTCAAATTTTTCGACCGATTATCTATTGTGTTTGACGTTTTTCGTCGGAAAAGAAATTTTGATTTTGAATTGAGAGAGAAAAAACAAAAGTTCGAGAAGAGACTTGGAAGTGGAAGTAAAAAGTATTATATCTATATGAACGAAACATATATTTTCCAATAATTTTTCCAAAGGAAAATAAAAATATCTCGCGAAAATATGTTTTTAATTTTTTCAAGTTAATAAAATATCCACTGATAAATGTTGAATAAAATGACAACTGTTTCTTCAAATTTTAAAGGTTTCAATTCGAAATTCACCAAGTGTAATTTCCGTTTGGTAGATCAAAGATCTGAACCAAAATTGTTTGTTAATTGTTAACTAATTTTATCTAATTTGTGATTTGTGTTTTGTATGTGGAAATTGGGTTCATCCAAAGTTCGTTGAAAAAATCAAAAATGTTTTGCGTCATTACTTTTGTTGATGTCATTTTTTGAAGGAAAATGAACTATTAGAAGAAACTGTCAATCAAAGTTTGAAAATCATCTTCATCAAACGGAAAGTTTCTCAGAACTGTTTTGTGATTTCTTTGAGAAATAGGTTTTGCTGAATCTTTGTGACTTATCGTAATCTCGGATCCTATCAGTTTTATATACATAAACTCTGACGCTACAGTAACCAGTAAATAATTTATTAAAATTGTGAACATAATTGAACAAAACATAAACCACATTCTCTTCGACAACTTGATTTTCCTTCCGCTTCTTCTTTTTCTTTTTTCGCAGCTTCCGGTGATTCCACCTTGATTACTGTAGGTTGAACAGTAATTGGTGTGATTTTATTAGTTGTTGGGATGACTGCTGGTGGTTTTCGAGACTAAAAAAATGTTGTTTTTTAGTGGATATGTGGAAAAGTTTACCTGGGGATTAGGAGATTTGGCTCTTGGAAAATTATCACCGATTGGACCTTTGTCAAAGCTTGACATTGATGCTGTTTGTGATTCTGAAATAATGAATGTGAAGTATGTGTATGAGGGTTTTCAGGATTTCCAAATTGGATCACACATTATTAAACATCAAGATGTTTTCATTCAAATAAAACGATCGAAGAAATCGGGCGTAATTTTCAGAATTTTTAAACCATTGAGAATAATTTCTAAGACATCTAAGATGGACCTAATAATTTGAGACATTCTGAAAGCGAATATATAAGTTCCTAGCTCCCAGAACAACAGTCTAATATTACCAGTATCATGTGACTTTTATCTGATTTTCTCTTACCCTTTTCACAACAATCACATGATCCACTTCTGATTATACAGTAATATTCAGGTGAAAAATCTTCTTCATTTTTCCGTATTTCAAATTGATGATTGATTGAAAGACCATTAGCGAATAACCTTTGAAATAAAAGAAAAATAATTAAAAGTTCCAAAAATTATATGTTAGCAAATTATATGAAGCAAATAGGAAAACTAAGGAAACGATCCGCTTCGGAAAAATGGATTATGATACGATTTTTTCCGATCCCTACAAAAAATCTGGTCGAAAAAATCCTCCCAAAAATGTGATCTACAACAAAAAACTCACCATTTGATAGCCATTTCTTGCATTTCATCAATTCGCAATTGTTTGGCACTTTTACCCGGTTGAACAATTGCAATAACACATTCCAATTCAGTTTTTGACATTTCCAAAATTTTCATTTTCATTTTTTCTCTCAATCCAAAATGATTTAACTTTGTAAACGAGACTTTGAGGGAAATATTTGAATAATAACAACAATGTATGTTTTTTTGCATTCAATATACTAAAGTATTTTGAATGAATGAAAAACTGGTTTGAAATGAGTTTTTTATCGGATTTTTGAGAAATCTGAGTTGTTTTGACTAGAGTTTCGATAGTTTTTTCAAAAAAAAACATAAGAACCTGAAGAAAAATTTCAAAAAAAAAGCGTTGCCTCAATTAATTAATTATTAATTTAATTAATATTGATTTGTCAGGTATTAGAAACACTTTGACCAGGGACATATTATGAAAAAAATACTTTTTTTTAGATTTTTACTTTTTTCTAGTCTTTTTCCAGAAAGAATTTCACTGTAATTTAAACGTTTCACAAAAAAACCAATCTCTAGGTTCTCATTAAAAAGACCGGGGTTTCCGTAAATCATTTCCTGAGGAAGGAAGGGATTTCTGGCGAAAAAATTGACTTAAAATTTTAAAAATTGCAAAATTTTGAAATTCATTTCATATTTTTTTTTGAATTTTCACGTGACCTGCTCTAAATTGATAAAATCTCCAATTTTCCTCTATTTAAACCCATCGAAACAATTGATTTTCCACATTACTAGATATATTTATATTGAACTAACCGAATTCAAGAAAAAAGAAGAAACGATGTCAAGTAAATCGAATTCAGGAGAATATAGTTATTCACCAATTGCGAATCGCACAAGATCAAAATCGAGGGATCGAAGAAATCAGAGAAAATCGCTTGTTCAATTGGATGTTCAAGCGAAAGAGGTTGTATTTGATTCGGAAAGCAATTCGATTGAAACAACGATTGTGAAGACAAGTGTCCGAAGAACATCGAGATCAGCTCGAAGCCGAACCAGATCTAGATCTTCAAGATCAAGACATTCATCGAATAAAGATTCATCGTCAAATTCAAGATCTCGTTCCCGATCTCCTCGCCGAAAACATCGTCAACGAAAGCATCGCCACGGAGAACGCCGTGTTAGTTTTGCTAAAAAACTACGCATCTCCAAAACTGACTCGTGAGTTTTTTTTTCTTCAAAGGCTAACTGAAAACTGAGCTGAAACATTTTAGATCAACTTCAAAACCACTTCCATCAAGCAGAAAAAAAGAAAGGAGAAGTATTCTGGTTGATCCGAAGGATTCTGTCTTCAATCGGGAAGAAAATAGATCTGATAGATCTAGGTCGAGAAGTTCAAAATCTGAAATTTCGAGAAGATCGAAGAAACCCAGAGAAAGAAAACCGAGGAGAAAAGCCTGAATATTAAAAAAAAACTTACAGTAAACCTTCTTGATCTTGAATTTCCAGTAGAAATGAATAAATTTCATTAATCCATAAATGCAATAAATATGACAGAAGTGAAATTCCGACCCCAGATCACAGAAACAAATAAATAAATACATTAATTCGAAGAAATACTATTATTGTTCAAACTTCCTTTTGATGTTGTTTTTCGAAAGAATTTCGGCAATATTGAACGCCGTTTTTTCGAGGAGTCGACTGTTGAAACAGTTGATTGATTATCCAGTGATTTTGAAATTGGCCTAAATGGTATGGTTTATAAGAGAAAATTGGAGAAAAAAGAACCTACATTTTTTGTTGGAATTGAATGCTAGCAAATTCTTCATGATGTTCGACTTCCTCTAAGTCATGTGATGACGATTGTTTTTCATTCAATTTTTGAATCTGATATTATTTAGTTTGAAATTCAGGTACGATTTTTGAAGAAAGGTATTAGGGGGAGGCAAAGTTAATATCTGATGAAATACAAAATTTACACAAAAGTCTGGGACTCGAGGAAAACAGTTCCTTTTTTTGAAGCATTTTTCCTGAGACTCTTTCATTCGAAATTAGCTCATCTCAGCCCGCCCTCCCCTTTGAATGAAAATAAAACCCACTTTATTATTGGATACACTCGATATTTTAGGTCGACTCTGTGATGCTGATTCTGATGACGTTGATCCACCTCCTGAATTTTGAGAGAAAAAATTAGAAACAGATTTAGAAAAAAAATTGTTCGAGATCTAAACACAACACTGAAATAAAATAGGATCTATATAAAGCTTGAATCAGAAGACGAAGAACTTGGTGCAGGTGATTTTTGAGATGGTGGAATATGGGTGCAGAGAGATGTTGAGAGTTGCGCTAAACAAAAAACACGTGAGACAAGACAAAAACAACATGTGGAGAAGACAAGCATTACACACAATATTGGTCACTTTTTCATCCAAAAATGTTTTCCAAGATTTTTCACTCAATTCTCGATTAATTTTCAAAATTTTGAATTTTGAACAAAAATCTTGGAAAATATTTCTTTGGATAAAAAATTGACCAAAAAATCACTCCAGAAAAATTCACATGCACACGCACAAACAAACGATACAAAATCTGAAAATGGTGCATTTTCACAAAAACTTCCAACTTGAGCATACATGAATCATAACACATTAAAAAAACTAACCAGAATGATTTGATGAAGGTTGATTGAACAATTTGGAAGATGATGTTATAACTCGATTGATATGTTCGGTTTCTGAAAATATTTGGCTATGAAAATGGAAGCGAAAGCCATGCATTTTTTTTTTGCGGGGGATGGGAAAAATATCAACTTTTTTTCATTAAAAATTAAGGCACACTTTATTTTGATATTTGAAATGCAATATAAACGCTTTCCTCTTGTAATTAATTAAATTTCTATTTGGATTTACCATTTGTATAAAGAATCGAGAAACCGCAAAGTGATTCGATTTGCATCCATCGTTCTTGCGTTTCACGTGTCAAACCGTGAATTTTTTCCATTCGACTTCTAAAAATAAGAGGTTTGCAACTAAAAAAAAGTGACAAAAACTAACTTCAACGCAAAAATTTTCGAGTCAACTTGATCGCTTGTCGATGCTGCTCCAGTTGCCAATTTCAACGAGGAAAGTACACTTCCTTGTTTTTTCTGCAATCGATCCACCATTTCAATTGCGTCTTTCATTTCTTTGAAACATCTGAAAACGTGGTTTGTGCTTTTAAATTACATCTCAGAATCCAAAGAGGTTCCAAAAAGTTGAAAATTTAAATTTGACTCATAGATTTTTTTTGAATAAAAACTTTTTGTTTTTTCATAATGATATTTTGGCACACATATTACTTTTGCTCCAAAACTCACTCTTGTCTTTGTTTTTCCAAAAACGCCATTTCATTTTCACAAGTTCGCCTGAGCAATGGTTGAAGTGCGAGTGGTGTTTCATGAATTCCGATTGAATTTGCTTCCAGTCTAAAAACCATTTTTTTTTCTCTCTCACAAAACCCTTTAAAGAATTCTTTTCTCACCTTCTTTCAGCTTCTTCGAGTTGCAGCCGCAAATTTTGCATTTCGACTTGATTAACATTGCAATCGCTAACTGATCTAAAATATGTTTTTATTATACATATTGTTATCAATTTTTATCAAACCTTTTATTTTTCTCATCGTTCAACTTCTTCTGAACTGTTTCAAATTCAGACTCCATATTTTTGAGTTCAGTTAACTTCGTAAAAAGTTCGTGTACTTTTTTTTGTGCTCGTTGTTTTTGTCGAATATACACAATTATCAAAGATGTCAACAAGAGTGCCTGTGATAAATAAGAACCTCATTTGAAAGTGATGATTTTGAATATTAAAAAACTTACAAGAAGTGCAAGAAGAATATCTTTTGTTTTATTGTTATTATCTCGATATCCAAAAAGAACAACATCCAGCGAATTCAGTCGAAGTTTTTGTCGATGAACCGATGATTTGATACCAAGTTCTTTTGTGAGATAATCAGGATTTTGAGTTGAAAATCTTGGAAGCACTTTTCCATCAAGTTTTTTCTGTCGTGCTATATCAGCAACAATTGGAAGATTAAGATCTGTTGATAACCATTCAACAAGCTGAAATGGTGGAATTCATTCGAATATCTCAAAAAATAAAAATGCTTACTCTTTCATTTGTCCAAGTTCTTTCATTACTTTCAAACCATGCTTCCCATAAATCGTCGACAGTTATCGAGTCATCTTCTCCATGGAATTTGTTTTCTCTTCGAGTTCTTTCTGTTCCACGCATATGCATGTCTTCTTTCATGAACTGGAAAAAAATGAAAAATAACTTTTAAGCTTTTATAGATAAAAACCTACCCCTGTTGACTCATTTCGATCAATTGAACCTGAATGATCATCATCCATTTCTCGATGAATATCTCGAATTGCTTCATATCCGGCTTTGTCTCTAACTTTTTCTTCAGCGGCGGTCACTTCCACATCTTAAGAAATTGAAAATTATTCATTTTTCTAATTAAACAAAAAAAACTTACTTCTTGTAACACGAACCGGTTGTTGACAAAAACCCGATGAACAACAACAAAGAAAGAGTAAAATAAAAGTGAATATTGAATTTGTTGAGCACATAATTGACAATTATCGCATACCTGAAAGAATTAAATTTCGCAAAGTGTAAGAACGACAGTTTCGAAGAGGGTTGAAACATTTTTTTTGATAAGAAAATGGAGGGGGAAAGATGGAGGAAAGCGAAACAACAAAACATTTTTTTTGAGAATCGATCGATTTTTCTCAGTTTATTTTACGAAAATTCAGATGGAATCGGCCAGGAATTCGTAAAATAAATTGAATTTTTTGAATAGAAAAAACGAGAGAGAATCGTAGAAAACAACATTTTATCATTGCTGACATTAGAGTTAATAAAAAAAATAATGATATTTGACTGTGTCTGGCGAACGAACATAGAAAAACTCGAAAAAAATTGCGAAGGAAATGACGTCAGGTTTTGTCATTTGGCGTACGGTAAAGTGTATTTTGTGCAAACACCTGCAATTTCTCAGAATTTCATTTTTTGTGTGTTGAAGTACGGTAGCGTGCAAAAGTTTTTTTTTTTTTTTGAAAAATTTTGGGAAAAAGCTGCGTTGCTCCTATAAAATAGTGGTTCCGGACGACCTCTGAAAACTTTTTTCATCTGAATAATGGCAGGTATTTTAGTTTCGGGTTTTTTTTTTCATGGGGTTAGGCTAACTTTCGAAAAAGTTTGTCCTTCGTTTTCTTTTGATTTCCCCCGGAGAAATCAATATTTGAACAATATATTTTTCATAAATAAATAGACATAATTATGCAGCTTTTTTCTCATTTTGAATTCGAAACAAATAAAAACTTTAAATTTTCACAAAAGTCAGAACTTTTAAATAAAAAACTATGAAATTTGTTGGACAACATGTTTTTAATGTCAGTCGAAATTTATGCAAAATTAGGTCGAATAGTAAATAAACATGTCTTTGGATAATCCTCTTGTTTTTTCGATGATTTTTTGAGGAAGCAATTTTTAAAATACTATTTTACGTTGTGAAGAGATGAATTCTCAAAATTGAAAAAATCAAAGATTATTTGAAACGCTAATGTTATTCATAGACTATTGCGTTTCGTTTAAAGAAAAAAAAGATGAAAAATGTTGAATGAAAATGGCAGAAATGAAATAATATTTGAGTTGAGATTGCATTGTGTAATATACGTCTTATACACCTCCAGTTACACAAACAATAGATTTTTTTTTGAAATTAAATTGCACTTTTGAAGAACTGTTCTCGTCTGAGCCTAGATTTACACTGAAATTCTTTACAGATATTTTAAGTAGCGTATTAAAAAAAAAGAATCAGAAACATGACGTGACATCATATGATAATATTTGAACGTGTGATATGAAATCATTCCTAACTTTATTCATTCCGGATATTAGACTATTTTTTTAATTGATTGCAGTCAAAAACAGGTTAGTTCTAGATCAATTTCGGGGATTTAGAGTATTTTGTGAAATTAAAACTAACGGCAAACTTGTGCGAAAAGAAGGTAATCAAAACTTTCATCTTGTTATTTACCATAGTTTATTTGTATTGTTGAATTGAATGGATACATTCATTCAATTTATTGGTAAATAAAACATCGCGATTTATATATTTCTTGTTCTCAGTTATTATATTTGAATATCAATCAGGCAAACATTGCAAAAAACATAACTTTTGATATTTATAAGCGATTGGGATGGGATAGGATATCTAATTTGAGAGTCAGAGAAGTAGAATTGTGACATAGACGTAGAGAGGGAATTTGAAAGAACGATAAACAACTGCGCGAACGAATGCCAGTCAGAAGCTCTTTTGGTCATCATCTCACTAATACTCTCTCATTTTCTCCCACTATCTCCTCTTCTCTTCTTTGGTTTTCCATGTATGTGTACACACTTCTTGCCTAGCCTTCTTTTGTGTCAGAGACGCAGCACATACAGTTTTTCGTTTTTTTTCGTTCGCAGTCGTCGCACACCTGCGTCTCCTTTCGGTTCAAACTGTCTTTTATTTTTCGTTGTATCATGATGTCTGTTTTTGGTGATTCTTCTATTTTTCTATTTGTTCAAAAGAACTGAACTGTGCCTTTTGTATGGAGCTCGATAAATTTTAGATTGCGCTCTTCGTCTATGTGTATAGTTGTTTTTCAGAATTGATTATCGATTTTTACAGAAAAAAATCTTGATTTTTAATAATCGTTCATAATTTATGCGTTGTTCTTCAGCATGATTTATATTTTAGTTAATTCCGTGTTACACAATAAAACCATCTATCCGATTTTAATAGTATCTACGTCACACATAAAATGAATGACATTCCAATCTATAGCCAGTCAAAAAAAGAAGAAGGAGAAGTAATCGTATGAAAATATAATTCATATAGAAAACTTGTATAATACGATCACAACATAGAATATCTATCTATGTCTGTATGTTTTCTTATTCCTTCCTCTTTTATACTTTTTTTGTCAGTTGAAAGTAGAACATTCTTCTTTTTTCGTTCCAAGTCTGAACACATCAATGAATCAATAATTTATATAATTTTTGTTGAGAAAATGTATTAATTTTTAAATAGTAGTTTTTAAAATGCTGTGGTTTTTCATTCATATTCGGATTGTGAAAATAATGCGGAAACTATGCTTTTCGAGAAATTCATGAATTTTAGATGTATTATAAATCATTTCAAAACCGATCCCAAAAAACCGTGGTTATTTGTCACGATTTCCTTATTAAAGAATCATAGTGATAAATCATTTTGTTCTGATCATTATCTTTTTTCTTCTTCGTCCGTATTATCTTATTTGTTCTAGTTTTGATTTGTTCGAATAATAATTTTTTGATTGTGATCCTTTTTTTTCCTTTCCTCCTTCAACGGCATTAGTTTCTCTTTCCTTCTCGTTTTTTTCTGAATACTTTCCGGTTTTTCGCTTGTCTATTCTTCTCTCTTCGGTTTTTCACTGCGTATGTTGTGTTATCAATCGATGTTTACACAACGAAAATTATTTGGTGTTTCAAAAATTATTTTACCCAATTGCTTTAGGTTAAAGCTATGAGAGCACAAAGCGTTTCGCAATTTTTCTCAATTTGTATCAAGAAAATTATTGGTTATGGGGCTATTCATGTTATTTTTCAACGCTGAGAAAATACGAAAAAAACGGAGAAAATGTATTTCCTTCGCATTTCTCCTGTTTTCTCAACATGCTGAGAAAATACATGAATAGCCCCATTACTAATCTAAGTGCAAGTTGAAAAAATCGCGTCGATTTTCTGTTTTTTTTTCTTGATGAAAGTGAAGTCTGTAAATTGCGTGACCATTCTCAACTCACTACAAACGGGCATTAATGTAAGTCCATTAGAAATACACAATGTCACCAAATTAATTTATAAAGGTTAGGGTTTGAACTCTGAGAGAAGTACACACTTTTAAGTGTGAGATAGAGAAGTTGAGTTTTAACTTTTTGTGAATTCTCAGAAAAAAGCGGTGAGATCTCGATTTAGAATTTTTGGAATTTTCCAGGTGCACGTTCATCACAAGATCTTTTGAAAAAACTCAAACCCTTTAATTTTTTAATACTAAACTCAAAATGTTTTCATAATTATTCATTTTCGTAGTTTCACAGTTGTAGTTTTTGAGACAAAAATTGTTCGAGAAGTCTGTAACTCATTTCTCATTATTTTCTCCAAAATAATTTTTTTTTTCAAATTCTGACCGATTTGTTCTATTTGCAATGAACGAGGCAAAAAGTCAGGCGTGATTTTTGCCGAAGTTTTTTTTGTCTTTTCATTTCATTCCACATTTTTTCTCTCCACTCTCCGTTTTCTCTTTGCTCAAAACTGAGAGCTCGTGGTTTAGCTCCTCTCATATGTGTGTATGTTCTTGTGTGCTTGCTTTCTTCTGTGTGTGTTTTTTTTTCCTGTCCCAGTCAAATTCCTACTGATTTCACCTCTCCATAAACATTTCATAATTGTTTGGTAGAATTATGCCAATTTCATTAATTGAGTTCTTATTTGGACTTTTTTGCCTGAAAAAGGACAAGAAGTTCAATTTTTCTCCCATTTTTTCTAGAAACATTTTGGTGTCCAAGTACTTTTCAAACTATGTTTCGAACTTTTCATCTCTGTCAATTCATACCGTTGACTGATATAATATTCCTATGAATTTTATATTTTTCTTCGACAGAAAATGTTTTTTGACTCGTTTCTCAAGTTTTTCTTCTTTTTTTTTTCTATTTTCCAAATTCTATTTTCAGACACTTTGCTTCTTTCTTATCATCTCCTTTTTGGTTGATGAAAAAGATAATCAATAAGCAAATGTTTTTTTTCGAAATAAAATAAAGATAAGCCTTGAGGAATGAAATCTTCAGAGAAGTTGATGTGCTTCTAAAGATGATAAATTGAGATGGTGTTTCAGATAAATCTAGTTTATTATTAGAAATAAGATGTAATATACTTTGAGATAGAAAATATCGATTTCAAAGATATTTTTGGATGATTCTAAGCTTTGATACTGTGGTGTTAGTCGTTGATTGAAATTTTATCAGTCTAGATAGATGAAAAAGTTTCTCGAAATATTCTTTTTATACTAGCCGCAAAGCTTGGTGAAAAATTTTTTAGTGTTCAAAAAATGTAGAAGAAGCTAGAAACACAACTGAAACAGTTACTGTAGTATTTGATAAATAACTTTGAATATGATTTTTTTAAACTGTAAATCTGATTGCTTAGCGTTGAGAAATACCTTTTAACGTTCCTAAAATTAACCTTGAAACATCCTGATTTTTTGAAATTTCCAAACTTTGTCACGTCATAACTCATATCAGAAGGTGAGTTTTGCAATTCTCGACGTCGGAATCAAAAAGAGTAGGTCAAAAACTACTAGAAAACATTTATTTTATTTTTAAAAAATTCGATTGAATTTGGAAACAGTTCACTTTTTATTTATTCATTTTCGTTTCTTTCTTCGAAAATATTTATTGTTCCTTCTCAAAAATTCCGTACAAAAATAAATGAAGAAACATTTTATTACTTATTAATAATCGAATAGCAATAAAAGTAATTGATTTGGTAGCCGAACATTTGAGGAAAATTGATGCTTGTTCTCCTTTCTTCGTTTTTTCCTTGTTCATTCTCTTTCCGTTTTCTTCTACCACTGCTAAATACTTGGTCGTCTTCTTTTTTCTTCTTCTTCTTCTTCTTCATAGTCACTTTTTTCTCTACATTCTCTCTCATTTCGCCCAAATTTTTTGTACTATTAAATAACCCCAAACATATTTTGAAACATTTTTTGCAGGTATTTATTCAGTAAATTTTAATATGGAAGAAGATGTGAGAAGTAACGGTTGTGGAGAATATACAATTCGTTTGAAACGTGAATTATGCGGTGAGTATTTTTTGGGAGGAAATTTGGGAAGAAAATATTTTCAAAAAATTCGGAAAATTTACACCAAAACCTTTCGAAAACCAAAAACCGTCCTCAAATTTTGTTTTTTTTTTCCAAAAAAAAAAAATCAGGAAAATTTCAGCCAAATCCGGTCTAGTTTGAAACATAATCCCATTAGATGGGAAACCAATGTTTATTACATCATTTTTCTCCCTAAACACTCTCAAAATGAAAAATCCTTAAGACACTAAAAATCCGATAAACCCTGTCTTTTTTCTTGTTCCTTTTATTTTTTTTTCATAATATTTTTCTTATCAATCCACCATCGCATTTTCATTTTCATTATTATTTTTATTCCATTATTTTGAATCGCAAAAAAAAAAGAAAATTGATTGACATGCAAAAAGAGATAGAATAAGATCAGATTATGGTATTTTCGAGAAAATGAGTTCTCACAACTAATAATTCTTTGGTTCGGAACAAGGTACTTAAAAAAAATAAAATAAAATAACATTCTCAAGGCCATTTTTCTATTTTTTTTCATCACCTTTGATGAAAATGATGATGATGTATCGAAATGTGAGAAGAAACTACAAATGCTAGGCAAATTTTTCAAACAAAAAGGATTTTTGAGTCAAAGTTTTATCATAAAGTTGAAAATCTGTGATTTTCTGAACAATAAATAAACATTTTCAGATATTTTCGGTCCATTTGATGAATTTTACAAGAAAGTCAACAGTGGCAGCTTGAAGCATGGACTTGTTAGAGTAAGAATTAAGGCGTAGCCTTTCAGTTCCAATAATTCCCAAAAACAAATTTGTTTCAGTCAAAACTTCGTGGAAAAGCAAGTCCTCTTACAACATTCTCAAATGCTTCACCAAGTCAATTACCAGTTCAAACATTGTTAAATGTAAGTTTCAAACAAATCACGAATGATTTTTGAAAATTGGATATTTTTTGAAGAGTATGAAAAACTTGGCTGAAGAAGAACCGATTAGCAATTTGACATCATTGCCATATTCGTCGAAAAAAGATAAGGTTTGTACTTAAATAACTTTTCTAAAGTATAAATATAATGTATTTTGTTGTCAGATTTATCAACATTCGTGTACTCCTTCTTCTTCGTCATCCGTCATAAATGATTACGGAAATGATCGTGATGATTATAAAAAAAGGAAAAGGAAAGAGCGAAGTGATGAAAACGGGGATAATAATGGAACAGGAATCAATGGAAATAGTAATATTGAACAAAATAACAGTTATGAGAGGTTGGTTGAAGTTTTGAATGAAAAAAAGAGAACAATTAGGATTCAGATAAAAATAAGATTATTTTGAACATTTCAATTCAAAAAATCTCAACAACTTTTGTATTTTCTAATTTTTAAAAACTTATTTTAAAAAATTGCCGAATAGAATTTACATGAGTTATGACGTGGAAAAAATCTGAAACTTAAAAAATCGCCACTGCGTTCTAAATAATCAACGTCAAAATCATTTTGGAGCTCCGAGAAGGGCGGTTTTTAAAGTTTTGGTAAAAATTGCCACGTCGTAGCTCATTTTAGGAGTTAATTTCTAAACTAGCAGGAAACATTGAAAATGTTCCCTTGGTTAAAATTTTTTCAATTTTTTTACGGCAAAATATGAATTAAAAATTTTTGGCTCTAAAATTCCCTCAACAAACATGAATAAACCTTAATTTTACAACCTTATTTTTATCATATTTTCTAGTGAACGTCGAAAACGGAATAAATATGAAAATGGCGAATTGTCTCGATCTGCAACACCAAAATCAATGGAATATGATCGAGGAGGAGGAAATGATACGAAACTATTGAAAGAATCGCTGAATCGACAACAACATAATTTCAATAGAAGAAGTTGGTTTTTTTTTGAAAAATATTCATTTACAAATTAAACATATTCAAATTTTTTGCAGATAATGATAATTCTACGGCTCGAAACGAGAAAGATAATGAATCTATGGCAATTTCTCCTGATTCTGGAGTTCATTCAACCGAAAATTATATGGGAGAACAAAGTGTTGATGATATGTTGCATATCATGACATCCCTTAATGGATATCAACTTTCACCAATTTCTGATAGTTTTATTGCGGAAATTCAAAGAAAACGAAGGAAAAATGGGAAAGTTGAGGAAGAAGGAAATGGAACGGAGAAGAAAAAGAAGAAAAAGTTCAAAGAGTGAGTATTTTTTCTGTCGTAAAACTATTTCAAATTTTGAATTTTTAAGAGTATTCGATGATGCTGAAAGTTCATCATGTTCAGTTTCACCTGCTTCATCATCTGCAGCTTCATCACCAAGATCTTCCACACCGCCTCCTGTCCTCGTGAAAGAGGAACCTACGCCTGTTATCAATGTGTAAGTTTTATATTTAATGGGATTTTCCTAATTATTCACATTTTAGCGTACCGGCACCAAGTTATTCAACTCCAAAATCTGGTGGTTTGAATGGTGAGATTCGTCTGAATGGATTGAAATATGAAAAGATTCAAAAACTCATTGGAATAGCGAAAGCAAATGGATGTTTGTTGGAAGAAAAAGAAAATTCGGATAAAATCGATAATGAGAAAAGAAAAGAGGAAAAACCGACAAATCGAAAAGTTCAACAATTATCCGCGTCGGAACCATTAAACTCACTTTCATTACTTAAACCAACAACAAGTTGTGGATCAACTCCAGCTGCAATGAGTATTGGTGGAACATCTTCGAGAAATACACCAATTGCATCAAGACCTGGATCTTCAATGTCTTCTGTTCCGAAATCACAAAATGCGACACCAAAGCAAGAAAGACCTGGAAGTAGTGCGAGTACAACAAAAACAGTTACACCGCCATCTGGAAGTTCATCTTCTTCGATTTCATCGTGGAAATGTGCATGGAGTCATGCTAGATTGACAACAGCTCAAAGAGTTCAGATACCTGATCCGACAGTTCCGAATCCGAAGTCAAAAATGGATTTTTATCATGGATTGGCGAAGAAATTCAAATCAAGTGCTGATAACAATGTATGTTCCATTGAAAACATTTGAAAACTTATTCATATTTTTGCAGAAAGATCGTGTTAGTCGAGTATTAGATTATATGGTTTCTTCAGTATATTTCATAATGGAATCTATTGCAAGAAACGATAAAGAAAATACACAAACATCAAAAATGCAATGTTTAAATATGTATAAAGAGACACAAGATCTTCTACGTGTTGCTCTTTTTCAATTTATTCGAGATACAGATGATTTGATTGTTATGCATTTGATGCCACGAATTAAAATGATTGGACAAATAATGCTTGCCACTATGCATTATCAAATGTTTCAATTTCGCGCTGACCAAGTCAATAAATATGCTGTTCGATTAGATTCCAAAGAACTTGATGCGACAGTTCAAAAAGTGCAAGGAGCAACAACTGGTGATTTATTGAAAACGAATGGAACAGCACCGTGGATGAGTTCGATGTTGGGACAAAATACGAGTTTAGTGCAAGTTCCACAAGCGATTTTTGATATGTTCAGACAGCAAACAAAAAATATGCATATGTTATTGTTTGCGAATAATTATTGGAATGATTGGAAAATGTTGGAATTGAAAGTTGACTTGGAATTTATCAAAAAGTTGGTTTTTTTTTTATTTGATAGGGGACAGAAAAATTGTTTAATATAAAAAAATGTTATAAATCACGGAATAAAATATGTTATTAGCCATATTTTTCATGAGACTTGAGACCATAAAATGTTTTTAACTTCAAACCCCCGTTTTCTATACCGTGAATTATTCCGTATTTTCAGCTTGGAAACCGTGTGCAAAAATCAAGTCACTTTGGAAATGTCATTCGAAGCTCTTGCTCCGATTGTTTTGACTGCTGTATCGAGTTTATTAGCCGAATATAATGAAGAAAAATCGTCTGCGACAAAACCGCCAATTAGCAAAGTAAGTGTTGAATTATGGGTTTTTTCAATTGGAAAAAAATCATTAAAAAAATTTATTGACAAAAAATTGTTTCATCAATTTTTTTATAATCAAATATTCTGAAAATTTCTAAATTCCAATTTTCCAGGCTAAACGACAATTAGAAGCGGCTCTCCAAACTGGTGGTTTTCATCCTCCTCAATCTTCTCGCCAACCTCAAAAAACCTCACAACAAAAACCGCCGCCTCAAAAATCACAATAATTTGTGTTTTTTTTTTTGGTTAATAACTTTTCTTTTCTGAAAAAATACGAGTTCATTAGTTTGTTGCTACAGTTTTTTTCTCCGAAACGAGTTTTTCTAGTCGGATTCGCTGTTTTTTCACATGTCTCCTGATATTTTTTCGGAATTATTTCACTTGTGTTTTTTTTCGGGTAAAGCAATATTTATGAAGTGGAATTATGGATGCCTTTTTTTGTTTAGAACATTCCTAGTCTATCATGCCCAAATTAGGATTTTTTGAATTTACCTTTTTTCTAAACCCAATGTTTTTTTTGATATTTATCATGTTCTTTTTTTTAATAAATTTGTTTTTTTTTGTTTAAATAAAGATTTTCGTGAAATTGGAAAATATAATTTGACATTTTTAGCCAAATTCAGGAAAAAATCTTGAAAGCTTTTTTCGAAACGATAGATCAAACTTTTCTGAATTTCATGTTTTGGATTTCTTTTTGAATAATTTTTCTCGTTTTCTCTGTGTCTCTCTAGAATTTTTGAGACCTCAATAATTAAGATCGGTGCAGAATGAAAGGTGCTGGAGCCATTTGAAGACAGACCATTTTTCCTACTTTTTAGACTCCAAATGTTTCAAGCGTGGCGAGACCACACAACTATTTGGGTGTCCCTTCAAATGGCTACGGTGTGCGTCGTTTCAATTTTTTTTATGTTGTCGAAATTTCAAAATTCCCATTTTCGTTTCTTTCGCTCACTTTTCGAGTTTTCGCGTGATTTTCTGAATCTTGGCCTATTCCTAAAGGAATTAAATTGAATTTTAACTAATATTGTTGTTTTCCGATAACTCTTGTTTGATATAAACTATAGTCTTTTCGAAGAGTGACATGCTCGAACAATATATTTGAAATAGACGAGAGTAGTGAGATGGTAGAAGAGACGGAAAAGAAAAGGGTGTGAATTTTAAAACATGATGGAAAATGGAGAGAACACAGAGATAGATAATTGAAGCTGACTCTCGATTTTGAATTTTTCAGCATTTTAGTCATAACTTCTCTAATTATTTTCGAAATTTTTCGAAATTTTCCGAAATTGTAAAGTACGTTTGGTTTGTCATTCCTGCAAAATTTCATTAGATTTGAGTTATTGATACTAGTTTTATTTTGAATATTAAACTTCTTTGCACATCTAACAATTATTCTTGAAAATTTTAAGTTTTTCAAGTTTTAAGCTGAAACACTATATACATTTTTTAGGAAAACTTACTGAAATTACGTTGAAATATTTTTATATATTCATATGATCAGAATTCATTTAGTTTCAAGCTTTTTCAAAGATTTTATAGAATTCAATCAATATTTGGCACGTTTCCAACTTCTCTCTTTAATTTAACTGAGTATTTAATGTGTTGACGCATTTCGCTGCGTACTAGGCCCCGCCTATTTTAGGACGCCGAATCGATTTTTTGAAAATAGAGGGATGCGGAGTTCTTCTAACTTATTTTGTTGAAATCATTTGCATTTTAATTTTTAACTTAAACTTCGATTCAGATTAGACTTTTGTTTTATGCTATCGTTATAATTATCGTTTATTCTACTATTTCTATACCTCATACTAAATTTTTTGCAGAAAATGGCTCGCACCAAACAAACTGCCCGCAAATCAACTGGAGGAAAAGCTCCACGTAAACAATTGGCGACCAAAGCTGCTCGCAAATCAGCCCCATCAACCGGCGGAGTTAAAAAACCACACAGATATCGTCCAGGAACTGTCGCCCTTCGAGAAATTCGTCGCTACCAAAAATCAACTGAATTGTTGATCCGCAAACTTCCATTCCAACGTTTGGTCAGAGAAATCGCTCAAGATTTCAAAACCGATCTTCGTTTCCAATCTGCTGCTATTGGAGCTTTGCAAGTATGTTTATAAAATCAGATCATTATTGATTTTCGAATCAAAACATTATGTTTTCAGGAAGCCTCCGAATCCTACTTGGTTGGACTTTTCGAAGACACTAACTTGTGTGCAATCCACGCCAAACGTGTCACAATCATGCCAAAAGACATGCAATTGGCTCGCAGAATCCGCGGAGAGCGCTCCTAACTGTTTTAATTCTTTGTAATTCTGTCACACGATCTCACTGTGAATACAATGTTTTATTATTTTTATTTCAAATATCCAAAATAAATCGTGGACTTCTGTGATATTTTTGTTGAATGTAAAAGTTGAATTTTCCTTTTCAAATTTCTGGTTTTGATCTCACTTTGTGCTTCTAAAAATTGAACAAAGCTGAATAAGAAAGTATTTCAAACGTGAACTGTGACGTGGAATTTTGTGAGTATTCATTTTAAATTGAGACAAAAACATTTCTCGATCTGAAAGTGCAAGTCAGAGGCTTCCACTTTTAGTCATTCTCAATTACCGATTTGCCTCGTGATTTTGTGAATCAGGCTTCCCTTTTTGACGAATGCGAAAACCATAGTTTTGTCTGCATTTGTTCGTTTGATTGTGTGTTTTGAGAGCGCACAGGAAACAGCCGAAATGACGAAAAATAGTCGGATATTTTTTGTAAAACGTTTAAAACTTTGATTTTTCCCATCGCTTTAACATCATTCAGACCATGGATTATCTTTGAGATAACTTCAATTATGAATCTTGGAATTTTTATTGATTTTTTCATGAAATTTTTCCCATAATCCGAAACTTCATTTCATGGAAATATTCAATTTTAGGCATGCGACCACCGACACAAATTCTTGATGCATTCTCAAAACTTGCCGAACTCAATCAGAATGATAGAAAAGATGCGTTGAAAGCTATCAGCGAGCAAAAAGAAGCGCTTTCGGATAGCGAAGTGAATAAATATTGTGTAGAAAGATTGATCACAGGTTTGGCATCGACAAGAGCCGCAGCCCGAGTTGGGTTTTCTACGGGTTTATTGATGTTGTTAACATCTGAAGCTGGAGAATCATGGACATATTCGAAATTGGTTGAGATTGCTAACAAAAAGATGGATTTATCTGATAAGGTATTTTCTTACAAGGGAACTGTTTCAACTTTCACTCTAGAGTTTTAAAGAAATATATGTATTATAGTAGTTTTCGACCCGCTTATCACAATTCCATCATCTAAAATTGCAGAACTCAAGTCCTAATATGAGTTATGACGTGTCAAAAATAGGGATTTCTGTAGTTGAAAACTAGCTTCAAACTTCTTCAATTTTTACGATGAAATTTCGATAAGCGGGTCGAAAGCTACTAGAACACATATTTCATTTAAAATCTGAAGTGAAAGTTTTAACAGTTACCTTGTTAATCATTATAAAATAAAAAGTAATAATTGTATAATTCAGACAATTGCCAGTAGCCACGCTGTTGGTCATTATTTGTTTTTGGCCGCCATTGTTCACAGCTCCAAATACAAAGATGATGAGATCACCAAAATTGTTGAACACGCCAAAAGAATTTGGGAAATATCACCAAGTTTGACATTTTCGCTCTACAAACTCTTAGCCGATTTTTCGCTTCTTCTGAAAGACAAAGATTTTGTAAAGGTTGGTATATTTTTACTACACATTCTTTCACTTATAACAAAATTTTGAATTTCAGTTTGCCAGTTCTTCAATTGAACCACTGTTGGAGTCTACGAATACAGTTTATACACCAGAAAATATCACACTTTCATTACTTCTTCGTAAGAAATATTCTGCATTTGTTTCGAAAAATGTTAAATTTGTCAAAAAAGATGGAAGTGTTGATTTCCCAACAGATTCTTATTCAAAGCTTCTTTTTGCTATAAAGAAATGCGATCCATCGAATACCAATTTGTTCATTGATCTTCTCTTGGAAACTGCGAATTTCGAAACTTTATATACATCAGTGATTGAACCATGGGCATTGGCAAGTAACGAAACAAAAGTTCTCGATAGAATTTTTGGAGTTGTACGACAATATTTCGATAAACACAATGGAAATGTCAAAATGATTGTTGTGGTTTTCACAAAAGAAGTTTTAAATCGAATGGAAATGGCTATTAGAGGAAAAGGACAATTCAGATTATTGAGAAATTCTGTAAGTTTGTTATTTTTTTTGAGACACTTTCTTTCAAATTTTCGAATAGTAAAACTTCATTCAATTAGATACACGGTGTCGATTATATCTCAAATGTCGCTTCTGAATTTGACGCAATGATTTCTTCAGTAATTCTTGACAATCGTCCGGAACTGAAAACAAAAAACATAATTGACTAAAATTCATAGGAGTTCAACTTACGAGTTTTACACTGTTGAGTTAATTCTTCATTTTCAACACAATATTGTGAAGAAACATCACATTCAATTGTGCACAAATCTAGAACTGGAAGCCAGACAGCATCAGAAAATGGGTCACCGCCTAAAATATCATATACATAGATTTATCATATAAATTCAGTGTACATATTTGAGCTTACAAAGTTTAGAGTTGTGAAACAAAAATTGAGAGACATTTTCGTATTCAATCGTTTTTCTTGAATCCTGACAGTGAAATGATGAAAGTAGAAATAAAATTAGGAAAATACAAAGAAAGCGCATTTGTTAGTGAAAAAGTAATGAACAAATACCAATTATTGTAATAAAAGAAAAAAAACTAGAAATTTAATATTATTCATCTTTATATTGTTGTAATAATTCAGGTTCAAACATTCGCCAACTATATCAAAGGGAAATTGGAGAATTTGAAAGGACAAGAAGCTTATGATTTGTTGAAAGAACTTGAGAAACGTGGAAGTGTTGATAAAGCTTGTGGTGTTGCGTTGACAACTCTTTTATTGGGAAAATTACAGAAGAAACAAGTTGTTACTTGGATTAATGTTAGTTTTTATGAGAGCTGATTGGAAACAAAATACTTTTTTTTAAAGGAAAATATCTCAAATCAAGATGAACTTCGAAAAATCGTGTCAGCCTTCAGTTTATGGGATGAACCATCGCGCGTCGCAATTCTTAATTCACTTCTGTCCCAAACTGCCACTGATACTACACAACGTGTTGTGACCAGTATTATCGATTCATTGTTTTATGTGAAAACACGGGCTGGAGATTTCGCCTCGATTCAATTGTCCGAACATAATGAGAAGATTTTGAGACAATTGGTTGTGACTGTTGGTGGAGAAGAGATTGTCAAGAAATCGGAGAAGATTTTTGCGAAAGCTAAATTGAGAGAAAAGTCAGATTTTTTCCACATATTTCTCAAAATTTATTTTTGTTTTGACGTGATCCAAAAATGTGGATATTTCGAATTACATTTCTCGGAAAATATTAATTTTTTATTTTCAGATCTTTGTTCATTCTTTGGCTTGTTATCCGACTTTGGGCCGCTGTTTCGCCAAATAAAGAAGACGCATCTTCATATGAATCTGATCTCGAAGAACTAATTGAAATCGCGAAAAATGAAAAAGATGAAAATAATTCGCAAGTTTTTGTCGATTTACTCATTGGAATACTTTCGCGCGAAAAGAAGTTCCATCGAACTCCAGTTGCATTCGCATTTGCACATTCACTGAACACTTTGAAATCGAAGGATTTGATCCATATTGTCGAAACAGCTATGATGAGTGAAAATGAATTGATTGATAATGAAGAAGATGAGGAAATTGATGAAGAAGGAATGCCATTTGAGAATGAAGATAATGAAAATGAGGAAGATGAAGATGATGATGACGAAGAAGAAGAAGAAGATGACGAGGAGAATGATGAAACTATTGATGAAGAATTACTTGCGAAATTGAATTCAGCACTTGGTGATGCAGCAGCCAAAGAAGATGGAAGCGATCAAGAAATGGATGATTTAGATGATGAAGAAATGCAAAAAATGGATGAAAGACTTGCGGCTGCATTCAAAATGATGGCTCCGAAAAAGCTTACGTAAGTTTTGGCCTACACGAAATTGTAGCCCGGGAAGACTTGGCTTGATTTTCCTCACAATTTTTTCCTTGTTTTTAAAAAATTAATATTCAGAATTCGTTTCTAGGCGCAAACAATCGACCAAAAATGTGGAAGCTCTTAAAATGAAAATCGCTGACATTCTTCTCATTGCTATTTCGTCTCAAAGTGTCACACATAAAAATAAATTGGTTAGTTTACTCTCACAAAACCAACTTCACAATTATAATAATTTCAGAATCTCATTATTCCACTTCTGAAATGGGCAAAAACTGATTTGAAGCAACATGATCGAGTAGCACAAAAAGCAATTGAGCTCATCAATATTATTTTGAATATCAAAATGAATGACATTAACGAGAAGGATTTGATTACATTGTTGAAAGATATTATTGAAGAATCGCAAAATGTTACGAATCCATCGATTGTTGAAGTATTCTCTTCGATTATCTCGTTTGTGGTTAGTTTTTGGATTTATTGATTTTTCAAAATCAGAAATTCACACTTCATTATTTCAGCTTGAAACTAGTGCATCAGAATCGCATATATCATCTGGTATCAAATCGGAATTCTTGGCACTTTTCCAGAATTTCTTCAAGAGTGTTGAAGGAAAAATTCCGGCTGATTTTGTTATCAAACCAATCACAAAGTTACCGGTATGCGCTTTCCAACAAGTTTTTCAAAAATTTTAATTTTTCAGAAACTATTTGTTGATGAATTGAATATGCTAATCAATGCTGGATTTGATGAACAGAACCGAATTTTCAAAAGAGTAAGGGTTTTAACAAAAAATGATAGTTCTAATTTTATTTTTCTTTGCAGACTGAAGTTTTGAATGCGACATCTGTTATTTGCACCAAAGAAGTTTTAGCTGACGCAAAAATTGAGAAGACGGTGGTAAAAAATCTTGTACAAAAAGCTTCGATTTATTTGAAAAATGTTTTGGAGGGAGATAGTTCAGAGGTATGTTTTGAGCTATAAGTTCTTGTGAAAATATTCATTTTTTCAGATTAAACCTCGCTTTTTCGCCACAGTTCTCCGTGTTGTTCTCAATTTATCTGCATCGATTGAGGAAAACGAAAAGTTGGTCAAAATAATGAGAGATTCGTTGGAAAGTATTATTGTGGAGATATCGAGTGGAGAGAATTTGGCAAAGTTGAAGAAAATGAATTCCGCGTGTCAACAGGTGAGATTTATGCTTTGGGAAAGAAGGAGTTGATTTTCTCAAAGTTTTAAATATAATTTAAAAGTTACTTTCCAAGCTTTAAAACTTGAGCTTAATTTGAATCTAAGGCTTTGGTCTTATTCTGTTTCGGGAACTCCCCCTTTCCCGTTTAGATCCGAAAATTAAATCCAATTTATTTGAAAAAAAAGTAATTTTTATAAATTTTATTCAATCATTTCATCGAAATATTTTTGGAAAACTGAAATTGAAAAATAATCGATTTTGGTTTTTGGAAAGTTATAGGACAAAATAACAAAATCAGACAAATGAACTTTATACTTTTGTTTGTTTTTAACTAACTTCTGAGAGAAATTTGTACTTTACTAACAAGTGTTTGATAAAAATCACATGCTTTTTTTTCGAAAACCAAATATTCCTTATTCCAGATTGTTGGAAAATCATTCCCATCGGTCGTCAAAAGTATCAAGAAACATTTGGAAATTTCTACTGAAAATTAATTGTTATAGATTGTTGTTATGATTTTTATCTTGTTTTTTCTCGTTGTTTTTTGTTGAATTGTGTTCTCATAAATACATAGATAAATATTGTTAGTTTCAGGTTTTTTTTTGAATATTTTCAAGATTGAAATAAGTTCTGTGACATGTGACATTATTTTGATGGAAAAAAAGCGAATCACGTTTTCAATTGTTTTTTACGAGATTTGTGGACTATGAACAGGTGACTTTGCTTTCGTTTTGTGTTAGAGAAAAACGAAATGGTGAGAGCTAGGATTTTTAGATGGACATGGAATGATTTCTGATTTTTCAAATGTGTTTTGTAGTCACGAAAAATATTTTTTGAAAATTTGAATTTTGGAAGTTTTATTTGAAGCTAATCAGAATTCAGAATAAAACTGTTCCGGAATTTTTCTGGGTTTTCCAGTGTATTTTTCATTTGAAATTATTCCCAAATTTCAAATTTTCGATGAAGAATGTCGAAAATAATCAGAAAACCTGCAGAAAACAGACGATTTCCAAATACATATATATTTCAGACAATTTTATAGATAGATAAATTAATAATTTTTGTGCTTATCGATTTTTTGGTTCAAAAAAATCTGACTTTTACAATTAGATCCCGATTTAAAAATTTCCAAAAATAGACAAAGGTCGAATTTTTGCAGAATTTCTTTTTCCTCCCCGTCAATGATTTCTTTTTTTGAATAAAAGTCTCTAATCATATAACAGGTTCTATCATCATGTTTCTCTAAGTCTCCAAATTTCCCCCAATATTTTTTCTATACACTTTCAAAGGTTGTATTGATGATGATAAGACAAAAAACACATACATTTTTGTTAGAAGAACATTCGAAAATGAGACAGTTGTTCTTTTATCGCCACTTACAGTAATCCATTCACGTGCAAAATCAATGAACTGGTGATTTTCAAAGACACTATGAATGTTGGATTTTTTTGTAAGATTGGAAAAAATCTGTTTTCTTGATAAATGAAGATGTGATAACGATTTTTGGAGAAGCGAATTCTGCAGTATTTTTTTTAAATATGAATTCTTATTTGGATTATTTACAAGAATAACCTCAACCTGATTCGAACTGAAAATTGAAGAATTCAGAGATCGAATCCTCGACGCTCTTTTACCAAACGAGAAATTCAGCCTATCGCAAAAATATCTACCGATCCTGTCCGAATCTTATTTCTTAGGCAGTACATTGTTTAGTAATAATACTCTCGTCCGGAAAACGAGAATCGAGGTTTCGATTCCTTCAATTTTCAATAAGTTTTGTAGGCTCTCTTCAAGAGATCTTTAATTTTCAATTTTGAATTCCACATGTAAATACATATTTTTTTCAAATCGTTCGAAGATCTTATCTATTTTTGGGTAGTGCAAAACAACAAGTGCAAAAATGACGACTACTTTAAAAATTAAATGAAATGTTTTAATGTGCTTTTTGGAAGAAAGCAAACTTGAGAATTTCGAAATTTTGTAACATAAATATTCAGAAGAACTACACAATCATTCCTTTAAAATCTGTATTGTTCAATGATTTTTGAGGCGTTTAAATCCAAAGAACAGTTTAATAATATTACGTGAGCAGTCTAGTCATATGAATTTCACATGTTCAACTTTTGACTCCGCCTTTTCTATCTGTTTTCTTCGTCTCGTTTCTCTACGTTCTATATAAATTCGATCAATGTCTTTTCGTTCGCTCATTGACAATTTTTAAAAGTTCTAATAATATTTATTTTCATAAATAAAATAATAATAATAATAGATATTTGCAGATGTCCACACTTCAAAGAAAACGAAGTTTCAACAAATCAACAACATCGCATGATTTCCGAAAAGAATACAAAGGTTCTTTGTAAGTTGAACATTTCAAATTCTTGATTTAATATAAATAGTTATTTTTCAGTTTGGAAAAAAAGTTTAGTGGGCGAAAATCAGATAAATTGCGAAGTATTGCCGAGTGGATTTATACTAAAGCTTCGAAAAAATCAGCAGTGAAATCGGCTGGAAAAAATGAGGAAATTCAAAATGGAACTTCATACTTTGATGTATGTTTTTTTTGTAAATCTCAAGCGGCGGCATCATAAAAAAATGTTTTCAGGATATCCCAAATGAGTTGTTGTTCGAAATATTTTCAAACATCAAAAATGACAAATCGTCCATTTTGTCATGTCGACGAGTTTCGAATCGCTTCAATTGTTTCATGAATAAAATGGCCGAGTTGGAAACGAATGTATTATCTAGATTAGTAATTATTGGTTTGGGACCAAAAAAAGGAATTGAAATGAGATGGGTCAGTTATATTGGACAGAAAACGAATGCAACAATTGTTTCGTGGAATAATATTAAAAATGGTCTTGCTGATTATTCATTCAACTTCAAACGATTCGCGATTCAACGAATTATTTTGAAAAATTTACCGATGACTGAGGAACTTGTTGATTTTATTCGTCGTCAAATTCAATTTGCTGATTTATCAAAACTTATCCAACTTTCATTGAACAATATCGATTTCTCGCCTTCCAATTGTCTTACTCTTCATCGACTTTTAGCAACTTGTGGAAAAACTTTGGAGATTTTTGAAATCACACAAGGATATGGAATGAGACCGGAAAGTGTGACTGATGAACATCTTGCGCAACTTGATACAAATACAATTCGTCGTATTTGTATTGATGGTGTTCGTTTATCTGGTTCAAATGGTCGACATTTGAAAATTGGTGATGGAGCTTTGAAGAGATTTGCAGAAATGGGCGCGTTTCCAACAATGATTTTGGATAGATGTGCTGTTAGCACAAAAGTTGTTTGTGATTATACAAAAGAATGGTTCGAACAATGCAATGAATCCGAAAAACAATTGAGATCACAAGTATGCACTGTCAAAAGATGCCCCAAAGTTAAAGGTATTATCGACAATACTTCAGTATTTCAATACATTTTAAGTTTCCAGGTTCACAATTTGAAGCTGAATGCCAACGTCGCGGTCTTCGTTGCAAAAATCGCAGAGGAAGTGGATCGATGACTTTGTACAATGTACAAGAAGAAAATACAAAACGTGAATTCACAATTGCTTTAGCTTCACTGGAAGAGAAAGCTGAAAAACTGAAAATCGAGATGAACATGCAACCAATTGTTGTCGCTGTTTAGAATTTGTATATTTATAATCATATTAAATACGGTTTGGTCTTCATAAGACTATGTATTTTTCGCGGGTTTTAGTATTTTCAATAGAAATAGTTTTAAACTAAAAAATTAACAGACAATAAACTTATTTGAACTACACCTTTTGAAAATCGCACATGAGATATAAAATCGGTCATTGTTCATCCATTGGTTGGACGTTTAGAACTGAAGGTTCGAGAACCTTATCCTAAAAAAAACCAAATTCTTTTCGAGATCTTTAGTTAGAAGAACAAAGTGATACCTGAAGTTTAGGATTTTGCATCTCTGAAAACTTTCGTTCTAAAATTTTCGAATATCCTTCCCAATCCACATCACCAAATTCTTCAGCAATCCATTCTTCTTGATTTCGTCGTTGTATTCTAATCATAACCGGTCGAAACAAGAAATTCATTCTGGAAAAAGAAAAAATTATAAAAATCAACTCACAAGGGAACTGTTTCAAATTTCATTCTAGATTTTTAATAAAATGTATCTTTTCTAGTAGTTTTCGAACCACTGATAACGATTCCGTCGTCTAAAATTTCAGAACTCAACTCCTAACATGATTTATGACGTGTCAAAGTTCGAAAGTTTCAACAAATTGGGATTTTGAGAGCTGAAAACTAGATTCAAAAGTGGTTTTCATGCAAATCTGATTGTATGAAAATATTTTTTGAAGTTAGTTTTCAGCTCCCAAAATCTCGATTCTTGAAATTTTCGATCTTTGACACGTCATATTTCATATTAGGAGTGGAGTTCTGCAAATTTAGATGACGGAATCGTGATCAGCGGTTCGAAAACTACTAGAAAACAGATATTTTATCAAAAATCTACCATGAAAGTTGAAACAGTTCCCTTTCAAACTAACTGCTCTTGTAAATTGGCGAATTTGTCCATCTCATCGATATCTTTGTATCCCAACATTAGCAAAAATGTATGCATAACATCGTGTGGAACATGAACCTCTAATTGTCCAGAAAAATCAACAACTCGAATCTATAATTCACAAATATTTTTGGCAAATACCGAATGGGTTCGCGAAATGCCTCCGGAGGCATTTTCGAATGCCTCCGCAAAATGCCTTCGCGCTGCCGAATCAAAAAGCCTCCGCGAATTCCAAATGACTCCGCGTTTGATATTTTAAAAATGTCCAAATGCCTCCGGGGCTTCAAAATGACTCCGCGCTATCAAATCAAAATGCCTCCGCGAATTCTAAATGACTTCGCGGTAAAACTTTCAAGAATGTCAAAATGACTTCGCGAAAAAGGTGTACTTTTCAACACATTTTTGGCCAAAAAGTTGATTTTCAATGAGAATTATTATTTTCAAGGCGTTCACTAAGCCTAAGCCTTGAAACTTAGACGATAGTTTGGTTATACAAGTTCGGATATTAGGCTTAGGCTTAGTTAAACGCCCAGAAAGGTGCAGGAAACATTCAAAACCACATTTAAATACGTTAACTAAGCCTAGGCCTAAAATTGGAACTTGAACAATCAAAATATTGAAAAAAATTTCTCTTTTTTTAAGACTTAGTAAAAATCTGGAAAATAACAATTTAAATTTGTAGCTCAAAACGTGTTGAAAGGCCTTGTTTCGCGGACCCATTTTGACAGTCTCAAAATATTCACCGCGAAGTCATTTAGAATTTGCGGAGGCATTTTGATTCGGTGGCGCGAAGTCATTTTGAAACCCCGGAGGCATTTCGACATTTTTGGAATATGAACCGCGGAGTCATTTTGAATTCGCGGAGGCTTTTCGATTTGGTACCGCGAAGGCATTTTGCGGAGGCATTCGAAAATGCCTTCGGAGGCATTTTGCGAACCCATTCGGTATTTGCCATATTTTTGCTATTTGGGGATTTTTTGAAAACTTACAATTGAATAAATACATTTCTTATTTTCTGCTTTTATCCCACATTTTGGACAATTTTCTGGAAGTTGGTCTGGAGATTTGGAGTTTTTGGATATGAAACGATATCGACAATTCGAGCAACTGAAATATATTCATAATTAACTTTATGGTTTTCAATTAAATTTTGATGGAAATGGACTAACCCTTTATACAACTTTGGTCCAAAATCAACAATATTCACTTTTAAAACAGCAATCTGTATATCGTTCTCGTTTTTCGGTCGAAGTTGGTGAATAACTGAAAAAAACAACCTTAAAATTCCCTTTAGGGAAGTGTTTTGGCTTCTGAAATTAATTTTCAATAAAAAATAAAATTGAAATAGTCTAATTCGATCACGCTGAAAACGATCCCGAAGTCAAAAACTGGCGTTCTCCAAATTGGAGCTCCAAGAGCTCCGTGGTGAGAGTCAAAGAGGTATTCAGCCATTTTTTACTTCAGGATCGTTTTCAGCATGATTAGTGAATTTCACCGTGTTTCATCATAATTTAGTTTCAGATTTTTTTTTGAAAATAGCATTTATGTAGAACTTACAACATGGTTCTCTCGTATATGGAAAATAAGAAAATGAATGAATTTCGTTTTCTGATGAGTCCGACACTTGAGGAAAAATGCGATCAGCCACTACTTCTTCATCTGTAAAAATAATAGATAATATTTTTAGCTTAGAATTCGATTAAAAAAACAACCTGCTCTGATTAAATTATAATTCTCGATTTTCAAAAAATCGAATAATTTGACAGTTTCAGGAGCTTCAATTTTTTGTCGTATCAACATTTTTCGTTTCGTTAAGTTTTCAACAAAAACAAGACGTCTCTCTTTCATTTCTGGAATAACTTCAATGCGCACAACTTTGCCAATTAATGATTTCTTTTCTGGTTCATCGGATAGTTTTTCCCTGTAAATTCGTGTTTTTCAATCGAATATTTGTGATTTGAAAATTTGAAAACCTTTTTACAAGTAGATCGTTTGATATCATATCTGCGGCTCTTTTAGTTCCATCCGATGAGCTGAATATATGATTAGAATTTGACGGGAATCGCTTCACAATTTGATTAATACTCACCTTATATTCCGGAATGGCGAAACAAATGCATTTCCATGGTTTTTTACAACTGGTGAGGAAAATACTTTGTTTGGAATATCTTTCTAAATTTCCGTTGTTATGAGGCTATTCAGCGATTTTCTCAACACGCTGAGAACACGGGAAAAATGCTGAGAAAACCATTTTCTCAACCGTTTTCCTATTTTCTCAGCTGCCCTGAATAAGTTTTCTCAACCAATTCAGCGTTGAGAAAAGAGTTGAATAGCCGCATTATTGATAATATGAGAAATCAGAACAACTAACTTACCTGAAACAATTGTGCACTTCTAGCAATAGATTCAGCTTTCACATCAATTCGAATTCCCGATGCTGTTGAAAAAACAGGCTCCATATTTATCGGTTCCCCTTTTATTTCATCAAAACTATCGGTTTGATCATTGCCATCCTTGTTTTCACTAAAATTTGATTGTCTTCAAAAGGGTTAAAATTTTATCGATTTCAAACTTACACGTCCTCCATTTCTGCCAAATCCGTCGGAAAACTGAAAACAGTAATTTAGTCCTGAGGAAATAATTGAAACAGTCAATTCAAAAAGCGGGATCAGGAAACAACAATGAAAACAGTTCTTCGATAAAAATGCTAAAAAAAGTGAAGTGTACTGTAACATAGAAATTTGTGTGCAATTCAGTGCATTATGTGTGCAAACACACACACGTGACAGTACGCCATTTGAGCCGTCCATTTTTTATTTTTTCTGCCTGTTGGCCACAAAACGCCTCAATCCTATCATCAAAACATGGGCTAAATTCGCATTGTTTTGTGAATTTTCAGCGAATTGATGAATGCGCTCAGTTTTTAGTGTCAAATTATAAAAAAACCTTGGAAAAGACCAAAAATAGCTGGGAAAAATTTTTTCTCACAACTTTTTTTTACCGCAAATGCCAAGATCAAAAAATAATTGAAAAATCAATGCATTTTTCTAAATAGTTTTTGATCGTCGCATTTGCGGCACTTTTTAAAATATACTGTCTCTTCCAAGATTTTTTTTTCGTATTGATTATTTACATTTTGAATTGTTAGTGTTTTGGTCGTTTGTTTTGTTAATATTTTTAGTATATTTTTTTTTGATATTCTGCGGTTCAATCCTAGGGTTCTTATGAATTAGTTTTTGAAAATCGATACTTCGTATTCAGTTTTATCCTCTTTATTTGTAAAACTATTTGACATGTAACTCGCAGTTTTAGATCGTGCGATATTTTTTCTTTGAAATGACCGAATACTATATTTTATTTTTGTAATATGCTTCTGAAAGTGTTGGAAAAAATAATTTTACAGCGTGAACTAAAAAAAGAGTAATTGCAATCTAGCAATTTTAATTTGCATTTTTCATTATTTATTTTTGTAGACGTGTATCGATCGGCTGGAATGATCACAGTGTTGGGAAAGTGCAACGAAGATGAAAAACTCGCAATACAATAGAAGGTGAGGTGATTTTTTTGGAGGGAGGGGGGGGGAATACTCACTGCTAAACAGTGAGAATTTTTGCCACATAACAAAAAATGAAAAAAATTTGCTTTAGACGCGAAATTAGGACCAAAATCCGAGAGAGATTGTAGAGAAAACATACGTTTTTGATGAGCAAAAATTTTTTGGGAAATACGAAATCGGTGTGAATGGGCAATTTTTTATCTTGGTGTATCAGAAAAAAATTTTAAAGGCCCATCCAACAGTTTTTCAATCACATAATTTGAATACCTTGTTTTTGAATGAAAAATTGACCATGTGCGAGTTGCGAAAGAGATAGATAATGAGAATAAGAGAGGGACAGTGACGATTTTGTAACCCAGTCTGCGTCTCTCATAGTCTTTCATTTTTTCAAAGAAACATGAGAAAGTATACGTATTCAAAAATTGAATGTGTACACGGATAGATAAATGAAATAAAAAAAGTAATTCTTGATTTTTTTGTTTTAAGAAAATGTTCCATTGTAAAATATGTTAAAAATTCATTTCCAAAAATCACCAAAACAAAAAGGCACATAAGCATAAATATGAAATAAAACATGGCAGTTGGAAATATAAGAGAAATATTTTGAAAGTCGGGAAATGTCACAATTAGGAATATTTGAATGAAATAAAATATAAATATGTATAAATATAATTATTATAAGATCAATATTATGAGGAGATAACATAGTTCTCACCGAAAAGTAAAAATTGAGTTATTAGAATAACCATTTCAAAGCACGTCGTACCACTTCAGGCACGTGTGACCATTCAAAGGTTATTGTTTTGTCATCTTGTGATTTGATTGTTGCCTGAAAAGAGGTAAAGTGGTTTATTATATTGTTTCTTGATTGGAACCAAGATCAGATTCGACCAAGTAGAAATGACAAACCTTGTAATTGATTCGATCACCATTCTTTGTAGATGTGACTTCTGCATTGTTCTTTTTTGTGTTTGCCTCTAAATATGTTGCCAGGAGTTGCGCAATTTTGTCGAACCTGAACCTTTTCATTAGATGTCAAGTGGATTGTTGGACTTACGAATTTGCGGAGTTCACACAGTTGAAAGGATCGAGCGGATCTCTCATCATTCCATGTGGACAAGCACAGTAATATGATCCTGGTGTGTTGACGCATCCATCAGAACATCTTCCGTTGTTTGTTCCACACTCGTCAATGTCTGAATTAAATTAATGTTAGCAAAAATTGGTTCAACTTAAAACATACCGAAGCATTGCCCGTCTTTAGAAATGTAACCTTTTGGACATCTTCCACCATGTGATTTTACTTGGCAAGGACATTCTTCAACAGTAGCTGGTGGTAATGTAGCAATTGGTCTATTGGTATCGATAACCATATCACAAGTTGCTCTAAGAACTGCTTTTCCTTGTGAGCACTGACAATTACAGCTCGATGTTGTTGGTTTCGCATAGTTCTCAGGAGCTTTGGTTTCTGAAATTTTTTGATAGTGCAAGTGAATCATTGATTCTATTCATACCTGTATTGAGTGAAACTGATCCACAGTTATTGTCAATTTCCAGAGCAGTTGTATTTTTGCTACGTTCAGATGTCATAACACAGAATGTATAGGTGTGGTCGGTTGGAAGTTCCTGCAGAAATTTATTTTTTTGATAGTGTTTTTGAAAATTTTGGGGCTTTGAAAAACTTTGCCCTGGAATTTTTGACTCCCTAAACCTTGTCATTACCTCAACATGATATCCAAAACTGTCGCGACACGTCACTTCTTTGGTTTGCCAATTTTCTTTAGGAATACTAACGTCAGGTGTATACATTATGGTGTAGTTCTGAAAGAATATTGTCTGCTTTGAAAAAATTGTTACTTTCATACCGATTTATTATTGGTGCAACATGTCCAAGAAACTGACACCGAATTAGGCGATAGTGGTACAATTTCAATATTTGTTGCATCTTCTTTCGAAGCTTCTCGATCTGAAAAAAAAATGACTTAAAATTTTTTTATTTAATTTCAATTAGTACCGTATGGTCGAGAAGTTGTCATTTTTACTGTAGTCGATTTTTTCGTTGTGCTCGCAGTAGCATAATCACAAGTAATATACGTAATCCAACTATCGAAGAGCTCATTGGGCGCCGACCATTCATCGAGATGAATAACTCTGAAAAAATAAACATTTAATATGGTCAAGAGACATTCAACAAACCTAGTTGGAAGTCCAGATATTTGCGACAAAAGTTCCGTTGCTGGCTTTCTGATCGAAATTGTGATTATGTTGTGCTCGAAGTCGCCGTTTGCATATTCGGCAGATGGTATTGCTTCGTCACTCGTTGTTCCATCACTGCTTACGATTATCATGAGTTTCACAGCGCCACTTATATAGTTTTCATTAGAAATACCAACTAAAGAGTCTATTCCAGCACCAAGCTTTGGAGATACGGTATCATCCCTGAAAAAAAACGAAAGTTGTTTTTTGAAATTTTCTACAGGGAAAAACTTTACTCACTTTTGTTGCTGGATACCGTTCAAAATTTCGGAAAGTTGATCAACTTGTACTCCATTGAAAGCTTCTCTCACTTTTTCACTGTTCACTGTGACGATGTTTATACTGTAAGACAAGCGTTTTTTTCTGAATACGTCAAAAAGTTTTAAATTTTCTCACGTTATCATGTGAATTTCATCTCTGAGTCGATCAACAAAGAAATTGTTAATATGGTTCAAAACTTTACGGAATTCCTAAAAAAAACAATTATGCTATATTATTACTCTGGAATCAAACCTCTTCAGAAGATCTCGAAGTAACATCAATAAGAATATTAAAGTGATATGGTCTATGAATGCCGTCGTTACATAAGCCTCCCGAAACAGCTCTAGTTGTTCTCAACATAGGAGCTGTTGTATATCTGAATCAAATATCTTCTATATGCTGAGAATATTTTTATTGACATACCCTTTAGCAACATCTCTTTTGGTTGTAAGATGATATGCTGCTTCAACAAATCTTTGATTTGGTGCTGTTAATCCACACAAGGTTTTCATGATGCTGGAAGCATTATCATCTACCTCGTTCGCTGATTTCACCTCGATAACATTCTCACTATTACTGATTCCTAAATAACGTTGATGTTGTTATATTACAGTTCATTAGTTCAATAACTTACCAACTAAACGTTTGAGAGTAGACAACTCATCTGAGTTCGAACCAACAGCTATCGCAAATAGTTTCACATCATACATATCTCTCAAATCTTCAGCTGCAGCTGCAGCATTTCCTCTGTTTTTACCGTTTGTAATCACTACAACTATTTTCGTCGCATTTTCACGTCCATGAAGCTGTAAATGTACTCCTGTATTTTATTTCTGGTGGTATCTACATACCTGGAACTGTTGACGAGCTGCTTGTAATCCGTAAAGAGCAATTGCGATTCCATCATTAATTTTTTCAGCCTCCACAATTTTTTCCATTAACTCTATTTTGTCATCATAGTGTCCTAACGCAACAGGAACTGCCACTTTGTCGCTAAATAGAAATGCATATTTTGGGGGAAATGAATTTTGCCTGACGTGTTTTGATAAAACCGTTACAAGTCCACTCATTAAAAATTCTCAAAAAGTTTCCGACGTTTTTTTTTCAAGTTAAATAAAAAATGTGCAAAACATGTACTAAATTTTAAATTGGTGGAAGGAAAGAGGTCAAGCAAAACAAATAGTACCTGTAAATCACGAATCCTATACGAGCAATATCTGGGGAAAGATCGAATCCACTATCCACGATTCCGGCAACAGCCTCCTTCATTTCATTGAATTCGTCTGTTCCAAAGTTTTCGGATGAGTCCAATACAAAAATAACATCAGCCTCGTAGTCCACCGATGAACATTTCTTTCCCATCCCACTCGGAGTTGTCACTCTTGTTCTAGGAGTAGGCCATGTTTGAGTTGTTGCAACATTCGGAATGATCTAAATAACTTATGTTTTTAAAAATCTGTGTAAAAATTGAAAACCTGGCATATTCTGTCAGCAATCGGTCCTAAAATTTCGGAATCGGATCCTCGCCATTGTGGGATAACAACGATATTATCTTTTTCGGTGATAGTGTTATCTTGAACTTGACTGCTCTCGTCTCCAGCATCGACAACGAAAATTGTAACATTACGCTCTGATCGCAATGATTTTGACCATGACTCATAATCATCGCTGAAAAACCAACGAGTTTGCAAGAGAAAATATGTAAATGTACTTACACGGCAGGTCCATTTTTGAAAATTATCACAACTTGAGGAACACTTTCAACACCAGATATGGTGAGCTCATCTAATGATTCTCTCAAACCAGAGCCCAATTGTGATCTTCCTTTCAATCTTCGAGATTCACTTATACGCATCACTAGTTCATCTTCATTATTATAATCACCCAAAGAGATGGGGATTTCAGCACCATCTCCATATTTCACTAAGCCAACACGAACCTGAAACATAATATTTTGATCATGGATGAAATTATTTGAATAAGAACAGACCTGGGAATTTTACGTTTTACAAAACCGCGTAAAAATTTCCCAGGGGTCGATAGAAATTTTTAAATCAAGTTCAACATTAGGCTTCAGTGAAGCCGCTTCACCAAAGACTTCAATTGAAATCATTTAAACTGATTATTTTTGTAGTAATTACCTGATGTTTCTTCAAGTTGAAATGATCTGTGAGGAAATTTTTGATCAATTCTTTCATAACCCGATAATCCAGGATTTTGATATTGTTTGAAGAATCAATAACCAATAACAAATCGATGTGAGATGTAACGAAGCAATGTTTCGATGGTTTTCTTGTTGGAACTATTGTGTAAAGTCGTCTCGCTGCATCCGTAGGTAACACAATTCCATACTGATCTATCGGTTTTCCAGTCTCATCTGTTGGAATTAAGCTTCCGTCGTTATCAATAGATCTACCACGTTCATCAGTAGGAAGAACGTCTCCTTGTTTTCCTATCACACTATAAATAGGTAAATTATTTTTATCTGTTGGCAGAGGTTGCCCATTTGGACCGAAAACTGGATAGATGTAATTTCCTGTAGAGTCTGTAGCAAGAATTTGTCCGTCTGGCCCAATTGGCTTGCCTTCATCATCTTTTTGAATAATCGAGCCATCGTCAGTTATGAAGTTACCAGAGTCATCAGTAGCCAAAGGAGTTCCGTCTGGTTTTGTGATTGGATGAATAACATTTCCAGACTCATCGGTTGGTAGTTGTTTCGCGACTCCATCTTCGCCTTCTGGCACTGAAACATAATTTCCTTGTGAGTCAGTAGGTAGAGGAACATTATCTTTGTTAACTGGCTTTCCACTTGAATCTGTAGAAATTGGATTTCCGTTTGAATCAATGTAAGCTCCAGAGGCATCGGTCGGCAATGGTGTGCCATCAGCTCCAACAATCGGATAAATTGGTCGATTATTTTCATCTGTCGGAAGTGGTTCTCCATCTTTTCCTGTTACTGGGTAGATGTAATTTCCAGAATTATCGGTAGCAAGAATTTGTCCGTCTGGCCCAATTGGCTTGCCTTCATCATCTTTTTGAATAATCGTGCCATCGTCAGTTATGAAGTTGCCCGAGTCATCAGTAGCCAAAGGAGTTCCGTCTGGTTTTGTGATTGGATGAATAACATTTCCAGACTCATCGGTTGGTAGTTGTTTCGCGACTCCATCTTCGCCTTCTGGCACTGAAACATAATTTCCTTGTGAGTCAGTAGGTAGAGGAACATTATCTTTGTTAACTGGCTTTCCGCTTGAATCTGTGGAAATTGGTTCACCATCTGGTCCAATATAAGCTCCAGAGGCATCGGTCGGCAATGGTGTGCCATCAGCTCCAACAATCGGATAAATTGGTCGATTATTTTCATCTGTAGGAAGTGGTTCTCCATCTTTTCCTGTTACTGGGTAGATATAATTTCCTGTAGAGTCTGTAGCAAGAATTTGTCCGTCTGGCCCAATTGGCTTGCCTTCATCGTCTTTTTGAATAATCGTGCCATCGTCAGTTATGAAGTTGCCCGAGTCATCAGTAGCCAAAGGAGTTCCGTCTGGTTTTGTGATTGGATGAATAACATTTCCAGACTCATCGGTTGGTAGTTGTTTCGCGACTCCATCTTCGCCTTCTGGCACTGAAACATAATTTCCTTGTGAGTCAGTAGGTAGAGGAACATTATCTTTGTTAACTGGCTTTCCGCTTGAATCTGTAGAAATTGGATTTCCGTTTGAATCAATGTAAGCTCCAGAGGCATCGGTCGGCAATGGTGTGCCATCAGCTCCAACAATCGGATAAATTGGTCGATTATTTTCATCTGTAGGAAGTGGTTCTCCATCTTTTCCTGTTACTGGGTAGATATAATTTCCTGTAGAGTCTGTAGCAAGAATTTGTCCGTCTGGCCCAATTGGCTTGCCTTCATCATCTTTTTGAATAATCGTGCCATCGTCAGTTATGAAGTTGCCCGAGTCATCAGTAGCCAAAGGAGTTCCGTCTGGTTTTGTGATTGGATGAATAACATTTCCAGACTCATCGGTTGGTAGTTGTTTCGCGACTCCATCTTCGCCTTCTGGCACTGAAACATAATTTCCTTGTGAGTCAGTAGGTAGAGGCACATTATCTTTGTTAACTGGCTTTCCACTTGAATCTGTGGAAATTGGTTCACCATCTGGTCCAATATATGCTCCAGAGGCATCGGTCGGCAATGGTGTGCCATCAGCTCCAACAATCGGATAAATTGGTCGATTATTTTCATCTGTAGGAAGTGGTTCTCCATCTTTTCCTGTTACTGGGTAGATATAATTTCCTGTAGAGTCTGTAGCAAGAATTTGTCCGTCTGGCCCAATTGGCTTGCCTTCATCATCTTTTTGAATAATCGTGCCATCGTCAGTTATGAAGTTACCAGAGTCATCAGTAGCCAAAGGAGTTCCGTCTGGTTTTGTGATTGGATGAATAACATTTCCAGACTCATCGGTTGGTAGTTGTTTCGCGACTCCATCTTCGCCTTCTGGCACTGAAACATAATTTCCTTGTGAGTCAGTAGGTAGAGGAACATTATCTTTGTTAACTGGCTTTCCGCTTGAATCTGTGGAAATTGGTTCACCATCTGGTCCAATATAAGCTCCAGAGGCATCGGTCGGCAATGGTGTGCCATCAGCTCCAACAATCGGATAAATTGGTCGATTATTTTCATCTGTAGGAAGTGGTTCTCCATCTTTTCCTGTTACTGGGTAGATGTAATTTCCAGAATTATCGGTAGCAAGAATTTGTCCGTCTGGCCCAATTGGCTTGCCTTCATCGTCTTTTTGAATAATCGTGCCATCGTCAGTTATGAAGTTGCCCGAGTCATCAGTAGCCAAAGGAGTTCCGTCTGGTTTTGTGATTGGATGAATAACATTTCCAGACTCATCGGTTGGTAGTTGTTTCGCGACTCCATCTTCGCCTTCTGGCACTGAAACATAATTTCCTTGTGAGTCAGTAGGTAGAGGCACATTATCTTTGTTAACTGGCTTTCCACTTGAATCTGTGGAAATTGGTTCACCATCTGGTCCAATATATGCTCCAGAGGCATCGGTCGGCAATGGTGTGCCATCAGCTCCAACAATCGGATAAATTGGTCGATTATTTTCATCTGTAGGAAGTGGTTCTCCATCTTTTCCTGTTACTGGGTAGATATAATTTCCTGTAGAGTCTGTAGCAAGAATTTGTCCGTCTGGCCCAATTGGCTTGCCTTCATCATCTTTTTGAATAATCGTGCCATCGTCAGTTATGAAGTTACCAGAGTCATCAGTAGCCAAAGGAGTTCCGTCTGGTTTTGTGATTGGATGAATAACATTTCCAGACTCATCGGTTGGTAGTTGTTTCGCGACTCCATCTTCGCCTTCTGGCACTGAAACATAATTTCCTTGTGAGTCAGTAGGTAGAGGAACATTATCTTTGTTAACTGGCTTTCCGCTTGAATCTGTGGAAATTGGTTCACCATCTGGTCCAATATAAGCTCCAGAGGCATCGGTCGGCAATGGTGTGCCATCAGCTCCAACAATCGGATAAATTGGTCGATTATTTTCATCTGTAGGAAGTGGTTCTCCATCTTTTCCTGTTACTGGGTAGATGTAATTTCCAGAATTATCGGTAGCAAGAATTTGTCCGTCTGGCCCAATTGGCTTGCCTTCATCGTCTTTTTGAATAATCGTGCCATCGTCAGTTATGAAGTTGCCCGAGTCATCAGTAGCCAAAGGAGTTCCGTCTGGTTTTGTGATTGGATGAATAACATTTCCAGACTCATCGGTTGGTAGTTGTTTCGCGACTCCATCTTCGCCTTCTGGCACTGAAACATAATTTCCTTGTGAGTCAGTAGGTAGAGGAACATTATCTTTGTTAACTGGCTTTCCACTTGAATCTGTAGAAATTGGATTTCCGTTTGAATCAATGTAAGCTCCAGAGGCATCGGTCGGCAATGGTGTGCCATCAGCTCCAACAATCGGATAAATTGGTCGATTATTTTCATCTGTAGGAAGTGGTTCTCCATCTTTTCCTGTTACTGGATAGATGTAATTTCCAGAATTATCGGTGGCAAGAATTTGTCCGTCTGGCCCAATTGGCTTGCCTTCATCATCTTTTTGAATAATCGAGCCATCGTCAGTTATGAAGTTACCAGAGTCATCAGTAGCCAAAGGAGTTCCGTCTGGTTTTGTGATTGGATGAATAACATTTCCGGACTCATCGGTTGGTAGTTGTTTCGCGACTCCATCTTCGCCTTCTGGCACTGAAACATAATTTCCTTGTGAGTCAGTAGGTAGAGGCACATTATCTTTGTTAACTGGCTTTCCACTTGAATCTGTAGAAATTGGATTTCCGTTTGAATCAATGTAAGCTCCAGAGGCATCGGTCGGCAATGGTGTGCCATCAGCTCCAACAATCGGATAAAATGGTCGATTATTTTCATCTGTAGGAAGTGGTTCTCCATCTTTTCCTGTTACTGGATAGATATAATTTCCTGTAGAGTCTGTAGCAAGAATTTGTCCGTCTGGCCCAATTGGCTTGCCTTCATCATCTTTTTGAATAATCGTGCCATCGTCAGTTATGAAGTTGCCCGAGTCATCAGTAGCCAAAGGAGTTCCGTCTGGTTTTGTGATTGGATGAATAACATTTCCAGACTCATCGGTTGGTAGTTGTTTCGCGACTCCATCTTCGCCTTCTGGCACTGAAACATAATTTCCTTGTGAGTCAGTAGGTAGAGGAACATTATCTTTGTTAACTGGCTTTCCGCTTGAATCTGTAGAAATTGGATTTCTGTTTGAATCAATATAAGCTCCAGAGGCATCGGTCGGCAATGGTGTGCCATCAGCTCCAACAATCTGATAAATTGGTCGATTATTTTCATCTGTAGGAAGTGGTTCTCCATCTTTTCCTGTTACTGGGTAGATATAATTTCCTGTAGAGTCTGTAGCAAGAATTTGTCCGTCTGGCCCAATTGGCTTGCCTTCATCATCTTTTTGAATAATCGTGCCATCGTCAGTTATGAAGTTGCCCGAGTCATCAGTAGCCAAAGGAGTTCCGTCTGGTTTTGTGATTGGATGAATAACATTTCCAGACTCATCGGTTGGTAGTTGTTTCGCGACTCCATCTTCGCCTTCTGGCACTGAAACATAATTTCCTTGTGAGTCAGTAGGTAGAGGAACATTATCTTTGTTAACTGGCTTTCCGCTTGAATCTGTAGAAATTGGATTTCCGTTTGAATCAATGTAAGCTCCAGAGGCATCGGTCGGCAATGGTGTGCCATCAGCTCCAACAATCGGATAAATTGGTCGATTATTTTCATCTGTAGGAAGTGGTTCTCCATCTTTTCCTGTTACTGGATAGATGTAATTTCCAGAATTATCGGTGGCAAGAATTTGTCCGTCTGGCCCAATTGGCTTGCCTTCATCATCTTTTTGAATAATCGAGCCATCGTCAGTTATGAAGTTACCAGAGTCATCAGTAGCCAAAGGAGTTCCGTCTGGTTTTGTGATTGGATGAATAACATTTCCGGACTCATCGGTTGGTAGTTGTTTCGCGACTCCATCTTCGCCTTCTGGCACTGAAACATAATTTCCTTGTGAGTCAGTAGGTAGAGGCACATTATCTTTGTTAACTGGCTTTCCACTTGAATCTGTAGAAATTGGATTTCCGTTTGAATCAATGTAAGCTCCAGAGGCATCGGTCGGCAATGGTGTGCCATCAGCTCCAACAATCGGATAAAATGGTCGATTATTTTCATCTGTAGGAAGTGGTTCTCCATCTTTTCCTGTTACTGGATAGATATAATTTCCTGTAGAGTCTGTAGCAAGAATTTGTCCGTCTGGCCCAATTGGCTTGCCTTCATCATCTTTTTGAATAATCGTGCCATCGTCAGTTATGAAGTTGCCCGAGTCATCAGTAGCCAAAGGAGTTCCGTCTGGTTTTGTGATTGGATGAATAACATTTCCAGACTCATCGGTTGGTAGTTGTTTCGCGACTCCATCTTCGCCTTCTGGCACTGAAACATAATTTCCTTGTGAGTCAGTAGGTAGAGGAACATTATCTTTGTTAACTGGCTTTCCGCTTGAATCTGTAGAAATTGGATTTCCGTTTGAATCAATATAAGCTCCAGAGGCATCGGTCGGCAATGGTGTGCCATCAGCTCCAACAATCGGATAAATTGGTCGATTATTTTCATCTGTAGGAAGTGGTTCTCCATCTTTTCCTGTTACTGGGTAGATATAATTTCCTGTAGAGTCTGTAGCAAGAATTTGTCCGTCTGGCCCAATTGGCTTGCCTTCATCATCTTTTTGAATAATCGTGCCATCGTCAGTTATGAAGTTGCCCGAGTCATCAGTAGCCAAAGGAGTTCCGTCTGGTTTTGTGATTGGATGAATAACATTTCCAGACTCATCGGTTGGTAGTTGTTTCGCGACTCCATCTTCGCCTTCTGGCACTGAAACATAATTTCCTTGTGAGTCAGTAGGTAGAGGAACATTATCTTTGTTAACTGGCTTTCCGCTTGAATCTGTGGAAATTGGTTCACCATCTGGCCCAATATAAGCTCCAGAGGCATCGGTCGGCAATGGTGTGCCATCAGCTCCAACAATCGGATAAATTGGTCGATTATTTTCATCTGTAGGAAGTGGTTCTCCATCTTTTCCTGTTACTGGGTAGATGTAATTTCCAGAATTATCGGTAGCAAGAATTTGTCCGTCTGGCCCAATTGGCTTGCCTTCATCGTCTTTTTGAATAATCGTGCCATCGTCAGTTATGAAGTTGCCCGAGTCATCAGTAGCCAAAGGAGTTCCGTCTGGTTTTGTGATTGGATGAATAACATTTCCAGACTCATCAGTTGGTAGTTGTTTCGCGACTCCATCTTCGCCTTCTGGTACTGAAACATAATTTCCTTGTGAGTCAGTAGGTAGAGGAACATTATCTTTGTTAACTGGCTTTCCACTTGAATCTGTAGAAATTGGATTTCCGTTTGAATCAATGTAAGCTCCAGAGGCATCGGTCGGCAATGGTGTGCCATCAGCTCCAATAATCGGATAAATTGGTCGATTATTTTCATCTGTAGGAAGTGGTTCTCCATCTTTTCCTGTTACTGGATAGATGTAATTTCCAGAATTATCGGTGGCAAGAATTTGTCCGTCTGGCCCAATTGGCTTGCCTTCATCATCTTTTTGAATAATCGAGCCATCGTCAGTTATGAAGTTACCAGAGTCATCAGTAGCCAAAGGAGTTCCGTCTGGTTTTGTGATTGGATGAATAACATTTCCAGACTCATCGGTTGGTAGTTGTTTCGCGACTCCATCTTCGCCTTCTGGCACTGAAACATAATTTCCTTGTGAGTCAGTAGGTAGAGGAACATTATCTTTGTTAACTGGCTTTCCGCTTGAATCTGTGGAAATTGGTTCACCATCTGGTCCAATATAAGCTCCAGAGGCATCGGTCGGCAATGGTGTGCCATCAGCTCCAACAATCGGATAAATTGGTCGATTATTTTCATCTGTAGGAAGTAGTTCTCCATCTTTTCCTGTTACTGGGTAGATATAATTTCCTGTAGAGTCTGTAGCAAGAATTTGTCCGTCTGGCCCAATTGGCTTGCCTTCATCATCTTTTTGAATAATCGTGCCATCGTCAGTTATGAAGTTGCCCGAGTCATCAGTAGCCAAAGGAGTTCCGTCTGGTTTCGTGATTGGATGAATAACATTTCCAGACTCATCGGTTGGTAGTTCTTTCGCGACTCCATCTTCGCCTTCTGGCACTGAAACATAATTTCCTTGTGAGTCAGTAGGTAGAGGAACATTATCTTTGTTAACTGGCTTTCCGCTTGAATCTGTGGAAATTGGTTCACCATCTGGTCCAATATAAGCTCCAGAGGCATCGGTCGGCAATGGTGTGCCATCAGCTCCAACAATCGGATAAATTGGTCGATTATTTTCATCTGTAGGAAGTGGTTCTCCATCTTTTCCTGTTACTGGGTAGATGTAATTTCCAGAATTATCGGTAGCAAGAATTTGTCCGTCTGGCCCAATTGGCTTGCCTTCATCGTCTTTTTGAATAATCGTGCCATCGTCAGTTATGAAGTTGCCCGAGTCATCAGTAGCCAAAGGAGTTCCGTCTGGTTTTGTGATTGGATGAATAACATTTCCAGACTCATCGGTTGGTAGTTGTTTCGCGACTCCATCTTCGCCTTCTGGCACTGAAACATAATTTCCTTGTGAGTCAGTAGGTAGAGGAACATTATCTTTGTTAACTGGCTTTCCGCTTGAATCTGTGGAAATTGGTTCACCATCTGGTCCAATATAAGCTCCAGAGGCATCGGTCGGCAATGGTGTGCCATCAGCTCCAACAATCGGATAAATTGGTCGATTATTTTCATCTGTAGGAAGTGGTTCTCCATCTTTTCCTGTTACTGGGTAGATGTAATTTCCTGTAGAGTCTGTTGCAAGAATTTGTCCGTCTGGCCCAATTGGCTTGCCTTCATCATCTTTTTGAATAATCGTGCCATCGTCAGTTATGAAGTTACCAGAGTCATCAGTAGCCAAAGGAGTTCCGTCTGGTTTTGTGATTGGATGAATAACATTTCCAGACTCATCGGTTGGTAGTTGTTTCGCGACTCCATCTTCGCCTTCTGGCACTGAAACATAATTTCCTTGTGAGTCAGTTGGTAGAGGAACATTATCTTTGTTAACTGGCTTTCCACTTGAATCTGTAGAAATTGGATTTCCGTTTGAATCAATGTAAGCTCCAGAGGCATCGGTCGGCAATGGTGTGCCATCAGCTCCAACAATCGGATAAATTGGTCGATTATTTTCATCTGTAGGAAGTGGTTCTCCATCTTTTCCTGTTACTGGATAGATGTAATTTCCAGAATTATCGGTGGCAAGAATTTGTCCGTCTGGCCCAATTGGCTTGCCTTCATCATCTTTTTGAATAATCGAGCCATCGTCAGTTATGAAGTTACCAGAGTCATCAGTAGCCAAAGGAGTTCCGTCTGGTTTTGTGATTGGATGAATAACATTTCCAGACTCATCAGTTGGTAGTTGTTTCGCGACTCCATCTTCGCCTTCTGGTACTGAAACATAATTTCCTTGTGAGTCAGTAGGTAGAGGAACATTATCTTTGTTAACTGGCTTTCCACTTGAATCTGTAGAAATTGGATTTCCGTTTGAATCAATGTAAGCTCCAGAGGCATCGGTCGGCAATGGTGTGCCATCAGCTCCAATAATCGGATAAATTGGTCGATTATTTTCATCTGTAGGAAGTGGTTCTCCATCTTTTCCTGTTACTGGATAGATGTAATTTCCAGAATTATCGGTGGCAAGAATTTGTCCGTCTGGCCCAATTGGCTTGCCTTCATCATCTTTTTGAATAATCGAGCCATCGTCAGTTATGAAGTTACCAGAGTCATCAGTAGCCAAAGGAGTTCCGTCTGGTTTTGTGATTGGATGAATAACATTTCCAGACTCATCGGTTGGTAGTTGTTTCGCGACTCCATCTTCGCCTTCTGGCACTGAAACATAATTTCCTTGTGAGTCAGTAGGTAGAGGAACATTATCTTTGTTAACTGGCTTTCCGCTTGAATCTGTGGAAATTGGTTCACCATCTGGTCCAATATAAGCTCCAGAGGCATCGGTCGGCAATGGTGTGCCATCAGCTCCAACAATCGGATAAATTGGTCGATTATTTTCATCTGTAGGAAGTGGTTCTCCATCTTTTCCTGTTACTGGGTAGATGTAATTTCCAGAATTATCGGTAGCAAGAATTTGTCCGTCTGGCCCAATTGGCTTGCCTTCATCGTCTTTTTGAATAATCGTGCCATCGTCAGTTATGAAGTTGCTCGAGTCATCAGTAGCCAAAGGAGTTCCGTCTGGTTTTGTGATTGGATGAATAACATTTCCAGACTCATCGGTTGGTAGTTGTTTCGCGACTCCATCTTCGCCTTCTGGCACTGAAACATAATTTCCTTGTGAGTCAGTAGGTAGAGGAACATTATCTTTGTTAACTGGCTTTCCGCTTGAATCTGTGGAAATTGGTTCACCATCTGGTCCAATATAAGCTCCAGAGGCATCGGTCGGCAATGGTGTGCCATCAGCTCCAACAATCGGATAAATTGGTCGATTATTTTCATCTGTAGGAAGTGGTTCTCCATCTTTTCCTGTTACTGGGTAGATGTAATTTCCTGTAGAGTCTGTAGCAAGAATTTGTCCGTCTGGCCCAATTGGCTTGCCTTCATCATCTTTTTGAATAATCGTGCCATCGTCAGTTATGAAGTTACCAGAGTCATCAGTAGCCAAAGGAGTTCCGTCTGGTTTTGTGATTGGATGAATAACATTTCCAGACTCATCGGTTGGTAGTTGTTTTGTGACTCCATCTTCGCCTTCTGGGACTGAAACATAATTTCCTTGTGAGTCAGTAGGTAGAGGAACATTATCTTTGTTAACTGGCTTTCCGCTTGAATCTGTGGAAATTGGTTCACCATCTGGTCCAATATAAGCTCCAGAGGCATCGGTCGGCAATGGTGTGCCATCAGCTCCAACAATCGGATAAATTGGTCGATTATTTTCATCTGTAGGAAGTGGTTCTCCATCTTTTCCTGTTACTGGGTAGATGTAATTTCCAGAATTATCGGTAGCAAGAATTTGTCCGTCTGGCCCAATTGGCTTGCCTTCATCGTCTTTTTGAATAATCGTGCCATCGTCAGTTATGAAGTTGCCCGAGTCATCAGTAGCCAAAGGAGTTCCGTCTGGTTTTGTGATTGGATGAATAACATTTCCAGACTCATCAGTTGGTAGTTGTTTCGCGACTCCATCTTCGCCTTCTGGTACTGAAACATAATTTCCTTGTGAGTCAGTAGGTAGAGGCACATTATCTTTGTTAACTGGCTTTCCACTTGAATCTGTAGAAATTGGATTTCCGTTTGAATCAATGTAAGCTCCAGAGGCATCGGTCGGCAATGGTGTGCCATCAGCTCCAATAATCGGATAAATTGGTCGATTATTTTCATCTGTAGGAAGTGGTTCTCCATCTTTTCCTGTTACTGGATAGATGTAATTTCCAGAATTATCGGTGGCAAGAATTTGTCCGTCTGGCCCAATTGGCTTGCCTTCATCATCTTTTTGAATAATCGAGCCATCGTCAGTTATGAAGTTACCAGAGTCATCAGTAGCCAAAGGAGTTCCGTCTGGTTTTGTGATTGGATGAATAACATTTCCAGACTCATCAGTTGGTAGTTGTTTTGCGACTCCATCTTCGCCTTCTGGCACTGAAACATAATTTCCTTGTGAGTCAGTAGGTAGAGGCACATTATCTTTGTTAACTGGCTTTCCGCTTGAATCTGTGGAAATTGGTTCACCATCTGGTCCAATATAAGCTCCAGAGGCATCGGTCGGCAATGGTGTGCCATGAGCTCCAACAATCGGATAAATTGGTCGATTATTTTCATCTGTAGGAAGTGGTTCTCCATCTTTTCCTGTTACTGGGTAGATATAATTTCCTGTAGAGTCTGTAGCAAGAATTTGTCCGTCTGGCCCAATTGGCTTGCCTTCATCATCTTTTTGAATAATCGTGCCATCGTCAGTTATGAAGTTGCCCGAGTCATCAGTAGCCAAAGGAGTTCCGTCTGGTTTTGTGATTGGATGAATAACATTTCCAGACTCATCAGTTGGTAGTTGTTTTGCGACTCCATCTTCGCCTTCTGGCACTGAAACATAATTTCCTTGTGAGTCAGTAGGTAGAGGCACATTATCTTTGTTAACTGGCTTTCCGCTTGAATCTGTGGAAATTGGTTCACCATCTGGTCCAATATAAGCTCCAGAGGCATCGGTCGGCAATGGTGTGCCATGAGCTCCAACAATCGGATAAATTGGTCGATTATTTTCATCTGTAGGAAGTGGTTCTCCATCTTTTCCTGTTACTGGGTAGATATAATTTCCTGTAGAGTCTGTAGCAAGAATTTGTCCGTCTGGCCCAATTGGCTTGCCTTCATCATCTTTTTGAATAATCGTGCCATCGTCAGTTATGAAGTTGCCCGAGTCATCAGTAGCCAAAGGAGTTCCGTCTGGTTTTGTGATTGGATGAATAACATTTCCAGACTCATCGGTTGGTAGTTGTTTCGCGACTCCATCTTCGCCTTCTGGCACTGAAACATAATTTCCTTGTGAGTCAGTAGGTAGAGGCACATTATCTTTGTTAACTGGCTTTCCGCTTGAATCTGTGGAAATTGGTTCACCATCTGGTCCAATATATGCTCCAGAGGCATCGGTCGGCAATGGTGTGCCATCAGCTCCAACAATCGGATAAATTGGTCGATTATTTTCATCTGTAGGAAGTGGTTCTCCATCTTTTCCTGTTACTGGGTAGATATAATTTCCTGTAGAGTCTGTAGCAAGAATTTGTCCGTCTGGCCCAATTGGCTTGCCTTCATCATCTTTTTGAATAATCGTGCCATCGTCAGTTATGAAGTTGCCCGAGTCATCAGTAGCCAAAGGAGTTCCGTCTGGTTTTGTGATTGGATGAATAACATTTCCAGACTCATCGGTTGGTAGTTGTTTCGCGACTCCATCTTCGCCTTCTGGCACTGAAACATAATTTCCTTGTGAGTCAGTAGGTAGAGGCACATTATCTTTGTTAACTGGCTTTCCGCTTGAATCTGTGGAAATTGGTTCACCATCTGGTCCAATATAAGCTCCAGAGGCATCGGTCGGCAATGGTGTGCCATCAGCTCCAACAATCGGATAAATTGGTCGATTATTTTCATCTGTAGGAAGTGGTTCTCCATCTTTTCCTGTTACTGGGTAGATATAATTTCCTGTAGAGTCTGTAGCAAGAATTTGTCCGTCTGGCCCAATTGGCTTGCCTTCATCATCTTTTTGAATAATCGTGCCATCGTCAGTTATGAAGTTGCCCGAGTCATCAGTAGCCAAAGGAGTTCCGTCTGGTTTTGTGATTGGATGAATAACATTTCCAGACTCATCGGTTGGTAGTTGTTTCGCGACTCCATCTTCGCCTTCTGGCACTGAAACATAATTTCCTTGTGAGTCAGTAGGTAGAGGCACATTATCTTTGTTAACTGGCTTTCCGCTTGAATCTGTGGAAATTGGTTCACCATCTGGTCCAATATATGCTCCAGAGGCATCGGTCGGCAATGGTGTGCCATCAGCTCCAACAATCGGATAAATTGGTCGATTATTTTCATCTGTAGGAAGTGGTTCTCCATCTTTTCCTGTTACTGGGTAGATGTAATTTCCAGAATTATCGGTAGCAAGAATTTGTCCGTCTGGCCCAATTGGCTTGCCTTCATCATCTTTTTGAATAATCGTGCCATCGTCAGTTATGAAGTTACCAGAGTCATCAGTAGCCAAAGGAGTTCCGTCTGGTTTTGTGATTGGATGAATAACATTTCCAGACTCATCAGTTGGTAGTTGTTTCGCGACTCCATCTTCGCCTTCTGGCACTGAAACATAATTTCCTTGTGAGTCAGTTGGTAGAGGCACATTATCTTTGTTAACTGGCTTTCCACTTGAATCTGTAGAAATTGGATTTCCGTTTGAATCAATGTAAGCTCCAGAGGCATCGGTCGGCAATGGTGTGCCATCAGCTCCAACAATCGGATAAATTGGTCGATTATTTTCATCTGTAGGAAGTGGTTCTCCATCTTTTCCTGTTACTGGGTAGATGTAATTTCCAGAATTATCGGTAGCAAGAATTTGTCCGTCTGGCCCAATTGGCTTGCCTTCATCATCTTTTTGAATAATCGTGCCATCGTCAGTTATGAAGTTGCCCGAGTCATCAGTAGCCAAAGGAGTTCCGTCTGGTTTTGTGATTGGATGAATAACATTTCCAGACTCATCAGTTGGTAGTTGTTTCGCGACTCCATCTTCGCCTTCTGGCACTGAAACATAATTTCCTTGTGAGTCAGTAGGTAGAGGCACATTATCTTTGTTAACTGGCTTTCCACTTGAATCTGTAGAAATTGGATTTCCGTTTGAATCAATGTAAGCTCCAGAGGCATCGGTCGGCAATGGTGTGCCATCAGCTCCAACAATCGGATAAATTGGTCGATTATTTTCATCTGTAGGAAGTGGTTCTCCATCTTTTCCTGTTACTGGGTAGATGTAATTTTTTGTAGAGTCTGTGGCAAGAATTTGTCCGTCTGGCCCAATTGGCTTGCCTTCATCATCTTTTTGAATAATCGAGCCATCGTCAGTTATGAAGTTACCAGAGTCATCAGTAGCCAAAGGAGTTCCGTCTGGTTTTGTGATTGGATGAATAACATTTCCAGACTCATCAGTTGGTAGTTGTTTCGCGACTCCATCTTCGCCTTCTGGCACTGAAACATAATTTCCTTGTGAGTCAGTAGGTAGAGGCACATTATCTTTGTTAACTGGCTTTCCACTTGAATCTGTAGAAATTGGATTTCCGTTTGAATCAATGTAAGCTCCAGAGGCATCGGTCGGCAATGGTGTGCCATCAGCTCCAACAATCGGATAAATTGGTCGATTATTTTCATCTGTAGGAAGTGGTTCTCCATCTTTTCCTGTTACTGGGTAGATGTAATTTCCTGTAGAGTCTGTGGCAAGAATTTGTCCGTCTGGCCCAATTGGCTTGCCTTCATCATCTTTTTGAATAATCGTGCCATCGTCAGTTATGAAGTTGCCCGAGTCATCAGTAGCCAAAGGAGTTCCGTCTGGTTTTGTGATTGGATGAATAACATTTCCAGACTCATCAGTTGGTAGTTGTTTCGCGACTCCATCTTCGCCTTCTGGCACTGAAACATAATTTCCTTGTGAGTCAGTAGGTAGAGGCACATTATCTTTGTTAACTGGCTTTCCACTTGAATCTGTAGAAATTGGATTTCCGTTTGAATCAATGTAAGCTCCAGAGGCATCGGTCGGCAATGGTGTGCCATCAGCTCCAACAATCGGATAAATTGGTCGATTATTTTCATCTGTAGGAAGTGGTTCTCCATCTTTTCCTGTTACTGGGTAGATGTAATTTCCTGTAGAGTCTGTGGCAAGAATTTGTCCGTCTGGCCCAATTGGCTTGCCTTCATCATCTTTTTGAATAATCGAGCCATCGTCAGTTATGAAGTTACCAGAGTCATCAGTAGCCAAAGGAGTTCCGTCTGGTTTTGTGATTGGATGAATAACATTACCAGACTCATCGGTTGGTAGTTGTTTCGCGACTCCATCTTCGCCTTCTGGCACTGAAACATAATTTCCTTGTGAGTCAGTTGGTAGCGGAACATTATCTTTGTTAACTGGCTTTCCGCTTGAATCTGTGGAAATTGGTTCACCATCTGGTCCAATATAAGCTCCAGAGGCATCGGTCGGCAATGGTGTGCCATCAGCTCCAACAATCGGATAAATTGGTCGATTATTTTCATCTGTAGGAAGTGGTTCTCCATCTTTTCCTGTTACTGGGTAGATGTAATTTCCTGTAGAGTCTGTGGCAAGAATTTGTCCGTCTGGCCCAATTGGCTTGCCTTCATCATCTTTTTGAATAATCGAGCCATCGTCAGTTATGAAGTTACCAGAGTCATCAGTAGCCAAAGGAGTTCCGTCTGGTTTTGTGATTGGATGAATGACATTTCCAGACTCATCAGTTGGTAGTTGTTTCGCGACTCCATCTTCGCCTTCTGGCACTGAAACATAATTTCCTTGTGAGTCAGTAGGTAGAGGCACATTATCTTTGTTAACTGGCTTTCCACTTGAATCTGTAGAAATTGGATTTCCGTTTGAATCAATGTAAGCTCCAGAGGCATCGGTCGGCAATGGTGTGCCATCAGCTCCAACAATCGGATAAATTGGTCGATTATTTTCATCTGTAGGAAGTGGTTCTCCATCTTTTCCTGTTACTGGGTAGATGTAATTTCCTGTAGAGTCTGTGGCAAGAATTTGTCCGTCTGGCCCAATTGGCTTGCCTTCATCATCTTTTTGAATAATCGAGCCATCGTCAGTTATGAAGTTACCAGAGTCATCAGTAGCCAAAGGAGTTCCGTCTGGTTTTGTGATTGGATGAATAACATTACCAGACTCATCGGTTGGTAGTTGTTTCGCGACTCCATCTTCGCCTTCTGGCACTGAAACATAATTTCCTTGTGAGTCAGTTGGTAGCGGAACATTATCTTTGTTAACTGGCTTTCCGCTTGAATCTGTGGAAATTGGTTCACCATCTGGTCCAATATAAGCTCCAGAGGCATCGGTCGGCAATGGTGTGCCATCAGCTCCAACAATCGGATAAATTGGTCGATTATTTTCATCTGTAGGAAGTGGTTCTCCATCTTTTCCTGTTACTGGGTAGATGTAATTTCCAGAATTATCGGTAGCAAGAATTTGTCCGTCTGGCCCAATTGGCTTGCCTTCATCATCTTTTTGAATAATCGTGCCATCGTCAGTTATGAAGTTACCAGAGTCATCAGTAGCCAAAGGAGTTCCGTCTGGTTTTGTGATTGGATGAATGACATTTCCAGACTCATCGGTTGGTAGTTGTTTCGCGACTCCATCTTCGCCTTCTGGCACTGAAACATAATTTCCTTGTGAGTCAGTTGGTAGTGGAACATTATCTTTGTTAACTGGCTTTCCGCTTGAATCTGTAGAAATTGGTTCACCATCTGGTCCAATATAAGCTCCAGAGGCATCGGTCGGCAATGGTGTGCCATCAGCTCCAACAATCGGGTAAATCGGTCGATCATTTTCATCTGTTGGTAATGGTTCTTTATCTTCCTCTTCATCTGGTGCGCCATCAACAATAAATAACGGGATGCCAGTTGTTGTGTATTCGTCGTTCTCACTCATTACGATCGCACCATTTTCGTTGATTGCATATGGTATTCCTTCCTCATTCAATGGTCTACCCAATGGATCTGTTTCTATTTCATTACCGCTGATATCGACCCAATTTCCTTCATCGTTTTTGGCTAGTTGGTTGCCGTTCTGATCTAAAACTTCAAACACCGGCATGTTGTTCTCATCTGTCTTGACTGATTTCCCTTGTTTATCAACCAGTGGGTATATCCATTCACCTTTTTCGTTCTTTTCAAGTTCATTACCATCCGGACCAACAGGGACGTCTTCTGTTATCGTGATAGGTTTACCGTTATTATCGATGAAGTTTCCAGTGTCATCAGTCGGAAGAGGATTTCCGGATTGATCGACAACTTGGTTTATCGGCAAGGGTTTCTCATCGATAATCGTTTTTGTCCTATCTGGAATAGGTTTAACTTCTCCATTTTCACATGCTTTCTGAACTTTAGCAATAATTTCATCAGTTTTTTCGTCGTTATTCATAGCGATAAAAGGTATGTTGTTCTGTGGGCGATACCTGAAAAATATTAATTTTTGTTGGAGGCCAAATATACAGGATGACAATTAATTATGGAAACTTTTTCAAGCGCCTCTAACTTTGCGAAAAAATGCATTAATTCTCGCAATCTTTTTTTCCTGGATAGCTATTGATGTCAACTAGAAGCCTAAAATGTCAAATCCCTTGGACGTTTTACTACTTTTGGTGGGCCTCTAACTTTGCGACAAAAAATTTGTCGTCTTACCCCCCCCCCCTCTTTAAAGTATAGTCCTATAGTAAAACTTCATTTCTGTTCACCTCTTATCTTATGAATTTCTTTCTTGAAATCTTACGATGTATCTCAATAAAGTATTTTTACAGGCGGTTTACGCTCAAACCATTCAAATATGCCCATTCTACAAGTATGAGCTGTGAAAACCTAGAAAATTTAATTTTTCTGAAAATCCACCGGATGATTCGACTCGCTGGACATTTCGATCATTAATAGAGGATTTTTGAAGGTCAGTTTTTTGAATTATAATTTTTATCCGAAACTCGAGACAAAATTTATGACGAGGAAAATGTGTGACCATTGATCACTTACCAGTCATCGAAGATTTTCAATGAGACATATTTTCTACAGTTTTTCACGCAGAGAACTATCCTGTTTTCAGTTTTTGATACGCAACTCTTTGAAGAGCACAAAAATAAGCTCAAAATTGAGAATTTTCTTGGGTTGGAAAAACAGTGTATTTGCGTACACGGATACACGCGCAGCCAAATACACGAGTACAGGGTACACGAATACACGCATTACACGAATACACGGTTTTCTTCTCTTCACAATCAATTTATAAAAAAGCGTGTATTCGTGTATCCGTGTATTCGTGTATTGCGTGTATTTTTTTCCAACCCTAGAATTTTCTGAAAATCGCGTTTTCGAGAGCCCATAACTCATGTCAACGAAAATTTTATCAAATACTAATGGGCCTATTCAGAATAATATTTTGTAATAAAAAAACATAAAAAAACATTTTTTTCCTATGCAGAAAAACGTCGAAAAAACAAAATAAAGACAACGTGAAATTGAGAGAGCGCAGACATAAAATGGGTTTTTTTGTCTGCACTCTCTCAATTTCACGTTGTCTCTACTCAAAATGATAAACTGTATATTTTGTTTTTTCGACGTTTTTCTGCATAGGAAAAAAAAATGTTTTTTTATTACAAAATATCATTCTGCATAGGCCCATAAGCACATGACAATCGACCACAGTCGATTCACCAAAGTCAAAATTATTTACCTTCCCCCTCCCCTTTAACCCCGTTTTCTCTCAAAATCCGTGATTCTTTGTGGAAAAATCTCTTCAATATTTGAAGAAGTATGAAAAAAAAAATTATGAAACCCATTTGAGATCATTTTCGACGTTTTTGTACTTTTATTTGATGCCTACGGATAATCAGAAAAAATGTCGTGAAGATTGAAATAGTTTCAGCAAAGTTAGAAATATTTCAAAAAGTTTCTATAATTAATTGTCAGCCTAAAAAAATATATAAAACTCACGTTTCGCTTGAGCCATAAATAATAACGAATTTTGTCACATCCACTCTTGGAAATTCATCAAATTGCTGCAAAACAGCGTCAACAGGAGATAGTTGGTCTGTTCCAGTAATTGGTGGCAATTGGAAATCATTCAATATAGATGCAAGATTTTCTTTTTCCTGATAACCACCCAAAGATAGCGGCACAGCAATTTCTGCACCAACCGACATCACAGAAACTCGTATCACATCTGGTGACAGATCAAGTTTTTTTGTGAAATCGATCACCATCTTTTTGAACTTATCAAAACTACTGATGGAATTCTCAGAGTTTATGAAAACAATTATGATATCAGCGAGAGTAGATTTCAAATCGCATATTTCTTTTTGTGGCCTGACAACAAAGTTGCCTTGTGAATCAGTTGGCAGTGGAACATTATCTTTGTTAACTGGCTTTCCACTTGAATCTGTAGAAATTGGATTTCCGTTTGAATCAATGTAAGATCCAGAGGCATCGGTCGGCAATGGTGTGCCATCAGCTCCAACAATCGGATAAATTGGTCGATTATTTTCATCTGTAGGAAGTGGTTCTCCATCTTTTCCTGTTACTGGATAGATGTAATTTCCAGAATTATCGGTAGCAAGAATTTGTCCATCTGGCCCAATTGGCTTGCCTTCATCATCTTTTTGAATGATCGTTCCATCGTCAGTTATGAAGTTGCCCGAGTCATCAGTAGCCAAAGGAGTTCCGTCTGGTTTTGTGATTGGATGAATAACATTTCCAGACTCATCGGTTGGTAGTTGTTTTGTGACTCCATCTTCGCCTTCTGGCACTGAAACATAATTTCCTTGTGAGTCAGTTGGCAGAGGAACATTATCTTTGTTAACTGGCTTTCCACTTGAATCTGTAGAAATTGGTTCACCATCTGGTCCAATATGAGCTCCAGAGGCATCGGTCGGCAATGGTGTGCCATCAGCTCCAACAATCGGATAAATTGGTCGATTATTTTCATCTGTAGGAAGTGGTTCTCCATCTTTTCCTGTTACTGGATAGATGTAATTTCCAGAATTATCGGTAGCAAGAATTTGTCCATCTGGCCCAATTGGCTTGCCTTCATCATCTTTTTGAATGATCGTTCCATCGTCAGTTATGAAGTTGCCCGAGTCATCAGTAGCCAAAGGAGTTCCGTCTGGTTTTGTGATTGGATGAATAACATTTCCAGACTCATCGGTTGGTAGTTGTTTTGTGACTCCATCTTCGCCTTCTGGCACTGAAACATAATTTCCTTGTGAGTCAGTAGGTAGAGGAACATTATCTTTGTTAACTGGCTTTCCACTTGAATCTGTAGAAATTGGATTTCCGTTTGAATCAATGTAAGCTCCAGAGGCATCGGTCGGCAATGGTGTGCCATCAGCTCCAACAATCGGATAAATTGGTCGATTATTTTCATCTGTCGGAAGTGGTTCTCCATCTTTTCCTGTTACTGGGTAGATGTAATTTCCTGTAGAGTCTGTAGCAAGAATTTGTCCATCTGGCCCAATTGGCTTGCCTTCATCGTCTTTTTGAATAATCGTGCCATCGTCAGTTATGAAGTTGCCCGAGTCATCAGTAGCCAAAGGAGTTCCGTCTGGTTTCGTGATTGGATGAATAACATTTCCAGACTCATCGGTTGGTAGTTGTTTTGCGACTCCATCTTCGCCTTCTGGCACTGAAACATAATTTCCTTGTGAGTCAGTAGGTAGAGGAACATTATCTTTGTTAACTGGCTTTCCACTTGAATCTGTAGAAATTGGATTTCCGTTTGAATCAATGTAAGCTCCAGAGGCATCGGTCGGCAATGGTGTGCCATCAGCTCCAACAATCGGATAAATTGGTCGATTATTTTCATCTGTAGGAAGTGGTTCTCCATCTTTTCCTGTTACTGGATAGATGTAATTTCCAGAATTATCGGTAGCAAGAATTTGTCCATCTGGCCCAATTGGCTTGCCTTCATCGTCTTTTTGAATAATCGTGCCATCGTCAGTTATGAAGTTGCCCGAGTCATCAGTAGCCAAAGGAGTTCCGTCTGGTTTCGTGATTGGATGAATAACATTTCCAGACTCATCGGTTGGTAGTTGTTTTGCGACTCCATCTTCGCCTTCTGGCACTGAAACATAATTTCCTTGTGAGTCAGTAGGTAGAGGAACATTATCTTTGTTAACTGGCTTTCCACTTGAATCTGTAGAAATTGGATTTCCGTTTGAATCAATGTAAGCTCCAGAGGCATCGGTCGGCAATGGTGTGCCATCAGCTCCAACAATCGGATAAATTGGTCGATTATTTTCATCTGTAGGAAGTGGTTCTCCATCTTTTCCTGTTACTGGATAGATGTAATTTCCAGAATTATCGGTAGCAAGAATTTGTCCATCTGGCCCAATTGGCTTGCCTTCATCATCTTTTTGAATAATCGTGCCATCGTCAGTTATGAAGTTACCAGAGTCATCAGTAGCCAAAGGAGTTCCGTCTGGTTTTGTGATTGGATGAATAACATTTCCAGACTCATCGGTTGGTAGTTGTTTTGTGACTCCATCTTCGCCTTCTGGCACTGAAACATAATTTCCTTGTGAGTCAGTAGGTAGAGGAACATTATCTTTGTTAACTGGCTTTCCACTTGAATCTGTAGAAATTGGATTTCCGTTTGAATCAATGTAAGCTCCAGAGGCATCGGTCGGCAATGGTGTGCCATCAGCTCCAACAATCGGATAAATTGGTCGATTATTTTCATCTGTAGGAAGTGGTTCTCCATCTTTTCCTGTTACTGGATAGATGTAATTTCCAGAATTATCGGTAGCAAGAATTTGTCCATCTGGCCCAATTGGCTTGCCTTCATCATCTTTTTGAATGATCGTTCCATCGTCAGTTATGAAGTTGCCCGAGTCATCAGTAGCCAAAGGAGTTCCGTCTGGTTTTGTGATTGGATGAATAACATTTCCAGACTCATCGGTTGATAGTTGTTTTGTGACTCCATCTTCGCCTTCTGGCACTGAAACATAATTTCCTTGTGAGTCAGTAGGTAGAGGAACATTATCTTTGTTAACTGGCTTTCCACTTGAATCTGTAGAAATTGGTTCACCATCTGGTCCAATATGAGCTCCAGAGGCATCGGTCGGCAATGGTGTGCCATCAGCTCCAACAATCGGATAAATTGGTCGATTATTTTCATCTGTAGGAAGTGGTTCTCCATCTTTTCCTGTTACTGGATAGATGTAATTTCCAGAATTATCGGTAGCAAGAATTTGTCCATCTGGCCCAATTGGCTTGCCTTCATCATCTTTTTGAATGATCGTTCCATCGTCAGTTATGAAGTTGCCCGAGTCATCAGTAGCCAAAGGAGTTCCGTCTGGTTTTGTGATTGGATGAATAACATTTCCAGACTCATCGGTTGGTAGTTGTTTTGTGACTCCATCTTCGCCTTCTGGCACTGAAACATAATTTCCTTGTGAGTCAGTAGGTAGAGGAACATTCTCTTTGTTAACTGGCTTTCCACTTGAATCTGTAGAAATTGGATTTCCGTTTGAATCAATGTAAGCTCCAGAGGCATCGGTCGGCAATGGTGTGCCATCAGCTCCAACAATCGGATAAATTGGTCGATTATTTTCATCTGTCGGAAGTGGTTCTCCATCTTTTCCTGTTACTGGGTAGATGTAATTTCCTGTAGAGTCTGTAGCAAGAATTTGTCCATCTGGCCCAATTGGCTTGCCTTCATCGTCTTTTTGAATAATCGTGCCATCGTCAGTTATGAAGTTACCAGAGTCATCAGTAGCCAAAGGAGTTCCGTCTGGTTTTGTGATTGGATGAATAACATTTCCAGACTCATCGGTTGGTAGTTGTTTTGTGACTCCATCTTCGCCTTCTGGCACTGAAACATAATTTCCTTGTGAGTCAGTAGGTAGAGGAACATTCTCTTTGTTAACTGGCTTTCCACTTGAATCTGTAGAAATTGGATTTCCGTTTGAATCAATGTAAGCTCCAGAGGCATCGGTCGGCAATGGTGTGCCATCAGCTCCAACAATCGGATAAATTGGTCGATTATTTTCATCTGTAGGAAGTGGTTCTCCATCTTTTCCTGTTACTGGGTAGATATAATTTCCTGTAGAGTCTGTAGCAAGAATTTGTCCGTCTGGCCCAATTGGCTTGCCTTCATCATCTTTTTGAATAATCGTGCCATCGTCAGTTATGAAGTTGCCCGAGTCATCAGTAGCCAAAGGAGTTCCGTCTGGTTTTGTGATTGGATGAATAACATTTCCAGACTCATCGGTTGGTAGTTGTTTCGCGACTCCATCTTCGCCTTCTGGCACTGAAACATAATTTCCTTGTGAGTCAGTTGGTAGAGGAACATTATCTTTGTTAACTGGCTTTCCGCTTGAATCTGTTGAAATTGGTTCACCATCTGGTCCAATATAAGCTCCAGAGGCATCGGTCGGCAATGGTGTGCCATCAGCTCCAACAATCGGATAAATTGGTCGATTATTTTCATCTGTAGGAAGTGGTTCTCCATCTTTTCCTGTTACTGGATAGATATAATTTCCTGTAGAGTCTGTAGCAAGAATTTGTCCATCTGGCCCAATTGGCTTGCCTTCATCATCTTTTTGAATAATCGTGCCATCGTCAGTTATGAAGTTACCAGAGTCATCAGTAGCCAAAGGAGTTCCGTCTGGTTTTGTGATTGGATGAATAACATTTCCAGACTCATCGGTTGGTAGTTGTTTTGTGACTCCATCTTCGCCTTCTGGCACTGAAACATAATTTCCTTGTGAGTCAGTTGGTAGAGGAACATTATCTTTGTTAACTGGCTTTCCGCTTGAATCTGTTGAAATTGGTTCACCATCTGGTCCAATATAAGCTCCAGAGGCATCGGTCGGCAATGGTGTGCCATCAGCTCCAACAATCGGATAAATTGGTCGATTATTTTCATCTGTAGGAAGTGGTTCTCCATCTTTTCCTGTTACTGGATAGATATAATTTCCTGTAGAGTCTGTAGCAAGAATTTGTCCATCTGGCCCAATTGGCTTGCCTTCATCATCTTTTTGAATAATCGTGCCATCGTCAGTTATGAAGTTACCAGAGTCATCAGTAGCCAAAGGAGTTCCGTCTGGTTTTGTGATTGGATGAATAACATTTCCAGACTCATCGGTTGGTAGTTGTTTTGCGACTCCATCTTCGCCTTCTGGCACTGAAACATAATTTCCTTGTGAGTCAGTTGGTAGAGGAACATTATCTTTGTTAACTGGCTTTCCGCTTGAATCTGTTGAAATTGGTTCACCATCTGGTCCAATATAAGCTCCAGAGGCATCGGTCGGCAATGGTGTGCCATCAGCTCCAACAATCGGATAAATTGGTCGATTATTTTCATCTGTAGGAAGTGGTTCTCCATCTTTTCCTGTTACTGGATAGATATAATTTCCTGTAGAGTCTGTAGCAAGAATTTGTCCATCTGGCCCAATTGGCTTGCCGTCATCATCTTTTTGAATAATCGTGCCATCGTCAGTTATGAAGTTACCAGAGTCATCAGTAGCCAAAGGAGTTCCGTCTGGTTTTGTGATTGGATGAATAACATTTCCAGACTCATCGGTTGGTAGTTGTTTTGCGACTCCATCTTCGCCTTCTGGCACTGAAACATAATTTCCTTGTGAGTCAGTAGGTAGAGGAACATTATCTTTGTTAACTGGCTTTCCGCTTGAATCTGTTGAAATTGGTTCACCATCTGGTCCAATATAAGCTCCAGAGGCATCGGTCGGCAATGGTGTGCCATCAGCTCCAACAATCGGATAAATTGGTCGATTATTTTCATCTGTAGGAAGTGGTTCTCCATCTTTTCCTGTTACTGGATAGATATAATTTCCTGTAGAGTCTGTAGCAAGAATTTGTCCATCTGGCCCAATTGGCTTGCCTTCATCATCTTTTTGAATAATCGTGCCATCGTCAGTTATGAAGTTACCAGAGTCATCAGTAGCCAAAGGAGTTCCGTCTGGTTTTGTGATTGGATGAATAACATTTCCAGACTCATCGGTTGGTAGTTGTTTTGCGACTCCATCTTCGCCTTCTGGCACTGAAACATAATTTCCTTGTGAGTCAGTTGGTAGAGGAACATTATCTTTGTTAACTGGCTTTCCGCTTGAATCTGTTGAAATTGGTTCACCATCTGGTCCAATATAAGCTCCAGAGGCATCGGTCGGCAATGGTGTGCCATCAGCTCCAACAATCGGATAAATTGGTCGATTATTTTCATCTGTAGGAAGTGGTTCTCCATCTTTTCCTGTTACTGGATAGATATAATTTCCTGTAGAGTCTGTAGCAAGAATTTGTCCATCTGGCCCGATTGGCTTGCCTTCATCATCTTTTTGAATAATCGTGCCATCGTCAGTTATGAAGTTACCAGAGTCATCAGTAGCCAAAGGAGTTCCGTCTGGTTTTGTGATTGGATGAATAACATTTCCAGACTCATCGGTTGGTAGTTGTTTTGCGACTCCATCTTCGCCTTCTGGCACTGAAACATAATTTCCTTGTGAGTCAGTAGGTAGAGGAACATTATCTTTGTTAACTGGCTTTCCGCTTGAATCTGTTGAAATTGGTTCACCATCTGGTCCAATATAAGCTCCAGAGGCATCGGTCGGCAATGGTGTGCCATCAGCTCCAACAATCGGATAAATTGGTCGATTATTTTCATCTGTAGGAAGTGGTTCTCCATCTTTTCCTGTTACTGGGTAGATGTAATTTCCTGTAGAGTCTGTAGCAAGAATTTGTCCATCTGGCCCAATTGGCTTGCCTTCATCATCTTTTTGAATAATCGTGCCATCGTCAGTTATGAAGTTACCAGAGTCATCAGTAGCCAAAGGAGTTCCGTCTGGTTTTGTGATTGGATGAATAACATTTCCAGACTCATCGGTTGGTAGTTGTTTTGCGACTCCATCTTCGCCTTCTGGCACTGAAACATAATTTCCTTGTGAGTCAGTAGGTAGAGGCACATTATCTTTGTTAACTGGCTTTCCGCTTGAATCTGTGGAAATTGGTTCACCATCTGGTCCAATATAAGCTCCAGAGGCATCGGTCGGCAATGGTGTGCCATCAGCTCCAACAATCGGATAAATTGGTCGATTATTTTCATCTGTAGGAAGTGGTTCTCCATCTTTTCCTGTTACTGGGTAGATGTAATTTCCTGTAGAGTCTGTAGCAAGAATTTGTCCATCTGGCCCAATTGGCTTGCCTTCATCGTCTTTTTGAATAATCGTGCCATCGTCAGTTATGAAGTTACCAGAGTCATCAGTAGCCAAAGGAGTTCCGTCTGGTTTTGTGATTGGATGAATAACATTTCCAGACTCATCGGTTGGTAGTTGTTTTGCGACTCCATCTTCGCCTTCTGGCACTGAAACATAATTTCCTTGTGAGTCAGTTGGTAGAGGAACATTATCTTTGCTAACTGGCTTTCCACTTGAATCTGTAGAAATTGGTTCACCATCTGGTCCAATATAAGCTCCAGAGGCATCGGTCGGCAATGGTGTGCCATCAGCTCCAACAATCGGATAAATTGGTCGATTATTTTCATCTGTAGGAAGTGGTTCTCCATCTTTTCCTGTTACTGGATAGATGTAATTTCCAGAATTATCGGTAGCAAGAATTTGTCCATCTGGCCCAATTGGCTTGCCTTCATCATCTTTTTGAATAATCGTGCCATCGTCAGTTATGAAGTTACCAGAGTCATCAGTAGCCAAAGGAGTTCCGTCTGGTTTTGTGATTGGATGAATAACATTTCCAGACTCATCGGTTGGTAGTTGTTTTGCGACTCCATCTTCGCCTTCTGGCACTGAAACATAATTTCCTTGTGAGTCAGTAGGTAGAGGAACATTATCTTTGTTAACTGGCTTTCCGCTTGAATCTGTGGAAATTGGTTCACCATCTGGTCCAATATAAGCTCCAGAGGCATCGGTCGGCAATGGTGTGCCATCAGCTCCAACAATCGGATAAATTGGTCGATTATTTTCATCTGTAGGAAGTGGTTCTCCATCTTTTCCTGTTACTGGGTAGATGTAATTTCCTGTAGAGTCTGTAGCAAGAATTTGTCCATCTGGCCCAATTGGCTTGCCTTCATCATCTTTTTGAATAATCGTGCCATCGTCAGTTATGAAGTTACCAGAGTCATCAGTAGCCAAAGGAGTTCCGTCTGGTTTTGTGATTGGATGAATAACATTTCCAGACTCATCGGTTGGCAGAACAGCAGTTTGTGACGGGGATTCTGTAAATTGCAGATATTTATTTCTAAAAATTTTCTGGTGTCGTTTTGAAGAAGTTCTGGGCTGTCAAAAGTTCAAAAATTGCTCAAATTGGCTCATAAAAGTCATCATAGCCCCATTTCAAAATAATTTTCATGATAAATAAAGTTTCAGATATTGATCAGCATAGTCGATTTACTAAAAATACATCAATAAAAAGCATTTTTTCAAAAAATTTTGAAGTTTTTTATTTTTTGGCTGGAAGTTCATGAAAATTCATATGTGCCCCTGCTCATTCATTTTTCCAAAATCAAATTTTTTCTGAAAATTTTATTTGTTCTTGCTTTTAGGGTAAATCGACCACGCCGATCATCATCTGCTACTCAGTTTTTCATAAAATTGATCGAGAATTGAGTTATGACGTGTTTTATGAGCCAATTTTGGCAATTTTTGAACTTTTGAGAGCCCATAACTTGGCTCATAGGTCCATTGGGTAACTAATATTTTGGCTCTGTTCGGAAATAAAGGGTTTTAGAGAAAATAAAGGGTTTTTCAGAAAATAAAGGGTTTTTCAGAAAATAGAGGGTTTTTCCGAAAATAAAGGGTTTTTCAGAAAATAAAGGGTTTTAGAAAAACAAAAAGGATTTATGGGGGTAAAAATATCTGAAAAACAAAAGTAATTTTTGTCTATTGGATATTTACTAAGCCTAAGCCTTCATTCCAGAGCTGCACAAACATAAAAATTGAATTTTTAAAGCTTTCCTAGCATTCAAAGCTTAGGCTTAGTGAGGTCCTGTAAACTACAGATCCACATCAAGTTATGAAATTTCAGTCAGATAATAGATATTTGATAAAATTGACTAACTTTTGGGCTTATTATTGGGGAGTTCTTTTTACTTTTTCGGGCTCCTAAAACCATTTTTTCTTGAAAAACCCTTTATTTTCTGTAAAACCCTTTATTTTCTGTAAAACCCTTTATTTTCGGAAAAACCCTTTATTTTCTGTAAAACCCTTTATTTTCTGAAAAACCCTTTATTTTCTGAAAAACCCTTTATTTTCTCTAAAACCCTTTATTTCCGAACAGAGCCAATATTTTTAGGGAGTTCTTATTACCCCAAAAGCTGTCTATGGACAAAATTTTAAGATTTGAAGTGCTGTGTAAAAAAGGTTCCCTTGTCAGTGGATTTGTCTCTCTAACTAACATAAGTTAATTGAGGAAATTGTCTTCTGCTTTGTACATGTCAGAGAGCAATCGGTGAAAGTGAGGTGGACGCAGAGAAATTCTCTGATCCAAAAAAGAAACTACTGCCACGTAGTTCACGTTTTTATTTTTTAAAAATTCATAATTTTTGAAAAGGAAAAATTGAGATTTTCGCGTGAAAAAAGTGTGCGCCTCCCTCACTATTCCTGATTGTCAATTTTCAACCATGTCGTGCCACCACACAAATCGGAGGAGACTCGGAGAAAAAAGGACACCGTACTCTTCCCCGGTCGCTCCGGTGAATCGCTGCAAGACCAATTGCCTAAACCGTACTCTCCCCGGTTCCTCAGGTGCATCGCTGCGAGACCACACAAAATGTCTGCGTCTCCACGAAATTATCTTTTCCCATTTTTCTGGCACGACGTGCACCGAGCTGACATGTTGTGATGTTTTCATTGTACTAAACAGATTCAAAAAAGATTCTGATCGTTCTAGTTATCTGGTCATGTTATTCCATATAAATGGGAGTGAATATTGCCCTATCTTGCGCGATAATAACTTTTATCATCATCTCAAAATGATAAACAACGTTCACCACAGTGTCAAACTCTGCTTCCAATAAATTATTCATAATGCTTTTCTATTTTCAACTAACCACTCTCTGAGATGCATAAATAACTTTGTAATAACTCCAGAGCATTTGCATTGTCAGCCAATTGTTGTTCGTTGATATGAATAAGTCTGGTGTCTGGCAATTTCTTTATTTTTTCGATGTAGACCAAACTGTTCTTTCTGAAAAAATTGAATATTCAAATTCATAGCAAATTTCAATTTTTTTTGTTCGAAAAATGACTCTTGGTTCCTAATTTTGCCATGAATGACGTCATCCATCAATTTTTTGAAAAAAAATTTATTGAATCTCTTTTTTTGTATAGAATGTACTCGAAATATGTTAGATATCAAAAATTGATTTTTCGATAAAAAATTTGGTATTTCGTGGCTGAAAATCTTTGAGAATCTCAAGCTTATGAAATTTTATGAGAAATCACTCTAGAACACGGACTTGAGCACGCAGTCGAAGGCTGCGTAGCAACAAGAATGAAGACCGGCGTTAGCCGGTTGTTTCATTCTTGTCATTATTCAATTTTTGTGGTATGAAAAGGTTACAACTACACATAATTACTGAATAGGGTTTTTTAGAAACTACTCCCCATTATTATTTTTGTGCACTTGAAAGAAATCTTCATCATCTTCCCAAATTAAGTTCCATCAGCACGCTACTATTATTTTGTTAGAGAAATGCGTGATTTTTCACATGAAAATTCAACATTTTTCCATGCAAAAAAATGAACACGTTTAAATTCAAAATAATCACCAGTTCACGCTTCTTATCTAATATTTTTTTTAATTTAAAAAAATTAAAATTTCTATCACAATAGTGAAATATTTTCAGTCATTTCTCGAAGAGACTATTTTGTTAATTAGTGAATGGAAAAAAAAAGTGAGTCAGACCAATGTAGATGATTATATGAGTTGCTCAAAACTTCATATTTGATTGATCAAAAGAAGGACACGATATCTTTCTTATATATTAAACGGTGCTTCTGTTCGTTTGACCTACTCAGAGATTCGCTGGCTAGCTCGCCACCAGATCGCTGCGGCCACCTGGAAACCGCATGGCCGCCAGGTCGCCTCGAGTTTTCCGGCGACGTGGCCTGTGTGTTTGAAATTCTGGAAAGCTGGCAAGACAGTGGTTTGTGCTCAAAATACTGCATTTTCTACTGTTTTTTTTTTCACTTCCTAAAGTTTCAAGTGCTGCGAAAAAACAGAAAATGAGCCAAATTTTTCGAAAATGCCTCAATTCACAAGTTTTTCAGACATTTTCATGAAAATTCATTTTGACGCGGCGAAGTGGCCACCACATGGTAGCCATGTGGCCGTGACCTACCCAGAGCGTGGCCACCTTGCCAGCGAAAAAAACCGGGCGACATGGTTTCCATGTGGTTCCCAGGTCAGCCAGCCTCCCCACCTGGTGGCGAGCTGGCCAGCGAATCTCTGAGTACTTTTGTGCCCTAGATTCAAATTTAAATAATTTTACGTGAATAATTTTGCTCATTTCTGATTTTCCAAAACGCTTGGATTGCCACCTTAATTTTTTGAAATCTATCGTGAGAAAGGTGTGAAGTGACACTGTGAACATTGGAAAACTCTGAAATGAAAATGATAAACAATTTTTTTTTGTTATTTTTCAACTAAAACACCGCAAAATTATTTTTTTTGTCAAATTAAAAAAATTCCTAACTAGTCCCGCAAGTTTTTAAATCACTGTAGATCACGCGCGATTTCACTATCTTTTTGTCTCTTCTCTCTCTCTCGCATGGACGCCCATATTTTGAACAAGCGTTTTGAATCAATAAAAAAACAACCAAAAGTTTCATTAAATTATAAATATTTTTTGCAGATTATTCGTGAATAAAAATATTCGAAATGTTTTTGTTGGAAAGAATGAAGCAATGGATCAATTTTGAGCGATGAGATGAACTAGGAACCGTCGAAATTTCAAAGGTTAGTACTTTTTTGGGGATCGATTGAGTTTTAGTCGGAGGGAGTTCTGTAGAGTTCGAAATTTTCAAAACTGATTTTCATTTGAATCGAGGATTCTTTTGAAAGGAAGTTTTAGAATCTTTTAAAAATGAGGTCGGGAGAAATAATATTTCTTTTTTTTTGAAATATGAATTAGGCATGTGTTGTTTCTAAAGGTTGTTAGAACTTTGAGACGAAAAGTTGGGTTTTTTATGGATATGGGCAAGTATCTTGGTGAAAAAATGATTTAAAAATGAAAAAAAGTTATTTTATCAAAAAGTCGCTCGATGATAGTAACAATAAAGCCGAAATTATGTTTTATATTTTTTGATAGTTTTTTGGAGTTTGTTTTTGTTATGTGATTTTTTTGGGACTTGATTTTTTCTGCACTGGATGAAGTCATCACCCAATATAATAAATTCATAAACGAGATATGTCCTCGATAGACTTTTCTCATAGACCAAGAGTTTTCTAACGATAGTTATTTCCATAGTTATTTTCGATGTGATGTGATTTATTATTTTTTCACAGAACATTTTCAATGTATTGAAGACCGGCGGAAGAAACACATTGAACATTTTCTTAAAACCAAACTACAAAACCAAAAACATTCCTCTAGCTAGGTCAAACTAAAATATAGCTTTACTCTCATTCAATATAATACAAAAACTCTTTTTCTCTCTCTCTCTGCCTCTCTTTCTCTACCTTACTGCCTTACATTAATATTATTTCGCGGTTCATTCTTATATTTGATAGGCGTCATTTTATGATTTTTCCTTTAAATAATTTTCTAATTTTTCTCATCTCCTTCTTTTTCTTTTTATTTTTTGCGCAAAGTCCGCCGTATAGTTTTGGTACACTGTATAGCATCGAGAAAGCCTTTTCGCAACTTTTACTATTGATTGGCATAATCTAGAGATGAATTGCTTTTTTATTTTAGATTTTTTTATTATTCTTTTTCACTAGCCGCGAGTTCACAGAAAACACGCCAACGTCAAAGAGCTGACTCGTTTGTCTTGCGCCTCTTGGTTTTACTTTTTTACTTGTATTTCTCGTTTATAAAAAGTGGTTTACATCTACTTGAATTATTTGTCATCTAGAGAAGTTCAAGTTTGATAAACTTGGACAACTGAACATTTTACTACTCAAAAGGGTCATCAATTTTCAAGAATGATTTTCGGGCGGATCAGTTTTGAGTTTTGGAAATAATTTTAGTTTTCTCCTGTATATTAAAAAAAAACCAACTCACCTCAAAGGTGTCGCAATGAGATGAATAACCAAAGTATTTCCTCTCGGAGTTTCTTCTAATAACATTTTCGCAGTTTTGAGAGCGGAATTGGCATTCGGTTGGCCACCAATTTCCCGTATTTCATCGGTTGATTGATAAAGTTCTTCGAAATTCTCATAAGATCCTATATCAATTGTCACCTCAGTGGTTGCACTATAAATTATTTTTCCTATTTTCGGTAAAGAATCACTTGGTGTCGATTTGAATAATTCTTTCATTAATTGTTTTAAGTTGGGCAAATACGGAGAACTTGCATGTGAGGTTTCCACAACGAAAACGAGAGTTTCGACTTTACCAGAGACATTGTCGCAATTTGCATCCTCTGTTTCATGTTCAAGAACATCTGAAACAGTTGTAGTCGTAAGGTCTTCTGGGACTGAAACAAAATTTCCTTGTGAGTCAGTTGGTAGAGGAACATTATCTTTGTTAACTGGCTTTCCGCTTGAATCTGTTGAAATTGGTTCACCATCTGGTCCAATATAAGCTCCAGAGGCATCGGTCGGCAATGGTGTGCCATCAGCTCCAACAATCGGATAAATTGGTCGATTATTTTCATCTGTAGGAAGTGGTTCTCCATCTTTTCCTGTTACTGGGTAGATGAAGTTTCCTGTAGAGTCTGTAGCAAGAATTTGTCCGTCTGGCCCAATTGGCTTGCCTTCATCGTCTTTTTGAATAATCGTGCCATCGTCAGTTATGAAGTTACCAGAGTCATCAGTAGCCAAAGGAGTTCCGTCTGGTTTTGTGATTGGATGAATAACATTTCCAGACTCATCAGTTGGTAGTTGTTTTGTGACTCCATCTTCGCCTTCTGGGACTGAAACATAATTTCCTTGTGAGTCAGTAGGTAGAGGAACATTATCTTTGTTAACTGGCTTTCCGCTTGAATCTGTAGAAATTGGATTTCCGTTTGAATCAATGTAAGCTCCAGAGGCATCGGTCGGCAATGGTGTGCCATCAGCTCCAACAATCGGATAAATTGGTCGATTATTTTCATCTGTAGGAAGTGGTTCTCCATCTTTTCCTGTTACTGGGTAGATGTAATTTCCAGAATTATCGGTAGCAAGAATTTGTCCGTCTGGCCCAATTGGCTTGCCTTCATCATCTTTTTGAATAATCGTGCCATCGTCAGTTATGAAGTTGCCCGAGTCATCAGTAGCCAAAGGAGTTCCGTCTGGTTTTGTGATTGGATGAATAACATTTCCAGACTCATCAGTTGGTAGTTGTTTCGCAACTCCATCTTCGCCTTCTGGGACTGAAACATAATTTCCTTGTGAGTCAGTAGGTAGAGGAACATTATCTTTGTTAACTGGCTTTCCGCTTGAATCTGTAGAAATTGGATTTCCGTTTGAATCAATGTAAGCTCCAGAGGCATCGGTCGGCAATGGTGTGCCATCAGCTCCAACAATGGGATAAATTGGTCGATTATTTTCATCTGTAGGAAGTGGTTCTCCATCTTTTCCTGTTACTGGATAGATGTAATTTCCAGAATTATCGGTAGCAAGAATTTGTCCGTCTGGCCCAATTGGCTTGCCTTCATCATCTTTTTGAATAATCGTGCCATCGTCAGTTATGAAGTTGCCCGAGTCGTCAGTAGCCAAAGGAGTTCCATCTGGTTTTGTGATTGGATGAATAACATTTCCAGACTCATCAGTTGGTAGTTGTTTTGTGACTCCATCTTCGCCTTCTGGCACTGAAACATAATTTCCTTGTGAGTCAGTAGGTAGAGGAACATTATCTTTGTTAACTGGCTTTCCGCTTGAATCTGTGGAAATTGGTTCACCATCTGGTCCAATATAAGCTCCAGAGGCATCGGTCGGCAATGGTGTGCCATCAGCTCCAACAATCGGATAAATTGGTCGATTATTTTCATCTGTAGGAAGTGGTTCTCCATCTTTTCCTGTTACTGGGTAGATGAAGTTTCCTGTAGAGTCTGTAGCAAGAATTTGTCCGTCTGGCCCAATTGGCTTGCCTTCGTCATCTTTTTGAATAATCGTGCCATCGTCAGTTATGAAGTTGCCCGAGTCATCAGTAGCCAAAGGAGTTCCGTCTGGTTTTGTGATTGGATGAATAACATTTCCAGACTCATCAGTTGGTAGTTGTTTCGCGACTCCATCTTCGCCTTCTGGCACTGAAACATAATTTCCTTGTGAGTCAGTAGGTAGAGGAACATTATCTTTGTTAACTGGCTTTCCGCTTGAATCTGTAGAAATTGGATTTCCGTTTGAATCAATGTAAGCTCCAGAGGCATCGGTCGGCAATGGTGTGCCATCGGCTCCAACAATCGGATAAATTGGTCGATTATTTTCATCTGTAGGAAGTGGTTCTCCATCTTTTCCTGTTACTGGGTAGATGAAGTTTCCTGTAGAGTCTGTAGCAAGAATTTGTCCGTCTGGCCCAATTGGCTTGCCTTCATCATCTTTTTGAATAATCGAGCCATCGTCAGTTATGAAGTTACCAGAGTCATCAGTAGCCAAAGGAGTTCCGTCTGGTTTTGTGATTGGATGAATAACATTTCCAGACTCATCAGTTGGTAGTAGTTTTGTGACTCCATCTTCGCCTTCTGGCACTGAAACATAATTTCCTTGTGAGTCAGTAGGTAGAGGAACATTATCTTTGTTAACTGGCTTTCCGCTTGAATCTGTAGAAATTGGATTTCCGTTTGAATCAATGTAAGCTCCAGAGGCATCAGTCGGCAATGGTGTGCCATCAGCTCCAACAATCGGATAAATTGGTCGATTATTTTCATCTGTAGGAAGTGGTTCTCCATCTTTTCCTGTTACTGGGTAGATGAAGTTTCCTGTAGAGTCTGTAGCAAGAATTTGTCCGTCTGGCCCAATTGGCTTGCCTTCATCATCTTTTTGAATAATCGTGCCATCGTCAGTTATGAAGTTACCAGAGTCATCAGTAGCCAAAGGAGTTCCGTCTGGTTTTGTGATTGGATGAATAACATTTCCAGACTCATCAGTTGGTAGTTGTTTTGTGACTCCATCTTCGCCTTCTGGGACTGAAACATAATTTCCTTGTGAGTCAGTAGGTAGAGGAACATTATCTTTGTTAACTGGCTTTCCGCTTGAATCTGTAGAAATTGGATTTCCGTTTGAATCAATGTAAGCTCCAGAGGCATCGGTCGGCAATGGTGTGCCATCGGCTCCAACAATCGGATAAATTGGTCGATTATTTTCATCTGTAGGAAGTGGTTCTCCATCTTTTCCTGTTACTGGATAGATGTAATTTCCAGAATTATCGGTAGCAAGAATTTGTCCGTCTGGCCCAATTGGCTTCCCTTCATCATCTTTTTGAATAATCGTGCCATCGTCAGTTATGAAGTTGCCCGAGTCATCAGTAGCCAAAGGAGTTCCGTCTGGTTTTGTGATTGGATGAATAACATTTCCAGACTCATCAGTTGGTAGTAGTTTTGTGACTCCATCTTCGCCTTCTGGCACTGAAACATAATTTCCTTGTGAGTCAGTTGGTAGCGGAACATTATCTTTGTTAACTGGCTTTCCGCTTGAATCTGTGGAAATTGGTTCACCATCTGGTCCAATATAAGCTCCAGAGGCATCGGTCGGCAATGGTGTGCCATCAGCTCCAACAATCGGATAAATTGGTCGATTATTTTCATCTGTAGGAAGTGGTTCTCCATCTTTTCCTGTTACTGGGTAGATATAATTTCCTGTAGAGTCTGTAGCAAGAATTTGTCCGTCTGGCCCAATTGGCTTCCCTTCATCATCTTTTTGAATAATCGTGCCATCGTCAGTTATGAAGTTACCAGAGTCATCAGTAGCCAAAGGAGTTCCGTCTGGTTTTGTGATTGGATGAATAACATTTCCAGACTCATCAGTTGGTAGTAGTTTTGTGACTCCATCTTCGCCTTCTGGCACTGAAACATAATTTCCTTGTGAGTCAGTTGGTAGCGGAACATTATCTTTGTTAACTGGCTTTCCGCTTGAATCTGTGGAAATTGGTTCACCATCTGGTCCAATATGAGCTCCAGAGGCATCGGTCGGCAATGGTGTGCCATCAGCTCCAACAATCGGATAAATTGGTCGATTATTTTCATCTGTAGGAAGTGGTTCTCCATCTTTTCCTGTTACTGGATAGATGTAATTTCCAGAATTATCGGTAGCAAGAATTTGTCCATCTGGCCCAATTGGCTTCCCTTCATCATCTTTTTGAATAATCGTGCCATCGTCAGTTATGAAGTTACCAGAGTCATCAGTAGCCAAAGGAGTTCCGTCTGGTTTTGTGATTGGATGAATAACATTTCCAGACTCATCAGTTGGTAGTTGTTTTGTGACTCCATCTTCGCCTTCTGGGACTGAAACATAATTTCCTTGTGAGTCAGTAGGTAGCGGAACATTATCTTTGTTAACTGGCTTTCCGCTTGAATCTGTGGAAATTGGTTCACCATCTGGTCCAATATAAGCTCCAGAGGCATCGGTCGGCAATGGTGTGCCATCAGCTCCAACAATCGGATAAATTGGTCGATTATTTTCATCTGTAGGAAGTGGTTCTCCATCTTTTCCTGTTACTGGATAGATGTAATTTCCAGAATTATCGGTAGCAAGAATTTGTCCGTCTGGCCCAATTGGCTTGCCTTCATCATCTTTTTGAATAATCGTGCCATCGTCAGTTATGAAGTTGCCCGAGTCATCAGTAGCCAAAGGAGTTCCGTCTGGTTTTGTGATTGGATGAATAACATTTCCAGACTCATCAGTTGGTAGTTGTTTTGTGACTCCATCTTCGCCTTCTGGGACTGAAACATAATTTCCTTGTGAGTCAGTTGGTAGCGGAACATTATCTTTGTTAACTGGCTTTCCGCTTGAATCTGTGGAAATTGGTTCACCATCTGGTCCAATATAAGCTCCAGAGGCATCGGTCGGCAATGGTGTGCCATCAGCTCCAACAATCGGATAAATTGGTCGATTATTTTCATCTGTAGGAAGTGGTTCTCCATCTTTTCCTGTTACTGGATAGATGTAATTTCCAGAATTATCGGTAGCAAGAATTTGTCCGTCTGGCCCAATTGGCTTCCCTTCATCATCTTTTTGAATAATCGTGCCATCGTCAGTTATGAAGTTGCCCGAGTCATCAGTAGCCAAAGGAGTTCCGTCTGGTTTTGTGATTGGATGAATAACATTTCCAGACTCATCGGTTGGTAGTTGTTTTGCGACTCCATCTTCGCCTTCTGGCACTGAAACATAATTTCCTTGTGAGTCAGTTGGTAGAGGAACATTATCTTTGTTCACTGGCTTTCCGCTTGAATCTGTTGAAATTGGTTCACCATCTGGTCCAATATAAGCTCCAGAGGCATCGGTCGGCAATGGTGTGCCATCAGCTCCAACAATCGGATAAATTGGTCGATTATTTTCATCTGTAGGAAGTGGTTCTCCATCTTTTCCTGTTACTGGATAGATGTAATTTCCAGAATTATCGGTAGCAAGAATTTGTCCGTCTGGCCCAATTGGCTTCCCTTCATCATCTTTTTGAATAATCGTGCCATCGTCAGTTATGAAGTTGCCCGAGTCATCAGTAGCCAAAGGAGTTCCGTCTGGTTTTGTGATTGGATGAATAACATTTCCAGACTCATCAGTTGGTAGTTGTTTTGTGACTCCATCTTCGCCTTCTGGCACTGAAACATAATTTCCTTGTGAGTCAGTTGGTAGCGGAACATTATCTTTGTTAACTGGCTTTCCGCTTGAATCTGTGGAAATTGGTTCACCATCTGGTCCAATATAAGCTCCAGAGGCATCGGTCGGCAATGGTGTGCCATCAGCTCCAACAATCGGATAAATTGGTCGATTATTTTCATCTGTAGGAAGTGGTTCTCCATCTTTTCCTGTTACTGGGTAGATGAAGTTTCCTGTAGAGTCTGTAGCAAGAATTTGTCCGTCTGGCCCAATTGGCTTGCCTTCGTCATCTTTTTGAATAATCGTGCCATCGTCAGTTATGAAGTTGCCCGAGTCATCAGTAGCCAAAGGAGTTCCGTCTGGTTTTGTGATTGGATGAATGACATTTCCAGACTCATCAGTTGGTAGTTGTTTCGCGACTCCATCTTCGCCTTCTGGCACTGAAACATAATTTCCTTGTGAGTCAGTTGGTAGCGGAACATTATCTTTGTTAACTGGCTTTCCGCTTGAATCTGTAGAAATTGGATTTCCGTTTGAATCAATGTAAGCTCCAGAGGCATCGGTCGGCAATGGTGTGCCATCGGCTCCAACAATCGGATAAATTGGTCGATTATTTTCATCTGTAGGAAGTGGTTCTCCATCTTTTCCTGTTACTGGATAGATGTAATTTCCAGAATTATCGGTAGCAAGAATTTGTCCGTCTGGCCCAATTGGCTTCCCTTCATCATCTTTTTGAATAATCGTGCCATCGTCAGTTATGAAGTTGCCCGAGTCATCAGTAGCCAAAGGAGTTCCGTCTGGTTTTGTGATTGGATGAATAACATTTCCAGACTCATCAGTTGGTAGTAGTTTTGTGACTCCATCTTCGCCTTCTGGCACTGAAACATAATTTCCTTGTGAGTCAGTAGGTAGAGGAACATTATCTTTGTTAACTGGCTTCCCACTTGAATCTGTAGTAATTGGATTTCCGTTTGAATCAATGTAAGCTCCAGAGGCATCAGTCGGCAATGGTGTGCCATCAGCTCCAACAATCGGATAAATTGGTCGATTATTTTCATCTGTAGGAAGTGGTTCTCCATCTTTTCCTGTTACTGGGTAGATGAAGTTTCCTGTAGAGTCTGTAGCAAGAATTTGTCCGTCTGGCCCAATTGGCTTGCCTTCATCATCTTTTTGAATAATCGTGCCATCGTCAGTTATGAAGTTACCAGAGTCATCAGTAGCCAAAGGAGTTCCGTCTGGTTTTGTGATTGGATGAATAACATTTCCAGACTCATCAGTTGGTAGTTGTTTTGTGACTCCATCTTCGCCTTCTGGGACTGAAACATAATTTCCTTGTGAGTCAGTAGGTAGAGGAACATTATCTTTGTTAACTGGCTTCCCACTTGAATCTGTAGTAATTGGTTCACCATCTGGTCCAATATAAGCTCCAGAGGCATCGGTCGGCAATGGTGTGCCATCAGCTCCAACAATCGGATAAATTGGTCGATTATTTTCATCTGTAGGAAGTGGTTCTCCATCTTTTCCTGTTACTGGGTAGATGAAGTTTCCTGTAGAGTCTGTAGCAAGAATTTGTCCGTCTGGCCCAATTGGCTTGCCTTCATCATCTTTTTGAATAATCGTGCCATCGTCAGTTATGAAGTTGCCCGAGTCATCAGTAGCCAAAGGAGTTCCGTCTGGTTTTGTGATTGGATGAATAACATTTCCAGACTCATCGGTTGGTAGTTGTTTCGCGACTCCATCTTCGCCTTCTGGGACTGAAACATAATTTCCTTGTGAGTCAGTTGGTAGCGGAACATTATTTTTGTTGACTGGCTTTCCACTTGAATCTGTAGAAATTGGTTCACCATCTGGTCCAATATAAGCACCCGAAACGTCTGTTGGTAATGGGGTACCATCAGCTCCAACAATTGGATAAATTGGTTTCTGTGTTGTTAGAGGTTCTTTCATTTTGTAGTATTGTCCCGCGCTATTAGTCGGCAGTGGATCTCCTTTCATATCAACGGGAATTCCGTTCTCATCGGTTTCAACTTCTTCCCCATTTTCATCTAAAAATTTCCCATCATCATCACCATATATAATTATTGGGATCATTGGTTGTTCATCCTCGTAATCTTCCTCTAATGCACCATCTCCATCCTGTACCACAAATCTTCCTTCTTTATCAACAACATATGGATTCCCATCCTCATCAATCGGTCGACCGAGTGAATCAACTTCGACAATTTTTCCATCTGCCGTAACCAAATTACCTTCTGGCGACTGAACTAATGGATCTCCATTTTTATCAACCGCTGTTATGATTGGTTTGTTGTTCTCATCCAGCGGTAAGAGTTTTCCAGTTCTATCGACAAGTGGATAAATCCATTCTCCTTTCTCATTTTTTTCCAATTGGGAACCTTTTGGAGGTACAGGTTTTCCTTCTTCATCAAATTTTATCGGCCTTCCTGAGCTATCTACTTGATTTCCTTTCTTATTTGTTGGCAGAGGATTTCCATCTGGCCCAACAACAGACTCATGTGGTTTCGTCGTTGTTTTCAAATCATCTGGTATGACTGTTGTCGATATTTCTTCTGGTTCTCCTTTTGTTGTCAGTGAAGGCGGGGTGACCTCAAAAAATAACTTAAGTATAATATTAGTTATATCATATTTATATACCTGCAAAACTTGTTGCGAAGTTTCGCCTTCTTCATCTTGTTCGCATGACTTGTTATCTGTGCTCAAATGGAAGCCATCATGACAATAACATTTCGGCTCTAGCTTGCCGTCTTCCGATTCTTCGAATGTACAAGCATGTGCGCAATCACAGGAAACATCTGAAAATTCAAGTGTAACTTTTGGCTAGAACTTAATATCAATATTCAGAAAGCAGAAAAACGTGCTTCGAGTTCTGATCTTGAGGCTGAATTTCTGAATTTTTAGGTGTTGTAAAATTCTACCTCTCGGTGGCGTTCTCAAAGTGATTGGTTCACTTGCAAGCTCATCTTCTTCATAAAATTGTGCAGCAACTTGAACATTATATTCCGTGTCTGGCTCTAATCCTCCAATTACAACTCCAGTTGTCTTATCAACAGGTGTAGTGATTTTTCTCACGTTTGTCGGATCATCAACAGGCCAAATACTTATAACATAGTCTTTGACTGGTTCAGAAGCGATTGCAGGTTTGAAATCAATGATTTGTTCATCGTCATTGTTTTTTCCAAATCGAATTTCACTTGGTGGTTCTGAAATTCAGCATTAATTTTTTCAAGCAAGTTTTGGAGTTTAGAAGGCAACAGTGAGAAAAATAGAGGTTCGGGGAAATACATATATACATTTTTAAAAAAACATCTATATTTCTCGCTCGTGATCTTGGAGTTTCGGTCCAACTATGAATCAAAAGTGAAAACTTACTTGGTGTCATAACCACCAATGTTGGAGTTTGAATTCCCTTATCAGGATTATCAACAACGAGATAATAATAGGTTCCCGGATTCATGTTTGGTACTTCAACATGGGTTAATGGAGAACCACCTGATGGAATTTGTTCCCATTCTCCTTCTGGGAGTTCAGGATCATCAGTATAATGAATTGTCCAATCGTTCTAAATAGAAACATTTTATTTTTTCCTTTCTTTATATAATAATGATGTTGTAAACTTACCGGTGGCTTCAAATAATCTGGAATATCATCACTGAAAACGAGAACAATCTGGCCTCCTTCGGGTTTTGAAATAACAAAATCATCACGCCAATTTGGTTCTAGTCCGTCAATCAAATTCACATTAATTGTCCAATTCGCTTGACCCAATGGATTTTGAGCAACACAGTTGAAAACAGTATCTTCGGTAATGTTCCCAACTTTCAACGAGAATTGAGCATGATTTCCATCAGCATCAACTCTACTTGGATCGATCTCATAGTTTCCAGCCTTGATCCATTTAACTTGTGGTTGTGGCATTCCAGTTGCATTACAAGCAACAGTCATCTGTGAACCGGGAAGAATTTGAATAGTTGTACTTCCTTCTACGCCATTATCTCCAGTTGAAATTTGAATATATGGTGCATTTCCTGAATCGAATTGTTTTCATTATTTATGTGAAGAAATCTTACCGTCTGGAAGTGTTTTCATAATGCAAGGTTCAGAGAAAATGCTCGGTCCATCTGGATAAATTGCTCTCATTTTGAAAACATAATCAGTGTCTGGGAGAAGAAGGTTCTGAATTTTATGACTCAGTTTGCTGGGATCGTCGATAGAAATTTTGATCCTGAAAAAATATAGATTAGGCATAACTACATCTGATTAATTTCAAATCACCAGTCATTCAAACCAGCTGAATCGTCTTCTTCAACTTTCTTGTCACCCCGAACATAATAGATTTCATAACCAATCGGTTTCACATCAGATGTTACAGGTTCTTTCCAATTGACAACAGCTGATCGTTGACCATCAGGTTCAACTCTCAAATCAACTGGTGGACCTTCTCTTGCACGAGACATTGTTCGAATTGTGTATTGATTAGAATATGGACCAGGTCCATCATCGTTTATAGCTTGAACAACAACTGCGTAAGCAGTATCTGTGTTTACGAAATCAGTGATATCGACGAATCGTGGACCTTCAGCCTTAAAGAAAATTTTGATATTAACAGAGTTTACTGTAGGAATTTTAACATACTCCATCATTTGTATCATGAACATTTTGCCATTCATTAATTGGTTTGGTTTGAACTTGACCAATTTGATGATCTGGATCTTGATCATCCAAAGGTGTGTAGTAGATGATATATTTGGTAATATTTCCGTTTGGAATACTTGGAACTTCATATTGGACAGTAATTGTTGCAGGCTTATTTGCAGTCAAAAGAATATTTTCTGGCGAGGTTCCAGGACCTAAAAACTTTTGCTTAATGCCAACCAAAATTCAAAAAAAAAATCATACCTGCTACAAAAATGGTCAGAGGTGTTTCTTTGACACCGCCTCGATTCTCCGCAATACATTTAGCATCCAATGTTTTTCGAATATCAATGATTTTCAGAACAGGTCCATCAGAAAGTTGCTGAAAATATTTTTTGATTTTTTTTTCGGAAAAAAAAAATTGTAAGCTTACGTTTCCTTGCGAGTCAACCCATTTGAGTTCAGGAGCTGGGAATCCTTCCGAGATACAAGTGATTGTATAATCAGTGCCAGCTGGAACACGAATAACACCGTCTTCAGTTGGAACATTGAATTCAGGTTGACTTGGAGCGATAACTAAAAAAATAATTTTTTGCTTCAAATTTTGTATTTCAAAAAAAAACCTCCATCTCCTGTAGCGAAAGATGTTACATCACTTGGTTGTGAATCGATTTCTCCTCTCGAAATAATTCTAACATTGTATTTTGTATCTGGATTGAAATTCTCTCCATCAATATTGACAGTCTGAAACGGGGGAAAATTTTAAATTTTTGAAGATTAAAAAAGTTTACCGAAATATCATCCGAATCATTGGGATCTGTGAACTTGAGTTCCTTCCATTGTGTATCTTCATCTGGATTTTCTTCATCGGTATATTGAATCACAAAATCTTTGATTTTTCTTTCTGGATTTTCCGGATCAACAGGTGGTTCAAACTCAATCTTGATCGAATTATTGGGATACACTTCTATAGTCGGATTTTCCACCTTTTTCGGAGCTGTAAGAAAAAATATGTGTTCTGTCACAAATATTTTGAATACCTAATGGTAAAGTTGTTATAACTTGTGGTGCAGATATCACACCCGGTCCACGATCACTGATTGCTTGAACACGAACAGCAAATTTAGTTTTTGGATCCAGATTTGCAAGTTTATGATTTACGTCATCTCTTCCAATAGTAACAGTTTCCCATGAAGTTGGTTCAGTTTCATCTAAAAATCAAATTGAATTAAGAATAATTAAAGTTAGTATAATTCAAAATAGTTCTGTCTTGAAAGTTATTGTACAAACTTACTTTCTGGAATCTCTCCATAATGAATAATATAATTTGTGATTTGTCCATTAACTTCATCAGGCGTTGTCCATTCGATATTTACTTCTTGATTTGGCATTGGAAGTAGAACAATCTCATTTGGTGCAGTTCCCGGACCATTTACTAATATTTGAACAACTTCTTGGGCTTTTCCAGCATTGTTTTCGGCAATACAAGTAGCACTTGTATCTCTAACAACATCATAAATCACAAGATTCGAACCATCAACAATTTCTCCATCTTGTTTGACCCAATGAACTGTTGGTTGCGGAACTCCAGATGCTGTACAAGTTATAGTAACTCCCCCAAGTGGATCAACATAGAACGTGGAATTGTTGGGTTCTAATGTGATCGTTGGTTGAATTTCACCGCTTCCAGTTTCAAAGCGAACAGGTTCAGAAGCTGGTCCTTCGGATAAATCATTTGTGGCAGATATCCGGATTTTGTAAGGAGTATTTGGGCTCAAAAGTTCTTTGGGAATCACAGTTTCACCTCCATCAGAATCGTCAGCGTCAACAGAAATTCGTTGCCAATTTTTATAATCATCATCCTCACTCTCCGGTGCATAATAAACTGTATAACTTCTGATTGGACCAAGAGGTTGACGTGGAGGTGACCAGGTGATATTAACTGTATTATCAATATCAACTGTTGGAAGAATATCAGCTGGTGAATCGATGGGTGCTCCACTGACTGTATCGAAATGTTTTGGATCTGTGTGAATTCCCTCGCCATTTGGATTAACAGCAGCGATTTTCACATAATATGGTGTTTCTGGTTGAAGAGTTCCTCTTCCCAGAATCAATTTTGGATCGCTAACATCATCGACTGGATAAACTTGCCATTGATCAACTGGCAATGATGGATCTCCGGTGATATAGACATTATATTTCTGAAAATGAACACTTTTTGAATTAGACTATGCAAATCTATCAAACCGTTATTTCTCCATTTGGATACTTTGGTGGTTCCCAGGTTACAGTAACCCGATTGTCTGGATCAACTATAACATCAACATTTTGTGGGGCACTTCCAGGTTCTGAAAAATACAAATATTCTTGGAATTTGTGACCCAAGTTCTGAATTTCGATTTTTGTAAAAATTTGATAGATCTTACTATTAACAATGAATGTATGTCTATCTTCAACACTTCCATCTGAATTTCTTGCTTGACAAAGTAAAACTCGTTTTGTGGCAGTTGTTGAATAAACTTGAATCGAATTATAATGATGAGGTTGATCAGCATCAGCATCAATTGGAATTGGTACAGGTTCCTGAATCAGAGTTCAAATTTTTATTGAGTTTTCTAGATTTAAAAACTCACATCTCCACTTTCAGAGCCATTTATTGGTAGCCATGAATATGAAACACTTGGCATTGGGCGGCCATCAGCCACACATCGGAAATGAATCGGGTGATTTGGTTCAACGATTGTTTCTCCGGTTGATGGATCAATAACAGGATCGGTAACTTCGAGTTTCACATTCAATGGAATTTCTAAAATGAAATTAATGTTTTGGCTTGTTCTTTCCGAGGAAACTAACGTTTTCTTCCAGTGGTAACTTCATAGGCTTCTGAAATTATTCCTGGACCATCATCAGTTGTGGCTTGAACTTTCACAACATATGGAGTGTCCTCATCATCAACGTTCACAGTCAAAGTTCTAAAAAACATCAAACTTAATAAATCTAATATATATTTAGAAACAAACCTGCTATCAGCTGGAACAGTTTTAGATTCCCATTCCGATAATGGTGCATCTGGATCTTTTGAATAATAAACCACATAGTTTTGAATAACACCATTTGGAACTTTTGGTGGTTGCCAAGAAACATCAAAACCTGTGTGTATTGGTGTTGGTGTGATTTGAAGTGGAGGACTTCCTGGGCCAAGAATTTTTATCGGAACTCGTTTCTCATCTGATCCTTCTTTGTTGATTCCCTGAACAATGTTTTGGTAAATTCAAGATTTTTATTTTTTGTAAACGATTTCTGAATTGAACTCACTTGACATGTTAAAATACCACTTCTAGATGTGCTCTGAGCTACAAGTTTCTGTCTAGTTCGATCTTGTGCACCTTCCGGAGTAATATCATAAATTCGGAATCCATTCTTTCCATCATCAACCAAATCACCGCTAAACAACCAGAAAATAGTTGGTTTCGGCACTCCTTGAACTTCACATTCAATAACCATTTCATCGTTGCTTGGTGATTTTTGAATCTCCTCTTCTGGTTCCATTTGCACAACTGGCGGCTTGGCGGCAAGCCAAGTTGTAGCAGTAAATGGTGCACTCGGCAAACCCGTACCTAATCGATTTCTACCAACAATAACAAAAGTGTACGGTGTTTTTTCATTGAGACGTGGAACTGTTGTTGTTCGAGCATTTGGATCATCAATATGATGAACTTGCCATTGATCACGTGGAAGTGTTGGATCATCGGTGTACAAAACATCGTAGCCAGCCATCGGACCATTGGTGATTTGTGGTTGTTCCCATTGCAAGATCACTTTGTCACCATCAATTTGATATCTTATACGTTCCGGCACACTTGGTCCTGAGAAAATATTTGAGAATTAGAAAATATTTTACTCGGTATTTAGATGAAGCTTACCAGTTACTGTGATATTGATAGTTCTTGTGGTTTTTCCAGCTTCGTTGTCAGCGATACAAGAGAATGATGTACTTTCAATTATACCACCGTTTTTCATTTTCATATGAACACTTTTATCTCCATTGTTGAGAGCACGATTACTGAAAAAAATAGTAAATTAGCTTCAAGGAAGTGGAAATTTATCTATAAAAATACTTACTTGTGTAACCATGTCATTCTTGGTGTTGGGTCAGCTTTTGTAACATTACAACTAATTTCAAATGGTGTCATCGGTGGAACACGAAGTTCTTCTCCTTCCACAATATGGATAACTGGTCTTTGTGCTGGTTTCAAAGTACTTATCCGCATGATATTTCCAATTTTTCCTCCTCCCAAATTGTCATTCGCCCGTAATCTAATACTATAAACAGTATCAGATCTTAATCCAGGAATTTCGGCTTCTCTAATTGGTTCTTTGATCTCAATCGTTTTCCAGTTTTTAATGGGAAGATCTTCGTTATTTGTATAATATAAAGTGTAAGAAGTGACTGGTCGATTAATAATTGCTGGCATATCCCAACGAATAGAAATAGTCGATCTTCCATTTTTCGCATTCTTGATTACTGGAGCTGAACCTGGTCCTGTCACAACAACAGAAATTGGTCGTTCAACTGAACCGCGACTATTATTTGCTCGACAGACAAATTCGGAGTTTGCGAATATTTCTTTAACAATCAGAACTTGGTCAGATCTCAATTGCGAAGCACTATTATGATTTTGTGATAAGATTTCACCATTCCTAAAAAGTGAAAATTTATTTGAGTGTTTCCAGTTTATTTATAAACAACTCACTTCATCCAATAAATCTCAGGAAAAGGATATGCAACTGCTGAACATGTTATATTAATATTTCCACCAGGACCAACATTATATGGACCTTGTGGTTCGATATAGATTTTTGGCTCTCCGGCTAACAATAAACATTTCTGTTTATTAGGACACGAACATGCATATTGTGAATTCTCCGAAATTGCACTACAGCTACATCCAGCAATCGATCGACATAATTGTTTTGGAACAGGCTCTAAAAACAATTCAAAAATTAGTATTATTTTTATTTCCATTTTATACTTACTAATACAGTTTTTCAAATTGTCATCTAAAGTCATTCCACGTGGACAACTACATACAACGTCATCACCATTTGGTGATTGACAAGTATGACTACATCCACCGTTATTATCTGCACAAGCGCCAGTTCCACGACATTCTGGCTTTGTTTGTACCCAGGTTTTGTCTTGACAATACATTGTATCGATTTCGTCTACCAATTGATAACCAGATTCGCATTGATATTTGACAAATAGAAATGATCTGTAATTGGAGGTATTTCATTGGCAAAATCTCAGATCTGATAGAACTTTGAAGGTACGGCATCTTTTGAATATTACAATCACTAGACTCGAAAAACCTAAACTATAAGAACAATTTTTTCTCAAACGTATCAGAAAATTTATGGAATTTATCAATTCTATACGTACGTTCAACAATTCTTGAACCTTTTGAAAAACAAAAGCTGAAGTTATCCAAACTCTATTTTCAAACTTAACCAACCTTGGTGAAAAAGTGGCATTTTTCGGAAGATGTTTTCCTTGTTGTCGATAATATTGGATGATCAATCGTCGAAGATTGTCCGGTGGAACAAAAGCCATCGCTCGAACACTGAAGATTTTTTTATTCAAAAGAATCGTGCGATATTTTTTTTATCGCCTAACTTACGTTGCATGAGCAACTGCTGGTGGAACAACTAAAGCGCCTGGAGATTGTCCCGTAACATCAGTACATGTTGTATCGAGTTCAGAATATGAAGGGAAGCATACTTCTCGTCCAGACTGCTGAAAATGTACGGATTTGTTTATTTTTCTCTATATCTCTTCTAAATTTTACCTTTGATACTTTACATCTACCTTCATCTGGTGGAGCAATTGGAGGTGTTGACACTAAAAATTAATCGATTATTTTTTGAAATAGAAATCTTGATCAAATAAAAATAACAACAACCATGCAATTTTGGTTTCAAAAAACATTTTTCTAAGTTTTAGTTTTTGGTTAGTTTCAAAATATGAGTTTGAAAGTTAGGACCAATACACAATAGGTTAACAATACAACATTGTTTGTCACCTTCTTCTTCCATTCCGCAAAAATGCGAAGCTCGATCAGCAGACACGACACATTTACCAGTTCCGTTTCTTCCAACAACGACTGGTTCTGGTCGAGTGCCTGTTTTTTTGAAACATTGAACTCGTGTCATTTTTTTCAAAAAGCAGAAATGTGTTTCTCAATTTTTTTGGAAACTATACAAGACAATAAAAATGATATTTTTCTCAAAGACTCATTCTTTTTGCGGCCCCAAAAACATGCAAGCAAGATAGAGATAGAAGTAAAGCGCAGATCAGAGATACCCAGAATTGGACAGAATCTGGCTCGTTTTGCACGACGCCGTTTCAATGGTTCCGGAAACATTAGATTGTGGAAATAGGGAGGAGCGCGAGCTGGATCGAAACCCGGTAAAACAACGAGAATCGGTTGCACGTCTATAATTTTGAAGAAATGGTAAATTAGTGGTTGAAGATCATCGAAGGTTCGAGAAGGGCTGAGAAAAATTATATGAACAATATTGCTAGAATTTAGATTCATGTATCTATTTTTCAATAAAATTTCAAGTTCTCTGATTTTTTTTTTGATAAATATTTAAAAATTAGCAAATTTTGTGAATTTTCAAATATTTTACTCAAATATTGTTTACAACTTCAAAATGTTCTCTTCCCTTCATCGATGATTTTCTCTAATCACCTGGCAGTTTCCGCTGCGAAGACGCGCGAACAGTGCAACATTCTTTGAGATAACCTGTATTTGATTGAAATTTAGTGAGAAGTTTCAAAAATAGATAGAAAGAAATAAAGAAGCATGAAAAAAGAATGAGAATTTTTGAAAAAGGAAAATGAAACCTACTTCTTGTTGGCGAACGTTTGACACGTCTCAAAGTTCGCATCCATTCTTGTATTTGTAAGTCTTGTGCAAGGGTTTCTACTTCGGTTGAAGGAAGTAATTCCTGAAAAATTTTTATTGTTTTCCAAAAATTACAGCTTCGAAGAATTTTTAAAATTCAGAACTTTTTGATATATGAAATTGATAAATAAGATACATTTCACAGTAATTCGAGAAAAAAATGAAATTAGGAAAACTGAATTTAAAAATTTTTTTAGAACTATTTACCTAGAGATCAGAAATCAGAAAATAGAATAAGAAAAAAATATAATCAAAAATATATTATAGTTTTAGAAATTGTCAATTCAAGGGACAAATAATGAATATATTAAAAACTTCACTACTTTTTGACTCGATCAATAAACTTTTTTTATGTATATGAAAATATATTATTTTTTATGCAGCGGCTTCTTCTTTAAATTTATTATCCTCAATTTCTGTACGTTCATTTTTCTTATTTATCTACCTTTTTGATAAAATTTTTGGGTCAAAATTTGTAAATCTGAAATCTCTTCCAGTTTTACAAATGAATCATTATCGAGCCAAATTTCAAGATTTCAGGCTTAAATTGATTGCAATTCATTTAATGAGCATTTATTGAGTACTGTTCAAACAAAATGCTTTTTTATTAACTTTTTTTAGGATTATGAAATGTAATTTTTAAAAATAAGAACAGTTTTTTGTGAGTGGATTTCAGTGGCTGAAGATGAGAGTCTGAGTTTTGTAGTTAAATATAAAAATAAATTTAAAAAAAATAAAAAATATGTTGGCTGAGGATATCGGAAATTTGGAGTGACTTCAAAAACCAGATTCTCTTTTTCAGCCGTAAAAAATTTCATTCCATGCTCAATGAATGGGAACAAAATTTCTGATGGGAGAAAAAAAGATGTCTTAACAAAAGAGCCTGTTCCGCTTGGAGGCTAACGGCCCCTAGTAGTTTTTAATTTTTAAAATCTGAATTAGTTTAATTTGTTTAGATTTTTGAAAAATTCCAAAATTAATTCTTGAGAGGAGAAAAAAATATGTGGAAAAGAAAATAATTTGCGACCAAAAATAGATTTAAAATTTGTGAAAAATAACAGAACTGGAATTAGCAAAAAAAAAAAGCACAAGAGAATAGAGTAGGACAAAATAACTTTACCGTAAAATGTTGAAATTATTTCAAGACAGATTTTTCAAGAATTAAAAATGAATTGAAATTTTAGGAATCAGTAAATTCTCAATAAATACATGAAAAATTAAAAAAAATACAGAAAAAAATAAAAGAGCAGGAAAATAAATACGAGTAAAAAATCTAGAAACATTTGTAGAAATTAGAGCCAATGCAGAAATCAGCGTATTATTTTGAATTTACAAACAAATATTGTCAAACCGAAAAAATAAGAGCTGTGGAAGAGAAAACCAAAATACAGTAGACTTCGCGGTTTCTTTAATTTTTTATATTGACAGAGAAAATATTTGGTTTTCTAGGCCATATCGGTCTTACAAGGGTCACAAAATTTCGGACTGACAATATAACTTGAATATTTTAATTAATTAAATTTTAATGTTAGCAGAATATGTTTTGATGGCATAATTAAGAAAGATACAGAGAAGACACAAATTTAAATGAGCAAGGAAAAAATTCAAAAAAATATTTTCAGATAAAAAAATACATAGACAAAAAAACCAGAAAATAAATAAAAATTGAAATTTCGAAAAAACTAACCTGTGCAATGGATAAATAAATAAGTGTTGAGACGAGTGCGGAACCTATCAGCCAGTTCCGGCCGCCCTTCATTCTTGATTTTTCGATTTTCTGAAATCAAGTTTCATTTTTTTTTAATTCCTAAATGTTCCCAAACCTTCTAATGTTATTTGCAACTGTCCATAAAAAATATGTAAAAGTTTTTGTGGGCGTCTGGAAGATCGTCTCTGAAAAAAGAGAGAAATAGATAAATATAGTTAGATAATGTTGTTATCAATTGGTGTGCGTAATAAATGAATGGTGAGAGAAAAAATGCGAGAAAAACAACAACTACCGTAATGTTTTTGTCTAGAAAAAAGTATAAACAAACAAAAAGGTCATTTTTCCATGTTTTTCTTGATCCTAGTTATTTTTGAGGTCTGATTCAGAATCTATTTTCCAAACAAAAAATCTCTCCGAAAATAAAAAAGTTTACATTTGGCATCATGAAAAAATTTGTTTAGACAAAACCGAGAAAAAACCAAAGGCCAAAATGTTGCGGTGGAACGGAGCCGCCCATATTTTGCAGAAAAATCCGCCCAAAAAAACATACAGTATCCCTGGAGGCATATCAAATTTCGATATTTCGAACTTTGTGGGGGTGAAAAACGAAGTTGGACAGAAAAATATAAACAAACTGTTTTTGTACACAAATTTGGAAATGATAAAGAGAGAGGGAAGTTTTATGAAATATACTGTATGGGACCCGAAATTGATGAAATTCTACAAAAAGTTTGGAAGAAAAACATTTTTGATCTAAAATTTTCGAAAACTTTCTGTGATTGAATTCAAAACTTTTAGAAAAATTGGGACCAAAAAATTTAAAATTTTTAGCTGTTATTTGCGCCGTCAATCTACCTGATTGTCAGTTTGATACATAAATGTTTAGAAAGTGTGATAATTCATCATTCATTTCCTCTCTCAAACTCAATTTTTCTTTTCCCAGGAAGAAAAAGAGAAACAACAAATGACACGTAAAAGTTCGAAATGGGTTTGGGCATGACTATTTTTTGGGATTTTCTAAAAAAAATGGCAACAAAATGAGATGAAATAAAATGAAATGAATAAAATTTTCAAACTTGGTTAGCCGCCTGAAAATGACAGACGAACTAAAAATTTTCTAATAAACAATTAGTTATTTCTCTCCTAAAAAACAAATAAGTTCGATACATCAAATCAAGCAGAGCAGAGATAAACAATTGTTGTTGATTTATGAGGTCCGACAACAAAATGTTATGAAAAAGTGCTGAAAAAGTGTGACTCACAGCAAAAAAGAGCAAAATATAAACAAACAGCTGCCCAACAACAAAAAAATTCGAAAAAAAATGAATGAAGAGGATTTTAGAAAATGGTAATAAATTGAGAGATTTATCGGACAGGACACATGTTGATTGAATTCACGTAAGCAAAAGATTTGAATCATTAAAAATCAAAGATTCTTATGAAAAATCAATATGTGCAAATAGGACTGAAGGCGAGAAAATACAACCCAAAAGTGATTTAGAGAAAAAAATATTTTTGATCTACCAGAAAATATCTTGAAAAAAACTAACATTTTTGGAGACAACCGATTTAGAATAGTAAACTAATTGGGGAATTTTAATTTGTGAATTACAAATTTTTAATGTTCGTAAATTTTGAAATGAATTTTCCGAACCTTAGAACTTTAAAAAAACATTTCAAATCTAGTTTAACCAAAAATTTCTACAGGAATAGTAATTTTAAATGTCGAAGTTTTCAGAATTAGATCCCAAACATGTTTTTTTAATTATCATTCCAAATCTTATAACTCAATCAAAAATATTAAAATGAATCCATGAATAATCAATTTTAAAATTCTTCATGAAATTATCTCAAAATGTGAAGTTAGTAATTCAAAAATTAAAAATAAGATTCCAAAAAGTTATTTTTTGATAATCATCCCGAATCTCATAAAAAATTAAGCTACACACATTTTCCCCCTCGATGTGTAATAATAAGGACCTTTTATTTTATATTATTGGAAAAATAAATACATAAAATATCAGATTTCGAGTGCGTGAAGAAAATCTGTTGATTGAAAGGCCAATTGTTGCTGCGTCTCTTATCTCTAATAAATTATGTATAAACAATTTTGTGACAAGCTTTTTTTTTGAAGAAGCTGAAATCTTTTATATATTTGAATAAATACAGTAACCCCGTTTTGGCGGGCTCGTAAAATTATGAATATATTTTTTGAATTTGAATCTAACATGAATATGAATTCTGATTCAAATACATTGTAGTTACAGTAGAGCTGAAAGCTTTTAATCTATCTATCATAATATCAGGTGTGCATGTTTTGACGAATTGTTTTGTTACTCAATTTTCTCATCATCTCTCAAAACTCTTCACTATTTCCTACATTCCAGGCTAAACCAAGTTTAAAACTGACCAACAGACAGACTAATATTAGTTTGTTGGAAAACCAAACGTAAATGACAGGTGGCTCGCAGGTAAAAGAGAAGAGGATAAAGGGGCTTTAATAAAGTTACTACTCTAAAAAGTTAGATGATGGATTAATTTGACACGAGAATCTGTCTTTGATGTGGGCAGACACGTGGCAAAAAAAAATAATGTACTGGAGGGAAAAAAAAGTTTGTGAGAAAAAGTGATTCAAAAAATCAAGTATGCATTTGATGAGTTTTCTTGGTTGAAACAAACAAGAATTTTTGCAGAAAAATATTTTTCGAATTAAATTTTGGAAGTTTTTAGAATTTCTGTCTGGAAATTGGACTAGCCTTTTTCGAACAGAAAATAGGAGCCGATACCAGGAAAAAATTGTGCCATATTTAAAAATAGTCCGATGAAGCCACCTGAAGATTCAGATTTTTATTTCGAGTGCAAACTATAAACTTTTGGTAGATCAAATGTTCAACTCGTCAAAATCTATATTGAGAATATGGTTTCACTTTTCGGAACAGACGCTTTTCAGAAACCTATTCAGAATTTTGTTTTGAATTTCTTAGTTCTAACATTTAAAAAAAAAAGACAAAAAAACTGATAATTAATAAATAGCAAGCAATTTGTCGCAATCATCTTTCAACGACGGGAAAAAAAGTTTCTTCGATTCCTTGGTTGATGTTGTTGTTGTTTTCTGGCTCTTTTTAGACCACGCCCACTTTTTGTTGGCTTGTCTTCTTCACCTTGACAGAGAAAAGCAAAAGAAGAAATAAATAGAGATTGAAAGGAGGAGGTTCTGGATGATTGGAAAATGAATGAATGTGTAAAGTAAGAAAGATGATGATGATGATGATGATAATTATTGCGACAAAAATGCAACATTTTTGAAATGTGATTGAAATTTGACACGTTTTTGGAAGTTTTGAAGAAGTTCAGATAACTTTTCTTGTGAAGGGGACATTTTGAATTAATAAATCAGGTAAAGAAATAATTTAGTACAACAAATTCATATCCTAAATTTTGGTCCACTGAAAATACTGTAAAAGCAACGTCTTCAGTGGGAAAAATTGACCTCGAGAATTTTTTGGAGCAAACAACATTGAAAGAGGATTCAATTTTTCTAAAAACTATGAATTTAGTGCCAGATTCACAGCCCAAACTTCAAAAGTTTTATATTCTGAAATTCGGGAAAATCAGAAATTCGTAGTTCAAATAAAATTAAATTCTTCGTTCCCTTCCCAAAAACCCCTTCCTCTCTCTAGTCTCTATTTTTTGAACACCACAATAAATTATGATTGATATCGAGTATATTTGCGAGAAAAAAGTGTCTACTACCCACAACTATATCTTCTTCTTCTTCTTCTTCTTCTTCATTTTTTTGCTCCCGCCAAAAAAAAATGTTGCCATCCTGCTTTGCTCCGTCTGCTGTTCCTTCGCGTTTTTTTGTACCGGCCAGCGGCCAGAGTGAGTGTTCTTGTTTTTGAAGAACATGAACAAAATCGAATCATTAAAACCAAACAAAACAAAAACACAACCAATTTTATGAGATGTTTTATGAGATGATCTACAGTATCTGGACGGGGATAACAACAAGCATTTCTTCTTGTTTTTCGGAATTGGTTGATTTGCACTTTTTCTCAGTGAAAGTATTTATTTTCAAACAATTGTGATTTTTTTAGTGAGGAACAGCAACATTTGAAGAAAATATCCGATTTCAAGAAGGGGGTTCTGGTGCATAAAAAGCACTTGAGAACTTGATGAACTGGCAACAAATTGTCTACATTTTTGTGACACTTTTTGGGATCAATCTGATATATAGAAAGGTGAGAAAACGAACATCGCGGGCTTGATTTCAATTCTTGGATTTACATCAAACATAGAGTGGTTTTTCATAGATTCTCAAACGAGACAAAATGTAAATCTGATTGTTTGTTATTTTTTATTTCCGCCTGCAAATCAATCACAGTAAAAATCAAAGTACATACAAAACTTCAGCGCGAGCAGCACAAAGAAAAAAGTCGTTTCGACACCATAAATCTTTTTTCTTCTTTGTGCTGTCCTCGTTCAGAGTGCCTGATTCCATATGACCACCTTATGGAATCGATACGGACACACGGACACCCCAAAAAAATAAACAAACACATGTAGAAATATAAACACTTTCCGGGTCTGCTTATACAAAAAAAGAGACGAGGACGGGGGAAAATAGAACTTGGTGGAGAGGAGAGAATTTTGCACATCAGATTCATGAAACATTTTGAAAACTCACAAGAGGCCTGCCTTTTTGGGCTTGAGTTGGTTTTTTCTTCAAAAATTGCCACAAATGCACCTGCGCCATCGAATCAATCACGCATTTTATATTCAAAATTGTTTACGATGAAAATTAGCGACGTGGCGAAGTGGGATACGCTGCTGCCTACTATTTGCAAAACCAGAGTTCGATCCCCACCCGCCGCAATTTTCTTTTGAAATTTCCAAATTTACCACAAATCTGGCGGCTCGTACAAAAAAACAAGTGTTCATTTGACCTCCCGTTTAACAAAACGGATATCTTTTTCTTGTTTGTAATTAAACGTAACAACATTTTTATTGGAGACAAATGTTTGACAACTGATATTGAAGAATTAGTCGGATGTTATGAAGAAGAAAAATGATAAAGTACATAAATTTCTGAATGCTTCACTTCAGAAGAAAAAACAAAAACAAACAAGAATTCAGGAAAAAAACAAACATGAAAATGTGTTGTGGTAGAGAGTAGTAAAAATGGTTGAAAATCGAGATGGTTTTTGAAAGTGGATATTCTTGGGAGCATAAAGACGTTGCCATATAATGGAAAAAAAGAAAAACCAAACATTTTGTTTATTTTTTTATTCACCAAGTATTCTTATATACTTTTGATATAACTTTGGTTTTTTTTATAAATCATCAAAAAAAATTTATGAATAAATAACATGTTGAAGCTTCAAAATATTTATTTATGGATACATTTATGTAAGAAAAAAAGTTTGCAAAGAGAAAAAGAAAAAAAAATAAATTCTTACCTGTATGTTAAAAAAAGGTTTCGGAGCAAGATTAAAGGAAAGAATTAAAAGATCATCGGGAATAAAGTGATACAGAAAATGGTTAAAATCTAGTTCCCCGTTTATAAATCTCAAAAACAGTATCCATAACATAACGCCAATCTGGAAGACTCATTGAAGAAGAAATTGTTGAAGAATCATCTGTTGAATCGGCACCAGTTAATCCAAGGGAACGTTCTTCGAAACGTAATTCGAGGGCAGAAAATGCAGAACGGCAGCGAGAAATACAATCACCAATTATTGGAGAAACGGTTACATCAGGCATCTAGAATTTCGGAATTTGAACGAAATAAAATTCAAGTAAAATTAAAAAAAAACTTACAAGTTGTGGGAATAAATCATAAATCAATGCACAAAATGCGCGACAATCAGTCCAATCTGAACTGAAATTGGTGACAGTCAATTCATCGCTATATGGTTCGAGTCTGAAAAAAAGAAGGTGAAGGGAAAAATTGGAAACTTTTTGGTTATTTTTTTCGGAAAGTTTGGTGTCAAAACTTGAAGATGTCTAGATTTTTACAAGAAAAAAATCACATCATATTCGATCTCAAAATTTTCAGCAAAAGTTCAATAAATCTCTTAATTGTTTTAGTTTCAGAAATTGTTTTTTTTTAATTTGCGGTCTTTTTTAGAAAAGTTACAGAAACTTTTGTTTCAAAATTTGAAGATTTCCCGATTTTTCAAGAAAAAATTGAAAAATTCCGGAAATCCAAGTTTTCAGAAATATTTCAATAAATCCCTCAATTTTCTAATTCAGATATTGTTTTTTACTTCTCGAGCTTTTCCCCAAAAGTTACGGAAACTTGAGATTGAAACTAGACACAAAAATTTTCAAAAACAAAAAAACCAACTTTTTCTGAGCCCACATCAATAGAACATTTCGTCTCAAAGTATGTCGATGTTGTGACATCAAAGTCGACCAATCTTCTTCTTCAGCAATACTTTTTGTCAATTTTTCATATTGTTTTTCAGCCTCATCTTTTCTCATAACAGCTTCACGTAAAATCAAAATGAAATCTTTTCGAGTTCGCCGAAAATCTTCTCGTTGTTCATCGATTTGATGACGAAGTTGTGTTAATTCATTTTCAAGTGAAATGATTCTTTCTTTTTCTGATTTATTGTCTTCTAAACAAATAATTTCTGGTGAATTTTGGGCCATTTTTTGAGGATTCTGAAACATTTTCAAAATTTATACATAGTTTTGTTTCTATATTAGCTTACCATATTTTCTTTATCACTTTTCGGAGTTGAAAATCCACTATTTGTTTCAACAACTTCTTCAGTCATAATTCCAATATCAACAAGACTAACTTTATCACATTGTTGACTTCTTTCAACTTTTTCCAATTTCAAACTTTGAACTTCTTGAGTTTCTTGAGCTGCTTCAGCTTTTTGAATAGCCGATTTCGAGCTTGATCTTCCAATAAATTTGCGCATTTTTTCGATCGGTGAACTTGCACGAGAACGAAAAACCGAGGCAAGGGAAGATGTTGAAGTTCGGGGTTTTTTATTATTTGCTGCTGATGAAGACGGTGCATTTGCTGATTCAATTGCTGCCGCATGATTTCTGCAAAAATTGAAATTATTCAAGGAAAAATTAGTTTTTTTAGATGAACTCTTACCTGCTGACACAAAGCAAAGGCATTTTACAATTTTTTAGTTAGATAAGAAAAAAATATTTCGAATATTTGCAAATAGTCTCAAAATGTGTGACCGAAAGAAAAAAAACTGTTCAACTTTTTTGTTGCTCACACTATTTGTCTATTTGTGTGCGCGGGCGACTGACTCAATCGGACTCAGGGAAAAAAAGAGGCGGGGTTTTGGCTGAAAAATCATTGAGGGACGACATCTGCATTTTACGACCACTGTTTCAGAGTTCAAAAACAAAGAGAACAAAAGAGAAGTTTTGAAAACATGTGGCTTTTTGATTGATTATTAAGTTTTATGGGGTAAGGGGGTTGGAAGTAATAAACAATTTCACTTTGGAAAAATATGTCAGATTTTGAGTTCGGAATTTTGTGAAAGTCACACGAGGAACTAGCCAGTGGAATTAATACAGAAAAATCAAGAAAAATAAGGTTTGCGCAGTTCTGAAATTTCAAAATCATATTTCTCCTAATTTTATGAACTTTTTCGAAATTCACAAAAATTGGAAAGTAAAGCGCTAAACTCTAAAGATCCCGACCTATTTTAACTCACTTTTCAATGTTTTTCCTCAATTCAGCGGCTTTTTGTTCCACTGGTGTACTTTCCACCAAATTCGTCGAGATTCTTGCTCCATCAGTTTCATCTTGCGCAATTTTAAGATGCCGTGGAGGATTTCGATTTCTTGGCGAGGCAGCAACCATTCCTAAATTTAAAACAATTCAATTTTTCCCAAATTTCTTCCCTATAAAATATTTTACCATCATCGCCATTTATCGAAGTTGAGACTGCAGATAACTTCTTTCGATGTGTGATATTTTGCTCATTTCTTGATGTTGATGAACTTCCACTTCCAGTGCTACTTCCTCCCGTAAATCGATTATAAGAACGGGTAAACAAAGACATTCTGAAAATATCATTCAAAAATAGATCACCAAAATATTTGTTTTGGATTTAACAATTTTTTGTTTTTTATTTTGCTATTCTTTCCGTTTTGGGAAAATCAATTAAATCAAAAATTTCTTTTTAAATAAATCCAAAAAACAAATATTATGAGAATTATTCAAGGTGTTAGGAAAAATGTAAAAAATTGGATAAAATATAAGTAAATATGGAGATTCAAACCACAACAAAACGGGAAAAAAGCAACCAAAAAATTTTTTTTATTAAAACGCATTGAAGAAGACACTTGAAAAGATGGATTATTTCGATAAGACAAAAAAAACACAAACACATTCCAATCTGGAAAATTGTGAGTTATTGAAACTAAAGAAAAAGTGGGACTTGACATAAATAATAATGACGAAAATGCAATAAAATGATAATTATTAGGTTAATTTTGTGTGTATGTTATAATTATAAAGCGGAGCGAGCGAAAAGTTTTCAAATCGAGAAAAAAGCGAAGTTTGTGACAAAAAATAAAGAAAGGGGAAAATAGAAGAAGGATAGCTAACAGAAAAAAAACGAAAAATGATTCATAGGAAAAAAATATTATATGAATCATTTTCACGATACAAAAAAAAGAAATGAAAAAAACGCTACTGTTTATTTTTTTGGAAATGAATACGATGAGATTTTTTTTTGTTTTTGGACAATAAAAAAAGAAAACCCCAAAAAATCTCACAAACTTCTTCATTTTTGAAACGGGAATATATTAGTAAAGTGAAAAATATTGGAAATGATTGAGATTTAAAAATTTAAAAATGAGGTCGGCGTCAAAAAATTAGAGTTCACGTAAATATAAATATTTTTAAATTTTTTATAAATTGAGAATTTTGGAGCCGTGGAAGAAGAAACCAAATACAGTAATTTTCTAGGCCATATCCTATCTCTCCGTAATCAAAAAGAAACTTCGTAAAAACTGTCATCACCCGACAAAAAAATGAAGAAAAAAAGAAGAGCCATAGAAAGATAAATAGTTGTTCTACGTTACTTTTTCACTTTCATCTCTTTGATGCAGCGCGCGCGGTTTCTTTTCTTTTCCGCGCGCGCGGAACATACAAATTAATTAACCAGTTCATTCTCTTTCTCTTCCTTCCTTCTATCCTTTCTTTTTTTTCAAACCAAAATAATAGCAAAACTAATGATTAATGATCAAGCTAATCAACTAACCTTTAACAATTAATTAATACATAACAAGTAATATTTTATCATCTATGATAATACTTCAGCTTTTGTCATTGTTTTACAAACTGTACATTCAAATAATACTTCTGGAAGTTTATATTCTTCTTCTGTTTTGGAATTTGAAGAAGTTTGGGGCAAAAGATATGAGATTCTTTGTTGCATATGAATTGAAGGTAGAAAATATCGCATACCACATCTGAAAATTCGGAGAAGATGATTTTGAGAAATAAAATCAAAAATAAAAATAAACTAACTTATCACAAGTCGCACTTTCTTGTTCAGCTATAGATTTCACTGTAGATACTTGACTTCTAAATAAAAATTGAGCGTTTGATAAATTCATAGATAAATCAATGAATTTAGGATATTTCCATCAAAATCTCTTCCCTTTTCACCCAAACCCGCACAATTTCCCACCTGAACTTTCGATTATCTAATCTTTGTGCAGCATAATTCATTCTCACAACCGTAGTTCCACCAAGTCGACTTCGTGGAATTGGCAAAAATGGATCAGCCACATAATACATTTGTCCATCTCCATCTTGTTCAGCTGCATTTATATCACAAGCCATTCGATATGTCCAACGTTTTTTGTGTTCAACCATCGTTCTGCAAAGATATGGGTAAGGAGAATTTCTTGGAATTTGTGTCATTTTGGTAGAATTCAAAAATTCTGAATTTGTTTTTCAAATCTAGAAAAACTCGAATCTGAATTATTTTCTATTGATTTTAGTCGGGAGTCATTCAATAAAATTTTTACCTATTTATTCTTGATTTTGAGAACTTTTATATAATTTGGATTAGAATACAGGAAAAAGGCGACTCACTTTGCTCCATGATATTTCGAAGGCGGATGATAATCGAAATTCCCTTTTTTCCTATTGCATTTCTCAGTTTTCTCCAAATTTTTCGATGTCGATGGCTCATTTTCATTCTGTCTAACAATGCTCTCAATTATTTCATCAATCTAAAAATGTTCAATTTATTTGTGTTTCAGAGGCAATATTCCTACTTTTGAGTCATTTTTTCGAGCGATCTTCTCAATTTTAAACTGATCTTTTCGTTTTTCAACATCAACCCGTAAAATTTTGTTCAAATTCAAGCTCATTTGAATTGTCCTAAAATAAATCCTCAATTTTTTGTTGCAAAAACTAAACAAACCAAATAGGAAAAACGAAAATAATAGACGTTTTCAGATCAAATTCCAATTCAATATTCCCAATTAACACTTTATTTAATTAAAATAACTCAAATCAAAAAGAAAGAAATTCACAGTTCGAAAAAATAAAATGAAATTTTTCGAGAGACAAAAAAAATGGGAAAAATAGTATTTCACAACGAAAAAAACCAGAGAAAAATAAAAAAAAATCAAATAATGAATCAAATCGCTAAAAGTAGAAGACGAGTAGAATATTCAGGGTAGTGATATATGTATATAATATATAAAGAAAAACTTGCTCAGCAAAAAAAAATCGGGGTCTAAAAATCAATTTGGCGGGTTCGGGTACTGTACAAAAATACACTATACTTTTGTAGTAAAAAAAGAAGAATAAGAGAAAAATGGTAAAGAATGTGAAAAAAAAATATTTTTGTGGGGAGGATATTTTTTGTAACTTATTAACGGTTGCTCATATTATATTATGATTAATTTCTGCAAAGCACAATTGAAAAAAGTAGACAATTTTAAGGAAACAATATGAAAAACCCGTTTTGAGCAGAGAAAGAAAAAATGGTAAGAGCGACACGTGGAAAGGGGTTTTAGATTCAGAACAATATTTCGACAAAATTAGGGAATTTTGAGCATAGAAATCTTAGGGACAAAAAAAAGAAAGAAAGAAAAAATGGAGGTGAGTATAAATGTGAAAAATCATTTTTTTTGTGAAGTTTTCTAGTTTTTTTGATATTTACATTTAAAAAAACAGAAATTTCAGTCACCTACAAAAACACAGGGTTTCTAGAAAAAGAAAAAAGAATGTACAAAATATGTATGATGAAAAAGTAATAAATAAAAACTCTGAGAAAAGAAGAAGAAGAAAACATAAAAAAATAAATTGAAATAGAGAGCTAGCTTAGGGGAATTTTGAAAGAATTGCTGGATTAATTTGTGAGGTTGTTTGTTGTGTTGAAGAAACTGGAGTTGGAACTGGATTTCCATTTGGTAAAACAAGTGGTTTGAAGACAAATAATGTGTGATTGTGTTTACACAATGTGACAATATGTCCACTTCGAGCAATTCGAAGACCAACACAACGTGATAACTGAAAATAATATGGATTTATTAATTTTGAATGATTTAAGGAAGGGGGGGGGTAGAGTAGGTGGGTTATATTTAATTTCGAAAAAAGTTGAAACGCGCTCTAATAAGAAATTTAAAGAAAGAATACAATTTTTATAATCTTTTAAAATTCTGGGAAAAAACCAATCAGGACTAATTTCACGTTTTTTTTTCTTTTAGAAATTCATAAAAATCCTTTGACAACTTCAAAGGTGAAGGAAAATATTCGCCAAACTCACTCTAAACTCGTTATGCGTGAATGAATGTTGATGATGTCCGTCGGCACCGAAGACAACAACGTGCAAATGATTTCCGTGTGTATCAGCAACAAGAACCTCGCCCGATTTCGAGACATCGATTCCAATCGGGTATGGAGTTTGTGACGGTTCACCCATTTTTCGCATGAATTTTCCTGGAGAAAAATGAGATTGAAAGGAGGGAGAGGTTTTTGGATTTCCTATTGTTTGATTTCCTATATGCATTTGGACTAATTTCGCCATAAGTTTTTGGAGAACGAGATTTTTAAAATTTAAATTCAATTAATTTTTAAAGATTTTTATTTCTAAATTCCCAATCGCTTTCCGCCAATTCCAAACTAACCATCAATACTGAACACCTGAACGCAATGATGTTTAAAATCGGTGATGTAAATATTGGATTCAAACATTGCAACATCACTAGCTTCGCCAAGTTGTGCCGATGCATCGAAATAAAACGAGACTCTTTGAGCGTCAACATCTAAAACCTCTTAATATAAGTTTTTCTTATAACACTCAAAACATACCAATCAAGTAGACCAAACCAGCTGAATCTACAAGTAATAATTGACCATTTGGTGTAGCGGTGGCAGCAGATACTTCAATTCCACCACGTGGAGCAATAATATCTGGAAAAATTTAAACATGACTTCCTAATTTTCAAAATCTGAACTTACGCATATTAATTCTTTTCACAAATTCTCCTCTTCCTTCGAATATTTGTGCTCTTGTTTTTCCATCTCCACCTTTATCTAAAACAACATATCGAGCTGCATCACCTTTGAGAGCAATCACTTTGCGTGGGAAACATAATTGACCATCATCCTGTAATGAAAATAAGAATTGAATTTAAAAAAAAAAAGAAAATCTTACAGTTCCAGGTCGTCCAATTTTCCAAGGATGCGGTGGTCCACAAACAACAACTCGATGATTATTTGTATCAGCGATAAGAATATCATCATTATCCGACAAACAAAAACCAGAAGGACAATGCAATTCGCGAATCGAGCTGCCTTGTTGACTTGTTCCAAAAACACTGTGAACTTTCAATTCGCTGACACGTTGACTTCCGGACGAAACAACTTGTTGGACAGATTGATTTGTGATATCGACAAGTGATGAAGAATTTTGATGGGGAGTTCCATTTCGTGGCAATGTTCCCATGTTTAATGAAATCAAGTGTTCCATGGTTGGAGTTTGAATTGGTCTTTTTACTTGTTGTTGTTGCTGCTGTTGTTGCTGTAAAGATAATCAGTTCAGATGGGGATTTTTTTTAATTTTTGAAAATAATTCAAAAACTAACCAATGCCAACATTGTTGCTGGATTAATAAGACTTCTATTTTGACTCAATAAAGCAGCTGTCATCAATTGATTTTGCAAAATAGCTGCAGCATTTTGATTAGCAACCGTTTCATTTAATTGTGGCCACATTAATAATTGATTAGGTGTCGGTTGTTGTCCGATTCCAGAAGCTGTCAAAGCATTTGTTAGATTTGTCATATTTAATGCATCCACATTTTGTCTTGCAACAGCTGCCATTGCCAAAATATCCGGACGCAGCGCATTTGTATTAACATTTGGAAGCGAATTGATTTGTTGTGCAACTGTATTTCCATTTCCATTTCCATTTGTTGTCAATATTCCATTGGTTGGTTGTGTTTGTTGTTGTTGTTGTTGTGGTGGCTGAATTGGTGGAGGCGGAGATTCAGTTGCACTTGGCCATCCAAACATTTCACCAGATGCAGGAATCATATTATTTCCATTGGTTATCAGACCTTGATTCTTTTTTCGTTCCCCACCGATTGCACCAAGAGCAAGTGGTGGAGCAACTGGTGCAACAGCAGTTTGGAATACAGCACTTCCCCAATCTGCAAAATATTCAATTATTTGTGATTTATTTACAGTCAGGTTGGCTCAAACTGCCAAGACACATTTCAATTGATTCTATGCGTATCAAAATTCAGATTGCGGCCAAATTTCAAAAAATTCAATAACAGAAAATTTGTTTGTAAGAAACATTTTTGTTTTAGGAAGAACTATTGACGTTGAATTGTGGTTAATTATTTTTTTAAAAGAAAAACTCACTGTCTTGAGCTTGAGGTTGCTGTTGTTGTGGTGGAGTTTGACTTGGCGGTTGTTGTTGAATAATTCGATTATTCGAAATCTCACTTCCAATCGGTGAAACATCTTTTGTTGTTGGCTGAATAACTCTTCCAACAACATAACCTCCTAACATACTCAAACAATTTTCCATTTGTTTCTTTCCCAATGGATGATATTCTAGCTCAACTTGATGTCCATTGCTCGGAATCGCGTGTGACAAATTTCCAAGTTGTTGAATCACTTTTTTTCTCGATGCAACCATTTCCAATCCATTTGATTTGGTCAAAAGACGTCTTGTGAATCCGATAGCATCGTGAATTCTCGACTCATTTATTGTCATTTTTCTTGCCAAATCATCAATTGCTTGTTCTTGTTTTTGTCGAGCTTCTTCGAGTTCAACCAACTTTTTCATTTTCAATTCTTCAAGAGTTTTCGATATTTCCTCAAAATATGATTCAACTCGATATTTCATTGATTCGTATTGTTGCATCAAATTATTTGTCTTTTCTGGTAAACTACTAAATTCTTCCATTGATGCTTGGAATTTTTGTTCAAGACTTTCAACATTGCTTCCAATATCATCATAAATCGCTTTGATTACCAAATCGGTCACTTCAATAACTCTATGTGTAACATGTTCCAATTCCAAACATTGTTTACAAGCCATTCCTTCACAAGTTGCACAAAGATATCTAGTTTGAAGTCCATGAGTTGCACATAAAACTGGCCGATTTTCAGGTTGACTTCCACGTAATGCAAGTTCTTCATATGTTGTTACATAATGTCCATCAAACATTCTCATAACTCCATGAGCTGTCAAACAATTCGAGCATAAATCCGAATTACATTGTTTACAAACAGCCACTGATTGTTGTTCACTTTTGCAGGCTTTACAACGACGATCTTGTTTCGATGCCGGACAACTATCTAATTCAGCAACTCGAACCTGTAAAAAATAAATCATTTAACAATTTCAGATTTTTTATCGCAACTTACATAATCTAATAGCATCGCATGAACATATCTAACATCATTTCCTACGTGTGATTCTTGTGCGCAGATTGGACACCGAATAACTCCTGGAGGTGTCGGTCTTTCAGTCAATTTCGAAGATTCTAATTCGCAATCAAGTGAATTAGAAGCTGATCCATTTTTACGCGAATTGTCTTCGCTAATAGCTGACTTTTGTTGGAGACGTCCATCGAGTTGTGCGATTATACAATCTTCGCATATAGAATGCAGACAATCAAGAACTCTTGGCTAAAAATATATTGATTTATTTCCAAGAATTTTTTTTGAATACACCAACCTTTCTGAAATCTTTGTGACAATATGGACAATGTGAGCTGTCATCTTCTGGTAGAGGTTCGGTTCCAAACATTGGACTTGATGCGCCCGATCTGTAAAATTAGAAATGTAGAATAAAAAATTTAATTAATATTAAAAACAATAAAGAATCCGAATTTTTCTCACCTGATATCATTATTTCCATTCAAACTTGGTGTTTTCGAATGATTTCTCGTTGTTTCGTGGCGCCCTCCACCATTGGCCGTTGGCCGTTCCACTTTTCGCATTATCTTTTTCTTGCCAATTGTTACAAGTTTTGATTGCCTGACAATGAGGCAATAAGATAAGCAATTTATATATTTTTGTCACGCGACGGCGAGAACAAAATTATATACAGAAAAGTTGGTTAGTATGAAGAAGAGCTAAAATTAATTTGAATGTGTATTTAAAATTCATAGAAAAATATTCGAAACGGGATTTCGCTCAAAACAAAAATTATTGAATTACATCATATGCTGATAATACAAACAGAAAAAGATAATTAAAATGGTCACGAAAAAAATCAAGAAATGAAAAAGATAACAAGAACTGTTTCAAATTCAATTAGAATTTCATTTACTCAAATGTCAGCTTAAATACGAATCCATCAAATTCAAACAACTATTAAAAAATACAATACTAAAAATGTCGCGAGATATAATTGTTCTTCTATATCTTTCCGTTTGATAAATAAAAGAGATAAGAAACAACATTCCAAAAATAGTGATTGAAAACAAATATTGATTCAAAAAAGTATTAAATCAATTAAAAATAGTATATACCACTCACAAAATTCTTTAAAACTATCATAAAACTCTAATCCGACAGCGAAAATAATTAAAATTCGAAAAAAAAGTGAAGAAAAGACCCTCGAGTCATCAGTGTTTTCAAGCTGTGTATCGTCTCCCTCTCATGACATGCAATAAATGTGTTGCTACGCAGCCAATTGATTTTCTGGCCGACTGCCAGACGCACTTTCTTTCTCTGTGTCTTTCGCGAAATTTGGCTGTGTGCCAAGTACACTCGAGGCGGGGCAAAAGGCAAAAGTGCGGCATACATTTGAAAAATCAGTTTTATTTTTCGGTTTGAATGGGATGGAAATAAAACATTTATTTGCCACAGAAATTATAATTATCGATTTTTTCCAATTAAAAACATAAAAGTGTAAAAAATCGATATTTTTTCGGGGTTGGTATAATTTCGGGTGATGGATTTTCCAAACCAGTTTTAAACTTCAGATTTGAAAGCTTTCTGAACTGTTTTTTTTGCTAGTTTTGTTTATTTGGTGTTGAAGTCGATCAAAATGTTTCTAAATAAACAAACAGTTTTCTTTTTGATTCATTTCTAAATACTTTCCCAAATTCGTGTTATTTGACTACGAATTTTCCTTTTTTTTCTTTACCCGAACTTACTTGTTTATCCAGAACCTTGGTATTCAAAATCTAACCATTTGACCACATGATTAAAACTCGCATTTCAGAAATGACTCGTTTTTTAAACCGAAAAATCAGATTCAAATTATCTGGTCACGTTTTTATTGTGTTTTTTTTCCAGATTATTCACGGCCTTTTGACCTCTCAAAATCATCATTATTTCTATATTTAAAAGTTCCAACTGACCCTTCTTTTCTTATCATTTACTCTTATCTTAAAAAATGCCCAAACTACTCCGAAAAACAGTAATAATCATTTTCCAGGAAATCTCGAGAAAATGAACAAAAATCTATAATAATGAGCAGCCGTCAACAATTAATCACATCTCCATCGCCAAATCGACAAATAGGCAAAGACAGAAAACGTTTCATAGTTATCACATTTTTCGATGCCTCCGTCAATATTCTTTTATGGCTTCTATGCACAGTTAGTTGTATTTTGAAAAAGTTTCTATTTTCCAATAAAAATTTTTGATTAATTTTTGCAGGTAACACGAGAAGATGATTGGGATAAAGCGTTTTTCGACGAAATCAATATTCTCAATCCGAAATTTTTAAAAATCTCACTTTTTGATATTGTGCTATTAGCCATAATTCGGATGCTTTTTCTAGTTGCTCTTTATGGAATTTGTAAAACAAGTCAATGGTATGCAGTTGCATTCACAACTTTTGTATCTAGTGGATATATTTTATTCAAGGTAGGAGATTTTTTGGGCCAGGTTAGAGGATATCTGAAATTGGGCCACGTTTTTTAAAGTCGATTTTTTTTCGGTGCCAAAATCGAGCCTAGTCCGATTTTTTTTCTCAAATAAAATTCAGTTTTTTAATACTAAAAAAAGAAAATCCATAAAAAGCGAGAGACTCTAGAGTGCATAAATTTTTGGTCCATTAACAAAAAAAAGGCGGCTCATTTAATTGTCTGCTGGTTTTTTTGTTCATCATGGAAAACTGAAAAAAAAATCAATTTTTTAAAGGTTCTTTTCTACTTCAATCATTCATCGAGTGCCGTTCCACCATTATTATTAATAATCACTTCATTTACATTATGCTGGTCTGAATTTTATTTAATGCCTTTTCAAATTATTCCAAGAGAAAGAAGACGTAAGTTATTTTTATTCGAAAAAAATTCTGAAAATCCATATTTTTAGGTGCTCGAGCTGATGCTTATGATAATGCTGATTATTCATCAGAAGATGAGAATCAATCGATTGGTCAAAGACATCGAAGAACTCGTCGACCAAATTCAAGTTCCGAAACCAATGGTGTTTCTCGAAATGCTTCTGCAATTTTTATCGCATCAGATTATGACGAATTCCGAAGTGCCGCTGAATTTTCATCGGATGAAGAAGCTCGTTCACGTCTTTTAGTTCCACCAGAAACTAAAAGACTTTTCGAAATTTCTCTTCGTGAATGTACATTTGAAGTTGAAGAACTGTTTCGTGATTATCGATTAGGTGGATGGAAAATATTGAGACAATCAGAACCTTGTGTTCTTCAAGGACCTGACAATTATTTTTTGGTTCGTGCAGCTTTCGATAAATTTCCAGCTTTAGTTTTATTTAATATCGCATGGAAAGATATGTTAAGATGGAATACGCAAGTTGTCGAAGGAAAGGTATACATTTTTGTTTTTAGAATCTGAATTTCACAATGATGATTGAAATTTTCAGGTGATTGCACATCTTGACAATGCGACAGATTTATATTATTCTGTTAGTGCTCCAGCAATGCGAGGTTATATTGCTTCGCGTGATTTTTTGGATTTGCGTCGAATTCAACTCGATTCACAAGCCGATGTTTATTCGGGAGTTTTTGTGTCAGTCGAATCAACGCTTTGCCCAAAAAATTCTGACCCGAAAATTGTACGCGGACACAATTTTCCATCCATGATTAAAACATATTCGGAGAATGGAATTGCACAATTCGAATGGTTGATGAAAACTGATTTGAGAGGTTAGTTTTTAGAATTCTTTTTTTTTTTAATTTCAGGGTAGATCAAAAATGTTTTTCTCTAATCGTAAATTTCTCACGTTTCCGTTGAATTTCGTAGGTTTTAGTTCCGCCGATTGTCTCAGAGGCTGAATTATTTTTCGGTATTCCACTTTTATAAATTGTTTTTTTAAGAGAAATATTTTAGATCTGCCAGAAACATAATTTACTCACATATTTATTTTCATTCAGGCGGTCTTCCACGTCGTTTAGTTTCTTCCGGCATGATCAATTATTTTAGTGAACATGTTAAGCGTATGAAAGAATTTGCCGATTCTCATTATCATTGCCCAATTCCTCCACAAACTACAACTTCGGTTACTGTAGAATCGAGTGAGATCTGAAGACTTTTCTGTAATTATATGTATGTATATTTTTTGTACTACTAATCTTGCCGATTAAAAGTTTTTTGAGTCTGTAAATATTGTTAAGAAATTCGAGAAAAAATACAAGATCACACATTTAAAATTCAAAAGATAGATTTATTAAACATGAGCAATGATAAAAATTATGGTGATTTTGATGAACCCGTTAGAATATTATTTGTATGTGTTAGTTGTCTTTTTCTCCAATCAATAACCTTCATAAGTTGTGATTCTTGGAGTTCGACCGTAGATTATATTTGGATTTCGGGATGGAAGAGTTTCACGAGTTGTTGGTGTTTTCCATGTTCGAGAATAATGTTGACTGGCTCGAGCTTCACGTTTTCTAAAAAAAAAGAAAATGTTTGTGATTTTTATTGAAGAAATCTTACCGTTTACTCATTTTGCAAAGTACAAGAACCACAAAAATCAGAACAACCCAAATAATAATAAGAGCGGCTGGTAGAATGACAAATACCACTGAAAAATAGCAATTTCAAACTATACTGTAGTTTAGAATAAGAAAAAACCTACAATGCATTCCATCGTTGTCTTCCACTTTCTCCTTTTCGCCTTCCATAATATCTTTATCTTCGATTTTCGGTTTTATAGGAGGAGCTGAAAATCAATAAAAAATTTGAATTTTGTTTTACAAATCCTACATTGACAAGGATAATATGCATCCATTTCTTTTTTTTTTTGAATAAAAAAATGAATAAATGTGAGTGAATAACTAGAAAAAGGGGTGGGAAGTAGCTGACTTAATTTGCAATTGAAATTTTCTCTTTGAGAGGCAGGAGCTAGGGATTAAGAATAGAGAATCGAAGGTTAAAGATTGACTATGTATGTGTCTTTGAATTCCAGCCAAGTGGTAAATGTTGAAATGATTTTAAAGTACTCTATGTACAAACAATTTCCTGATAATCGAGAATTAGTTCATATTTTTGAAAAATGTTTTAAAGGAAAACAATTTGGGAGTGACTTAAAAGTGGTAACCCCTTTGTAATATTTTGTTTCGAAAAAATGTTCAGAAAAAAACTGAACTAAATCAATCTTCTTTATATACGAAAAGCTCTGCTTGAACAAAAATAGCATCAACGCACGTCATATCATCAAAAAAATCTAGACAATCTTTAATTCTCAGCTCATCCCTCAAAGTTGAGATTCAAATCAAATAATTCCTTTTTTCCCTAACGCATGAAAATCCTAAAGAAAAAATGTGCTCACCTGTATATAATGGTGGCACAGCTTGTAAAATATTCGGAATATTCAATTTTGTAGTTGTCGTCGATGAAGATCCTTCCCAGTTTTTCATAACAAATGGTTTATCTTCGATTTCCGATGATGAATTATTTTCCGATGTATTATTTACACCGAAATCCATTAAATGGTGCAAACTTGAAATGTCATCAGAAGTAGAAGTGGTCTTGATACATCTGAATCCATCACCGTGATATCCTTTTTGACATACACATTTCAAATCAACGCATTCCGCATTTGTCGCACATGGAACTCCAAAATGAGCCAAACATTTGTCAATTCTCTGACATTGTTTTCCAACTTGCACAAATCCATGTTCACAATCACATCGATATCCGCCACGTGTATTCACACATTCTGAACCATGTGCACAAGATACTAATTTCATCTCACATTCATCGATGTCTGGTTAATTTAGAAAATTAGATTTAGAAGAAGAATATGAGGGTGGTTACCTTGATCACACGATGGTCCTTCCCAACCAGCTCGACAGAGGTTTCCTGGACAATGTCCAGTTTTAGTATCACAGGCAACAGATCCTTCACAATGACAAGTTGATTCACAATTTGAGCCATATCGACCATAGTCACATTCTGAAAAGAAATATGGAAATTAGGGAAATACGATGAGGAATTTTTATTGGAAAATTTGGCAGGAAGTTAAGATAACTTATTGTTACATAGTTCCTGTTAAAGATTTTTGTAATTTTAATAAAAATACAACTCATTAGGAACTTTCCGGAAAAGTTCTGAATATTTGTAGGAACTTGTAAGATAAGGATCAGGCACTGTAGATCAACAACTTGTTGATCTGAAACCCAGGGAGTTAGGTTCCCCAATCCAGATATCTTTCTTCCGGAAAAAATGTTTGAACTTTTTTCTCGTAATTTTTAGAACTTTTCACAACTCTGCCCTCTCACCGCTATCACAAATCGGCTCGCCAATTCTTCCCGGCGGACAAACTGTCAATTCTTTCATATCAATTCGATACATCCATTTTCCCGGCTGATCAATATTCGATCCACGTGTCAATTGATTATTTGGTAACATCAAAAATCGAGAAAATGATGCGATTCCAGTCATTGGACCTTTTGCTTGAACTTTTTCATAAATTAGCGAAAGAATCGTGGCATCATTTGTTCCTTGCGCCAAAACAACTTGGAAAGAATTGAACTGAAATTTTTTAAAAGAATTTTTCTCAAGATTATATATTTAGTCAAACTCACATTTTCTGATCCAGATTGTTTGACACGATCAAAAGTGAAAATATGTAATTTATTTGTTGTGAAATTTTCGAATCCTAAACTTGTTTGCACTGAAATCGAACTTCTTGTTAAAAGTGGCAAAGTTGCCGGATCAGAATTATTGATAAATGTATAAGCAATTAGTCCTTCACGAATATAATCAAATTGTGCGTGAAGTACAAAAATAGCTGGTTCTCGCAAGTTTTCAGCGTGATCTACAAGTCCTCGATATTGTTTTTCGAAAGATATGATACCATTTGTAGAGAGCTGTAATATTCAAACCTTCTGTTTCTTCCCAAGTGATATAAACTCACATGAATTTTGGAATAACTTTTCCCAAAAACTATAATATTTTCTGTGAGTGGAATTGTAGTTGTCGAATCCGAAGATCGTGGAATAACAATTGAATCATTGGAAATTGGATAAAGTATAGTTTCATGACATGTTTTTCCATCACCAATAAAACCATCAATACATTCACATTTATAAGATCCGCTGAAATTACTCATGTCTCTCAAATGTTTTATTGTATCCCCCTAATCCTACCGTATATTGCTACAAATAGCCGCTGGATGACATGGTTCAACAGCACATTCATCTCTATCCGTACAATGTGCTCCTTCAGCTAATCTCTCATAACCAACTAAACATTCACATTCAAATCCGCCATCAATATTTGAACATTGGGCATTTGGACCACATGCGTCATGATTCAGACATTCGTTGATATCTTGACATTCTGTGGAAGGATCACCTTCAAATCCTTCACGACACAAACATTCGAAACTTCCATCTTTATTCAAACATCGTGTTCCTTTCGAAGGATCTCCACAAATTTTTGGTGTTTCACGACATTCATCAATGTCTGAAAAAATGTTTTTTTTTTTGTAAAAATTCAAAAAAAATCCGTCGAGCCGGATTCGAACCAGCGACCTAAGGATACCCACTGACTCTACAGTCCTCCGCTCTACCAACTGAGCTATCGACGGGGATGAAAAATGATTCCGAAATATTTCTTATCTATCACGAATGATAAAAATGTTGTTTAAACAATTTTATCAGACAATTGGCAAGACTGTTCTGCTTTACAGAACCTTGAAAAACAAATTTAGAAAAAAAATATTCTGGAGCAAACTCAGATGATTTTTTGGAATCTAAATTTGTTAAAAATTCGAAATTTGCTGCTTACTGAGGTCTGCAAATCAACAAAGAATTGCTCACCTACACACTGTCCTTCTTCAAAACGATATCCACCATAACATGAGCAATCAAAACTTCCAATCGTGTTTGTACAAATCGAATGATTTCCACAAACTGCTCCATCGATTTGACATTCATCAATATCGTAACATCTGAAAAATCCCTTAGAATTAGAATATCTAGGTTTGGTTACTGTACCTGAAGCCATCTCCAGTGTATCCTTCACGGCATTTACAAGTTCCATTTTTACAATCTGCATTCGAATCACATCGAGAACATGCGATTTGCTAGAAAAAAATAAAAGTGGTAATTTTGAGGTAAACTTTAGATTACCATAGTAGTGGTAGATGGTGTGGTTGTAGGTTTTGTGCTAGATTCAGTCATGAATAATGGCTAAAAATTTATATATGATTTTTATCTATCTAAAAAACTTACTGTATTAATATCATTACTGATTGGAGCATGAGTCATAGATGTTGTGGGAATTGAAGTTCTCGATGTTGTGGCAACGGTTGTTGATTTGAAGCGATTTTTCCTCGTCAAATTGGGCGAAGACGTAGCAGGTGATCTTGTGAAAGATGGTTGAAGTGGAATAATATCAACTGGAATCGGAGCTGATGATGGAGATGGTTTGGAACCTTTGCATATTTGCTTCTCTTCATCATATTCAAAACACAGACATAAAAAGCTTCCAGGCGTATTCAAACAATCTGGTTGCTCATTCGGACAATTCGCCAAATCCATTTCACATTCATCTAAATCTTGATCACAAATTGGTTCGCCATTCCAACCCGGTGAACATTTTCCATTTGGACATCTTCCATTTTCCTGATCACAACCATCTCCTCCGTCACAATGACAACTTTTTGAGCAATCATTAAACCATTGAGATGTTCCACAACTCTCAATACATTCGAGGCCTTTGAAACCAGCGCCACACAAATAAATTTGATCACTATCAATTCGGAATAACCATTCTCCCGGAATTCCAATATCCGATTTTTCTGATAATAAAATCGCATCATTTGTTGCAGAATCAGGTAAAGAATAGAAATTGTGTTGAGAGGAAAATCCAGCCTAAACAAAAATCAATCGATAAATCTCTGAATTAATTTTGAAAAAACCTACAATCGCATTAATATTATTGTTCAATTTACTATAAATAAAATGAGCAAATGTCATACTGTCTCCAATAATAAGTGCAAGTTGGAATGTATTTCCCTCAGCTTCCTGAAAAATAGATTTATGTAATTCAATCCGCTATATTCCTGTCAATCATTATTTTATTCTTCTTCTATTCTTGTTATTATAATTAAATTGCAATTTTGTCTGGTCTTATAATTATCTACAATAGCACTAGAAGAACAACAAAAAGAAAAGAAGAAGAAAAGAAAAAATTACCGGTATTTGTGGATCCTTCACATTTTCCCAAGTTATCAAAACAACTGATCGAACACGAAATTGAGAGCCATAACGATATTGGATATTGACTTCATTGTGGGCAAGATTTACGATGTTTACATCTAGAAAAAAATTTGTTCAATTGGGAATTGTTTGAAATTCTGTGAAGAAATGTTCTACAATTACTGTAGCTCAGAAAAAACCAAAAATTACCGAACCAAATAGATAAAACATTTTTTGAGTTTCATGTTTTGTATTTCGCTCACAGGGTTTTGTATAATTTTCTCTATGTCTCTCTTGATTTGCAATTTTTCTTATTTTTTGAAAACACGATCTATTTCTGATCTACATTCTTTTTTCACTTTCCTCATCTACTGTCGATTTTTCAAAACCTTCCAATTCTTTCTTCCATCGCAAAAATACCAACTTACCATCTGTTTCCCTATACCAAACATTTCCAAACGTTGCCTTCTGCCAAAAAACTGCAATAACAGGTTCATCAACTGGCAGAGCCGAAGGTTTACTCGGTTTGGCTGCAAATCCAACAGATCCATCTCTCGAAATCTATAAAAATCCCATTGAAAATGAAATTGTGTGTAAAAAATTTGAGAGCGCTTTATTCATCAAGTGGTTTGTTTCGTGACAAAAAACGAAAGTTCTCTCGATTTTTGTAATAACTGAAAAGTTCGAAATACATTTTCCCTCGACAAATATTGCCAAAATATGTCAAGCAAAATAAACAAAACAATAATTGTTCTTCTCTTCTGGATACTACTTCTACTATTTCTTTTAATGTATTCATTTCCTGTGTTTTCACCTGTCCACTTTGTTATTTGTATAACATTCTGATTACATAATAGGATGGCACCTTCTCAAATTTAAATTTGCAAAAATATTGGTTTTAGAATCGAATTTTTGAATGGGGAATAATTTTTAATGAAGTTTTTATTTTTGTTTTGAATTCAGAAGTTTTAGGATTACTGTAGTCACAGAATAATTTTTAACAAAAAGTACTGTACCGAAATATCTATAGATAGATCATCTTGAACAATGTTGAGATACTGTAGATTTAGAATTTAAAAGAGTAAAAAGTATAACTCTGAACTTTTTCAGGGTACTGTGATTGTAGAAACCTCGTTATTTTCTCTCAGCGTTATCTTGAAAATTCAAATTATCTCAAAAAATACGAAGATTTGTATTTGTGACAAAAAAACTTGTCTTAATTTCTCATATCTTGTCTTATGTTTTTTATAGTTAAACAGAAACAGATATAAAAAAGTAGGTGATAACAAATTTCACTTTTCAATCTATCCCGACATATATAATTAATTTATCTGATCAGTTGGAATTCTCACAAAAAAAAAACAAAAAACATTGACCCCCTGATAAAATATGAATATTAATATATAGATAGATATTTCCAAATTTCAAAATCCTCTTGTTCCATTGTTTCTCTAACAATCTCCTAATATTTCATGTTCCATCTCTTATCATTCATTCGAAAATGGTGTTAGGCAGGCGGCTTTTATGCGCTTGCGATATTATTCAAATTTTTCTTTTTGGTCGGTTGGCATAATAAGAAGGGAAAAACGGGATTTTTTAAGGAACTGATGAATTTCCCTTATGGTTCCAGATTTATTCTAAAACAAAATAGTTCCCAAAAAAAACTCACATAAATATTATCATAAACATTTTCCATAAAATGAATTGGATTTTCCAATTTATAAACTTCATTTCGACCATTCATAGCAATATCTCCTCTCGTTGGTCCATAACTATAAAGTCTTGCAGAGAAAATATAAGGGACTGTAATATTCAAATCAATTTGTTGTTGACTTCCAATATCGTCTGATGTTATTTGACGACGATATCGAGCATGTTCTGAAATGATAAGCACTCAGGAAATCGAAATCGTGCTACGCCGCGTTTAGGGGCTTTTGGCGTTCACGCGGCGCACAGAACTCGCGAAATAAGCGATATCTGAGCGCCACGTGAACGCCAAAAGCCCCTAAACGCGGCGTAGCACGCTTTCGATTTCCTGAGCAGTTGGGCCTCGAAGAGGAAGAGGATCAAATCTATTAGGGTAGTGAATCCCTATAGGATTTTTTCTAACATTCTAGAAAAAAAAATTTGTTAAACCTTTTGATTTTTTTCTTCAAAATTTCTAAGGTTGTAGAAAAAACAATCTCTTGGAACCACAAGTTTTCAATTTTTCTAAGAGTTCCCTGATTTTTGAGTTAACCTTATTAGACTTGTCTGACCGAGGGTCAAGAAAAATTCCTTGGAGTTTTTACTTGTCTAGATTTACCTTAAGATTCTCCATTCTCTAAAATCCTAAAAAAAAATATTCCGTAATATTTCTGGCCACATATTTTTGTAGAAAAAGTTCATTTTACTCTGAAAGTTCTAGGCTCCGAAAGTGTATTTCAAAAATCAATGTATGTTTTTAAAATTCAACCTCCGAGGACTCTAGAAGCTTAGCTAGAACTTTCAGACAATTTAGAGATAACTTTGACCCTTCTTAAATTTCCCATAACTCCCCCAGGAACTTACCAGCATATTTATGGCAATTAACAATTAGAAAAAATGAACAAAATACTAGTAATTTTAAATCTGAACATTTTGCTGCTTTGCGCATACTAAACCCGGTCAAAAATGCTACGATGATGAAGATGGAAAACGATGAGAAGAACAGGAAAAATTGACCAAATAAGAAGACGACGCAAGAAAAAAAAAGGAGAAAAACTATAGGGGGAAAGATGAACATATAAATGATGACTCCGCCCTTTTTCTTGGGGAAGCTTTTGCGTGGATGATGAGTAATTCTATATTCAATGCTAATATTTGGGTAAATAAATAATCACAAGGGAGAGATCCAAAACTTACTGTCAGTTTGAAATTTTGTGACCTTTGGAAGAAACCAAATCTTTCTTCTTTCAATACAAAAGATCAAAACAGCCGCGAAGTCTACTGTATTTTGACATTTCAAATTGAAATGATTTTTTAAATATTAGAAAATTTCACGTTGTTGGCGTGATCTATTATTTTCATTTTCCTATTAAAGTGGCATTTCTTGAAAAAAATAGTGTCGAAAATGTTGGCTTTAATAAAATGTGAGTCAACTTTCTTGGGGCTTTTTTGGAGTGAACAAAATGACCAAACTACAGTAACCCAGATCTATCTGAAAAATTTAGAATTTTTGTGGCAAAATTCAAAAAATGAATTTTTAAATTGTTCAGCGCAAGATTGCTCAGGGCAAGAAAAAACAAGCTCTGAACTACAGTATCTCCCGAGAACCTGGGTCTTTTAGGATTCAAAAAACGTGGATTTTTGGCGCCACAATTTACAGTACTCGCTGGACAATTGATTGCCACGTGGATTTATTGCTAAGCAGAAAAACTATTTAATGAGATTCAAATTTCTCGAGAAAATTATATGAAAATTTTGAAACGTAAAATTGCGGGAAAATTTATTTTTTTTTCAAAATGCATTACAAAATATTTCAATTTCTTGAATTAACTTCTGATATAAAATCGCTTTTGAAAATTTTTGGTTTCAAAAAAAATTTTAAGGTTTCCGAATATTTGAACTTTGAATTTTTTCGAAATAAAAAAATTCAATCTGTTTATTTTTAATATGTAACCCTGAATATTCCCCCCACATTCCAAAACTTTGAACAAGAAATGTTGTATTTTCAAAATGAAAAAAAACTGAATTAATTATCCAAAAACCCAGCAGGTGTTGAAATTGACCCGATTTCCTCTTCTTTTTTGGTTGGTCATCGTTTTTTCCAGTTCCAATAAAACCATTCTCAATTATTTACTCTTGTTGTCTTCCAAATGAATAACTTGTTGTTCTTGATAACATTTTATAGATAAAAGGATTTTTTGGTATAAATAATTAAATTTCAATCAATCTTCCGTTCGCAAAAACAATAGTAGTCCAAAAATGATATCAAATTCATTTCATTTCATTTCATATCTTCCCCTATTTCATTTCATTTCAAAAGATATTATTATTTAGATGATTGAGATGACTTTTCTCCATTTTTATTCCATATCATATAAATAACGGATAAATATGCGGGTTAGAGAAAATTATGTATCAAAAATGAAAATGAAATTGAGATTGAAAGAAATAAATTCGGGTTGAGAAAAATCCTTGAAGTGTTTTATGAACCGTGAAACTTTTATGAACTTTTTGAAATTAAAAAAAAATTCAGAATGAGGTTCTACAGAAAAATTAGGTTAAAAAATACGTTAGGGAGAATTTTTATTTTTAAATTTTTGAAAACTTTGCCACGTCGATTTTCCGATCTAGAAAATTCCAAACATGTTGTCATCTGGATTTCTTAATTTTGAAAAATTAAAAAAAAAATGACTACCTCGATTTTGAACTTCAAAATTTTGACCACCTGAATTTTTTAATTAAAAAAATTATTTTTTTGATTCAAAAAAACTATCAAAACTAACTTTCGTTATATTGATTTTTTTCAAAAATTCAAAAAAATCCACATTTTTCAGCCACGCTTACATTTTGATAAATTTATTTAAAAGTTAGGCACTTAAAGTTTTACACATAAAAAATGAGAAAAAATTACACGTGTAATAAGAGTGTAAGAACACAACATAAATAACATAAAAGAAACACGCATTGCATTAACCAAGTGGTGGAAAATCGTCTTCAGTGAATTGAGGATCTTTTCGAACTTGCAAAACTTCAGGTTTTTTCGACAATTGACAACTTTTTCGTTGTGATCTGGTTGGCCGTGAATATTTGATTATTTGATTAGAAGGTGGAGAAATCGATTTATTTTCAGTTTGACTTGGTGGTCTTGGTGCACCAGCTGAACCAAGTGTCATTAGATTGAGCATTGGATCAGTTATTGGTGTTAGGAAGCCTGGATTCATTAACATTGATAAATCCATCATTCCAGGATCCATAATACCAACAAAATTATTCATAAACATAGGATCCAACAGCATTTCACTCCAGATTTTCCTAAAAATATCGATGTGAAAGTGAAAATCAAACTCAAAATTAAAACTTACGTATCCTGTTCATCTACTTGAATTGTTTCAGTTTTTCCTTGCATATTCATTTCCTTTTCAAGCATTCGATAACGATTTCCTCTTCTCAATTGAGGCATCAAAAGGCCTGGAGTTAATTGATGTGGACCATCTGATGATATTGGACCAGAAATATGTAATGGTCTGAAACATATAAAATTATTATATAAATATTGATTAATTAAATATAAACTTACAGCATATGTCGATGAAGATGAATAATTTCTAAGTTTTGAATATATTTTGGGCAACTCATCCAAGTTTGCTCATTATCAGTGAGAACAACAAGATTATTCCGATGATTTGAACAAGTTATAATCAAATGTTTCGCAAAATCATTGTTAGTCAAATAACAATTGTTGGAAATATCCAAAAGTTTCAAGTTTTGACAATTGTTGGTAACTTCGATAACCGCTTCCGGACTGACAAAAGTATCATCTGTTAGAAGAAGTCTTCTCAAATTATTAAAGTGAATAATTCCTTGTGAAATATCGCGCTTTGAAACACCATCCAAATTCAAACTAATCAATTTTGGGAAAGTGCTCAAACTTTGAATACCATTGGCTCCGATGTTTTTACAGTATGCCAGAGAAAGATGTTGAAGGTTTTCGGCAGCTGGTGATTGGGAGAATTCCGCCAAAAATCGATCAGTTACAGGATAGAAACCTTCGAGGCATAAAGTATGAAGTTTTGTGAGACGACCAATGTCAGAAAGTGAAAATGATGTGGATGTTCTTTCAGGATCAGCAACAATTGATAATTGTTCGAGATTTTTTAGAGAGGTGAGTCTTTGCAATATTTTCTCGTCCATGCAATAAAGTTGTGATATATGGAGAGTCTGAAAAAGTGACCAATAAGAAAAATTAAATATTTTAATTCAGAAAACTCACTTTCAACTTTCCCAATTTAGAACAAGCAGCAATAAAGAGTGGTTTGATGATACGATAACACAATTCCATTTCCAAGTGTTTCAAAGATCGAGGAGCTTTCTTCAAAACAAAAAAATCAATAATTTCGTATAAAATATAGAAAACTAACCATAAAACAATGTCCAATAATAAATTGTGCATCAAATTTCAAAGTTTCCAAATTGGGACAATGCTTGAATATCCTATTCAAATCGGCATCTCTCAAACGATGTCTTGTACAAATCAATATATCCAAATGTTTCAAATTCGAGCATTGTGAAATAGTTCGAATAACTGATTGTCTCCAAGACCATTGAGCCAATTCTTTCAATCCACTTGATCGATATAAATCATAATTCAAATACTCAATATTTTGTCCATAAACCGATAGAAAATATAGCAATTTAGCATCGTCATAAAAATCCAACTCATCTCGAAAGAAAGCGACTGATTTCACAGATTTTTGAACACTTTCCGATATTTTTCGACATACTTTCCGTGTATTTGCAATTCGCTCTTTTAGCGGAATAAATTCCATTATTTTCACAAGAACTTTTTCATCCAAATTGAGAAGTGGCGAAGTTTGAACAATTTCATCGTCTCGTAAATCTTGGAGTGAGAATATATCAGAATATGCATTGCCGAAATCGAACATGTTAACTGAAAAACTAGAAATAGTTTGTTTATTGTTTTCAGCTAAAAAATTGAGAAAACGGAAAAAACAAGCGAAACAAAAAAGGACGCGTTTGAGTTGGCGGGCACGCTCACCTACATTTTTTGCGTCAGTCAAGAAACACATGACACCACAATTGTAAAAAATATTGTTTTTTTCGCGCACGGAAACCTGTTTTTATTGTTTTCAGGGGTATCTGGGTTTAGATGTCGTTGGTACAAGTTCAGCGGTCACCCTCACCATCTGTACACGATGATAGTGATATTGCGGTAAGCTTCCGACCAGGTTTTCCCAACTAAAATCATTTGTTTCAGGATTTTGCTGATTTGTCACGATGTTCTTCTCGAAATCGATCAATGTCCGAATGTTATTTTGCTGTAAGAGGAGCAGCTATCATTCTACCCCACAGGTACCAAAATGAAAATTTTTATTTTTCAATTTTCTCGTTTTTTTCAGTGAATATTCGCCAACTTGTTCACATTCGTCGGAAAGTGGCGCAGAAATCGAAACACATCTTCAAGCAATGTTTCATTTACTAAGACCACAAGATACTTTGATAATGGCAGTGAAACTGCAAACACAAGTCAGCGATCATTCACGATATTTGACAATTGTAACTACTTATACAGATAGTGTTTATCCGGAAAAAAGAACATTGCTCATTGGAATGGATTATTATAAATCTCAGATGACGTAAGTGCAACCGTTTTATTTATTTTTAATAAATTAATTTCATAAATATTAGAATCGGAGTTGTTCTTCCGTTGCTTTGGTGTAGTCGAGTAGAACTTGCTGGAGATGGTGGAGTTACAGTTCATGGAGCTGGTCAAGCTTGTAACGAAGAAGATAATACATTGATATTCCGCCCAACTTCAGTTCAGGCTATGTGGTATGTATTTCAATATCTGCACAAAGAACTGGACGGTACTCATGTTACAAAATCAGAAATAAAAGTGAGTTTCAGAAACTTTAAACATTTTATTTAAAATATTTGTTTCAAGGAACCTACAAGAGTGACCGAATTTTATATGGAAAAAATCGCATCTCCAACTTTTCTTTGTTCACAATGGCAACAATCAAGATTAGATGATGATGAAGAATACGGTATTTATGCTGATAATGTTCGAAATTATATGGGAACACAAGCTGTTATTGATAAAGAAAATGAGTTGAGAAATGAGTTACGGCAAATCATGCAAAGTGTTGATTTGGATCAAGTAACTAGCAAAGATATTCGAACTGCTTTGGCCAAAAAATTAGGCGAATCTATTGATAAACACAAGGTATTTGTTTTTTCTCGAAATCTCATTTATTTTGAATTTTCTTCAAGGAGTTCATCGATCATGAAATGCTTGTTATTCTTGGTCAACTCGAAAAAGCGTCTGAAATATTTTCATATCTTTTGCTTGGAACCGAATGGAATGCGAGTAATTGGGATGAATTACACAAGAAAAAGTTTGTTTATATATTTTTTCCAAATATATTTTAATACTCATTTAATTTGTAGCGTTGGATTCATTTTAAATGTCACTCGAGAAGTTGACAACTTTTTCCCGCAATCCTTCAAATATCGAAAAGTTTGGGTTATTGATGAAGCCGATGCTCAACTTTTGAATCATTGGAACTCAACATCAGCTTTTATTAAAGAAGCCAAGTGAGTTATTTTCTAAACTTAAAAAATTCTCAAAAGCTTATTTTTTGCAGAGAATCTGGCAAAGTGTGTCTTGTTCATTGTAAAAAAGGGATTAGCCGAAGTTCTTCAACTGTAATTGCATATATTATGAAAGAATATGGATGGAGATTGAGTGATGCATTGGAATATGTTAAAAAACGAAGAAATTGTATCACTCCAAATAAAGGATTCATGGAGCAATTGAAAATGTATGCTGGTGCACTGGAAGCTTCGCGAAATCGACACGCGCCACAATTTAATTCAAGATCACGAGCTCATTCGGCAGTTGCTCCTTGTAGATCAAGGGTTCGAAAATCAACCTCGCAAGTTTCAGCTTCTGGTGAGTCCCTCTATTTTTATAAGTTCTCCTACCTATACAAGTCCCCGAATTTTCGTTCTTCATTTTAGGCCTAATATAATAATAGTACTTGAAAACTTTCTCTCTTCAAGTAATAATTCAAGTGTTTTTATTTACAGATTCCGATGTTTCGGCAGTTCGTTTCATCGTCAACAATTTCGAGCGTCAAATGTCTGATTCACACCAAAACAATGTCACAAATAAAAACACTGCAAAACCAACTCGTCACTCATTTCCTGTCGATATTATTAAGCACGGACCAGCTAGTACAATACCTCAATATAGCTAAACAACTGTGATTTTTCTCGAGCTTTTCCTTTTCTGCTTACAGGTTTTCTATCATGCATTGCATTTTTGTAAATATCACTTTTACCCCCCTCAAAAATAGTCATGTTCAGTTTCACTTTTTCTTTTTCTTCAATCATAAAGATATTATAAAGCTTGGGAAATGTAAACTATGGCAAGCAGAAGACAATATACACTGTTTGGCAATAAATACATATTTAAAACTTTTTACATTACATTTTTGGATGACGTCTTGTTAGATCAACCATCTCATTGTTATGGCTTATTTGGTCACGGGACTGAAAAATTAAGATTTTTTGTTGGGAAAATGGGGAAAGGCTTACTCTTGGTCTGAGTTGATGACTTTGGTTATTGCGATTATTGGTTAAAGATTCGGGATTTTTCTTGGATCTGAGAATTTTGCTCAAATCGATAAGTTTGGCAGCAAGTCTTTCACATTGTTCAACACTACGAGCTTCACGAACATTGTCAGCCACTTGTTCTGAAAATGTATTGATTTTTGAAGAAATTTTTCAAAACAAAAAACTAACCAATAGCTGTTGCAACTTGAGAACATACTAAATCTTTTTCATTCAATTTCAATTGCAGACATGATACTTGTTCTTCCATTAATTGCACTTCTCGACTCCAATTATCTGATGATTTTGCCTCTTTTCTTGGGGAATTCGGAACAGACACGGTGTTTGATCGATCACGAATTGTATTTTTCACTTGTTCCAGTCTAGTCAAAATAGATGGATCTTGATGTTTTGAAGAAGAAGTTGGTTTTGAAGTTGGTCGACTTGAACGCGCTTGATTTGGATGACTTTGTCCCGTAACAGTGATATGAGTGAAATTGTTCGATTTGATATTTGGTTTCGCGTTCTTTTTTGGATTTCGATAATGCCTAGCTAATTTTACAAATGAATCAATATCAGCAATCGGTGGATATCTCATCAAATATTGTAAGCAACCACCATAATCAGATGATAATACTGAAAATAACAATTGAAATATAAATATTACTAGGTAATCAATCACATACAAAGATGACGGATTTGAACTAATAGAGAGACAAATACACATTTTACTAATGGTCCAATCGGTCGATCAATTAATAGAACATCCCAAAGAAACAGCAAATCGTGCAATGGTAATTCTCGACCAAATAACAAACGTAGCCAACGACTTGAAAAATAGAATGAAAAGGGTTACTATTTCTAAATGTTCAGTCCAGAAAAGTATACCGTTAAAAAGATACGGTAAGGCTCAGAGAATAAACCTACATTCCATATAATTGTGGAGGAATATCCAAGGAGTTCAAATGCTTCGCAAGAGTTGGATCGATTTCTTGTAAAAGCTGACCAACATCCAATAAATCTTCCATTAATCTGGTTGTTCCAGTTGAATCCTGAACTCTCATAAAAGGTTCTTTCCTAGGTTTTGCTATTTCATCGTCATTGTTTGATGTAGTATCTTCATACCATTTTGCAACTTCAAGCATGAATGCAGAGAATAAAATGCTGAAAAGTGTTATTTTTATTCCTCGAAACTTAAAAATAAATAACTCACTAGCTATCATTTTCAATGAATTGTTTGTCAAATAAACAGTTCAATAAATCTTCTTCTTGTAGCGTCAATGTTTTCAATTCATCGTTTTCTTTTGCATGTTCATGAGCTTCTACGTCGGAAAAAATCACAAAAATCAATGGAGCTAATATTTCATGCATTCCTTGTCGATAATTGATGAATGGATTTTCTTTGGCATAGACTAACAATATATCTGACATTATTTTATGGATAAAATCTGATTGGAAAAATTCGATTTCGGGAAATGTTCTTGATACATCTTTTCCGATTATATCCCGGAGTTCATTGTCTTCGAAAAACGCGGTCCATGGATTCTGAAAAAAAATATAATTTTTAAAAATAGATAAATTTTCATAACACAAACATGTTCTATTGGTGCCAAGGGATTATTGAATTGTGGATCTTGTGAAAACTTTTCATCTCTGGGATCGATCAAATTCTTTTTTTTCAAGTTTCGGTATTCATTCCGGCTTCGTGATAATGTTGTTTCCCAATCGGCTGTTTCATATGGCAAACATCTGAGTAATAATCGCCAAACTGCAGAACGACAAGACGATGATCTCAAGGATCCGCAAGCAGCGACTTGTGAAAGGAGATCATCAGATAGTCGATTTTTAATAAGAGATGCGGAATCGAAACTGAAAAAAAAACAATCGTTCCATTATATTATTGTCATCAAAGTGATTAAGAACTAACTTTAAATTGCATGACGTTTTTTGTGTTGTTGTGTTCATTTTTTGAGAAAATCTTGCATACTGCACAGTTTAACGAAATGTACAAATTTACATGCGCACAATATACGATCTATAAATACGAATACCACTTCTAAATCGACTGTTTATTTTTTTTTTCAGCAAAAAAATCGAAAATTAAAATTACACGCCTGTTCGGCAGCGGAAATAAAAATTTCGGGTTACTGTACGCAAAAATGTGCATACACACTGACATGAAATTGCACACATTATTTTTATTTTTATTTTTTTTCGTTTTTTTTCCGTTTCACTTTGCTAAGATATTTATTAGTGTTTTCTGAAGAGAAATCAGTTTTTACAGCATACATTGATTATTTTTTTTCTCGGAGAGTAATGGTTAGGTGTGTATTTGAGCGAATTCACTCCGGTTCTACTGAAATTAGTGTTTGAACTTATATTTTTTGCTGAACCAATTGTTTGTCTATTCTCTATGTAAAATGTTTAAAATTTTCGTACATATTGAATATAGAGAGCAACAGAAAAACATCGTATTTCTTTATTGTTGTACGTTTTCTGCGGATTGTCTAAAGTAGTTTTTTTTTAGATAATTCATGATTATAATTGGACAACATTTCAATATCAGCCAACAATATTTTTGTGGCTTGACTGGGCAAAACTCAACAAGACGAGCTATGTGACACCAACAAAATTAATGAATGGTTCATTCAACAGAACTTGAATGATTGAGAGTTTCATGAAGCGAGCAAGTTTGAATAAAACGACAGAAGATTTGGCGAATAGCTTGTTGCTGTTATAAACAACTTCTGAATGCCATGATATCTCTGTGTTTCGGTAAGTATTTTTATATTGAAAATTCTTTCTAAAATCTTCAAAACATATGTTGACATTTCGTGGAAAAAGGTTAGCAGAAAAACCAAAAATAAAAATTTAAATTCCAAAATTCTCACTCTAGTTGTTCGAAAAACTAATGTATTCAGGCCTGAGTTTAATCGCCAGACCAATTAAGTCTGAAGAAAAATCACACTATCGAAATATTACTCGCTACAGAAACCAACTCAAATTGTTTAGTTTTCACAGAAAAGCTTACTCAATTAACTAATTAATATTAGGCTCTGGACAGCAAGATTATCACTAAAAATGAAATATTCCAGAGAAATACTAATTGTAAATTTTCCAGATAAATCACTTCACATCATCCTTCAAACATGCTCACCATCTTCCATTTGTCAAACGATGGATTTCATTTTTTCTGCCATATTTTTTTCATAAATTAATTTATTATTATGTTTTACAATTAAAGTGACTGCCATTCGCGAACTGGCGAGCAAATAATGAAGGTTCAATAAGAAAATGCTTAAGATTCTACCTAAGATCAATTCAGTCTCGTTTAAAATAAGTGCTGAACTTTATTGGGAATAATTGCTGAATCGAAATTTGAAGAAATTCCAGATTTCAATAAAAACCTGATGTTTTTCACCGAATATCTAGACACAAACTCACCAAAGAACATTTCTAAAGTTCCAGGGTCATTCAAAACATTTGTTAATTGAAATCCGTTTTCAATTTAATGCAAGTGGGAAAACAACGCATTTTTTCTTTTGAAAACAGCTTAAAATTTAGCTCAAAAATTTATAACCAAAGTTATTATCGCTATCTGAACAAATTAAACTTCAAAAAGTGAAATTCTATGATGAAAAAGCTGAAAATTCAAGCCCAGATAATCAACACAGCATTCAGTTTTTGAATTACCTTTGTAAAATATGATTCAGGTAACAGAAAACATCATGAATTTAACCATTTTCTCACGCACTCAATGTCAGTTCATGTTTTTTCACATCTAAAGTTATTTTATATGCTTATCTTCTCGGAATTCCCTCTCGAAAATGAGCTAATTACCGAAAACAAATATTAGAAAAAAAAACTATTTTTGAATTTCCGCAAACGCACAAAGAAACATGCTATTTTTTGAGAAAACGGGTCTCGACACGATTTCGTAAAGTCGCAGCAGGACCTTCGGAAAATACTTATTCAAAGAGATTCGGATGCGTAGATTATCGCTACGTTTTTAGTTTTTCGAGATATGGCCTGGAACATTTTCGGGCCGCGCCGCCAGTTTCATTTTGAAAAATTGATGACGTCACAAGCGTGGCCGAAGTTTCTTCTTCCCCGAACAGTCGTGATTAAAAAATTTATCTCTCGTATTTCGACATTGTGTGTCTCTTCGTTGTGAGAGACACATACGCAGCGAAATGTTTGCTGAGTATTCAACTTTAATACACGCGAGAAGACAGAAATGCATTTTGTTCGAGCAAAATTTCTTCTTTTCCACGGTTTTTTGTTGGGAAACCGTGTTTTTTGTTCATACTTTATGAATTTAAGCTTTAAAATGCGGTAGATTTGCTGTGAAATGTAGATAAACTCAAGTATATTTCAAATTATACTTTAGAAATATGCTAAAATGTTTGAAATTTTATTCGTACTTTTTAAATCCCTTTTTCTTATTTTTTTCCAAAGTTTTACATGTAAATTTAGACTTAAGGTAATCATGTCGAGCGGATACGCTCCTTTGGCCCTCACAGAGGAAGATGTTATGAAGCTCTTGGCTACCCAAGCCCATTTGGGATCCACCAACCTTAACTTCCAGATGCAACAATACGTCTACAAAAGACGTTTTGATGGTGAGTAAATTTTTGGGAATATTGTCAGTGTTTACGAAGCTGACATTATGGTATAATGGGTTGTCAAATTGAATTTTTCATAAATTATATTTAGGACCAAACATCATCGATGTTAAGAAAACTTGGGAAAAACTCCTTCTCGCCGCTCGTGCCATCGCTGCTGTTGAGAACCCAGCTGATGTTGTCGTTGTCTCGGCCAGACCATACGCTCAACGCGCTCTTCTCAAGTTCGCCGCTCATACTGGAGCCACCGCCATCTTCGGACGTTTCTCCCCAGGATGTTTGACCAATCAAATCCAAAAGACATTCAAGGAGCCAAGACTCTTGGTCATCTCTGACCCAAGAATCGATCATCAAGTGAGTTATTTTTTTCTTTAGAAAAAATGAATCCAAAGACAAATTCAGGCTGTCACCGAAGCTTCATACGTCGGAGTCCCAGTCATTTCCTTCGTCAACACCGAGTCTCCATTGAAACTCATCGACATCGGAATCCCATGCAACAACAAGGTTCGTTTTCAATAATATTTAAAATGTAAATAAAATATTTACAGGGAGAACGATCAGTCGGACTTTTGTGGTGGATGCTTGCTCGTGAAATTTTGATCCTCCGCGGAAAAATCTCACGTAACACCGGATTCGTCCTCGACGGAAAGGAAATCATGCCGGATCTCTATTTCTACCGTGATCCAAATGAGACCGAGAAAGAAGAAGCTGGAGCTGCCCCAGAAGTCTCCGAACAAGCCGAATATCAACAACCAGATATTGACTTCACCCAACAAGTTGGAAAAGTTGACGACTGGGCCGCTGAAACTGCCACATGGACCGAACAAAAGACCGAGGGAGATCAATGGGCTCAACCAACCGACGCCAAATGGTAAATTTTGTTATTATGTTGGAAGATTACCAATAAAAACATTGTTATGTATCAATCGTTTGTGTATTTTAATGACGATTCAATTTTTGAAGGCTAAACTTGATCCGGGCGTTAGCAATATTTTTTCGAACTAATTCATTTCAACATAACATTGACCGAAAGATTTAATCTGAATATTATATTTCCTAATAATGCAAATAATACTGTCATAATTGTTACAGAAATGGACAATTTTGAAGGTATATCGAAAAAATATAGGAAATAATTTTCGGTAAACTTACCCAAAAATGTAAATTTCAATTTCCAAAAAAAATTCGAAAATATAAAATATTGCCTAGCGAGAAGCCTCTTGGTCTCGAAGCGTTTTATTTTGAGCTGGTTGTAGTCCAACTTTTGGAATGATGTAAGTAGAAAAATATAGAAATTAATGAAATAAACGAGATCAACCTTTTTATATTAACTTGTTTCACGTGCACGCGTGACAACATTTTCCGAGGCTCATTTCTGGGATTATTGATTTTCTGTTTTGGTTAACTCGATTCAGTATTTTCTCGAGTTTTTTGAACCTGAACTGTATTTTGAATTTTTTCCACGAGGTTAGTCAATTTTTTGATACTGTTTTCGAAGGGGGTTTGATCCAATTCTGAGTTTTTGATAGAATCTGAAATTTTCGATAAAGGTTCTCTCAACAGAAAAAATGTAATGAAATTCTTTATTTTCGAAATCAATGAGCGAATCGATTGACAAAAACAGCAGATCTTGGTGGACACGGGCAATAAGCAGCATCGTTTCCAGGCAATCCAGGTCCTCCTGGTGATCCTGGTTGTCCATCTCCTCCAGCATTACCCGGTGCTCCATCTTGTCCTGGTGGTCCTTGTGGTCCTGGAGCTCCATCTTGTCCCGGTCCTCCGTTATTTCCAGATGGCCCTGGTGGTCCCGCTGGTCCAGGTGGTCCAGCAGTTCCAGGTTCTCCCTTTCCTTTCTGTCCATCCTTTCCTGGCGGTCCTGGTGGTCCGTCTGGCCCATTATCTCCCGGAGCTCCAGCATCTCCTGGTGGCCCAGCTGGTCCAGGTTGTCCGTCAGCTCCTGGAGGTCCAGCACTTCCTGGTTGTCCATCTCCTCCTGGAGGCCCAGCTGGCCCATCTGGTCCCGCTGGTCCCGCAGCTCCTGGAGGACATTTAACACAAGCTGTATCAAGTGGTGGGCAAGTCAACGGAGCATATGTTGCAGTATTATCTTCTCCAGCTGGACCTGGTGGACCTGGAGTTCCCGGTTGTCCTGGCTCTCCTGGTGGACCAGGTGGGCCAGGTGGACAAACTGGTTTAGCCGGTTCACATTGACACCAAGCTGGAAGTCCAGAGAACGATTGCCTCTTTTGACGGAAAATTGAATTGAATGGGTTGACACGTGGTTTTGATGGTGGTGTGACAGTTATTTGAATATCCATCATATCAGTCCAAGCAGCATCGGTCTCAACGCGAAAAACGCTGACACCATCAAGAACTTCGTCGTGAACCTAGAAAAAACATGGTTTTGTTGAAGTGAAGTGGTTTTTTTTTAAAATTTCAATATAAAAACATACCTCATGAATAGTATTGTATAGCTGAGGAATAACAATAAGACACGCCAAACATGCCAATGTTGAGGCAGCCGAAGCCACGCCCACAATAACTTTCTCCATTTTGTGAATGCTTGTGTTCTAGGAAATTGTTAGATTTTATAGGCGAAGAAAAGAGGCGGAGACCAAAAAATGAGGAAGAAGAAGAAGGCGGTCTTGTTTTGAGTGATGCTACTTAATTTGATGTTAGATTTAGCGCTGGAATTAGTTCACTTCGGCACCCGAACACAACATCATGTTTTACAGCCATGTTGAATGGGAACCTGGAATGTTAAGCCAAAATCAGAAGTTTCCTTGTGGTTCGAAGCCGCTTTTGGAAACTTCAAGGATGTTTTTTCATAGACTGTTTATATTAGAACAAACAGAACAGTCGTGAGAAATTGAAATACATTCGGGGTTTTGAATTTCACACACAGAAAGCTGGAAGTTTTTCTCAAAACAACTCCCTCTATTTTTCCCCGGAGACCTCAAAAACTGTAAAAATTAGGTAGTATCTGAAATATTGTCTCTGAAAAGCTTGAATTATAATTTTTTCGAATCTTCTTTCATTTTCCAGTTCCAGTCCCATTTTTATTTTTATTTCTCTATTATTTTTCCATTTGTTTTTCCAAATTACTCAGTGTTAGTGAAAATCAAAATTTTTTACTTCCTATATTTTTACTTCCTCCCGAGTTTCTTTCAATTGCAAAAAACCTGCTTTTTACATGTTTGCAAAAAGTGCATTAACATATTGTTGAACTAAAAACAGATATTTTTTTGCCTCCCAACAAACTCGTTTAATCTGATTCTACAATCATTTGGAATGTGAATGAATGAATGAAGTACTAAACTTGTATTTCGTACAAATGAAATACGCAAAAAGTATAGATACAGATTGTGATCGGAAAATCATGTAAATAAATAAATAAACAGAACGAATTTCTGAATTTTTTTCCAAATATACACTTCGTGACACACAATAACAATTGTTCTGTATTCATTTTTCTTTCTGTATTCAAAAGAAGTAATCGAAGAAATATGTGTCCTCCAAAAGAATCATACGTTTTCAAGTGGATCTCTTTATGTGTCTAATTATAAGACACATAAGGCAAGGCAAAAGCTAGTTTTCACACGAAGATGTTATGCATTTTATGGATGAAAAAAAAATGAATAAGTGTTATGTAAGATTCAATACTTTTTCTCAATCTTCAAAAAATTCACAATCAGGCACAAGTATGGAAGTTTTAAGGAGATCCGAAAATTAAGCCAGTTACTTATATTTTCGGTTTGACAATCGCAAATCTCATATTTCCAGAGTAGCGTTATTCCGGAGGGTCGTTTACATAAGTTCCCAAATTTTTTTCAATTTTTCTCTAATTTTGTATTTTTGTTCAAGAAAAGGTGAATCCAGCGAATTTTAAAGTTTTCTAAAAAAAACGTTCGGAATTTTATATGCTATCAGGGGGTTTGCATTTTTTTTAATTTCGTAGCTTAGGTACCTCCTAAACTTCCGATTTTTCTGAAATTTTTAAAAAACTGCCACGTCATAAGTCATGAGGAAGTCATTTCCAAAATGTTTCCCCCGAAAAATAGTATACTAATAGATAATAACAATTCAAAAAAATATCTTTTCTTATTTTTTCCAGATGAGACCCATTCGAAGTCACCTGTCGTTTTCACGAGCCGAGCAAAAGAAGAAGAAGAACAAAGACAAAAATTCATTTCACATGTTTTTGAAAAAGACTAAAAGTGTGTAAAATTCGTAAATAATATTGGCGGCTTTGGAAAACGAGAAAAAATCGCGTTGGTGGAATTGGTGGAAGATGAGTGTGAATGAGGCGATATCCGATGATTTATTCAAACAACTTTTTCGATTATTCTCACTTTTTGCTGATCGAACTAATGGAGGTTTGTGTTTTTATAATAATTTTTTTCTTTAAAAGACACTTTCTGGAAAAAGGTCAATTGCAGATCTAAGATTTAGCTTAGTTTCACTGTTTTCCAGTTCGAAGTGAATATTCAAAACAACTCGATTAGTATTTGTAATAAATTCAAACCACCCGCGCACACAGGGCACTACGTAAACGGAGTCTCGTTGTGTTTATTTTTCCAGAAAATTTGACAATTTACAATGAAATACACGGACAACAAAAAAATTTTCATGCGAACTTTCTAAATTTAAGTTTGATCTACCTAAAAACCAGAGCGCGAAAAATTCTTTGTGTTTATATTTCTTCTCATTTTCCCTTTTTTGTCGATTTTCAAAAATCAGAGCTGATTTTGGTATGGTTTTTTCGCCTATGCATTAATTTGTTTAAAAATAAACTATTTTCTGCGGATGAAAAAAATTAATTAAAAAAATATATTCTATTTTTTGACGTGACGTGTTTTTGACCCTGAAATTTTAATTTTTCTTAATTTTCATCATTTCATAAAATCACAATACATTTTTTAGCCACTTGCAAACCAGCTCAAGCTGAATTTTTGATCGACGAACTTTTGCGAGAACTTCGACGACAAACTACGCCAAAAGTTCATGATTTACCCGATGATGTCACATTCAAGTGAGTTGAACTCATTTTTAGTTTTATTTAGTTCCCTTTCATACAAGATTCCCCTATTTTCAGCGAGTTCCTCAATCTTCTCCAAGTAATATTTCCGGATCGTGAAGATTTGCAAATTTCAACAAGTCGAGTTTTCGAACGATTCATCAATCATGTTATTGGAAAAGGATTTGTGTTGTTCAGAAAAGTGTCGTCGAAAAAAGGATGCTTGAATTTTTTGAGGAAAAATTGTAATTCGAGATGGATTTTTGGTTGGTGTCAGATTGAACCGGGAATTGTGAGATTGAAAGAAACAAATGGAAAAGAATATCAAATTGAGATAAACGAGGAAACAATTATTGAGGTTAGTTATTTTTGTTGCTGGGGTGTTTTTGAAACTAGCCTTTCTTGATGTCTTATTGTGAGAGTCCTGAATTGAATCTGGAAGATCGGACTGGTTCAGAGAATCTAGCTCGATTTTTGCCATTTTTTGCATGCATTTTTTTTTATTTTTTAGTTTTTGCTTGCTTTAACTAATTTATAATTGTGTTTTTTCTAACCTCAAATTTTTCTACTTTTTTTTTTTCAAATCAAAGATATTTGCAGCCACCAACTTCAGATGGAGAACAATGTGTTTGGATGATAATTTCATCACCCGAAATCACATATCAATTTTCGCATCTCGATCCAATTCAAGCACAGCTTTTTGTCAAAGACATGCGTCTCTCCAAAGACTACAATAATCGCGACGTTCTAGCTGATTTTGATTATAAAAGATCGATGAAAATGAGACCACGTGACGAAAAAATACGAAAAGAGTTGGAAAAAGACAAAGAACGGCTTGAAGTGGAATTAGAAGAAGAAAGGAAAAATAGATTGGATGAAGAAATTGTGAGAGGATTGACAACTCGACTTTTGAAACAGGAAATGGAGAAAAGTGAGCAAATGCAACAAGTGATTTTTGAGTTGAGAAATAAATTGGATCATGAAAATGGACATGAAGCAACGATTGAAGAAAAGGTTTTGGTGAAACAAGAATCGGAAGCATTTGAAAATGAAGAAATTGAAATAATATTACCATCGCGAGAAGATCAAATTCAACAATATGCTTATCATTTGTATGCTTCACAAGCTGATGATCATATAACATCAGATGAAGAAGAAGTAGGTTTAATTCAAATATTTATTTATTCTATAGAAAATTGTTCCAGATTTGGAAACAAAATTACAATCTCATTGTTTCAACACAATCTGTTTAGCTAGCAAAGTTGAATTCCGGCTGGTTTGTAACGTGATTCTGTAAAATTTGAAAATGAAAATAAATTGTATTCTCTTCTCAAATACCTTTAATCGAAGATAAAAATGAAAAATAGGTCAATTGACCTGTAACAGCTCCAGGTTTTGCTGGATTTTTGCGAGTTGTTAGAACTTGAAAACCATCTGGACCTTCAGCTAATACTTCGACCACATGCCAATCAGTCATTCTAAAATTCAAAATGAAATTTGTAAATTCTAAGGAAAATACTTACTTCGGATCAGAAATTAATTTTGCCGTAACTCCATCGAATCCCAAATTTGATGCAGCGATTGCTCCGCCTGCCATTGTGTTTACATTATTTGGAGCCAATGGACACAATCCTCGAACAGATCCTTAGTTGAATATTTTTAGTCTACAACAACATTTATTCTTTTTAAAAATTACCTTCATAAAGTACTGTAGCTTCCTCTTTCTTCAATTTCGCTTCTTCGTTCTTTTCGAAAAGCGGTGAGCCAAGTTTGAATGAACTTGGATGTTTTATCATTGTAACTGTTAAGTTTTTCAATGTTCCAACTTCGGCCATTTTTTGAATATCGTTAGCACCCCAAAATGCTCCAGATGGCACCAGAATTTTTCGGTTAAATTTTGTTCCGACAGATTTTAAATTATCAAAAAGCTTTTGATCGGCTAAACAAGTTGGAGATCCAATCTGAAGATTATATTTCAAAATTTTGTTGGTGAACTTCTTAACTCACGAATAGATCACAATTTTCGAGAATCAGTTGACCGTAATCATGGATTATTTTTGGATGTGCAACTTCGATTACCAAATCAATGTTGCTCAGATTTGAAGCATTAATAGTGTCTAGAGTTTGGACTTCTTCATTTTCTTCAGATTTTGTGCGATTCCAAATCTTCACAATTTCGAAATCAGGCTCCAATCTTAGTTTTTCAATCAAAAATTTTCCTGAACTCTTATTTTATAATTCTGATTTTATACCTAACGAGACTTACCTAAATGTCCATATCCAATAATCGCAACACGAACCATATCGATTTTCACTTATATAAAAAATGTTCTCTTTTTTCTCTGTTGTGTTTACAAGGTCAAATCACTTCTTTATTATGCAAAAAAATCCCGTTGATAAAGAAGAACATTATAAATATGTATAACATAAATTTTGAAAACAACGAGAAAAAAATCGAAGCGAACAAAAAAATAAATTATGAAATGTTACATTTTTGTTTGTCCTTCTTTTTCTTTGATCTTGGTATTGATGTTGGAGATTGTTCAATATCTCCTTCGTCACTCGGAAAACTTCTGACAATTCGAACAAGTTCGTGGAAAGCACAATCAACATTTATTGGTGGATCTTTTGCCGAAGTTTCAATATACATTAATTTCAGTTGTGCAGCAAGTTCTCGACCTTCTTCTTCTGATACAACTCTTTGATTAATGAGATCGATCTGAAAAGGTTTTTGGTTGGGAAAACTTTGTTATTTCATAAAAATAATACTAACTTTATTTGCCACTAACAACACGGGATATTCATTTCGATCTTTGACTCTCAAAACTTGTTGGTAGAGTTTATGCGCTTCTTCAAATGATTTTCTTTCAGTCACCGAATAAACTAACAGAAATCCTCTTCCACCTCGAATATATTGCTCTCTCATAGCAGAAAATTCTTCTTGTCCAGCCGTATCGAGAACTAATACAAATTTACAGTTTCAAAATTCTAAAGCTAGTAACTTACCATCCATAATAACCCAATTTCCATCAACTTCGCAATGTTGAATATATTGATCTTCAATTGTTGGATCGTAATAATCAATAAATTGCTTCTAAAATTATTTGAAAAAATTATTTTGTTCTCCAAAACGTGAGTAACTTACTTGGAAAAATTGAATAGTAAGAGATGATTTTCCAACTCCACCATCACCAATCACAACCAATTTATAATATGGAAGTTTTGAATCATCTTCGGGTGGACGTTTTGCAAGATTTGACATTTATCTTCTTAAAACTCAAAATATTATCTTATCTCTCTGAGCAAAAGGTGTTGGATTACAAAAAATGATTGTTGATTCAAGAATGTACAAAGTTTCTATATGCAAGCTCAACATAACGAAAAAAAAACAATTAAATAGAAAAATGGACTAAAAAAACAACCGCAATCAATATTATCAATGACTTATCATCATCAAAATCAACATCTTTTTTGATACTACCACTATTTCCGATTTGAAAAAAAAAGTAAAAATGTCTTTCTCAAGGCCAAGGATGATACTTTACTTATAAATAATGTTAAAGATTTTATCCTGAAGTATTTTGAAATGACTAATTCTTCTCTCTCGAAAAAAAACAACTACAAATATTTTCTGTTTTTTTTTGAGAAAGATATCGACGAACACATGTGATTAGAGCAAAAGGAACGAAAAAAAAACAGAAAAACCAGTGAAGCAAACGAACATTTTTTTTATTTGATGGATCATCTTAACGACAAAAAGTAAAAGGTCACCGGAATGTTTTTATTGAGGTTTTGGGAACTTTTACCTGAAGATTTTGGGGCAATGTATGGATCAATCCTCAAATTAACGATTTTTGAATCTTGATTTCTCAGAAACTTAAAGAGAAGCTTTTGGAAGGTGAAACTATATCATTGTTTATTTTTAAATAATTTCGGATTTTTTCTTGCAAAAAAATGAATCGTAAACAAGCTTTCATTATTATTATTAACGATTTATTAGAAAAATTATTATCTTTGATTTGTTTTCATAGAAATCTGTCTGACTAGAAATAAGCAACCCGTATTCAACACTGGGATCTGGCAAGATGATGGCAATCATTTAAATGTAAAAATATCTAGAATTGGTCTTCAGCTGATTTGTCAGAAATTTGTGGTGGAATTCCTTCTCCTTTTCGACCAACAAGTAAATATGTATCCATTCCACCGTCAATTCCTTTAACTTCAATATGATCGCGATATTCGAATTCATATCGATCGAGGAGAAGATCGCGAGTATGTTGTGATACCTAAAAATTCGAATAATGGAACATTAGAAAATTGATGAGATTTGCTAACCTGAATTCTATTCAATACTCCAGTACTGTACATTCTACTAGCAATATTGACAGTATCTCCCCAAATATCATAATAAAGTTTTGTTGTTCCAATAACACCAGCTGTTACCGGCCCGATATTCAATCCAAGTTTACAAACGAAATCGAAATTCAAAAGATCTTCGTTGAAAACACTTAAAACATGCTGAATTTGCAAAGCGAATTCAACCATCTGAAAAGAAATTAGGATTTGATTGATTGAAAGATCTGTGGTGTTTTCCTTACCTGATACAAATGCTCTTTGGGATGTTGCATATTCTTCTTCCGTTCAGGATTCAAACCACTAGCTGCCATATAAGCAGCTCCGATTGTTTTGATTTTTTCAATGTGTGTAAATTCAGGTCGATCTAATTGTTCATCAAAATCACCAATAACTTCATTCAAAACTCGTAGAAATTCGCGACCTCCTTCAAAGTTTTCTTCATACATATCATTCCAATTTGTGATTGCCGCAAAAAGAACAGCAACTGATTGATGATTTTCTGAATATTTTGTGTCAGTTTTCAATGATTCCACGGCATGTGCAGGGATGACGTTGTTAAGCAACCAATCAGCTTGATCACGGACAATTTGCATTGATTCAGTGTCTCGACGAGCTTGAACATCTCCAAAGAATGACATTCGGAATGCAGCTTCGAACTGAAACTCTCGATTTTGTTGATAATTATTTAAGATTTTGAGAAAACTAACCTGATAATTCAAGAAAGCAACAAGGAAAATGGATAACGCAACATCCAAAAACAGTTCAGCTAATAATACCAAGCCTATTCCACCATCTTCGATAGTACTCGTTGCGTTTCTTGCGCTTGTTTGTGGAAAACCTCGACGTGTTGGTGTTACGGTTGTTGTGAAATTGCACGTTTCCAACTGCAAAAGTGGAATTGTTATCAATTGGTTAGCTGTCTTTCAGTTACACGGTATTTTTTAAAACCAACCTTTTGTTCAAGACCTAACAAATTCTGGTGACAATAATAAACGCCAGCAATATGAAGAAGTCCAATAATAACAGCTACAGTAGTTTTTGGCCAGGCGGCAAGTTGCGAGAAATTACAATGCGCAAAAATGGCAAGAATTGTTACATAACTGAAAACCAATCGATGATTCACGACAGTTTCGGCACAATCGACGACCGAACAAAGGGGCATTATACAAATCGCAACTCCGACTGGCAAAAATATCAATAATAATCCGATGAGATGTCGAGGCATCCATTGATTAACACATGGCATACTAGTTTTTCGACTTAGAAGTGGAAGACCAATCAAAACAATTGTTAGAACAAGAATTGCAGCAGCAATTGGGACATATGCAATCAATGCAATTCTAATTGGTCGTACAGACATAATTGCAGCCAATGCAGCAATAACAAATATAAATGCAGCAACAATTATATCAATAAAAACTCCAGAATATCGATATTTATTGACAGCTGAATTTGCAACCATCTCATCTTCTCCTCTTCCTTCTTCAACTAATTCTCGATGTCTTTCAACATGTGATTTTTTCGAATTAGTATATCTTTCAGCCGAATCAACAAAATGTGCTCGATATTCTTGTTCAACATCTTTCTCGTTGAATCGTAATGTCCATTTATTCAAACTATCGTGATGTCCCCAAAATCCTTTATCAAATCCAACTTCTCCTTGTCCAATAACCATTGCTAATCGTTGATCAAAATTATTATCCGTATCAAATCTTGTGAGTGAAGCAGCATTATGATGATGTGAAATAGCAGTATCTAATCCACCAACACTGTTCAAATCACTATTTCCATCTTGCAATGATAATTGTAATCCACTACTTCGACTTCCTTTTATACTATTGCTGCCACTTCCAGTTCCACCATATTTTCTATTATCAATCACTCGATCACTATATGTATTATTTGTATCAGTTGTACTTCCATTGAAATTATTTGTAGCCAAAGCTTGAAGTGATGCACTTTTTCGATTATCTTCCATTACACAAATTGAATTCGATTCTTTTTGCAGCATTTGTGTACTTCTATTTCTTTCAGCTAATTTGATTCTCAAACTTCCTCCGCCTTCTCGAACTGCTGTTCTGATTGGATATGAATTTGTATGATTCATTTTCAATTTTTCAGCAAGTTTTTGTTTGAGTGTTGATTTTTTGGAACTCTTATGACTTTGCAACGATTCAACTTCTTGAACTGTCACAACTTCTTCTTCAACATTCTCATTGATTCTTCCTTTGATGAAAAATGTTTTCATACTTTCTGGTTTGACTCTTCTTTCTGTTCCTTGAACTTGCATTCTTAGTGGTCCATCATAATCTGGTCCTTCTTCAATATGATAAAGACCTTTTAATAGTTTTGCAGTAGCTTCTGAGACGTGAACTCTTCCAGCAACACCAGATGATTCCATTTCATTAGCTAATGTAACATCATTTGAAAATACATCGAATTTGAATCTTTTGGTTCCAACCATTCCACACATAACTTTACCAGTGTGAATTCCAACACGCATATTAACTTCTTGTCCTCGATCAATATCGAATTGTCGAATTGCGACAATCATATCTAATCCCATATCAACAGTTCTACAAGCATGATCATCACAAGGTTCTGGACATCCAGCAACACAATAGTAACAATCACCAAGTGTACTGATCTTTTCCAATCCTCGATTTCGACACAAAAGATCAAATCTTCCGAAAAGATCGTTTAATAAATTGACAAGTTCGTCGGCAGATTTATTTGATGACATTTTTGTGAATCCAGCAATATCAGCGAAAAGAATTGAAACATCAGTCATAAGATTCATTGTGAATGGTCGGAATTTTCTATATTCCGGCACCATTTTGGCAATAGGTTCTGAAAAATATTGGATATTTCAACTACAGTCTTTTGTTCACTCACGTTCTACTTGTGTTGCATTCGAAGTTCTACAATTCGAATCGTTGCTAGCTGAAGGCCTTCGAAGTTCTGACGCATCTTTTAATAATTCATCTGCTACTTTTTTGGGCATCACAGATTGAATCATGTGATCTTTGAACTGTGTTTCAAGTTCCAAATCTTTTCGAGCCAACATTGATTGCCCGACTTTCAAAAATGTTTTTCGTTGTCTGACCTACAAATAATTATTTTCTTTTTGGCAATCTATAAATATCACATACTTGTGTCAAAATGAATAAATGAACACCCAATAAATGAACACCAGCATGAAGAACTAGTTTGATGTATCCTTCATTAAATCCCAGTGGAATTTTGTTCAAAATCTCGAAAAGTATCGAATAAACACAACCAATCAAAATACAAAGATATAATGGTAATGGGATTACTGTGTAGATCAGAAGAACAACCTGCAAAAAAACTAGATTAGATTTTTTTTTGAATATATCTGAATAACAAACCTGAAAACTGGTAGCGAGACAAGCGACTGGTTTCATGAATGCTCCGCTTTGTTGAGTTTCAGCAGAGAAAATTAAAAGTGTTACGAGGCAAATTAAAAATGTGCACAGAAATGAGGTTGGCATGTAGAACCTGGAATTTTTTTTTTGGAAATTCTGATAGAATAGTTAAAATTACAGATCGAATCATGTGGGAATTTCTGACAATGAGAATTTATTTGAAAAATTAAATAAATTTTCAGAGCAAGTTTCAAGTTTAGGCCTAGTAAGCTTACAATTAAATTAACTGAAAATTGGCTGAAAATGAAGAATTCCGAGATTTCCAGCACAAAATTCTGATCTAGAAATTTCCCGGGAATTTTTTACTGTTTCAAATATTCAGTGATTGTTTCCGGATCTAAAAAAAGTTCGACTCATTTTGGAAAATTGAATCTAGGCTTAACTTTTGCGCTGAAAATCATGAAGCCAGTGAAAAAACAAGTGATTTTCATTGTCAGCACAAAATTCTGATCTAAAAATTTCCTGGGAATTTTACGTTTCAAAAATTTATTAAATTTTTTTTTTCGATCTATTTTGGGAATGTCATCTTTTGAGATAGAATTCATTCCCTTCTCAGATTTTCTTTGGAGCCAAGATTTATTCTACCGTTCCTTCAAAAGATCCATAAATTCTCCCAAAATAATTGTTACCTTTGATATTGTGATGTGCATTTTGTGAAAGCATACATTGCCAAAATTGCAGCGATCAAACATATTGAGACAACCTGTAATTTCAGAAGCTTTAATTTTTTTTCAATTTTTTTTGAATATATTATTCCCCCCAAATTAAAATTATGTAGTTCTTTCTAAACCGCAACATTTATTGCTTATTTCTCATGGCCCATTTCTATAAATACCAAATTTGCCAATAAATTCTCGAGGGGTTTCTTTTTTTCTTCTTCATACCCAACATTTTCTCTTCTTTTTCTTCAGCTTCAGCTTCTTCTTTTTTTTCAAGCAGGAAATTGATTCTTTTTTTTCTTCTTCGCTGTGTGCATGAGTTTTCAACAAGAAAAAAAGAAGAAGAAGAAGATTGGATGAGAAAAGAAAGAAGAAAGAATAGTTATTTATAGACACATCGAACAACAGTTGACTTTTGGCAGATTTTTGTGGCTCAAGCGGAGCAGCAACAAGAAAAAACTTCTTTCGAATGTCATGCAAATTGTGTATGTGTGTGTGTGTGCGTTTTCCAAAAAAACGCGTAATTTTTGCTTCGACACCAACAACAATAATATAAAATATATACAAAACATACATAAGTATACAAATGTAAATATGAAAATCAAACATACAGTGTGTTGAATTGAAGGTCCATTAGTGTTTGCCAGATATAAAGACCAGGCAAGCGCAACAATTCCAATATAAACAAGACCAGATCTGAAGCGATCTCGAAGTTGACTGAAACTACACTTCCAATATTGTGCTTCAAGAGTTGGCGATCGGAATTGTGGATTCCACCAACGAGCCGACGCACGTTCGAAAAGTGGAACTCGACGCGGTGAGGAACTGTGAGCTCGAACTGAAGGACCACATGATCCTCCGAGAGCTGGAGTTCGCTCACCTATATCGTCATCCATTCAAATACCTGCAAACATGATTTTGATTAATTTTGTAGAGTGGATAAGAAAAAAAAGTTACAGGGGTGCGAGAAAAAAATACACTGTGTATTTTTATTGCAAAAAATAACTCCGAATTTTTTATATACGAGGAAACGGTCTCAAAAATCTCACCGAACCTCTGCTTTACTCCCATATTATTTTGATAAGACCATTTTCACGGCCTTTTCACAAAAAAGTATCAAATTTCAAAACATTTTCGAAAAAACAGCTGAAAAATCGAGTAGTAGCACAAAATTTCAGATGAAAAAGTATCTTATATTTTTCACACACGCAATAGTTATTCTATTTCCATTTTTGTTTATGATACAAATAAATAAACGAACACAAGAATAAGTATTGTGTTATATTTAATTGACAGCAAAAAAATAATGCACGGCGGTTTACTTTAGGCCATTTTTTGGAAGGAGAAAAAATACGCAAAAAAAAAACAAAATTTCCTATTCAGAAAACATGAATGAGTCATGGGAAAATAGGAAATAATGGAATTTCGGAATTATTTATTCGCCTAAGAATTTGAGATAACTAAAACTAGATTTATTTTGAAAAATGACTATTTTAGATGTTTGAAAACATTTATCATATTATTTGTAATCCAGAAGTTTTTATTGATCAAAATATGATTTTTCAAAGAAAGATCAAAGATAAAAATCACATCACAAAACATCAAGCTTCAAAAAAAACAACAAGAAATTCTTCTATCCTCGAACTAATACTAAAATCCATATAAAATACACAAACACATGTGAGAGACGCAGAGAATCAGTTGGACAAAAAGTTGCCTCCTCCCTCGTTTGTATGCTTCTCTACATCTCCCAAACTCTCTTTCCCAAACGACTTTTACTAAACACCCTCTGCGCATTTCTTTGAGCCAATTCCTTTTTCTCTGCGTCTGTTCTTAGCCACACTAAAAATAGAATGGCATAAAAAATACATAATTGTTTTTATTTTCAAATATGATCATGCAAATTTGAACAAAAGTATTCCTTTCAATAAAAAAACACAAAGAAAATCCATTAGGAAGGAGAGGCTATTCTAATTTTCAAATTGAATTACCAGGTCCCATCTAAATATAAATATATCCAATTAACTACAAACCAAATGCTCTAACAAAATTTGATATACTCACAATCAGACTAGAGTACAAAATTATTTGAAATATCGATTGGGAAAAGAAGTACACTTCAAAACCACTTGTAAAATGTAATTTATACGTTTCATTTTCTTTTGGGGAAATGAGAAGAAATATATGCATTTCCAGCTGTTCTGAAAATTGGTCAATCAAAAAAAAGAAACGGAAATTATAAATCTTCTTCTTCGTCTTTTTGTGAGCAAAAGAGTCCGAGAAATGTAATTATACACGCACTTTGAAATGAATCGAAAACGAAAGAAAGAATAAACAATTCAGAACATTTTAGACGAAAATTGAGAAGAGGGAACCCTACTTGATAGAGATGAGTATTTTGAGTTTGAAATCACAAGGTTTTGGGAGAATTCGGAACTTAGCAGATCTGGATGTTTTTGTAATTACAAAGATTTGAATAATTTTTTTTTATTTTCAGGATTTCTTCACTCTTATTGTTATATTTTCTAGCAATAAGTGATTCTGAAAAGAGAACTACAAAATATTCATACTGTAATATGACAAGATGGAATAACAAAAAATATATTAAAATAGAAAATATATAATTTGATCAATGGAAGTTTGGTACTTTTAAAATTTGGAAGTTTATTGGAAGTTTCCCAATTTTCATTGAGAAAAAGTAGGAGAGTCAGTTTTTCGAAATAATATAACACTTAATAGATTTTAACACGTGGCCTAAATTCATACAGCAAATTCGATTAAAATGTTCATTTCAATCGTAATAGAAGATTGAAAAATCAATCAATCAATCAATCAGTAGATTTTTGTGTTTTTCCAAGTTCGATACTTTTTTGCGGAACATCCGGCGTTTTTGCACTTCGTGATCCTTGTTTTTCGTGATTTGATCCATTTTCAAATATATCAGCTAACGCTTTTTCTTGAATTGCAATCAAACTTTTGTTATATCCTAGTCGAGCTGGTGTTCGACCATTACTTTCAGCAGTTTTTCTGAAATTTCGAATTACCATGCATATAAGAAAGATATATTGAATTCTTACCGAGATTTAGAATCTGGTCCATTTGGTAATTTATCCGTTTTAATTTTTGATTTTTCTTTTTCCGGATTCTGCGATGCTTGCTGATTTCCTCCTGCTGGTTTTCCCCTCCTTTCTATTGTTGATGGTTGCATTCGCAATGTTCTTGTCTTTTTTGGAGTTTTAGAACATGATAATAATATAACTGCAAATATAATATTTGAAAAATTTGGACGGAACTTGAACCTACTTACATGAATAAAATATATATGTATACAATAACGTAACAATTTGTTTCATATTAAAAAGTAGAAAATGATTATGATCGAATATTTTTTTGAAAAATCACGCGGGAATTATCTAGTTCACGTTTTTATTGTAGTCCATTTTTGTAGATCAAAAACAATTGAGATCAAGCAACATACTACGAAACATCACAGATCAACTTTTACTATCATTTTTTTTATCATCATCATATTTTTTGACTTGAAATTGAATAAATTATAGAATGCAACTATATAAAACTCGAAAATGTCAGAGTTCACTAGAACAAATAAATATTTGAAAATAAAATTATGGTCGTTGAAAATGTTGATGAAAGTGTTGTTTCTTCTTCAGAAAATGATATTATAGAGGACAAAAAATTTGGATGTCTTGGAGCAAATCGCTATATTATTTTGGTTTTGGCATTATTTTTCCTGTCGTTTAATTTGTCAGGGTAAGTCTAATTAAAAGTTTAAATTTTGAGAGATTTTAGCGTTGAAGTAATATCAAAACTTGAAGAATTTCTGGCTAAAGGGTTAGAACTTCCTATACAAAATTCTGGTAGATCAAAAAATGCCATTTTTCAGAAAAATGTTGATAAAATTACTGGAAATTCATGAGTGTCTAGAATATTCTTTACGAAAGTTGTCGAAAAATCTTGATCTACAATTTTTTCCACTGAAATATTCATATTCGAATCATGAAACAATAACAACTTTTATTATTGTTTTCATTACATTTCCATAATATTCCCATTTATCAAAACAACATGTTTTTCTCTCGAAATTTATTCATTTTCAGTCTAATCGCTTATAATGCAACATATGTTTCAATTGTGAATTTGAAATCATCACCCTATTGGGAAGCATTTGAAAAATCAAACAAAACTGAAAAACCCGATTGGAATAGTCCAGAACTTTCGTTATCCGAAAGACGATTTGATTTTGGACCAACTCACAAAAGTTTGGGTTTTGCAGCTGGTTTTATTGGCGCAATTATTGCTGTTATTCCGATGTCAAGTTTATTGAGAAGATATGGATGTCATAAGGTATCTTGTAAAAATAAAATGAGCTGATGAAGACGTTTTTAGGTAATGACAGTTTCAAGCGTTGTCGCAACTGTTCTTATTTTTTTGACTCCAATTGTTTTATCGTGGTCTTTTATTGCATTTATATTTTTGCGTATTTTACAAGGTGTTACATTTTCAAATCTTTTCACAGTTGCTGGAATTATTGTAAATGAATGGGCGACAATTCATGAGAAAGGCCTCTTCATCGCTGTATTGTCAGGTAAATTTTTAAAAATAAGGAAGGACCACAAGAATTACAAAGGAGTTATATTGGCTGCTGAAAGATAAGATACAGTTACTTATTTTTTCTTATCAGAGCGAAAAAATTAAGTACAAAACTGGTTTTGTTCCAATTTACCGAGCTTTTTTTTGCTCAACTTTAAACTCCAGTCTATTTCAGCACATGTTGAAATGGGAGCTGTTTTTACAATGCCAGTTTCTGGAGCTGTTGCAACTAGTGCTGGTTGGCCATGGGTATTCTACTTACACGGAATCATTTTGGCCATTCTAACTTTGTTATGGGCTTTATATTATCGAGATCGAGCAGTTGAACATCCGTTTTTGAAACGAGATGAGTGGAAGAAAATTAGTTTTGGAAAGAAGATTAATTCCGCTGGAAAAGCTAACACGGTAATAGATAGATACAAAAGTACTTTATCGAAATATTTTCAGACTCCAGTCCGAAAAATTGTTTCATCAATTGTTATTTGGGGTGTTTGGATTGCTGTTATTGGTAACTTTTTGGTCTCTCAATTTTCAATTTCCTATGCTCCAATTTATCTTCGTGGTGTAATTGGATGTGAACCAACTGAAGCTGGTCTACTTACCCTAATTCCAATGGCTTGTCTTTTGGTTATCAAGTTTAGCACTGGATTTTTCTCAGATCGTATCAAATCGATTAGTGAATTGAATAAAATGAAAATCTTCAATTCATTCGCTCTTCTTGGTTCCTCAATATTTTTTATTATTTTATCAGTTTCTGAACCTGGTGGTTCAAAAGTTCTTGATGTTGCATTATTATGTGAGTTCTCTTCTCGATAATTCTGAATATTCTGAATGTGTTTGTTTTTCAGCAATTCCAATGGCACTTCTCGGTTTTTCTTCTGGAGGTTATGGAAAATGCGCAGTTATGGTTGCTGGACAATATTCACCATTTGTTATGTCAGTTATTCAAATATTAGCATGTGTTTCTTTAATGGGTGGATCATTCTTGGTGCCAGCTCTAACACCAACAGATCAATTTACGGAATGGCAACGGGTTTTTGTGATATATGGAGCTGTTTTGTCGTTTGCTAATACAGTTTTCATCGTTTTCGCAAGGTTAGTTGAAAAAAGAAGCTAGGAATGCGGAATTTCAGATTTCTGATCCTGGTTTCGGCTAGCCGGGAGCTTTTGAAAGGCCTTTTGGAATTCTGAAATTTCCATTCCGACTAGCCAAATTGTAAACTTTTCAGAGCCGAACCAGCAAAATGGGCACAAGATAAAGGTGATTTAATGATTATCAAAGCAGTTATGGGAGAAGATAAACATGAAGATGATCAGAAAGAAGAAGAAGAAGAAGATGTTGAAAATCAAGGAATCTTCCGACGAAATATTTCGCGAGTTGCTCCTCAGAATCAGAATTCAGCACAAAATAAACCTTAACATGTACATACATAAAAATAAAAACATTTATACATAAGTCACCAGTATTTATCTATATAAACCATAGTTGCAGCAAGTATAAAAAGAACAATCAGAAGTGGTGCAAAAAATGCAAAAGTTGCTCCGATTGGGAAAGATTCACTGTTTAACTGAAAAAAACATGAAATTTGAAATCTGAAGATATTAATTAATGATTTTAATTACCGGATCAAAATAGCAAACTCGTCTTCCACGAACTTCATTTATACATACAAATCCATTTCCACAATCATCGTGTTTTGAGCACATTACAAAATTTGTATAAATATTGTGTTGATTTTTGCCAAGCAAACCTAATGTCCAAATTTTTTGCGTTGATTTGTCACACCAGGCAAACGAAAAAATCATTGGAAGAGTTTTGTTTGGATAACAAGCAATATTGGTTTTATATGGGTTTTGAGGGATTGAGAATGTTTCGTTTCCTCGTTTTTTCACTGAAGTTAAAATATGCGAAGGCGAATTTTATACTTTGGTTGAAAAAAACTCACATCTTGGACAACAATGGTTTTGGTGTACTTGGCCTCCGTCACTTTCACATTGCTCTTTGCTGATCGATCTAGTATCTGAAAATTGGGAATTTCAGGCTTCCAGATTTCGTACATTGAAGTTTGGCTGATTTTTAAGACTCTATTTTTGAATCGAATAAGAGAAAATCAAATCAATTCCTAAATCAAATCAATTTTCGTGCAAATTTCGAAAAAGCGGTCCGATTCCTTTCTAGTGGTCTGAAGCAATCGGTGAGAGAGATGGAGACGCAGACAAATACTCTGATTTTAAGAGAAAACGACTTCCACGTTCCACGTCTCCCTCATTCTCACTGATTTCCATTTTTACAAAGCTAACATGTTTTGATTGGCCTCTAAAGACTTCCTCTAACTCACCATTATTTTTTCCATTCGAAATTGTCGGTTCTTGTCCAAATGGCGTGACCATATCGAGACAAAGATGATCAAATGTGAATATTGATTCAGGGATTTGACATTTTCTTTTAGTATAGTCACACCATCTTTTACTGACTTGTTCAATTGGACCACAATCAAGTGACGAGTTGCATGATGAATTGTTGCTCCAAATCCCTGATGAAATTAATGTTTTTTTTTGAAAGTGTCGTTTCAGTAACTCACCGAGACCCGCTCCAATAATAGATTGCTGAGAAGATCTAATACAAATCAATAATATTGTTAACGTAATTATATTTTGAACAAAGCTCATTTTTCAAACAATCAAAAATATGAAATGAGCCATTTTATTTTTTTTTCACGTACGAAATTACACGGCACGTTCAAATATTATTTTTCTCACTTTTTTTTCAGAATTTCTATTTTTGTGAAGAAAACCGAAAAGGACATATATTTTGCAAAATTGATAATCGTTTGCGGGATGAACTTGTTAGAAATAAACTTCGATGAATTCTCAGAACCTGATTTTCAGGAAAAAGGGCGGAGTTTAGTTTTTTGGACACTATAAAAACTAGAGGAATTTGATTATTTGTGAGTTTTCTGATTGTGAGAAGAAAATGGTTGCAGAATGTTTCGGGATCAATCGATATATTATTATGATTCTTGGATTACTTGTGCTCTCGCTGAATTATTCATGGTGAGGTTTTTGTGTTTTTTTCTGGAAATGATATTTCAATAAGACTAAACTTTTTAAAAAGAAGAGTTGTGTAAAATCAGATCTAAATTTTTGGTAAAAGTTCTTCCCATACCGCTTCCATAGAACTTTTCTTGAAATAGTTTATGAATTTTGTTTAGCACTTTAGAGCATCTTTTGAATGTTATTATTCCAAAAGTGTAAATACCAGGAAAATTTCTTTTTCTCACTCTCTAAAAAATCTTTGTTCCGCTGAAAATATGTATTATCAAAACCACCTTGAAGAAATTAGTGTTTCCGAATCTTGACCTATGGTGTATGTATGATCGAAAACTTTTCCAGTTTTCCCATTTTTTTTACCCAAATCAAAGTGAAAGTTTTTGGAAAAAGACTTATTACATCAAAAAATGAAAAAAGAAATGTTTCTAGTTTCCATTGTCACGGAAAATAATCTTTAAAAATAGATAGATTTAGAAAAGAAATAAAGAATTTTGCAGTTTCATAGCCTATAATGCAACATTTGTTTCAATGGTTTCATCAAAAGAAGTCAATAATTCAAATTCGCCATTGTCCTCGTATCGCTTCAATTTCACGCCATTTCAAAAGGGTGTTGGGTTTGCTGCTCCATTTATTGGTGCAATGATTGCGGTTTTGATAAAAGGACATTTGCTCAAACTTTTTGGAGAGCATTTGGTTCGTTTAAACGAATTCCCAAAGATCGATCTTACACTCTCGCGAAAATCCAATGATCAATGATCTAAATATAATATTTTTCAAGAAAATTACTTTTTTTTTTCAGATTCTTTCGATAACAAGTATTCTGGCAACATTTCTAGTTTTCCTAACACCATTTTCTCTATCTTGGTCTTTTGTATCTTTTGCAATTCTTCGATTTATTCAAGGTTTCACATGTTCGAATCTTTTAACAATTGCTGGAATGATTGTCAATTCCTGGGCAACATTAAAAGAACGTGGATTATTTATCGCAGTTTTATCATCACATACTGAATTGGGAGCATTGTTAACAATGGGTTCATCTGGATTAATATCTTCGAATTTTGGTTGGCCAACTGTATTTTATATTCATACAGTTGTATTAGGAGTTTTGACATTTCTTTGGATATTTTATTATCGAAACAAACCGGAAAATCATCCAATTGTTGGAGTTAATGAATTAGAAACAATTACAAAAGGAAAGAAACACATTACAATTACAAATGACTGCAAAGTAACAAATACTCTAGTTTTTTAATGTAGGACGATTTTGTAAACATAATTTTCAGATTCCTGTTGCTCGAATTTTCGGCTCTTTTGTATTTTGGGGTTTAGTTTTATCAATCGTCAGTTATTATTTGGTTTTCCAATTCACAATTTCGTTTGCATCAATTTATTTGAAAAATATTCTTGGAGTTTCGCCATCTTCTGCAGGTTTTATCACTTTGATTCCATTACTCATTGCGGTAATCTTAAAACTCTCAATAGTTTGAAAACTTCTGAAATCTTGCAGCTTATCATCAAATTTGTATCAGGATATATTTCGGATCGTCTGAAAATCAATGAACTTTTGAAAATCAAACTTTTCAACACTGTTGGTCTAATGGGTCCCGCTATTTTCTTCATCATTTTATCGATTAACAAACCTGGAACATCTAAAATTCTCGATATTGTTTTAGTTTGTAAGTTCTCATTTTTTCAAAATTAAAAAAAAACTGAATTCACAGGTTTACCAATCGCATTTCTTGGTTTTTCATCTGGCGGATTTCCAAAATGCGCAGTTCTAATTGCTGGAAAATTTACACCATTTTTGATGACAGTTTTTCAATTTGCCGTTGGTTTGACTTGTTTGGGAACATCATTTCTGGTCCCAAAAATAACAGCAAATGACACATTCACAGAATGGAGTACTGTATTCGCGTTTTACGGTCTCATTTTATCATTTTCCAATACAATTTTTGTGATTTCTGCACAATCTGAACCTGCTGGATGGGCTATTTCTCCGATCATTGAACCAATCAAAAATAAACAGGAAGCTTAAGTTGATGAAATAATTTATTTCAATATTTACATGCAATTTATTCAATTTCCATCTTGTTCTTCGATTTTTAATAATGCATTTGGTTTCTTTTTTCTTGATGGCATTTCTTGTGGCAAAGGTTGATTTTTTGTTTCAGGAATGAAAATATGGAAAGTTATGACATCGAAAAGGCAAAATAAGCCAAGAATGAAGTATGCGGAGCCAGCAAATCCCAAGTTCTGAAAAAAAGAAATTAACCTTCTGTTAATTTTTAATTTTTCAAAAAAAAATAATCATAAAACTCACATAGCTGAAAACCATTGGTCCAAAAACATTTCCAACTCTTCCACAAACATTGATATGAGCTGATGCGATATTTCGAATTCCAGTTGGAAACATTTCAGCAGTTATCAATAAAAGTTGCAAAAATAAACAGCCTGTTGTTCCGAATGCAAGAAGTGTTAGAGCTCGAATCCACGATCGATATTCGGCTACCATTTCTGTAGATAAATAGGGTATATTTTTATTAGGAATTTTTGGATCGTCTCGGGAAGCTTTTGATTTGGTCAACAAAGGTGCTTTTTTAAACCAAAACCGGCTTTCTCGAAAAAAAAATGAAAATTTTTTATTCCAAACGGAATTTGAATTTTTCAGCTTTTCACCCCGCTCCAGCAAAATCCTGCTATCAAACTAACCATTATAATAAATAAAGAAAATTCCAAACATACAAAGCATAATAAATGAAACAGTGCTAAAATGCATTCTCTTTCTTCCAATATGCGCTCCACCAAAATGATCTAAAACTGCAACAACAGCTCCAACAAAATAACGAAGGAGACCAGAAACAGCTGCATTCATATAAATTGACCCAGTTAAAACATCATAATTAAATAATAAACCGTATGTTACATAACTTACTGAAAACCTGGAATAATTTTTTATGAATTGATATTTGGAAGATTTACCGAAACCTACATAGAAAGTGATGCAACTAATGTTTTCAGAGCAATTTTTGGATGAGAATAGAGATGGATGAAACTATATTTCTTTGCTTTTGCTCTCGATTTTTCAGCTTTATCAATTGAATCAACAACCAATTTTTCAATTTCAACATCCGTCATTTTTGATTCATTCTTCTTGAATTTATTGATATATTTGATCGCAGTTATAGCTTCAACTCGTTTTCTCGATTGAACCAAATATTTTGGACTTTCCGGTAATAAAAATATCAAAATAAGAATAGCAACAAGTGTCATTGCATTACACATTCTTGCTAAACATCTCCATTCTCCAGTTATATAAGCGAATAAAGCAAAAAGTATATAATTTGGTGCCCATGTAACTACAGTACTCATCCATAAACGATGTGCAGATGGAAGATTTTCAACAACTAAAATTTGGCCAACTCTGAAGAAAACTTTTTTTTAATTGATCAAAAATTGAAGAAAAACTTACGTTGTTAAACCACCGCAACAAATTCCAATGAAAAATCGAAAAATGACATAAACATCGATTGTTGGAGAGATCGAAGAAGTTGTTGAGAAAAATAACATCATACAAAGAAATAATAAAGTGACTCGTTTTCTCCCATATAAATCACTCAACTGTCCAGCTATCGCTGATCCAAACATAATTCCAATCATTTGCGATGTTGTTGAGAATCTTGCTCGATTATTAACTCCAAATAAATTTGAAATATAATCCATTGAAGATGGTTCGTGTCTAGAACACAATTCCTCAAATTCCACTGCAACTGATTTAAATTCATATTCATAATTTGGAATTTGACAATCAAAATGTTGATTATATTCAGCACATCTTTCTGATGACAAAGTTCCATTGTAAATCAAATCATCACATCCAATCAAATGAGGTTTTGCTGCACCAAACATATTGAAGACCTACATTTTATTTGTTTTTCTTTTTCATGACCTTTTTCCATGTGCTGTTATCAGTTTGTTTTTTTTTTGAAATTTTAAATGATAATTCTGTGATAAGTCGTGTACACTTTGGATGTTTTTTTAGAGTTTTCTAGAAGTAATTAAAAACTATAATAAAATTGGATGGAAAATGGGGATTTTGATGTTCAAACTTCAGTAAATAAACTCGAGATTTTCAGAAAACCTCAGTTTTTAGCTTGAAAAACTATTAGAAAATTATGGGAGATATCTAATACATTTTTCATATTTTTCAAAAGTAGAAAATTAAGGTTCAAAAAAAGAATAATTCAAAATTACATTTGATAATTTAGAAATGAATGTTGCCCTATTTTTTGCTGAATCAAAATGTTTTTTTTCATTCTATGTTCAACATTTAAAAATTATTTCCAAAAAATTATTTCATTTTCAAAATGTTTTCCGAATAAACTTACCACATTCGAAAGCATCGTGAAAATCAAAAACTCATTGAAAGCCAAAACAATTAATTGATAGGAATCAAGTTGAAAAATATCATCGACTTTTTCAATCTTCATTTTGATTTTCTCACAGGTTTCACAGGTTTCTTACACTGTAAAAAAATCATTATACTTCAAAATCATTAAATACCACTAAAGAAAAAGAAGTTTGAAATGATAAGGAGCTCTGTCGATTTATGGTCTATTTGTATTATTCTTCTCACTTATCATTTTTATACTGTGGGTGTTTTGTCGAAAATGTGACAAAGATTAGGTGAATGTGGACAGATATTAAAGGTACATAGGTCATCGAAAATATTTGAACTCTTTTAGGAAAAATTATGAAAGAAAGAATGGGCCCAAAAAGATTCATATAGTAATGAAAAACGTTGTTCTCAATCTGAATACTGTAAAAACAAGTTTCTAAATTTTTGGAAGAAGACTAATTCATCAAAAAAGCAGAAAACAATTTTTGTTATTAATCTTTGTGTTGTACTATTATTTTGTTGTTGTTTTTTAATTTTAAAATTTCGATCCTTGAAAATTAGAAACGATTGGAAAAAATTCCAAAAAATGTTATATAGCCCAAATGTGTTCTGCCCAAATTTTGATGAAAAAAAAAGGTACATGAAAACATACTAGACTGTAGTTGAAAAATGTGTAATTGTGCGCTGTCTTTAAAATATTTCATTTTGATCTAGTTCCTCTTTAAAACTGTTTGTTTCAGCCCCTCCAAATCTACTTTTAAAAAACTAATAACAATATTTTTCCAGTTTTATTTTTCGTTGTCTTTATTTTTTCTATTTTCCCTCTCTTCCATCCCAAGCTGTACACAAACGAATAATGAAAACGGAATAAGCTCTCTTGGGAATTGGTCACAACCATCTAATCAAGCAATATCCCTTGGGACCATCTGCTTGCCTCCCAGGCAATTCTTCTCGTCCGTTTTTCGTTTTTTTTTCATCTCCACCCCGCCCATTTGTCTCTTCTGCTCCACTTTTTTCTGCCTTCTGCTCCTCGAAAATTTCTTCATTAATTCTTACTTCTCCCTTTTTGCTGCGGCTAGAAATATGATCAAAAGGTAGTTGAAAAGTATTTTGAATATTTTTAAAAATAAAATTGTTTACAGACCTCGCCTGGCACAAAAAATTAAAGAAGAACTTCCAGATGAAAACATCGATGTTACTTGGTATTTATAGTATTTCGAAAATTGAAATACATTTATTTTTCAGCCCAATAAAATCGGAAGATTCGTCAGTTTTGAAATGTGAACTATGCGATACGATTTGTGTTTCGATTTCTCAGCTTCAGTCACATACTCTAAGTCAACATGTTCCTTCGAAACAAGTAAGTGATTGGCTGGCCCAAGTGATCTTCTTGGAAAAATAGCCGCGTTCATTTTGGAAAAAAAGTCCCAGCTTCTAGAAAAATTTTGGTTCAAAATATAAAATATGAAGTTAATTCCAAATCCAGAAATTTTATTCTAAATTATTCAGAGACCATGTACAATCTTGAGCCAAACCAGGGAGAACCAACTTTCATTTGGCCTCCTGAAAACCCTCTCAATTTTCCCACAACTGATTTTCTGATTTTGAAAATTCACTTTCACCAATTTTTCTCCTGAACTCTCATATAAAAAAACACGGAGTTTTATGTATTCTCCAAAAACTGAAGGCATATATATTCCCAGAAGACTTTTTGAACTCCTCACATCGCCATATAATTCTCAAGGGAACTATACCAAAAACGGAATAAAAATCGATTTTTCTTCGTGCGCTTAGAATTGTTAGTCATTGTGGCGCAGCCAATAGCAAAGGGTGTAATATAAGTAAGCCTCTCTGTGACCACGCCCATTTGGTGGGATGCAAGGTCCGAGGGAAGAGACGTCAGTCTATCAAGAGATGGCTCAACTATAGGTTCTGATAGGAAGCGCGAAGACGACACGGAAGACTGTGGAAGCGGAACATCAGAAGTAAGTCTTGGGCTAAGCGGTAATTAGGTGTGACGATAGAAGTCACCTGTAGTGTTCGGGATAGAACACTGTGTCGAAGACGACATATGGTGCATCGACCGGGAATCAGAAGCATGAATGAACTGCTCGCCGAAATGGCCGCTGTTTCACGGCGAAAACAATCGAAGCCGCGAAGAATGTCCGGAGAAGGCGATGCGATGATGTCACCAATCGATTTGTCCACCAAAAATTTGCTATTCGATAGTGAAACGAAGGCAGCGATTCCATTGGAAGATCGATCGAATTTTTTTCCGAATTTGCCATTCACAAATCCTCAACATTTTTTGAGTTTATGCGCACAATTGGGCAGCCGAAATGTGTCGTCGTCAGCGAGTTCGACATCTTCGTGTCCAATTCAATCGTGTTCACAGAGCTTCGGATCGTCGGCCGCGCTCACTTGGCACATTTTGGAAGCGCATGAGGATGAGCAAGAGGTTTTCTCGTGTGATTCATGTGGAGTTATGTTCTCCAACGGGCAGGAGATTCGTGAACACCGATGTGCTACACACAAACAGTCCGCCAGATGTTCATCAGTCCCCTCAACTTCGCACTCTTCACAATCCTGTTTTCTATCAGTGCCAGCTACACCAGCTCCGCAATTCTCGATAAATGAACAAACATCAACAAGCTCGATTCAAAAATTCGACGAGGAAGACATCGATGAAGAGGACGATGACAGTTTTGAAAAATCGAGAATGCCATTTTTCGGCCTCCCCAATCAATTCGGCATGTTCCCGCCGAACATGCCACCGCCACATTTTCTTCTAAGACCACCTATGCAATTTGGAGACAATCGGGATATATTTGGGGCTCGTCATTCCGCTCATCAAGGTAGCCAACAACAACAACAACAACAATCGCAACATGAAAATGACGATGATTGGGAGGCGTTGATGGAAATATCGACAAGTGATGAGAGTGAGAAGATCAGAGCGTTGGTTGGCGATAAAGCGATACCGACTACTGATCCGAATCAATGTATTTTGTGTCGACGAGTTCTTTCGTGTAAATCTGCACTTCAAATGCATTATCGAACACATACTGGGGAAAGACCTTTTAAGTGTAAGATTTGTCAACGAGCATTCACAACCAAAGGAAATTTGAAGACGACATATGGTGCATCGGACCGAGTCTTAAAAGTTCTCGGGCAACTAATTATTGTGAAAAGGCGACTACCAGTCATCCCAGGCAGTAGTCAGGTAAGTCACCGCGTAAGTGCTTGTGGCAGGAGTACGAACGTGGGCTCTTCATTTGAGGAGTTTTTTGGGAATTTTGGGGCCCCTGGGTAAATTCTTGTGTGAATCCGGATCACCAAGAACTCGTCGTAAGACAAGAATCGTCGTAAGACAAGAATCGTCGTAAGACAAGAATCGTCGAAAGACAAGAATCGTCGTAAGACAAGAATCGTCGAAAGACAAGAATCGTCGAAAGACAAGAATCGTCGTAAGACAAGAATCGTCGTAAGACAAGAAATCGCTACGGCAAGAAAAAAGTTGAAACAGTCGCTAACGCAAGAAATCGCTCCGGCATGAATTGAATTAAAAAAAAAATATATCGCAAAGCGAGCCCTAAAGAGGCGCCCTAAAGAGGCATAGAAAGAATATATCGCAAAGCGAGCCCTAAAGAGGCGCCCCAAAGAGGCATAGAAAGAATATATCGCAAAGCGAGCCCTAAAGAGGCGCCCTAAAGAGGCATATAAAAATAATGAAAGTTCAATCAGAACTAAATATTTGATTACAAAATTATAGTCAAGCATTCAGAATAATTTAGTTATTTATCTGTAAGAAAAATTATTAATTGTGTTTCTATAATCAGTTTGATTCTCTATTTTCTAATATTTTTGAATGTGGAAAATGTAGATCTAGTCTGAATTTATGAAATGTAAATTGATAATGATCAAAATATTTTTTTAATCCATATTTGAAAGAAAATTCATAAGATGAATCAGTTTTTATATCAAAAATGTATAGCATTTTTAGTAACAATAAGTGTATGTAGTCTTATTTGAATAGATTGTACAGTAAGAAAATTATTTTAATTCTCAAAAAATATAATTTTGAAGTCAAAGTTATGTTTACTCAAAAGAGAAGATTTTGAAAGATATATTACTCATGGGGTAATAAAATACTCAAATTACATAGAAAAGGAAATATGTTTTAAACAAAAAGGTCAACCACATGAGCATATCATAAAAGATCATATAAAACTGTCAGAAGTTATATAGACTAGTCAAAGAAATAGGTCACCGCAAAAAATACCAGATGTGAAAATAATAACCAGACACTCATATAAAAATACATACCCACAGAAATAAAGGGGTCAGAAAATTTAGAAAGTTCATCTTCGAAAAATTAGAAAAAATAGTTTAAAAAAAACCATTTTGTTTAAAAGTTGAACAAAATTGAACAAAATGAACGAATTATTTGAACACAAATTTTCCTATCGGAAATTTTAAAATTCAATTATTATTATTTGTTTTGAAATTAAGTTCACAACCATCGGGAAAAGTTGAAATGTAGAAAAATAGTTATGAATTATGTCTTGATAAAACAGAAAATTTAAATTTAAAAAAAAAAAAATTAATTAAAGTTAAAGTTAATTTAAAAAAAAAAACTACAAAGTTTTGAAATTTGAAAGATAAAAGTAAATTTTTTTTGAAAAATTAACAATTTTTGTAAGTGAAATAAAATAATTAAATTTTTTGGAACAACTAGATAATATGAAACTGTAGATTAGAGATTTGCTCAAAATAAACAGTACATATCTGAAAATTTATTTGATAAGTTATTTAAAAAAAAAAAAATAAATAAATAAAAGAACTATTTTGAAGATAAGTCATAGAATAAATGCGTAAATTAAAAAAAAAATCGAAATAATTTTAAATTGCTGTTTGAAAAGTAGAGAATTAGAGGATCATTAAAAGTATATAAAATTCTAGTTTAATATCACGAAAATTTAGAGTTTGAAAATTGGAAGTTTTCAATTTTCAGATAATAAAATAAGAATATTATAGTTCATTGTTTTCTACAAAACTATTTTTTTGTTGTAATATTTGTAACTTGAGCTTAAGAAAAGGACTAAAGTAATGAAACTAGAAAAATAGAAGAAGTCAATTTTAAAAAATTAAAAAAAAAAACATAAATTTTGTAAAAACTTAAAAAAGATTTTGAGTGAATATTAAAAGTAATTTTGATATGAACTAAAAATTTGACTGAGAGAAACTAAAAAAAAACTAAAAAAAAAAACATTAAATTAGGATTAAATTAAGTATAAGTTAAAGAAATTATAAATAGAAAAAGAAGAATTAAATAAATATAGAAGAAGAATTAAATAACCAATTGGTAACTGATTTAAAAAAAAAACAAGAAAAGAAAAATAAGTAAAACCGAAGCCTAAGTCTAACAATCAATTGATTATTAGAAGATATCTAGATAAACAGCAAAATGAAGAATTGATAGAACAATTCCCATGTATATGAAAGTTGAAATGAAATTCCGAATGTTGTTAGAATGATTCAAATTAAGTATGATCCATTATGGAGTAAACGTCTAAAAATGGATGTGAAAACCAAATGAGCGATGATTCAATAGGCAAGGTGCCATTTTTCGCGTTTCCCCGGGAGTGTGGCGCAGCCAATAGCAAAGGGTGTAATATAAGTAAGCCTCTCTGTGACCACGCCCATTTGGTGGGATGCAAGGTCCGAGGGAAGAGACGTCAGTCTATCAAGAGATGGCTCAACTATAGGTTCTGATAGGAAGCGCGAAGACGACACGGAAGACTGTGGAAGCGGAACATCAGAAGTAAGTCTTGGGCTAAGCGGTAATTAGGTGTGACGATAGAAGTCACCTGTAGTGTTCGGGATAGAACACTGTGTCGAAGACGACATAGTCATTGGATTTCTCAAGGGAATTATACTATATAGTGATGATTTTATGTAATCAAATGCACTTTCAAATCATATCAAATCCTAGGATGAAATTTGGGGAAAAGGTCAGAATAGGTGTAAAGGAAGTTGGGAAAGGGGGAGGGGGTTCAAGAAGTTATAGGCGTAGAATTTGGATTTTTGGAAACTTTTAAAAACAGCAGAGCAAAGGTTTCAATTCTCATAAATTTTAATTCCAGATTGAAAATCCAACAGGATCATCTCAACATCAAAAACTAAGCTGTCAACAGTGTGATTCAACATTCGATTCATTCTCCCAATTCGCAAGTCATATGAAATCGCATCTCACAAATTCTTCCTCCTCTCAAAATTCATCATCCTCTTCTCCTTCTTCTCCACCAACCACTAATAATATAATATTGTATTGTCCATTATGTCCGCTGATGACTTTTCTCGACACCAATGTAAGTATTATTCCCAAAGGAAATTTGCCAGTTTTTTGTTTCTTTTTTTTAATTTCAAATTGAATTCGAAACAATTTCGCGTTTAATTTCTTCAAAACATTCTCAAGGGATCAATAACTTTTTTTTATTCTTGCAGTCTCGCCTTGAACATATTACTCTTCAACATTTACAAATGCGAGTTACTCAATATATGTGTTCACATTGTGATATTTCATTCATTTCTCCTCAAATTTTCAATACTCATTTTAATCAATGTCATCTTCGAATCAAATATGAATGTAAAGTTTGCAATTATGTCACTGATAATGAAAAAATCTTCAAAGGTATGGAACTATAGTGATTTTTGAGAATGGGATTTGATTGATAAAATTTTACAGATCACAGTCGTTCTCATAGTCGACAAGAAATCAGTTTAGGATGTATGGCTTGTGCTTGTACATTTTCAAATCAACAAATGTTAATGGCTCATGTTCAATTATGTCATTCTCAGTGAGTTTCAGAAGGAAAATTGGATTTTGAAAATTTGAGTTGGACAAACGAAGTTCCGATTTTTTTGTCAAAATTGATCTACAAATTCAACTACAGTAATCTAGAATTGCAATCCCGAATTCAAATAATTTTTCAGTGATTCAAATCTATTCAAAAATCGTCTAATTCTACCAGGAAATCCGAAACTCCCCGAAACAACTCCTCGTGCATCCAAGGTACTAGTTTTTATTTCCCTTTTTTGAAAAAAAAATACAACTTTCATTTTTTCGCAGCAGTCAACTCGGCCTTTGACTTGTTCAGTTTGCGATGAGACAGTAATCGGTGAAGATGGACTTGATGAACATCGACTTTTTCGACATTGTAAAGTTCGATATGCGGATAAATGTGCAGATTGTCATGAACAAATTACAAATGATGAAGAGTTAGTTTTCTTGGGTTCAAAAAAGTTTTTCCAAGCTTATTTTGAATTATTTTTCTGATTATCAAGCTTAGGTTTCACAAGTTTTTTCCTAAACTTTGAAAAAAAATTGGGAAACATTCCTTGGAAATTATGAACTCGGGAAAAAGTTCTTCATATCACAACCTTATTCCTTACAGATTTGTTGAACATTGTGCAAAACATGCAAAAGATATGACAATTCATTGTCCAGTTTGTCGACAAACATTGCGATCAGAAATCCAGATTCACGCACACAAAAATTATCATATGGAAAGTCGTCCGCCAAGTATTGAAAAACAAGAAGAATTCGAGCAAAATGATGATAATAATTTCAATTTTACTTGTCCAGTTTGTGGCGAGAAATTCAAAAATGCTCTGAAATTGATCGATCATGGTTTCACACATTCTGTGCAATAATTTTTATTTATTAACCATATTTTTCAACAATCAAAATCAAATCAACAATTGTGATAATTAATAAAGAGATCTTAATTGACTGGAATTAAAATTGTTACATAAAAAACTAACCGGTTAAAATCACAAACAATTGTTTCATTAATGAATTTATGATATCTGAATTTCACCCTCAACAACGTTTTTAAGACTCAAGATCTCGAGTCGACCATTTCCTTTTGATTCATTTCTCACAATTTCATCAAGTGTTCGAAATGCTCCTGGCTCAATGAGTCCAATCTGCAATTTAATAATTTTTTCACGGCCTCAAGCTTCAATAAAAAACTCACCAATTCTAGTCCTCCTTCAGCCCAATCATCAACTTCAACTTCGCTGAAAGAAGTTTTCAACTTGGAATGCACTTGTTTCGCTTCTTTTGTTGGAATCGAAATTCGAATTCGCATTTTTGCTCGTTCAATTTTCAGATTTTCGCTGAGTTTTGGAATTGCTTCAAGTGCTTGTTGTTTCGAACTTCGATTTGGTTTTAATGAAAAATGCATTTCTTGAAGAGCTTTATCGATTACAGATGGAGGAATTGGTCTTTTTGTTTCCGGATTCACAACCATCGAAGCTATTAATTGTGAAACTTCTTTTAATGATTGATCAGATGCTGCTTGTCTTTCTTTGTCCGAAACTTGAAGATCTCCTTTGTCTAAAATCTGAAAAATATTAATAGAGAAGCTGACGAAAATGTGACAAGAGATGATCTTGTCTAAAAATTTCCCCTTAAAAAACGTAACATGAAATTTTTACGTGTACACACATTTTTAAATCTTTCGTTCATTATTGAAAACTGAAAATTGTGGTCATTTCTAATTTCAAAAATATTGTAATCAGGCAGAATTAAACACGTGAGTTGCATCAGAGAATTTCTAAAAATATTACCAGTCTAAATAGTAACTAGTAACTAGACTCTAGTTTCATTCATTCTTTCTAAATTTTCAATCTCTATACCTACCAGTTTACAAATTTCTAATTGATCATCTGTTCCAAATGCTGCCATCAATTCTTCTTTTTTCGAAAGTTGTCCTTTTGAAACATTTGAGAAAACATTGTGAGTTTGAAGAACTTCATCGATATCTTTCTCTCTAAATGTTTTTGTTTCAGATTTTTCCACATTTCAAGATTCTTACGTCTTATTTCTCCAGTTTACCACTTTATTTTTATAACAAGCGATTTCGAATCGTTTTCCAGTTTTTTTCATTCTCACCACAGCTACATTCGTTAGAACTTTTTGATTTGTTGGAGTTTTGATATTTTTCGACATCTGAAATAACTTTGCTTCCCATCTCATTGTAAGATTTTCAATTTACAAGTAATCAAAACAGAAATTATTATACTGTTCACGGTACATTTTGAATTACAAAAAAATAAATCAAACATTTTATTGCGTGAAGTAAAAGTAAAAATAATAAAATTCAACCAGTTTCAAAATTGAGAAAGTTAAAGCATAAAAATACGAGAAAGATAAAGATAATAACTATATTCGAACTATATATTCAAGGGAAGAATAAATACAAAGAGAAGTGGAACAAATACATATTTTTTGAAATGATACAAACCCGGTAGAACTTTGAAATGAAATGAAATGATAAAAGGGATTTTCCCTGATATTTAATCTGGCAAATCAATTGTGGCTTTTGGTAGAATCTTTAATTCGAGACAATATTCAGTTAATCGATCAGTTGGTTCAGTTCCTCGCCTCGCCAAACTCCAATGAAGACCCAATTTATGATAAAGTGATACATTTTCATGTTCCAATGTTTTCTCAATTGCTAAAACTGTTCGTCGATTTAGACATAAAACAGGCCACATTGAACAACCGAGTGAACAACAACAAAATGCTAAACCACAAAGCAGCCATCGAGAAGAAGTTTGAACGTGTCTTTTGAGAACTGAATTGACACGATTTAAAGTGGCAAATAACTCTTCAGGTGCTATATAACCGGTTAATTCTGGTGGATATTCAGTGTTGAAGCGAGAATTCAAACCAAATCTAAACGTACATTTTCATTGTCAGAAAAATATCTTAAAGACTTACACTGTGACATTTCCAACACCTCTAATAACAATTGGCTCTTTTTCATGTGGCATATAAATTGGCTCAGATTCATCACTCGAAATCACATCAATTTCATTTTCATCTACATTATGATTTGTTGTGGAAGAAGGTGGGACAATAACGGCGAGAGGTGGTGGAGGAGATGGTGAATTACTTCGATCGATAACTTCGTTCTGGGAAGATGATTCACCCAGAGATGCTGAGAACACAAGACCACCGGGAGAAGATGAACGAGACATAAAGCCTGAAAATAATAATAATTTTTATAGAAGATTATTTTGAAAAAATTGAATAATTTAGGAATGAAAATTGTTTCAACAAGCATTCAAAACTGTTTCTGATAAATAAATAGATGTATCTCTGTGAACACACTGTGAAAAAGCATGGGCCTAACCTAGAAATCGTGATTTTTTGGGAAGAAACAAGTCGAGAAACAAAACATGTGTGAGCTTGGAAAAATCAATAAAAAGTGTGAAACGGCAAATGCGCTCTGTTGCACTCCATTTTTTCTTTTTCATTTTTTCGCATTTTTGGGGGAAAATTCATAAACAAGTTAAATTTATAGGGGTTTCGCCTTTTAATATGGGCAAACGAAGGAGAAATGAAGATGAAGAGGACTATGCGGTATGTTTAAGTTTTATTTTTCAAACAAATGTCTAATATTTTCAGGAGAAACAATATGAAAATGGTTTTGATTCAATAAACAATGATGATGATTCAAGGTATCGTGTTTATCTCATAAAGAAACCAGTAGAAATTAGTTTGGAAGAGTTGCATGCGTTGAAATGGTCTGGAGATGATGAAGTGTTATCGAAGCCGAGGATCAAAACTGATTCTGGAACATATCGAACTGTTGTTTCATCGAAAATCAAGAAAAGGAAAATGGTGCATGTTCCAGCAGTGAGAGAAGTTACGAAACAAGATTCGAAAAATATAAAAGCGTGTATGTTTTTTTGGCAAGAAATTTTTAAGATATCTAGATTTCATAATCTTATACAACATAATATTTATATAAATATTTTACAGCAGCTCCTGTGGAAGGAATGATACAAATTCTTCCAAAAGAGGTTAAAACCAAACATTTAGGAGGATCTATTTATGAAGAAGGCGAGGAACCAGAAGAAGATGCTGTAATTCATCCACTTTTGAAACAAATTAAGAAAACTGCCGTATTAGATCTCTCAACGCGAATTGAACGAAACAAATCATACGGGATCAAAAAATAGAATTGAATTTTTTTGTTATGTTTTTCATTATTTTTTGTTATTGTTGGAAATGAAAGTTCAAAATTTTTATTAATTATTCGGTTTCTAAATATTTATATGTTCCTGAACGTTATTATATTTGAAAAGATCTTCCTTTTTTATTGCAAGATTAATTTATGAAAGATTTTAGTTTCAGGAATTTTCACGGGTTTTTATATTGAAAAATGGAAGTTGATTCGGATGAAGAAATTGGAAAAAGAACAACGAAAAAGGACGAATTTGAAGACGATGATTTTGAGGAAGATTCGGTTGTTTGGGAGGTAATTTTTTAAAATTTAAAAATAAAGTCGAAAATCAAAAATAATTTTTTTTCCAGAGAAACGTAGTTGTTTGCAATTCGTCTTCAAATACAGAAATGTATTGTGTTTCATATCCATCTAGTAAACGAGATGCTTGGGATCCAATAAAATTTCCGATTGCAAGGTTCAAGAAAAATGTTCGATTGGTTAGTGGTTTTTTCTTTCGAAAAAAATTCATATCAAATTTATTTAGCTTGAAATGCGCTTCATTCCTGATACAAAAGCTGGATCGTATAACAAACGAAAAGCTGAAAGCTTTTCTGAGGAAGGAAGTAGCTCTTCGCCACAGAAAAATAGTGGAATTAGTGGCGATCTCAATTCGCTTCGAAAAAATGATGAAATTTATGAGGGAAGAGCTTTTATCAATGATCATCCAATTATAAATACAATTGGTTTTATGAAAAATGATCAATTTTATATTCATCCAATTATTGGAAATTTCGGAATGCATCGATCAATTTCGATTTTGAATAATTCGAAAAAGAAAGGCGGAGGAAATCAAGGAGAAAATGAAGACGAAGGAATGTCAACTGAAAATGAGGAAGAAGAGGCTGCAAATACATCGACTGGAAATGTTCGAGTTAAATTCAGTCGACCAGAGACAGAAAGACAAAAGAAACGAAGAGAAGCATCTGCGCTCCATCGAGAAAAAGTTATTGCTAGCGATGTTTGGATTCCGATGAAAGTTCATTTGGAAGATGTTAGTTTTATTATATTTTGAAATGCTATTTATGGAAACTTTGATTTCAGGATCAAAAAGCCGTTAACAAGTTCCAACAAATCAGTCGAACTGGAGTTAAAAGTGAAACAGAAAATGGTAAAGTTGACCATGATGAAAAATGTTTGGAAGTTCGTGATCTTGTTAATCGTGCAATTATTTGTAGCATCAAAGAGGAATTGTAAGTTTCTTTTTTCTGAATTTTGTTAACATAAGAAAAAAAATAATTCTAGAGTAATTGAGTCTGGAAAAGAACACATGCTTTCGAAACAAAGAATTGATGAACTCGGCGTTGATTTGCAAATCAGAGCTCACATGGTAAAAGCGCATGTTATTCGAACCAATGAAATGATTGAGTTGATTGGAAAATCGAAAATGAGCAAAGAACAAGTTATTCACAATTTGCAAAAATGTGCAAGACTTGTTAATGGTATATTTTAATTCCCCAAATGTTTTTGCTTCGAAGTTCTGATGTTTTTCAGGTGTCTGGGTTCTTCAATCGGATTTTCTGTTCAATAATCTGCCACCAGCTCATTCAAATGTTGCCGGAAGAGTAAGAATTTTATAATTGCTATTAGTAGAGTACTAATTAATTGGGAAATTTTAGACGGATGTATATCGAAGTGAATTGTGGAGAAATGCTAGGGATTTAGCACTTTGTTTGATTGATGGTGGACATCGGGTTACAAGATTGACACTTATGACGTGAGTGGTTTTATTTTTCAAAAGAAGGTGAATCACTGAAATTTCCGAAGGCCAGAAAAATTCGAATTTTAACACTGAGATTATCGAAAAAAAATTATTATCACACACTTTTTCCGGAAAAATTTCCGTTTGCGTGGAAATTTAGAAATAATTCATTCTCATTTTATTCATTATTATTCCCCAATATCCCGATTTACGGGTTCCCAAGGAAAAAAAAAGAAAATTGAAATGAGTGTACAACAGAGCGAATTTTCTGCACTTAGCAAGTCGCCAGTGTGCACGGTTGCGTCATGGTGTCATTGCACACATTTAAGTTTCATTTGTTTTTTGCGTTTTTTTATAGGGAAGATTTTCAATTATTTTAGATGCTTTAAATTATCGGATAAAGACGCGGAAGAAGTTTTGAGTACATTTGGCGTGAAAGATGAGAAAGAACGAAGATGGAAGTTGAGAATTGAAAAAGACGAGACATTTTTGGATGAGTAAGTCTTCTATTTCTCTTTTTTCGACGAATTCCATTCAATCTTATTTTCTTTTTTCAGTCCAAGTGTTCAATCAGTAATTATCAGCGAAAAACAAAGATGGGTTGAAACGTTCGAAGAACTTCAAAAACTTTTGAGCCCTTCAAAACCTAAAAAATGATTCCCTTGCCCCTTCACCCGGTTTTTATTGATTGATTGTTATAACAATTTTTATCTCATCTGTTGGTTTTTGTTATTGTTGAATAGTTAATTTTAGAGAATTGTTTTGAAACGTCATAAATTATTTTTATTATCAAGAAGTTGAACATGTCGGTTTCAATCCTATGATATCCGCTGGCTTTCCACACATATAACCAGTTGGTGAAAGTGAACCTTCAGCCAAGTTTGAACTGGAATATAAATCATTGAGAAGGCTGAAACTACGAGAAAACTTACGAAAGATCATCTAAAGATGCACTCACACCCACATTTACTCTCAAAATTATAGAATTCTGAATACCACTGAAAATATTGCGGTATTTTGAATACTGTTACAAAAGTGTTTATACTCACCCCCCTCCATTATCAGCAGTCAAATATTTGTCAAGAATAGTTGATGGTCCAGTCAAATAATAATCTCCCCAGATAAAAGCATTCGAGTTGGCACTAAAAAAAAGGTGCATAAAAATTACCCGAAGAAATGTTTAGCGCCGGGTAATCTTTACGCACCCTAAACACCATGTAGAACCTGACATATTATATGAACATGCTGGAATTCGAGATCCACCAACCCAAACATAACCAACTGTTATACTATTTGCCGTAAGATATGCCGAAACATTGGCTGAAAAACTTATTTTATTATATACACGTGTCAAAAATATGTATTTACTTACAAACGATCCAGGTCCATTCAGTTTCAGATTCAATTCCAGGTAAAAATCCATCTGATAAAATACATTGAGCAGCCGCAAGATATTGTGGATAACTAGCGTTGAAAAATTTCATGCAATATGTTCCACGTGTTCTATTAAAAGTTTGCCAACCATCTGGACATCCGAATTCAAATTTGTCATTTATTGATTGCCAAGTTGGAGTTTTTGCTTAATGAAAGCTGATCAGTATTTTCCTTGACTCAAAAAACTTACAATATTGTTCACAAACATCGCAAGCAGAAAGAACTGTTTTAGGAACCGAAAAAAGTACAAAAATAAAAATGTATAGCATTTTTCCAGTAACATTATTCCAAAAAATTGGTAGGTTTATATATGATCTCCTCTTTTATTATAATGTAAATTGTGTGAAAATATTACAAAAGGCACCGTATGTCACGAAGTATTCTACCTAAAAAAAGTGTACCTGAATTTTTTCTCCGGCAGGTGTTTTTGCATGTGATGAACAGTGGGTGGAGCATTTATTTCAAAAAACGGCCCTGTGGATATCTCCACAAGTTTAAAAGTAGATGTTGCTAAATGCTACTGCAATACATTGATACAGTACAACTCTGAAGCTGACCGTGACCCCTTTTCTCCAAGCTTCAAATTTCATTTCTCAAAGTTTTTCAAATGGCATTCGGAGAATTTAAAGGAACCTATAAATATTACAGTCCCGTAGGTATACAACGAAATCTGATCACTAAAAATTTTGTCACGTTTTTATTTCAAATTTTCACGTGAATTTTTTTTCATTCCTCAAATTTAGAGAATTTTTTTTGAGACAATGGTCCAAATTAATTTATTCCGTGAGATAACGGGGAGCAAAAACTTTCAGCACCAAATTGACTGCAAAACTTGTTTTTTTTTACTGGAATTCATCCATTTACAGAAGATTTAGTAACTGTTTGAGACGTTTTCAGCTCCAGAAATCTAAAAATTTCAGAAAACTTTCGAAAATTCTGATTATTTGTGAGACTTTGGGAACATTTTCACAAAAATTGGATTATGAAGATTTCACCAAGAAAAATCACTTTCCTGATTTTCCGGGCACAATTTCCGGATAATCGGAAAATTTTCCGTGAAAAACTGGAGAATTTCCGTCACAGGTCTACCCAAAAAGAAAAATTACTATTGCTAAAAATCACTACAGTAGGTACCAATAATATAGTGAAAATCAAAATCAAACAAAGCAAAAAATTCATTTTCAAGAAAAAACACTTCAAAATATCTTCGTTAATCCCGAAATTTCGTTGAAAATCTTCATTATTGAAACGTCAGCTTCACAAAATCATTCGATCGGTTTTTCTATGATAATAGTCGTAAATCGGCCGACTCCAATTTTTCTGAAGCCAGCTATAAAAAATTCAAAATTAGAACTGGCCAGAGGAATTTATTATTTACCGTAGATTCAATTGAGGCAGAACATTCGATAAGCGCGTATTGGTTTACTGTTGAAGCAAAATCTGAAAACAAAAACATTTTTTCATTTTTTGATGTTCTGCTCACTCACCATTTTCCGGACGCAAAAAATTATCAATGACTGGACAAAATCCAGAAAAACAAGCAAAAGGCCGCCACGTATTTTCTGACAAAAGAGACGTGGCAAGATTTTTATCTCGTTGAAAAACAAAACAAAAAAAAATAAAAAACTGAAAAAAAAATTTTTAACGTGACACAAAAAATTGATCAGATTTCGTTGTACAAATACTGTTATATATAAATATTCGCGAAACCGATGTATCAAGCTTCTAATTGTAAGTTGAACTTCTTATTTTACGATGTGTTTTCTTGTCATTTCTGAGAGATGCAGACTTCAAGACAATTCTCTCGCCAAATTCAGCATGTGGCAGAACATTTGAAAAATTTCAATTTTTTCTGACGTGAACTTAATAGTTTAATGGAAATTCAGAAATAAATCATTCATTTATATTTTATTTCTCAGAGAATTATTTGTTTAAAAAAAACATCATAAATTATTTTTATTATTAAGAAGTTGAACATGTCGGTTTCAATCCCACGATATCCGCTGGCTTTCCACAAACATAACCACTTGGTATAACTGAAGAATCACTACTAATGCCCACGGTTGAACTGAAATGAAATAAAATTATATTACAAGGTGGTGAGTGATACAAACAAACTCACGAAATATCATCTAAAGCTTGACCCGAATCTGCGTTTACTCTCAATATTATACAATTCTGAATTTCTCTGAAAATATGAATTACTCGTTAGAAAGAATTGCAGTTGTCAAATACTTACCCCACATTATCTCCTTTCAAATGAGCGTCAAGAATAGTTGCTGGTCCAGTCAAATAATAATCTCCCCAGATGAATGCATTCGAGCTAAGAGAACACCATGTAGAATTTGACATGTTATATGAACATGCTGGAATTCGAGCTCCGCCAACCCAAAAATAACCATAATCGTCACCATTTGCCACAACATATGACCGAATAGTTGCTGCAAAAATTTTATTGTCAATTCGCAAATAATTAAAGCCATGGAAGAGAAAACCAAATGTACAGTAGGCTTTGTCGGCTCCTTTTATCTTTTGTGTTGAGACAGGAAATGTTTGGTTTCCTAGGCTATATCAGTTCACTTTCAAAGGTCAAAAAATTTTCAGATTAGCGATAATTATACAGATTTTTGGAATGTTTTGTGATCACTACACATAATGTTTTATCTAGATTTTTTTGAGAATATGTACTTACTATAGAGCCAGGTCCATTCAGTTTCAGATTCGATTCCAGGTAAATATGCATCTGACAATGCACATTGAGCAGAAGCAATATATTGTGGATAATTTGTGTAAAAAATTTTCATGCAATAGGTTCCACGTGTTCTATTAAAAACTTTCCAACCCTCTGGGCATGCGAATTCGAATTTATCATTAATTGATTGCCAAGTTGGAGTTTTTGCTTCAAAAGTCACATCAATATTTTCCTTGACTCAAAAAACTTACAGTATTGTTCACAAACATCGCAAGCAGGAAAAACTGTTTCAGGAACCGAAAAAAGTACAAAAATAAAAATGTATAACATTATTTCAGTAACATTATTCCAAAAATTTTTAAAATTTATATATGATCTGAACTTTATTATAATGATAATTATGTGAAAATAATACAATATTTGCAAAAGGTACCGTATGTCACGAAATTTTCTTCTTTTGTTCATGATGTTAGTTTTTCTGGTATCACATGTAATAATTACGCAGAAAAATGAATGGGTACGGCTGAATGGGATCCAAAATGAGTTTTGTCTGAAAATGATCAGGTGCATGAAAATTGAGGTTGATTGGGGTCGAAAAATAAAGGGGTCTTTTATTCAGACTTACTTTTCATGCACCTGATCATTTTCAGACAAAACTCATTTTGGACCCCATTTATCTATAGACAGACGGGCCTGATTCAGCCGTACCGATTCAGTTTTTTCCAACAATTACATGTGATTCCAAAGAAACAAACATCATGAACCAAAGAAGTATACATTTCGTGTCATACTGTACCTTTTGCAGAATTGTATTATTTTCACACAATTTACATTATAATAAATCTGCAGACCATATATAAACCTAAAAATTTTGGAATAATGTTACTGAAATATGTTATACATTTTTATTTTTGTACTTTTTTCGGTTCCTCCAAAAATTTTGCGAGGTCTACTGTAGCCTTGGTTTTCTAGGCCATTTTGGTTCTCTTCCAAGATTCTATTTTTTCGGATTGACAATAGTGAGAAAAGTAGTGTGTGTGGCAGGAAATTTGGAAAATTTTTCAACTGAAACGTCATAAATTATTTTTATTATCAAGAAGTTGAACATGTCGATTTCAATCCAACTATATCGGCTGGTTTTCCACACATATAGCCAATTGGTGTAAAATTAGTTTCATCAACACCGCTCAGGGTTGGACTGAAAAAATTAAAATTATATTACAAGGTGGTGAGAACCCCAAATAAACTCACGAAACGGAGTACATAAGTTGACCACCATCAGCATAGTTTACTCTCATAATTATAGTATTCTGAATCTGGCTGAAAATAGTCACAGTTAGAAAATATTTCAAACTTCAGTTCAAAGTTTAGTTATTACGAAATCATCTACTCATGTTTAGATACTTACTCTGTATTACTTAGTATCAAATATTTGTCAAGAATGGTTGCTGGTCCAGTCAAATAATAATCTCCCCAGATAAATGCGTCTGAGGGTTTAGTACACCATGCAGAATCTGACATATTATATGAACATGCTGGAATTCGAGCTCCGCCAACCCAAAAATAACCCCGATCGGGACCATTTGGTATTTGGCGAATGTATGGCCGAATAGTATCTGCAAAATATATTTTTCTACAGATTTTGAGGAAATTTTCATGGTTCATATATGCCTACAATTAGCATATATTTTGACAGAAAACAATTTCCTCATTTTTTTTAACTGACACACTTCTTACGGTAATTCTAAATCGACAAAATGCATCCCAAAATCCAGATGTTGACGTCAACGGAGATTTCTTCTTGGGAAGTCTCATTAATTTTTTAAAAAGAATTTTGGACTACATTCTTGAAATTAGAAACCATGTTTTGGAAGTACTTGAGGTATTTGAGAATTCCGAGATTCTGATTCCAACTAATTTTTCCCACTCAGTCATTCATAAAATGTACTTACTATACATCCAGGTCCATTCAGTTTCAGATTCAATTCCAGGTAAATATGCATCTGACAAAGCACATTGAGCAGCCGCAATATATTGTGGATAACTAACATTGAAAAACTTCATGCAATATGTTCCTCTTGCTCTATTGAAAGATTGCCAACCATCTGGACATGCGAATTCGAATTTATCATTAATTGATTGCCACGTTGGAGTTTTTGCTTGAAGAAAGCTCATCAGTATTTTCCTTGACTTGAAAAACTTACAATATTGTTCACAAACATCGCAAGCAGAAAGAACTGTTTCAGGAACCAAAAAAAGTACAAAAATAAAAATGTATAACATTTTTCCAGTAACATTATTCCAAAAATTTTGTAGGTTTTATATATGTTGTGCACTTTTATTATAATGTAAATTATGTGAAAATATTACAATTCTGCAAAAGACACCGTATGTCACGAAATGTTCTTCTTTCGTTCATGCTAAACTCACGAAGCTTGAACTTTCATTTATCAAAGTTTTTCAAATGACATTGGGTGAATTTAAAGGAACATATAGATATTCGCAAGACCGACGTATTCTAGATCAAACTTCTACTTTCACTACGTGAGAGACGCTGACTTTCACGTGTACAGACAGATCTCCCCCTGAAAAAGTGAGATAAATATTGTCCGTTTTGTCTGACGTGAACTGATACGTGGAAATTCAGAAATAATTCATTTATATTTCATTTCATTTTCAATTTTTTCAGAGGCACAACATGTCAACCCAGTGAAAATTAACAAAACCACTGAAAATAATATATCGTAGTTTCGGAGTTAATTAATTAATTAATTCGAATATCTGATTTGTTGAACTAGATCAATACTGATTGCCAAGAATTATGAAACTTTATGATATTTTACTGTAAAATATGGAGATAGAGCACAAATTTTAAAGGGGGTAAATCTCTTGTTTTTTTCACAACGTCCAGGATAAGATTTAAAAATTATATTTATTGAAAAGGTAGAAATGAAAAAAGGTGAGTATAACAATTATTTTTATTAAAAACGTGAATTACGTGGCACTTCTTTAGATGAGGAATTTTCTCACTCTCGCCGATTGCTTTTTGAATTGTTGTGGCTCATAAATTAATTTTCTTATCAAGAAGTTGAACATGTCGATTTCAATCCTACGATATCAGCTGGCTTTCCACAAATGTAACCAATTTTCCTGCAAAAAATATTTCTATTTTTTATGGTTTCTGCAGAACATATTTTTATAGAGATGGGGGAAAATGTACTTGGATAAAATTTCCAGATTTTTTTGAGACCTGACACAGTCGGGGCTAAATCAACCAAAATACATTCCAGAAATAAGATATTCACATCAGACGAAAAATATTTTTGATCTACCCAGAAAAGTTTGAGGACTAGATTTCACACTGTGTAAGGATCGAAGAACATTTTTTGAGTTACTCAAAATAATTACAACCTTTGACAATTGTGTCTCGAAAAAAAATAGTTTCTGATCAAGTTTGTCTTATGTTCACAAATATTAATTTTCAATAAAATCTTGTTCCTATGTCAAATTCTTCTGATACAACAATAATAACTCTAAAATGTGCTGAAAACTATAGTATTACTGTAGGAATTATAGAATATACCGGGCAGTTTTGCTACGTGATTCCTGGCATTATTCTTCATTTATTGATTTTGCGAACAATTTTCGGAAAAACAAAAATGAATTCTGGAAATAGTTCATTTTTTGTGATTTATACTATTGATTCAATTGCGGTAGGTTTTTAGTTTCTCAAAAAAAAAGAGAATCTGAAATTATATTTTTTCACAGAGTATAACAATCTTATGTTTTGATATATTTTTCTCTCGAATTCTAATTTATATAATTCCACTTTGCCCAATCATAACTCCATTTTTCTACGAATCTTCAATTATTGCAAAAATCTCATTATTTGTTCCAAATTATATGAAAGCGATGAAAGCAGTTACTCAAATATTCATGTCAATTAATAGAATGTGTTGTGTTTTATATCCATTGAATTATACACAAAAATGGAAATATTATATGAAACCAATTATATTTATTATAACATTGAGCCCTAATTTGGTAACTTGGAATTTATTAATTTCCCGACCTTATTTGGTCCAATCTTTTGGAGGATTCGCATTCTCATATTTGAAAAAGGTTTCTTGGGCGAAATTAAGCACATTTCATTTAACATTTGTAACTATTTCAATGTTTTTCACTTTTATTTGTACAACAGTTACACTTTTTAAACTTATAATGTTACCGGAAAGAATTAAAAGAACTGAAAAAACTCTCTGCATTGCCACAATTATTATTTCGATTGGTTTTACAGCTGTGGCAATTAATCAGGTAATTTGGAACTATTTGAATTTTCACGTAACAAAAATATTGCTAGTTTATGTGGGCGTTTTGTGCACAATGTCAAACTTCTGGATTATTATATTCGGTTCAGTTTTTGTGTTATGATTTAGTGAATATTGGATCTCCGATTGTTATTATTTTGATAAGTCGAGATTTACGGAGAAATATTTTCAAAAAACAATCATCGATAAGTATTGTTCGAATGGTTACTTCACAATTTTAACTTTAAAATGTGGTTCTTTTGAATGAATATATATTGCTTTTGGGCTACAGTAACCCTATTTTTCAATCCAGCTTTCATAAAATATGTACTTACAATAGATCCACATAAATTCAGTTTCAGATTCAATTCCAGGTAAATATGCATCTGATAATGCACATTGAGCAGCCGCAATATATTGTGGATAACTTGAGTAAAACATTTTCATGCAATATGTTCCTCTTGCTCTATTGAAAGATTGCCAACCATCTGGGCATGCAAATTCGAATTTATCATTTATTGATTGCCACGTTGGAGATTTTGCTTCAAAAGTTTTACGCTGATCAATATTTTAGCACTCTACTCTATAGAAAACTCACAGTATTGTTCACAAACATCGCAAGCAGAAAGAACTGTTTCAGGAACCAAAAAAAGTACAAAAATAAAAATGTACAACATTTTTCCAGTAACATTATTCCAAAAATTTTGTAGGTTTATATATGATCTGCACTTTTATTATAATGTAAATTGTGTGAAAATATTACAAAAGGCACCGTATGTCACGAAATGTTCTACCTAAAATAAAATAAATTGTTTTGATAGATAACAAAACTATGTCACCCATGTATGTTATCAAATTGAAGTAGGGTAAAACATTGGTTTTTCTTTCGGTTTTTTTGTTTCGGCGAAACACAAAAAAAAGGAATTTCAAAATCTTGTTCTAATGGCTATACGCCATCGAGAAGATACATAAACCTGTCCTTTTTATTCATCCACATCCATGTATGTTCTTCTTTTCATCTTCTCACAAATCTTTTTTTCATCGTTTTTTTTTTCAAAATGAAATTATTGGAATTTGGAATTTTATATTACTGTATATTTGGATTTCTCTTCCATGGCTCTTATATTTTCGGATTTACAATATGTTAAGACATGAATTCCACGAGAAGTACACACATAAAAAATTATGTGTGCAATAGAGCAGACTTGATTCCCATGTGATGCGTTTTAACTTTTTCAATGTTTATATATATATTTATGAAACCTCGCTCTGGAAGCTGGAACACTCAAAGAGCACCTATTCCTGAACACAACCCTTTAATGCAAAAAAAACTCAAAACTCATGTGACATACATATTCTTATCAAAAGTTATCAGGATGCTCTCTACCTATTTTTTTCTATTCACTCACTCATTCATTCATATTTTTTGTGTTTGTTGCGGCACAAATAAATCACATGTTATTGTTTTATTGAAAGAAATACGTATATGTGCGGCAGAAACGGCTAAGCACATACATGGATGATGCTCTCTTTATTTGTTTTTCTTTCGGTTTCCGGTGAAGAAGACTAGCTTTTTGTCCAATTCTTCATTGAACTTCTTTTTTTTTCGAAATTACGAATGAAAAAACATTATCATCAGCTGACCGATCAAAATTTGTGAAACAGTTGTTCTTCACTAAAAATTCTTTGGTTTCTATTAAAAGGTCATCTCGAAAATTCTTATGAAAAAAAGTGCATCGTAAAATTTGGGTTTTTTCGTAACCCCATTTCTCGAAGCTTCAAATTTCATTTCTCACAATCAACATTTTTCAAATGGCCTTCAGAGAATATATAGATAAACCGACTTATTGTAAGTCAAATATCGAATTTTCTTCATTTCTAAAAGATTGTGGTCGAGACCGGAGATGGCCGAGGTGTAGTTTGGTTTTCTAGGCCAAATTCCATTGTACTTCTCTCGGACAACTCATTTTTCTTTTTGTCTCTTCTTTTCAAAGTTTCGAAAAAAGTTTCATAGCTAGTCGAAATCCGTTTTTCATTCATATATAAGCATGTGGAAAGCTTTTCCAGACATTTTTCCAATAATTCTTGGAAAGTTGTTATTCCACCTGCTGATTTTTCAGCGTATAAAACGTTGATTATAATCACAGCTATATTATTTTTGGCAATAACCCAAGCTAGTTTTTTGTTGCTGTTCATCCAAGTATTTTATCTTATCAATCAATCGATCCAACCAAAAAAAAACTTAATGATTATTATTCATAGCAAGATTTATTATTCCCTTTTTATTCCCTAGACATACATGTTGCGCAACTCCTTTTACGCATTCATTTTTGCTACTTTCCTAACAACAGATGCGTTGTTGTTGTTTTTGTTTTTTATGACTTTCTAAAGTTATAATTTCAAATATTCTTTTTAGATAAACTAATTCAACCTGAATTCTTTGTTATTTTTTAGCATTTTAATATCCATTTTTACTTCCAAGTTAATTCTTTGAAATACTCAGAATAATGTTAATTCATCCAACATAAAGAATATTTGCTCACGTAGAACTAATTTAAATAATATATAAAAAGAGCAATTCATCAAACGAAATTAAAAAGAAAACGGAATTTGTCTTTGAATCCTCTCTCTCTCAATTTTGATGTCTTTCCACTCTCTTTTTCTCTCTCTCTCTCTCCGTTTTGTGTGCTGGCAAAAAAGAGTGTGTATGTGTATTGAATCGATTTTTCTGAGGAGGAGAAAAGAAGACTACAATGAACGGGGCGCTGCCTCGTTGGTTTTTTGCCTCGTAAATAACCAAAAAAAAGAAATACCGTAATTTGTCTTGGGATATTTATATTTATGTTTTTTTGCGGGAATTAGGGATTTTTTATGGTTTTGGTTAAAATATGACGTTGAATTCTGTTTTTTTAATAATTAAAAATTCTCTGAAACTTGAATTTCGAGATTCTGAAGTCATGAAAAACTTGCTATAATAGCCGAGTTCCATTCCAAAAAATCCCCGTTTTCGCGATTCTATAAAGTTTAGTTATTTATAACTCCGTTTTGTCTAGCCCAGCTCCATCTATCTAGATTCACTTCATTTTCTCGTCCCTAAGTATTTATTTGCTTTTCCTGTCATTTTTCACAGCAAAACAAAAAACTAGGCCCCCTAATATATTTTCAAAGGTCACTTGAAATGCAAAACTTGTTTTTTCTCATATCGTTCTTATTGTTATTATTTTAAAAAGTTATTATTTTTGCAGATAACTCTAATATAATATATTATAATAATGACACATTCACCGGATATTCCACTAGAAGCACCATCTTTAATGAATGTCGCATCACAATCTATTGATTTGAATATTTTAGATCATGTAAGTTTGATTTTTTGGGTCAAATGGTTATTCAAAGATTGAAAAAGCTAATGACAAAATAAATAAATAATAATAAAAATATTATTTTGTAGGAAATAATGAAAGATGTTCATCTTCCCTTGCCAGTTAGTCATGCACTTTTCCGTCGTTTACGTCAAAAATGGAATGCTTATTATCAAGCGAATCAAAATCAAGATGGCCCACAAGATGATCGAACTGAAGATATTGATCATATTCGTCAAATTCGACAGGTTTTGAAAACATGGTGTGATTCGAAAAGACTCCCATTAACAAAGATGGATTTGACTGGAGCTGTTGTATGTTTTTTATTTTATTTTTTAAATCAAATAATAATTTAAAAATGTTTTTTAGGTCAGTGATAAATTACTGGTCGAACTTCTCGCTGCACATCAAAATTCTATAACCGAATTAGATTTGACGAATGTTCAGGGTCCAACAGATGAAGCGAACACATTTTTAGATTCTGCAAATGTACATTTTCCAAATTTGACATCGGTCAAATTAACATCAATGGAATTATTAACAAAACCACATCCACGTCGTAAAAATGGAATTGCGGCACTGGATGTTCGAAGTATTTTGATGTTAGGAGAAGATGCACTTGAAGAAGCGTCACGTGAGTTTTTTCTTTGGATTTTCATAGGAAAACTATACAGAAAAAGTTTACTTTACTTAGTCATCTAACAAAATTGAATATTAAAAATTTAAATTTAAAAAACTAATAATTGATTTTGTAAATGCAGCGTTTTCATATTTTATGAATTTGGCCTGAACGCATTTTCTGAAATTATAATTTTGTACTGAAAATTTATTAATTTTAAATATCAAATTCTGAACCTGAAATTGGAAATGTGAAAAAAAAAACTTAAAATTGTCTCATGAAAAATCAAATATTTTTGCAGCTGGAATCGAACTTGTTCGAGGTGGAGATCATCATAATTCTGCTGATGCGTGAGTTTCATTAATAATTTATCCTTCTTCTCCTTTTCCCTCTCCCTTTCTCTTTTTCATTAATTAATTTTTTGCAGACATCGTTCTCCTCTTATTCAACAATCTTCCCAATCCAGTTCATCAGACGGACCAAGAAATCTTGAAAACAAAGAAGAACTCGATCGAGATCTTCCTGTCTTCACATCTCGATGCCCGAATGTAAAAAGACTGCTTCTCCCAAAAATCACCAAGAAATCAACAAATGATGACGATGATATGTCTGTGAACGCAGTTTTATCAAAAGTTTTCGATCCTTTATATCAATTAGAAACTCTTGATCTTTCATATTGGACAAAAATCGATGATTTACGATGTATTCATCCTTTGCATCAAACATTGACAACATTGATCTTATATGATATTCCTGATTTATATCATACTGTTTCAACAATCACACAAATGACTGAACTTAGATATTTGGATATATCTCAATCTCAACGTGATACAGCGATTTATCCAAGACCTGTTTCAACTTTACATCAAATTGTTTCGTGTCTTCCGAAATTGACACATCTCGATATTTCATCGACGAATTTGGCAGCTCAACCAAGTGCAAATGATTGGCCTACAAAAACAAAGGACAGGTAAACTATTGTTTTTCCTATGAAATCTGAGGTAATAAGAATTTTCAGATCTGTTCGATCGGATATTGTTGGATTACAATCACTAGAAAAACCATTGGTCTTCCTTGGTCTTTTCAATTGTGACAATGCTAGTCATTTCCTCGAAATTCCCGCTGAAAACATCTCTGGTGATGCAAATGAAGATCAAGTTATCACATCTCTCCAAATGTACAAAGAGCGATCGGGTTTACTACAATCGGTTTTGAATGAGAGCTATCAATTGTATCGTTTTGGAAATAGTACACCATTAGTTCGACACACTGAAGCACTTCATTTGGTTCTTGACGCAATGCAAAGACATTTGTCCGATAGTACACTACAAATTGCCGGTTCGGCTAGTTTATTCTATATTATTAGAAAGGTAATTTTTAATGGGGAGGGAATATTTCTGTCGAAAAAATCCACGAGGAAACAAAAAAAGATTGTATCGCTACGAGACCCATTTATTCATTTTGCGAAGTTTTGTTCAAGTTATCACGTGTCGAGTTTGTGTCATGTCATAACTCATATTAGCGGTAGATTTTTGCAGTTTTCTAGATATTCAAAAATCAAATAATCCGTAAATCCTTCTGAATACCTTATTTGCAGGTTGAAATGAATCGTGACACTAAAAAACGTGTTGTCAGCGCTTTGTTGAGTGGAATGGAAGTGCATATGGAAGAGCAAGTTATGGTTCGAAACTGTTGTTTGTCACTTTGCCAATTCGAAATTCCACAGGATATTCTTTTCGATTATAGGTTTGTAGATCTCCTAATTTCTTGAAAAAAAAATGAATTCCGATTTATTAATGTTTTTTTTCAGTCGTCTTGCTGTTCTTCTTGTAACTGTTTTGCAACATCATAATGCTGATAATTTGACACAAAGAATAGTTGTATTTTTGTTGAATTCGATGGCTTGTCATGTGGAAGGAGATCAGAAGGTTCAAGTTGGAACATTTGGAGCGATTGAGGTTAGAATTTGAATTTTGAGCTCACAAAAATACGGATGTTATTTTGAAATTCCAATGAAGTTATATCAGAATTTTCAGAAGACCTAAAGTTACTTCAATCCATTTAAAATATATTTTTCAAATAAAAATAAAATCATAAAAATAGACTTGAATCTGTAGTTCCAGCGTCTGATATCATAAATTCTAGAATTTTAAAATTTTCACCATAGCAATTAAAAAAATCGGAATTCCTCTCTAATAAAGTTGTGTCATTTTTCAGATGATTCTCGAACAAATAAGCCGCAAACATTCTGGAAATACATGCGATGATGTAATGGAAGTTGGCTGGAGTTTTTTGTGGAATATCACCGATGAAACACCTATAAATTGTGCAAGATTTTTGAACGCCAGAGGCCTCGATCTTTTCCAAAAATGTTATGAAGCTTTCAAAACTGAAAGGTACTTTATTTTGTTTTTATTCCTTCCCTCAATCAATCGAACCAATCCTTTTCTTTTTCAGAGAACTTGTTCGAAATATGATGGGTTTGATTGGAAATATCGCAGAAGTTGATGATCTTCGCTCGGAACTCATGAATGATGATTATATCAAAATATTCTGTGCACTTTTAGAAACACAAGATGATTCGATTGAAATCAGCTATAATTCGGCTGGTGTTTTAGCACATATGGTTAGTGATGGAGAAGAAGTTTGGAATAAATTGACAATTTCGAGAGATGATGTTATGAAAAGTATTGTTAAGGTTGGTTTTGAAAATTTTTGAATGTTTTAATTGCAATATTTTTAGGCAACAACTGGCTGGAAATTGACAACTCGTCGTTTCATCAATTATCGATCATTCCGACCAATTCTTCGACTTTTACCAATTTATCATGCTTATGCTAGTCAACATTGGGCTGTTTGGGCATTGGCTAATTTGACGACTACTGATGGAGAAAAGTAAGCAACTTTTTGGTTTTAAGCTTTGGGAAATTACGTGATTATTGTACATTTGAACTTCAACTCAAAAGTTTCAGTACCGAAGTTTTAAAAAAACCGGCTGTTCAATAATATTTTCAAAATCAAACTATTTTTTCTCTAGATATTGTGCCTATGTTCGAGATGAAGGTGGTGTTCCATTATTGGAAGAATTGGTTCGAAATGAAATCACAACTGATGAAATTCGTGCATTGGCTCAAAGAGTTTTGGATAATATTCGAGAAATTGAGAACAAGTTTGTTTTTTTCTTTCTCTTTTTCGGATTTCACCTAACTTCAATTTTATTACTTCAGAAGAATTCGAGAACGACTTGATACAATAATCGAAAGAAGTGATGAAGAACCGATGGAAATTGAAGGATAATAAACAAAAGCACAAAAACAAAAAGTATATACTCGAAACGCGGGTTTTTCTAGTTACACTACCCTAATTCTAGTTTTTATAACCATATTATATATATATTTATCTACAAATGCTACTATTACTGCTGCTGTGATTTGTTTCATTTTTCTGTCCCGTACCCTAACACAATCTCTAGGATTTTCAAATAATTTATAATTTTCCTCATTTTTTGTCTGAAACAAACAAAAATCTGTACATTTATGGTCAGTTTCTCTTGTTTAGCGCATCCGCCCCGGTTTTTGTACTTTTAGTTGTAAATAAATTGTGTCTTTTGATGCTATTCATTATTATGACAGAACAAACAAACCGAATTAGAATCTAAAGCTCATCGACGTATGGAATTTGCGAAATTGCACCGTATGAAGCAAGTGATGGTTTTGCGAATGCTTTTTGAGCAAATTGAGTGATGTCGGAAGCGGAAACCTTCAATAAAATCGATTTTTTCAAAAAAAAAAATAGCTAATAGAAAAACATACCTTTTTGATACTCTCAATCAATGCATTACGTCCTGGTCCTTTTCCAAGTGCAATAATAGCTCTTTGAATTGCTTCATTTGCTCCATCCGCATAATTTGTTTCGATTTCAGCAATTGCTCGTCGTTTCGATCCTTCCAAATCTTCAATTTTTGGCGATTTCAAAATATTGAATGCTGATTTCACAGCCGCATTTGCATTTTCGCCGTTGGCCAACAAATAAACACCAACGAGTCCAGCTTGTTCATAAGATGCATGGAATGCGCTTCCAGCAACTCCGAATGGAAGTTTTGAGAGACCACTTGACAAACCAGGGAGTGTGGCAAATCTGTGGAAATGAACTCATTTTTTGAAGAAAATCTAATTTTCTAGTCACAGAAAACACTAACTTCAATGGAGAAACACGTCCAATGTGAGACAAGAAAACAGCTTGAACAGCAAGTGCATTTGTATCATTTATAGCAGCTCCGTTTCCAGCCAAAATAATATGTGCATCATTTCCTTTTCCAGATCTTCTGAAATCTCCACCTTTGTATGGTGATTCAGATAAAACGACATTTGATCCATCGTTGATTGGAAGCAATTCATCGGCATAATGTTGAAGGGATTGAGAATTTGTGTTGATTCCAACAATAACACCGTTTCCACTAACAAAATGTTTGCTCTAAAAATATTTTTTAAAAGTTTTAGTGCTGAAACTTTAAACTTACAGCAAATCCATTCAAATCATCCGATTTGTAAATTCCAATCTCACCACGTTTCGCATAAATCGAATTAGCCAAAGAGCCTTGTCTGAATGCGGCGCTGTGAATTCCTTCCAAAACATAATCGTACGAATTCTTGAATGCCAAATCAGATTTGACACTTGGGATAACCTGAATTATTAAATAGATATACAACATATATATTTTATGAACTGACATCTTCAAATTCCCAAGCTTTGAATGCAGGTTGCGATGCAACGTGGCCAAGAATTGACAAAGCGGTGTCAGTGTGATCACGATTCACAGTCATTTGAACTCCAAAAACATCGCGAGTTGAGAAAGATGTCTGCAAATAAAACAATTGAATTGGTTACAAAATTAAGACCTACTAAATTCGCTCCAATTGCTGCCGATGACCAAACAACGGAAATACCAGGATACTTTGAAGTGTCACGACCAACAAAATTTCTAATATGATGAACTAATCCACTTTGTTTGTCTGATTGATAACGCGATCCAGCACGGAATGCGAGTACCTTAAACAATGTAATTGTTATCAAAAAATTCTTAAAAATTTACTTACCAACTGACTAACAGCTCCACTTCGTTCTTTTGAGATTACTTGCAAACCATTTGAAAGTTTTGTGCTCAAGTTTTTGGAAGCATGTGCTTTGGTGGCAGCAGCACTACGTGTTACAATAGAAGTTTTCATTTTCTCGACTCAACCCTGAAAATATCAACATCAAACTATCAAAAACAGCAGTGGCAGCGAGTGGCAGGAAAAAAAAGAAATGAAAATTATTTTGCGCGTTCTACACACAAAACATTATATTTTGCACAAAAATGCAGACTTTTTCGCCTACCGTAGTTGAAGATCGATTTTAAATTATCTGCGACTTCTTTCAAACCAGCGAGCAATAATTATATCCCCTAATTTCCACAGTATTCCAATTATTCTCTGAACTTGAGATCCAAAACCTCTTCTCTCAAATCTAAAAGCACTCAATGAGCACCCATGTTGTTGTTTTTTATGTCATTGAAGAAAATACTCACAAAATTTCGAGTTGGTTTTGGTTTGGTCCACTCGATGTTGTTTTTACTCCATCTTTTCTTTGTCTTTCTTTTTTTTTTGCTCGTTCCATTTTAGTTGAAATAATCCTTTTTACTTTGTTCATAATCTCAGCCTTTACTACTTCACTTCTTTTTTCGCTTTTTTTTGTTTTGTCGATTTTCAAATTTCTCGTGTAGAGAGCTCATATGAGGGCAAAATTTATTTATTTGAAAAGTGCTCTTCTGATTCCGAAATTCTCAAAATTGGTTCTGAATAATCTGGAGACTCAAAAACTCCCGCCTGGATGAAAATAACCCAAACGAAATTCCTTCCTTCTGAAAAAACGGAAAACAAAAAAAAGTTATCGCCTTCGAAATGTGCCTATCAAAACATCCATCGATCATTGTGAACATGATCCAATACAACTGTTCTATTAGCCGAACGACCCTTTTTTTTCAAAAAAATTCAAAACAGTTGGTCTTCTATCATATTTATTACATACTTGAGATTCTTAAAAAAATAAAACAGTTTCCTCATTTTGGAACTTTCTGAAACTCAATTAATCAATCATCAAAAAGTGCACGAATCTTCATTAATCATTGTATTTTTTGGGTGAGTATCTCAATTTTTCCTCAATTTTTTCTCGTGTCTATTGAAAAAGTGTTGAGCTCGAAGCGACGAAAAAAAGATGAGGGAGAAAAGAAAGTGTGTTGTAACAATTCTCATCTGCGAAATTCCTCTCTCAACTTATTTTGTGCTCTTCTTTTTGTTGTGTTTTTTTGAAAATACATAAATTTTTTGTGATTTTCAGAAAATTATATTTTTGTTTTGTTTTATGGGAATTTAGAAATTAGGAATATTTTTGGATTCAATTTTGAAATTTTCGAGAAAAAAATTTGAAAAAATAAAACTTTCCAATTTTTCTCCAAGAGAAGTACATAAATAATCGTTCCAGGACCAACTACAGTATTTCATGTTCCTCAAAATTCGTGATAAATCAAAAAATCACACTTCAAACTAAAAGTTGTTTTTTTGTCTAAAATTCTATGATTCCACCCACATCCTATCAACCTATTTTCAAAAAAATGACACCCCTCAAACAGAAACAGGTGCTCCTCAAAAGATTTTTGACTTTTTCCTTATTATTTTATTTTTTTTCGGATTTGTCAATTTTCCACAAACAAAAACAAAACTGCGAACACATTAGCCTCCGGGGATTTCTACATGATTTTTCCCACATTCTTCTTTCTTGTGTCTTGTTTTTTCTACGTGTTATTTTTCTACAAAACAAACTTTGTATTTTCCAGATGATTTTATTATTATTGCTATCACTTCTAAAAATCAATGATATAAAATGCGAAGTGTTTTGGTCGGCACCGAATTTTCCAGATCTTCGCGGTCCAACAATGGATAAATGTGTGACATTGTTGCCAAGAAATAAACAACAATTATTTTTCTGTGATCCCGATCATATTTTAAATAATACACAAGGTAGGAGATTCCGCTGATTTTGAGGGGAAAAACATCTGACACATTCGATCTTCAAACTATTGAAGAGCTCTTCAGACACAAAAAAAAGAAAATAATGAATTGCAGCTCTACAATTGAATGCTCTTCTTCAAGAAGTGGCTGTTGGAACACCGTGTCATTGTCAAAGAAGATCGCAATGCACTTCAGGAAATGAAGGTGCGCAATTTTAGAAAATCAAAATTAGTTTTCAAAGAACATTCCAATTAGAGCCACGTGGATGTAAACAGAACAAATTTGAAAAAATTATATAAACTAATTTTTTGCGGATCAAAAACTTGGAACTTTTTTCTCAAGTTTTGTTTTCTCAACATTCTTCGCAGTTACGTGATCCACAGTAATCTTGAGATTTTCAAAGGAACATTGGTTTTTAAACTTTTAAAAATATTCTGTCTCTGAAATTAATTAGCCTTCCATTATTTTCTGAATTTTCCCAGGTGATGAAAAAGCATCTGATCAAGAAGGCCATGGATTTATCGTAAGTATCGCGATGGTTGAAAATCTTCAAATGCCAATGCATACACCAAGTGATCAGTAAGTCTTTTTTATTTTTCAAAATTCAAAAAACTTTTCCAGACAAATCAAAAATCGAGCCGATCGTTTTTGTAAAGCACTCGAAGGTCGTTGGGCACTTGGAGATTGCGGAAATTCAGTTATTGTATTCATTTGGAGACATTATGGAAAGGTTAGCTCAGATTAGATTTCTCAACAAAAAAATTATTTAAAAAAATTTCAGATGGCAATTTGTCCCGCAAGATTGGCTGAAAAATATATAACCCTGAATGAGAGAATATCAATTCTATCGAGAGCCAATAAATACGCTTTGACACAGGATTGGTATTCGGCGCTGAATTTTATTATCAGTGAGTGAACACAAGATTTCAGTTTTTTAAAATTCACTTTTTTTGCAGAAGAAATATCGATGGAATTGAATGGAGAACCTGAGCCGCGATTTGACACTGGAACTTTATCTTTATTATTATCTGTTGGATTAGCGGTCGTTTTGACATTATTCATCACTTGTAAGTTGTTTTTTTTTGAGTTTTTCGAAATTGAAGTGATCTAGAAGTGATCCTGAAATTTCTTGCTCTACAGTAACCCAGGGGATTTTTTTTTCATTATTTTAAAAATCTAAAAATAATTTCTCACGTCATGACCACGTGTTTTTCTTTATTTTTAATTTCCATTTTGAAAAATAGGAATAATTCTCAAACTACAGTAACCCAATTCCTACTTTTGAGATGAGTTTCAGAATTTTCACAAAAAATTGAGTTACTGTATTTCAATTGAAAATTGAAAATTTCTTCAAATCAGTTGATATGTTTGGGTTACTGTAACTCATTCAACGTTTTAATTGATATACAGGAATCCTGGATCTACAGTAATCCTCAGTTCTCTTTTGGCTCAGATAATTTTTTAGCTGATCTACAGAAACCCAAATCATCTACAGTAATCCAGGATCTTGATATTCAGTAGTCCTCTCGTTCTAATCCAAAATTTTCACTCTACCCACAGTAATCTATGATCTTACTCTAGTACACCACCACCTGATCTACCGTACTATTTTCTAGGTTGTGTTTGCGCATTCCGATGTTGTGGAAATGTTCGAACACGAGAACGTCGAAAAAGTGTCGAAAGAGCAGTTGACAATCTACGAAATAGTGTGATTCGAAGAGGAAGTCAATTTCGACGATCAATAAGTCGAAGTCCAAAAATGCTAAATCCAACAAATGTATTTTTTGGCGACGCAACAGCTGTCTAACAATTCGATGTGTTGGTAGATTTTCAAGTTCAGGGATCTCTTTTCACTTATTTGTACATTCCGAAAACAAAATAATAAATAAATATTGTATTTGGTAAATAAATAGAAATCGAGAAAACTGAGCAAAATGTTAAATGATATGCTGAAATCACAGAGGAAAATGTGAGTTAGCATATCATTTCAATTATGAGCGAGCGAAAAAGTATTTGAAAATGAGAAATTAAATTTCGATAGTTTTTCCATCTTGTGAAACCCGAATTGGTCGAGATTCGACAACTGAAAATGATTGTTGAGATGGATATTGAACCAAAGGTTGTGGTGGATTTGGAACTTGATCATTGATTTGCTCAGTTTTGACTTCTTCTACTTGAGCTAAGCTTTCTTCTGGAGCTTCTGGAGCTTTCAAGTTCAATTTTTCCTCCTCTTTTTCCTCAGATTTCGATTTTCTTCCCATTTTTTTCAACGAAACTCTCATCATTTTCAAATTCTTGGCAACCAATCTTTTGTGAAGATCAGCGAATTTTTCCTGAAAATTTCAATGAAATTCCAAATAACAATAATTCAAAACTCACTCTAATATCAGCACTTTCTTCAGCAAGTTGTCTGCGAATTTGCTCATGTTTTTGTTGAATTTCAGATCTGATAGATTCTCCTCTTTTCCAAAGTCCTGGCTTGGCTTTTTTCATGGCGTTTTCACGATTTGTTGGAATGTTGTTTTGTGGTTCTTCTTGTGGTTGCTCATTTTCATTTGCTCCACCAATTCTGAAAAAAAGGGTGGTTTTCATCTAGAAGATTGAGGAAATCCCAAGACCTAATTGAAAATGTTTTCAATTTTGTCAAAAATTTAGAGTTCATGCAAACGTTCTGCAGCAGAATTGTTTAAATTTCAAAATTTGCCAAGTGATACCACAAAAATCTTCTTCACCTCAAAATTCAAAAATGATAATTTTTAGCTAGAATTTCAGGTGTGAATTGAGAAAATACTTTTTGGATATTTTTTTGCCACGTGGATTTCGGCCATGACACATTCCTTCAGAGCGTTTGAATTTTTTTGGCCACCAAAAATATATTTGAATCTTCGTATTTTTTCGCCGAACTTTTAGAGGAATAAAATTTTAGAATAAATTTCCCAATTTCACTTTTCCCACAAAAAATCCCATTTTTGTTCAATTTCCAAACAAACCTATGTCCAAATGGTCCAAAATCAAACGGATGTTCTTGTCTCAAAAATTGTTGTTGTGGTGGATAAAGACCAAAAGATGGTCGACGTCTCATTTCAGATGGTTGATTGAATGATGGAAAACCCTGAAAATATTAGCATTTTCCTGTTTTTTTTTTTCAAAAAAAGCTATAGCTGCTGGTCATTTGATTCGGTAAATATTGACCTTTCGTGAGGCTATTCATTTTTTTTCAATAGAACTTCTGTATATTAGGAAATATAGAACTTCGCAACTTCAAAATCATAAGATAAAAACTTACATAATAAGAATTAACATAATCAACAGATGAACTTCCAGCATCTCCATAAGTAGTTCTTTTAAAATAATAGGATTGAATAGCAATTGGGAATATTATAATGAATAATGAAAGATTTCTCATTTTCTTCTCAATTTCAAATTCAATCTTCCAAAATTATGTAACAAGGGGAAGTGAAAAATGAGAAGAAGCTGAAGATGAGATGGTATTATTTGCGGGTCGAAACAACAAACAATAGTATAATAATATTTGGGAGGTGCTGACAGTTTGGACAGTCAATAAAAGGCGGGCGGGCGGGACACTCACGAATACCTTGTTAAGCACCTCGCTTTTTGTGGTATCTGAGTAAGTATTTCCGCCTTTTTTGTAGGTTGAGCCGAAAAACGTGTAAAGCTTACATTAGACTTGTGGAAACAATATGAAATTTTTGAGAAATTAATCTGAAAGATTTTTCTTCAGTAGAAGTAGTACAAAAAAAAATGAATTCTCAGGATATCTGAAAACATCCTATCCTAAAAGTTATCTACAGTACCAAGGATTTCCAAATGATCTACAGTAACATAATCTTTTCAGGACCTAATATGAACCCATTTTCACGCCCGAAAATCTTCTTAGGCTTAAAAATCCACGTGGCAATGATTTGAAGTTGGAAATTAAATTCTACTATATTTCAGAACAAAAGAACACAGGTTCATTAAGAGTCACCGAAATCTAACAAATACAGTACCAGCTAAAAAATGACAGAGATAGAAAAGAGAGAGGCAAGCTGAAAATATAGGATATTTACATGGCAGTAATTAAAAATTCGAAAAATTCCGGAATTATTTAGTGATTCTTGGAGATTGTGCAGCTGATGGACTTGGAGTATTCAATGCTTTTGGTTTGACTAATTGAAGATAGACATTGACCAAAACAAGGAAAAGGCAGAGAATTATTGGACCAATTATAGCTCCCTGAAAAAACATAGTTACTTTCAATCACAATCAAGAAATCTCGAATATCAATTTCAGAAAAACGATTAAAATTTTTCTAAAATTTTCAAATTTCAAAGCTTCATAACCAGATTTGCGGGTTCATTCCAGTTCCAACAATAAAATAAAAATTCTTACCTCCAATCCCAACCAATACATTCCACCAATAATTGCCAAACCAGTAACATATGGATGAGATCCTTTGACTTCGCGATAAAATGTTGCGTCGGCAAACATTTGAGGAGCAAACGAGGCCAATGTGAACACAAATGCAGCAGTTCCTTCGCCACGAACGAGCCATAATTCGACGATTCCGAAAATTGCGACAATGTATGGTGGCATGATTGGAATTGCGGCGAAAAGTGAGGCAGCCACTGGAAAATTATGATTTTTTGGGGGTGCATGAATATTTCAGGACCTATGATCACAGTTTGAAAATTTTCCATGATTTAGGATACAATTTTTTGATTTTCGAAACTTTTTCAACTTTTTTTATTTTTTTCAAAAGTGAACCCTAAAACTTTATATTTTTGAAAATTGTAAGAAAATCGATAATTTTAGAGTTGTTATTATTGAAAATTTGTTGGATCGGGTTGATTTTTTGAAAAGTTTTTTCAATTTTTGGATTTTTGTTGATAAGATTTTCAACTTTTTCAGACAAACTTCTCAGAAAAATTCCTTTTCATCAAAAATTTGAATAAAAACTCACTTGATGGAACGAAGACAATATTGAGATCAAAAAGACTGTGTACAAAGTATGTATAGAGTCCATAGAAAACCGCCATCTTTGCTGACAATACAAAAACACCGCTGAAAAAAATTTCTTCAATTTTTCTAACCATATATTTTTTGAACTCACAAAATCGCATGTTCGATAGCCATTGTAATATTATGATTTTGAGAAGAAGAAGAATCTTCAACACTGGTCACAGCCGACAAATCCGAAGCCCATTGAAGTGGAAGCCATCGATTTCTCGAAGCTGACAACAAATAATAAACCATGGTCAAAAATACGATAATCTCAATAAAAGTGTTCAATAATTCCATTCCAAAGCTCAAAATGATTCCAGCAAATGCAGTTAAAATCGATGAGAAAAATGTTAGATTGACTGCCAAAATACTACCAATTTGTTGTGCGACTCCCATCAATGTATCCAGATTTTCCTTGACGATTAAAGTTATCTCATCTTTCAATGCTGCCAAATCAGTAACTCCTTGTAATTGTGTCATCCAATCACCTCTTGATACTTCATTTACTGTTTTCACTTCACTATTTCTTTGCTCCCACATATTATATAATTTATCAACAACTTGTTTAACTTGTTCTTCCAACATATCAGCTCTTTGTGTATCTTTTGAGTTCGCGAATTTTCGAACATTTGATGCCAACCAAACTCTTCCTTGTTCATAAGCTTGTTGCACATAATCGTCAATATCAATATTATTCTCTTCTAATTGATCTTCTGTATAATTCATCGCAGCAGCCATCCAATCAGGTCGAGAAGATATTACATTTGAAGTTAGGCGAACTAGATGAACAGTTTCGCTGTGAAGTTGAAAACCGACAAAAACAATTGCAAAAAGTGCGGAAAATGCGAGACCCATCATAACAATAACTGATGAAAGAACATCCATTTTATCGTGAAGTGATTCGACGAGCATTTTATCTGATGTGAAAAGGACTCGAACAAATTGACGAAGTGGGCCAGCGACTGTGATTTCGACGATTTTTGTGACTGCTGGTGATAATTTTTGCCAAGTTGAATCCAAACCATTTTTGATTGCTGCAGTTATTCCAACTTGTTCGGCTGAAAAATGAGTTACTTTGAATAATTTGTTTCCAATTCACACTCACCAACACGTCCCAAAATCGCCAAAACGAATGGAATTGCGAGAAGAATCAATGCCGAATCATGTCTGACAACCCACAAAAGAGCACACAATCCAAAAACATATCGAATGAGCCGATCTCCAGTAACAGCTTCCGAAACTGATGTTGTTGGTTGAATGTGCTCAATGATCTCATGTTCAGTCGCATCCACTAAAAATTTCTATTGGTTGAAAACAGAGGTTTTGTGGTGCCTCTATAAGTCTCCAGAAGCCTTCAAAAGCCCTAAGAAAAACATCTAGAAATCTTCAGAAGCCTTGAAAAACCTCCAGAAGCTTTCAGAAGCTCTTTGAAGCTTTAAGAAGCCTTAGGAAGCCTCTAGACGTCTTATATACTCACATTTATCTTTGGCTGATTCGAGAACTTCATTTGTTTCAACTAATAATTCTTGGGTTTCTCCATCGTTCGAATTCTGACTAACTTTGTTGCTTTCAACTGATACAATTCCTGCTGAGAGCGCCCCCAAAACACCGGCACTTAGACCAAAAACACATGCACGGAAGGGACCAAAGTATAACGAAGCATAGGAGATAACAAAAATCCAAAGTGGGAGTGAAAGAGTTCTCGCTAACTTCTTATTGATTTGTTTTGGATCTTGAACATAAATCCAGGCGGCATATCCACAGAAATAAAGAAGAATCAATGGAAGAATCCAAGGCTTGGCGAAGAACACAATAAATGAATCCAACCATCCATAAACTCGTCCCAACCAGCTGATAATATACATAAAAGTTCGTTCGTAGGAGAGAATTTTGAGAAGAACATAGGATGCTCCAATAATTGCACCAGTTGAGCTTGCCACAGTCTCATAAATTGTTTCGGAAATGTAGGAGAATCCGCAGAAAGGCAAGGTGAAGACCGCTTTGACCAATGTTGTTTTGGATTTGATCAGACCACGCAGCCAATGTTGAACAGCATCGGTGACTCGTTTTTTGAATGGGAAAAGTACTGTGCCAACGAGAACTGCCCATAATAATGGAGACAGAAACATGTACATCATGTTGTAAAGAGCAAAAATACCACAGAGTGAGATGCCGAGCTGAAAAACATTTTGTCTAGGAATGAAACATTTTATTTTTTTATATTTTTTTTAGATCACGTTTAAAAATGTTTCTGTTTGTTTTATTTATTTTTCAAAATTTTACATTTCTAGTTTTAAAAATATTTGAATCTGGCATCATTAAAAACTTGAGTTCCACTCGGCCGAAAATTTTTGTAATTTCTCAAAGTGCTGCATCACGAGAATTTTGTATCCCAAAACTCTGCTTACCAAAACGAAGAGCAGAACATTGTAAAATGCGAATTGAAGCGCAGTCTTCTGATCATCGTTTCCCCCGCCAAAATAACGTTGAACGAAGGCGGACGACGCCACGCCGCCGTTCTGCATTCTGCAAAAATTGATTGTTTACGTGACTGAAAAAAGTAAGAAACAACAAACAAAAAATAAAAAATAACTAGTGCGAGACATTGTGTTGAGTGAAGAGACCGAGACAGCTGAGAAGTCCGTAGTACGCAAACACCGCCTATCCACCGTATGAAATTTTTTTATTTTTTTATTTTTCATTTTTTTTCTGGAGCACTTTTTTCAGCGTAAACTCTTATCCAGCACGTTAAGAATTTATTTTTGTGATTACAGAATGTTCAAAATTGGGTTGCAAACCGCGCAAACATCATTGACACGAACACCAGCGGTTCTGAGCTCATCTGCGAGAGGAATCGCAAATATCCCAGCTCATGAATATCATATTCGTTTTGATCAACAAAGTGGAAGAAAACGACCTGCACAAGATGTTCTAGATAGGTAAGGTATTTCGTTTGGGAAATTGTGAAGTTTTTAACGTTTGGGAAAATATGAAATAAATTTCAGGTTCAAGCGATTGAATAATGGAATGTGGATTCATGCACATGCCGGAAAAAATAAATTGAGATATATGAAAGATGATAAATGGCAAAAGACCAGCTTATACTATGAAACATGCACAAAGGTTTGTGTTTTTCCTTGATTAATTATAAGTTTTGCTCTTTATAACATCGTAGAAGTTAGAAATCTCAAATCCTTTTCTCTAACATCAATTTTTAAAAATTACCTCTGATAGTGTAGTTCCCGCAAATCAGCAGTCATGACGATAATCTGAAGTGATGCAAAAACGTTATCAAATTTGTTGAAAAAAATTAATGAAAAAAAAGTATCTTTTAGGAACAATGTCAAATGTTGGACAAACTGGTCACACCATTTTGGCTCCGCCCAAAACATTATCCAAATGATCCATATCAAGCATATAATGTAAGACACGGTGAGTTTTGCTTTTTTGAAAAATCATTACAGCTCAAAGAACAGCTGTTTTCACTTTGAGCAACCAAAGGTCGTCTGAAAAATCGTATAGAAATTTGTTCTGATGATGCTTTCAAGCATTTTTATACATCCTCATGTTAGATATAAAAGTTTGTTTGAAAAATGATTTATTATTTATTTATAAAACCATTAAAAATATTTTTTCTTTCAGGAATCGATTCTCCTCGCGTTGATGACAAAGGTCGATTTGTTCGCGAACGTCGAAAGGTTCTTCTCGATGATTCGACATCTTCTAGATATTTCAATGATTGTTAACCAGGTTTTTTTTCTAGACTAAAATGTTTATTAGTTCCAAGTTCATATAAATACAGAAAATATGTACACAAAAATATTAAAGCAAAAAATTAGAATTTATCAAATTCAACCGGGGTTTCATGATTTTTGGCATCTTCAAGAACTTTTTGAGCCTTCTGCCGCTCTTCTTTTGTCATAAATAACATTTCGACTTCATCAATTGAATATCCTTTGGTTTCGGGAATAAAGAAATATACAAATATCAAGGCAACAACTGTACAACCAGCATAAATAAAGAATGTTCCATATTTTGTTGCAGCTTGACTCAATGATAAAAATGTTAATGAGACGATCAAATTGAATATCCAATTGAAAGCGGTTGAAATTGAAACACACGTACTTCTAGCCCATAATGGATAGAATTCAGCATTCAAAACCCAAGGAAGTGGAGCATAACCTAAATGGTTTTCGTAAATTAGAAGATCAAGATATGTTTCTAATCTCACCGGCTGAGAACGATAACAGATAGAAAACCATGATAATAATTGGGAGAACTGTGAATTTGGTATGACAGTACGAGTCTTCCCATTCAAATGCAGTTTTATTCAAAATACCAGTTGCGCAAAGTCCAGTACTTGAAACATCTTCAGAATCTTCGGTGGGGAACGGTAGACAATATCCTAGAAAATTGATGTTTAATATAATAAGAAGGAATTGTGCATTTAGGAGAGTTCCAGAGATATCCAGTGAAAAAATAGGAAAGAGTTAAGAAAAACTGTTTTATGATTTACAGTTGTATTTTGTACCTTTTGCAATTTTTTTCACTAATCACTGATAGGAAACAAACGAATGTGTCACGTGGAACACACATTTTTTGGTTTCAATGAATTCTTACCGATTTTATTCCCCTTCGATTCGCAAAATCCGCAACTCTCATCGGTCACACAGAAATCACAGTTACTGAATTTTCGACAACGATCTGCATTTGGTGCGGACAAATTGAAAGAATTTGAGGTTGTATAAAGGTTTTGATCATAGGTTAATGCAGAGTCCTGAAAATCAATGAAATAAGGTTGGAGTAATGATGAAATTTAGTTACATTGTTAATAAGAAGGAATGAAACTCCCATTGCAACCAAGAAAAAGATGACACCAATCATTGAAATGAGAAGAAGAACACGACGACCAACTTTTTCAATCAAAGCGATTGGAATAAATGTTCCAAAGAAATTGATAGCCGATGTTCCAACAGATATCCAAATTGTTGTGTGATTATCTTTCACTCCAGCCGATCGAATAATATTTCCAGTATAATACATAACAGTATTAATTCCTGATAATTGTTGGAACATTTGCAAAAGTGATCCGATTAACAAAGCCTTTCGAACATGTGGAGTTTTCAATATTCGGAAAATCGTTGGGCCATCTCCTGAATTCTCCTGTTTTGCGCGAAGCTCCTCTTCGAATGAGAATTCGATTTCTTTCAATTCATATTCAACCCATTCTGCGTCATAGTTATAAATCTTATTGAGAACCTGAAAATCTTTTTTGTTTTGAGTAACAATATATTTTAGAGAAAAAATACCTCTCTGCTTTCTACAGTTCTTCCATGTTCGTATAACCATCTTGGACTTTCTGGCAAAAATATGAAACAGACAAATTGAATAATAGCAGGGACTCCAGCAAACGCAAACATCAATCTGCATAATTATTATCCTTATTTTTCAAAAAATTATTTTTAAAACTAACCTCCATCCAACATTTTCTGGATGAACGTAACTGAAAATACCACCAATAATATTTGAAACAACTAATCCGAATGTGATCATTAATTGGAAACCAGTCACAAGTTTACCACGAATATGTGAAGGCGAAGCTTCTCCAACATAAACTGGCACAATCATTGATGCAAATCCAATCGCAATTCCAAGTAATATTCTCCCAATCAACAATATTATTTTATTCCAAGCAGCCGCACAAACAACTGCACCAACAGTGAAAATCAAACTAGCCATAATAATAATCTTCCGTCTTCCCATATAATCTGAACCAGGTCCACTGCTAAGCGATCCAATTGCAGCAACTCCAGGTGTGATTGAAACAATGACTTCTTGCCAAACTGAATCGACTGGTTTTATACCATTCGCTTTTGGAACATATAACATCGCAGCGGATACAATTCCAGTATCATAACCGAATAAAAAACCACCGATGACAGCGGCAAATGCGAGAATATACACATACCATCCAGTTTTTGGATCTTGTTCGGGGCGTGCTTGACCACTTCCAGATCCACCGCCAGCCTAGAATTTTTTGATAGTGGTCCTAAGTTTTGTGGAATATTTTTAGTAAAAATTCGGAAAAAATTGCTAGAATGTTCAGAATACCTAGTTCTCAAGTAACCTCTAACTTTAACCTTATTTTAAAGCCTTCTAGAGAGCTAAAAATTTTAAAGTCTTAACTTAAAATTGAAGCCTTGATGTAATGTTACCTACGCCTTAACAAAAATATTACCTTACTTAAGGTTACCTAAGCTTTGACAAAAAGGTAACAAAACATTTAGTTAAGGTAATCTTTAGTTAAGGCTAACTAAGCCTTAACAAAAAAATCTAATTGCCCTACTTTTTTTATTTCCGCAACAAACTTTCAAAAAAGTTATCAACTCAATTATCAAAGGTTCCGTAGCGGAAATGATTAAAATATCTTCAAACATTATTTTTACTACAGTACTTAAAAACACATCATGTTTTTGCCCTTCAAATAACAATCATTAAAAAAAAGTTCCCTCAACTTACCACAGCAACTTGTACCATTCTTCTTAAATATTACTGGCTAACAAAATTTTGTGCACGAGGAAAAAAGCTGGTCTTTCTTTTTATGGACAACTGATAAGTTGTTATCAAAGTCGACGAAAGGCGTGCTTTTCGGTTGGCGGACAACAAAAAGAGCACGTTGGTATTTGGGGAGAAGCCTGGAAACAATGTGAACATTTTGGTCGGTTTTATGAGGTGACACAGAAAAAAGATAGAGAGTTCAATTATTTTCGGTTTAGATGCTGGAACCGTATGATTTTAGAATCAAATGAAAAAGTGATTACAGTAACCCATAAAGCTCTGATTTTTAATGTGAGAGTTACGGTAACTAGAAAATTATATATATATTGAAATTTGAGAAGGTTCAAGTGGTTTAAATATGTGATCATAAATCATTTGTGTCCAAAGTATATTGTTTGCTTTTCCACATTTTTTCAGCTTAATAATCTTTCCCACCCCACGTGGCATATAATTTGAGCAAATATCAAAATTATTAATTTTTCTTTGGTTGGTACCTTTTTTCGATAAGATCGTGTGAATTTTTGTGTAAATGTCACATTCTTATGGGAATAATCCTCTATCAACATTTTACAATGAAAAAAATGATAAGAGCCAGTGAGGAAAATGGAATATGAAAGAAAGTGACAATTTGAAGTTCGTATTTTACAGATTAAAAAAGGGCCACAACCAGAATTACGAAACAAAAAGTTCTAGCGGGGGTTTGAACCATAGAGTGTAAAAATGAAAAACGCTGCACTAACCGGCTGCATGGAGGATGCACATTTTACGTATGTTCAAATTGCAAAGACAATAAAACAGACGCCGATCTGTTTTTTTCTTGTGCTCTTTTTTGAGCCCGATTTTTTTTTTGAAAAAAAATGAAAAAGTAGCTGAAAAACATGTGTTAAATAATAGTCCAGAAAAAACAAATAGTGAGAATTAGAGCGGCCTCCACTTGTTTTATACATGTATTTTCAGAGTGTTTTTGTGTTATTTTTCAGTGCACGTGTATTTGTTATTGTGTGAAATGGAAATTTTCCGCGACAAAAACCGACACACAAAAAATACAATAATCGAATTTGAATTTGAATAATATGTAGTTTATGACATTGTTTTCTGATATTTGTGGAGCAAATAAAAATAAAAATTATAATAAAAAATAAAAATAACTGTTTCAAATGAATGTGAGTAGAAAATTTTGTGTGACGGATAATGTTTTTAAAAAACCAGTTCAGGGGTCGGATTATCTGTAAAAAAACATTTTACGTAATATTTCACAGAGATTTTGAAATACAGAAATTCTTGTAATCCCATGGGAACAATTTTATACTATATATAATACCCAGGATTACTGTAGTACCCAGGATTACTGTAGCCTCCTCATATAAAAATACAACATTAACATATGTGTGCGATGATTCGACGAACAAACGTGCCGCACGTTGCCGACGCTGGCCACGCCCCTTATTTTTATTTTTTTTTTTGGAAAAAAGAAACAATAAACCGGTTTAAAGGAACATGTGGAGAGGGAGATATTCTGGAGGTTATCAGAATCGATTTGTCAGTTCGAAAACGTCCGGAACTTCAACATTGAATGGTAGAAATTTCATTTTTGTATTTTATTTTTGAGAAAAAATGTTTTTTCAGATGGCGAATCGATGAATAATGTTCCACCACCGGCTTCTTTAACCACTGGTTCTCAACCAATTCCAGTCAATCGGAATGTTTTTATGAATCCGAAAAAAGAACGTGAACTTGAAAAAGAGCAAGAGGTATTGATTTTTTGAGGGAAAGTATTTCATTTTATTTTAAATTTCTTGCAGTATGCAAATTTGATGGCTTATGGTACGAAAAAAGAAGTGAAAGATCGGAAAAGGCGAATTTATGATGATGAGTAAGATTTTTTGTTTTATATAACATTTTAATTAATTAATTTTCTGACACATAAGAATTTTAGATATTTAGAAGGTGGTGGATCGGATGAAGAAAGTAGTTCTTCGAAAAAACAAGCTGATGACGATGAAGAAGAAGATGAATTAGATGCATTTATGGCTGGAATTAATGAACAAGCTAAACAAGATAAAAATGTGTCAGAACAAAAAGAAAAAGATCGAGCAAGTGGCAAAGAAATTGAAGATTCGACTAAAAAAGGATTGGGAAGAGCAGATATTGATGAAGAAGATATGCAGGAATCATTATTCAAATATTTAGAAGAATATAAAGAGAAACATGAAAATGATGAGGAACAATATGAATATGATGAAGATGGAAATATTATTTGGACTTGGAAGAAAATCATTGATCCACTTCCTGACATTGATCATTCAACTATTCAGTATCCGAAGTTTAATAAGAATTTTTATGAAGAACATGAGGATATTACGTTGGTTTTTTTTTTAAATGTTTTTGGAGGGTGGAATTTTTTGAGTACGTTATGAAATCTTAAAACATTATATCTCAACAATAAATTTTGATTGGGAAATATTTATCGAAAATTTGAGATTTTCATGATGCACAAAAAAAATTCGGAGAGTACAAAATATTTGAAAAAAATGTTTTCAGACGTCTTCATTACATGGAAGTGGTTCGATTAACAAATAAAATGAATCTTCGAATTGGAGGAATGAAACCACCAAGGCCAGTCTGTTCATTTGCTCATTTTTCCTTCGATAAACTTCTAATGGAAGCCATTCGAAAAAGTGAATATGAGCAACCAACTCCAATTCAAGCAATGGTAAAAATCTCGAAAAAAGTTTAACTGACTAAAAAAATTAAAAATTTTAGGCAATTCCAGCTGCTTTATCAGGTCGAGATGTTCTTGGAATCGCAAAAACTGGTAGTGGAAAAACTGCAGCTTATTTATGGCCAGCAATTGTTCATATTATGGATCAACCAAATCTCAAAGAAAACGAGGGACCAATTGCTGTTGTTGTTGTTCCAACTCGGGAATTAGCTGTTCAAGTTTATCAAGAAGCCAAAAAGTTTTGTAAAATTTATAACATCAATGTGATTTGTGCATATGGTGGAGGGAGTAAATGGGAACAATCAAATGAATTGCAAAATGAAGGAGCCGAATTAGTTGTATGCACTCCGGGTCGAATTATTGATTTGGTCAAAATTGGAGCTACCAACTTTTTACGCACGACATTTTTGGTTTTCGATGAAGCTGATCGAATGTTTGACATGGGATTTGAAGCACAAGTCAAATCAATATCTGATCATGTTCGACCAGATCGACAATGTTTAATGTTTAGTGCAACATTTAAATCAAAAGTAGAACGATTGGCGCGAGATGCTCTTGTTGATCCAGTTCGAATTGTTCAAGGAGAAAACGGGGAAGCGAATGCAGATATTGATCAACATGTTTTAGTTCTACCAAATATTGAAGCCAAGTGGAATTGGTTAACACAAAATTTAGTGAATTTTGCGTCTGTTGGAAAGGTTATTATTTTTGTTACAAAGAAATTGGATTCCGAAGAAGTTGCAAGGAAATTGAAATTGAGAGATTTCGATATTGTTTTACTTCATGGTGATATGTTGCAAGCAGAGAGAAATGAGAATTTACAAAATTTCCGGAGAAAACAACAAATTTTGGTGGCTACTGATGTTGCTGGTAAAGTTTTTTTTAAACATAAAAAACAAATGATCAAATTATTTCAGCCCGTGGTTTGGATATTGCTGAAATTCGAACAGTAGTGAATTTCGATATGGCAAGAGATATCGATACACATGTTCATCGAATTGGAAGAACTGGAAGAGCTGGAAACAAGGGAACTGCTTATACATTAGTAACTGATAAAGATATTGAAATGGTTGGACATTTGGTGAAAAATTTGGAAAGTGTCTCACAAGAGGTAATATTTATTCATTTTTTAATGTAGAGAAGAAGAAAAAAACAAGGTTTTTTTAAGGTTCCAAATTCATTAATGGATCTTGCGATGCGATCTTCTTGGTTCAAAGCACAACGAGATGGAACTAGCGGACCGGTTCAGAATCGAACGCGAACTGGACTGGGATATAAACCAAAAACTAGAGAAGTTGGGAGCTCAGGAGGAGGAGGAAAAGAATATGATCCATTGAAAGAGCAAAGACATACAAATAGGAATTCGATGAATAATCAGAGTGTGGAGGGAATGGTCAGAAAAGCTACAAGGTTAGAGATGAATGGGGATTAGTTGGGAAAAACATGATGAACATCTGGATTTTTGAGCTGAGATTTAGTTCAGAGTGATTAAAAAATGATCACAAGCAAAAAACTAAGGCACAATGCCAAGAAAAAAATACAAAACATTTTCTAAATCCAAAAAAAAACAGTGTGCAATTTATTACCCAGATCTTATTGTAAAATATTTTCTGAATTTAAAAAAAACAGGAAGACCTTCTTACAATTAGAATTTCTTAATAATTTGTTGGGCCTTTTCCAATATCCTGTTCCAAAACTTTTGAAAAATAGATCAGATCCAGGAAAATTGAAAATTTTTTTCTGTCTTCAAATTCTCAATTTTAGTAGCCAAAATCCCAGGTTTTCTGAAATTTATCCTATTTTTCAGCGCTGCCACAGCTGCACAATCATCATCCTCTTCTTCTTCTACCAGTCAACAATCCTCTGGATTCAATCGCGCACAAATTTTGAAAAACTCCTTTCAAAAATCATTCAAGTCAACATTCCAAACTGCAAAAGAAGCATCTTCTCATTTACCAGCACAAGTTGCCTCAGATCCTCGACCCGAATGGAAAAAGAAAATCGACGAACTCAATGCTCAAATTGCACAAAATAAGGCATCTGATAATTCATCATCTTCTTCTTCTTCTTCCACGAAAAAAAGTCGATGGGCTTGAGAAATAAATATATTTCATTTTTGATTTCTTCTTTTTATTTTTCGCTGTCTTCTAAAGCGTTTCTCTCGCAAGATTATCTCTTCTTTTTGCTCCTCAAAAATATCTCTTTTTTTTACCTGAATCGATTTTCAGGAAGAAAAGAACTTTTGAAAATATTATGAAATAACTGAACTTGTTTTTGAAATGGAAAGATTGAAGAATAGTTGCCGATTTATTCATCGCGAATATCGGAAAACAATTGAATGGAGATCGCCTTTGACTGGATTGTATTTGATGGCTGTCAATTCGGCTTTTTGGTGAGATTTTTTGAGATGCATAGTGGTTCAAACAAAATAAGAAGGGCCTTATTTTTCTCCAAAACAATGTTCTTAATTTTTTTCTGAAAAATCTTCTATATTAAAAATTCTAGAGGATTTTCTATCCAGGTTCAAAGTTTTTTCTAAAAAAAAAGAATAGTTTTACTCGAAAATTTTAATTTGTTTGTAATTAGAAAAAAGTTTCCAAAAACCAGGAAATTTCTAGAATTTTCCTACAGATAACAATTTCAAAAATCCCAAATTCTTCAATTTTTTTTCTCGTAAAATTTTATAAAATTTTGGAATTTTTCAGTTTTTCCTGTAGATAGGCAGCCCAAGAAATTTGAGCTTCAAAATTGAATTATAAGTTGCCACAACTTATAGTTTTTGATTAATTTTTGAAATTTACAAAAGTTTTCCTTATCCGAGTTTTTTCAGAGATCTTAGAAGATTTTCTGAAAAATCAAAATTATTCCAGGGTTGGTGTGATCTACTGCGATCCCCGAATCCAAGAAGCAATTTTGGCAACATCTTCTGCTTGTATATTTGCCTGGGATATTCTTCTCTCATCATCAAATGATCGATCAATTATAACTCATTTATTCATGTGGCCATTCCAATCAATATTTCGGGTAAGTACAATTTTTTTTCAATTTGCATTAAATATCAAATTCATGAATTTCAGACGTTTTCTGTTGGCGGAAGTCTATACAGCATTCATTTATTGAGAGCCGATGAAATTCGACTAGCTTGTTATGCAGCTTATGCAACTTGTGGGTTTTTTTATGAAAAAAAATGTAGAATTCCAATTTTTCAGTGGCTTGTCTCCTTGTAAATCCAGTTTGGGAATATAATGAAGTGAATCAGAAAATTGGGAATACTTGTGAACGGACTGCAAATCATATTGGACAATGGGTTTATGTGAGTTTTTCGAAAAGTTTGATATTATTAAAAAATATTTAGCTACGAGGTCAAATTGCTAAAAAATCGATGTATTTTTTTTTGAAAAAATTCACTGTTTTAAAATTTATATAAAATAAAATTCACCATTTTCCAATATTTTAATAACTTAAAAGTAAAGATCTTTTGCAAAATTCGTGAAATATTGCTTTTTTTGAAAAAAGAAAAAATTACTGTTTCAATATTTTTAATTTAAAAATTTTTATATTTGAAAATTCGAGATTGTTGAATGTTAACAGAATTACCGCAGCAAAAACATCACCGAAATTCATAAATATTGCTGGGATTTTCAGAGCTTTAAACTAAGCATCTATAAATATTGAAAATCAACCTTGAGCTGAATTCTGACCTTTCTCACTGTATAAAACTCTAAATGTTTCCAGTATCTCATCATCAACCCAATCATCACAGTTTACGAATATACAAAATATATTGTATTATTTCGATGGGTTCCTCGTAAGTTTTCCCCTTTTTCCTCTGTCCCCCCAATAATCTCAATTTTTCCAGCTCTTTTCGCATATCTCAAACACTTTGTCTTCAATTTCCGCGAATCTTGCCGTGAACTTGCCACAAATTGTCGAAATTGGATACAGAGAGCCATAGTTGAGAGGACTAAATATTGCTATAAACAAATCAAGGAGTTTTTGAGATATTGGTTTTGTGCTCATTGGTGGCCGGGGCTCAAAAAATGGACAAAAATTAATGTGAGTAGAAAAATGATGTGTTCCTTTTTCCGAAATGAGATAACCCAAATAAAAACAACCGGTTTTTCGGATATTTACCTCTCCCCTCTCTCTCTCCTCTTTTATTCTTCATTATTATTTTTTTTTGCAGATTGGTCAACCACTTTTGTATGCTTTCGATTATGTTTGTGGAGTTTTGGTGTATATTTTCTGCTGTCATTGGGTTCCACCAATTTGGCGATTCTTTGTGAGACAAATGAAGAAATTGGGCGCAGTTTTGCATTATTATATTGTTGAACCGATTAAAATGTGAGTGTTTTTTGGGAGGATTTGGGGTAAATTCCTGAGAACCTAGAAATTTCGATTCGCACGAACTCTAGGTGATTTTTTGGCCAGAAAATTAATTTTTGTTCGAAAAACTTATAATGAAATATAATGTAGACTTAAAACCCCCAACTTTATTTTTTTTTGAAGATATTTGTTGCGACAATTCGAAAGATTCCGAAATTGGCTCCGCGCAACTCTTCACCGAATCGCAATCGCAATTCGCGACTCAATTCTCTGGCCAGTTTGTCTTCTCGTCGTCGAAACCGCCAAACAAATCTCTCTCGTCATTTATTCAACACTTTTGGAGCCGATTCTCATGTATCTACACGGAAGATATAAAATCATCGAAACCAGTGCTCTTATCTATATTTTGGGTCCAGTTTGTGAGACAGTTATCGAAAATATTCCCGAAAAGAATCCATTTTGTGATGAGAGTGATGTGGAATTTGAGGGATTCTTACCCGAAGTGAATGCTGATGAAGATTTAGATGAAAATTATGAAGAAGAAGATGTTGTTGTATCTTCCGCACCTTCTTCGCCAATTCCAGAAGAAGAATTCGAATTTGAAAGAGGTCTTCAATTCTCAGCGATTAATGGATCGGAATCTAGCGATGATGAGTTTGATCTACATCATGCTCCAAAAGTAAGCTCATAAATCAACCCTATTTCTTATACATAATAATAATTTTTCCAGAAAACCGAAAAAGTGCTGCGAAAACGTCGGCCAGCTGCAAATGTCGCCCAAGCTGATGACGAGTATGAAATTTTGCAATAAATATTCTCTACGGGTCTTGTAATGTACATAGTTACTTAACTCTCAGTTAATTACTCTAATCAGCTCATTGTAATTTTTGTTAACTATTTTTTAATTAATCTGATTAATTTGCCATAATGCATTTATATGAAACTTTTTTTGAAAACTAATCTAAATGAAAAAAATTTATATGAAAAAATAAATAAATAAGTAAAATTGTAAAATGTAAACTTGCAATTATTCCGGTTTGACTGCTCCTCGCATTGTGACAAGTTCTTCAGCAGATGTTGGATGAATTGCGATTGTTTGATCGAATTGTTTTTTGGTGGCACCCATTGAAACAGCAACTGCAAATCCTTGCAACATTTCATCCGAACCAATTCCGAAAATATGAACACCGACGACCTTTTCTTCTGCACCAACGCAAACCAATTTCATTGAGGCCTTTTCCTTATGTTTTGTGTCGGCAAACATCATTGGGTTGAAACGCGACTTGTAGAGAGTTACGTTATCTTTTCCGAACCGTTCGACAGCTTCGGCTGAAAAATTCAAGTTTAGGGCTATCATTTCAGAACTTTCTGGATTTCTAGATCAATTTTTAATAGATTTTCCAGATCATTTTCACATGAAGCTTAGGATTTTTTAACAAAATATTTCTCAAGAATTTCGAAAAAAAAGACAATTTCATATTCTAAAACTCAAGCTCCTACTTTTAAATTTTTCTAATACTCACTTCATTCTTTTTTTTTTTCTAATACTCACTTCAAAATCACTTCATTCATCAGTTCAAAAATCATGGCCAAAGAACCCAAAAGATCAATGAAAAACCAAGAAATCCATTTCCAATTTTAATTGATGAAGTGAGCTCAGCAACAAGAACATTGAAATCTGAGTCGGCTATGGGATTGGATAGAGTCTGTAGTGATATGCTGAAACATGGTGGTGAAAAACTGCAGCAGAATCTTGCGAGATGCTTCAACAAATTGATTGAAGACGGAAAATATCCACCAGAATGGAACGAGATTCGCATAAAATTGTTGGAGAAAAAGCCAAATCCGGAAACCTTGAAAGATGTCCGCCCAATCTCCATACTATCAATCCCTGGAAAAGTATTCACAAAAATAATGACAAAACGAATGGCAAGAAAAGCTGAGAGCTATCTGGATGAGACCCAAAATGGATTTAGATGTGGAAGATCTTGCTCGGAAAATCTACAATCCATCACGTGCCTATGGGAAAAATGCCACGAATATGACATGCCGTTGATTCTCACTTTTATTGATTATCGTGCAGCGTTTGATTCAATCTACTGGAGTGCGGTACAGGAAGGTGTGTTGGAATCTGGGTTCGATCCACAATATATGGAAGCCATAAAAAGCTGTAACGAATTTGGCACCGGAGAGATCGAGATTTTTGGAGAGAAATTAAAAATACCTGTGGAAAGAGGAGTAAGACAAGGAGATTCTTCGTCACCTGCGCTCTTCGCAATTGCCTTACACAAACTCCTGAACGAAGCTGATCCACTACCTGAAGATGATGAAGAGGAGAATTTTGGAATTCGAGTCGATGGCAATTATATTTCAAGATTATTATTTGCTGATGATCTCGTTCTAATCGACAAAAATCCGAAAGACGCCTCGAATCGTGCCTCAAAAATTGCCAAAATCTGCGAAAAAGCTGGGTTGATCTTCAACACTGCCAAATCAAAGGTATTGAGAAATCAATGCGCTAACAATGCAAGTGTTCGAGTAAATGGCCAGCCACTTGAAGATGTTGATCAAATAAAATACCTGGGAAGAATCTTCAGGAAAGATGGCGCTTTGGACTCGGAAATAAATAACCGAATAAGAGCGGGCTGGGCGGCATATCACAGCATTGCATCTGCAATCAACGAAATTTCAAACAAAGAGAAAAACCACTTCTTGAAATCCAGCGTGTTGAGTGCAATGACATATGGTTCAGAAACTTGGAACACGAAAGTTGAAGATATCAAACGAATCCAAAGAACAATCAACTATATATGGATTCAAGCAAACGCGGGAACTCCACCAAATTTTGAAAAGTTTATAATGAAGATAAAAATGCGCTGGGCTGGACACATTGTGCGCTTGCCAACTCAAAGAATATGCAGAATTATAACTTTATGGGAACCTCCGAATGGCGTGAAAAGAAGAAAAGGAAGACCGAAAAAGAGATGGGTCGATGACGTGCAAACTGAAGTCAAAGTGCATCAACACAACATCAACTTGCAAGGCCTCGGGGGAGGCGGAAGAAGAAGGATCGGGCTAATATCCAGTAAAATGCCCTGGTCACGATTGGCTAGAAGCCGAAGTTCCTGGAAACATCTGGTCCACAGCTACTCGCTCGAATAATGGACTATCAAAGTATCAAAGTAAGTTTTTTGAAAACTAATCTAAATGAAAAAAATTTATATGAAAAAATAAATAAATAAGTAAAATTGTAAAATGTAAACTTGCAATTATTCCGGTTTGACTGCTCCTCGCATTGTGACAAGTTCTTCAGCAGATGTTGGATGAATTGCGATTGTTTGATCGAATTGTTTTTTGGTGGCACCCATTGAAACAGCAACTGCAAATCCTTGCAACATTTCATCCGAACCAATTCCGAAAATATGAACACCGACGACCTTTTCTTCTGCACCAACGCAAACCAATTTCATTGAGGCCTTTTCCTTATGTTTTGTGACGGCAAACATCATTGGGTTGAAACGCGACTTGTAGAGAGTTACGTTATCTTTTCCGAACCGTTCGACAGCTTCGGCTGAAAAATTCAAGTTTAGGGCTATCATTTCAGAACTTTCTGGATTTCTAGATCAATTTTTAATAGATTTTCCAGATCATTTTCACATGAAGCTTAGGATTTTTTAACAAAATATTTCTCAAGAATTTAGAAAAAAAAGACAATTTCATATTCTAAAACTCAAGCTCCTACTTTTAAATTTTTCTAATACTCACCTTCAGTGAGACCAACAGTTCCAACCAATGGATGACTGAATACAATAGTTGCAATATTTTCATATGCCAAATGATTTTCCGTTTCTCCATTGAATAATCGATGAGCAAGTCTTCTTCCAGCAGCAATCGCAACTGGTGTCAAAAGGAATTTACCAGTATCATCTCCAACACTCAAAATATTTGGTGCTGTTGTATTTTGATATTTATCCACAATAATATGACCTTTGTTATCAGTCTTCACTCCAACTTTATCAAGATTCAATTCAGCGGTAAGCGGATCTCTTCCAATTGCCCAAATCAATGTTTCAACTCCTTCGATATCTCCAGTATTTGTTTTTACTGTCAAAAGACCATCAGCATTCTTGATAACTTCTGTGACTTGCGTATTCTTATGCAAATTGAGTGGATTTGTTGGTTCATCAATATCAGCGGTCAATTCATCAGATAATAATTTATCAAATGTCCGGAGAACCTTATCGTATCTGATCAACAAATGTGTGTCCGATCCAAGATTTGCAAGAACTCCAGCAATTTCAACAGCGATATATCCAGCTCCAACAACAACAGTTTTCTTCGGCAAATCTGGGATATCGAAAAATCCGTCGCTATCAATACCATATTCAGCTCCTTTGATATTTGGGATGGTTGGTTTTCCACCAACTGCAATCAAAGTCTGCTTCCCCCTATATTTCTGTCCGTTTACAACAATGGTTCCGTCTTCAGCAAAAGATCCGCGGCCTCGAATAAGCTCAACTTTCGATCCATTCAATCCACCTTCATAAAGTCCATTCAACCGTTTGATATATTCATCGCGCGACTTCTTGATAACTCTTAAAAATACAAATTATAACAAATATTTCAAAAATATTTACCAACTTACTTCCAATCAAATTTATTCACAGTGACATCGAAACCATAATCAGCATGATCCCGAATAAACTCAGCATGAAGTGAGCAATTATACATAACCTTCTTTGGAACACATCCAACATTTACACATGTTCCACCAAGTCGACCAGATTCAATTAATCCAACTGAAACTCCGAATTCTCTGGCGCGTCTCGCAGAAGAAATTCCACCAGAACCACCGCCAAGAACCAAATAGTCGAATTCTTTCACCTCAGTCATCACTTTTCTATAAAAAATGAAACTTAAAACCTCTTTGCCACTTTAAATATAAAAGAAAATGTCAGCAACAAATAATAAAAGTATGTAATGAAAAATGAGAGAGTGATGTAAAAATGATGACAATTTGGTCATGCATGGGAAAGATTATTATGTACTTTGATCACTATTTGTTTACGACATTTAAAATGTAAATACCTAGTTGAGCTGAAAACGCGGCGTATAATCAACATATTGTCATCGGGAAAACAAGAATCAGTCTTGATTTGCACTTGTTTTTAGGAGAGACGCGAGACAAACAAATGAAAAAACGGAGAAATGGGCTGTCGCGGCGAAAAATGAAAACAACGCCGCACGCGGCAAAAATAAGCTCCGCCCATTTTTGCGGGAAAATTTGAATTTTTCATTTATTTTGGGTACACAAACAAACGAATTCATTTTTTGAGTCTTGCACATCGAGATGTCAAATTTTCTGTCACTTTTTGGCTTTGAAGAAGGTCCCTCACATTTGGCGAGTAGTTTAGAATGTACGGAGGAATTCAGTAGTATGGAGAAGATTGAAGATCGAGTGAAAAGAACAAGTGAGCGAATCAAGCGGATAAATGAAGGTATTCATATTTTTTAGAAGTTGTTGTGAATAGAATTTATTATGCTTTTTCAGAAATCAACAATTCCACACCAAAATCATCCAACAAAAATTCGAAAAAACAAGAAACTCCAAAGATTCGAAGATCTTACATCAAAAAAGAGAGAATTCCTGTCAAAGTAGAGGAATATGACGAAGAAGATGAAGAAATGGATGAGAATGGAGATATTCGTCGAAGTAAACGGGGAAGAAAACCAAAGAAAACTTATTCGCCAGAAAAAATTGAGGAAAAGAAAAGTGCTCGCAAAAGAAGTTTAGCTGCTGATCGTGAGGAAGCTTCGAAAAGTGTGAAGCGTGGAAAATATGAGAGAAAAAGTGGAAAAGTTGTGAAAGATTCGGAAAAGGAAGAATCGGAAGATTCATCAGCTGAAGAATCAATGACAGAATATGAAGGAGAAGAGGAGGGTGAAAGTGAAAGTGAGAATGATTTTGATGAAGAGGAAGAAGAAGAAAGTAGCAGCAGCAGTTCCGCGGAAGATAGTGAGGTAGAAAATAAAAAAAAACAAACGGCAAAACAAATATTTATTTTTGTTTTAGGACGAATATCAACCATCTTCGGTTGCTCGCAAAGGAAAAGGAAGAAGGATTTTGAAGGACAATTTCAAAACTCCAAATGGAGGAGATGTGAGTTGATCAAGTTTTTTTCACAAATGGTTCGGCAACGCGAAAAATCTCATGCTCTAAAATGAAATACTCGTTTTAACTTTCAAAAGTCACAAAAATGCAGTGTATTCAGGTGATAAACTTTTACAATTAATGCTTTTCCAGCTCAACGACGAAGAAGTTCTTGAAAAAATCAAAAATGGCGAAATTCCCGAAACCTTTGTCTACCGCTCTGACAGTCATTCAATCTTCATACCAAAACTTCGTCCTGACATGATTGGTGGAACTGGAAAGTAAGATCTTACTACATACTTCTATAAAAGTAGTATTTTAGTTTTATATCCAATTTTCATTTCCAGAGATGTTTCAATTCAATCAATTCCCGCCGAATTCTTCAAATTCAAACGTGTTCGTCAAAAAACCAAACAAGATCATGCGGATCCACAGAAGGTTCGAGAGCTCATCAGAGCTATCAGGAAAACACCAAGTGAGAACATTTTTGAAAGAAAATTCCGTTGTAGTTGAATCCAAAAAAACTTTTTTCCAGTAATTTGGGACCAACGTTTATCTTGTCATCAAAACAAAATATTGGTGCGAAGAGCTTGGATTCGAATTGATCAAGAATTGGGAGAAGATGACGAATATTCATTGAATAGAAGACGCCAAATTTGGAAGAATAAAAAGGATTATTATTTGAATATTGTACAAACCGATTTGGAAAGACAATGGATGTTCATAAAGTAAGAAGATAGAAAATATATAAATTCAAAAAAGAAATTGTTTTTCAGAGATTTCGAATTTTATGAACCAATGGTCCACTTCCGTACAGCAAATATAAAAGAAAAGAAGGCAAACAATGAAAAACTTGTTCTAGGAAACATGAGTTTGACATGTAAATCTGATGACAAATCGAATGTTATGAAGTTAGTTTCTATTTTCCATTTTCCCCTCAAAACCACATTTTTTCCAGATTTTTATTGAAATCAATCCACGATTTTGGAATGTGTGATGAAAAATTGATGATGTTACATCAAAACAGCATCAAAAATATTTTCGAAACAAATTTTAAGAATATATCTGCCAAATATTCAAACGTTTTATCAAAATAGTTTATTTGTTTTTATTATTTTCTTGTATATATAATTTTCTGATTGTAAAAAAATACAATTTCCATCTTCAAAATTATCTGCAAATGAATTATATGTTTTCAATATTGGTATTAAAGATATTCATTATTCACACGAAAAAAAGTTCACATAACAATATTTTATAAAAATCTATAAATCAATTACATTTGGGATGGCGAATATTTGGCGAAGTTGTCCGACTGTCAGATCTGGTTCTGAAATATTTTCGGATAAGATTTTCGAGAAAAAATCGGTGGTCTGAATGGGAAGAGGGAGATCATATTTACAATAATAATTTCTGGTTTTTTGAGAGAAAATCTCAATTGGATCACTGTTTTGTTGAAAAGTCATTTTCGGGTTAAAAAATAGAACCTGGTCTAATTATCTTTTCCGATTCCTATGAAAAATCTCGTCTCAACACACAGCTTAATCTGAACTGGCTCGATTCTAACTGCCAAAAATCCCACCTTCTTTCAATTTTCCATTAACAGCCTCGCCATTTTTCGCAATTTTTCGGATCTCTTCATCAATAGTGGATTCAACAAGAATGTGATAGACTTTCATTTGTTGTTTCTGGCCAATTCTGGCAATTCTTCCAATTGCTTGTTGAATAACAGATGAAATATGAATTGGATCAAGGAAGATGATGTGATTTGCGTGTGTCAAATTGAGTCCATTCGAACATCTCGATAAGCTGCATAACAAAACACGACAATTTTCAACATTTTCGAATTTATCCATATTTTTTCCATAATCACTTCGATTTACTTCAATGAATGGCAACTGAAATTTTTTTATAAAATAAAAATGTCTTCAATTTTTCTGAACAAACCTTGGCTTTGTTGAAAATATCACTGATAAATGTCCAAATTGGTCGATCGGCTTCGAAATTTGTGAAAACAATGATTTTATTATGCTGATTCTCCTCCAAAATTCCACGAATCAATTTGATTGTTTCATTCAATTTGACCGGAATAACAGTTCCCTTAATCGCATTATTTTCATCATTTATATTAATTGGTTGTCGAGCAATCATGATTTCAACCAATTTACAATCTCTTCGACATTTCACGCAAGATATGATCCCTGTGTTTCGCCTGAAAACTATTTTTCGTACCAGAATTACTTGATAAACTCAACAATCTCCTCTCATTTTTCATATATCGAAAACAATCCTCGCAAATTCGATGACCACATGGTAAAATCGCAATAATGTCGAAATCCCGCCAGCAAATTGGACAACACCTCAAACTTTCGTCATTTTGGCTGAAAAAGCTTATCAATTCATAAATCTACTAATTAATGGAATTCACCTATTGGAATCGTATTGTTGTTCGCAAAGATTGATCAAATATCCGAATTCGTTGCATTTTTCCTTTAATTTTGGAACCATTACTTGAACAGTTCGAATACAACCATTATGTGTAGTCTGAAAAAAAACCAGATTTGAAGAGGCCAAAACATTTTCCCAAATAAAGAAAAAACCAACTTTAATATTATCCTCATCCATTTTTTGCCATCTAGCTCCGTTCTCCGCATTATACACTTTTCCTGACCGATCTCTCATACCTTGTAATGTTACCCTCTTTCTCGCCCAAGCCACCAATTCTCTCAATTCCTGTTGATGTTTGATGAAATTGTCGCGTTCGACTTCGATGGTATTTGCGATATCTTGAAGTGCAGAAAAATACTCTTGAAAATTCCTGAAAAAATTTCAAAAAAAAAATTCGAAGATTTTCACAAAAAAATCTCACCAAAAATTTTTCCCATCCACTTTGTCTTCTTTTCTCAAAATCTGCTCGATTAATTTCACAATCGCTAATTTTCCAACTTTCTCCTTTATCGGCACACCGTGAAAACTTCCACATCCAATCATAAATCGAAAATGTGCCAAACTATGCGAAACTCGACAAATCTCGCATTGCAATCGACTTTTCTCGATTTTTCGGCGATTTTCTTCATAGCACATTGTTGTAGACCTTACCGAATGAACACATTTTATCATATTATCAATTGATTCAAATGTTTTATAACTTTCAAACTTTTCAAGCAAAATTCGATAATCCTCGGCTAATTCCATCGTCATATTTTCAACATTTTTCAAATAATTCGAAATGTTTTGATAAACTTCGAAATCCGTTGCCAATTTATCGTCTTTCAATAACTGATGGAAATCCATAATTTTACTGAATACCATACAAGATTCAGGATTATGATTGAAATATCGGTAATGACTTTGAGTCGTTCCACGAGATAACCTGAACATTAATAAGTACATTCATTTCCAGTCTTATGTAAAACCCCTAAATAACCCGAACTTTTCATTTTTTTTTATGAAATACTCACACCACTGTATCGCATTGAAAATTGAATTGTTCATGCGGATTTTTAAAAACTGGCCAAAATGACAAATAATCGAATATTGGCGAATTAAAACGTGCATTTGTTTTCATTTGATTTGCAATGTTCTTCTCGGTTTTCAAATATTCATACACCTGCACCAAATTCTCCATTATTTTCCCACACATTTCTTTCGAACTTTCCAATTCATTAATTGTTTCGCCAAAATCCGATTTCAATCTTCCATATTTCGATAAATTATCCTCAACTTCTTGAAAAATCGACAAACTCAATTCCTCCTCAATTTTCGAAATTCCACCAAATTCTTCAATAATTCTTCTAGCATTTCCTGAATTTTTTTCCAATGTTTGGAGTCGTATCAAAACATGAACAATCTGGTTCGTTTCAATTCTCATTGGTTTCAATGCCTTGTTTCTCAATTCGACCACTTCTTTTTTCGCCTCAATTTCAGCATTTTTGCGATCTTGCGCTTCTTTTTTGACTCCGCCATTTTTACTACCGATTTTTCGAACTTTTTTCGGTGGTTCTGGTTCTGGTTCTTCATCTTTCTCTGATTCTAAAAATTATAAAATTGTTAGAAAATCTATGATTTCAGCGTGGTTTATAGAACTTTGTTTAGCTAGAATCAAAGTTCTCTAGGAAAAAAACTATGAGATCAAAACTAAAATACAAATCATGCTCTTCTAACAAAATCTCACCATTCTCCTCTTGTTTCTCCTCGAAATCAATATTGGCCAATTTATCAAAAACTCGATTAACATTCTTTATAAATTCCATAATTTTGATAAATTCTTCAAAATTTCGTTCCGCTCCTCCAAAATCATTTTGGTACCAAAAAACTTGCGCATCATATGTGAGATGTCGAACAATTTGTTTGAGAATATTCGAAATTTCCTGTTTCTTAGAGCATATCAGGCGAAATACAATGTGTTTTGGGTCGGAAACAATGGCTGTATTTGTATTTCTTCGCTTCAAAACATCGATGTGTTCACCGCCTGAAAATACAAAAAATGTTGATTCAGTCATTCCAAAATCAGAATCTGAAGTTACAGTTTCCAAAGTACTTACACGAAATGAGTGTTTCTTTCAAAACACCCAATGATTGCATAATTCGTTCTCTTCCATCAATTTTTCTCAACAAAACATCATCGCTCAACCATCTAACTTGATTTTCAATTGTCTTTCTCAATTCATCTCGATCATTTTTATATTGTCGCTCTTCAATCGTCGAAAATCGCACAACTTTCTCGATTTCCACTAATTCCGGAATTTCTATTTGAGCCTGGACCATTGCTTTCGAATTTCTTCTTATTACTTGCGATCCCAATTTTATCAACCAACTCTCATTTGCCAAATTTTTGCCGGATTTTTCAAGGAAATCTAGAACAGGATAGGATTTTTTGAAGAAATTTGTATAAATAATCTTTAAAACCTTACCAGGAACCACAAAATTGCTCCAAAACTGCTCACAATTGAAAGGCCAAAAATTGATAAAATGGAAAAGTCCGCCAATACCGAAAATATCTTTGACAATCGGAGTGCCCGTCATGGCCCATCTGTATTTGGCATCGATTATTTGACACATTTGAGCCGGTTTTGTATTTGCGGTTTCAACTAATTGTGATTCATCAGCGATTATCTGCAATTTTTGAACTTCACAATTTTAATTTCAGAATTTATCTTACCCTCCACCATTTCACATGATTCATCGAACTTGGTGAATATTTATGTGCTCTTTTCAGTCTAACAGAATCCACATTTCTAAAATTAGCAAATCCAATTTCTCCAATCAAAGTCTCATATGTGACAAGAATAAGATCGTATTTGGCGATTTCCTGCGGATGGAGGTAACCAGTTTTCTTGAGGCCGAAATAGAACTGAAAATAATATATTTGAAAAAAAAATTTGCATGATTTTCTCACCATGATTTTCAAATTCACATTACAATGTTTCAAAATTTCATTGTACCATTGCATACTCAATGCTTCTGGCATAACAATCAAAGTTGTCTTAACTTCCAATGGATTCTCTCCAGCCATACATTGCGGACACAAAAATTCGATATTTTCAAAATCGTTCCATCCACATTTCTTCACAACACAATTTTCCAGACACTTCTCACATTTTCGCAAATTCTTCGGGTTTTCTCCAGATTCTGGTGTATAAACTGCTGGGAACTGATGAACTTTTTTGGTCTTTTTCGCCTTCTGAAAATGTATAATTTAATTAGAAATATATTAATTGATTACAATTGAACTCACATATTCATTCCAATCTAACTTCTTCTCATCATTTTCCTTTTCATCGTTCTTCGTTTTCAGATTTTGCTTACAATCTTTGCTATTTGACACAATTAATGCCAACATTTCGAGTGTTTTTCCGAGTCCCATTTCATCTGCCAGAATACCACCTTTTGAAATTGAACATTGAAGACTAGAAATCAAGTCGTGTTTCTTCGAAAATATACCAAATGTTGGGTAATAGAATATTGCACTTTGACAGATTGGAAGACTTTGAAATAGATTGAAAAAATCGAGTTGTTCATTTTCCGACTCTCTTGAAATCAACCAATTCACCGTTTTCTTCTGATAATCCATTAGTTCAGTATTCAATAAATCATTTCTTATATCATTAGTATGATTTAGTTGCCAATTATTAGTTGAGTTTTCAAGAGCATTGAAAAATGCTTTGAAATCTGATCCATCATTTGAGTTATATCGGGGATTAGTTGGCCAAAGTGATATTATTTCAGAGTTATTCCAAATTCTTAAATGAGCGAAGAAGTTGTTGATAGCCTTCGCAACTTCATATTTACATAATTCGTCGATTTTCTCGTTGTCCAAAGAGCTTTGCAAGTTTTCTTTATCAAAAACTACATCTATTTGAAATCGATTAGTTTTTGAGAAACTCCACAACATCTTAATGCCAGCCAGTTTGAATTGTCTGAAAAATGCAATTATTTCTTTTTTCTAGATATTTTAAGATAAACAAACAGTGGATTAACTGCAGCAATCTTCAGCAACTCAAATGCGAACGGACCGAGTTCATCCCAGGAAAATTTTCCAATTACCATCGTGTTTCCATGCACATCCTCTTTCATTTTTTCATTAAGATCAATTAGAATCAATATCTTTTCATCTTTAATTTCAAATTGGAAATAAGCAACTGGTATTGATTCCAATTTCAGCATATCTAGGTCCTTCAGTTCTTTTCCAAACGCAAAATTTGCTATCGGAATATCGGATGAATTTGATGAGGATTTCGGATGCATTTGTAATGTCCGTGGCTTGTCGATTTTGCGAGTTTCCATATCCATTTCTGAAAACTTTTTATAAACATTAGAAACCGTGAAAACACTAGAAAAAAGAAGTTGCGAGATTGCAGCGAAAAACAAATTTTAAAATTGTTTTGATGTGGTACGGTGCGCAAAACACACAGTGTTTGCACACATAGAAGAACACAGTAGGAAACAAAACCCCAAAAAAACGAACCTTCGAGTTTCTCTGAATTTCCTATCGAAAAATGCTGGCGACGGTCCGCTGTCGAAAATGAATAAATACCACGTTTTGAATCGTGTCAATAGTTTCACGCGGAAATTCAATTTTGCGGTAGGTCTAGACATTTTTGGGTTTCGGGTTTTATTTTGTGGGTTTTCTCATATAAGCTATATCTCATATGAGCTCATAAATGACAAGTTTTTGTAGTTTTCCCCTCACTAAAAATACGCCCATTAGTAAAATTCATTCATTTCCAATTTCTAAACACGAGTTATTCCGAATCCTCTCCCGAATTTTTCTGATCCGATTTCTCCGATTCACTTTCAAACGCCTTCTTTTTCAATTTTCCAATCCAATCCAACTTCTTTTCCGGCTTAATTCCATTGTCTTTTGCACAAGTTTTCAAAAATGTTTGAATATATTCGTAATCCGGCACGGATTCGTGTTCCAAGTTATTGACATATTGAAGAAGAGTATACATTCCTTTAGGCATTCTTTTGTAAACTTCCGGGACTGAAATTAAAAAAAATATTGATAGCTTATAATAAGGAAAATAATAAGAAGAAGGGGAGGAAAACTCACATTCATTTGAGAAAAACTTTTCCTTCGACTTCAAAATGGCTTTTGCGTCAGAAAGTCGTTTCCAAGGCAATCCATTAACATCATCAATCAAATCGAACAGCTAAAAAGTGATATTTTTTGAAATAGTTCTTTGAAAGTTTAAAGTTTACCATATAAATCCAACATTCAAGATCATCCTTCCTCCCTTGTTCAACTTGTTTCAAACATGCTCTTGCTGCAAATCGGAGTGTCCCCAAAAATTTGACCTTCTTTCTTGGTGTTTTGTGTTTTCCGTCAGCATCCAAATATGATTTCGCGATTCCAAAATCCAACATATAAACAACTGATTCGAATTCATTCAATCCAACTGCATAATTCGCTGGTTTAATATCTCGATGTAAAAAACCCAAAGAATGCAAATCTCGAACTGCAATAACTGTTTGAATAAAAACATTGAAACAAGTATGTTTGGTGAAATTCGAAACAACATATTTTCTTCGAATATCCTCTAAAGATGGTCCAACCAATCCCATGACAACAAATTTGCAACGAAGTTCTTCACATTTTCCACGATCAACAAATTCGATAAAATGCTCAAATTTCTTCTCTTTATCCGATGTTTTCATCATAACTGTCACTTCAATTTTCAATCGAAGCAATCGTTTTTCTCCTTCTTCACTTTCAGTTTTTAGAGCATAACATTTATCAGGAGAAGCTCCTTCGCGATGCACTTTATAAACATCACCAAAACCACCAGAACCGAGTAAACACACATTTTTCCAGCCGGTTTTTTGATCGGCATTTTTGATAATATCTCCAGGTGACAACTTTTTACGAGTTCCTTTTTTCTTCTTTGTAATTCGGATACTGAAAAACAACTTTCAATTTTTCTGAAACTACAGTAGTACCTATTTTCTTGAAAACCTTATTCTTCTAGTTCAGAACTCACTTGATTTCACCTTCTCCGCTCATTTTATTATCCGCACTATTTTTTGTTTCTCCATCCATCGGACCATTCACACTTTTTCCAACCCAATCACAAACATCAGTCGATTTCAAAGATGTTTGTGCCTCTTGTAATATCTTATTCAATTTCTCATAATCTGGTTCAGTATCAAATGTCATTGGTGAAATCGCCTCAATCAATCCTTTCAATTCTTTCGGCACATTTTTAAACATCTCGTTTTCCTTTTCATTTTTCATAAATGCATCTTTTTGGTTCAAAATTGTTGGAATATCTTTCTCTTTTTTCCAAGATAATGAATCATGATCCATGAGCCAGAAAATTGTGTAGAGCCAGGATTCCAAGTCGTCTTTTCTTCCTTGATCTTTTTCTTGTTGAGTTGCGCGAGAACAAAATCGAGCAAAACCGTATCTTTTGACTTTTGGGCGAGCTGCCTGAAAATTATTTTCGAGTAAAAACTTTGGAATTTTGAATTTAAGGATTTTCAAACAAATTTTGAAATAACACATAGAAAAAAATAAAACATTTTTCTTTTTCACGTGAAATTGCGGACTCATTGTTCTGACCGCGTGAAGACACACGACTCCGCCCTTTTTTATTTTCAAAATTTGCAATTTTGCGGCGCACTCTCTAAATTTCAATGGAAAAAAGAACGAAATTTCTTTGACAAGTGGAAAAACGTGAAAACGCGACGGGCTTTTTTCGAGTCTGCAAACACCGCACAGCAGCAAAAATTGTTCTATTTTTTTCTATGTGAAATAAGTTTCTCTTCTTTAATCTCAAATTTCCTTCCAAAAACCTACAATCGTTTTTTTGTTGGCATCAATAAATTTGCGATGTGCTCGAAAATCCTGCAAATAAATCGTCGCTTCTTTCTCTCCCAAACCACAAAACAACGACGAAGGATTGATATTTTTATGAAGAAATCCACAAGAATGCAAATCTTTAATCGCCTTCAAAACTTGAATTGCCACATTCAAACCGCAACCAATTGATAATGGAGATTGTGTGACTTTTTTGATGATTTGATCCAAATTCAAACCAAAAGATGAGACAACAATAAATTCCAACTTCTTTGCTGCAATCGTTCCATATTCAATCAATTGAACAAATGATTTATCTCCCGGAACTTTTGCAACTCTTTTAAGAATTGCAGCCTCCTTTTTAAGGATTCCTAATTCAAGAGTGCATAATTTGAGTCGATATTCTTCATCTTGATCAGCATCTTTTACTCCATAAATATCTGGCATCAATGGTCTTGTTGTTTGCAAAATTGATGAAACAATTTTATAATTGTTGACTCCTTCAATTTCTTCTCCTTCAACAAATTTTGCTTTCACAAATGATGTTTTTCCAGGTGTTCTTTTTCTAACCGATCCAGTTGGAATTTCGTTATTGTTGGATTTATTTTTAGTGCCCTTTCTTTTCGAATTGTCTGGCTGACTTGGTTCTTTTCCATTCGCTGCTGATTTTTCTTCTAAATTCGTTTTCGATCTACGCGAAACCACCATGCTCGTGGGCTGAAAAATATGGATTACTGTAGAAATTTCAGAATCTTGATTCGATATTCGAGATTACTGTAACTCTAGGCTAAATTACTGTACTCACCTTATTTTTATTCTTGTTATTAATGATCTTATTTTTTGGATCGTTCTTTTTCATTTTCTATCCGGCAGAATGTAAGATAGTATAAATTCAAAATAACCGATTTTCCACGATACAACCTCACGTGGATATTTTTCGAGATCAATAAGGTCACGTCTAAAATAGCTTTTCTTTTCTTTTTTTTTTTTAATTCATCATTTTTGTTTTCAACTTTAGAAGTTTGAAAATAGGCGGCCAGAGGAATCTCTTGGGGATTTGATTTATTTTCAAGTCCTACCTACGCATTCATCATTATTTTTATTTTATTCTCATGATGTCTTCTGAATTATTGGCCATCATGTTGGGAGAAAATCCAGAAAGATATAATTGCACTGGAAAATCCACAGATGAATGGTATAAAACTGGTGAAAAATCACCAATTCTGGCCACTTATTATCTTGTAACTGGAATCCTCTTCCAAATAATGGCATTTCCTGTATTATTTGTAATTTATAAATCAGAACTCTACAAATTCTCGTGCTACAAAATAATGTTTTATATTGGAGTTGTTGAGTTCACCGAAATCTGGGGTGTTTCGATTTGGCCAGGAATCAGTGCATTGATTGGAGCGGTTTATTGCACTCATCCAAGAATCGAGACAATTGTTGGAAAATTGACAATGATTCAATGGTTGTCGGGAACTTTGGCGTGTGTTTTGTTGGCATTGAATCGATTGTTTGATATTAATTTTGGAAATGGGTTGAATAGAAAATGGAATCAAATGTTTGATGTGAGTTTGAGAGGTTCAACAAAATATAGATTTTTTTGGCAAATTCTAAAGCGATCTCGAGAATTTTTGTGTTCGGAGAAAAATGTTCTGAAATTTCAACTACAGTACTGCTTTCTGATTTATGTAACCTTCTAATTCGATTTGCTTCTGACCGGTTCTGACATTCTGAAAATTGTTCCAAATCATTTAGTTCAAACCCAACTCTTTAATACAGTGCAGCTCCAAGTTTTTCGATCAATCCGTTCATCTTTCAAAGCTGAAAATAGCGACTAGTACTGCACTTTTTCTGATCTATGTTTTTTTTAGTAGACTTCTGATATGATTTCATTTCAGAATCTCATAGGAGTTTCTATGAACTCAAAACAACAAGTTCTAGTTCTTTCATCTAGACTTGGTTTGATGTTTGTTGCCCAATCCCAACAGCAAAACTTCAAACAACCAGAGTACATTTGGCTGTAGTTCCCATAGGTGTTCCTCTAATTGTTATTGATACACAAGTCCTAGATTCTAAAAATAAATATTCTAGAAACCTTGGAAAATCTATACAATTCTCACAATTATAACAATCTATGGAATCTATGGTTCGATATTTTTCGATACAGTTGTCTTCAACTCCGTTTATATGTCACCACTTCTAAATCCAATGATTGGAAATGATTTCAAATATGAAAATCATTTTTTATCAATTCATAATATCTCCATTTGCATTACTTTGTGTATAATTTATTCGGTTTTATGTTATTGTCGATTGAAAAAGAATTTTTGGAGGGTTTCTTCACATTTTCAGAGACATGTATGTGACTAATTTGACTAATTGTTAAATAATTTCAAAAAATTCCAGATTTTAATGCAGTCTGTAATGATATCTGTAATATATTCTACTCCAGCCCTTATGTTTGTTATAATTTATTATCTAGAGAACCCATCTTATTTACTCGTTCAAATAAGTGATATAACTTATCAATTAACCGGTGGATTACCATGTATAATGTATCTTGTTATGAATAGAAAAATACGCACAAAAATCATCCAAATTTTGCCAAAAGTTCCACGTTTAAATCAAAGTCCAGTGGCGCCTTCAACATCAAATCACACATCAAGTAGAATTAGGTTTTGAGAGAAAAAAAGATTGTATTTTGATAAACGTGTTTTTTTGCAAGCAAATTTTTTGAATGAACAACAGGTTTTGGCTAATTTTTGATAATTTTTGCATATCAATTTCAAATCATATTTCTTGTTTGGATTGAAAAATGCTGTCGAAATTGAAGATGAAAATTACGAATATTGGTGTGAGGAAAAATGGTGGGTTTTTTTTTGAGAAAAAAATATTTTGGAAAATCAAAGATCAAGGAGTACTGTACTCAATGTGACCTAAAGTAAATACTTCGTTTGTTCTATTTCTGTGAGAACAAGATTTTCTTTGATTATCAGAGAACAATTTTTGGAATTAGTTATTTAAAAAAAATTTAAAACTGTAGATCAAATAAACCTGGGGACTTATTTGGGAAGCTCGAGGTTTCTAGAGGTCTTAAGGCTATTAAGATTTTTCAGGCAACTTAGGATTCAGGAGGCTGGCTTCCTAGGCTTCTGAATGTTGTTCAGAGAACTTTTTCAGTAAGATTTTCGCATGAATGTTTTCCACTGATTTTCCAAAAAAATGGATAAATTTCAGAACCTTGCAGTAAATTTTGAGTCAGACCTGGTCCGAATCATCAACCTTTCCCTGTGACAAACACAATTTTTCAAAAAAATATGGCACAGTTTTTTCTGAAATTTCAGATTCTCAAAACAAAATCTAAAAAAAACCTCAACACAAAAATTGTTATCTTTGATTTCATTTTTCAGTTTTCAATTTGTTAATTGACCTAGCAGACCACAGTCTATTAAATAAAATAAAATACATAATAATACAAACATTCGACCTTTTTCACATGTCTGTTCATTTTTCACCAGCACTCAAAAATACATACTTTCGATTCTTTTTTTTCTTCTTCTTCTTCTTCTATATTGTGCTCACTACTCAATCCATGTATATTTCTTTCTCGAGCCCTCTCTCCGTCTCTATCCACATTCAGACAGCCTTGGCCCGTCTGCGCGCGCCGCCACCATTCTCTCTTTCTCTCTCGTCTCTTCAGTCGACCATCATATTTTGTGTTTTTCTACATCTCTCCGTCTATTTTCTCTCGATTCCGACATACACAGTTTCGATTTTGATTTCTTGTCTTCGTCTTCTTCCCTTCGCTTTGTACAATGATTCGTTTTCAGCATCGAATGATTGATTTATTTTTCCGTTTATCCCACGAGTTTTTCTTACTTAAAATTACAGTCTTCTCTCTACTGGTTTTTGAACTTGATGAAAATCGTAATCAAAACTTCTTTTGTACTACAACTACTCTTTTCTTCCCTTCAAACCAGATTTTCTATTCACCTATTCTCTTTTTCTCATGTTATTGTTGTTGTTCACAACCAATTAGTATCTGATTTTTCGTTGAAATACGCGCAACCCTTTTTCACTTTTTTTTCAACTAGCGATGCTTTTCAGCTTCCAGAAATTTTTGTAATAATAATAATACTAATAAATTATTATGATCTTATCGTACAATTTTACAGTAAGATTACAAAATTTTTTGTAAAAATAAAAAAAGAAGAAAAAAAAACAATTTCAAAATTCCCACGTGAAAGCACGTGCGCTCCACTGCTAATCATTTGATTTTTTCTTTTCTTTTTCCCGCGGGCCATTTTTCTTTTTCGTGCGCACAAAATGTGCAAAAAGACCATTGTCTACTCATAAAACTTTTTTTTTCCTTTGCATATTGATTAATGCTCTTTGTGTTTTGAAAAGGTTTAAGCATCTACGCAACACATGTTATCTACAATTCACTTCTCAATAAGTATATCTCGCTTGCACCCCGCCAAAAATATTGGTCGGCGCTTTTCCAAGGACACTTTTCGATTCTAGGTTATTTACAAGGGCGCAGTCTTTCTGTCCCTTTACTTCTTTTTTCAAGAAGGTCATTTCTTCCGGAATATTTTTTTTCGTTCAACACTTTTTGTTCATTACATTAAAAATGTTTATCTTATCTGAATAACAATAAGTTTACCTATTTACTCATTTACTTGTTTATATTTTGTTTCAAACAACAAAAAAACAGCTGTTACTGTGTTGTTATTGACCCAAATGTATTTTTTCCAGAAAATCGTATAAAGAAGAAGAAAACAACTTGGGATAAAATCGCGGATCCAAAAATGAGTGGCGAAGTTGAAGCAGCACCAATCGCTGCGCCACCTGCACAACAACAACAACAGCCACAACCAAATGGTGATGATCTTGTGACAAGTGGAAGTGTTCAATCAATGAATGCTAGATCGGTTTCGCCGTGTCCATCAGTTAGCCATCATCAGGATCCGCTTTTACCGGTAGCTGAAAACTGGTGTCATACACAGGTATTTTATTCTATTTTCCTCTTCGTAATTAAAATTTCGAAATAATTGATTTTTAGGTAAAAGTAATCAAATTCAATTATATGTGGACAATCAATAATTTTTCATTTTGTCGTGAAGAAATGGGAGAGGTTTTGAAATCATCAACATTTTCCGCTGGAAGTAGTGATAAACTAAAATGGTGTTTACGGATAAATCCAAAGGGTCTCGATGAAGAATCGCGGGATTATCTATCATTATATCTTCTATTGGTTCAATGTAATAAATCCGAAGTTCGTGCAAAGTTCAAATTTTCAATACTAAATGCAAAACGAGAAGAGACAAAAGCGATGGAATCTCAAAGAGCATATCGATTTGTACAGGGAAAAGATTGGGGATTCAAAAAGTTTATTCGACGAGATTTTCTGCTAGATGAGGGAAATGGACTTTTGCCCGATGATCGTTTGAGTATTTTTTGCGAAGTTTCGGTGGTCGCAGAGACTGTAAATGTGACGGGACAGACGAATGTTTCACAATTATTCAAAGTGCCAGCGGGTAGATTATCAGAAGATTTGGCCGGGTTATTTGAAAAACGGACATGGTCCGATTGTAAATTGATTTGTAAAAGTAGTCAAGGAATGGCATCACAAACTTTTCATGTAGGTTCAAATTGAGTTGTTTCTAGATATTAATTCAAGTTTTTTTCAGGTACACAAAGCTATTTTGGCCTCAAGATCCATCGTTTTCCACGCAATGTTTGAACATCATATGCGAGAAGCTGAACAAAATGAAGTTGAAATTAATGACGTGGAACCGGATGTAATGAGAGAATTATTAACGTTTATGTATACTGATAGCACACGATGTTTGGATCAAATGAGCCAAAGTTTGATTGCGGCTGCTGATAAATATCAACTTGATCGTTTGAAAGTTATGTGCGAACAATCGCTATGTCAAGCTCTCACAGCAGATAATGCTTGTGTCACATTAGTTTTAGCTGATATGTACAGTGCTGATCAATTGAGATCTCATGCTATCAATTTTATCAATGTTAATGCTACAGAGGTTTGTTTTGTTTAAGTTTTTTTTATTTTGAAGTAAAACTTATACTGAATTTTTGGTTCAATTTTATTCAAAAACTCAAGGGTACAAAACACACATTCCAAGTTCAAAACCTGAATTTACACGACGAATTTGTTACTAAAAAATTTGGCTCTGGAAATTGACTTTCGGAAAAAATTCATTTTGTAGTTTTCAAATTTGACAATTTGAATTGAATTATAAACGAGATCATCTTATTTCCAAAGTTGCTTTGAAAACTGTAACCTGATTTTTTTCCAGGTGATGAATACGGAAGGTTGGCAAGATTTGGTGAAAACTCATCCGAATTTATTGGAAGAAGTATTTCGCGCTCTCGCCACACAACAAACTCCCCCAGTTGTTCTCGTTCAACCACCCAAAAAACGACCAAAACATTGCCCATATTGATTCGATTCGATTTACAATCTTCTCCTCATCATAATTAGTTTTTTTCTCAATTCTTTCAAAATGTTCCTCGTCGGTTAGATGATAATAATTATAATTATAATATACCAAAAAACCAATTAGGATTCACGAATCACGGGTTCAACACAACATACACATTTTTTTTGTTTCGATTAAGTCAAGCCGAACTTTCCTTCAACTTCGATTCTACGTTTCTTTTGAGCATGTAATAGTTTTTTTGTTGATGTAAGTAAATATTATTTTTCGATTTTAAATTTTCAAAGTTCACAGATTTTTTTTGGTTTTCAAATTACCCATTTATCGTATTTATATATTTTTAGATATATTCAGATTATTTTAGCTAAAACTTTCAGAATGGATGAAGATGAACAAAAAGGATACACCTGGGAGGCCGGTTATGCTGAAGGTTATTTTTTTGAAAATTAAATAGAAAATTATAATTTTGCGTGACATAATACGCGGCAATTTGGATTGTTTTATTTTTAAAATTTTCAAGCGGCTGTGGCTTTTTTGAACCCCAAGTCCCTTAAAAAAACCATTTCCAGGTCTGAATATAAATGAAGTATTGGTCGAAGATGAAACGGGTTCAATTGAAAAATCGATCGCAAAATATGTTGAAGATTCCAAAAAACGGGCAAGAATAAAAAATCGACCGGAGAAAATCAGACTAGGAATTGTAAGAGCATATCTTAGAAATTCGTTCATTTTTTCCAACACCATTCTTTTTCAGATGAGACATGTTATGATTGTAATCGATTGTTCTCGATTTATGACATCAAAAGCGATGCCACCATCAAGATTTGTTGTTGTATTGAAAGCGCTCAATATATTTTTGGAACGGTTTTTTGAGCAAAATCCGATTGCACAAATTGGATTTATTACTTGTAAAGATCGAAAAGCTGAAAGACTTTCAACAATGACTGGAAATATTCGACAATTGAAAGATTCGCTGAATTCGTTGACAGAAGCATTTTGTGGTGGTGATTTTTCGCTGCAAAATGCGTTGCAGTTAGCATGTGTCAATTTGAAGTGAGTGATTTTTTGGGGTTTGGAAAACATGGGGAATAATGTAGGAAATGAGTTATGGCGTGGTAAATTTTGAAAATTTCGTGAATTCTGTGACATCTTCTGAAATTTGCTAACAATACCGATGAAAAATGTAGTTTTTGTCAAAAGTTTTTAATAGTTCTGTCTTTTTCATAGTTTTGCTAATCAGAATTTGAATGGAAAATGATACTAAAAAATGATACCAAAAGTTAGCGAAGAAAAATTGGTGTACCAAAAATTTCTTAACAAATTTTTTGGCATACCACTTTCGGCCGCAGTTCATCAAAAAATACTTATATTTATTTTTTCAGAGGAATGCCTGGTCATGTATCCCGTGAAGTAATTGTTGTAATGGGTTCTTTATCAACAATCGATCCTGGCAATATTTTCGCAACCATCGAACAAATGAAAAATCTAAATATTCGATGTTCTGTGATCGGCCTCTCCGCTTCAATGTTCATCTGTCAAGAATTGGCCAAAACAACACGCGGTGAATATTCGATTGCCTTAGATGGCGACCATCTACAAATGTTGTTCGCCAAACAAACAGCTCCTCCATCAACTGCAAAATCAACAGAATGCAATGCGATTCGTGTCGGATTTCCAACACATCAACTCATCACAACGAAATCTTTTTGTGTGTGTCATTCGGATTCGAAACCAATCAGTTCACGGGGTTTTATTTGTGTTCAATGTGGCTCGAGACATTGTTCAATTCCTGCCGAATGTGTTGTTTGCAAATTGACACTTGTTGCCGCGCCACAACTTTCGCGGGCTTTTCGACATCTTTTACCGTTGGCACCATTTACACAAATTGAAGTTAGCCATGGGTGAGTTTTTGAATGTTTTGAAAAATTGATGGTCGAGAATTCAGAAAAATCATTTATCTGAAGAAATTCACTATTCCTTTTATTTATTGCTCTAATTTTCTCAACAATTTTCAACACTGAACTTCATATTTTTCAGAAGCTGTGCTGCATGCGAAACTCAATTATCATCCGAAGGATATCGATGCGAAAAATGTGATTCGATATTCTGCCTGGACTGTGATACACTTCTCCACGAGAGTTTACACGTTTGTCCAACTTGTTTTTAAATTGGTTGATTTTCATTTTTTATTGTTACGGGTAAATGTTTCAAATCTCCTCCTTTATACTTCAAATTCTTGATTGAGTTCTGCTGGAGTCTCATTCTATTTATTTTGAACAGAAAATTTTAAATTTGTTCATGAAAGGAGGAAATATTGAAGAAATGTCAAGAGACGTGAAGAAACGCCAAAAATCTTCAAGCGCATTGTATTGTCCACAAGTTACAAGGTTGAAAACACATTTTGGTGAGATTTCCTGGTTAATTAAAATTTGTAATCATTTTTTTTCAGATTCGGAATTTCGAAGATTTCTGAAATCATTGAAAAGAACAACAGATGCATTGGAATGTAAGTTTTTTTTTGAGTTGATTAAAATTTGATGTTGTTTTTCAGGTAATCAAAATTCGGTTCTTCTAAACCTCGAAAAACAAATACGTGGATCAAATAAGCGAACAAGCAAATTGAATTTATTGTGTAAATCAATGCGTGATTGGAAATTATTTTTCAGCGAGTTTATTTCGAGGTAAGGGCCTGGAAATCTGCTACTTCTGAAGGCAAATTTTGAATTAGATTTATTAAGTTACCTACTTTTCCCGCCCAAAGCCAAATATTTTTCATAATTGCTATCAATTAATCATAATTATTAATCAGATGTGATGATATTATTGGTGTTTTTCGATTTGATAATATTGAACCGGTTGAAATTGCGATGGAAAAATTGAATATCTCACCAAGTTTGCGAAATTATATTGAAGGATGTTTGTTTGAATGGCGGAAATTGTTCATTGATAAAAATTGGTAAGGTTTCGAAAAGAAAATTGAGCCAGAAACTTCATTTCAACCTCAAGATCCCATTTCAAATTTTTTCAGGATGTTCAAATATACAAATTTGACAAAATCAAAAATCAACCTGGAAAAAGAAATATTAGAATATCGAGACAAGCGAACAACTTCAATATCGATCTTAGACGAATTTGGTTCGTTTCGAAAAATCTAATTTCTCCCTGAAATTACAATATTCCACTTTTTCAGAGAAATATGATGTTGATATCAACGAAATGTTGCAAATTCCCAAAGAAAATCTCGAAAACTGGATCAAAAACCGAATAAAACAGGCGAAAATTGAGATGAAAATTCGAGAAACGAGTAGTTTATTAAACAGATTGCCGAGTTCGTCGAGAAAATTTAGCACACGAGAATGGTGTATGAAACATTATGGTAATTTTTTGAAACGTGTAATTTCCGCGATTTTTGAATGGGTTTTAATAAATACAGAAATATTTTCCGAAAATATTTTGAAACATAAAATGAGCAAAAAACTTGATATGAATCATTTTTCTGAAAATAATTTTGAAGTGAAAAATAATATAATTATTTCATCTTCTTTCACCAATTCCTTTTTTTCCAGATTCGAATCTGCAACCATTATCAGATGATGATTTTTCAATCGAAGAACGAAGTTCGTTATTCGGCGAAGGTGATGATTCTCCTTCAGATATTTCGACATCATCTTCCACATCAGAAAATCAGCAAATTGAATCCATCGACTCATTTTTTTCGTCAAAAGGATTATAATTTTGCATTTGATTCTTGTAAAATAGTTGATGTACCATACCAATTTTGTTTTGTTTTGTTTTTCGTTGTTTTATGTGCCATAAAAAATTTTCTTCAGTTTTTTTTATTTTTTGAGTGTTTTAAAGTTTTTCTGAATACTTGAAATATCTGCTTTTAATCGGTTTTAACAGAAAAATTGAAATTGAAAAAAAATTAAATTAAATTTAAAAATAATTATGATTTTTTGAGGCTTGAAAGAATTTTCGACAGAAAAATCTGACAATGAAATTCAAATTTTTCTTGGGCTCACAAACCAGTTTTAAGACCATTTAGGCCAAATTTGAGCGATTGTTGAGTTTTGGACATACATCAGTTTCTCCCGGTCAGGGTCTCAAAATTAGCCACCCCCGGAATGTGAAAATACAGAAATTAGCCAGACCCCCTCAGAAAAAAGAGAAAAAACTTGGTTTTCGGGGTGTAAATTGTTATTTTTTCAAAAAGTTAGCCGGTCCCCACCCCTTTTTTCCAAAGTTAGCCAGACCCCCTCCGGACGAAAATCCGGGGATACTGATGTATGGTTTTGGATTAAATTAGGTTATTTTAACACTAAATATGGCCTGTTTTGGGCTTTGGAAAATTTTTGACCGAAGTTTTGAACGCAACAAAATTTGTATAGCATCAACATTTTTTTTCATTTCAATTTTTCCAGCAAAAAATCAACAATGCTTGATACAAATTTGAAAGCAACTTCAATAATCGAAGGAGAATTCGAATCGGAAACATGTATGGAACAGGTTCGATATTTTCTTGAATTCAAAAATCATAATTATTATCAATTTGTTTTCCAGATAACTGAGTATAACGATGTTTCGGTTGCCCATTTGATATTCTCGAATTACACGTGGAATAATCAAAATATCTCACAATTGAGCAATTTTTATCTGAGGCATTTGGATATTTTAGCCAAGATTCAAAAAGTTCAAGATAATTGTGATTCGGAGGTATTTGGGCGTAATTTGAGGTAACTGTTTTTATGGGGTGATTGGGGTGGAAAAAATGTTTCAATCGATTTAGTAATTGTGAAAAAATCATACTTTTTCCAATTAAAAGTGTTTCACATAAGTTCTATTTGCAGAAAATTCGGCCTACGATTTTTGCCAATTTATAGTCGAGCAATCGATAAAACGCATTTATCACCTGATTCGATTGCACGAGTTTATCATGATCCACGAGAATATTTAGAGTAGGTCTTATTGTTTTTCCTCTTTTAAATTTGAATATTCTCTTTTTTAGCCAAGGCTCACCGGATGCAGATGAACTCGATTCATTCGTTCAGTCAGTTTTGAAAGCATGTTTGGAGCCGATTTTCGCAGCGCGGGAAATTTCAAATCTTCTCAAAACGAAATTGGAATTTTCGAAAAAATTGATTGCTGTTCAATCGAAAAATGTGGATATTGTTGATGTTTCGAATGTCACCAATTTTGAGCCTGGTGAGATTTTGAACAAAAAAAATTGTTTGGAAAATTTTTAGTGAAACCTTTTTAGAAATTCTAAAAATTTGGCAAAGAAAAACTTCTTACGAAAATGCTTGAATTTTCAGAAATCATAAAAAGTCTTCAAACATCGCTGAAAATGCGAGATATTTGTGGTTTATCCTCTCAAATCAATCAATCAATAATCCGTTTTATTGTCACATTTGCTCTCCATATTATTCGAACTCATCTTATGTGTAATTTTGGAATTGATAACGAATTGAAATTATATAATCGAAAAATGCGTTCAATGGCGATTGCTGATTTGGCTGAAGCAAAGAAATCTGCGAAACCATCAGTGAAATCGGAGAAAATGGTGAAATCGGAAAGAAATCCAAGAGTGGAGAAGAGATCTTTTGTCAAAATGGAATCACAAGTCGAACAGGATGATGATGATGATTTTTGTGAAATTATTGAAGTAGATGAAATTCCGAAAAGAAAGGCGAAAGTGGAAATGGTTGATTTTGATGAAAAACCGACGATTTCGAAAAAACCAACGGCTCCAAGCACATCAGGTTTGTATTTTTTGTGAAAAAATGAGCAATTTTCAAGTTTTCTAGTCAAAAGTAATTGAATTTTCAAAGATTTTGAGGGATAATTCTTTAATTTTTAATCAGAATTTTTCAAATAATCAACCTTTTTTTGAATAACATTTGCGATTTTTTTGTTGGCGAAATTATTATTTCTTGTAAATTTTTTTTTCAGACACAGGAATTTGATAATTTCATAAACATTTTTATTTAACCTGGTTCAAAAGTTCTTCAAAATTCCAATTTTCAGCACCACCCGTGACCCTTGAAAACGAAAAAAAGATTCTCGAAATGATGGACGAGGATCCGGATTTACCCGATTATGTCAAATGGAATTTGAGATTAATTCTAGAGAACAATCAAACAATTCGATCAGAAATTTCCAATTACCGAGGTCTCACAACGATTTTTATTAATAATCGATTCAAAAATCAGTAGTTGTCTTTTTCGTTTTATTTCGTTTTTTTTTGCACAATTTGTTTTTTGTTATTGTTGAATTTGTTTATGAAGTCATGTTGAATAATTATAAAAAAAATAAGGTCAAAAATTGAAAAAAAAAGAACTGTGAGCAAATATACTGTATGAAGAAAATCTATATACATATAATTTTTAGAAGAAAAAAGGAAAATGAAATATTTTACGAACCGAACCGGAAATAGCACCTTATGAAGAACGAAAAAAAGAAATAGGGTAACCTAAAAACATTGAGTTGAATAATTAAATTTTGGTCTCTGGACCATTTGAAGGATCGTCATTTTGGAAAGAATCACGAAGTCTTTGCATTTGACGAGCCATTATACTACCGTATACTTTATTGTACCATTGATGAGTTCGACCTCTGCAAAATTAGGATATTTTTTATACAAAGTCAAATTTTCTCAAAAAAAAACAGTTTTTTATAGAATTTGAAAAATATTGAATATTGGGGAACATTTTAAAAAACATTAAATAAATAAAAAACTTTCGAATTCATATTTATTCGCACTAAATTTATGTCACGTGGCAAAATTTTTCCAAATTTTTACAGAATCTCGAAAATTATGTCAGAAATCAACAATTTTTTAGGGTAAACCAAAAAAATTTAGGATAAAAACTTTGGAAAACTTTCAAAACTTTTGCAAGCTGAATTTTAGTTGCGCCAAGTTTTAATTTTTTTCAAAAAGTTTTTATCCGAAATTCAGCTTTCCCAAAAAAAACTGTTTCCATTCTTATCAATAGCTTTCGAAAAAATTGACCAAAATGAACACTTTTATATTCTCGCAAATTTAGTTTGGGAAAACTTTTCGGAACTTCCGGAAGTCGCAAGACCGATTTTCTTCAAAAAAAAATCCCCCACACTCACTTCAAATCAACTCTAGCAATATAATTAACTCTCGATTGTCCCCCACTCTTCGGTTCAATCAAAAATCTTTGATCCAAAACCGCCGCCGATAATCCTCCCAACATTTGTTGCTCATTACACTGCACACTTCTTTCCGCAATCGCACAAGCTCCTCGAATCTCCGTAAATGAAGCAGAATGGAATCGAACCAGACAAACATCTTTTGTTGGATGACTGATTGTCTCATTCAAAACATATTGATGAATATCAGTATCTGGTTGATTAACATATTCCAAATGCCGCCAATTAATCACATTACAATCCCAAATGTGTCTTTCTCGCATTATTCGACTCATTACAACTTTTGGCGGTGCTTCGATATCAATCCAAACTCGATATGTTTTCAATGGATGCGAATCATTTGCTTTTTTCGATGATATTTCAATTCCACACCACGGTGTTTCAATTTGCCATCCTTTCCATCTTTCTCCATGATCTTTTATCATATCAAATACTCGATCAATCAAAAATGTTCGTGGACCTTTCAATCCCAAATCTTTCAATGCTGGAATATCTTGTTCAATATCAGTTCTTTCATCAATACAATCAGGCGCCATGAATATAGTTTTCGAATATTCAATCAACATTGTCAGACATTGTTGACAAGCTCGCGTTTCTTTCATTTCTTTTTCAGTTGGCATTCCAGATGCACCGATTGTTTTATGGCGGCGAGTTGGTGTTGACATTTTATCGAGGCGAGAGGCGGATAATTGGAATAATGAGGGAGTGAAACAAACTGCTAGATTTTGAGCGGTCATCTGAAATTATGGAAGATTGGGGTAAGAACATTTTTTTAGAATATGGCAGCGCCTAGAGTGCCTAGTTCTCAAGTAGGCACGCTTTGAAAGCTTCTATACCAAGTAGGCGAGCCTACAAACTTTAAGTTTTAAGTAACCACGCCTTAGGAATTTGATGAGTCCAGGGACCACATCTATAGAACCACTCTGACAAGAAACCGTGACTTGAGGGCTTCTATATCAAGTAGCCGACCCTAGAGAGCCTAGTCCAACCATTTTCCACACCTTTCTAACCCAAAAACTCACATTATTAACTTGCGAATATTTGGCAACGTCTCTCAAAAACATCATCAAAGTCTGAACAGCTTCTCGATTCTCATCAGGCATTAAAATCAATGCATATTGAACAGCCAACAATCGATCAACTTCGGGAACAAATTGGAAAATATTCGAGAAAATCTCCGACATTTTAATTGTCATTAATGGTTCAGGCAAGTCCCTCAAATATTGTTTGAGCAAATCAGCCACGTCATGAACTTGTCCCGAATCCAAACTATTGTCACCAACGAAAACATCGCCGAATGGCGAGGGATCGCGATCAGCGATTTGACGAAGTTCTGCGATTCGAGATTTCACACCATTTTTCCGGAAAATTCCCACGGTTTCCGGTGCCATTTGACGTAAAAATCGGAGAATTTCTAGAATTGGACGTGGCAAGCAGAAACCACTTCGACGATAAATTGTGTCCAAACCAACACCAAAAACTCCACCGTCATCGATATCTGGAACTTTGGAATTTTTTAAAAATTAATTAATTAATTAGAAAATCAAAAATTACCTTTAGCCCCTTTTCCATCATTAATTTTCATCTTTTTAATTAATTTATGAACACTCCAATTATTATTCGGATTTGTTTTCAATGTTGTTATTCCATTTTCATCCATTTCTCCAATTTTGCAATTCACACCCATTGTTTTTTCGAGCATTGCAGTTATTTGAAGATAGGCTAACTTTCGGAGTCTCGCAATTTCGATGATGTTTAATGAATCCATTGATCGAGCCATTTCGACATCGGTGAAAAATGTTTCATCGAGTCCACTGCTGAAGTTCCAGATGTTGAAGGTTTTCAGTTTCTAATTTTTTGTATATCAAAAATCTAGATTTTTTTTCTGGAAAACCCAAAAAAATAAGATCAGATCTTTTTAAAATGAAAATTCCAGTTTTTTAAAAGTTGAAAATTTCAGAAGACCAATCTCCCCAGGACTTTTCCTCCTACGGTAACCCGCTCCGCTTACCTTGATGTAATCGAACTTGCCATCAATGAAGCATTTCTCTTCTTCAAATTTTGCCACGATCCATTCGAACTTAACGAGGTAGAATTATTGACAGATGACGTGGATAATAAAAGAGATTGTTGTGATAAAAGAGGTAGACAATATTGAAGAATTGATTGACGAATTCGTTGAGTTGACGGACCACTTGGTGAACGAGACAAACTTGAGCCAACTCCAGAATCACGTCGGCGATTCAATGTTGATGACAAATTTGTGTTCATTGTATTTGTCTCTTCGTCTGTAGTATGATCAACTGAACTTTCGCCAAAACATTTTTGAGTTTCAACTTTGAGATGCGATGAGGTAGAAGGTGAATCATCAAAACGATTTCGAGGTGGCATATCTGAAATTAGCCTAATTAATTAATTAATTGATAATCAATCAATAAAATAATAATAATGAGGAAAAAAGTTGATTAGTATTTCAATGAAACAATTGTTAGATACAAACCATGCATATAATAACCATCAGATTGAACCACCAAATTATGTGATCTTTGATCAGTTCGAGCAACAAGAAGTCCTCCGTTTGAATGTGGCGGCGGCGGTGGTGGAGGAGTTTGTGGAAGTGGGGGAACAGGTTCGGAATATGGTGGAATACGGGTTAGACCGCCAGATCGAGATGGTCTGAAAAATATTGAAAAATGATTTCGGGAGGATTTACGTGAAATTAATTTTAAAAAACTTGATATGAAATTTAGCGCGTGATTTTTCAGATTAAAACATTCAGTAAATTACCGTAAAAATGGAACAGGGACTTTAGAACCTTTGGAACTTAATTAGGAGCGGCTGGAACTTATCTAGAGGTTATCTAGGAATCTTTGGAATATGTCTAGGGACCCTTCAACATTTCTAAATGAATTTCAGTGTTGAAATTTATTTGTCACATTTAAATATTTGAAAAAATACTGTAAGAATAAAGCAGGGCTTTTAGAACTTATATGAAAATCCTTCGAACCTATCTAAAGAACTTTTCTATGGGCCATCAAAATTTTAACAGCGTGAAAATTCAACAAACCTTGTCAACGAATTCGTCATCAATCCACCATTTGCATATAAAAATGCGTCAAGTGGTGTTCTTTCTCTTCTCGTCGGCATACCGTATTCCGAACTCGTCACCGTCCCATAATTTCCTCGCTGTCTTGGTGGAGGCATCGAACAATCGCGTCGATGTTGATTATGAACTGGCACCGGACGTTGATATCGTTGAAATATAAATGATTCCGGATCAGAAGATTCAGGACTTGAGGGTGTTAGAAGAACAACACCTTGTCGACGAGCTGATTTTGAGCGAGATTGATGATGATGGGAGTTTGTTAGGTTATTACTATTATTTAATTGAGAAGAGGCGGTTGGATAAAGGGATCGGCCACGGTCTAAAAAATAGATCACTGCACACATCATTCCAAAATAGAGAAAAACTAAAATGAAAACTGAGAAAAAAACCAACCAGGTAAATGTGTTGGCCTTGCTGAATTCATCATTCTCATTGATTCATTTGTTGCTGTATCATAAGAAACAAGAACAGGATCACCAATAATAAGAGTTCTGTCGGATGATTTTTGTTGTGATTGTTCAGGCGATCTTTCTTTTCTTCGTCGACTCGTCGATCTCAAATCCATTTTCTTTATGATTGCCCGCGCTCGATCTCGAATTCTTTCACTTTGTGATCTTTGAAGTTTTGCAGCAGCTGCAGCGGCCGCCGAATTATTTGAAGTTGAATTTGAAACACAAGCAATTGTTGATGTATTATCCTGAGTTGGTTCTCGTCGAGAAGGATTTGGAGCTTCGTACCAATTTGTTCTTGTTGACACTTGATGTCCACTTTGTCTGGAAATAAAGATAGGAGATGAGTTTGGGGAAATACTGAATCAGGTTGAATTCAAGGAAAAATATGGACCCTATTCAACCAATAAAAATGTATGGGACGAAAAATGAAACATTTTTAGAAAGTCAAAATTTGAACCCTTCATAAAAATGGCCCAAATTTGTTTTCGGAAAAAGGGAAAATCAAAATCTTGAACACCTTTTTGAAATTCCAAAGTTTCGAGTGGTTTTTTCTGATTGAGTTATGACGTGGCAAAGTTCAAACAAAAAATCATATAGCCACGTCATAACCCATATTTCCCCGAAAAACACCCAAAACTGCCGAAAAAAATCACAATCATCTTCAAAAAAAACTTATCCGTAACTAATAAATTTCGTGGGGGTTTGTTGATATAAAAATGAAAATAAAATAAAATAATGATAAAAAAATCGGGTGAAAGTTTTTTGCGCGCTATCAACTTTGTTCTAAATAAATTCTTCTCGTCTTTTTCGAAAAACCAAGAAAAAATTTCAAGAAAAAAAAGGAGAAAAAATCAATCGGGTGGTTCAGAAATGATGAGAGCTACTTAAAAAAGGCGAAGAAAAAACCAACTTGTCAAAATATGGCGATGATGAAGAAGACATTTGCCAATTGGGTTTTGTTGAGACAATTCGACTATTTGCTGCACCACTTCCATTAATTGTCTCGATTCTTGGAACCGAAGTTTGTGGATGTGGAATACGATTCCAAGTTTGAGATTGACGTTGATAATGCCAGTTATTTGATAGAGCAACCTATAAATGAATAGAATTTTAAGAAAATATGGGCTCTAAAAATGGATTATTTTTTAGTTTCCGAAAAAAATTAGACTATTTTTTTGAAGTGGTTCGATTCAGACATCTAAAAAGATCACTTTCTGATGCTTGAGCTCAGGCTAAGCGCAAGTTTGGCGTGATTCTAAACAACTAGTTCCCACAAGTGGCACTGTCTACAACTTTAGCTAATCCTAAGTTTGGACCTAATTTATGCAAGCCAAGCCTAAGTCTGATAAATTGGAAAATTAACAGGAGATTAAAAAGAATGTGATGAAAAAAAAGATATCGATATATAATTTGACATATAGCTAATTGATAATAATACGATATCTCCTTTTCTTTTCCTTCTTTTTTTGTTTTTGTATAAACGGGTGGTCAGAGAAATGACAAAAAAAAACAACTAATTTGCTGGAACCAACAAAAAATACCCAATCATCAAAGATTGGACCGAAAAAAATAAATTGATTGATTTTCTCAAAAAAAAAATAGAATCGAAAGATTGTTGATAAGCTTATGTTACCGAAAAAATCTAGGAATTTTTTTGGAGAAATTAATTTTGATATGCTAAGCACAATTCCAGTTAAATTTAGACTAGATCAATTCTTAACATGAGTTATGACGTGGCAAAATTGCGCTCAAAATTAATTCTACTCTTTAAAGATGATCAGAAGCTATTTTACTCAAAATTGATTCCAGAGAAGCTGAAACTTGAGAGTTACAATGACAAGTAGTCAAGCCTAGAGAACCGAATTATCAAGGATCCGCGCCTAGATAGGCTAGTTCTCAAGCAGCCGTGCCTAGTCAATCTAAGTGTCTAGGACCTGCGTATATGTCTCAACTCTGACAAGGAGCTGCGCTTTAAGAGCTTCTATGTAAAGTAGCCAAGCCTAGGAAATTCAATTTTCAAGAATCCACGGGTTCACAACGGGTGTGAGTTCCTAGAATATTTTACACCAAAAATCAAGAATTTTCAAGCCTTAACTATATTAAATATAAATATTGTTTTATCTTTTCTCTATCTTTTTTCTATCGCTCGCTCGCTAATTAATTAATTCAACACGACACAAACATAACATACTACTACTAATTTGGACGGACAAAAAAATCAGGCTTTTTTCTTTTTTTTTACACAACAACAGAATCTACCATATAAGAAAAGGTGGAAAGGAAGTAATAAATATGAATTATTTCTGGGAGGAGAAGAATGAAAGAATGAAAGTGTCAAAAACTGTGAGAATAACTTACATTATCTTCATCATCATAGGTGGCACCCGCATATGTCGAATAATCATTGTTCTGGAAGAAGAAAACATTATTTTGATAAATGAATAGGAAGTTAGGGAATCTCTAGAGATTTGAGAAAAACTGAAGTTAAGAATCTAGATTTGGAAATCCAAGTTCTACTGTATAAAATTCTGATATTTTTTGTTGATCTCAAATATTTTGAAAAAAAAAGTTGAAACCTTTTTAACCGATATGAAAAAAAGCAAAACTTGTTAAAAATGTCAAGCTTCTATAAAATGTAGTTTAAACTACACTATAGTTTCATACAACATTTTTCTATTCAAAATATTTTGAGAAAAGACCTTGGGACTTTTCAAAAAAATTGGGCTCCTCAAAATTAGATCCCTTGAAATGAAGTAGACCAAAATTAGGTTCATTACGAAATCAGGAAACTCAAAAAGACTGTAAACTACGCTGTAGTTTCAAGGTAGACAATTTTTCTGGTTTTTTTTGAAGATTCAGAGAACTAAGACTCTCCCTTAATCAATTTTTCAACATCAAAATCCAAATACAAATCTCCCCAACCCTGAAAAAAACCAACCATTCTTCGTCTCATTACAACGTTGTCCACTTTCATAATTGCGCATCGATTCAAAGTATCAATTCTTCGAAATAGCGATCGCAATGAATCGGTTCCAAGAAAACCGTGATCCCGTTCAACAACTTTTGTATCAATTGGAAAATCGCCTTCTGCAAAAATCAAGATTTTTTTCTAATTTCAGCCAATTACAAATAAACCAGTAAGATCAAATATTTACCCAAAACTTTTTTTCAAAAAATGATGCGATTCGGAATAAATTTGACAAATTTCTCATAAAATAAAATCATTCATTCAAAAGCGAAAAAAAAAGATTTGCAACTTTTTTTTGTAACACTCACATAAAAAACGGGTGTGGCAGGACAGGTAGCAAATTTGTATCAAGAAAAAAACATTTTTGGGGGATTTTACTTGGAAAACTTTTTAAATCCCAAATCCAATTCCATTCTTATCAAATTAATCAATGTCGTGTGTTTTTTTCGAATCAAAATTAGTCTAATTTGATTCCAGAATAGGATAAGTTTTATGAAAATTAGAGGGATATATTATTATGTAACAGACAAAAAAGTGAAAATTGATTGTGTCATTAGATTTCAAAAAGAAAAAGAAAAGTGAAATATTTTTGACGCCCTGAAGAATGAAACTGAATGAAACTGGAATCTTGATATATCCGATGAGAAGTGAAATTTGGAATAAAATTTAATTGAGGTTTTTAAAAAAATTGAAAACTGAAAATTGATGAATTTTGGCTAAGTTTCTTGCTGGATTTTTATAGAATAATAAATGTTCGGGTAAAAACTAAACAAATCAAAATCCAATTAGAAGTGAAATTATTGCGGTCAAACACTAACAATTATTAGTTTAGTGAAACTAATGTATTTCAGTTTCCAAGAACCCGCTAAAAGTTTTATTATTTTCAAAACAGGTTAAATTTCTGAAAATCCGGCCAAAAATTCTGAATCTGAATTTTGAAATGTTTTTTGAACAGTGAAACTTCGAGCCTATAATGGCATTTGAAATTAAAAATTATATTGCGTTTTTTCCAGTCAAAAACTAATAATGAGTACTTCTTTGAGACTATTCAAATTCAGTTCCAAAATTCAGCAAAGTAAGTTTTCCCCAGAAAAATCCCAAACTTCAGAAAAAAATCGAAATAAAACTTCTTTTTCCGAATTTCAACTCAAAAAACCTCGAATCAAAATTTGTAAGTGAGGTTAATGAGATGAGATGACCTTCATTAGGAAAAATGAGAGAAGAGAAAATTGAAGAAAAAAAAACAACGCTATTTCCGAAAATTTATCATTTGACAAATCTCCGCTTTTTTTCGACAGTAATATTTCATATTTGAGAAATAAAATGAAAGGCGTCTCGAATTTGTCATTTTTTGGTTTGAAACAATAAAAACTAGAGTTTATCAAAAAAATTGAGAACTAAATACATAAATATATCGTTAAATAAAAACGTTTTGTTGATTTTGTGTAGAGCATATTACACTTTGAAAAAAACTGTCGGGAAACTTTTTTATGAAAACAATTTGAGAGGAAAGAATGAGCTCTGAAAGTTAGAGAAACATTTTTAGTTTCAGGAATTTAAATTCTGTGGAAGTTTTGAATTTTGGTTAGAAAATTGAATTAATTTGAAATTTCAGAATCTCAGAAAATATTATAAAATTTTGAACACCTAAAATGAAAATTGGCTTCCTGGAAATAATAAGTTTCAAATTTCAAAATCTTTTTTCACAAAAAAATCCCAGCTTCTCCGATTACTGTAGTTTTGATACCAAATTATCCCAAGTTCCCTTTTTCAACTAACCTTCAAATTGTTTCACGTATTGCGGAAATCCAGCTTGTTTCAACCAATTACATGCTTCATCGGCATCCCGTTCTGTAAAAATCAAAAATAATTCCTTATAAGGAATGTGTCCACAAATAAATAACACCAAAATATTTTCCAATCATTCGCCCATTATTTTTTATGGGTCTCGACCGGAAAATATGCAAATTTATAGTAAAGAAGGTCGAATAGTTTTTGACAGGCCAACAAAAATGATCAAAAAGAACCGAAATATTTGTGTTTGGGGCGGGCATGGAATTCTTCACGGGGCGAACGAGAAAAAAGGTTCGTAAAGTCGCGAAAAATAATAAAATCATAATTTTTATTGTGTGTCTTTTCTTCCACCTTTTTCAAATAGTGAAAAGAGAGGAACAAAATAATAATAAAAACCATAAAATTTCAGGTTTTTTGGAGAAAAATAATCAAATACTAATAAAAGTGAGCACAAAGTCCAAGGGTTTGTGGAACTCATGAAGTTCAGAGTGGAAATTTTTTCTTTAAAAAACGGACCTGGTCCTAATTTAACAACTCCAGATTAAAAGTCTTCATATAACTTTTTTCTTCAACTTTCTTCGGAACCCATATGGTACTCAAAAACTTTCAGATAAAATTTCTGAAAAGCTTGAATCTTCATGATTTATCTGTAAAACTGAAAAGTTCACCTAAATTTGTTTGTCTAAAATATTCTGCCACGTGAATGCTTTTATCTCAAAAAATGCTTTAAATTTTGTTTTTAAAATCAATATTGCTACGTGTTCTTTGAAATATTTTTGTTACGCGGACTTTCTCACTGAAAACCTGTTTTGAAGTTTTCATAAACTACTAAAATTCAAGTCTTGCAAAACTCGGTAGGCCACTCCAACTTCCGCCGAAAAATCCTAATGTTGATTTTCTGATTTTCAAAAAAATCTAGTCTCAAAATTGAAATACCTATCAAATTTCTATCCAGTTACCATAACTCACTCAACTTCCTCCTTTTCCTAATTCTTCTCCAATCTTCCGCCTGATAATATCTCATAGCTCGATTCCAATAATAATCATAATTTGAAAAATATGAAAAATCATAGAATTTTCGAGGAATCGGCGGCGGTAGTGGTGGTAAGTACATTTATTCAGATGAAATAGGAAATCATCAATTGAAAATGATTAAAATAATATTCGTATCCTAATCAAGTGTTTTTTTTTTCGGGCGCGCGTTCGATTTATGACACTTTTTCCTATGCCTATTAACACTTGGGTCTTGTCAAATATTTGGAGACGACAAATACAATACGAATGATAAAGAGAAGTCGGCCAAAAAAAACCTATGATTTATGGATATTTTACATACCGTACGTGAATTGGCAGTTAGTATTAATTTACACAAACAATATTTCAAATGAGTATATGAATTTGTAAATATTTGTCTGTGAGACTGTGAGACTAATTATTCCCCATAAATCACTTTCAACCAGATTTTAAACAACAATTTGTGATTTTTTTGTTTTCCTAAAATTAATTTTAGTTGAAATTAGGATAAATTCAAATATTTTTGATATTATCAGGATATCTAAATTAGCCTAAGTTTCACGAAAAATTCTAAATTGTTCAAATTTTCTTTTGAAATCTCTTCCCAGTTATCCTATATCCATTTTTTTTCGCATCCATTCAAAACATATCAAATATTTGTAAAACAATGTAATTTTTATCAAGTTTTTCTGTCGCGCAGCAAAAGATAATTATGAAAATGTTGCGAAAAAATGGTTGTAGCTATGTACATTGATTTACGATCATTTGTAATGATTTATTATCTGACAATCAACATATGATACTCAGGCTAACGAAAATGAGGTACGCAGCCAAATAAAACACATGTAAATAGAAAAAAGGAGAGCGCAAGAAAAATTCGAGTTTGTGTTTGTTGGGAAATGACGATCAGGTGATTAGACAAAAAAGTGAACATTTATTTGATTTTATATGAACTTTGAAAGATCGATAATCAGATTTTTCGAAAAAAAAAATACAAGTTTCACGTGGCAAAAGTAAAAATGTAGTTTGAATTTTTTTTTGAAAATATAGAAATCGATATTGAAACTCGAGATTTCGAATTTTTTCTCGATCAAAAAACTCATTTGAAATATTCAAAAACATGACGCGAAAAAAAATTATCGAAAAAATTTCAGAAATTTTTTTTGAAAATGGTTTTCTAAAGAATGATGACACGTGGAAATATCGGAAATTTTTCGAAAAATCTCACAATCAAAGGAAATCATTAAATTTTTTGGCGCGAAAAGTCCGAAATTCAGGTCACATAAACTTTCTCTGTACAAATTCAAAACTGAAAAAATGAAATCACTAGAAAAACATTTCCAAACCGTATTCCCCAAAAATTACAAGTGTTCAAAAAAAAAACGCAAACAACTAAATAAACAATTCGGATAACTACATAAGTACAGTAAAAATCATCTAATTGTGAGAAGAAAAAAAAGTGGAAAAATCACAAATCATGCGAAAAAGTGGTGAATGTGGTGTTTATCTAATTCATTTTCCTTCTTTTTTTTTGCATTTTCTAATCTTTTTTCCAAATATTTTCGTTTTCCCGGTGTGCCATCTCCCAAAATCTAAGAAAAATAAAAAATACAAACTAACCTGCAAGCTGTTTTGCAAATGAATTCGTTTTATGCAAATGATTATTATTATTCGCCAAATTCTCCTTCGATTTATCCAAATTGATATTTTCGTTCGATTTCATCATCAAATTTGTCGAATTTTTGGGTAGAACCAGCGGTGAAAAATGATTTCTTTTTGGTAACATCATATTATCATAAACACTGTCAACAATTTGAGCTGTTGAGCGACGAGAATTTCGACGAAAATCTAGAAGAAATTGTTGTTTTATTTTTAGTATAGTTTAAAGTCAGAATCATTTCTTCCTCAAAATCAATATTTGTTTCATAATAATAGAAACAACAACAACAATTTGTTTCAATCGAGGAGTGCAACCATATGAATCATTTCTTTTTTTTTTTTTTTGATTTCAATATGAAGAAATCTCTGATTTTTTTTTTGCTCGGTCCGGAAAAATGGGGTGATTTGATTTGTCTCAAATAAAAGTGTTCAGGATTTTCAGGGCAAAAAAAATCTGACGCCAAAAAAAACTGAAATATAATTAGAAAAAATCATGAGTTTCAGCCGTACCTCTTGATTAAAAATTTTCGAGGTTTTCACTTTTCAGATGATTTTATTACGGTAAGATTATTTTGGGTAGTACATTACACTCTTTGAAAAACATCTCGAAAAATTTAGAATAACTGTCCTGAAGCTCAATTGAAAATTAACATTACAAGATTTCTCCAGGATTTTATTTTCAAGAATTTAATTTTTTTTCAATATCTTTTGTATTCAAATTAAAAAAATTGTTCAAAATTCAATAAACATTCGGTTATAAAAATTTTCAAACTCCCAACTTCCACGTTTTCAACAAACCAACAATCCAAACTAATTTTTGATCCTCTAATTTAGCCCCACTCTCTCTGATCAAAGATTCCAACTCACTATTTGGTAATGAATCATACGAAGTTCTCATTTGAATAGGTGAAGCCTCTTGCTTCTGCAGAAATTCCTTATGATATTGAACAGCAGATGGTTCACCATATTCCAATAAAAGTGCCAAACCTTCATCCATTTGATCGAACACACTAAAATTTTTTAATTTTTCATATTTCACCATGATGTTTACACCAACCTTTTATCGATAGTTTTCTTATTATCAACAGCAATCAAACTAGCAACTTCGCGATCAGCTTCATCCGAAGAACTTTCGACAAATGTTTTTGAATTGCGAATAACTTCGGTTCTAAAAAAAACACATATAAAATTGGGAAATTGAAAACATGTGTGGATGAAAAAACCACAGAAAAAAAACACAAACCTTGGCGTATTTTCCAATGGTGTTTGAATATCTCGAAGTATTCCTTCAGTTGCATCATTTATCCAATCAAAAGATGAAGACCGAGAAGCAGCGAATGGAGTAGTTTGGGTGCCAGCATCCTGAAAATTGGATTTTGAAAAATAAAATGAGGAGCCATTAAAAATAGAAATGAAATCGAAATTATTTAGTTCACGCACGGAATATTTTTGAATTTAAATTTTTTATAAAAAAAATTTGTGGAAGAAAAAAGATGGCCTAGTAAACCAAACATTTCCTTTTTCATTGAAAAATTTCAAAAATTCAAAATCTGTTTTTGACAACGTTTTTTTGGCTGAAAATTGTAAAAGATCTAATTTTCGATTCAAAATTCCCTGCATTTTCAAAAACCCACCTGCGACAAAAAATCCATGACAACCTTAGGCTTCGGAATTTTATCAATGGCTAATTCTTTTGGTCGATCTAATGCAGTATGTCTGGAATCTTCGATTGTTCGAATAAGCGCAGAAATGACACGATTCACACTCGGCTGAAACAAAAACTTTTAATTTTTATTTGAACAAATGTTTTTGTATTATGAGCCAACCTTTTCCTCAATTTCTTCTTCTTTGGCTTCTTCCACTTTTGATCTACATTCGGCCTGAAATTGAAAAAAAATATTATTTGGAACATTGAATTTTGTATATTTTCAGTTCCCAAATCTTACACATGGTGGTAGAAAATAATCGATATTTGAAGACGATTTGCTCATTCAATCAATCCTAACTGAAAACTTATGTTAGAAACAGTCAAAAAATGGGCACGGATGAATCATCATTGATAGAAAAAGGAAGAAAAAAAAGAGTAGAGTGAGTGATGACTCAGATTAGGAACCATTTTGGCGCCAAATTGTATTTTTGAATTGATTTTGAAAATTTGTTAAAATGAAAATAAAATAAGGAGAGAGAAATGATCAAGAAAGGAAATCGAAAGAAGAAAAAAAGAAAGTATGATATTTTCTAATTTGATTAGAACATTGAAATGTTATCACAAAATTGAAGAGACAGCAGAGAAATTTCATGTTTTGTTTTTAAGTAGATTTGTTTCACTTTGACAAAATAATAAAACAATGTTCGGGGGTTGAATTCTTCAGGGAAACTTGTGCTAAATAGATGGGAATCAGAAGAATTCAGATCAAACAACACAAAAAGAATTAAAAAAATAATACACAGACAATGAAGTTTGCTCCAGCGCACACACATTTATATGAAAAAGTGGAATAATTTTTCAAAAGGAAATAAAAAACGTATGAAAAAAATCTTTCGAATCGCATTTTCAAAAATTTCAAAGTTCCTTTATCCAAAAGACTAAAAACTAATGAGCTTAAAAATGTGTGAGAAAATGAAAAAAAGTTTTAGCATTCGTCGAAATTTGAGAATATTTGAATAAGAGAGGTTGGGCCAAAAATGGAGAGAGACAGGGTTATACATATTTAATTCTAGCCTCTAGGACTAGGATTGTATTTGCATTTGAATATTTATTTATTTTTGAGGAGAGTGGTCTTATCAACAACTTTCAATTTTATTTATTTCGATTTCTATTTGTACTATGCGTTTTTTAAACTATGTGCCAATATAAATAATAGAATTGGCCAATTTCCTAATAATAAAAGCAGGAGAAAAACGAGAAAATGAAAATGAAAATGCCTAAACAGATGTGTATAAAAAGACAGACACCTGCCTCTTCTGGACTCATTTTTTTCGTAATTTGAATTTGACAAAAAAAACTATAAGGAAATCTTATACCGATTTTTTCTAGAATTTCAAATTAAAAAAAAATTGACAGATCATTTTATGAAAAAGACGTTTATAAAAATACAATTTTACCCATTTGGAAAAATGCAATAAAACAACATTTTTTCTCGCTTTGGTACTGAAAAATTATCAAACTCAACGTTCCGAATTTTTAGTTTCAGTTCTTTCGAAAAAAACTTCTAATGTTAAATTTTACAATTTTATTTCTATTTTTCAGTCTTTGCCTTGTCTTTTTCTTCCTTCTCATATATGATGTTCTCGGTGAAAATGGGGAAATATCCTGATTTCACGAAAAAAAAACCGAATTGAAAAAATAAACGAGAGAGTGTTGCGTCTAGAAGAGACGAAAGAGAAGGAGAGAAAATGAGAGATAGAAAAATGTTGGAGAGAACGCCAGACAACACGACTTTTGTGAATTTTTCCAAACCCCAAAACCATTTTTCGTTTTTTCACCAAAAATGCTAAAATCGTTCATATTCAACCAAATTCAAAGATCTTTGCTGCAAAAGATAGCAAATCATCGAGAATAGAGATTGCAAAAAGAAAAAACTTCGAAAACTTTACACCAAACACTAAAAAACTATGATTATAGGTTTTTCGCCTTGATTTCCCGCTTTTCCAACCTAAAATACATTTCCAAAATCCTCGAGAATAGAGATGGAAAAAGAAAAACCTCGAAAACAATCCTCATTCTTCCAATTTTCATGTGAAATTTTAATTTTGAAAGATTTTCAGTTCTTTGGAGAAAAATAACTTCTAATGTTAAATTTTACAACCCTATTGTTATTTTTCTGGCTTTGTCTTGTCTTTCTCTTCCTTCTCATATATGATGTTCTCGGTGAAAATAGTGAAATATCCTGATTTCACAAAAAACCGAATTGAAAAAATAAACGAGAGAGTGTTGCGTCTAGAAGAGACGAAAGAGAAGGAGAGAAAATGAGAGATAGAAAAACGCTAGAGAGAACGCCAGACAACACGACTTTTGTGAATTTTTCCAAACCCCAAAAACATTTTTCGTTTTTTCACCAAAAATGCTAAAATCCTTCATACTCAACCAAATTGCACAATCTTTGCTGCAAAAGATAGCAAATCCACGAGAATAGAGATGGAGAAAAGAAAAACTTCGAAAACTTTTCACCAAACACCAAAAAACTATGAATATAGGTTTTTCGTCTTGACTTCCCTTGATTTTTATGATATTCTATTTGCTTTCTATGAACACTTTTAATGTTATTCATTTTCTATAGCTTCTAATCCAAGGAGGTGATATCGGAAGTGAAGCGAATCAAAAAAGTTAGGACATCTCTTAAATAGCAACCCCCGCCCCCGGGAAAAGCCCCCCCTAGACTAAAAAAAATGAACCAAAAATTTACACCAAAAACAAAACTATTTACAAATAACTGACTGACCAGACAAAATAATAAAAGAAAATGAGATGTGTGGTTTGGTTTGGGTGGAGAAAAAAGTAAACGGGACACCAATATGTCTGCGTCTCCTATTTCATATCTATATTTTCATTCGTCCAACTGCGCAACTTGAGTTGCTTCTCCTTTTCCCCTTTTCTTTTTCAATGAGTCAGCAGAGATTGTAAAATATATCATGTCTTACTTATGTTAGGATTGGTTTATTGAAAAAAAAACACCAAAAAATCTTGTAAAGAGAGAAAAACGATAGACGAAGCGGAGAGGCTACAATAATAATAAAACAGCGAAAAAATCACATAAAATCAAAGTTTTCGCCTTCCGTTACATCGTTAAACCATGCGAATAATCACATTTCGGGAATTTCTTTTGGCGTTTAGGAAACACTTATTTACAACAGGGGAACTGTTAAAAATTGGAATAGTATTGATAGAAATTTGGCTAGAAGATTTTGGAGCTAATCTTGGATTCGGAATCTATGAGAAAAATTCAAAAATAACTTTTTCACTATTTACAGATTTTTGTGAATCGAAATATTTTTTTAAAATATGCTTGAGAGGAACTTATTTGGAATAGGAAGTTTTTTAAAAAAATGGAGTTCCTGTAAATATGAATTCCGAATCTGAAGTTCAGGAATCTAAAAATCTGAAGCTCAAGAATCTGAAGCTAAGCTCATTAATAAAAGAAGTTTAGCAAAAAAATGAGATTTTTGAATAGGAACCGATTTTTAAGATGCTTGGAAAAACATTTTTCAAAAAAATTCCCCTTCTCCCAACCCCCTCCCCCTTGAACTAACCTTTTTCTTCCATTTATCCAAATTATCAACCTTCTCCTCATTTCCCTTCAATATTTCTTCACTTTCTTGCGAAGATGTTGAAATTGTTCGAATCTGCGGAATCGAAAACCTCGATCCAGCCACAGTTTCATTCTAGAAATGACAAAAAAATAAATTAGATCACGAAATAATTGTTCCCCAAAAATAAAAAAAATTAGAACACGCTGCCAACTCATTTTTGATCCACGTCACAGATAAAACACATTATAAAAGCAATGGTTGAAGCTCAGTTCCCATCAGAAATCTAATTTCTACCTAACCTACTTGAATTCTACTAATCCTACTACTACTTCTACTAACTAACAATGCCAAAGGTAAGTACTGTATGGGGAGGAATAATCCGTACAGTAACCCGATGTTTTGCAGAAAATCAGCATCTACACTGCTTTTGGTCAATTCATCGAAATGATCGAAGCAACCACAGCAACAAATCAAATTCAAGAAGAAACTGAAAAAGACACTGATAATTTGTTGTGTGATTTCTTCACACTAAGTGATTATCAACAAAATCTTTCAACTCTTCAAATCCAAACTTGTCCAACTGTTGTTTATGACAAAGCCGATTATTCATTGTGTGAGATTCGTAAAATCAAATCGTGCCCAAATTTCATTTTGCCACCAACTATCAAATGGCAAATTCCAATGGCTCTTTCATCAACCGATTCATCATATTTCTTGAATTTGGCAACACCAGCAATGCTTCAATATTGGGAAGATATTCAATCACCAATTCCAACAACAATTGAGACCCGAAAATTGAATGATGCCACATCGGATATGATTTCATTTTGGAAAATTCATGTTCAATCGCGTCGCAAGCCATCAGCTCAACAACAAGCTGAGCCAAATATCATTGAACAAATTTCGACTGAATATTTTGTGCCAACTCCAATCAATCCATCGATTTTTGAGAAATTGAATGGTGTTTTCGAAAATACTTACAAATCACCAATCACTTCATGGTATCAAGATATGCAACGATTGTTCGATGAAAGTCCTGATGTCTTCACATCATCATTTTTGGAGAACTTCAATCAATTCTTCAGCCCAAAATCGGAAGAAAAAGATGAATGGCCAATTGGACCATTGAACAAGGATTCAACCGCAAATCACAGTTTGAATTGTCTTTGTTATAATTGCTGGAGACAGTCTGCCTTCACAAGAACTGCTCCAACAAATGAATGCTATTCTTCAAATGCTCCAACTCTTCCAGTTTTTGTCAAAAGTCCAGTTGATTCTTTAAATCTCTACAATTGCGGCAAAATCAGTCAAATTGATTCTGCAATTGATTCAGAAAATGTTTCAACTTCTGGAAATCAAGCTGACGCTGAAGACAGTGGTAAGATCTTTTGAATATTCATTTTTATTCGGAGAACACTGTTTTTAATTTTCAGATTCTGACAGTGGAAGCACCCTAGACTTCTCGTCGGATTCAGAATCGACAGATTCGACAAGCGGTTCAACATTGGATTTCTACATCAGAGAAAACGAGTTGCTCACTGCGAAGACCAAAATCCAAAATGTTATTATCAAGAAATTCATGGCTTTGGTGGATATTGATGATGCTTTGATTAAACTTAGAGATGAATGATTTTCTATTAATTCTTGTGTTTTTTTTTGTTGGATTTATCCTAAGTCTTGGACTCGGCTAAGGTGAAGGTTATCAAAAGCCTCCGTTTCTGTGACAGTTTTTTTTCTGCGTCTCTATAGCTGCCTGGTTTCTCTGTGTCTCTAACTGTCTGGTGTTCTCTAGATTTTCAACATAACCCACCTTCATATTCGAATTCTCCGTTCTCAAATCTCCATAAACACTTTGTGTCATACGAGCAATTGAGCTCTGCAATTTACGATCCGCCTCATTGAACACTTCCTCCAATCTTTTTCGAACTACACCTTTTTCACCATCTGCAAAAAAATAGGGATAGAACTCAATTTTTCAAACAAAAATATTCACTAACTTCCAAAAAACCTGGTCCGTTTTGCTGGAACTGGAGGTGGCGGGATCTTTGGCGGTTGTCCTCCGCCGGGCGGTTCCGAAGAAACTCGAAGGAAATTCGGGCGACTTAGTTCAGCCAGCTGGAAAAATGAGAATTCTTTGAGAAAGCTTAAACAAAACTACAACAAATTTTCAGAAAAATGCGGGAAAAGTGACATTTTCGGAGGAAGAAACGAATCGTCTCTTGGGAAAAATTATTCAAGGATTTTAGGAGGTCGGAAAAGATCAAGACACAAAACAAAAAAGTTTTTTGAAGATGTTTTTTTTTCGAAAATATTTTACGAACCTTTCCCAATAATTCTCGATGTCCAATAATTGGTTTAATTTTTCCATCCGGTGTACTTTCCCCATCTCCTTCTTCCTCGTCTTCAGAACCTTCTGATTGCATCACAATTGTTGTCGACACTGAATCTTCTCGTTCTCTACCTTGTTCTTCTCTTGTTGTCCAAGTTGGCAATGAAGTTGTTGACACATTTCGATTCAAGAAATTCGAATCCGATGTTGGTTCTTCATAAAGAGAAGTTGTCAAATCAATTCGACTTGAGGGTAGAGAATCCAATTCTGCGAGAATTTGTGAAGCCCATTTGGTCACCGAATCGCCATTTGTGAAATCTATATTTTCACCATTCAGATCACGAACTGATAAAGATCGCGTTTGATTTCTGAACAAAAAAAATTGAAAAATAAATCCATAAAAATATAAAATACCGTAATCCATATTCGTCTAACATCATAACATCCAAATTCGACGTTGAAGAAGTGTGTTGTGACTTTTTCAAAAGTCGAGATGCTCTTCGAGCAGCTGGTCCATTGATTCTTTTTCGAACACCAACAAATGAATTTGATTTCGACTGCTGAACAAAACACAAAAAATATTGAAATCAATAAAAAATGCTTATCAAAAAGTTACTTTTTGTGGGGTCTTTTCTTCGTTTTTATCAGCTTCGTCTTCCTCACTCGAAGTTAATTGTCCAGTTGCCAGAATAAGTCCAGTTTCCGGTTCGATTATTAGAGATTTTCGTTGTTTTCGTGTAAATCGACGACGGCGAAGAACTGGTGCTTCTTCTGAAGAAAATTGGAAAATTGAAGAAAAATGTAAGTTCTAGTCGGATTTTTGAATTAAAAATCAACATCCGAATGATTCTAGGTTATTTCAAAGTTCTATTCACATACATATATTTCAGAACAACTTAATTGGCAATATTTTTGAAGCACTTAAAAAAAATTGATAAAATTTTTTATTTTGGAAAAAGATTCCCTTCCTAAGATCGAGAGAACTGGAAATCAACAAATGTCTAATCAGAATCAAAGCTATCAGAACTCCAATCAGAACCAGAATCAGTACAGTTCTAGTAATTATGGTTAGACATCTGCTGATTCCCAGTTCTGTAGATCTATGAGTTCTGATTAGCTACTGTAGTTTACAAGTTAGCTTTATTTAAAGGAACATCGAATTTTCATAACTTTTTAGTGGTGAAATAATTATGACGTGGCGAATTTTCAAAAATACGAAAAACACTTGCGAATCAAAAAAGTTTGTTCAAATAAAATCAAACATATATTTTTTGATATGTTTTTTTTATTTTCATGACACAAAAAATACACATGTTTCGAATATTGCATAAAATTTCGTGTTTTTTCATTTCACTGAATCCCATTTTTTTTTTGCAAAATCAAAAAATCAAACCTGTCTGAATATTATGTTCAAATCTTTCCGCTTCAGCCAATTGCACTAATTCGGCAGCCGATCTTCTTCTTCTCAATTTCACCGGGTTTTCTCCTTCTTCGAATAAATTTGTGGCACTTTTTGAGATGTCTTTCTGAAAATAAATTAGAGTTTTGATTGGAAAAATAAATAATTTTCAAAAAAGAAATTAGTGCTCATAGATAATGAATGAAAAATAATAAGAGCTTGAGAAAACATCTGGATATAATCAAATAAAAAATAGTGTGTGAGTGTGTTTTTTTGTTTTCTTCGGAATACTACTACTTTTTATGCAAGATCTAAAACAGACAAAATATGTCAGAAAAAGAAGCGGATGAACACCGTGGCACAAGGGAATATTTGGACATTTTAATTGGTTATTTGACATATCAAAGGAGAAGGGAAATGGCGGGTAGAAAAAAGACTTGACATGTACTTTAAAAAAAAATAAAAACATGTTGAGGAGGTCGGATTTTTAGGGTTCAAGAGTAGCTTCAGGATTAGGCATTTAATTTTTTTTCGGAAAAAAATAGATTAGGTTTCAAAAGTTATCCAATAATTTTGAAGCCTTTAAAAATTTCTCTAAATTACCTACTATTTATCATAAAATCACAAAAAAATATATTTGGCTGCTTCGTTAGAAAAAATTATTAATAACTTATCAGAGAATTGCTCATGTTATTTGGTAGCCAAAAGAAGACCAAGAACAATTTTCAAGGCATTGCTCATGTTAGACTGAACTGAATTTCAAGCAAAAAAAATACAACTCGAAAATTTTCTCACAATATGGCTGGTGATAGAGAGAGAGAGAAAAAAAGGCTGATGAGAGAAAGGTTAGAAAACTAGAGAAAAATATTTTTGATCTACCGGAAACTTTATTTTTTGAAAATTTTGAGGTCTGTGAAAAAAACGTGGGGCTCTTCGTTTTTGTTTTTCGAAAATAAAACAAAAATATTTCCATTTGGACATCTTCAAATACAAAATGTGATTTGAAAACGAGTTACCAAAACTCAAGTTTCTTTATCTATCTACAAAACAGAAAAGAACAAGGTAAACATTTCAAGAACACATTTATTTTTAAACTTCAACAAAAATCTTATGATTCGAAACTTGACCAATTAAGTCGACTAGTCCAACGAGGTTAATGATATGATTCGATTAGTTTTTCGTGTTTCTCTATAAGAAAAACGAAAAAAATGGACATAAACTCATGTTTTTCTTTTTTTTGTTTGATAAATGAGTTGGGACCGGAAATGGATTTATGACCTGACAAGACAAAAAAAGAACCAACATGTTTTTTTTTCAAAATGAGAAAAAATGGACAACTATACGAATTTAAGATGATCCAGATTATCTGAAATGAATATGTGTGGTCAATAGAAAAATAAAGGGTTGGTTTTACTTTGAAAACAAAATTTGGAACGCTTCATTTCATGCGGATTTCAAGGTTGTTTTTGTTCGAAACTTTTTTTTTGAAATTAAATTATAGTGGGTTGAAAATTAAAAATAGATAATGTGGTAGTGGAATTGGCTCCAATGGCGTGTTTTGATAAGGAGAAATTGAAATTAATCAGGTACAGTAGTAAATAACAAAGAAAATTGTGTTTCCGATTTTTTATTGGAAAAATAAATAAATCAGAAAAAATACGGAATGAAGATTTGGTATTGAAAAATGTTGAGGGAATTTCAATGATTAACTTCAGAATCTGGAGTTTCAGAATTTTTAGAAAATTTATGTTCTATAGTTTTGGTAACAGATGCAAATTGAAAAATAAAGCTGAAACATTTTTTTTGCAATTATAAAAAAAGTTTTCAAATTATATTTTTTTCGAAATTCTAAAAACAATCCCAATTACCCTAAAACCTTTCAAAAAAAAAATAGAGTTTCCCTTTCCCACAGTTCAAAATCATTATAAAAATCCACAAAAAAACCGTCAGACCAAAAAAAATACATGTATGTACTTACAAATAAAATGATAAATTATGTGTGAAAGTGAATGAATGAAGAGAGAAAAGAAGAAAAGAAATAAAAAACCAGAACAGCGGAACTGATCTGATCAACCAAAAATAATAAGATTTGAATCTTGCTTAGCTATTTACATTTCCATAAACTAAACTGTTTAATTACTTGTATAATTAAAATAGAGGGTTTTCAGAGAACATATGTTCAGCAGGGTTAAAAAGGTCCCAAAAAAAGATCTCACTTTTCTGCCCGTTCAAAGTCTAAAATAATCTTAATTTTTTAAACCATAACTAATTCTAACTGAAAAAAAAACATTAAATTTTTTGTTTAATATGAGCAAAGCTCAGAAACTCTTGGTTTTAGAGCTTTTTGGAACATGAGCCAAAATCCATAGGTGTGAGCTACTTTTCAAAATTTAACTCACCACATCTTGATTATTCCGATTATTCAAACGTTGACGAACTGTTGACATTCTGAAAAATTCTTTAATTTTTTCAAATCAATTAAATATCCCCATTTCCCCCTAAAAACTTACATGTTCCCTTAAAACCCTTTAGAATATGAATACATTTGAGACAAGAAGAAAAACGCCAAAAATGAATGAAACAAAAGATTTTCGTATTCCTTTCTTCCTTCCGTTTTTGTTCTTTCAAATATTATGTAGGAAGACGAAAAAAGCCTGAAACATTTTTTTTGGGTGCAACAATTTTTTAAAGGAACAAATAAATATGAGTCAAAAATAATATTATACATTTTTTTGAGAAAATGAAAAATAAAACCTGGAGTCCAAAAAATTTTAAAAACTTTGAGCTTTTTCTAGAGTTCCAGACATAATTTTTTCCAAGTTATGCTATCTCAAAAGCACTTTCAAAATGTCAAGATTTCATTTAAAAGCAACTTGTTTATCTCCCTACCGCATCGTTTAAGAAATACAACAAAAATGTGAATATTTGATTTATTTATTAGCGTATCGGATACAGATGAATAAATTCACAAGATTTATTTTTCACAATCAATTCGTGGAAAAAGTACAATTTCTTTGTTGAAAGACCTAACACAAAAAAAAAGAAAAAGTTATGTGATGACTAATAAAAGGTATGATAAAATAAATATGCAAAAAAAAATGAGCAGAGACATAGATAGATAGACAGTTTATGAGCAATTATGACCTTGCAGAAAAAAGGAATAAAAATGTTGTCGAGAATTATAATAATTGAATATGTATATTTGAGGAAACTGAAGGAGGAAAATAAATAGATTTTTGGAAGAGGAAAAAGAAATTTAGGATTTTTAATTAAAAGGGCAATCAAAAAGTGTATACTTTTTGACTGGGAAAAAGTTCAAAAAGAAAAGCAATGAAAAATTTTGGTTTAAAATCTAGGGGGAACTTGAAATGCAATATTTTTAAGCAGAAATATTTTGAGAATTGAGCAAACCTTTTCGATTGAACATTTTGTGAAATCAAAAACCTGAGAAGCTTTACAGAAAAAAGCTAAACTCAAAGCAACTTTCCGAGAAAAAATATACAAATGAAAAGAAAACACATCTGACACACACTCACACAAGTTTTTCCAAAAACTACATGCTTTGACAATTTTTTTGGACAGTTGTAGTCCAGATGTTATGAGGGGTTTCTTTAGCGAACATGCATTTTTTCGCATATTTTTTGATTTATCGGCTGGGTGAGTTTTAGGAAAGTACCTTAAGCTAAGGTTAAAAGAAAGTTTAAGCCTTAAGCTGAGGTTTTAAAAAAATGTTTTGCTGAAAATGATGTTTCAAACCGTTATCAATTTTTTAGACCCCAAAAAAATTTAATAAATTTTTGAAACGTAGAAAATTCAAGAAATTTTTTCTAGATCAGAATTTTGTGCTGAAAATCAGGGGGAATTCTTCATTTTTCGCAATTTCATGATTTTCAGCACAAAATTTCAGTTTGAACCCAGTACAGTATTAAATTTCTAGATCCCAAAAAAAAAAATTTTAATTTTGAAACGTAGAAAATTCAGGTTCTTCATTTTCAGCATTTTTTTGTAGAATTTTAATACAAAATTTTGAATCCGTGATTCTTTTTTACCCTCAACTTTCTCATTAAAAGTTCCTCCCAAAAGATTCCCTCCTAATTCATGTAAAAACAACAATTCAAACACTAATTTTTCACAGAAAAATATACATAAAGTGTAAAGAAAGAAAGAGACAAATAATAGTTGGTTTTTTTTGTGTGTGGCTTAAGCTTGTGTATATGATGGCACCTCCTTGAGGAGCCACAGGAAAAAAAAGAAAATCGGTTGTGTTGTCAAGTGGATAGTAGATATTAGATGCGCTTGCCTTCGCGCTCATTTCTTTTTTTTGCTACGTAACTTTTTTTTGGTCGAAAAAAATGTGTTGGAACACAACATATTTGAGAAAAAGAGAGAGGAAATGAATGGATAAATGAAGAGCACAAGAACGAACATTGAGTTTGAAGTACAACAGTTTTTACCGAAATTTGGGGGAAGTTTTGGGAATTCTTTTGCAGAAATTTTAAAACTTTCAAAACTTTCAGCGTGGATTTTGTTTTATTAGAATTTTTTTAAAATTGAAAAGTATTTTATAATTGTTTTAACTTTAGAAAATTTAGAAAAAAATACTGTAATTCAGTTTGTAAAACTTTATGAACTACTGTAGTGTGAAAAAAAATTGTGCCAGGGTTGCAGTGGATCAAGATTCCATAGTTACATGATTCTGAAAAAGTTATGACGTGGCAAATTTTGAATTCTTTTTTTAAATTTACCGCTTCCAAATCGTATTTCTCTTGAGATTTCCCAAAAATTCAACCAGATTCAAATATATTTTAAGAACAAAAACAATAAAGCATCTCAAAAAGAGGGGGGAAAAAGGTATTTTGAAAGCACTCGAAAATCGTACCCGCGAAAAAAAAACATGTTTTTTTCTGTGTTTTGTGGAGACAAAAATGTTTCGGTTGAATTCTTTTTTTTCTCGCGTGTGAGAATTTTCGGTGTTTAGAGAATAGCAAGGAAATAAAAGTAGCAAAAAAGTTGTATTCAGGAAAAAAAGATCGGAGGAAGAAGAAATAAGGAAGAGATGAAGGGCACACCTTGTTTTGAGATCAGATAAAATTAGTCTGGAATAAAAATAAAACAGGCATCCCATTATTTTCACTGGCCGAAAATTCACGCCACGTGGAAAATGTTTGTGATTTTGAAACTTAAATTCGTCAAGTGCCAAAAAATTGTAACTTTTAGAGTCCGAATTTTCAACGTCGAGGGATATTGGAATTTTTGAGCTCAATAATGCCAAGTCGCAAATTTCTGATATATTTTTGAATCTAAACTTGCCCTGTGGCAAAATTTTCAGATTTCAAGGTTCAACAATTCACCCAATAAAAGTACGATATAAATTCTGAAAGTTTTCTTGAAGAATCGAAAGTTTTGAATAGCTAACTAAACTATATAGTTTAATAGACTCCGCCCACAAACAGAAATCAGGTTGAAAAAAACTTTTTTCATTTTTTTCAAAAAACAGGTGTAAGGTTTAGAGACGGCAGCTGTGAAACAAAAGCAAAAACCTTTCAAGGACACAAAATTAGGGATTGCGCAAAAACTTTAACCTCTTTTCCTCTAATTCATTTTCAAAAAAAAAAACAATTTCAAAACTTGAAAATCAATCGAAATCAAGTGTTTTATTTGAACTATGCGTAAAAATTTGCGGCTGGCAAAAAAGCAAAAAAAAAACTTTTTGACGGCGGGAGAAAAAGCAAGAAGAACACACATTTATTTGATTATATGATGTGATTTAAATTTTTTTTTGAGAAAGGGGGCCTTGGGAAAAAAAAGGGGGGGGGGTATATTTATTTTGTATATATGGTTTTTTCTCAGGTTTATTTATTCAACTTTCCAAATCTGACCAAAATGTGACCATAATAAACAACTTGAGCCGTGTGGTGTCCAAAAATTGACAATTGGGATTAACGACTATTTTTTTGACTTTTTCTGGGCACAAATTGAGCATAGTGGAGTTTTTTAGTTGGGTTTGGTAGAAATCAGAAAGAAAAAATCGAAAAAACATACCGGGAGAAATAATTTTTTTGAAATTCAAAGTTTCCCACGTCACAACTCATTTTCAGAATTTAGCACATTTTAGGGACCACCCACGAAGCTTCTGATTTAAATTGGTCTGAATTGAAAATCTGCAAACATCAATCAAACGATACGCGCAAATACCTACAGTACTTCTCGAGAAACATACGCAAAAATGTGTCATAGTGTTTGCAGACTTTCGTGATTTGGCAGAAATTCAAAATTTAAAATTCGCATGATTTTCTGAGCTCCAAGATTGCGACATTCTAACCTGGTTCGTTTCAAATTCAACTAATTTTTACACTAACCGTTTTAGAAATATACCTGCCACGTCATAACTCATATTTAATTGAGTTACAGTAAATTAAAACGTCAGAACAAAACAAAATATTCCCAAAATACTTCAGTTCCCCCCATTTTTTCTAAAAAAAAAACCCCCCCCAAACCAGATCGAAATTTTTACTACTTTAATTGATAATAGGATTAAAAATCGTTTTTTTAATAATTTGGAACTAATTCCAATGATCCTTTAAACAAAAAAAGTACATAATTCACCAAAAAACAGCGATGTTTTTCTCCATGTTTACATAGGGAAAAAATCAGAAAACAGCAAATTTTTGCATCGCATTGCGATAGGCATATTTGTCGATTAGATTATCTTTTCTGAAGGAAAAAAACATTTTTTCCAAAAAAAACTTATGAATATTTTTTATATGTTTTTGAAAAACGAAATGAAAACAATAAAATTGGATGAAATTTGAGGCAATTTTCAGAACAAAATAGAGTTTATTTTAAAAATTCATCAAAATTTCAACACATTTTCCAAAAAGAGGTTCTAGTTGTATGGTTCTAATTGAACTTTGGTGGCCATTTCCCATTCCAAATCGACGTATGTGAAATTCCAAACATCAGGTTGACCATAGTGATTAACACCAGTGATATTTGTATGATTCCAGCTTGAAATAAATAAACAATAGTATTTGAACGTTCAGAAAGAAGTAATGACTTTGCACGTTATTTTGGGTTATGTGAAAAAAAAGTACAAATAAAAGCGTTCGAGCAAAAATCCAATACGAAATATATGGCTACAGTAACCCGGACTGCGGTTCGTAAATTGAATACAGTACTCAGAATTTTTTTTCAAATGAAAAACGAGTGAAATTTTTAAAATTGAAAAAAAAACACTTTTCAAAAAACCTGGCAAAATTACGTTACGAAATTATTTAATAGTTTTATTAGAATAGTAACTGATGTTACTTTTTTGGCTAGGTTTTTTGAAAACAATTTTTGCTTTCCTAGTGAAGGAAAAATACGTTTCAAAAGAAATTGGTATTTCTTCATAATTGTAAAAAATGATGATGCATTCTACATATGAATTTATCCAAAGAAAAAATGAATTTCGCGACATTTTTTGTCGCAATTAAAATTAACTTCATTTTTTCATTTGTTCTTCAGATGAATTCATCCAATTCCCCTTGAAGATAAAAAAAACTTACTCAAAAACTGGCAATGGATCATATGGTGGTCCACCCCAAGCACGGAATTGCAACTTCTTGAACATTTCATAATTAGTTCCTTTGAAATCAAAACCAGCATGATCACGGAATCCCATCGATTCAACCTCATAAGTTCCCCCAGGAATATTCAAATCTCCACGAGCCGAAATGCCACCTTCTCCAGTATACGGAAGTGGAGTGCATTTACAACGAGCAAATTCATCATGTGTATAATCGTTATATCTCATCAATTTCATAAGTGTATCGATGTCAGTCACTTTGTTGTGATCTCGATTGAAGATGCGTGCTCTTGGTGAACCTCCCCATTCATACCATTTGAATTGACGAGCTTTGCCGTCGAATCCGGATTTTTCACTGATTGTTGGCAAATATGGAATGTTGTAGGATGGCCAATAAGTGTATCGTTTCAAATACCAAGTCATATCACGTTGATCAGTGAATCCTCTAAAAAATTAGAAAAGTTTTGGAATTTTCAGGGAAGAGGAGGATTAAGATGAGCAATCTAGTCTATCTCAAAAGTTAGGAAACCTCTCTAAAATCCCCAGAGGGGTTTTTCGAAGCTCCTAGAAAAACTGTTTCATAAACTCAGAGTTCAGAGATGGCTTTCTAGGCGCACCTTCTGGACGCCTCGCTTCTCTAGAAACGGTTTCTTGCCAGATGAGACTTATAGGCGCAGATCCTTGACAATTGATATACCTAGGCTTCACTACTTGACATAGAAGCTGTCAAGGCGCGGCTTCTTGCTAGAGTCAATGTGTAGGCTCTGATCTTTGACAATTATTCTTTCTAGGCGCTGAGACTTGACAATTAGGCCTTCTAGGAGTCAAAAATCCTCAGACAATTTTTTTCAACCTTTCACGAAAAATCAAAGTTCAACTCACGGTGTTTGTTCTAGAATCCACAGAACATCTTTGTCTGGCAATGGTTGACCTTGTTTGAAAAGTTTCCAATCAAGAACAGTCCATTGATTATTATAAGTTCCAGAGTTGTATTTCTTGAAATTATTGACCCATTCTTTACCAGTTCTTGATAATAAATTCGAAGCCATCGATCGAATCCAACAATGAACTTGTCCTTCAGCATTCATATATTTATCAGTATACAATTCGTTGTTGAAAATCGCAATTGTGGTTTCAATACTTGTCTGAACAGAATAAAATATGTTCTCAATATAAACCTGTAGATCTTACCAATCCAGCAGATGTCAATGTATAATCATCAGATGAAACAAGAGCTCCAGGATATCCAGAAAATGTGAGAATATGTCCGGGAACTTCATTTACATCATAACCGAATTTGTAGATCTTCAAAATTCTTTGCATCCAACTCAATGAAGACATCGAGACGTGTGAGATGAAAAGATCAGCATTTCCAGGAGCAAGTTTGACAAAACCAGAACATCTTCCAGCTTCTGGATATTCTAATGGTCCCGGTGTTTTATTGAGATATTTGTTGAGATCAAACATATCTCCAGCAAGTTGCATCATGCTGAAAATATAAAGGAATTTTTTTTGAAAATAAAACAAATTCTCACTAAATTGGATGAAGATCGAATCCGATTTCTGGTGTCAAATTTCGTTTGCTATAAGCGTCATAAATTCCAGTAAGTTGCGCAAAAGTTCGGTTAACTTGACTCCAGAATGGATCAGTTGGTGGTTGAGTGAGAACTTGGCTGCGCATCCAATCCAAATTTTGTTGAAGATAAACATAGAGACGTTTACAGAAACCGCTGAAAACAATAACAGTTTTCGGGTAAACATTAGATGGTAAATTCCTTACGTATGATTAGCACACATTGATTCAATGGTATTTCTATAATGATAATAAATTTGAAGACGAGTCAATTCTCCTTCAGCAACTCCAGCAGCGTAAGCTTGAACATCGTAGGAATGACTGGCGAATGTTTCGATCTCCAAAATACCCCAACCAGTTGTATTCACTTGGTTGGAATATTTACCCAAAGCGACACGCGATTTTGCGTCTTTGCATTCTTTTCCATGGCTGAAATTAATTGGAGTGAGATAAGAACGAGACTGGAGGGTCAGGAATTTTCGTGACTACATCAGGAGAATCAAACACAGTTTCCGAGATTTTTGGAAAGTGTTTTTGAAAAATGTTAAACTTTCAGGTTTCTGACAAAAATTGATCCAATTTTCGGGTTTGATTCGCGATTTTAACATGCTCTCCTCCAAAAAATGGGCGTGGCCTAAATGCAATCACCGCACAGTCTTGTCCACCTCCCTCAACTTACACAATGCTCAAAAGCGTTTCATCAGTTGAATTCACACAAACTGAAACATATTCATATTTGAATTGTTTTGATGAATGATCCTTCAAAATTTGCTCCACTGGAACTCTCTGAAATTTGTTTTCCAATATTTCTAAAGTTATACTCTTCAATCCCGAATTCTAAAATCAAAAATTCAAACTCACATTATTTTCGCGCCATTCTTTATTGTCATTTTGTTGAGATCCGACAGCGAGAAGAAACCCGCAAATCAAGAAGAGGATCTTCATCCTAAAAATCATTTTTTTATTTAAAATTATATTTTTTGAGGGTAAAGAAACACTTTTTTAGGCCAAGGTGAAAATTACGATAGTGGGCTCATTATCAGGAAAAAAGAATGATTATAGGGACAAAACTGATAAAAGTAACAAAAAAGGAGGGCGAAAAAGACAAAAAAATAGACGATACGAACTGGCGATATGGACAGAAAAGAACTTAAATGGAAAATTAATGAACAAAAAAATTAGAATGGAAAACAATTTCTAAAACAAAAGACTCCTCCGAATATCTCAACTTCAACTTGAATTTCCTTCTATTTTATTTGAAAAAATTAGATTTTTATTGATACTTATAGAAATTTGCGACAGGTTCAAAATGCAATATAAAAAGCAGAATATTTTCTAAATTTTTTCGCGAAAAAAAATCTCGAGAAATTCATTTTTTACGATTATGAAAAAAGTACCAATTTTTTTTGAAACGGATTTTTCCCTTATTTCGAAAGCAAAAATTATTTTCAACAAAAATGCCGAAAGGGTAACATCAGTTACGATTCTAGGAAAACTATAAAATGATTTTGAAACGTATATTCGCCAGGTTTTTTGAAAAGTGTTTTTTTTTTCAAAAACAAATTGTAAGCTTATTCTAATATTATTTTTAATTTATGAAAATAATTTCTCTTCAAATTTTCTGAAAGTTCTGAAAAATTTACAGAACTTTTAAATTTATCCTGAAAAAAATATACTTTCTTTTCAAAAATCTCAAATGTTCTATCAACTTTTTTCTGAACGCAGTAATTTTTGTTATTTTACAAAAAAAAATGGCACATGATTTATCATTTCTCTCATTTTTCTTTTTTTTTTCTCAAAAAATTGATAAAACCTTGATGTTTGAAAATTTAACAATAAATATGTTAACAAGTCGGGTTTCACAGAACCGACAGGAATAAAACTGAAAAAAAAAGATTTTTAAAAATGCATAATATTTATTTATGGAATGTGTTATTTAGAGTGTACAATCACCAAAAAAAGCAATAAATAAAACTTGAAATTTTCCCGATATTAGAGACCCAGTTAAACCATTATAATACATTCAAAATAAAATAGATCAATGTTCTTTGTGACTTTGAATCATATGTTGATTAAATTGATATTCACATTCAGTTTGTTGATCTCGAGCTGTTGATTGATCATACGCATATTTATACAAAACCTGGAATATATCTTTGGTTAAAAAATTAATTAGTTAATAATCTAACTCACCATCATAATAAGAGCATGAAGGATTAGAAGATAGAAGAAGAATGTGAGTCTTGATTTTGAAGATGACAAAATTGCTCGACCCTGTAATTAATCAATTAATTATTCTCATTAAATCAATATTTCTTTTTTAAAAACTCACAATATTGAGAGTTGCTCGATCATGCAATTGAAGTCGATTATTCCTTTCATTTGTTGAAAATTTCCTTTAGAAAAAAACCTTTTTTTATTTAAAATTCTGAATAGTTCTTACTTGAAAGGTGTCTCATAAGTGTCACTCATAAGATCGTCTTCAATCACAATTTTTGATGATTTATTGGAGCCGCCTTGCAAAAATCGCACTTTTTCGAATAATTTCGCATTTTCTTGTCGGACTTTTTCGATTTCGGTTTGGACGGCGATTTGTTTGGTTTTTTCGATGGCCAACATCTGGAAAATTGGGAATTTGGAAGCTTCGAATTTTTCACAAAATTAGAGGCGGGTTTTTAGAGGTTTGAGCTAAAAAAAAGAAAATGAAAAAATTTTTCATTGAAATTTTGAGTACGAAAATCTAATTATAAAAGTAACATCCCTTGTCTAGAAATTTTGAAACAAAAATTCTAAGCTTTCAGAATTTTAGGTTTCTGAAATATTATTTTTCAGTTGGGAAAATGAGGTTCATATTTTTTCCTCTAAAAAATTACGTTCGAAAATCAAACATTTTGATTAGTAAAATTTTCTGGAATTTTTGAAATCTTCCAATCTTTGAGAAATTTTTTCGAAAAAATTAAATTAATTTCCTGGATTAGCAAAAATTCTTTACAAAATTGGGAAAAAATTTTTCCTCAACTTCTGAAAAAAAACTCCATACCTCTTCCAATTGTGTCACTTTCTCATGTAATCGATTTCTTTGCGATGTCAAAATTGGAATCAATGTAATTTCAGGAACAGGCGGACTTTGAATTCCACCATCTTCATTATTCTGACTCTGTTGTCCTCCTGAAGAAGTTCGAAGAACATCTAAAGTTGACATTCCTTCAGTTCGAACATTTCCACCAATCGCACTTTCCAAATCGCTTTCCAGTTTCGCAACAAGTGTTTCAGCAGTTTCTGCACGATATTTTAGATTGAGAGTTTCTCGTTGATTCTCTTCAATTGATGCTGAAATTCTTCAATTAATGGAAAATTTTATTTTAATTAACTCGCGCTTTCACTCTCTCTCAAAATCGTTTTTTTTTCAAAACATAAATTTTATTGTTAGTAATTATTAGTGAATGAGGAAAAGAAAAAGAAATTATGAGATCATAATTACATAAATCAGTGAGTATCAAATAAAAGCTCCAAAAAACAGAAATCGATTGGTTAAGTAATTAAATTTGACCGGTGAACCAGAGTGAATAGAATATTCGTCTTTGACTTAGAAAATTCGAAAAAAATAACACATGCAGGTATATACAAAAATAATTTGAATAATTAATTAATGTGATGTGGTTGGCTCTTGTTTTTCCTCGGCAATTTGTCGCATTTTTGCAACAAGTTTGTCTAATTGACCACTTGTTGATTTTTTAGCCATAATTTGATTTGATGACGATAAAATGTCAGCGAGATTTGTTTGATGTTGAGCCATAACATTATTATTGTTACTTGAATTCATAACTTTGTTAGTTGTCGCGGTTTTGATATTATTGACAAGAGAAGTTACATCTGGAGTTTCAACAAGATCTGAGAATGAGCTTGAAGTTGTGTTGGAAACAGCTGAATGTGAAGCGAGTCGACAATCAAGTTCCTGAAAATATTTTTGTTTTTAATTATTTATTTATTTTAAATCGAGAGCAAAATTTTGAGGTTCTAGATTTTTTTTTCAAACTTTGGTTCAAAATTCCGAACTTTGCAAATTGAATTTCTTGAAAATTATAACAATATTGAAAATCTTTTGGAAATTCACTAGAAATTTGAATTTCCTCACCTTTTTCCAATTTGCACTTTTTTGTGTATCATTTCCGACTGGCATTGCATCCGAATATACTTTTCCTTCTCTTTCTCTTGCGCGTGTTCGTGTTCGATGATTATGGAACCAATTTTGAACAGTTCTAACCGACATATCCAATTTTTTGGCTAACAACGAACAAATATCGATGTTTGGATGTTGCTCATTCACAAAAACAAATCGCAATGTATCCTTTTGAAAATCAGTGATAACAGTTCGCTGTATTTGTCTTTTTGGCTCTCCATCATCATCTTGACTATCAGCAGAACCTTTTCGTTTCAAATTTGTCTTGTTTGGCAAACCAAAAAGGTTGTCAAGAAGAATATCTTCTCTTGTAGCCTCTTTGTGCACCAATTCTTGTAAAATATCATCCGGATTTGCGAGAAAACTTTTCATTTTTCGGAAGAGCTCTTTTTCAATAAATGGAACTTCGAAAAATGTTTTTGTATGATTCAACATATCATCACAAGTTCCAGGCGAACAATGAAGAAAATGTTCTCCGAATATTTTTTGAGATATTCCATATTCTTCTAATTTTTGTTTGATTTCTCCAACAATTCTGAATGTGTCAATTGAATCGTCTTCAATTGTACTTTTATTTATATATTTGACAATACTATCCAGACTGCTTCCAGTTTGTAACTGAAAATTAAATTGAAATTATCATTTTTGATTATTTGAACTTACCATTTCATCAGCTTCATCTTTATTATCAATATATTCAATATCATTATCAACTGGCACATTTTTCAGCAAAGTTGCCAATGTTTTCGCTAAATCCGAATCATCATCCATAACTCGAATCTCAACTCCTCCACCATTAACTTCTTCCAAAAACAATTGCATTCGAATAAATGGTTCTCTTCCTTTTTGTGTTAATTGTGTCCAAGTTTTTGGTCTTGCCAATAAATCCGAAACACTTCCTTGACTTAATCCAAGTACATGTTCACCAAATTGTCGTTGAGAAATTGTATGAAGTGTTAGGAATTCTTTAACTTGTTTCACTAATTGTTCAGTATCAACTTGTGAATATGTATCAAATTGTTGTTGTGTAATTGGTTGCATTCCAGATGTCATTCGATTTTTCATAATTCTTTCAATCGAACTACTTTTCGATAATTTTTCAGGAGTTGATCTTATTGATGAAGTATGCCCATTTTTCGGTACAACAATTCTTTCAACACTACTTTCTTGCTCTTTCAATTTATCCATCTCAGCTTGGAAAATGCTCATAATTTTTTCTTTGGAAATATCATCATGTCTCCATCGACTTGATCTTATTGGAATTTGTGAACTACAAACTGAATTGTTTCTCGAACTACTCGATGTTCCAGCCAATCGATATTGATCTTCTCGCGCACTCGACGGTTTGAATGGATTCTCTTTGGTCTCTTCTTGCGGTGGTAAATTGGCACTATTCGATTCCCAAAGTGATTCCGGTTCAGGATGTTCGATTTTCTGCTCGGAAGGCCAAACACGACGAGGGCTAAGTGAACAAAGGAGATCAATCGCAATATCATCACTGATCCATGCATATATTCTTCGGAATGCTTCTCGTCCTTTGTCAGTTAATTTACTCCAATGGCGCGGCTTTGAGAGTAATTCCGAAAGGGATCCTTGTGACTGTAAACATCAGAAGGTTAATGAACAAATTCATAGAACACAGATAATCAAGCAAAAACTTTGCGAACATGCAATATTTGATTAGGTTTTCAAAAAATCAGAATTTAAATTTTAAGGTGGTGAGTCAATCGAATTAAAAGGGAGGGTGTAAGACTACAAAAAAGTTTTGTCGCAAAGTTAAAGACTCCCTAAAAGTAGTAAAACCTCCAGAGTTTTTTTTTTGAAAACGCCCAGAAAAAATGGTACCACGTATAAAATATTCCATAAACTTTTGGAGAACGTATAGCCTTTCGAGAAAAAAGTCCCCTGGGGCTTTTACTATTCAAAGGGCTCCGATCTTTTGAGCAAATTAAATTTTGTTGTCTTCCCCCCCCCCCTTTTTTTTAATTGACAAAAAATCCAAAAAAATACGTTTCAAAATTTCCCCAAATTTTTTTTTAAAATTATGAATAAAATTTTTCCAATGAATTATAAAAGTATTTTTCTCTTTCAAATATTTGCATCACAATCACACCAAAAACAAAAGCAGTATAAAGCAGTTCACCTTTACTACCTGATTCATCACATGTTTCGCGAATAATCTCTGCCCAATATTATAAGCAACCATAAGTCGTTTGCATTGTCTCGCAATTTCCATCGTATTCAATGGACGGGCTCCCAATTTTCGAACATTCGCTTGAATTTGTTGCTACAAAATGATATTTTTGAAATAAATTAATATTGTTCCAGATTTTTTCAAATACCTGCATTTTCTCCACAGTTTTCGCTTCAACCGGATTCGTATCCTGTGCAACAGAAAGAATCGAAGTCGTCAATTTCATAGCCGCATCATCTTCTTCAAACGGAGGTGAGTCAGAAAAATCGAAAGATCGTTTTTTGGCTGGCGGTAATGCGGTGGTTGTAATTGTATGAGTTGCTGTTCGAATTTGTTTTGGTTGTGATGCAGTGATTGCTGCCTCATTTTTTATTTGCTGAAAAGACGGGGGAAAAATGAGAATATTTGGAAAATGGTGATATAAGATTTGTACTTATAATTTCTGAATTTTCGAGAAAAAAATCTGTTGGTCACCAAAATATTTAACTTTTGATGATAAATTTAATTGTGAATGAGCAAGTCTGAAATTTAGCGCCAAGAGAACTGCACACCGAAAAGTGAAGTGTGCGACAGAGCAAAAATTTTCCAAATGGTCCAATCCACTTCTGACTTCAACTTCAAAAAAAAAACCAACCCTCAAAAATGCGAGCAAATCCAACGATGCCATTTCACTATCCTCCAAAACTTCACTATCTTCAAAACTCTCACTTTTCTTCTGGAAGAAAATATTGTTTTCAATTTTCAAAAGGCTTCAACTCACCAGCTCCTTATTCTCCACCACATTTGATTGATCTTCTTCTAAATCGATAAATTGTTAATAATAAGAAATAAAAACGAAACCAGAGTTACAACAACAAACAAATCATGCAAAATAAAACAAAAAACAACAAATTTAATTCAAAAAAATAATAATTTGATATAATATTTTCACTGTTTCACACACTCACAACATCTTCACAAATAATATAAATAAACTAACCTTTATATCCTTCGTTGAGCACTCGAAGGCTGGCATTTTCATTTTGTAATCGGCGATTTTTTTCAGCCAAAAGTTTATCAAGAGTTTCAGCAGATTCACCAAATGATTCTGGTGAAGAATTCGATGGTGCACCAAATTCAATTTCACGGAGTAATCTGAAAATTTGAAATTTTCTAATAAAATGTTTCCACAAACCAACCAACCTCAATTCATTTTTAATTGCTTCATAATCACTTTTCTCATCTAATTGTCCTTTCAAATCATCCACCAATTTCTTACTTGCAATCAATTCCTTATCAAATTTCTCCGATTCTTTTTTCAATGCTTCAATTTCTTTTTCATGCTTATTTTCAATATGTTTGATTTGTTCAATCAATTTTCCAATAGTTTCCTCTTTTTTCACCAATTTCTCAGCCAATCCACCAAAATCCTCAATTCCTCCACGGGCTTTGGTTTCGTTGATTTTGGCTAACTCGGATGTCATTTGTGCCAACTTTTCTTCGAGTAAAATCTGGAATTGAAAATCAGTTTGCTGATAATACTTTTTTTCTAATTTCATTGCTCAGGTTAGCTTAGAAATTGGATTTAGCTCACCTAAGAGCTATCAAAAAAATTCTTTAAAAAATTTGGAGCATGAAAAACAAAACTTGAAAAATTTTAGAGTTCGAAAATTTCCATGTGTCGAAAATTGCCCAAAAAAGTTCAATTTTTTTCCAACCTAATAATTTTCGAATTCAAGAAAAACTTACAATTCGATTATTTGAATCTGACAAATCTTTAACAGCAATCGATAATTGTTCACTTTCCAATGATTCTTTTTGATCATTTGCCATTTTAGCAACATCCAATTTCCTTTGAAATTCTCGATTTCTCGCTTCAGTATCATTGATTTTCTTCTCCAAAATCTCATTCTCCATTCGCATTTTTTCTTGTTTCAAATTCATTTCATCAATTCGAATCGAATATTCGTTATTCAATCGTTTTTCAACTTCTTCAACACTTTCTTCAATCAAATGTTGATGTTCAGCTTCTTTTCGTGCAACTTGATCTCGAAGTTTTCTCACTTCTGCATCGTTATTTTTCAAATCCGCCAATTGATTTTGTGCCTCTTGTAATTGTCTCTTAAGAGTTTCTCGTTCTTCAACAGCTCGTTTTGTTTTATCAGCGTCGTTTTTCCAAGCTTCAGCGCCTTTCAGCAAACTTTTCGGATCTAGAAAAATTGAGATTATGAAGAGAAAATGGTGTCAGCAAGTGCCACTGAAGGGGAAGAGTATCAAGGCTAAAAGACACAAACATGCTCAGATCGATCGCCGCAAAAGGCAATCGAAGAGCTAGAAGAAGAAGAAAAGAAGACGAGAAAAATAAGGGGGAGGAGGGATGGCTAGTTGAATGGCTGGCTGGCTGGCTGGCACACGGCCAGACACTCAGGGTGCAGAATCGAATGGACACAAAACCAAAATAAGAGGAGAAGAAGAAGGCATGGAAAAATATATATAAGGAGGCGGGACCATGATCGAAAGAAAGCATCTGGCTCGATTTGGAAATATAGATTGACGAGTGAAAAAAGGAAAAGAAGAAGAAGGGAAAAGAGTTTCGAAGCAAGCGACGAGAGAAGGACGTGCGCAATCGATTTGGCCAAAAATGGGAGTTGAATTAATGACCATCTGGGGATGAAGCATGTTCCATTTTTCAAAGACAGATAGATGAATAGATATATCGATTTCAGTGAGGAGCAAGGAAGGAGATGAGGGAAAATGGAGGAAGGAATAAAAATAAAACGATTATTGAATTTTGGCTTCAAGACTGCTCTCCATCTATTTGGGGTTAAGAATTTCAGAAAATCTCATTTTGAAATGACGGAGAGCACCTAGATCTTTTACGAATAAGAGATAAATAAGCTTCAGCATATTCTCCAAAATTCTTATCAGCACTTTTTATCGGATAAAAAATCAAAACAGAATCTTCAAAACAACGTTGAAAATTCCAAGGTTTCACAATCATTTTCTAAATTTCACAATAATCAAAGAAAAACTGGAACTTATTTCTGATAGCTGAGTTATACTCTAACTTGTCTGATGACGAGAAACCATGATTTCAGGAAAATAAAATCACTCAGAAAAATTAGCCTTCGAGAAAAAAATGCAAAGTGTAGTTTCAGATGCTGGAAGAGGTGTGAATACAAGATATTTCGAAAACCTATAACCTCGTTCAAAAACTACACAACTTTCTGAATCTAAATTTTCGATCACATGAGAAATAACTTACGTGTTCCTGAAAATCCTAAACTTCTTCCGGTAATTTAAAAAGTGTAAGAAATAGCATTTCCCGAAATTCCAAATTCCAAAAATGAGAAATAACGTGTTTAAAATTTTCAAAAAATTCATCTCAAATTCCACGTGAAAAAGATATTATTGATAATTTCCTATTCACTCTTTTTATATTCACTCTCCTCACATCAGATCTTCAAACAATTTCCTATCTCATCTCAATCATAAGTTTCAATAAATAAAATAAAAAAGAGTCCCTAGTCACTCATAAAATACACACACATTTGGTTAGTTCAACGAAATAGCATTGAGGGAAACGAGACGCAGAAAATCCATATATGAGCAGAAGAAAAAAGAAAGGAAAAAAAAGAAGACGTTGAAAAATCGATGAATGATTGCTCGTTGAAAGCGAAAAATAGACGAAGACGTCGACATTTTTCGGAAAAACGAATGTTATTGATGTGGAAAAAGAAGAAGACGAAGAAGAAGAAGGGAAATGTTGTACTCCGAGTACATATTTTTCTGAATATCTATCGATATTGAGAAATAATCAGACAAGGACTCGAAAATATTTTTGAAGAGAAAAAGAAAAATAAAAACAAATTTGATTATTGTGTGAATACCTGGTAGATTTGTTATTTGTGAGCAAATATCGATTAGAGCAGATTCGGCTGATTGACTTCGAGCAATTAAACCATCGAATTGACTTTGGAATGCTTTGATAAGTGGGACGGCTACTTTTCTCGAATCCTGGAAGTTTATATGGTTTTTTGACTCATAGAAAACTATGTCTAGAGTTCAACTCAAACAGAATTATTGTTTTGAAAATTGCGCATTTATTTTTAAAAAAAACTATTACTTCTTAACTCGATTTCAATTTTTCAAAAAAAAATCTGGCATTATTGAAACAGTGATTTTCCTCACAGATTGCTAATTTCATAAGCAAATTTTTGAAGCAGAGAAATTCTCAATTTTGCCACGTTATAAAGCGTGAATTGGATGCAGTGGAGCAAAATTCTTAAAACCCGTACTTCATAAAACTTTTTAAAAAAATCCAAAAAAAAATTCAGAACAAATTTTCAAGGACCCCTGGATTTTGGTTATACAAAATTGTTTGAAAATTATTCCCCCTACCCCCCCCTCTTCATTTTCCAATCCTTTCATATAAAAATTGATTTTTAGTATGATTTCCTTTCCCAATTTCCAATTTTGCTCAACACAAAAAACCAATCAACCAAAAAATTGGAAATCAACAAATTTTGGTGACAGATGTGACATAAAATCGAATCAATAAACCCGCACAACAAAATAGTGTTATTATTTATAAAAGGGGTTATTTCTTCGAGTCTTCTTTCTCCTCCAACCAGCTGCTCTTCTTCCCTTTTCCATGTTTAGTAAATAGGCGATTCGTTGGTTCGATCAACGAAAATAATTAATTCCAAAATGGAGAAAAAGAAAAGGGAAACATGATTCATTTCATTGGATATTTTAAAGGAGAAAAGGGATCAGGTGCAAAATTGTGACTGCGGTTGAATTTTTAGATTGAGGGAACTGAAGGATTACCATGCATCGAAAAAATATTTGATAATGAATTATATAGAAATTTTGAAACGTATTTTTTTGTGATTTATAACTAGAATTTTTGAGTCAACTGAAATTCGCTGAAAATGAGAATTCGAGCTGTAAAACAACAATAAATTTATCTATGGCGTGATAATTTGAAAATTGAAGCATTGTATGGAAAAAATCCATGAAAAGCCGAGAATTTTCAGAAAAAAAATGCGAATTTTGCGATTTTGTGGACGAAATAAGAAATTTAATTTTCTGGACCAAGAGAATATCACATTTTTCGCATTTCCCCGAAAATAAGCAGATTTGAGCTTTAAAAAACTAACCTTTGTAGTTCTTTCTCTGTATGAATTGCTCTCTTCCACTAATTTCTTCCGTCTCTCCTCTGAATCATCTTGTCGATCTCCCAACGCTCCAATTTCCATCTCAATTTTAGCCTGCAAAGTTTCCCAATCAACGGAATCCCAGGCATTGGAAACCGCTTCCATCTGAAAAAGTTAGTTAGAAAAAAAAAGCAATCACATCACAACAACAAGTATTTGAGACAAGGAGCACAAGCAATCCAATATTCAAAACAAAATTAAAAGCAAATTTTTAGTTACAATATTTCATCTACATATTTAATTTTTGAAATAAAAAAGAAAAAAACATCAAAACTATTAGGATTATAGAGGGAAAATAGTTTTTCTTATGATTCGGTGATATTGTATCGCCAATCATTGTATTTGCGATAATCTTTACGCAGATGATATTCATCTGGAAGTTCAGCGAGAACTTTAGCCGCTTCAGCTTTATAATCACGAATGTGTGGTTCTGCAAAAATAGATTTTTGATGAAAAAAAATATATACTTAACAATTAAATTAACTTACGTGGAGCTGGTTGAGAAGATTCATGAACATGCAATCTGCTGAAATATCCCAATTTTGGTCTGGTTAAGTTGAGATTTGCCTCGACGCAAGCATCCAACTCTTTTTGATCAGCGTGACATCTAAATTATATTTGTTTTACAACCATAATTTTAAGCTTAATGAATTAAACTAACTTTGAGAGATAAAGCTTGGCGCTTCCTTGATCTACACATTCAGCCAATTTTTGAGTTTGTGGCAAGCAGGATCTCTTTAAAGATTGAAGAAAATCAACTCCACATGCAGTCAATGCTGCTCCCTCTTTCAAAACAGCGCGTGGATCTTCGAGTTCTTTGCGGCGAAGCATGAATTCCTGATAAATTTTTAAGCTTATTAATTATTATCGATTAATTTATTAATACTTACATTAGCTTCCTTTTCGCAATGTTTAGCCATGTATGGTGCAACTGCTTTCAACCAAGGTGTGGAGAGAGTAATCTCCTGTGGAACGGTTAATTCCTCATTTGATGGCAACTTCAAGTCTTTGGTAAGCGCCATACCTTCAAAAAACAAGTATAAATGCTTTTCTAGCGAAGAAAATGAATGAAAACAACAAGAAAAAAGAAAATATTTTTTCGGCCGGTTTTCTCCGTAAATCTACACAACATTAAAGGGACAGCAATGTAAACGTCAACCGTGGTGAGACACAAACTCCGTTGTGTTGATTTACGAGATTTTTATTTTCTCAGACAAGTTGGACGATTAATCGCCGAGTAAAGTGAACTTACGATTAATCGCCTGAACTAAATTAACACAGGCGATTAATCGGTTAGCCAGCAGCTAATTCAAGTTACTCGGCGATTAATCGTCCAACTTCTCTGAGTTTTTTTTGCCCGCAAAAAACACGTATTTTCAAGAGAGGAAATTGCTGAAAAACCTACGGTGTGAACCCCTACGTGTGTGGTGCATTTGTGCGTCAGCGTGTTTGCACACAAAATGTCTCTGCGCAATAGCGTCTCTCTTTTTCGCACGCTCTCTCTTAAAGGAAATTTTTTCGAAAAACCAATTGGGTCCCGTAACGAATACCGCGAGAAAAAAGTTACACTAAATCCACCACTCGAACCTTATTTCGATGCAGTTTTTTACGTAGATTCGAATGGTGTATGTAACTTTTTATATGGTTCAGCCAATCTGAGTTTTTTCATTACAAACGGTTCATGTCCCTTTAAACTGGCGTTGCCGTTTTTTCTTCAGAAAAAAAATGCGTGAAAAGACGAGTTTTCTGTAGAAAAGTGATTTTTCCTGAAATAAAATAACACGAATGAATGAATATGAAATGTTTTATTCCAAAACAACAAGATAATCATTGAAAGTACAATATATAACATTATCATCAGCCATCAAAGTCGCACCATACAACAAATTTCGACCCGCATCTTCGTTCTTCCGAACTGTTTCCAAATTTTGATCAAGAATCATATATCCTCCATACATACAAGCAACGCATAATTTATCATCTGATCGTTCGATGTTCCAAACACCGCCGGAAAGCTGGAAAATAAAGATAGAATGTGAGGTTATTCAACACCAAAATCTAGAAATTTACAGTTTTAGTACCTGTATAACCCTAATGTTTTCGGAAAATGTCGAATTATTAATAAAAATCCATGTGTTCAGGATTATACTAACAACGTCATCCATAAATTTGCTCAAAAACTTATTTAAAAAAAAACATACCTTTTTCTCATTAACTGATTGTTTGAGATTTCGTCGATCCAAAATTCGAACATATTCATCATAACTTCCCGTAATCAATTGATTATCATCCCAGAAATCAACAAAAACAACGCCTGCTTCAAAAAGTTTGCATTGTCCTGTTGAAGTACGAGTTCGCACATCCCAAAACCTTAGAAAAATAATATTATTTAAAAAAAACATCTAATTTATCAAGCTTACTTCATAGATGCATCTTCTCCACCAGTTGCAACAAGATCCCCTGATTTGTTCATTGTACAAGACCAAACTTCACAACCTTGATTATCAGTAACATATGGTAAGGAGTGAGCCAACCAACTTGAAACAACTAGAGAAGTATTGAGATCCACGACATAAGCCATACCCTTTAAAAATTTTTGTGAATTTGATTATTTTTGATGAAATTTCAAACCTTATTATCTGTTGTAGCAGTCAATGAGGAATCAGAAAGAGCGAGATCGAGAAGCATATCAGATGAGACAGGAATGTTTTCGGATTCTTTGGAACCTGAAGATTGTTTAAAATTTTCTAAAAAATGAAAATTAAAGCATACCATCAATGTTTTGAACAGCTAAAGAACCATCAGTTAAGGCAGCAATAACTTGTGATTCATTTCGAAAATCGAATCGAAAAACTCCGGCACTTGTCGAAATTTCTTTTTCAATTTTCAACTCGCCATTCTCAATTTCAATTATAACCAATGAACCAGTTCTTGAATCAGATTGTTGATCGAGTAAATACGTGGATATTATAGATCTTGTTGGTTGAACAGTTGGAATATGTCGAGCGAATGCAGGTCGAGATGTTAATTTGATACTTTTTGATGACGATGACATTTTTTGAAATAATTTAATAAGTTATTTAGAAAATAAATTAAATTTTTGGAGTTGAAGATGGAGTTGGAGTTTCGGTTTTGGCTGCAGTTGCAACTTCTTGTCTTTCTTTTTCTATTTTTGCGTCCGCCTTCTTTTTGTCGTTGTCAGCGTCCAAAAGGCAACCTCTGAAGGATAATAATGTCAATATTTGATCTCGATTTTTTAAGTGCATTTCGCAAGAAAAGTGTGAGAAATTGAGATTCTAAATTTGTCAAAACAGAAGAACAAAAAAGAAAATAACAAACCTGACAAGAACTCTTGCGTTTATGATATTACGCTTGAGACGCTCGGTGCTCACTTTATTGAAAGTGTAAGATGCCTTCAAATCTCTGCCAATTTCTTCAATTGTATTTACAAGTTGTTGATAATTTGGTGTTCCTGGCTGATATGTTGGCAATTGTTGAAGAATTGATTGAAGTTCGTCACTCATTAAATCTGTAATCATATTGGCATAGTACAGAACTAGAAATAATTTTTGCAACGAAAAGAGTGATGCCCAAATACAATGTTTCTAGAGCACGTTATAAATTCAAAATTCAAAGAATTTCTTCAAAAAAGTGTAATCGCATTGTAATGAGCATTTCTAAATTTGAAATGCATTTAAATACAAATATAGCGTTAAAAGTGTATTTTAAAAATTTACGTGACACGGGAACCCACTTTTGCTCATTTCTAAATTTTTGATCATTTCTTTGCAGTAAGTTTATCACAAATGCCATGAAACTCTAAAAAGGTAAGCCTCATTCGATTTGAGCTCAAATCGAAAAAATCTCACGCATTTTTTTTCTGAAGAAAAAACGGCAACGCCAGTTTAAAGGGACATGAACCGTTTGTAATGGAAAAACTCAGAATGGCTGAACCATATAAAAAGTTACATACACCATTCGAATCTACGTAAAAAACTGCATCGAAATAAGGTTCGAGTGGTGGATTTGGTGTAACTTTTTTCTCGCGGTATTCGTGACGGGACCCTATTGCCTTTTCGAAAAAATTTCCTTTAAGAGAGAGCGTGCGAAAAAGAGAGACGCTATTGCGCAGAGACATTTTGTGTGCAAACACGCTGACGCACAAATGCACCACACACGTAGGGGTTCGCACCGTAGTTTTTTCAGCAATTTCCTCGCTTGAAAATACGTGATCTCGCGCACATCTTCTCCAAGAGAACTCCAGCGTTATTGGTTTTCTCGGCCACGGCCACGAAAAAAGTTTAAAGGGACACGAGAAATGTGACGAGACCAACAAAGACTACTCGATTTACGGCGATCGTTAATTTTTTTTGTTTTTTGTTGTTGTTTATCGTGTTTATTCCGCATTTCATAACATAATTATTGGTTTTTTCATATTACAGATGCATTCGTTGGAAGTTCAAGCACTTCCAGCAACCAAATCTCCACCAATAACGGTTCCAATAGTGATTTGGGGTCCAAAACCACCAGAGAATCATATATGCGCTCTTCGAGTTCTTCCAGATGGCGAAACAATTATCACAGGTTTGTCAAGTTTTTTGAATGAATTATTCATCAGCTTGATAATGATTTTAGGTGCTGAAAATGGTCATGTAATAATTTGGAAAAGTTCGGAAGGTTTGACACCAAAACAATTGATGATTGGTCATTCAACTCGAATCACTGCAATTTCACAAACTAGTAATCTTCCAACAAACGGAAGATTTGTTTCAGCATCAGCTGATGGACATATTTGTTTATGGGAAATTGAAGATGGTCGAGCAATTGATTCAACAACTCATATTCATGTTCATAGATATATTCAACCGTATACATATAAATCATCTCGTCATACACGAGCCACTCGATTAATTTGTATTGGTGATTATTGTGATATTCAAGTTATGGATCCACAAGATCTCACTCTCGTATTTTCAATTGCTTCTCGTGTTGAACCTGATTGGATATCTTGTTTCACATTTGTTCAAAGAAATAATAAAAATGAACAATTAATTGGGATGACATTAGGAGGAATGATGAAAGTATGGACACTTCAAGATTTGGAGAAAAAAGATCAGGAAAATTCATTATATGAAGATGAATCAAAACGTTTGGAGATTCAACATGTAAAACATATTGATTTTAACGCAGTTAATCAGCGAATATTATTAATTGTTGGTTCAACTAATTGGATTGTTTTAGATTTAGAAGATTTATCAACTGTTGTTTCATTGAAAAATACAGATATTGCTAAAAATGTGAATGGATATGTTATTGATGTTGATAAAATTGCTATAGGATACTCGGATGAAACTATCAAAGTATTTCAACTTCCATTAACGTGGGTTTCTATGAGTTTGTGGGTGTATTTTAAAATGAAAAGTAATATTTTCAGATCTCTAAAAGGTGATCAAATATCAGAATATTTCAAAAATGTGATCCCAACGCATAACTATTTCGAAGAACCTGGTCCATTTGTTGTTGGTTCAATTCCTGCAACAGAAACAACTTCAAAATCTTGGATGAATGATTCTTTATATTCGTGTCATATTGAGAATTTAGCTGAAGATGGTAGAAAACAAGTTACAATTACAAGAACAGTTCGATCGGATGGAAGTATTTTGACGTGGAAATTACCACCTTTTGATCAACAATTCATGAAAGCTGTTCCTTCGATGAGAAATTTACCGTTTAGTGAGTTTTTTTTTGTGGGAATTTGAATTTCTGTATATTTTTTCAGAATTCAAAGGAACACATCGTGAAAGCCTCGACAGCATTTGGAAAACATTAAGTGAAAGTGATGATGGAAATATGCCAGTAATAAATTCAGACATCGTCTGTTGCTCGCTTTTTGTAACCAGCCAAGGTAAATTATTCCTCGGACGATCAGATGGAATTATTGTTATGACTTATGCCTGCGAAACACTTTCTCGACAATGGCTTCGAGTTCCATCCGAAAGACCAAATTCACGAAAATTACTTGGACATAAAGCTGCTGTTCGTTCACTGTTTTATCCATTCGAACATGATACAAGATATGAATCACAAGTGTTTCTCAGTGGATCTGACGATTTTTCGGTGATTATTTGGAATATAAATAATGGACATAAATTATATCGATTTGTTGTTCATGGAGGTCCAATTATTTCATTTGTTGTGCCACCAGCAAATTGTAGTGTAAGTAAAAGTATTTCAATATGTTTTTCTAAAATCGTTTTATTTCCAGAAACAAATAATCAAATGTGTTGGCGCATTATCAAAAGACAATTCAGTTGCTCTTTTAAATATTCGAGATAATAAATGTGCACTTTTGGCGGCTCGTCATCCTCACCCAATTCAACAAATCAAATGGAGACCTCTCGATGATTTTATGCTTGTTAAATTGACTGATGGAAGTGTTTATGTTTGGCAAATGGAAACTGCAAATCTTGATCGAATTGTGACTGGTTTATTAGCTGAAGATGTTATGATTGCTTGTGATGAACAAATTGGAATTGAAGAAGGAACTGATGAAACATCAGCACATCATGCTGTTCAATTGATTCGAGCACTCAAACATAAAAATATTGATGCGGTGAAGCAGAAAGTTGTTGGAAATAGTGGAACAAGTACGCCTGGACATCGTAAGTTTTGGCCACATTCAGAACAGACCTGTGAATTTTTAGGGTTTTAAATAATGTTATAAAACATTCGTAATTAAAATAAATTTTAAAGAAACGAATTTGAAAAAACTTGGCTTTATGATTTTTTGAATTTGGAATCTAGAGATTAATTATCCTAGACAATTCTCCACTTTTTCCCAAAAATATTTCACATTTCCCCCGTTTTTTCCAGATTCTGAACATTTATCAAATGCTGGAACAACAGTCCAACTTGGTTCTCCAATGAGTGTTATTCCATTACCTGGTTGTATTCAAGGTGCACATATGGTCGAATTTGATGTTAGCTCATTAATTGCTGGAATTTTGAACATTGACGCTTCTCACGATTCACCAACTCAAAAAACAGAACAAGATTCAATGTCTGGTTTATCGAAAAAATTGACATGGCAATTTGAAGCGAATTTATATTTGGATGTTGCTAGATTAATGCTTTCGATGTTACATGCTTGGGGTTTGGATGATGATTTGGATGATGTTTGTGAAAAACGATTATCTTTGCATAAACCAAGGCATCGAGTTTATTTTGGAAATGTTTCACGGCAAGGTTTGTATTTTGAATAGAATTTTGAAAATATTCTGAAAAATCCTGTGCTTTTTTTTGGATTCAAATGCTTTTCGTGACTTTTTATTACTCATGTTAATGTTGTTTAGGTGAATTATCAGTTAGTTTGCCTTCACGATTTGAAACGGAATTTGAAGCATTTACCAAGCAAACGAGATGGCAAGCAAGTCATTCATTGAACACCAATCATTTATTAGCTATTATATCAACTGCCAATACATTGATGGCTATGAAAAATTCGGTTTTCCAATTGACGTGAGTTTTTTTCCAGTTTTCATGGGAAAAAAACGAAAATAAATACGTGAATTTGTCCAGGGTCCAGAAAATCCGAAAAAATACGTTTCAACATATTTTGAATTTGAAAAATATTTTGAACGATGAGCATTTCCACTCTTCTAGAAATACTGAAAAAAAACCCCAAAGAAATCTGGAATTCTCCAAAAACTATATAAAATTTCAAATTTTCAAGAAAATATCGAGAAAATTTTAATTGTTTCAGCCGAAGTCGAAAAAGTATGGCTGGACCAAATCCAACGGATACAAAAAATAATGATTCAAATAATATTGATCGACAACAAATCAAACAAGGATGGTCCCTTGTTGCCGCACTTCATTGTGTTCTTTTACCAGATCATGTTAGACCAAGAAGTAGTTATGCAGCACCAAGTATTGAAATGTTAGTTCGACGATGGCAAGATAGTTGTTTAGAAATTCGAGAAGCTGCACAAGCATTGTTAATTAGAGAATTAGCAAGACTTGGACAAGATGGACGAAGAAGATTGATTGAATCATGGGCTCCATTTTTACCACCTTTACTTGATGACACATTATCGATTTTTGGGTCAAAATTACAATCATCAATTCCAACAATTCAACCGATAACTCAAGCTCCACCAATTCCACCAAGAACTAAAACATTGCCACCCAAAATTGGGCCTGTTCAATCAAGTGATCCACCAACAGCTGAAGGTGGAGAAGCTGGTGTTCAACAAGTTCGACGAAATCAAGCGACTGCTATTATATTACTTGGAGTTATTGGATCGGAATTTGGCGATGAATTGAATCGAGCGGATTTGACACGTGCCACTGCGGTTTCACTTCTTGAATTACTCGTTGCTGCACATTCTCATCTGATTCCGGTTCATTCGCCATTGAGAAGAGCTGCAATTGATTTACTTGGAAGAGGTTTTGTACATTGGGAACCGCATTTGGAGATATCGAAAGTTGTGTTGGGATTGTTGGATTTAGCGGCGAATAATGAGAAAACTGAGTGAGTTTTTACACTATTTATAAAGTATAACGTGGCGAAATCTTTTTGTTGAACATTTTTTCTGGATTTTCAGTCATGTTAGAATCGTTTTTAGAGTGAAAGTAAAAAATTTTCAAATTAGCGTTAAAAATTTTATATTTTTGGCGCTGGTTCAAAATTTCAACAAAAAAAATCGGAAAATCAATTAAAGTTTTCAAGCCAAAATTTATGTCTGAAATTGATATTATTTCATAAGTTGAGCATTTAATGATTGCTCTCTTTAAAACATGCTATTTTTATCAACTTTTTTCGAGTGAAAATTTGTAAAAAATTTACAAGCCAAAATTCATGATTTCAGTCTGATTAAGTTCTAATTTCCAGATTTTCCAAAAATTGATTCAATCCAATTCTCTAACAAAAATACAATATTTCCAGAGCAACGCGAAAAATCGTGGGTGCGCCATTAAATGCAATCGAAGATGCTGGAAGAACTGCGCGATTATCATTATCTCTTATCGCTCTCGCAAGACCGCCTGCATTATTAACAGCTTTAAGTATGGAAGTTGCTAGATATAATTCAGCAGCACAACATCAAACTATTCAACATACTGTAGTTTCACCATTATTGAAGTCGAAATGCGAGGTAATTAATTTAAATTAAAAAATTAAAAACAAAATAAACTCTAGTCTACTCTTATTTTTTTAGGTGCTTCGAATTGTTGAAGAACTTTGTGAGAAACGATACAATGATATTGTTGCATTAATGTTGCCAGTTGGCGATGTTCTTGTTCATTGTTTAGATGTTTCAATGTTGAAACATAAATCACTTGGTGATATTTTCCCGCCAATCACAAAATTCAATATGGTTGCTTATTGTTCGTCGACTCGACGCATTGCTTTTGGTGGAATTAATGGAACTTGTGTTGTACACGAATTGCGCGCGACAAAAACACATGTAAGGTTTTTCTGATTCAGATTCACAGTTTCAGAAAAATTTTAAACCTCATTTTTCAGACATTACCTTCTCACTCTGGCCCAATCACAAGTCTGTCATTCAACGAAGATGGTAAATATCTGGCGACTTTTGGTGCCCAAGATGGTAAAATCAACTTTTTCCAAACAAGTCAAACGTTCTTGGTTAGCTTTTTCCTTCATAAACTACCCGAATTCAAAAATTAAAATTAATATTTTTTCAGGGAATGGGACAAAATCAAATGAAATTGTACAAATCGCAACCAGCGCCAACTGTTTCTGTCCCGATTTCTCCGACTGGAAATAGTTTCCGACCAAGACTTGTTTGGATCAACTCGAAATCGCTGGCTCTTATGCTTCCTGAAGGAAGAGAGCAACGATTTTCAGTTTAGGTTTGTATTTATTTTTAATTAGTTAGTTATGTCTTCATTGCTTTTACATTCCAAAAATTGCCATATTCCATTCACTCACTTTTTTCCAGAGCTTTTATTTATTTAATTTGTGAATAATAGATGTATATTTTTATTCTTTGAAATAGTCAAATCTCATATAATGTGCATAATTTTTAGATGTTTTTATTATTTATTTTCAAAATGAAAATCTCAAAAATGTTGAATTTGGAAATATTTAATACTTTGTTCCTCATTTGTCCAAAAATTTTGAAAAAAATTAAATCAAAAATATTTATGCTCTGTCTATATATACATTTTTCGTTTAAGATCCCCGTGTATTTTATTTTTCAAGGAAATTTAAGTTTCAACGCGTTGATTGACACTTGATTGCCTCGAATTAGACAAGTTGGTGGAGTTTGTTGAGATAGGATGTCTATCCAAGTCAAATACAAAGTTGCTGGAATTTCCGGTCGAGCAGATGGTAGTGTACTGCAAAAATAAATTATTGATTGTCCCGCTCCCCTTTCAACACAACTTACCAAACAATCAAATCAGCATCTGAACTATGTTCAGTTATAAGTTCAGCGGCTCTCAAATAATTTCGAGTTTTTCCTCGAAGATTGAACAATTCATCATCGTCAAACATTCCGGGCATTTTATCGATTCCTCGTGGAACTTTGAACTCTTTGATTTTGCTGTTGAATTTATCCAGCATTTTTTGAGAAGGCGATTTGTGGAATTCGGGAAGAATGTGAAGATCTGTCGAATCAATTTTGAATTTTCGCAAAACTGCGGCCATTGTTTTTTGCTCCTCGTTGATTTTTCGCATATTATCCTTGTCAGAATCGGTTTTGGTGAAAACACGAATATGAGCTCCCTCTAGAAAACTTCCAACTTGTGTCAGAAGATATGGAACAAGCATTGTAAGACCGCCAGCTTCTCGTAACCAATAAACATCTGCAAATGTTTGGAATATGTAGAATTTTCCCATTTTCTGAGAACTTACCAATTCTAGCATTCGGTATACGTTTTCTAAATCTGAACATTTGTTCAATAATTAATGTTTCATCTTGATTTTTTGAACCACTTTGTTGACTTGCGTTAACTTGGAATCTTTTTCCACCAGCACCGCCTTCCAAATCCTGAAATTTTTGATTTGGCTTCATGAAATGAGAGCATTCTAAACTTTTGATTTTAAAAAAATTAGGTCCGGTTTGTGGGTATATTTTTCAGAACTTCTGAGGATCTTCAATTTTTTTTTTCGAAAAACTGACAATTTTTGTGCCTAATGAAAATCCTCATTTTTAAACACCAAATCAACTCTGGGGTACTGTAGTTTTTTGGCGCCAAATCCCAATATCCTCCTTACCCTTGTTGCAGCCATACTCATTTTTCTGAAAGTTGTCTGCATACTCGATAAAATCTTGCCACGATGAGCTCCGATTCGTTTTTCTTGAATTGGAAGTTGTGGAAGATCACTGGTTGATGGTATTGATTGACTATAAGAAAATTTATTTTAACTTAGTAACTTAATTAATTAATTACCTTTCAACATATTCCGCGAGTTCTTCATCATTATTGATTGGTTCTCCTTTATTTCGAATAGATGATGAAACATCGAATCCACTGATTTCATTTCGGAAAACAATTAGCCCAACTTGTTTTTCGAATGCATTTGACAACATTCCATAATAATCATTGACAACTTGCAAATTCGCAACTCCTAATTTATTCCAATTTGTTTTGAAACCAACCATTAAAATATTTGGGCGGAGACGACCAAGTCCAACAGTCTAAACAAGTTATTTTTTTCAAAAATTCCTAGATATGATGAACCTGTAGAAGAGTATTGGCTCCATCTGATTGATTCTCGCAACAAATTGCTGATCCGAACGCATTGATTTCTCGATTTCTCAAAAAATCATTGATCTGTTTGTCGATTTTTAGTTGAAGCAAGTAGGAGCGGGAACACGGTTTTTGCTGGAAATTTTTTATTTTTTTTTGTTAGTTAGAAGAAATTATGACGTGGCAAGGTTGATGCCATGTTTTTATGGCTAAAAATGAGAATCGAATTTTCGAAGTGACTCCAAATTTCCGATTTTCATAGCCGTTGCCTTCTTGATGATATACTTTTTGAAAAAAAAACACAAACCGGTATAACATATCCGCAAATCAATAGAGATTTCCCCCTCGTAATCGAATGTGCAAAATCAACCAACGCCGGTCGAACAGTCGGACTTCCAGACAACAACAAAATCTGTGGATGATAATGTCGATTATTATCGGGTTCTTGTTGAAGTTCGTGCATTTGTTCCAAAACCGGAATGTATTTACTAGTTTTCTCAACTCTTTCAGATGCTTCTTTATCTGAAATTGTTTAACATTGAAAGCTTATCAAAGAAATAAATTAATTCTACCTCTCTGAATATACATTTGAGCACAATAACAGAATGCAAAAATAAATCCGCCAATAAAAGCCAAATGTCGATTTGTAAACATTGCCAAAAATATGCAAAGTGTTGATATGAGCAATGATACCAAAGGTGGAGGCGAAGGAATTGCTGTGTCAGAAAGTTTAACGCGGAATACATAAAAATTGAATAACGCATAAATGACGAGGAAGAGTACTGTAGTTGGGATACATAGAATATCATAAGATCCAATTAATGAGATTGATGTTTGAAAAATTGAAATAATTAATAAACATCGAAGTGGAATATCTCGACTTCCATAACTTCTTGAAAGCCAAAGAAGATTACTATTTTGAGAAAATCGACATAACGATCGAAGAATATTTGAGGAATATTTTAGAGTTGAAACACCTGACATAATACAAGAAATTGTGATAACAATTGCCATTGGAACTGTTGTATAAATATATGAAAGATGCTCAAATTGTTGTTTTGGTTCACCATTTTGTGTGGCATTTGGTGTTGCGCGAGCGAAAAATTCGACATAGTCAAACATCGCAGCTGCACCATAAATTGCGGCGGCGATGGCGATTGCGAGAAGAGAACCGCGTGGGGCTGATGATTGAAGTTTGGGAGAGAAGTTGAGGATTGTTAGAGCACAAATTGCGGCGGGGAAGAGTTGGGCGAAAATTGTTGAGATTTCAGCATTTGATGGGGCAGCAATCAAAACATTTTCTAGAAAATTGGATGAAGGACTATGCCAAAAATGTTTCTTCAATAAAAATTCACAACTTCCTGATTTTTATTTTTGGAATTTCTTTTTTTTACAACTAGAAAGCGTCTCAAATAGAAAAAACGTTCAGAATTCAAAAAATCAACTAGGGTTACGATTAAAAATCCCCCGATTAAAAAAATATATTTACTGCATTTCTTATTTCAAGATAACTTTTGAAAAGATAACGTTTTCAAAAAACCCTCAAGAATCAACTACAGTAATCTATGATAGTTACTATAATTTTTATCTGAAAAAGTTCCCAACATTTGCAAGCGCTGTAGTAATTTTCACAATCAAGATAATTTTCAGCCATACTTTCTCATACCATTCAAAACCTCCCCATAAGAACTCACTTTCTGGAACTCTTCTCAACTGATATTCTCCGTATCGAAACAAGACTCCAGATAAATGAAGAGCAACCGCAATAATCGTCAAAACCAAAATGAAAAATCGAGTGTGTCGACCATTTCGATTACGAATCAAGCAGAAAATCAGAACGATCACAGAAAGAACTTCAAAAAAAATATATAAGATTATTTAAAATGAAATATCAACTTACCAGCTGAAACAATTCTCAAATCATGTGTTGCTCCATCAAAAATATCAAAGCTAAAAGTGGAAAAAATGTGCAAAACCGCTTCAGCTCCAGAAGTTACAAAAATACTTGTAGCCATTATAAGAGCAATTAGATGTAGTAAAGAGAATGACGTGGCAAATTGTGGAGAAGAATATGAGATGAGCTGGAAAAATTAGGTGAGAAAATAAGATGAAAATTAATAAGAACTCACAGTTTTTAGAAACCCTCCATCACTATTTTTTCGAGAAACAACTGTACAAGCTGACCAAGCTGTCACAAAACTTATCAAAAATGTTATGAAAACCAAGAGTAATGTGACGACTGGAATAATATTTATAAATATTGGAATTTTTCTCAATAAATTAAATGCTTACCAAATCCAGCTTCATCAACAATACTGGAAAATCTCAGTAATAAAACAATAGCTAACATAGGTTGAAGGCATTGTAGAAGAACATCTTGCCACGTCATCCAAGATGAATTCATTTCCGAGCGAGATGAGCTTTTCGCAAGGCCCTGCAAGAATTTGGAAAAATATAAAAATTGAAAGTATTTTTGACACAGGTTTATTTTTTTTAATTTTTTTTATAATTGCTGGATCCAATTTATTTTGGATAATTTGAAAATAAGTTTTGATTTCTGGTTCTTATCAGAATTTTGGAGTTTTTTCAGAAACGAAACGTGGGAATCTATTTTTCATTTAATTTTTTTCAAACATTTCAGATTTTGCAGTACTTGATTTCTAAATTTTTGATCAATCTTCGATTTTTGGAGCTGGAAAAATTATTCCAAGTTTTCTGGGATTTCTAAAATTAAGAAACTAGTTCTGTTTTTTAGGAGATTTTCCTTGTAATCTTCTAAAAGTTTCAAAAAAGATTGGAATTCGCGAAAAAATCGATTTCAGATTCTGAAGTTCCAAAAATGTTATTATCAATTTCTCGATATTTCAAATACCAAATTCCCACGTGCTTATCTTTCACAAAAACCTTTTTTTCTGGTCAAAAGATGACCTTGAAAGCCAGTTTTTTTCTCTGGAACTAAACTAACTTTCAAAAAAAATTTTCATAAAAAAAACTTACCGCCATGTTTGACGGAATTGAAAAAGATGGATGAAGTGGAATGAAAATTCTGAAAAAAAGGGAGGAGATACTTAGGACAAAATAATATTTTTTTTGATAATAATAAAATAACATAACATAAAATAAAATAAAAATCAAAGACGAGAAAAATTGAGAGAGAGATTGATAAGTTGACTGACTGACTGACTGAAATTGTATTTAGATTATTACTTGACTTAGTGTAAAAATCGAAAAGTCAAATTTTTTCGGTCAGGAATTTTTTCATGAAGAAAAAAAAACAAGTTTCTTCTTTTCTATTCATATATTTTTCCCCAATAATAATCCGTCTTTTCAAAAAGTAGAAGTGATATATTTTTTATTCAGTGTGAGAAGATTTTTGAAAAAAAATTCGCGGGCATGAGGATTTGAACTGGCGTCTAATCGGTAGCGGCAAAAGGTTTTACCACTTAGCCACACGATCTTTTTTGGAATAACTGATAAATGTTGGTGAAAAGGAAAGTTCGATTTTTTAAGAACAAAAAATGGCACAGTGCTCTTTTAGACCTAATCTGATTCCTTTCAATGATTTAATTTCTATTTTTGCTAGAAAAAGTCGATTTATTTTAGTTATGAAAAAATTTAATTAAAATTCATGGATATTTTTCTCTGAAAAAAAAGAGCCCCTTCCTTTTCATCAGAGAAAAAAAGTAGAAAAACAAACAAAAATTTCGAAATTACGGAAAAAACAAAGTATCATGAAAACGATGGGGGTTTTGCGCAAGCAAGTCACACCTTTTTTACCGTATCACAAAGCGCTCTCCATATCTTCCATGCTATTTCGTTTCTTATCAACGTTTTCTCAATTTCGAACTAAGAAAAAACTGCGCACGAACCAAATGGACAAAGATTCATCGAAAAGAACAAAATCAAAAAATTAATAAATTTACCTTGTTATTTATTAATTTGAGAAGGAAGTTGGTATTGTTTGAGTTTGCGAATTTTTCATATTTATCGATCGAGTTTTAGTCCAATTATTGATATGTAAATAAGTTGTTAGTAGACGCGATTTCGTGTCACTGAAAAACTTTAATTAGAGGAGCCCTTTTGATTAATTTTTCTGTCCAAAAAACCTTTGATTGATTTAGATTCAGGGCAGACTAGATTTTTTGGATTTTCTAGGGGATTAACGAAAAATGTTTAAATAACGTCATATTAAACGAGGAAAGTTTTGTCAATTCAGAAACGTGTTTCAGGTTGAAAAGAATAGAGATTTCATTTTTTGTGACGCAAGAGAAACCACGTGGATTCATTTTTTTTTTTGCAAAATCATAAGCTCAACTCACCCATTAAGATTATTATTGTGTGTAATAGCAGGCTTTGTACACATAAATATTTCATCACATATTGTTGGCCATTTCATCCATAATTGACGTTGAGCCATATCACATAATTCTGATAAAGCAATTGCACATTTATTTACAATTTCCGGATCTTCCGGTTCAATTTCTTCAACCTTCTCCGGTTCAGGTTCTGGTTCTGGATCGGATGGCGATTTGTAGGCTGGTTTTTTCTCTTCTTTGTGAAAAACAGATGTGTCTTCTTCGAGAACTTGGATCCAACCTTTTATCACACATACGGTTGAATAGAGAATGAGATTTACCGTGTCGATGGCCTGAAAAAAATTGATTCAAGATTTTCCGAAAAAAAAGTTCGGCTTCATTTCTGCATTTTGATAATAATTTCAAAAGTTGTTGACCTAGAGTATTTTCGGACTTGGTTATTTCACGAAATTGTAACTGTCAGAACTCATTTTGAAGCTGAACTCACGAGAATTCGACTTTTCAGACAGAGGGTCAGAAACTAAAACCCTTCTCATAACATCTTACCCACCTTTGACAAATGTCTTGGCCAATGAGCACATAAAATTGCGGCAAGAAAAGCGGGCACTGGTTTCGTTCCATTAGACATAATATAATTCGACGATATTGACATGATTTCTGAAGACATTGCCTCACAGAACATCTCGTTTTCTGAAAAAAAACTAATATCAAAATAGTTTCACAATCACTCACTCAAAAACGATACAAAAATATCAACAACGAAATCGTATTCTCCGTTATCTAGGGCTGTTGTTGTTAAACATTCGCATATTTGTTGCCATTCATCTTCGTCGAGCGACTCGGTGAGATCAGTGCTTTTTAGAATGTTTCGTTCTATAAAATTGAGTTTTATATAAAATCTAGATTCTCAGAAAGCTCACTTATTTGTGCAGCTGATCGATCGCTTCGAATATTCAAATCACTAATTTGCGAAATTATATCTTCTAATTCCAGAAGTTCTTCAGCTGGTTCAGTATCCTCGACTTTCACTGTATTAGTAGCTGGCGTCCTTTCAGATTCATAGTTTCCACGGCCTCTTCCTCTACCTCGACCTCTGGTATTACCACGGTTATTATATACATTTGAAGTTCTTTCTTGGCGAGAATTTTGGATTTCACGACGATTTGATGATCCTTCATCATCTCTAGTAGAAGATTCTCTGGCTTCCTTATTTTGTCGAGGACCCGCATTTAAATGTCCAAGCAAGCCAGCCATCATTCTTCTATTTCTCGCATCATTTGATGAACTTTCTTGAAATTTAATCATTCTTATTGTTCATTTTCTGAATTAATTAAACACTCACCTCCTTCTGCCATTGTTACTCTTCCGCTTAGCCTCGACATCCCAAACCTAAAGAAAGAACGGAAAAAATAAGAGTGTATGTCAACACCGACTGCCCGCATACACCAAATCCTACGCGCAACCTTGACGCGAAATACGGGCTGTGTGTTTTTGCGAAGAAATTTCCCGGGATTTTTAAAAATTGGGAACCCCCCCCCCAGATTTTAGAAATGGACACGTTTAAAGTATAACATATGGGAACCCTGAGAATCTCTCCAATGTCGCTTTTCCCTTGGAGAATACTATCCCTCTAGAAAAATCAAATAAACTCTTTTTGCGGCGAAAAAAAAAGAAGAAAAAAAATTGTCTGCAGTTGCATTTAATCTGACGCCACTTTGCTGGTGTTTGCACAGTTTGGGAAAATTCAAACCGACGTTTTGGCGGTTTCTCATTTTCTTTCTGTTTTTTCGAGTTTTTTTCCATGTTTCTCTTGATTTAAAGTGTTTCCATTGTTTGTAGAGACTTTAAATAGGAATAGTTGTTAAATCTCGATATCCGCAAAAGTTAAGTTTAAATTTGATCGTTGTTTTTGTAATAATTTTCAAGTTTTCGAACGTTTCTCAAAAACGGGCGGTGTTTACCGTTTCTTCGCTTCCCATAATATAACACAAAAAGGTCAAATAATCTTTTTTCGACTATCCAAATAACACAATGAATGTTATCAAAAAAGAGACTCGTGAACTATCCTTTTTGTATTTGCACAAATAAATGACTGGTCTTCTTGTATTATTATTATTTTTATTGATTTGATGATACAATTCATTTCAATTCGTCAGTAGGCTTTTTCTCCATTCCAACAAAAAATATGTCACGAACAATAAATGTTTCATAGCAACAAGTTTTCCCAGGCATTAGATAGTTAGTTCGCCCCTCTTTCAATAACGTTCTGTTTTTTTTTGTGTTGAAAAAGTATAAATCACATTGTTTTGGCCAGGTGTTTAAATATCATATTCTTTTCTAATATGATCACTGGCCATTGTTTATAATATAGTTGTAAACGCATTTTTACAATCGCATATTGTTTTTCGTTCTCAAAAAGAACATCCGACGATTGTTGGTTGGATTCAAAGTGATAAGTGTAGATAGATAAATAATATAATACTGTGTAAATATTTGACACGCTTATATCTATCTTTCTATTTTGAAGTTATCAATGATTTGATTTATCTGCCTGCATGAATTTTAGTTTTGAAAAGAAGATTGGAAAAATGGTGACCAACTCCTAGATTTTCTAAAATTCGTGGAATCTTCAAAAGACCAAGTTTAAAAAGAATATACATTAGTTTCAAATAAATAGGTACCAGTCTCTATCTCGCCTCCATCTTCTTCTTCTTCATATCCGAAACCAAATTCCAATGTGTTGTTGTTTCTAGTTTTCTTATTCGTCTATTCAACCTCATCATAATATTCTCAATTCTCTCCGCACTTCTCTGATTCATCTCCGTCTCTTTCCCTCTCTTGTCACCATTTTTTGCATTGCGCTCACTTTTTTTTTGCTAAATTATGGTCGATTGCAATGTATAACCTTCTCTTCTCCCTCGTTTTCATCAATGCATACTCTTTTTTTTGTTCCAAACACACACTCAACACACACAAGTCACCCTTTGATTTTTTTTTGGCGCCATTTTTTGTTGAGAAGGTGACGCCTGTATGAGTAAGCGTTTTTTTTTTTCTGTTTCTTTCCGTTAGTTTTGAGAATTTCATTCTTGTGATATTTTCAACTAGAGTTTCAAAACTTCTGCATTTTCATTCGAAATCAGCAATTTTGTAATCAAAACATTTATACTTAATTAACAGTTTCCGCATAATTTTCCGATTCCATATCAGATGTTTCTGAATTGTCCCAAACATCAATACAAATAGATTGACTGTCTTCACAAATTCCAATAAACTTGTTCTTGTCAATTTTTGACTCTACACTTTTGAAATTAGAAGCATCGTTGATAACTTTGAAATCTGATTCCATTGGAAATTTTCTCGAACTCTTCGGCTTCTGAATTTCCAAACTTTCCAATTTATCATGAAACCCGCCATTTCGCCATAAATCCATATATTCTGCTAGATTTTCCATATTCAAATTATCGTTCATCCAAGTTATTGTGATGTTTTCGGCTTTTAATTGCTTCAACTGATCGAATGATATATTTGTATATGGAATTTCAAGAGATTTTCTCACATTTTTCAATGATTCGAAATCGATGAAGTTATATTTCAAAATATCGATTTGTTCTGATGTGCAAGAAATTTCAAATTTTGATAGGTTCTTCAAATTTCTGAGCTGGATTTGGCGAATAATTCTAGAGCGCATTTTGTGTTGCTGAAATGTTTTTTCTAGAATTAATATTATTTTAGTCCTCAACTCACAACATTAATTGTCAAATTCTCCAATCTTTTTCCAATTCGTTTCAAAAACTCGACTAACTTTTTAACAACAACTTCAAAAATCGATTCGATTCGAGTTTCTATTGAATCAGTTTCCTCAAATGTTTCCGAATATGTGATTTTGGTTTTAAAAAAGGCCAATTCTTGAAAAATAATATTCAATGTTCCATCAATTGATAGTAGAAATTTTTTGCCATCTTGAATGAGGTTTATTGACTTATAGTTTGCATATTTTTGCGCTTTGGCGCTAATTTTGAGAAGATTTTCCTGCTCCAAATTATCGATTATAATTGGGATTATTTCCTTATGAAGACCAGCCATTTCTAGTACATAGAATATCAAAAATAAGTAGAGTGACACCAGTTTTTTTTGGTTTTAAGATAAAATTCACGTGTTCCAGTTTTGAATTTTAAAAAATTGAGCGCGTCATTTTTGGCTTCATTTTCCACGACATTTCTTAGTTTTTCCTTTCTTCGAGTTTCTACGTCAATCAATTTTTGAACTGATTTTAAAAAGTGAGTCGGCTAAGGTCGTGATTTCCAAATGTAAAAATTTTACTCTAAATTTTTAATTCTAAACTTTGAATATCAGAGCGGTACCTAGAAAATTCTATTGTCAAAGATCAGCGCATAGAGAAAAAACAATTTTTTCCTTTTTTTCGAAAATATCGATTCTTTATAGCTTATGATTATCCGAAAAAAGCTATAATCTGTTGAAATTTATCGGAAAACAAAAGTACAATTGTTTGAGTTTTCACCGATCGTTGTTGTATAGTTTTGAGCGGTACTATGTTGCATTTGTTTATTTAATGTTTTGCACATGAACAGTTTTTTCTTGTCGAGAAAATCGGAGAGAATTTGTCTCATTTTGTCTGTCACTCCCCTCCAAAATAGGCTATGATTGTTTTTTGTTGTTTTTCTTGTTGTTATTGTCCAACAAGAAAAAGAAAAACATAACATGTTCTCACCAAATACTAAAACACCGCTAGGTTTTTCGCCTTTTTTTCATTTATCTCACAACCTTTTTTCTTTCCACATACACAACACCGAATAATTTGACAATGTTGGTTGTTTGTTTTTATTCATGTATTCGGACGAGAAAAGAATTTCGCGTTCGTTATTGATTTGCGTTTTTTTCCCGCGTTTTTTGGTTGGTTTTTAAGGAGATGAGAAGAGGCAATAACAATTACTTTTTTTTCCTAGTTGTTAGAGAATTGATATAATTTTTTATCTGAAAAATCGAGTGACGCAGAGTGTTCTTGGTTTTGGAAATAATTCATTGTAAGATCGTGGGCATCGACTAAATAACATTTTGATTCTTAAAATGTTTCATCAAATTGAACATTTACCATTTTCCGGTGTATTTTGTTACGGAAACAACAAAAATCATGTGACCAAAGCGATTAGAATTGATATATTATTTTTTAGACTTTTAAAAAAAAGACGACTTTGATTTTTTTTGGTTAGGCACAAGTAAGATCACTAGATGAAAATATGTCCGAAATTTTTAGCCTCGTGTTTTGTTCAATTCTCAGACTGCACAATACGAAGTTTTTTTGGGAAGTGTGTCAGTTATTTTAGATGTTATCGTTTTTTTTGTTTGTTTCTTTTTTTTTTCGTCGCGCGATTTAGGTATATTGATTCGAGATTCGCTTTCTGTTCTGTTCTTTTTGTTCTCGGAGTTTCGAAAATTTTGACGAAGATAGTTGAAGTAGTATTTTGAGTTCTTAGTTTTGACCAAAAGCAATAGTTATTTTATTTTTGAGAAGCATAAAACGAAATAAAAACCCACGTCGATTTTGAGCAAAGAGTGCAGAGAAATCGCTACAGGACCAAATTTGGCTATGCGCTGTAAAGAGGCGTACTGTAGCACTTCTAGCTTCTTTTCCCTCTCTCAAACTCTCTATTTGGACGCGTGAACAATCTAACTTTCCGAGAAAAATCTTTGAGGAAAACAATTGAAAATTCTAGATTTATCTATTTTCAAATCCGGAAGAGCTTGAAATGTTTCAAGTTTGCTAATCAATTTTTCGTCCACCCTTTCTTTATCATTCATTTTCAACAAAACTCTCTGTCGACGCGTGCACATCTCAAACAACACACACACATACACAAAAAGCTAGATATTGTATTATTGATCGAATTAATTTAGTTTTTGTCATCTGCCGTTCCCTCCCCCGTCTTTTCTTTTTTTCTTTCCAACGCCAGACAAAAAAAACGTCTCATTTCCTATTCACATTTCATTTCGACTTTTTTTTAATAACTTGCTGCCCCGGCTAACATTTTTATAGTTGTCAAACACAAAAAAGTCGCACACAAATTTGCTGGTTGTTTTCAGAAGTTTTTTTCTCGTCTGGTCTGTTCCATCACTTTACAGAAATAATACATTTTTAGTTGCCCGCTCGCTTTTCTCATATACACAACACACACAAATACGAACACTCATTCGTTCGTCCTCTCTTTTCAAAATGTATAAATTTGTGGGAGAAAAAAAAAAGCATTTTTTGTGTGTGTATTTGTTTGATTCACAATTTATTGATTGTTTTTTTTTTCGAAAGCTTGAGAATTTTTCTTTTATTTCTGAAAGTTTTTTTTCTCAACAAAACCAACTTTTTTTTCCAGCTTCTCAAAATTGATCATTAAAAGTGTGTGTTTGGTCGTTTCTCTTGAAGCAGGCGAACGAACGAAGGAAGAAAAACCAAACGCATTTATCAATTGATCAAATTCCCAAAACGAATCAGCAATAGAGAACTTTCGAGATTTGTCATCTTCATCATCCACATCAAACGACAAAATGTCGATGATGTCGATGGATGAAAGAGGTGGAGAACAACATCATTTTGTGAGCCTCGAACAGAAGATGTTTAATACGGGACCGCAGGCGACGAAAGCATTGCCGATTGTGAGTCATTTTTTGAGGGAGGGAAGGAAGGGTTTTGCATGGGTTCAAAATTTTGGAAGAAAAATGTTCGCGAATCTAGGCTTTTGAGTTGAAAATCTCGTTTTTTTTTTCAATTTCTGCGATTTTTTTTTGAATATTTTGGAGAGCTTTTGATCCGTGCCATTTTTTCTCGAGAACTCTGATAAATTGAATCTTTGCCACGTGTTTTTCGTGTATAGAACTAACCAGGAAGGTTTCGAGCAAGTTCGTGAATTCCAAATTTTTTTCTGAAACAACAGACTGGTTGAATATTTAAGAACTGTATTTTCATGTTTTTTTTTAAAGTTCTCGGGGGAGCTCTGAAGTATTTCGTTGAATAGCTTCTTCGAATGCAAATTTGAGCTATGCATTTTTTCTTATGACAAAATCTCATTGCAGTTCTGAATTTCTTTGACATCCAAACCAAACACCTCAGAAATTCCCCAATTTCTCCTGAATTCACAACTTTACCACTTCAACTTTTCAACACAAAATGTGTGTTTGTTTGAAAAGTCGTTGTTTGAATATATGAACATTTTTCGAATGTCTTCAACTTTTTTTTCTTGTCGTCCGTTTTTGTCGTCTTCATCTGCTTCGTTTTTTTTTTCGTGTCCCGTCCGTCTTAATTTAAAATGTCTTGTGTTGTATGTGTGGATGAATGCTGAGGAGCGAAGAGAGCGAGGTCTCTCCTTTTGTCGTCGTCGTTTTTGTGCTTTGCCAAAAATATATATTATGCACTACTTCTACTCGTCTTCTTCTTCCTATCCTTTTTTGCCTCTTACTCGGACACATTTATACACTCACGCATTTTCTTGTTGTTTTGCGGTCTTCTGCTTTTTTTTTGTTGTCGTCTCCTTCTGTTTGTTGTATGGGATCTGTGCTTGCTGTGTGTATGTGTTCATTTCTCAACTCGTTCGTTCGCCACCAATACTTTTTACTCTCGCTGCTTCTTTTTTTTCAAGAAGGAAAGGAAGGCTAAACCAATTTTTGTGTGGTTGTCGCCCTGATCCATTCTCTTTCATTCATAAATCTCCTCTCCTCCCCCCTCCTCCCATTTTTTTTTCGTCTCCTTGTCCAACAATTTATTATAACTTTTCATCTTTCCTTGTCAAGCTTTTTTGCAAATAAGTGGTTTTTACTAGTTTATTATTATGAGATGTTGTATGTTCATACGGTTTTTCTCTCCTCTCTTCGTCAGAAAAAATAGTGTCGATTTGCTATTTTTGTTTATTTTCGTCTCTATTGATCGATTACCATAGTTAATAGCGAAGATAAAAGTGTAGAATGAATAGGAGGCGAAAAAAAGAATGTGAGACAGGAGAAAAAAGGAAAGTGTGTATATTTATGAGTGTGGTAACTTTTTATTGTTTTTATGAGTTGATTCGTATTGACGAATATTGAGATGAGGAAAATTTTTGTCTGAATTCTAACAAAGATCGGAGTTCGAACCCGTGACTCTTAGATTGACAGCAGCCACCACTGAGCTCCTATTCGTTGTCCAAAATGTCGCATTTCTGATTTTCCGAAACTATCGGAATCTGATAATTGAGCTTTATCCAGATTTTTTTTTGAAATTCACTTAGATTTCCCGAAAACCGCTCCTCATCCATCAATTTTTCTTCAAAGTCTCAAAATCTATAGATTCACGAGGTTCATTTTTTCGATCCGAACATGAAGATGCAAAAAAAATCAAAATGTTTGTTCATATTTAAAAAAAATTATGGAATGAGGCGTTATATTTACTTCCTGTTGGCTTTCAAACTATATACATTCTCTATTCAAATAGGCTTCTTCATTTTTTTTCGCCCCGTAAAATTGATTGGTAATAAATTGCGAATCAATGTCGTCCGTTGTTTGCAATATTCGTTTTTTTTGTGGTGTCGTCTTTTTCTCCTCGTGTTTTTTGTCTCCGTTTTCCTTCTTCTTCTTCTAGTACTCCTCACTCATAATGTGTGTCGTGTTCACTGATTTCATTCACTCGTAGCGGTTGGAATAAAAAAAGAGTAGTTGTAGATCGTTGCAAGGAAAAAGAATGCGCCTCTATCTATCTCTCTATCCCACAACATATTTTTTTTGAATTCTCTGCGTCTCGCCGGGTTTTTTGCCTCTCGTAACACCGGCGACCTATTCAACACTTGAACATACACATATATATTTTGATCGTCTTGGCGCTGCTGGTGCTGGTAAAATGCAGTGCGACCTCTCTTTTCTTTCTTTTTTTATACTGATTCTTTTGGCTGTTTGTTCCTCGTTCTCGAAAAATTTGTGTGATTTTCGAATTTCCTATTATTATCAATAGTGAAAGTTGGTTTCTGAAGAAGTACATGATAATCATTTTTTTCTCCTATTATCAGAATTTTCGTACACAGTTCTATTGATTTTTTCGTACAATGTACTTAAAATGTTCGTTCTTGTTTCTCAGTTTTTGATTAGAATTCTATTTTTTTCTCGAAAAATAGCACACCCACTCTTTTCATTTTTTTTCGTATCATACAAAAAGTCGGTCGATTTTGCACTTTTATTTCCAACACCTCTACCTACATCTAGTTGTCATTATATTACGAAAAAAAGACAACCAAAAAAACTGTTGAATGTGAAGAAACTCGCAAATTCTACTATGCCAAAAATACTAGGAATGAAAAAAACAGGTTCTTGGGCTATCTTCTCCCTGTCATTCTTGTACATTATAATTTATTCAAACGCTAACCGTATTAAAAAATCGGATCGATAACTTTTTTTTTTTGAAAAAAATTTCATCTTGTTTCCACGTGGCCACGCTTTTGGTCTACGGCCATTTTCGCGTTATTTTTCGAAATGGGTCCTGCCACGAAACCGTTTATGCAGTTTTCCAAAGACAAGATTTCTGTCAAAAATAAAGCATGTACCGTTAAACTGTGTACCGATGGTTTTTGTTCACATTTCATATTTTCCAAAAATTAATCCTCAAAGTTTTATAAACGTTGAGGAGGTGTTTTTTATTCAGTGTCGTCAAGGTAACATGATCCTGGTTGGTGTGGTGTTTTTTTTTCATTTTTTGCTGCTCGTTCTTCTTCTCATTCTGCTCAATTAGTCGAGACCGACCGACGTTTTTTCTATTTTTTGCCTTATATTATTTTTTGTTGAGCGGCTCTCAAAAGTTTTTAATAAAAAAATATGTGCCTATCTGCGCGCTCTCATCGGGTTGTGTGTATAGATAGATAGATTATTTCGGTGTTGACAACAACAAGAAAAAACAACACACACACACAGAAAAAAAATGGGAGGCAGCCGCTTATTGGACTTTTCGGCTCTCCTTTTTTGCTTCTTCTTCTTCTCCTTCCATTTTTTGTTGGCTTTATTGATTTGAAATAGCATCTTTTCATTTTTTTCCCGCTTGCTTCTTCCATGCCTGCTGACTTTTTGAACGTTTTTTTTTTGCTTTTTTCGATGGAACGTGGTACCTTCAATTTTGAAAAGTTCATGAATGATTTATTATCACCTGATTAAATCGATCGGGGAATTTCGAACCTAAAGATCAGTATTACCATAACTCATTTAGAAAAATCTTCTTATTTTCTACAATTAATTCTATCAGTTGGATCTCTTGTTTTCTTCGACACGTTTGTTTTCGACCTCAACATCAAAAAAGTTATCGATTGATTGTGTGCCCTTTGTTGTTATGTTGTGTTTTTATTTTTTGCCCGTCGTCTACCTGGTCATTTCTGACTAATCCATCCCGCCACACTTTTTTCCCCATACCTACCTTTTTGGCGGTTGTTATCTGATTTTTCGTTGACAAATATCGAGGTGTATATGTGCATCTTTTTTGCTTTCCTTCGAAATGTGTCCAAATTAACCATGTGGTTAATGTGTCCCGCCCATTTTTATTCACTATTCACGTCTGCGTCTCTCCGATTTGCACACTCTCTTTTATTGTTTTACTCATTGGCTCTTCACATTCTTATTTCATTCAATCTAACTAATAAAAATATCTATCTGTCTATTTATAAATATTGTTTATATGCATATATTTAGATTGAAAAATTATACCGAAATATTTTTTGGGTGTTCCGTTTTAGCTGACGTCACACATTACTTCTAATTTTTCTCTTCTCGTTTTGTGCTTCTTCTTCTTCTTTTCGCTCTTTCATTCGTTCGTTCGGTTTTTTTAACACATTGTGCGTTTTTTTGTGCCTTGGCCTCCTGTTTTTTGTTAGTTGGTTGTGGCTGGTTGAGAAAAAAAAAAAGAAAAAGGAGAAAAAAGATATTGATTTTTCGCAAGGTTTTTATTTGAATTATGTTTTTTTTTGTGGATGCAATGCAAAAAAAAGAGAATGAATGAGGAGCGAGAGAGGTCATGTGATTTCAGCCCCGACCCGAGGAGAAGGTAGTATTGTTTTGTTGTTTCTCGGCAATTTTCAAAGTTTTTTTCTCGCTGTTTTTTCGTATTGATTAGTTTTTTTCTAATGAGAAGGTTTCGAAATTTCAACTATTATTTGACAAACTAATGAGTCATATTAATCTTTCCGTTTTGGGAATTCAGAAAAAATTGAAATCTAGAATCTTCACTTTTAGAAAATCCAACTTCAATTTTTTAAGTTTAAATTTTGGAGGAAAAATTTTCTGAAAGTTCACTGTAAATTATTATACACCACGATTGAAATAACAATAGATTTATTAGCTACATTTTAAATAGAAAGAAAGATAAAAAAACAATAAAGTTGAGCTCTTTTATAGCGAGCATTGTGGGCGTTGTGTCAACAACAGTTTACATTAAACTGTTATTGAATCTGACGTGTTGTAATCGTACAATTGGATTCAAATTGAGAAAGTTGATAAATTATCAACATTCCCGCCTCACAAAATTGAATAGTTGGTTGAGTTGATCGATTTGATGTGGTTGAGTTGAGTGGAACCAATACTAGTGATCTGGTTTGCCACTTTGTTGATGTACGACAGGTTCTGTGCTTGACCATATTGTCGTTTGAGGATTTGTGATATTCGTTTCCTTTGATAGGAATACCACTCGATGTGTTCGGCCATAAATCGTTTATGTCCAGATTGCCTACCCAAGTGTAGGACTTTGCATTATGTGCAGTTTTGTTGAGCTGCCACATATCATGAAGTTGATGTTGAGTCAACCCTCCCCACCACAAAGAGAGAAATTGACATTGTTTTACCTCATCCAGATTCGAATTATCTGAACTGAGGGATCTTCTTCGTAGACCAATAACTACATATCGAACTCGACTCGAATCGTTTAGTGACGGCTTGCTTGGTTCATTATTGAGTGAAATATTGAAGCCTAAGTGTTCAATCATTTCCTTGTCTCCTCGATAATGACTTTTCACTCTCCAATCTCGTTTTCATTCGACGTTACTTCTACTCGTAGGTGTTTTTCGTCCTGCCACGCGGGTCTTCTTCTCGAAATCGACCACCAATTAGGTCGATGCACCATGTAAATTATTATACACCACGATTGAAATAACAATAGATTTATTAGCTACATTTTAAATAGAAAGAAAGATAAAAAAACAATAAAGTTGAGCTCTTTTATAGCGAGCATTGTGGGCGTTGTGTCAACAACAGTTTACATTAAACTGTTATTGAATCTGACGTGTTGTAATCGTACAATTGGATTCAAATTGAGAAAGTTGATAAATTATCAACATTCACAAACTTGATGAAAAACCACTTGGCGATATTTGTTAAATTTAAAATTTCGTGCCTTTAGTTTTCAAATTCAAATTTTTTGAAAACTTCGGCAGGTATCTTTTTCGCCCATCCCACTAAATTGGAACTTTTTCAAATACACGTGATTCTGTTTTTTTCTCAATTTTTTTGTTCCCTACAGTATAGTTTGTCGATAATTACAAGTTATATGTACAATCCTATCCCCCCCCCTTTTCTAATTTTTGGCTCTTCTCATTTAACACCTTGTATTGCTGCTCTTTTTTTGGCGATTGCGCAATTTCTGATGCGTTGCGTGTGTGCGTCGCGCGCTTGGAAACTTTAAGCGTTATTTTGTTGTTATTGTTGATAATAATAGTGCTTATTTATTTATATATAATATTATATTTTGCAGGCTCAAAGTCTCAACGGATCATCATCCGGTGAACACAATAATTATCCAATAAATAGTCTTCCACCACATCACCAACCACAACAGCATAACATCGTGAGTGGCGGCGGAGGACAAGCAACAACAATGGCAACTGGTGATACGGGTCATGCTGGGGTTAGTTTTTAAGGGGTTTTTTGGGCTGGGGTTTTAAAAATTGGCTTAAAATTTGTTTGTTGAAAATACCAAATCAGTTTTCGAGAAAATAATGAATTTTCTCATAGAAAATTTATGAAATTTACAAATTTTCAGTTTTCTAATAAAAATTTGATAGCCAAAAAAGTTTTTTTTGAATTTTTCAATAAGATCTTCTGAGATTGAAACCAAACTTCCGGTCAAAATTATGAGAAATGTCATGCAGATTTTAAAAGGTTTTTGAACCTTTAAGTATTTTGTATTTAAAAAATTATTTTTTGAGAAAAACCCCAATTTTATATTTTTAAAACTCAACAAATACTGAACTGTAGAAATTTTGAATACAAAAAATAATAATATCTCAGAGATTCGCTGGCCAGCTCGCCACCAGGTGGGGAGGCTGGCTGACCTGGGAACCACATGGAAACCATGTCGCCCGGTTTTTTCGCTGGCAAGGTGGCCAGGCTCTGGCTAGGTCACGGCCACATGGCTACCACGTGGTGGCCACTTCGCCTCGTGAAAATGAATTTTCATGAAAATGTCTGAAAAACTTGTGAATCGAGGCATTTTCGAAAAATTTGGCTCATTTTCTGTTTTTTCGCAGCACTTGAAACCTTAGGAAGTCAAAAAAACAGTAGAAAATGCAGTGTTTTGAGTACAAACCACTGTCTTGCCAGCTTTCCAGAATTTCAAACACACAGGCAACGTCGCCGGAAAACTCAAGGCGACCTGGCGGCCATGCGGTTTCCAGGTGGCCGCAGCGATCTGGTGGCGAGCTGGCCAGCGAATCTCTGAGATTAGCCGTCTCGATTTTCAACATCTCCAATATAAGTCTCTAATTTTTTTCCAGAATGTAACATATATGCAAACGGGAATGTTAAACGCGCCGGGTGTTTCCTCTCATCAATACTTATCCACAAATCATCAAATTCAACACCATTCCACTCCATCAACATCGATGTTGCAACAACATCCGTCACAACATCAATTACTGCAGCAACAACAAAATCTTAATGGAAATGGATCGACGATTATGCGATCTTCGCCAACAAATGATATGAATCAATGTTTGCAGCCAGTATCAGAAGATTCGATCGATGGAACACTTCGAGAATTTGCACCCGTTCATCATTTACAGCATATGCATCATATTCAGCAGCAACAACAATATTCGATGCAGCAAATGGTTTGTTTTTTATTGATTAATAAGTTTTTCAACTGTATAATTTAGCAGGGTCCACCTACGCCTTCATATCAACAAACACAACAGCAACATTTACAACATTTGCAGCAACATAATGTGAGTCATTATATTTTTTTTTGGAAAAAATATGAAACAATGCCGAAAGTACACTTGTTATTGATTATTTTTAGAACTAGAAATATTTCGAAATTTTGAACAAGGCAAGTTCACGTTGAAAATGGTTTTTTTCAATTATCTTGAAATTTTGATAAAGTTACAGTAACTTGGTATTTTCCCAGTAAACCATTTCCATTCTGAAAAATTGAGGAGATTTATTTTTCTATAAATGCTCACCCATTTTTTCTTGTCTTTTTCTCCCCTTAAAAAAATCAGAGAACTCTAACAGATTGAATAATTCGATCACGTACGTGAACGTCACAATTTCTAATCATTTATGATTTCAGCAATATCAACAAAACCCTGTAATGTATACACAACAAGCTCAACCACAAAACCAACAGCAGCAACTGCAGAATCAACCTCAACAAACAACCTCAATGCAACATATAAATGAATCATCGAATTTGTCATCAGCTGGAAGTATATCAGATCGAGAACCCGAACAAGGCGGAACACCAAATCGACCCGTCGCACCACAATCTTCAACAACAACCGAGAAAAAGGCGCGAAAACGACGGCGAATCGGAGGAGAGGATGGACATGCGACACCGAAACAAGAGAGAAAAATTACGGAATTTATCAATAAACAACATTCGCAAGCGTCGCCGAAGAGGTTTTTGTCATCGAATACGGGAAATATTCAACAGCAGCAGCCGCAGCAATTTGCAACAGACTGGAAATGTGTCAAATGGCTCGAATAGTTATGGAGCTGGAGGAAATGGAAATGGGAGTGGAACATCAAATGATCATACGAGTATTGCACAACAACATGATGTGGTAAGTCGGGTTATTTAAATTTTATGAATTTGGGAACCGAGAATAAATAAATAAATAAATGCCAGATTCCCAACAAAATAAAATAAAAACTTTCAGTATTGGACAATGACGAATAATCATCGAGCAACACCGACTCCAACACAACAACAGCAACATTATTCATCGTCGGATTCAAATTCGAACTCGAATCAATCGCCGCCTGGACAACGAATGGTTCGAATGATTGATGAAGAGACACAGACTGAAGCTGGAACTCAGGTGAGGGATTTTTTGAGAAGGGTTTTTTTGGCTGGTTCCATACCTCTGTTTTTGAAAATTTCCGACCTTTTTTTCATTTTCAGCTATATCAAAATTTGAAAATCTTTTAACGAAGCCTAAGCTCAAAATTACTTATTTTCGGGTAAAAGCGAGAGATTTGATGTTCTCCTCTAGAAAATCCCAAAAGTTAAATGTCGTGCTTTTTTAATACAAAAAGCACGACATTTCATGGATTTTCCTCTTAAAAACCTTCAATTTTCGAATTTTCACGTCATAGATAAATTTATACTAGTTTTTCCGGCTCAAATTCTCATTTCCAGCGATTTTGCGTCAAATTTTGACTCAAATTCTAGTTTTTCAAAAACAAAAAAAATACGTTTCAAAATTTTGATATAATTTTTTATCAAATATTTTTTTCAATGCAAAAATCACAACATTTCATGGATTTTTCCCCTAAAACTCTTCTATTCTCGAATTGCCACGTCATAGATGAATATATACCAGTTTTTCAGCAATTTTGACTCAAATTCTAGTTTTTAAAAACAAAGAAAAATACGTTTCAAAATTTTGATATAATTTTTAATAAAATATTTTTTTCAATGAGGTTTTTTTTCATCTCTTAACATTCTATTTTTCCAGAGCAATGCATCATCGGCAGACGAAATAGCAAAACGCGATCGAGTAATCGATGATTTCCGACGACAAATCGACGAATTGCAAGCAAAATTCTCAAATGAAAGACGGAAAAATGAGGCGAGCAAAGAGACAATAAAACGATTGTTGATTGAGAAGAATTTCATCGAACGGAAATCATTGCGAGATAAAACGACTGCAGATACACCAAGAATTGGATGCTTCAAAACTATGAGAACTGGCGACTCGTTTAGAGATCAATGGGTATGTTTCTATCATTTATCATATTTGTTTGTTATATTTTTCTATGCCCATTTTTTTGCAGACCGATGGATATGCTTTTGATGAATTGGAAAAGAAACAACAAAACATTACTGCTGAAAGAAATGAGATTGTAAATGCTTCGGCTTTGTTGAAAAAACGAAAACCGTTGGGAATCGGAAAAGAAGGAACGAAAAGATCAGCAGCGAATTCGTTGAATTTGGATGCGTCGACAAATGGAATGCAACCATCAACATCTTCGACTGCAAATGGAGATGATGCGATTTTCCGAAGACCAGAAGAACCAAAAGAAATCAATTATCAAGAATATATCGAGTTGGATGAGATCTATAAACTTCGCCGTGAACATTTGAAAAAAGAAGAAATGGATTTGCAAATTGAAAGAGAGAAATTAGATCGAGAAAGACAATTGCATATTCGAGAATTGAAACGAGCATCAAATGAATCGGCATCGACTTATAAAGATCATTCATTGCTCAATAAACGATATTTGATGTTATGTTTATTGGGAAAAGGTGGATTTAGTGAAGTATGGAAAGCATTTGATATTGAAGAAAATCGATATGTCGCTTGTAAAATTCATCATGTGAATAAAGACTGGAAAGAGGAAAAGAAGGCGAATTATGTGAAACATGCGATGCGCGAAAAAGATATTCACAAATCATTGGATCATTGTCGAATCGTCAAATTGTACGATTTGTTTACCATTGACAATCACTCATTTTGCACAGTTTTGGAATATTGTCCGGGAAATGATTTGGACTTTTATCTCAAGCAAAACAAGCAGATTAGCGAAAAAGAGGCGAGAAGTATTATTATGCAAGTTGTGTCTGCTCTTGTATATTTGAATGAGAAAAAAGATCCGATTATTCATTATGATTTGAAGCCGGCAAATATTTTGTTGGAATCTGGAAATGCGTGTGGTGCTATTAAGGTATGTTTTTTGTGATTTTTCATCATATTTTCAATAGTTTGCCCTGTCATAACTCTTTTTTTTTCAAATTTAACAGCAATCTTTTTCCTCCTCATCTGAAATTTGAAGCCGGAAATTTAGAAAATAACTACTAAAATCAATTTGCCACGTCATAGCTCAAATCCGTCTATAAACTTTTGTTGTTGAATTTTTTTTTCAAAATTTGAAGAATTTCTAATTCTACTGAAGATATTCTTCTTCAATTTGAGAAAAAAACATCATATTTTGAATATTAAACATTTTTTCAACAATTTCATTTTTCCAGATAACCGATTTTGGTCTCTCAAAAATCATGGAAGGTTCCGAAGCCGACAATGATCACGATGGAATCGAGCTAACCTCTCAATTCGCCGGAACCTATTGGTATTTGCCACCCGAAACCTTCATCGTTCCACCACCCAAAATCACGTGTAAAGTTGATGTTTGGAGCATTGGTGTCATATTCTATCAATGCATTTATGGCAAAAAACCGTTTGGCAACGAATTGACGCAGCAAAAGATTTTGGAATATAACACGATTATTAATGCGCGCGAAGTGTCGTTCCCGGCAAAACCACCGGTTTCACCAGTTGCTCAAGACTTCATACGAAGATGTTTGCAATACAAAAAAGAGGAACGTGCTGATGTTTTTGAACTCGCAAAGCACGAACTTTTTAGACCAAGAGGAGCTGTAAGTTTTTTTGGGAGGAAATAGTTTTGAAAAAAAATTAGAATCAGATTTTTGTCAGAAATAAATTGAAACTAAACCTTTCTTAAATTTTTGAATATCAAAATAATTATCCGATCCCCTTTATTTTATTTGAGGGTCTTTTTTGTCGAAATCTTGGAAATTTTATATTTTCATGCATTGCTCAGGTTATGCCTAGATTTATTCCAAAGCTCTAAAATTGAATTTTTCTTTTCTCATTTGAAATTGAAATTTGAAGCATTGCTCATACTAGTTTTTTCCCTCAAAAATAAGCTTTTCATTTTTTCAGACTCGATCTTCTGCTGCTGGCTCGATAAATTCTCCAAGTATTCCACGAAGTCCATCAGTAAATCGCGAAGATGATGCCTAAAATTCCCACTTGTTTTTTCCTTTCTTTTTTTGTTATTATTTTCCTCTCCATATCCCCTTCCCCTTCTTCCACATTTTATAGTTTTTTCCTTTTTTTCTGACTTCATTTTTATCCATTTCTTCTCTTCCAATTGATTCATATATACATTCAAAACACAAACAACAACAATATTGAGACGGGTCCCAATCCTTCCTATTTCCTTCCTTCCTTATACATAGTTGTTTTTTGAAAAAAGAAAACGTTCCTTTCCCTTTTTTTCATCCTGAAATGGAGAAAAACACATAACAAAAATGAACACAGGTCTTTGAAAATGTTATACATGTAATTATTCTTTCTTTCTTTCCCCTCGAAGAGTTGTAGCTATTTTTAAATATTCTTTCTTTTTTTCTACTCGTCGTTGTGTCAGAAAAGTTCTGTTCTTCTTCCAATCTTCCCCCATTTTTTGCGATTATCAGACATGACATATCTTATGTTTTTGGCCCCAAAAATACAACACAACAATTCCCCATCCTATTTAATAAGTTTTTTTTGTTTAATTATTTTTTGCCCCTTACTTGTTTTCTTTTTTGTCCCTTCAAAATGTTTCTTTTTTCTTCTTTTTCATCATTATTTCTCGGTTTTTTCATAAAATATGGGGTTCAAATTTTGGCTCGAAAAATTCAGAAAAAAAAAAATGTTACAAGAACAATTGATAATTTTCTTCAGAAAAGTGTGCAGGAAATTTGAGCGGAAAAATTGATTTTTGGGAAACAATCAATTTCAGAACCTGAACCAAATCTCACTATTGTTTTTTGTCAGCTTTGGCGCCATCTATTGAAATTATTTCAATACTTTGCAACCCTGGCACACTTAATCGTCTGATTTTAAAAAAGTGTGCCAGGGTTGCAAGTTTTTTTATTTACTTGGTCCCTTGGCATCAAACAAGCAATTCGAACCCCTGTTTTTATAATTTCGCAACCTACAACAATTAATTTTGTTTTTTCTATTCTGACCGCCCAATTTGATCAACTAGCCTAGCCCCTTTTCTTTTTCGGATTTCTCAACAAACAAAATGGTAACTAATAATCATGAAAGTAGTGATGAATGTGTCAATCTGTGCCACCACAAAAGAGAAGAGCGAGCGAGAATTCCATATCAGCCGAGGCATTTAAGATTCTCCTTCATGTTTTTTTTCTTGTTTAGTATGTCAAGGTTGTGTTGACTGACTGGTACATTTTGGAAAATAACTGACTGAATGAGAAAAAAGATGAAGAACAAAATGATATTGCACTTTGAGAAAAGAAAAGATTGGCGGCTAAATTAGCCGAATCGAGATTTTTGAGAAGAGACTTTCTCTTCTTTTTTTCATCGAGATAGGATTAGGAAAGGTTTTGGCATTGCGAAACTTTTTTTTTGTGAAATAAGTTTTGAATTTCATTTTCACATCAAAAATATTTATTCTCGAAGTTTTTCAATGAAAAATGTTGTCAGTCACAGAAGATTTTTAAGATTTTTCCTGACAGAGGATTTTTAAGATTTTTTGAAATTAAAAAAATATTGACTTCATATTTTTAAAATATAAAAAATCTAGAATCAATAGGATTTAGTAGCATCAAGATTCTGAGCTACAGTAACCCAGGTTCTTATTTGTGCTCTTTGCATTTCAAAATCTAAAACTTCTAGTCAAATATTACTGTAGGCACTGAAAATATAAAATTAAAAATCCACGTGGTTAAATTTTTAACTTTTATCAAAATCTCAAAAAATTTCAGCAAACATCTTAATTTTTGAAGCAAGTCCAGGAAAGTCACAAATTTCCAAGCTCTAGTCGCGGGTCCTAAACAACTAGGCTTTCTAGGCTTCACTTCTTGACACTTAAGCTTTCTGGGAGCGGCTCCTAGCCAGAGTGAATCTCTAGGCGCGGGCCCTAGACAATTAGGCTCAGCAACTTCAATGGTCCCTTTCTCTTCTCCCAACCCGTTATCCAATTTCATCATTTCTCCTTCTTTTTTTTCATTTTTTTTCCGCCTATTCATCTTTTTCTTATTACCATATCCAATCTCGAACACCAATAAAATTAGAAGAAAACACATAGAAATATGTCAATTTTGTCAAGGTCCTTTTTGTCAACCCGCCATCCCGCGCATAACTTTTTCCCTAATCATAAATGAATAAATGGTCCGAAGGTTATACCTATGTGTATTTCAGATCAACCGACAAGATTGTGGGATTTGATAAGAATGCATCACACTTGGCTGTCAGAGCAGAAAGAATTCCTGATCCCTTTTTTTGTGAGAAGATTCGGCGAATTTGACCTTACATAAATGAAAACTTGGGGAACAATGAAAAAAGTTTTGAGTAATCGAAAAATGCAATTAACCTCTTCATATGAGTAAAAAAGATGAATAAGTAACGGTATTACATAAATCGGTTAACCTAGATGAGACAATTTAATGAGAAAAATGATGAATTGAATAAAATTGAGGAAAAAAACGAGAAGGTAAGTTGGAATTAAATGAAAAATGAAAATAACAACAACAAAAAAGTTTGAAGGTTTCGAGAGAGAATGCGAAAAAAAACAGAAATATGGGAAAGGTTTCAATTTCCTTGAAATCTTATTGAAAATCTAATTTGTAGTGGTTTTTGTAGAAAATGAATTTCAGGTGATAAAACACTGGTATGACGTGGAAGAGCTTCAATTTGTTACATACACCGCGACGCACAAATGCACACAACATACATATGCCAACTACAGTAGTCCAATAGTCCTATAGTCGACTAAAATATAAAATTTTAGAATTTTTGGAAAATCTCTTTTTTTTTTACTTCAGGAAACCACGATATTCATTCAAAATTCGATAACACTGAACTCATTGAAAAAACATTTGATAATAAATTATATCAAAATTTTGAAACGTATTTTTTTTTGTTTTTGAAAAAGTGGAATTTGAGTCAAAATTTGACTCAAAATCGCTGAAAATGAGAATTTGAGCTGAAAAACTAGTCTGTATCTCTGAAAATGATTCAATCTGGAAATTTATGGTAGCAGAACAATCCAAAAAGACAATTTTTAGGTGTTGAGTTCCGACAATTTGAATTCGAAGAGTACTCCGAAAACTTGACTCATATCGGTATTCGCAACCTTCAGATTCTTCATTTTATGATAGCTGTATACCTGATTCAAGGTTTTCCCGCGTGTTTATCTAACTAACTAAATAGGTAAATATCAAATTGTTTTGTTTTGTTTTGTGTTTTCCTGAATCTCAAGTTATCTCAAGTTATCAAGGTCAGTCAGCTCTCTGGACAACACAAAAATAATAGCAAGCAAAAAAGGAAGACAAGACATTCGTCAAAAAAATTGGAGGAGATTTTATCAATTAAATGACTAATTGATTTATTAACGACAAGTTTGACCCATTAGAAGAGTATTTTGAGGTTGGTGGGAACTAGAAAATGAGAGAAGGTTCTGGAAAATTTGAGCTTTTGTAGTTTGAAATGTTGGAAAATCTTAGGGACTTTAATGTCCTTTAGGAATCTAAGGATCAATAGAGATTTGAGAAACCTTAGGACATTTTAGATTTTAGGAACTCTAAGGACAATTAAGGATTGGAGAATAAATTTGACTTTAAGGAGCATTAGAAATCGAAGGATGGGTAACCATAGGGAGGTTAGGGGATTTAAATATTCTGAGGACCATTAAGTTTTTAAAGCCCATTAGAATTTTAAGAACATTTGAGACCTTAAGGACGTTGGAAACTATGACGGCTAGAAAACTGCATTTTCCGAAAAAATTTGAAAATTGAAAGTCTAGGATAAAATCATAGTGGCACCAGCTTTTTAAAAATTCCAAAAATTCTGGACCTCGAATCTTCTCCCTCTCAAAATACAAAAGTTCAAAAAAAGAAAAAGTTTCTCTAACTCCCAATTCTTCCGTTGTCAATTTCTTCCAATAATCCGCTTACTCAACTTTTTCCGCGACGATCTTGCAGTAATTTTTTCATCTCTCTTCCCTTTTATTTGATAGGGTGGATGTCTTTCCAAATCTTAAAGGGGGAGCGCCGACCTTGACCAGCTTCGGGTATTGCGTATATTCCTCGGTCTCGCTTTTCTCGGCTCCGCCCCAACCAATTTCATCTGAGTATACTTGCCATTCCGAGAAAATCTCGCACGATTCTTATCTTTTTCCAAGACACTCATTTTCATTTGTCTGCGGTTTTCAGATTTTGTTTTTCAAAACTTGTAATCTTGGTTACTGTAGTACTCAAAATGCTGAGAACTTACCGTACCCATTTGTTAAATTAATTTTTTGATTTTTGAATTTTGAAAAATACCGCGCAAAAACGTGAAAGAGCCACGTGGCAATAATTTTTAGATTTTTCTAGTTGTAGCTTTTTGAAAAAAAAAACGTTTTTTATTACTGTATTTCCAAAGGTTTATACTCCTAAATATCCTATTGTAACTCATTTTTAGACTGTCTTCTTTATTTTGTGGTTTGAAAATTTGATCTACCTTTTTTGAGCAAAAAATTCGACAAGTTTTCAGACTCACATCGCAGGCCCATTTTTTCTCCCGCATAACAAATCCCAATTTTTTTCTCTCGACTTTCGAACACCTATTTTCTTCATAATTTCAATGAGTGAAACCTTGCGCAACTGAAGAAAATGCGGTCAAAAAGAAAAACGAACTTACTAATTATATTTATACCCTCAGCAATTTTTTGTTGTTTTCTGAATTCATTTGTTTATATAACTTTTTTTTCTCGCCAAAAAAAGCGAAATTTTCCTGGTTTGGTTTGAAAACGAATTTTGTTTTCATAACCTATTTAGGAGTCGTGTTAAATTCTTTTTTTTTTTTTTTGAAAAAAATAATTTCGATTTTCATATTTTTCAGGATTCACAACACGATCAACAGGATGCGGAGCCGGGCTCCTTTTTCTTGTTGTCCGCTTCGGCTCACACTTATATTAGTTTTAGGATTATCATTTATTAGAGGTAATTTTTCAATTTCAAGATGAAGCTGAAAATTATACTATTTTCAGAGACCAATGGGCTGGCCAAAAATTTTGTGAATTCATCGCATCCTGATCTCCGACCAACATTCGTTGTCAATTTCGATACATCTACAGTTATTTGTCAGCACAGGTTAGTTTTTGGGGGAATTTGGGAATTGGATTTGGAAAAAGTTTTTATAACTTTCAATAAAAAGCGAGAAGCAAATAGTTTTAGAAAATCCAGAAAAATTCCACGTGGCAAAATAGGACTGAAAATCTAGAAAACATTTTAAAAACTATTTTTTTTGCAAATAAAGATCTACTAACCTGTATTTCAGCTTATGCCTAAATTTTTGCTGAAAATCAGAAAATCTTCAAATCGCAAGAAAACTTTTGAAACTTTCTGGATGAAAATCCACATTCACCAAAAAATCTAGGCTAAATTTTTGTTCAAAAATGTTTTTTAAGTTTCCAAAAAAACTATCATTTTCTGTTAAAACTAAAGATATTTCAGAATAAATTGAAATTAATCAATTAAATGAAATTAAAACGCTACTTATTTTCTGAAACACTATTCAAAATTTGAAAGAAAAACTCTAATTTATTCTATAAAAATTAAATTCCAACAAAAAACAGCAACATAAATTTCCTCAACCCCAAATTACAAACACAGGTCAAACTAGAGTATATCTCTACTCTTATGCAAAACAATATCATAACTATTTTTTTCTCTCCTTCTCTCACTCTCTCCTCTTTTTCCTCACTGCCTCGCTACAATCCTTTTTTCGCGGCTCTTTCTCTTATTTGAAAAAACCAGGCGTCGTTCTAGAATTTTTTCATTTTTTTTCCATTTTTCTCTTCTCTTTTCTTGTTTTTTTTTTGCGCATCAGTTGAAATTAGAAAAAACTGCGTCAAGGCTAACTGTAAGCAGAGACTCGAATTTTTTTCTGAAAAAAATTTCCGATTATAAGAATTTATAAAGTTGCCACGTGGCAGTTCCCCGAAGTTTTCGAAATGTCTTAAAACTTTGCTTTCTCGCTGCAAAAAAATCTGACCTCATCTTTTATTTCATTTCTTTCTCTTGAAAGGACAATTCATTCAATTCACACAACAAAAAATTAGCATTTTCGATTCAATTCGGCCTGCCTGTGTTCATCTTAATCTTATTGCGCAACTGACCATATAAACAACATTTTTTCCGGTTCAATGACACAATTCAAGGCAAAATTTCAAAAAAAATTGAAACATTTTTTCAGTGCTGATCCAAATGATTTACACATTCATAATATGAGCTCACTTTGTGATGGAAAACAAGATTGTTTTGCGAATCCAGCAATGCATGATGAAGTTTTTCCATATTGTGGTAACTTTTAAATTCTAGTTAATTAACTAATTAACAAAAACATTTTATAGAAAAGAAATGTGACTGTAGTGGAAATGGTGCTTGTCTTTATGACGGTTCAAATCCACAATGTTATTGCGATTCTGGATTTTCTGGAAAATCTTGTGAACTCGCGGATAAAAATGAGTGCCTGGAGCATCCTTGCCATCTAATGGCTCAATGTCAAAATACACTTGGATCTTATGAATGTAGATGTTTGCCGGGATATTCTGGAGATGGACATCAATGTATTGATATTGATGAGTGTTCGGAGAAAGAGAAATCATCTCATCGCTGTCCGGAAAACTCGAATTGTATCAATTTGCCGGGAACTTTTTATTGTAATTGTACACAAGGATTTACACCAAAAGGAAATCAAGGAGCTGGTTTGGATAAATGTGTAGATATTAATGAATGTGATACTGGAGCGAATAATTGTCAACAAAATGAGATTTGTGAAAATACGGTGAGTGTGGGGACTGAACAGTGAATTTTTAATTTCTGCTAAAATTAAGGCTTAATTTTTTAAGCTTAAGGCCTTAAGGTGAACCTAAGTGTTAGCCTGAGCTTTCATTTGAACCCTAATTTGAATCTAATCCTAAGATAAAAAATCGAGGGCTAAGCCTAAATCTAAGCTTAAGCCTATGCCTTACTGATAACCCTATAAAGAAATTTTCTAAAAGAGGTCCTACTTTTTTCTTCTCTGTGAAAAATCCTTCAGAACTTAAGCCAACTCTGTCATCTGAAATTGAATTCCAATTTTCTTATTTTCCAGATTGGATCATTCAAATGTGTCACAAAATGTTCACCTGGTTATAAATTGATCAATTCAACATGTTTCGACATCGACGAATGTGCCGATGAAAAATTACATCGATGTGATTCTCGTGCTGAATGTATTAATACAATCGGAGGATATCAATGTGAATGTGATGAAGGATTTGTTGGAGATGGCAAAAATTGTCAACGTAAGTATCATTTCACAAAATCTAGAAATTAAAAAATCCAAAAATTTTCAGCCAAAGCATCTTGCTCGAAAAATTCAGCAATTTGCGATCGCCACGCGTATTGTATGCCAAAAATGGAACTTTGTGTTTGTACCGCTGGATACACCGGAGACGGAATAACTTGTCACGATATCAATGAATGTGAAGCGTTGGAAAATGCGTGTCCAAGTGGTGGAAGATGTTTGAATTTGGATGGCGGATTTGTTTGTTGTGGCGGAAGTCAAAGTGATGAGAAATGTATTCAAGAACAAGGAGCGTTTTGTAGTGGAGGATGTGGTTTGAATGCAGTTTGTCAGAATCAGACATGTCAATGTGTTGAAGGTTTCAAAGGGGATGCTAATAAAAAATGTGTTGGTAAGTTGGGGGAAGTTTACTAGTTTCGGGAAATCAGAATTTTGGCGCCAAACTCCTGACCTACAGTATCCTAGAATTATCAAAAACTTGGAAAATAAAATTTTGGTGCCAAAAAAACTACAGTATTCCAGGAAGGTTTCACGAAAAAATTTTGAAAATCATAATTTTGGCGCCAGAAAATAATTTCCAAAAATTATATTTAGGCGACAAAATTTCTGATCTACAGTATCTCAGAATTTCCAGAAAACATTAGAATTTGGCGCCAAAAAACTACAGTAATCCAGGAAGGTTTCAAGAGATTCTGAAAATTATGAATTTTTGACGCCAAAAATCCTGGGCCTCAAAATTTTTCTGGCAGATCAAAAATATTTTTTCTCTAAATCTATCAAAATTGTGTCAGGTCTCGAAAAATGCAGGATTTTTTTCATCTTGCAGAAAATCTCAAGAACTTTCATTTTTAAATCTATTTTTCCACATTTTTCTCAAGAAACCTTTCCAAAAAATATCTGAATCCAAATATTTCCAGACATTAATGAATGCGAAGAAGATGAAAAGAAATGCGGCGGAGTCGGAGATCGCTGTGTAAATCTGTTCGGAGGCTACGTTTGCTGTCAACATGGAAGCCAGGCCCCCGAATGCCTCACCGATCAATCATTCTCCAGCGACAGCTCAACAATCTCCAGCCATGCCGCCGATTTCACAACAACCGGAGAATTAATTGAAGGATCTGGGTCGATTCAAACATCTTCAGGTGGAACGATCAAGATTCTCAGGGGACATATTCCAAAAGATTTTGAGTTGGCGAGTAATGGAAGTGAGTTGGACTATATTCAGTTTCAAAAAACCAATAAATTTTTTCTAGAACTTGCTTGCACTTCGTATTGCCCTGCAAATTCTGAATGCCTTAATGGATTCTGCGAATGTTCAAAAGGTTACGGTGGAAATGCATTGATTGGATGTGAAGATGTTGACGAATGTATCACTGAAACTTGTAACATTTCTGAAAATGAATGGTGTGTCAATTTGATCGGCTCATTTATTTGTTGTAATCCAACAAATGCCACACATGATGATTGTCTTGGTTTGGAGATTTCGAAAGATCGAGGACTTCATGTGATTGGTGGAAATGAAGAGGATACAATTCTTGCGACTGCCACAAATACAACCAGTGATCAATTAGTGACATCAGAAGTTGTGCAACAATCCAGAAATTTCTCATCGGGTCAAATTATTTTTACACGTGGCAAAGTTAGAAATGGTCAAAACATCACTTTTGAAAGTGCAAGTGGAAGCGGAAGCGGAAACGGAAATTCAGGAGTTTGGACCGAAGATGAAGACTCCGATTCAGATTCTGAAGAAGATGATGATTTGATGGAAAAAGGATCGGGAAGAGAAGTTATTATTCCGGATTTCACAGCGTCGCCTGGAGGAGGTGATGGAAATATTCGAGTTAGAATAACTACCCTTGGAGAAACTATTGAGACGTCTACTAAATCCGTGTTTTTGGAGGCTGGAAAGAACTCATCAACTGTGGTTTTTGAGACTGGAAGTAAAGGTTCGAAATTATCTGGAAGTTCGGGACATTTTGTTTCTGGAAAAGGAAGTGGACCTGGAAGTGGAGATGGATCTTTGGACCTAACTGGCTTAAAACCAGCTGGATCTTCTGAATCAGAATCTGGATCTTCTTCAGGGGCACCAGGTTCAGGAACATCTGGAGATTCGTCATCTGGATCGTCTGGAAGTTCATCATCTGGCGCATCCAGTTCCAATAAATCAGGGTCATCTGGAAACACATCATCTGGATCATCTGGAAGTTCATCGTCTGGCTCATCTGGATCTATCAAATCAGGCTCAACAGGAACTTCAACATCCGGATCTTCGGGCTCACCTGGTACAAGCTCTGAAGAAACATCTCAAGAAATTGGTCTCGAAATCAAATGGATCGGAAATAGTTCACAGACAACTGAACCAACACCAATCGATGAAAAAGGTTTGAAACGAACAAAAGTTCCGGAAACATCAACAACTCCAGAAGGTGTTATTGATATTGAGGGAAGTGGATTAGTTTTTGGTAGAGAGGAAACAATTGGAGGTGGAAAGAAGACAACTGTTGGAATTATAACTGGAACTCCTGGAGAAACCACATCGGAACCTTTGACAAATGAGTCAACAACAAGTTCAGGAAAGTCAGAAAGCACTATTGGATTGATCACTGGAACACCGGAAGCTACATCTGTTGGACCAACTGAAGGATCTGGGGAGACAACCACATCGGAAGGATCAGGAGAGCCCTCAACAACATCGGAGCCTTTGTCAACAACAAATTCAGGAGAATCTGGAGCAACTGTTTCACAATCCACACCATCAACTGAAGCTACCAAAGCTCCAGTAACAGACGCTACAGCAGCACCATCTGAAGCGACAGAATCTTCAACAGCTACCTCGGCTTCAGCGAGTTCAACATCTACCATTGCTTCAGAAGGCTCTGGCGAATCAAACGAAGCTCCAGAATCTGGCTCCACAACTGCTTTGGAAGAATCAAGTGCAGCTCCAGAATCTACAACTCCTGCTGGAAGTTCATCACCAGCTTCGTCGGAACCCACATCTGGAACTACAGAGGGATCTGGTGAATCGAGCCAAGCTCCAGAAGCATCAACCCCAATATCTGGCTCTACAACTGCAGTTCCAGAAAAATCGACAACTTCTGTGGGAAGTTCAACATCACCTTCATCCGGAACTACAGAAGGATCTGATGAAGCCACATCAACATCTGAAGCTTCCTCAGCAACATCAGAAGCTACAGTACTTCCAGACGGTTCTGGTGAATCAACACAAGCTCCAGGAGGCTCCACAACATCGGAATCAACACTCTCAACTGAAGGATCTGGAGTGCCTGAATCAACCACATCTCCTTCATCAAAGGGAACTACTTCAACCCTTGCTGAAACATCTGAATCCACACTTTCTCCAGAAGGATCTGGCGAATCATCAACCACTGCTTCTCCTACAACTTCTGAAGAGAGAACAATCACTCCAGAAGGTTCTGGAACAACTTCAGAAGAAATCAATCCACTTCCAACTCGAGGAAAAACTCCAGCATCGACATTGTCAACCAAATCCCCTTCAACACCTGAAATGGGACTCGAAATATCTGGAAAAACCACACCGTCATTGACCACAAATGAAGCTGAACAAACAACAACTGAATCAAATGGATCTGGCGAAGAAATGGGACTTGAGATTTCTGGAAGAACAACTCCTGAAATGGGATTGGAAATATCTGGAAAAACAACAACTCCTGAAGGAAAAATCACAATTGATATTGAGGAATCGACAACACCGATTCCATCAGATTCTACGGTTTCTTTGTCATCCACAAGTTCACCAGTCTCTTCTTCTACTCCTGAGGTTGAAACATCAACTTCAAACGAGTCATCGTCTGAAGGAACCACAAAATCTGGATCTACCTCATCATCCGAGGCAACCATTGGAACATCAGAATCCACAACAGTGCCAACTTCAGTTGGAACTAGCGAGTCAGTAAAACCATCAGAGCGTACATCTGCTAAACCTTCTGAAGCGACCGTATCTCCAGTGGAGGCTTCTACAACCGCCCCAGGATCTGTATCATCAGAAGCGACTACTCCAGAAACATCTTCTGAAGAAAAACCAACCTCTGCTAAACCAGATGAATCTTCTGAAGCCACCGGATCTCCAGCTGAGGGTTCAACAACCGCCTCAGGTTCTAAATCATCAGAATCTACCACTCCTGCAACAACTTCTGAAGAAAAATCAACCTCTGCTAAACCAGACGGGTCTTCTGAAGCCACTGGATCTCCAACCGAGAGTTCTACAACAATCTCAGGATCTAAATCTTCTGAATCTACCACTCTTTCTGGATCAGAATCTTCAACAACTGTTGCTAGTACTTCATCAGAGGCTACTACTCCAGCCACATCATCTAAAGGACCTGAATCTTCAGTGGCTCCATCAACTGAAGCCACTACACAATCTATCGCAACATCAACCCCGTCAGTAACACCCTCGAGTCAAGCAGCCACAATTCAAGGTCGAGAAGAAGTCACAACACCAACAACCAAAGAAACCTTCGCATTGCCAACCACCACAGCTTTGCCATCAAATGAAACAACTCAATCGCCAAGTGAAAACATCAAATGCACTTCAAGTGATCAATGTGGAAATGACGCATTATGTGAGAGACGAACTGGTGTTTGTCGATGTGAACCTGGATTTGAAGGAATTCCACCAAAAACAAGTTGTATTGATGTGGATGAATGTGCCACCGGACATCATAAATGCCACGAATCATCGAGATGTCAAAACTATATTGGTGGATATGCTTGTTTCTGTCCAACCGGATATCGAAAATCAGAAAATGGTGAATGTATTGATATCAATGAATGCGTTGAACACAATTCAACATGCTGCGGAACAAATGCAAAATGTGTGAATAAACCAGGAACATATTCTTGTGAATGTGAATCTGGATATATTGGAGATGGTTATAAATGTGTGCCAAATGAGAAACGAATTTGTGAAAAAGTGGAAGCTGATCGAGCAAATTGTGCAAATAATCGAGCTTGTATGATTGATCGAAATGGAATTATTGATTGTTCAGAATGTATCAGTGGATATGAATTAATTAACGGAGAATGTGTTGATATCAATGAATGCTCCAAAAATCCATGTGCTTCTGATGCAAATTGCTCAAACTTGAATGGAACATTCCAATGTTCTTGTAAACAAGGATATCGAGGAGATGGATTTATGTGTTCAGATATCAATGAATGTCAAGACAATTCACATTCTTGTCATCCACATGCTGATTGTACCAATTTACCAGGATCATTTGAGTGTAAATGCCAGGGTGGATTTGAGGGAGATGGAATTACAAAATGTATGAACACTCTTGAAAAGAGCTGTGAAGATGTTGAAAAATTCTGCGGACACTCGAAACACGTTTCATGCCTTAGTGTTCGTATTTTCAATGGATCATTGAGTTCAATCTGCGAATGTGAACCTGGATTCCGACTTGTTGGCGGAGAATGCGTCGATATTGATGAATGCGATGAGAATCGTCATAATTGCGATCCAGCTTCGTCGATTTGTGTCAACACCGAAGGATCATTCAAATGCGATTGTGCCGAAGGTTATGAAGGCGAAGGTGGAGTTTGTACCGATATTGATGAATGTGATCGCGGGATGGCGGGTTGTGACGGAATGGCGATGTGTATTAATCGAATGGGATCTTGTGGATGTAAATGTATGCCAGGATATACTGGAGATGGAGTTCAATGTTCAAGTGAGTCACATTTTACTGTATCTAAAAACGGATTTTCAAAACTTGGGCTAACATTCAAAAAATGGGGGCCGCATCTGAGTTTACTACCCCATCAAATGTGGTCTTGAGTTCAGTTTAGCCTCAAAATGCCTGGTGAAAATGATCTTTTGAGATTTTTTAAATTCTGCTCTCCAAAAAAGTGGATTTTGCCAAGCCAAAAAATCTCAAAGCACCCAATAAACTCACAAATAATTCCTGCCACTTATTATTGTTCCAGAAAGAATGAATAATCTGATTATGAGATTGTGAGATAACTATGACATTGAAAATTAGGTCACGTTTTTTTTTGAAAATGTGGGAATCAAAATGAATTTGCCAAGCGGGGGCTTTTCTGCGTTTTATCCACATTCTCTCTTCCTGAATCTTTCAAATCAATTTTTTCCAGAGATTGAGCCAAGCGATAATTCAAAATGCACAGAAGAATGGGAACGACTTTGTGAAATCGAGAACAAACAATGTACTGTTGATGAGGAAGAAGTTCCACAATGTGGTGCTTGTTTAATCGGACATCAACCAATTAATGGAACTTGCCAATCAGTCGCTGTTTCGGGTCTTTGCAAACACAATAACGATTGTAGCGAACATGCGGATTGTATTGATATTCAACCAAATTCTCATCTTTGTGTTTGCACTCCTGGATTTATTGGGGACGGAAAAATGTGCGATGGTAAGATATATCTGTGAAACTATTGAGCTCAAATAATTTTTTAAAGATATCGATGAGTGTTCCCTCGAAGGAATGTGCGATTCAGCCAATTCAGCATGTGTTAACACAATCGGAGCATTCAAATGTGTTTGTAACGAAGGTTTCGAGTTAGATGGTCATGTTTGTGTTCCATCAGTTAAAAGTACCACATTAGCCCCATCAACAGGTAAGTAAACGCACTTTTTTGTGATTGTCACTCAGCACTTTGTTCAGAGTCCCATCGTGAACCTGTCTCACTTGAGAGTTCAACTAAAGTCACCACTTTGTCTGTCAATGTTACGGAAAGTAGTAAACCAGGAAGTCAAAGTTCAGTGTCTACCAGTGTTGCACCTAAAACTGAAAATGTGACGCCGAAGCCAACTTCGAAGGAGTCTTCATCAACTGCAAAGCCTACCAAAGCTGTTGAATCTACAGGAGCCACTAAATCTGGAAAATCAGAAACGGATCTAACATCGACTAAGAAAACATCTTCAACAGCAAAACCCACTGTAACCAAATCACCTGTTGTTGAATCTACGACTTTGAGAACCGCTACTTCTAAAAAATCCGAGTCGACTAAGGAAACATCGGAATCTTCGAAACCTACCACAGCCAAACCATCTGTTACCACAACATCTGTAAAATTAGAAAGTTCAACCAAAAAAGTGGAGATCACAACTCCGAAGAGTGTGAGCTCGAGCACACAGAAAACTGTTGAATCTACCAAATCAACACCAACTTCTGGGGGTTCCACCAGCACCAAAAAACCAACTTCAAAAATTCCATCAACAACATCTCAATCAGATCTTGTCCTGAATGTTATAACTACAACTTCAACACCACTAACTGTGATTCTGTCTTCTTCCACTTCAACCTCCCAAGCATCTTCAGAACCAACACCTCCACCAACAGCATCCACCACAACTCGAATTGTTCCAACAACAGGTGAGCATCGAATTGAGTTAGGGAAAATAGCATGAGATAGTTAGGTTAACTCTGTTTTGCATGTGTTTTGTTTGACAGCTCGTCGAGGTCCACCAAGTATGACACCACCAGCCGAAGAAACCACTACCGCCAGCGCAAATGGGGGATATGGTGAAGCTGAAGTTGAGGTGTCGACTAGCAGTTCGACCACGACTACAGTACCAGCCACTACAGTAGTAACCACTACAGTATCAACCACTACAGTACCAACCACAGTAACTCTTCCTACTACTACCCTCAGAACAGCACGTGAGTTGCACGGCATGATTTTTTTGGAGGAAATTTTTTTTGACAACAGCCTGATTTGTTCAGTGAACTTTTGATTTCCAATATGATTTTTCCAGCCGCTGAATCAATCTCTTGTTCAAATTGTCATCAACTCGCCATTTGCTCCTCGAATCAAACTTGTGTTTGTCGCGAAGGATTTATTGGTGACGGAATCGCGAACTGTAGTAAACTAACAACCGCCGATTGTATGTCACTTCCATCGCTTTGCGCATCCAACGGATATTGTGACACCAAAACTCGCGATTGTAAATGTGATGCTGGATACATCGGAGATGGTTATATTTGTGCTCCACATCCACAAGATTGTGTTCTTCGACCAAATCTTTGCCCATCTGAAGCGATTTGTCAGAATCGACGATGTCAATGTCTTCCGGGTTATACTGGAGATGGTATCAAATGTGTTAGTATTCATGAGAGAGCTTCGAATTGCTCGCAATGTGATGAAAATGCATCGTGTGTTGGGGGAACAACTTGCAAGTGTAATGTGAGTTTTGGGTTCCATCATGGTTCCATGAAATTTTTTTGAAAATTTTGATTTTTTGGACCAATATATTAGGAACCCTCACCTTCCATAATTCAATAATCCTTGATTTTCCAGCCTGGCTACTTCGGAAATGGTCTTTGTTGTGTTCCTGATCCAACAGATTGTGTGCATTTCACTGGAATCTGCCATACAAATGCTCAATGTGACACATCTTCTCGACAATGCAAATGTGCTTCTGGATACTCTGGAAATGGATTATCCTGTTTCCCCCAAAAATCATGTAGAACTGATCGAAATGTCTGTTCAAATAATGGAATCTGTTTGCCAACTGGAAATTGTATTTGTCGAATTGGATTTGAAGGAGATGGATATAATTGTGAAAAAGCTGGAACTGCCGCGTTGAACTTGAGAAATGATCCAATCTCATCTTGTTTGACACCGTGTGATAGTGTTTCAGAGATTTGTATCGGTGGAAAATGTTTGTGCAAAGATGGATTCCGTCAAAATTCCACTAATTCATGTATTGATATCAATGAATGTGAAGAGAAATTGGATAGATGTGATCGATTGGCAACATGCCAAAATACAATCGGAAATCATGTTTGTCTTTGTCCAAATGGATATATTGGAGATGGAACAACTTGTATTCCACACACTCAGAATACTGGAGGCATTTCGGTTTATTGCGAAGCTGATGGAATGACATTGGTGTTAGGAGATTCCGAGAATTTCGAGGGAAGAATATTCGTCAGAGGACAAGCTGAAAATCCATATTGTTCGAAATCATTCAGCAGTTTGTTGAATTCTCAAAAACCATATGTTTTCAAAGTTCTTTTTGAGCATTGTGATGTTCAACTTCAAGATAACGTAAGCTCCTTACTCAAAAAATATAGATAAAAAATAATGAGAACCTTTTTAGCATACAATGGCGTCTACAGTAGTTGTACAAAAACATGCGATGTTCTTGACAAGTAAAGCTGATTCTTACGATCTCCGCTGTCAATATCCAATCGGTTCACAAGCTGTTGAATCGCAAGTGAATGTCAGCGAATTAGCAACAACTTCAACATTAGTCGATAATAATTCGGAACTTGCTCCAACTTGTAAACTCGGAGTTTCAAATGAGCAACAATTATCGATTAGTAGCGCCACAGTTGGAGACACTCTCAAATTGAGTTTGTCAGTTATCCCAGCATCTGCGAATTTTGGAATTCTCCCCAAAAATTGTTTCGCAGTGAATATTGAAAGTGGTGAAAGATACACTTTGACTGATTCACTTGGTTGTGCAATTGATGAAACATTATTCCCACAATGGAGTGTTGTATCCAATAATAGTGTTCAAGCGATATTCCGAACATTTAAATGGCCAGACAGTTCAATGATTCGATTCCAATGTGATTGTTCACCTTGTATTGGATCATGTTCGATTCCAAGTTGTATGAAAGTTCAGCGATTCAGAAGACATATTCCGATTGTGAATGATGAGATTCGAGAAAATCTAGTTTTGGTGAGTATAAAACTTCTTAGATGTTTTTTTCCTAAACAACTTATTTTTCAGATGAATGGCGTTGAAGGTTTAGCCGTCTCCTCAATCATAAATGTTCACGACTCTTCAAATCTCCTCGACGACGATAACACCTTCACAATCCCGCCCCCAATCTCCTCTTCTTATTCCCCATCCGAAATTTGTGTCAAACTCGCTCCATTGATAATTGCTCTTTGCTCATTCATCTTCTGCTCCCTTGTTCTTCTCTATTTATTCTCACCGAAAACCACCAAATCAGAGTTTTAACCTTGCTTAATTTTTTTTTATTTTCAATTGCTCAGGGTGAATATTTATCACCTAACTCATCCAGGATTGTTCCAAAGAAACATTATTTTTCTTGCCCCCCAAATTCAAGCTTTTCTCAAAATTACGTGTGCATTTGTTTGTGATTTTTAATTTATTTTAATAAAGATCATTATTATTTTATAAATACTTTTTTTTATTTTCTAAATATTTAGGGTCAAAGGACACTAATTGCTCGATTGAAAAATGAAAACAGATAGTGAAAAAATCAAATTTCAGAAATGGCGAGAGTTAAGAAAATTTATACGTTGTTTAATAAAAGAACAACAGTTATAAATACAAAAATCAATAATTTTCATTAAATTATTCGAAGTTTAAAAAACCTTACACAACATAAAAAGGTCTGTGGGATCTTCGAAACACATGCATTCCACGTGAAATCCATAAACATTTGAAACATTGTTTTCCAAAAAAAGCTGGATCGATCGAATTTTTTGTTCATTTGTTTTCTTAGAAAAATTGAAAAAGTAAAGAGGTCTTTGTTCAGTGTTTTGTTTGAGTCTCTGAAAAAAACGGAATATGAAATTTTCTTGTTTTTTTTTCGAAATATCTGGAATCTAGTTTTTATAGAAAACTCACTATTAAAGAATGTTCATTTTTTCATAAATTTTCGGTTTCAAATTAATTATCGAATCATAAGTGAATTTCAATGCTTCAACAACATCATCAATATTTGTAAGACATTCGATCATAACGAGTGTATGCTTGGCACTATCCAGTATTTTCAAACTCCAATCATTCAGAACAATCTCAAAACTTCGAGGTTTATATGCAGCAAAAAAGTCAATAGTCATCTGATTGATTGATTTTCCAGAATAAGATAAAATTTCGATCGATTTACAGCACAAAATTTCTTTCAAAATTTCCAATGGAATTTCTCCTTCTTCTACGGTTATGTTGAGTTTTTTGCATTTTGCATTTTCGAAGTAATAATTCCATTGATCAAATGGAATAGTTCTTGTCTGTGCAATTGTTCTTTTAAAAGGAAGTATTCTTATCCACGGAACTGTTACCATAATTGTTATTTGTAATCGGAGTTCCTTGTTCTTATTGTAATACACATTAGCCTCACATGTTGGACCAACAATAATTCGACGTTTTGATTTATGAGCATTCGATAGAAACTTTGACAAGTTTTTGAATTTTTGAACATCCTCGTATTCCATCTGAAGAAAAACATATAATTAGAAATAGAAAAAAAATGTTTTGAAAACTTACCTTTGAAAAAATGACGCCAAGAATTTCGGGGGACAATTTTTTAATCGGAGGTTCCCCTTTTTCCTCTTCAATTGGTTTGGTAAATGGTTTCATAAAAAAGGTTAGAAATCTGCGGATTATCAAGAAAATGACCAGCAAGGAAGTATTCATTTTGTGCAATAAATATTATTTTTTCAAGCTGGAAGAAAACGGCTTGGACGCTCGAAAAAAATGTTTGTTGGTATTGTTCCCCAGCTGTTTTGTTTTGGGTTTTGGGAAGACAAAAAAACAACACTTTTCTAAAACGACACAGTACATTTTTTGCGGAAAGGTGTAGTTTTCACTGATTCCCAGCGATCTGTGATGAAAAATTTGAAAAAATGAAAATTTAACACTGCAAAAAATTTGGAAAATATGTAGCTTGCGAAAAAAAATGATCGACTTTACAAAATTTTTGGACGAGGAAATCTGAGTATATACAAAATGGATGGATGTTTTTTCCTCAAAAATTAAGTTTTTGAATTTCTGTGCTATGTCATCCCCGAAATTCAAGCTTCTATCAAAATTACGTGTACCAATTTGTGATCTTTCATTTTCAAAATCATAATTTTATAAATGTATTTATTAAAAAAAGAAATTGTCAAGAAATGTGTGTTAGAAGTCTGAACCTGTAGTAGCCATACCAATAATTATAAATACATAATTCCGTCCTAAAATATTCTATAACTAATTAATTAATTATCCAGCTCTAATTTATGCCAAGCTTCAACCAATGTTCCAGGATTTTCTATACATTTGATCCATTGTCGACCACGTTCATCTTTTGCAGATGCTGATAATAAAATACCACCTGGAATTTGACAATTTTTTTTAAAAATCTGGGCTATAATTTAGGCTCTTACCAATATAATCATCATGTTTTCCAAGATCATGATCATAAACTCCAATTTGAAGAGTTTTCTTTGGAAGATCTTTGAAAGGAACCACGAATTGGATTTTCTGAAAAAAAAAACTTTTTTTTTTCAGATCTACATAGAAACAAACTAAGGAAACTAACCTCATTAAATTCCGGATTCAAAGTTCGTTTCTTAATCGAAGTTCTTTGTCGATGCGCCTTTGAAGTGATTGGAGTTAGCGAAACTTTGCAATATGGATCGGAAAATCCAGTTGAATCCATTCCAACAAGTTCAACACATCGATTGATATTAATGAATAATGAACCTTGTTGAATATTATACTGTAATCCAACATGGATTTTCCCTCGTTCCCCATTTTCCTCCTCTTTTGTTTGAGGAGGAACTGGAATTGCTTGCTCCAAATACAAATTGTATTTTTTGACTCCGCTATTTGGAAGTTTTCGAAGAGCAATGCGAGTTTCGCCAAGGAAATCGGAGCCGATTCGATCACGATCCAAAACCGTGATTCTCCTGGAATAAAAAAAAACATTATAAATTGAATAAATTCTGAAACTTGACTCACAATGTCTTTTTCTCCTTATCTTCCTCAGTCACTCCCCAATAAACCATTTCCTCATTCCATTCTGGATTCAATGTTTTCTCAATGGTTTTCGATGTCAATTTGGTGGCTTTTGCATTGCCGGGAATCAGATGGAGTTTGACATAGGGATCAGAAAATCCATTGCTGTCCATGGCTTTGAGATTTTTGGCGCGGAGGAGGGTTATTGTCAATTTTTTCTCCGATACTTCGTAGTTTAGGTTGAATTGGATTGATCCGAGTGTACCTAGAAGAATTTTGATGAGATTTGGTTGACAATGAGTGGAAAAGGAGGTCCGATCTTTCTAAAAAAAAAACCCTGGCTAACTGACTAGGTTCCAAGAGAAGTAGGGTAAACTCTAAAACTCGAAATTTTTCGGAATAATGTACAAAAATGAAAAAATGATGGGAAAAATCTGAAAATTTCTGTCCAAAAACTTGGGATAGCCAGATCAAAAGAACACACTGCAAAACCCGTACCACCTGCGTATCTAACTCGTCCATGTCTTACTTCTCAAAAGTTCGAGTTAGATCTGCAGGTTTTACAGTACTCATGTGCCTGTAATTTGTTCTGATTTTCTCGGAATTTTGGACAGAAGCTTTTCATTTTTTTTTGTTTTTTTTATGTTTTTGGAACCGAATTGTCAATATAGATTAATCTTGGTCAGTATCCAGATTTTAGAAAGTTCCAACCTCCGAAAGTTCAGTGAAGATAAAAGTTCACATGCAAAATGTGATTGAAAGAAAAAAAAGAAAGTGCCCCAAAACCACAAAACGCCAAATTCACAACACCAACCATGCGACTTAAAAAAACGTGACAAATTGAAGCATGCAAATAGTCTTCGATTTCGTGATCTCATACCGGGTTTATATTTTTGCGAGTTCGAATTCTCAGTGATTCCCGAGCCAACTTGTGATCCTTCATCATCCTCATTTTCAATCAATATTGGTTGAGTATCAATCGATTTTTCTCTTCGTTGAATTGTTGGCGTTTTTTGTTGATCTTCTTCTTTTGTTGCCTGAAGTGTTGTTGTCGATGAACTATTTCCGAGTCTAGAAGGTGGAAGTGAAGAATGTGATGGTTGAGATGTTGCTGTTGTTTCATCCAAAGATTGCCGATATTGAAGGGAATTTATACGTGGAACACCATCACGTCGACGATTTCGCTCTGTTTGTTTTTCGAGTTTTAATTAGGGCTACTAATGGTTAATCGAGATTTTTAGAATTTTGCTAATCAATGTTGGATTCTAGAAAAAAAAATCAAATAATATTTCTACAACATGTAAGCAAAAATCCAAGCACACGGAATTATCACCGCAATATATTTACCGTAGCCCCCAAAATTAAGCTAAGAACTTACTGGAATCTTCAGAATCTGGAGAACTCATGAATGCAGCCATTGGTGAATCAGATCGATGTAATCCTGTGCCAGAAGCACTTCGTCTATCATTCAAAGCGTGGTTAACAATCGGATTTGCTGGAATTGTTGTTCCAACTTTTCCCGATGAACCAGCTGAACTACTTGCTGTACTCGATTTATGTTCCATTGGACTCGATGTTCTATTATCCGGGCTTGAACGATTCGGTGTGACAAGAGAAGTTCCAGATGCGCTTTGCGCAACTGATCTTCGCGAAGTAACACTATCCGGATTCGATATTCTTCTAGGTGATTCTTGGGTATTCGACGCATTTCCCGGATTCAAAGATGATGATGAAAGTGTCAGATTCCCTCCTTGTTGTGGATTCGAATGATCCGATTGAACAACTGAAAAACACCAGAGGGTTCCCATTAGAAAAAGAAATAGTCGCCCGAAATTATGTTAGCCGGAAAGATGTAAAACTAACTGTTACCTCCACTGTCAATACTTCTAGCATCATCGTGTTGAGTTACAGTTGCATCATATGAACATGGTGTGGCAAGAGAATGACGTGGAGATGTTGAGGAAGCACGGGATTCTGGCGAAGAATCATCTTCTGGAATGAAATTGGTTTTTTTTTGAAACTGGCATCTAGGAAGGTTTTTTGTTCCAAAAATTTTGTTCGAGTTAGCACTCTTGGTCTTAGATTGGCTTGGAATCGGACTCAAAATATGATCGAAGGGCCATTGATGTTTTTTTCTGATTCGGAAAATGGGGTATACTTTGATCAGAACCTTTTCTGGATAGTTTCAAAAATTTCAGTAGGATCTAATTTTGAACGTGCCACACCGTTTTCAAAACAAAATTATTTCAATAAAACCACAGACCCCTTCTCACTCACCACTATCATAAATCCTGGCCGCATTCAACGCAAATCTCGCCAAATTCGCCTCTCTTCTCGCCGAATTTTGCGGCAATTTGTGATGATGATGTTGTTGTTTTCGAACAATTCCCGATTGTGCGAATCCACCTTCACCATCCGACGAACTTCCAGCTCGATCTTCATCATCCACTGACATACTGCTCATCACTTTTTCGTTCACCCAACTCGGCTGAATTCGGGGGCGAGGAGATTTGGATCTAAAAATAGACAAGTTTATGAAAATTCTATTTTGGAAGAGAAAAAATAATAAATAAGCACCTTTCATGAGGATCAACAGCCTGAAGCATTGAACAAATACTCGCACGACTCGTACTGCAAAATAAAAAAATAAGCAACAAATAATAAAGAATCCCAGGGTAAACTGAACTTCAAAGCAAAAATAACAAAACCATTTACAAACCTTGGAACTTCATTAGTCATTCTGCGACCATTTGGAATCGGCGAATTCGTAGCTGATGTTCCGTTACTCTGAATCGCCCACGTTGGTTGACGTGGAGATGGTGAAGTTGATGTTGTTGGAATTGCTGATGACGTGGCAGCAGCTAACGGTGGAAGTGTGGGATTGGCTGAGCCGTTCATGAATGCGGCATCGGGTCTTTGGAAATCTGGCATTTCTTTGTAGAACCAGGCACCCGATTTTTTCCAAAGCTGGAAAAGGACACAATTACTTTTGATGCAGTTTTGAGGGTAGGGCTGGTCAGAATCGTATTTTTGGAATTTATTGTTTCTTGAAATCATAAATATGAGAACCATGGAACCTCTAAATTTTTCCGAGAGTGGAAATCTGAACTTTGAACGTTTCATTCGTAATTCCGAAATTCCAAAAAAAAACCAATTCTGAAAATCCCTCCAAATTCTCAAATCAATCCTCCTCCTAAACATGTACCACCCCAAAAAAGGACAGAAAAGCATTTGAAGCTTTTTTTGAAATCGAAAAATCAAAAAGACATGGACATATTTTCTCGAGACACGGACAAAAAGAAGTGTAGAGATCCCCCCTCAGCGGCTGGGAAAACACTAACCACCTCGCGAGCTTCCGAGCATATTTTGCACAGGAAGACGGTTTCGCCACGTTGCGGATCTTGCGTTTCGACGCCGCAATTTCGTTGACACACATATTTTCGACAATCCACACACATTGCTGCGTAGCTTTTCGAGGCGAGAAGTCCGAATTCGGTGTGGCACAAAAGGCAGTGAGTGACGCCGTTGCCAGTCGCGCGACGACGCATTTTTTCGAGACGATCCACCATTTTTCTGGAATTTTCGGAAAATGAGAACTTGGTTGTTTTAGACTTCTGAAGGGTGAATTTTGGAATTCAGCAAGGATTCTGAAGTATCCAATTGAAGATTTTTTTCAATTCTATATTTTTTATCTCACGAGGTCTACATATAAAAAAACACTTCAGGTTATAATTTTTCAACATTTAAATTTTTTCTATGAAATTTTTAAATCTCAGAACACCCACCAGGAAACGAACTTCGGACCTCAAAATCCCAAACCTATCTCAGAGAAAATTTTGCCCCCGGGCTGCCCGTAGGAATTTGGTTTACCCCTATTTTCGGGGTGTTGCCCTTCGGACCAGCACGAAGGGCAAATTTTCTAATGGGAAAAATAATTTGAAGGGTATTTTTTGAGCACGTGACCTAGTTTTGTGACCTAGTTACGTTTTCGATCACAAAAAATAATAAATTTCTTTCATTTCACTTATTTGGGTATTCAAGAAAATAGTGGGGAACTCAATTCCGATTTATTATATTTTATATGCCACAGAGTGTAATTTACTACCCGAAAAATTTCGCGCATTTTTTGAGACCTGACACGATCTTAGGGGTGGGACTAAAATCGACGAAATTCGACGCAAAAACGAGAGATTTAGAGAAAAATGATTCTTGATCTACCCAAAAACTAATGAAAAATTTGAGGTCTAACGATTTGAGGTAGTAAATTACACCCTGTGTATGCTACAAGTCTCAAAACATTTCAAAGTGAAAAGCAGGAACAGGAAATCAAGGAATTTATATTATGAGAATTTATACTATTTGGAATATTTGTGATTTTGGAAAATTGTGTCATCTCACGCTGTCCAAGTGCGAAATTGCAGAAGTCAGAGAATGTGCTCATTAGAAAAGTATTATTCGATGTTCCGACTGTTATTTCGGGAATGTATAGCAGGGCCGAAATTCCGAAAACTATGCATGAGAATTCTGAGAAGCTTCATTTTTTTTTTAAATAAAAGCTTCTCTTTGAAATATGTTTTGATTTCGATCAATTTTGGTCAAATAGATAAACTAGATTTCCGAAGATTTCCTGGCGCAAGATTTTTTTTGAATTTTGCCATGGCGAAAATTAAAAATTAAAACAGAAATGATTTTTTCCACGTCAAAATTTTTAAAATTTAAAAACGTCATACCCTAGTTTTTCTTAATTGCCCCTAGGCCGCCCCTTGAATGCACTAGTGTTGCCCTTAGGACCAGCCCTCGGGGCACTCCAAGGGGCTGCCCATGGACCACCTTTTCTCTGAGTAATCTCTAACCAACTAGACCACGCGGTCACGCGAACAACATGAATAAATTCATCTAATATTCTCATAAATTTTAAACATTTCGTCCCTCAAATTTTCCCGAAACAAAAAAAAACCAACCCAATACGTTGCTGCTCTTTATTCTTGCTCTCCTCTGCTTTCGCCAACACCTGCCTTATATGCTCTTGTTCAGCTTCCGTTATCGTTCCGCCATTTTGACCTTTGGAATTTGTCGGCGATCGAGCAGTCGCTGTTCGAACCGACCATCCCGATTTCAGCCTGGAATTCAATTTTGATCTGATTGTGAGGACCCAGGGGGAATCTGAACTCACTGTGCTCTCAAATGCAAATGTCGATCACTTGGACAAACCCATTTATTTTGTGTTCCTCCAATTTCCCAATCATTCATCAGATCTGAAAAAAAAACCCAATTTATTTTATTTAAAAAAAAGGGGGGAACACTTGAAAAAATAATGGTTTTATTTGGACTGTGACGTCAGAAGGAATTTGATTAGGAGGAACTTTTTTGGGAGCTACACATGAGATGGACTTAGAGTTCCAAAAATCGGAACAAAAAAGTGTATTGAGAATACAGTAACTTTCGAAAAAAAAACCTTATAATATGTTTTGTCCCATAAATATTTTCAGATAAAAAAAGTTACAGTTCTGAATTTTTTTTCAAAAAAACTGTTGGCTGGAGCTTTCTTAACAGACAGGAGACGAATTACGAAGTGCATGATCTCTGATACATTTTCAAATGACAACATCTATAGTTCTCTGATCTACAATTTTCAGAACCTTCTGAATCTCCCAAACAAACCTTTCTTCGACTCAAGAAACCCGGAAAGATGTCTTAAGAGCCCAATTTTTGGCGGTATTTTTCTCGCATTTGCACTGATTTGAGAAACCGAGTTCGACGAAGTATTATTATTATTATTAATAAGATTCGAAAAAGTGCTGGATGTTGAAGTGCTTGTCGCAATCGACGGAGATGGCGTAGTTTTACGCGATAATGGCAACATATTTAATGATATGTTATAAATAGTAAGTAAGTAGCAGATTGGCGGATACTAGTAATAATCACGATTGTTGTTTTTTTTCTTTTTTTTTCTTCGCGTTTAGCGGACAAACCCAGGCAACGAGAAAATAGCGAAAGAGAAAAAGAAAATGAGCCAACTGCTTAAAACTCATCGATTTTTTTGCTTATATATGGTGAGAGGAGACGTAGAGAAATTCTAGCCCAAATAATTCAGCCCTGTGTGTGAGAAAAAAAAAACAATGATGATGATGCGAATTTCGAGGGGTTTCCGGATCAAACATTTTTGTTTTTCTAATCAAAGATGATTTTGGTAATGATGAAATAAATTAGGCTTAATTCAAGCAGAGATCAGAAAATAACTGGCACATTTTTGGTGAACATTTTAGCACGTGATCTATAGAGATCTTGGAACTTTTAGTAAATTTGATTTACTGTATTTGTTAAAACATATAAATTCTTTATATACTGGTATCAGAAATCTTCTTTAAAAAACTTTTAAAATTTCAATTCGTGATCTCAGATTTAAAATTCCTTGTAGATTTTCAAAATGAAATAAAAGTGCTAAATAATCAGAAATCGGTCGGATCAGAAAACACAAGATTTTCAGAAAATTACTGTAGAAAAAACGTCATAATTTTTATTTCAATCGGAATTTGAAAAAAAAAAGAAATTTATGAATGAGATGAGGAGAACATTCTGCAAACCGCACAAAACGGGAAAAGATCAAACAATCAAATAAAAAATTAACGTTTCCTGAAAAATTATGGAAACGTCACATGAATTTGAAAGAGAAAACGATCGATTTGAAATCTTTGAAAATCTGAGAAATTTTTAGATTCGAAATAAATATGATCTTGAATCCAACAAATCTTAGAATTTCATAAGTTTCAAAATTTTTACTGTTTCTAAATTTCAAGATGGGTCAACAGCCAATTCTAGAAAATTTGCTTGTCAAATAGCTGAGCCTAGATAAATTCATTGTCAAGTCTCCACGTCTAGAATAATACTCTCAAAAGGAGCTGAACCTTGAGAACCACTGAGGGTAGGTACCACGCCTCTGTCAAACAGCCAATCCTAGAAAGCCTTGTTGTCAAGTAGCCGAGCCTAGAGAGTCTGAATGTCAAGGTGCAATGCCTAGAAAGCTCTATTGGCAAAGCCACAGTTGAACTTAAAATATAGGAAAATTCCGAAAGATAATCCAAAAAAAATGGAAAACTGCTCACAATCTTTGTACTCCCGATAAAAAAGTTTTTTTCTAATCACACGAAAAAAGCACGCCCAAAACTACCGAAAAATTGTAGTCTTTCTTTTCATGTGAAACAAGACAACAAGTTTTATGTTTATTATGTTGTTTGGGCTCAAATTCATGTCAAAACCAGAAATTGGTTGGTTTCTAGCAGCGCGCAAAGAAAAAAAACGAATTATATCTATCTAGAATGAAAAATATAATTGAAATCGTCCCTTTGTTTTTGTTTTGTTTTGTTGTTTTTTTCATGCATTTCTGCAGGCAAAATTTTTTTTTGGAAATTGGAACAAAAAATAGGGAAAATAAGGGGAGTGAAAGAGTGAATACGTGTGAACGAAGATTTATTTTTGTTTTTCTTTTTCTATATTTTTTTCCGGTGAGTTCCTGAACTTTTTTTGCAATTTTTTTGGAGCTGAATAATTGAGCAATCTCGAAAATCCGTATACGGTGTAATTTTTCTCATTTCTTTTTTTTGCTTCAACAGAAAAAAACGAGAAGCTCAAGTGTTTGAGGATAAATCGAGACGCAGATTGTTAGAAAATGAGCAAAAAAAGGATTAGCTCTTAAAAAAGGAGAAGAATGTTACAAATGAGGGTTCTTTTTCTATTTATTTTTTTTTTTTGAAATATAAAAAAAAGTCACATGTACTAAAAATAACTCCAAATCAAAAAATATTTTTTTATCGGCGGGGAAAAAGTAGATAAAAAAGCCAATTAAAACAATTTTTGCATGTAGGGAAGGGGAAAGATAACAAGTTCCTGTTTTTTTGAACAGATCAACTCAAAAAGCTTATTTTTTTGTACACGTGGATTTTTCGGGTCAAAATTCATAATGGAGTTCACTGGAATATTCAAAAAAAAACTTTTATCCACAAAATTTTTTGGAATATTTCTCTAAAATTGTCTCAACATTCTCAGAACTTCAAAAAATGTCTTTTGCAAAAACAACAAATACAAAAAATGTCTACGATTTTCCAAAGTTCAGATTCTGTCTCAAAATAGACATTTTCCTGAATCTCACTTTCAAAAACAAAAAAATTCTGTAGCAAAAATAGCAAGTGAGCCCAAAAATTCTCGAATCATCAAAATATGCAAATTTATGTGCGAATCATCTTGGTATTTTTTTTGGAAAAACGGAGAAAATCTTACCAGAATTCTTGGGCGGAAAATAGCACAAAAATTGATTTGACATAGGAAAAATGTCGGGAAAAGAATGGAGCAAACGGGGAGGGGATCGCGCAGAATATTAATGTTATTTTTTATTTGCCGCGAGAAGCAAAAAGGTACTGATTGAAATTGACATGGCTTTTGAGAGCTTAGCCCTAAAAATGAGTAATATTCTATGCATTTTTGAGTAAAAACAAATGAAAGTTCAATTCATAGAAAAAATCTATGGAAAAAAAGAAAAACAAAAGAAAAAACATATTTTTGGTTGAGTGACTTTTGTGAGAAGACAGACTGAAAGAATGAAAATAAAAATTCCATATGAATTTTGGATGAAAAAAAGAAGAATTTTTGTGTGAAAATTGCATGTTTGAACACTGAAGACAAACGTGTTTCATCACAAAACATCATTTAATTCTAGGGTTTTCTGAAAAGAAAAAAAGAAATACGAGAAAAAAAGACTGTGATTTTTTATGTTGAAACAAAATTTGAAAAATGAAAATCAAGCGTGTGAAAATTTCACGCAAAAAATGTTAATTTTCAAAAAAAAAACTTGGGAAAACTAGATATTTTTACCTATGTTTAATCTTTCGAAAAACAAGAACTAAAATTTCGAAAATTGAAAAAATACTCCAAATTAAGCTCATATGACCAAAAAAATCAGGTAAAAATTTCAAAAGGCTTTCCAGAATTTTCAAAAAAAAAAAAAAAACTTCTGGTTCTGCAACTCTAAAAATCAAATTCTAAAAATCAGGATCCACGTGAATTTCAAATTTCTTTAATTCTGGTAAAGCCTGAAAATTTAGTAGAACCTAATTGTACTGATTGAATTTTAGGATTTATTTTCTAAAATTGCATAGGTCATTTCGTTCTCAAAAAATCCTGAAATTAGGCTCAGAATTTCAGAATCTGGGCTTCAAAACCTAAACTAGATCAAAAATTATTCAAACCTAATTTTAGAGATTGAATTAGGATGTTTTTTTTTGAAAATTTTAAAAATCCTTCTGAATTTGCCTCATAGATCAGTTTTATTCTCAAAAAAAACTTCTAAAAAATGGGATTTTTTGGGCCAGAAAATCTGGGCTTCAAAAAAATTGTTCCTACGCAAAATTTCTCAAAATCGGTCGAGTCCTAAAAAATGTGAGAACGTTGCTAAAAATAGAGTTGACAAAAAACTTTCTTTTATAGCATTTTTTTTGAACAAAAAATGTTGCCAATCAGAAAACTTCACGGTTCAGGTGAAAAACTGAAAACCTTCCCTTCCCTTCAGAATTTCAACCAAAACATCTCATATATATTTTTGCTCCCCATTCATTCAAAAAAATAACAAACAAAAGTTATGTTTTTTTTTCAAAAAAAAAAAAAAGAAACTCACGTTCCCCCTTGTAAAAATACATGTCTTCTTTGGCATTCGGAAGGAAATATCCTGTAGGAAAAACAACAGAAGAATGTGTAAGAAGAGCAACGGCAAAAAAAAGTTGTGAGAGTAGAGTAAAAAGTGAAAAGTGGCTTCTTCTTCTTCGCTACTTGTTGCCTCCTCCTCCTACTCGCCTTTTTCTTTCTTGACAAACTAATTATTCGAGAAAAAAACGGGAAAATGCGAAGAAGAAGAAGAAGAAAATGGGCCGAAGGTTATAATTTGAGACACAGAAAAAAGACAAAAAAAACGAAGAAGAAAAGGTTAACTGAATTTAAGTAAAACATAATTTGATGGATGAAATGAGACAATTTTTGAGACAAGTCTTCGTTTTTGGGGTACGGTACTTTTTGGAAAATGCCAAAATTTTGGTAAAATATTATCAAAATTTTTCAAATCCGTAAAATCAAGGTAATGTTTGAATCAAAGGAACTTCTCCAAAATCGAATAGATTTTCAGGATGCGTAAAATAAATCAGGTTGACCAAATTTCAGTGAAACAGGATTCTGAAATGTAAAAATTCAGAAAGGATATTTGAATTGGACCAAGATGATCACTTTTTGAATTTGTGGGTTTCAGAATCTTATCACTCGGATTCAGGATTCCTGAGAATATTTCTGACTAATCATTTTTAATTAAAAGATTTCACGAATTTGAAAAAAGTTCTCCAGAAATTTAGAAAACTGAAATTAAGGATGAATATTCTATTCAAAAGGCATTATTTCTTCTCAAAACTTTCTGATTAAGAAATCAGAATTGAAATTACCAGAGCTGTCTTCGAGCTAAAAAAATCGAGAATTTTCGACATCCCCAAAAAAAACACGAGACCGAAAATCGACCTTTTCAAAAAATAAAATTGATGACTCTCACGGCGATTTTTCATCATCACACTACCTCAAAACGAAAAAAAAATCCGAAAAATTTTAATAATAAATGATGACGTTATTAAATGTTCAAAAATCTCCGAGCAAAAAAAGTTCAGTATCATTTTTCTCGTTTTTCCTCCCTCCTCAAAACTTGATTTTTCCGAGTTCTAATAAATCTAGTTACATTTGTCGACAGAGAGAAAAATGAAGCTACTCAATCGAGAAAAAAAAACTACAATTTTTTAGAGCTTCTTTTTTTCGCAAGAAAAAATTGACGTGTTCTTGAAAAAAGGTAAAATAAAAAAGAAGAAGAAGAAGAAAGTGCATTTTTAATGGATGCCAAAAAATCCGGAACTAATATTTTTCTGCTTTTTTCAGAAAGAGAGAAAAAAGTATTCAAAAAAATAGAGGAAAAAAAATGAAAAGTGCTCGAGAAGTAAATTTGAATCGATCCTGATTTGAAAAATTAAAATTTTTATTTGAACTTCAAAATCAAATAACTTTTTTCGCTTAAAATAAATGTATTGATTATGAAAATCACCAAGAGAGTTACTGATTTGAATTTCAGAAAGGCTAAGGCTTAGCTATAGGCTTAGTTTCAGACTTAGGCTAAGCTATACAGACTAAAAACAGAATTTGCCCGATTTCTGTTTGGTGGTCCGATTTTGATTTGACCTTTTTCAAGTGATCCCATGTTTTTCAAAAAAAAAAAAACAGAAATCCAGAAACTTTGAATAAATTTGCTGAAAAATTGCTTGGTTCTCTCAAAAGAAAAAAAACAAGTATTCAAAAAATGAAGCAAAAAAGGGGAAAAGTGCTTGCTACTATTCTGAAAATGTATCTGTGAAATTCGAGAAATTTCAACAAAATGTATTTCTTTTTCCATGACGACCAAAAACGCCCAACGATGCGAGAAAATGGCAATTTCCGGAAACTTGACAAAAATAACAAAAAAAACGAGGAAAAAGGATTCTGGAAATATTCTGGAAATTAGTTTTCTTTTTCTTCTTTTCTCGCGAACAAAAATTCTCACAAAAAAAAAAGAAAAAATGGAAGATTTGTTCACATTTTTTATTATTGGAAGATTTTTATGGGGGAAAAGGAGAATTGAAAAAAAAGAAGGAAATTGGCTCGTTTGATCGATTTTCACAAAATTTATGGCCATCTCGTGATTCACGAAAAATTGTTTTATTTATTGATGTTCGCGGGATACGGTAGAATTTGAATTATTTTGAGGCCAAACTACATCGAAATTTGATTTGATTTAAAATTTAAATTTCGAAATTCGAAACTAACCAAATAGAAATTAGAACATTTTGCGAAAAAAAAGTAAATTTTTCAACAAAAACAAAAACTTTTTTTTGACAAACAATTCTTTTTGAAATTTCGAAAAAGTGAAAATTGAAACTTTGTTCAGAAAAAAGAAATTTGAAAATTCACAAACTTCTGAAATGTTTTTCAAAATTAAATTGGTGCAGAAAAATGTTGAAAGCCTGAACCCAAACTCTTGCAAAAGCCTAAGCCTAATTGTCATTCATCACAATCCTAAATCAAAACAATTTGGAGCAAAACGCATTTTAGAATCTTATTTTCGAAATTTTTTAGGTGAAAGAGTTCAAAAGAAAAATTATATTCCAATAGAGAATTTCAAAACTTCAGGTCCGAAAAATCTAACAGAATATTTCAGAAAAATCTCAAGACTGACAAAAACTTTCCATTTGCGTCAAACGAACATTTGTATCTACTACAAACCTACGAACCTACGTAAATCCAACCAGAAAAATCCGAAAAAAAGGGGAAGGAAAATTCGAAATTCGATTATATGTATGGATATGCACAGTGAAAAGAAAATCCTCGTCCCAAGAGTAAAAAATCGACCAAAAACTGCTGGAAGACTAGAAAATGGGCGAAAAAATGGGAGAATGCCAAAAAAAACACAGAGAAAACACACATAATATTTTCGAGTGAAATTCGATTCTTTTCATGAAAATAATTGTTTTTGTAGGCATTTTCGAAACCCGCCCGCGCAGACTTTTTAGAATAATTTTAATATTTTTAATTGAGATATTTCAAAGCCCAAAATAAACTTACTGCTTCAATTGTGGCCCCATTTGACAAAATGTCCCCCCCCCCCGTTCAAATCCACCCATCCCAAAAAAAACTCACCAACTTTGTCACCATTTTGAGCATTGAAAAAGGCCTCCGACAATTTTCGCACTATAAAAAGAGAGCTTGTCAACATTGAATTTGACATTTTCTTTCTGCTAAATGATTATGTGTTTGTTGATGAAGAGGAGATGTTGATTTATCCTAAGTTCAGAGATTTTGAATTTGTTCAATTATGAAGAAGAAAAAAGGAACAATATTTTTCGAGCAAAAAAATTCCCAAAAAAAAATGAAAAAGAAAAGACACAAAAATGTTACTTGTTTTTCTGGATTATATTCGTGGAAAACATTGATTTTTTTGGGTAAAAAGTTTTTTGGGTGAAACTTTTGAATAGCAAAAAATTGAAGAGTTTTCTCGAGAGAGATTTGAATGACTTGAAGAAAAAAGCAGATGAAAAAGTGCATTGAAATTTCGGAGAAATAAGATAAATTGCATCCTGTCAATTGGAGAAAAAAGGAAATTCCTAATTTTGATGTCGATTCGACGGCCAAAAATCACAGATTTTAGTTTTCTTTTGTTTTTTGGAAAAAAAACTTTTTTCTTCAGATATAATAACATTTCGAAGCAGAATTGTGAGTGAAAAAAAACCCAAACTTAATTTTTTTGTATTTCTAGGCCTTCTTGAAAAATAGGATCTCTAGGCGTAGGTCCTTGACAACTGGACTTGACAACTAGAATTGGCGATTTGCCATAGAACATCTCAAGGCACCGAAACTACCCAGAGTTGTTATCAAATTGTGGCTGCTTTCCAGTAGAGATCTCTAGACGTGTGTCCTAGACAATAAGGTTCTCTAGGCTCAGCTATTTGAAAACTAGGCTTTCTAGGCTCGGATATATTGATTAGGAAAATCCTATGATGTTTAAAGTTCAGAATCAAATTTTATAAGTACAATTTTTCTATTTTGGAACCACGTACTACCGTATACTTCAAGATCTTAATATGTTCTTCAAAATTACCTAGAGCTTTTGCTCTGGAATAGTTATCAAAATTTTTTTTACCAGAAATTTTTGTGGGAATTCAAAATTATAGCATTAAATGTAAATTTGAAATGAAATTCTGGAATTTTCAGAATTTCCAAAAAAATGGTCGAAACTTTTAGTACTTATTCCAAAATAAAATACGCTTACTGAAAATCCAGAAAAAAATCCTCAATCATTATTTCTTGTAATAAAAAACCCATGTAACATGATATACTCAACAAAAAAAACATGGCAAGCTTGAGACAAAAAAGAAACTGCAAGAAACAATAAAACAAAAAAGGTATCCACTTCCTTTTTTGCACTAACAGCTCCACGCCCCAAAAAAGGCACACACTCAAAATGATCCAATTTGTCTTTAAGTGACATTTCATCTATTTTCTAGAGAAAATGAGCAGCATTCTCGTTCGCTCCTAAAAATATTTATGGAACAAAAAAGGAGCCGAGTGAGTAAAAATGGCAAAAAAAAAAGGATTTTTCGAGGAGTTGAGGTGACACAAATCAAATTTACATAACATATTTTTTGACATTTTTTGTGAGGAGCGCGGAAAATATTAGATATTTGATGTTTGGAAAAAAACCACGAAAACTTAATGGGTGGTCCAATTGTAAAAATATGGCTCATTAAGCAAGAATGAGCAAAAAATGAACAGAGCAGAGCAAAAACCAAACTAAATTCAAAGAAAATTTTCAGAAAATGCTGAGTATCTCTGATTTTCTAATTAGAATAAAAGTCTTGAATATTTTCAAACATAACAAAGATCAAGAAGATTGAAAAATTTGAATTTATGATTTTTTTTTGAGAAAAATTTGATTGTTATGTTCAAAATCCTAAGGGAATCCCAGTTGACACTTTCTCAAAAATTAGTTAAATTTGGAATAGTTTATTATGACGTGACGATGTTAAATTGAATTTTTGTCAAAATTTGTGATTTTTGGAGGACTAGAAATAACAAACGTGCCCGAAAAACAGAATTTTTCAGCCTATTACAAAAATCAGAACAAAATTCAAACTGTTCTCCGAAAGTGAGTTTGTTCGGTAGAGCACGTTTGCAATTCTTGGTCCCAACATTTCTCAAGCCATTTTCTGTTTAAAAAATTCATTCCAATTTTTTCAGGTTATCAATTAAACTGCGCCACGTCATAATTCTTTTCAGGAATCAACAAAGCTGGTCAAAAAGATTATCGATAAGAATAAATCTTTCCAGCAAAAAAAATCCAAAAACGAAACTCTTCCAAAATTTTAATATTTCCTAATCTTTTTTGTCATACTTGGCTTCAATTCTGCCTTCAAAATCCCTCTTCCAAATTTTTCCATCATAAAAATTGTATTCCCTTTTTTTTGCCTCAATCGCCTTTTCCTCTATATCTTCTGACTTTATCCTAATGAACTCCTATTCAGCTCTGCCAGCTCGAAAAATAGAAATAGAAATAAAAATGAGAGACTGACTGGATTGGGCTGTGCCGGCGAGAGGAAAAAAATGAAATGAAGAATATCTGGACCTCTAATTAATCCCTATTTTTCTCAAAATTCTTAAGAGACCTAAAATATTTGCTCATTTTTCTTACGATATCCAATGCATTTCTAATTTTAACATGTTTTTCTTTTATTTTTCTTTCATTCTGCTGGAAAAACGTTTTTCGATCAAACATCCAATGAAATTCTGCGAAAAGTTCAAACACTTTCAACTTGTTAATATTTAATAACATGAGCAATCTCTGGTCCTTTTCAAATCCATAATTTTTTTCTATGAGAGTTATTTAGATAATCCCATCATTGATAATCGGATTAGTTGTTTTTAAACAAAAATACTGTAAATGATATAATATTCAGAACCTTCTTTTTCCAACAAAGATAAATGAGATAGGCTAACTTGTTAAAGCATCCCTAAATATATCATCAACAACACACAAAATCATCTGCAGAAAATATCAGCGGATTAGCGGATTATTTGAAATATCCACATAGAAAACATCATAATTTTTCTCTGCCCCTCCAAAAATAACTCACATCGTGTTGAGACGACTGGAAGATCTAACACAAAATGAGTGGATGGTCGACGACTCACATCCAATTCAGTGTCTTCGGGCACTGGTTGTCGATTCGAATTTCGGCGGGAAGATGCGGCTCGCGCGTCTCGTTTGAGACTGCGCATTGGTGAACCACTCGAATCGGCTGTCGCCCCAGTGCTACCTGAAAATTGAATGAATGAATGACGCTGGCTTAAGGGCATCGGATCAAATTACACATTTTCTAGTAGTTCAAATAATTAATAAAAATGAAGAAAACCCCAAATTATTCTAATAAAACTTCAAAAAACTTTGAATTAATCAACACCCCAAATGAGGAAATCATGGGACTTTTTCGGAAATTGCCTCTGACTTACACTAACTCGCCAAAAACTTGGATAGGTTTTTTTTAATTAGTTACAGTAAGCTTCGGAAACTAACAATTTTTTTCCTTAATTTCGAGAACAAAATCTTATGAAAAAATATTTTTCATATACTTTTGAATTTCTAATTCTGAATTTTATACGAATTTTTCTAGATTTTTTGCTCAAAAATCTAACATAATCAAGATCTGGAATCGAGAGAAACTAACCCAAAATTGTTCAGCCATTCTAATTTCTAGCTATCTATCCTCACGTTAGAAAAAATCAGAAATGAATATATTTTTAAAAATTTCGTGGCCGGCACGTGAAAAATAGATTTTTCAATAATACAATTTTTTTTTTTAAATTTTCAATCTCAAAAAATTAGAAAAAATTAAAACGAACAGAATCTCAGATATTCTTGGCTTGATGAAAATTTGAATTTTAGTAAATTGTTAATCGATAAACAAAATCATTTAAAAATAGATTATGAAAATTAACGCGTAACAATAGATTCTCGAATTTCAAAACAACCACCAGCCGCACAAATTCAAACTTCCAGAAAAAAAAAACAAAAAAAGTATATGTTTATCAATCTCAATGCTTTTCGTGTTCGATTCCCATTTGTTCTCGCCTTTCTCTAAACCTCCTCAAATCTCAAACTATTTCTCCACGGGTTTGTTTCCTTTCGGATAATTTGGATGGTTTGTATTTCTTCGTTGTAAACATCAAAAAACTTGGTTGGTTGGTTCAATGTGAACAAAAATTTAGATGAATGAAAAAACAACTTAAGTTGAACCATTCTTTGAGCCATATTTAATTCAATTATTAAATATCTTATTTATATTTTTATTTTGTTTCCTCATTTTCTTTTCAAAAAAAATGCCTCTGTTTTTCTTGGGTCTGACCAAATTATTCATCCCATTTTTTCCGCTTCCAACGACTTCTAATGAGCTCCCTTTCGTTTGGGAAAAGGAAAATGAAAATGAGAATGAGGTCTAAACTTTGTATTATTAGTTTGTCTCGGGGCGGATTATCCCCTCACTAATTTCATCCGGTGCATTGACGCAAAACTCAGAAAAGAAAAGGGCTTCGACAAAAATAGCCATTTTGTTTTGTGGTATACTTAGAGATTTGAAAAATAAAAAGTCTGTTTTTGACAAGCTATTGGCAACAAAAAATTATTGGATTCTTCCGGCGGAACAAAGTCCAACAAAAGCAGAAAGTAGGAAGAAGGGAATTTGAAAGGGTTTAGGAATTCCCAAATTTCTCGAGAAGTAGGCACAAATAAATAATGTGTGCGGTAGAGCAAACTTGATTGACCAACACACTGCCTCCCCAAATCTACGTGTGTGTGGAAAAACGAAAAATGTCTAGCACGCTCTCGCAAACACACACTCTCTCGCACACAACTTTTTACTTTTATTTCGCGAAAACAGTGCATATTAGGAGCTGATTTTTATGTGTTTTTCATCGGAACCACAATATGTGTTATACATAGTTCGAAAGAGAATTTCTTCGGCTACAAACACATATGAAATGTTATAAATGAAACCGAGATAAAAAAATAAAAATTTCATGCAAACATGACATGGTTTTTTTGAATTGTGTGAAAAACGCATGTGTTTTTTGATGGCCTGGCTTATTTTTTGAATATCGAATATATGTATAATCGAGTCGTAGTTTTGTTCAGAATCTCAAGGGCTTTCAGATGGTATAAATCAATATTTATGAAATTGTGAAATCATGGAGGAGTAGGGATTTTTCGTTTGTCAATTTTTAAAACGAGATTTTCATTTTCATTTGAAAGGAACTCGAATGAAGTTTACATACGTTTTGTAGAGAATTTCTCGGGCTTCAAAATCATATATATTTCTATACACAAAAATGGAAATTGGATGCACCGCTTTCGGTTGAAAACTTGTTGGGTTTGCACCAAACAAACAAACCCGTTCAGTAGCGTAGCGAAAAACAGCGGTGAGTTTTCAACCGAAAGCGGTGCATCCAATTTCCATTTTTGTGTATAGAAATATATATGATTTTGAAGCCCGAGAAATTCTCTACAAAACGTATGTAAACTTCATTCGAGTTCCTTTCAAATGAAAATGAAAATCTCGTTTTAAAAATTGACAAACGAAAAATCCCTACTCCTCCATGATTTCACAATTTCATAAATATTGATTTATACCATCTGAAAGCCCTTGAGATTCTGAACAAAACTACGACTCGATTATACATATATTCGATATTCAAAAAATAAGCCAGGCCATCAAAAAACACATGCGTTTTTCACACAATTCAAAAAAACCATGTCATGTTTGCATGAAATTTTTATTTTTTTATCTCGGTTTCATTTATAACATTTCATATGTGTTTGTAGCCGAAGAAATTCTCTTTCGAACTATGTATAACACATATTGTGGTTCCGATGAAAAACACATAAAAATCAGCTCCTAATATGCACTGTTTTCGCGAAATAAAAGTAAAAAGTTGTGTGCGAGAGAGTGTGTGTTTGCGAGAGCGTGCTAGACATTTTTCGTTTTTCCACACACACGTAGATTTGGGGAGGCAGTGCAACATTCAAGTAGCCTTATTCCTATCAAGTTAGCACAAGTTCCCCTGAAGAAGTTCATCCACATCCTATTTAAAAATCTTGGAGGAAGCAGAAAAATCCGCATGTTCACACGGATCAAATTAAATTTTAATAATTTCAATGGCAAAAAAAAATTGGATCGATGAGAGCGAAAAAATACACAGAAAAGAAAAAGCACCAGAGGCAGCGGCGCGCAGAGGATGTTGCTAGCTGCTACTATCAATTTTTAATTAATGAATGTATGAATATCTACACTTTCTTCATGTCTTTCCAATATTTATTTTGTGTATGTGAGTGAGTGAGTTTGTGGGAAAAATGGAAGTAAAATGAGCAACTAAACGTGTGAACCTGAAATTGATCACGTGGTCATGTTTTGAGAACTCTCAACGAGAGAGGTTATGAGAAAATTCCAGAATTTATGAGTTTCAGAAAACATGTGATGAATTTCCTATGTGAAAAATTAATTCGAACCTAAATGAACCCGTTGACCTAACTCGTTTTCTGAATTGGTCACAATAAAATTCACTGTGCTAGATCTTCTCTCACATTTTCTAAGATTTGGAACATGACAAATTCAAGTCCTTCACAAGTGGAAAAAGGAATCCTTAATTTCAGGTATACCACAAAGACTCTATATCATGCCAAATCAGTAATGTTTAGTGTATCTCTCTCATGACCCAAGATTCAAACTGTAAAATTTTCTAACAACATCCCTCATCAATCTTATTTACGTGCCCTTATTATCTCAAGATATCATATCTCAAAAGCACATTGATTATTAATTCCAAAACCGGAAGGAGGAAGACGAATAAGAAGATATGTCACGAGATTGCACCTTATTTTTCTCGAAAAGTCTAAAAAACAACAAACACAGCCGAAAACAACGGTGCCAGGGGCAACAAATTAAACGAGAAAATATATGAATGTTGTTTTTTTCAACCTTACCATAACTACAATCAACTGGTGAAAGTGTGGCAACCGATGTCGAGCAACAACAACAACAAACAGGGATAATACGTCGTCGACGTGGCGCGGGTGGAATCGAAACCGTAGTGGATTCTTCCGCTGTTGTCGGATCATCGGGTGGTGTCGTCACCACCTCAATCACCTTCTTCTTTTTCGGCGGTTTTTTGAGGTTTCGTAATTTCGTCGACTTTGTCATATTTTTGTCATAGTCGCCGAGAATTTCACCTGCCGAAAATAAAAAAACATTGAAAAGCTTTTCGAAAATTGGAATGATGAATAAATGAAGTTCATCATTTCGAGCACAAGAAAAAAAAGCAAAACGGATCTCGGAACATATAAAATTGAAGGCGGCGCATTCCTGTGTATTTTTTTGCTGCTGCTCGACGAGCCCCACCACCATAGGCTCCGCCCACATTTTTTATTTTTTCGAACGAATAAAAGAGACACAGACGGATGGATGAGTGAATCTTTTTGCTGCTCTGCAATTTCGGACAATTCTAGGCTGTTTGTTGTTGTTGTTGTTGTTGCTGATGAAAGAGAGGCCTTGGAAGAGAACCGATATGGCCTAGAAAACCAAACTTTCACAAAGATCGAAGAGGCCGAATTTCTGTGTTTTCTCTTCCACGCCTTTAATTATTTGAGTTGAAAAATATCAGGTTACTTCTATTTCGCAAAGCTCTCTTATTTATGCAACAAAAAATGAGGAAAAGTCGAGTTATTAATTATTAATTAAAAATAGGACAAAAGTATAAAGTTGGCGGGGGGGAAGCAAGGAATAATTGCTATCCGTTCGAGGCCAAAAATAAAAGAAATGACGAAAAATTAGTTCACGCTTGTTGCTCGATGACAAAAAGACGTCATTTTCAAGAAGGTCTTGAAAATTGTAATAACAAGAAATTCTATTATTGGATTCAATATCAAAAAAACGCACACACACGGAGAGAAAAACACTATACAAATCTTGTAAATCTAAAATACAAACCTGCAAAAATAGTCGTTCTATAAATATATTTTTCAAATTTACATTCACAATGTATTTAGAATTGGGGACCTAAAATGATCCTGTGGGAACCTTTGGGACCTAATTTTGGGGTGGGGGTATTCATACAAAGTTTTGGGTGCCCAACCCAAATTTAGGTACCCACCAAATGAATTTCATGCTATTTTGCAACCCTAGAACAAATTTTCGAATTTTCAAAATTTGTGCCAGGGTTCCGACAATGTTCTTTTATCAGTGAATATTGTGAGTGCTCAAGAAAGCCCAAGCAAAAAATAAAAGAATTATTTTATTTTTGCTCCAACACAACAAAACCACCTGAATTAGTATTTTGATTTATTACAAATGTAATGTTGACTGCCTAAAAATGACTAGTAGCTTTTAGCTTTTCCCCAAATTGTCAGACAAGAAACTTTTTTTTTTGGAAAACGAAAAGAGGAAAAAATGACGATAGGGGAAATGAAAAAACACCGAAAACGGGAAACGAAAAGAAGAAATTGGAAATCATCTTCTATTCATTAGCTTTTATTTTGTGTGTAAAAAATGTGTGAGAAAAAGCGGAAAATAAATAACTGAAAATATTTTTGAAAAAAAGGTAGTTACCTGAAGTTTTGAATATTCTAAACATGATTGGAAAATTTCTGAATTTCAAATAAAATATTTGTCTTGAACATTTTCTTTTTTATTATTCATAGACTGTGGGATTTTTAAAGGCGTTTGGACAAATATTTTGGTTCTCCCAAAACTTTTTGTGAAATATGAAAAGAACTTATTTTTCAAAATGTAAAATTGCCTCCACGTCTAGTGTGCAAACACTTTTGCATACAGTAGGATTTGAAATTTCATTTTTATCTTTTTTAGAACACAGGCTTCATGGGTGGTCCCGGTGAAAAAATACATTATTTTTTCATTTTAAGAAAATATATATTTTGAAGCCAAAAAAATTCAGTATCTAAAAACAGGAAACTGAAATGTTGAGGAAAACTACTAACTCTACTAACTGAATAATACAATTTCCATGTTTTCTAGTAGTTTTTTTTCAGAAACACTTTTTTTTTCGAAAAACCAAAAAAAAACTCTCGTGAGAAAAAGCTGGAAAAAATGTTCTCAATAAAAGTAGTTTTACCCAGCCAAAACTAATTGTTGTGAGTTGTACTTTTGAGTAGAAAAAGGTGGAGTTGTGACAAATAAAATAAGAAAAATGAACTAACCGAGTGAACAACTTGAAGATGGTCGAGACAGAAACATTGGCATATCTCGAACTGCAAAAAACATGGGTTAGAGTGTTTTAGAGCAAATGAAGGGTTTTAGAGAACTAGGTACTCTAGGCACAGCTCCTACTTTCGAACAGAGCCAAAAACTCCCAAGAAAAAATGAAAATGAAAAGAATTATTTTTCGGAGAAACTTTACTTATTTATGAGAATAACATATGACAAAAAATATAAAAAATGTCCTTTGAATAGCAATTTTACGACAAATCCATATTTTTGTCATTATATTTTTTTTCCTAGAAGAAGAAGAAAAACAATTCTAGAAAAGGTGACATAAGATAAAACATTTTTGTTTCCAATTAGCCAAGCTCTTAGATAACTCGGACAGAAAATCTTTTTGCACGGATGGCACAAAAAAAACAAACGGAAAGAATCAATTTTGTGTGGCTTTTTGAAACTGCGAAATTCCACTGGGAAATCCGACAAAAATTGTTTTTTTTTCGCTATTTCAACCCCTTTTGATATTAAATGACAGACAAGTTCAACGAACCAATTTTGCATTAAAAATGTGAAAAAAACTCACAAAGATTCAATTGCGTTTTATTTTTCCTAGACATTCGGAGCATTTTTCGAGCTTTTGGTGGTTCGCGAAAACTTCCCGTTCGATCCATTCTGAAAAAATAAGAAAATTTTGGGCGGAAATGGAAAAAAGGAAAGTGAACTTGAAATAGTAAGAAGAAAAAATCAGATTGCAAGTTTTTAGAGAATTTGAGATCTTTGAGGAGAAAAAAAGTGTGAATGTGAAAATCAAGTCATATTCAAACCTGGCGAGAAATGGAAAAAAATTAGGCGGGAGAGGAGAGGAGAGGAGAGAAGAGAAGAGCAAACGCGCTCTATGGACAAACCTTTTTCCTATTTGACAACATATTCAAAAATATTTTTTTTTCTTTCTCATTTTTCTCAGTTGCCATTTAAAAGTAGTTTTTTCCCTTCGTTTTTCTTCGGGAAAAAGGCAATTTTATTTACGTTCTGGATAGGATGGATTTATTGTAGAACTCAAAGGAAGTGAAGACACAATAATTAGCCAGTGAGGTAACCCTAATTCTAACCAAATAGGTTAGTATTCATACTTAAATACTAGAATTAAGCGTTATTTCCGTTCGTTTACTGCCTGTAGGTGATGTTGACTGTAGTTGTTGACTGTAGTTGTTGACTGTAGTCGGGTAGGGCGTAAAGACGATTCCATTGTCCTGGTAGAATCGTGGTGTCGGAGTATTTGTTGGTCTTGGGCGACGAGAATGCAGAAAATCTGGAGCTGTTGCGTTTTACTGAAAATTAATTGCTTTGGGAATGTGTTTGAAGAAACTTAGCCTATTCTACGGTGTCGATTTCCGGCGGTAGCATATCTTGAAACGCTCGTTGCTTATCGTTTCCAATTCGTGTCGTTTTTGCCTCTAAAGCTTCTAAACGCCCTTTTTATTCTATGTAAGTTTGGGATATGTTGGTGCTTTATCTTGTTGTTTTGATGGTACTTATTTTTTGGAAGTCACATGCAGTTGGGTGGGTGGGTGGGCATTGAGCTTACAAAAATCCGAATGACTTGTTTTTCCGAAAATGATTCTTGTCGATAAACTGTTAGTAATGTTCTTCCCTTTCGCGGGTTGGTCAAAAAAACATTTGTTTTCCTGCTCGATAAATTATAATTTTTAAAAATCCCGCGCAATATCCCATCCATCCTACCCTTTTCACTCCAATAAAATTATTATTTTTCCCTTCGTTTTTCTTCGGGAAAAAGGCAATTTTATTTACGTTCTGGATAGGATGGATTTATTGTAGAACTCCGAATGTTGAAAGGTTCTGACTTTGTGCAGAACCCAGCGCTAAATTCTACCCTGTCTGATATTTAGCGCTGACCCTTTTTGATTTCAGGTGTTCTGGTTCGTTCTGGGTGTTTGTGATCCTGGTTTGAGCAACTACTTCAATTTTTGTATTGGCCTTGTTGACGCATCTACCCAGAAATAGCCCAGGCAGAGTAAATCTTGAAAACTTCTGGTTTTCCGATTTTAGACGTCCAACCAGACGAATTCAGAGTTTTTAGAGGTCACGTACTGGAAATTTCACGTTTCTCGGATCGAAAGAAGTTAGCGTACGGTTCTTTATTTTGGAAACACGACTTTGATAGAGGTGTGTTCAGATGGTTTTGATTCTTCGCGATTTATCGACTTCTTTTGTATGTTTTGAGATCGTGACGTTCTCATGTGTTAATCGAATGTTGGTAGGGGTAATGCATGGTTTCGAACAGTTCTCTTCGACATTGATTTGGGTTTTAGACTTATACACGCGTAACTTTTCGAGATTCCGAAGAATTTTTAATTTCAGCAGTTTTGTTGAGTTTTTGATTTTTACAGGTTTTCTAGACTTTTCCCTTTCACTTGGAGTCTGGTCCAGGTTCTGCCTTTGAAATTCGTGTGAAATTTTCCAAATTCCTTTTTCCGCTATCAATTTTGTGCATTTTCATCTTTTAACTTATCTGTGCGATTTCAGGCATGTATCTGATAAACATTCAATGTTTTCCAGCAATAGAAATGTTAGCCGTTCCGGTTAATGTATTCTCGTTGCAGTAAATTCCTGGATACACAGTTGGAGTTTTTAGCGGTTCCTTTTTACTCTCTGTTTATCACGAGGGCGACTAAATTATTGCTTCTCTTAACCTTTGTTTCACGGGACTGGTTCCCATTCCAATTCGTATTGTTCCGATTTTTCTTCAATTATTATGTTTTCTGGCTTTTGGTTTCTCAACTGTTTTGACGACGTCCCGAGATTCCCGTAGTCTAGATTCCCGAATTCCCCTTCTCCAATAACGTGCAACCCGGCGCCTTTCCCCGAGTTCACGTTTTGCACATTTTAGTTCAAATGAAAACAGCCAAATGTGTCTCGACCTTATTTGAATATGAAAGCTATGCGAGCATTCTTTTTTCCCTGGCTCTGTTCCTGGACACCATTTGCGCAAATTCGACAATGTGTGTTCTTTTACATTCGAATATACACATTTCTGATTTATCGTCGTAGTTCGTATCTTGATTGAAATCGAATGATCGAACCAAAGCTGGTCCAACATATATTTTACTTTTATAATTCCAGCTTGCATTGTTCAAAATTCTGGATTTCAAAAACCAGATATTCTTTTCCTCTATATATATATCTATTCTCCCGTTGGCCTATTTTCCTTCGATAACTCCACGTTTCTCGCGTTTCGCGTCATTAATTTTGATATTTTCCAGCCAAGGTCTTACCCAATAAGTCCCCTAAATCTCCGAATTTTATCATGCCTTCAACTCACAGTTAAGATCAATATCGTTTCATGATTCTCTATAATGACTTTGCTGATCATCTATTATTTGGGATGTATGTTTTCTGCTGAACTTATCTGTCTTTAGGATCCGCGACTGAACTCTTGTTTGCAACTCAATGCTATTCTTTTATTTCATCTTTGATGCATAGTTTCCACCTTCCGATAAATTTACTGGCGGAGAATACCTCTCAAAACGCCCGGGAAGAAATGTCAAATTCTTCTGCCTATTTACTGATTCCCCTATATTCATGAACTCTGGCGAAATGTCTAGATTTCTGGACCATGCAGACTCCTTGCAGATTTTTATGCAGATATCCCATGGACGAAGCGAAATTTCATCATTCAGATCCTAGATGTTTTGGTTTTGCGGCAACAATTAGATTTATTATCTTTTCTAGGCCAATCTACTGCTTCTTTTCACTGTAATCCCTTTCGCGCGGCAACCCTCGTGCAGCAGCCTTTTTCTGCACAATATACCCTAACCCTAGATTGAACCACGCTTCGCCAAGTCTGAACTTCCGAATTTTCATTCCCGCGCTGATTTAAGGTCAGACCTTCCAAATCACGGTCATATCTATGAACAATTGCATCATATCTCGGAAAACTATCAATCGAATAACCCTCTGCCTGCTCCGAATACCGTCTATCTGGCAAGGTTACTGTACCCACAGTTGACCTTCGTAAACACAACACTCTGACTCCTCCACACTACTACAGCCTTGCTCGATCCCAGTATGAAACCACAGTGAACTTTCAAAAGTACGCGACTAAATATCTCATTCAAACTATGTCCATCTTGTCCGATTCCATTATCATGCCACGGGAGACATTCATAAAATCTCCACTATACCTTCTCCGCACTCCCGATCTTGCCCGATCACAGTATCATGCCTCAGGGGACATTTCCGAACTCTACCTCAACCTCACAGATGCCGATCTTGACGACTACTGTATCATGTCTCACGGAACGTTCTCAACTTCAGAGATCCATCTCCTTATGCCTCAGGAGACATTCACAACTCTACCTCCTTCCCAGAGTACGCAGATCTTGACCGATCCCTCTCTCTCAGACTAATCCGATCTTGCTCGATCACTGTCTTATGCCTCAGGAGACATTCACAAACTCTACCTCCTTCCGAGAGTACGCGGATCTTGACCGATCGCTGACGCATGTCTCAAGACATTTACCATTTTCCAAATCTCTGGAACTTCTTTTTCCCTCTACAAACGCGAACACCACGTTCCCAATATTTCTTGCTAATGGTTTCCTTTGTCTTCCGATTTCTTCTTCCAAATACCGCAGTTAAAGCCTTCCAAGTTAGTTGTTCCAAGTTCCAATATTGAGTTGTTCCCCGAAAATTCTAAGGTGAATCGATGTTTTTTGTAATTTCATTTGCCCAAGTGGCGACGTCGATCTACGACAAACTTACCTCACTAGCTTCCTAAATTCCGAACGTCTCTACAGAAAGAGACCACTTACCTTTGAGCTTACAAAAATCCGAATGACTTGTTTTTCCGAAAATGATTCTTGTCGATAAACTGTTAGTAATTTTCTTCCCTTTCGCGGGTTGGTCAAAAAAACATTTGTTTTCCTGCTCGATAAATTATAATTTTTAAAAATCCCGCGCAATATCCCATCCATCCTACCCTTTTCACTCCAATAAAATTATTATTTTTCTCATAATCTCGGCAAAGATTTGTAAGTTAGTTTTTCTTCAAAACAAATCCATTGGAAATCATGTTTTTTTTTTCATTTTTTTTTAAACTTATAGCGGTACTTTCCTTTTATTTTAAACCACTCGTGTTTCAGTTTACACGACCTTAAACGCATATTAAAATCCATTTTTCAAATCAAATCCCCACAAAATTGAAAACAACAAATCGTCTCAAACCTTTATTTCATTTCAAAAACCAAAATATATGAAAAAGAGAGTAAAAAATTGTTTTGAATTTGAGCAATTCAACCGAACATATTGGTCTATAAAATTCGGGAATAAATAACAAAATTCATTGTTCATCCCCGGCGTTTTCACCAAAAATGAAGCATTGTTTCTGAAAAACATTGTTTTTTTGTTAGTTGAATAAGAAGCTAACCGTTTTTGATAGAATCATCGCATCATCTTTCTTACAATTGAAAACTTCTTCAAAATCTGGAATTTGAATGAAACCTCCATTGGTTCTTGCTACGTTTGCATGATGTGGATTTCCTTCGTGTGAAACTGAATTGCCTCTCTGAAAAAACGTATCAAAAATATTCTTGTAGTTTTTAATAACCTCGCAAAGTATAATATTTAAGCCATAGAAAAATAATTGCTCATTAGTCATTTTCGAACCTTCGACTAGATCCTGAAAAAAATATTCATAAGAATTCCATGCTAAATTTTCCAACAAAAAATACATTTGTGGTGTTCCCATATTTTCGTTTGAATAATTTATAAGCGACTTGACCTCCAAAAATATCAGATCCATTCTCATCAAATCGCTCATCAACAGTTTCACAAACTCCCTCAAATCATTTTTTTTTTCCTGATATTTTTTTTTTGTTTTGAGACTACAAACCTCATTAAAATGATGGCAAGTACTGTTGAACTGATTTTGTATACAATTTTTGATATTTTCTGGGAAATATGGTATAAATGCTGGATCGATTAAACTTTTGACAACGGAATGTCCGATTTCATGACCCAATGTGAAACCAACAATTCCATACTGAAATCTTTCTTTTCGTTTTAAGCTTATAATTTTAAGAAAAGAAAGCATACCTTAAAAGCCATTGGTATATTTAGAGACATAATATGGAGCATTGGAACTGTTATAGTTATGAGTGGATGAAAGTTAAGAGCATTAAATATATTTTGGGGAATTGGACTGTTAACCAGATTAATTTTCAAATAACATAACATTTTTAATGATTCAATTTTGTAATTTCTGAGGAATGAATTTTAATATTAAGAAAACTGTCAAATAAATTACCGCGTGCAATTTTCAACAATATCATTTGCCTTCACAAAACTTGGATCTACATCACCAATCACTTCTTCAGCAGGATCACAAAATTTGACTTGATGTGTGATATTGAGAAATGCATCAAAACTGTCTGAAGTGTTGAGCCATCCAGTTTTCTCAATTTGTCTCACAAGTTCTTCTTTTATCTCATCAAACAATTCATTGGTTTGGTTAAGAACTTTTTGATTCTTCCGATAAAAATGATATGCTCGAAGACTTGTTAATACGCTATCAATGAAATTTTGAGATATTCCATTTTTCTAAAAAAAAAAAGTACCATTATTTTTTAAAATTCAATATAACTCACATTCATTCTTTCCATCCAAACATTTTCTAATTGTAATTTCAAATTCTTCGAAGCTCTTGTACAATTCAAATCGAATTTCAAGTTATAAAAATTGTACAATGGTTCCATTTCACTTTTTGAATTATTGAATGATTCGAACAAAGATGATAAGATATATTGAGACTTGTTGTGTTGTTGATTTACACAACTGAATTAAATTCATAGTTCACATTTGGTAAAACATTCAAATCTTACCTTTTATAATAATCTTGAGAAATGGAAGAAATTGCGTCTTTTTGAGTGAAATCTTGAAGGAAATCGAGGAAAGTTAGTTGAGAATCATTTATTTTTATATTCTGGAACGTGAATTTTTTTTCGAAAAAATTTAAAAGCCAAACTCTACCTTGAGAAATGAGACGTTCGATGGATAATCAAAATTCAAGGCATCTTCGTTGAAAATATTCAAAAAATAATCCCGTAAAGTTTCAGTGTTATTATCAGATGGATCATAGAAACAACTGTGACGATAGAAATTGTCACAAGGATTTACAGACTCATCGATGTTTCTTAAAAATTCAAAAATACATGAAAACAATGAAAAATCTTACTGTTCAATAACTTTAATTAAATCCAAATAATTTGTTTCAACAAAATTTAAAACAAAGAAAATTGAAATAATAGAAAAATTGATCATTTTTCGAAAATTGTGAAGAAAACTCTTACAGATTCTCGTATTTATATGGGAATTTCTGATGTTTGGATTGTGCTTGCAAACGTCACAAAGTATCGAATTCAAAACTTTTTTATTAATTTACAAATTGTATATGTTTTGACAAGGAAAGAGTTTGAATTACAGTCAGCAAATTGCGAAATGTTTTGATAAAAAATCATAGTTCTGCAGTGAAGTGATTTATGTGGGTGTCTAGTAGGGCGTCAAAAAATTACCGAATGTTTATGTTCAAACCAAAATATTTTTATCAAAATTGAATCTAAATTAAATTGAATAGGTGAGAATTTCACAGTTTTTCTTCAGATTCCAAAAAAAGATGAAATCAAGTTCAAAACCAAAGTTATCCGAAATATTTCACAGGACTTCAATAATCATTTGAGTTTTTCAAAAGTTACATCAGTATATTGTTGGTTTTCATACCCTTATTTAGGTTCAGGACATCAATACACCACAGTTTGATCCCGTTCGAAACCTTTCGACTTTCCAAAAAAATCATTTTCAAAAGCATACATTTTCCGGATTTTTCAGAAAATATATTTTCTCTAAAATTTCAGATTACAACACAAAATAAAAAGAAAAACAATTTATTTATCACTTTCAAATTTTTAACTCAATAATCAAAAATTTAAATTATCGTAATAATGGTGCTTTACATCCAAACATGTAGCATTGATCCTGAAAAATTATAACTAATTTCTGGAAAAAAACGTTCAACTAACAGTCTTCGACATCATCATTCTAGTATTTGCTGCACATTTGAAACTATTCCCAAAATCAGAACTTTGAACTATTGCTGCACTTTTTCCAATTTCTGATTTATCCGTCGACATTGAAAGATAACTCAAATAGAATAGCTGTGAATTTGTCAAATTATTTGTGGATTCATTTATTGGGGTCTTCAAATAACATTATGAATTATTATTCGCTTCAAAAATCAAGCTTACGTGGATTTCTTTCTCATACGCATTTTTGAATTGTTTGAAAGCAAAATTGACAGCAAATATTTCCGCACTATTGTTTTCAAAAGCTTCATCGTTAGCCATACGCAAATTTTGCCCAAAAATTGAGCATGAAGAATTGATCTGCTTCTGCACACAATTTTTAACATTTTCCGAGAAATATGGAAGAAAAACCGGATCATGACTACTTTTGATAACGGTGTGACCTAATTCTCGAGCTAGTGCCACTCCAATTGTTCCATACTGAAATATTCAGACGAAGAACCATGTTTTGTGTGAAAATGTTATCTTCTCTTCCAGAAACTTACAATAGCTCCAGGGCGCGTATTATTTGAAATCGAATAGAGAAGTGTGTTATGAATTAATATCCATGGATTGATGTTATAGGATTTTGCATTATTCAAATTAACAGCAGGTGAAACTGTTATCTTCGCTAAACAAACTAATTTCACTGAATATTCTGTACAATTCTTAAACTGCTTCAAAATTTCCTTGATTTCTTTCAAACTTCCATACGCCATTTCTGTCATATTTTTCAATCTTATTTGTCGTAACACTTCTTTAAACGAAATAACACTTTGCGTATTTTTCAACCATCTTGTACTCTTCAATAAATATGTTTTTTTTTCATAAAATATTTTAATCCCACCTCGATAATCTTTGATACATCTTCGACAAATGAATTGAATAAATCGGTTACTTTCTTCAATACTTCTTCATTTTCTTTCAACCAATAATAAGCTCGAATATTTTCCAGATGAATTGCGAGATTATCGAACTTATAAGCAAACATCTAAACGTATTTTGTTCCGACTTTATTTTTAAAATAAAAAATTACCTTTCTAATATTAGGATGCACAAAATAAATCTGATATTGAGATTTCAGATTTTCAGATGCTCTCGTGCAATTCTTGTCCAGTTTCAAGTTATTGTAATTCAATTTAAAAAATGGTAATTCTATTTTCCTCAAAAAATCATGGATAGATTCAGAATCAGTTTCACAGCTAAATAATTCGATTTTTAATGAACCTTTGAAAATTTCATGAAACTCACAGCTTGTTATAATCATCAGCTATTTGATCAATATCTTCTGTCCAATTTTTATTTTGCAAATAAATTAAGAAAGGTTCATCGGTCTTTTTGAGATCCTGGAAAAAATAGATTTCGAAGAATTCTGGTTCTTTGGTGGAATTCTTACGAATATTTCAGGAATATTCAAATTCTCAATCTCCTCCTTGTAAAATTTCTGAACAGCTTCCAAAACCGAATCATTTGGAAAAATATTAATGTTATCACAGACCTCATTGATATCACCCAGGTTACTGTAATACTTGTTACTTTAAATAAGTTACTGTATATTAACTTACGATTCAATGATTTGAAGAAAATCCGAAACTGCAAAAATACTCCCACAGAATAATAAATGAACTATAATTTTGAAAAACATTTTGAACTAGATTCTGATTGTTTATGCTGATCATTTTATAGTGCCAAAAAATAAACATATGAACTTTATGACGTTCAAAAAATTAAAAAAACCAACAAAAACAAAAATAAATAAATAGAAATCCTCAGCAAAACACAACTCTGTAAAAGAATAAAAAATGAATGATGAATAGATGCGGATTTATTTATACATAATAAAAACTTTGAGAAAAGAAAAAAATAATTTTCCAAAGTTTCGTACAATTCAATGGAAAGATAGTTCAGTGGCAGTGGTGGCTGCTGTCAATTTGACGGTCACGAGTTCAATTCCCGCCGCCTAAGAACTTTACGAAAAAAATAAAATGATTTTTTTTTTCATGAAACAAAGTTTCGCACGCTTCATTGGGCTTTTTGAAAACTTGTTTACTTTTTCTTTTTCCAGCATTATTTTCAGAAGTTGTGAAAAAAACAGACAAAAAGTTATGTTTTTTTCAACACACACAACAAAATAGAAATAAAAAAAATGAAGTGAGAGAAATTGAATTCTTTTTTGAACCGCGAAAAAATAGAAAAAGAAGTGGAGCTGTTTCAGTTTCAAAAAAGGATAGAATGGAATGGGTAAGTAGAATATTAATTGGATAAAGAGAGAGAATAATTCAAAGTATAATCTAATTTTTCGAAAAAAAAGCTGAAATTAGATTATTCCCTCGAAGCTGAGTTTTTGTTCAAAGATGCAAATTCAGTCTTCTTGAAAACTAGGCTCTCTAGGCGCGAGTCCTAGGCAAGCAGGTTCTCAAGGCTCGGCCACTTGATAACTAGAAGATCTAAAGGCTTTCAGAGCACATTCAGAAATCCTGTTCCCCAATGAAAATGTTTCAACAATTTTTTTCCAACCACTTTATTTTATTAGTTTTTTCTCTTTTTTCAAAGTGTCCTCGAAAAGTTCATTTCTTTTATTCAAGCAAAAAAAACTATTTAAATATCCAGCGAAAAAAATGAAAAATTTTGTTTTATGTGTGTGAGGCGAGATGAAAAATGATTTATTCAAAAAAGATTTTATAGCGCCCAGAAAAGTGCAGATTTTCATTTTAAGGAAAAAATTATGGAAGAAATAAAAACCTCGTCATAATTTTCCAATATATAGTAAGGAAGAAGAAAAAGCGGAAGAAGCTAATAGAAAAAACCGGAAAAAACTTATTTCTCTTAAAAAATATCATCAAAAAAAAAAGAGAAGGCACAGGCGAAAATGTCGAAAAAAAACAAATTAGGAATTTGAGCAAAAAAATGTGCAAAAAAACTTTTTCGAGGGCACCCCTTCGAAAAGGTTCATTTTCTGACAATGAGAAAATCAATGAAACCCAAAAAAAACCTATAAATATTAAATTTGAATTCAAACCAATATGAAAATATATAGCTTTTCAGAAAATGTCAAGTGCATTTCCGGTCGCATAAAAACAACAGGTTTTTGAGCATTAAAATGAAAAATACCTGAAATTTTCGGAGAAAACATCTTTCATGGAAAAAACATAGAAAATAGTACAATCAGATTATCCCACTGAATTTCCCCTTTCCTATCCAAGGGAGAAAAATCTACTTATTTTCTGTGAGCACAAAGTTTTTGTCTTCTCAAATTCTTCCTCGAAAAAAGTTCACCAAATTTAATCGACCAAAAGTGTTCTATTTGATGAATTAAATGAATTGCATGTAACACAACACAACAGAACTCATAAACACAAAAATAAATAGCTTTTTGGAATAATAAAAACGGAATGACAATGATGATGATCAGAAATTAGGGACCCTCAAAAAAATCACAGTTGGAGGGGAAATCCTCTAATTCAAAAATACATTTTGAAAATCGCCCCTAATTTTTCAGATAAAAAAGATTTCATAAATATACCAAAAAACTACCGTGTACCTTTCTTTAAAGGTAAAACTAGCTAGCTATAAATTTACCAATACAAAACAATCTGAATTTTTTCGAACAGTGAAATGTTCGTTTCCTTCTATAGAAATTTGAAAACAATTGTTATGGTTCAAGAATTTGTTTTCAAAAAAGCCGAAAAGATTACGTTTCAATAAAATGTCAAACATTTCTCAGAAAGAAATTATTTTGATAATCATCTAAAATCCCACCGAAAATCTAATCATCCAAAAATTAGACGTTTTGAAAACAATTGTTTGTCTCCAATTAATATTAGTTTTGAAAATCCCTGTTTTTCTGCACAAAACTCAATTTTTTTATCCGAAAAACTACTTTATTTCGAAATATTCTTGCTCTGGCTCTGAGTTCTTTCAGGGCTATGTGATGGCGGTGTTCTATCAGTAGTTTCATTTTGCGATCCTCCAATTTGATTTTCAAATGTAAAATTGGCTGATTCTTTCAACGCATTCTTCTTTTTCTCTGCAGAAAAAAATTCCGATGCGCGATTTTTTACAAAATTTTAGGCTCTATTTTAGACTCTTTTTTTCCCTGAACTCACTCATCGATTCTTCAAAATCTTCCACAATATTCAAAAGTGTCGAAACCGATTCTTCCATAACCGAAGCATTGCAACGTTCATAATTGAAGCATGCGCGGATGAAAATATCACTATGGAACTTGAAAAAAAAGATTATTAGAATTGGGGGGGGGGAGGTAAAAACAAACCTTGACAAGCGAAAATTTCATCTGTGCCGATTTTTGGATATAATTGAAGAACATTGAAGTGAGAACATTTGCACCAATATTACGATCTTTGATGGTTTTCTGGAAGAAAGGGGACTTTATTGGAAGATACTGAAAAATTCATGAAAATTTTAAGCAGCAAAATGATTATGGAATTCAAGCCTTTCGTCCAAAAATGAGCATTTTTGGATTTTTTCAGGGAAATATCTCAGATGATGGATTTTCTACATTTATTGAGCAAAGTTTGAACCGGACCCGATATTGGAGATTTTTTATCTGGCCCGATACAAAATTTGCCAATAAATTTTTTGGAATTCTTTTTCCGAAATTTAAATTCCCATAAGAATCTAAACTCACATTAAAATATTGGAACAAAACCACCCCGTGCTCATTTGGATAAGCAACACGAAAATAGTCACATTGTTGCGCAACACGATCGCTGAACATATTTCCATATGTGATTTTTCGACGAACACTTTCACGAAGCGAACGCATTCCGGATAAACGGATCAAAATCCAGAGACGCAGGGAATTTCCGCCAAACATTGCGGCTTGAGTTGAGCCATTTTCAGGCACGATTTTTTCCGAGCTCCAAGATATAATGACTCGGCCGTTGAATGGGATCATTGTTGAGAAACAGAGGTGGACTGAATTGACATCAGCTAGAGCGGCGCTGAAAAAAAGGGATTTACAAAAATTGAAAATAAAAATTCTGAAACTCACTGATATTTTGCTCGTTTTGTCGGATCAATCCATTGACATCCTGCGTAATATGCGTCAACATGAATCCAAATATTTTTTGCTTTCGCAACTTCGGCAATCGATTTATAATCATCATTTGCTCCCACATTCCATGATCCAAAATTACAAATAACCAACAAAGGTTTCAAATTTCTCTCAATATCCTTCTCCACTTGTTTTTCAAACGATTTTCCAGTCAATCCGAAATCATCTTCTTTTTTAGTCGCAATTTTTCGAAGTTTAATTCGAACTATTTTACAAGCTTCTTCAAGTCGAAAATATGCATCATCACTACAATAAACAACCCAATTTGTTGGTTCCATTGTGTTTCGATGCGAATTTGCGCGAGTTATACAATGTTGGATAAGTGAAACGAGTGCATTGATTGATGAATAGAAAACTGTTCCAATTGGAGCACGATCTTTTTTATCACCATAAAGTTGGCGAAGTTTTGTGATTCCCATTGCTGAAGACATCCAATCACATAGGATTTTTTCGATAACATCAATCATTGGCGAAGAATTGACATCAGTGCCCAAAGTTGATGAGATTGTGCTACCAAGAATATCAGCTAGACTTCGACCGAAATATTTTGCATGATATCTTGGATGTTGACTATGGCACATCTAAAAAAAATCATTTGTTTTCTGTGAGCGAATCTCAATGGGAAAACTAACATTGGGAACAATTACTTGCTTGATATCATCAAGAATAACTTTACAATCTTCCGGAAAATCTGGATAGTTTTTCTGAATTCTTGAAGCATTCGCTGGGTTATCCGGTAAAACTGTCAATTTGTGAGATTCGTCGAAATAATCATTGACAAATTTGACAATCCAATTCATTGCCACCGAAAATTCGAAACGACTTATTGGCTCCACGAGTTTTTGACGTTCACTTCGCTGCATTTTCTCAGGTGGTGGTGCATTCTAAAAACGATTATTATCATTTTTATATTTTCAAAGATCTCTCTTACATCCATATCAGATCTCATTGCTTCTTCTCGACTCATTGATCGTTTATTGTTCTGTGGCACCACGTTTTCGCTCTTTTTTGGCACTTTTTTCAGCTCCGGTTTCTCAGATTTCACCTTTTCTTTTTCTCGTTCGGATTTTTCTTTCGATCTTTTGACAGCTAATTCCGATGGTTCTGGTGGTTGTTCTTGATCCAAAGGTTTTTGTATTGTTCTGAAAATTTACTATAAATAACATGCAAAAAAATTCCGATGAACCTTTTCTTGGATTTGATAATCAAATAGACTAGAGCTAGATTGATCACAACAGAAATGATCAATAAAATCAGCAGAATCACACTGACGGCAATCATTCCAGAATTACTGTCTGAATTTTCAGTCATCTAAACTTCTTCGAACGCAATTTGTGTTAAACCAAAAAATCTAAAATACCGATAAATTCATCAAAGCAACGTGTCAAAATGTACAAATATCACGTGGAAAAATATAAAAAATTGTTGGGTCAACACGTATTTTGGTTCTTTTTTCAGTTACGCGATTGTGCGAATTTGTGTTGGATTTCGTTGAAATATGCATCAGGAGTCAATTTGTCTGTTGGTTCCAATTCAGTTTGTTTTTTTGGCGATGGATGAAGTGAGTTTTCTTTGTCCTGAATTGTCATAATAACCGCATTTCTCCCATCTTCTAGAAAACTTACATTTTCATCAAAAATTATCTTCTTTTCAGAAAGTTTCTTTGCGTTTGCAGCAGCCGTAGCAGCATCAATCAATTTTTGCTTTTGAACAAACTGTTTTTTAGTCAAAACTTCTTTTCCAGTCACATAAATCCCCACAACATAATCTTCTTGAGTATTTTCAATCTTTGCTGGATTCAAATAATATCCCAATTCTGCAAACAATGTCAAATAATTCCGAAAAAACTCGAAAAAATACTCACCAAGAATTCCAAATCGTTCATTCAACGATATTTTCTTACTATTAAACTTCTCTGCTTTTGTTGGTAATTTTGCAGCAAACTTTTGTGCTTCTTCTCTACCTTCAATTGGCAAAATTTCGAACTCAATTCCGCTTGACATCTTGAAAATTTTGGATTTCTTCTCGCAAAAAAAAGAAAAGAAAAGAAAAAACGTTTGAATTTGGAAAAGCGCGCCCTTTTCTGTTGAGTGCGATGGAGCGCACATTCCCCATTCACTAAACGCTGGCTGAATCATTTTCGGATTATCGTTTTCTTTTTTCCTTTTTTCTTCGTCGTTTCAAATCGCTTGACGAAAATTTTTTGCAGGTAAATGAGTGCAACTCTTCAACCATATTTAGAAGCTGTGAGGCACACTTTGGAAGCCGCATTATGTCTCGAACAATTTAGTTCGCAAGTTGTTGAAAGACATAATAAACCAGAGGTTTGTATTGATTTTTATAATTAAATTCGAAACAAAACAAGTAATTGTTTCAGGTAGAAGTTCAAACATCAAAGGAATTATTGATGACACCGGTAGTTGTTGCGAGAAATAAACAAGAAAAAGTGTTAATCGAACCATCAGTAAACTCGGTTAGAATATCAATTGCGATTAAACAATCAGATGAAATCGAAAAGATTTTATGCCACAAGTTCACTCGATTCATGTGCCAACGTGCTGATAACTTTTTCGTTCTCCGACGAAAACCTCTACCCGGATATGATATCTCATTTTTAATTACCGCCTCACACACCGAAGCAATGTTCAAACACAAACTTGTCGACTTTTTACTCCATTTTATGCAAGAAATTGACAAGGAAATTAGCGAAATGAAACTATCATTGAATGCTCGAGCACGTGTTTCTGCTGAAGAATTTTTGAAACGCTTTAATTGATGTGATTTTTGTAAGTAAACATATTCACTTTTTTTTGAAATATCATCTCTTCTAGATGACTTTTTTTGCATGTTTTATATTTACTTTTATTGATTTTTTGATACTTATAAACTATTTATTCAAATTATTATTTTTCCTTTGATTTCTTGTGTTTGAATCGTTTTTTATCGATTAAAAATATTATTTTCAACTTTACAACATTTTCAAAACTTGCAAAAATTCGTGTGTTTTAGACATGAAATTTGTGACTGTGATATTATTATCAATAGTTGTATTTTGTTTGGCAGACGAGGAGACGAATGTTGTTGAACAAACAAAGTTTTCCGTGGAAGGAGAGGTCAGTTTATTTGAGTTTTGGCTCGGGTCTTGAAAATTGGCTTTTTTATTGAATTCGAGTTCATTTTGCGAAAAAGTATTGTTTTAGAAGTATAAAAATAAACTTTTGTGTAATTTTGGGAGATGATGAAAAAAACACATTTTAGAATGTAGACGTTGAAACTTTTATTTAAATTTCTAGACAATAAATTCTGTGAATCTATTTCACAGGTTGAAAATTAAACCGAATAGATATGAAATAAACCCTTTTTACAATTTTTTTTACAAATTATGAACAGAAAATTGACCAGGTTATGCTTGTTCCCCCATAGATTTTGGAAAAAGTTAATTGCTTCCTATTCCGGGGACCATTTTCATCTATGATCGAAATCTGAAATATAGAAAAATCGATAATGTCCCTCTGCTCTTTTAAAATCTCCCATTCAATTATTCTTATTCTAGATTGCTCTTCCGTCATCTCGAAAATGCGCGTCATGGTCCGCAACTTCTCGAATCCTCCTAAATCACGGACAATACCTCGGATTCGTTCGTGAAGATTGTACATTCCGTGTTGATAATGTGCCAAGTGGAACCTATATTGTTCAAATCGAAAATATCGATTTTGTCTTCGAACCAATTCGTGTTGATATCACATCGAAGGGTAAAATGAGAGCTCGAAAATTGTCGGTTATGCAGGTTTGTTTTTTTTTTGTTGTTTCAAAAAAAAACATTGATTTTTGTTTCAGCCAAACAACGTGAATCAATTGCCATATCCATTGAAATTGAGTGTTCGTGGACCTGCACGATATTTTAGAAAAAGAGAGGAATGGAGAGTGACTGATATGTTGTTTAGTCCAATGGTTTTGTTGATGGCTTTCCCACTTATTGTTATGCTTATTATTCCAAAGTAAGTGGTTTTGAAGGAAAAAAATCAATTTTGGGAACTACAAGAAAAATTTTATTATAAAAAAACTGCAAGTTTCAGGGGTCTTCTGAAAATCCTTTAATCCTAAGCAAAGATTTCGTGATTTTTCAGTGAAAACAGAGTTTTAGACGAATTTTTTGTTAAATTTGAAATCAGATTTATTCTAGAGATTGAAAAAATTATAAATTCTGAAGAGAAAATATAGAAACGTGTGGCCATTTAGAAACTAACTTTGTGAAAAAAAACGTTGATTCGAACTTTCTAATACATGAGCTCTTAACACATTTTTGTATGGTTTTCGACCCCCAAAAGTATAAAATACCCCAATTTTTTTCAGAAGTTGAGGGTCTTAACCTACAGTAACCCTCCCCCTTCCCCAAAACTTTGAAGTTAGCCTATAATACTCTTCTTTCAGAATGACAGCCAACGATCCAGAGTTGAAAAAAGAGATGGAACAAATGCAACTACCAAAAATGGACATGCCAGATGTCGGCGAAATGATGGCGAAAATGTTTGGCGGCGGAAATGCGGCTGGTGGACAACCAAAAAAGAAATCTGTAACTCAATCAACTAGTCAACGCCGAAAATAATTAATTGACGATTAACAACTCGGGTTCTAAATATTTTATTTCTCTTGAAATTATTGTTTTTCATTCAATTGCCAATTCAAATTCTCTCCGATTTCAATAATAATGTAATTTTTTCAGCAAGTTTTCGAAATAAAAAAAATGTGCAAACACTTTTTGGTTGCCATGACAATTTTTCGAATTGATTTTTTCTGGTCATTCCATTCTTTATTCAGTCAGGCGGCTTTTTTGAAAGATTGGAAGAATACCTGGGATTTTTTACGAGTTTTTTCCCTCCTAACCCCGAAATTTATGCGTTTCGGGATCCTTTTCTCTCACTAATCCCTTTCCTTTTGTTTTCACGCTTCTTTTCTTTTGTTGCGCCATTTTTGTTTTGGAAAAAAGACAGTAAGAAAAAGGAGTACTGTAGGATGAGAATTCTAAAAATATGTTTTGGAAAACAATTTTTGAAAAAATGAAATTGATGATTTTTTGGATCGAAAAATTCGGAATTAAAAAAAAATAATAAAATTCACAAAAAGTTTTTGAAACTTATTTTTCCCTGCTTTCCCATTTTCCAAATATTTTTCTCAAAAACCACTGTCTCCTATTCAAATCTGTCGATAATCGGAAAGATCATAGACTAAATTGACCGTCGACATTTGGCAATATGATCTAATTCATCAAATTCTTGTCACATTTGCCCTTTTTTGACACCAAATGGCTCTATTAAGAAGTCTCATTGTCAATTAAATTTCCAGAAAACGCAAAACAAGAGGAAAATGGGTATTTTCTCGGCGCTTTCGGGAATTTTTGGAATCGGAAAAAAACAGGTCAATATTATTGTTGTTGGTTTGGACAATTCGGGAAAGAGCACATTTTTGAATCATTTGCGCCCGGTAGATCAAAGATCATCGCAAATTGTGCCGACTGTTGGCTTCTCGATGTCGAATTTCAGCACTGGAAATCTGACATTTAATGCGTTCGATATGGCTGGGCAGGGAAAATATCGATCGATGTGGGAATCGTATTATGGAACATCGCAGGCACTGATTTTTGTTGTTGATAGCGCGGATCGAATGCGGATTCCGCTAGCTAGGGATGAATTCTGGATGATTATGGATCATAAAGATATTGCAAATAGACCGGTATGCATTTTTGGTGAATTTTTAAAAAAAATTCGCAGACAGCAGGATTCGAACCTACGCGGGCAAAGCCCATTTGATTTCGAGTCAAACTCCTTAACCACTCGGACATGTCTGCACATTTTTCGGCGTTCAAAATATCGTTTTTATATTTTATGCCTGAATTTGTTGCTAGTTTTGAAATGACAAAACATTTTTTATTACGAACAAGCCTGTATGTCAAAAAGATTTTAGAGCCAAAATCTACAGTAATCCTATAAATTAACAAGAAACTGTAGATCACCTGGTTTGTGAGCTAAATATCTACAGTACCCAAAAAAATTCCAAATTTCTTTTGCTCAACTAGATTTTAGAGCCAAGCCCTACAGTAATCCTATGAAATACTAAGAATCTGTGGCTCACCTGGTTGACCTAAGCATCTCCATTACGAAACCAAAAGTTCACTTTTAAACTTCTACCGTACACCAACTCTTTCCAGATTCCAATAATGGTCCTCGCTAACAAAATGGACGAAACTGATGCAATGTCAGCGTCAGAAATATCAGTTAGTCTTGGTTTAGATGTAATTCGAGGGCGACATTGGTCAATTCAAGCAACTTGTGCAACTAGTGGTGTAGGGTTGGATAAGGTTAGTTTTTTTTTTGTTTTGTGCACAAGTCTGGCTCAATTTTCCGTAGACCATGAAATTTTCTGAAACTGAAAGAAAAAATATATGGCTCTATTTAGATTTTGAATGAATACACAGATAATCCCTTTTTCACGTCATAACTCATTTCAAAAAAAAAACATTTCAGAATTTATGAAAAATGAAAGGTGTTAACTGATAAGAAGTTCAAAAAAATCTAAAGTAGACTACTGTAATTTCTTGTGTGTAATTTCGCGTCGCGGTGTATATGTGTCGCTTCAGTGATTCCGCGAACTTTTTGAATTTTTTTTTCTCAGCAATTGAATTTTGCAAATTATTGATAACTGAAGCTCTAGAGACAAATTCAATAACTGTTAAGCTAAGACTTTTCAAAAGTCATTCCCAACTATACAATTTCCAGGCTCTCGAATGGTTATCGGTCGAAGTGCAAAGATTTCTCGACAGTCGGAAAACATAATCCCCCCTTTCCTTCCTGCCCCTATTTATTATGTTTTATATCACCCTCCCTTCTCACACCAACAATTGTTTATATCTAAAAAGCATCTCCTAACATAACATAAACATATCGTTTTATCTGTGATCTTCTTCGGCAATTTTGATTGAAATTTGAGCTTCTTCACACCATGTGTTTGACACCAAAAAATGTGTGCAGCATAAAACCACTAAATTATACAATGTGTGGCGGCTTGGTGCTTTTTGAGCTGCTGCAATCATCTAAGTGTACACTAATCCATTGCGCCACCCGATACCGCAAATGTTTATGGTAATTTATTTTGGCGGTGGGAAAACAACATGAGGAAGGTCCGAAATATTTAAGTCTCGACGCGAAAAATTACTGTACTGTTAAATGGAACTTTTTTTTGAAATTATCGAATGCTCTTTTTTGCCTCACTGAATAACTGTACACACACACACAAAGAATTTTCCCAGGTAATATAGTTTTAATATACGACAACGGTAAATAGTGACAGATAAGGAGTCACCCAACAACGGCACCCGCCCTTTATCTGTCACCAATTTGGCTCCTTTTTGTTCGGGCGGCGTTTGGAAAAAAATATGGGTGGTCTAGCATCACGTCATTCATTTTTTCTGGTAAGTTTGTTGGGTTTTGGAGATAAGGTTGCAAAGGTCAAAATCTAAGATTCTGAAGAATTTCGAGAAAAAATAGTTGAGAAAATTATCGGCGAGTTTTTTCAAAATGAAATTCAAAAATCGGAAGAGTGGGTCACGTTGAACATTTTTGAAAACTTTATTTTTTTCAAAAAAGTCTCAAGTCCGTTGAGAGCTGGGTTTTTATTCCAAAAATTAAAATACAGTACACTTAATTTTTTATTCAAAACTTTGAAGATCATCAGAACTTTTACCAAGTAGCCGCGCCTAGAAAGTTCAATTGTAAAGGATCAGCGCCTAGAGAGCCTAGTTATCAAGCAGCCACGTCTAGAGAAAAACCTTTTTAAGAAACCAGAAAAAAAGTTAGACATGAGAAATGTTTGAAGGCAATTGTAAGGGATTTTCAAGTTCTCAAATAAAGTTCAGCAATTCCGGGATTACTTTGAAAATTTTAATCAATTCCAGATTATCATGAGCACTCAGCTGTCCAAAAATATTCACAGATGGCTCAAGTTCCGGAGCACTAAAAATTAAAAACTCCACCTTTACAGTAGTCTTACCCTTTTTATCACCCGCTTTTTTTCATTTTACGAAACCTAACTATCTATCTACAATTGGATTCGTTTCAATGTGATAACATTCCAACTTTTCTCCCACAAAATACCGTATTTTTTCTTTCCTATTTTATCATTCATTTCATAATTTTATCGATTCCTTTCAGAATACCAAATCGTATGTTAATATCGTAGGGTTGTAAATAATCTTCTTCTTTTCTTTTGGCATTTTCTTTTTTGCTCTAACATATGGTGTGTTTTTGGTTTTGCTCCTGGGATTTTTTATTTACCACATACATACCTGTATAATTCATGAAAAAGTTAATAATTTATAGCTAACTGATATGATAATAAGGTTTTATTGTCTGAAAGTGTTTACAGCCTGATTTATGATTATTTCCAGAGGAGTACTGTAATTAATTTAGTACACAGCAAACTGCAAAGAGCTCTTCAAATTTCCGTTTTCCCAAAACTCCTTTGCTCTTAGCAACAAACGAAAAAAAAAAAACAAATGTTTTACAATCAGTCGACCTAGAAGGATTGTAAATCATCAAACTTTTTTCGGCAGATTCTTTTTTAGGATTCTTTTTCTCCGCCCATCTTGCTTTCTGATCGGACCATTATTATTATTATTTTCTTTTTTATGGCTCCTCAACTCAGCTGAGCTCATCAACTATACATTTTAGATATAATTTATTCCGATTTGACACCTGCTACAAGTTTTATGGATTATTTGTTTTGATTTGCATTTTCTTCCAGGAGATAATGTCAATGTCGATTGATTCAAAGGGTTCGGATTTTTCGGAAAATGAGTGCTTGGCTTCGCCAGTTGGGAATGATGGAGGAGCACAGGAAATTGAGCAACATTGGGCTCCGCCACAAAATATGATGCCGTTTTGGAATTCGCAACCATTGAGGTTAGTTTGAAATAGGGAAAGGGGTTTTGGTTCTGAAATTAGATTTTGACTAGCATAATTGCTGCCATGGGCTAAATTCCAATATTTTTCTTGAACCATTTTTAACTTTTCAATCAGTATTCCGAGATTTAAAAAAAAAAGTTCAGGAAGTCTTTGGAACTTTTTCGATTTCGAAGAATTTGGAAAATTCAAAACAAAATCGTAAAAGTTCTAGGAATTTCCTGAATTTGGAAAAAAGTTTAAAGAACTGTACAGTTAACTGTAATTTCGAAAATTGCATGCAAACTTTTCTATTGAAAATTTGAAACTTGAAAACTGCGCTTTTCAATATGTAAATTTCTGGAATTCCCGTTTTTTTTTCAAACTTTTCTCCCAATTTCAAGAATATCCTAGAAATTTTTCAATTTTTGTCGAAATTTTTCAAAAGACGATTAAATTTCTCTAGAACTTGACCTTCGATTCAAAATTTTTCCGGTAAAAACCTGTGACCAAATCATTTTTTCCAACCCATAGATAACCCGAAAATTTCACAGTCACAAGTACAGTAACCTTTCCCAAAAATTCAGACGAAATTTGCACATTAGCAAGAATAAATACAAATAAATCAAAATGTATACGCATTTTATGTATTTCCATGTTTTCGTTCTCTTGTCGAATATTTTATGATTATCCAATATTTGCCACCAAATAAATATTTGGCGGAATTCGTAAAAAGGTCATCTTTTCCTCTTTTTCTTTCTATTCTATGCTAATTCTCTTCTACCGTACTCTTCCCTTTTTTTCGCATATCAAAACTCCGCCTATTTTTCACTCATTGGCCATTTCTCAAACTCCGCCCACTAATTTTTGAATCAAAGAAAAAAGCGAAGAGAAGAGCAGAGGAGATAAGATTGTTGTTTTTGAAGAGGTGTTTGGTGTGGCGACTATTTTATTTCCAGTTGTAAATTTATTTTTGATCTATTTTTCTTGACACCCGCCAACCCGCGATGATTTTTTTATTGTTTCATTTGAATTTTGCTCAATTTTTTTGATGATTCATTCGTGACTATATATTCTTTTATGTGATGAAAATTTGAACAAATTAAAATCGAAATCAAAATTCGTGTATTTTCAGAGAGAAAATGATTCAATCATCATTCGACGCACAGCAATTTTATGGACGATGGCCAGACGCCGCAAACTTTTATGTGAGTTTTGAGGGGGATTTTAGAAACTTGATAAATAGAAACAAAAATTAGGGATTTTTTGAAGATGGCTGAATTTCGAATATCCCCAAGATTTTCAGCAAAAAATTAAAGATCTATTTTCTTGCAAAATTTTTCTATTTATTTTTCATTGATGTAAAATCGATAACATTTTTTTGATTTACATAGACTTTTGGATTATTGCCAAATTTTCCTTTAGATAGAAAAATATCAATAATTTTGTTCTGAATCGGTCAAAATAGTTGATAAATGTTAGGATATAAATTCCGAGAGAAGTACATAAATGAATTATGTGTGCGATAGAGCGAATTTGATTTTCCATGTTAACACATTTTTGTGTTTTAGAGGAAAATCGGTGATTTAAAATTTTTCTTCCAAGATCTCCAAATTTTTATCGATTTAGCGCAAATTAATTTAAACGTGACCTCTTGATTATTCCAACACATATTTCTTCAAAAAAATAATTGTCTCCCATTTCTCAATCCACATTTTCTAGGAGCCAAAATGGAATGCCGATTCGATATATTTTCCGTTCCAACAGCCACCAATTCAACAAAGTGCGGCCGCCGCGGCGACTGGAACAACACAAGCTGACACAGAGGTAACTAATGATTGTTTGCACTTTGATTATTATGTAACATCAAGTTTTTGTTGCGCCAAAAGCGCGCTTTGTCGGAGAAAATGAGTCACCATCACCCACCAAAAAGCAAAAAAAAATAAGTATTTCTCTTCTTGCAGAGCAAACCATTGTCAAATGAGAGTAGTAATAGTGGAATGTATCCATCACCGGACGCATTTCCATCAACATCTTCAGCCGATTATCAGCGAATGTGTTATCCGCAAAACTTTTTCAACGCTTATATGGAGTATCCACAAACGTTGTCATGGAAAGCAATGTCGTTGTCAACACAAAAACAATCCGGCGATAAATCGGGCGCAAATGGCGGCAAAATTATACCGACTGGACCTGGCACTAATAGTGAGTGGAATTTTCGAATCAGAACTTATTGTTAGACAAAAATATTGGATTATTTTTTGGGAACTGCATGGCTGAAAAATTAAATTTCAGTAAATAGCTCTGAATTTCTGACTTTAACCTTCGAGATTTAGGTCATTTTTCAAAATTCTTAACTTTTTCAAACTTTGGAGATCTAAAACATGGCGCACAGGTCCAAAAAGTTCGGGTAGTTAGGCGGTTAGGCTTTTAAATTCTAGAAATAATATTTGGGTTCGACTCCCCCGCGATGTGACGAAATTTGTTGACTCCAGAGACTCCTCAGTCCTCACACACTATCTATTTATTATTGAAAAAAATCCGAATTTCTTAATTAAAAGTCTCATCCGCTGCTCATTTCTAATGAAATGAAAAGCAAAATCGCAAGAAAAAAATCAGAGGAGCAGCAAGTGTAAACATAAATCAAAGAGAATTGCCGCTGTCAAAAATGGCCTCCTTTTTGGTATATTATCTCTATTTTACATGGAATGTGATGTGTACACAATTTATCGCTTTCATTATCAGCAGCCGGCAAAAAAGAGCAGGCAGGCAGCTACTGTTTGAAACCGAATGAATGAATGAATGATAATTAATTTATGAATCGAATCGTTTTTTTATAATCGGGTTATATAATTTAGGGAGGGTATTAACACACCTTTTATGAGGGTAAATACGAATATGAAATAAGTGAGGAAAATAAAATAACGGAAGAAGCTCAAAGTTAGCCAAAAATACTAAACTTTCCAAAGATAGCTAGATAGATCAAGAAAATCCGGAAATTGTTACTAAATTTCTCAAGAACCCGATTTTTTCGGAAACACATCTACAAAATGTTGTGCATTAGAGAGCGTATGTTTTTGAGGGAAAACTAGAACTTTCAAGAGCAAACACAAACTCTTATCAGAAATTTTTGGAAAAATTAGCTATCTCAGATTCTGTCCTGAAACATTTATCATGAAAAAAGTACACTTTTTTCAGATATCCGTGTTCGAACAGCTGATAAATATCGTATGGTATATTCGGATTATCAAAGACTTGAACTCGAAAAAAGAATTCCACACAAGTGCATTCATCAACGCTGACAGAAAAACCCAATTATCAACAATGCTCAATTTAACTGAACGACAAATCAAAATTTGGTTCCAAAATCGGTGAGTTATTTTTTTTTTTGACCCTACTACCAATCGCACCCAAAAAAAAGTTTTTTATCTTGTTTTTTCAATCGTGATGAAAGGTGCCGCACGCGTGAATTATGACTAGCTTACGCAATAGCCGTATCCTATCCAAATTTGGTGACAGGGAAGGAGGGAGAGAGGGGTTTGGCATGCGTGTGACCTTTAATCGGTGTTTTGACAGAAAGTGGGTGAGAAGAAATACGGATTAGCTGACTGTGATATAACAATTTGAAAAGGGAGTAGGAGAGGGGGAGTTGTGAGATATTAAAGTTTTTAGGGTTCGTGAAAAATAAATGTTCAGAAATTTAGAATACTGTAGAATCTAGCCAAAAATTGAAAAGAGAATTTAAAAATAAGCTATGACGTGGCCAATTCGCCCTTTTGAAATATTCTTCTAACTTTCAAATAACTTTTTGGAACATTTTGGATTGAATTTTTGTCCGGATTTTTCTAATGATAGATTTCGATTCAAATTAATTGCTGGATAAAACTACGAAGGCCACAACACAAACTACAGTAGTTGGTCTTGCAGGAACAACGCGCCAATTCGAAAAAATTAAAAACTGTTAAAATTTGAATTTGTGCGCTTTCTCTGCGAGACCAACCAACTAGTGTAGTCTGTGGCCATGGATTTCTGAGAACCAGAAATTAGTTTTAACTAAAATCTATCACTACCAAGTCCTGTCGAAAATTCGGTCTAAATTGTTTAGAATGTAATGTGAAATCCTATGTACTTTCAAAAATCCAATCAATATTTTTTGAATAAGATCACATATCTTTTGAATCAATATAGTCCATATTCGCACCAATAAATCATCTGATTCTCTCTGAAAAGCCGCCTTTTTTTGAATATCTACCGTCTGTCTTCTACTTACTGTATTGTTCTTTTTTTCCTTTTTCTTCCAATCTCCCATAAGAAACACAAAAAAGAGCAGCAGTCGATTTACAATTGCTCATAAATTATTGTCAAAATATTTGGACAGCAGATTCTCTACCTAATTACGTCACCCAACTTTTTTTTTCTCTCTGAAAATGTATCTTTCTCACATTGTAAAATGGTTGTGTTCTACTTTCCTAGTTTACTGTAGAGACAATTTGAGGCTCGTAAAATGGGCCAATTAAGAAATGGAAAAGACCTTCCTCAATTACACAATTTTACGACTTAATACTTTTTTGATACTGTAGAGAGAGAGAGAGACAGGCTTGGGCAAGGGGATTAGAGGAAACTATCCAGGGGACATCTTATAAATTGAATAAAATTGTTTTTTTTGCAGACGTGCCAAGGAACGACGTGACAAACAAAAAATTAAGATGATGTGAAGATTTAGCCGAAAATTACACAATTTTATCATAATATCTCGATTTTTGAATACGGTTATTTTTTTGTTTTATATTCTCCCATTCAAGAATTTTTGTCTTGCTGGTGATTTTTATCTATTATTTTGCTCTAACATTTTCTCTCTCTCTCTCTCTTTATAATAATTAGAATTATAGATATTTATTTATTGTGATTTTCAAATAATTTTTCTTTTTCTTCTTATACATTTCAATTCACTTATTGCTATTTACTTGCCTTTTTCTATATGACTTCCAAAAGAAGTTTTTTGCAGGGACTCCTGTTTTTATTATATATTTTTTATTGAGCATATTGTTTTCAAATAACCAGATTTTTGTATTAGCAAATGAATTTTTTTGAAAAAAAATGTTTTTGGGAAATTTTAGAAAGTTGTGAATGCCACGTCAGTTTTATTAAGAAAAAAACGTTTTCAGATTTTTGGAGGCTTCTACAGTGCTCCTCAAGTAAATAATAATTTCTTGAATAAATCCCTAATTGCCACGTCATAGTTCACGTTAAAACCATATTTTTCAAATAAGAGTTTTTTCAGATATTCATGAATTGAAGTGATACGAAAATTAAAATTAAAATTTCACAACACAAAAAACTTGCAATATTTATTTACATGCTATATTTGATTTGAATATATAATTATTTACAATTGTTCAATCAATTTTTCAAATTCATTTTCAGCGTTCGAAATCCACTCTGAAAAAAAATCATATTTTTATTGAATTTTTTATTTTCAATAAATGTTACCTTCTCCAGAATTCTCAGATCCAGAACTTTCCAAACCAGACGCTTCCAATGAATTTCTACCAAATTTTCCCCATAATTTTGACAATTTCGAACCTAGAAGTTCCAGCGAATTTCCAAGACTTTGGCCAGATCCTTCAGAAACTCTCAAATTTTCTTCAGAATAAATTCCTGATCCTTCTCCTGAGAAATCTCCTGACAATTCTATTTCAGTATTTTCAGATGCTCCTAAATTCTCATAAGATTCATATCCAGATCCTTCTCCTGAAGTTGATGATTCAATTGAAGTTCTATAATTTCCAGAGCTTTCGAAACCAGATCCTTCAGAAGTTCTAGAATCTGTTTCAGCTACAGCTTCATATGAAGTACCAGATCCTTCTTCCGAACTTTCCAATCCGGAATTTTCGCCAGAAGATTCGATTGAACTTCGATGATTTCCAGAATTAGAAGCCTCGGAAATCGCTACATTTCCTAATCCAGATCCTTCTTCTGAATTATCTCCAGAATCACTTCTTACAGATTTTTCAGCTTCAGTATCCTCAGAATTTTCCAAAATGCTTCCGAGTTCTGTTGAATTATTTGTCACTTCCATCGCATTCAACATTTCAGTTGTATTTCCAGTTTCTTCCGAAAATGTTGAATTTCCTGAAAAGATTGATCGATTTTTGAAAACCTGATCATTTTTTCGGTAACCTACCATTGTCATAAATTGTAGTTTCATTGAAACTCATCAACTCTTCAATTAATTTATCGGTAGCATTTTCATTTTCGTCGTTATTTCCAGTTTCTGTTTCAGTCTCATTTGAAGTCTTATCGTTTTTCGAATAAAGTTCCATAACTGAAAAAAATGGTTTCTCAATAATTATCTTTTTTAAAACTTACTCATCTGATCCAAAGTTTTTTCGCTGTTATCCAGTGGTGATTTCATATTTCTATTCAATCCCGGAATCGGAACACCATTTGAATCCAAAGGAACAATACTGGAAAGAAGATCATCTTGTGCGGCTCGATCTTTGATTTCTTTTTCGAATTTTTCAGCGTACATTCTTTTCAATTCTGAATCCATTGTTGCGTCGATTCGATGTTTTTGCAGGTCGGAAGAGCTGGAATCGGGTTTTTTTTTCATTAAAATCAATTTAATTGGGATATATTTTGAACAAACATCAAGATGATTTGGTTTCACCGCGATTATAAATAGAAGTGAAATTATTAATAATCGAGATTCCGCAATTTTTCTCAAATTCTGTAAAAATCAAACCTGAAAACATATGAGCAATGTTCCGGCATAAACATCCCAAGAACCGGTCTCAACATTGTCAATTTATTCTGACTTGCTGCAATTGGTCGAACAAATACCTCTGACAAAAGAGTTCCAGCACTTCCCTCACATCGTGTATTGAATTTTGAGCGGATACAATCCAACATGCAATCTCCGATTCTACAAAAACCCTTTTTTTCATTTTTAAATCTCCATGTCAACATTACCTGCATAAATCATTAGTTAATTGTTTGAAATTATCAAAACCTTGTTGAGGATTCATTTGTGCTGGTACTTCTCCTCCAGCTTGTTTCAACAATCCTCCCTGTGCTAGAGCATCTGCCCATCCGGCTAAACCACCAGGATTTGCGCCAGTCGCAGCTCCCACGATATCATTAACCCCTTTTTGAATTGAATTTTGCATAGTTGATCGCATGACCCAATTCATGAAAAGGTTTTTTGTTTGGCATTGATTATCGCATTCGGATTGAACTAAAGATGCTTCATCATCAATACATTTGATTGTTGCATTGAATGCGAGTTCTTGTTCAATACACATATATTGTAATCCAGATGTCATTGCTTCAAACATTCCTCGATCTTCTTCTACACATCTTGCGTCTTCTTTCATACAACTGATTGCCTCGTTGTATTTTCCGCAAATTTTGTTGTATCTTTCGGTATGACTCATATCTTGAAGTATTATTGAAAGAGCATCGCGAAGACCAGTTGAACAATCTTTTGGACATTCAGCCATATCGTCGAAGTTTATGAGAAAATTATCCGAATTTATTTGAGATCTAAAATTTATAGATATTCCTATTCACAACATTTTTCTACTGTTCAAAAAAATCAAAACTCACTTTTGCGATTCGGGCAATGTTTTCAAATCATCTAACGGAGAAGTTCGAGAATTTTGAAGATCGAGAAGTGTTGGAGGAACTTCAGTTGTCACTGTGTGGTTTAATGGAATTACTAAACTTGTATCATTTTCTGAAGCTGCTCGCAATCCATTTTCTTCTTGTGGCCACCATGGTAATAAATTGCGTAGAAATACATTTGTTGTTTCCAGATCATCAAGTTGAAGTGATTCGGATGTTAGTAAAGAGAATATCAATATTAGTAGGAAGCGCATATCTCTTCGCAATCTTGTGAGATTTCGATTGCGAAATGAAAAAAAATGCGAAGCGAATTCAAACGATATTTTTTCGCGGGCAGTTTAAAGGGCGCACACAGACAATATTTGCATGGGTCTCGTGTCTTTTATTACGGTATATTGTTTTTATTTTTATTTTTGTTTTTTTTTCACTTTCGGGCTAGTTTTCGACATTTAAAAGCGTTTGTTTAAGGTTTTCAACTCTTTCAGCTCTCGGAAAGGTTGAGGCGAAAACTGCGGCGCGTTCAAGGCTGATTCGGCCGTTGGTTTCAGGCAAGCAAATGATTGACCAGCCGTAAAATGCCTTTTTCCTGCGGCAAACCCGCCTATACAGGCGGAACCCGCCGTTAGCGCGGCGGGAACATGCCGATTTAATGAGGCAGTTTGCGCCTTTGCGTTTATTTGTAGCTGCTCCTAGGCGTTTTCAACAATAGGCGAACATGTTTTACATTCATAGTTTATTGATAACAAAAAAATGATCAAAAACGAAAATTGTATTAAAAAATTAGACGAGTTCCATTTATGTTCGATCAAGTGAAGTTGGTTGATATTGATTTTGAACGATACTGAAAAAATGTGTATTTTGACAAGAAATTAATAATCAGATTATGTAAATTTACGAAAATTGGGACTTTGGGAGCTGAAAACTAGCTTGAAAAGGTTCATTCAGAAATCCGAAAGATATTTCCGAAAAATTGAACCTAAATTAACTTTTTTCACTGACAAGGGATCATTTTTTACACAACAGTTCAAATCTTGATGAAATTTCGCTCATGGACAGCTTTTTGAGTCATAAGAACACCCTAAAAATTTTATAATAAAAATATTTTTCGAAAAACTTGAAGTTTTTTTTTTTATTTTAGACATGATAGTTCAAATGTGCCCCTACTCAATTTTTGCGAAATTAAAAGTTTTTAGGGCAAATTTCTCACTTTTGAGAGCCGAGAACGAACAAAAATAACTTTTCAGAATTTATCACACAAGTCCCTGAAAATAACATACCGGTTGTCAAAATGAAGTAATCGTTCATACCAGTAGCCATCTACGTCGCTCGGCCCTTCTTTGATTTTTCGAATGTTTCTTCTCAAAATTCAACGATTTCCAGATAATGCGGTCTGTAATATATAGTTTTTCATTGAAGACACATTCCAACTTACTCGATCATTGATTTCCTCTCTTCGTCATGAAGTTGTGCTCGATTTATAGGCAAAAAACAAAAAATTTAGGAGAAAAAATAGAAAATATTTTCGAAAATTCGAAATAAACAACAGGCAATGAGCGCAGTTTTGTTTGAAATTGAACGGCATGTTTGCCGCGGGAAAAGGCAGTTTCCGCCTACAGCTCAAGAGGCGATGCCAGAACTGGCGGGTTTGCCGCTGTCATGCTTCAAACCTGCCAGTGAAGGCGGTTCGTGCCTTTTTCCTGCCCAAAAACTGCCGAGTCACTTCCCCGCCGCAATTTCCGCCTCAGGGTTACCGAGCTCTTGTAAAATATACAATTATTCTTGTAAATGGCTCCGCTTGGATATATGTTATTAGCTACGACGATAGCGTATGGAATTTCAATTTATAGGAGGTATGGTTCAATTCATTTCAAAATAGCAGTCCTTCAAATATTTTTACAGACGATATCATAATAAGAAAAAAGAAGAACATACTATTGAGAATAAGAAGGAATATTTCGAAAGTCACATCAGAATTCCAAGTTTCGCTGTGGCTGCGGTGATTGGAAAACGAGGAAGTGTTTTGAGACAAATCATGGCCGAAACTCAGACAGAATGTAAAATTGTGCAAGTTTCACAAGGAGATTCTTGGAATATCGAAACAACTCATGATTATTGGAACGAAGAAAACGAGAAACCAACTGATGAAAAATATTTATTGATTCGCACAAATAAAAAAGAAAAGGTGAGATATTTTGAGATTGCGGGAAATTGAAACTATACACAACTTTTCAGGTCGATTTGGTGAAACTCCGGGTTTCTGAAATTATCGCAAATGTTAAGGATGGTTTCAAAAAAATCGAATTTTTGATCGACTCTGACTTGATTGGATATGCTGTTGGAAAAGGTGGAAGGAATGTTAGAAAAATATCAGCAGCATATAATGTTTTCATTCACGTAAGTTTTTACAAGAAACTTTGGAAAAAAAATGAAAATAAAAAATTTAGATTTCGAAGCCATTGGAAGATGATCCAACAAAAGCACTAGTAACTGTAGAAGGAAGAGATCCAAAAACATTGGAAAAGGTCGAATTGATCATCAAAGAAACAAAATACAATCGCCAAGAAAATCGACAATCCTGTGGACTTTACGAAAATGTTGAAGAAGAGTTGGATGATATTGACGAAATTCGAAAAATGATTGAGAATTCGTAAAGTTTTTGTTTTATTTACAGCATACATTTTTATCTATTTATAAATTTCTGTCAGACAAGAAAAGCAAAATAATTCATTTTGCATAAACAGATTCCCAATCATATGGGAATTCTTTCAAATTCTGTTTCTTCATTGCTTGTCGTAATGTTTGATAAATCAGGGCATAATTGGGTTCGGAAAAGTAGGTTAGTCCATCAATATGACTGAAAACCATGATTTTTTAGAGCTGAATTCAAAAAAAATTCAAAACTCACTTCATAACAAGCTTATAATCTTCAAAAGGACAACCACTGAGCAATTGTTGAATCATCGGTTCATTTCTCGAATTCTTTTTCATATCTCCAACCTCTTTCAAATCCGACACAACTTTCCATGGCAAAGATGCATTGGTAAAATCGACCAACATATAAAACCAACTCTCAACATCGTCTTTTCTCCCATGTTCTTGCCCTTCATGCGATGCAATTGGTGCATATCTCGGTGTTCCTCTATACGGCGCCTTTTTTCTCGGTTGCAACATCACATTATTATCATCAACAAATCTCCTGCACAACCCAAAATCGAGCACGTATATTTTACGAAGTTCCCCAAAATCAGCGCGACCAACCGCGAAATTTCCCGGCTTCACATCTCGATGCAAAAAACCGATCCAATGTAATTCCTCCAATGCTTCAAGACATTGAATTGATGCTCCGATTGCACATCCAAGAGTCAAATGTCCATTCGGCCCGGTTTTCTTGGCTTCTTGCATCGATTTCCCCAAAAATTTCATTACAATGTAATTGAAATTTGCAAAATGTCCTTTATCAATGAGTGTTGCCATATGTTTGGCTTTTTTCGCGGTTAGTTTTTGCATAACATACAATTCGAGTTTGAGAAGATTGATTTTTTCTCCAGCCATTTCGGCTTTTAGCGCGTGCTCATTTCCATTCTCATCTTTTACCGCATAAACTGCTCCAAATGTTCCTTCGCCCAATTTTTTCATAGTCTGAAAATTTGAATTTGCAGGAATTTTCTCTGGTATTTCCATATGAAAAAATCAAGTGCGCTCTATCGACATACATAAAATAGGTCCTCCGAGTCAGTTTTCAAAGTTAGGGTCCCTCCTTGAAAATTTTCCAAAGTTAAACACCTTCCTCACTTTTTTGAGCGAATTTTGGACAAATCTGGGAATTTTGGTAAATAGTCAGCAGAAAATTGGCCAAGTTAGGCACACTTCCCTTCAGATTTTTGAAAAAAGTTAAGCCCCTCACCCCGATTCTGGGGGCCCATTTTATGTATGTCTATCGAAAATCGATGAATTTTCAAACTCACAGTGAACCGATCAACTTTATCTCCAGTTTGCAATTGAATAATAACCGGCGCAGCCATGTTTCGTCAAATACAAATACCAAAAAATGACCAATTTTCTTCTCGCTGGTACAAAAAAACACAAAAAAATAGGCCACGTTTTTTTTTAATTTTGGAAAATTAATTTATTGAATTTTTATTCAAATCACAATTTCAATGACAAAATTATTTTGCTCTATAATATCTCCTGATCAATCCATTTGGAAGTCTTCGACTTCCCAAAAATGTTGCGCCTGGTCGAGTTCTTGATGGTTTCATATTTTGATTATTTCGACATCTCGGACAATTCGGACAATTGCATTTTCGACATTTGCATCCACAACAACATGGACATTTACAGTTACAACAACGACAACAGCCACAGGGTAAAGGAGAAAGTCCAATTCTTGCGACTTCCTGTGAAACTGGTGCGGTTTCTGAAAATTCAAATGGAAGTTCGTAGTTTTGGAATTACAAACCAATGGCCACAATCAGGAGAATCGCAAAAATTATCAGAAAATTCTTCATTTTTCGATTTTTCAAAAAATTATCACTTTTATATATTTACGATTTTCAGATCTCATCAAAATTTTATTGTGAGAAATTGATTGAAAATTAAAATTATTTCTCAGGGGAGGGGACTACAAAGAAAAATCAAGAATCGTTAGAAAAAAATGAGTTTAGAAAGAAATTATGACGTGGCGAAATTATAGAGTACTGTTTTATTTATTTATTTATTTATTCATATCACATTTTAAATTTACAAGAAATTGGAAGAAAGAAGAAGATACATCTTTAAGCCAAAATAAATATTTAAATAAAAAAAAAGGAGGTTGAAAAATTTAAGATGAGAAGATTTTGGCAATTTCTGAATGGGATTCCCTGAATGGGGCTAATTTTTAAAAAACAGGGCTAAAAAAGTAAAACTGAATGGGGTCCAAAAAATGTGTCTGAATGGGACCCGCCTGAATGGGGCTAATTCTCGAAAGTAAAAAGATAAACTGAATGGGACCCGACTGAATGGGGCTAAAAATCAAATAAATATTAGAAAAACTGAATGGGGCCCCGTTTAGTCAGTTGTTTTCCGGATTTCCGGACTCTTCAAAATTTTGCAATGCGTTTGATATTCAGTTTTCAAGTTTTATTACTACTTTCGTTTGTTTATCAATAGCGCATATAGATTGAAAGCCTAACCTATTTAAGTCTGAAGAACCCTTAAATTTTATCTTAAAACCGGACAACATTATTTGAAATAGCCAATTTTTCATAAATTTTAGGATATAAATAAATCTGGAAATGTATTTTTTCCAGTTTCTAATGTAAAAGTAATGTAATGTTTCTTTCCGAACCTGCTTACAATACTTCTAGTTTGCCGTTTTTCCTAGTGAAATTCAAATTTTTCGCACCTAAGTGTCAAAATGTGGTGTTTTTGGGAAGCCACCTTGCCAAAATACAACTTTTTTTCCAAAATTGTGTTGAGAGACACATTTTTTAAGGGCTGAAGTGAGTTAGATACAGAGAAAATGACGAAATTTAGATTAATTGGAAACTCGGAGTTATTTTTTTTAGTTCCAAGCTCCATGAAGTTGCAAGTTTTAAAATCCGAAATTCTAATTTGGCTATTGAGAAGCAAAAACCTATTGATAATGCAAAAACATCGCACGAGAAGCTCAAACCCACGTACCGAATACTACATGTCGGAATCGAGAAAATGTAATTTCGCATAAAAAATACATTCCCAATGTAGGCTACCTTCTTCCGGAATTTTATTCTTCAAAATCAAACATTTTGGGAATACTTCAAGGAAGAAATATTGTGATAAATACATGAAAAAACAAACTAGTATTTCAGATATAAAAAAATTATGCGCTATTGATAAACAAACGAAAGTAGTAATAAAACTTGAAAACTGAATATGAAACGCATTGCAAAATTTTGAAGAGTCCGGAAATCCGGAAAACAACTGACTAAACGGGGCCCCATTCAGTTTTTCTAATATTTATTTGATTTTTAGCCCCATTCAGTCGGGTCCCATTCAGAAAACTATTTATTTTTAAAAATTAGCCCCTTTCAGTCGGGTCCCATTCAGTTTATCTTTTTACTTTCGAGAATTAGCCCCATTCAGGCGGGTCCCATTCAGACACATTTTTTGGACCCCATTCAGTTTTACTTTTTTAGCCCTGTTTTTAAAAATTAGCCCCATTCAGGGAATCCCATTCAGAAATTGCCGAAGATTTTTGAGGTTAGTGATTTAGAATATAAGATGGACTTTTGTACCCGCAAGAGTACGGTAGTCCAAATGTGCAGTGTGAGATTTATGATTAGAGAAAATGACTAGATGGCAGAGACTTCAGATGTGGAATTATATTATGAGGGAGACGAGAATGGGTTAGTGTTTTTGAGGTTTTATTCCAGAGAGAAATGTGTTTGTGCAGAAATGAGTTGTTTTTGCGAGAGCCAATACATTTTAGGTGGAGGGGGTAGCGCTGAGAGGTGGAAGATGTAACAAATAGGGGAAGGGAGGGGAAGTGACTAGAGTTGGTTAGGATTTTATAATACATATTTGTGATAAAAATGAGTTGCCTATGTTGGGTTGAGATTAGATTGAATTGGGAGAGACGGTTTTGGTATGATGTGTAGGATAAATTGCATCTTTGGAAAACGCGTCGAGAAAACAATTGAAGGGGTTTTTCCAGTTTTTGGATTTGTGAAATTGAGGAGGGATGGTAGACTGTAATCGGAATTTTAAGGTTCATAAATTAGAAAGGCTATAACATGAGCAATGTTTTTTCAAAATTCAAACTTTTTAATTATAAGCCTTTGGGATAATTTGTGTATCTGAAGCTTATTGATTTTTGACGTGGCAAACAATAAATTCTTCTAGAAAATTCTGGATTTTCAAATATTTTGTTAACATTGATCTTTGGAATAAATAACTCGATTTTTTTCTCACGACCTTCGGTAAATCAATAAACTTAACTAATTAGTTCAAGTTCGAAATTTGAAGTTTTCAATTCAAATCAATTGAAAAATGTTGCGAAATTAAAAAAAATTGTTATCGCCTTAATTTTTATTTATTTATTTATTTAAAACTTTTTTTTTCAAAATTGAAGCTATTTTCATATAAAAAAATGATCGATCTACAGATGTTTGAATTTTTGGGTCAATTCGAATTAGTCACCATTTATTATTTCCGAGGGAAATTCAATTACACTGATAACATTCCTGAACTTTTTTGTTTATTTGATTTGAGTTTTTTTTTGACAACATCCGAACCAGTTCATTTCGCAGTCATGGCTGGCTCTATTTACTTTTCTCGCAACTGAAAACCATTTAGCGACCGACTTTACTTTACTATTTGAAATCTTTTATTTTTTCTTTTTATTTCAACATAAAAAAATAAATGTAAAATAAAAAAAGATAGTAGAATTTTGTGAACTTTTCTTGTCTGTCCTTGTTTGTTCAGCTTCACTTCTCTCTAGTTTATGACGACTTTTGGGTTGAGTTTGTTTGATGATATCATCGATTTCCCATGATCATTTCAATTTTTATCAACATACAGAAAAAGAAATGAAAATTTCGTTGATAAATATTCATTTTTCGTTTTGTTCGATTTTGTTGCGGTGATTTTTGTACCTAATTGATTTTTTCAATAAATTTGCTTGTTTGAAAGAATTTTACAAGCCATGAAATGTCAAAATTGAATTTTTGTTTGAATAATTTTTGATGTCTACAAGCAGTTTTGAATCACCTCGACAGTTTGAAAAAAGTTTCAAAAAATGTTGGAAATTTTTTAGGGTAAAATTTCTTTGACCAAATTTTTTGAACAATTTTTACTTTATTAATTTAAAAATTCTATGACGTGGCAAAAAATTTCATGTTTACAGAAAATTTCCAATCGCCTTGACAGTTTTTGAAATTTGAAAAAAATTTTGGAAAACCTTAAATTTTTGAACCCAATTTTTTTTCAAAACTTATCCTAAGTTTTTCAGCTATTAGAAACATTCTGAAACTGAAAATGAGATAAATGTTCCAATTTTTCATTTTTGTGTGTCATCCAACAAGATTTGAACCGGTTTTCCAATAAATAAAATAAATTCTGTTTATTTATCTACGTATATTTTCAATAATACACATTTTCAACAAATCCCCCCCCCCCTCGCAATTATTCTTTTGACTCTCTCCAATCTATCAATACTCTTTCCCATACTCTTATCTATTTTTCATAAACAACCCAAAAAAGAACTCATGTTTAATCTTTCCATTTTTGTTATTGTTACTTTTTTGTTTCTAAATGGATTTGTGAGTTTTTTGGGGAATCTAGAAAAATGTGAAAATCAAAAATGTTGTATTTCAGACTTCACTTTGCTTATAAATTACTTTTTGGCCATGTGAAGATAAGTATGGAGATTGTCCCGCCAATTTTCAGAGTGAGTTTGGAAATGAAAAATTTATCAGAAAAGTTCCCTATCCAAGTCTTCAAACTTTTTTGTTAAAAATCGTCCTGAATTCCCAACAAAAAAAACATTTCAAAATTCAATTTTCAGAATTGTTCGAGTATATTTATTCCAAACAAAGACGAAAAATATGCGAATTGCACAATCGAAGCTGGAATTGATCCTTGCTATTTGTTACGCGAACTTCATCGTGCCAAAGAATTTCGAACATATTTTCTTGCCATAATTCCAATAATTCTCTCAATAATCGCATGCTCTTTGAATATCTGCTATCTTCTGGCACAAATCAAATGTTTCCGACAGGAAAAAGCGAGTTTCAAAAAGCGTCAGATATTTCTAATCAGTCGATCTCTTTCAATTATTCTTGCCAATATTTTGTTCTATGTTGTTATAATTGTTTGGAAAAGTAGTGGATTCAATTATCCGTCGGCGATGATTTTTATTTTCATCGGTGGTATTAATTTTGTATCGGTGACGGGGACTTATATTGGGCTCACTATTTTATTGTATACAGCAATTGCTCATCAATTTTGGTATAAAACTAAATTGACGCTCAAACATTGTTATATTATTGTTGCCGTTATTTGGATCATCTCATTTATAAGTTCGGTAAGGATTTTCGAATTTTTTGTTTGATTTATCTGATGATCTGGGGAAGAAGTTAACCAACTACAAACTTGAAAATATTTAGAAACGTATTTTATATTTTTGAAAAAAAACCCTTGTTTTTCTCAAGTCTATAGGAAAAAATTAGATTTTTCAAAAAAAAAATTCAATTCCAGTTCTGCGTCGCATTCTGGGGAGCCACATTATTCTATCCGGAAACTGCTCCAATTTCGTGTTCATTCGAAGGTTGCCAAAGACCACTTGTTATCATAATCGGTTAGTTTGACACTTTTCCTTCTTTACTCTTATCAAATCTATTTTTTAGTGATATCTTTGTCAATATTCTATGGAACTGTAATCATCTTATACGTGTTAATGATGTTAAGGTATTTTTTGGGAGACTTCTATGAGAAGAGTTCAATTATATTTGCAGACTTCGTCGACTTGTCCGAAAATCATCTCTAGTTCGAGCCCGCTCGAAATCCAACAGTATGACAGCCCTCAAAAGACTTGGCCTAAATATGGTAACATTTGCAATTGGCAGTGTTCCAATTCTTATCGTTTGCATAGTTGCATTGGTGAATTTGGAAGATTTATCATCTTTAGGAGAAGGTGATAAAAGTCCGTGCAAAAGTTTCATCAATAGTGCGTTATTTGTCGAAGTTGAAGTTTTGGCAAGTGTTGCGGCTATCGTATGGTAGGACAATTTACTGTCTCTCGGGAAAAATAACCTGATCCTAATATTTCAGGATTCTTGCAATGATAATTGATCCAGTAATCAATATTTTATCTGATGCAAAACTTCGAACATTAATAGTTCTACAATTTACATCAGTTTCGTCGAGTCTTCGAAGGTTTCGAACTGGATCAGTCAAATCCACATTATCAACAGATGATTAGATATTTTTAACTTTAAAGTCACATAGTTTTTTTCGATACGGGTTTTTCTGAATTTCATAAATAATGAAAATAAATATTTTCACCGTTTTCTAGACTTTTTTCTAAACCTCTCCCCAATGAAACCCCAAAAAAAACACACCATAATTCCGACAGACCAGAGAGAAATAGTAAAACATAACTTCATATAACAACAAGTGTAACATAACAACAAAGGAATATTTTCAAAAATCAAACTTCAACGATATTCAGCTTCTTCAGCATCCAACTCATCCGGATATTTGTCTTTTACCTGGAAAAAATGTTGTTTTGGTAAATTCGAGAAGGGATCAAGAAGGTTCTGCATATTTCAATATAAAATAAAATAAAATACCTCAAGATCTTCTCCATATTGAATAGTTGTATCAATTGTCAACAATAATTGTTCGATACTTTCTTCGTCTTCACAATTCAAAGGAACAAATTTGACGATTGAATAATCTTCCAAAATCTGAAATGAAATATTTTTAAATTTTAAATACTTTTTTTGCGTATACGTTATGTCTAGTTCACGTAAAGAAAATAATTTTTGGAAAAAAAAATAAAAAATTGAGTTCGATCATTTCTAATAAAAAAGAACCATTTGAAACCGTGAGTTGGGTGTGAGATTTGTATTCTCATAAATTCTAGAATAATTCACAATCATACCTGCGCAATAGTTTTTGTCAATTTCCGATGTTTCTCATTCCAAACAGTTTCATCCGAATCGACAATTGCTCTTGTGTCTGTTTCCAAAAATTGATCAACAAGCTCCTTATTTCGTTCCGAAAGCAGATCCATTTTTGTGAGAACATTGATAGCTGGTGTTTCAATTGCAACCATCGCAGATAATGCAGTTAAAGCTCCCGAAATGAATCTGAAATTTTGAATATAACGTGATTGCCTTGTATTGAGAACATACTTTTCAGCTTCAAGGACGAAATTGGTGTCGATTAGAAAAACCGAGCAAACATTGAAGTCCCAAGATCTGAGAGCATCGACAATTTGACGCATAACTGGAAGATGACTGTATAATTCAATTTGTCCAGGACAATCAAATACAAAGTAATCGTCTTCTCCTTCATCTAACTCATCGTGTAACCAATCAAGATTTTGAACAAGATACCTAAAAATTCACTAGATAAAATTAACCACAACTTTTGAAAACATACTCCATGCAAAATACCAATGCTCCATTCGGTCCCAAAATTAGCTCTTCATCCTCTTGAACATCATTTACACTCACTAGATCTCTTACATCTAAAATTTAAACATTGAAGAAATCAAGAAAATCAGAAACACTTGCCTACAACAGCTTGATAATTGAAAACTTCACAAGCTGGATCCAAATTCACCATTCTCAGCTGTCTTCCGACATTCAGACAATGATTATACATAACTGAACAATATGTCGATTTACCGCTACCCGCTGGACCCATTACAAGTTGTGCAAATTTCATCTTTACGCTGAAAACAAGGTTTTTACGAGCGAAACTTGAGCAAAAAAAATTTTCGAAAAATTGAAAAAATGTTGTGCGCTGGAGCGCACTTCCATTTTTACTTTTATTTTTCGCCGATTTTTCTGTTGAAAACAAACTATTTTCAATTGGAGCCTCCGGAGGCAAAATGGAAACATTTGCTGATCTAGACGCCAAGGATGCTAATTTGATGCTTGGATCGCTAATATTGTTTTTTGCAACTGGATGGTTATTCTACACAAAGCAATTATTCAAAAACTATGAAGTTCACAATCGAACGGTGCAAGTGATTTTCTCATTAACATTTGCATTTTCTTGTAGCTTATTTGAACTTATTATTTTCGAAATTGCTGATGTCATGGCTCCATTGTAAGTTAACTTTTTTCTCATGAAAACTCGAAAAGTTACCAAATCAAATTTTCAGATCTCGAACTCGATGTTGGACATTTTGTTTATCCCTTATTCTAATTACACTTGTTGTAGTAATTCCAATTTATATGGCATTTTTGGCTGTTCGTGGTATATCATTTATCAAGCCGAAACTTCATATTCCACTTTCTCTCGGCTGTTGGTTCATTTTCATATATTTTTTCTGGAAAATCGGAGATCCATTTCCAATTTTGAGTCCTCAACATGGAATTTTTACAATTGAACAAGTTATTTCTCGAGTTGGTGTGATTGGAGTCACAATTATGGCTGTATTATCTGGTTTTGGTGCTGTAAATGCGCCATATTGTTATATGACATTATTCACAAGGCCAGTCGAAGAAGTTCATATTTCACAATTAGAGAAAAAGTTGATGCATACTCTTGATATGATTGTTTTGAAAAAACGAAGAGTTGCCAGATATGAACTTGAAATAAGTCGATCAAATGCTTCTAAACAACAGAAAGATACAAGTTTTTTCGAAAGAGTTTGGGGAAGTTTCAATGATAGAAGTAATGGACCAACACTTCAAACACAAATCGAGTAGGTTCAATTCAAACGATATTTATTCATTTATTTATTTTCAAAATTTCAGACGAATCAAAGATGAAATAATTCCGCTGGAAACTTTGAGCCGATTTCTATTTCTCGATTTAGTCGAACTTCGACAAATGCTAAATCGCGTAGAATTCAGCAAAACATATATGGGAATTTATTTCAATGTTCTCGGGCATTTTTTCTCAATTTATTGCATTTGGAAAATCTTCATTTCCTTCATCAATATCGTTTTTGATCGTGTTGGCAAAGTTGATCCAGTCACAAAAACAATTGAAATTGGAGTTCATTATGTTGGAATTGATTTGGATATCTCATTTTGGTCTCAATATATTTCATTTTTTCTTGTTGGTGTGATTGCTCTAACTTCGATTCGAGGACTTCTTATAACTATGACTAAATTCTTTGTTTCAATTAGTAATGCGACTTCATCAAATATCATTGTTCTTGGGATGGCTCAAATTATGGTGAATTCAAAATTTCAAGAACTTGAATTTTATTTTCCAATTTTTCAGGGAATGTATTTCGTATCAAGTGTTTTATTGATGAGAATGAATGTTCCTTTGAATTATAGGTGAGTTGATTTTATTCTCAAAACCTTCAAATTCAAAAATTTCAGACAAATCATTACACGAATTCTTGGTGATTTGAAGTTCAATTTTTATCATCGCTGGTTTGATGTCATTTTTCTGATCTCTGCAGTTTCATCAATTATTTTTCTGAGCTTGTTGCACAAATCGGGTCCTTCAATATTTCGTAATTAATATGGGTTTAAAACTTTTATATCGGGTATGAGGGTAATAAATAAAATAGTTGAAAATAGTGAAAACTCGTAAAACGTGACAAAATTTACAGAGGCATCGATCGTATCAGTACATACAATTAATTATACATCAGAAGTTCCGACGTGTTGTTTTTCTTGTTCAATTTCTTCGATAACTTCACGAAGAACTTCCAAATCTTTGTCAATTCGATTGATTTCTTCCTTGATATCTGCCAATTGATTGTTGAGTTTCAGATTTCTCTCAATTTCTTCATCGATTTCTTGTTGGATGCGAAAAACCATATTTTGAATATAATTTACTGTTGGTTCTTTGGATACCAAATCTTCTTTCTTGATTTCTGGCAGAATTTTTGAGACAGTCACAATTGTTTGACAATCGATAGATTTATACAATTCGAATTTTTGAGTGGATTCTGTTGGAGTTGTGGCCAAAGGACTTGGTGTAACTGGTTTATATTTTCTGAATGCCGCAATCTGAAAGAAAAATTTTCAGTAACTTGAAATATACAATTTTCAGAAAAAACTAACCTTAACAGGTTCCAAAGAAGCCAATTTTGTCTTGTCTACAATTTTCTCTCCAAAAGGACTGTTTCTTGCCGAAGATGACAGTTGTGAAAGTCCAAGGCGTGTTGTCATGTTTTCTGAAAATTTCAAGGTTATAACGTGAAAAATCGGAAATTTCAAATAACAATGGCAGAGTAATAACTGCTAGGAAAATGAATAAGTAAACTTTCAAGATAAATGTTTATTCAAGCATTCAAAATATAAGTAATTTTTACAAAAATGTACACATTTTGCACCCGCTTCTTGAATTTGTGAAAGGTAGAAAGAATGGAGAAAATGTGCCCGTAATGCATAGTTATTTTGAAGAATGTGCATAAATAACAAATTTTAATCAAAGTTTGACAATAATTGAATCTTCGTCATCATCTTCCTCTTCTTCCGATGTTTCTTTTTCACTTTCCTCTTCTTCTGTTTCGAGATCTGCTGCAGTTTCAGCATAAAGTTTGTCATAATCTTCTTTCAAGCCGTCTTTTTTGATTGTGTCTCGAGCGATTTCGGCTTCCAATTTGTCATTCAATTTTCGAATTCTATCGACTTCTTTTGTTGTTTGTGACAAAACTCTTGTCCAATAATTAATTAATTGAGTTTCTTCGTCTTCCGAAGCATCTTCATTTTCCAACTTTTTTACAAAATCAGATTGCTCTGTTTGACAAGCAATCTCAATTACTTCCTTCGATTCTCCAACATTCTCGGCATCCTCAAAAACTGTGAAACTATCGGACATATCTGTAAACAAGGAGTTTTCAGTACAAAAGCCACAAAAAACAAAAAAATAAGCCAAACAACAAAAATGAGCGTCGTTTTTTGTATTCCCGCCAGCTGTTTGGATATTCTCATGGGAGCGCACTTGCCCGTCTGTCTTCATTTATTTTTATTTTTTTTACCGAAAGTTGTTCCTTCCCCAAAAAATGGTTCTTTCGGGTTTTATGTGCATTCTGAGGTATAGAATCAATTTCTGATAAACTAGGCAAGATCTCAGAATTCATATTGCAGAAAAACTTAGCAGCGAAGAGCGAAGAGGTTTTTTCCGTGTTTGAATAAGCTTTTGTTTCAGAAGCTGAAATGAATGTAACACCTCCGAATTTCTCGGCTCCAGGTCCTCCGGATGATCAAAGATTCGAAAGGAATAAATTCAGACAAACAATGCCAAATAATCCAAGATATACTCAAACACCTCGTACAAATCCAGCAGTTTCTCGTTTGCATAACCAAAATCAAAACTGCCCATCACCAAGTTCGGTAAGAATATCTATTCATGAAAATTAAATTATATGATTATCAATTCAGAGTTGTGTTTCAACTGATACAACATATACTCAACCATGGAAATCAAACAAAGCAAACTATGAACAGCCATCTTCCTCCAAGTTTCGAAGATCAGCTTCAGTTTCAATGAAAAAATCGGAAGAAGAAGAAGAACATGATCTCACATTGTCCACCGACAAAAGTACAAATGGAAGACCAATTATCAATTTTGTACAATTGAAAAAATCTTTGATGAAACCATTCAAAGGAAATTCGAAGAAAGCAAAGATAAACGAAAGAAAGGAGGATTTACCATCAACGAGTAGACCAATGCAACAAGAAGAAAGACTAAAAATGTAATATTAACGATATTTTTTTTTGAAAAAAAGTAAAAAAGCAGAATTTTTGCAGGTTCCGAAAAGTTGGAATGAAACAATCGTTAAAAGTTAGTGCAGTTCAAAGAATGCAAAAAGAACGACAACGAGATTTTCAATTAGTTGGCGGAAATCCTCAAAATGAAACAAAACGTAAATCGGATGAATCAACTTATGCTCAAATTGACAGTATGCTTGTATTCAGTTCGCCATCTAAAAAATCACGAGAAATTATTTCGTTAAATGATGATGATGTAGAAGTTGTTATAAAAAATAAGAAAACTGGAAAATCTGCAACAGTAAGACTAGATTAAATTTATTTTCATCTCATTAATAAAATAATTATTTCCAGCGTCAAGAAATTGCTTGTCCGAGCAAAAAAATAAATGAAATTCCGCTAACTTCAACTCCAAAATCATTCTCAAATGTTGGAATGCAAGAAAATGATTTGAACATTTCAACAGTTTCAAATTCATCGCTTTGTGTTGTTGAAGAAAATAATTCGGAAAAGAATAGAAGTATTTATTATTCGACGACAGCTTTGGAATCAGACGCTTTTCAACAAAATGACGATCGAATTTCACGTGTTGATTCAGTCACTCCAACACAAACACAGTATTCTACAATTGTGAAACCAACGCCACAGGTAAGAATATTTTGTGAGGGAAATTTCTGAAAAAAAATTGATTAAATTTTCAGAAAACTATCAAAACTGAAATAGTCGAACCAGCTTATGATAAAATACAAAATCCTTCTTCGCATAGTCAATGTCCAAGTGTTTCTGGAGAATCGCCCGATTTGGTAATTTTTTTCTGAATTTTAAACTCATAAAAAAAAAGAAAAAAAACTCATGGAATATTTTTTCAAGCCTAAATTCCACTGTTTCAAAATTTTTATAGAAAACGTTTTTCTCAACATGAAAATCCACTGTTTCAAAATTTTCATATTAACATTTTCAAAAATTATTTTTTTTTTGATATTAATCCACTCAAAGCAGCACATTCAAAATTTGAAATTACAGTGCAAAATTTATCGAAAATACAGCATTTTCTTTGTTTTTAGGTTTCATTGTTTCTATCAAATTCCCTTTTTCAGTCATGTTTCCCGATATATTCTGGACAACTTCAATTTATGTCAACACCGCCTTTACTCAATCAACCTATCGATGATCCATCAGAAGATACAATGAAAGAATTTTGGAGAATTTCGAGAGATTTAAAACAGAAACATGAACTATTGCAATATCGTCAATCCTGTCATTCAAATGTTAGTTTTAAAAAACTTTATTTTTGAAAAATGATTCACTTTAAATTTATTTCAGATATCTCAAAGATTGCGAGGATTGACTCAAGTTAAAATGTGTCTTTTGGAAGGTGGTAAAAACGATCCGACAAACGAAATGGTAAGTTTTTTTTAAATTTTTTAACATTTTTTTTCTGAAAACTCTCTAAATAAAATATTTCAGCTGGTATCACTCTGGAAAAATTGTCAAGAAGAGGAAATTTTGAGAGAACAAATAGTTGAATGCCAAAATATTATTTATCAAACAACTGCCGAAATTCAAACAATCGAACACAGAAAGAACATGTTATTAGAATGTGATGCAAATTTTGGTTCGAAAAAATGTTAGATAAGTGCTCATTCTTTTTTGTTTTATTTTATAGTGTATTTAGCTTGTTGAATATTTCTGTTGAACTCCCAAAAACTTTACTATTTTTGATGAATTAAGAGTTTCATTATTAAAACGAATTATTCAACAGTATTTAATTTCGATTTAGTGAGATCTTCCAAAGATTTCCGCACTTTTGGCGATTCTTCCGGTCCATTTTCAGTTTTCAATGTTTGTGTTTGAGTTAAACGTCGCACACTTTTTCGTCTTTTAGCTTGTTTTCGACGAGATTCTGGAAAAAAAAATGATTATTACCCATATATTTTTGGATACTTCTCGCCCAGCTTTGATTTCAAACATTTTCTATTTCCAAACCTTTTTTACTATGCTCAATAGTATCAACAGTATTCAATGTTGCAAGTGTATTCACAGCTACCGGTTGTGCAATTTTTCCCGGTTGAATATTATTTCCAGCCAATTTTGGTGGAGTCAATACATTTCGCACTGATTGAGGAGCAATTTCCAAAGTTTTTGCATCTCCTATAACTGGTTCTCCAGCTGTCATTTTATCCAAAGCTGAAAAATATTCAATAATTTCGATCTCACTAAAATATATAAAACAGAAACCTTGAATTGCTTTTTTCTTATTATTTTTCTTTCTTTTTGTTGCTCCAATATCCTTTTTCTGTCTTTTCAAAGGTTTTCGAACCGCATCTTCTTCATCTTGAGTATTCAAAACATTGTGCATAATTCGGGTGCTAGTTGTACCGTCACCCTAGAAAAAACTATGCTGAGAAGAAAGTTTTGAAGTTTTATGTTAAATACCGATGGTTCAACTTTCAAAGGTTTGAAATCGAGACAAGAAACACGTTTCGAATATAATGTTCCATATGCCAAACTCGGATTTCGTGAAAATTGATCAGATGCTGAAATAATTTTTTGTCAAAGTTAATGTTAATTATTTTTCTAACCAGAAATATAATTAACTTGTCCATCTTTTGCAGTATTCAATAATGATTGATCCTGAAAATTATTATATGATTTTCATTTTATTTTTCAAACCAACCTCTTCTGAAAGTTCATAACCTCGAGTTTTAAAACATTTCCTCGCATACAAATTCTTCAATTCTCGAACATTCAACACGGTTTTCGGCAAAAGTGGAGCTCCAGTTTCGAACGCCACTTTTTCTTGAATATTCATTCTGAACAATCTTGCATTGTGCGGAGTTTCGTCAACTGGATGAAGCCATTGAATTGCGACGATGAGAAATGATAATTGAGATAGAATAAGTCCGAAAATACAAGCGCATGCAACAAATACATTCATTTCTTCGACACCTTCCCATAAAGACACCATTTTGATAGAAAATAAAATTCGAAAATGAATAGATATTGAAAACGTTCAAATGATTTTTTTTTTGAAAACTAGAACACGTTATAATTTTTGTGATGACCAGAAATGTCATTTCAATTTCGCAAAATAATAAATAAAAAAGTATCTTTGTTATATTATCCACGTGACACACGTGATCATAAAATCTCTCAAAAATGCTATATAAGCAGCAGTCAGAGAGGTGTTTTACTCACATCCAACATTCCTGCCTAATATTCCTACAGTATTCTAACTAGTAGCTGCTCACCTCCACAATGCTCGTCACCGCCAGCCGCTTCGCCTCGAGGAAAAACGTGAGTGCTTTCTTCTGCTGCTCTCTTCTTCTAGATAACCACAGAAATGTGTAAAATCTTTGAATTTCACATATTCCTGTGGTTAAGTTGCCCGCTTCTCTCTGTTTCGCCCCACTGTTATATGCGAGATGATAGCAAAGCTCTAGTAACTGGCTGCTAGAGGGGAACCTATCATCTCCTTATTCCTGTGGTTCTTTTGCTCGCTTCTCTGTTTCGCACCACAGTGGTATGTGAGGTGATAGCAAAGCTCTAGTAACTGGCTGCTAGAGGGGAACCTATCATCGCCTTATTACTGTGGTTCTATTGCTGATCGCTTCTTTTGCTTAGATAACCACAGAAATGTGTGAAATCTTTGATTTTCACATATTCCTGTGGTTAAGTTGCCCGCTTCTCTCTGTTTCGCCCCACTGTTATATGCGAGATGATAGCAAAGCTCTAGTAACTGGCTGCTAGAGGGGAACCTATCATCTCCTTATTCCTGTGGTTCTTTTGCTCGCTTCTCTGTTTCGCACCACAGTGGTATGTGAGGTGATAGCAAAGCTCTAGTAACTGGCTGCTAGAGGGGAACCTATCATCGCCTTATTACTGTGGTTCTATTGCTGATCGCTTCTTTTGCTTAGATAACCACAGAAATGTGTGAAATCTTTGATTTTCACATATTCCTGTGGTTAAGTTGCCCGCTTCTCTCTGTTTCGCCCCACTGTTATATGCGAGATGATAGCAAAGCTCTAGTAACTGGCTGCTAGAGGGGAACCTATCATCTCCTTATTCCTGTGGTTCTTTTGCTCGCTTCTCTGTTTCGCACCACAGTGGTATGTGAGGTGATAGCAAAGCTCTAGTAACTGGCTGCTAGAGGGGAACCTATCATCGCCTTATTACTGTGGTTCTATTGCTGATCGCTTCTTTTGCTTAGATAACCACAGAAATGTGTGAAATCTTTGATTTTCACATATTCCTGTGGTTATGTTGCCCGCTTTTCTGTTTCGCCCCAACAGTAATATGTTAGGTGCCCCTCTAGTATGGCGACTAGAGGGGTCTACTATCATCTCCTTATTACTTTGGTTCTGTTGCTCTGCTGCTTCCCACTATTTCTACCCCACGTGGAATGACTACTGGGGAAGCGTCGTGTCAATCGTTGAAATATTTGCGATGCGGCGGGTCTAAAAAGTCCCGCATGTCTGGGGCGCGCTTTGAACACCGGCGACAACCGGCGTTTTCTCATTATTTTTTTTTCATTTTTTCGTTCTTGTTTTGAATTGTTGATTTGTGTGATCTCGCGTTGTTTAGAATTTCGTACTAGATTTTTCTTCAAATTAGTTTTCTATGATACCAGAAGGGCAGCGCCGGCTGCTCCTTCTGATAATTAGTGTATTTTTAGGTCCTTAAGGACGTTTTCTTATGGAAAACTATATTTTTAGGCATTTTAGTATTTTTTCCAGTTTTGCAAATACTTCTTTTTCGAGTCAAAACATATTTAGTAGAAAATTGATATTATTAGAAAATTGATTAATTCATTTGCTGACGATCTTTTGAGAACTCTCTTCAAATTAGTCTATTTTTTTCTCAATGTCAACTTTTTTTGTCGGTCAAAAATTTGAAAAACTTTCTAGTTTTGAAAATTGTTCTTTTTCGAGCCAAAACACATGATTTTAGTCGAAAATTGATATTAATTCATATGCTGACCATCTTTTGAGAACTCTCTTCGAATTAGTTTAATTTTTGCTCAAATTTTTTTAAAAATTTGAACGTGCCACAGTAGTTTGACTCACTTTTTGCTTATTGATTGATTTTCCGGTTTGAGTATTTGAGAACAGGTCCCGGACACACTCTTGCCAAAAAATTTTCGCAATTAGTATAGTTCAACACTTCTGGATAGAAGAATCAAATATGATTCTAAATTTTTTCTAATTATAAATCGAATCATTTTATTCACAAGATATTTAAGAATTATGCGTTTTTAATGCCCTTATTTGTTCCATAATTTAATTTACAAACTAAAAATTAGAAACTCATCTGATATATACGGATGCAGATACAAAAAATAGCAATGGCACCTGAATTTGTTTTGATGTGAGAAGAAAAATGAAATAAAATTGAATAGAGACTAGTTACTCATACAATTGTTTCCCCCAAATAAATGACGAATTGGCAGAAGATGAATCTGATGGTTTGGCAGTGTAGTTGAAAATATCACGATTCACAATCAATTGTTTACATGCATTTTTGAAATAATCCACAGTCGATTCAGCAATACAACCATGAACATTCAAACATTGTAAATTAGTATTGTTTAACACCCTGGAATATTCAATTATAGTCATAAATGCTGATAATTAGAAAAACTAACAAGAAAATATTGGGATCGATACCATAGCATCTATTACATGAAAGCTTTCTCAAAGATGTCAAAGTTGCCAATTTCAAAACAGATTGTTTTGTCAAATCAACATTGTCGGAGACATCCAAATCTCTCAAACTATGACAATGATTTGTCAACCAATCGATATCTGAAATATGTAAATAAGTTATTGCATAATTTTTTTTGAATCTCACGTTTATCGGCTAATCCATTTTCCCTCGATGTTCCACTCAAATTCAATTTCATACATGAAAATGTCAAGGTTTGTGCGAGAAGCTCACAACAATCCTCTGTCAATCCACACCATGATAAATTGAGTTCTTGTATAGCTCTACAGTAACTTGTTATACGAAGTATTCCAAGTTTTGTGATCCCTTTTGTCATTGAAAAATCAATATGTGTTAATCGATTGTTTTTTCCAATATAATGGCAGATGTCATCATTGATAGTCAAACCTTCGAGAGAAATACAAATTAGTTGTGTGCATGGTTGGAACATCCTTAAAAGAGTTTTTTCATCGATTTCAGCGCGAGAAAGATCTAAATATTGAAGACGAGAAGATGGATATTGTAGTGTTGAGAATGTATTTATTGAAGTAGATGTTGTTTGAACCAACTGCAAAATAGGTTTTAATGAGTAGATATTTCGAAAATGTGTTAATTCTAACCTTTGAACCAGAAAGTTTCATCACATGTACATGTCTTCTCGAAATTGCAATTAATGATTCATCGGTTATTTGTTTATCTGACATATCCAATGTCTTCCAATTAGTAGAAATATTCCTTAAATTCAGACGTTCTTTAGCAATGTTTTATATGTAAAACTCACCCAATATGATAAAATCGCATACAAGTTCTCATTGCATTGCACAAATCGTGCTTGTTCAAATATGAAAATATTTCCAAAAGAACTAATTCGGGAACTTCATATTTTGTGAATGGCGCGATTGGTTGATGAGATGATTTTCTCCAGAATTTTGGTTTTGATTCAGGTACGGGTGAAGTGTTTGAACTGAAAAAAAACTAGAAATTATTGATAATCAAAGAAAAAACTCACTTATTCACGGGTAATTCGTACCGCGGAGCTTTGCAAATCAAAGTTGGGCGACTGTACACGTTTGTTTTACCTTTAGTAAATTGTATTTTCTAGAAATTCAATTAAATTACTTACAATTGAGTGTATTATCATTTTCGAAATGTCGTTTCTGAAGCATCAATCGATTAGTTTGATTCCCTAGTGCAGTTTGCATCGATCTGTGAAAAGAAACTTGAATATAGCAGTAGTTTAACAAAAAGAAAAAATTATTAATTTCAAATGGAAATGAAGGGCGCGCGGAAAAACAGTGAACAATGTGTGCTCCATTGATAAATTCAGGCGTGTAACGGATGCGGCGCGTGTTCATTTGAATTTTAGTTTTCTTTTTTCCCAGGTTTGCATTTCGAAATTTCAACATTTTATTCATGTCTTTAGGATTCTAATACAAAATATAAGTTAAGAATTCAGTTTTCTATTGAATTTAAAATTATTGTTGGTTTTTTCCACAGGGAGCATAACATTATTCTCAGCATTCCGACGGTTATATTGCCAGGAGAGGGGATCTGTGATCAGGTGTTTATTTTTCGAAATATTCGATGACTCACCTGGTTTTTTGATTTCCGGCGGTGGTTGTGGAACAGAAAAATCTGTTTCTAAAGCTTTCATTTTCAAATCTCTGTTCCGTCTCGAAAACATATCAATTTCATTGAAAATATAGTCATCTGTCAGAACATCAGGTAACCCGCTTCTTCTGGGTCTTGTTGATTCACTAGCCGAACTCAAATCGTTTGGGTTCTCATTGATTTCCTGACCATTTTGAATCGCCTCAATAAGTGCTTCCAGATCCAAATCTCCATCTCCTTGAGATTCGCGCAAAGCTCTTTCTTTTCGTAAACGCTCTTTGAGTCGTTTTATCTGGCAAATTAATTTAATTCAGAATTCAGATTTTTGTTAATTTTCAACTTACTTGTTCAGCTCTTCTTTTTCGACTTTCTTTATCAATTTCTTCTTCTCTTTTGCCATCAGCCCATTTATTGAAACTAAAAGTATTGAAGACGTTCGCTCCGTCTCCCATTTTCAAAGAAAGAAAAAACGTAGTATACTGACAATGAAACAAAAAGGAGATTTAGTGAAACAAAAATCTTTTTGGAATTCCTAATTATGTTGCATAATTTGAAACTGTAACCAAGTAACAAACACTAACGAGTTATCCATAATTCATTAACAGTTCCTTATTTTTTTGTTATAATCATTGAACCCTGAAAGTTCTTTGCATCCAATTAAAATCTTCTCATCACTCATTCTTTCTCTCTTTACTAATATTTTTCCAACAAAATTGATTTCTGCCTTACAAGTTCTCTTTTGCGGCATATGTTTTTTCCTGCAGTGCTTCCCCTCTTTTTCTTTCTCTCCTCTATTTTTTCTACGTACACTACACTTGATATGACGACATTTCTTGAATCAATAGTTGCTCCTTCTCAATTTTGTTATAATCATCTATTTATATTATGTTATATGTTGTAATCTACATCGGATTTAAAAAATGTTATGATATTCGTTCCATTTCCCGGGAAGAATTTAAACTTATTTAGTTAAAATTTTTCTTTCGACATATGAAAATTTCGAAATAATTCTAGAAAAAATTGGTGTCCTAGGTAACCAGCAGTTTCTTTTTATCTTATTTAATCAATTCTATAATCCTTTATCATCTTTATATTTTTTGTTGTTTTCTCAAGCTTTTCCTTGATATATTTCAACTCTTATATATTCAAATTAACTTATAGAAAAATGTCAGTTGTTGAAGAAAATGCTGATGATTCTCTTTACCCAATTGCCGTTCTCATCGACGAATTGAGAAACGAAGATGTAACACTTCGATTGAACAGTATCCGCAAATTGTCAACAATTGCTTTAGCTCTTGGAGTTGAACGAACTCGCAACGAACTCATTCAATTTTTGACTGACACAATTTATGATGAAGACGAAGTTTTGCTAGTTTTGGCCGAACAACTCGGAAATTTCACTCCATTGGTTGGTGGACCCGATCATGTTCATTGCCTTCTTCAACCACTCGAAAATTTGGCAACTGTTGAAGAAACTGTTGTTCGTGACAAAGCTGTTGAAAGTCTTCGCAAAATCGCCGACAAACACAGTTCGGCTTCTTTGGAAGAACACTTTGTACCAATGTTGAAAAGATTGGCAGCCGGTGATTGGTTCACTTCAAGAACATCAGCTTCAGGATTGTTCTCTGTTGTTTATCCACGTGTCAGTCCAGCTATCAAGAATGATTTGAAAAAGTATGTTAATTTTATTTTGAAAAGATATTTATTTATTTAAAATATATTTTCAGCATGTTCCGCACTTTGTGCCGCGATGATACTCCAATGGTTCGCCGTGCTGCTGCTTCAAAACTTGGTGAATTCGCAAAAGTTTTCGAAAAGAGTCAAGTTATCGATGGATTGCACCAAAGTTTGGTTGATTTACATGTTGATGAACAAGATTCAGTTCGTCTTTTGACTGTCGAAGCAGCAATTGCTTTTGGAACACTTTTGAGTCGTGAAGACAAAAAGAAGTTGGTTGAACCAATTCTTATCGAATTATTCGATGATAAATCATGGAGAGTTCGTTATATGGTTGCTGAAAAATTGATCGAAATTCAAAAAGTTTTGGGAGATGATATTGAATTGAACACGCTTGTTGGATTATACACTAATTTATTGAAAGATCCAGAAGCTGAAGTTAGATGCGCTGCTACACAAAGACTTCAAGGTAGATTTATCTAGACTTTCTTTTTAAAAAATATATATCACATTAATTTTCAGAGTTCGCCACGAACTTGCCAGAAGATAAACGTCAACCAATTATCACTTCACAACTTCTTTCCGTTGCAAAAGAATTGGTTACCGATGGAAATCAATTGGTCAAATCTGAGCTCGCTGGAGTTATCATGGGTTTGGCTCCTTTGATTGGAAAAGAACAAACTGTTAGCGAATTGTTGCCAATTTACATGCAATTGTTAAGTGACAGTACACCAGAAGTTCGTTTGAATATTATTTCGAGTTTGGATAAGGTGAATGAAGTGATCGGAGCATCTCAATTATCGACTTCTTTGTTGCCAGCAATTGTTGGATTGGCTGAAGATGGAAAATGGAGAGTTAGATTGGCTATTGTTCAATTTATGCCACTTTTGGCTGCTCAATTGGTTAGTTTTTTAATGTTTTGGAAAATGCAATGCCATTATTATTATAGGGACAAGAATTCTTTGACGAAAAACTCCTTCCACTTTGCCTCAACTGGTTGACTGACCATGTTTATTCAATTCGTGAGGCTTCTACCTTGATTATGAAAGAATTGACACAAAAGTTTGGAGGACAATGGGCCAGCTCGAATATCATTCCAAAAATGCAAAAATTATTGAAAGATACCAACTATTTACAAAGAATGACATGTTTGTTCTGTTTGAATACTTTAAGTGAGGCAATGACACAAGAACAGATTCTCAAAGAAATTATGCCAATTGTAAAAGAGGTTTGTTGGATTTATTATTGTTAATTGAAATTTTAATATTGATTTTTTGCAGCTCGTTGATGACGATGTTCCAAATGTTAGATTCAATGCCGCCAAGAGTTTGAAACGGATTGGAAAACAATTGACACCAAGGTAAGTTTTTCTTTCCATTTGTGATGAATATTTCATAAATGTATTTTATTTCAGTAACTTGACAAGTGAAGTGAAACCATTATTGGAGAAATTGGGAAAAGATAGCGATTTTGATGTTCGATACTTTGCTGAAGAGGCCAGAAATGGTCTCGGTTTGTAAATGCCACATATCAACCAGTCTCTCTTCTCCATTCAAATTTTATTTTTCTACGTATTGTTCATGTGTAAAATACTCCGCAACAATTTTTCTCCTTTAAAAATCACTAAACCCGTTCCCTTCCATTGAAAATCTTCCGTTTTTTAGTAAATAAGTTATTCTTTCTATTTATTTACTAAACTATTTTCCCGTTTATACTTTCCCGTTTTTTTTTGTTTCTCCATTTATCTAATTCATCCATCCACAGACTGTGGTTCACAGTTCAATTTGTAGTTCCTCTCTTTTTCTTATTTTTGCGTAATAAAATGTGTCCATGTCAAAAATATACGTATTTTCCAAACAAAAATAGTCGATGTTCCTTGATAATATATTTGAAATCCACCGTATTTTCCAAATAAGTAAATTTTTCTAGATAAAAAGTAAAATGATGCGGGTATTGTCAATTATCGGGTTTCATCTAGTCATAACCGATATTTTCGGCTTCAATGAGGAATTTCAATCGGTTTCATATAATTTTGAAGAACATAATGATCCATTTTGGTTTTATCCTGGAATTGAAAATGAAGTATTCAATAAATGGAAATTCTCACAATCAGAATACAACACGATGTATGATAAAATTATTGAAAAATGGCCGACGGTGAGTTTTTTTTGAATACGAAAATCCCATTCACTGATTTATCCTAACTCATTTCTGAAAATCAATTATTTGATTCATACTCGGAAATTAAGCAAAATATAAGTCATTTCATTTTTCACCCGGTAGAACTACAATCCCGTCTTCGTAAAATATATTTACCCTCAATTTCTTATTTTTCTAGATTCCTGAAAATGAGGAGGACAAAGTATTGATTATAACAAATCATGAAAGACGAAAATTATATTGTATTATCCCGGATTGGAAAAAAGAACTCGAAGAAAAGAAATTGAATTCCAGTCTGAACCCGACATCTTTGAGAACTTTGATTGATGCAACATTTTATGTCGAAGATTGTATTTCGGTTAGTTTTCAGATATTTTGAATAATTCGTTTTTGAAACGAAATTACTTTCAGATAGAAGATGAGGAATGGGTTTATACATTGTGTGGAGGATCGTCGCATCTTACGATGGAACAGAAAACACGTGGATCGGTGAAAGCGAAGAAAAACAATTTGCATATCAGTCATCGTCGCTTGAATTTTCCGAATGATTTAAGCGAGTCGACATATGATAAATTGTTTTATGTTGAAGAATCTTTCAGTAGTCATTTGAATTGTGAATTTGGAAATGGAAATGGACGTTGGAAAGCGCATGTTCGAGTTAGTTGATTCTTTCAATATTTTTCTTGAATATTTTATTTTTAGTATCAATGTAATCCGAATCTCGAATCCTATCAAGCTAAAATTGTATCGATTACATATAGGAATTTGTGTGAATTTGTTGTTTTGGTTGATGTTCGAACATTGTGTGTTTTCAAGCCGTTTTTACCACCTCAAAGGGTTAGTTTTTTTCTTAATTTTCAAGTAAATATTCACAAAATTTCAGCGAAACATCTTGAAAATCCCCTGCCATTCTTATATTGCAAAAGATGAATTAATGGAGTACTTGATTGCAAGAGAAACAAGAAATCAACGAGTTCAAAGTTTCTGGGAAAATGCCAAAATTCCGTGTAAAATTTGGTATGGAATTCGAAGAACCGAATATTTCACACTTGATCAAAAGGTATTTTCTTCGTATTTCAATTTTTTTTAATGATTTTGTTTAGCTGATAGATTTGAGGCAATGGGCTCGAGAAAAATGTGCGTTTGCTGAGTATGAATATAATACAGGTATTTTATTTTCTTATTTATTCAAGCAAATTCTAAAAAAATTTCAGATAACTCGAAGTTTTCTCATTTTTTGCAAACGAATCTCACGGATTTCTTGATGAATTCAAGACCACAATTTTACGATTATATTTCATATGAAAATGTGATAGACGAAGACAATGGCAATTTATGGTATTATTTTAATCATCGAGATTGGGATAAATTGTTGTTTCCTCGAACTTTGGAACATGTTGCGATGTCTCAATTTATGATTGATGATGCTTTTGAAATGCATCCGAATTTGAAAGGAGACCTGAATTTTTTGCAAGAAGTTCTCTTATTGGCTTCAAGAAATGAGTTGCATAATTTAATTATTGATCAGAAAGCTGTTTTACATGAAGCCTATTTGGAAAGTCATAATAATATTGGAATGACTTCTGTGGAAAAGGAACTAATGGTGAAGAAATTCAAAACTGTGAAGAGTTTATTGAAAATTATTGAGGAATATGATATTGATTATGAAAGACCGTTTGGAGAATTAACGTGGGTTTCTTCTAAAAATAATTAATTTACTTGAACAAATCGATGTTTCAGTGATCAATTTATATCGGAATATATTAAAGTTATGAGAAGATTGATAAAAGCGTATCACAAAGATCGGACTGGAAAACAATTGAAGGATTTTTTCGAAGGCAAGAATATTTTCAAGATTTATCCCGATGTTGTTCGAACAAACGACTTTTCTGCATTCCGCAAGGAATTTTTTTCAATTTTATTGAAGGAACAAGGCGCATTTATTGAACCATTATATGCTATAACAAGAGTGAGTTTGAAATATTGAATTGAAGCTGAAAAATATATGAAAAATATTTCAGGATTATTACGAATATGTTCATTTGATAGAAACGAGTGGTTCTAGAATAATGTTGATCAAAATTGATTTCGCATTTGGTTTGTTCCATCAACTTTTAGCATATAATTCTGCCGAAGTTTGGGAGAGGTTTGTCCTTTATTTTTTATTTCATTTTTTCAAATCAGTATTTCATTTTCAGAGAAATTCGAGCGAAATTGAAGATACCGCAAGAAAAAGTACCCGAATATGACATGGATTTTCTGAAAGAACGGCGCCTTGTGAGTACTTTTTCTTTCTTCATGAAGTAACTATAAAAATATTGATTATTTGCAGACTTTTTTGCCCAAGGATAGTGAATTTTTTGTATCAATAAAATTAAAGCGAGCACTTGAAGTTTTGAGAAAAACGTGGACTGAATACGCAGTAAGATTTGATGAAATGGTACGTTTTTGAATAAAAAACTTTTTTCAAGGAAAAATATAATTTAAAAAATTATTTTCAGATTGAGGAAAATGAGTTTGATCCACATTTTCGATTTTACAAAACATTAACTGAAATTGCACAAGATTGGCTTGGTCTCAAAAAATCAGATAATTTTTAGTTGTTTTCTGTTGTATTTATTTTATCATGTGAATATATTGTTATCTTGCCATCTTGTAAAATATTGTATATAAAATTTGTTTTTTTTTAATCTAGATACTTGTTTACAAAAAGTCAAAATAGTCTTTTGCACGTTACCTTCTTATCAAAGTTTTCGATTCAAAATAATTCGTTTTTTTAGGTTGATGCTGTTTCAGTTGATTTTTCTTGTTTTAGCAACCACAAATATGGTGAAAGCTGAAGAGCAGAAAATAATTGTTGTTGGAGGTGGATTGGCTGGATTATCAGCGAGTTTGGAAATTATAAATGGCGGTGGAAGAGTTGTATTGATTGAAGGAGAAGCGAATACTGGGGGAAATTCGGCAAAGGTAAGAGGGGGAAGTATAGTTTTTCGATTTTCAAATTTTAAAAAATGACACAAAAAATAGCGATTTCCTTCAAATTGAAATTTCCTCGAAATTACAATTTCCGCGTATTTTTTAGGCGTCAAGTGGAATAAATGGTGCTGGGACTGCTACTCAATCAAATCTTGGACTCACCGATTCCCCCTCGAATTTAGTTTCTGATACCCTATCCGCTGGAGATAATGAGAATAACAAAAATCTTGTTGAGATTCTTGCCGCGAATTCAGCAGATGCCGTTGAGTTTCTGAGAAACGTGAGTGTCTTCTTCTCATTCACATACACAATTTATTTTCATTTTTATTTAGGTTGGTGTTGATTTGACTGATGTTAATTTATGCGGAGGTCATTCGGTTGCAAGAACACATTGGATTCCATCGCCAAAAGAAGGTCGACCAATTCCAGCTGGTTTTGAGATTATGAAACGGTTGAGAACGAAATTGGATAAAATCAAAGCGGAAGATGCTGAACTTTTTGAACTTTTGACTTCTACAAAAATGACGAAAATTATCAAAGAAGATGGAAAAGTGATTGGAATTGAAGTAGAAAATAATGAAGGAAGACAAATTATCCATGGAAATGTGGTTTTAGCAACTGGCGGATTCTCATCGGATAGATCGAAAGATGGATTGCTCATTGAATTTGGTGGAGAAAAATTAGAATTTCCATCAACAAATGGACAATTTGCAAGAGGAGATGGGGTTAAATTAGCCAGATCTATTGGAGCGAAATTAATTGGGATGAATCGAATTCAAATCCATCCAACAGCATTCGTTGATCCAAAAGATCCAAAAGCATCGACGAAATTCTTGGCAGCTGAAGCATTGCGTGGAAAAGGTGCTCTATTGATAAATGGAAATGGTGAAAGATTTGGAAACGAATTGGGAAGAAGAGATTATTTGACGGGAAAAATATTGGAAGAATCACAAGAAATTGGAGAACACTTTCAAAATGGAAGCGGAGGTCAAAAATCGGCAATTATGTTGATGAATGAGAAAAATGTTGAGGCGTTTGGAAGACCTGCATTCAATTTTTATGCTATTGTCAAGAAATTCTTTGGTGGGTTAGATTTTTGAGGGAATTTTCAAAAGAAAAATTGGGCTTGTAGAAAATGAGCACAATTATTTCGAAAAATAAATAAACACAGACGTTTCACGTTATTTTTTCAAAATTTAAAATTAGAACACGTGTTTTTCAGCACATTATTTTGATTCATTTCGAAAAAATGTAAATTTAGATAGGTCTGACTCCAAAATCGCAAAAATCAAGATTTTCCAGTGAAATACGAGAATTCTGATGAACTTGCCGATGCATTGAAAGTCGATAGAAAAACCGTCAAAGAAACCCTCGAAAACTACGTGCAAATCTTCAATGGCAAAAAAGAAGATCCATTTGGCAAACGAGTCTTCCCAGTCGCTTCAATTCTTCCAAACGAACCAATCTATGCTGCAATTGTCACGCCTGCAATTCATTATACAATGGGAGGTTTGGAAATTGATGGAAATGCTCAAGTGATTTCGGCACAAAATGAGAAACCGATTGAGGGATTGTATGCGGCTGGAGAAGTTAGTGGAGGAGTTCACGGATCGAATCGATTGGCTGGAAATTCATTGTTAGAATGTGTGGTTTTTGGAAGAATTGCTGGACAAAATGCATTGAAATATAATCAGAAAAGTGTCAGAGAAGAATTGTGATTTATTCATTTATGGTATATTTTTAGGCCTGCAAAATTTGTGATATTTTTATCTATTTATATTTATTTATATACTGGTCATACATGGGATAATAAATGGTGTATTTATAATTATCACCGGATCATTTTTTTGATAGGGGTTACTGTAACCCTTTTTATCTGAAAATGTTTTATGATCTACAAAGTTTTTGTCCAGATGATAAATGATGATGAAGATCAATGCGATGAGGTGAATAGTGCAACAATGAGAAAATTGGCATTTGAAAGAATTGATGATGATTATTATTTGGGATCTGGTGCGGTTGGAGATGATTTAGGCGATTCGGATGATGATTTGAGGTGAGACAAAATTGACTGGGAAAGTTCAAAAACTTTCAGGGGGTTTCGAGAGCAGACTGGCCTCGTTTTGAATTTTTTTTTAAATCAAGGGGCTCGGACTATTTTAGTAGGCTGGTTCGTTTCAGCTCGAGAATTCAAAATTCAAATTTTTCACAAACATTCAAAAATTAATCAAGAAAGTTTTTGAATAGAATTTAATTTTAAAAATGTATGTACTGGAGCAATACAATATCTAATCAACAGAGCCTTTTTTATTATTTCTGAAAATTTCTGAACGGCTTCATTTTTCGAAAGTATTTTTTTCAAATCCGTTTCAAATTTTTTGACTAGAAAAAATATCCATTTCAAAAACCATCAGACTAAAATCTTATCATAATCGTCCCCGTTTTTCCTTCTTCTTCTTCTTCTTCTTCATTTTTTTGACGTCTAGTCAAATCAAAGATACAAAAATCGCAACATTTTCTTTTCTTTATTAAATGAATGTTATCATAGGATTCATTCATTTATTTTTTCTCATCCTTAAACGTCACAAAAAATAAGGAACCTTTTCATTCTATTTATCTATCTGTTTTTCTTCTTCGCGCTTTACTGTGATAACACAACAATTATTATAAATAATATTAGGAGAAAAAGAGATATATTATCACAATGGAATGTGCGAAGCTATCATGAATGAAAAAGATAAAGAAAATTAGGGATTTTTGACGGAAATGAATGGAAAAAATAGGCGAAAAATTGATGGATGAAATCAAATAATCGATCATTTTTGGATTATGTTTTTATAAGAAAAAATAACAAGTTAGATTAGATGAAAGTGGAACAGAGAACACATGATTTAAAAATGGTTTTTGATCAACGGAAAAATTTTTCAGTTCGGATGATGAAGTGAAATCAACATTGCGAAAAATAGCTGGATATGATGAGAAAAAAGAGGTGACAAAAGATGCATTTGGGCGAAAAAGAAGAAAATCAGAATTTGAAGATGAAATGGATGATGAATTGGATCGAAGTATTACAGAATATGCAAATGAACATATGGGAGCTGGAAATTGTAAAATTGAGGAAATGAAAGAGGAAGAAGATGAATTGGAAAAGGAATTAATTCGACAAGCCAATAAGAAATGGCTTGATGATAATGAGGAGATTGAGAGAAGAATGAGTGCGCTTGAAATGTTACCGTATGATGTTGATTTAACTGATAGTGAAGTTGATCCGGAAATGCCAGCGGCGGTTGTGAAAGATAAAACGGGACAAGCGATTAAATTGGTTTATAGTTGTAAGAGAGGACACAAGTTCAATGTTGTAAGTTTTCACCCAAAAATAATTTTTTGTTGAAATCTAATCAGAATTTCATATTTTAAAAGTCAAAATTGTGCTCTTTATTTTTCCGAATTTCGAAATTGAAAAAGAATTATGAATATTCACATGACTTTCTTGAAATTCAGGCACGAGAAAATCGCCTGACAATTTTCGGATATAGGCTTATTTAGGCTCAATTTTGAATGACTGAATTCAAAAATTATATTCATCGCGTGACCTTATTTTGCAATTTTGTTCAATTTTTATTTTGAATTCAGTTATTCAAAAATTTCGCATTTTTTTTCAGGATGATCGCCGTAATCGTCAAAAAGAACGTCGTCGTCGTGTTGCTGAATCCAGTCGACCGAAAAAAGAAAAACAAGCTGAAGTCGCCAAAAATATTCTGGAATGTTTCAAGGCAAATGAACAACCGAATACTTCAAGTTCTCAAACTCCAAAAACATTTGAACCTGCTGCTAAAACGAAAACACCGCTGGCATCAATTTTGAAGAAAAACAAGCGGAAAAGTTCAGAATCTTTGAAAAAGGAGGAAAAAGAAGAGAAAATGGAAGAAGGAGAGGAACATCAAGAAAAGGAAGAGGAGGAAGAGACAAATCCGATCAAAAAAGCTGCGAAAGAAAGAGAAAAAGAGATTGCTCAGGTTAGCACTGTGTTGTGAATTTTTTTTAAAAATGAGATTTTTCAGAACGATGAATTGTTTTATGACGATGAAGAAGATGATGAAAATGAAAAATGGGTGAAAGAAAAAAGGAAGGAAATGAGAGGATCTGATGGACCAGCAATGAACGAAGCTGATGGAGTTTTATCTTGTCCTGGATGTATGGTTGAATTGACGAGAGATTGTCAGAGACATGAGGTTTATAAAACTCAATATAGGTTTGTATTGAGGGGTTGTAGAATAGGGTCCCATCATATACAACCAAATTTGATGATTTTTTTTGTTCACGGCGAAATTCGCGCTGAAAATTCCTGAAAATGAAGAATTCCATGATTTTCGATTTTCAGCAGAAAATTCTGATCTAAAAAATTCCTGTGTATTTTACGTTTCAAGATTTCATTAATTTTTTTTGGTTCTAAAAAATTTAGTTCTTTTTTTTTTAAATTTTATATTGTTCGAGACTCAAATTTTGCGCTGGAAGTCTAGGAAGTTGCTTACAATTAGAATTAATGAAATTTAGAATTATTAGAATTAATGAAAATAAAAAATTCCATGATTTTCAGCACAAAATTTCAGCCTAGAAATGTGTGTCTGAAATTTGAAAAAGGAGGTTTTGTGCCAATTTTTGACATTCGAATGCTAAAAATAAAAACAAATGTAAATTTGAGTTTGAAATCTGAAAATGTATTGTCTGAGGAACCAAGATCTTGGCTTGTCCAATTTTGATATTCATTGTGACCCCATTCTATAATTTACCCATCAATTAGTTGAGCTTAAGCCTATTCCACAGTTCCAATTTCCATTTTTTCCAGAGCCATGTTCGTCTCAAATTGCCAAATTGATGATCAAAAAATGATGGTTGAAAAAAGTGGGAAGGATAAACGACGTGATAAACAAAAAGCAAAAAAGATGAAGGTATATTGTTTTATTATCACTGTTCCACGAAGCCAATAAATCAAAAACTTTGGTTATATATCATTCGCGAAATAACCAAAAAAAAATAAACTAGAAGAGATTTGTTGATCTGATCTGTAGAAATGGGGTTATTGTTGGAACATTTTACTGTGAGACCGAAATTGAATGAAAAAATGTTTTGGGAAGTTTTTTTTCAAGCTTCCGAAAAAAATTATATTTTTTTCAAAAAATAATCTAAGGTTTTAAAGTGAGTTAGAGCTTGTATTTAAAATAGCCAATTAAATTTCACTATGACAAGGAGCCACGGCTTGAAAGTCTAGTTGTCAAGAACGCGTGTCAGGAAATCAGTTTTTCTTGTATCTACTCTCACAAAAAGTTATTCCACTTGTGACATTAGAAATTATTCAGTCGTTCCATTTTTAATAAAATCATCAAACCATTTTCTCAAACCAATTATTCTCCCTAAATCAAATTAGAGTAATTGACCATTTTCAAAAATCATTGACTTTTACCTCTGCAAACAAAACCTTGGAAATGACCGCCAATAATAAATCTTCATCGTTCTTGCATTTTTCAAAAGAAAAGACACAAATCGGGTGGTTCATCTTCTCACCTGTTTCCGTTTTTTCAGGAGGACAAAGCAGATGGTTCATCCTCATCCTCCACTCCATTTGAAATCTCCGATCGAGATTTATTTCAACCTGTGAAATGCGCGGTTTGTGGAACATTGGTTGCTATGATGGATCATGATGAAGTTTATCACTTTTTTAATGTTCTTTCTGGTTATTCTTAAAAGATTCGCATTATTGTTTTGTTTATTTTCCTCATTTCACACAGGCAGGTTTTTATTTTATATATATTTGATTCCTTTTTCTCACTGTTGAATTTATATATTGAATGAAATAATCTGACATTGACCCAAAAAATCTACTGATGTGAAGAAAATACCATTTATCATTATAACAAGTTATATATTAAATAGTTTCCCATGTAATAATAATAATCACATATTTATTATATCTTTGGTCTTTTTTCGAACAAATGATAAAAAAACGGAAATCGCCCCCTTTGTCCTTCAAAGAAAAATACTCATCTTTGCAGAGAATTTTCCCACTCTTTTTTTCATTTTCCATTCCAATTTCCCTGAATTGGTTCCAGTGGATATTTGCCCAACCCAACCCTTCTCGATTCTAAGAACATCACTTTTTTTTTTTTTGGTTTTGAAAGAATCTGCTGTGTACAGTAAAAAAAAGTTCCGATTATCGTCAAGACGAACGGAAGTTCCCCCTCCAAAAAAAAGCGAAGAGATAACAACATATTTTTGGTGTGTTTGAGTAGATTAAGACAAGAAAATCGTGTAGTTTGATGAGAACATGACTGACATGAAAAGAACATGACGATTATTACAATCGCAACATTTTTTGCTGTGGGTTTTGGCGCGGTTTTGATGATCGAAAATCTGAAACAGTCTGATGGAACTTTTTTCTGAATAAAAGTACTCGAAAGTTTAAGTGTTTATTAATGACATCATTATAAGATTAGTCATCTCAGAAATATCTTCATAGAAAACAGAAAAATTTCAAAATGTTAACTTTTTTGCTTAATTTGATACACAAGTTTCATAAAAAATTCTAACGCTTTTTAGTTTCCGGAATATCATATTTTGAATGATCTAAAGTTTTTGAGTAGCTTTAGATTACTGTAGCTAATTTTCGTGTTTGGGAAAATATTACAATTTTTGATCAGCTCTAGATGTACTGTACTTGAATTTGAGTTCCAGAATACTGTAGCGGATTTTAGCCGTGGGGCACACATTTAAGTTTTGAAAGAACACGGAAGTTTTTTGATTTACAGTTTTTGTTAGCTCTACTGTGACTGAATCTTCAAAATTCTGGCGGTTAGATTCTGAAACTGAAATATCCTGGTCCAAAAGTAATTTCTGAAAAGATGTCGGAGATTCTGCACAAGTGAAAATGTTTTTTTTTCTCTACAGCTAAATCATGTAATTTTAAAAATCCCATTCTCTCTTTTTCATTTTCAATATTTTCTGTCTCCAATCATACCTGCTGATATAACTTTATTCAGCCTTGTAGTCGTTTTTGGTTGCAATTAAAAGTGCACTATGACCAAAGGTCGAAAAAAGAAATCATAAAAACGGAGAACATTTCGGGTTGTAGACTGCGTGAGGAAAACTAGGGTTATTTAATCAAGTGGTCGTATTTTGTGTGATGGTTTTCCTAACTTAAGTATTTCCTCTTGTACTTCGATTGAAAACGTGTGGGCTTCGTGGAGAATTGTCTAGTGTATTAAAACAGTATCGGAAGAAACATCTACAATAAATATCGCATGTGACTATTCAATTTAGAAGACGGAAATTGGATTAGTTTGTTTAATATAATATGATGAAGTTGTCCTATTATCCATCAGAAGATGGTCGATTAGATTAAGCAACATCTGTACCTAGAAACAACTTTTTTGTATCATTTTTCTTTTCTCAAATCTCGATGATTCATAGTTATAAATTTTCTGGAAACATCCATTGAGGCGATGACAAATGAAAACGGAAAAATCGTCATTTTGTCGTCCTTGAAATTAAGTTGTGGTCAAGTTGAGAAGAAAATGAGAAGAAGAAAGACGAATTGGATTAACTGTTGAATCAGCAAATCAAAACATTGAGAAATAGGAGAAGAAGAAGAAGAACGAAAATGATAACGTTTCCGTTCGCTATTTAAAAGTGCAAATTAATTTCGTGTTGGAGTGTGATATGCGCTCCGTTGACAGAACAATCTACAGTAACTCGATTTGAAAACAAATTTTGTAGAATTGGAAGAATACTTGAAGTTCCTGCCTCCTCGTTTCCAGAAATCTTGCCTTTTTCAATGGAAACTTGAGACAAATATTTTTGATCTACCGAAAAATTCTAGGCCAAATAAGAGAAGCCGATAACTCAAATCCTACGTCACTTTTTTTTGTAGTACGGTAATCTTCTGTGTCGTTTCGAGACCCGAAGTTGAAGACGCGGGTCATTGGCTGCAGAAAACACAAAATCTGGAAAAGAAAAACAATTACAGTAGTCTTCGCAGTACTCTCTCAAAAAATACAGTAACCCCCCCCCCTTTTTCGAAAAAACTCAAGAATGTTGAACATCAATAAACATGTAGATACACTTGAAATTCTTCAAATATCCATCCTTCCGGTGAACATAAAAGGCGGTGTGTTCAAAAGGATATCGGATTGATATCAGAGGCTTGACGAAGGAGAATTCAAGGAATTCTCGTAAATCAACACAAAACGATGCGCGAATGCGTGGGTGGCTAGTCGTTAACCGTCTTTTTTTATTCCTCTATGTATTTTTTTTGCATAGCGGCGCATAAGAAAATGGCGAAATTTTCGTGGGGGCGGCGGCCGAAGGAGGAAAGGAACGAACGGTCGAAGTATAAAAGAGATTGGCCAGGTTGTACTTTTTGATTAAGTTGTTCTCGCTTATCACTTTTTTTGAAGTTCTTTGGGAGTTTTTTTTGGGACAGGGGGATTCAGAGGGCTTTGTTTTTTGTTATCTTGTTTTAGATCGGAATGTGGTTAGTTATTCAGTTCTCACATATGTTTTTGAAAAAAATTAGGATTCTGATTTGAATCTACTAATTTGTAAAACTCGGCGATAATTATCTCTCAAAGTTTTTTTGCAAACCACAAACCGAATGGGAGGAGTTTTGGCTCGATGATCATATGGTTTTAGTTGTTTCCGGCGCCGCCCATTTCTTGTCGCCAGAATGTCTGGAGACAAATTGGGGGGCGGGGCGGGTTTTTCGGTCGTACGAGCTGCTTCATTTATTGATCCGTAGACGCGCGCGCAGATCGACCGAACCGCCCCAAACTCTTCTTATCTTCTCCTTCTTCTTCTTCATTTCTTCGCTGCGCTTCGAACATACAAAACGAAACACAAAAAAAATAATAGGAGGATAGCGCGCGCGCCCCGCGCCCCCCGCAAAAATTTGATACAAAGTTTTCTTATCACCCACCACTCGATTCTCATTCATCCGATCTTTCCTTTTGTATTTTTCGCGTTTTTGTTGCTTTTGTGATTTTTTTCTCGAATTTCAGGGTTACACTATTTGTATGGCAAAATGCACAATTTTGACCTGTTCACTTTTATTTTGGCGACGGCTGCGACCGGTTTGACAACTGCTTTCAATGTTCCACACGGCGCGTTGACAGGTAAGGTTTCCTTCTGGCTTAGGCCTAAGTCTAGTCTAGGCTTAAGGTGACAGGTTCAGTTCCCGAAGCCTGTGTGCATAGCACTACCTTTCAGAAAAATCTGAAAATCTAAATGAACATTTTAAAGGGCAAGCAGTAACATCACATTCTGGTCCGAATACAGTATCTTCTGAACTTCTGTCCTCCCCCTCTTCCCATAAACGAGAAAAACGTGGCTATTGGTTTCCACAACATTATCAAGGTGATAACAATCTGTTAGTCAGTTCCGAACCACCAAATGAATATCTCAAAAAATGGATTGTTCACGAGCACAATCGATTTCGTCGAATGGTTCCAGCCTCAGATATGAATATGTTATATTGGTCGGATGAATTGGCAGCATCTGCACAAAGACACGCGGATACTTGTGATTTCCGGCATTCGAGGGGCAGAAATAATGTGGGAGAGAATATCTGGGCTGCTCCGTATAGCAATTATTCAGATTCGATTTCGATTTGGTTCAATGAGGTAAGCACAGCCCTTATGAGTGAAAATAATTTTTCAATTTCTCTTTTTTTCTAGGTTCATAATCCACGTTGTGGCTGCAATCATGCTTACAAACACTGTTGTGGTCATTATGTGCAAGTAGTTTGGGCGAAAACAAATTTGGTTGGCTGCGGTTTTTCGCGTTGTCGAGATGTTCAAGGTGTTTGGGGAAGAGGACATCGAAATGTATTCGTTTGTCATTACAATCCACAAGGAAATACGGTATTCGTGACTGCAAAAGGACAGCTTTACGCGGTTCGTCTTCCTCTATCCCAGAAGATACTCTCTTTTTTCTCTTGGTGAAGGCTTTATGTTAACAATTATTAGAAACGCTTTGCTAATTAACCAAAAACAGTGTGCCTAACAATTTCATTGAGAAAAAGAGAATTGTATCTTTGGAGTTACCTAAAGTAATCTCGTTTACCTTGTTTCACTTGCAGATGCCAGCATTCACATGGGCAACTGATGGTCAATCCAGATGTTCGAATTGTCCAGCATCAGCGCCAGCTTGTTATCAAGGACTTTGTTATATGCCAAAAAATTATCAAGAGCATACAACTACAACTACAACAACTGAACCACCTCCACCTTCATCGGAAAGTGTTGAATTCGAAAATGCTGATGATACAGAAGCATCAGCGTCGGAGTTTGAGGAACAACGATTCTGGAAATTCTGAAATGTATAGATAGATGATATAAGACGGGTTTAAATTGATTATTTTATTGACTTTTTTCTGGAATATGTATTTATGCAACGAAAATAAATTATATTTATCGAAATGAAACACCGTGATGTTAAAGGTCAAAAAAGCAAAGGTGCTTTGTTGAACAAATTTTTAAATTCTGAATTTCGTGTCCGAAAATTCCAAAAGTTTTAGAAACCGTATGAAGCTTTTCTAAATAGCTCATTGTCAGAAATTTATATTTAAAGAAACGCAGAAATGATTTTCTAGCGAGAAAAAATAAGTTCTTCACTACACGTGACATTTTTAAAATTCTGAAAAAATGATCATTTGCATTTTTCGAAAATATGGGATGTTGTGAATCGAAACCACAGGTTGTTTTTGTTGAATTTCAGATCTTCTTTTTCAAAAAAAAATTATTTTTCAGCGAGATGATAATAGAAGACAATATTCTTCACCTTCACCAGAAAGAAGACAACGACAACCGCAACCAAAACATCAATCACATCCGCCTCAACAAGGCCCGCCAGGCCCGCCAGGTCCTCCAGGGCCACCGGGACCTCCTCAACAACAACACGCACCGCCGCCTCCCCAATATGTTCAAGGCCCGCCAGGTCCACCAGGCCCACCAGGTCCACCCGGGCCTCCTCAACATCAACAACACGCACCCCCACCTCAATATGTAGCTGCACCTCCACCTCAACAAATTCATTATTATCCGCCACCTCCGCCACCAGTTGTTATGGCTCCTGTGGCCCCAGTTGTTGTTGCTCCAGCACCAATGTACTGTGGCGGTCCAATGATGTATGATCCGTTTTATTGTGATCCATTTTGTGGTCCCGTTATTATGTTTTGAATAAATCGTTTTTTCTCGCTTCACCGTTCAAAAACCTATGAAAATGTCAAATTTTGCTCGAACAGAAGTCACCTTTTCGACAACAGCTGTTGTCTCTCAACTTTTCAAGTTTTTCTCTATTTCTCATCATTTTCTCTAGATTTTACACAATATTTCGAGATTGATCCGATTGGTCAGTTTTTGTCAAAGCTCATTTTCATTTTGCAAATATTTTAGATACCTGCCAGGTGACTATTGTTTTGATATTATTTCCATTATCTTTATTAGTTTTGGGCTGCGAAGAGTACTGTAGATTTGGGCAGAACTTTAAAAAAGTTCACGATTTTTAGAAATGAAAAAAAAACTTTTTCGTTATCTCTTGCCTCTTTCAAAAAAAAAATGAAATCGATATTTCCGGCTTAAAACAAACGATTTTTCAAAAAAAAACTGTTGTAACATTTCCGATCCAATTTGTTTCGAAATCTGAAACCGCAGAGAAAATAAAACGTCGGAAATTAATTTCTAGAATTTTTTTTTAATTGAATCGATATATCTAGGTCACGTTTAAAAACAGATTTCTGAAATTTCACAATATTTTTGAAACATTTTTTTCGAAATCTGAACCTCAGAAAAACGAAGTGATGGAAATTTCTAGAATTTTTTTTCACTAGAAAGTTCCGTTCACAAATATGTTTTTATTTTTGAGAAAACATTTCCAAATTTTTTCGACCATAAGAAGACAAGTTTAGGAATTTCTAGATATTCTCCAAATCGAACTGCAAATTTTTTTCGCGCTGCAGTACCAGTCAAAAATGAATTCATTTTCCATTTGTTAAAAATTTTTTCTTACGGTTTCGCTACTTGAATTATGTATTTTTGATCTACTTTTGCTCGGCCAAAAAAGTGAAAAAAAAAATGGAAAATGAATATTTTTGACTGGTATTGCAGCGCGAAAAAGTTTTGCAGTTTTTTTTTCTGTTTTTTTTCTCTGTTTCTCTTCAGATTTACAATTTTCCTTGAATGTTTTCTTCCTAGGTGTGAATTCTGCCTACCAAAATTTCTGAATTTTTGGATTTTCTTGGATCCAGATATTCTATTTTTTATTGATCCCCCTTTCTCCCATCCAAAGAATTTCCCACTCCCACAAAAAACTTCCAAGTGATCAGTGTTTTTGTAGCTCAATTGATCAGATCACTTCTCACATGTTTGTTTTTTATGTTAGCTGGCAACAAATCCAACTACTATACTATGTTATTATCTTCTTCTTCCTCTTGTATTATTTTAGTAGTTGTTGTTATTTTGTGTCATCTGTTGTCGTCGTTCAAAAAGTGTGTAATATAAGATAAGTAGAAGATACTCAACCAACTTGCTCTTTTTTCTATTATTCCGTTTTTTTGTTGTATTCTACTCTAGACCTTGTAACAATAAATAAATGATGACATTTTTTCGAATGCTGAATCCGAATGATGCGGACGATTCGGATAGTTCGACAGAAGATGAATCATCTATTAAAATTATTGTGCCAAGACCAAAAAGATCAGCAACAGCATCGCCAAGTACAAGAAATTCGATGACAATTGGAATGAGAAGAAGGAGCGATGCTAATTTGAACTTTTTTAATGAAAGAGAACGACAAAGAGAGAGACGAAGGAGTATGGTAAGTTGAAGACTCATAGATTAGCCATGAGTTGGAAACCCAGACATCTTAGAAGTGCTCTAAATTCCAAGAATTTTATAAGATCCAAGATTCCGTGGCTAATCTCTGACAACAAAAAATAAAATTCCAGATGTTTCAGTTTCATTATTTATAAATTGTTTTCAGGTTCGAGCCAGCCGTGAGAGATCAGAATCTCGAAGAATGTCTCAGCAAAATCTGAGAAAAACTAATTCTGAACCGAATGTTGATATGGTGAGTTTCATTTCAAATCTGAATTACCACAAAGATTTTTTAGATTGATGTTGAAAAACTGCATAAACTTCTTCTCGCGTTGCCAAAATTTGCTTCGTCGCGAGCACATTTGGTGAGTTATCCTAACTTTAGAAAACTTATCATAAATGAAAAATATATATTTTTTAGCAACGCCACGATTCAGATTCTGGTAGTGAAATGACGACAGAAATTGAAGAATTGAAAGATGCTGCAAAAAGTATTCAATCCCTCCAACGAGTTCTCGCATATCCATCACAACATTCATCAGATCGTGGTGTTTATTCGGATGTTGAAAGTCTTGCAACAACAGATACAGCAACAACCGATGGAGGAAGACGTCGATCAGGAATATCGACTCGATTAGGACATCCACGTGGAGTTATGCAATTTATGCGACCAGATCAAGCTGAACTTCGAAAAACAAGTGTGCCAGATGGGCTTATGAATGGGAATGTTAGTGGAAGTAGTGGAGGAGCAGAAGATTCGGTATTTTCAAGAGCACGTCGACGTGGAATTGTTGATGAAATGTTTACGTCAACTTCGGCTAACTCTTTGATGGTTGACAGACCTTCCGAAACATTGGCAGGAGTTAGCAGATTCTCGAAATTATTGGATAGTTTTCGAAGTCGACCAACATCTCCAGAACAACCATCCGTCTCATGGTTAGTACTTTTTTTTCGAATTTATGAATTCTAGAGTGGAGTTCTAAATAGATGAACTTAAACTAGGGTCATCCATAAGATCATTAGTGTTATTCTTAGTCTTCGAAGAATTTTTCATGAAAATCGGAATTAAGAAAGAATTTATGTACTTGTGAGTTACAGGAATCCCTATGTGTATTCGGATGGCGGAGAAGCTTTGGAAACTTGTGGAATGGAAGATTCACTTCACGAAGCCGATGTTTTATTATGGAAAAAGCGAAGTAGAGCGAGTTTGCGAAGGCATTATAGTGTTCGACAACTTGCTGCCAGAGAACTTATGGACACTGAAAAATCATTTGTTGAAGGACTAGAATTTCTGGTTACGGTAAGAGAGAAAGATAATACTATTTTTCAATTTCACAACCAATTCAGAAATATATGCGACCACTTCGTCAACCTCTTGAATGCACATTGATTGAAGCGAGTCTAGTTGACAAGATATTTTATCGAGTTCCCGAAATTCTTGCGCATCACCAGGTTCTTCTTGCTGCTCTCACACAACGATTAGAACATTGGCATAAGGATACAATTATTGGAGATGTTTTATTGGCACATTTTTCGAAACAATCAATGATTGAAACTTTTATTGGATTTGTTGATAATTTTAAGTTTGCGAAATCTGCAATTGCTCAGGCTAGGCAAAAACATGCGTTTGAAAAATATTATAATGTAAGTTAAATATTGAATATACATATTTTGAAAAAAAAAATCATATTTTTTATAGCGATGTTGTCGAGATCATTCGAATAAATTAGATCTTGATGCATTATTAATTTCACCAATTCAAAGAGTTCCAAGATATGAATTAATTGTGAAGCAGATGTTGAAACATACTCCAGTTGAACACGAAGATCGAGAAAGACTTTTGCGAGCTCAGCGACATATTCATTGTTTGGCAGTTGCTATAAATCAACATAAAGAAGGAAGTGAGCAAATGGAACAAAGATTGAGAGAAATTGAAGCAATTGTTGATGGATTAGATGATGTTAGTTAGGCTAAGTTTTGATCTATCTATAATTAATTCATTTTCCAGTTGGTTTCGACTGATCGAACACTTCTTCGTCATGATATTATAAATATTCAAGGAACTGATCGAGAAAGATGTATATTTATGTTATCTGATATGCTTTTAGTTACAAGTGTTCGAAAAACTCAAAAATCAGCTCAAACTTCAAAATTATCTTCACACCCGATGGATTTCCTTGAGAATAATCGATTCAAACTTCTCTATAAAATTGCGCTCGATGATGTTCAGATTGCAAAAGACACTTTATCACAGTTGGAACAAGTTGAACAAAATCTAGAAGCTTCGCGAGAAGACGACAGGGTTCTCAAGAAAATGACACAATTATCAAGTTTATTGAAATGTGACAAAAAGGTGAGCTGCTTTCTAATTATTCTTATAATTTTATACAAAAATCAATTATATTTCACTAATTGAACAAAAACCATTTGGTGAAATTCCGCTAACTGTCAAATTGAAGTTTGAACCACAACAATTGACAGCTCCAACATTATTTCCACTGAATTCTAAACCATTTCCACTGAAATATTGAATATAACATGGGGCTGCCATTTTTTCATCGAATAATTTGATGAGTGATGTGATTGTGGCTAGAATTCCTCCAATTATTCCGAAAGCAAGAACAATTCCATTTATGAATAGAATATATTTTGGAGTTTTTTTGATGATTTCTTCGATCGTTGGTCGTTTTTCGAAATTATCGATTTCTTGAGTTCGAAGTGATAAATAAAAAATTGGTGGGAACACCAAAGTCATCATTACGAAAAGTGAAGCACCAAACTGGAATTTAGAAGGAATTTTATAAGTTTATCTTGAATTTTAGATTTCAGTTAACTTACCAAATCTAGAAGTGGTCCAAAATGTGGAATTGATAATGCAATAAACAAAACGAACCAATATATAAGTGTTCTCACAACAAATCGTTTTACTCCGAAATCTATAAGCTCTCTCTATTTTCCGCTTGATCTTACAATCAGTGTCTCCCTTACCATGTGGAAGTTTTAGCCATTGTTCAACTTGTTGAATTGGAGGAGATAAAACAATAACAATTGTAGTTATGACATGAATTGCGATCATCAAATTCACAATTTGTTGAATCCACATAATTTGAATTGATGGAATGACTGCTTCGCCTACAGTACTACCGTATGTGAAATATCCACCAAGTGCAATTGTTAAGTAGTATATCGTGCAGACTGTAAAGAATTGGGATAATATAAGGCTTTGGGAAATTGAGATTTCCAGTACAGTATTTCTTTAAGAATACTGTGTCAAATCTGATTTCTTTTGGAAGTTTGAGAAAAAAAAACAATTTCAGATTCCAAAAAAAAGGTTCACAATTTTTAATAACACAGGTGAACTTGGAATCTGGAAAACAGAGTTACAGTATTTTGAAGAACTTGGGAACTTTGACACGTCATAAGACTATGAACATTGAAAGTTTGTGCCACAGCATATTTTCCGTTAAAATTTGAGCCAACCTTTCAAAATGTTTTGCGATCTTCCCATTTTTTTGAACTTACGAAAAACAGCGAGGAAAATTGAGTAGATAAAATGAGCGGGTTTTTTCATATCATGTTGAATAGTTGGAAGTGTTGCGTGTCCACCAAATGCAAAAACAAAAGTGCCAAAAGACATTGTCGCTTTCGCAAGATCAATTGGATTGTGTGGAACATCAGTAGAACAAGTCGGAAAATCGTGAATCATTCCGATTGCAACCAAAATCACAGCAATCGTACTTGAACCAGCAGAAAATAGGGCAACTTGCCAAAAGTGCATCGGACTTTTCAGCATTGTCAAGGGCCACACAAAAATACCAACAATTAGGATGAGATAACATTGATTGATGTCGATTGAGAAGAAGAAATGGAGAAGGAGGGAGAGGTTTTTGGCGGCGAGTAGAATTAGGACTGTTGCGAATCCGATTTGAGCAAGGCAGAGAATTGTGGCGATGAGTGAACGAGATTTTGGACCGATTGCACGATATGCAATCTCTGCATAAGGTTGACGACAACTAGAAAATTGCAAATTTAAGATTTTCTTTTTTTTCTAGTAAGAATTGGTCTGAGCTTATTTCATATGAAAAAAATCGGGCTCGAAAAATTGTCCAATTTTTTCAAAAAAGTCCATTTTTTCGGGCCCAGACAATTTTTAAAAACTGGTTCGGTTCTGATTTTTTTTCTCAAAAATCTTACTGTTCTCTATATTCTTCCCATTGATTATGCATTATTTTCCAAGTCCAACTCAATTCTAAAGCCGTATACAACGAGAACAATGCGCATAACATGAGCAATATAATTCCCCCAACTAATCCAGTTGATGTAACTGCATATGGCAATGCAATCATTCCACCGCCAGCAGTTTCGCCGACAATAAACACAGCTCCCATCAACCAACTGAAACCTTTCTCATTTATCTGTGATCCGAGGCGTTTCTAAAACCATAAACTTATTTTGGGAATATTTTTTATTTGAATAACTTACCGCCTCGGAATCGCTGATTTTCATGGTTTTCATTACTGCAAAAATGTGAGAAAATTTGATCAAATTTATAATTTTTTACACAAAAGAAAGAAAAAAAGTGAAATATCAATTTTGAATGAATGATACAATACAAAAAAAAGTGACAAAAAAGTTGAGAGAACATATCGATTTTGTGATTTAAAAATGAGAAGGATGGAAAAAAAACGAACCCGATTAACATAATTTTTGATCAATTTCAGATACTTTCCGAACTGTTGGACACAATGGAAACTGGAAATTCGATGAGAATTCGAGAATTGACTGAGAAAATGAGTTCGGATCCAGATTTGAGTACTGTGAATCTGGATGTATTGACGTGTCTTGGATATGAACCAGTTGTGTTAGAATTTCCAAATGCAGAAAAACGAAGTGTTTGGGAAGCGACATTGAAAGATGCGAAGATCAATCTTATCAAACATCAAACAACATCGCCAATTCTGCAAAATCCAAAATTCAATAATCAAGCAGCTCGACCTGGTTTACAATTATGCACAGCGACATTGGTTCCAGGGAAAAGAGCTGATAGTTTTCCATTAGTTTGGGTTTGTGCAAGTGACAAATTCAGTGGACAAGTTTCGGTTTTGAATATTGAAGGAGGAGAGGTTGTTGTGGAAAGTTTTTCTGCGATTGGAAATGCAGCGATTACAGCAATGTGTACAGTTCCACCAACACAGTAAGTCAGAAATATTTATTCATTGGGTGAATAGTAGACCTGATCCAACCTCAAATTTTTCCCCTATCAATAAAACATTTTTTCAGAAAATTCCGGAAACGAAAATTGAAATCTCAACGATCTTGCGAAAAAGAAAGAATAATTGATATGCGATCAAGTGGAAGTGAATATGATTCTTCTTCTGATGAACAATCATCTTCTGGTGGACAAACTACTGTTTGGATTGGAAATGATGATGGAGAGTTAGTAATTTATTTTTTTTTTTGAAAAACTTCATCATTTTTTTTTCTTGCAGAGTATTCGTCGTGAATTCAACAGAACGAATTCGAAGTCGAGCACGTGAAAGACTTGCTCGTCTTCGAAATAGTGTGACTTCAATATGTGCAGCCAATGGGAATGTTTATGTTGCCACTTATTATTCAACACAAATACAATTATTGATGTTTAAAACATTGGCTGATGGAACTTGGGATTTGGAAAATCCGATAAGTATTTCACATTGTTGCACACAACCGATTTCGGCTATGATAGATGTTGGAAAAAGAATTGTGTTAGCAAGTGGAAATGCGCTATATGGATTGTATACTGATTTAACTGGGTGGCAGGTAATATTTTGGAGTGGGGTTTTTTTCTGAAAAATTTTGAGAGTCAGATTTTAAATTTTGAAACAAAACAAGGTTTTTTTTTTGCTTTAAAAAACTCTTTGAACAATTTTAACAAATCTCTGAAAGCCTAAACGAGATTTTGGGAAGCTAGAAAAAAAATTCTTAAAGAACAGAAAAATACGGAAATGCAATATTGAAACAATTGTTGAATAAATATTGAGTCAACAAAAAACATAAGAGCAAAAAACAAAAAAAACATTTTCAATTGTTATGTTTTTCCAGAAATCCTCGGAAATCATCCCATTGACTGATTCGATTTGTGTGTTAACACTTGCTGGAGGACAATTATATTTGGCGAGTAAAAAATCAACAATAATTCATGTTGTTGACGTATTTACTCTTCGATCTACAAATCATTTCAATATCGCTCCATTTGTTCGATCACAATTAGCTGGAAAAGAAGACATTTTGCGAGAACATAAAATGGGATGCCTTCGAATAACAACATTAACAATTGCAAGATCTCATTTATGGATTGGAACATCGGCGGGATATATTTTGAGTACTTCATTAAATGCTGCGAAAACACAGCCGTCGCCTGATTTGAATGTTTGTGAAGCTGCACATTGTGGACCGTGTCGAATTGTTATTCCAATTACATCAAATAGTCATAATACATTGAAAAAACAGAAAATGAGCACAATGACGACACCTTCACATCAAAATTCAAATGTACGTTTTCTTTTACAAGGGAACCTTTTTTACTCAACACTTCAAACCTTGATGAAATTTTGTCCAGAGACAGCTTTTGGGGTCGTAAGAACACCCTAAAAATTTTAGTCTCCCAATGGACCTCTGAGCCAAGTTCTGGGCTCTCAAAAACCCAAAAAAGGCCTAAAAATGGTCATAAAAGTCACCATAGCTCCATTTCAAAAATTTTTTTGGGAAAAATAAAGTTTCAGATATTGATCAGCATAGTCGATTACATAAAAGTACATTAATAAAAAACTTTATTTCGAAAAATTTTGAAGATTCTTATTCTTGGGCTGAAAATTCATGAAAATTCATAAGTGCCCCTGCTCATTCTTTTTTCCAAAATCAAAAATTTTTCTGAAAATTTGATTTATTGATGGTTTTTGGGTAAATCGACCACGCTGATCATCATCTGCTATTCAGTTTTTCATAAAATTGATCGAAAGTTGAGTTATGACGTGTTTTATGAGCCAATTTTGGCAATTTTCGAACTTTTGAGAGCCCAGAACTTGGCTCAGAGGTCCATTGGGAGACTAAAATTTTTAGGGTGTTCTTATGGTCCCAAAAGCTGTCCATGGACCAAATTTCATCATGATTTGAAGTGTTGAGTAAAAAAGGTTCCCTTGTTAGTGGGGTTGACATTATTTAAAGCAAATTGTCATTTTCCCCACAAAAAATTAAAAAGAAAAAGAAAACAACGACACTCCGCGTTGACGATAGCGCGCGTGGTTTGAATTTATATTTCTTTCATTTTTTTCAGTTGCTCATATTATCATGTGGAGAAGGAAATGAAGAACGTAAACCAAGTCAGGATAATGATGTTAGTGATTCGCTGAATACATTCATATTATGGAAATGTACCTAGCTTATTTTTATGGGTTTGAAACTTTATTAACTTCGTATTTTAATAAATATATAAATAAATAATTGAATATGAATGATTAGAAAGTTTTTGAACTATTTTAGAAGAAAGACTTATTCTGATTGATAATTTTTAAAGCATATGCGATTATGGGATAGAATAATTGAATTGAATTGAATTAACTTATATTTACAGGAGAATCGCAGGGATCGGCTGATTCGCAAGAGTCACAATCCTGAAATGTGTATTGTTTAGTTTAGAAAATTGGACAGTTTCGGTTGATTGTTAGGAAAAACTTACACTTGTTCCATCTCCATTGGGAATTTGCATGAAGCGATAAACAAGACGTTGGCCATCAACTTTTTGTAAAATTCCACGCTGATAATAATATCTGAAAATTTAAAATTTAACATGAGGAGGGAGAATTTTCAGATACTAATTTCAAGGGTAGTATTTCTGCTACAATTTTTTGAATTTCAAAGTCGAAAAATGTTTTTTTAATTCAAGAAGCACCTGAGAGTTATCACAAGTTCCCCAGTACACCTACTAAATTTGACTTTTAATCTCGAAATTACCTTAACGCTCTTCCCATAGTTTCATAATTCATTCCCGGTTTATTTTTATGCATTCCCCACAATTTCGAAACAGCTTTCGAATCGACTAATTTGAATACACCTTTTCCCTGATCAATCCATTTGATATATTTCGGACTGTATTGTTTATCTTGAAGAAGTCGCAATAGAAATTCCCATAAATATGTTACTTGACCTGCAAAAAATCGGCTGATGAATTGAAAAACAGATTTTTAATCACACTTTTTGCTTACCATCCTTATTTTTTGCCTTTTTGTTAGTTTGCAATGGTCCTCCAGAAGAACCTTGCTGATGTTGTTGTAAAATCGAAATAGGTTCAGAGAAACGACGTTGATCCACAAGATATGGATGTAATTGAGTTGTTGGTGGAGCAATTGATTGTGGAAGACATGTTGTTAACAAATTACCGCAAACTGGTCGAAAACCAATTGTTGGAGGCGATACATTTGTGGCAATGTTCAGAATTTGTGCTGGAAAATTTGGAAATGAAGTTTGACTTAGAAAAAACGGATATTTTCAGGATTTTCAGGTCCAATTTGAAATTTTTCTAAAAATAGGATCTGGTAGGATCCATTCAGTTTTTGAAATCCGAAAATTACTTCAGTTTGAAATTTAAAAATTCAACACAACACTCGGAAATCCAGCAGAGAATTTCAAGAATTTATAGCTCAAGCCCAAGCCAAAATTTACCTGGTGTTAATAAATTTGTATTTGGAGCTATTATTGATGAACGTTGTTGTGGAAGAAGATTTGGATGAGAAGTTGAAGAAGTTGTTGGACACAAAAGTGCCCAAGTTTGATCACCTGAAAATATTCCATAAATAAAATATCAATTACACTTCCCCCCTTTTTCTTTTTTAATACAATATAATAATAATAATATATTAAAAGTCATCTCGAAATTTGTCACCGGATCTCCTCTTCTTCTTTTTTTCCGGGCTAATAAGCATGTCTGCGTCTCTTCATCTCTCACACTATTTGGTTTGTTGAATGTGAAGATTGGAAAAAATGCTATACAAAACAGAAAACTTTCATTTTCCATCATTGAGGATTTCCGTCAGTTTTCACCTTTTGTGTTCCGGGCAAAAAAACATGCGAAAATATCCGGCAGGTTAACGAGAAAATATAATATGAAATGAAATTGAAACCGCTATTTTTTTTTTAGAAAATGGAAATTGAACTTCACGTGAACTTTGAAGGGCCACGTGGAATAAAAAAGTTTTCAGAAGTTTTTATGTTTCAAATTCAAATACTTTAGATCACAGTTTAACTTCAGGTTACTGTAGTTCACAGTTTATTTTACTGTAGATCATATTGTTTCAGGTTTATAGATTCTTTTTAAATTATGGTACTGTAAGAATTATGAAGTCCCAATTTTTTTTCAAAATTAACTTTTCTTACTCTCTCACTCCAATTTGTCAAATAAAAATGCTGCGTGACCCATTTCCTTTTTTCCCGTTCACCCATGAATTCTTCCGCGTCCTCTTCCGCGCGCGCACCGCCGCCGTCGCCATCATCATTATTATATTATTTGCACAAACACACGACATTTTGCGCGAGAAAGCGTTTCAGTTCAGTTCTACTATAGATATATACTATATGTTAAATAAACAGTTGTGCTGCGGCGGTGCGAAATTTCACATCGCGCATTTCATTTCGTTGTTGTATTTGTACAAACGGTCAAGAGCCCCCCAGCAAAATTCGAAACATTAATTCGTGACCTGGAAACTCTTTTTTTCTATCTCTCTCTCGCGCCTTTTTTCTTTGTTTCAATCAACAAACACACAACTTTGCGTACTTTTTTTGATGATAACAAAAAAGATTTTGAAAAAAATTTGAATAAAAAATATGTAGTTTGATCACTGGTATTACAATAGGTTACTAAGTACTAGCCTTATTGAGAGGAGCGCCCACCAGGGATTGAACCCGTGACCCAGAGCTCGCTAGCAGCCACCAAAATCAAGAAAAAATGTAGTTTGATCACTTACCTCCTGAACCAGTACTGTTGTTATTATTATTGTTATTATTATTATTGTTGGCAACTGTTGTTAACCATGGCCAAATTAGTGATGATTGATGCCACGTGGCAGAATTATCAATTGAAATTGAAGGAGGTGGAGCGAAATTCGAGAATGGAGAAGATGAAGATGGTGAAGTTTCGGGTGTTGAATCGCCACCTGGAAAGAAGAGACCTTTGGACTTTTGAAGCCGGAAACTTCGAATTTTTTTGATAAGAGGAAAATATGAGGAAACAGAGAGAGAAACGGTAAACTTGTGATAAAGAATAAGGAGAAGATAAATTATTATGGTAGCTTCGAGAGGAAATTTGAAAATTATTTGTATTTCTGAAAAAAATTCGGGAATGATCAAAAGTTACAATTTTTCATAAAGGGTTCTGAAAACCTGAAAACTTTAGAACTTTGATTTTTTCAGATTTTTCAGAATTTGGAACTTACTTTCCTCTAAAAAAAATCATCAACGGTCTGAATTTAAAAAATTATTATTTTGATTCATCTGAAAATCTGAGTTCAAGATGTTTTCTCAAATCTGAAACTTCAAATTTTTGAATTTGGGTTCTACAATCTGGTTTCCGAAAAAAATCGAAAACTAGATTTTTGAAAATTATTTTTCAAAAACAAAGAACTCGAAAATAAAAAGCTTCACAATATCCAAAAAATTATTCAAAATAACTCACCAACACCAGAATCCGGACTATTTTGTATATCACTTCCACATTGACTACTACTCGGAACTTCTCTTCCTATTTTTTCATTACCACTTTCTCTCCCAATATTTCCGCCACCTTCATTACTTCCATTTCCACTATTCAATTGTGTTTGTTTATCCAATAATTGTTGCAAAATAGTGATTTGAACCGAACAAGAAGTTGGCTGAATAACAAATGTTGTCGCCAACATAGATAGATTAATATTTTTCGAGTTTTGTCTTTTCAGAACAATGAAATATGTTGTGTCGTTGTCCTTTTTCTAATCATAAACTCGCCAGCATTTTTATCAATTTTCTTATTTCATTTTTACCTGACTGACTGGGAGAGTCCGAAGGTCGCTTTGAAACGAGCAAACTACATTTATCTATGATATAAAACTCAATGATGATAATAATTTAAGTATGCTAGACACTTAGGTTTTGAAAAGTTCGAGTTGTTCGAAGACTGAAATTGAAATATCGATTTGTACATATCCTAGAAAATTCGAAAAAAATGAAATATCAAGAATGTGCTCCTAGGAAGCCTAGTTTTCAAGTAGACGTGTCTTGAGATATTTTATATCAAGCTGACAAGCCTAGAGAAAATTACTGTCAAGGGTCAGCGCCTAGCCAATCTAATCGTCAAGTACCCGAGCCTAGAGTTCTACTCCAGCAAGGAGCCGCGCATTGAGAGATTCTAAATCAAGTAGCTAAGCTTAGAGAGTTTAATTCTCAAGGATTAACACTTATATGTATGGTTTTTAGCACCCCAGAAAACGATTTTCAACAAAGAAAATCCCATATTTTCTCGACAAAACTCACAATATTCAAAAAACTGTGTGCTAAAATAGCGGGTGCTGAAATTCTCCTGCCATCCGCATATTTCGGTGTCGGTCGTTCGATTTTTGGCCAAATCGGGATTTTACTCAACGTTGAATCATCTTCCGCTTCTGTTTTCATTTCAGAATCCTCACTTTCATCTTCTTCATCTTCTTTTTTAATTTCTCCATTTCCTCCCGGTGGTACAACAATCAACAATGGTTCGACAGTTTTCATAACTTAATTAAATTAATAATTTCCAAAAAAAATAAATAAATATGTCTCTACAGTAATCCACTAAATATATTATTATAGTACTAAAAAGTATGGATGAGAAAAAATATAGAGGGAAAGAGAGACGGGGGTTATTCCGCAGGTGTTCCGCATCCTAAGCTCCGCCCCAATTTTGTTTCGGAAGAAAACGAGAGTTTGAGAGAGTTCAGACACAAATCGTCGTGTTTGTTTAATACCATTTGACCGCGTGCGCGGAAAATGATTGAAAAATGAAAAACGAAGAGCGGAAGAACGGGCGGATGACACGCAGTTCAAATAAAAAAATAAATATGAAATTATATGTATACACATTTGTGAATAAGGAATCATTTTGACATGAGATTGGATTTCAGGAAATAAATTTTGAGATTTCAGAAAACTTTGGGAAAAAGTGTAATATTCTTCCTTCTTCATTGATAATAAAATATTTTGGAAGAAGAATTTTTCATGTTTGATTTGATTGTTCAAGATAATCGAATAAATAAATCAACAATTTGCAGAATCCTTCCTAGGAATTAAATTGCAAAGGAAATTTGAGAATATAATAATTTTCAGGAAGCTTAGAAAGTTTTCTACAAAATTTAAAAAAAAATTGGGCGATGGGTGGGACCGAACCGTGGTCTGCAAAACGGTATACAGGCCACGGGGTATTTCTCTGAATTTAAAATTGTTAAAGGCGCACTTTATCTTCAGATTTTTCCTGAGCATTTTTTTCCAAATTTTTTTTCAACAAGAATTCATATTTATTTTTTCACAAGCCCCAAATCCCCCAAAATATTGTGGAATATCTGGAACTTGATTTCCTGGTTGTGTACTTGTTCCTTGTACAACACTCCAATAATCCGGTGCCGCACTATTGTATTTCAACCATAATTGCCATGTAATTCCTTTACTATTCACCATTTCCACAACAATTGCTTCTTGACTTTGTTGAAAAACCAATTTTTCGGGCTCCAATTCGAACCATTCTTTCGATTCCCATTGGAATAAAATGAAAATGAATCGTTTTTGATTTACAGAATGTCGTCGATCGAATCGCATCCAAAAACCGCTCGAAATTATTTTTCCCAATTTCACTTTGTTTCTTTCGCCTGCGTATTTTTTCAACAATCTTTGAACGTTTTTCCAGATTTCCAGCATTTCTTGGTCATTTATTTGTGAGGAGTTTGAAGAAACACAGAAAATGAGGAAAAATATGAAAATTATTAGAACTTTCATTTTTGACAGTTTGGTTTGGAAGGAAATTTGGTTCCTTTTATTTTTGCAAGGGAAAACATTGATTCGAATTAGATTTTGAAATTATGGATGTTATTGCGGAACTTTTTAAAGTTTTCTGAAATTCATTAAAAACGGAAAAATCACAAAATAAAAAAATAGAATTTGATTCGAAATAAATCATCAAAATACTTACTTTCTAAAATAAAATACCTGTAAACATAAAAATTCCAAAATCAAAAACGCACATATTGCTCATCTAGATAAGAAAGATCTTCGGATAACATTCCATTCCTAGAGCATTCAAGTAAATAATGAATTCTTTCAGGTCTCGCAATTTCTTTCGCATCTCCAAAAGATGCACCCATTCTTATGGGAAATTTGTTATCTCCTCGAATAATATCCACAAGTTTGTATCTGAAAATTTCTTTCTTTCTTTCTATTTTTTCCAACAAAAAGTCTAGTCTAACCTGAGCATAGCAATACATTTCGCTTGATAAGTGCTTTGAGAGCTCCCCATTTTCGATTCCAAATCATCATAAATTATAGTAAGTTGATCGGGAAATATTGGAATCGGTTGGAATATTCCGGGAAAAACTTCGATTCGAGAATCAACAAAATTTTTGAAGAGCTGAACAGCTAACTCAACTTTTCCAATATCATAGTTATAAGGATCTTGAATATGTTTATATAGAAATCGAATTATTGGAAATATCACTTCCATTCGGTTACTTTGATTTTTATTATTTCTATCGAAACCACACATTGCAAGAGTCTGTAAATATAACACGATGTTTTAATTTTTCTAAAAATAACTCACCATCGCAATTCTCAATGAAAACATTTCATCCTCCGCCATAATATAGTAAATTCTTGGCAATAATAATTCAATTATATCATCTACTTCAGCAAATACTTCAAATTCGCATAATTTTTTCAAGATATCATCTGGTTCGACAGCTTCTTCAAAAGCAGCTCCATAATGATTCATCATAACCTTTTTGACACGTTTCAAAGCAGATCCATGTTCCAATGTTCCACCTTCGAAAAATTGAATAATTCTTCGGTTTTCGTCAATATCACACATTTTTAGGAACTGAAGAAATTATTTGTTTTGTTTTGAAAATTGATATTTGATAATCAACTTACATTTGTCAAATGTTCAACAGTTAAATTGAGATACCGTGATTCATCCAATCGAAAACATGCGAAAAAATTGAGAACAGGAATAACATCAATAAATCCTCTTCGATATATTTCAATCAAATAATCCACAAACTGATATTCATCAATATGAATACTGTTGACAATATAAAGATAGAAACCCATGAAACGTCCTTTTGTATCCCATAATCTTTTGAAAGTATATAAAACTACACTTATTGCAAGGTCTTTATGTTGATCCAAATCATCAAAACTTGTCAATTCAAAAAGTTGAATAATTAATCGCGTCTTCTCTGATACATTTTTCAACTGGTCGAGGTATAATAATTCTAGTTCAACTGGAAAATGTTCGATAAATCAACAGATGTTTCAACAAAACAACTCACTTTCATCTGGAAAAATACTCATTTTGAGGGGGGAATGAAAAGCAAACTAGACAAAACATATTTTTTGGAACGAGAAAAATGGAAATTTCGCGGTTGATCTACTACAGAAAATAAATAAGAAATCCATATTTTAATTTCCAGCCGGAAAATGTGCTGCCATTTCAGCTTTTTTTTTTGAGAAAAAGTTTGACTACGGTACGCTATTTGTGCATTTGTGCGTCGCGGTGTTTGCACACAAGGGGAAAATTAAAAAATTATTTCTGCGCGTTTTCAGCATGTTCGAGGCGATTCCCGGAAGTTCTGTAGCAACAATTTCATTTTCTCGTTGAGAAAATAGATGAATTCTTTCATTCTGGTTTCTCTTGACAAACAATGGGGCGCCGGCCTTTTGTGACTCGAAAAAAAGATGTTAAAAACAAAATATAATAATTCACGTGAACACGTGGCCTTCTTTCGTGGCAAATCGTTGGCAATATAAACGTGGATAATCAGTCGAAATGCGCCATTAGTGCTCGTTTTCTATCCAACAAGTGCCAATGATATCCGATTTTCCATTTCGATCAATTCCTCGAGCTGTGGATTCAAAAATACTGCAAAGAAAGTATGATGAGAGCAATACAAAGACAGCCGGATCGACACCAATATCAGATCATCGAAATCGCTCGAAAAATGAGACCCGATCAACACAACAACACCAGCCAAATATTGATGTGATTATGAAGCATGCGGATAAAGGATTTGTGGATGATCAATCACAAGTAACATCGACAGACAGAGCGAAATTGGCAGCTTTTGGTGTTCCACTTCCAAATGAAATCGCGACTCTTTATAACAAGTAAGAACTCTTGAATATTTATTAGTGTTCACATTCTCAAAATTTTTAGATATCATATAATCGAGGTCGCTGCTTCCGACGAGGAAATCAGGAATATTGATGTCACTCCAATTTCTGTTCGAGTAAGAAGTAAAACAACACGACTGGAGTATACAGCAAGAATGCAAGGCAGAATGAAATGTGTGGCGAATGCGAAGATACTTGATCTCAATGTTTGTTTATTTTCTTGAAGTTTTCTATTATCATCCCTAAACTTGAATTTATTACAGAGAGAGCGCAAGTTTCTCGCTTCCATATCAACATCACAATCAAAGAAAGAGAACTCACTAATAGCTCGATTGTTTGATTCAGGATTCGATTCTGATTTTCGATACATCATTGTTGAGGATTGCGGAAGAGATCTAAAAACTCTCCACCATCATTATAAATATTTTGAGTCAGTTTCCCGCCAAGTATCAATTTCTAATCACCATTTAATTTTTTTGCAGACCTCCAACTATATTTCTCATCACATATTACTCATTTCAAGCAATCAAAGAGCTTCACAGTTATGATTATTTCCATATGGATCTTCGGCTTTCCTCATTTTCAGTTTCGCCAACATTTCATTTGAAAATCGTTGAATTTTTTCGAGTAACATCTTCGAAATCAACCTGCAAAGTTTCTCATAATTTTCGACTTGATCGATTTGTATCTCGAAAATATCATAAAAAAGGTTCGATATTTGATGAATTCGATGATTATGAAAATTGGCTTTTTTTGGTGAGTTTGATAATTTTCCAAATTAAAAATATACTGGTTTTTGATTTCCAGATAATGTTCATATCCTGTGAATCAAAATTGCCATGGAAAAACAATGCTAAGAACGGATTCCTGGAATCAAAGGAAGCATTTTTCAAATGCCACGGTTAGTGTTTAGAAGTATTTTTTTAAATTGAAAATCATATTTGTTTCAGATGATTACAATTGGTGTGGTTCAACAGATTCCCTAATATTGATACCATATTTGATGGAAAAGAAGAAAAATATCTCGGAATTTATTGAAGCTGTCGATGAATTATTTTCAATTGATGTGATGGGTTTCGATGAAACAACACTACCTGATTGGGGACATTCGATGAATGAAGTGGCTCTGAAGCTGAAAAAAGCTCGAAAAGCATTGTCGAAAGGAAGTTATGAAGAGACACATTCAGGAGAAGAAAAAAGAAGAAAAAGAGCTGTATCAAAGGATAAAAAGAAAAAGAAGAAACATGATAATAATCGTGGAAATAGTAGTAATATCAAATCAAATTCGAATCGATCATGTTAATCTACCAGTTAATCAATTTAAATAATATCCATTTTTCGGTCTGATTATAATTTAATAAATAATCAATTTTCAAAAATGCAAGATTACTGTATTCCGTGTTTTTTTCAAAGATCACAATTATTATTTATTTTAGTAGGGATTTTTTTTATTTTCCAAGCTTGGGAAATTTTTCCCTGACGCAATAATGCTTCTGAAATTACTTATAAGAACAAAAGCTTCAGAAGTAGTTAGTCAAACAACCGGAAAACGCATATTTTTGCATAAGCTTGATTTTGCACACAGTGAACATTTACAGAAATATTTATTGATGTTTATTAATTTTATTTTGCTCCATCGGCAATTTTTTTCAATTCTTCCGGTGTCATATCCGCACAATTTTCATAACCTCCATCATCTTCTGTTTTCTTATCCTTTTTCGATTTCGAAGATTTCGCCTTCTTAGATTTTGTTGATTTTGGTGCTCCATTTGCTGCTGTTGGAGCTGCCGGTGCTTTCGACTTCGGTGCTGCATCAGGTGCAGTTGGAACAACAGCTTCTTTTGATTTCGGATCATTTGGGGGTGTTACAGTTGTTGATTTTGAAACAGATTGAGATGTTGAAGTTACACTTTTATTTGCTGGTTTCTTTTTCTTATCACAAATGAAAATAATTGAGATAAAGATAGTGAAAAATGTGATTACGTGAAGTTTTTCGAATAAAATTGATGACAACTGAAAGAAAACTAGATAATTTTCTGATTACTGTAGGTTGACCTACCTCCATTTCGACAATTTTGAAATTATTAGGAATGGTGATTTGAGGCTTTTATATTTATTCAGATCGCAGAAAAAATTAGATCACGTTTTTTGAAAAAAATAATTTTATTGTTTCAAGAAAAAATGGGGAAACCCGTTAGGACAAAATCAAAATGTAGACAGAAAAATAATAAGACAAAAAATGAAATGGCAGCAATCTTGGATGCAGAAAAAATGTCACGGGAAGAAAAATGAAAAAAGCCAATAAACCCATGAGTTTTCAGAGAAAAATAATTTCAATGAATGAAATTCAAAACCTAAGTAAGTTCACAATAAATGTTCGAAACCCGTTTGATGTAAGAAAACTCAAGAAGAAAAAATGTAAGTTGATATAAAACAAGAGCAAAATGAAATATAAGTAAAGTACACGTAACCGAATAAAACTCTCAATTTTTTGTGTGAGTGAATATTTACAGAATTTCAGTTTTTAGAAAGAAATTTGGGGGGCGACACCGGGATAAGTCAGCGAGAAAATAGGGGAAAGAATAGCCGTAAAAAATGAATAAAGTCATGAAAAAATGAAGAAGTGAAGTGAACAAAAATATAGGACGATTGAACATTATCGTGATGTTGAACAACACGGTTGATCTTCCGAAAATCGTACTCGATGCGATTCTTCGAGCTCATTTTCATCGTGCACAGTTTCAAACGATGTTTGACTTCTAGAAAAATCGAGATTTGAAAAGATTTTTGTTGGTGGAAGAGAGAACAGGGGAGTCTGGGAAACCAATGGATTCAGAAGTAATTCTAAAAATTGGAATACCCAAAGTTCAATACTGATATTCATTAAAAAACATTTTATAGTTTTCCGCCCAACCTTGATTCCAAAACCTACTTCAAAGATGCAGATGATGCACTCGAATGACATTGTGATTGAAATCCACTTGATTGTGTTTTATTATCGATACTCAATTCACCTTTATGACATCCTTTTGCCATCGTATTTATTGTTATATCCTTCAAAATTATATTTATATCAAACTCTTTGAAAAAATGAAATACCTCAATATAACCACGTGGCGATGTTGTAACACCAACCAGATTTGGAATCGGTTTATCCAATTTTCGATATTTCGGTCCAACATGATCATCAAGTTCCGCTTCGAAAAATGTACACAACACGTAAACACGCCAATGCTGGCACAAACCTAATCCGAGTCCACAGATTATACACAGTATACCTGTAAAACGGTTTGATTCTGTTTACTTTTAACAAACATTTTTGTGCGTCGTCTCGTCTCGTCTTCCCACGAGTTTCGCGACATCAATTTCAAAAACGGTCAAAATTTGCTCTTACGATAAATAAAACTACACAAAAATGTACTTACCGTTTGCAAAGATCAAATAAAAACAGAATGAAAATGTGGCAGTCAAATCAACACGTTCAAGATTTTCACCAGTAAATACGATTCGCAATTCACATGGAGACATCAATAGATACAAAAGGCAAGCAACAAGTAAAGAACATCCAGTTGCCACGATACTCTGAACACATTTTTTTTCTAAATTTTTCTTTAAAAAAAAAATAAAAACCAACCTTATATGCATCATGTGGCAGTAGCAAAATCAAAATTACAGATAAAAGCCAACACGCAAATCCAAACCACATTACAGCATTTGTATAATGTCCAGCAACTCGATAATGTCTTCCCCAATCAAAAGCGTCTTGATTTAGTGAAAAATATTCGAGAACACTCAACATTGGATAGGGTAATCCTTGAGTTAGTGCATGATTCAGAGCTTCTGACATTGAAGAGACTGAAAAATGAGAAAATGTTGTTTTGGGAGCAGGTGAAAATTGGATTTTTCTTCAGAATTCCAAAGATATAGCAGATTTCTTCCAAGATTTGTTGGAAAATTGAACTTCAATCCAGTAAAAACTTAGGAATTCGCTTATTAAAAACTATGGTCAAGCTACGATTTTTTATTTTAAATTTTGACGTGGTCAAGAATTGCCAGCAAAATTTACAGGTTCTCAGAAATTTTCAAGGTTTTGGAACGAATTTTCTATTCCAAAAAAATACGGTTTCCCAAATGCCCACTCAAAAAAAATAGTTTGAAACCACGTGTGTTAAGTTTGTGTGTTTTAGGTTTTCTGTCTTCACTTTGAAATTTTTTTTCAATTTTTTTTCAAATCACAAAATAGAGCCCTCCAACTTTCAATTAAAAACTGGTATCGCTTTGAAAAAATTTCTATATTACAAATAAATATTTTTCTCGCGCAAATATTTGATAGAAAAAAAAACAACAAACCTCCAGAAATATCAAATCCTTCGTTATAATACAACTTTGTCATATCAACTTCGGGTAATAAATCATTTGATGATAATAGGCGTTCGACTAAAATATGACAAGTTAGAATAAGTTTTTCAGCAACAACAAAAAAAACTCACATCTCAACGTCACATTCACTTTCTGCAAACCAATATCGACTCCAATATTCGCCAATATTCGTTCATTTGAATGCGCTCGAAATTGTGTATAGATTTTTTGAGATCCGCCCGCCCAACACGGAAAATATATTGAGGCAATTATTGATGCGCCAACAAATAACATGAGAATGTAGACAATTGTTGTCACTACACGCTTTTTCCGAACACCAGGCAATATTAACAGATATGCAAGAAATGGTATGAAAAATATTGAGAAGACCTGAAAGAAAAATTGGATTAGGTTGGATTTTGTCATTTTTTAAATATCTACTTATATATTTTACATCATAAAGTGCACTAAAAAATCAACTTCCGACTAAAAATTCGTTCAAGGTCTTTCTTGTATTTTTTTTCCATAAAAAACCTCATACCGTTGTAAATATCTTCTTCTTTTTCCCCTCCAATTTTCTAGTTCTTTTTTTTCTATATTCCTTGTCAAAGATTATGTAAATATTAACTCATGTTCTGTTATGTAAAATGGACTTTAGTTAGCCTGAACATTTGATCTTCGAAAAATTGGCAGAATTTGAAAAAAAAACATCAAATAAGAAGTTTGATAAATAGAAAAGTTTGCAACAAAAACTGTTTTTTGTTGTCTCTCTAGAAAACTGAAAAGACGATAGAAAATATCAATATTTATTATTGATTTTGTGATTTGAACTATCAGAATCAGAAAGTGAAAAAGATAATTGTTCCGACAATTTTATCGAAAATTACTGTATCTATGATTTTCCAAAAATAAAAAGAAAGATCTACAGTAAGAGAAAAAATGTCAGAGGAAAAAAAGTTTATAGAATGTGAATTTTACGATAGAAATGTTCTCTAGGCTCAGATCCTTGATAAGTGAACTTTCTAGGCTTGGCTACTTGATATAAAGATCTCAAGGCACGGCTCCTAGTCATAGTGCTTCTATAGGAGTGAATCCTAGAAAATGAGATTTTCTAAGTTCAGCTCCTTGAGAAGCTACATACTGTAAAGTTCAAAAATATGACTCAGCGTAAATATTTTCACCCTAGATACGTTTGATCTTCTAAATTTCACTAAAATTAGGATTTCTCATTGCAAGATTTGATTTTATCAAAATTTTCACCCTTCAACCTTCTGCTCCCCAAAAAAACTCACTACAAATGTGTGCATATTAAAATTGGGTATTTCGGCATTCGGATAATCTGATGGGGTCGGATTATTACCGAACCACCACATATTGGAACCTGCAAAAAGAAAATAGGCTCGAGGTTCACAGATTTTGAAAAGTTTGAAAGTCAACTCGAGTTTAAATACCAACTCGACCTGCAATTTCAAAAATTCAACACCCATCAACAGAACAAAAAAAATAGTTTCGGCCACCCCCAATAGCAAACATATTCAAATAAACAAACAAAATATCTACTACAAAAATGAAGAGGCGGAGTTTTGAGTTCGAAAAATATTGTGCACAGAAAGACAGCAAAAATACAAGAATGGAGAAGTTTGCTTTCCGGTAAAATTTTCAGATAAGAAGGGCGAAAACATAGTTGAAAAATAGAAAATAATAATAATAATAGCGGGTACGGCGAGAAAAAAGATATTTGAGGAAAAGCAAATAAATGAAAATAGGTTGTAGAACTGGAATTGATATTTGAGTAAATTTTTTGAAAATTGTAAATATTGACCTAAGAAGCTGCTAGTAGTTTTTTTGGAATTCAAATCGCAAAATGATAGTAATTGGCACGTTCATCTATTATTAATGATAAATTTGAGAAAAAAAAATATATAAACTAGAAATTTTCGGGAGCTTTTAAATCGGACTCGAGGATTCGGAAGATTTTCTGAATAGAAATTGGAGGAAAAAAACAAAAACTGCACACTGCACAAATTTTTCAAACAGAAAAATGTACGATTTGAAAATGTTTGAAAATGAGAAGCTAGTAATTACAAACTTTCCAACATTAAACATGATGATGCAAATGACACGAAAAAACGTGTATTCTCGAATTTTTTGGGGAAAAATAAAATAATTTTCACTTTCAACATGGTCAGTCACTTTACTTTACAGTTATGATTTCGAAATCATATAGAAACTTGTCAAATTTGGTTTTTTCTCCAAAATTGGTGTGTTTTACTCTCTTCTCGGAACAATGGAATCCCGAAAAGAGAAAAATAACATTGAATGAAGGAAGTAAAGAAAAAGTATTATCAAACAATTGATCAATAAGTGTGAAGATCAAATCAAATCAATCGATTGGGACCACATCAAATTATAAAAAAAAATAAAAAAGATCATGGCAAAGCTATCGAAAAACATAGAAATTACACAGTGATTATGATCAAATAAAGACAACACGAAACAAAAACAAGTTTTTTTACGGTAAGTACCTTTGAGGTGTTTTTAACTGTTAACTTGTAAAAGGACCAAAAATTGATTCTCTTTTGAAAAATTAAGCTTACATGGAGGAAAAATCAAAGTTTGTACTATAACAATTAAAATCAATATACTCTTTTAGTTACAGTCAACTACATTGAAATTTAGTGTAAAAAACCAGAAATTTTCTTTGGGTGTTCCAGCTGTAATCTGGTTTCGGTATTTTTTTTTTGTATTGTGATAATAAATAAACAGTTTGAAAGGGTGTTGAGAATAGCGACGAGGAGAGAGAAAAAAAAACATAGAATAACATGTCGAGAATTTTTTGATAGCATCTATTTTTTCGTTGACCTTGAAAACTAACTGTCAGCTAACATTTTTTGATAATATCATCTGAAATTCTTCCTTGTTGTTCTATGAGCTCTAAATAACTAGGAAGTGGTCATTATTTATTTACTTTTTTTGTGTATGACACTGGTCATTTTTGTTAAAATATTTACTTATTACTTACTACATAACATAAATTGTTGTGTTATGAAAAAAAACGGAAGCAAAAAACTGCTTACACGAAAAAGTCTCATGATTAACTAACTTCAACTTACTTCCATTGTTCGAAATGGTCGTTTGTGATCAAAATACGTTTTTTCAAATATAAATTCCCAAAATTAAAAAGGTGACTAACTTTTCCGATTTTTGATCAGTATTTTGCTAAATGGAGGTCATCAGGCGCATTCCAAAGAAATTTTTCCTACTTACTTTCTGATGTCAGAAAAAAAGAGACGCATTTAATTTTCGGAACAAACAATACAAGTGAATTATGAAACAAACAACAACATTGGATGGAATTAATTAATTAATTAGTTAATTATTTTTTTGGAAAATTGTTTCTTTTTTATTTATCGTTGTTTTGTTTTGTTATAAGAAATAGTGTCTAGACTTTTTGGAGCTTAGTTCAAGTCACAAACTTCGTGGGTGGTCCCCAGTTACCACATTTAAAATTGTATGATCTTCGAGATGCTATCCTAATTCTATCAATTCGGAAAAAAAAATGAATCAGCAAAAATATGTCCAGAATTGTTTTCAGGTTTCCAAATTTACTAAACCAGTTTCATTTTTTCTGCCCAAACTATCAGATCAAGAGACAGCCAAAAACTCCATGATCTACTTTTTTCACTTGAATTTCGGTATGTCAAAAGGAAAGGAACATAGCAATGACCTTTTTGATCAGATAAGACACTGAAAAAACCAAAATGGAATTTGATAAATGTGTAAACAAGCAAAAGACAGATAGTTTGAGAAACTGTAGAAATTAAATAAAAATTAAATTTGGGAGAAAAAGAGAGAGGAATCAAGAAAAAACACGTGGAAATCACATTTTCAATCATAAAAAATCCAAAAAACAACCAGAAAACGAAAAAAAAATACCGAAGAGAAAAAAAGATGAATACCAATTCAAAAAAAAAAAAGAAAAAGTATCGATAGATGGTATTTTTTCCATCTATCGTCTAATATCTCCTATCTATCTATTTCTTCGTTTTTTTTGGCTGTCCTCTTCTAACTAAACCCAATTCTGCTTCCTCTTCTTTTTCTTCTTTTTTTTGTCTTCGACTGTCAAGTAGTAGCTATTGGGTCTGATGAGAGAGAAAAAGAAAGAAAAGACACGAAGAGATGAAAAAACGATCATAAACAGTTTTTAGATATCTTTTTTTTGACGTCGATACGTCTGATAATTAGTTTGGGCGCAACATTTTCAAAGGTTATTTATTTATTGTTTATCTAGAGATTGGTGTCTAAAATTTTGATGAAAAAAAAGGAATACGAGTAAAAATAGAGAAACTATTAACTCGAAAAGTTGGGGCTTTGGCTCGCAGCACCTTGAGCTCTAATAGTGGGAAATTCGAACCAACGGCCGAATTCATAGAAGTGGTACACCAAAATCAATTAAGAAAAATTTGGTGTACCAAAAATGTTGTTCAACAATTTTTGGCACGCCAAAATTCGGCCCCTGGTCCGATTTTTTGAGAGAAATTCTGAATCAGAATTTTTGATAACAAATCGGACCTAGGTCCCCTATTAAAAATGGTCGATTCTAAAAATCTTAAAAATTGGAACTCCTAAACAGTACCGTATACTTAGTTTTCTCAAAAAACTATCGTGAAAAATATAATATTTATCAAAAAATTCCCAGACTTCCCGCTCCACCCTAAAAACCCCCAGAACCTTGATTAAATTTCGAACATACTTTCTTTTATAGTTGAAATTTTATCAGCTTCTTCCCTCCAAATAAGAAAAAAACATATAGGTAAAGAATGCGATAAGCGTAATATTTCGAAAATGAGTCAAAGAATAAACAAAAATTCTCCAAATAAGTCAGTAATAAACGCGGAAGGAAAAATAAATAAAATGTTAGTGATTCGGTATGATAATGAAAACCATTGTTTTGTTCTACTTCAAAATTCTCGGATCAAAACAATTTTTGATCAAGGAGAAATGGTTGATCTATGGGTCTTTCTAACCAACAACAACCATCAATTTGATTGCGTAACTAACTTGTTCCACACTCAAATTGATAGCTGAAAATTGAAAAAAAAAACTTTTTTAAATTCAAAAAAAAATCATTCATAAGGAATATCTATGTTTATACTAATAATATCTATAAATAAGAGGTGAAAGTTATACACATTTCATTTCGAAAATAAAAACATCAGATATTATATTACTTTTTAATGTATCCTTCACGGTGGGTTACTGGAAAGTATAAACAGTGAAAGTGGCGGCTTGAAAAAAGCAAAAACATTTGGCAAATATGTATTTATAGATAGAAAGATTACGAGATGAATATATTTATTTATTTATTCATTCATTTATCAAACCAGTCGGTCACGGCCGAGAGCGGTGTAAAAATTAGATTGTAACAACAAAAATTTCAAGATTTCATTTGCAAATTCCTCGAGACTGTACTATATTGTGAAATATTTGTTTTGGTCTTCTTGTTTATTGCAATTTAAATATTTTGATAACAAGAAAAATAAACCCACTCGAAAAAAAAACAATTACCGGAAATTCATACTTATGAAGAACGTACATTCAGCAAAAAATAATAAATAAATATAAATTGAAGTGGGTTCAGACTACGATGCTTTTAAATAGTCAAGGTTAAAAGTCAAAATCGAATTAGAAAAAAAAAGAAAATATTGGTGAAAGTATTACCATAGTATTATGTTTATATAATAAAACAAGCTTTTGATTGACCTTGGAAAAGTGTTGGATTAGCTTGAAGCTTTGCAGAAAAAAGTTATCATGGAATAATCCAATATGAAAGTAAAGTGTAGTTATAAATCTGGAAAGTATAAATGAAATCTGGCAGTGACATCAGAGGTAGACATCGAAAGTGGATTATTATGTCTCGCCTATTATTAAGCACTAATTAAGGGAAAGAAGTTAACCTTCAAATAATCCGGATTTTCCGATGATTTAATGATGTTTTGGAGGGAATTCGAGAAAAGTTCAACGATATCAAGGAATATTGAACATTTTGAAGGTTCAGAAAGGAATTTCAAAACTGAACAAAAATAGTCTGATAACTTTTTGGCAAAAATTTCGAATATCTAAAAGAATATGAAAATGTATCGCTTTACTATTTTCTAGAAAAAAATGCCATAAAATCCATATAAAATTATTCTGTCGAACATCTGCTTTTGTGATTTTTCAAACACGTGTTCTAAAACATAAAATCATTATTTTCCCACATTTACGTTATTTCTGGATAAAAATATAAAGTACATTATAGTTTTAGAGCTCATATCAGTAAAGTTATTCGACAAACCACTTTTTTCATCGCAGTTTACAATTTCTCAATTAATTTTCAGATTTACCCTACAAATTCGCTAAAATCTTACCTGATTCTTGTTCAACAAATACTCATAGAATAGTGTGGCTCATTGTGCGCTTTTCGTTTTCGGAAATAACTTCGAATTCGAACTTTCGCGAAACTTTGAAAAAGAAAAAAAATCAACACGGTTTAGGTACTGTGTCGCCGTTTGTGTGCATTTTCTGCACACACCACACGTCATGCACTAGATTTTACGAGCACTTTTTTTTTATTTTCCGAAAACGAAAAGACGAAATTCAAAGCTATTTAAGCCTAATCAGAGCCAAATTTTTCTTTAAACTCCTATATTAATTTTTCTCCAAAATCGTTTTATGTGAAATTCATGATAACTTGAGTACTCCCTCTCACAATTATTTTTCCACAATTCAAAAATAGTTCAAAAAATTTCAGACAATCACAAAGAATGAAGGTCACTGCTTATGACCAAGAGACATCAAAATGAAGTGAAACTCGTTTGTAACAAATATGAAAACATTATAATAATAATCATAACAATAAGCAATAGAATTTCAAGAAGAAGAAGAACGTGCGACATTTGAATATTGAGACATGAGGAGACGCAGAGAAGGTAAAAAGTGTAACAAAATCGAGAAAGTACTTTAGACAAGTTGTGGTTTTTGATTGATATATGAGGTTAATTACTCAATATTTGCATTTTTCGCAACAAAAATTAGCAGACGATTAGCGAAATAAAAATAGAACAATTTTTCTCAACATTTTTCAGAGAAACTAAATAACTAAACGGGAAAGTAACATTACACAAATAAATACAAATATTTATGCATAGAGGGTATATTTAATTGACTTACTTTCAATGAAACTATGATTTACTATATATATACGCAAGCGAAACAGTTTATTTTTATTAGTATTAAAATTTCGAACTAGAGTGAGTTATGCAAGAAAATTACAGGAAAACTCACATTTTAGCCGATTTTACTGAAGGCCAGTTAGATTGATGAATACATTAAAATTAAAAATGAGAGCATTTTTATTGTTTTTGTGAAATTGAAAATGTATAAATAGTTCACGTTTTGATTAAAGAAAATTCATTTTGAATTTTTTATTTTCAAAATTCGGATTTCGACACAACTTTTTCCAAATTTCCCTTCAAAACTCACTTGGGTTGGTTAGTAGAATTCAGACGAGATTTCGAAGTTGTTAGTGAATGGATTAGTGCATGAATACTATGATTTTCTGATTGTGAGCTCTTTCTTTCTTTGCGGAAAATATTTTTTGAACCGAAAATGGTCTTCTCAAAAATAGGAAAGGAAAAATTCAGCGGGCAAACATTTTGGTAGATCAAAAAAGTTTTTCTGATTTATCAAAGCCTATCTGCAAAATTGAAAAGTACTAAGCTTCCAATAAAAAAATCAGTGATATCTAAAAATGACCCTGACGCGCCCCTTACTTTTTTCGAAAACAAAGAAAAACGAGTGGACATGACTGAAATTATTACAATACAATAGAAAAGTTGGGGAGAAAAAGTAATTGTTCAGCGGTCAAAAAAGAAACACTAACTAATTGATTGGTTTCGAAAACGCTTGTAAAATTCAATTTATTATGTAATTTTATTTGACAGACAGCAAGAAGAAGGTCAACATTTTTTTTTGATTATGTAAAGTACGGTAGATGTTGAAGCTTTTGCTTTTGATTTTTGAATGAATCAAGAAAGAATTGACAAGGTCAGCAAGTTTTTTTTTGATCAGTGATGATGTAGGTGATTAAAAATTCATAATTTATGGCTGTTCATCCAGAATTGGTGAGATATGTAGTTATTTTGAAAAAAAAGGAGAAGTGTTTGGTATTAATCGAGTGTTTACTGAAACACTAACAATAAAAGAAAAATCCGGAAATATTTAGTAAAAGTACGATACAATAAAAACATAATACAACTTAATTGGTAATAAAAAGAATAACTTAAGTGTCAGAAAATACTTGAGAAAAAATTGAAAATAATTTCGGAATGTCTGAAACTAGGTCACGTTTTTTAAAAGTAACCGGGCAGCTAGTGGGACCACCCATGAAGCTGACTGATTTTTTTGAACTGGAGTTGAATAAAACGATAAATAAAAATACTGTGCGCAAAAGTGTTTGCACAGAAACAATTGTTTAGCCGCCTTTAAAAATGATACTTTCTTTCTGAAAATGTTTTGAATGTGAAAAGACAAATGACGATAAATAAAAATAATATAAATAAATTACAAAAAAGATGCGCAAAAATAGATATAAATCTTGTAGCGATTGAAAAAATGCGTGAAATTATTAAATTTTTTTCGCGCTTCGCATTTCATTTCAACACAAACACACAGTGAGAAAAAAATGAAAAGATTCGGGAAAGTGATAAATTATGGCTTTCATTTTTTCATTAAAAATAATAAACCGACTGGTGGACATCATTATTTATACACTTTCATTTTATTGTTATTCATACCAGTTTTATTTATTTGTTTATTTTTTCCTGGAAGAAAATGAAAAGGTGTTTTTTTTCGAATTTTCTTGCGCGCGAAAGGTGTGTGGGGTCATTATTATTTTTTTGATGACTGAAATTTCAAGTTTTTAAAATGTGGAAATAAAAATAATTTATTCAAAAAGTTCGTTTATTTTGGTTTTTATGTATAATTTGCATCATAACTTCATCACATCCAGCGCCAATTGAAAAAATTCGAAAATCTCGGAAAGCTCGACTAATCGAATTGTCATTCAAATATCCAGCACCGCCCCAAATTTGCAAACATTCATCTGTAATTTTTCGTGCCAATCTTCCAATTTTCAATTTCGACATTGCAGTTAACATTGTTACATCTTGACCTTGACAACGAGATAAAACAGTTCTATAGAGAAGACTTCGAGTCGCTTCTAGTTCAGCTTCAAGTTCTGCGAGGCGAAATTGAACAGCTTGTTGATCGAGTAGAGTTTTGCCGAAAATTTGGCGGGTTTTGGCATATTTCAAAGTGTCGTTGAGACATTTTTGAAGAGGAAGAAGACCTGGAAAACCTTTGTTTTCGGAAACTCTTTTCTTTGATCAGAATTGAATTTTGCAAAATATAAATTTATTCACGGAACAAAAATTCAATTTTTATTTTCCTTTGGCTTCCGCGGCACTTGTAATAATTCCTGAAGTTCCATCGAAAATAGATTTCAAAATATCATTAACACCTTCAGCGGATACTTCAGCGCTTGCAGACGCGAAGAAAATAATAGCGAAAATTGCGAGAACGAAAAGAGGATTCATAACTTATTTTTCAAATTCCTTTGATGTTTTTTACTGTGGCAGATTTATTTTTTATAGTAAGAATATCGTGGGAACTATGTTTTGTTGATCAGAGGAATGCAAGGTATTCACAGTGCTTTTTTATTTTCCCAGACAACCCCAAAAAACTAACCAACTGCTACCGTAACCAATCGCTCATCATTGAATTGTTTCATTTGATATATGAAACCTTTTCCTTCTTCTCCAATAATATAAGATTCCGGAACTCGAACATCATCAAAAAACAATTGAACAGTATCCGAACTTCTCATTCCCATTTTATCGAGTCGATTTGATCTATGAACACCTCGCGAATTCAACGGGATACAAACAAGACTTTTGTTTTTGTGTAAATTATCATTTTTCGATGTGTTCACCAAAACACACGCCCAATCAGCTTGTTCGCCATTTGTTATCCACATTTTTGAACCATTTATAATGAGATCACCGCCAGAACGACGGGCTGTTGTTCGAATTGCTAAAAAAAAACCAGGCTTGTGAAAAACTACAGTAATCCAACAAACCTGAAACATCAGATCCAGCGTGTGGTTCGGAAACGGCAATCGATGAAACTAGATCTCCAGAAATAGAAGGTCTCAAAAATTGATCACGTAGAAAATCAGAGCCAAATTGTGATAAAGCTGGAGTTGACATATCTGTTTGAACCATTACAGACATTGGAATTGAACCACAATCTATTGATCCGATTTGTTCAGCGATTGCGATTGACATTGCAAAATCATATCCCATTCCTCCGAAGTCTGTAGATTTTTGAAATAGGGGGGAGGGGTTAGATTTCCAAAGCTCCTTAAAAATCTAGATCTAGATCGATTCGAAGTTCAATTTACTTTCTAAATTTTAGTGCTCCGAACTGAACGAATCGGATGTTTGTCAATTTTCGTATGATCTTTTTTCTAAGTTTTCGGATGCGGTCCAGAATTTGAAAAAAATTTCAGTAAAAAAACAAATTCACATTACCCGTTCTATAATTCACCTGCTGGTTTATTCGCTGCAAAAACTCCAAGTTTTCCAAGTTGATTGAAAATATAATGCGCTGGATATTTTCCTGATTTTTCCCATTGATTCACATTCGGATTTATTTTTTCAGTAATAATCTACAATTTTTTTTGAATTAAAAATGATTCTTCGAGAAAATTGCATTACTTTTTTCAAACTTGTCTGCATCGCCAAATGTGTTTCATCGTAGATCATATGTTTTATGCCAGCTTGAATCGAAGTTGATAATGTTGGAGGGAATTGTGATCGTGTTATACTGTTTAAGGCCATTCTGAGAAATTTTCAGATTTTGAGAAAAGCTTTCAAAAAGAGAAAAGTAAGAGTAAAAGTTAGTTGAAAAAGAAGAATACAAGAATAAAATGAGAAGAAGGAGAATGAGAATGAAAAATAGAAGATTTGGTTTATCCTGCCATATGATTAAATTAGCATTGCGTCACCAGAAAAAATGAGAGACTTAGAGAGAAAACGATTTGGCTAGTTATATAATTTCCTGTATTCGTGTTTTTTTGTTGTATATTCCTCTCTTTTCAATTTATCGTATTCTCTATTTCTTCGTTTTTCCTCTGCTGGCTGGAACCGTTGTTTATTCGAAAATGAAACATCAAAGAAAAAGAAGACTGGTTATTTTTAAGATACATCTGATACTTATTTTGTAGCCAACAAACACAACAACAAAAAAAGAATAAATTTATTTGACACCTTTCGGAAATGATTATCTCAACAAAATGTGACCACTAAATATAGTTGATTAAAAAAAAGAATAAATTATGGAGCCAAGCTGACGTTGTCAGTGAGGAATGGAACTTTGATGTAGTTTTTCAACCAATTCATTTCGTATTCATTTTTACTTGTCCAACCAGCCAAATAGATATTATTATCGCTTGCTGCTTTTTCCAAATAACGACTATGATCATTAACATGATAAAATATCATATCAGATCCAAGGAATTTTGGAACAATTAGAGATTGTGTGAGAGAATAAACAACAACATCAGCAACAGTTGCAATTCCATGAAGAATTCCTGTGAATCGATTAATTGTAGCATCCTCGTCTGTTGTACTCAATTCCCACATTCGCCAAGTGAAACCGGTCAGAATTTTTTGATCAGCCAATTTAATAAAATATGTGTCGATCGGATTGAAACCAGATACTAAAACTTTCGAGTATAAATTATATGTTCGAATTTGAATAACAAATTGTGTGATCAATGCTTCGTCTAAATTCTTAACATCCCAAATCATCATGATATTATTTTGAACACAAAATTGAACCGCTTCTGCAAAAGTTGGCATCGTAATATTTGTTCCAGAATAAGTCAATTGTTTGAATTGTGCCAAAGTCATCGATGAAATATCCTTGTTAACCCCGGTCAATCTTTCAACATTACTATCATGACAAATAACAGCAACACCATCGGAAGTTATTTGAATATCCATCTCCGCCAATTGTCCCCCCTCATTTTTAACTGCTAAAAATGCTTCTAAACTATTTTCTGGAATTCCATCGTGAGAAGATCCACGATGCCCGCCAACTTTCCAATTTTCGAAGAATTGTGTTCGATGAGTTTCATTTTTCAATTGTGGAATTCTGAAGATGAAGAAAGCAAGCATAAGTCCAATTGGGAGGAAGGCAATCAAAACGAAAAGTGCGCGGAACAACTGAAACTTTTGTATGTAAGATGTTATGTTTATTGAGAACTTACCGATGATCTGTAAACTAACAAAGCAAACAAATATACGATTGCCACAATCGCGATGTACACCAAGAAAGTCACCAAATCCATGATAACTGAAAACAATCTATAAATTATGAGCAAAACTTAGAAAAACAACACAATACTCATTTTTTAATTCTTAAAATACATGTTCTATCAGTTTCAAGATGCTCTTTTATTCTGAGAATTTTATGATTAAATTATCAATTTTATCGGAAAAAAGAAAAAGAAAAAACTGAAATTGTCTGAAAAAGTCAGATAACACGAACTTTGTGGCTTCTCTCTCTACTTTTATCTGAAAATTTTGTTATTTGTAGACCATAAACTTGATGTTGACATTGCTACTTAAAAAAAGGTTCAATTCTAAGTCTAGCTTCATGTAAACATATAAATAAGTTTTATGTATGTGTGTGGTATTAAAAAATCTGTGCTTTGACCGTAATAAAAAAAATGAACATTTGGCATAAAATGGTTTATTTGATTTTTCAAAGACATCTACCCAGTTTTAATGGTTTTCCCAAACATTTTGAAATTCGATTTTTAGTCAAAGTTCAAAAAAAAACAAATAAAACTAGACTATAGTCTCATACAACATTCTAAAAAGGCCCAGGTCCTCAAATTAGACTCAATTTTCAGGATCTACTTAACCACAACATCTCAATCAGGAATAATTCTGAAGACGGTAAACTACACTCTAGTTGATGAAAGCCCAAGACTAAATAAAAAAATAAATAACTATATTCAAACGTGTCCCAGTTATTTCACCCAAAAAAATAAGCTATTTAATGACGAATCATACTGTTTGGAGGTATTTATTCATTTTGTACGACAGGCATCTGATCTTATTCGATTACACTATTCAAAATGGAAGTAAGTATTAGGGTTACTGTATGTACTTATAATAAACAATTTTCAGTTGTCATCAATTGTACTGGATGCATATGTAATCATATTTTTCATACTTTTCATCTGCATAAACATCATTGGATGTGGTAAAAAGAAGACAGGAAGCGAAGCATCGAAATCTGCATCATCTTCAATGGCAGTATCAACAAGTGCAAATCCATCACCATCTGCTGCAGCTCCAGCACCTTCGGCTGCGCCAGCCGCTGCTCCAAAATCTGCGGCTCCTGAAGCGCCGAAATCGACAGCACCGGCAGCTCCAGCAGATGCTGCGAAATCATCGAAATCCAAGAAGGCGAAGTCTTCGAAATCGAAAAAGGATAAGAAACCAGCAGAAGATGATGGAGGTTATGAGAATTGTGCTGATATGACACCTGAAGAATTGAAAAAAATTGCCGATGGAGCAAAATAAACGTGTTCTTTCTTGTAGCTGTTTTTGGGAGCTCTGAAATTAGGAGAAAAAAAATGCTCCGATTATAAAATTTTCAAGGTTCCATCGTATAGTTGCTTTTTTGGCCCCAAAAACTTCCCAAAAAAAATTCTCACAGTTTATATGTCTGCGACATGAATTCCACCCCTCACAATTTTCATTTTCTGTATCATTTTCTTCATCATTTTCAAAACCAAAACATGATATTTCCATTACTTTTGTCGTTTCTTCTAACTCACCAAGGAATTCAAGCCTACAAAGATTCTGTGGAATTAACAAAGGATGTAAGAAGATTGATAATTGGCGCAACAATTGAAATAAAAGGACAAGGATATAAATCAAAATTACTTGACCTATACGATAAGGTAAATGGTTCTTTAGTTCACGCAAGTGCTTTCAACACCAAACATTCGATGAATGCCACACAGCTTGGCTTTTATTTCTTTGTGGAACGCAAATTTGATGACGTCATAGATATTGATGATAACTTGATGTTTACAAATCATTTGCTCAACGAAACCATGTATGTACATTCAGTTTTCACACTAAAACTCAGATGCATTATGAATTACACGATAAATTATAAATATATTGTGAAATCGCATTATCTTCCAACTAATAAAGAATACGAAATTGTACGGATGTTTATTGAAAGACCTGATGATGTCATCAATTCTACTTGGAAAACTCCGGAAGGCGATGAAGATTTGAACCCGATTCCTAAAGCTCAAAATTTTTCCGAAGAGTTTTGTGAGAATTTGAACTTTTCTGATTTTTTGGGAGAGGAGGAGGAATTGGCAGACGGTTCGAAGTTTGTTGGTCTTCTAGAAACAAATCCCGGATATAATTATACATTGGGAGAATTTAAGGAGTGAGTTTGGCGTGAACAATGAAATTTCAGAGGGCGGGGAGTTCTAGAAATCGTGTTTTTTATTGGGAAATCCAAGAATCCACGTGTAGAACTGTTATTCAGCAATTCTTCAATATTTTTCAGCTTTCTCAAAATATTCTTCCACAAATACCAGAAAACCGGAAAATCTTCTCTAAAAATCCTCACCAACGACAAAAGTCACGTCGTTTTTCGATGCGAAGTACCGTTAATCTACAGAACAGAAAAAGATTCCGAGTTCTGGACTATCGATTTGGAAGCGATTTATCACAACTCGCAATGGAATTTCGCCAAAATTTTTTTCAATCACAATTTCATGTCAAATTTTCCGATTTATGATAGAGATGCCAAAAATACCGCACAACTTTTGAGAGCTGAAATCATTTCTCAATTATCTGGAAAGGTTCGCAGATCTGGATTTGATCATGAAAGTATCGATGAAGTTGGATTTGAGATCGAAGTTTTCGAAAATAACAGCACCTATATCAATGTTTGCCCTTTTCTTTTGGCACATCCACATCCGAAAAATCAATATTTAAAAATTAAATTACCGAAAACTGAGGGAAAAATGCACTTTTACACTGAAATAACTTCCCACGCTTTGATTGTGAATTTGTATTTTCCAGATGATTTGGGGATGAAAATTCGAATGAAATTTGGAATTGGAAGTGTGAGTTGGTGAAAGCTCTGTTTCCAATATCATTTACGTTAAGGCTAATGATTTGGAACAAAATGACTTTGTTAAATGGGTGACAATTATTTGCCCGGAAACTAGCGGACCACCCGAGGGAGACTTTGAGATAATTGAAAGAAAAGAAGATGAAGACGATAATGAAAATGAGGAGGAGGAGGAGTATTTACAGGTTCAAAGTTATGAAGTAGAAGACGACAAAAATATGGATGAAGATCCGTTAACTTAATTTTTAACATGGGGGTGAATAAATAAGCTTTTTGGGTTGAGTTCGTATTAAAGGGTTGGTAACCTTTTGGTGGAAAAATCGTCTGCAAAAATGCGTCACCGTGTTGCGCGTCAAATCTGCGAACACAAAAAATTGACGTTGGAGCACATTTTCTCGTTTTTCTTCCTAGGATTGCCCTATTTGCCTGGAGCGTTTAAAATCCGATAGGTCCGGTCCGTTTCCAAATTTTGAACAAAAAACCAAACTCACATTTTTGCTTCAACAAAAATTATTTCATTCTTCAAACAAGTTATTTACAAAAACACCCTGGTATCATCCGAAATTCCACATTGCTAGTTTTTCGGGACCATACTCACATTATCAGTCAAAAATGGGATTTTCAAATAATCTCTCAACCATCGCATTTCAGTTTTATTATTACTTGTCCATCCAGCCAAATACATATTATTGTCAGTCGCAGATTTGGCCAAATATCTGAAAATAATTGATTTGAATTCTATATTTTCTGAAAATGGTAACTTACTTGCTTGCATCATTAACATGATAAAAAATCATATCAGATCCCAAAAACTTTGGTAAAACTAGAGATCTCGCTAAACAATATGCTATGATATCCAAAACATTTGCAATCGCATTCAAAACTCCGCTGAATCTTTGTTTTGTAGCTTCCTCATCCGTTGTACTCAATTCCCAACTTCTCCATGTAAAACCAGTCAATATTTTGGAATCGGCTAATTTCACCATATATGTATCAATTGGATTGAAACCAGCAATAATAACTTTGGAATATAGATTATGAGTTCGAATTTGAATAACAAATTGTTTGAGAAGATTTTCATCAACATTTTTCACATCCCAAATCATCATTAAATCATTTTTCACACAAAATGCGACAGCTTCTGCAAATGTTGGGAGAGATATATTTGTTCCGATAAATGTAAGATTTTTGAATTCTGCTTCGGTCATTGATGAAATATCTTGATCAATTCCAGTGACACGTTCTGGAAAAATTATTTTTGAATTCGAAAACTTGAAAATTGAAAATATGATGCTTACCAACATTACTATCATGACAAATAACAGCAACACCATCGGAAGTAATTTGAATATCCATCTCCGCCAATTGTCCACCCTCATTTTTAACAGCCAAAAATGCTTCCAAACTATTTTCGGGAATTCCATCGTGAGAAGATCCACGATGCCCGCCAACTTTCCAATTTTCAAAAAATGCGATTTTATTTGAATCATTTGTTAGAACAGGTATCCGGAAAGCGAAGAATAGAATTGTGAAGAGAATCGGAAGAGCAAAGATTATAGCAAGAATAATACGGAAAGTCTGAAAATATTGATAATTGTTTCATTGAATCTGGCTGAATTTCTCACACAAAAAAACAAGTTCCAAAATTCTTGGAAACAATTATTATTTTTCATGATGTTGTGAGAAAAAGTCTAGAGCAATTTAACAAAATAATAGCGGAGTACGGTATCTAGATGAAACTTACATAGATCAAGATTTTGAAAAATGGGTATTTTTGGAGAATGAAAATTAAATTGGATGTTTTCTGAAGACCCATTTAAAATAGAATGAAAAATGAAATTATTTTAAAAGTTCACGTATGATTATTGATTTTATTAAAAACTGCCACGTCCCAAATAAAAATCATTTTGAAAAAATGGAACATGCTACTTGCTAGATCGGAAAATATTCTAGCCGTGGAAGAGAACATCAAAATACAATAGACCTCGTTGAATTCTGTGATATTTCGCATTGACGAGGAATTTTTGGTTTTCTAGGCCAGGTAAGTTCTCTTCCAAGGGTCAAACTTTGACAAAAAATACAAAATTCACCTAGATTTCAAATTTAGTCCGGCTCTAAATACAAATTGAAATTCCAACAACAACAACAAAAAATACTCAAAGTTGCCACGTCACAGTATTTTTGAAAAATATTTTTTCCATATCAAAAACTGCCCAAAAAATTTCTTACCAAAAACTTGATAGCGAGAAGTGTGAAAATCCAGAAAACGACAAATATAATAATCCACGCGATAAACGTTAATAAATCCATATTCACCTAAAAAAATACATATTCTGGAAAAAACAACAATAGAAAACAATAACATTAAAAAAACTAAAATATTTATTGTTTGCCTACACTTAAAATTCTTTGGGCTGGTTGAAAATACCATTCCATTCTGTGGTTTTTTAAATGTTTCAAATAAAAAATAAATGTGTTACATAAATGAAAATTGGGATATAATAAATAGATATCTTCTTCTTTTTGTCCAGTTTAAACTAAATTTTTTGGGATTCTTTGTTTTATCAGAACAAAAAACAAAACACGAAAGAACATGTTTTGGTAGGAGCGGTTTATTGCTGAAAATTAGACTCCTAAAAATCTGGAACTGAAAATTTTTCGATGCAGAAATAAATATAGGAAAAAATTAACTATGGGAAACTTTCATGTATTTTTTTTTTGAATAATAATAAGAAAAAATACTTGGAAAATGTTTTTTTCTAGAAAATTTATATTCGAAAAATTGTAGTGAGTGCAATATGAATTCAAATCAATTTTTATGAGACTAATGAAAATACTTGAAAAATGTAAATAATTAGTGAATCTCGAGGGAAACTATAGTTTTATAAAGTCTATTTGAAATAATCTTAAAATTTAATTTGAAGCTTCAAAAAAATATTAGAACTCACCTTTCTTGGTTGAATCACAAGAGTTTGAGCATTGAATGTATCCTTCCATTGTTTTCTTGTCAATTTTCCGAATTTTTTGAAAAATATTCCAAATCCGATAGCAATTGCAGCAACGTGTAAACCGAGCAACATCAGCATTTCTGAAAAATGAGGAGTATTTAGAATATAGCGAACAAAAATAAGTATTTCGTAAACTTATTCAGCACTTGGAAAAGAAAATAGTGAGCGAACAGATCTGCAGAGAAAAAGAAAAAAACGAAAACAAACTGCGAAAACAAAAAAAACTGTTTTTCAAAAATCCGCCTAGATATTTTGTGCGATGGAGCGAACTTCCATTTTTACTTTTATTTATTTTATTTTTCCCTTCGTTCGGTTGCGAAATAACTTATTTTTCCAGCACAAATGGAAGTAGTTACACTCGAATCAGATGAAGAAGAAAAGAAAGAACAGAAATCTTCTTGGTCTGATATTTTCTCGAGGAAAACAGAAGTGCAAGCACAGAAGAAAGTTACGAAAAAAGAACCGCCTGTAAAAAAAGAAGTTTCACTTGAATCAACTAGTTCTTCTTCTTCATCATTTTCAGAAAATGAAGTTGCAATTGGAACAGGGAAAGCGCTTGTAAAGTCATCAGAAATTATCGAAAGACGAGATAAAGTTTTCGTTGAAGTATTCCATCACAAAAAATATAAAAGTAAACTGCAAATGCGTGCCATCAATTGTATTCTAAAAAGGCAATGCGATGTTTATGTTTCACTTCCAACCGGAGCCGGAAAATCCTTATGCTATCAACTTCCCGCAATTGTTCACGGAGGTATAAGTGTTGTTATTTCTCCACTCATTGCTCTTATGAAAGATCAAATCAGTTCACTTCGATCAAAAGGAATTCCATGTGAAACTTTGAATTCAACTCTAACTGCAGCCGAAAAATCCAATATTATGCGCGAATTGAACTGTGTTGCTCCAAAAATACGAATGCTTTATATCACAGCCGAAGGTGCGGCAACAGATTCTATGAAAAAATTTTTAGCCGATTTGAATAAACGAGAATTATTGAGATATATTATTATCGATGAAGCACATTGTGTAACTCATTGGGGACACGATTTTCGACCAGATTATTTATCACTTGGAAAATTACGTGATATTTGCCCCGGAGTTCCATGGATTGCTTTGACTGCGACTGCAAACACAAAAGCACAAGATGATATTGTATTTCAATTAAAAATGAGAAATGTGGAAAGTTTCAAAGCTGGAACATATCGAGATAATTTATATTATGATGTTTGTATGAGAGATCATTTGAGCACAGCTCCAGAAAATCATCTAGCCGCTTTTATTACAAAATGTTTGAGTGTTGTAGATAAGAAAAATGATGACAAAGGAGGTATTAAGGATAAAAATGTGCGAACACAGAATAAAAAGGTTTGATTTCAAAAATATTTTGTTTCACTAACCAAAATTTGTAATCTAGATTTTGACCGGAAGTGCAATTGTATATTGTCGCTCTCGAAACGAATGCGAACAAATGGCTCTAACTTTGAATAAAGCTGGAATAACTTGTTTGGCTTATCATGCAGGACTTGGGAAAAAAGATCGAAATGATGTACAAGATAAATGGATGTCAAATGAGGTTGCTGTTGTAACTGCGACCGTCGCTTTTGGGATGGGAATTGATAAACCAGATGTTAGGTAACTCGAAGGGAAAAGTTTCAAAAAAAATAATGTCTAAAAATTTGCAGACTTGTTGTTCATTGGTCTCCATCTCAAAATTTAGCTGGATATTATCAAGAAGCTGGTCGAGCGGGAAGAGATGGAAAACGAAGTTATTGTCGCATTTATTATTCAAATTCTGATAAAAATGCTCTGAATTTCTTGGTATCTGGAGATTTGGCGAAACTTCGAGAAAAAGCGAAAAAGAAAAATGGAACTGAATCAGAAAAAGCTGAATTGCAAATAAAAGCTATTCAAACAGGACTTGCAAAAATGATTGAGTATTGTGAATCAGCTCAATGTCGACATGTTTCTATCGCCAAGTTTTTCGATGATTCAGATTGTCGACCGTGTGAAACGAATTGTGATTATTGTAGAAATCCAAAGGATACTGAGAAAAAGTTGCAAGATTTTGAGGTAAAAAAGCATTTTTGCCAAGAACAATTAAAGATAATAAGAAGACATCGAACAGTTTCTGAAAATAATTGGTCTTATCGTTGCGAAAATTCCAATTGATAAAGTTTATGATTTTTTGGGAGAAAAAAGAACTTCAAGAAGAATTGTTCGGTTTTTGGACTGTGCTGATGTAAAAATAATCTGAAAATTGGAAAAATAATTGAAAAGATGCGGGATAAAACCAAGTATCAAATGAAATAATGACTCCAAAATTAGCAAAGCCTAGAAAAAAGTTCCAAATTTTTGAATCCTTATACTGAAAACATTACCATAAGTTTGAAATTTCTCTCGATTTTCACACGATTTGTAAAAACTTCACACAGTTTCACTATCTCAAAGGTCCTCTGTTATTTCGATTTTCAACAAAATAACTACAATGTTCCGCGTTTACACCTCCAAAAATCGTGGAAAACTCGATTTGTAAAGGTGTATATTCGGAGCATCGTTAAGGATATGATTTACCTTCACCTGGTTTTTTTAAAAATTAATTTAAAGTGTTTTTTTTTTCAGTGGGGCAAGGATAAGAAGGCCAACGCTTATATGAATCGCTGGAAAAATAATGATGTTGATACGGATGATTTGTATGGCGGTGGCAAATGGTGAGTCATTTCAACAAAAAAATATCTCAAAAATTTCAACAAAAAAAAAACGATATCAAAACAAAAACACTTTTCGATTTGTCTATGTTTTTTTCGGCCACAGAATGCACTTTTTTCATGAAAAAGGAAACATCTGTTAGGTTTTTTCTATTCAAGAAAACAGTTGTATGAGTATTCATAACGTTTTTCAAAATAATTGTAACCAAATTCATTTTTTCCAGCTCTTTGGCAAAGGACGAAGATATGTGGAAAGAATCAGCAAGTTCGAGTACTGTGAAAGATCGATGTGAAACTGAAGAAAGTCAAAGATTGAGATCAGTTTTGAAAAATGAATTCGCAAAAAGAAGAAGTAATAATTCCGAAGGATTTGGTGGGCCGGTCAAACGAACAAAAGTTGAGGAAAAACCAGCTGAAGATGTGTCTGTCATTAATTTTGAATTGAAAACTATTCCAAATGTCACATTAGAAGTGAGAACTTTCTTATAATAATTATCATTTCAACATATATATATTTATAATTTTTAGACTCGAGAATCATTAACTCGCCAATTCATCAAAGCACTTCAAAGAAAACTGGATCACCAAGTCATCTCAAGATATTACCGCAAAAAATTGTGCTGAAAAACTTGAGTTTGCGTTGTATGGTAGTTGTAAAACTGCAATGACTTATCGAATGAAATGCTCACATAAGGTAAATTTTAAGAATTTCTAGAGGTTTTTAGAAGGACTATAAATAAGATTCCGACTAGGTACGATTTATGGGAGAAATTCTGAACCAGAACATTTTTTTGAGAACAAAAATAGACAAAAAAAGTGGTCCGATTCAGAATTCTTCTCAACAAATCGAACCTTTTCCGATTCCTCTGATCATTTTCCAAATTTGCCAAACTTCTATTTCCAGGTGGCTGAGATCAAGAAAAAGACGAAAAACTTTGAAATTTTCGAATTTGAAAACACAGCCATCGAACAATCTGGATTTTCCAAAGCCTCCAATTTAATCTAATTATTTAATTTTATGATTTTTATTAATATCTGTGTATTTTTGATTTTCAATATCAATATTTTACGGTTTATGAAATATGAAGTGCTTGAAACTACGATTTACGTTTTTTTCGAAAATATTTCTTTCTCAATGACACTTATAATCCTCTCATGGAAAAAATGGTGTCAAGTTCAGTTCATTTCTTACTCCACTATGTATATTTTCTACCGCTTTTTTTTCGGTTGAATAAAATAAACATCATAAAATGATGGCATTCTTATTTCGTTATCTTTTGGAAATTGTTTAATGTTTTATCAGAATGCATGTAAATTGAAATCAGTATATTTTATATTTTTTGTCATTGATTTTTCTTCTTGTTGGAGTTCAAAAACCCGCCTTTTAAGTGCCAAAATCAAACAAAAATTACTCAAATATTTAAACTCGATGATAAGTAAAATAAAATTGTGTGTTTAGTTCCTTTCCTAAAATGGCAACGCAAATTTGAAATTTCATAACACAAAAAAAATTTCGAAACTCAATTTTCTCTTTCTCCAAAAAAATTTCGTAATTCGAAGCCAGTAAGTAGTCTCTTTTTTCCCAAGATGCTCACAAAAAGTGCTAAAATTGCGTAATTCTCACTAATTAGTCTGTTCAGTCAGTCAACAGAGTTCCGCGCGCCCGTTCCAAATTATTCAAATATTTGTTTTTGTCGCCAGCCCAGCGAGAAAAACACTTCCGCAAGAATGAAGCTTCTCATTTTCGCTGTTTCCCTATTCAAAATGTAACTCCACGTGGTTCCAAATTTTGCAACACATCTGGACATGGGCGGCCAGAAAGTAGACTGTGCAAATTTTTTTTGAAAATTTTTTATGTTGTTTACAAAAAATGATACTGAAATTGTATTTTTCGAATTAAATTTGTGATAAAAATTTAAAATCTCACTCCTAAAATTAAAATCCACGTGGATTACTATCAAGTAGAGGTCTACTTGAAATCCACGTGGAATTTCAGCAGACCTCTAACTCTTTTTTCGATAATTTTTAAATGTTTCGGACAAACTTTATCCAGACTCCAGTTGAAAACAAAAAAAAATCCTAAATCCTACAGTAAGAAATCGGAAGTGGCTCTTTTTCTCTTCGTTTTTTTCCCAGCTCAAGCTTCTTCATCTGTTCGTCCACTTTTGATGAATTAATGACTGTCCCTCTAACCATCTAAATCTCTCCTTATTCCACACTCTCTCCAAATTTCAAAGTGGACACCCTTTCCTTTTTTCCATCCACCCAAAATGATGTATGGTGTCCATCGAATTGGATTAGTTTGCTATATTTTATTCAATGCTGGCTTGGCGCCAAGCCGGTTTATTTTCTTTTTTGCTTCGAGGGTGAAAATCGTCCGTCGGACACTGTTCTTTTATTATAAGAGGAGGAGATTAGCGAGAAAAAGAAGGCGGAAAAGTCAAACTTTTTTGGACTTACTATTAGTTTTTTTTATTGTTGATGTTGCTTGTAATATTTACCCAGTCAATGACTCATTTGAAACTTTTTTTTTCATTTTTCCTTTTTGAGAGAAAAAATGTAACTTTGATTTTTTTTTCTAGATGGCTCTTCACGGACATGATCCGAAGATTTATGGCGTCGAAGATTTGGTTTTATTATCCACAATTGATTTGAACAATGTTGTTGATAATTTACGAATTCGGTGAGTTTTTGTTTTCGAAAAATAAAAGGGGGAAAATTATTTAAATAGGATTTTTGAATAAATTTAATTTCGCGTGAAAAATTGTCATTTCCAGAGAAAAATAATTTTTGAATCGGACCACTTATTTTTGATTTTTCAGTAAGTTTTGAATTTCAAGAAATTTGAACAAATTAAATATTTAATTGTAATTTCTGCAAGGTTCAAAAAGTCAAAAAAATTCAGATTATATTTTTAAGTTTTGCAAAGGCAACTTAACTTTTGAAAATTTGAAAATCCCAATTTCCCTCACCTTTTTCTCCCCTCCCCCAGATTTCCAAACTGATCCTTGATCTCTTATTTTTTGTCCATATCATTTTCATTTGATATATTCCACCCTCATCGAATGGCGTTTACATAAAAACCAAAATAAATAAATAAATAAAACCGGGCGGCAATTAAATTGTCGTATAAATCGAATTTAAAGAGAGGGATGGACATTAGAAGAAAACGAGGAATGAAATAAAAATATATAACTAACGAGCGGACGATTTATCGAAAAATGACACCAAAAACGTTGTTTTTGAAAAGATGCAACAACTTAAGGGTTCAAAAGATCAAATAAATTTTGCAGATTTCAAAAAGGTCGAATCTACACATATATTGGAGAAGTATTGATTGCTGTAAATCCATACCGTAATCTAAACATCTATGAAAAAGACACTGTTGACAAATACAAAGGTCGAGAAATATATGAGAGAAGTCCACATGTTTTTGCGATTGCTGATTCGGCTTATCGATCAATGAAAAGATTCGGAAGAGATTCATGCATTGTTATTTCTGGAGAATCTGGAGCGGGGAAAACTGAGACAAGCAAAATTATTATGAGATATTTGGCAGCTATTACAAATGTTCAACAACAGGGAGAGATTGAGAGGTTGGAGAAAAATGAGCAAAAATACTGTAGATCAATAATTAAATTTTTCCAGAGTCAAGAATGTGCTCCTGAGATCAAACTGTATTCTGGAAGCTTTCGGATGTGCGAAAACAAATCGAAATGACAATTCATCTCGTTTCGGGAAATATATGCATATAAACTTTGATTATGAAGGAGATCCAATTGGTGGAAATATTTCGAATTATCTTTTGGAGAAATCTCGTGTTGTCAGACAACAAACTGGCGAGAGAAATTTCCATGTTTTCTATCAATTAATCAATGGAGCAGATGATAATCTTTTGAGAGGATTTGGATTGGAAAAATCGGCCAAAAAGTTTTATTTTTTGAATCAAGGAAATTCGGAAAAAGTTGCATCGATAAATGATTCGAGAGATTTTGCGGAAGTTCAATCTGCACTTCGATCAATCTCAAAGTTTGATAGAAATGATGTTGAAAGTGTGAGTTCAGATATTTTTGATACAAATACCGAAAAATATTTTGATTTCAGATGTGGTCTGTAATTGCTGGTTTGATTCACTTGGGAAATATCAAATTTCGAGATTCGGATAATTCTTCTGGTGCTGTTTCAGTTTCAGACAAAGTTGCGATTCAGAACGCTGCAAAATGTCTTTCTGTAACACCAGATGAACTTGTCAAATCTTTAACATCTCAAGTTGTCGCAGCTCATGGTGATATTGTCAAAAAGCAACATGATGTAAATGCAGCTTATTATACAAGAGATGCATTGGCAAAAGCACTTTATGAGAGACTTTTCTCGTGGGTTGTTTCACAAATTAATGAATCAATTAATGTGCAAACATCATCGAAATATTCGAAATCACATGTGATTGGAGTTTTGGATATTTATGGTTTTGAAATTTTCGGATCAAATAGTTTCGAACAACTTTGCATCAATTATTGCAATGAAAAACTTCAACAACTTTTTATTGAATTAGTTTTGAAACAAGAACAAGAAGAATACGAAAGAGAAGGTATCAAATGGCAAAAAATCGAGTATTTCAACAATAAAGTCATTTGTGATCTTGTTGAAGTTCCAAGAACTGGAATTCTTTCGATTTTGGATGAAGCTTGTGCTTCAATCGGAAATGTAACTGATAAAGTATTTTTGGGAGAAATGGACAAGAAACTCAAAAATCATCGACATTATACAAGTCGAACATTGAAACAAAGTGATAAATCAATGGGTTTTGAAGAATTTAGAATAACTCATTATGCTGGAGATGTGACGTATTCTGTTCTTGGTTTTATGGATAAAAATAAGGATACATTATTCCAAGATTTGAAACGATTGTTATACAATAGGTAATTAATTATTTGGAACCCGACTTTGAAAAAAACCTATTTTTCAGCAAAAATCGTTTGATAAAATCATTGTTCCCAGATGGTTCAAAATCAATGTCTGAAGTAAATCGTCGTCCTCCAACAGCTGGATATCTTTTCAAGAATTCAATGAGTGAACTTGTCAAACAATTGGCACAAAAAGAGCCACATTATATTCGTTGTATCAAACCGAACGATGAAAAAAACTCATCGGTTTTCGATAAAGAACGAGTTGAACATCAAGTTTTATATTTGGGACTTCTTGAAAATGTTCGAGTTCGACGAGCTGGTTTTGCACATCGCATGCCATATGATCGATTTATTAACAGGTACAGTTGACAAACCTTGATTCAAAATAAATATTTACTCTATTTCAGATACAAGTTAATTTGCCCAACAACTTGGCCAAATGCCAGATATCGTCAAGCTCCAAATGCAACTTGTACTGAAATTCTTCGACATGTGAATCTTGCAAATGATTGCGTAGAAGGAAAAACAAAAATATTCATCCGAAGTCCACAAACAGTTTTCAATTTGGAGGAATTACGAGAGCAAAAGCTACCAGAAATTGTGACATTTTTGCAAAAAATGGTTCGAGGAGTGCAAGCTCGTGAAAGATATCGACGAATTCTAGCTGTCCGAACAATTATCGGAGCATATCGAAGATACAAATTGAAAACTTATATCAAACATTTGATAAGAACTTTCAGGTAACAAAATATTTGTTGTGTTTTAGTTGAAGAGTTATTTAGTTGTCGGAAATCGACATAACCTTTATTCTCAGAAACAAACAATTATTGTTATTTTATTCGTCAATCATTCATTCCACCCCCATTCCAAATTATATTCAATCTGAAAAACATTGTTGTTTCAGAGACGTTAAAAGAATGCCCGATCTTGGAAAATCATTACGTTGGCCAGCTCCGCCATTGGTTTTGGCTCAATTTGTGACTCGTCTTCGATATATGCATCAAAGATGGAGAGCATCTGTTATTCTTTCAAGAATTCCAGCGCATTTGCGAGCAAGTTTGTATCAAAAAATTGCCGCGTTCGAGGTATTCAACGGAAAGAAGGAAAATTGGGGTTTCAGCCGATTTTGGAAAGGCGATTATTTGTCTATGGTTAGTTCAAAGGGGAAATATTTTGATTATTTTAAGTTCATCAATTTTCAGCAAGACGAACTGGATCCTCCAGCTACAGTATCTGTTTATCATGATGGACTTCAAACTCTCCGACAATCTCATAGTTTCGGAAAAGTTCTATTCAGCACATATATTCAAGTAAGATTTTTTTTAAAGCTTTGATCTTCTCACATAAGTTTTTTTTCAGAAATTCAATAAATTTAACAAAAGTTCCCTTCGAGTTTTGTTAATTACTGATCGATTTGTGGCCAAATTAGAAACAAAGAAGTTCAAATTATTGAAAGAGCCTATTTCTCTCAACTCGGTGAGCCTAACGAATTTTGGAAAAATATTTTATAAGGGGGTTTTCAGATCTTACGAATTTCTGTTTCTGCTGATGCAAATGGTCTTTTCGTGATTCATGTTGGAGATAATGATATTGTTGGATGTGCAAAAAATGTGAAAGGAGAAGAACGAATCGGTGAAATGATTGGAACATTATTGGCGCATTTTGACAAGTAAGCAATTTCTATTGAAAACCAAAACAAAATCTAATCTCAAAATTTTACAGACAAAACATGCGTCGTCCATCAATTTCAATTCAATCAAATCTTGTGTGCACTTTGGGTGGAAAGACTCGAACAATCCGAGTGTTCGATTCAGAAACTGCCGAAATTTCAGCTCCAGTTTTCAAGAAAAATGGAAACGATGTTGATCTTATTTGTCAACAATTACAAGTCGCCTAACCTCATTTCCCAAATTTCACATGTTTTGCCATTTCACCGGTTTCTTTTTTACCATGTTAATTATTCAGTTCTAGTCCCTTTTCTATACTTGTAATCTTTTCTTTAAACTATTCCAATGAAAAATAAGAAAATGAGTGATGAATTTTATATTAAAATGTATATAATTAAAACGATTCAATTGAAAATAGAGAGGTCAAATAGCTGGGTTGATTTAACAAAATAAAAAAATAATTTAGAACTCTTTTGAGATATTGCGGATCATGAGATTCAGTTTTTGAGTATCTGAAAATTCAGATAACATATTTTTACTTTTAATTTTTTCATTAACAAACCAAAAAAAATACCGTGTTTAGGTTTGATGAGTGAGACGATAATAATCTGTTGGGGCAACTGAATAATAATCGTTTGCATCAAAATATTTGTCAATATTTTTGTTGAGATAAACAACAAAATCGTGAATTGTTTGAGTGATTCCTTTCAAAACATAATCGTTCCAAGGTGATAATTTCAATAAATTTGGCAAATGCATCAACAAACGCAACAAATGAACAAGTCCGTAATATTTTGATGGGCGGAATTCATCGTCGGCATTTGAATTTGAAGGAGATGATTCTTTGGCTGCCGCAGCTGCTGATTTACGCGATTTTTTTGCAACTGGTTTTCCTGCGTTTTTTTCTTTTTCGACCAACTCTTGAAATTGCGGTTGTTCAAATTTGTACAACAATTGTAATCTGAAAAACTCGGTGCTCATGTGTGTTTTGAAAAAAAAACTCACTCTAAAAGATTGTTAAAATAATCAGCGACACCTCTCGCAGAGAGAATCATTGAATCTGCTGCGAATAGTGAACTTCCATTTTCGTATTCAACATAAAATTCGTCCACAGTGGCGTCGTCTTTATTTTTTCCTAATGTTGCTCGATACTGAAAAAAAATTCATCAGGGAAAATACAAAAATAATTTAAGACAATTCTTACGTCTTCAATAATTTGATCGACTGTAAAACGCGCTGGAACTTTGGTTAGATAATTTTTGTTGATCAAATCTCTATCGTCGATGAGAATCGCACGAAGTGGTTTTGGCAACGAAACATTGGTATCGAATGTTGGTTTCTCGGCACCTAAAGCAGGTGAATCAGTAGCTTTCCTTTTATTTGATTTTGATTTCAAACCAAAAGCACCCGGCGAACTAGCTCTCGATCCATTATCACTCTTGTCATCGTTCACATTTTCCACTCGACCTTTCTTATTCTTCTTTTGTTCTTTGTATTGGTGTTTTGCATCGGCAATAGATTCAGGTGTTGCTTCGAAAATTTTACCGGCACTTTGACTGTGTTTCACATTTTCATCATAACGACTGTTCCACCCTTTATAATGAACTAAATAGCTAGGATCTCCGGATTCTAAATCTGCTACTTCCAAAATTTTTGCTTCGTATTTAACACCAAGATGTTTGCAGAGAATTAACTGGCCAACAGTGTAGAAGGTTGATTTGCTTGATTTTGGTGGCATTCTCTAGAAAACAATATTTTAGGGAAGAAAAGGTATTAGCAAGAAAATAATAAAAATACGTCAAGTTTTCAAACAACACTGAGGATTCACGTGTTCTTATATTTTTAATTCCTGAAACTCTTCACGTGACACTCTCTCTCGAATTTTCTGTCTGCGTCTCTATCAAAAACCTCGCTCTCAGCTCTGTCGTTTTATGTCAGCGTTAAAACGTTGTGTCTAATTTGAATAAAATACTGCTACTTCAATGAAAAAGAACCAGAGGAAAATTGGGCCAATTCTTAATGCGACAAGATGAAAAAACTATTGAAACCTATGCCCTCTAAACTAATGTTTGCAAATCATGCGTGCTTACCTTTTACTCGCGAGCAAAACAAAACAAGAAATTCGAAAATTTCGAACGTTTTTGAACGGAAAAAAACGAAACGCGCCGTTTCGTTGGGGCGCACTTTCTCTTTCTCGTCAAATAAAATGCCGAGTGTGCAATGCAAAACACACAAGCCCACGCAAAAAAACACAATTTTGTGACGTTGACTTTCTCAGTTTTCTTCATTGAAGTCTTTCAAAAGCTGAAATGTCAGCTACCGACGAGAAAATTGTTGTTATTAACAAATGGGATGGTTTAACTGTTAAAAACACTTTGGATGATACTGTCAAAAAGGTAAGATTTTATTGATTTTTTATTTATTTATTCAAAGAATTTTTCAAAAATGATGATTTAGCTTCTAAATGATCGAATTGGATGGACAGAATCACACCAAATTATGAACTTGCGACTATTGATTTCTTTTGTTGGTGTTGCATTTGCTGGATTCGCTTGTGCTTATGACTATTATGATCCTTATCCAAAATCTGGTCCGGTTTTACTTGTTTGTTCAATCACATATTTTATCGCTATGGGTATTTTACAAATCTTCGAATGGTATTATGCCAAAGACTGCTTCTATGAGGCCATCGAACTCGATAAAAAACAAAAACGTAACTGGTCATGGAGTTCAGAAATGAGAAAGTGAGTTATTATTCCTTTTAAAAAATTGAGCAATTATAAATTTGAAAATACTTCTAGATATGACGATAAATACACACTTTCTGCCGAGTTCAAGAAAGAAGGTCGATCAGGTCAAGCCAAAATCACCAAATCTGTTGGTTCTTACATCGATCATGATGGAGAGGTTGGTATTTTATTTTAAAATTATTCAATTTCAAAAAAAACTCTTTTCAGGTTATTGTTCCACTTCTTAAAGCAGAAGTCGATTCTCTTTATCAACGACTTGTCAAGGGGGAATAAGGCTTTAATAATATTTATATATCCAAATCATCTGTCGGGATCCTATTTTGTTCTATTCTATTTATTAAATATTAAACACTTCATTTCATAAAGCAAAAAAAGGTATATTCACATGAGAAAAAACAAAAAAAATTGATGTTACATGAAAACCCATATTTCAAGAGACTTGAGAAAAATCAAGAGGTTAGTCAAAATGATAAATATAAAAAGAAAGAAAGACATTTCAAAAATTAAAAAATCAGTTATGCATACTATTAGTCATTTCAAGTTTAAATGGATCACTAAATAACGATGGTGATTGGCGGAAATTAAATTGATTGTGAGATTGTGCTGAACTATTTGTTGTTGTAGTATTTGTCGGACTAGCAGATGCATTATTAGCAATTATAACAGGTGGTTCCCATTGACTTGTGTCAGTTCCACCAAAATCATCAATTCCACAAAATCCACCACGTGCTGATTCGGTATTTGAACCCAATTCATGATCAGCTTCTACAGCAGACAATTCTTCATCTTGCGCATATTCTACCCCATTAACAATATTCATTGGCGCCATTCCAACTAATTGTCTTTCAATAAACGGTGTTGTTGCTTCATCATCTGATTGTTGCATAGTTTTGAGCAATTTTCCAATTTTATTCAATCTAAGCGGTGTTGTTGCTGAAGACATATCAGTCAATCTTCCACTCGACGAAGCTGGACTAATTGGACCAGAAGATCCACGCCAAGAGCCAAAAGATCGAAGTGGATAAGATCCATCGAGATTCATCCCATGGAATTCTCTTTGTGGATTGTGTCTACTTCCATTCGAAATTACAGATTCCGCATAAATATGTTGTTGAGAATGATGATGAAGATGATCAGAACTATATGGATCACTGAAAATATGAAGGTGAAATTGGGATTTTTGAAAAAAATATTTTCAAATCTTACCGTACTCCCGGTGCACCATTGTTCAGAAGACTTTGACTTCCAGCACTATCTCTTGACCGAAGACTTGTCGAATCTCTTTCATCAGCTTCTGTGATTCGATTCAATGCTCCATAAATTCTTTTCGTCGATTTTCTTTTTCTTTTCTCCTCCCTAAAAAATAGTTGAAAAAATTGGTTCTCGAAAATTAAAAAAAATCCCCATACCGATAACTTGGCATATTTCCAAATTTGATTTGTCTATCAGGCGATTCATCGATTTTTTCATCACTCGGTTTCGGAATCTCAACAACACTTTTTCTTCGATAACATAACATGAGACATACTAAACACATCAAAAGGCACATTCCAACACCAAGGAGAATTGCAAAAAGTGTGGCTGTTTCAAGGGTTGTTCCAATATTTAAATGAGGAATTATGATTGTAGATTTTGGATTATCAGAAAAATGATGGGCGGTTTTATCGAATCCCATTTGTGAAGAATATGTTGATGTGTTACTTCGAATATCACAAGCATTTCCAGACCAACCATTGAAGCACACACATTTCTGGAAAAAAGTTTTTTGTTGTTTAATTGAATATCACAAAAAATAGATAACAAACCGATGTTGTGGTACAATGTCCATGTCCACTGCAAAGAAGTGCCAAATTATTAGTTGGACAAGCAACTGATGCACTAACAGATGACATTTCAACACAACTTCCAGCAACACAAACTCTTCCACTTGCGCAAGATGCGCCATCTCCAATTAATCCAATTTTACTCGATGCAATACTTTTGCATTGAATTTGTTGGGAATTATCGGAAAATTGGAATGTGAATGCTTTAAGAGTTGAGTCAATTGGAGCAATTTGTCCGCTTTGACAATGAAGAGTTCCACATCGAACATCTTCCATTTGACATTTATGATAAGATCCATCAGATTGATGTCCACAATTCGCATATTCGACGCCTTTCACATTTTGTTCAAAGCAAACATCTTCTGCAATTCTCGCATCTTTACCCCAAACATTTTTACATTGACTATGTGCATCGCTACAATTTCCTCTCCAACATTGTCCATCATTTCCACAAACAGTTCCATCAATTAAATGTCCATCTGGTGGACAATCTCCCGATTTTCCATCACATTGTTCAGCAACATCACACGGTGATTCAGAAGCTCGACAAACATCTCCAGCTCTTCGAAGTTCGCATCGATGACAACATTTTTGATGTGCTGCACATTGTGCATGTGGTCGAAGTGTGCAAGTTAATGGATCACAACATGGATCTGCGCAATTTTCTCGACTTCCACAATCACATTCTTCCGACGCGTCAACAATTCCATTTCCACATTCTCGTAATTCCGAAACTTGGAATGGTTTATTGAGAAGACATTGAATATTTCCATCCTGCCAAATTCCATGCATTCGAGCAATTGAGCACTTCGAAAATTGCCACGCAAAAGGCGACCCAAATTTTCCAGGATTTTGTCTCATAATACATTCGGGAGCTGGCTCACAAGAACACGCCGCTGTGTCATGTTCTAAACCCAAAAGATGTCCAATACTTTGCGCTAATAATTCGCCATTCCAATGAGTTGCAAATTGATCAATTGATTTGGTTATAATTGCAGATCGAGCTGTGCAAATACTTCGAACTGCTGAATTTGCAACTTCCGAGTTTGCAAAACTTCCAGATGTGAACAAAACTGTCGCATCTTTTTCTGAAAAATTTAAAATTGACACCCTGGCAAAAATTTTTTTGCAGCGTGGAAATTTTTGCAAAAAAAATTGTGCACCGTGAAATTAGCTTCCCGCCCAAATCAAAATTTCGATTTGGGCGGGAAGCTAATAAAAATTTACGCCTAAAAATGACGAATCGTGATTTTGGAGTCACTACGAATTTTCGATTTTTTGGATAAAAATGATAAAAACATGTGCAGTGTGGCTTTTGAAAATTGTTGTACAGTGTCCTTTTTGGACACGTCTTGTCAGGTGTTTTAAATTGACTCGTTTTTTCATCATCACTAAAAACTTACGAATATGATAAATATGTCCAGTTGTATAATCAACAACTCCACTCAAAGTTCTTTCAATATCTTCATGCAGATCAATTCTCTGAACATCCGACCAAAGTTCGATATAAACCGCAGATAATCGAATATTCAAATCTCGCGATAACATCGAATCTGCGATATTCAATGTTTCAAGCATATAACTGATAGCTTCTAAATCAATATTTCCCCGCGATTTCATAAATTCATAATCAGCAATCATTGCCATTTCAATATATTTTGTTCGTTTCGACACATCTCTTCTCGATTGCTTGTGAGATTTGGAATGTGAATTTGAATGATGATGTCGATGTTTATGTTGTAAGAAATTTTCAATTTCTCTTTTCAATCTTTGATTAGAAGAGGGAGATGCATTTGTTCCACATTTCGCATCATTTTGCCATTTTGTTTTATAAAGAATATGTGGATGTCGACGACTATTTCGATCTCCTCCATCTAATGGCCAAATTCCGTAAGTTGTACCATTTGAAAATGAAATCACGCCTCTGAAAAAAGCTTTATTGGTACAAGGGTTGAATCAAATATTTACTATTGGGTGATTCATAAAAAAGTTGAGAAAATAATAGAGATTCTGAAATGGAAAGTGTACAGGACATTAACTTTTCCTACCTTTAGAAATGAGAGAAATGAACCATTTTTTAAGGAATTTTTTCACGTGCAAAAAAAGAAATTTCCTAATTGAAAACTCATTTCTAGAAAAATTAGTATTTCTGTGTTTCAAAGCAGGGATTTCGAAAAACGATGAAAAATAATATCAGATTGAAATTGAAAATAATTATTGTTTAATTTTAGAAAATTCATCTGAATCAGAACTGTTTTTTCCGGAGACAAAAAAGTTTAGTTTATCAAAAATTTCAACCACAAAAAAACTGAATTTAATCCCAAACTAGAAAATGAAATTTCCAACTCACTTCAATCCATTACACGATGAAACAGCGACAAAAGATTCTTCTTCTCCCCCAACAATTCCCTGATAATAGCAATTTTCAATTCGTTGTCCAATTATTCTTTCGCCATCCGAATCAAGTTTATGAAAAGCCGTCTGATTAACAAATATAAAATTGTTGCGTTCGAGCACCAATTTCATTCGTCCCATCAAATTACTTCTTATCACAATTGTAACATGTTCATAGTGTTCTTGAGCTTTCAGAAAATAATTGCGTGTATCAATTCCGATTCGCTCATTTTTGTCTCGAATTTGAAATGGATGAACAACTTCATATTGATCAGCTTTCATTGTTTCCATAAATGCTTTATTTGTTGTTGTTTGCCGAATATCCACTGAAAAAAAACACAATGGAATTTATTTTTCGAAAATTAATTTTCTTACCTTTGGATAAAACATTTTGTATAGATAAATGTAGTAATAGCAGAAAAAATAAACTAGAGAAATACATTTCGGAGTTTTTGTTATAATAGTCGAATTGATGATGGCATTATTATAATAGAAAATAATATGAGTGCAGGTGTGTCAAATTCTACAAATATTCATTGTGATCAAAATTATATGCAAATCGAGGAGAACGAGCGAGAGAGCAAAGAGAGTGAGAGAGATTAGAGATAAGAAAAATAATAGGAAATTTTTTTGTGGATATAAATCAAAAAAAAATTAGAGGGTTTGGAATTGAGCGAATGGCCCATAGGCCAATTTTCAGAATTAAAAAGCTTCCTTGGAAAATTCGTATTTCAGAATACAATTTATGGTCAAATTTATCTAGGTGTATGATATTGTGAACTGTATAAAATAATTCATTTCGGCCCCAAAATCAAACATTTTTAATTTCTAACATAAAATTCGCCACCAAAGAAAAATTTTTGAAATGAAAAAACCCGTGAAAAACGTGACCCCGTTCAAACTGCAAATTTTCTATCTCTCCTCATTTCAAAATTTTCAAAATCTAAAAGAACGTAACATTTTTCTGTGGCAAGTAACTGTTAAACATCGCTAATTTTTGGTGAAGCAAATTTCATCTTCCAAAAAAAAAGATAAATCTATGTGTCAGTTCAGTTCATAAGGATGACCAAAAATGGGCGAAAAAAAATCGTCACCACCTGTTCTTCGTCTGTCCACGAGAAGAACAAAAAAATAGGAGAATAAGAGGGGATTTTTTGCCACTCGCCCGACCGATTTCAATGAATAGTGTGTGGTTCTTCAGCGAGTGGATCTCGAGACATGAATGAATTTTGAATTTCTCTTATTCATATGTAAATGTGGAATTGCGTATTCGCATAACTATGGCATAGTGGAGCAAAAAAGGGGGGATAAAAAAAAGTGCGTGCGCGGGAAATTTGATTTTTTGCCCTTTTATTTGTGTGTGCTCTTTTGTTAAGGGACTTATGGTGGACAAAAAAAACCATATGGTGAGTGAGAACAAATAATAATTGGTTTTTTCAATGCCAATCAATTAATATTAACTTTGGCTCATATAAATAGAAAAAAAAGAAAATAAAAATCTATCTTTGTTATTTTTGGTGGTGGAGCATTATCTAATGAATGAGAACAACAAAACGTAAAAATTTCCACTCGACAAATTTCGAAAAGAGCCTATCTACATTTTAAATCTAAGCATGTTCCCTCCCCAAGTCATTCTTCCCTCTAAGATTATAATTCGAGATTTTGACAAATTGCACCAAGAATATTTTATTGGTGGTGGAGATTTAGATAACATACATAGTTTTTGCATTAAATTATTCTGATTTGCATATTTCAATTCATTTATTCATATTTCCCACCAAACCACCCCAAAAATACTTGAAGAGATGAGTCAGCAAAGGGATAAAGAAAACTATTGTGAAACAATGATCGGAACGTTTTTGAGTGACAGACAGAAAGGAAGATGAGACACATACATAAATATAAAATGGGAGCAAAAAGAAGAAGAAGCTGAATGAAGGAAGAAAAAAAGAAGGGTATTTTGAAAACAAAAGGGGAGGAGGACACTTAATCGTTTATGTGATGGATTTTAGTTGGTAGGAGAGGAGACACGCACTTGCGAAATTCATCCAATAACTTTTCCATGGAATTAAAAAATGAAAAGAGTTTTTTGTGCCCAAAATTGTCAAGGATCGGAGCCTAGAGAACATAGAACATAGTTCTCAAGTAGCCGCGCCTTGAGAATCTTATCATCTAGGACCCGCTTCTAGAGATAAACTCTGCAAAGCAGTAGAGCTTGGGAATCCTAGCTGTCAAGGCGCTGCGCTTAGAAAACCCTATTATCAAGGATCAGCGTCTAGAGGACCGATAAAAATACGTAGTTGCGAAATTCATCCAACAACCTTCCGAAGCTCACTCTAAAACATATGAAAATAAGTTTCTACATAAATTTTAAGACGAAAAACGAAATAGATATTTATTGGCTCAATTTCCCAATCGAATAAAGTCGGCGTTTCCGCTCAGCCACGGAAGGACACATGTTATTTTTCTCAAAAAAAAAATAAGTGAATAATTTTTCTCTTTTTTTTTCGTTTCGTATAGCTAAATAACAGCTTCACAATATGTAAATAAAAGTAACTAAGTCAAAATAAAAATAGCCGAAAATCTCCTTCTACAGAAATATAATTCGATAAAAAATTTCGAAATCTGAATCTCGTGCGTTTTTTTTTGAAAAGAACGCGAAACAAATCCAATTAGCCTCGCCTATAGGAAACATGTGTAAAAGTATATATACATAAAGAGAATTTAGAAGGGGGAAAACCCGAAAAAATCATAAAAACCCAACAGGCCGTGTCCAGATGTTAATGTGAAACCGAATTGGAACTAGAACAACAAAGAAAAGCGCAAATTAAAATGTTTTTAATTGCAAACTGAAATGAGTTCCTTTGGGAATTTCAGAAATCTGACACATTTTGAATCTTGATTGAGAAATAAATTACTCAAATTCATACTTACATTCATTCATTTAAAAATCGATTTGCATAAAAATTGGCTCATAAGAAAATAAGTAGTTTTTTTGCGTGTTAGCCACACTTTTTTGAAAAATGAAGATAAATTACGTCCAGACCTTTTGAATATGAATTAATCCCCTAGCAACACAAAGCAAAAATTGGATTGAATTAAGATTCTATTAAAATCTAGTGACCAAGCGCATTATAAATAATAATAAAAGAAAAGAAAAATAAATCTGACTCGTTTACAAAAGGCGGTGAAAAATAAAAGAAGCACAAGGGAGTTGTTATGAGCGGAAAAGGGAAACAGGAAATGTCACATAATTCAAAAACGGGTCGGCTCGATGTGAGAGAATGTTTTTGAAAAACATGTGAGAACTATGAAATTATTCATCAATGTATACGTATTATATAAAGAAATCTCATTAAACTAACCTTTTATTAGTAGTACAAAGAGAGGTTGACAATAGTCGTTTGATTTTTCAATGGTAGAAGCTCTTCAAAGGATAAAACATGGAAAGCAGCACGAGAAAAAAACAAATTTCAATTTTCGAGCTGCTTTCAAAACTTGGCAAACATCCAGCAGCGTCTCTCTTATTGATTACCGTAGTCTTGTGTGTGCGCCGACGCCAGGGTGTATGAAACACGCTGCTAAACTAACCTCTCGCCCGTTTTGAGCTCAATCGATAATTCGTTTATTTTTCAAGAGTACACGTAGATTTTGAAGTTTTTCCTTGCTTTTTTCGTTTTCAGCAGGTTGAATTTAGTCTGTCATGAAGTATTCTTTGTGCAGGTTCTTATTTAACAGCAGTTTTGAGCTGAAAACTGTTTTTCGCGCGGATTGTAAATCATTTTTCTGTTAAAGATGTTCTTCTCTAAATTTGAACGATTTCAGTTTTTCTTAGCTCTAAGCTTCGATTAGATTTATTCAGAATGTGAAATATTGCTCTGTATTTTTTTACCTTTCACAGAAATCATGTTTTAAAAAGTCACGTAGACCGAGATTTATCGTCTGTTTTCGTTTCGTTGCTCTAGAACTTTCTCTATTAAATGTTTAAGGTAAAATGGCCTCGTTGACCCGCGCCATTACACGTTTGGCTGTCCAAACCGGACGCGGAGCCGTCCGCTCCATCGCCACAACCACTCCAGTCTCTGGACACAGCGACGATATTATGGAGAAATGGCCAGCTGATAGTGAGTTTTGCACGTTCATTGTTGTTTCAAATACAAAAAAATGTTTCAGAGTTCGACAACCATTTCATCACTTATCTTAACCGACCAGAAATTGATGGATGGGAGGTCAGAAAGGGTTAGTTTTTTTTCGAAAATCGTAGTAATGCATAAAAGAATGATTGGTTTTCAGCTCTTACCGAATTGCACGACTATGACGTCATCCCAGACCCAAAAGTCGTTGAAGCTGCACTTCGCGCTTGCCGTCGAGTCAATGATTACGCTTTGACTATTAGATTCCTCGAAGCTATCAAGATCAAGTGCGGATCACAAAAGAACCGTGATGCTATCTATGGATACATTGTTCAACAAATCAAACCAGTTTTGGATGAACTCGGTATTTCAACTCCAGAAGAACTCGGTTACGATAAGCCAGAATTCTTTATTCCACAACCAGAATTCTGGTGGGAGAAGAGATGGTTCGTTTTTTTGCAATGTTTTGATCTGAGATTAGGGTGGAGACTTTAACATTATTTCATTGGGAAAAAAATTCCTAATCGAAAAAGTTCTGACATTTAGGATTTTGAAAAAAAAAATGTTTTTCAATAAAAATATCGATTTTAAATTTCAAAGTACGTGACCTGAAACGTGCAAATTTAGAAATCATTACTTATGAACTGTTACATTTTAATTTTTGAGCATTTTTGCACAGACCAAAAACTATTTTTCCATTTTTTCTTCAAAAATCACAGTTCATATTCGTTCGAAATTTTCAAGTTCATAAATATATTATTTGTTTTTCTTCTTTCAAAATTAGTTTCCTGAGTCTCGCCCAATTTTCGACAAAATAATTATTCTGTACTTTTCCATACTCAAACATCTAAAAATGTGTTTTTTTAGGTACAAGGATTACGGATTCGACAAACTTCCAAACTATCAATTCTAAACGCTCGCCGATTTTTAGTATTGTGTGTATTTGTCCCATTCGTATGTTTGTTTTCTAGTAAATTCATAGAAAGATCCTTCCCCGAATTCGATGATGATAAATATTTTCTATGAAAAACGAGAGTTTCTCAATACTTTTTTGATTAGCTCGTAAAAGTTACCCCGCTTCTCTTCCTCTTTTTTTCTTTTGATGTGCACGCGTGTGGAGAAGCCGTTAATTAATAATTCAAGCGAAACATTGAAGAATTAATGAATAGGACATTTTAAGGGCTTTTGATTGATGATGACTTTTTTACAGTACTTTTTCAACTAGAAAAGAATATGAGATGATGTTGAATTTCAATGGATATTTGAGAGTATGATGTTTTTTGGACCCCTCAAAGAAAAGGCCAAAAAAAGAGAAAGGAATGCAAAAACCAAAATCTCCCCCCGTATTTTTTCGATGATATATGTATGTTTTCGTCTTTTCCTAAAATCCATCCACAAATAATTACAGCCATGTTTTGTCATTCTCTTGGGTATTCATTAGAAACCTCTTTTGCTTTTTTCGAAACCAAAAAAATGGAGAATTAGAAATAGGAATACTGTGGATCTGAACACGCATGTCATTTTTGTTGTTTTTTTTTTCTGCATTGTGTATAATTACGCACAGCTGGTGGGGAGTAGACCAATGGTTGACCCATGGTTGACCAATCGAGAAAATTAGTCAATGGTGGACCAACGATGGGTCAAAAATTGTTCATTGGTCAACGATGGGTCAATGGCGGTTCACGAAATTGGTCAATGATGGACCAAATTTGACAAATTCAAAAAACATACAAATTTCGCTTTAAAATCTACAAGAGATATGTTTTTCGGCTTATTATTGCTTTTAGTGTTGTATAACCGTCAAATAGACGTTGAAAATATTTTCGGGCCTCATTTTAAATCCAATTGGATGAATTTTCAATCAAGCCGAAATTGAAGCCTAAAACCTGGCGGTCTTTTTGTTCTCGCATGAAAATTACCATAAATTCGTTACTTCAAGTAGAAAAATGAAAATAAATTCTCTTTTTCCCAGAAAAAAACATTGCTAACCCGGATTTTCGGCCCAGTTTTTGACTTAGACCTGACCAGACTCGGGCTTTTTTAAGCCAATGTGAAACCAACATAAAACCTGGTTCCTTCCTCCACTCTTACTCTGAAAATTACTAGGAAATTTTAAAATTCATTTTTTCTTATTTTTTTCTTGAGAAAAAACGCGTTGAACGGATAGGCTCCGCCCACTCCCACACAAACAGTGGTGGCATGCACAACCCGCCAAGCGTCCGCTGCTGTCAAAACATAAATAGGCGGCTTTCATCTGTGCAGTGAAAGTTTCGCGAGTTTTCTTCAGCTACATGCGCATGTGAGAATAAAGGTATTTCTGGGAAGCCTATTGACGGGCTTGACATAAATTTTGTAATCTTCAGTGAAAAACCGAAAATTTTTTTATCATTCAATAAAAAAATAGCTTCTACCCGTCGTTGGTCAACCATGGGTCTAACCCACTGGTACATCATTGGTCAACGGAGGGTGAAAATTCATTGGTCAACCATGGGTCAACCATTGGTCTACTCCCCACCAGCTGTGACGGGTTGTTTGGAAATGGAAAACATGCAAGAGCTGGAATTACAGTAGGACTCGAACTATGTTGGTCGGAACAAGAATTCGATTATTTGGAAATTCAATTAAAAGTTCAATTAAAAATTGGGGAAAGATCGAATTGTTCCAGAAACTGGTTTCAAAATTTGGGGAAAATTGAAAAATCTAAAATAAACTTTGAATTTCTGAAACCATTGAAAAATTCAAATCTATAAAAAATTATAAATTCACCAGATTGAACCTCTGAGCTAAATTGCAAAACATTTGAGCTTTTCAAAAGTTTCAAAGAAATTTTTTAAATACGATTTTTTTTCAAAAAAGAAGTTAGAATCAGCTTGGTCAGAACTTCATAAATGACTTTCTCGAACTCCAAAGATTCTGCTGCTGGAAAGTGGAAGTTCATCGATTTCACAGCCGTGTCCCTTGTGGATTGTTTGAAAAAAGGAAATTTGCTAAAACTTTTAGTTCTGCTCAGAAATTGGTCGCAGAACTTTTGAGCACAATTGAAGCTTTTGCGAAAATAAAACTTAGTTGTGAAATCTATAAAAAGATCTTTGAAATTTCGTAAAAAATAAATATTAGAATATTATTCCTCCTTGGTGAATACGCTGGAGTTATCAAAAGTTCTAGGAACTTTTTTTTCAGAATCTTAAAAATCTTGCCCATCCACTAGATGCCTGAATAATCTTTCGATGTATCTAGAGACATTATATTTTCCAAATCTTCATTCAAAATATTTACCGTATCTCCTTTCTTTGTTCCTCTTCCAAGAAAAATTCCAAAGAATCCATTATCATTGTTTTTCTAGAATTCTCCCCCCAAAAAAAGTCACACCAAATCCGTTAATCTCTCATTTTTCGTGTTGTTTTTTGACTGCAAAACATATCCACAAACAAACAAAAATCTAATTATCTATTACCTCTCGTGTTTTCTACCGTACTCATTTTTCACTTTTTCCTTTTTCTCTAGAAAAGCTTTCGAAAAAAAAAGAAAAATTCGAGCTCCGCCCATTTTTTCTCGTTTCAAAAAAACTGGAAAGCGGGGTTCCGCCCATTCGGTTTTCTCATATCATGATCTGCGTGCCGTCGACGGTGCTGCTGCTCTCAACATTCGCTTTGGCGATGAGCCAAACTGCACCAGCGAAACCAGAACACACCAAGGATTGTCAATCGGTTAGTTTTGAGGGGAGCTGAGAGACCACCCACGAAGTCTCTAGACCGCAAGATTCCACGTAGCGGCAATATCTACCACTTTAGCAGCCACGTGGATAATGTTGACGTGGAATTATACAGTGTAGTATTGTTCGCCACGTGGCCGCTACGCTTGCGATTTGCAAAAAAATGAGTTTTGAGCGATCTTCTGTGCCGCAAAAAAGAAAAAGAAACTTCTAGTTTTTAATTGTCTCATCTCTTCGCTTCTTCTTCTTTTTTGTGCTTTCAGGGTAATCAACTTTTTGGTTCTTTTTCATCTTTTTTTTCCAAGAAAGAAGGAAAAAGCACGGAAAATATACCAGGTTCAAAAAACCAGCCAGACTTGTTGATCTAGAAGTTGAGAATCACAAATGAGATCTAATAAATTCTGAGGTGAAAGAGAATTTTGATAAAAAATGTATGCTTTTGACAAGTGGAGGTCATGAATTTTGGCAGTTCAAAGAACATCGAAAGTTATGACGTGGCAAAACTGGATGCGTTGTTGGAATACTCAAGAATCAGATTGATGAATTTCAAAAATTCAAGTTCCAAAATTTTCAAGGACTACGTAGAAACCTATTTGAAAGACTGCTGTAATCAAATTATCTTTCTTTTTTTTTTCTGGAAAAATGTGCCACGTCATATCTCTTTTCTTCGAGGTGTCTAGGAATTTCAGAATAAATTCCCCAAAAATCTAGTTCACACATTTCCTGCAATACTATATTTTTAGCTGAGCCTTGGACTAACTATAACTAACACATCGTGATGCGCATTCAGAGACCCAATGAAATATTCGTATTCCTCACCACCCTGAGATTCTTATGAATTAGTCATTCTTGTTTTTTTCTCTTGCTATATTTTCACGAATATGTATTTATATTTATCAAATGATGAATAAGTTTCTAATCAACAATAGGGTTTATTAACATGAGTAATAAATTTGAATTCAATTCTTCTTAAGTTTATTGACGACAAAAATGTCTAGAATGGAAAATATCCTGGCTCAAACAAAAAGAGGCGTGGTCAAAGTGGCAAGGTTCCGCACACTTTTTATCGGTAGATCAAAAAATTTAAAGATATTCATAGAAGCTTACAGGAAATTCAAAGTTTCAGAAAAAAAGTTCTAAAAACTTCCCTGACAACCCATGTTTTTTTACAGATTCTCGCGAATAATGGCGATCCACAAGATGCTCTTTTATGTCAATTAAGTGAATCAAGCATGTTATTGGCACAATTGGGAGCACTTGTTTCGGAAGGAGTTGAAAGACTTGTACAAAATCACGGTATGTTCTGCTTCTTCTCACATAAATTATTCCCTCTATTTACTGTGAGAGGAAAAACAAGCAAAAGTGTTTTTTTTGTTCATTTCCCCGGGGCACTCAATTTCCTACTTACTTGATTCACTTAGACAAAAACAACAGACCGAAAAATGTCTTGACTCCACAAAAAAGTCTCTTGTTCAGGAATCGCTCTTGAAGATGATGAAAGCAATGAATCTGGTGAGATGGAAAAGAGAAAGCACGAATATTTGAGATTTGGAAAAAGAAAGCACGAATACTTGCGATTCGGTAAAAGGAAGCACGAGTATTTGAGATTCGGAAAGAGAAAGCATGAATATTTGAGATTCGGAAGAAAATAGATCTTCTTCTTTTTGCCCCACACCACATCATTTTATTCTTATATTACAGTACACCTTTTCACGATACCAAGATCACCCTTTGCCATACTTTTTTGTGTGTATTTTTCAAATATCATAAATTCGTCGTACGTTGAGAGAGTTATGAAAACTTGTCACGAAATATGATGTTTCAGAGAAAAAATTTAAAAAAAAGGAATATTCATATTTCATCACAATAATTATAATAAGTATGGCTGAGTTTTATGAGTATGAGAAGTTCTAACAAAGAACGCGGGAATTAAATTAATCAGAAACTTGAAAATGAATATTTAGCGAACATTATAACCTCTGTCGTATTTGTTGAAACGATTGCGTCGTTGAAGAATTTTCTCATTGATAACATTCAAAGCAAAAATGGCAGCGATTCCCAAGAAACATCCAGTGTTGAGTCCAGCCATAGCTCCGATCCATCCAAATCTTTCGCCAGTTTCAATGATTGTTCTTTGAGAGATTGTGCCGCCAATTCCAATAATGATCAACCATCCCATGATTCCAGCTGTTGCAAAGATAACTTCCTGTAACAATTGTGAAATGTTGTGGTGACTAATATTTGTATTATTGTGACAAAGTGAGCATTTGTTGTTTTATGATAGTTAGAGTAACTAAGACTTCGGGAGAATCTAAGTCAAGGCATAATTTTTTTTTGCATTTTTGAGAGTTTTAGGGGTGAGGGACTACGTAAAATTGACGTAATTCAACGTTATAGTGAGAGATTTAGATGAACTTTTGAAAAGAAAAAGTTTTGAAAATTCTAAATACTATTGATTTTTGTTTACTAAGCTTTTCCTCATTTATTTGATTATTTGTTATGTCCGAAAGATAATCTATCTTGTTTCCTCTTGTTTTCCTAATTCTTCAACTTGAACAAACAAAACCAATTTGAATAATAACTTACCGAAAGTGCACAATTAGTGAGTGGAGTATCTTCGCCACGTTTTGAAAGAAGGAAATACATAACAACTGAGACAATACAATAAAGAAGAGTTAAAGCTGAGACGAGATAAATAATAACAATATCATAATTGATTGAGATATAGGTTGTTACATATGCTGGATCCAAAAGAATCAATGTGACGATTGTGAGAAGCTGAAAAAATAAGTGTGTTTAGTGAGTTTCCTTTCAAATTTTTGTTTCGTTGACCCCAGACACTTGTACTCATGTTAAACATGTAAATTTTCTGGATTTCCTGCCTGCTTAGTTGTAATATTTTTCGAATACGGACAATGTCAATATTTGTTTTGTGACTGACTGTACACCAAAATTGATAAGAAAAGGAATTTTACAATTTTTGCCTATCGATCTTTCTATTTTTACATACAAATAAAATGGATGGGAATATTAAAAACGATGATTATTTTTTTTGGGAAATCGTAAAAATAACTACAGTAACCGGAGAAAACTATTGGAAAAATATTCCGGTGGAAGCTGAAAAAATAAAGGAACATTATTTAATTCACAGAAAACGTACATACAGTAGATAATTGTTACTGTAGTTTTGAATTTTTCCAAATTTTTAGAAAATGGGATAGTGATTAAAAGCAGTTGTTGAATTTCTAGTATATCCAAAAATTTGAAACCTGGAATGAAAAATGAAAATTCCAAAACCACTGAAATTTAAAGTGGATAGAAGAATTCCAAAAAAAAATTAGGACTACTGTAGGAAGTTTCAATTACAATGAACCTTATGAAAAATAGAAAAAACCCAAGGATTACTGTAGTTTTGCATGTTTTTTGAAATCTTCTTTAGATATAAATAAAATTACAGTAATCGAAAACTGTTACACTTCTGGTAGATTAAAAGTTTTTCTAAAATTTTTACTACAATAGGAAAAATTTTTGGAGGTTACTGTAGTGAGATGTGTTCCCAGAGAAAATTTTTTAATAGAAATTCAGATTCTAAAATCTCTACGATCAGATTTTTGTGACATTTCTGGATAAAAATCATTTTGAAACCTGAATTAGATATTTCAAAATGTATTTTTTTTCTAATCTCTTCAAAAATTCAGATTCTAAAATCCTATCAGAATTTTTTTTCAATTTAAAAATTTTCCGAGGTTCCAAACTTACCACAATCACCACTTTAATGGCTGTACAAATGAGAAGCTGATTTGGTATAGCCATCTACAAAAAAAATTAATTTTTTTTCTCAACAAAATGAATGGTCACTACAAAAATTGTACGAAAGAAGAAAAGAAAAATAATAATAATAAAATGAATGTTGGAGAGAGAAAAGGTGAATCATGAAAGAGCAAACAAGGACGGGAAAGCGACCGAAATGTCTACGCTTCTATTAATTCGTATACTATTTCCATCTCTAGCCGTCTTGTATTTACATTTATGTTTCGGTTGCATAACTCTCGGATTCCTCCCTCTGGGTAAACGTGGGCGGGGCTTATTGATCGGCGATGCTTCAGGTAGGTAAAGCGGAATAATTTATTTTGTATTATTAAATTCGAAAGAAGAAGAACAGGGAAACGAATAAATATATATTATTGAATTTTTGATTTACATAACGGGTGGTGCACGACTCGATAAGAAAGCTATTGATTTGTGAATGAGCATTCGAACTACTTGTGGGCACATTGATGATTGGGCGACATTTTCCAAAGATATGCGCATTTGGAAGAATGCTTGTCTGAAAATAGATATTTTGGAAAAAAAAATCGAAGCTCAGAAATTTGAAATCCTCTATCAACTTAAAAAAAAACTTACCTTGTGCTTGGATTTCTTCTCGAAGCATATCTCAAAGTCAAAAACCGATAATAGACAAATGGAAGCATCATTGATCCTTGTCCACTGAAAACCAAAGAAACCAAAAGTGGGACGAGGAAGATTTCAGAGCATGCAATAATTCCCAACGAATTTTGTGTTTGTTGTTGATTGATTTGTTCCAATTTCGATACGAATGGATAATTGCGACCAGTTTCACGGAGAGCTTTTACCAAGAATGAAGAGGCTTGTAATAAGGCATAAAGAGTGACAGGTAATGTTGCCATTGTAACTGGAGACGCCATCAGAAATACAACGGAATAAATCAAATAATGGAAGGCATCTTCAAGAGTCAATTGCATCAAGAACTCGCGTGAAACTGATATTCTTCCTTGAACGCGTGTATGAAGTCGCAATGCAAAAGTAGCAGCAGCTGCAAAAACCATTATTTCAGAAAATATTTTTAGAGAATAATTGAGAAAACTTACAAGCTGCGAAAACCTTGTAATATGCTGAATACCAGTGTACTATTCCAAGAAATGGAAACATATAATTGAGACAGAAAAATACAGTCAAAAACCTAGCTCCGAATAAAACGCAATCCATCGTGTTGGCAGAAACATATTGCTGAAATATTGAATAATCAATAAAAAGTTTTTGATAAATATTTTTAGAAATGCTAAATTATCGAAAATTTACTTCATAAACATATTAAAAACGTGGCCTTCAATTTGAAATTTAGAAACCATTTGGTAAAAAAAGTATATTTATTACAAAAATTTTTTTTAGAAGCACCTTTTGGCTAATGTTGTTTTTGTAAATTTTTTCCAGTTAAATTTTTTCAAAAACTCACAGAAACTGAAGTATATGTCGCTCTTTGATTCTCATGTTGATGCGATTGTGAGCTGGACGATGCTCCTTGCGATGAATCTTCAGGTTCTTCCACGATTTCAACCATTTTCTCTGAAAAATCAATTTTTAATTCAGAATATAAATGATGACGTTGCCATAGCGATGAACAAATGAAATTCTTAATTAGATCAAGTTTGAGGGCGATAAATAGTTTTTCAAAGGGGGGTGAGGTAGCTCAGTTTTCAAAGGGGGGTGAGGTAGCTCAGTGGTAGTGGTTGGCTGCTGGCGATCTCAGGGTCACGGGTTCGATCCCCGGTGCCCGCTCCTCCTCGATCCACCCAGTCGTAAGTGGGTAGTAGTTCGCTACGCAAGGTAAATCGGTCCCCTGCGGCAACAGGGTGACTTAAATTCCCCAAAATGGCCTATAGACGTACACCACCCGTACTCCGTGTCCGAATCGTCTGATCCGCAGTGTCCTAAGAGGCGCTCGAATACGGATCTACCTTTACCTTTTTTTTCAGCTTGGAGAGACGGAAAAAAAAGAAAATTCCCGTAAGTGTGCAAACACCACGACGAACAATTGCACCATTGCCCATCTGTGTAATTCTCGAGGAGAATATTTTTTCATTTTTCGAGTTTTTTTTTGAGTTAGAAAAAAGTAAATTTCACGCTTTTCAGAATTATGTTGAAACTATCGAATTTGGGAACAATCACAAGAGGAGTCAGAACATTAGCCCCGACTGTGAATCCAGCTCAACAACAACAAGTTCAAGCAGTATTGCCTGATAAACTGTTCAGGTACTTTATAATTTCCTAAAAATTGAGTTTAATACAAATAATTTACAGCAATATTGAGCTTGAATATCGAGCACATGACAAGGAACTATTGAAATCATACACAACATTTTTGCAATCAGTTTGCAAACATTTGGATATAACTCAAGGAAAAATCGAAGTTCTTCCATATATTCGATGGGTTCAACCAGCTCTTCGTTCGAAATTCGTTCACAAAAAATACAAATTGCATTATGAAACACGTACACATATTACGAAATTCGAAGTGAAAAATATGACCGGATCAACAGCGTCAACATTTCTCGAATACATTGAGCGAAATATTCCTGAAGGTGTTGGTATGCGTGTTGGATTCACAGAACTTCAACCACTGCCTTTAACTATCTCAAAAAAGTGAATTAGGTTTGTTAATTGTTTTACGTGTATCGGAAAATATATTGTTTTGTTTCAATAATCACATTTTTATTCAAAAATTCCGTTCATCAAGTACATTCTTTTTCGTTGTCGATTCACTGTTCAAAGCACCTTTCGTTTGATGTTTTTTTCTCAATTTACGAGTTTCAGTATCTTTGTGTTTGTTTCCTTCACTGATATAATCATCTTTGGAAAATGTTCGATCATTTTGATGTTCATCAGCACTAAAAAATATTGATTAAATAGAAGCCAGATTTTTAGGTATTTCAAAACTTACATTTTATTATTTTTAAGTTTTTGTTGTAATCTCTCCATCATCAAAGTCTCCTCTCCTTTATCTTCATCTTTTTCTTTCTTTCGATTATGCTTTGAAGCTTCATTATCTTTAATCAACTCTTCCAATCTTCCTTTCCAATCAAATTTATCTTTCAAATTCAAATTTCTTTCTTTTGCAATATTATGAATCTCAGTTTCAATGAAAGCATAATCAACTTCATCTTCAAAATTCAATTTTCTCACATATTCGATGATAGTGCAAAATTGTTGTGGAACACAAGTATGAAGTTCTTTCGAAGGATTCTCGAACAACGCAAGCTTCTTCTCCAATACCTTTGCTGGATCGGAAAAACAATTTGCCCATGGAAGACCTTTGTCATTGTGTAAAAGATCAAGAGTTGTATAAATCCATGTTTCAACATCATCTTTTCTTCCTTGATCAAGTTCGAGATGACACGCGCGAGTACAGAATTTTCGTGTTCCGAAAAATGGAACTTTCTTCCGCTCTTTCTAGAAAGTGTTCTTCATATCATTTTCAAAAGTGTTTACCCACCCTTAATTCTCTTGATTTCGCTGAACGATAAATTCTGCGCGAAATTCCGAAATCAAGTAAATATAAGACATGATCATCTCCTGGCGGAACACCAACACAAACATTTCCCGGTTTCAAATCTCTGTGAATAAATCCGACATCGTGTAGGATTTTCAACGCATCCAGAATTTGAAGTGACATTTTGAGAGTTGTTGTCTTCGAAAACTGTTTATGCAATATTTTTCGAATTGTTTGCAAAGATGGGCCAATCAAAGTCATCACAATCCACTGAAAAAAATAGATTTTGCAAAAATGATTTGTTAGTGTAGATAACATACAAAAAAATCTAAAGTATTTCCAGAATCCATAAGATTACAAAAATGATGTGGACATTGTTTTCTAATACAGTAAGCTGTAATTTCTTCAAGGATTTGGAGTTCGATACGAAGACGTGCCATTTTTGCAGTATGCGATTCGGTTTTCATTGCGAAAAACTGAAAAATAATTGAATTATATCTTGATTTTGCAGTAAACCCTTTGAAACCTCATCAGATGAACATCCTTCCAATTCACATTTATAAACATCTCCAAATCCACCAGATCCAATATGAGCCAAAATTCTCCAAACATTATCCGTCTTACTTTTAATTTTCGAATACGGTTTCAAAAGTGCCGGCTTCTTTCTTCCAGTTGTTGTTGCTCGCGTTTGTTTTGTACCCGGAGTTATGGATTTTGGTTGTTTGTCTTTTTGCATATCAGCTTTATGTAACGTATTCCTTTTTAATCCATTCGGAGAATAATTTCGTTTACTCATTTTATCTGAAACCTCAAAATTTTTCGGATTTTTTTTTACAAAACTCACACTTATTTGTAACCTCGCAGAAATACAAAATAAGAGAAATCCAGATTTTTTTGACGTTTCATTTTTTATTAAAAAAAAACAAAGAAAAGTAGATCAATCTCGTGTCACTTTATTTTTATTTTTAATTTTATAAATTTCAAAAATGAAGAGCTCAACAATATCGATCGAAAATGAAAACCGGAATGAAAATAGAGAAGTCGCAGGACAAGAAATGGGAAATTTGGAGGTATGGAAATGGAATTCAGGATTTTTCTGGCTTCGGGGGGCTTCCGGAGAATTCTGGAGCATTTCTGAAACTTCTGGAGACTTCTGGAGACTGCAAGAGACTTTCTGGAGCAAAAATCTAATGAATATTGAGCTACAGTAATTCTGAATAACTTTTAGCTACAGTAGTTCTGAAAAATTTTGAGCTACAGCAATTCTGAATTATTTTAAGCTACAGTAATTCTGAAAAATTTCGAGCTACAGTAATTCTGAATAATTTTGAGCTACAGTAATTCTCATACATAAAATGGGTCCCCAGAATCGTGGTGAGGGGCTTAACTTTTTTTCAATAATCTGATGGAGAGGGTGCCTAACTTGGCCAATTTTCTGCTGATAATTTACCAAAATTCCTAGATTTGTCCAAAATTCGCTCAAAAATGTGAGGAAGGTGTTTAACTTTGGAAAATTTTCAAGGAGGGTCCCTAACTTTGAAAACTGATTCGGGAGACCTATTTTATGTATGGTAATTCTGAAAAGTTTTGAGCTACAGTAATTCTGAAAAATTTTGAGCTACAGTAATTCTGAAAAAAATTAGATCAAAATTCAGATGAATATAGTTTGAGCTACAGTACCCTAAAAAATAGCGCCGAAAAATTCGGGAGCTAAAAATTCAAATTTTGAAACTTTCGCGCCGCCCACTTTTTGCAACTCTGGCACAATTTTAAAAGTTCAAATTTTTCTTGTGAAAAGAAACGGCCACGTGGATTTTTTGGGGCCTGAATTTAGAAATTCCAAATTTTTCACAATTCAGAAAAATATTTCAGATATCATTCCTTGTCATATCAATTATAATCTTGGCTTCAACATTTTTCTGGGGAATATTTGGACATTGGAATTTAGGATTCGCGAAAATCATCGAATGTATTCTCACAATTGTCATGATTTTTGTGCCAGAATTGAAAAATTGGGTTTTTGCAATTGTATCAATGATTTTCTTCATAGTTTTTGTGGTTTTCGATATGATTGATCTTCTTTTTTATGTCTCAGAACATGTTCGAGCAAATCAACCAATCGGATTTTTTTGGCCAATTATTTGTGTTGATGCGGTTCTATGTGGATTTATGGCATATCTATATTTCAAATTATTCAAATCAACTCGATAAAGTTGCTTGTTATTTATTCAATAAATAAATTTATTAGATGACAGTGAGGTTTGTATTTAGGCGCAGGCTTCAAGACTGCGCCTATTTGGGCTTATGTTTGATGAAAAAAAAAATTTTCCAGAAAAAACATATATTAATATTTTCTTTTGAACCCTATGGGTAGGTGTAAAAAACGTAGTACTCAAATTTTCAGATAAGCTTGAAAAAAACGTTTTATGGTCCGTCAAAAATTGATTTTTTCGAAAACGCGGATCGCCATAACTCCTGTCAAACTTAATGAATCTTCTTACTTTTTCTTTTAAAAGAAAGATAAGATCAATGCCTCGGGAAGTATTTTTAGTTAGGTGCAGACCTAATGTCTTCGTAGAGGTGCAGCGCCTAGAATCACTATTTGTTTTCAAGCTCGGTTTTTTCGGTCATATAAAGCTTTTCATCATTGGTGTCTTGGAGTTTTTTGTAGAGAATCGACAGACGAACAAAAGGAAAAAAAAATTAGCTCAAACCGTCAACTGGAAGTTAAAATAAATCGATTTTCGTGAAAATGTCTAATTTTTGACAAAAACGACCATAACTTTGTTCACAATCATCGGTATGCCACATTTTCGGAACTAAAATGTTTCTCTTGAGGTGCTAGGGTTGTTTTAAATATAGTCCGACACAAATTAGCCTGTTTTGGAAGTTTTTTTGAAGTTGGAAAAAAAGTGCATTTTATTAAACTTGAATTTTCTCGAAAAATCGCCCGAGTGCCTACACTTTTCAGCGCTGAAAATGAAAGAAGAATACTTGAAATACTTATTTTATGCATTTTCAGAGAATCCTATGGTAAATTTTTTTTTCAATTTGAGTTTGAAAAATAATTGAAAAAAAAAATAAAAAGAAAACAACGACAATACGCAATCACGCTTGTTTTGTCTTTTCGAATGCTGGGATATTTTTCTGTTTTCTCTCAATATTACCGCTATTTCAATATTCAAAGATGAAATAAGTCTTTCAGGATTAGCCTTCAGTCTTGTTCTTACTTTATTTCAGTTGCTGAAATCGTTTTTAGAAAATTTGACTGAAAATCTTAGATTTTAGTGGTTTTTCTCGATTTTTCTTTTTTTTTCGCGTTAACGCCTCTGTTTTTGATATTCAAAGATGAAATAAGTCTTTCAGGATTAGCCTTCAGTCTTGTTCTTACTTTATTTCAGTTGCTGAAATCGTTTTTAGAAAATTTGACTGAAAATTATAGATTTTAGTGGTTTTTCTCGATTTTTCTTTTTTTTCGCGTTCACGCCTCTGTTTTTGATATTCAAAGATGAATTCTTATTTTTTTCTTATTTGCTAGCAGCAAAGTAAGTAATATTTCTTTCTTTTATCTTATTCCTTTTTTATTTTTCTTTTTCCTTTCTCTCTTTTTTCTTTTGTTTTATTATGAATTTTTTCTTCTTAGCTTGGGGCTATATTTATAGCCCCCAATGTGCCGTATTTGGCCTTATGCCTTTCAGAGGCATAACATCTAAACCTGAATGAAAATTCGAAACTTCTTTTTTTTAAATATTTCTTTATTTTTTTCGTTCTTTCCATGGGGAAAACATAAAATCTATACTTGAATGGAAATTCTAAACTTGTTGAAGACCAGCGCATATTTATTATTATCACTAAAGCCCAAATACCGGGCCTTGTACATAAAAAAATACATTGTTGCTTTCAACTCAAAAATCTTGCTGCGCGCAAATTCTACTACTTCAATTCGTTGCAATTATGGGGCTATTCCGCGATTTTCTCAACACGCTGAGAAAACGGGAAAAATGCTGAGAAAATCATTTTCTCAGCTGTTTTCCTATTTTCTCAGCCTTCCTGAATAAGGTTTCACAACCAATTCAGCGTTGAGAAAAGACTTTGAATAGCCGCATTAGACCTCAAATTTTTCAAATCCATTTAAAATATTTTTTTCTAAATGTTTCATTTTGGCGTTGAATTTCGTCAATTTTTGAGTCACACCCCATATTTTCTCAGGTCCTACAAAATTCAGGAAAACGTTCCGAGGTAAATTACACTCGTGTGCGCCGCGAAATTCTGATTTATGCACATCTAAGAGAAATGAATGAATTTCTTTTCTATGAATCAATGTAACTTTCACTACTCTGGGAACATTTTCAGAAGAAGAGAAAACTGTGCCCAGCACTCTTGTGGTGAAATTTATTTTGGTGAACTTCCCAAAAGAAAATATTTTTTCTATGTACAAGGCCCGGTATTTGGGCTTTAGTGATAATAATAAATATGCGCTGGTCTTCAACAAGTTTAGAATTTCCATTCAAGTATAGATTTTATGTTTTCCCCATGGAAAGAACGAAAAAAATAAAGAAATATTTAAAAAAAAGAAGTTTCGAATTTTCATTCAGGTTTAGATGTTATGCCTCTGAAAGGCATAAGGCCAAATACGGCACATTGGGGGCTATAAATATAGCCCCAAGCTAAGAAGAAAAAATTCATAATAAAACAAAAGAAAAAAGAGAGAAAGGAATTTTTTTTTGTTCGAAACAGGCAAGGTCTCTCTTGTCTGCAAACACCGATGCATACCGTATCACGGTAACAAAATAAATCTTTTTTTTTAGCTGTGAGTTCACATTGATTACTTTTTCGAAAAAATACCCCGATTTTTTTAATTTCGAAAAAACAAAAAAAATGGAAATTTTGGGAACAAAAAATTTGAACTGTTTATAGTCAATAAGTGCGCTCCAGCGAAACAAAAAAACTACACAAAAAAGCGCACTCTGTTTCTTTCTAATAGAAAAATGCAATTTCGAGGAGACGCAGACAGGCAGACAGACAGGCTGGTCTCGACGCGCTGTGTGTCTGCCGCACACTATTTCTCTCCCTTTTTCGGCGAGAGATTTGTCTGCACACGTTAAAGTCTGCGTCTCCCTCGAATTGCAAAAAAAAATACAGTGAGCGTCAGTCTCGCTGTGGCGCTTTTCGCGTTTTTCATTCTCTGGACACAGTGCCGAATGAAATGCAGTGAATGAGAAAAAAGGATTGAAAATGCTGCGGCATCAACAATGAGGTGTTACGCGTGAAATTTATTATTTTTCTGGGTTTTTGTTTTTCTTTTTTTGTCTTCCAAAAAAATGAAGAGAAACAAAAATATTGAAAAAAAATTATTCGAAAAAGTCACGTGAAAAAAAATTGATCAGATTTCGTTGTATTGTCAATCCGAAAAAATAAGAGCCATGGAAGAGAAAACCAAAATACAGTAGACTTCGCGGCTGCTTTGATCTTTTGTATTGAAAGAGGAAATATTTGGTTTTCTAGGCCATGTCGGTTCTCTTCCAAGGGTCACAAAATTTCGGACTGACAATACAAATACTGTTCAAAACCCAACCCAACCCAAAAACATGGGCCAAACCCGGGTTCAACCCAAACCCAACCCAAAACCATGGGTCAATCTCGGTTCAAGCCCAAACCCAACCCGAAACCGGTTCACTGAACACAGCCCGGATACGCGTACCCTATTTTTTTGTGTGTGCGACACCCTGCTCCCGCTGTCTGCGCTCTGCCCGCGGGGGAAATAATTGTGTGTTTGAATTTCTCAATTCATTTTTTTGTGAATTTACACGTTTTTATACTTCAATAATAATTTACAGAAGAAACATTGTATATGGGAAAGTAGAGGGGGATGAAAGGAAGGCAGAGAAATAAAATTCAAACGTATTTTTGAAATTTTAAAGGCTGTAAAATTGAATACAAAGATAATGAATGTATGCATTGGCCAAGTTAGGCAAACTTCTGTAATTTTGCACAACTTTTTCTAGTTTTCAGTTATTTTGGACTTTCGAATACGGTGATTAATATGAACTAAGTCTCGTTCTGAAGTAAATGTTTTGTGAATCACTTTTTGGGTGTAGAAATTGATTGATATCAACACCCAGAAAATGCTTTAAGACCACGAAAGTGATTCACAGAACGTTTACCTCAGAATAAGAACCATTTTACGTTAATCTACGTATAAAATAGTCATCAATAACAAAAAACTAGGAAAAGTTGTGCAAAATTACTGAACTTTTTTTAACTTTGAAGATTTCAAACAAAAATCCACACCCAAGCAATTTCAAGACCCCAGAAATGACTCACGAAACATTTACCTAGAAACAAGACCTAGTTTATGTTAATCTACGTATGAAATAGTGCTAAATATCAAAAATATAGAAAAAGTTGTGCAAAATTACAAAAGTTTCAGTGGTTTGACCAATTTTGTACTGAAAAATCGACATCCTATCGATTTCAAGACCCAAAAAGTAACTCATAGAACATTTACTTCAGAACAAGACCTAGTTCATTTTGATCGCCGTATTCGAAAGTCTAAAATAACTGAAAACTAGAAAAAGTTGGGCAAAATTACAGAAGTTTGCCTAACTTGATCTATTTCGAACATTCAATGATTTCTTTTTCGATTTTACGGCCTTAAAAATTTCAAAACTACATGTGAAATTTATTTCTCTGCCTTCCTTTCATCTTCCTCTACCTTCTCATATACAATGTTCCCTGGGAATTATTCGAAATTTCTGACAAAATTCGATAAAAAAATTGAAAAAAAAATTCAAGAAAAAAAACACACAACGACACACCGCGGATCCCGCTCCCCCTTCTGCATCTTATTTAGCGCGCTGCGAGACCCGTTTCTCCTCTACCTGTCTGCCCGTCGCACAGAAATTTTTTTTTGGGTACGCGTTTCCGGGCTGTGTGAACCAACCATGGTTAAAATTGGGTCGGTTTAAATTGGTGCAAGCTATCTTCTCGTGGTGGATGGAGGTTATTGTAATATGGTTATGGTGTTGAGTTGATGGTGAATACTAGATGGTGTGATTGGTGGACATGGTGACATTGCACCAAATGCACCGATTTCGAAAATTGCGCCAGTCACACCAATTGCACCAATGCTTCAGAAAAGTGAAATCATACATGAACTGGGACTCCGGCAACAGCTTCTGAAACAGTAGAATGAAGATAGAAAATTAGGTGGAGTTTTTTTTAGGCTTGTGTTGATTTTTTTTTTGAAAAAATTTTGCGAGCCTAGAAATTAAAGTTTTTCAGAAATTATCTAAAATGACACATTTAGTCGAAGAATGCGTTTAGACGCAGGGATAACAGGCGTTGTTTGTGTATTACAACGAAACACACATTTCAAACAATTGCTACAGTAGTTTTCGCGGGTTGTTTGGGAAGATTTAGGAGAAATCCCCGCTTTTCTTTCATTTTCGGCTGTTTGTTTAGGAGACAACAGCGCTTTTTGCGTTTATTTCGAAGTTTATCGATCAACCAGGCTAAGGAATTGCAATAAAGGTAAGTTTTCGAATAGTGTTTTGCACGAATTTCGGTCCCGACCGCCCTGTTTTGAGTCACGACTCAACAATTGAGAACAAAATAATAACATTCTGCTTCCAGAATGTCTCGAGAAGAAGAGGAATTGCGCCAGAGAGCAATTAATTCGCATTCAAGACAATCGTCGGCTTCAAGAGGCTCCAATGAGCAACAACAACCTTCCGCAAGCGGAACTTCGGTGCCAGTCAATCCGGTTCCCGAACCAAAGAAGAGCTCAGGCCAACAACAACAAAACCTCGCAAACATCTTGGCGAACTTCTTCGCTTCTCCTCAAGGAAGAGCAATTTTGGGAGCTGCGCAAGCTCAAACTGTGGAAGGAGAAGGAGAATACGACGAAGTTTTCGAGGAGGAAGAGGATTATGACGAGCCAGATCGTGAAGAAGACCAAGAAGAAGCAGGAAGTGCGAGAGAGACCAAAGATGATGAAGCGGCGGCAAAACCATTTCTTGTCGAAACATATGACATCAGAAGGAAAGGATTTGGCAAGCAGATCAGGTTCAACAACACCATCACAAAGAAAATGGTGAAACTGATGGCAGAGTTTCCAGAAACTCAGGAGAGAATGGAAGAGATTCTCAAGGAGCTTCAATCGCGCTCAATGCTTCTGAAATTCTCCGAAGATTGTCCGACACTGATGGAGCTGGTTGACGCCAAACAAGAAGTCGATCAAGTGAGAGGTATTGATCCACTCCTCGCCGATTGCCTGGTCATGGCTAGAAAAGAAGAAGCAAAAGTGAAAAGGCAGCAAGCATCGATTCAACGGCCCTTTCCGAAAAGGGATGGAAATCGAGGCAGATATCCATCCCGTAACTCAGACAGGCCATCCAGCGCGAACCGACCGTCATCAAGCCAATCAGGTCCATATGCACGACCTCCACCACCACAAACATACCCAAGAAACTGGTCAAGCTCCTCAAAGCCAAGCTACAGAAAGTATTGAGTTTCTCGCAGGTAAGCCGCACTCAAAATGGGAAATCTGGAACTCTATTCCGATTTCCGCGCTCGTTGCCCAAACCATACAGTCCGGTTATGAGATCGAAACAACAGAAATTCCAGACCTCTCATTCTCCGAAAGAAATCGCTCTTCCACACAAGCTCATCAAACATTTGTCAACCAAGAAATCGCAAGTCTTCAAAGATCAGGCGCCATCATCGAATCCACCGAAGCCTTGCGTCTCAACCCGTTGCACGTTGTAGACAACGGTAAGAAAGAAAGGCTTATACTGGATCTGTCCAGTCTAAACGAGATCGTAGTACGAGAACATTTTCGATTTGAGGATTGGAGTTTAGCCAAATTAGTGATACCGAAAGGGGCCTTTTTCACAACTTTTGATTTTAAAAGCGGCTATCACCACATCCTCGTGAGCGAAAAGTCCTCGTTACTGTTAGGTTTTCAATGGAATGGAAAGAAATACAAGTTTTGCGCTCTTCCTTTCGGTTTATCTTCCGCTCCATACATTTTCACCAAGCTTTTACGACCCTGGGTCAAAAAATGGAGGGAATTAGGATTAGGTATAATCCTTTATCTAGACGACGGACTGATTTGGGACACTCAGCAGAAAAATGTAAAGAGACCAGTGATCTTATCAAAGCCGATCTGATAAGCGCGGGTTTCACGTTCGCGGAAGAAAAATGCGATTGGGTCCCGAAACAATCCGCGACGTGGTTAGGTCTCAAAGTAAACTCAGAAAATCTATCTCTAGAATTTTCCGAAGATAGAAGAGCCAGAGCAATTCAAAAAATTGAGAATCTTCTGACCATATCCAGACCATCCATCAAAGAAAGAATGATTTTTACAGGTCTTCGAGCGTCAAGTTCACACGTGGTAAGCAACTCGGTCATGAAAAAGTCGAAAAGGATCGAAGCGACGGTAGCGCTGGCCGACCACCTCTATACTCGTTTTGCATGGTCACCGGAAGAAAGACGAGAAGCACAAGGTTGGTTAGATATGCTCAAGTTCCACCCGCCAATAAACTTCTTCGAAGATTCAGAAGATGCGGGACCTTGCGATTACGTTCTGGAAACGGACGCTTCAGAATATCTAACAGGGGCACTTCTAAAATCCCAAGATTCTGAAATGGTTTCGAGTAGGCCCCTTCCAAAAAACCTCAAAGGAGAATCAAGCTGCCGGAGAGAACTAGAAGCGATTTTAGCAGGCTTGCGCGACTTAGTGCAACCTAACGTAAATTCACTTTTGATTAGAAACGACAACCAAGCAGCGATTAGGATTTTGCAAGGCGGCTCCTTGAAAAAAAGAGCTCCAGGACGCGGCGCTAGAGATTTGGGAATTTTTAGAATCCAGGGAAATACGACATGAGTTTGAATGGGTCCCAAGGGAACTGAATAAAGACGCCGATTTAGCAAGTAGATCTCCAGATCCGGACGGATGGGCAATTAAGACGAGCACCGCTAGAACAGTCCAAAAATCGTTAGGATTCTGCGACATAGATTTATTCGCAACTCGCGAAAATCGAAAATGCGAACAATTTGTTTCCAGGTTTGGAGAGGACGGCGCAATCGGAGAGAACGGGCTGGCGGCTCCAAGAAGAATTTGGAAAACAAGCAAAATGTGGTTAGTTCCGCCAATTCGCCTGATTTTACCCACTATCAAAAAGATGGAAAAGTTCAAAGCAACCGGGATTTTGGGGGCTCCCATGTGGCCAAGTCAGCTTTACTTAGGGAAGCTCAAAGATAAGAACGGGTGGAGAAACGAAGTCAGGAAAGGAATTCGTTTTCCCAAAGGAGCGAGCATCATAGTTCCGGGCGGAGTCGGTGCAGCTTTCAATAGCGAATTCCTGAAATCTGATTTTGTTTTTCTGCTTCTAGATTTTAGAGAAACAAAAGAACCAAAAGGTTTCTTGCCGTCAGCAAGAAACCCTTGACAATTTCGAAGTCGTATTATACTAATGTAATTATGTTTTATTAATTGTCTCCAGAACAAATAAAGCCTGTTATCCCTAGTAGAAGCGTTCGAAGACTAAATGTGTTTTTGTCGAAGGAACGTAGACAAAAATGACACATTTAGTCGAAGAATGCGTTTAGACGCAGGGATAACAGGCGTTGTTTGTGTATTACAACGAAACACACATTTCAAACAATTGCTACAGTAGTTTTCGCGGGTTGTTTGGGAAGATTTAGGAGAAATCCCCGCTTTTCTTTCATTTTCGGCTGTTTGTTTAGGAGACAACAGCGCTTTTTGCGTTTATTTCGAAGTTTATCGATCAGCCCTCCCCCCTCCTCCTTTTTGCAAACCAAAAAGCAAAACTCGATTTTCAGATCCCAGATTCGAGAAAATCAAAGCGGTTTTCAACGGAGACGAAACGCGGAGACTCGACTTATGGCAGAATGTGATCGAATGTCTTGAAAAAGACAGAGCACCAGCCACAATCAAAATATACGAAAACACAATTCGGTCATATATTCGATGGAAGAAACAAGTGGTGACTCGAGGAAATCTGGGTGAAGACGAAACCCGGTTGCTCTACCTGGCGGAACTCATCAAGAACGAGAAGTCAAAAGCAGCAATCGCCGCAAATTGCGCCCTCAACTACTTCCTGGGTCCGGTGTCAAAACCAAACCGTTCGATGATGAATTCGGTTATAGAAGCTGCCAAGCAATCGAAAAGTCCCACAAAACATCGCGAGAAAGTGGAACCCGAAGATTATTCCATCTTCACCAACATCCAAGAATACGATCGAGATTCACTTCGAGTCGCAGCGCTTGGCATCATTCTGTTCAGAGGGTTTTTGAGAATCGGAGAAGCTCTGAATTTGAGGAAAAGACGATGCGGAATGGGAGCGCGGAGAATTGAAAATTTCAATTAGAAGTTCCAAAACCGACAAATACCACGAAGGGAGCCAAAGATTGCTGGTTCTCTCACAAGAAGAACAAGCGATTTGGCGAGCTCACTCAAGAAACATCGACAACACTCAAAATCCCCACATTTTTCAAACCTGGAATTCGAAGACAGCCCCGATGACATATAACAATGCAAGGAAAGTTATAAATGATCGATGGAAAAAGTGCGGAAAGTTCAAGAACTATGGAACCCACAGTTTTCGCGGAGGAGCGGCTTCGGCGGCGATAAACGAAGGAGTAGCGGCGGAAAAAGTCCTCAGCTTCGGAAGATGGAGGACCGAAAAAGCCTTCCGGGCATATGTGAAACCAACCACACGAATCGTGATTCCAAGAACAACTCCAGCGCAATCCAATCAACCGTAAGTATTTAAGAATCGCAAAGAAGACTCGGCTAATTAGCCAAAAATTGTTTTTAATCTTAACATATTTTTTCAGCTCCACCTCTTCCACCAATTGTTAATTCGCAACCTCTTCATCGTTCTACTCAACCACGTTCGTTTGCTCAACTCACAACAAGTCGCCGGCTCCAAACTTCAGCGACTAGCCCAAGAATATTTTATTTTCCCATTTTATTTTTGAAATTTTAGTCATATTTGCTAACCGGTAATTTGTGTTTTTTCACGAGCTCGGCTCGTGAAAACTTGTTTGTATTATACTAATGTAATTATGTTTTATTAATTGTCTCCAGAACAAATAAAGCCTGTTATCCCTAGTAGAAGCGTTCGAAGACTAAATGTGTTTTTGTCGAAGGAACGTAGACAAAAATAGTTTTTAAAACTCATACAATTTGAGTTTCTATGATTTTTGTGTCCAAGTAATTCGATGTCACCCTGTATATTGGAGTTCTGTAAACAGAAAATATTTTTTGTGTGTAATTGTGCGTCGCAGTGTATGTGTGTACCAGAATTGGTTCCCCGCTCATTTCAAACCGTTTGAATTTATTTTTTTTTCTGCGAGTTTTTCGAATTGAACTTCGGTAAAAACAGATATCGAGAGCTGCAGAGAAGGGCTAAATAACTGTTCATACACCTCAAAACTCATTTCCAACTGGGAAGCTGTCTTTAAATATGACAAGAAATTACAAAACAGCTGATCAGAAATATTCAGGAATCAGGAATATTCAGGGAATTCTAAACGTAAAAAAAAACAAAGCACAGAAATTTTAAAAAGGTTCTGAACCTCATAAAAATAGTGAACTATGGGAAATGTGGGATTGAAGATACAAAAAGTTACAATATTTTCATAATATTTCATTATTGAAATTTACTCAAAACAAATTAAGTTGTTGATAAGTCAAAACTATTCGGTTCTATCCTAGTATCACGGTCCCAAAATAATATAGAGGTCCCAAAATAATATATTGGTCCGAAAATAGTATATTGGTCCCATAATATTTTTTATCGGAATTTTCACAAAAGCTAATATTTTTGAACAGAAATAACGACGTTTCAAATTAACTCTATTTCAAAAAGTTTTCCAGGAATTAATTATTACAAATCGAATTTTGATAATTACCCATCATTCGAGTTCTAAATTATCATTTTTCATGGCCCCAGAGCCGGGAAACCTTTTTTGAAGTCTTTGTTAAGTATGAGGAACTTTTATTCCACAAATAAATCCAAAACAGTTCCGAAAACTCAAATGTTTTCGTAATTTTAACACTCTTTTTGACCAAAAATGATTTGCCATGAATAATGTTTCATTGTTTCATCTTTTTTGATAAAATTGACACCACTAATGGAATTTTTGATTTAGAAATCAAATTAATAATTTTTGAACCAACATTTTCATGGGACCAATATAATATTCTCGGACCAATATATTATTCTGGGACCAATATATTATTTTGGGACCGTGATACTAGGATACAACCAACTATTCAAATAATGATAGACGGTAGGTTTGTTAGTGACAGCATGACTGAGTTGTTGTCGTCGGTACTATTCCGTAGATTCGTGAATCTGTAGAATTTATACATTTTTTTGAGATCATGCTTTTTTTGAGAAATTATGACATTTACACCCAACTTTTAAAAATTCTAACAGCTATTTCAGTTTTTGTGAAGGGAAGAAATTCTGTGCCATCACATGACAAATAACTTAATTTTCAGCATAGAAATTAGGAATTGAAATAGGGTCTCATAAAAGATCCTGGGCATACTCCACAAACCATCGATTTTTTAAAATTTAATCAGATGAGCTCGAGTTTAAAAAAACGGTCATTTTTCGGTTTTATTAGATGTTCGCAAAAGTTTTTGAAAGTTCCCTTGTTGTTGGAGACAGTTGGAGACACAACCAATTCTGATCAATTTTTTTGGGTCACGTGAAAAAATGTTTTTTTGGTTTTTTGTTTTTGTTTTTTTTTTCAACGAGATAAAAATCTTGCCACGTTTCGCTTGTCAGAAAATACGTGGCGATACGTGGCGGCTTTTTGCTTGTTTTTCTGGTTTTTGTCCAGTTGCGTCCGGAAAATGGTGAGTGAGCAGAACACTGTATTTTTTTTTTTGCAATTCGAGGGAGACGCAGACTTTAACATGTGCAGACAAATCTCTCGCCGAAAAAGGGAGAGAAATAGTGTGCGGCAGACACACAGCGCGTCGAGACCAGCGAGTGTCTGCGTCTCCTCGAGATTGCATTTTTCTATTAGAAAGAAACACAGTGAGAACAACAAAAATTGAAAATATGTTTTTGTTTTCATATTTTGCTTCTACAGTAAACCAACACGCGATGATCCCATGTTTTTCCTCGATCGAATCTACCGTAAATAATAAATTCATCTAGCTATACTCAGGAGATTTTTCGCAATTTTGCTGTATTGAATGCGCGATTCTGCTTGCTGAAACATGCGGTTCGGAAACTAGCTCGAGATTCTCTTCTTCCGTAATCGGCCACTGTCGGACAGTGACTGTCCATCTCAATAAAAATGGGTTCAGCAAGAATTTCGCAACTCGCTGGACCAAATTCATGACGCAAATTGCAACCTAAAAATGCAGCAAGAATCGCGCAAGTCGCTAGAAGTGCAGCAAGGAGATAGCAAGTTGCGAGAGGGCAGCAACTTGCTAAATCGTTGCCCAAAATTTTCTGAGATCGAACTCCCACAAAAAGAGGAGGGGGCCCTGATTGGAAGGCAAATATTTCTGCCTTTTTAATAAAATCCCGGTTGGGTGGTGTCTCGATGGAAGCAGGATTTTTCAATGGGGTCCCCCCTGTTCTCATTTTTCGAATGTCGCAATTGCGACATTCGTATTTATTAAAATTTCAACACTCCGATTTTTCTGAATCCAGCCTGAAAAGTTCAAAATTAGAACTATAGTGTAAAATGGCGTAAAAATCTAATTTTAAACTTTTTAGGCTGTATTCAGAAAAATCGGAGTGTTGAAATTTTAATAAACAAATATTTTCGTTCCAATCAGGGACCCCTCCTCTTTTTGGCAATCTCTGAATGGGGCCCCTGAATGGGGCCATTTTTTCAGAAAATGGGGCCACCTGAATGGGGCCACTTGTGTGGCAAATTCCCTCAATGGGGCCAGCAAGAAAAAAATTAGAATTTCTCAGTTTTTCCTTAATGGGGCCACCTAAAAAGATAAAATACATAATTTCTGCATATTTCCTCAATGGGGCCATGTATTTTTTGTGCATTTCCTCAATGGGGCCATCTTTCACAGCAAATTTTTTTCTACGTGACCTCAAATAAAAAAATCATTGCAGAATGTGTTTTTCACGCGGCACACACATCTGGGCGGAGCCTAATAAAATCCTGTTTTTACTCGTTTTTTGAGGATTTGAACCCGAATTTCAGGGAAAAGTTGATTTTTCACTATCAGAATTGAGCAAAGAAGGGTTGAGGGAGGTCCGGAAGACAGATAATTGCTTATTAATCTTCTAATTCCGCTCAAAATGACGTTTCTCCATATTTTTCTCGATTTTCCCAGGAAAGACAATAAACTTTTGATTCAAAAACTATTACTACTTGAAAAATTATCAACTACTTCTAAAAATGTAGTTTGAGCATGTTTCCTTCGGTTTCGGCTTCAAAAACACATTTTTTGTGAAAAAAAACAAAAAAAGACATTTTTTTTGCGAAAGTACTGTAGCGACACGTGAAATTGTGCAATGAGAAAATGCGTAGTGAAAAATTTGCTGTGTCTTTTCATTTTTTATACATCTTGTGACGTCATAGTGATTGTGAATTTAATTTTCGTGAAAGTTTTCGAATTTTTGATCACGTTATTATGATGTGGTTTTTATTCTCAGCATTGAAGATATTTCAAATGTAACTTTTTTTTTTCAAATTTTCAGGCTGTGACTATGAAAATATTGAAATTTTTCTTGATGATTTCGAATTATTTTTCTGGGTAATTTTTTAAAATTTCCTGCCCAATTATTTTCTTGAATCAAAATGATATTTTTTTTTAATAAGTTGATTTTCATTAAATTTTGGTTATTACCGTATTCTTTGCTAGTTGACAACAAGTTTTTAGGATAACTTCCCAAAAAACTCATCTGGGTCTCCGAAAAAAACACACTTTTTTGCGCGATGTCGGTTTCTTGTTTTTGGGCAATGTGCCAAAATATCAAACTTTTGTGACATGTTCTTCAATAGTTTTCAAATTCTATATAGAATTTCTGTGAGAGTTATCTAAAGAACTACTTCCAGATTTTGGTTCAGCTTTCAAAACATGCTTCCGGTGAATTTACCGGAAAATTTGAGAAAACTTTTGATATTTTTTTCTCGAATTCGTTCAAAAAAAACTGAATTTTCTGCGTGATTTTTGATAATTTTCATGTAGGAGAGGCTCCATGCCTTTAGAACCCAAAGTTGGCATTCGTGGTAAGAACTCACATACGCTCTCAAAAAATTCGAAAACTTTCACCAAAATTAAATTCACAATCACTATGACGTCACAAGATACATTTAAAAAAATGAAAAGATGGCCCCATTGAGGAAATGCACAAAAAATACATGGCCCCATTGAGGAAATATGCAGAAATTATGTATTTTATCTTTTTAGGTGGCCCCATTAAGGAAAAACTGAGAAATTCTAATTTTTTTCTTGCTGGCCCCATTGAGGGAATTTGCCACACAAGTGGCCCCATTCAGGTGGCCCCATTTTCTGAGAAAATGGCCCCATTCAGGGGCCCCATTCAGAGATTACCCTCTTTTTGTGGGTTCGATACCCAGAAAACTCTACAGTAACCCTACGAAAATTTAACATTCAGAAAACTTCAAAGGTGGAGTCTGAGCGAAAAAGTGCAATCCTCGAAGGATTTTTTCTGGAAGCTTCTCAAACAAAAAACTGTAAAGTTCGAAAAAACAGTGAAACGCCGTGTAAAATGGCTTGAAAGTCCATATGTACTGTAGCTTGGATTTAATGTTTGAGAAGCTTCCAGAAAAAAAAATTCATCGAGGATTGAACTAATCACAACATGCTCTTTCAAATGAGCACAACTTATTTTTTTTTCGAACTTCACCTCTAAAATATTATCAATTTTTGCACCTTACGGGATTTTAATGAGAGGTAGATTTTAAAAATTTGATCAGAATTGGTTGTGTCCGCAAATGCGTGTTGAAAAATATATTTTAGAAGTAAAAAATCCGGAACGTTTTCAACAATAAAAAATCATTCAAATTTAAAAAAATACTTACATTCTCGATGAACTTTGAACATTGTTTATTAGCTTTCAAAGCTTTCAATCTGTTTTCCCATGTTTCCTTAAATCTTATACTCTCATTTATTTGTTGTTTCAATGTTTCTTTAGCTTCCTTCAAGTTCTCTAACTTAGCATTTGTTCGAAATAATTCTTCTTGAAGTCTGAAAGATTAATTTAAGGAAAGAATCAACCAAATCAACGGGTTTTCGAAAAAAACTCACCTCTCATGTTTATCTTCCAATTCTTTGATTTGTGCTAGAAGTCCAGTTATGGTTTCTTTCTCATTTTCACACAGCAATTCATTCGTATTTGCCATAATTTCTGAGGAAAAATCTTTACATACTCACGATCAGAGATTCTCTTGCCAGCTTGGAGCTGGCCAGAAAAGTGACTTATTTTTAAAAATCGCAAACCAAAAAAACCTGACAAAATAGGGGTACACTGCGATATTACCAGAAAACGGAAAACGTAAAATGTAGAGAGAAAAGATTGGTATTGTTAATGAGGACGTAGGTATACAAAAACAATTATTTACATACAGAATGGTCACGAAGGTCAACACTATTTATTTATCGCAAAGGTCAAGGTAATCGTAAGGAATAATTCTTTTGTTTATCATATTTGGTTCATGCAAAACATGAAAAATGCAAGGGTTTGCTTGAAATTGTGTTTTTATTGAATAGAGTCAAAGTAGGACGTATGTTTTTATCCAATTTTTGAATGAAAAGCGAAATTGCTCAGAGATTCGCTGGCCAGCTCGCCACTAGGTGGGGGCTGGCTGACCTGGAAACCGCATGGAAACCATGTCGCCCGATTTTTTTCGCTGGCAAGGTGGCCAGGCTCTGGCTAGGTCAAGCCCACATGGCTACCACGTGGTGGCCACTTCGCCTCGTCGAAATGAATTTTCATGCAAGTGTCTGAAAAATTTGTGAATTGAGGCATTTTCGGAGAAACTGGCTCATTTTCTGTTTTTTCGCAGCACTTGAAACCTTGGGAAGTGAAAAAACACTAGAAAATGCACTGTTTTGAGTACAAACCACCGTCTTGCCAGCTTTCCAGAATTTCAAACACACAGGCCACGTCGCCGGAAAACTCAAGGCGACCTGGTGGCCATGCGGATTCCAGGTGGCCGCAGTGATCTGGTGGCGAGCTGACCAGCGAATCTCTGAGAAATTCGAAATCTCAGACCTTGAAAATTTTTCGAATATTCCGGATTTTCCGGTTCAAAAAATCCGGAAATTTTCCGACTTTCCGGGTTTCAATTTTCCGCCACAGGCCTGAATTAAACTAACCTTTTCCAACAGTTCTGATTCTTTCATATCGATTATGTGCTGATGTTGCTCTTGCATTCATATTCGGAATCATTCTATCATGATCGATATATATTTCGACAATCCTTCTGGAAAAAAATTGAAAGAAGAGAAAAAATAACAACGAAGAGAAAATAAGAATTTTATGGTTGCCAGGGAATCCCTTCAAACTTACTTGTATGAGGAGCTAAATCTGGTGATAAAATCGGCTGACAAGTCGAACGGAAACCTGGAAATTAATTTGATATTTCAAATATAATGATTTTTTGATCCAACTTTTTTCTTGCTTATACTTTGAACAGCTAGACATAATTGAGCTGGTTCTTCAATCGGAGTTGTTAGAAGAAAATCAATAAATGCTCCCTCAATTAGAATATCTGATATTAACCAACAGAAAAAATTGATAAATTCCACTTGTTTTATTGGTTAATGTTGATTTTTTTACTTCCTGAAATGAATATATAAATTTGTATCTGAAGAAACTTAGGTTATGTCACTTAACCTAAGTTTCTTCAGATACAACTTAACTTAAGTGTGGGAATATGATTTTGTCATAAAATATTCGATTTCACTCACCATTTCATCACCATCTAGAAGTTTAATTATATTCTGTCGATTTTGTAAATTTAATCCAAGTTTTCGAACTTTTCCAACTTCATATTCATCGAATTTTGATCGTAAATGATCAAATTCGCATAACATATCATACTGTAGATTGACTGCATTTTCAGAAATAACAAGATCTAAATTAGTTGCGTCTGAATTTGATAAAATAACTGTGATCATTAAGTGCCGCCTTGCCGAAAAATAGCATAAAATGGAATAAAATAATACTCGAAAAAACTAGTTGTTATATTTTTTGGTCTCCTTGACAACACCAAATCAACTCAAACTCAATTTAATTAACAGTGTACTATAAAATAAAAAATGCTTTATTTTTCAGAAAAAAAGAGAATACCCATAAAAATGTATAGAAATAGAATAATATAAATCACATTTGGATGAAACAATAAAAATATAAAGCTGGCACGAAGAAAAACATCGAGGGTAATGCAAAAATTAAAAAGTTTCAAAACGATGTGAAAATGAGGGACCTTCACGATTTCGATTTGCTTCTGAACAACCTTCAGATATTTTTTCATTAAGTTGATTTGGACCACAACTGAAAACTCCGATCTCTTCTTGATCTTCGTGTCGATTTGCAATCCATCGGAAAATTGATTTGAAATCTGGTCGACCAAAATGATTTTGTGCGTGAAGACCAGTGAACATTGAAACACCAGAATTTGTTCCTCGGAAATGTTGTTCGCAAATATACTGCAATTTGTTGAAATTCTCATGAACTTTTCCCTCGGCCCATGCATCAATAAATTGTGCCAATGGTTTTGGCGACAATCCAGTGTAATAGACTCGAATTTCTCTCGCTTAAAATTGCATCAAGTGTTCGAGTTTGATTTTCGTTGCTGGCAGATTCAAATTTCCGGTAATTGTTTTCAATTGATCCATATCAACAAATCCAACTTCTAAAAGATCTGCTTGTGTGTTCGCACAACTTCCGACTTCCTAATTCTCCAAACTTGGCATATTTCGAATCTTGATGTTTTTCACGAACTTTGACTTGGTCGTAGTTTTCTGAAATGTGAGATTTTGGGCTAGAAATTCCGGAATAATTTCCTACATCAAATAACATTGAAATTCCTTTCAAAGTATTGTGATATCTTTGAAGATAACTTTTGAAGTAATTCATAACAACATCGACAAGTTTTCCATTCTCAGTCTTTTTCCAAAGTGGCATCGGCGAATTTCTGGAATAAAAACAAGTATTTCCAACAAGTTTTGTGTATTATCGAAAATCTCATCCGAAAATCTCCACCGAAATAAACACGCAACGCAGACCGCGCCGCGCCACAACACACACAAAAAAGGAGGGAATTTGAATCGTTCATTTTTCAACAGCTTTATCCTAGTTTTCAGCAGGTTGAAAAATGAACGATTCAAATTCCCTCCCTTTTTTGTTTGTTGTGGCGCGGCGCGGTCTGCGTTGCGTGTTTATTTCGGTGGAGCGCGTGGTACAGATGAGATTATCGATAATAAACTCACTGTCTTTTGTATGTGACATTTGTTGTAGTCGGAGTTTCAGCAACAAAATCCAATTCATAAGTCCATTTGTATGGATATTCAGTGGAGATTGAAATCAAGAAATTCTTCTTATTTTCCATAACTCGAACTCGCAAATAATAGTTCTTTGAACTTGTTGCTTCTTCCCAGCAAGCTTTTGAGCATCTCGAAAATCGGCATAAACTTGCAATATTCAACTTCTCCATGATTATTTACATCAAACCATTCTTTGGTATTTTGTTCGTTATCTTCTTGTCGAGCTCTTTTGGTCGGAGGCTCCATTTTCTCTAAAAATGAAATTTGTGGAGGAAGAAGAAGTTCAAAAGATTAAAATATTCAATTTCCAACGTTAGAAACGTATTTAGTAACTTTCAAAATATCAAAGCGTTAAATATTTACTATTCTATGAAAAAAAAAACAAAAAAAGGGGGCATTTTGACCTATTCTACAACAAAAAATTCCGAAAAAATCTCAAATACCTAGAAAAAATGGCTGGAAATAAATAAGGGGGGTTTCCCATATTTAAGAGGAGAAAATACACAAATTATGGAATGATTTCGCATTCCGCGAGGCGACTCGAAAAATGAACATGAACAAATCGATTCTGGAATAAAAAATTTTATGTGGTGAGAATTTTTTAGGGAACGAAAATGTTACCTTTTCTCAATTTCTCGAAGTCATATTTACCAACAAAGTTGGAGCCGAACTTGACAGTCTCAATTCAGGTTGATCGATGTCGTCTGGAAATTGGAATACATTTGATACAGTTTTGTGTTGAAATAAGGACTCTCGGGACCAAAAATAGAAAGACTTCAGGAACTTAAATGGCCGGCCAAAGCAACAAATGCGCTCCCACAATAATGATTTTTGCAACATTAAAGCGGGTTCGTTGCTTTGGCCGAATTCCCGACATTTCTCGGCCACCCAAATAGTTCGGCCGTACATGTTTTACCCCTGAATTTATCCATAGTTACGGGTTGACTAATGCATCGTCCAAAGTGAAAAAAAAAATGCGAAAAATCAAAAAAAAAACGTCCAAACAGACGCATTTTTTTTCGCAGAAATCGCATTTTTTCGAGCATTTTTTTCGCGTTTTCTGGTGTTTTTCGAGTCAAAATGGACAGAAATTGAGAGGATTTGTCTGCAATTGTGTTTTTATTGATAATAGAGAGAAAATCAGTGGTGAAACATGAAAAATGAGTTTGTCGAAAAAATGTCGAAAAAGTTGAAAAAATTTGAAATTTTCAAAATCTTTTTTTTTCTTGTTTCACCATTGATTTTTCTTCCATCATCAATAAAAACACGATTTCAGACAAATCCTTTCGATTTCTGTCCATTTTGACTCGAAAAACACCAGAAAACGCGAAAAATGCTCGAAAAAATGCGATTTCTGCGAAAAAAAAATGCGTCTGTTTGGACGTTTTTTTTTTTGATTTTTCGCATTTTTTTTTCACTTTGGACGATGCATAACACCGAGAAAAATTTTGAGGTCCGGCTAACATTTTTTTTACAAAAGTTTTTTTCCGCCCGAATCAAAATTTTGATTTGGGCGGAAATTCTAACATAAGTGTTGTAAGTTGTAAGTGTTTTTTTCTAGATAACTTTGAAAATTTTATATTTGAGGTCTCACTAACTTTTGGGTCGAACCAGGGAGAAAAAAAATGTATGGTTCGGCCACAAATCTTTTTTTTTAACATTTTTGAAAGTTCTCATAATCTTCGTTGTCGGGTCATTTAATTTTAGAAAAAAATGGTAAATCTCATTTTTCAAAAAATAAAAGTTCCAAAAAACTTTTTAAATGTTACCTGAATTGAACAAGCGTTGTTTGTCATTTTTTGCATTATCCAATCGTTTTTCATCAATTGTTTCATCGCCATCTTCTCCTTCAGTTCCTCCTTCAATATCGCTCATTTTCATCATAACCAATCGCTCTTTTTGTTGCTGTTGGTTCTGCTGTTGTCTTCCCCATTCGCGCTCTTTCAATATTTCCGCATATGTGCGATTCTTACTGTTTTGCATATCAAATACAATATTTTGCTGCTGCTGTTGTTGCTGTTGTTGTTGTTGTGTGACAATTTTCATAAATTCCATCACTTTCGAATTCGAACCCCCATTTTCACTGTCTGTCGAGATGGCGATTCCCTCATTTTCATGCAATAAAATGCCGCCAGACAGCTGAAGATAAACTCCCGGAACTTTGTCTTTTCGCTCCAAATTGATGATTTGACACGGTCTGTCGTGACGAGTTCGAGGTTCAAGCATTGTTTTGGTGACCGATTGATATGGTGAACTTGGTGATTTTCGATAACCATGTTCATCTCCATGATACATTTTCTCATAATCATATCGATTTTCATCTCTTTCATAAGACATGCTCATAGTTCTCGATCTGGCACCTCCATAATCAAAAGATGTGTTCAAACTTGGCGATAAAGTAGCACTTTCTGAATTCAAAACATTTTCAATGTTTTCTAGAAAAAAATCACCTCTTCTGTATTGTTTTCTTGGCGAGTATTGCAATTGTTGAGTGTGTTGCTTTTCTTCAACAACATGAGAAACATCTTGTGTGAAAAAACGATCTTGTTCATCTGGGATGACCTTAAATTGTGCGACTTTGAAATTTCAAAAAAAAAATACGATATATAATTTAAAATTTTATTAGAAATTTGTAAAAAAAAAGTATTATTACATGAATTTTATTTATCACATTGGTAAGACCAGATCATAGAAAATGCTTTTCTCTCTTCGACCCTGAAAATAAAAAATATTTGTATTATTTTTGGGGTCGAAGAAACAAAATTTTCGGGTAAACATTTGATATGTTTTCACAAATATTCTGCTAGAACCAACCTGTTTCAATTTCAACGTATGTGTTGATGTGAATTGTTGTTGATCTCCACCATTTGTGTGCGATTGTTGTTGATTTCCACCATCTTGTCCATTCTCCCGATCGCGGAAATAATTCTGATTGTGTTGTTGTTGATTTCCTCGATAACCACCTTTTCCACTATTGTTCGTCGACATTTGTTGACCTTTCTTTGGATAATATGTAGATTCCCCGGAATCATTCTTTCGCCAATTTTCTCGATGATTCGGGCGTTGTTGACGATTGTAATAAGACCGTTCGGAATCTTCATAGCTTCCAACGATTGGTTCATCTTTTTCTCTTTCCCGATCTCTTCGCCCATCATGATATGTTGGACGATGATTTTGCGGTGGATTTTGATGGGTACGTTGACCTTGCGAAGACGACGTCGAACCACGGCGTTCTTGCGGTTGTTCAGTTGGAGTTGCAGCAGCGGCTTGTTGCGCAGCTGCAGCCATCAAACCAGGATGAAATTGGTAGGGTGTCATGTCCGGAACGAATGGAACTGTAAAAATTATAATGGAACACATTTTTATTGACAGAAAACTTACGATATGGGAACATCTCTGATTGTGGAACCATTATATATGGATAAACATACAGAGGTTGCTGTTGCTGTTGTTGTTGACGAATTTGCATGGTCACTGAAAATAATACAAATCTTAACTTTCTTTGTGAATCAACTCACTCAAACTTTGATTTTTCTGCTGTTGCTGTTGTTTTTGGTGATGAGGTGGAACTTGTTGATTTCGTTGTTGCAAATATCTTGGATTCGCCACCATTCCAGGTTGCACGACTTTCCTCTCCAACTTTGTCACCATACGTCGCATGCCAGGGGTAATCGACCCGTGGAGGGGTTGTCCCTCACACCAAATTTTGGAGGGGGTTGTCACTTGAGATAAAAATTTTATGAAATTTTCTCAGTTTTGATGATAATTTTCTCTACATATTCTGCCATAGGAATACCAATTTAAGCCTCAAAAAAGTTTCCACACAAATATCTAATTAAATTAGGGGTAGCAGGTCTTCAATAGACCCTTATCATCTATGCTTTACAATAAAATCCAAAGAAATGAGCCAGGTATCAAGATGGGACCACTATGCCGTTCTTTCACATCATTTCTTTGGATTTCATGGTTAAGTATAGTTGATAAGGGTCTATTGAAGACCTGCTACCCCTAACTCAAGCCCTACTGACTTTTTACCCCTGTGTTAGTTGATAACAAAGAGGGAAAAATGAACATAGTGGTCCTAATTTGAAACCAGGTTAATTTTTTTTGGATTTTATTGTGGAGCATAGTTGATAAGGGTCTAATGAAAACCTGCTACCCCTAACTCAAGTTCAAAATTCACTATTTGCCTCATTGATGCAAATTCTGAGCTTAAGCTCAATAAAATTGTAATTTTCAGATTTCTATAGCTGGAAATGAAAAAAATGAAAAGGGGGGGGTTATCCCTTTCGTCGAAAATTTTCAAAAATAGGGGTATGCACTGGCGGATTTCAAACGGGGGTATGCGACGTATGTTTGTCACGTTTTTTCAATGGGCCAGATGTTGTTCGATGTCTTTCAGAATTCGAATATTTATCGGGCAAAGCAGCTTCGCCACGACACGGCAATTTGAATGTCATGACGGAGTCGTCGAGGAGGATTTCTTTGAGCCACACAGAACTTTGAAGATCACGAATTTCAGGCAAGTCGAGTTTGATCGATGACTAAATTTTTCAATTTTTGCAAAACTTTCTGGATAACAATGTTAACTCACTGAAAGTAGTCTTGTATAAAATGTATACAAATTGCGCATATTGAATTCTTTCGTCCTCAAAGTGATGCAATGTTGAAGTTCTTCATCAGCTAATAATGGAACCGGATCATAACGAGAAGGTGTTACACGCATTGACGCTTTCATATCGGAATGATAAACATCGACAACACGATTGTGAATATCGATTGGTTGAGCCATATCAGAATCGTTGATATTGAGACACATGGAGACAGGTAGGAGTTCCTGGAATTATTCATTTTCATTGTGTGATTCAAAAAAACTGAACAACTTACCGTGATGCATTTCCTTGCCTCCAATACATTATTGAGTCGTCCTCGAATTAACAATGGAAATATATGATCATGTGATGTGTTGATCGCATCAAAAGATGGATGTGTGATTTTCGTTCCAGTTCTTTGTTCAACCAATGGCATCAACATGTATTTCTGTCTTGGTTTCCCAACAACATGATCCAAATGGTAAATTGAAATATTGAAACGCATCGAATATTCAGTTTGTTCATCAATCGTATTGTTCAACATAGACGAAATATTTTCACATGCTTTGTACAGACATTCAATATGTTTTTGTCGACAAGTTAACTTGAGACCAGGTCCGCTGTTTGGCAAATTGTCGAGCTCGACGATCACATTGTCATATGTATTACGGTTGGAATCGATGTATGCCAACACATGATCTATATTGTTTTTTGAGGAATCCATTTCGAGGTAGACGGAGAGTGGGCAGTTTTCCTGAAAATTATCGAATTTGTTTTATTCGGGCAGTCGGGTAACTTACTCGCAAAGCAATTCGCGCTTTCTCTACATCATTAAAAAATCCAGTAATAGTAACTTGTTGTGCATATGGACTGGCACCATTTACATTCAATTTGTCAGGCAATTGGATGAGGGTGTTAGTTGAGTGCATGATCGATGTGACATTTTCGACGTTATCGATCCGCTTATGCATTAGTTCATGATACTGGAATTCGATTTCAAGACTGAGGGTTATCCTAGTGGGGTTAACGTCAAGCATCGGAATTCGATTTGGCAATTGTTGCCCGCTATCTTCTTTTAGCTTGATCACTGCTTCTCGCATCGTTTTGTACGAAATGTGCTGGCGATTTTGGAAATCTTCGAGCATCTGAAAATCAATTTACAGCATGGCTCGCTAGAATGTGAAAGGAACAACAAACCTGTGTAGACTGTTGTTTTTGATGGAAAAAACTTTCGGTGTTATTGCCGAGAATGGCGCGCAATGCGGGGGATATAATCAAATTTCGTGGCAGCGCCACTTCTTCCGCCATTCGGATTCGACTCTCTGCATCCAACCCATGATGAATCGGCGTGCGGAATTGTGTTGGAGTGACGAGAATCTCTTTTTCTCCACCACGTGCTTCCATGTAAATGTCTGAAAAAGAGCATTTTTCAAGTTTCTGAGACGAAATATTCGATAAAAGTATTTGCACGGATAAAAACCATCGATTCGATGACCAAAAATTGCATTTATCATGCTTCCCCGACCGGAAACCCAGAAAGAAAACTGAAAAATGGCCGAAGCGCGACTAAAAATAGAATGCAAATGTATTAAAGGGACACATATTTTTGAGAAATGGTCTCGCCACTATTTAGCGCACGTCGAAAATGACAACATATTTTGCCTACTCGAGCGCGCGAATTCAAATGTGCGTTTTTGGTTGTAGTGTTTCTTTCTATATAGAGGAAGAAGGATGCGAGGTAGCGTGCTACTTGGCAGCAAGCTGCGCTATATCTGCTGCTACTTCGCAAAAACTCTGCTGCATATGGTCATATGTTCGCTGCTACATAGCATTTTTTGAAAAACCGCGCTGAAAAAAAATAAAAACACACATTTGAATTCGCGCCAAGCGGCGAGGGAAAATATGTTGCAATTTACGGATACCTCCTTTTCTTTTTTCGTTCTTTTTTTACCACGCCTGTTTTGCCTGAACAAAATTCGTCGGTACAGTAATATGACGCCAAAAAATAGGTCTCCATTTGGCGGCGCCGCGTTTTATGTCTTGGAGGCCCCAGAAAAATTTCAAAACATTCATACATACGTAATTTCATCTCTTCTCTTCGAATAAGTATAGTAGAAGCCTTAAAAATGGCGTTTTCACGTAGAAAAACGTGAAAAACTGGAATCGCTGCGAGACCTCACTCTTTCGAAAGATGTGTGCGCCTTTGATTTGCTCAGAATTTGATTTTCAGCCCATAACTTTTTTGAGAATGCGTTTCAGAAACAAGTAAATAGTTTTCCTGGCTCATCTCGACGTGACGAATCAAATGGTATATTCAGCTTTTTCTGAAAATGCCTCTAACATGCTGAAAACTGACTGAAATCACTGTCTAGTGTGTAAACACCGCGACGCACAAATGCACAAATTGCGTACCGTAGTGAAATTTTTCACCGTCGCAAAAAAACAGGCGTGTTACGCGGTTTCCCGGGATTTTTATCTTTTGCAAATTCTACTTTTTTTCTAGTTTAGAGATTCACTCCGTTTTCACAATACGTCACCGGTTCGATTCCAGAAAATTCAGAATCCGGTCCAATTAAACTGGATTAATCGGACCTGCTTGATCGAAAAAGTTTCTATCCAAAAGTTGCCAATTTTTCTTTTCTCTTTCGTTTTTTAAGCCGTCTGTTTTTTATTTTGTCAATCAAAGTGTTTTTCCAGCAATGTCATCATCTCAAAATGATCAAGGCGAGCCCGCCCCAAATTCGAGTTTGAAGAGTAAAGTGATGTCTCTCGAACAATATGTCAAGTTGCTGGAACTTAAACTGGTGCAGTGAGTGTTTGCGAAAAAACCCTTTATTCTGGTTGATCACTTGTTTTAATCTATCAATTTTTCAGAAAGGAACAAGAACTTTCGGATAGTAAGGCCATCGTTTTATTTATGGAAGATGATATCGACAAAATGCAATCGAATTTGGCTACTTTACGTTTGGAAGCACTGCGACTCCAAGATCAATATGCGGCAACTTCAAATGATTCTTCATCCGGAAAAAATTCAACAGCAAATTACAAATTGACGTATTTTCGAGGACGTGGATTTGTTGAACCTATTCGACAAGTTTTCCGTATGGCAGAAGTTGAATTTGATGAGGATATACTTACACCAGATGACAAAACATGGGAAAATTTGAAGAAAAGTGAGTTAAAAATAAAAAACGTACTCAAGATTCAAAAATTTTTCATTCAAAAATTTTTCAGATGTTCCATTTGGACAGCTCCCGGTTTTGAATGCTGATGGAATCGAAATCCCACAATCTGCTGCTATATTAAGATATGTCTCAAAAAAGTTTGGATTAGCTGGAAAAAGCCCAGAAGAAGAAGCCTGGTGTGATGCGATTATCGATCGATGCAAAGATTTCGTTGTAACTTTCAGACAAGTTTATGTGGCTGCTCGACAAAATAAACCTGCTGAGGAAATCGAGAAGATCAGGAAAGAAGTCAGTGAACCAGCTAGAGAACGTTTCTTCGAAATATTGAATGATGTGTTGGCACAATCGACATCCGGTTTCTTAGTTGGAGACGAAGTTACGTTTGCTGACTTATTCATTGTTGATAATTTGTTGATTTTGGAACGTAATGGTATTTTCCATAGAGCCGAGCAACCAAAGCTAACAGCTCTTATGCAAAAAGTGCACAACTTGCCCAACCTCCGCAACCACATTGAATCCCTCTCAAAAACTTCTCTCTAAAATTCCTCTCTTTGATTACATTCATTCTCTATTTCTCTATTCTCTCTTATCTATTCTTTATTTGACAAGAATTCATGAATCTACAATTCCAAAAATCTATTCTTCAATTTTTCTTGAACTTAATGTATAATTGGAATCTATGATAAATATTTGGAGAATTTTGAACTTTGTTTTTTGAATGTGAAATTCTCGTAATTTTCAAAACCTGTCGTTCACGTCGTGCCGCCATACAAATTCGAGGAGACGCAGAGGCAAGTTTTGGATAAACGATTGAGGAGTGCTGGAGAAAAAGTGAGTTTTTCAAGGCAAACACCGAATGGGGTGGACCAAATGGGGTTGAAATGGTAAAAAGGGGTGTAAATTTCCTGAAGTACGAACAAAAAGGGGTTAAGTTTTTCTGAAACAAAATGGGGTTAGAGAAAATGGGGTTGATTTTTTCAACTCATTTTGTACAAAAAGGGGTTTATCATGCTTTCCAGACAAAAAAGCACATACAGTTGTTACAACGAGTTTTTCTTACATGAATTTGTTCTGCTCAATAGAAATACTCCTAAAAAGTATAGACATTGATTTGTGGCAAGTCATATTTCCTTGCGTTCACTAAGCCTAAGTAGAAGAAGTTAAAAACAAAATTCTTTGGTTCTGTGAATCCAGATATTAGGCTTAGGCTTAGTGAAACGACTAAATAACTGTGATTTGAAACTTGAATAATCTAATCTACGATAATATACTCAATTCTGTGTGAGCTCATAATAAACCCCTTTTTGTAAATTTTGAGTTGAAAAAATGAACCCCATTATTTTCAACCCCATTTGGTATTATGAAAAATTTAACCCCATTTGGTTGTACTCTGAGACATTTACACCCCTTTTTACCATTTCAACCCCATTTGATCCACCCCATTCTGTATTGGCCGTTTTTCAACATTGATTTTGAAAATTTAAGGTTCTGAATTTTATGCAAATAATACAAATTCCTTTTGCGGTTTCCAAAGTGCTAAACTAACCGAACGAAAGACATCAAAATTGCTTTCGCTGACAAGCGATTGTTTAACCCTTCTTGCGTCTTTCGCTCGTTGATTTCACGCTTTGCAAGCTGAATTATTCAGCTGCAGAACGACATCCGTGTGAATAAAACTTTATATTTTCAGTAATCTCAACATAATCGATAAATGAGACAAGTTTTGGCCGTTCAACATTTTCAATTAATTCAATTTAGATCTAACTCCGCAGCAACTTGACGCAGATCCTTGAAGTATAGGTCACATCATCTTTGAATTCAAAAATTCCTCGACCAAATCACACCAAGTCATTCAAAATTCCAAGTCATCCAAAATTATTTCATTGATTGCTGACGTCGAAAATCGATAGATTACTGGAAAATTGTCAGTTAATTCGTCAATCAGGGTTGAAAAAACGAAAGTAAGAAAATACTCACCAAAAATAACATTTTCGCTCTGTTTTGTGATTTCAACGGGTAATTATGATGCTTCTTTGACAATTGACAGCGTTTGAAAAAATTGAACTTTCTTCGAAAGTGAGCAGGAAAATTGATGAATATCTGGAAAATTGCAATTAAAACTGATAAATTGAGTGAGAAACTGATGAAAACTGAAAAACATACCTGCATACTCGAATTTTTATTTAATTTCCCTTTATACGACGAATCTTCCTTCATATCGACTCGTTTCCATAATAGAATATTGTTTTTTGATCCAACTTGTCCATATAAAACCGAAAAAACAAGATTTATCGTTTTTTCAACAAACAAAAATAAAAATAACAAAGAATGAAAAAAAATCAACTGTGATATCGGATTTGATATAAGTTTTCATTAGGCACATCTCTAAAAATAAAAAAGCGGAAGTTGTTCCAAGTGGGGCTTCTATTATTCCAAATGAAAGATTATAAATTGGTCACAGGGTCGGAGAACAATTCGGTCCTATATAAATATTTAAGAAGCTACCCGCTTGAAAATTTTTGGAAGAGTCGTGGATTTTTAGAAAATCAGAGATAAAAATGTGATGGTGAGCATTAGAAATTGTGAGATTCGAGAAGATTGGGTATTTAGAATTGGGCATTTGTGATGTGGAGACACGTGGAAGGCTTTGCATATTTCAGTTGACAGTGGAGAAGAACTGGAAAATGAGTTTTGGGAATATTTTTTCTGGGAGAGGGGGGAGGGGGACGTTGATTCAGGTAGAAAAAAAGTCAAGAAATTTTTGTTCACAAGAAAATTTCGAGTCAGGAAATGTCACAACTTCTTCACACAGTGTAATCATACCACGTTCAGAACCTGAATTTGCAGGTCGAAATTTTTTCCACAAGCCAAAATTCAGAGCGAAATTTTTAAAAACTGTCCATTTCCCCTCATTTTTAGACGAAATCAGGGAAAAATTTTTCTGTATCAGATTCCTGAACGAGGTACTTATGAGTGTAATTCACTACCCTCAAAATTATTTTGGAAATTTGAGGTCAAGAATTTCGTAAAACTCAAATTAAAAAAAAAACTTTTTTTGTAAGCATCTGTTTTTCTATTTACCCAAACTCCCCCAATTTCAAAAAAAAAAATCAAAACTTACGTCGACATTTTCCCCCCTCTTATAACCAATTTGTTCCTGTGATCGATTTTGCTTCAAATCGTGCATTAAAACATTATAAGCATACGGTAGATCATAACAAGATGAGACAGTTGAGAACGCTGAGAGACGCAGATTATTTTGCTGCTTGAATAAATCCGGTTTGAATTGTCTTCTTTGGTCACACCAAGAACTACAGAATTCCGGAAGAGATTTCATTGGATGAGAATGTGAGAATAGAAGGAAGACATAGGAATTGCAACTTGATGGCTTTTTCGGAATCAGGGCGAGGTATTCAGCTTTCTGGAAAAAAAAAAATACTTTTTTATTTAGAGAAAATCCCCATTTGTTGGATGAAGTCGAGAAAAAAATTAAATTTCCGTTTTTGTTTCGTAGGATGGGCTACTCTATTGTTTCAATTTAATTTGTCCTCTTTTCATGAGAGCAAAAAAAACTTGAATATGTATGTTACTCACAGTTATTCCTCCAATTTTCTCGATATTCAAATTGACAGCTGGAATATCAACTTGAAGATAATGAAGATGTCCATGATTTTCGTCAACAATTGCAAGAGAGAATAATAAATTGCTCCAGCCAACATAATTATTTCGGGTTTGTCGATGATAATTTCCATTGCTCTCTTGATTTGACGTCATTCTCAATGATAAAACTGTTGGTGGAAGTTTTGTGGCGAGCGCAGAAATTGATAAATCACCCAATGGATCTAATGTAACCCTTTTTCTTCTGAAAAAATTTATATTTTTCTATCAAGCTTCAGTTGCAAAAACTTACGGTAGCTTAACTTTTTGACAGCAAACATTTGCGGATAAATGTTCCTGTTCATAGGAAACAGTGATCCAAGAGTCGATTTCTTCCAAAGGAAGTTTTTGTAAAACATTTTGTCGTGAAGAAGGATGAGAGAACTCTGAAAAATTATTTTGGCTGGAATTTCTCCAAAAAAACCAACTTGTCAATAGAAGACTGTGACAATAATCAAGTTTCCCAGAAAGTTTCTGTTTTCCAATTGCGAATGGATCACTTCCCGAAATTATGATTGAAAGTCCGACGAGATCTGAAAATATTCGCATTCTAAAATTAGAACACCCAAGCTGCAAAAAACTAATCAAAACTGGTACGAAAATGTTTGTTTGTTTGTTTGTTCTTTTTTCCCTTCCTTTTGGAATTAAAAAGTTTTTTGCTTGATTAAATTTAATGATGATTCATCTAGATATCTCACCATCTGCAAGTTGATTTTCCAGCATAAATGAATTCAAATCGAAATCCTCGTCAGATTTTGGTTTTTCAATTTCTCTCCCGTTATTTCGGAAAATAATAACAGCGATTGGATTTGGACTCGAACGGAAATTGGCAGTTGGCTCGTATTCTTTGAGAACTTTTGTATTTTTTGGGAAATCAACTGCGAGATAATTCAATGTTCCATAACCAACATCAGTGAAAACAATTGTATATTGATCATCGAAATGTAAATCACTCCATGAAATCTGGAAATTTTTTATTTGGATGTAAAAAACTCAATAAAAACGAACCTCTGGTCTTTTCCTGATTCTGAATGGATCAACTGGTTCCATATCTGGATCAACTTCAACAGCAGAAGTATTTCCACTGAAAAATTGATGTTCACATGCTTCATAATGTCCTGGAGATGCGCGATACGTTACACGTGGAAATATTGCCAAATTATTCAAATATGCTGAATGATATGTTTTAACGCGAAATAATCGAGTTCCAATCGAATGAAAATTTTCCAATTGTTTTGGTCCTCCACATTCAAAACTTTTTGCATGTCGATTCAAGCAATGTTGTTCGGCAAACCAGAATTTCCTTGGTTCAGTCACGATTTTCTTGATTCTTTCTATACATGTCTCTGTGTCGCGACAAACTGCTTCAATTGTTCCAGATATTGTTAGCAGCAGAAATAATAGACGGATTCCTATTTTGAGCATTGTTTTTTGAAGCTGAAAGAAGCAAAGAAATAAAAAATGAAATAAAATAAAATTTGAATAGGAATAGAAATGAAAAGGGGCGTGGCCTAGTAGGAACAAATATTCGTATTTCTCCAACAATTCATTTTTTCAGAAATTACTATGATAAATCTGAAAATGAATTCATAAGCAATTGAAAATCGAAGTTTTTCAAAAAAAATAAAAACAAAAATATAGGTACCGTAGTCTAAAGGAACACATACTCTGACAAGGATATCTCAAAGCGAAAAGAAAAATGTTCATCCAAAAATTATTTCTTTTTTTTCCTTTTTTTTTCTCGAGAACTTGAATATTACGAAAAATGATACTGAATAATTAAAGAGCAATGTGCGAAAAAGGGAAAAATCTGAGATGGAAAAACATGTCAAGTATGGATGGTACAAGAGGATGCTTGAATTGCGCAATAACAAAAATATATACGAAAAATTGTCAAAATTTTCGCGAGCAATTTTTTGATGAGTAGGAGAGTATCTAGCAAGGACAAACGGATGTTTGATGGGGCAACAATAATTAAACAAATATCAATTTCGAGGAGAATCATCAAATATGTGAGAGATAGTTAAATGTGCAAGTTTGATGGATGGATGAGCATTTTGATTGATATCACAGCATGTTGAAATTAATGGATTTGTAAATATTGACGGTGAGTGATTGAAGTTTTCGTGGATTTTCAAATTTTAAATAGGAGGATAACAAAGGTTAGGGGTCCGTAGACCAAACTTTTCTATGGGGATTAAACTCAAGAACAAAATACACAATGTGTTTCTGGTACTTGCAAACTTTACCGCATTTTGGGGGGGGTGATTGGGCAAAAGCTTGAGACGAAGCTAGATGTTTTGGACAATTCAGAATTTTTTTAAAATCTGTTCAGAGTAAATCTCAAAGTATCACACAGCAACTATTCACAGCAAAAAGTCAAAACAACAACTATCAATAAATCTGAATAAAATGGCAACCGGGTGGTCTTGGCACACACCAATGTGACAATTTGTAACAAATCTGTTGAGCAGAGCTCATAAATCGAGCAAGTTTACGATCGCATAAAAGTGTCCGAGAGGACAGCAAAAATTGAGAGAATGAAAAATGATATTTGATCCAAATGACAGCGTATCATATTTAAGTAGTATCTAAGATTGTGCCCTTCTTATTTAAAAAAAAAAGTCTTTTTGAAAAAAAAACACTTCATTCTATTTACAAGTTAGATAAAACTTGTTTGAAACATACATAAATTTGTCAAATTTAAAATACCCATGGGTGCGAAATGATTTTTTATGAAAGGGTGATGATGGATTAGAAGTCAAGTGGACGTAACGAATACGTTTCAAGTGTTTTGATGACAACAACAAGGAATCCCCCTAATTTGAAGTAATATGAAAAAGAAAAGAAGAGGATAGGAAAAAAAGAAGAAGAATCAGGTTTCCGATGGTCATGCTTCAAAGAAGATGTTCTTCTGAAGAATTTTATAAAAGTTAGATTTTTTGAGATTTTTTCTTATTGAGCAAAAAGTTATAATATCTAGGAGAAAAAGACAGGAAACACTTCAGTTTTAAGAAATTGAAAAAAACAATAGAAGAAGGTCGAATAATTAGCACGTTGGCATTCATTGAACAAAACAAAAAAGTAAGTGTGTGACATGTGTATGTCATAGTCGATTATTGTATTATAATGGTAATTTGAGGAGGAACTGCTCAATGAGTTAGAATTTACATATCACGGGTCAATAGATGTTATATCTATGAAGAGACAATATTTTTGGATCTGAAATCCCCGGGACTCTTAAAGGTGGAGTCCGAGCAAAAAATAAGTTGTGCTTATTTGAAAGAGCATGTTCTAATTAGTACGGATTTTTTCTGGAAGATTCTCAAACATTAATTAAAAAACTGTGAAGTTCAAAAAAACAGTGAAACACCGTGGCTTGAAAGTCCATAAAAACTGTATCTTGTACTTAATGTTAGAGAAGCTTCCAGAAAAAATCCTTCGATGATTGTACTAATTAGAACATGCATTTTCAAATGAGCACAACTTATTTTTTGCTCGGACTCCACATTTGACACACCCAGAGCAAGATTTTTGACCCCCCCCCTTTTTTTTTTTCAAAAATCAACATACCCCCCCCCCCCTGATTTTTGGGAGCTGATCTGAAATTCTTCAACTTCAATCTCTAAATTTATGCTCATTCACGCGAAGAGAATTTTTTTTCGAAAAACAACAATCAAATCAAATGAAACGGCAACAACCCAAAATTGAATTTCGTGTTCTACTACGAGGAGGGTCATCTAAATGGATATTTGATGGATTATATGACACTTGGGACTTTTTCTCCTTATTTTGTTCCTTGCCTTTTGAGCAAAGGAGGAATAGGAATAAAGGCGAGATTTTTGGTGGGGGAATTTGAGTATTTAATTGGCACCTTTCCAACACAAAAGGTAGGGAAAGTGCTAAAAATAATGGGTATGGATTTACAAGCAGAAAAGAAAAAATGTACATTTTTATACGCTTTTCTGGCCGGGATCAAATATTTGGGTGGCAAATTAAAAGTCACTGACACCATTGCATAATGTGGTGCACACCATATAAATAAATGAGACTTATTATAAGTGGATGGCAAAACAAATCTCGTGGGAACTCTCATTAAAGGGTGAAGACAGCTTATACCCTTTGGGTGGGTGAAGAAATTTCCTAGCGAACATACAAAATATCTAGGTTCACAATTGTTTGTTCAATTCATTTTGGAAAGACATTGATGCGTGTCGACAAATACTACTGATTAAAATAAATTGATGTGATCAAAATAGGATTTTCCCGAGTAAACAATCGGAAACCAAAAAAAAAAAGCATAAAAAAGGAAATTGTTTTTTCTCTCATTTGCACTAATTTGATGACAACAAAAAACAAAAAACAACAACGAGATTAACAAAAATTTCTTTTTTTGTTAGATGAATGAAAATGTCTTGGCTCCACCAATTTAATTGCACCAATATTTGGCGCAACAATTGGAAAAGCACAAGAGCCACCAATTATATAAGCATGAATGAATGGATTGTTGACACCCGCCTTTTACCTTTCTTGAAAAATAATAATTATAAGGTTTAAGAAGAAGAGGAAAAAGAGCGGCAAACTCGAGAAATATGCAAAAAGTTTATGAATATTTCAACATTTATTATACACTACCCAAGTGTTTTATCTACTAGTTCTAAAAATAAAATAAATTGGAGATGAATAAAAAAAAGCACAGTTATAATATAATATAAACATTTCTCTCCAGATGAATGTGACCGCCATAAATCTTTTTGCACTCGTTTGGCGGCAATGGTGATAAATATGAAAAAATGACAGGTGGCATTATGTATATTAGCTGGAAGCTTCTCTTCAATGAAATGAAATACTGTGACAGAGGAACAAAAATAATAAATTAATATAAGAAGCATTGAAGTGAAACTTATTTTTTGACATGAAAATTGTTCTCACAGACAGGCAGACATAATTTTTTCTTACATAAAAACAATTTTTGTTCCAAAATTTCATTTCTCGATGTTTTTTCCTTGGTTTTTATTCATTTCTTTATGCAGTTCTGAATCTATCGTGGACCCTGAAAAACTTTTGAAGCGATATCAGGATGCATTAATCGGAAAGCAAGATTTGGAATATGTTCTCGATGATTTGTATAAAATCAAAAGATGTTACACTTATAAGTTTGGTGATCGAGATCCCACTGAAGATCGAGATCAATTTATTGATTTCTTGATAAGTATTCAAGACTGTATTGTGTTAACTGATGATAAATATCTTGCAATTCGAAATTTCACACATATAACTGGTCATCGATATGGATTTAATATAGATTTATTTGACGACGAAAAGTTTCTTAAGGCATCATTTTATTATGAAGCAAGAACATATGAGCCTTTCAATAAAATTGAATTCCAAAGCAGAATTTATTATGAAAATGCAGTTCGATGTATTGAAGGAGAAATCGTGAATCCATTAATCGATGAGAAAAAAACTGGGGAAAAATTAGCGAAAAAATTGATGAAGAGTTATACCGTTGCTGCATATTATGTGGATTCTGAAAAGTTTTTGAGAATAACAAACAAACCTTATAATATTCATGTCTGTGAGGAATATCAAAATGTTCCGATTCCACGTGCAAAATACTTTGAAACACAAGTTTCAGTCTATAGACATATTGAAAACTTTGGGAAAAATATAAATGTGACATATTTCAATGCAAGAGAGGGATTTCTGAATTTCACTGTTGAAACTGGAGCAAATAATGAGCACAATGTGCAATTCACAGCAAATCGTATAAATGACAAAATACTTTTGACAAGCGAGAAAGTATCTAGCTGCTTTCGATCAGATGTTTTGTATGAAATCGAAACATTTATCGAAAAATCAATCAAAGAACTTATGGAAAAATATACGAAAGCGATAAATGAAAAAGACAAAGAGACATTTGAAAAAATACGAGGGATAAAGTATAAGGAAGGATATTATAATGTCGGAATAAAACCGTTCATCCCAGAAAATATAAAAATCAACTACACAACTGGAAAAATCGAATTTGATTGTTTTAAAAAAGGATTCATGGTTGTTTATGTTGTTGGGTTAAAAAGTGATGAATATGTCATCGAAACAGAAACCTGGTCCATGATAATTTAATTTTCCTGGATCAACAAAAAATAAATCATTTCCCAAAAAATCTTCATTTTCATTTCATTTCATTAAATTTACACAGATCTTTTTAAAATTGAATTGATGGTTGTTCTTGTTCAAGAGCACGAGAAATTCTGAAATAAAATTTGCTTTAAAAAAATCCAGAATCTAAAGCTCACATTTTTTCGATTTTACGAATTTCTTTCTCATCAATTTCCTCATTTCCCTTCATTTTCGTGACAATCATTGCTTTTTTCTTATCGAGACTACAATATGCATGGGTCTTAATTCGATAATTGCTTTTTGAAGATGATGAATTGCTCGATCTTGATCTATTTCTTTTGAATGGCGAAGATATGGTTGAGGATGATGTTGATGAATCGGAAGTTGGTGTGTGAGGTCTCGAATTTTCTGGAAAAACATTTGAAGGTTTTGGAGATAGGGGCTGGAAAACATAGTTGAACTATTTTTTTGAGAACTTCTCATAGATTATTGAAAAAAAAAAGACACGCACTTTTGAAGATTAAAAATATTCTGGGAAAATTCATGGCGTAAAAACATTTTTAATCAGGAAATGTCAAAAATTATTATGTTTTTTTGATTGAAACATTTTTTTGCGAGATATTTTGATTTTTTTAAGGTCTATAAACTTTCAGAAAATTGTTTTTCAACACAATGTGGGTTACTGTACTTTCAAAATTGTTCCAAAAAAGTTTCCCATATCAAATTTAATTTGTGTGAAAGTCCCTCTTCGTCCACAGTTATCGATTCAGTTTTCTGTTTCTCTTTTCAAGGGTGTTAAAAAAGCCCTAGGCGTTGAATTATGGCCAAGCCTAAAGCCTAGGCCCTAAATTGTCCTTGGACTCCCCTTTCTCATTTCATCCCAAGTCCTTCCCACTTTCTCACCATTTTTCAACGATCCCAAATGCGATTGTGCCAAAATCAAAACCTCGTCGACTTTTTGCAATATATCATTATATGCCTCATTTGCTCCTTGTTTTGCCATTTTATCAAGACCGAATATCTGAAAATGGTGGGGTTTCTCGATTTTTTTCACGTCTTGGTTTTTATAGGTCATCACGTATTACTTTGAAGGATTTTTGTTTTTTAGGGGAACTTGTGTTGAATTGAAAAGGATGAAGTAGAAGGTTCTAGAAAAATTAACACATGGGTAATCAAATCTGCTCTATCCTACACATGATTTATTTGTGTGTACTTCTCTCGGAATCACGGTGCGCTTTCCTTTACGCGAAGACCCGTTGCGAAAAAAAATGAGAAAGTGGGCGGAGCCGAACGATACCGAGCGCGCTCACCACGTGTCGCTGCGCAGAGAAATTTTTTTCTCATCAGAGCGCACTTAGCCCTCTTCAGCAGAAATTTCACGACGGTATTTTTATTCAAGCGACGTAAAGAAAATCTCACCGTGGAATCCACGATTATCAACGTACTGAGCTAGAGGGTTCTAAAAACCTGGAGCAATCAAGTTTGCTCTATCGCACACTTAAAGGGGGGGTAAGACGACAAAATTTTTTTGTCGCAAAGTTAAAGGCTCCCCAAAAGTAGTAAAACCTCCAAGGGATTTTTTCTGGAAACGTCCAGAAAAAATGTTCCATAAACTAGGTACCACGTATAGCTATACGTTGAATTTATTCCATAAACTTTCGGACAACGTATAGCTATACGTTGAAAAAAGTTCATGGAATATTTTTTTCGGACCTTTTTTGGCCTTTCGAGAAAAAATCCCTTGGGGCTTTTACTATTCAAAGGGAGCCCGATTCATTGAGCAAATAAAATTTTTTCGTCTTACCCCCCCTTTAATTTATTTGTGTGTACTTCTCTCGGAATCCATAATTATCCACTTGAGCTATTTTATTGAATTCTTGACCCAAAGTTGCGAAGCTTGCTCCTTTAAATGTGCAAAGTTTCAAAAGATGATTACAAATCTTTTTTTAGGTGCTTTCTTATCAAAATCAATTGTGTTTGATTGATACAATAATGGAGCGACGGATTAAAATTGTATACATTTTTTAAACATTTTTCCTCCGTCTTCATTTTTTTTAACTAAAAAATTTTGCAATTTTTTTCATTGAAAATTTTTGGTTCCTTTTGGTTTTTCAAAGTGATGTGATTGTACTCAAATTTTATCGGTCATATGTTAAGTTCCTATTATTTTTGTAGTTTTTTTGAGTTCCGTTTTTTATCACTTCATTTTCAATACATGAATTCATCACTAGACAAACACATAAATTCCGAAAAATGTATCTGTGGAGCAATAAAAAATTCCAGAAATGCTCATCATTCCACTGATAAAACATGGCGTCATTAAGTCTCCCGACGCAAAAAAATGAATAAAAATAGATTGATGAGCAGAAAAAGAGAGTACTGTAGGCTTTTCATGTTGATTTTCTATAGTGCTTTTTTTTTGGAAATCTGAGATTTTTGTTGGTGTTTTTTTTTCTTTGGAATGTGTGGGAGAAACAGAAAATAATAATAATAAAGTCATAAAATATTTTCCAAAAAAAGAAGACTATCTTTTTAATAGCTTCTGATATAATAATATGTTCGATTTTTACTGTTTTGTGGTTTTTTTTCTCAATTTTTTTTGCGATTCCGGTGAACTTGAAGTTTGAATTTCGGGGAAAAAATAAGAGGTTACGGTCAAGATTACGAAGCTTCAGAATTTGAAATTCATCTGAGATTTCGATATGGGATTTTGATCTTGGAAGTTTATCAATCGTATGTTTTCAGATTACATCAGAATGATGAAAAAATAAGATTTTCATTTTCAGAATTAAAGAGCGCGAGAAACGCGTTCAAATCTTGTTAATATGACGCAGACAGGTCTCGAAATTCAAAATCAGATTCTACGTGGATTTTTGACCCCGAAATCTTTAAAGCAACTATCAAAAAATCCCGAATTTCAGGCTAAAAGTGGTATGTGCGCTCCAGTGCACTTTCCACATTTTTGGTTTAAATTCAAATTTAAAAAAAATGAGAATTCATTAATTTCTGATTTAACTTTGTTAGCAAGATCCAGAACTCATATTCCACGTGGATTTGCGACATAGGAACCTCAAAAATATGAAATTTCAATAATGATTTTGACTAAAATGTCGATTTCTAGGCGATTTTCTCAAGTTTTTTTTAAAAGAAAAAACAAATTCCAAAAAAATCGCAGACATAAAAATTGACCATTTGAAATTTGACACTTTTGCAAAAAAGTGCAGAATCATTTTTTTTTTCAGAACATGCAAATTCTACAGTATCTCCCTTTCTCCCTCTCCATATTTTCATGAAATTCCAAACATTCCATTCTTTTTTGTTTTCTTATCTAATGGTCACTCGCAAAATAAGGGGGCGTGACAATTAGGGAAATACTGTAGGTGAAATAGAAAGAGCTCCGCCCAAGTGTTGTTCTGGCTCGCTCACCTCAAAAGATGATTAGAACAGTGGCTTCTGCTTCTTTGAAATATTGTCGGTGTGACCATTTTGATGCGAGGTTTTGTGTGTTGAAATGATGATAACAGTGGAATTTTTTAGGGTGCGGCTTATCACATTTTTTCTGTTCTTCTCATGTGCAAAATAAGTATATATTAGGTTATTTTTATGTAATGTTTTTCATAATTTTAGGTAATTTTTTTTGATTTTAGAAGAAACCTATTGATTTTCTGTGTATTTATATTTTCAGATTTATTTACAACAATTAGAACTTTTGATTGACTTATGCTAAATTCCGCTCTATATTTCTTGAATCCTGATTTGCCCTCAATTTTGCATCATACCATATTTCCTTACAGAAAGATGTCACATCATTTTATGTTTTTATCATCATTTTGTTCAATTTCGCCTCGATTATTATTGCTAGTCGTTGTGTTAATATTTTGGAGCACAAAAGTTTGTGAGGCTAAACCGATAAATCGACTAATCGATATTGCAGAAAAAGAGAAAATTGATCGATTGATCGAAAATGAAAAGTGAGTTTGGATTAGATTAGAAATTTGGGGTTTGGTTTTTGAAAATTAGAAAAATACAGTGTAGCTTGATGTGTGGGTACTGTAGATTTCTATTATTGGTTTATTTTTTCATGAGAAAAGTATACTTGGGACCCCCCTTGAACTGACATAAAATTAAACAAATATAAATATAGAAATTAAATTCGAAAGTTCAAATCGTACTGTAATCAAAAGTGTTTGCACACACCAATTCGCTGAACTTGGGGGCAATTTGAAATTTTGAAACACAAGTTTTTCTCGTGTTAATTTCATATTGAACTATTTTTGAGCCTACGCTCCGAGGAAAATCTGAAAAATCGAAAATTATATTTCCAGAACTCGAATTTTCAGAGCACAATTTTTGAATAGTATAAATCTCTGTAACCTTCCAGATTTTCTTAAAATAAGATATCTAGAACATCTAAACAACCCGGGAGCTTTGAATACGTGACATTTCCCAATTTCTACTTTAAAAATCAAGCTCCACTCAAAACAAAACACAAAAAGCGGGTCAACGTCCACGAAAATAATCGGCTTTTCCAACACCAACAAAAATTCCCTTCCATGGACAAAGTATATTTTGTTGTTAGTGATTATTTAAGAATGTTCAAAGGGTAACACTGTAATCGGATTAAACAAACCTTATTTATTTATACATAGATACATTCTTGCTTGGTAAATTAATGTTTCGTTGACAAAAGACAATTTTAAGTATGTTCCAATTTTTTTTCAGAAAACGCATCGCACTTCTTGAAGCGAAAGAAGAATTATTAATGGATGTTGTTGAAACATTAGATGCTGAAATTAAACAAGAAACTGTAAGACTAGAAGAGATGAAATGTAAGTTCAAATTTTTTCTCAAATCCTGAAGCCCTTCAATTTCATTATTTCAGCCATCGGAGGTCGTCGTGAAATGGTCGAAAATATTCTAGAAGACTATAGAAAAGTATTCGTATCACAACAATACAGACCTGGATAATCCAATTCTTCAACTTCTTATTTTTCGATAACTCTGTTGATATTTATTTTCACGGGTTCACTCTTATGCATAATTATTTTTTGAATATCAGAGGAAAATGAATTGATTTTTTTTGAGAAGTGTTGCGAAATTGTTTTTTCGGGGTTTCAAAAAGTAAAACATTGTGCTCTAAATTTTGAATTCTATAAGATCATCAGTCGTCAAGTAGCCGAGCCTAGAGAGCCTAGTTGTCAAGTAGTTGCTCCTAGCGAGCATAATTCTCAAGAAGATAAACTTTTGAACTATGGAAATTATAATTTTGCTCGGCCGAGGCGTGTTTGAGTTTCCATGACAACCGGGTTCCGACTATTTTCCTCTTTTTTTACATTCAAATTTTTTTCTTTATTTTTAACTAAATAAAGGAACAATTATGGTTGAAGAACATTTGGCAAAATCTGGTCTCTTCGTTGATGACTTCAACAAACTACGCCTTATTGATCCAGGTAAATATACAATTTATTGATTTTCACAATAGGAAAGTTTTCAGAAGTTGCTGAAATTTTACAAGGTGCTCATGATAAATCGAAAGAATTTAATGATCAACTTCGAAGTTTTTATTCAACAACTGGTGGTTTGATTGAATCGATTGAAGAGGTTTGATAATTTTTTTCGAAAATAATAATTGAAAATTTTTTAGTTCGCAAAAATCGTCGAAACTGAAAAAATTCGTGCAATGATGGTTCGAAATTCAGCCGAAAAAGATTTGAAAGCCGAAGATCCAGTTATTCTGCAAATGACAATTCGAGAATTGAGTGTTGAAAAAGAGCGACTTCGAATCGAATTGGAGGCTATTAAGAAGATCGAGAAGGAGCAGGAAAATTATATTCAAACTTTGATGGAAAATTGAATTGATGAAATGAGTTGTAAAAATAAAGATTGTTGTTTTTAAAGGGAACCCCGGATTTTTCCATGCAAACTATAATTTCGGGAACCCTGAGAATCTCACAAACTTCACTTTTCGGGCAGTGTATACTAGTTCTGAAAAAAAGAACGTGCCCTGAATGACGTGTTCAAGGATGTCAAAAAATGTTTTGTTTATATCGCTCATTTATTTTTCTATAAAAGTAGAAAACGGTAGTTTTCTCTCATATTTTTCTATCCAAGAACAAGGTATGATTTTATCAATGGGTTTAGACGGTAGAAGAATATGAGGTTCTGATCTTACTGGCGATGGGAGACTAATTTACGCTGGTATCATTTTAAACCCTAGTACGAAAGTGGGGGCTCGATCTACAAGGGAACCAGTAATTATCTAAACAACCAAATCTGGCCGTAATACATTTAAAACATGACATTTTCCACAAATTTTTTGATTGAGCTTCAACCAGTAGATAACTTTTTTTTAATTATCACAAAAACATCGGGATCAAACTGAAATCTTACTTGGACTTTGATCTATAGTTGGACAACAACTCGATTTGAGTCGACTCGAGTCGTTGTTCAACTATACTTTGAGCGCTTGATGTTGATCAGACCTGGGAAATTTTTACGTGACATATTATATTATCAACGTCAAATTGTGTGGCTCCGAAATGAATCAAAAATAAAAACGTTGTGTGTCGCTACAGCAATCCTCATTGTAATGTGTGTTGAGATTACTGTAGCGACATACAACATTTTTATTTTTTGTTTCATTTCGGTGCCACACAATTTGACGTTGATAATAGCTAAATTAGCTAATATGGCTTCGTAGAAAGACAACCCTTTAAAAACTACATATTTTCTTCTTTGTTTCTCTCAATTTGTGACGTCTTTGCCCTGGATATTTCTCTTTGTGTGACTTCCTTCTCTCTTTCTCACTCTGACCAAGCGCACATTTGCTCTAGTGAAATTTTCGAACTAGGCAAACGCAAACGCGTTGGACTAGAGCGAAAGACAACGACGCAGAGAAAGGAGACACACTGACAATAATCGGGCACTTCCATTGTCAATTTTTTTGAATAGAAAAGATATTGTTTTCCTTTTTTGAGATAATCCTAATTATTTAATTTTTCGATGGATATGGAGAATAATATTGTTAATATTATGTCGGAGTTACGGTTAGTTACCAACTCATTTGTTGGTGTTTTCAGTGAAAAGGTTCAGTGACAAAATTTTACGGGATTTCACGTTTTTTAGAACCGTAAAAAAGTGCATGTAAACAGTTAAGCCTTTGTTTTCAGATTGATGCAATCTACAATGGCTCAATCACTTCGTTTAAAAATGATGAGCAAAGAAATTGAATTCGATTTAACTGGAAATAGCATTAATAAAAGCTCCATAAGATCAGCTTTTTTATTGCATGATAGTTCACCTGTTTCGTTAGTTTATCAAGTGGATGGCCGTCAGAAATCTTGTTTGTAAGTTGTGCATTTTTCGAAACGACTTTATAAAATGCAAATTGACCTCGAACAGCGAATTTTTTGTTTCTCTCTCGATTTGGAAAATATTCTGACAAGGGAAGTGCATAAGGTGAAGTGTTGAACTTTTGATGAAACATATGAAAATATATCAAATCGAACATGCTGATCACGAATCCGAAATCAAAAATTGCCACAAACTCCTTTGAGCACTTTTCTGGAACTCCAAAGATATAATTGAATTTTGGTTTTTGCCTTTTTTCTCAGGAATTTTTTTGTACGAGTTCTGCACCTTTTTTGTACCCGTTCAGCACTTTTTTGCATTTGTACGCGTTCAGTTCCTGATATAAGACAGCTAAAAAAGACTGAACGTGTACACGCATAAGTTTGAAAGCGTACTCAATAGGACTGAACGCGTACAAATGCACAAAACGTGCTGAACTCGTACAAAAAAATTCCTGAGTTTACCTTGTACCTGTGCAGAAAATCAATTTTTATGACATGAATCCTAAAAGTACACACAAATACACGTAAATACACACGTTTTTTAAAGTTTTTTGTGCATTTTCAAAAATTTCAGTTTTCAGCTGATTTTTCATATTTTTGAAAAACTAAAAAAACTGGTAGGTTTTCGAATGTGGTGAAAAACTTATTCATGTTAAAAATTGATTTTTCACGTAGGAACATGGTGAAAATGGGCGAAAACCAAAACTCAATTCTAACTTTGGAGCTCCAGAAAAGTGCTCACAGGCATTTGTGGCAATTTTTGACTTCGGATTCTTAATGAGCATAGTCGATTTGGTATATTTCGATATGTTTCATCAAAAGTTCAACGCCTTATGCACTTCCCTTGTGAATATAAAAGGGCGTGTATTTACACACCTGGAGAGAGTGCCCCAAATTTTTTTGCGGCGTGGAAATTTTAGCAAAAAAAAATGGGCAGCGTGAAATAGATTTTTGGAAAATTTTCGAAAAACGAAAAAATGAAAACTACACTTTTTCCTGAAAAAATGTACAGTGTGGCTTTTGAAAATTTTTGTACAGTGTCCCATTTGGACACGTCCTTCCAGGTGTGGGCGTGTTTGATTATTCCTGATTGTATCTCAATTATTTCAGTACGAATGATGCTGGAACTGCTTTCGAACTTCCTGAAGATTGGCCGTCTCTAATATTCAATGTCGAATCAAACAACGAACCGTCGCACCCATCTTATTCAAACAAAAGTTTGTATAATTTATGATTGAATTATTTTCTTTTATTGACCATCTCTAATTTCCACGGCTATTTATAAGGTCAATAAAACAAAAATAATTCAATCATAAAATTATGTAAATTTACAATGCAAATCGAGAGAAACGCAGAGAAAAACATAGAATTTGCTGTGTTTTTGACTACACTGTCTGTGTTTCAATCGATTTGCGAAATACTCAAAATCTAAACAATTGAAACGTCTACTCACAACATGTATTTTAGCCGGCTGTGATGAATACCAATTGCGACGATCGGAATCGCCAAGAATGTTGGAAGAAAAGTTGGCACTGGATTTAGAAAATAGATTATGGTTTTTACCTCGTCAAAGAGCATTTAATGATCCCGAAGATTCATTTGAAGCGACCACTGGAAATCAGATTGATGGGGGATGCGCTTCGCCGATAGCATCTTGTGTGGCGGTGACATATGCCCACCGGTCGCATCGAAATCTTCGTGTATACGATGAAAATCTGAATGACGAAGAAAATATTAATTCAGTTGTTCAAATAAGAAAATGTAAAGATCCATCCATACGCCATTCTTTGAAGGTTGCTCAAAACACAAATTTTATAATTGACTCAGAATTTTGTAGGTAATCGTTATCGATGTACATCATGATTTTGTGCTTCTCTTATCGAATACGGACATCTTTGAAGATTATCCCTCTGTTGTTCGTTCGCCAAGAATTTTTGAGTGGTTTCTGGGTTTAGGTTTGAGTTATCAAAATCGAGGAGGTAGACATGTTACTCATCGCTCTGGCAATATATGTACAGTTATGGTTGATTATCGAGGACAAATACTAACTAGCGCTTCAATTGAGGGAGGAGATTCGGGAGGACCGTGTTTTTCAGAAGACAGATCATTGATAGGCATAATGTCTGCGTCAACGACAACCAATCCTCGTTTAGGTCAAGAATATGATAAAGATGAATTGGAAGAAGAGCTCCAAGACTCATCGTGTAACCCTGCCGATACGCTAATAACACCGGGAAATTTAATAGTAGAAGCTTATCGGGTAAATTATTTTCAAACTGATAAATTCACGTATAATATTTTTTAGATGTGGCAAGTCAAACAAGGGATCATCAAAACGAGAAAAAGAAAGGCACATGATGAAGGAAGTATTGATTGAAAATGGGAGCCACCATTATTGCTCTTATGTTATCCGAATCCCGCCCCCAATCTCTCCTCGTATTCCCCATCCGAAATTTGTGTCAAACTCGCTCCATTGATAATTGCTCTTTGCTCATTAATCGTCTGCTCCCTTGTTCTTCTCTATTTATTCTTATCAAAAACAAACAAATCAAAGTTTTAACCGTTCATAATTATTTTTTATTTGATTTTTGTTGTTCAGGGTGAATATATTTATTACCTAAATCATCGAGGATATTTTCATTTTCCAAAGAAACATTTTTCTTGCCCCCCCCCCCCAAATTCAAGCTTTTCTCAAAATTACGAGTGCATTTGTTTGTGATTCTTAATTTATTTTAATAAATATAATTATTATTTTATAAAAACTTTTTTTTCCATTATGTGATCAAATTTGAAAACTCTAACAATCGAAGTCCTTCTCTAGAATTTCATCCACCTGGAACATTGAACTTGACAATTTAGACTTTGAACAGATATCTTAATATCTGGAATTCAAAAATTAATAATTCAAGAAGTTTAGTCCAAATTATGAAAATTTAAAATTCATAGTGAAAATCTCAAATAAATAATTCTCTCACAATCAAAGTAAACCTGAAAAGCGGAGCTAATAATCTATCTCTAATTGTAAAAGCTCAACATTTTGAACTTTGATTTTGTAAATCTGAAGCTGTATCAGAAATATCAATTCGGAATTTGATTTTTCAAAAGCTGAACTTCAAAATCGAATCTTCAATCGAGATCTGAAAATGTAGATTTTCAATATTTGATTTAACTCTAATTTGATACTCATTAATCCTATCTAATACTAAGGAATAAATCTCAAAATTCATCTTTACTATGTCAAGTACAGTACTCATTTCACAATGATTCCAGAAAAATGGTGGATCGTCTCGAAAAAATGCGTCGTCGCGCGACTGGCAACGGCGTCACTCACTGCCTTTTGTGCCACACCGAATTCGGACTTCTCGCCTCGAAAAGCTACGCCGCAATGTGTGTGGATTGCCGAAAATATGTGTGTCAACGAAATTGTGGTTAAAAAAGAGTTAAAAATAAATTAAAACATACAAGAAGGACATTTGTAAAATGTCGAGAAAAATCACCAATAAAAATTATCTGTACAATACGAACCTGCCTCCTCGTCCTCATCATCTTCCGCTTGCAAATCTTGCTCATAGTCATCAATTTCATATTCTCCCTCATTTTCTACAATCTCTTCCGGTTCTTCTATTGCTTCTTTGTCCTCATTTGAAATCGCACGAGCATCGGAAACTTGATTTATTGGATTTTCACATGGAACACGAGCTTTATATTTTGCCATGAAGTCTGCCAATAGATCTAGAAAATATTCAAATAAAAAAACTCATTTTTTTTCAATAAAAAACTCACTATTTTTGCGGATTTCCAATCGCTGTTTGATTTTCTTCTGGACAATGTTCTTGACAGTTTCATTGACATCAGAAACATTCTTTTGATGAACGAGGCTTTTGAACGGCTGTTTCCAAATCATAAAAGATGGCGTCTTGTTATTCCCATTCTGATCAATCATGTTTGGATGATAACTTTGGTAGATTGTTTTACGATTCGGTGCGAATTCTTGAATTGACCTAAAAATTTCAAATTTATATACCATATACATAAATTCTCATTTCAAAATTACCTGGAACCAGCTAACTTGTCAGCAAACAGATTCGATTCGTCATCTGATTTCGAGGAACTTCCGGAAGTTGGCTTTTTCGACTTTTTCGATTTCTTTTTACTCTAAAAAATCTCATAGGTTTTTCGGAAATTCAAAAATTAAGAAACTCACCAAATATGCATTCAAGACCATTCTCGTTTCTTCATCAGCGTCATGATTTCGCGGAAAAAAGTCTTGGCTTTGACCATTTTTATCTTCTATCTTTTCAGCACTTTTTCTCGATTCCTTCTCTCGAACATTTCTTCGCAACTTCTTCCTTTTTGATGTTCCTTCACCTTCATCACTCTGAAATTATTATATTCAAGACTTCAAGCATTTTTGACAATTTACAGCGCAAAAAGCAATTCGAGCGAACAAAAAAGAAAAATAATTTTTCAAACATTGGACGAGTTTCCGAACAATTCGGCCAGAAAAAAACTCGGCCAAGGTTATTTTTTCAAAAAAAAAAATTTTGCGCGCGAATCGCGAATCTGGATTTTGTCATTCAATCTAGTTTCAAAGTTTGTTTGGATTACTCGAAACCTCACAAAATCATATATTTTCTTTCAAACTCACATCTGAAACTCTTCTCTTCCGCAAAGTTGATTTCTTTTCAATTTTGTATTCATCTTCAGAATCATCGTATTCACTACTGCTACTGGAAGAAAACATCTCGATATCATTCATCGTAGGCTGGAAACTATTTATGAAAAGTGAGTTTTAGGGGTAAATATCAAAAATTAAAAATTCGTTGAAAAAAATGGAGTGAAAAAAAAACACGGGCGATCGAAACGTGGCGTCGTATGCCACGTAAAAGGTCACGCGATGACCTTTTAAATATTATTATTTTTGTTTTTTTTTGTGACAGCAATTTCGAAAATTGAAAAGTATTCATTCATTGTGGGAAGAAACGGAAATAGAAGTAGTTGAAACAGATTGAGTGTCATCGTATGGCGAATTGATATGTTGTTGTCTTCGCTTTTCGGGGCGTTGAATATTTTTACGCAATTTAATAATATCAAGCCGGAATTTTTCGCGATCTTCATCAGTTACCATATGTTTCAAATGACATTTTCGACAACAATCCGAGCAAGTTGAACAATTGACACAAGTATCTTTTTTGCCTTTTTTCGAACTTCCTCTGCTACTTTTCTTACTTTTCTTCGACTTTTTCGAACTTTTCTCCGATGGTTGTTGAAGTGTCATTTTCTTCAACAATTGTCTTGCTTTCTCTCTTTGTGCAGCAGTCGTTGCACCAGGAAATGGTGTCGTTGCCAATGGATGAGATAATGGATATCCTTTATGATCATAACCTTCTGATATTTTTATTTTTGAAATATTCTTGAGAAGGCTAGATTCTTCAGCTTCAGCGCTTGCCGAAGTTGCAGTTGAATAACGAGTTTGTGTTGAACGAGATGATGATCTAGTTGTTTTGCAGGAACTACTTTGAGTTCTTGGTAATTCTGGTTTGATATTATATTTGTATTTCAGATATTTATTGATCTCGCGGATGTTTCGAAGTACATTTTCAGTCTCTGGATCCAAATGTTCATCTAAAAAATCAATGTTAGGTAGGTGTTGATATATTAAATAAGGTTACCATTAACAACGACTCTACGATTCTTCTTTCTCTTCGGCATCGATTTTCGCGATGATAATTCGACCGAAGTTGGAGTGGCGGCTGATGATGACGTTGCCTTGTTCTTTTTTTCTTTACCACCTCTTCTCTTCACAATTATAGTGTATTTGTCGCCTTCAATTTGTCCAACAGTCCACAAGCTCATTTTTCTACACTGAAAAATGTTGGAGTTCTTGGGGAAGATTTGGAGGAAGGGCGGAAGATCTAAGACCACTTACATATTCGAATCACTCAAAAAATGAGGAGCTTCTGGTGGAAAACAGGTGCTGATGTGTTTCCACGTATTTAGTACACGTGACAATTAAAATTAAGTGTTAAAAATTTACGAGCACATTTTTTTTGAAGTGCCCAGCTCAAAATTGTGCAAAAAATTCCAAAAATTCTGTAGATTAAAAGTTTGAAGCTAAAAACTCATAGTTTTTGTATTGTTTGGATATTTTTCTAATGTTATTCAAAGACACCAGTAGATAATTTGAATTCTATGGCCGAAATGAATATTGGCCCAATTGTTGTGTCTAATAACTACAGTAAGATTACGAAGTATTTTTAAATTAAAAAAAACCTAGCTTGCCCGAAGTTTAAAAAAACAACCACCATAAGATTTATTTTCACTCAAAAAACAATCAAAGTAATAAATCGAGTGGTAAATTTGAACTAGTATTTGCTGGATCCAAATTCGTTTGACCCATAATCGAAGGAACATCCGACGAAAAATCAATCAAATCATCAGACGGTGGAATTTGAAAGTCTTGATCATCTCCTTCTTCCTCATTCTCTTGAATACATTTCTCAACCAATTGACAAAAACTTCGAATATTCTCATATTTTCTCATAACACGAGACGATTTCGAATATCCAAAGATTTGCGATAATTTTGCAAGTATTTCATCATTTTTGCGTTGCTCATTCGCTTTTCTTCGAATTTCTTCTTCTTGTCGAAGAAGTTCTAATAATTCATCCGAATATTGTTCTGGTGTTGCTTCCGAATCATCATTGCTTGTTGGACTGTGATTCTGAAAATTGAGCACATTTTTTAAATTTACTAATTTTTGTCTGGAGTTTTGATCTATTGAGCCCGATTCACTCTATTGAGAATTCAAGAATTCTCAGAAACCTGCCCAACTCTCAATAGAGCGCATTTGCCCAATCAGGGTAAATTTTGGCAGAAAATTTGAATTTCCAGGTTTCTAGGCTCGAAATTATCGATTTTTCATGGTCTGACTTCTCAAAACGCAAGTTTCTAGCCCACAGCTCAATTTTTCATTGAAAATTACTCATTTTAAGTCCAAAAAACCTCCGAAAATGTCGAAAATCCTCAGAAACCTGCCAAATTCTCAATAGAGCGCACTTGTCCAATCAGTGTCAATTTTGGAAGGAAATTTGAATTTTCAGGTTTCTAGGCTCGAAATTATCGATTTTTCATGGCCTAACTTCCCAAATTGCGAATTTCTAGTCCCCATCTCCGACTTACCATCTCAAAAGCAGATCTAATCGAATTATTCGAATCAGTCGAATTCGTATGCTTCGATGATCTTCTTCTCGGCCCAGGATTTCTGAGAGCAAGTCGAATCGGAATCGGATGAGATGTTTTGATTTGATGTGTTGTTTGTTGAATCGATGGTGGAATTGTGATTGTTTGCTGCATAAGTGGAACTGGATGTTGTTGAAATAAAGTTGAAACAACGGGTTCAGAACGAGTATTAGTATTAGAGGTTTCAAATGGATTTGGAGAATCATCAATATTTGGTTGAATATCAGTTGTTGATTGCAACATTTGACTCATTCTTATCCAATTTGTCTTTTCAGACACCAACATTGCCAATTTTTCCAACCAATGTTTTTGATCCGAATATAACAATTGATGTTCTGAACAAGATCTCCAATCTGAATTTGTTTGTTCACATTCCAATGTTTGTTTCAATGTTGGTCCATTTCTTCCCAATGGTCCATCAATTGGAAACATGATATCATCTCCATTGAATGTTGGCATCAATAATCTTTGTTCGACAACATTTATCAAATTCGTTTTATTGTCCGTGATTCCTTGCATTTGTGATCTTGCCACAATACAACCGCCAGTTTCAAATGCGCGATTTACCATAATTCGGTTCACCTCCGCATATTTTTCACTACCGTAACCTGGAAGATGGAGTTTTATGGCGTGATTCAGGTTTAAAAAAAAACATTTTTTGACAAAAAATTTCGATTCAGCAAATGTCAAAAAACTATATTTTTTTCCTATTTTTTGACATTTTTACATTGCAATATTTTCGCTGCGAATTATGATTCCTTTTTGTGTGGAAAAAAATGTCAGCAAATAGGAAAAAAATATAATTTTTTGACATTTTCTGAATCGAAGTTTTATGTCAAAAATGTTTTTTTTATTATTTTTTTAAAATCTGAATCACCCCATTAGATATACGGAAGAAGATTTTGAGAAATCTTGAGAAAATATGCCTCGTGGATTTTGAGGCCAAATTTTTTCAGAATTTTCTGGAAAAAAAATGCCATTTTTGACACAAATTTTTTAAAATAATTTTCTGGAAAAATGTGCCACGTGGATTTTTGACACACATTTGTTTAGAATTTTCTGGAAAAAAGTGCCACGTGGATTTTGCCACAAAAATTTTAAAATTGTTTGAAAAAATATGCCAGGTGGATTTTTGGCACTAAAATTTTTGAATTTTTCAAAAAAAAAATGAGGCCACGTGGATTTTTCGCACAAATTTTTTTTTAGAATTTTCTGGAAAAAAATCCACTTGGATATATTTTGGACCACAAAATTCGACTCAAAAAATATGACACGTGGATTTTTTTGACCAAAAAATCAGATCTCCTTATTGTCAAAATGAAAATTTTCACGTTTTTTTATACATTTTCTGCCATCTATTTTTATTTTGACAATAGCCCCATTATTTTCAACAGAATTTCTAATTACCCGGAGTAAATTCAATCAAATTGAGTCGATACAACATCATAAGTTCCGAATATCTGCTTGATTTCTCCGCATAATTTTTGAAACAATATGGAAGAAGAGCAATGGCTTGATGTCCGCGACAAATAAAATGCCAAAGTGCAATTGTAACACCGCGAACATTCAATTTCTTATCTCGATCACAATGCGCATATGAATATCCAACTTCAACAGCATTCATGAAAACTGGTCGAAGAAGTGTGACACCTTGTCTTTGTCGAATAATTCCAGTCTGTTCATTGGCCAAAACAGATAAACTACTCTCCCATCCACCTGCTCCATTTCCTATATTTTGAATATTTGCTCCATTTTGACTGTTATCGATTCCTCCAATTGTTGCTATATTATTGTTCATATTTTTCTTCAATTAAGTTCCGATTGTTCAGAACTCGCTTTATAATAAGATTTATGACACAAGAAATAGTCGAATCTCGCTGATTTCGAGGCCACATCGACATTTTCGAAATTGGAACACGTTTCGAATTTTTGAATTTATCAGATTTTTATCTCATCGCGTAGGTCACGTATTTCTCTCTAGCAAAATATCTGTTTTTCATTTTTCTTCCACAATTTTGCGGTAGTCACCTTCATAGCTCGTAAAATCGACAGTTTATGGTCAACTGTCGTAAACCTACATTTTGTTGTGTTTTTCCAATTTAATCAAGTCGGTGGCTGCGCAAAGATATCTGTACAATTTAAATTGAAGTTTGATTTTTTTTTGAATTCAAGTTCAGATTGAGAATCCAAAACTGAAAGAGAAGTTTCTGAAAAACTTGATTGTCCTTGAAGGAAATTAAAAAGTGTATGTAAATATAACGAATATAAAATAATATAAATTATTTTCCGCTTGATTACCCAATTTATTTTATCTCGCGCCTTTCGACAACAGGCGGCCCCAAAACGATAATGGACTTACTAAAACAAAACAAAATGGAAAATGGGTAGGAAAACGTGACAGGTTTGAATTGTCATGTTGAAAAATTAGCTTGACTGAAATTTTCAGCAAATTCGATTTTAAGAAACTTTTTTATTTTAAAAATTACATTCTGAAAATCCACATTGACCTTTCTGAAAAATAATTTTTCTGGTTGAAAATTTCAGCAGACAATTTTACGGGAATTCCAAAATTTATTGCTAAATATTTTTCTGAAAAAATATAAATTAGTTCCCCGATTTCCAAAAAATATGTTTCAAAAATTAAAATTAAAATCAAGTCACTTCACTTCGATAAATCAAAATCTGAATCTGAATTCGGCTGAAACCTAGAACAGGTCTAAAATTCCAAAGACCTGAAACTCCAAAAAATTGGCCCAGAATTTCCAAGGCCTGGAATCCCAAAGCCGAGGTTCTTCTGATCCGTATTTTTCCCTGGAATTTTTCTAGGATCTGAGTTACCATAACTTCTATGTAGATATTAATTATACTATTCAATTAAAAAAAAAAGGTAAAGGTAGATCCGTATTCGAGCGCCTAGGAGGATTAAGACACTGCGGATCAGACGATTCGGACACGGAGTACGGGTGGTGTACGTCTATAGGCCATTTTGGGGAATTTAAGTCACCCTGTTGCCGCAGGGGACCGATTTACCTTGCGTAGCGAACTACTACCCACTTACGACTGGGTGGATCGAGGGGGAGCGGGCACCGGGGATCGAACCCGTGACCCTGAGATCGCCAGTAGCCAACCACTACCACTGAGCTACCTCACCCCCCTCATCAATTTTTCTCCAGAATTTATCGGATTTTCGAAATACTAGCTTCAAAAACTCCTTTTCTCTCCACACCGACCAAATTTCAAAACATATCGATTCAAATTCATTCCAAAATGTATATTTGTGTCTACCGGAACTCACACACACTTTTCATTCATTTCACCTCATTCAAAATCCATCTACAAATAAAATATTTATACACACATTCACATTTTGTCTCATTTCAACATGTTTACAAAAGTGAGTGAGTGCGCGAGATGCGAGCGATTCTTTTCAGAAATTCCAAAAATCGGCGGTCCTCTCCTCTTCACAGAGTGTCTCTCTTTTTTCGTCTCCTTCTTTTCAATACAATTCTTCGCGCCGCCCGAAAAAGTCAACACGAAATTTGAGAAGAACATATGTACAGTACCGCTTCTTTTGAGGCCCGCCCATTTTTTCCCGCCCGCCCTCCAGTATTTTATTCCATTTTCATTTGCCTTAGGTCTTGTCATACTATTTTATTTTATTTTATTTCACGGACTACCAGCCGGTATTCTGAAAATATTTGAGCTGAAGAGAGCCGTCTATTGACAGTTCGGCACTTTTCTGCTTTGCTATTGTCATGGAGTCGCTCTCTTCAGATCATTTTCAGATATTTTTGAATTGATTTACAGTAAGTTCAAAGTTTCCTCAAGTTCCAAAAAAAAAACAAAGTTTCTAATTGTGAGTTTCAAAAAATATTTACCTTCAATTCAATTACTCAAATAAATATTATAAAAAGGTTGAAGACGAAAAAAGAAGAGGTTGCGCACTTATAAGTGCCATTGTTATTTAGTTACTGTCTATTTTTTCTTCTTTTCTGAACATTTAGAAAACATAAAAAAAGAAGGATGAAGAAAAAGAAGGACAGATCGATCAATGTTGTTGATAAGTCTTGACCATGATTGACGAGTACATTTATACAAAAAGACAATTTGAATGAATGAATAAAAGCTGTGGCGCCTATTTTCTTGACCCAAATTTTGGTTGGGTGGTCTGGTTTTGGGGGAGACGGGAAGGGGAGATGAGTTTTGGATCTTAAAAAATTTGAAAATTATTTACTGGCTATACTGACAAGGGAAGGTCGCGGACGCGCCGAATAAACTTTTTCTATAATTTTGGCAGTTGAACTATCATCCCAAGGGATGAACACTAAAAAATCCTAGGGTGCACAACTCGCCCAAAACATAGTTATGACGTGGCAAAGTTGCCACCACTGTCAGAAACCGGACTTTTGGGGTACTGTAATTAATTTCAAAGTCAATTTTTTTGAATTCTGACTTCACAGAATTGTTCAGCAGGGTCGATTACCCAAGATTCGAACTGTCTATCCAAAAAATTGGAAAATTGTTGAAATTTGAGATTTTGAGCATCACACCCCAGTCCAACATCAGGAGGCGGAATGGAAATTTTTCCAAAAATCTATAAAATAGTTTTGAACTTACCAAATTGACCCTGCTGAACAACGCTGTGAAATCAGAATTCGAAAATATTGACTTTGAAATGAATTACAGTACCCCAAAAGTCCGGCTTCTGACAGTGGTGGCAACTTTGCCACGTCATAACTAGGTTTTGGGCGAATAACTAGGTTTGGTCATAACTAGGTTTTGGGCACCCTAGGATTTTTGGAGTGTTTATCCCTTGGGGTGATAGTTAAACTACCAAAGTTACAGAAAAAGTTTATTCGGCGCGTCCGCGACCTTCCCTTGTAAGGTATTCATAATTTAAAGACTTTCAATTTTCGAAAACTTGGAGCACACATTTTTCTGATTTTTTTCAGGTTCTCTGATTCTCAGGAAAAATACGATTATGTTTTAAAAATCTGAAAGAGTATTTGAGCTTGAATATGTATTAGGTTATTTTTTAAGGTTTCAGATAAGCCACAGTCTACTGTACCTAAATTCAGAGCTTTAGAAAATGTATAGATTTTCTAGAATCCTGAGTTTCTGAGGATTTATTTCTAATAATTCAGAAACTCTTGAACAAGTCCTTAAGAAACAGGTTCTTAACTTTAGCTCATAAAAACTGATCCTCAGATTTCCAAAATTCCAAACTTTAAAAATTGTCTTGATTTTTCAACAAAAAATGCTACTAAAGTTATAAAATGAAAGCGCAAACCTAATGTTTGAATTTGGCAACTTCAATGCACAGTTAAGTTTCACATACTGTGTTTTTGTGTTTTTTCTTACTTAAAATTTAATTTCAAATAGTTTATAGTTTGTATCCAATTGTTTCCTTTCAAAAGCCCTCTTTTTAATTTCAGCTAATAAAGTTCTAATTAAAAACGAGATTTCCTGGTTCTCTAAAAAATAGGTAGACCAATAAAACTATTTTTCTAGTATACAGCTTTTTCTAGAATAGATTTTCAAAAAATCACAAACTAATTAAAAACGAGATTTCCTGGTTCTCTAAAAATAGGTAGACCAATAAAACTATTTTTTCTAGTATACAGCTTTTTCTAGAATAGATTTTCAAAAAATCACAAACTCTTGGAAAATCAAATTTATAAACTTATGTAGTATGCAAATTTCCCAACTTCCTTCTCACGTCATGTTTTTTCTCTTGCAAGGTTTTCAACACTAATAACCGACAAAAAACCCATTCATTAATTTAGTTTTCATCTCCTCAACCCAATTTTTCCCGCTTCCTAAAAGGTGACAATTAGTTCTTATTTCCATTCCCAATTTCCAAGGCCTCATTCTTCTTGAAGCGTTCCAAATTTTAATCCAATCATGTTCTTAATTCGAACGAGTTTTTCTTGCCTGCAAAATAACACAAACTCATTTATTTCATTCATTTTAGAAAGGTAAGAAGAGGAACATGTGAGAATTTAGAGTAGAGTAAAATAAATAAAAAACGAGATCACACTTAAACAGTTTGGTTTGGGTTTTTCAGAAAAATAGATTTACGCAACTATCAATTGTTATAAGCCCAATCATGTGAGTCGAAAGCTGGTTGTCCACTTCTTTTTCCAAATCTCAATGGTCCTGATGGCCCACGTCGTTTTCCGAATCGAAGAGGTCCAGATGGTCCAGCCTTTTTCACGTCTGAAAAATATTGAACTTTGCCTCTGCACTTCTATGGTTTCTGAATCCTTTCAAATTTCTTGTTCTCAAAATTTTTGCCAAAGACATAATCCCAGTGAGATTATTTTTTCATGTTTTTGTTTCCAAAAAAAGGAATCACTCACAGTTTCCAAAATAATCGACATCAACCGATGGACCAAAAGAGTCTTCATATTCTGAAAAAACGAGACACATTGGGATTTTATATTATTGGATACTGTAATCACTTTTTCCTGGAACACCACATAAAAATATGATTTTATTGGGGGGAGCCTTCTTCAAGTGTGCGTGCGTGCCATTTTTTGTCTAGAATTTTTCGAAATTGAAAATGAAAATAAAAATGGCAAAGAACAATAGGGACGCGAATTTTTGAACATGTTTTGTTTTGGTTTCTGACAAACGTTTTTGAATAATTCCCGCAATTTTTACTAAACGTATAGAAGAAAGTGGCTGAAAAGTGCGCGAAAAAGTTATACTGTAGTTTTTTATATTGGATTTTTTGGATAGAGAAGGGAAGAAAGAGGTTTTGAGGTCATAAAATGAGGTTTTAATTTGGCGATGAAATGGATAAATGAGAAAATGGGATGCGCAAATGGGTCCAAGTGCATTTTACATCATTCAAAAGAGCTCGGATATAAAGTACGAGGGGTTTTTGAATCTGACCAGAAATATAACTTTTAAATAGAAATTGGGCCTGGTCAACACAGTATGTAATATACTAAATCAAACCTCTAGACCTCGAAATTTCCAAACTTTTTCCGGTAGATCAAACATATGTTTTCTAAATCTTTTTTGGTAGTAATTTACTCTGTGGTCAGATATTTTGATAACAATTCTGAAACCGAACCTTTTTCAAAAATTTGACAATTTTCAAAAAAAAAATGGTCTAATTCAGAAATGTTTGAGATCCGGCCAAAGTACAATCTTTCTATTTATGTTCAGGTTCAAATTCAGGTTCACAGTTTGTCTTTTTCATTAAATATATCATATTTCATAAAACTTTGTAATATTAAATTTCAATTGAAGCTCAACTTTTTGTTGAGTGAGTAATAAAAAAAAAGAACAAAACAAGATGCATTTTTGAGTAGAAAATAATAAAAATGAAGACAAAAAAACAAGTTTCAAGAAAAAAACTTCACTTAATTTCTCTTTATGATTGAAGGGTCCGATGGGATTAAATAAGTTTCAAAATTTATGATGTCACCATTATTTTTAGAGAACCGGAGAGCAAACTACAGTATCCTTTAAGAGCGGAAGAAAATTTAAAAGTTTCAAAAATCAGTGACTCGAAAAAACCGGATATATGCTTCAGGTACAAATTTTTCTCGAAACTTTTGAACCCTCGCAAATCGTTTCCTGTTAATTTTTTTTCTTGGGAAATCTTGTTTTTATTTTATTTCATTTTAAAAACCGCGGAAGAAAAAACACGTAAGAAGATTAGAAATTAATTAATTATGTGAGAATTTCGTGTTTTCATGATGAAAATAGATAGAAATACATATGAACTTTAGAGAATTACGTTTTGCGGGTGAATTTGAAATGAAATTCTATTTTGAAAATTCGTGGAATCTAATTTTCTTCTAATTAAGTAAGCTGAGCAATTGAAATGCCAGGGTTTAATTAAATACAGATAGAAAAAATCAGAGCTCAATTTTCAGATGATTTTCAGAATTTTTAACGATTCAGAATTCGATTTGGTGACGTCACTAGGTCAAGAATTGCCTACAAAATACGGTGCCCAAATTCCAGAGTACGGGACCTAAATTTAAGAGAATCACATCTCAATTATCAGAGGACTTTTCGAATTTTTAAGGAATTTCATAATTCGATTTGATGACGTCACTAGGTTTAGCACAACCTACAGAATACAGTATCACAAACTCATAGATTTAAATTCGGCCAGAGAAATTAGATCTGAATTCCTACTGTAGGCAAAAGTGTTAGCACACAAATCCTTGGAGGAAATTTGAAAATTTCCAAACATAGCTTTAAAATTTTTAACAAAAGTTTCCAGGGAAACCGAAATAAATTTTTAACGGCCTTAAAAAATTCAAAAAAAAACCCAGCTGAAAGTCTCTTTGTGAATGAATCTGAAAAAACCCAATTACCTGCAAACGCAGTCAACGCCAAAACAGCCAAAATAACGAATCGAATAAGTTGAGAAAATTCCATTTTGTCTCTTTTTTGTTTAGTTTTTGGGCGACAATATTCACACCAAACGAAATGAGCACAAAATGGGCGTGGCGAGTTGTGTGAGCAACAAAAAATGAGGCCACGCCCATTGAAAAAAATGACGAGAAGAAGAACTGGGGGAAAATAGATGTATGTAGAATAACATTTGGGGGAAAAATAAAACGAGGGTTTGGTTTTCAAAAAAAACATTGGGAAACTTTTTAAGGCTTATTGAAACACCGTGTAATTTTTAACCCAAATTTTTTTTGCGTATTTTTGGAGACCAGACAAGATTAGGGGTGGAACTAAAACCAACGCAAAATTAAGAGATTTGAAATTATTTTTGATCTACAAGAAAAAGTTTTGAAAACATTGAGAAAACATCTATAGATTTTTGGTGGAGCAAAATGGGCTAAAAATTATCACCTTGAATCTGCCTCTTGAAAAGTTCATATATATTTTTTGAAATATAGAATCCAGGGTTTCAGAATTACAAAAATCGTCATCATTTTTTCCTAAAAATCTCAAAAAAGTTTCAAAAATCCACTTGGGTCTCATGTGTTTCCAAAAAAGCCTCATTAAAACCTTCTCCCAATTTTCTCTCGTTTTGTTTGAAAACCTAATTGGAATTTGAACTTTCAAAAAAAGTTATATCAACTCTTCTGAATATACCCAATCACAAAAACCTACAGTATCCTTTATCTAGAAAAAAGTAAAAATGGGGACAATTATTTTGTGGGGGAAAAGTGTGGTAAAACAACAATAATTATTACAGTATTCAGCAATGTGAGATAATTATTGTTGTGTTGAATGTGGCGGTAATTATTTGACTTTTTGTCGGGAAGAAATACGGTATCCAATTTCATTCCCAAAATATTGTTTTGTTTTGTTTTTAAATTTTCGGGGGAGAATTAGCGGGAAAAATGGGTACCTAGAGACAATAGTTAGCAAGTATCCAAGCCTAAGAAATATAATTGTGTAGGATCAGAGTCTAGAAATCCAGCCTGGCAAGGAGCCGCATTTTGAGAGCATCTTAGCCAACTAGCCGAGCCTAGGAATCATAGTTGTCAAGTTGCTGCATCTGAAAAATTCGATGGTCAAGGATCAGCGCCTAGATAGTCTCAATTAGCCGTTTCTAGAGGACCGAACTTTCTAGAAGCTGCATCGAGAGGTACACTCTAGCAAGGAGCCTCGCCTATTAGGACTATGTGCCAAGTAGCCACATCGAAAAATTCATTTTTTTTTGAAAGTTGTTGGTTTTCAGATTATTTATGATGAAAATTTTGACCTCGAACTAGTTCACCTAGCACCTTGTCAAATTCCCTACATTTTTTTCCAACCCTCTTTTCCTGTTCAGGGTTCGAGAATCGCCCCAACTCAAAGTTTTTCCTTTGTTTTTGAAAAGTCTTGTTTACATGGATAATCCAACTCACAAAAGGCGCACTATTTCACACTTTCCTTCTTCTTTGTTTATTTTTCTTTTTCATTCCCATTTCAAAAATGAACATTCTCCCTTTGATAGTTTTTCTATTTTTCAACTATATCTCTTGTGATAACTGTACAGATTGTTTGGCTAAAAATGAAGTGTTAGTTCGCTGTCACTTTCAGAACACCCCAATTCTATTGTTTTCAGATTTTGTTTTTCTCAAGCAAAATGTGGTTGGTTATTTTGTCAAGCATGGACTGATGTAATTTTTTTGAAATTATTTTTGTTTGTATCAAATGTTTTCAGAAATCATTAAACTGCCCAGATGTTCGTGAAAACATTGCTGAATACAATGAGACATTTGTGAAAGATATTATGCTGGTAACATCAACAGCAGCTGCGGCTGAAGATCCTCAAAAATGTTTTGAGTTAGAAAAATTTGACAAGGGTAAAAATAAAATGAAAATATAATTTTTAGCAATGCACTTCCATCGATGAAATTGATCAACAAATATGAAGTTCAGTGCTCCGATTGTGAGGTTTTGGAAAATTTTTTAACAAGTTTTAAGTTCTGAGGATTGAAGTTTTGGAAAAAATTTGGACCGGAGCCATCAGCGGATTTGATTTGAGACCCAAAAACTGTCTATTGTCAGTCCAAAGTTTCTGACCCTTGGAAGAAAACCGATATGGCCAAATATGCACTTTTTAAATGCAAAATATCAGTGGTGCTGCAAAGCCTACTGAAGTTTGGTTTTCTCTTCCACGGCCTAGTTTTTTTACGGATTGCCAATAGTTCAGAATAGTGAACAAGTCTAGGATTGCTGTATCTCAAATTGGGTTACTGTAGCTCAAATTGGAGTATTGTAGCTCAAATTGGATTACTGTAGCTCAAATTGGATTACTGTAGCTCAAATTGGATTACTGTAGCTCAAAATAAGTGAAAATTTCCGAATGGCCATTTTTTGAAATTTAATAAAGCCAATATTTGGCATTAAAAAAATCCACGTGGCAAAATATTTCCAATTTTCAGTAGCCAAATGTGTTGCATATTTATCAATCGATCATTCATATTCTGCAATCAATTTAGCATTTCGTGGAACTCAAGGAGATGTTCAATTAATTGAACAAGCTCTAAATTATGTCAAGTTAGTTTTTCCCTCTTTTCTATTTTCAAAATCTCTATCGAATTCCAGAGGAAATCGTGAATTCTTCAAAAACGGAAAAGTTTTCAATTATTTTTTGGAAGCTTTTATTTATTTATGGGTTGGTGGATTGGAAGAAGATTTGATTCCAACTTTGAGAAAGTATCCAGATTATCAAGTATGGGTGAGTTAGCTTAACTTATTTTTGAAAACATTTCAATTTTGTCAGATAAATGGATATTCATTGGGCGGTGCAATTGCTAGTGTATCAGCTGCATATTTGGTGAAAATAGGTTTAATCAATCCACAAAATGTTCGACTTGTTACATTTGGTCAACCTCGAACTGGCGATTATGAATTTGTCACGTGGATTGATACTCATCTACCGTACACTTTTCGAATTGTTAATCAACGAGATCCAGTTCCACAATTACCACCGAAAATTGGATTGGTTCAATTATTCCATTTTCGCACTGAAATTTGGTATTGAAATAGGTTTTCTAGAAATCTTCTAAAATTAATTTTTAGGTACACTTCGGCTACAAAATATGAAACTTGTCAGCAAGCTGATGGACCATTTTGCTCGGCTTCTCAATTATTTTTGAATTGGTCTGATCATTTGGTATATTTTTCAAGGAATATTGGAAAATGGGCTAAATCTAATTGCACACTTTGATTAACATGTTCAACATTTATTCAATAAATAATTGAAACTTTTCATGCCGATTCAATAGGTGTCAAAGGCGCCTTCTTGAATTGAACATCCAATTCGGAAATTGTAGCACCAGTCCAATTTGGGCCATTCATTTGTCTCGAAGCAAGTTCATATGATGGACATGGTCCAGATTGTTCGTAAACTGGTGGCGGAGGAGTGACCTAGATATTTATAAAAATGTTTTTCATTTTCTCAGACACTAGAAAATCTGTTACCGATTTGTTTGGCATTGGTGGAGCTTGTGGTTGAGTTATAATAACACTTGGCTGAACTGTTGTATCGTTAGAAATCTCAGTCACACCAGTTCGATAGAAAGTTTGACGAACTCGAAGTCGAGTTGCGAATGGTTCCAAGCACATGATCGCAGCCAAGAAGATCAGGCGAACAAAGTTTTCCATGTCAGAGAACCAGAATTTGATGTGGCCATATTGCGGAATCATTTGATCTGTGATATAATCATCATCAGTGAATCTAACATGAGATCTATGTAGAACTTACAAATAATGAAAAAGATTGGTACAGCACTGATCATGAAAAATGTTTGGAATGATGTGAAACATCTAATCATAGTCTGTTGATGTTCCGAAATATCCGAGGTCATTTTTCGAAGTCCAAGACTTCCGACAATCATAGCAATCGACAAGCAAACACTAGCAAAAACAAAAATGCAAAACAGTGGCATATTTGGGATTGGCTCAACAAGTTTTGTATTCATTCGCATTGTTATCACACCATTATAAAGAGCCATTGATAAAAACAATCCAAGAGCAAGTGGAATTATCAAACGAGTTCTGAGAAATGAGATGTTTTGGAGGATCAGCATGAATATTTACCTGATTTGACAAGTTGTTAATGGTTTATCATCTCGAATTGATTTCAAAATTCCCTCAATACAACAAGTTCCACCAATCAACATCACAAAAAATGTTGAAGCAAGCATGATTGATTCGTATGTTCTATCTCGCAAATACATTCTGAAAAGGGTGGGGTTATTATTCTAACAAGGGACTTACATTAGGGTGATAACGGGTTTTGAAATAAGGTAAATACAGTCTTAGGTAACTCGACGCGCTGATCACGATGCCGCAAAAATAAGCTGCTGGGCTCCAGTCTGAGTCGCGCAAATGAGCTCCGAAGCAAATTTTGATACAAAAAATTACGAGATTTTTGAATTAAAAAGATTCACATTTCTTTGGAAATTAAAGCATTTTTTCACGTGAAAATTTTTGACTCAAATTTTTTCGGTTCCAATTTTTCGATGATCCCAAAATCGACTTCAAACACCAATTTTCAACAAAAATAAATATTCGCAACTTTTAATTCGGCCAAAATAACCCTATGGTACTTCTATTCTACCCAAAACTTACATACTTATTTCATATGAAAATTGCTATTTTATGAGCAAACTTTGGAGCTTATTTGCGCGGCTCATACTGGAGCTCAGCAGCTAATTTTTGCGGGATCGTGATCAACGCGTCGAGTTACCTAAGACGCTTACCTTATTTCAAAAGCCGTTATCACCCTAATGTAAGTCCCTTGTAACAAGGAAAGTGTTTCAAAGTTCCCCCGGGAAAATTTTTGGGTATATGCGGAAATTGTAGTACCTAGTGGGGTATGAAAAACCCCAAAGAGAATTTGTAAGCAAAAATTTATTTCATGAGTTACGGTAACTTTTCGATGATTTTTTCAAAAAACACGTCATTTTCAAAAAAATCGGTATTCATCTCAAAGTTGACGAAAATGCTCGATTAAAACATGATTCTGGAGCTAAACACTTCAATTTTATGATAAAATTACGAATATAGCTCGAAAAAATTTCGAACAAAAAAAAACGCAATATACTCTAACTCTCGTTGCACATAGATTCTATCTAATGGGTGAAATTGCAGCATTTTCACTTTTTTAAGTTTTTTCTATCCTCAAATTTTTTCGAGCTACCTCCGTAATTTTATCATAAAATTGAAGTTTTAAGCTGCAGAATCATGTTTTAATCGAGCATTTTCGTCAAGTTTGAGATGAATACCGATTTTTTGAAAATGACGTGTTTTTTGAAAAAATCATCAAAAAGTTACCGTAACTCATGAAATGAATTTTCGCTTACAAATTCCCCCTGGAGTTTTTCAAACCCCACTAGGTACGACAATTTCCGCATATACTCAAAGATTTTCCTGGGGGAACTTTGAAACACTTTCCTTGTAAGAGTTCTTCTAACTTTAGATAAAAAAAATTTGGACCTTTTTGAATTTTGAAGAGACAAAGCATCTGTAAAGCTACAGTAAAACTTTTTTTTCAGAAAAACCTGAACTAGCCTGAAATATCTGAGTTTCATAAAAGTTTATGTAACCTCTTGGAAGTTTCACTATCCCAAAAGCATCCTAACTTTTAAGAAGCCTCGTCTCAACTCACAATTCATACGCGTTGAAGTTCTCCTTATAATGTTGATCATAAATCGGATTGATCGAAAAAGTTGTGCTTCTTTGTATCATTGGATACAATTTGGCGTAATATGGTGCAGCCATAAAAGTAACATAAGTTGCCAAAGGATGCGAACGATCTGTATCTCGAACATTACACATCAACAACCACATCATTGCCAAATCGGCTAATGTGTTGACGATGGTGAATAGGTGCATTACTGGAAAATATATGGGGGTTTGTTGAAAAGTGAGAAGGGAAGAGCTATGAAGAGGGTTACTGTAGTGCTAGGGGGAACTTTTGAAATTCAAAATTTTAATAAATAGTGGTGTTCGATCTTCTGATATCTCAACTCTAAAAATATTTATCAGCTTGAAAAAAAAAACGGTATTTTCAGTTATGACGTGGATTGTTCTTGATAATACTTTAAAGCTAAAAGATGTGGTGGGTTTTGACATTTAAGTGCATAGGGAACTTTTTGATCTACCGAGCTCAAGACGTGGATTTTCCCGAAAAAGTTCAAATTCTGGAGATGATTTCCCATAATGTTTTTCTATCAGAGTTAAATAAGCCACGTCATAACCACGAAAAAAATCTTGAAGTTTTTGGCTACGCTGACAAAATTCATCATTTATTGATTGAAGAATATTCCAGGTTTAGAATTTTTCTGGGAAATTTTCTGATTCAGAAATTTGTCAATTTTATCAGGTTCTCAAAATTTGCCACGTCATAACTCAATTTCAACCGAATCAATTTGTGAAATAAATTTTTGAGCTTATCAAAAACTGCCAGAAAATCAATATAATATTTTTTTTTGAAAATTGAGTTTCAAAGTTCAAAAATGTCACATTTCTATTCAAGCTGAGCCCAACGTTAAAAGAAGTTATCAAAAAGTGAAAAAGTAATCACAAGTTTGATATGAACCCCCCGAAAAAATGATCACCATGGTAATGGGTAATTGATTTGCGGTGAGAAAAAATGGCTGAAAAATTGAGCGCTTGCTGATATTTTGAACTCAATTTGTGGGGAACAGGTTTATTTTCACAGTTTTCAGAATTAAAACATATAGAATAACAATTTGAGGAAGTTAAACTTCTCTCAAAAAAACCACGTGTATTAAAAATTAAATTATTCAGTAGTTAGTGAGATTTGAGGCTGTTGTTGTGTTGCTGATAAACTTCCACGAATTGGAAGATATAGTTTGAATTCAGCTGGAAGTTCGTCTTCGGTATAAAGTCGATCGGCAAAATAAATACGACGGATTCGACAATTTGCATGGATCTGCAAGAATTTTCGGATTTTTTTTTTGAAAAAATTCACATATCAAAACTCATTTACCTGAATTCTGAGAGTTTCCACATAATTTGTTCCATATGCTCGTTTCACAAAATCACTTAAATTGAACTGAATTTGATTCCATCCTTCATCTAGTCGCATTGGCATTGTACAAATAAACGGCTGTAAAATTTCTAGATTTCTCCTACTCTCCATAGAACTCAAAAGTAACTTACCTTAACTCTAGTCGAACTTTGGAAATTAGAGGCTCTGAAACGTCTTTTGATTCCTTTGTCGTCCAGAATTTGAACTTCAAAAGTGAAATATTTCTTCATGTTTTTGACGACCATTACAAAATATGGCAATTTTATGCCAAGTGTTTTCTTTGGATCGATTGGACAGGAAATGAAAGATGTGCTGCAAAAAAATGGATTAGGAGTGCGGCTAAAATAAAGGAAATTCAACCCAAAAGACTTAGACAAACATATTTTTGATTTATCTAGAAAAACAAGGCCAAGATTACTGTTCTTCAAGAATTACAAGATATGCTGTGATTTCAAAATCCGGACTGCAAAGATTACTGTAATTCAAAAATTCAAGGATTACTGTGGTCACTTTTGTTTGATTAAGAAATTCAGAAGATTTTCCGGATTGGTCGGATTTTTCAAATCAAACTGCAAGGATTACTGTAGCCTAGATCTATACCAGACTGCAAGGATTACTGTGGTCACCCTGGTCCGTTTCTAAAATTTTCCCGAATATTCGTATCTCACATTTCTCAGCCCCGAAAACCCCCAAATCTTTTTAGCTTACCTGACATTTGCTCCCATAATTTCCAAAACCAAACTTTGAATCTCTTCATCGGTTATCCTTTTGATATGCCCATTTTTGACCTGCTTATCCCAAATTTGAAGTGGTTTACTTCCAATACTGTACAACACTGACAGTAACCCGCTTTGGAATGTATTGTGAAACATGTCTAAAAAACGGGTAAAGGTGAGAAACTAAGGGAAAATGTTGGAGAAAGAAAGAAATATATAAAATTCATTGAAGCGTGTTCAAATGAATCCTATAAATTTAGTAATTTCCATGGTAACCGAAACCAAATCAATAAGAACAAGAAACGTTTGAAATGGGATGGAAGAAAACAAGGATTTATTAATTGAAAATGTAATTAAGGGAAAAAGCGTAGCATAATCGGCTCATATTAAAGGGACAGGTAGAATATTTCAAAAAAAAAAGCTGGCACATAAATAAATAAAAAAAAAATGAAAATTATTCTTGCTCGGCGAATTCTCCTCCTTCAGCTTCTTCAGCAGTGGCTTCCTGCAAAAAAATATTGATTTAATTAATTCGAATTAAAAAAAGAAAAAACATACTTGATATTGTTGATATTCTGACACCAAATCATTCATATTACTTTCAGCTTCAGTGAATTCCATCTCATCCATTCCTTCGCCAGTGTACCAATGGAGGAAGGCTTTTCTTCGGAACATTGCTAAAAATTCAGATTTTTATAGAAATAAATTAGAGTGGCAGTTCAAGGCGCGAGTCCTAGACAAATCATGTTCTTTAGACCCAGCTCCTTGAAAACCAGGATTTCTAGAAGCAGTGGTTACTTAATATAAAGCCTCTCAAGGCGCGGACCCTAGACAAATCCTGTTCGCAAGGCTCAGCTACTTGACAAATGCGACTTCTAGGATTGGCTCTTCAAAACACAAGTTCAGAAGGTGTCTCAAACACTCAAAAATCCTCTGATGAGCTTTTAGGGTGGAAAAATATAACAAACCTGTAAATTGTTCTGAAATTCTCTTGAAAAGTTCTTGAATAGCGGTTGAGTTTCCAATAAAAGTAGCCGACATTTTCAATCCTCTTGGTGGAATATCACAAACAGCAGTCTTCACATTATTTGGAATCCATTCGACGAAATATGATGAGTTCTTATTTTGAACATTCATCATTTGATCGTCAACTTCCTGTAAATCAATTAATTTTATTGATTTTTCCTCGCTCAAAAAATCCTCACTCTCATCGACATTTTTCCTCTAAACATCGCAGCAACAGTCAAATATCTACCATGTCTTGGATCACAAGCAGCCATCATATTTTTCGCGTCAAACATTTGTTGGGTCAATTCGGCGACTGTTAGTGCGCGATAAGCTTGTGTTCCTTTGGCTGAAAGTGGAGCGAATCCAGGCATGAAAAAGTGAAGACGTGGGAATGGAACCATATTGACAGCAAGTTTTCGGAGATCGGCATTCAATTGGCCAGGGAAGCGGAGACATGTGGTAACTCCAGACATGGTTACGGAAACTGGAAAAAAATGTGAGGTTAGGAATGGAATTTTTTCTTCAAAAACTAACCAAGATGATTCAAATCTCCATAAGTTGGATTTGCTAACTTAAGTGTTCGGAAGCAGATATCATACAAAGCCTCATTGTCAATACAAAATGTTTCATCAGTATTCTCAACCAATTGATGAACAGAAAGTGTTGCATTGTATGGTTCAACAACTGTGTCTGATACTTTTGGAGATGGAACAACAGAGAACGAACTCATAATTCGATCTGGATATTCTTCGCGAATTTTTGATATCAAAAGAGTTCCCATTCCACTTCCAGTTCCACCACCAAGTGAATGTGTCAATTGAAATCCTTGCAAACAATCACACCCTTCAGCTTCTTTTCGGATAACATCCAAAACATTGTCAACTAATTCAGCTCCTTCAGTATAATGCCCTTTTGCCCAATTATTTCCAGCTCCAGATTGTCCAAAAACAAAATTATCTGGTCTGAACAATTGTCCGAAGAGACCAGCTCGAACTGAATCCATGGTTCCTGGCTCCAAATCAACCAAAACTGCTCGTGGCACATATTTGCCTTGTGCAGCTTCATTATAATAAACATTGATTCGTTCTAATTGAAGATCTGAATCGCCGTTATAAGTTCCATCGGGTTGAATTCCGTGTTCATCTGAGATGACTTCCCAGAACTTGGCACCAATTTGATTTCCACATTGTCCAGCTTGAACGTGCACGATTTCTCTCATTATTGGGCTGCAAAAATATTTATGAAATGAAATATGATATATCATGGGAATATTATTTCATTTCTTATTATTTACATGAACTTTTAGAAAGAAATTACATGAAGGAACTCTAAGAAAAACAAAGAAACAAATGAAACAAAGCCCTATTTTCGATAAAATGTTATTTACGACCAAAGCCAACACAAAAAGTGTCAAATCAAGTAAAAAGCTTATTTTATTTTTGGAAAAGCAGTTAAATGAATGAATAAATAATAGAAAAAAGGGGAGAGCAGCAGAAAAAAAATGGGGTTTGGGATAGAAAATGAAAAATTGGAAAAGGAAAAAAGAGAAACTGAGAGGAGGAAAATGGAAGGGAATTAATGAGTTGGAGCTGAAGCTGAAGGACGACAAAAATTGGATATGGAAGAAGAAGAAAATTACCCAATTTTTCAGACGGGCAAAAATGGTCGATCTAAAATGAAATGGGCAAAGAGACAACCTTTTAGGAATTATTTTTGCAAAAAAAAATAATTCTATATTTCTGAAGAAGAGAGTTCGAATATAAAAATCAGATTAATCAATTACATATTGAAGAGATTTGTGAAAAATTGAACTTTTGAAAAATTGATGAAAATTTTCAGTGAAGAAATTATGGCCAACTTTACTGAATCTTAAAAAATCCATTGAAAAATCAAACACTCACTGAAAATGTGATCTTCCAAATTTTAGGCACGAAAATTTCAGCACTTACAGTAAGAAGTTAGTCTAATTTATTGATCTGCTGATGTTTTCTACTGAACAATTCTAGCTGGTTTTGTTTTTGGTTCGGAAAATCTGAAAATTCAGCAAGCCTATTCCAAACCATTCCAAATTGAATTGAAAATTAAAATTAAACGCTTTGGGCTCTTTCAAAAATGAGTAACACCTTCCAAATCTCCAAAAAAATATCTCGAGAAATTTTGGAGTGTGAACAAAAGGGTTCTATCGCATTAGAACAAAGAGCATCATACAACAAAAAAGAAGCGAAAAAAAAATGTTGGGGGTGCTCATTTTGGAGCCTCTCTTTTTCTTATCGATTCAAACAAGCGAAGAGAAGAGGACCACAAAAAAGGACAACAATTTGACCCTCTTTTTCCTTCAAATTCTTCTTCTTGTTGTTTTGGCGTGGCTGCGGCGACAAAATAGATGTTGCGAAATTTAATAGAGTTGGTTGGTTGACAAAAAAGGGCAAAATGACACATTTTCTGGCTCGATCGAGCCAGGGAGCAAATTCAGAAACAAAATGAGATGATGTGGTGTGGTGTATGTATGTAAATAAGAGCAACGAAGAGAAGAAGAAGAAGAAACAATTGAAAGAAATGAGATTAGTGTCATTTTGGAGAAGAGGGGAAGGACATAAAATAGTGTCAGATGTTCCATTTCCGAATGACAACAACAATGGACAAATATTATAGTCAGATGGTCATAATTTTTCAAAAAAAATATATTATTTAGGGTATTAAAGGGTCAGAAAATAGGAAAGAAGTTTTCTAGGAGTTACTGGAAATGTTGAAGTTTAAATTTGAAAAATTAAAATATTGTTTCACCCCGGGAAAAATATTATATAGTTTTTTGAAACTTTTTTATTTTATTCTCGCAGGTTTGAATATTTTTGAAAATAATTCCGAAACAAACTTCTAATTAATTCCGGCGCCAGCAGGACATATTCATATTTTTCATTACTTTTTTATTATTATCCAACATAATAATTAGTTTTTCCTAGACTTCCCCGAAAAAACTCACAATTCCAATTCTCTTCGAAAATCCGGAAAACATTCTGAAAATCATTTTTTTTTTCAGAGAAAAAATCCAAAAGATAATAATAATTTTGATAACGACAAAATCTAAAAATGAACAGAAAAAAAATGACAAAACAATTTTTTTATTTTTACATACACGTAAAAAATTATGCTAATTGACATAGTGAGAATAAAAATATTTACATGTGAGTATTTGAGTAATTATTTGACAATAACAATAAAACTAGTTGAGAAAACGACTATTTTGTCGTCGATGATATAGAGAAGTTCGAAAATCGTGTTTCAGTTTCACAGCTTTTAATCGCGATTTTTCGCACATCTCCTTGTTTTTACAATTTTCTATGAACCATTTGTAATCATATCCAAATAAATGATTGATTTCAGTTGAAAATCGATCATATTCTCCACGTACCATTTGAGGGGATATTACAGTGCCAACGAGATCATTTGTGAATGTACTGAAAAATGCGAAGTTTTCGGAGGGCGGGGGTTAACTTTAGGAATAACTTGGGAGCACTTTTTGTTTCGGAAAGGTTAACGCTAAATATCCCGATTCTTGCGACCCATATTTCAAAATCCTGAACTTACTCAAAAAGTGTTCGAAGATGATAATGTGAAGTATGTTTCAACATCCATAAACTTCCAACCACAAAAAATTGCCGTTTAGCTCGAGTAATTGCAACATTTAGTCGTCGAGTATCATTTATAAATCCCATTTGTGCTGTAAAAAATTCAATTATGTGGGAAATGATAGGGCATGACTTCCGAGGGATGTACACAGAAATAAATTTAAAATGTGGAACTTTCTAGGAGCACCTGATTAATGTCGATGCAACTCAAGTTCCCCTAAAGATACACAACCTCTTTTTAAAGTTAAAACTTACCAATAGGATTATTCCGAACCAGCGAAAACAGTATAATTTCCCTTTCTTGTCCTTGAAACGCATCGACAGTATCAACATCAAACATTAATTTTCCATCAAAATGTTGATCGATAAGCCCAGTAATAAGCGCTTTTTGTCCACTATAAGGTGTTATAACTGCTATTTTTTCCGGTGATATTCTCCGTTTCTTCAAACTTTCCAAATGTTGAACAATAAGTCGAGCTTCTCCCAAATTACAAAACGAATCTCTTCCATCATTCAATTCATAATATTCTATAAATTTCTCTTTCGATTTTTCAGCTCCAGTGTCACATATCACAAATGGATTGAATCTCAGATCTTTTTTGAAATTCTGACGAACTTTTTCATCGATATCTTCCATATTTCTGGAAAAAAATGTTTGATAGGAAAATTTGAGAAAAATGAACTAACGTGAGCTCACTATCTCGAACACTTGAATGTGGAATAAGTTGAGAATCATAAAACACTTTCGAACTCCAATACATGATTTTCTCGTTCATCCGATATTGTGTTCGAAGAATTATATAATCAGCTGTTTGTCTTTCTTTAACAAGTCTTTCCATCAATGAAACATTCATTCGACAATCTCGAGCTCTAAAATAAGATAATTTTTTTTAGAGCGGTTTTCTAATTCGAAAACTTACTTTTCTGATACTACAATAGCTGATAATTGCTGTGGATCTCCTGCTAAAATATATCGATCTTTTCCGTCAACTCGTGGCCAAAAATGAGCTTCTCCTAATTGACCAGCTTCATCTAAAAAATTAATTTTAACATTTTTATTATTCATTGTCATATAAAATTACCTAAAACAACAATATTCGGTTTGAAGTTTGTTTTATGCTGTGACAATTCAACAAAACAGCTATTGACGGTGGCAAAAACAACCATTGTATCTTTCAATATTTTCTGAAATTCGTAATTTTTTTCGAAACTCAACAGATGAGAAAATATTACCTGTGTTGCTTTAAACTTTGTTTCATTGATAATTTTCTCACATTCCTTGTATTTTTCCAAATTTTCCATATTATTATCTCGACGGCGAACGACATCTTTGATTTTATGAAAAAGCGAATGATTTTTGAGCAGTTTTTCATATTTTTCAATGTCCATTAGATCTGAAACAATAATTTTTTGGTAAATATTTGAATATTTCAAATTATATGAGCTCACTTGTTTCGGCAACATTCATTTTTCTTTCCATCATTTTTGTTTCAACAGCAAATTTGATATTTTCTTTTGCAAATTTAGTTGGTGTTAACACAAGAACTTGCTCTTTTCTCAATACCAATTCACAAATCAATTCTGAAAGTGTATGTGTTTTTCCAGTTCCAGGTGGCCCTTGGATCAATACAATTTTTCGATTTTCATTCAATCCCATTCGAATAGCTTCTTCTTGATCAATATTTAGTTTTCGAGTTGAATCTAATAGTTTTGGATCTTCTTCAATTGAATTGATTTTCTCGTCGTTATTTTGATCTGTTCCGAATTCTTCATCATCAGAATCTGGCGGTAATGGTGCATCAAGCGCTTGTTTCAGTAGCATCTCAGGTGTCAATTTTTCGACGTCCAGAACAGTTTTTTGTAAAACTTTGTTTTTTGCATGTTGTTTTGTTTTCCAATAAAACAGACAGTTTTCAATTTGAATAGATTCTAGTAGGAATTGTTGTCCAATTTTGAATTTCATTCTTCGACTTTCCTTGGCTAATCGGAACAAAATCTGAAAAACATGAATTTCATGAATTATCATAGAGATGCAAATAAAACTAAAAAGCTAAAAAGCTAACCAATCTTTTTCTTCTATCAATATTTATAATTCCCATTGGATAATCTTCATCCTCAATTTTATTTCCATCTTCTGTGAAGCTTCTCAAGCACGCATTTGCTCCATCACTTAATTGTCGCATAATTTCACTATCCAAAACATTTTCAGGTTTTAAAATGGGTATTTTTCCAACAAGAATATCAGATCGATCAAAACCAACAATCGTAACTTTGCCAAGTTTTTCGAAAATCAAATTATCAAGTTTTTCATGTTCCAATGCTTCAGCCATGAGTAAATCGGGATATTTCGAATATCTATCGGTGACACGATCAATATCATTATCAGCATCTTCGTCACCTTCTCCATCTTCATATTCTTCATTCATTCGACGACATCTCAATACTTTCCAGAAATATTTTCCTTTCAATGGATTTTGAATAATTTCGATACTTTTATAATCCGTATAAGTCAAAAGTACTTTTGAATCTTCAACAAACCCAAAAACTTCGTCATCAAGAACACCACGTTCTGGAAGTTGGAAGATGTCGAGTAATACATTTTCGATAACGAATTTCAGTTTTCCTGGTTTATCATTCAATAACTTATAGTTCACTGAATTCACGTGTGATATTTCATCATTTTCACCGATTTCCACAAAATCTCCAATTTTGAAAATAACATTTTCATCGATTCGCTCAAGCTCTTTTATTCCTTGATATTTCTTGCTGAATATAACAATCGTATGCTCTTTTCTATCAACAACAACTCCATAAACACTCATAAAACCTGTAAAAATTGAAAACTTCAATTAAATTAGAAATGAAGATAAATAGGAAAAAGTACAATATAAAACGCAACAATATATCAAACTTGTCCAAAAAATACGCAACATATGTTTTTTTTGTCTATCTCTTTGTGTGGGAAACAACAAAAATAAACAACTGTGCAAACACAAATTTTGGTTACGCGCAAACTTTCCTTGTTGAGAAATTTTATCGTTTCATTTGAATACAGCAGAACTCTAGAATTTCCAGAAATTATACCAAATTTGGTCCATATTCATAAACACAGGTGGAACTCTATCAAAGTTTGACTTAATATTTCTACGAGATCAGAGTAAATTCGCTCAAATGCATACTCAAGGACTATATGTTCCGAAAGATATATCATCATATGTGACTAAAACTGAAGGTTAACCCAGAATTCTCTGCAAACTTACGCAAAACACTTCGTTTCAGTCCTGTGTTGGGACGAACAAATAGAGAAAACGCGACGCAGACACGAAAAACCCCGAAAAATTTTTGAAAATGAGAATTCATGGACCATCGCTTCGGGACCCAACAGTTGGCTGGGTGCCAGCCTTATTAAATTTCGCGGTATTTTCAGTTTCGCGGTTTTTTCTTTCGCACTCTACACACTCTCTCTGTCTCTATTTGTTCGCCCTGAAACGAAGTGACTCAGAGATTCGCTGGCCAGCTCGCCACCAGGTGGGGAGGCTGGCTGACCTGGGAACCACATGGAAACCATGTCGCCCGGTTTTTTTTTGCTGGCAAGGTGGCCAGGCTCTGGCTAGGTCACGGCCACATGGCTACCACGTGGTGGCCACTTCGCCTTGTCGAAATGAATTTTTCATGAAAATGTCTGAAAAACTTGTGAATTGAGGCATTTCCGAAAAATTTGGCTCATTTTCTGTTTTTTCGCAGCACTTGAAACCTTAGGAAGTGAAAAAAACAGTAGAAAATTCAGTGTTTTGAGTACAAACCACTATCTTGCCAGCTTTCCAGAATTTCAAACACACAGGCCACCTCGCCGGAAAACTCAAGGCGACCTGGCGGCCATGCGGTTTCCAGGTGGCCGCAGCGATCTGGTGGCGAGCTGGCCAGCGAATCTCTGAGGAAAACAAACAGAAAATTCAAAAATAAAAATGTTGCAATGGCCGAATTTCTGAATACTTCGGCCAGCGCAAAGAAACTCGTCCACTGTTTTTTGTTTGTTTTTTTTCGGAGAAAAACTTTTGAAATCTGCTTTTACTTTGTCTTTTTTTTTGTAAACTGTTCCATTCTCTGAGCAATTTCCTTCTTTTTGTATAGGTCGCTCATCTCGAATTCACTTTGTTTCGGGTGAAAAATCGGACTTGGTCCAATTTAGATATCGCCCGATTAATATTTAGCATCAGCTGTTTTTCGAAACATATTTATTTTATTTAGAAAATGCCTATTCAAACTTTCCACATCTTTCTATTTTGTAGAATTATTGATTTTAAAAAATATCATCAGGTCCTTGTTCTGATTTGGATTCAATACGAGAGGATTGTATAATCGTTTCGTTTTGTGAAACTTTGAGACGTTTTTGAATTCCAAATGGTCTTACGTGATATATCAAATATTCAAATAAATACATTGTTTCAGCTTTTACATAATGAAACGATATTGCATGATCTAAAAATAATTAAATTAAATTTCGGAAAACGTTTTTAACACTAACCTGAGCAACAAGTTGGTCCTTGATCCATCGAATAATATGTATATTGCCAGAACCATGACGGATCAGCGTGTCTAGGAGATAAATGATGTTCCGGAATAAACGGCATAAATCTGTGATGTCCATCTGCATCTCTAGAATCGCCTGCTTTAACTCCAACGTTTTCTAAACACTTTCCGATTTCCACATCTTCTGATCCTCCGTGAGCTTGTGAACATAACGATTTGTCGGGTAACGCAACTTCGATGAATCTACAAAGAAATTTAGTGTTTTTTCGAGAAAAAAGAAAATTACAAACTTTTTTGAGAGCAGCTCGACTTAGAACATATCCAGCTCCTCCACTATGATATCCTCCTTTTGTAAATGGTTTGAATTTACATCCAAAATGTACAGGTTCTTCAGGAGAATGTGATAAAAGCATAAATCTCAAATTTTCCATAACAACATAAGTGTCATCATCTGCTTTTAAAAACCAATCATAATCATTTAAATGATTATTATATATCCAAGTAAAAGCTCCTTTTGTTTTTGCCCATAAATAATCTCGACCTTCTGATACATTTAAATTTATTGAAGGAAGTGATGCATCTTCTTCTGATGACATGAAAACATATCTAAAAATTTCAAATAACTTTCTAAATTTTCGAAAATAAACTAACTTGTTACATCTTTTCGCCCAAGTTGCTTTCACAAATTTCGCTTTTTTCTCATGATTTTGTTTTCCTGTTAAAATCCAGCAAAACACTCGAACTTTTTGTGATATTTCATCCGCTATACTTCGATCATCTGTAATATTTTAATTTTGTTTAATTTTTCATTAGAATAAATCTATACCTTTGTGTGAATGAGATTTTTCCTCGGAATGAAAAAGAATTGGCTCAAAAGTGTCATCTTCATTCAAATTGATCTCTTCTTTTGCCGATTCCTTAGTTATCTGAATTTTCGAAATCCAAAATTCGATATAAGAAGATGTTTGTTAATTACCTCTGTTTCTAAACACAATGAAATAACAAATCCAATCAAAATTCCCCATGCAATCAATTTCCATCCTTGAATTCGTTTAATTCTTGTGATTTTTATCATTTCAAAAAATAAAAATGAACAAAAATATTTATTTTCACGTTACGTTTAAAATTAATTATTTTCAATAATTTTTATCATTTATTATTGATGGAACTCTTTCTAATTTTGAAATAAGACGAGCTGTTTCAAGAATGCTTTTATTCCCAGCTTGTTCAAATTTCGGGTCCACTCCTGAAATATTCATCTTGCAATTAGAACTAATTAAAAACTTTTGATATAACTGACCGTAAGGTTTCAAATGATAAATGAGATATTCTAACACATACATTTCTTCAATTTGAATTCCACTAAATAGTATCACATAATCTGTAATAGAAAAGTTTTTTATGATGAATAATTCGAAATTGTTTACCAGAACAACACTTTGGTTCAGTTTTCCCTCCTAACCACATTGCATATTTTATAATTTGTTTATTCGTGGCATTTCCCGAAACAGTCATAAATGGAATAAATCGATTTTTATATTCAATGTCTCTCGAATCTTTTGTAATAATTCCAACATTTTTCATACATTGTGGAATATTCAAAGTTGTTCCAGAATGACACGCTTGAACATCTATTTTTGAGATTCTGAAAATATATAAATTTATTTTCGAACTCAAATATCTTCCAACCTTTTGACAGCTTCTCTACTAAAAACTCCCGAACCATCTGGTATACTATTTTTTCTATAAATATCACATCCAAATCGCAAAGGTTCTTCTGTCGAATAAGATAATAAAAGATATCGTAGATTTTCCATAACAATATAAGTTTCAGCTTCAACTTTGATGAACCAATCATAATCATTCAAATTATTTTCAATAACCCAATTGAATATATTTTTTGTTCTATTCCAAATATCCGATGGATCAGTCACATTTATATTTATTGATGGAATTGTATCATTTTTGAATTGTGTCATGAATACATAGCTGAAAAGATTATTTGTCCTTTTCAATTTTCCAAATTACCATACTTATCACATCTCGAAATCCACATTTTTTTCAATTCATCAAATTTGGTGCTAATGTTGTCTGTCACAATTATACAAAAAATCCTCATACTTTTTGCGATTTCATCAGCCACTTCACTTTCTCCTAAAAATTGAAAAAATTCTGAAATTATTCAAAAATGAATTTATACTAACCTTGATGAACATGCGGTTTTAAAATATTAAATATTTCATTTTCATTTGTTTTCTGCAAAAATTGATTTTTTTGTTGTTCCAAAATGAGCCACAGAAAAATTTACCAAATAATTCGAATTTAGGTTTTCTCTAGATCTCTCCAATTTGATTGTATTTGCCTGAATCAAATTTGATTCATAGTTCAATTTTCTCAATTTTTCAATTAAAACTCACTTTCAGACATCTGAATATTGTTATTCCAAGAAATATTCCAAGAAGAAGTAAAAATACTTGATAAACGTAAATAATTATTTTCATGATGATAGAAAATATGAAATGATTTATTTTTTGAAGAAATGCAAAAAACAACACGAATAATTCACGTTCACGTCAATTTTTTATTTATTAATATTAAAAAAATTTCATTCTTTTAGAAAGAAAAAAAACCGACTAGAATTTTGATAAAAAACGTCCATAATTAAATCCCCGTACAATTAAAGAAAAAGGTCACTTATTACAAAAATTAATTAATCTTTTTTTGAAGACTGGAATGATAGAAAAAGGGTCGGAGACAAGAATTCGTACCCGTTTAAACCAAAAAATGTTGAAATAGTTAGAAACTAGGTAATTTGAAGTTCTGGATTATCCCTAAAAGCATCGTCTTGTCCTCTTTCGGATCTTGATATAAGATAAGCTGTATGAAGAAGTGTTTCATTTCTAGCAATTTTGAAACTTCTATCGATTCCGAATGGTTTGAGATGATAAATTAGATATTCGAGAACATACATGAGATTTGGACCAACATAATGGAATGAAACGGCATAATCTATAAATAAAAATTGTAATTAGTAATCTAGTGATTATTTCTAAATATTAAAAAAATTAATTATTTTTACCTGAGCAACAAGTTGGTCCTTGATCCATTGGATAATATGTATATTGCCAGAACCAGAATTTTGGATCAGCGTGTCCAGGAGATAAATGATGTTCGGGAACAAATGGCATAAATCTATGATGCCCATCTGCATCTCTAGAATCTCCTGCTTTAACTCCAACTTTCTCTAAACACTTTCCCATTTCGGCATCTTCGGCTCCTCCGTGAGCTTGTGAACATAACGATTTGTCGGGTAAAGCAACTTCGATGAATCTGAAAAACATTTTCCGTATTTTTTTCAAGAAAAAAAGAAAATTACAAACTTTTTTGAGAGCAGCTCGACTTAGAACATATCCAGCTCCACCACTATGATATCCTCCTTTTGTAAATGGTTTGAATTTACATCCAAAATGTACAGGTTCTTCAGGAGAATGTGATAAAAGCATAAATCTCAAATTTTCCATAACAACATAAGTGTCATCATCTGCTTTTAAAAACCAATCATAATCATTTAAATGATTATTATATATCCAAGTAAAAGCTCCTTTTGTTTTTGCCCATAAATAATCTCGTCCTTCTGATACATTCAAATTTATTGATGGAAGTGATGCATCTTCTTCTGATGACATGAACACATATCTAAAAAAAATTTGAAGATTTTTCTAAATTTTCGAAAATAAACTAACTTGTTACATCTCTTTGCCCAAGTTGCTTTCACATGTTTCGCTCGTTTTTCATGATTTTGTTTTCCTGTCAAAATCCAGCAAAACACTCGAACCTTTTGTGATATTTCATCCGCAACTACACTTTCACCTAAAAAAAATAATTGGATTAGTAAATGACAAAAAATAAAATAAAATTTACCTTCGTGCGTATGAACTGAATCATTTGAATGGAATTGAACTGGTGCGAAATCGGCATGATGATCATCAACGTCTTCATCGTTATGCTGGAAAATTTCTATGCATTTGAAATCACGGAAACTTTTGTGAATGTTTTTTGTTGCGAAAATCGTGGAATTTTTTGAGTCTGGCACAATATTTTTGATGTACCGAAAAAGTTGTCAAAATATTTTACCGGATCATTTCCATGCGCATGGTTATGTGTTTCGTCGTTGTTTCGTTCGGCTCGAAGACTATAAAATCTCGTGTTGAGGTCGTAAGACGGCTGAAAATAATTCGAAGATTTTTAAAACTCTGAATTTCCGATAAACTCACAACTCCTGACTGTGAAATAATCGACAAACACAATCCGATCAATACTCCCAAGCCAACATAGGCAAGTGGTGAAACACGTGGCCAATTCGCCATTTTATTGTGTCATCTGCAAAAAAATGATATGTTCCGAAAAACTGAACAAATAAAGGTTTGAACAACAATAAGAAAACTTCAATTGTTTTTCTCTCGATAAAACAAAAAAACAATTCGATTCGTCAAAATAAGGTAAATAAACAACTGACTTGAGCCTCAAAATGGCAAAATTCTGGGGAAAAAAAAGAATATATCAAAACCAAGGGGTCGAAATGGAGACAAGCAAAAATGAAAGAGAGAGAGAGAGAGAACATGCAAAAATAAGAGAGAATGATAGAAATAGAGAGGAAAAAAGGAAAAATTGAGGAAGAAAAGAGAGATAAAGAGACAGAGAGAATCGAGAGAAAAATTTGAATAAACATTTGATGTGGCAAATTTGAATTAGGAAACATTTTTATTTGGAGCTATTTTTAACTGGAAAGATAAAGTTTTGGGTGGGGTTCTCCGAAAATATTGCCATATTTTCCAAATTGAAAAGAATATATCAAAAAATTAGTCCAAATCAACAAATTCCATAAAATCTGAATTTCACAACAATCCTTGAAGATTTCGCATATTGAAAAGCACAAAATCTTGGTTTTCTCAAGGTTAATTTATATGGTATGGTAAATATGAAAGTATACATACACATAACACACAAATTCAAGGTCGAAAATTTTTCGTTTTCATTTTTTGTTCAAAAAATAGATACTTTATCCATTTAATCCCAGATTTCCAAAAAAAACAATCAATTTTTTTGGAAACAGAGAAAAAACCCAAACCAGCTTATCTTATCAGATAAGCTATTCAAATATTTCAAAACTTTAGATTTTTGTAACAAAAAAGCATTTGTTTATAAGTATAAAAAAGCTGAAGACAAAAAAAATGCACAAATGTTGTTGGTTGTGTGCTGGCCCGCCTGCCTGCCTGGCGACCGATTCATATATGAAAAAATCATTGAGAGATAATGGGAATGTGGGAGACTTTGACATTATATTTTCGCTGTTTCTGACAGACGTTGGAAAAAACGTAAACAGAAAAAAAAACAACGAGGAAGGAAGCCACGTCGAATATGCTTGGAAATTTATGTTTCACATAAAATATGTGGAATTATTCCGATGTCATAAAAACAGAATACAGAAATGTACAAAGCTACAGTATTCATGGGGGAAAACTTTTTATGGTAGATCAAAAAATTTAAAAATTCAATGAAGATTCAACGTAAAAGTGAAAAGTTTAGAGAGAATATTTTTGATCTACCACAATAAGTTTGAGGCCTAAAAATTCACAGTAGTAAATTACACACTGTGTACTATTTTCTAGAGGAAAAAATTCAGAAAAATTAAAATTTTTGATTATCCTAGGATTTTAAAGTTTCTGCCGGAAGAAAATAAAAGAACAGTAAGATTTTCCAACAAAAGATACAATAGTGTTGAGCAACGAAACTAAAGCTTTGTATTAGTTTTTTTTGAGCGCGACTTTTTGCTCTCGGCAAATCTGCGGCGCGTCATTCATTAATAACTGGTCAAAAAATGCATTGACAGGCATATAGATCAGCAACAGAAGAAACAAGAGGAGCAAAAGAGGGAGGAGCTTGAAAAGGACAAATATTGAATGAATTTGAATTGAGATGAAAAGAGAATGGGAACGTGGCAAACGAAGAAGAACAGCTGTGAATACATTTTAGATGTACTAGTACTAAATACGAAAAATGTGGATTTTTTTCAAATGTTGACCAGAGATTCATTTTCTCTAAAATAATTTCTGTCAACTAGAAATAGCTCTGAGGAATTTGGTAATTATCTTTTTTGTCAAAGTTTTCGGCACAAATTCAGAAAATCGAAATTCCCCATTTTTCTAGAGATCAGCAGTAAAAGTTGGAATGTCGAAAAAATTCAATTGTTCACAATTGTTTTTCAACAAACCAAATCGATTGAAAAAATGAACTGAAATTGAATAGACTGCCATTTTTTGTTGCTAAATATGTGTAGAATGCATAGTCCAAATATCATTTTTCACAAAACAAAGAAATGTGATCAAACACAAAATCGAATCAAATAATAATAATACAAAAGAGATACACCTACGTGCCAAAATTAATTGAGCAGCTGTAAAAATATGCCAGACTAAATTTGAATTAGAATTAAAAATGAAAAAGAAAAATTAAAAGAATTTTTTTGAAATTCCCAATTTGAAACGTGTCACGTTTCTAATTTCCATAAAATAAAAAACGTTGTTTTTTTCACAAATGGAACATTTTTAATTAAAATCTCTTTGACCCAATAAATAAAGTATATGCAAATTGAAGTGTTCTCGATCAAAAATTGGTTTTGAATTTGTTTGAAAAAAAATGATAAGGTAAGAACAAAGTCATGTGTATAAAATATATTTAATGCACAACTTATGTTTGAAAAATGGCATCAGAAAATGACCAACAACCCAATTGATTAGTTATCGAATAGTGTTATCATCCAAAAGCAAATAGTCATCTTCCCCTCCTCATTCCCAAAATATATATTGAACAGCAATAAAAGGTGTGCAAACACAACGAAATACAATTAAAACCGTAAAACACAACCACAAAAAAAAAAGAAAAAGAAAGTTGCCCCGAACCAGGATCGAACTGGTGACCTTTAGATCTTCAGTCTAACGCTCTCCCAACTGAGCTATCGAGGCGGTTGGTTTCGCTTTGAAAAATGTGCGAGATAAACTCTTTCATTTTTTTTGCGAAACAGAAAAAAACTGTCTTGATTTTACACAAAAACACTTTAAAAATTCGAGAGGGTTGTTAACGGGTTTTGTACAATATTTCAAGTGTCACAAAGCAGTACCAATCACTAAAATAAGTGAAAAATTTTGAAAAAACACAGAAAACTTTTCCGTAGAGGCAAAAAAACTTCTGGACAATTAATTGGCGGCTAGTTTTATTATAATGAAAAGCCGACCGGATTGAGATGAACTAATAAGTGGATACTTAAAAAATGAAGAAATGTATGGTTTGGATTAATTGCAAACTTGACAACAAAAAAACGTAGTTTAATTCTGATGAGTTCACAGAAAATATTTTTCATGTTAATAAAATTCAAAAAATGCATACTTTATTTTCAAAAAATCGGAATCACAGAATGAAAAGTTTTAATAAATAGGAAAATTATATTTACATTTGATGAACATTTGAAGAACTTGGGAATGTTTCGTCTTGTGGTTCGGGATAAAAAGTTGGCTGAAATAAAAAAATTATTTTTGGAAAAATCATATTAATTTCAACTCACTCTACTTTCCATTGATCTATCATTGTGGTTACCTTCCTCATCACTATCAGTTGAAGAATCATTGGGATTCTGATCATTATCAGATGAAGCGGTTCCAGAAACTGATGGGTCTTGACCAGAAGAAGAAGAAGTGAGGCGGGAAAAACACTGGAAAAAATAAATTGGAATTTAAATTCGTGAAGAACAGGGCAAAAAACAACTTACGGTATCACAAACTCGAACTGGTTTCTTTTTCAAATTATCAATTTTGTGCGTTTTAGAGCTACAATTTCCGCACACAACGCGACCACAATTACGGCAATGGTGCTGAAAAAATTTTTGTTGGAAATTTTTTAACTAAAAATTTTGAAAACAAATCTTGGGAAAAATATTTGAGAACTTAGAATAATTTTTAGGGAGTTCCAAAACCATTTTGTTATTTTTTTCGCTGAAAAAATTTAGAAAAAATTCAGCTTGTTATTTAGACTAGGCATTTTCAGCTTAAACGTAACGGTTCTGAAAAAAATTGTTTTTGGAAATTTTAGAAAGCTTTATAAATTTTTGAACCTAAATTTTGAAAATAAAATTTGGGAAAAAATAATTGAGAACTTAGAATAATTTTTAGAGAGTTCCAAAACAATTTTGGGTTTTTTTTGGAAAAAAATCTTCTTATTATTTAGATGAGGTATTCTCAGCCTAACTATTTTCACAAAAAAATTTCTTGAATCAAAATTTTCAGCTATTAATAAACTAACTCTTCTTTGCACCACATTAAATTGTGTTCTTCCACATTCCATACATTTGGCAGCTTCTCCATCAGGTACCCAAACCGCTGCATGTTCAGTTGCAGCTCTTTTATTTCCTCTCTCTAATAAATCACTAACACATCTTTGAATGTGTTGCATCCATTCTTTTTTCTCTGTCGAAGTTGCTGCATAAACTGCAAATGATTTTGCGGGTGTTTTGATGACCCATCCGTTTTTCACTCCACCATCATCTTCTACATCTTCCAATTGGACACCTTCCAGGCGAATTATACGTTGTTTGTTGTAGCTGAAAATAAATTGAAAAATCATTGAAATTGAGCTAGATATTCAAAAATCGGAAATTTTGAGAAACTAAAAAAATACGATTGCTCATTTTAACCCATGAAATTTAGCTAGATTTAAAAAATCGGTAATTTGGAGTAACTACGAAAATTCGATTTTCATTTTTAGCCATAAAAAAATGCTAGGTTCAAAAAATCGGAAATTGGGAGTAACTTCGAAAATTTGATTCTCATTTCTAGCGATAAAAATATAGCTAGCTGAGGAAATCGTAAATTCGGAGTCACTACGAAAATTCGATTCTCAATTTTTGCCATAAAATAGGCTAGATTAAAAAAATCAGAAATTCGGAGTAACTTCAAAAATTCGATTCTTATTTTTAGCCATAAAATTGAGCTAGATTCAAAAATCGGAAGTTTGAAGTCACTTCAAAAATACGAATTTTCATTTTTATCCAAAAGGGAAATCAAATATAAAAAACTAACCGTTTTTTCGAAATCACAATATTCCCATAAACCAAAATATCATTGAAAAGAAAAAACTGCCGTTGCTTAGGCTTTTTCCGGCACATTTTAACCAAAACTCCTTCGCCAACCAAAACTCTTCCAAATTGATTGAGAGGTTCGCCCATTTTTCCGAAACATTGTTCAACATTCGCCATACGCCGCGCATTCACCTCGGAGTTAACTGAAATTATTTTTTGTTAAGATTTTTAAGCTTTAAAAAATATATGAAAATTACCTAGTCTATCCACCATCTTTGTTTTCCCACCCCGAAGGATTCTCTGAAAAAAAATGAAGATTTTTGTGGAAAAATGGAAAAAAATAGCCGATGACTAATAGATTCGATATTTCGTTGTGGTCTATTTTGTTTGTTCAAATTGCAGAGAAATACAACGATTAATCGAGAGACGCAAAGAAAACAAAGAAAAACAAGATTATTTTTTGTAATGGTGTACTTTTCATTAGAAAAATGCAAACTTGCAAATATGAAATATGAAAAAGGTCAAAAACCAGTCACAATTTCAACAAATTATTTAATGAGAACAATTAACTTTTTATAACAACTAACAAAACAAAACAAGAAAAATAAACAAATGACAATTTTTATTCCAATTTCGATTTCAATTTACTCATCAATCGCTTGAAGATGCCTGAAATTTGTTTTGAATTTTAAAATTTTCAAAAACTTAGAGAGAAAATTCCAACCTTTATTATCTGTACATTCTTCTCGAGCTTCAAACGGTAGAATTCCAACAGCAAATGCATCAATTGATGGGAGATTGAGAGAGTCTTTGGCGAAAACCGGAGTTCCAATTGAGACAAACATCGAATCACCCTGGAAATGTATTCGGATGATTTTTTTGAAGAAATTTTTACTTCACCAAGACTTGGAATTCCAAGTGGGAGGTTTTTTTGAAAACATAGTAGGGCAAAATTTTTAAGGGTTTTTTTAAACGCGTGCCTCAGGTGGGTAACATTTTTAGGTGGGTAATTTTCAAAAATGAAACCAGGTGAGAAATTTTTTATCCACTGCTCCAGGTTCTTTAGTGAGGTTTGAAAAAAAACAAACCTCATTCAAAGTTTCATCTTCAATCCTACTAAATTCATCAGCTTCTTCTTCAATCTGCTCATTTTTCGCGAGAATGCTAATTTCAGCTTCTTCTCCAGGCAAAACACATTTTCCAGCTGTTTCAGATGCTTCTTTATCAATAATTATACAATCATCTTCATCGTCTGTGAATTTGATGTGCTCTGAAAATTTATAAAATTTGATATTTCTTTAAATATTAACTTTTTACTTTTAGATTCCTTTTTCTCTTTTTTCTTCTGGCTTTTGAACAAGATTTGAAGCTCTTCTTGATATTTATCACAAAACACATCAATTGGTGGTATTTTGAAGTCTTCAAGCTGAAAAAATTGAAATTAGGATTTCAAGATCAAGAAATTTTATTCCAGAAAAACTTACATCTTTCAACTTCTTATAAGTTCCATTGAAGCCCATATAACTAATCATTTTTGTTGGGTCTAAAAGCGGTGCCTCTTTCTCATCTTTCTCAAATTTATCCGCAATTTCGATGAATTTTAAAGGCGCCTCCGAATTCTTGATAGCTTTTTTGAGATAACCTGGAGGATATCCTTTGACAAATCCCATTCTTCGCATTCGATAAATATATTCAGGAATGTCGTGTTGATTCAAACCTGAATTTTTTTTTTTTGAAATTTCAAGCACTTATAAAAATTCTTACCTAAGGCAAATCTCAAATTATCACTTATATCTCCAGGTTTGAAACATTTCTCTTTCTGATCCTTATCCGTATATCTTGCATAGCTCAGTTGCCTCCGCCTTCTGAAAAAATCAATTTTGTATTCAAATACACAAATTGTACCCAAATACACACATTTCATCGGCTTGTTCACTTTGTTTTTGCGAGATTCGTCGAAAATCCCGAGGTTTTTCACAATCTGCTAATCTATGTGATCCATCGCAGTTATAACAAATCTGGAAAATGAGAAAAATATAGAAAAATGAATAAGAAAATGAGTGAGCTCACAGGTTTTCTGAACCTTTTTTTGGGTGGTTCCGAATTGGCCGAACATTCTCCAAGCAAAGATTGTTGTAGACTTTCATTCCAAGCACTGGGTGTTCTGAAAATTTGATTTATAAAATGCAGTTCACGCTGATTTTTTGAATTAAAATGAGCAATGGTATATTTGAAGTTACTTCAAATTTCCGATTTTTAAATCTAGCTCAATTTTATGGATTAAAATGAGCAATCGTATTTTTAAGGTTACTTCAAATTTCCGATTTAGCTGAATCGAATTTTTTTGTCAAAAAACAATTTAAAATATTTTTTTTCCTACTTGAATCATAAGTTTCATGATTAAGTTTTCAATGTGCATTTTTGGACCCCTCTCCAGGCGTAAACATTTTTGATCCGGAAAAATAAACCCACAAAGTTTCAATTTCCAAATCCACGTCCTCCTCCAACATTTTCCTCTGCGGCGTTTCAGTTCGATCCAACACAAAATCCTTGAAATGTGTTTCAGTTCCTTTCATTGTTCGACTATCCTCAATAAGCCCCGAAGATGTTCGTTTTCGACCAGTTTTGAACTCATCCTTTCTTTCTTGTCTATATTTACTGTTTCTAGATCTAGTTCGATGTCTTTTCCTCCCAATTCCTTGTGGTTCAGAGATTTCGATTATTTCGATATCAGACATCAAAAAACAGTTCTGTAATGTAGTTTTCGAGGAAAATCAGGAAATCATTGGTGAATTTTGAACTAGGCCCATAGAAATCGGGCTCTTTTGAGAAATAGTGCGATTAATCGAGACGCGGAGAAAACAACGAAAAACAAGATTATTTTTTGTAATCGTGAACTTTTCATTAGAAAAATGTAAACTTGCAAATATAAAATATGAAATAATTTTAAGGTTAAAAACCAGTATTCAATAAAAAATATTTGAAAACAATAAACTATTCATAACAACGACGAACAAAATAAAACGTTTTTTTGTACAAAACAATAAATAAAGACGATTTTCACTTCGATTTCAATTTACTCATCAATCGTTTGAAGATACCTGAAATTTTTTTATTTATTTAAATATTTTCGAATATTTAGGCTAACCTTTATTATCTGTACACTCTTCCTTAGCTTCAAACGGTAGAATTCCAACAGCAAATGCATCAATTGATGGGAGATTGAGAGAGTCTTTGGCTAAAACCGGAGTTCCAATTGAGACAAACATCGAATCACCCTGGAAATTTATTTTTTGGATGAACTTTTTTTAAATGGCCCGGCAACGGAGATTATGAGCACTTTTAAAAATATTCAAATGTTGATGAATGAAACTCAAAATGCATTTACTCCACAAAAAAAATCGAAGTTGAACATAAATTTCGGCCACATATATCTTACATGTTTTCTTAAATTTAATTTACGTTCAACATTAATTTTTTGTGACAGAAAATGCATTACAATTTGTTTTACATATATCATTTTCTTAATCCTTTTGAATTTATTTGAGTTTCATTTATCAATATTTGAACATTTAAAAAAACCCATAATCTCTGTTGCTAGGCCATAAAAAAACCAACCTCATTCAAAGTCTCATCTTCAAGCCTACTAAATTCCTCATCTTTCTCATCAAGTTGTTCATTTTTAGTTTCAGCTTCTTTTTTTCTTCTTTTCACAGGCAAAACACATTTCCCAGCTGCCCTAAGTAATTTGTTTTGCTCTGAAAACTTAAAACTTTTGAAATTTCTTCAAACATTCACCTACTTCTAATGGTCCTCCTCTCCTTTCTAATCTTTTTTGTGAGCAAGATTTGAAGTTCTTTTTGATATTGATCACAAAACACATCAATTGATGGGGTTTCGAAGTCTTCTAGCTACAAAAAATTCTTCCAGGATTCAAAAAAAAATTTATTTTTCAATCAAACCTTACATCCGTCAATTCCTCATATGTTCCATTGAATCCCATATAACAAATAATTTTTGTTGCGTCTAAAAGCGGTGCCTCTTTCTCAAATTTATCCGAAATTTCGAAGAATTTTAAAGGCGCCGAATTAATGATAGCTTTTTTGATATAACCTGGAGGATATCCTTTGAATAATCCCATTCTTCGCATTCGATAAATATATTCAGGAATGTCGTGTTGATTTAATCCTGAAATTTTTTTAGCATTAAATTTCAGTCAAATTATTCTAACCCAATGCAAATCGTAAATTATCACTTATATCGCCAGGTTTGAAACATTTCTCTTTCTGATTCTCATCTGTATCCCCATCCGTATATCTTACAATTACATGGCTCATTTTTCTTCGCCTTCTGAAAAAAATCAATATTGTATTGTAGTAATCTCAATTGTATCTAGTATCCAAATACTCACCTTTCATCGGCTTCTTTTCGTTGTTTTTGTGAAATTCGTCGAAAATTCCGACGTTTGTCACAATCTGCTAATCTATGTGATCCATCGCAGTTATAACAAGTCTGGAAAATGCATGAATATTTTAAAAAAGAGAGAAATAAATGTCCGAATCGGGGGCATAAAATGATATGGGTGGGGGCCTGTTCTGCGTTTTACCCAATGCATGAATATTTTAAAAAAGAGAGAAATAAATGTCCGAATCGGGGGCATAAAATGATATGGGTGGGGGCCTGTTCTGCGTTTTACCCAATGCATGAATATTTTAAAAAAGAGAGAAATAAATGAGCTCACAGTTTTTCTGAATCTTTTTTTGGGTGGTTCCGAATTGGTCGAACATTCTCCAAGCAACGAGTTTTGTAGACGTTCATTCCAAGCACTGGGTGTTCTGAAAAATTAATTTTTTAAATATTAGTTCACGTTGATTTTTTGGATTAAAATGAGCAATCGTATTTTTGAAGTTACTTCAAATTTCCGATTTTTAAATCTACCTCAATTCAGGCATGTCGCAGAAGCCCGGGCCGTCACGGGCCGGCCGAGAAAAACATGCCCGCCAGCCCGCCTTTTCCATCGTTGACAATAGATTGAGACTTTCTCCTCCTCCCAAATATTTGTGTATAAGAAAAATCAACTAACAAAGTTTTAATTTCCAAATCCACGTCCTCCTCCAGCATTTTCCTCTGCGGCGTTTCAGTTCGATCCAACACAAAATCCTCGAAATGTGTTTCAGTTCCTTTCATTGTTTGACTATCCTCAATAAGCCCCGAAGATGTTCGTTTTCGACCAGTTTTGAACTCATATTTTCTTTCTTGTCTATATTTTGGATTTTTAGATCTAGTTCGACGTCTTTTCCTTTCAAGTCCTTGTGGTTCAGAGATTTCAATTATTTCGATATCAGACATCAACAAAACTTCTGTAATAGAGTACTTTTTGTCGAAATCAGTTTTTTTCAAAGAAATTATATATACGTGCGCTGAAAAATCTGATTGCACCAAACAACAAACACTACGCGCAAACCCCATAGGGTACGTTTCCATCGTTCGTTTTTTTTTTTTGGTGAAACGGCCCGAGAGCTGAGAAAATTGTACGTTTCAAAAAAGAAAGAACGAAAACAAAAAAACAGAATAAAGTGAGCGGCCATGGCCGTCTGGTTGCCCGGTTTGGTTTCCTCGGCCAAATAATCAGCGTTAGCGGAGTGTCGTTGTTTTATTTTTATTTTTTGAAGAGGACTGCATTTCTCTAGAGAAGGCTCTTCTACTTGTCCTACTTACAAATAAAAACTCAAAATACGATTTAGCTGCATCGGTGATTGCTGAGATGATTGATTCAGTGTAGTTGAATTAGAAATAACAAACACACTTTTTCGTAAGAAACTTTAATCGCTAGTCAGAAAAAAATAGACAAAAGAACACAATTGAAAGAAATTCCATTGACGAAAGATTGCACACAATGATGAGGTTGTAGTTGTGCGTTTTGACGGTGTTGATTGAGAATCAGATGTTTGATAACGCTTTCTTCCCTCAATACACGATTTTAAATCTGAAAGATGTAAAAATTTTATATAGATTATAGAAAATACTCACTTTGCATCAGTTCCTCCATCCGTATGCCAATTCAATTCTGGGAAATGATGAACTGTTGCTGTCGTTGGCAAAACATTCTCACTGAAACATTTTCTGTTTTTGAGGCTTGAAACAAATATTTGAAAACTCACCCGCAAAGATAAATAATATTTGATTGAAGTGATCCAAAATTTTCCAAACATCCGCTTGGCTGTCAAGTTCAACTAGAGCAAAAGTGGAATCTTTGAATTTTTCCACTTTTACAATCGTTGCAATTTTCTTCATGTTTTCTAGAATTGCATCTTGGTCGATACACTTGTTGATGTTATCCATCTTGATGGTGTTAGCTTGAGGAAGTGTTGTGAAATCCTTGTTCTCATTCACGAATTTTGAAGCTTCCCATTGAAGTTTCTGAAAAAAAAAAGAGTATTAGTCTTACTTTTTGCAAAATACTGAACAATAACAATCTATGAATTAATATTATTTTGCTGTTACATTCTTTTACAATACAGTATCCGCGTTAGACTCTTGGAAAATTTCATACCAATTTCCAAAAAAAACTTACGAAGTTGATTATATGCATTTCATCCAAAGTCTGGACAATCGCATCAGGATATTCTATCAAAAGATCGTTGATAAATCTCAATTCCATTTGAGACGATTGAATTCTGGCCCGAAAGCTATAAAAAAACGTTTTGCACATTGAGAAAATCGAGAATTTTTTTTAAAAAATATCCCAAATGGTTTTTTCTGTAATAAAGCCACGTGTTGTCCAACTACAGTATGTCCAGTTTACAAGTTTCATGATTTGTTGACTAAAATTTACCTTGTTGAGTATTGACCGAAGTCTCTCGGTATATGGAAATTGTCAGTTTGAACCAGAACACGGTCTGGAGCATCACTTGCATTTGGTAAAGTGGGTGAATTATTCGGCATCTAAAAAATTACAATCAGTATTGGAAAAGGAAAAATCCCATTATTTTTACGAGATTAGTTAAGTAGTTTTTATTTTATGATCTATTACTACTAACTTACATTCTAGAACAGAAGGCGGAATGATTGGGACCAAAACCCAGAACTGACTGAATCATTCCACCATCCCAGATAGATTGAAAAATCAGATAAGAGACGTGACCTGACTATTTATTTTTTTACGTGATAATTTTTTTTTGAACAACATCTTTTTATGTTTTCCATGGTATCTAGATGGGCAAAAATTTGATAATGGTGGTTCTCAATTCAAAAGTTTCATTTTCAGCTACTCCTCAAAATTTCAACAAAGTCCTGAATCGTGCCTAATTTTGTTTTATCACGAAATTTGGTTGTAATTTAAATTTTATAGAAGTATTATCGGAAACATGTTTTTACATTCATAAATGAAGATTCTGAAAAATCGTTCAATTAGAAAAGTTGAAAACTACAGTAGTCCTAAATAAATAAAAAAAATTTATTTCCGTCGCTTCAGGAGCTACCGAATTATTCAACTCATTTTTTCTTCCTTGTTTAGATTTTCTGTTTCTAGTTTGATGTCTTTTTCTCCCGATTCCTTGTGAAAATATAAAAAAAACTATGAAATGAATAAAGAATTTTTTCAACAAAAAAAAACAAGTAAAAACTCAACAACAATAACAATGATAACAAAAATCCTAATATTTTTTATTTCTTCCCATTTTCTTCGTTTTCTCATTTTCCTCCAACGGCGGCCATAAAAGTGTAACTTCTTGATGTAATGATTGTGGTAACCATTCTAAATATTCTTCCAACAACCAATTCTCATTTTTCAACCAAATATCTTTCAAAGCACTTCTTGATAATATTTCTTTGTCAACCAATCGATTCAACAATATTTCTGTTCGTTTTTGCAATTTCGCCCAAGATTTAACCATTGTTGAAGGAGGTGCAAGCAATTTTGGAGAATATTCAGCGAGTTTTACGAAAATTTTTCCATCGAGTAAATTGAGAGCAAAATATCGATATTGCATGATATCAAGTGGAACAGGTCGAAATTCATCAGGCAATTCCCAATTTAGAGGGCCAAATCGAACTTTGACCGATTTTACGATTGCATCTTTTGCTGGATCATAGCTGAAATTTGAATTTTAAATAGGGGTAGGGTTTCAAAGAACAAAAAATCTTACATCGGTTCAAGATCCTTATCAGTTTTCTCAAAACTACAATAATTTTCAGCTAATCGACTGAGCCATTCCTTGTTCACCGAACAACATGAAGTCATCAATTTCTTCTCGTTCACCTGAACAATTTCTTGATAAATCAAGAATTCTGGTTCTTCTGTGAACATGACACTACAAGGATCAATGAACACATATTCTTTGATGAGCGTTGTCTGATATGCGCCTTTTGGAACTTCTTCTTGACCAACTGATCGATCAACTCGGCGAGCGATTCGATCAGTGAAACAAGATGTAACAAGTTGTCTAAAAAATTGAGAATAAAAATATTTTTTTATTAAAAAATTAGATTACCTCAAAAGTTGTGCTTGTTGTTCAGTTGGCGGTGCCAAATTCTGTTCAATTGATATATTTTCATTTTTACATGAAGCATTCACAATATTTGTTAGCTGTTGTCTCAATTTCCTAGCTTCAACCATTGCTTTCACACGAAGTCCAACTTTTTCACATTCGAATGGTTTGTACTGCAAAAAAAATAATTATGAATGTTTTTCTAGAATCTTCGATGAAACATACATTTAATTGTTCTGCAACACTTGCTGCATGCATCAAAACTTTCAAATCTCCCAATCTTCTTGCTCCAGTTTGTGTGCACCATTTTCTCCGTTCCTTCAACACATTTTTCATAAGATCTCGAGTTTCTTCAGCGGTTTCACCACGAAGAGATGAAACAGGAATGAGAGGTTCACGAACTGAAAAATAGGATTTAAAAAGTTTTTTTTTTGAAACAAAAATGAATTTACCTGATAAAAGTGAAATGAGAAGAATCGCATGATTAATTAGATCATATTGATTTGACATTGCAATAAATTTAGCATACGGAGGAGCAAGTGGAAAAACAGCTAGAGTTTTTCCTAATCGATTAATTCGAGCAACATCTTTTGAAATATCCAATGCTCCTAATTTCACTAATCTTTCTTCAGCAGCTTGAAGCATTTCAGTATTTGGAGCAGATGGAAATGGAAAATTGACAACTTTGACAATGTTCATACTCTTCAGATGTAAAACTAATTGATCAGCAGGTTTTGTTAGAATTTCAGGATCGGCAAATTTCAAAAAATCTTGATAAACTGCAGATGAATAAAGTCGATATGCATGTCCGGCTGAAATTCTTCCAGCTCTTCCCGCTCGTTGATCAGCTGATGCTTGTGAAATTCTACAAACTGCGAAACGAGAAACACCAGTAATTGAATCGTATAACCTTCTTTTTTCAAATCCTCCATCAATTACATATTTGACACCAGGAATTGTGAGTGATGTTTCAGCAACATTTGTTGAAATAACACATAATCTTATTCCAGCTGGTGTTTCATCAAAAACTCTTTTCTGTTTTCCCATTGAAAGAAGTGAATAAAGCGGAAGACAAAAAAGTGGTTCACATCCAGCTGGAGGATTTCCAATTATATCTGATGTTTTATCAAGATCTCCATCACCATTTTCAAGTTCTTCATAATCATCAAACGCTTCAGCAGCTCCTCTTTCATTAATATCATCTGTATCAAGAAGTTCTTCATCAATATCTTCTTGTTCCTCATTATCCACCTATAAATTTCCACGAATTTTTATAAATCCAAAAAAAACGAACAAACCTCTTCCTGTTTGAAATCTTCCAATGTGATATTTTTCGCATTCTCCAAATGTGCTTCTTTCCATTCTTTTGTGTCTCGAATCAATATTTTTCCATCTTTTGATTTTTCATAAACCATTGCATATCTTTTTTTCAACTTCGCCATTAATTGTCGAACTTCATGTTGTCCAGTTACAAATACCAAAATAGCACCTGGCGGCAAAGTTTCATGAATTCGACAAACTTTTCGAAATGCAGAAGATACATAATCTGTTGGTGTTCGTTTTTCGAAATGAACAGTAACTGGATATTGTCTCGCATCAACTTTTATAACTTTTGGAGTTAATAAAGGGAACAGTCTGAAAATAATCATTGTTTTCAATTAAAAAATTTTGAAGCAAAAAAAAAAACAAACTTTTTATGGGTGAAATCATCGAGTCTCAAAGTAGCAGACATAATCACCAATCGAAGTGGTCTTTCAGTTTTCGCTCTCAATGGAACAATTCTTGATAACATTCCAATTAAAACATCACTATACATACTTCTTTCGTGAGCTTCATCAATAAGAATAACACTATATTTTTTGAGCATAACATCAGTTGACATTTCTTTCATTAAAACACCATCAGTCATAAAAAGAATACTAGTTTCATTCGAACGAGTTCCTTCATATCGAATTTGATATGAAACTTTATTCTCTAATCCAAGTTCAATTCCAACTCTTTGTGCCATTGCAATTGCAGCAACTCGTCTTGGTTCTGTAATTCCAATCAATTCACCATCTGCTGTATAACCAGCTTCATATAAAAATTGAGGAATTTGAGTTGTTTTTCCTGAACCTGTTTCTCCGCAAACAACCGTGACTAAATTCTCATTAATAGCTTCAATAATACGCATTTCTTCGGCAAAAATGGGTAATTCAGCTCTTGAATTTTGAATCTCTTCAGTTCGCTGAACAAATACTTTCTTTCTCTCAATGACATTTGTTGTTGGAAGAGCTAAAATATCTTCTTGATCCGATTCTTCATCATCTTCTCTTTTTATCAGCTCATACGATAGTTCAATTGGTTCTGTAGATTCTTCTGGTTCCTCAATTTTAATTTCAATTTCAGTTGCGCTAGTTGAAGCAATTTTATCGTCTTGATCTTCTGCTGCTGCTTCTTCATCATTGCCTTCTTCTTCTTCTGAAGATGATTCATCATCAGTAGTTATATGGCCTTCTTGAACTCGTTTTACTTGAACTTTTTGTTTTCCATTGAATACTTTGATTTTATCCGGAAATTTGGCTTCTCTGAAAACAAATTCCTTCCTTTCAAATTGAAAAAAAATTGAACTCACTTCTCGTCTTTCACCAATTTTGTGCTCGATGTTAATTGAGATAACTTTTTAGGATCGAGTTGAACTTCAGCCAATCCAGCAAACAACTCTTCTTGTGTAAGTTTCAGAGCTTTTCTTGCCTGAACTGCAGCCAATTGTCTCTTAGCTTTCTTGGTGATTTTCGCCTCTTCTTTTTCCTTCAAGAAATTCCTATTTTTCTTTCCACCAGTAGCCGATTTCTCTTTTGGTTCTTCTTTTCTCTTTCTTTTTTCACCGGGAATTATCATTTCTTCATTAGGATTATAACTTGTCTGATAATCATCATCTTCCTGATCTGCTTTACGTTTAACCATCCTGAAAATAAGAAATTTTCAAGTTCAAAACCCATAGTTTATACTTGTAGGAAAATTTTTGCAAACGAAAAAAAGAAAATGAAAAAGTTATCCGAGAGAAGTACACACAATTTCATGAAACACAAATCGTTGCGAAATATCATGCGCCTTTCAGCGCTCCCGTGGGAATTTGAAAATTATTTTTTTTAATGTTTTTTTTCCACGTTTTTCGAGAAAACAATTCATATTTTTAATTAGAGTTTTAAAACAAAATAAACCCCGTAATTTCCAGTTTTCCTCAATCGCAAAACAGTTCATCACAGTGGAGCGCACTTTCTCTCCTTAGCACAGCTGTTGCCATGGCGAACCAAAAAATCGATTTATTTTTGTAACAAGTTATTTTCGAGGAAGATGAGATGCTGAGACCAGGTTCTTCTATAAGCTTCAACAGGTTAGTTTTTTCTTCTTATCTTTCATCACTTGGCTTTTTTTATTTTAGCTCAACTTCGATGACAAAGTGCTCAATTGATGCTCATCCGACCGAACAGGCAATTGTGATTAAATTTGATAATTCGTCCGATCAACGAGGTCGTGCAGTTTCAGCAAATGTTTCAACTCAACAAAAAATGTAAGAGAATTTCAAAATTTTCGTTCTATATATCTATTGGATATTTTTCAGTGTTCATCTGAAAGAATTGACACCCGAAGTTGATGTTTCTGTTCTAACTGATGTTGTTATGAAAAGATGCCAATTTATTCCATCAAACTCTAAAAGAGAACTTGAACAAGTTTTGTATTATTTGAAAAATCGAGGGTCAACCAAACTCACAACAAGATCAAGTAAGACAATTTTGTTTTTTTTAAATTAAATATTGAAAATTGTTCTAGGAAGTTCTTCTGCTGTTTCCTTTGATCGAAAACCAATGACTCCAATGAATGTAAATATGGATAAGCTAGATGTGAGAATTTTCATTGAATAAAAATATTAATTTTCTGGATAAATATGTTTTGCAGGATTATATCGAATGCTTCTATGGGGAAACTTCAACCGAGAAAAATCAAGGAGCCATGTCTATTTATGAATTATCAAAAAATGGTGCGAATTTGAAGGAAATGAGTCAAAATGGTAAATTTTGTGATAGAAAAACAAAGTTCATATCAATATTTTTTTGTAATTTCAGAACGTTTGCTCGGAGCACTGGCTCGTGTTTTCAGAGAAGATTGGAAGAAGAACTTCGACGTTTCAACAAATATAATGTCAACTTTTGTGAGTTTGTCGAAATACACGGATTATCATTCTATTCTGCTACATCATAAGGTATTTTTTTCGAAAATGATTTCAAGTAGAATATTTTTCCATTCAAAAATTACTGTAGATTGGCTCACTTTGTGTAAATGCTATTGAACACGAAACAAAAAGATATGATATGTGGAATGCTGAAATGAAAAAAGCAAATTCTGATACAGTTAGAAAATTGAAAACTGCGATTCGAAAACAGGCGAATCTTTTGGCAGTTTGTGTAACACTTCTAACAAACTTGGCTGTCGATATAAATGTTGAAGTGAAAATGATTCGACGAGATCTTGTTGCTCATCTTATAAAATGTTTGCAAATGTCAACAAATCCACATAATGCATTAACACTTTCAACAATCAAATTGCTACTTAAATTGAGTATTTTTGAAGAAAACAAAATTGTTATGGAAAACCATGGAATTGTTGAAAAACTTTTGAAAATATTTCCAATTCAAGATGCTGAGCTAAGAAAAGTTACAATGAAATTATTATTCAATTTGGCATTTGATGCAAAAAATGTTCCAAAAATGGTGGATGGTGGATTAGTTCCTCATGTTGCATCGCTGATTGAAGAAGATGGAAAAGCTTTGAATCTTTTATATTTATTAAGTTGTAACGATGATGCGAAAGCAATGCTAGCCTTTACTGACGCGATTCAACTTTTAATGCGAGATGTTTTGAGTGGAGGAGGAAGTGAAGTTACGAAAGCAGTTTTATTGAATACTTGCATAGAAAAAAGGAATGCTCAATTAGTTTGTGGGCCAAATGGACAAGGACTTGATCTGCTATTAGATCTTGCATTGAATTCAAGAGATCTTATGCTTATCAAAGTTGTGAGAGCAATTGCTGCACACGAAGGACAGACACAAAATCTATTTTTGGTAAGAATTAGTTCTACTTTTTTCAAAAAAAATATTTCTGAAAATTGTTATTCTTTAGAAATGGATAACAAAACTTCTAGAAATTGCGATGCACGAAGGTTGCGATTCTTCAGAATCGAAATCATCATTTGGTCTTGAATGTATGGGAACAATTGCTGAAATTCGCGTCGCAAATTGGCAAAAAATAATACAAGAAAATGATATGATTGAATGGATGAAAGAACTTTTGCAATATAATTTCCATGAATCAGAAGAACGAAGCATTATGAATGAGAAAAAACCGTTGCAATTACAAGTTGTTGTTGCATGTGGAACTATGGCTAGAAAACTTGAAGCTGCAAGATGTCTCATTCCACTTATTGATATTTTTCTAGGACTTTTAAGATGTAAGAATAATTTAGTGAAAATTATTCACAAAATATCTAACAAATAAGAATATTTTTCAGCAACCCAACTTGATGATGAATTCGTTGTGCAATTACTTTTTGTTTTTCTCCAACTACTTCGTCACAAAGAATTAGCCAACAGATTAATGGGACCAGAATCTGCACTTGGCGCTCTGATGATTGATCTAATGCATGACGCAAATTCAGCAGTTCGAGAAGTTTGTGATAATGCATTACTTATAATGGAAGAGCATTCAAAAGATTGGGCGAAAAAAATAGCTGGTGAAAGATTCAAATGGCATAATTCACAATGGTTGGAAATGGTTGAACAACACGATGAAAATGCATATTATGAGGAGGAAGAAGATTATGGAGCTGATATGAATTTCGATCATTATGATGATGAATATGATATGAATGAACGATTATTTTAAACTTTATTCAAAAGGAAATGAATCATTCTTGATTGAATCCAGTTAAGTTTTTGGGGCATCCAGCTTTTCCCCAATTTGGAAGATGAATATCAAAATAATAGTTATGATCATCCCAAGTAAGATTTGCTTGAGGCGAACGAATACAAAATGATGCACCAGCTTCCAAGCATACTTCATAATTATCCCCTTCTCTCATATAATTATTATACCATACTTCGGTCCTTGAGTGATACATTGTGACATTATTAAGCGGGTCAAATGGGTCAACTCGGGGAATATTGTCATTTCGATGAATCACATGAAATGAATATGGTATTTGTTCCCAATGCCATTTTGAAAATACAACATCAGTTACTGGCATATCTCCTAATACAACTAATGTTATATCTTCCCCTCGAAATATTCCAGTTTTCACAATGTATCCAGATGCAATTGTTGCCATTGCTCCACCCAAAGAATGTCCGCCAATCCATAATTTATAATTTGGATAAAGATAAGCGAGTCGACGTAAATCTTGTCGAATTCCACCATCCCATAAAAACATAAAAGAATCATAAAATGCTTGCACAACTCGACCATTTGTGAAAAATGGTATAGATCCACTAGAAAATTAATACATTTTTTGAACAAAAAAAGCAGAAACCCACTTCGCGACACAATTTTCAGAGAGTGTAAGATCCTGATTTTTTCCCTGTGAACCTCGAAATCCTAGAATTATAACTTGTTCAGTATCATCATAAGCTGTATAGGCTAAACATGTCACATTTGGATAAGTGTTCGAGCAATTCACTTCGCGTGTTTTATAAACTGTTGTTGTTGGAAAATGATTACTAAAAAAAAATTCCATACGAAAACTAAATACGGTAAACATAAGAATACCTGAAACAATCTTGTGTATTCTCACTCAAACTTTTGGCAGCAGATGCGATGACCATCATTCTAGTTCTTGCAAATGTATCATTATATTGAACTCGTGGAGCTTTTGGACAAACAAAATCTACATTTATCGGAGCTTGACAAGACACTTCGGGTGGAATACAGGAATATGTATCGGTGCAGAATCTGACAGGAATGTTTTGTTGGAAATAAAATGACTTGGGATATTTACTCACGTATTTCCAGATTGAACACAGAATTCACATGTGACACTTGAAACAATATTGGGGAAAATCGAGAGGAATAGAAGAATTTTGAGAAACATTCTGAAACAAAATGTTTGCAAAATATTTTATGATAAAATGTTTATCAGAACATAAAAGCTCGAATAAAAGTATAATGCACTTGACTTTTCGACTTATTTTATAGCTTGTTTGCATTTTTTAAGAGTATCGCTGAAATTTTTAATGTTGAAAAAAAGTACAGTAATCTTATCAGCACTTGACAAGAGATTGGTTGATTTTTTGAGAAAAATCGGAGCATTTTGTGAAAAATGAGCAAATCTTACAGTACCACTCGCGCAAAAACGTGACTGGAATTTTTACTCTGAAAAAAATACCTATAGTTCTTCGAAATTTTTTTCAACGTTTCACATAGGCAGCAAAGAAAAAAGTTCAAAAATATTTATGGTTTTAAAAAAAGTTCGGCAGTTCAATTTTTCTCTCTGTCTCTTTAAATTTCAAACGCTCACCTTCAGGCATAAATGTTGTGTATAAAAATGTTGAGACGTCGAATTTCGCGTGACCTGATTCTTGATTCCTATTTTCAACCCAGTATTTCCCCATTTCTAAAAGAAGTAATAGAATGAAAACATGATCAGTGCAATAATTCAATATTTTATTTCTATCTCCATTCCAAGTTTTGTAATTATAGTTTGTGTAAGTTGACCATTTCGCACAGATTCCTCCAGATCTCAAAAATTTCAGAACAAATCTTCTCAAAAAAGTTCTTCGAATGAGAAGAAAAAGCGAAAATCGAAGAAAAGAAAACATCGGAAAAGTGGATATTTACAAAGAGATCCGGAGATGGGTTCTGGTGAGTTCAGCAAAAAAATATTTTCTATTGAAAAAATCACTATTTAGCTTCTCAACCGCAAAGTGATGATAATATGAAAACAGCATTGCCGGAAGTAATCGAGGAAAATGGCAAAACTGAAAAATCCACAAAATCAAGAAAGAACAGGAAAATCGAGTCGAAGGCTGAAAATGGAAAAGAGACAAAACATGAGAGTAGATCGCCGTCGGCATTTGATGATAAATCGGATTTCAAAGATGTTCAGCAGCCTGAAATAGTTCTAGATGATTGGAATAAACATCCGCCGGTGAAAAATAATTCAGAGACTGAAATTGAATCAAGTGAAGTGTCGGAATCTAAATTGAAAGACAAAACCGCGAAAAAAAGGTATTTTTTTTTGAAGAATGTTCGGAATGATTTCTTTTCTTCAGAAAACTCAAAGTGGAGCGGAGTGATGAGAAAAAAAGAGTCCCGAAATGAATTTTCTGATCGCTGATAAATGTAAAATTATTGAAATAAACATTTCTAAATTGCCACGTTTGAGGTCACGTTTTTCAAATTTCTGAAATAATTTTTTTTCAATTTTCAATTTTTTTTACTCACAATTTTTACACTTGAAAGCATTTTGACTTCCGCCCTGCTTCGAATTCCTAAAATTTCACACTTTTCCCCAAAAATGTCCACAATAAAGGTATGTTTTTCTCTAAATCCTACAATTTTTATTCATTTTAATTTCTAATTACCAGATCTTATTTGAACAAATCGAAACTGGTTCGAGTCAAATTCTAACAGATTGTGATTTGCAATCAGTTGTCATTCGATGTGAACAATCAACAGAATCATCGAAAAAAATCAAGTTTCGAGATGCAAAAACTGGCACTGATGTTTCAATTTCGGATAAATGTATTGGACCGAGTTGTCTGAAAATGAACGCTGGAACAAGTTATGAATTTCAGAAATTGAATGCTACACAGGTTAGATTCAGTTTTTTTCCATTTAAAATCAGCGAAATCAACATTTAGATTCATCGCGCGATAAATGATCCAAAGCTGACTGAATTTCTAAATCGAGTGTATCCTCTGTGAGTCTTACTGTACATTTCAAGATCTCAAAAACATTTTTCTTCCAGGCTGAAAGAAGAGCTTGATGACAGTAATTTGTTCAATAAACTTTGAAAAAAATTAATTTATTCATTTTTGTCCAAGAAAAAAACACATAATATCTTTTTTTTTGTATATAATACAAGGCTAGACCGACAGAAAGAAAAAGACGCAAAGAAAAAAGACAGAAAGAAAGAAAGAAATAGAGAAAGAGAGGAGGAAGAGATGGAGAGGAAATGGGAAAAAACACGGGGAGGATTTATTATATTCGGGTAAATATGATTATTATCCTTATATTATTACAACTACAGTATACGTATTATGGTGATAAAATATTAATATCAGATTCTGAACCAGCTGCTTCTGAATCAATGGCGATTTTGAGTTGACGCAAGAAATTGATGATGTGGCAAAAAAGTGGACGTGGATCGATATTATTTGAATTTCTGGCAACTGGATTACCGAGGTAGATTGTGAGATTCACGATTTTTGACTGAAAAAAATTGAAAAAAAATTTATAGAAATTATCCACTTTCTGAAAACTCACTTTTACAGAATTATAAATTTCCCACGTTGTTTTGGTAGTCGATTTAGCAAAATCAATAAATTGTGCAAGTTGTGGATTCGATCCGCTATATTCCATTTCCTTTTCAGCTCTCCATGTTAAATCCTCAATTTCAGCCAATTCGCGACCAATTCCATCAAAATCAATATTCTCAACAACTTCTAAAATTCCAACCAAACCAAATAAATCATCCAGATCCACACTAATTTCATCTCGTAAAATAGTTATAAGCAAATTCAAAACATTTTGTGTTGATCCTTCTGGACCAGATCGAAGAATTTGATCAATTTCAGAAATTGAAAAACCTTGAACTGCACAACAAGTTCGATCATCGAAAAATGCGACATTCAAAACAGCAACAATCATTTGAATAACTTGTCGAAGTGCTTTATTTTCATGCACCATTTTGCAAGCTTCTCCAATACTTTCAATTCTCCCTTTCAATGTTCCAATTCTTTTCGTAAATCCATTCATATGTTTCATTGTTTCCAATTTCTCTTCAATTCTCTCAATTTTCGTTAAACCAAGTAGAAATTCCTCGTTCTGATTATTCGGTGTTGTTTTTTGTCGCAATAATTGTGTGTCACAAGTTGTTGGAGCAATTGTTGCGAGAAGATCGACAAGTTGAGAATCGAGAACTTTTGTATCCATTCGATGAATCGCGAACATCACTTCGAATAATTGTAGATTTATTTGAGAACGAACAAGTTCGACTTGTGAAACGAGCTGATTTGAAAGATGAAAAACAATTCGAGATGGAGTTGTTTCTATTTTTCGAGATATATTCTGAAAAAAATATGATTTTCCATCAAATATCTCACAATAAAAACAAACCTCAATATAAATTTCCATATTACTTTTAGTTTCTTCAAAAATCGTATTCTTCGTTTGCAATTCATTCATCAAACTCCAATCTAAAACCCCAACTTGATCCAAATATTTTGGTTGTTCATTTTCTCCTGGTTTCAATGGTTGCAAAATCATCGAAGTCGATGGTTCCGAATGTCCACTTTCTTCCATTTTCACCGATTTCGAAATATTGTTATTATTATTATTGTTATTATTATGCTGTTGTTGATGAGGTGTAGTATTATTATGCAATGTTGGCGCAGTTGGGAAAATACTTTGAAGCGGATTGAAACGTAAATTTCGTAGGGGGTGGAAATTTGGTGTCGGAGGGTGTAGATTGGCTAACAAATCATTTGTTGGCATTGTTGCTCGACGACCATTTGGAAGTGAATTATTTGCGATTATATTTCGACGTTGAGTTGGACTTATTGGTGATTTTGGAGAGGATCTGCCTTGCATTGGGCGACCACGGCCACGAACATTTGGAAAACATAATTTCATAAACTCTTCAACTTGTCCTGCATATTTATCCATATAACTGATTGGATCACCCTGAAAAATAATAATATTGAGAAAAAACTTGAATGTTTCCGGGTTACTGTAACCAGATGATTACTGTACTGCTGGGATTTAAAATTTTAAACTTTTTTGTAGCTCAAAAAATTTCTTAGAAACGACTAAAAAATTAACTTTTTTTTTTCGAAAAAATTGGCAGTTTTTTTTAATTCTAGAGAAGGTCTAATTAAAAAATTTTAGAAGAATTCTGAAATTTTTTCTATGATTTCGGATGGACCAGATTCGTGATTATCAAAAAAAAAATAAGAGCGGAGGCTACATTTTCTGGACCTTGTGAGCTGTCAACAAAATTTTAAAAATTCAATCCCCCTCAAACATACCGCTAATCCATGCAACGAAACCATATGACTTTTCACATTATTTTTCGAATAAGTTGATGTGAAATCACACGCCGGGCATTGAAACATTGGTTTTGCCACGTGGCATTGTCGAATATGACACGGTAATTTTGAGGAATGCACATCTTTTTGACAAATTACACAATATTGGAAAGTGCAAGGGTATGACTGAAAATTGATTATTGCTTCTATGAATTAATTATATCTAGAACTAACCCTTTTCCTTTCTTGTGTCGCTTGTTGCGCTTGAACTGCAGCTTGTTGAGCAGCTTGAATTTGCTGATGCTGCTGAGCTGCTTGTGCTTGTGCTTGTGCAGCTTGCGCAGCCTGTTGTCTTTGAAACTGCGCCACAGCTTGTTGTGCTTGAAATAATTGACTGAATTGCAATAGAGTAACCGCGTCAGGTGTAAAAATAGGTGGAGTTGCTAAAGGTGATGCGACTGTATTTGTCTCTTGTTTTACAACAGCAGCTGCAGCTGCATTTGCATTCATCAAAGATGTTAACATATCCATTGATGATGCATCTGATGCTGATGTATTTGTTGGAGATGTTGAAGATGAACATTCATCTCCCCCGTTTCCTGTGGTTGCTGTTGTTGTTGGTGGATTTGTGGTGGTTGAACGAGAATTTGGTTGAGTCGAGGAAGCAAGCATCATTGCTTCGTGCCTACAAAAAGTTCAAGAATCAATCAAAGTATATTACTATAGAAAAAATATGTAAAAAAAAACATATTATTAACAATCTGTGACTAAAGAACAATTCAAATTCAAAAAAGCTTTTTACTCAAACCTATAGAAAACTCGGATTAAAAAAGTCAAACATATTAGAATTATTGTTAATCTTGAATATTTAATTCGAACAGATTAGTAACTTCGATTTGCCAAGCAACCTAATCAGTCACCTGAATTCAGAATACAATGTAGTCAAATTTCAGACTAATATTTTTCAAAGCGATATGAGAAGGATCTAGAATATGTTGGAAATTTATTACGAAAACAAATCCGAATTAATTTTGAAAGGATTTTGAGTGCTTAAAGAGGATTCGAACTATCCTAAGATTTCAGAAAAACAGGCTACATTTATAGATATTGCAAAAATCAGACAAATTTTTGAAAAAAAAAAGGAAAACATTTTTTCCTTCTGGGGAAAAAACTCATTTAGGTTTCGGTAGTAAGCTTCGTCTGTGCCTCTTTTTTGCATGAAAATGTCATGAGAAGGGATTAGGCGGGGTGGAGTGTACACCCAAAAATAATATCTCATTTGTCATTTGGCGCCAGGCTTACTACAAAGGGGATTACTACCATTTTTTTTCTCGGGCGGCTCAATGTTTTTTGTGTGCCTGTTATGTTTTGAGAAAAACAAAAATGAAAATGAAAATGTGATTATGGTTTTAGAAGAAAAAAAAAACGAAATTAGTTGGATTAGGGCGGATTTTCGAAAAATTTTCCATCTCGTTTTTTGTTTGAAGTCCTGACGAAAATGAGTGTTGGAAATTCACGTGAAATTTTTTCTACAGTACTTAATCATTTTCTTTCCTTTGTCTCTGTCAAATATGAATAGCAAATAAATGTTATCAACTAACTATACTATAGTTTTAAAGGGTCCTCAAACATATGTGACAAGAGCAAGTTTTGTGTCATTGATAATGATAACAAAATTTGAAATTGCGACTTAATTTCGAACTTTTTTTGCTTATCATCCAGCATTTGTACAAATAAAACCAATCATAAGGTTGATCGCGGAAAAAACTGGGAAAATGAACGTTTTGCGAGTTTCCATGAGGGTCTACTTTGCAGTCTCTACAATTTTATTATCTACAACTGCCAATGGGAATATGGAAACTGTTCAAGATTGAACTTGGAGAACCGAAATTTCAGAAAGATAGTTGACTTTCCTAAATCGAGAAATATTTTCTGAAAGTATAATTGACTCTCAGAAAGGCTCAGGATCTTTTTGAAGTTTACAGAAAGACACAAAAAAACAGATCCAAGAAAATTGAAGAAAAAAAAACGTGAGCGTGACTTTTGCCAAAAATGCTCATTTCGAGTTTTCAAAAGATAATTTCCCTTTTTTTCGAAACAAAATTCTTCCAGAAAACTTTGAGATCTAAATGTTTAAGTTGTGTTCAGCTTCACCCAGAAAATTTTTTTTGAATTTCACAAACTATATTAAATCATTCGAATCAAAACTTACAATTAGAAAAACAGTGCGATGTGAAATAAAGAAATCAACTTCAAAGTTCAAATCCCGTCAATCTAGTATATGATCCAGTCATTTTCCCCCTTTTTCCGTCCGTTTTTTGTGCCAACACAAACCAATCAAATTTCCAAACTCCGCCCATTTTCGTCCTTTTCTTGGCTAATTATTTACATATTCTTTCTTGTTTTCATGGAATAACATATAATCCAAATTATTTTTTTAATATTATAGTTACAAGATTTGAAGGGCAAGAAATGAGATTACTGTAGGTAGGATAGGTGTCTGGTGGATTTTAGGACATTTCGAAAAAATATGAGATGAGGAAATGAGGATGGAAAGAAATTTCAAAAACAAAAAACAAATATTATTCGGGATGTTCTTGCTCAGAAAATTTCAAAAGCGGAAGAGAAAATCAGGAGTACAGTAGACTCTGTCGGCTCTTTTGATCTTCTGTTTCAAAATAATAAATATTTGGTTTTCTAGGCCATATCGTTTCTCTTCCAAAGGCCAAAAATTTTTGGAATTAACGTAAATTCCTTTAAATGAGATATGAGATATGAGAAATCTGGAATGGATATTTTTGAGAATTCGAGAAAAAGGTTTGAATTTAATTTGATAGGCCAAAAGTTCTTCCAGAAATTTTTTTAAAAGAAATTAAACGTTGAAAAAATTTTTTCAACAAATTATGTGTGGTTTATGTTCATTTTTATGATTGAAATAATCTACCTTTTTAATTAAATTTCAGTTCCTTAAAAATCAAGAACAGTAAGTTATCATACCCAAATCAAACCATACATCTACAGTAGTATCTACAGTACTCTGCAAAAATGAAAAGTACAAAAAAGGAGGCATCATTTTAAAATTGGGGCGACGAACTGAGAAAAAAGCGGTAAACAAAACATGCAACCCGGCACAAAACTTATCAGCCAAAACTCTGTCTTATCATCATCAACTCAGCGGACAAGGTGATTTTTTTCGAGAGAAACAATTTTGAAGCGAAATTTGAAAAGGAAGCCAAATGAAATGTGAAGCCTGGTTTTCGAAATTTTACGATGAAAACGAATAAGAAGGCATTTTGAAGATTTCGCATTTTCACACACACAAACACACACATTTTTGAGCTTCTTATGCGCGGATTTTGTGTTGACACGTAGAGGTGGATTATTTTTTGAGATATTAAAATTAGGGGAGAAAAAGGAGGAGAAAATGGAAGGAAAAGTGGACAGAACGACATTTTTGAGAAGAACGACATTCTCCCAAAAATTATGAAGATGAGTTTACAATCAGCAAAAATAAAACTAAACAAAAACTAATTTCATTTGAGGTTGTTGTTTTTTAAGGTAAAAATCGAACTCTAGATCATCAGAACCACAGATTTAGAGCTACTATTTTGATTAGCCGAGCCTATGAATTTCTAGTTGACAAGGAATATCGCCTTGAGAACTTCTATGTCAAGTAGCCGAGCCTTTGAATTTCTAGCTGTCAAGTAGTCGCATCTAGAAAATCTAATTGTCAATGATGTGCTCCTAGAAAACGGCAACTTGGTTTTTTTTTCAAAAAAAAGTGTTCTCTTCTCAAAATTCCAAGTTCTCTGAATTTCAGAAGCTTAAGATTCGGCTCAAAGATCCCATGATGGAAAAGGGAACTGAGGACATTTTTATTTCAAATCCTAAAAGCTTCTTACTTAGCCCTAATATTTTATAAAACCGCAATGTTAATCAGAGATAAGTTCACATCTAAAATTCAAAAATTTGTGACGAAACAAAAAAGAACAGAAAAAAGGTTGTTTTGATCATTGGAAGGTAGCCTTTTGACTGCGAATATTTGTTCAGATTTCGGCCGCCTTCCTCCCGTGCCAAAGTAAATATCAAAACTCCCCGCCAGGCAAAAATAACTGGAAACAACTTGTGTTTTTCATGTAACGAGGAGGGAGAAAAAAGTTAAATTTAGTAAAAACAACAACGCGCGTTTTTAAAAATAGACAGCTTTGTTTTATTTTGGGGTGTTTTTCAATTGGACCCGAATTTTACATAGGATGTCCGAATTGGATTAGAATTGAACCAGAATTTTTAGTACCCGGTTTATTTTATTCCCAGCCCAAAACTCACAAGACGTGGATGGAAAATGGTGGATGCTTCAGTTTGATATTCTGGAAAAATACAATTTTGAATATTTTTTTGGCAATAATAAATAACAACCCAAAATTTGTAGTAATACTAAAAATCATGCTACAGTAATCTCTCCCCAAGCTATATTTTAAGAATTTTTTCCGAAAAAGTTACTCTCAAGAAAACAACAAAATGAAGTGGTATCGTATTACCGCGAAATATTAATTATGTTTTTGACTTTCGCGTGTTTGTTTTCTTTTTTTTCTGCCAGGAGGGAGGATCCGTTCCTATTCTTGAGAATAAGTTAGTATTTCTCTCCATTTTTTTGTCGAAAAATACACAAACTATATGAATTTATAATGAAAGAGAGACAAGTGGAAAACAAAATATTTTTAGGTGGGTATTTTTGGAAATACTGTAAGTAGATATGAAAATAATTTCCAACTTCTGTCTGAATTGAACTATTTTGTTAGTGAATCCTAACAAGTTAGTTATTCAAAAATATTCTGCAAAGCTTCCAAAAATTTTGAGTTATCCTAAATTCTTATTTTTCACAAAAATTTATTCAGAAGCTTTTGAAAAACTTTGGCTTGATATAAGAATTAATTTTTCAAAGACCATTTTAATTTTCAGCAAAAGATAAAAAAAAATCTCATGATAGTTTAGGTCGTCTTTCAGATCAGAAGACAAAGCTGTCTTACTTCAATTCCCAGTATTTTCGAAATCCCAAAGTTCCAATATTCTTCCTAAAATTCTTTTTCAAAAAAGTTCAAAAACAGAAGCCCCAATTTAATCATAATCAGCTTTTTCCTATATTTTTTTCAACAAAAAGAAACCCCAAAACATTTTCCTCCCAACTCCCAATTACTCACCTTTTCTGTCCTATTTTATCACAACTATCAAATTCGAAGTCGACCGTTTGCAAGCAATCTGCAAAATGAACAAGATATGCAAAGTTGTTCGAAATTCGAAAAAAAACGCGGGGAAAATGGGGCGTGGCTTAGACAAGGCGGCCAATTGCATTCAACCAGCTCCGCCCAGTTTTTTTTTTGAATAAAGGATTTTGAGATTGACCAACTTTTGAAAAAAAGTTTGGTAACGATACAGTAAGATATGTAGATTGCAAAAGAAAGAAATGAATGAATTTCGAGTTGAAGAACAATATTTATAATACAGTATGCAGAATTTAGAACAAGTCATTAACATAGCAATAATAAATAAACACATAATTAATTCCCGAATATTTTTTTTTTGGTTAGTTTTTTTTTCCGTGGGGTTACTGTATTCATGTTCTCTATTGAAACAATTGATGTGTCACACGTTTTATGGATTATTTCATATACAAGAAGACAATCATTAATTATTTTATTATTATTATTATTATTATATTTATTATGATGATGTACATTATCATCTTCTTCAGGAGTCACACACTTTTTATATTATAATAATGACTCTGAACAAGCAGGCAGTCAGTCAGGCACATTTATCAAAATGGCGCCAGAAGTGGGCGGGACGTTTTTTTTACACTGTGTGTTGTGTTGGGTGTCAATGGCGCGCGGCATTGACTAACTTTAAATGAGAAAAGAAGGAGAAGCAAATAGTGTAAGAAGAAATTGGTGGGAATATGTTGGGTGAGTGGGAAGATTGAAGTGAGTTACGATAGGAATCGGGGGCATAGGGATTTCGAACGAGAAGCTTAACACTTTGGAAAAGTACTGAAGAATCTAGCCTCAATATTTGATGAACTGGGCCCATTTTACTAGTCTGGTAGGTTTTCAGGCCTATTTTCAAGCTTAGAAAGATGTTTGAAGAGCCTACAAAACCATTTTTGAAGCTTGGTTCTAGGCTTAATGTGATTTGAAAATAGAACAAGAACATTTTGAGATGAAAAATAATTTTCAATTTTAAAGCGGTGTCAAAACTTCAAATTTTGAATTTTAAATTAAATATTCAGAAGAGCTCCAAATATTTCTTGAAAAAACCCTCCTTAAATTTCAGAGCAGAATTTCTCAATCTAGAATTTTTAAAAGTGCGCTGAAACGTGCACTTTTGTCTGAAATTTTGTACTCAAAATTGTAGCTTCACGCTGTTATACAAATTTCAATTTTCAGAACCTCACAAGATGTCTATGGCTTGCTATATAATTATTATATCGAATATTAAGAAAATGTTACGTAAAATATACAACTCAATAAAAATTGGACTCAAGACTAAATTCTCATTGGTAAAAACAATTTCTAAAATTTGTATTATTAATCCAAAAAAGTTTTCATCCAACCAGAAAAGAAAAGGGAAAATAAAAAAAGAAAGTGCACACCTTCCAAGAAAGTATATGCAAAAAAATGTGAATTTGTATTTTCGGCTTCGAAACATACACACGCGGCTCCGCCCATTTTCGTTGGCGCCGCGCCCTCACTTTCTTTACCAAAATGGAAAACAACAAGTTGCGCAATAATAAGGAGAAAAAAAAGGAGAAGAAGAAGAATATGCATAATAATAAGAAACATCTTTGGCTGAAAAAAACAAGATATACCAAAGAGAAAGTTGTTTTTTGGTACTTCCACTTTACTATATCGCGCAACATTAGACAAAAAATGAATAAGGTTATTGGGAGGGAAAATTAAGAATTCTGAAAACCTATTTTTATCAATTGGAAAAATATTATTCGGATAAGAAAGCAGAGGCTGAGCGAATTTTCGGTTGGAACTTTTTTTCAGTAATTGAGGTTTCCACAAAATTCTGAAACTTTCCCAAAAAAAAATCAGCGAGGTTTTTATTTTAAAAATAACCTTGGCTCAAGATTATGGATACCAGGTTATGAAAATATTCAGAAAATTCCAAGAAATTTCCAAGCTCAAACTGTTTTTGTGGCGATCAAAATGACCTCCAAAACAACATCAGTGAAGAAGCAAGAAAAAAAAACAGTTTTATTTGCTCTACCTATCTTCTGTCGAAAAAAAAAACACAAAAGCGAGAAAATACGAAAACGATACGCAAATAATAGGGGGGAATCCGCGAGAGCGAGCGCGCGCGCGGACAACACAAAAAACGCCTCGTTTCTGAGCTTAACTCACAACCTTTTTTGGCTCGAGACTGTTTTTGGATGGATTATGTATTATATTGAGAAGAGTGCGAAAAGAAAAAGAACAATGGGTGAGAAAAAAATGGAGGCGCGATAGACGAAGAAAAAGACGAATTCGAATTATTATTATTTGACATTTGATCCCGTCAGGTTTCAACAATCAATTCATACAACAATGAATCAGATTTTGAAGAGTTCAATAAGAGCATGTTAATTTTTTTTTTCAAGATTTATTTTTTGGAAGGCAAATTAGGCTCAGGCTTGAGACTTGGGACGTTAGACTTCAACTTTAGGGGTGAAAGCTCAGGTTTAGGCTTGAGAGATGGGCCTTAGGTTTAGGCCTTAGGAATGGGAGCTAAGGTTCAGGCCAGAGTGGTTCTGCCTTAAATTTAGGTTCAAAAGCCTTGGTTGTGGGCCAAGACCTTCTTAGTTAGAAAAATACCCAAAAAAAAATAACTCATCAAAAACATATTATGAAAACACCAGATGTTTCTGAATAACAACACAATTCCAAAAACAATACAAAAATATTTTCGAAATGTTACAGTACCCCCTATCTGACCCTATTTCAAATTAGTTCATTCATAGACAACATTTTTGGGAACTCGAACATAAATTTTTTTGGTGAGCGCGCGCGGCTTTTTTCTCAAATGTCATAGTGCACCTGGGCGCCTAAAGGAATACTGTAGGTGAAATAATAGAGAAAAATCGAGAGACGTAGAGATGAATTGATTTTTTGAGAGTGACTCAAATCGTGACTGGACGCTACAAATTCTCGCCTTCTAGAAACTATAAATTCGTGTTTTTCATGGATAGCTTTTGCCGCTACAATTTTTTTCCTAGCTTTTTTCTGAGGATTGTACGAGGGTTTTGTGCCAATATACGTTTTCTAATTTTTTGGAATAAAAAAAGAAGGGGGAAGAATATCGGAAAAAAGCTGAATCTAATCCAAATCAAGAATATTTTGAATGAGAATCGAGGAATCGAGCCAATTCAAAAAAGTTCTTGAAAATTTTGGGATGGATCTTTTTTTTAGAAAAACTGTTTTTTTGCGAACTTGTTTTGCTAACCTGAGCAATCATTGAAACTTCGGAGCTTTTTAGCATGGCTTAAACTTTGCAAAATTAATTTTCAGCCGCTTTTTCCTGCTCGAACTTTTAAAAAAAAATCAAATACCATTTTCCTACATAATTTGAATGTTTCGCTTCATCTTCATCTTTTCCTCACAGCCTATTAGTACTTCTTTTTCCTCTTTTCCTCCTTCATCATTTGCCTTTTTACAAACTATTACTATAAGAAAGCAAAAAAAAAGAACACACAAAACAACAACAACAAAAACAACATGGCAACATTAAGTGTATTCAGAAAAAAAAAAAGAACGAAGAAGAAGAAGATGAAGCCGAAAGTTGGATACCAGTATTTTTGGCGCGCGCCGAAAAAAAAGAAACACTTATTACCATTTTTACTTTCAGCCTCTCTTTCAGCTTTAAACAAAATAAAAACAACGAAAATCTGAGAAGGAGTGGGGGGAAGAGAGATTTGTTGAACTATGGGTAAAGGTTGGGTTCAAAAATTTATAGAAACATTGGAATACTTTTGGAATAGCTTGGAACATTCAGAATAAATATAGAATTGATCCAATTTATTTTTGGTAGCTCAGGTCATATTCAAAATCTAAATTTCTCATTTTCATAACCAGGAAGTTTTTCATAGTTTTATCAAAAACCTGAAAACTTTTTTTCTTCTAAAAACTGAACTACAAATTATTATCAGCCTCTTGATAAAAATGTTGTAAATGTTTTCAAATTCAATTTCAACCTTGACGGGGCAAAAAAAGGAGTTCCCAGCCCAGGATCATTTCCAATATTTTTCACATGTTTAAATTAGTAATCGGTTCATCGACTTTTTAACAGAAGTAGCTACATACACGGCCTCCAATTTGTTACTATACATTTCATAAATATGTACATTTGTACGTTTTTTCTTCATTCACGGCTTTTTAAATGGTTTTTATTAGTTTTTCTTTTTTAGAAACTTTTTGGAAATACATTTTTAATATAAGGGGGACATGGATTACTGTATGTGGTTGAGAAAAAAGGAACCTTGAAAATTGTGTCAAGTTATGACAATCTACAGTATCTATTTCTATTTCTATTCATGGAAAACAGAAGTTAGAAAAATGGTGTAAACTAACTAACAAAAACTCGTGTGAATGAATAGAAAAAACATTTTACCGCAAAACTGACTTTGAAGTCGCCGCCGCCAAAATGCTCTTTGTTTGGAAATGAAAACATTCAATTCATTCATTCATTGAATAAGAATAAAGATACGGATTTCTTTCAGAAGAGAGTTTTTGCAATTTGGAAAAAAATTACCTAACCTTACCTAACAAAAAACCGGGTAAAAAACTAAATAATATCAAATGGTCGAATAAAAAAAACTTTTTTCTTTTTCTTTTTCAATTCGATGTGTGTTTTTTTCAAGAATGTCTCTAATTCGTCTACTACTGTCAAGGAAACGCAGAGACAAACACAAGAACACCGTTCTTGTGTTCTTATCAAAAACGGTTCAAGGCGCCTTGCGCGCGGCGCGCCTGATACCCCTTTTAATATAGAAAAGAAGAAGAAGAAGAAGAAGAAAACAAAAGACAAACCACCTTGAAAATACGATAGGATGATAGCTGCAACTATGAAGAACAGCTAGCAGAGAAAAAACATTTTTGGTTTTTTTTTGAAAACTGAAACTTTGAAATAAGCTTTAAGGTTTTCAAGGGAAACTATTTGAACTATTTGAAACCGGGTATTCCATTAAAACATGGATAAGAAAATATTGAATCTCACGTCAGTGTTTATACTTCCCTCCATAATTTCCAAAAAAAAAATTTGAAAGAAAACAACGAGACTCCGCGTTGACGACAGGTTGTGTGCGCGGGTGGTTTGAATTCATTTGTTCAGTTTTTGATGGGATTCCATATCTCGACTAATATTTATCGAAATGTTCTGCATTTTCTCTCCTAACTAGAAAAGAGTGAAACTAACCTAAATCTGATATCGATTAGGCTTTTTCATAGAAAAATATTTTTCTCTCATAAGCTTTTGGGAATTTCCGAAATTTCAGAACTTAAATTTAATTTTTAGAGCATTTTTCGAGCACCTAATTCGAAATTAAATTTTAGATTATCAGTTGTTAGTTTTCCAGATTTCTTGCTCTTTGTCATTTTTTAACCAAACAATTTTTTTCATAATATAAATCAACAATGAAATGTGATTTCAAAACAACTGCGCATTTCATTTCATTCCATTTCACCATCTCCCAGGACCAGAGCATGCCGCCAATTGAAGTTCGCCGCGAAGTTTTTGAACGAAGTCATTTAGAAATGAGAAAAGAGCACCAACACATGTGTTTGATGATTTATTCCATTTCGGTTTCTCACTATTTTCAATGAAACTGGGATTTTATGAAATAATACTACTTCGAATATTTGATTTAGTTCGGCGATTTGTTAGTGTGAACATTCTCGTTCTATTTTCTTTCTCGAGAAAATTCAAGAATTCCGAGCGAATTTTGTGACTTGCAGTTAAAATTGTGCAAAAATTGCACACGAACAAATAAAATGAGAAAGTCATCCACTGAAAATAGAAACCTTTCAGAATCTCGGAACAAAACCTTACATAAGTTGCTAAAAACGTTGAGATTGAATCCGTTAGTTCAAAAACAACAACACATTCATAAGCCAATATAATAATACTGAAAACTGAATGGAAAGTTGTAACATAAATCAATTTTCGATCTGATGAATTTTGATTGATCCTCTTTAGTCTATAAATTGTCAGAAAGCAAATGACCAAATTAATTCCTTCGAAAAATGTAATATAAATTCCATTAATTATTCTTTCAAGTTGAAGACCGTATGATTCTTTTATTATAACCTGATAATTTGAAAGAAAAACTAGGCAAAGCTAGGAAAAATTACATACCATTTTGTTATTAATTATTTTCATTTCTTTGTCTTCGATGAAAATTGGAATGCAAGAAATAGCAGATATTATGAATACAAAGAATGTGTAAATTTTGACAAATGACACCGACCAAAACTGAGATATCTAATAATACATTCTAGATTTCAAGGATACTTACTTACATTGTTGTGATTCAAAAATGTTGCACTAAATCGATTCAAAGAAAGAAGAAAATTAAATATTAGATGAACAAAATAAAAGTAAAAATCGAAAAACGAGACAAAATGCGAGGAATCAATGTAGATTTGAGAAGGAATTGAATTCCAGAATAATTGCACCCAAACATACAGTAAACAGTGTAAAATATCCATCCAGCCGGAAATATAAAATATTTGAAAAAATGAACTATTTTTCACGATTTTATGCATAATTTGTTGAACACGAAGACAGAAAATTATTGATGGAATATATAAAACCAAAAATGACAGTTGAAAATAATCCATGCTGTTTGGATTTCAAAGAGTTCTAGATGTTACTGATTTCGAGTCGTATCACATTTTTCCCAGACAATTATTCTCACTTGTCAGTTCTCAATTATCTGACGTTTATACATGTTTTTTTCTTTCTCTGAATAAATAAGCAACCTATTGTTTCGAATTTTGCGTTGCTAGGAGAACATCTCGAAATGGTAGTTTTTATTTGTTTCTTTTTTTTGTCAAGAAAAAAATGTCGAGAAACTTCGATGCGGAATATGATGATTATTTGAAACGAAGAGGTTCTGGATTTTCTGTGAAACAGAAAAAATTCGAACCTTTAGATGAAGAGACGGAGAGAAAGAAAAAGGAAGCAAAATCACAAGAATTTGGAATGTAAGTTTTTTTAAAATTATAATTTAAAACAAATTTGCATATTTTACAGACCAGAAAACAAATATTCAATGCAAGGATATACAGAAAACGAAGCAGATGTTGGATCAGATGCTCTTGCTTCTGTTCGAACACTTCGAAATAATCTACGAGTTCTTTCCCTCGAACATAAAGCCAAAGATCAACCAGTCAAATCACATTTATGTGATTCAGCATGTCAAGATTTGACTCGAGCTGAAAAATCGATTGTTGAATTAGCTGATAAAAGAAGTGATGCAATATTTCGAGGAGATACGGGAAAAGCAAAAGTTATTGGTGAACAAATGGATAAAATCAAGAAAGATGCGATTCGAAATGCATATTCAGATTTAATGATTGATGGACCAACGATGAAAGCATTTGGAGTTGATTCAAAGTGGACACCAGAAAAGAATCCATTACCAGCGGATGATTGGAGACCAATCACACCATTGCCAGAAAGAAAAAGAGCTGTGTAAGTAGATACAGGCTTTTAAATTTGTATCAATAAATTACAGTACACCCATTCGAGAGAAACGCCGGGTAGACACACCCTCAAACCGTACACCATCTCGTCAATCAACATCTCGCCCAACACAAAGATCTGCTTCTGCATCATCTGCAAAAGTTCGAACAGCTCCCAAGAAAAATCAACGACTCTCAGAAATGGTATATCCAGATAAACAGAATATTGAACAAGATCAAGATGATCCATATCAAATGCCAACTTATGTTGGAAGATGTCCACATTGTAAAATAACAGAAAGAGGTTTGGGAAATAATGGAGGAATGGAAAGACATTTTGCAAGATATTGCAAAGTTATGACTAATTGTAAATTTTGTTTGAAAGTTGTTATGGTGAGTTTAAAAGCGGCCACAAAGCCTCTGACTTTAGCTGGCCTAACCAAGCAAGAGAAATAAAATAATGAAAATTCAAATATTACTGCAAGCAAAAGTGCGTCGCTGGACGTAGGGAAAATTTTAAATTTTAAAAATATAAGGAACTTTTTTTTACTGGTATTGAACTATTTTTTGATACTTAGCTTAGAGGGAATATGGAATAATTATCTAACTAAGTTTTGAAAATGTTGCAACCCCTCCCTTTACCCCAAAAAATCAATTAAAGATATCTGAACTCACTGATCATATGATCCATCGATGCAATTTTCTTCACGGCACAATGGAACCATGTCGCCAATGTGGTCTTGCAATTGATAAAGAAGATCAAGCGGCTAATATGAGCCATCCAATGTGTCGAGGTCGAAAAGCACCATCGGGAGCAGAATGGTGTCCATTGTGCACAATTGCTGTAAATAGAGATGATGAAAATTGGATAAATCATTGTACTACACAATGTTATAATAATCCAAGAAGTGATTTGAGTGGAGAAAGAGATCCTTATGATTTGAAAGCTGAGCAAGACAATATTATGTGAGTTTTGAAAACAATATTGAATTTTGAAGTGAGAAATTCTATTTTTTAGGAGAGAAATTGCTGAAAGAGAAGCAGAGGAAGAAAGAAAACAGGTGAGAAAAAAACTAGCGAACTTCTACTAACAGATTTCAACTTACTCTTTTTCAAAAAAAAACTATTTCGAAGTGAACAAATAATGAGAAATGATCAAAATTGAAGAAAATTGAAGAAAAAGGTTCACGGACTTGACGTGAAAAATAATTCAATTTTTTTAATTGTGCGAACACGGGTTTTTCTGAAGGAATTCTGTCTCTCGACATGAATTCTAGAGAGACGCAGAGAAAACGAAACAAAACCTTCCAGATAAATCCAAAATATCGAATCACAGCCAGAAAAAAACCAAAAAAAACTCTCTCATTTGAGAAAAAAGTAAAAATGAAAAAGAAAAAACATCGCAATTAATTTTTCGCGCTCTCGTTTTTGGGTAGATCAAATTTAAATATGAAAAAAGTTTGGATTTTTTCTGAACGATTTTATGTTTTTTTTTGTATAGAAAATAAATAACATTAAAATTGTTCATAGAAAGCAAGTTGAATATCATAAAAATAAAGGAAAATCAAGGCGAAAACCCTATAATCATAGTTTTTTGGTGCTTGGTGAAAAATTTTCGAAGTTTTTCTTTTTGCCATCTCTATTCTCGAGGATTTGCTATTCTTTGCAGCAAAGATTGTTAATTTTGGTCAAGTATGAAGGATTTTAGCATTTTTGGTGAAAAAACGAAAAATGTTTTTGGGGTTGAGAAAAATCACAAAAGTCGTGTTGTCTGGCGTTCTCTCTTACGAGTTTCTATCTCTCATTTTTTCTCCTTCTCTCTCGTCTCTTCTAGACGCAACACTCTCTCGTTTATTTTTTCAATTCGGTTTTTTCGTGGAATCAGGGAATTTCACGATTTTCACCAAGAGTATCGTATATGAGAAGATTGAGAAAGACAAGACAAAGACAGAAAAATAGAAATAGAATTGTAAAATTTGAAATTAGAAGTTATTTTTTTCGAAAGAACTGAAAATCATTTAAAATTAAAATTTCGCATGAAAATTGAGAGAATTAGGATTGTTTTCGAGGTTTTTCTTTTTCCATCTCTATTCTCGAGAATTTTGGAAATGTATTTTAGGTTGGAAAAGCGGGAAATCAAGGCGAAAAACCTATATTCATAGTTTTTGGTGCTTGTTGAAAAGTTTTCGAAGTTTTTCTTTTCTCCATCTCTATTCTCGATGATTTGCTATCTTTTGCAGCAAAGATTGTGAAATTTGGTTGAGTATGAAGCATTTTAGCATTTTTGGTGAAAAAACGAAAAATGTTTTTGGGGTTGAGAAGAATTCACAAAAGTCGTGTTGTCTGGCGTTCTCTCTTACGAGTTTCTATCTCTCATTTTCTCTCCTTCTCTCTCGTCTCTTCTAGGCGCAACACTCTCTCGTTTATTTTTTCAATTCGGTTTTTTTGTGGAATCAGGGAATTTTGCGATTTTCACCAAGAACATCATATATGAGACGATTGAGAAAGACAAGGAGAAGACAGAAAAATAGAAATAGGATTGTAAAATTTAACATTAGAAGTTATTTTTTTCGAAAGAACTGAAACTAAAAACTTGGGTTACCACATTTTTGCCAGCCTAGATATTTTTTTCCTTTTTTTCGAAGGTTCTCTCTTTTCTCTAGACCGCATCCACTTTACCATATAAAATACCGTGCTCTAGATGAAGTTTGAAAAAACATTCTCAAATTTTTATTCATGCATCTGAAATTTCTGTATCTGAAATTATAAATTTTTTTATCGCAAAAACAAAGATTTCTTGTCGATGTACAGTTTTTTCAGATCGAGAAAGAAGCAGCATTGAAAGCAGCCCAAACTCCAAATAATCGGATGATCGATGCGGATCAATTAGTTTCAGCTCTTCAAAAAATTCAAGAACGAAAAAAAGCTGAAAAGAAAAAACGAGCGAAAGATGTTGAAAAAGATGCCTGATATCTAAATTCCTCCAAATCTTGACCTTTTTTCATTCAAAGGAATTCATAAAGTTTTTTTCGAAATTAAAACTCATTTAATCAAAGATGCGTCATTTTCCATTAAACTTTTCAAGCTTTTCAAATGAATTTACGTATTTTTCCAGTCACATGAGTGACCCTTCTCCAAATAAATTCGTATCTCTTTTTTTTTCGAAAAAAAAAAGATCAACGACTGACTTTGTCACATCATCATAATAATTAAAATGTCTCCAGAGAATTACAGGTCACATTCTTTTTATTATTTTTTTGTTCCAAAAATTTCCTGTCTCTGTCTCGCGTAACAATTCTCACATTTGGCCGTAAAATCGCATATTCTTTTTTCTGGTTTATTGGAATTTTTCGTGCAACAATTTTTTTTTCGGCGGACATATTTTTTTTTCAACAAAAATTCAAATTCAAATGGCGTCAGTGAGGAAAAACGCAAAACTTTTTTCGGTCGTAAGCTCAAATTTCAGTGCTCACTCACTTATTTGTTCATTTGATCCGTTCATGTCACAAACAGAAACAATCCAATTTATTTTTGAAAAAAAAAGTATTTTTTCTTCGAAAACAAAATAATTATTAGTTACCCTAAGTGTGTGTTTTGAAACAAACACTAATTAAAATCTCAAAGTTTTCTCAAAGACCCGCGTCATTTTTTTTCTCACAGAGTTTTGTGAGTTTTGAATTGCTACTATAAATAGAGGTGTTTGATGTAGAAAAAATAGAAAAACCTTGTGAAAGTGGAGTTGGATAATTTAATTTTTTGAGAGATCAAATAAACCAAATTTGATTTAGTTTAATGGAATTTGTATTTGATCTTGAAACATTCATAAATCTAGGCGCTATACTTCGCCAATTCAAATTGAATCTCTAGACACGGGTCCTAAAAATTTAGCTTCTCTAGACTTAGCTAGGTTTTCAACCGTATTTTTTGCAAAACTCTCATATATCAAAAATTAGCATATTTTCAAAACCTGTAACAAATCATTTTTTTTCCTTTTCCAATTTCCTGGTCTTCTTACCCCAATATATTATTTTCCGCCTCTTCCTTTTTGAATTAATTTTCCTTTATTAACCTAAAAGGATCTAGAAATAGAAACCCTCGTCTTTGTCTTCTTTCTTCATTTTACGTGATTGAAAAACTGACGCAACTCGCGCCTTTGTCCTTGAATAATTTATTTGCCATTTTTCAGATTCGATTTTGCTTCTTCTTTCAAGAACAATGGTAAGTCTTTGTTTTCGAAAACCTCTATATAAATTGGAGGATTTGGGATTTTGTCGGGTCTATTTACAAATGTGTCAAAAAGCGTCTCCTTTTATTAGCCTCATTTTTATTTTTATTTTATTTTTTCAACAAAAAAAGTTGCGATTTATTTTCAATTATGACGAAATGAAACAGATCTCGTGGCGAGTCTGAATCATATTTTTTTTGGGGAAATAATTATCAAATTTAAAGTGTGTCCTGCTCTTGTCTATACTTTAGTGAAACATAAAATGATGCTTGAATAAGTTAGTTAATAAGACTTTAGGGTTAATCAAGCAAACTCTCACATGATTTTTAATTTTTTCCTGTTAGAAAATATGACATGTGGTGTGACTTTCAAAAAAACAAAAAGAAGTTTTTGCCGATTTTTAATTCATCGAAAAATCTAAAACCGCACACATATATTTTGCAATTTGATACGTTTGATGCGCGCGATGTTTTAAATGGACCCGGCCAGCTTTTTTCAATTTTTCTCGTTCAGAAAAGAATAGAAAAAGTGATATTCAAAATTTCTCTGAATAGTTTCTTGTGAACTCCTTTTTCAACAATTATTTTCCTTTTTTTCCCAGCTGAACTCGTTTAATACATACTCACAATTTTATGGTATGTATTTATGTAGACATACACACTTTTTTCTTTTCTCTCCTTTTTTTGCATCCTCCAAATTTTTATTGAGTTGTTGGTGCAAAAAAACCACTGATTGGTCAGTTTTACTTTCTTTTTTTTATTTTTTCCAAAAAAAATGTTGCAGTTTTTTTTTAGAAAAGAGTGATGCTTGAGTATTACTAGATTATTTTTTGGAAAATCATTTATTTCGGCAACCGAAGCTCAAATAGGCACAGGAACTTTTTCTTGCATACAATTCCCACAGTGTTTGGAATTTTTTTTTTTGGAAAAAAATTCCAAATGTTTTTTCTTGTGATTCCACACGAGTAGCTTGTTATCGAATATTCCCAAGTCTAGAAAATTCCCAAAGAAATTGAATTTCAGATGGGCGAAGAGGCTAATGTCTTTGTCCAAGATTCCGATCGTGTTGCTGCAATTGTAATATTTATTGTGAGTTTTTTTGGAGATCAATAATTTTGGGCACAGTTTTCTAAATATCCAAAATTTTCAGACAAGTTTCATCGGTGTCATTTGCAACGCATTCATCGCAATCTACATAAAACGTCTCTCACTTCTCCGCAATTCATTCGGCCGACTTCTTCAACTTCAAGCAATCGGTGATGCCATTTTTGTGTCTGTCTGGGCATTCTATTTCGCTCCAGTCCTCTTTTTGTTAGTTCGAACTACGAAGAGTAGAGAAATTAGATACATTTTTTTTTTCATTTCAGCGATTTAAAATTTCTCCAAAAATTGTCGATCGCGTCACGTCTTGCACAACTTTGCTTGATTTGTTATGATATCTCAATCTACACACATTTGATAATCTCATTCAACCGGTATGTTGAAATCTTGAGAGTTTTTCAAAAATAGTAATTCTTCAGCTTCATCTCACTTTATTTTCCAACAAGTTATCAAACAATCTTCACCGAAAGATTCACTACAGTAATCGTCGCTTCAATTGTAATTGTGTCTTTTGCATTCTCCTGGTACTTGGTGTACTGTAAGTATTTCATTTTTGATTTACATACTGTAAACATAACCTACTTGTTTCAGTTGATTGCCTAATGGGTTTTTCAATTTCTCGTTGGATGCTTGATTATGTTTCTCCTCCATGCAATATGAATCATGTTTATTATGCTGAATTCGTTCGAGGTCTCATAATTATCTCCGCATTTGCTATTGTCAATGTTTTCACATTTGTTCGAATGCATTTTCACAATCGAAAAAAACAAAATGGAAGTCAATTCGAAACGACGCAACAGAAAAAACGAAGAGCTGTTGAGACTGCATTTGTTCAACAGGTACATATCCTTTGTCAAAATTTTCCCCCAAAAACTGGATTTAATTTCAGGTCACTCTTCAAGGTTTAATCTATGTCCTCGAACTTGTTACATATTTTTCAATTGCAAGATGGGTTCCAGTTCCAAGTGGAAATATCAGCGAAGTTTATGAGTCACCAAATCGCTGGCCAAACTTTTTACTGACAACCTATGCTTGGATTCTTGTACATACTTTGGATGGGTTAGTGATTTTACCTGGGGAATAATTTGAACTGTGATGTTTTTTTCAATTCAGAATCATCACTCTCATTTTCAATCGGCAATTCCGCAAAGTATTTTCTCGTTCATGGAGATCTCACACAACGATGAATATTTCGAAAACACAATCAAGGTATGTATTCCTTTTTTTGTTACTCACAAGCGTTTTTTTTTCAAAACCTCACAGCATTTTAGAAAAAAAATCAAAACTTACAGAAGTGCAACAGGCGGTGGTTTGGCCGCAAAAGAAAGTTCGCCAACCACATTTTTGTGATTTTAAGTAGGGTTGAATGGTTCGGTTATTTTTTTCCCTTTTTATTCAGTTTGCATTTTTATTTCTCCTTCCCGCTTACCCGCATTTCCTCCCAAAAACAAAAATGCTTTCTCGAGTCTAAAAATTTTTTTTCCAGACGTCGTCGATTCTTGGAAACGACCGCTACAATTGTTCAAAATGTTCCAACAACTACCCCTCTATCGGGTTTTGGCGCCAAAAAAAATTCAAATACATTTCTTGCCTGTACTTATGTTTCCACAAATTCCAATGCTATTTCAACTTCTTCAGTAAATGTCTAATGATCTCTTTGTTTTTGCCCACGTGTTACTTTTCCTTACTTACATTTCAACTTTGTTTCTCTCGAATTAAAATAAACTATTTATTGTACCATATTTGTTGAGACCAGTTTCAGAAAAAGCTTTGTCCATGTTGTTGATTCCTAATTTAACCTATCAATTATATCAAGTATCTTCCTATTCATCATCTTCTCCAAAATCTTTTGTTTTCATTTCCGGAATCTGTCCATTTTTTCGTTTATGATTCAAAAGAAGGCGAGCTGTATCCGTGTCAACCTGACGAGATCAACAAATATTTAGAGAAATATACAAATCTAGAACTCACCTCAAGTTTGACTCGAATTCCAGGAGATGGTCTTCTTTTTCTAGTTGATACCATTCTCCCATCCGAAGTTCTTCGATGTTTTGTTGATGGTGAATTACTTGTTCGAAGTGTCATTTTTCGTTTTCCAAGTGGAATTGGAATAATATGCGAAGAGGATATTGTCTGAATCAAATCGCATTTAGAAATTTATGTGGTTTTTTTCCTCAAAAACTCACTGATCCACTTGCTTTTCTTTCATCTCTAAACACAAATTCTTCAGATGGTCCAATCTGAATATGTGTTATATTATGTGACTTCTGAATACCTTTCAGAATTCCTTCTTGTGTTTCATATTCATGCCGGAATTTTGCATTTTCTTTTGCCTTTAGCTTTGCTTCCTTCATTGAGTTTTGAATAACTGAACAGTATGTAAAATGACATCTTTTTCGATATCTCCAACGACAATTGTGATAAGTTTTTCTGAAAAAAAAGCATTGCTCATGTTTGAAATTGATCTACCATCCAACTCACCTGAATTTCCTAACATCCCACATAAAATTATAAACTTGAACAGTGATAATTCTCAAAAATAATTGAACAAAGATAAAAATAAGTGATAGAATTGCTACAAATCGAATAAGAATCGGATTCTTTTCGCAATAAATAACTTCTTCATTGAAACCACCGAAATCCGAAGATAATGCAAATGATGCATCCAAAAGTAGAAAAACACACGTGGCATATTGGAAAAATAATTGAAAACGCATTAAGCGAGCATTTCTTTCAACTATTGAAATAACAAAAAGAACCTGAAAATTGAAAATTCCGGAAAAATGAATAATGAGAAAAACATACTTTGAAACTATAAAACACTGCATATTGAACTGCTGTCAATTGAAATACCAAAATTGGCTTCGAATATCGATCACAGGAAGGAAGATATAATAAATAATGAAGCATCACTGATAAAAAACAAATGAGAGCAAAACCACATTCAATGATGCAAACCAAAAGAGCCCTGTAATTCAGAAAAAAAGATTGTTTTTTTGAAAATTGTAATATAGATTTACCAGGAAGGTGTTGCTCGAACAGAATGTGTTAGCCAGAAAAATGGCATTTCATATTTATGAGAATTCGGATCGAATCGATCGATATTGAATAATTCGTACACTTCAATTGGGGTATTTGTTGGCCAAGGAAATCGCATTTCTGCAAATATTTTAGAAAAATTAAAATGATTTTCAAATGTTCACGTGTTTTTAAATTTCTTTTCTCGTTCAAATCACAATTTTTTTCCTTCAAGAATTTGGAATATTTGTGGAACTAGTTTTATTTCATCACTGTGGTTCAATTAACCTGTCGCGTTTACTCAAAAAAAATTTTGATCTATCTCGAAAAATTTTAAAAGTTTGAGGTCTAGTGCTGAAAAATTGCAGAAAAACCTCACGTTCTGGATCAGATAAATCGTCCCATAACTTGTCCCAATCATTTTTCAACCTTCTTCGAAATCTCGAGAATTTCCCATCGGCTAATTTGATCTGTTGTTGATCTTCTTCCCCTTCTTCCAATTCTCGAATCAACGCCATTTTACCTGCTAAATATTTTGATATCAAATTAAGGAAAGGTCAAAACACAAAGAATGTGATGAGAAATCTGGAATACGTCATAAAATCAGGGGAAAGATAAAAAGTGAAAATGAAAATAAGTAAGTATCTACATATGTACATTAGAGAGAAAACCTTCTAGAAAAAGTCTAGAAGTAATTGGAAGGCACAAAGAGGAGACGACAAAAATGGAAAGTTGAGAAGACCCGCGCATCATTCAGCCGTGTGTTAATTTGTCGATTAAAAACATGAATTTTGACTGACTGATTGATTGATTACGTTTTTAGTCGATGCTAACACGAAACAATTGAACTTTGGATGAAAATAATGATTTTATATTGCAGAAAATATATTTACAACAACAATAAAATCATGGAAAAAGTGACGCAAGCAGCTTCTTCACCCATACAAAAACCAAGTTTCGACAAAATCATAAATTTGCGCGAATCAATGATAAAAATAATCTATGTATGGATACGAGAAGAGATAGGAGAATTATAGAGAAATACAGCAAATGGGCGGTTATGTAGATATTTCCGTTTCGTTTTTCTTTTGCTGGTGTGGTTTTTAAAGGCGCATACAGTAACCAACTTCGGCGAATCTTTCGATGCATTTTTCCAGCTCGTTTTTCTTTTGGATTTCACGACGACATGCGTCGAAATATCCGTATTTTATGAAAAATGGGCAACCTGAATTCATTGCTGAAATTTAAATTATTTTGGAATTAGAAGAGAAGTTTTTGCTTACCGTAACAAAAAACTATAGAATACAAAACCAGAGTCAACAGTAATACGTTCATTTTCAATAATTCTTATTCTGAATATAAAATTCAGAAAAAAAATAGTTTCCCAGATTCTTAAATTTTAACGATTTGGAAAAAATGGAGCAATAAAAACCAAAAAGTTTCTTTTGTTCACAGAATTATGAAAACTTTATTAGTATTATTTTTCATTTTGATAAATTTCGGACTTGAAAGTAAGCTTGAAGAAACATTTTACTGGGTTTATTGATAAAATTTTAAGGCTCATCAAAACCTACTTCAACTACCATTTTACCCAAACCTAAAGCTGAAACAGTTATAAGTTGTCCATGGCAAAGGAACGGAGAAGTTTGTCCGATAAAAGAAGCTGGTCATAAATGTCCATTTTGTGAGATGCAAAAGAAACTCGCCTCATCGACACTTGCTCCAACTCTTTAACTATACTGTAGTTTTGTGAAAAAGTTTACAAGCATGAAAAATTCATTTTTCGTTGAGATCATTGCATTCACAGATAAGCGACTGGGGGACACAGAAAAAAAACAAGAAATATTTAACACAAGAAGCTATTACATGACAATTCCAATACCAGAATCTGAGTGATCACTTGATTCGCTGAAAAAATATTATTTGAAAAAAAAAATTAGAAACTCTTAGAATTCGAACCTTTGGATCATTGGTTCACCATTATTTTCAATTGCAATCGCAAGTCTTTGACAAATCGAGCCATCTCGACTTGAAATTATTTCATCTGGAGCATAAATCACATCTTCTGCGTGATTTTCGGGTAAACGAACTTGACTCATATACATTGAAATAGTTGATCTTGTCATACTATCACGATCATAATCTGGAAAAAAAATTCGTAAAAAATTGTGGATGAATCTGAGAATTTTTCTCGGAATCTTGAAATTATAAATACAGAGAAAAATGGCACAATTTCTAAAAATATCCTCAAACTTACCGGAAGTTGTTGACATTCTTTGTTCTCCAATTGTATTCATAGATGGTGGACGAGTTCCGGATGCACTGGATTTTGATCGAAATTGCACTTTTGTAGGTGTTCCAATGTTTTGGTTTGGATCTTCGCCATTTTCTAATCGATATTGATAAAGGTCGAAACTCTTTCGCATTGCATCTTTTTCCTCTTCATCTTGATGTTGTTTTCGACGCATTTCTTCGATTTGCAGTACAAGAATTCTGCAAAAAATATAGTTTTTTTTGAAGACGAAGCTAGGAATTGTTAGAACATACTTTTCTCCATTAATTTTTTGATCCAACATTTGTTTATACTCATTTGCTTTATGCCTCCATTTGCTAATTTCAAGTTCTTTCAACGGAATTTCATCAACTTGCAAAGAGAGCTGAAGAAAAATTATTTTAAGATTTCAACCATTCAAAAAACCCCTTACATTCTGATTTTTCTGCCGTAGTTCCTTCATTTCAGCTGATTTCATTTCCAAAGCTGTTTGAAGAGATGATATTTCTTTAGTCAACATTTGATTCCGATGATCACAATCATTTGCCAATGCAGCTTGCAAATTCTTTTTATCATTTTTCAATTCTTCACAGAGTTTTTCAGCTTCTCCAATTTTTTCATCGAGACATGCTACAACTTTTTGATGTCTACTTGACATTGCAATCGCTTCAGCTTCTCGACGAGCTCTTTCATCTTCGATGTTTCGATCGTATTCTTTTGATTTTTCCAAAAGCTGAAATTACTTTGATCAGAAAAAATTGGGTAGGTCAAATTTTATTTTAAAAAAAACTCAACTAACCTGTAATTCATGTCTCTCTTTCAATTCTTCAATTTGTTTCGCATTTCCTCGAATTACTGTAAAAATTAGGACTAAAAATGGAACAGTTCCAAGTAGCATAATAACTGGCATTTTTAGATTATTCTGATGGATCAGAAAAGAAACAACAACTATTATAATAGAAGTTGTTACAATTGTAGATTTTCGAAGAGAATTCATGAATATTTGAGGGAATATGTGTAGAAAACTGGATTTTGTGTCGAAAATCTTGAAGATTTGATCAAAAAGAGTGTGAGTGAATGAGCGAGTGAGCGATCGAGAAATAAACAAAAGGCGATAAAATCGCGGACGAAAAGCGTCGCAACATTTTTTAGGGATTTCAGATAAGAATCAGGTCAGCTTTTTGATGAAAAAATCATGTAGGTCTTTGATTTTTTAGGTAAAAGGCTCACCTTGTTGATTCGAATTGTTAAGTTTCTCAATTTCCGTCTCTAATCGTTGCTTTTCTTCGGTAATTTTTGAATTTAGGATTTCCACTTGTTTCGATTTTTCATCTGAAATTTCAAAAAATTTAAGAAATTATCTTTCGATAGAATACAAGTTTACCATTAGCTAAGTTCATCTCATTCATCCTTGTTTCATATTGTTTTTCAAGATTTCGAAGTACAATAATCAAAGCTTCTGTTGCTGTTGCGGATTTTTGAAGCCTTCTCAATTTCTCTTTTTCAGCAATTGTTTTCTTTGTTGGCAATACTTTTTTGGCTGCCGAAGTTGCTTTTGAAGTTCTCGTAACAGTTACTGGTTTATCTTTTTCCGATCCGGAAATTGATGATGTTTTTCTTGCGCCAGCAAAAGAAGATGTGGGAAATCCAGAAGTTGTTGCGATTTGTGAGGGAGCTGTCACTTTTTTCGGCGGTTCGATTTTTGCTTTTGGTGGAGGTGCAGTATACAAAGGTTTTCGCTCTTTTTTGGGTCTTTCAATTGGTGGAGCAACGATTGGAGCTGGTGGAAGTTTTTTGGTGATAGTTGGTTTTCGAGGACTTGCATTTTCATCTGGAAATTTTTGTGGTTAGAAGATTTTTTCAGAAACTAGATATCGATATGAAAATTTCTCAAAAATGTCTAATGGACCTGTGAGAAGTTACAGAGTCCAACAAGATTCTGAACAAGATTCTGAAATTTTGCAAAAAAATTTCAGCTTCTGAAAAATGGTTCCCTTGGTAGTTTTTGAAGCAAAATCGGATCCAAATATTTTTTGATCCCAAAAAAATTGATGATGATTCCAAAAATATAGAAAACACATTATGAATATTAAAATTCCTCCCAAAAAAACAACAAACCTTGCGGTGTTGATGGCGGAATAATCGACACTCGACTCTTCACTTCTTTTTTCGGTTTATTTTTTTCTGCCTCAATTGACGCTTTCAATTGTTCCATCATAATTTGATGTTTTGTTGGGGCTTTTGGTTTGACTGGAAATTTCGGAGCCGCCGGTTCAACGATGATTTGTTTTTTCATTGGAGCAGGAGCTGGAGGAGTCTGAAAAAAAAACTTTTTTTTTTTGAAAAAAAAATAATATAGCAAGCAAAAAATCAATATACACTTTTTATGAAAAATAAACAAAAACATATGATGAACTGAAGAAGATATGTAGTACTCAAGCGTGACAAAAATAACTAGTTTTTGCTTTTTATTTTTTTTTTTGAAAAAAAAAATATTTCAAAAACAGAGATCAACTCACCTTTTCAACTTTTTTCACAGCAGGTTTCACTTCCTTCTTTTCTTCTACAATTTTGGATTCATTGGAGGCTTTTGGAACATCAGGAACTTGTGCAATTTCAGGTTGTGGTGGAGCAATTTCAACTTGTGGTGTCTCAACTTCTTTTTCAAATGATTTTACTTCGACCAAAGGAGTTTCGAGCTCATTTTCATCTTCAATAACCGGCAAAAATTCAACACCAATTCGAGATTCCGGTAAAACCATTGAAGTTTGCACTAAAGAAAAATATTGAATTTTATTTTATTTGAAGGGGCTGGTACTTCTGAAACTTTGAAGATTTTCAGAAAAAGTTAGAATAACTATGTCAAAAAAATCCCTAGAGGTTCAGGTACACCCTGATTTGAAACTGAAACTGGCTTGAGTTTCAGTTATAATGCCCAAAACTCACATTGTTCCTCTCTTCTCAATGCCTCTCTATCAATATTCAAAACCGATTGAACCATCGGCGCACTCATCAAATCACCATCATCATCCGCCGGAATTTGTGGACATTTTCGAACTGTGAATGTGCAATTTGATGTTATCATCGAATCAGCAATATCACTCCAAGATCCGTTTGAAAACTGCAAATAATCAAGTTTTTTTTAGAGAAAAGGTCTTTTCTTGATAAAAGATAATAATGCTCACTTTACAACACAATAGATAGATATTTTGAAAAAAAAACAAAAAGAAAAAAAAATAAGTGTCTGAAGAAAATGTGACAATTATTATATGTATGTATGTAACAAATATTATGTGTGCGTGCGAAAAAGTTAGTCAAGCATGTAATAAAAAGTAGACAATGTTCGTTTGAAATTATTAAAATAAAATGTCTGGCGACTTCCGAATGGGTGTGGTTTTGAATTTATTGATTTCAAGTTTTTTCGAGGGACTAAATTTTTTGGAGAAAAAATGTTTTGATGACTAATCGAATTGTTTTTTGTTTGATTAAAAATTGTTTGAAAAACAAAAACACATCACACCATTCAATCAATTTCTCACCATCGATCCATCCATCATATCCGAAAACATTGACATTTCCATCTCTGTCGTAGGTCTTCTTTGTGGAATATTTATCGGTTTACTGTAGACCGATGTTGTCATCGGATCAGAAATTGGTTTTGGTTGCCCATCGGAACAAGATTCAGTAAATGAGTTACGTAGATTTAATGCAGGTAACGCCGAACGAGACAATTTCTGTTTTTTTTTTTATTTATTCAGAAATGGTTAGACAGACAAAGGTTAGTAAGGAAAAAGTGAAAAAAACTAACCTGTTCTGCGTTTACTTTCGGTAAATTATTCCGCCTCTCATCAGCATCTAAAGTTACGCGGAAAACTGGAGCGAAAATGCCATGCTGTGGTGTGGCAATGAAATATGAAATTCCTGAAATAAAATTTTTGTTTTATTTTTTGGAACTCTTTAGAAATACCTTGAAATGATCCATCGTGTTTTCCATTTGGCTCCAATAATTCGATTCCACAAAACAACCCTTCTTTTCCATGAATTGCTCCGACATATCTCAAAAATCCTTTTCCAACATTCAAAACATCAACAAGTTTTTCGATATCATTTGAGGTTACAAGATCTTTTTGAGGATCTTCAGTCTGGAAAAAGGAGGTTCTGGGGTTTTCTAATAATGAATCTGCATGACTTACGTTTCCCAAATGTGATTTGTTCATCTCCCAATTATTATTATTTTATTCTTCCATTTGAGAACTACAAAAAACAAATTTTTCTGATAAGAAAAGAGCAGTTTTACGAAACAAAAAGAATATTTTTATCAAAATAAAATAAAGATGTCAATTTGAAACATGAGACACAGAGAAAGAGAAAACTTGTTGCGCATCATGATTTTATGGTTGAAAAAAAATTGGAAGAGAGAGAAAGAGACGCAGAGTGTACATAGATAATTAGAAAAAAAAAACATTTCGTGAAAAAATCAATGTAAAACACATTAACAAACATTGGCTGTGCAAATAGAAACAAACATGAGCAATCATCAAATTTCAAATAAATAAAAAGTGATATTCTGAAAGTTAGAAAATTTATTATATCAATTTCTTGAATTAAACAAATATTATTTTTTTTTGAAGTGGATACTTGAAAAGTGCGAAGATGCTCATCCGGAAGAAGAACAAGAACTCAAAAAAAAATATCGGAAAATTTCGAAATTTTTTGCGAGCTTCTTCCTCTCTCCAAAAATAGAACGAACATGGAAGAGGGAACAGAGAAGTGAAAGCAGAAAAATCGATTGGCTCAAGTTTTGTTGAGCGCATGCTTTGAATTTCGTGACACAATGACCAAGAAAAGAAATTGAGAAGAAGCAGTAAAAAACAGAAAAACCAAGAGGGGCAACAATTGAAATCCCATCGGGATTCAAATACGCTATGAATTGATAGCCCAACTTTTTCTGTGATCTTTTTTTTCGAAACCTGTTTTTTTTTCTAATCACTTTAACAAATTGCTGTCGTATTTTTCTCAAACAATGGCAAGAAAATGTGTAAGTGAATTACACAACTGAACTATAAAAGAACCTTTAATGTGTTCCGAACATCTGCCACGGATTAATTGAAAAGGGGAAATTGGAGCATTGTGGAATGAGCTACTAAAAAAAACAATGTTGAAGATGATGAATACTGACGGAGCCTAGGAAAGCTCGAAAACTCTGGAAGTGCCTGAGTGAGGAAGTTTGAGGGAGTATCGTAAAGCTTGGAGAAACCTGAAAGAGCATTGAGAAGCCTGCGAACCTCTTGACCTCTGGGAAAGCATTGGAGAAAAGTAATCTCAAGCTATCTAAATGTAAACATATTCAAATTTCTGAAAAAAATTATCGTGACATTTTTTTGGCATTTTTTCAGTTTCAAAATTTAAAATTTTCAATTTTGATACAAATTCAGCTTTCAATTGCAAAATGTTTTGAAAACAAATTTTCATAGACTAGAATTTTTCAGTCTCCTGAACAAATGACTGATTCACATTTTTCCAAGTTTCGATGATCAAGGTTTCAGCACCCTCCCTTTTTTCTTCCCAATCCTTCTCATTATTATTCCAGCTCTCTTCTCCACTCCTATAACATAAACGGAACTTTCTCTTTAAGATAAACAAGTTCCCGTCCTGCCCGTTAGGCCCAACAAAAATCCTTGAAGATAAACAACTGGTTTAACCCATTTACTAACAACTATATATTCTTAGTTTCCATATAAACTTTTTTTCATTTTCTTGCTGTCGGTTTTTTGTGGGTCATTGCATAGTTAATCGTTGTTGTCTTCACTGTTTTTGACGTTCTAGTTTTTTTTTGTTTTTTTTTCCTGAAGTGGTTCAATAGATCAAAAAAAATAGTTTGGGTGGCGGAAAAATCGATTATGAGCTCATGACAGAGCTTCAAATTCTGAGCAATTAGATAAACTTTTGAGATTAACCTGAGCAAAAAAAAAAAAAAAAATATTACATTGTGCTTTGAAAATTTCAATAAAATTTTTTGAAGTTTCGAAAAAAGCTGTTAGAATCTTGCGGAAAATTTCTCTTCGTGGAAAACATGGGGAAAAAAGTAACTCTAATCATAACTTATAGCTTCCGGCAAAATCTGAATATTCCACGTGGATCAGCGTGTCAAACTTATTTAGTCACCACCTAAATTTCCCGGAAGCTCCGCCAATTTGCGAAAAAAAATTTTATATTCAAGTTTTTTTTTCATATCATCAAAACTTGACTAATCCAAATGTTTTCCTCCAAAATGACGTTCTTTTCTCGACAGACAAAAAGAAGAAGAAGAAAGAATAATAAGAGAACACGATCTCTTCAGAATACATGCTTTTCTTTCCGTCTCCGCGCGCGCGTCGAGGAAACTTTCGATTTTCTTTTCTCTCCAACTAAATTTTCTCGGATCAAATCTTGTATTGTGGCTAGCTACTGCTGCCCTCTTCATAAACGAATTTCTTCTTTTTCATTCCCTTTTCTCGGTGTGTGAAAAATTAACATATTCCGAATTATGATTGACTTAGAATACCCTGATCTTCCGGAAGAATTTCTGGTTCATGTAAGTTTTTTTGAACACAGGGATTTTGAATGAGAGTGAAAGTGAAATTTTGATCTTCGATGTCTTGGAGAGTTCAGAAAAACAATGAACCGCTTCAGGAAAAAAATTAATAAAAACGTGTGCCCACGTGAACATCGCCACGTTAACATCATCTTTACATTTAGAAAAAAATCATTATTCATTTTTCAAGGAACCAGAAATGGCGGTTGCTGATTTTTGGAAAGAATTGAACACCTTCACAATTTATCGATCAAATCACACGGATATGTCGTCAAAATATCGATATCCGTTTCATTTTCCGTATGAACAAGTTGAATGGCCAGAATATTGGACACATTTATTCCAAGAATATTGGTATCATTCGATCACTATTAGTGTTGTTTATTTTATTGTTATCAAGTGTGAGTTTTCTCTGGGGAACTTTGGAGCTTGAAACAAAGATCAGGGGTTCCCCAACTTCTGATTCAAAAAATCCACCAAAGGTTTTCTTCAGTAATCCAAAAATTCATGGAACCTCGAAAACCATTCAATTTACGATACCCGTTGATTTTGTGGAATGGAGCATTGGCATTGTTTAGTATTGCTGCGACTATTCGATTTTCTGTGGTATGTTTTTTATCCTTTTTAGAAGGTCCCAAGAATCCAACCCAATAAAAATCTTAGGATCCAATTCGATCATTGTATGTCGAAGGACTTTATCGAACAATTTGTTATTCGTGTCATCCAAAAGATGTCGCCGCATTTTGGAGTTTTGCCTTCGCTCTTTCAAAAATTGTTGAACTCGGCGATACAATGTTCATTATTTTGAGAAAAAGACCATTGATTTTCCTCCATTATTATCACCACGCCGCAGTTTTGATCTATACAGTTCATTCGGGTTTGTTTTCAATGAAAATGTAATATTTTCAATGACTTGTTTGTTTTGCAGGTGCTGAGCATACAGCAGCTGGAAGATTCTATATTTTGATGAATTATATTGCACATTCCTTGATGTATACATATTATACAGTTTCAGCAATTGGTTATAGACTTCCAAAATGGGTTTCAATGACTGTTACAACTGTTCAAACTGTTCAAATGTTGGCTGGTGTCGGAATATCTTACTTGGTTTATCGTGTCAAAACAATTTATAATTTACCTTGTCAACAATCAATGGCAAACTTGTATTTAGCATTTGTTATTTATATTACATTTGCATTTTTATTCATCCAATTCTTCATCAATACTTATATTCGTAATGCGAAGAAGAATGCAAAGAAAACCAAAAAAGTTGAATGATTGATGGTTTTTAGTAAATGCAATGAATTTTGGTGCCAATCGATTTACGGATTTCTAATTAAAAAATCTAAACTTAACTTGAACTTCATTTAATCGATGAATATTTTGTAGTCGCTTGTTTTTTTTTCTCATAAATAATTTATTCGCTTTCATATAATACACGAAGTTAGGCTTTTGGCGATATGATTTGTTTTTCTACAAGATCCGGAATTTCAACAGCCAACCAAGGTCCTAATCCAAGTGCAAATGCATGTGCAATTCCGAATTTTGGAGCGTTTCTCGCCCAAAGTGGTTTGAAATGTTCCGAGAGACAGATTTTTCCACCACGATACATTTTTGCTGTTTTTCCATCGAGTTCAGGTAAAGCAATTTCAGGTGCTGTTACTGGATATGTGATTGGAATATCAAATTCAACATCAAACTCATATCTAAAAAATTTGAATTCAACTAAACAATATTAACTGACAAAGATTAAAACTAACTTGACCATGTCATGGAAATACCAACATTTACCGAACCACTTTGTTCCATCATTATTCGATTCTAGTCTAAACCAATCTCTATCATTATCCTTGTTATTTTGAACTGCTTTGATAATTGATTCATATTCTTCCTGTCAAAACAAATGTATTTTATATCAGAAATTAAAATTAAACTCACTTTCAGTCGCTCAATCCACAAATCACCATCTCTTGGACTAGCTTTTGTTCGGCAAAGTGGAATTGCTTTCAAATTTGATTTTGTTGTCTCATCCATGATTGAAAACAGCAGGTTTTATAAATACTGAAATGCCAAAAAGTGAAAAAAAAGAAAATGAAAAAATATTATGTTGGAAGTGTGTAATGTTGCGTCGCCGTGTTTGCACAATTCGATTGTGTACCGTAGTCGCATGGAGGAGGAATTTTTGAGATTTTTGTCATCATGAATAAACTCCATGGAGTTGCAAGTAAAATTAATTTTTATCTATAATCATAAAAAGGCGAATAAAATTTTTTAAGGATACGTGTTGAATTCAGCTTTGAATATCAAAATGCCTCTAAATCTTCTAATATCACAGGAAAACGAGTAGAGAAAATGAGTGGATGTAAAAAATTAAACGGAAAAATATTCACATATAATCATAATAAGAACCATAATCATAACTTCCGTCACTTGATCAATATCTTCGAATTTTGACCTTTGGCCCCTTCGCCTTTTCTTCGCTCAAAACTTCGATTCTTCTCTTGAGAACCAGAATTTTGGTTGGATCCGACAGTTTTTCGAAAACTTCAGATTTTTCGAACTTTTCCAATGACTCTCCATTGAAATTTCGAATGCATTCGTTCTGAAATGTTTATTTGTGAAATTTGTTTTTTTTTCAAAAGAAAAACTCACGTGAATTCTTGGAATCGAAAACTTATCAGCTAATAACATTTTGAAGTCAGTCGAAATGCTTTTGTCATTGTCCAAAAACTCAACACATCTGTATGTCAAATGTGGCATATCGTATTTATCCGCCAATTTCATAAGAGTTTCGATGTTCTCGCTGTCAATCGCATGTTTTGTTGGATATATAATTTTCAACAACATCTCAAATTCGTCAAATGTTTCATCAAGCTCGATAGTATCCTTGTTTTTCTCATCGAAATCGGAATTGAACATCACTTTGAAAACTTTTGAATGGATTGACAACATTGCTTTGCTCGAATATAACACTTTATCTGTCGAATCTTGAAACTTGAAAACAATATCATTGAATGTCGAATTTTTGTCGCAAAAATCAATTTCTTCGACAGTTGTTTGGATGGTCGCGTTTGAAGACTTGATAAGGTGGCGTGTCATCACCTGAAAGTTTTTTGTGAAATTAGAAAAGAAACACGAAGAAAGTCACAAAAAATGTAGCGTTAAAGACACCTAGAAAGCTAGAAATCGTTCGAAAAGCATTTTTTGCATGTTTTTATCATCCTTCCAATAGTGGAAGTACATAAACATAATTGAAAAATATTGAGTTTAGCGAAAGTCAAAAAATAAATTGGCTTTTTTGAAATCACTCAGGCGACGCGAAATTTGGTGTTTGCACAAATTTTCGTGATTTGCCGCCCATGTGCGCAATTGAATTTATTGAATGACGACGACACTCCGCTTGCCCGCTGTTTAGCGCAACACGAGAATATTTTCATTTTTCGTTTTTTTTCGCTTTTCCGGGGAAAATCAGTGGATTTAAGTCAAAAATTGAATTTTTAGATGTTCTACAAGGCTTGAATTATCGCTTCCAACGGAAAATCCGAGGAATATCGAAGAATGGTGCGTTTTTTCTAGAGATGCACTGTTTCGATTGAAATTTTTGAGTTTTCAGGGTCAAAAATTGTTTTTTAATGTGAGGAGAACAATTATTGGTTGAAGGAGGATTTTGGATTTCTCAAGGATTTTTTATTGGGATTTACGAATTTTTGATGATTTTTGTGTGAGAAATAGAAGCGATTGGTGAGTTTTTTGGGGAGGGATTTCGGAACAAATTGAAAAAATCGATAACAAAGTCTGTAAAATTTGCAAAATATATGACAATTATGAAAAAAAATTGAAAAAAGTTAGGCTAACTCATCAAGATCTAGGCCCAAAAATCTAGTTTTGCAACTCACAAACCGTTTAAATAACCAGGAAGAAAACCATGAAAAAACTTCCCGAACTCTCCTACCACCCTCATCAAAGGCGCACACAATTTTCCTCTTGTGTCTCGCAACGCGAGTTGATTTTTCGAAAAAAAAAACATAATTTCGAATCTCAGTATTTTTTTATCAATTTATTTCTTATTTCTTGTTTTGTTTTCACAGTTCCCTTCATGAAAAGTGTCATTGACACATGATAAATTATTCAAAACGTGACGGAAATCGAAGAAAAAGAAAGAGCCGCAATAGAAAAAGAAGACAAGACTAATGAAATATTGACATGCAAGAGATTGAAGAAATCTGAAAAATACTATGTTTTCGGTGTTTCTCCAGAAGTCCCTGTAGATCTATAGAAAAACAATGTGACAAAAAGTGAATTATTCAAAAAAAAGTGAAAATAATGAACACCTGTGTTCCGATTCTCTCAACATTTCAAATGATCCGAACAAAAATTTACTTCAGGTGTTTATATATCTCCTACAGTAGTCCTTTTCGCGATTTTCCAAATTATTTACACATCCAAATTATATAAGTTTACCGTTTTTATTTTATTCCATTTTTATTTCTTTGTTCTTTTTTCTCTCAACTTTTTTATGGTCCCGACACAAGGCAAAAAAGGACAACGCCCTCTTTTTTTTGGTGGATTTTTAGTGACCTTGGATGACACCGCAAGTTGCATTGTTCCGCCTTTTTATGGCGGGTGCTTTCATGAGGTGATTTAGTAGGTGGGAAAAATTGATGAGGATGCAAAGAAATGAGAAGAAGAAGCTTTTGATGAGGTTATTTATCTATTACCTGGGTGGTCTTTAATTATAATTTGTGGTTGGGAGTTTCTGGAGCACATGGAATGGAGAAGCTAAATCCAGCTGTGAAATCAAGTGTAGGAAAACATGCGGAAGGTGAAACCACAACTAAGACTGATGATTCTGAAAGATATGGAGGTTCTGAAACTTCAGGAGAGAAATCAACAAAAGCACAAACTTCAGAAGCAGAATCTGGAGAATCTGAACCTACCTCCACTTCCTCCGAAGTCACTGAATCATTGGGAGGACCTGGAGAAAGTCCAGAAGCTTCAGGAGAATCTGAAGGTAACACTGCTTCCAAGTTTTTCACATAGATCGGCGTCAAATTTCACTTTTTGAAATTTTCAAACCCGACTTGAGATATTATTCAATTTTTATTCAAAATTATCCAAAATCTACACAAAAATCATAAACACATCTAAATTAAATATAAAAAAAACACAATAATAAAAACACAGTCACCCGAATGACTGTTAAGAATCTGAAAATGGGAAAAATCTTGGAGAAAAAATTCAGAAGCACTGGGAAATGGAGAACATTTGGGAAGGGCAAACGTAAATTTGAAAATTTTGGGGGCGAAGAGATCAAATGTACATTATTCAGTTAAAGCTGTGTCCTGGGTGTCAGAAAATATAAAAATTTAAAAAAAGAAATGGGGAATTAGTACTGATATGTTCCTGGATGGAAACTATAATAATTATATGTCATATCTGGATACATCATTAATTTAGTTTCATCCGGATATTTTAATGTATCATATGTTCCTAGCGGTGTAGTTTGTGTTGGCATCGAAGGAAGTGAACCGGCAGGTAAAAGTTGTTGCGCTGCACTCCAATCTTGTGGAATTGTTGGCATTGTTGCGGTTTGTGGTGAATGCGCTGATAATGCATCTGGCACACCATTCACACCCATTGTTCCCATTGGTGAAGATTCTGACATTGGAGAGGATTCCGGTCGTGATTCTTCTTCTTCTCCTTCATCGTCAGAAACTGGAATTCCATTTTTCTGCTTCTTCTGTTTTGAGCGTCGATTTTGGAACCAAATTTTCACCTGCAATTTAAAATCCTATGAATTTTCCCGCACACTTCATTCATATGGATTAATGAAGAATCAATTGGTAAAAAACCCTTGAAAAGATTGACGATCCCCCCTATTATTATATATGTATTTGTGTTTGTTTTTCCAATGACACAGTCACTCAAAAACAGTCACTCTTTCTCTCTTTATAGAGGACACATAGTCGATAGAAGAAGGAGAAAAGACAGAGGAGAGGGGATAATTAGCCTTGCTTCGCTTCCTCCCCTCTTCCGCTACATACCGATATAGAGGTCATTTCTACAGTAACCCCCGTGCCTATACAATGTATCTGTCCTTCTTTTTTTGGAAGGAAGGTGTCGTATAACAGGTGTGGTACTGTAGGTTTCAAAAAAAAAAAGAATAGGTGACTCCATCTGGTTTAGATTTCTCTCTTTTTTTTCTAAATCCGATTAAGCTGGCACAAAAACATCTAGAATTCTATGATAATTTTTAAACTTGGTTAAAATTCTACGTGAAAAAGGAAATCCGTACTATTTTTGTAGATGAAAAGTTTCAGCAGATTTAAGCTAACTCTCTCCATCTCTCTCTATACCAGGACAACCCCCTTAACACATTTTAGTGAGTTATATAGATAAAGATCGGTGGGGTTATATGAGTGATTGATGAGATGAGATAACAATCTACACCTGTTCCGGTGTTATTTTTTATACCCGTGGTTTCTTACCTGTGTCTGAGTTAATCCAAGTTCAGCGGCCAAAGATGCTCGATCGGGAAGTGCCAAATATTGTGTTTTTTGAAATCTGCAAGAAAAATTGTATTATATTTGTGTTAGGCAATGTTTGATGTTGACAAGACAAAAAAAACTATGTCTTGACATTTAAAAGTGTCGATAATTATCAGAAAAACTGATGAGTAATGGGCAAAAGTGTCTGAATGAGAGAAATGACTCACTTTTTCTGTAGCATTTGGAGTTGCTGTGAATTATAAATAGTTCTTGGTTTTCTCATTTTCTTTCCTTTTGTGTTGAATTTCGATTCGGTTCCTTCGACGATTTTTGTTGTTGTCATTTCTGAAAAATTGGATTTTTTAGAATCTCATAAGGGGTTCTGAAATTTTACTTGATCACGCTGAAAACATTTCCGAAGGATTTCCTGGGAGGCCTCAAATGTTTGAAAAAAGAGCTCGGGACGTTTTCAGCATAGTCAACTCCTTACGTTTTGTCAAAAGTTGATTTCAGAAAACAGTTTTCTTGCTAGTTAGAATCAATTTTCAATTGGCAAAATATTCTCAGATATTCAAAAATTTTGATTTCTTTAAAAATTTTCGATAAAAATTAATCTTGTTCAGAAACTTTAGAAGAATTCAAAAGCCGATGCGAAAATCCGGAAAACTTTTTTTCCCCTATTCTACGAAATTTTGATGTTCCTAGAAACATTCAAAGCCTCAAGTTCTCCTAACTCAAAAAAAAGTTCAAGAAAGCGGTTACAAAAATCTAGATCGATATAAGAACCATATAATTAAGAAGTTCTAAGAAGTGTTACCATGGTATTCTGACAAAAACTTGGAAATTTCAACAAACCTTCAGGGCTGCTCGCAGTTCCTTGTGGATACATAAAAGCTCCAGCTGACGCAACTGCAGCACTTGCAGCTGATTGTCCATTTTGTTGTTGTGAATATGCGGTAGAAGTTGGGAATTGTGAATAAAAATATGGCGAAACATTGGTGCCATTTCGAGAAAATTCAACAGCCGCTGATAAGGAATTATAGTAATCAGTTGGACTTCCCACATAGTTTTGATCCATATTCATGATTCTGTAAAACAATTAAAGTAATCACTGGGGAGACGAGAAAAAAAACAATTAAAAATTCGAATCAAGCAATTTCAGAGTCCCTTGACACATACACAAAGCAATTAAAAAATAATTTCAACACGAGAGGAGAAAAAAATCAATTTTCGAACCGAACCACCCTAAAATTACACCAAATTATACACACACACACAGCATATAGAGACACATAATAAGGGGTGATCATGGATGAAAAGAGCGCCAGCCAAAACTAACCTAAAAATGGGCGGAGCTAAGTCATTCGACAAAGGGGCGGAGTTTTGTATTGGGATTGGTTATATGGGTCTGACAAAAAAAGGGGAACGACGATGAAAAAGTTTGTGTGTGTGTGTGAAAAAAATCGAATATAGAAATATTTTCAGCCACGGAACATTTTGGGATAGAGATAATTACAAAGGAGTTAAAGAGTGTCGGGGTGAAATTGGGGTGGGGTGGAGCCGAGTGGAGGATAATAACACAAGAAAATAATAATAATAATATTGTAGCTAATTGTTGGGTTGTCGTCGCGGGGTCTCTCTTGGCTGTAATTGCCCCCGAATCGTTTTATGTATGTATGTGAGTGTGTGTCTCGAGACACATTTTTATTTCGTATCGTGACTTTTTTCTGTGTCCTGACTGCCTGTCTTGAAATTTTCTCACGGATTTTGATTTTTTTTTTCAAAATTGACTGACACCTTGGTGTCCCAGCTTCCCTAGCTTTTGTATTTTTTTTTTTGGAAAAAAATCTTTCAGAAGATCTAGAATTCATTTGCAGTTTTCAAAAAATTGAGACAGGCTACTGTACAATTTCTAAACCTTTCTAATCCTCTGTGATTCAGTACGGAATGTGTTACAAATTTTTTTCGTGTATTTTCGGCCACGTGGAACTTTTGTGCCAAACATCTGATTATGAAAAGGTTTAGACTAGGCCTATATTTGGGCCCATATGTTGACTAGGCCTAGACTCAGCCTATATTTTGTAGTAAAAATAGAAGAGAATTTTTTGATTTTAATTTTTCTGGAAACTATATAATTCAGATCCCAGATCTTCAAATTTTTTTCAATTTTCATTTTTCTCCAAAAAAATCAATTCTCTTAAAAATCTCACCAAAAACAATAATTATTTGATCCTACCGCCTCACCCAACTTTTTTCCCGTCTTCTTTCTTGTTCACACCATGTTTTTGTTGGTGTAAACAACAACAAAATTCTCATTGTCCCCCGAACAAGGTGTGAATTCGTGTAGTCGGGATTATTTTTGATGAATACTTGACAGGTCGAAATTTTCTGGGATATCCGTCCCGGAATTGATGGATGGACTAATTGGGTGCTAGTGGGAATAAATATGAACAATAGGTGAGAAATATCTACACATGTATGTTTTCGAAAAACTTCGAGAGTTCAGCGAACTTTTTTGAAATTCACAAAATTAATTTTGGAAGTCTCAATACCTGTAAAAAATGTGTGAACAAGTTTGTGTTTTTGTCGACACCAAATTGGTGCCAAATATTCGATCAAAAACAAATACCGCTCTAATATTATCACCTTGTTTTTCATCGAACATTGTGCGATTTTCTTTGGCGGCGAAAGAGGTGCAAATCTGCGGGATGCTTGCCTCAGGAAAGGTTGATCTTTATCGCGTTGGTCTAGCTCGAAACTTTCATCATCAAGTTTTTTTTTCCTTTTCAAAAAAAAAAGAGAAAAAACCAAAATTGTGGGAATTTTTGTTATATAGTCAATTTTTTTTAATCGCCCAGAAAGTTCACACGAGATGTTTTTTTCGGCGCTGATTTTTTGGATTTCCGAAAAAAAAAGGTTTCCTCTTGTTTACTTACACACACATTTCGGAAAAATGTTGATAGGCTGCAATTTTGCGAAGGGTGGTGGAGGGGGGATAATAATTACACCAAAATAATTGCCAACCTCATCATCATCATCATCATTTTCCTACATATACTACTCTCATTCTACACTTTTTCCAACATTTTTATGCTATTTTTTACGAATTGAATCTACATATGCCTTTGGAAAGATTCTTAACTTAAACAATTCTCACCGCTTCTTTGTTCAAACTTTTTTTGTTGGATCTTGCCGGTCTTCCGGATTTCTCATGATTTTGTTTATTTACATTCGATATTTCCAGTCAACTTGAGAAAATTGACAAAACACCAAGGTGTGAAAATGTTATCAGAGATTGATTCGCATGCTTGAATATTGATGAGAAAAGGATTAGGTGTTACCATGAGAACTTCCGGATGCTTGGGAAAAATAGATAGATAGATACAGTAACCAACCAAGAGTTCAAACTATGTGCACTTTTTGGAAAAGTTGTTTTGAAAGAGGCGAGCTTAGGAAATAATTTTTATGGGGATCGTAGAGTAGCTCAGCTTTGGGTTGAATCATTTTAATTTAGACAAAGTTCTGGATAAAAATCCTGAAATTAATTCTTTGATTGTGACGTGATATTTGATGAAAGTATCTCTGTATTGAATTTTAATCTGAAGATCACACGTCTTAAAATGCCGTGAGCTACGCAACTTAAAAAACCTCAGATTATTTCAGACAACACTAAGAGCAGGATTTTAAATTTGAGATTGCTAATCCCCAAAAAAATTTTCTTGAATTTGCTCTGGATTTTGATCATTCCTATCAATTTCTGATCAGAATCTCCTAAGTTTTTATCAGAAACATCTTAGAAACCTTCGAAGAGTTTCAGATTTTTGTTTGGCAAAGTTTGAAAAATCCAGTATTCTAATGAACACAGCTTAAACCGCTTCGAACAGCTCTATATAGACTCCCAAGATTCCCGAATATCTAACTCTCAGATATCAAGCCCAAAATCTTTGTGATATCTCAATAAGCCTATCAATTTCTGTGATCAATCACACCTGCCTCCATCTCATTCTTCTTCCTGCCATCCTTCTTAATATTTTTCCTTCCTTCCGATCACTATCTATTTCTCCAACCTGTGAACATGCATGTCAATCAAACTTTTCTACATTTCTGACATTAACCTAATCCTTCTTCTCCTTCTTATTTTTTCTAGATAATTACTCTTTCCCGTCGTCCAAGTCCTCCACGGGATGTCTCTATTGTTTTATAGGTTCAGGCATGCGCTAATTACAACCCAATAAGAATACACTATTGTTCTAATCCCTTTTTGACAATTCAAGAGGTTTTGCACAAAAAACAAATAGATCGAGAGAGAAGAAGTTTGAGGTGGATCTGGGGAGGGGGCTAGAATGGAGCTGAAGAGAATCCGGGTCTTGTAGAGATCTATGAACGAAGTAATCCTAGTTACAGTAAGAGAGGTGTCTACAGTAATCAAGAATCTAAAGGGACATACACTCAGGCCTGAATTTTTCAGTTTTTGACCTCTGAAAACTGAAATTCAGATTTTTTTCGAAATTGTTCTCTGGCCAGCCACGGATTGGTCGAGTTTTGAATAAGCTGATAGAATATTTGAGCAGATCATAAAAAAATGTAGTTCAAAAGTAATTTAGAAGTTAGGGTACGTTCAGGTTTCAAAATCTTATATATCTCATAAATGTTCAGCTCTGAAATTTGGCTGAAGCTCCAGCTGGAAAAAAGCCAAAATTTCTGAAAAATGGTTTTCGTAGCCAGCTTCCAGCGAAGCTTCTGAAAATTGACCATTTCTGAAAAGTTTCTACTAACTCGAAAGCTTCTCAGAATTTAACCCAACATCGCTACCGTATCTCACTTCCTAAATACAGTCCCATTTCTTATTCAAAAAAAAAATCAAGGCAGATGTTTTTATTATTTTTTAATACATGTGTGTGGTTGGGGCCCCAGTCCAATTATAACAATATTAAAACATTTTACGACCTGTGGGAGGTTTTTTCGATATCTCTAGATAGTCTCGGATTTATTTTTTCTGTCTTTTTTTCACCACCTCTCATATCCTTTTCCCCATCAAAAAATCCCATTTTTCAGCAGCTTCTCCTCAACTCAATGTCAAATGCCAAAAAAAGTCATATTTATTCTTCTACTCCATCCAATATAATCTACATTTTATGACTCGTTTTTTTTCATTGCTGGGGTCGCGCACCTGCTTCGAAATGGGAATGAGCCAGCTAAAAATTGACCTTGGAGAGGAAAAAGGTAAGAAAAATTTCGGAGATTTGGAAAACTCAACACTTTTTTGAAATTGTTTCACATTGGGTGGAGAGAGTTTCGAGAGTGTTGCAGTTTTCCAAGTTTTTGGAATCTTCAGCTATCCTACAGTATCTCTAGGATACCCTACAGTATCCTTGTTTATATTTATTTATTTCAAAAAAAGTTTTTGTCCCGACCGCCCGTCATCCATCTATCTACAGTACCCCATCCGACCTTCATTGTTTGTTTTGTTCGAGGAAAAGAAAAAAGAAAAAGCGAAACGAAAAAAAGAAGAAAAAAGAATCTACCGTATACCTCGTGTTCATCGATTTCTTTTTTTTTTCTTTTTTTTTTCCAAGGGGCAATTATCTAGCCTCGCCTCGCCTCTCAAAACTCCGCCCATTTTTGTGCGCCGCGCTTTTTTCAACCGCCAATTATTCCTTCACATATAAAGAAGATGGAGAATAGAAGAGAGAGAGAGACAAGTTTTTCGACTATATAAAGAGAGCGAGGAAAAAAGACAAGAAATATTGTTTTCTGAAAAATAGCAGGGTGTATTGGAATCGAATAGAAGTTGGAGAAAAAAGGAGGAGGGTTACTGTAGTTGTGTTTGTGGAGGAACAAAAAACGAGGAAGAAGAAGAAGTAGAACATATATAGAAATAGAAAAAAGGGACTGAAAGAAATCTGTTCTATATAATTATGAGATAACATAGAATTGTTAAGTGATTTCTTATTATCAAATGACTCATAGAGAGTTGAGAACCATTTTTGGGAAATTCCGAAAACTAGAATGAGATTGATTTTCTACCAAGGCAAGCTCGGGACCGATATTCTTAAGTTCTTTTTTCACAACTGTGTTCAGGAAGGTTGATGTTGTAAGCTCACTGCCTCTTCTATAACATTTGAAATTTTAATTTCGCATTTTGAACAAATGAAGATCAAAATCTAAAGTTTAAAAAATGAAATCAGAATTTCTGGACAATGCTGTGAAATTAGGATAGAAAAATCTAGCGTCTCAAATCAATTACAGTACTCAAAATGTCCTAAACCCTTTCATTTTAAGAAAAATCCTCTGACTAATCTTAAGGAGCTAATTAAGGTGAAAATTAAAAACTAGAGTACTTCAAAAATTACCTCATTTCTAAATTCACTTGGCAAAGTTATCTCACTTGGCAAAGTTAAAATTTGCCCCAAATCATATTTTTCAAAAACCGTAAATTAGTTCCATCAGTATAATGTTTACTGAATTCGAATTTTTATTTGAATGAAATCTACCAGCCCAAATTAAACTGACCTATTTTTCAGGCGTTTTCAGACCATCAACAAAACATCTTCTCATTTTTTCGGTAGTTTTGAAATCATATAAATTTTAGAAATGATGAATTTTCCCTTTCAAATTTATTTCAGAAAAAGTTCACGTTCACGTTCCCAAAATTATCTTCCTTTGCTGTTTTTTTTTCTCGAAAAACCCAACTACAGTAATCCAACAACAGGTTTCCTCTCACCTTTATATATAAGTATCATTTTCAAAATGCTCAATCGAGCATATGTGGGTCGGCTTCCCTTCACCGACCTTCTAATTATCGCGCAAAGCGCGGAAAAATTTCAAAAAGATTTGGTGCGCAACTCTCTTTCCCCAATTCTTCCTTATTCATAAACAGGTGACACCATATGTTTAAACGAAAGAAGGAACTTGCTTTTGAAACCACACACACACACCAAAAACAATAGTCGGGTCTCGACAGGAAAACATTCATCTCTCTCTCTTTTCTCTTTTCTTCTCAGCTATAATTATAGTACGTCGCGGACACTTCCGTCAGCTATGGAAAATTCTTTTTTGCTTTTTATTTTTCTCTCTCTTGCTTCGAAAAAAGGGTGTTGAAGAAGCAATTGGATTTGATTGAGCAGCAGAAAAATAAGAGGGAACACAGGCACACATTTGCACCTTTTTGGTGGTAGAGGTGATAAGATGAGACCTCCTGTGGTGAGAACAAGTCCAGCTGATGACACGTAATTAAATTAGACTACTAATTGGTGTCGGCATTACGTAGAGAGAGCTATGAACAAGTAACACGTGGTGCAACCTTTTGTTTCATATTTCAAGAAACACAGGTGTTCTCTATTCTTCTAGTATTTTTTGTGGATCACACAGTGTCAAATTTGATTCAACCTAATTTTTTTTCTGCATAAATCATCATTGACCTTTCGAAAATATTTTCTTTTCAACCGCGCGCCTTTTTTTTGTGTTCCCACAATAATTTAGAATGGCGCCAGGTAAAACTGTTTTTTGGCTGGCTGGGTGAATGAGTTTTTATGTGAGAATTGGGTGAAGGCGAAAAATGAAACGAGATTTATGAGTGGTTGAAGAAATCGGGATTGAAATTGAGGGGGGAATGCAATTTTGAACACGTGATTTTTAAATTTTTTTGAGAATCTGCAAAGAAAATTTTTATTCTATAGTTGAAAGACATAATTGTTAGATAAAACTTTAAAAAATTATGAGATTTCAGATTTTTTTTTGAAATTCCAAGAACAAGATTTTGAATTTTCCAGAAACTCAAAACATAAAGCGGAAGCCGATGTTCAGAAAATTGTTTTTTTCAAAACATTTTGTTCGAGAATCCAGAAAATCTTAAAAATTGCTGATTTTTAATCTCAAAGTTTTTCTTGAATTTCGCCATTGATTCAAAAAGTTTTTGAAACACTAAAAAGCTTTCAGAATTTTATTCCACAAATCAAACTAAAATCATGGTTGCTGATATGCTGAAATATTCTTTGGACATCCAGCATGGCCCCAATCTGGAAGAAGAATATTAAAATAATAAAGATGATCTTGCCACATCGAATTGTTTTGAATTGCTAAGCCATCACAATATGGACCATCGGCTTCGAGGCAAATAATATATGGATCACCGACGCGCATGTAATTATCATACCAAACTAAAGTTCGTTGGTGATAAAGAGTTATATTATGAACTGTATCGAGCACTGAATTTTTTGGAACTGGATCGTATCGATGAACAATATGGAAAGAGTAGACAAACTGGAATTTTTGAATTGTGCTTGTGAACTCAAAAAATGAAGAACTTACCGTGTTATAATGCCACATTGCAAATTCCAAATCACCAACTGATGGTGTTCCCAATGTTACAACTTTCATATTTTCACTTTTGAATAAACCACTTTTCACAATATATGCAGAAGCAAGTGTAGCCATTGCAGCACCCAAAGAATGTCCATTTACCCATAATTCATAATTTGGGTAGAGGTAGATTAATCTACGAAGATCTTGTTGAATTCCACCATTCCATAGAGCCATGAATGAATCCAAATAAACTTGCATAACTCGACCATTGTTAAAAAATGGAATTGTTCCACTAATGAAAATTTATATATGGTTTATTTAGGGTAAACTAACTTGACACTTTCACCTTGCGAAAGTACTGTATTTTGATCATCTCCATGTGCACCTTTAAACGCAACTACGATTGCTCGTTTAGTTGTATCAAATGCCGTATAACCACAACAAGTAACATCAGGATAATCAGCTGAACAATTCACTGTTCGATATTGATATAATTTCAATGTTGGTAATTGATTACTGTAGATAATTTTGGAATGTTTTTTCTTGGAAGGATAAACTTACTCAAAACAAAGTTGCGGGTTCTCATTCTGTGCCGCAGTTGCTATAACATACATCCAAGTTCTCATAAATTCTTCATCATAAGGGACACGTGGCGGAGTTGGACAATTGAATGCTACATTTATTGGGGTTCCACATGTTGTGGAATTGAAATTATCAACAGAGATACAATCTGATGTATCAGCACAATATCTAAATAATAAAACTGTTTGTTATTAGAATATTTTAAACTCTCACATGTTTCCAGATGTTGTACAAGAATTACAATCAGACAGAACCGTTCCAATAATGGCTAGACACAATATAAGAGCTATCACTTGTGTCGGCATATTTGAAATTGATAATGATGTGTTTATCAACTTTTTGTGTGATTATCTGCTGGAAAAAACACATTGAAATTATGGTTTTGAACAAGGAAATGTTATTTGCTTGGAAAAATAGTTTATCATTTTTTTTGATAGACATTAGTTGTTTAGTGGAACAGTTTGGACGTGTTACCTGGTGATGAAAAATGCTTGGGGAAAATGAGTCCTCGAAATGAAAAAACTGAAAATAAAATTTACACGTCAAATATAGAAATAGACAGTCCACGAGAAATAATAATTTTTGATCCCAAAAATTTTTCGAAAAAAATTCACGGATTTTCATTGGGTGAAGCTGAACTTCTTCAGAATTCAAAATTTCTCGAATCGGGCCACATTTCTCATTGAACCAAGAACCAATTTTTTCTGTAAAGTTTCACAATTTTTCTTCAAAGCTCTTGTTTTATTTATCATTTTTTCGCAACAAAAATAGTCAAAACCCTATCAGTTTTCCAAGGAACATTTATTTTCGCTGATCAAACATTTGTGACTTGTTCCCAAATATTCGTTGATCTTTCCGATGATTCATGTTTTTTGCGCACGTGAAAATCTCTCTATTTTGATGGGCGGTGTTTTCTTTCTCTTCTCTGGAAATGTGATGTGATACAAAACAATAGTATAGAAAATGAAGATATTTTAGAAAAGAGAAAAAGAAGAAAATAGTGATTAATTGGTTGCTCAACCAGATAAATATCTCGGCTATTTCCTCATTTTCAAAAATAACAACATGTTTTTGAAAGCTGTTCTTCTTATTCTTTTGTCAATTAGTTCGATTTCGGCGCTTGTTGGGAGAACTCAATCTGCTGCCGTACGAGGAGTTTTGATCTGTGATGGAAGACCAGCGATTGGAGTAACTGTCAAATTATACGATGATGATAGAGGTAAAAAAAATCACCTTTTCTTTAATTTTATTCATTTCATTATAAACAATAGTTCAGGTCTTGATGCTGATGATTTGATGGCATCTGGAAAAACCAATCAAAGAGGAGAATTCCATCTTTCTGGAAGTGAAGACGAAATGACACCAATTGATCCAAAACTCAACATCTATCATGATTGCAACGATGGAATTAAACCATGTCAAAGAAAATTCACCATCAAACTTCCGGATAGTTACATTTCACAAGGAAAGACACCAAGCAAGGTTTATGATGCTGGAACTATTCAATTGGCTGGTTCATTCCCAGGAGAGACTAGAGATTGTTTGCATTAAATAATTAAGCCAGCTGATTTTTTTTTCGTTGGAAAAATTGAAATAAAGATTTTATAGACCAAAAAATTCTGGACTCTGGGTTACTGTGAGGTTACGGTAGATATTAAAATTTTGAAATTTCAAAAAAATTGAGCAGTCTTTTGCCACAATATTTTGATAATCCAAGGATCACTGCAGTTTCACAAAAAATCCCAAAAATTGTGCCAAATTCAATCGAAATTCCAAATTTCTGAAACCATAATTTCATTTCATTTCCAAAAAATTCCCAAAAATTATTGTTATATTTTTGTTGAAAAATTCTTCTTTACAAATATTCACCAAACTACAATGACTAACACTTGTCAAGCCCATAATAAAAATGTTAAACTATGCATTTCCTTTGTTTTTTGTGGCTATGTTTATTCAAATGTATTTCTCTTTCGAGAAAAAGGACAAGTTTGACCTTCATCTAATTATCACTTCTTTTTTCGCTGTTTCAGTTATTTTCCCTGCTTTTGAATAATAGAAAAATTTCAAAATTGTTCATCTCAGCGTTCGACAATCTTCAGATTATCTAGTTTTTTGTCTTCTTCATATAAAAAATATTTATCCGTCATTATTCTCAAAAAGTTCTTCGAAAAGAAAAAGCCTATAGATAATCCGCCACCCCTCAAAATATAACTAGTTTTGGTAGATTCTTTATTTTTTTCCACTTTTTGTATTTCTTCATTTTTTCTTTGTTTTGTTTTTGATGATCCCCGAACACCACACTTTTATAGGGTAGGATTTTGAGATGTTTACTATGACGTGGAATATCAGAATTGATTTCCACAAAATAGTAATCCACGTGGCCTCTAAAGTGGTGTTTTTTGTGAAACATCTGTGCTTCATCTCGATTTTTCTTCATTTTATTCTTCTCACAGTCTTTTATTCCGTGTTCTTTTTTCCTTCTTTCATTCATTCTTCTTCACATTTTCACCCCCTTTTGTCTAAATATTTCAATCATCATTATTTGCCTTTTTGGAGCACAACCCAATCCAGATCTATTCAATGTATAATATGTTTTATATTATGAATAGGTGTGTGACGGAGTATTTATTTACCGCAGTATTAGATAGATTCGTATTTTTGGAAATTTTTTTTAGTGGATTATAGATTTTTTGCTGTTGAACATTGAAATACAGTTTTATTATTTTTGTTTGTTTGTTGTTTTTGTTTGATTTGAAAAAAAAACATTTGAAAATAAAAAATAAAAAAAACTTTTTCAGAGTTTTTTTTTTTAATAAAAAACAATATTTATCGCGTGACACTTTCACTTCCATATTTGACATTTTCAAAAAAATCATTTCTGAAACAGAAAATGTCATTCAGGTATTTTTTAATGCTAATCAGATTTTTAGCAAAAATTGAGAAAAAAATCGTAACTTTTCTCGAATGACCTGATTTTTGAGTTTTTTTTTAGAAAAATTCAGACCTTGATCCGTTTCCGAAGTTTCAAAATTATTTTAATCCACCTCCATCTTCTGTTGAACAGAGTCTGTTCCAATTTTTCTCCTCCCAAAAAAAACATGGTTTGGTTGTTATGTCTAATTAGGTTTCTCATGTTAGTTGATCCTCACTTTCATTTTTTTTTTCTCGTTTTTTCCTCTCATTTTTTTTCTTCGATATAATATGTGATGATGCGCGAAAGTAAATAAACAGGAAGAGATACTTCTTCTGTATATTTTATTATCTATCTCATTTCATTCCGGCCGGATATTTCTGGTTTTTTCTAGAGTTTTTTACCCAAAAATTTCAAACTCCAGAAAAAAGTTCGATTTTTTCTTATTCTTATCGTTCAACATTTCAATTTTCTTATTTCTTATCTTTCCATTTTCACAACAAAAAATAATGCTTGCAGGTTCACGAAAAATGCGAAAATTGCGCGAATTACGCGAAGTCGTCGAAAAATTGGCAGAAATGCATGAGAATTTAGAAAAATGCGAAGAATGGACAAGTGTTGCCCAAGAGGTTTTGCAGGTAAATAAAAAGAGAAAAATGAATCATTGGGGTTTATTTTATGTAAATAAAAAACTTAGCCCCAAACCTCATTTTTTTCAAAGAAATTGTCAACGATTCGAAAAGAGTGTGAACGTATTCAATTCTCATCGCTGATTACGCCACCACAATCCACGTCTTCCGGAAGTTTGAGTTGTGAGTTTTTTTGAAAACGAAAAACTAGACCATAGTTTTTTGTAGCTGACACAATTTCTATAACAATGGACACTGTTTATACGGAAGCAGTTGAAGCCTATGAACAACAAATATATTCGAGATGTGTTAGATTGGTTGAAAATGCGAATCGAGAATCACCAGTTGATATGTTAGTTATAACTATTTTATAAAATAGTTCTTCTCCAAAATAAAACCGAATTTTTTGAAGGTATTTGATATCTCTTGCTCATAATTCATATTCTGAAATGGTTGATGCTGCTGGAACATCGAATGAGGCTATGAGGTTCGCGAAATGGTGGGCAGAGTTTTTAGATTCAGTAGAAGCTGGGAGAGCGCATAATGAGAAAATCGAACTTTTGGATTATGAAACAATAGCACTAGAAAGAATTGTGAAACTAGGAGGTGGACCCGAAGAATTTGAAAAATTAGTCGAAGTTGCGGTCAGAAATTTTGAGGTTAGTTTTTTTTCTCATGTTTTTCTGGGATTTTTTCTAAACCTACTTTCAGATGGTCACACTTCTCAATCGCCCTTATCATATTATTTCGGTTGAAAGATTGGTTAGATTGGGAAATGTTTTGGAAACTGAAAATAATAATAATGGTTTGCAATTTTTTTCGACGAAAAAACTCTCAACCCTTTCAATTTTTAGCTCAAAAATTCACATCAGAAGCTCGTGAAGTATTTCATAATGGGATTCAGAATACATTGAAGGATCGAAAGAAATATCTTCAGACTGGGAAAATTGAGGAGAAAAATGTTTTGGAAATCGATAAAATCTTGAAAAAACTCACTGGAGATGATAATTTGATCGACGACGATATTGTTTTGAGACTTTGATTGAGTAAAATGTTTATGTATGTACATAATGAACGATGTTTTAATCTGACCAAAATAAAAATTGAATTAACAACCAGCTTTTTTCGATTCGGCAAGTAAAAGTCCACAATTTGGACAATTATGGTCAACATCTTTTGAGCTATCACAACAAAGGAAAAAGAGAATCGGCCAACAAAATAGAAAAACTCCGGTGAAACAGATAATCCACCAACATGTTCCAGTATGATGAAAACATGATGTCATTATCGTCGCCTGGAAAAAATAGAATAAATTCGTTACTGTACCATGTTACGGTGTTTGCACAAATTGCACACAACACATTTTATTTCACGCTCATTTATTTTTATTTTCACTGTTTTTTTCGCGAAGCATTTCAGGACTGATTTTTACGATGACTAGGTGAGTTTTTCTACGAAAATCATCGAAAAAATTGAAGTATAAATATAGTTCTATCTCTGAAAATAAACGCCTACCTGACATCTTGGGCAAAATTCTAAATACGGCGTTGTTACAGTTGTCTCTTTCGGAATATGTTTGACGACTTTAATTGGAGTAGCAGTGATTACTTGGATCGGATAATTTTTAGGATAACTCATTTCGCGACTAGAAAAATTCGAAAAGACGAAAAAATGATGGCAAAAGTAAGAATAGGTATTTGTCAATATTTGTTTAGTGGACTTTGTAGGCGCTTTTTTTTTATTTTATTCGTTTAAAATAACATGGAGTTTATGTTTGACTAGAAATCATAATATTCATCACACTTAATTTGAAGTTTTCAGCGATATACATTTGTTTCCTCAACTCTATAATTAATTTTTTTCATTTTTTGAACAGCCGCTCTTCGAGAAAACGACCCACATGAGATATTCGCATTAGAGCGCGTTTTGTCTATCACCAATATTTTATTTTTAAGAGATGATTTTAGGACGCTTTCTATATTTAAAATTAAAATAAGTTGTTTCAGAGAAGAGATGGTTCAAGACTTGTATTTCGAAGTTTTGCGTAAAAAATCGCATTATTTCCTCGATGCCAAAGAAACCGCTACAATCAAAGACTTGAAGTTGATGATTCAAGGGATTTTGAAGGTAAATAAAACTTTTTGCAATTGAAATAAATATAGTTTGATGTTTTAAGTTGGATCCATCGTCAATTGAATTGTGGAAATTGGAAGAAGAGGGGAAAAAGTCAGTTCTTGTCGATGCAACAACTTTGGCCGATTGTGGCTTTTCGGCAACAAATGCAAAGGTTAGTGGATTTTCAAAACCTGTTTCATTGTCAAAATCTATCAATGAAACTTTTCAGGCTCAAATGCCAGCTCAATTAGGTCTCCAAATCCGTGGCGAAGATGAAGATGTAAAATTCGACGATGTTTCTCTTCCTCCACCAATTCCAGATGCATTGCAAGGAGCTCGTGGTGACAATGCACCAACTGACTAAATATCGAATCGCAGCTTTTTCTTCTTCTACTCATTTTATGTATAATAGCAAATTTTTGTGCGTCTACCGGTTATTTTTATAGTTTTAAATATTTCAGACTAAATCTCAAATCAATCGAGCGTTTTCTTATTTTTCCCTATATATTTTTTGACTGATGAAGTTTTACCATTTCCCATGTGTATTCTGAAATGTTTTGTATGAAAAGGGTTATACTAACCTTATATCTAATTTCTATTGATTTCCAATGGAACAATTTTCCATCTAAAACAATAAAAACAAAATAGAATTCAGATGGCAGCGATTTTAAAAAAGAAAAAAGCGAAATCTTCGGATTCGGAACCTCCAGCAAAAATACAAAAGCTTGAAAATGTTCCCGATAACTTTGAAAAGTTTTTGGCGAAAAATTTGGATTCGATCGGCGCGGCAAAGCTTCAAGATATCAAAAATCGCACAAAAACTGCGAAAAAAGTCGAAATCAAAGGAATCGGTGCGAGTTCGATTTATGAAGGATTAGATGAAATTGAAGTGAGAATTGGCGATTTATTTCACACTATAAAATACATTTTCAGATTCCAACAACTTCTTCAAATTTGGATTTAGCAGAAACTGGATGGAATTCGAATTTGATCGCAAATATGACAAATATTTTAGCTGAAACGGAAGTTGATCAGAAGAAGGTGAAAGATATTGAAGACTCCAGAAGTTCGACAATCGACATAGTTTCGAGATATATTGATTTATTAGAAATTTCGGATGATCAAGATGGTTATAGAGTTAGTTTTAATTAATATTGTTCTCAGTACTAACACAAAATCATTTCAGTCAATCTATTGCGCCCACATTATTTCGCATCTTATCAAAAATCGAAATACAATAATTGCAAATAAAAGAAAATTGGAGATCGATGAAGCTTCGGAAGATGGAGCAAGTGAAGAATTGATTGAATCTTGTAGAGATTCTGGATTTGTTCGACCTGTTGTTTTGATTTTGTGTCCTTTCAAGAAAGATGCCTATGACATTATTCAGAAGATTAGTAGTATTATTTACGGAGATGGTGAGTTTGACTATGTCGACTCACAAAAATTCTGGGATGCTTAAAAACGAAGCTAATTTTTTTGTGACAAAAATATTTTATAGCGTGAGCTAAATTATTTATTTTTTTCAAACTTTCACTTGAAATGTATTTTTCAGAAAAGGGAGAAATTTGGAACAAGAAACGGTTTGAAGATGAATACAGTGGCCCAGAAGAAATCCCACAATCACGTGTCGAATATCCACCAGATCATTTAGAACTCCTAAAAGGAAATAACGATGATGCATTTCGAATTGGAATCGCATTATCAAAAAAAGTTTTGAAATTATACGAGAAATTCGACAAAGCTGATATTTTATTGTGTTCGCCGTTGGGATTGAGAATGATTTTGAATGGAGACGATGGAAATGAATCGCATTTATTGAGTAGTACAAATATTATTATTGTTGATAGAGTAAGGATTTCTCAGTTTATAGATAATATTGATTTGAAAATTTTTGCAGGCTGATCAAATGCTTCAACAAAATTGGGAAAATATTCAATTAATATTCTCTCAACTTTTTGGACAACCTGCCAAAATTGATGTTGATATTTCAAGAGTTCGAAAAATGTATCTTGGTAAGCTTCTTATCTTCAAGAAGATCTGAAAAGCCTGAAAAGTTATGAAAATCTCAATTTTCAGACGGATATGCTCGTCATTTCTCCCAAATTCTTCTATTTTCTCGATTTTCGCATGAACTGTTCACATCTCTCATGGTTCAAAATTCCGGAAATCATAATGGACTTATTGTAGCGCGACCAAAACAAGAGGGAACTCTCAAAAATGTAAGAACTTGATAAATACTTTTTAAAAATATTGTGATCTTATAGATCGAGATTCCGTTATGTCAAGAAATTCACAAGTTCCAAGTCACCGATCCAAATGAAGTTTCAGAAGCGAGATTCAAATATTTTGTGGACAAGGTTTGTTGAAATACAATAAATAAAACAATATTGATTTCATGTTTTTTCAGATTGTTACATCATTAACACCAAGAACTGTCATCGTAATTCCGTCATATTACGATTTTGTTCGAATTCGAAATCATTTCAAAAAAGGCGAAGAGAGTTTTGTCAGTTGTCATGAATATGCTCCAAGGAAAAAGGTTGATCGAGCTCGTGAGATGTTTTTCCATGAAAGAAAAAGTTATCTTCTGGTCACTGAACGATGGTATTTCTTTAATCGAAGACAACTTACTGTAAGTTCCCGATAAATTTCAAGTTTTCACATTATAATTCGTTATTTTAGGGTGTTCACCGTGCTGTTTTCTATCAACTTCCATCTCATCCACTTTTCTATTCTGAATTTATCAATATGTCGGATTCTGATACAAAACAACGATTTTTAGCAGTTCTCCTGGTTTGTAAATTCGATAGACTTCGGATGGAAAACACATTTGGAACTGAAATGGCCCAAGCTATTCTGAGCAATAAGCAACAAGTTCAGGCAATTGTTAGTGAATAGAAATAGAATCTTGTTTTTTTTTGAAATTGTTGATTTGTTTTTTGTTATTCTTTTTGTTCAACTGATGATTTATTTTTAACAAAATGTTTTCTCATTTGATGTTACTTCAAAGAAAAAAAAGAGAAAATGTGGGGCACTAGGACGACTTCTATGTTTTTTTTGCAAGATTTTTTGGAAAACAATTTTTGTACAAAAACGGTCCGGCCGCGCGGGGTTGGAAAAAACATGGGGAAAGATTTGTAGTGGATGATGTGTTGGTGGTGTGAGTCGAGGGAATTAACATGGTGTTGGTTGAAGGGCGCGGGGAGAGGGAGAAGTTGGCGACGGAGTTGATGGTGACATCACAGCTTGTCGACGACTTTTTGGAAAATCCATCTCTTCATCCGATTCTTCGCCATCAATTTGTGGATATGTTGATTGATTGTTTGATGAGGAAGAAGAACTCGCGAGAAGATGGAATGTTGAAGGCATTGGAAGAACGTGACGAGACCAAAGTGATGCGATTCGAGTTCGACATCGAGTTATTTCGCACATTGGAAGCTGAAAATTGAGAAAAATACTAAAATTTGGCATTTTTCACGAATGTTTGTGAAAAATTCAAATTGAAATTTGAACGTGTTGATTCTGAATTTTAATTTCAGCAGTCAAGCTGGATTTATTAGCCCTAATTCCACCAAATTCTTTTCTTTCTTTCTTTCTTTCTTCTTTCTTAAACTGTTTCCGGATTGGATTTGTACCCCATTGGCACATATATTCAATGTGTCAATGATGCATTCCAACATCCCGGACAAATGGAGAATCTCAATTATTACTCCTATCCCCAAAATTCCTGATTCAAAAACTCCGGGAGATTTTCGACCAATTTCAATCACCAGTCAAATCTGTAGAATATATGAGAGAATTCTCAAACGCAAGATAGTACAACATCTGGAGAAAATTAATTATTTTACTCCATTTCAGCACGGTTTTGTAGTTGGAAAATCAACCACTACTCAACTACTTGAGTGTGTCAATTTATGGACCGACTCGCTCGACAAAAATATCCAAACCGATGTTATCTACTTCGACTTTAGTAAGGCGTTTGATATGGTGAATTACTCTATACTATTCACCAAACTCTCTATGTTAGGTTTGAATTCTTACCTATTAAATTGGATACAACAATATTTGACTGGTAGAAGTTTTGTTGTAAAAATAAAGGACGTATTTTCAAATCCCCGTCCAATTTTTTCTGGCGTTCCGCAAGGAGGAGTACTATCTCCCCTTCTTTTTGCAATTTTCGCAAACGATCTCCCAAATTTCGTTTCAAATCCGGGAGTTTCGGTTGCACAATTCGCGGACGACGTGAAAATATTCTCAAAAGTAAGAAGTCGGAATGACTCGGAAATTCTCCAAAATTCAATCAATAAAGTTCATGAGTGGGCTACCATTAACAAACTAATTCTCAACAGTAATAAAACAAAAGTTATCTCGATACATCCAAAACCTTCTGAATTCTCCTATCACATAAATCAATCGGACATCTCTAGAACCTCTCTGATTCGCGATCTCGGTTTTCATATCTCACAAAATCTTGATTTCTCTGAACATTGGGAAATCTTCACCAAAAAAGCCAATTCTCTTCTCTATCTTTTATTCAAAACATTTTCCACCAAAAATCCTAAGCTCTATTTGTCTCTTTATAAAACTCATATTAGATCTGTTCTCGAATATGGTTGCATCGTCACATCTCCTCCAGACAAATCTACTTCAGATTTGATTGAGAGGGTTCAGCGCAACTTTACGAGAAAATTAGTTGGTAGAATTTCTGGGAGAATGATCAGTATTACTGACCCTAACTATTTATCATATGAGGAAAGGCTAGATATGTTTGAATTGGAGAAGTTGAGTGACAGGAGGAAGAAATGTGATCTAAAATTCCTTGAGGACATCCTTTCTGGTAAATCCAAAATTAATCTCAAATCCTTATTTCAAATCCAGAAATCTACAACGCGATCCCGTATTAATTTTTCTTACAAAATTCCAAAAAAGAAAATCCGTGGAAATTTTTTCTCAGTGCGAGTGATTCCTGAATTTTTGAAAAACATCAAATCCTACTCGGATGATTTCCTAGATGTAATTATTAGAAATGCTTGCGATTGATCTGACATTGGTGTACACATTACAAATCAAACTAAAACTTACGGTTATGTCTATGAGTTTCATTTATAATTATGTTTAATACATAAAAACCATAAAAACTATAAATTTCGTGCTATCTCCACTGATTCTGGTCTCCTCACCTCCGATTAGTCATTTTAATTTAGCTTGTGTCATCCTCCCCCCCCCCCCAAAATAATTTAATTCAATTCGATTTTGTTCTATTTTTCTATTTTACTTTGTGTTCGATTTCATTATATATTGTGTTTTATCTTACTTACTGCGTGATTTTTTCTCTAACGGTGTATTTTCCGCTCATCGTAAATAAATAAATAAATAAATAAATTCTATAATTCAATATTTTCTAACTCACTTTACACATTCTGGCCAACGCATTCACCGGGTGATGCCAATGTCGATTAGTGGCTTCTATTAACAACGAGACAATTGACAACGCCAACACACTTGGTCGAAAATTGGCAATCAAATTCGAGTCACATAAAATGGTCTCGAGATGACATCTATAAAAATAGATAAATAAAAAATGAAATAAAAATGAATTACTCACTTGATTGACGACAATAAAAATGGTGCTCCAATTTTTTGAAGAAGACATTCAATGAATCGATAAGTGTTCGGAAGTGATGCATCCCAAGATAATGTTTCTAAAGAAAATCCAAATATTGGTAAGGCAAAAAGATTTTTGAAAATTGAGTAGACTTACGTAAAATAAGAAGCTCCATTCTTTTCAATTCTTGCGAACTGTATTCAAGTCGAAGTCTTCCTAAAAATACCGGTGCATCTTCTTCATGATCTTCACATAATTTTTTGGCAATCGATAAACTAGCAACAGCAACGCAATTGACATATCTGAAAAAATGAATATTTTTATTGATTTTTAAATTTTCAAAAAGAAAAAAGAGCTTACTTGTTTGGCACTTTTGTACCAGTCAAAACTTTATCAAAAATCGCAACAGCCATTGTTGTTGAATCTAATCCGAGACCCAATCGTCGAGCCGCTGTACACAACCAAGCCGCTTCACGATTTCTCTCTCGCCACCCAATCATTCCGTCTGTTGCCGCTGGAAGTGTCAATGGAAAACCATAGACACGTTTCTCGCGGAGCAGAAGCGATTGGAGAAGGATTGAAGACTGGAGCTGTGATGATTGAACCTCATCTTGCATCAGCTTCTTTCCTCCCGCTGCAGCAGCCGCACAGCCGCTGGTCAACCCTGGAAAATTTGAATTTTTGAGAAAAAATTAGCTGAAAACCATGACAACCAAGATTTCAGAATAAATTTGAAGAATTTTCAGTTATTTTTCCCACACAACCAAAATTTTCTGACGTCAAAACTTGTCCTTATCAGCGCACAGATAAAAAAACATGGTCACGCGAGATAACAAAAAAAAGTCATATGGATTCGAAAAAAAAAACTATTTCTATTCACAAGGAATTTGGATGTTATGAGTGCAAAATAACAGCTGACTCATGAAAGGAAACGAAATTATTATAACATATAATTTTTTTGTCTGATCTGATATTAGAGAGAAAAATTCATTTTCACACGTAGATAGATGTTTTTGGAGTTTGAACGGGGAAAACTAGAGGCTTAGACTAAAATTGTTTTTTTTTTGAGAAATAATGCTTATTTAATTGGAAAAAGTAGGAGCACGAGCAAAAGTTTTTCTGTGAGCTCTTGAGAAAAACTTTGCACACACACTCTGAAACAAAATTCGATCAATAACCGAGACAAAATGTGAAATCTGCTTGCGGTCAGACACTACCACCAGCACTAGAAAATGTCCATCCATAGACAGAGAAAAAAGAAAACGAGGCAAAAAAAAACGAGAGAAGTCGGAGGTGTCTCTCCCTCTCTATTTCTCAGCGTCTCGTTTATTTTTCTTCTTTTGCCCGCATGCGACGGACTTTTTCATGTGGTATGATCAGTTTTTCAACGACAAAAAATATTTTGTTAAAGTTTTTTGTTGTTTCTTGAGTGAATGAAACAAAAAGAATTTCACGGGGGTGGAAAATTTAACAAAAAAAAGAAGGAAATTAGTTATCTAGAGTCGCGATTTGAGTCGGTTTATTTGTCGAGGCCACGTGGATGTGGGGTACTCGAAAAAGTTTATTTTTGCTCGAAAAAAACTTATCGGGGATTTTTCGAGAACAGAAAAATAAGATAATGGTAGTTCCTATTTTACATTGAAAAATTTGGCCGTAAACTATAGGTTTTCCTAAGTAACTAAAATGACCACAACCTGCTGAAATTCGAGTAAAAACTTGGAATGTTCAAGAAATGAAGAGAAACCGCGAAATATTTCGAAAATAAAACGTTTTTATCAGAAAAAATCTGTTTTTCATCATTTTTTGTAAAGCGAATTAACGCAATTTTCAAAGTTGCATCACTCTTAGAAACCTAGCCTTGTCAGCAAAAAAACTTGATAAATTTCAAAACAAAAACGAACTCACTTTTCTTAGGTCTTCCCATTTTCCCGCTTTCGACTAGACACACACCAGCGAATAGTGACAAAAACGCGCCGTTTTTTCGTCTTTCGAGAGAGAAAAATGTCTGTCTGTGTGTATGTATCACTAGAATGTTCGCTCGATTTTCGAATTATTTCGCAATCAATTTTCGATGCCGCGCGCCAATTCAAAAATGCCAAGCTTTTGTACTTTTGCTTCGTTTTTAGAGGGCAAGCGTGAGATACAAGAACTATAAACTAATAATATTTTGAAAATGATCAATATGGTATTCTAAAAAAGTTGAAATTTCGAAATGAAGCCGTCCGAACACGTGTAGACGTGTTTTTTCAAAAAAAAATGCGCAAAAAAATTACGTGGCGTGGCCTAGGAAATTTCTAGTCCTCAACGTCTGCGTCTCTTTTTTTACACGCTCCTTTTCAGAACATATTTTTAAAATTTCATTTTGAAACTCTGAACTCACCAAAATAATAATTCATTTTTAGCCAAGTTTGATTAGTTTGTTAGTAGGTTAGTAGAACATTCAGCTGAAAAAATGAAAAGTTTTTGAGTAGCGGACACACCCGTTCAAGCCACGCAATGAGTGTTTTCTACTGTAAAACGAAAAATCTGCGAATGAAAAAAAACTGTGCAAACACTTTTGTCTAATTCTCTCTGTTCGCCGTTATATTTCGCTCTACAGTATTAAAGGAACATGATAAATTTAATGCGTTGGGTCTTGTCGCGATTGCTAACTTTCTTCGCAGGACCTCAAAAAATAAGAAAATTAGCAAGTCAGGTAGAACTCGAGGCGCTGATTTTCATCCTATATTTAGTTTTTCATGAAGCTTATCTAGATTTTGAGCTACAGGGTGCACCGTTTTTACAGCGTTTTGCTGATTTTTGTGTTGCTTGAGCGGGTGTGCGGAAAGAAAAAAAAAATAAAATATGGAATTTGTACTTTTTCGAAAAAATAAAAAGTATAATTTTTTGACGAAACAACAATTTTTCGCGGGTAGATCAAAATGAAATTTTTTGGTAAAAGAAGAAAATGGTTATGGCTAATAATTTACATACATGCTGACCTCGTTCTGCCAATCCAAATGGTTTGGTTGTAGTCTAGACCGTCTGTAACACCTGTTAGGATTATAAACAATTTGACCAGATGTCACACCATCTTGTATTTGATCAATTGGTGAAAAAATGAGGAAGAAACCCGTTTATTCACAGATACTAAACAAGAAAATTAAACATTTAGAGCAATTTTCTCGTCTCATTTTTTGTCTGAAGTTTATCCCAATATTCAACACGCCTCTCTTGATAATTATCATCCATTTCCTGATTTTCCAATTCAATTCGATAAAATTTGCAAGGCGAGTTCAATGAATGTTTTTCCCAGTTTGCAATATTTGGGTTACCATATTTTGCGAAATTTGTAAAAATTGTTGTCATTATTTCAATCATTTTTTTGTCACTCGAATCTGGTCGGAATTTTGAAATCAATCCTTTCCCCAAAATATATCGCATTTCAGTGCAATGTGTAGATCCTAAAAATTTAATTAAATTATTTTCCTAAATAAAAAGGACACATTAAAAAAGTTACCCAAAAATGGCATCAACCATTTAAAAATTCCAAAACCATGTGGATTATAATAATCAAATTGATAAAACCAAACATCATTTCCATATTCAGTCATTTTGTTCACAAATTTCCAAGTTCCATAATTAATTGAATAATCTCCAATGAAATTAACAACTTGTTCAGTTTTATGTTTTTGCCCTTTTTGATTTTTGAAATAATAATCATGAACTTCATCAATGACTTCATCAGTTTTATCCCCAAAATCACATTCTTTTATAATTTTCTTCATAAATCTCTTTGCACCTTCAGAACTTCTCGAAATTCCACCAAGTGCAACAAAAAATAATCCCTCAAATTCAGTTGTTCCCGTCAAATACGCTTTTTTCGGCGCTTTCTTTCTCAATTCAGATAATGGCTCCGGGAAAAAATCTCCATCAATTATTGGAACAAAATACAATAAACCAGCTGGTGTATGCTTGAATCCACGTTTTGGATTAATTCCCAATTCAAGTTTATACAATGGTTGTTCATTAATGAATTCGAGAAGTTCTACAGTATCCATCTCATTTCCCTGGAATCCAATAAATTTCGCATATTCGCGACTCAACAAAATCTGTTGTTCTTTTGTTCGAATCGCCCAATCACATTGACTATTTCCAGCCATTGGAATTGCGCGATTGAAAAGATTTTGAGAGTGTGGACTGAGACAAAGCAAATCAGTTGAAGCACCGCCTAAAAACCATGTTTTTTTTCTTTTAATTATAGATAGATTTACCTGCACTCTGCCCAAAAACAGTCACATTATTTCGATCTCCTCCAAAATGTTCAATGTGTTTTTGAACCCATTTCAATGCGAGTGTTTGATCCCAAAGTCCCATATTTCCTGGGCACAAATCATCGCCAGTTGAGAAGAAACCAAGGACACCGAGGCGGTAATTTATCGAAACTACGAGGACATCTGAAATTTTCGGGATTAGTTTTTTCGATTGATTTCGTACGAATATGGAAAATTTCAACCTTCTAAAAAATTTATTCATTTATTCTTTATTATATAAAAACTGAAATTTTAATTTTGAAAATTTGTCTGGAAAACCACGTGGCAAATTGTAAATTTTTTGCTGAAATTTTCAGATTCTCTGGAAAAAACTGTTAAAAATTTTGAATTTCCAATTCTAAAAATCCCTTCCAACCTTTCACACACAAATTTCTTGCAATCGATTCGCTACCGTAATTCGAACTCGAATGAACTGAAAATCCTCCACCATGAACAAACACCATTACTGGAAGTCCATCTGGCTACAAAAAACATTTTTATTTTTCTGAAAGCAAAGTACAAAGTACTCACCCAATCATCCGATGTCCATCGTGGCGCAAAAACATTCAAAGTCAAACAATTATCCTCATTTTTCCCGACAAAGTTTGTGAATTGCCCCAATAATTCGTCATTTTGTGGAGCTCTTGGTCCAAATTGAAAACAATCCAAAGGATCTTCCCATTTCTCGGCCTTCTGTGGTTTTTTGAATCGTAGTTCATTGATTGGTGGTTGTGCATAAGGAATACCAAGATATCCATCAACAATTCGACCATCATTTTGTTCATAAGCCAAACCTCGAATTGGACCACACTCTAGTTCGAGAATTTCAGTTGGATCATGTTTGGAGTTGTGTAAACCCATGATTCGTGCCCTGGAAAATTGGAGATTTTTTTAATTCAAGAAAAATTAGAAATGCTTATGAGTCACGTAAATTGCGAGGAAAAATAAATAAATTGGGAGGAATGATAACAATAAAAAATGACCAAAAAAATAATATTTTTACAAAAATATTGCGCAAGAACCGGATAATCTCCCAACGCAAAACTAAAAAACTCGTTTTTCCGATTCAGTCTAGCCTACAAAAATATTGGAGGAAAAGAAAAGATTGAGAACGGTTTAAAAAATTCGATCCACATTTTTCCTGTGAGAAAAAAAGAGAGAAAAGTCCTGGAGGGGGTACTAAACAACTGTTTCCTGGCTACAAGTAAATAACTTTTTTTTTCTGAAGATGAAAGTGATGAGAAATTTCAAAATATGTTTTCATTTTTTGATTTTGAAAATATGGGGTGATTCAGGAAGGAAAATGATCGGAGAGTTGTCAAATTTTTGAGAAATCATCTTGTCACCTTGGCCCGCTTTCAAATCTAAAAAAACAATAAACCAACCGAGGTTGCACAGTATAATTCGCAAAATCATCTACCATTTGAATCACATTTTCTTTGAAACGTTTCACTTTTTCCATTTTTAAAAAATATAAGAAATGAAATTAAATCGAGTCTAGTAGAGTACACGTCAACAAATATTTTATTCATAATCAGGAATGAAAAATAATAATAATGATGATAAGATAAAAAGGTTTGAACTGCTCAAACTTGTTTATGAGGCAACAAAAATTCGAAACCTTTCTCTTTGTCTTTTTTCGTCAAATCCTTTTTCCTTCGAAAACATTTGGGAACAATTGATTTTTTCTCTTTTTCCGTTTGCGTTTTATCGCTTTCCGATGCAAATTCATCTCGTTTCTTTTTTCGTCTGCTAAAAAATTGTTTTTGAAAAAACCTTCAGTTCAGAAAATTCTCACTGTCTCAATTTCAACAAAGCTTTCATTGTCATTCTTTGCTTAAGTTTTTCATAAATATGACAACTGCAAATAATGATAAGAAGAGCTGTGATTATTGATTGAACAATAGGAGTTCGAAAAACTGCATGAAGACCCTGAAAAATTATATTGATTTGTTCATAAAAAACCACTTTAAACTCACATGCTTTGGTTCATTTTGCTCCAGAAAACTTGTCACATCAAAGCTATAGTTCCTCGTGCAATTTATATAACAACAAGAAATATTGGATAAAAAAGATCGGTTCTCAAAAGTCACCATCGTTTGAAATGTATTTGAATTATTTGGACGTTTTTCAGGACATGATCTGAAAATTTACTAATTTTTTGAATAATCCTTATGTTTTTAAACTTTTCTAACTTTGAAACAGCAATTGAATTTGTGTCATCAGTTTTGATTGAATTATCGGATTCAAAAACAACAGGACGAACAGAACCTCGCTGATCAACCTCCATACATCCAAAAATATATAAATCCAGTGAAACTTGAATTCGAACACAGGAGAAACTTGGGAATAAACATTTATTGAAAATCTGAAAAAATATATGTTTAGAAAAAATATTCAAAAAAAAAGAAAAAAAAAGAAAACATTACCGTAGAATTTCTGACATCGCATACAGAATTGATATTCTCTCCAAATGATTGGTTTGAAATTGGATCTGGAAACGATGGACAAAAACTATCCACGTCTTTTGATGAACTGTAAAAAATTCGTTTGAAAAATTCCGGCTTGGGATAAACCCAACCTGCAGTCTTCTTCAATTTCTGATAAATCTACAGTAGTATTTTTGCAAAAAATTAAAAATATCCATAAATCGATAATAATTATGTTTCGTATAATCATGCCATCTAAAAATGAGCAAAATATGAGATCCTCGAACAAGATGGAAAAATAAAAAAATTATGTCACGTTTTTTAAATTTGAAAAATTTTGGAAAAATGATTTTGGTTAGAAGCTTGGTGTACTGTAGATTGACCGAACTTTAGTAAAACTACAGTAACCTCGTGATATTTTGGATTTCTATGGATCAATTGATTGGATTCAATTATGGACTTTTTTTTCAAAAATTCTAGTTGGTTTTTCTTTTCAAAAGAATTAATTTTTTTTCATTTTAATAAATAAAAATTGACGTGAACGTGAATTATTCGTGTTGGTTTTTGCATTTCTTCAAAAAAAAATCATTTCATATTTTCTATCATCATGAAAATAATTATTTACGTTTATCAAGTATTTTTACTTCTTCTTGGAATTTTCCTTGGAATAACAATATTCAGATGTCTGAAAGTGAGTTTGAATTGAAGAATTGAACGAACTGAACTATGGATATATTTTGCTACAGGCGAATACAATCAAATTGGAAAGATCAAGAGAAATCCCAAATTCGAATAATTTGGTAAGTTTTTTTTGTAGCTCATTTTGGAACAACAAAATAAAACATAATTTTTGCAGAAAACAAATGAAAATGAAATAATTAATATTTCAAAACCGCATGTTCATCAAGGTTAGTATAAATTCATTTTTCGATAATTTCAGATTTTTTTCAACTTTTAGGAGAAAGTGAAGTGGCTGATGAAATCGCAAAAAGTATGAGGATTTTTTGTATAATTGTGACAGACAACATGCAAACTAAATTTGATGAATTGAAAAAAATGTGGATTTCGAGATGTGATAAGTATGATATAAGATTTTGAAAATTGAAAAATACAAATAATCTTTTCAGTTATGTATTCATGACACAATTCAAAAATGATACAATTCCATCAATAAATATAAATGTGACTAATCCATCGGATATTTGGAGTAAAACAAAAAATATATACGATTGGGTTATTGAAAATAATTTGAATGATTATGATTGGTTCATCAAAGTTGAAGCTGAAACTTATATTGTTATGGAAAATCTACGATTTCTTTTATTATCTTATTCGACAGATGAACCTTTGCGATTTGGATGTGATATTTATAGAAAAAGTAGTATTCCAGATGGTTCGGGAGTTTTTAGTAGAGAAGCTGTCAAGAGGTTGGAAGATTATATTTGAAATAATTAATTCGAAAATGAAATGAGATATTTTCAGAATCTCAAAAATAGATGTTCAAACTTGTCATTCTGGAACAACTTTGAATATTCCAGAATGTATGAAAAATGTTGGAATTATCACAAAAGATTCGAGAGACACTGAATATAAAAATCGATTTATTCCATTTATGACTGTTTCAGGAAATGTCACGAATAAACAAATTATAAAATATGCAATGTGGTTAGGTGGAAAAACTGAACCAAAATGTTGTTCTGGTAAACAATTTCGAATAATTCATCATAAACAACTTTTCTATTTCAGATTATGTGATATTGTTTAGTGGGATTCAAATTGAAGAAATGTATGTGTTAGAATATCTCATTTATCATTTGAAACCTTACGGTGAGTTATATCAAAAGTTTTTAATCAGTTCTAATTGCAAGATGAATATTTCAGGAGTGGACCCGAAATTCGAACAAGCTGAAAATAAAAGCATTCTTGAAACAGCTCGTCTTATTTCAAAATCAGAAATAGTTCCATCAATAATAAATGAAAATAATTAATTTCAAACGTGACGTGAAAATAAATATTTTTGTTCATTTTTATTTTTTGAAATGATAAAAATCACACGAATTAAACGAATTCAAGGATGGAAATTGATTGCATGGGGAATTTTGATTGGTATTGTTATTTCATTGTGTTTAGAAACAAAGGTAATTGAAAAACAGTTCTTATAACCTAATTCGGAATTCGAAAATTCAGATAATTGAGGAATCGGCAGAAGAAGAGATCAATTTGAATGAAGATAACACTTTTGAGCCAATTATTTTTCATTCTGAAGAAAAATCTCATTCACATAAAGGTATAAAATTATTCTAATAAAAATGAAAGAAAATTAAAATATTACAGATGATCGAAGTATAGCGGATGAAATATCACAAAAAGTTCGAGTGTTTTGCTGGATTTTGACAGGAAAACAAAATCATGAGAAAAAAGCGAAATTTGTGAAAGCAACTTGGGCAAAAAGATGTAACAAGTTAGTTTATTTTTGAAAATTTAGAGATTTATTTCCAAAATTTTCAGATATGTTTTCATGTCATCAGAAGAAGATGCATCACTTCCTTCAATAAATTTAAATGTATCAGAAGGTCGAGATTATTTATGGGCAAAAACAAAAGGAGCTTTCACTTGGATATATAATAATCATTTAAATGATTATGATTGGTTTTTAAAAGCAGATGATGACACTTATGTTGTTATGGAAAATTTGAGATTTATGCTTTTATCACATTCTCCTGAAGAACCTGTACATTTTGGATGTAAATTCAAACCATTTACAAAAGGAGGATATCATAGTGGAGGAGCTGGATATGTTCTAAGTCGAGCTGCTCTCAAAAAGTCTGTAATTTTCTTTAAATTCATCTGTTAAATTTTTTTTGAAAAATCGAATTCAGACTGGTAGAAGTTGCACTTCCGAATGAAACCTTATGTGAACAAAATCATGATGGATCTGAAGATGTCGAGATTGCAAAATGTTTGGAGAAAGTAGGTGTAAGAGCTGGTGATTCAAGAGATTCTGAGGAAAGACACCGATTTTTCCCATCATCTCCCGAATATTTTTTGAAACCCGAACCTATTGATCCAAAATTCTGGCTTTCCAATTACATGTATTATCCATATCAAAGAGGACCTTCGTGTTGCTCAGGTTAGTGATAAAACATTTCTCGAAATTTAATATAATTATTTTTAGATCATGCAATATCGTTTCATTATGTAAAAGCTGAAACAATGTATTTATTTGAATATTTGATATATCACGTAAGACCATTTGGAATTCAAAAACGTCTGAAAGTTTCACAAAACGAAACGATTTTACAATCCTCTCGTATTGAATCCAAATCAGAACAAGGACCTGATGATGTTTTTTAAAATAAATAATTCTATTTACAAAATAGAAAGATGTGAATGAGTTTTTGTTGTATTTTCTAAATAAAATAAATATTTTTCGGAAAAACAACTTATCGAGATGCAGAATTGAACAATTTTCAAAGTTTCAAACACTACTGTAGAAAATATCAAAGGCGCATATGGAAATGTATGTTGTGTCTCACAGCGATATTTTGAAAAATATTTTTGGCCAAAAAACCATGTTTTTTCAAACTATTTAAGTTTGTAACTTGAAACTACAGTAATCCAAAATCTCCCGAAAAATCTTTATTTATCATCATCCAATATGTTTAATTCAAACAGCTTCTAGTTTCTCCTGGATATTTTCCAGCCAATTCAATGATTCCAGCATCATAGGTTTTCTTGGCAGCGCTTCCGGAGTTTGTGTATGATTTTGGAATGTTGATGCGAAGAACGCGTTGACATGGCTGGAAATAATGGATAATTTGAAAAATGACTCCAGAAAACCAAAAAAAAAATCAAATTTTTTAATTTTCAAATATAAAAAAAAGAGAAAACCTACAGTAATTCCATCTTTGCAATCGTGGAAAACAGCCAAATATGGTTCAATTCCAGTAAGTTCTTTGGTCGATCCACTCAAATTGAAACCTCCATCAGAATCAGCTTTTCCAGATGCCATTTTGTCATCTTTGTCCAAGAATCCAGGGAGGAAGCTGTCTGAAATTCAAAAACATTTTTTTTTTATTTTTCAGAATCGTGGAACGGCCTTAATTAATTGAGAGAGATGGACGCAGAGAGAACGAGAAAAAACCTTTGAATTCGGAAAAATTGAAAACCGCGCTGGGTCTCGAAACGAAATGTTTTGTATTTCTCTCTGAGAATTTTTTGTATCTCTGGGTCTCTCTCAAATCAAAACCCCGCGCGGCTAAAAACCCAAAACCTACTGTCCGATTCCATGAGTTTAACTTTAACTCCTGAAGCCGGTTTTCCTTCGCATGTCAATTTTCCTCTAACCTGAAATTAATTTCAGATTTTCTTGAATTAATTTTCAAAATCTCACCGCAGCCGATTGAGTTCTTCCAATAAGTTCCAAACAAGAAATTGTCGAAAAAACGCAAAATGAGATAATAATCAATTTCATGGCTGAAAAAAAATGTTTACAAAAAATTTCAAAAATAAATCAAGTAAAAAGGTCACAGACTGCCCCAAACTTTTCGGTTTTTCTAACATTTTAAAGGGGGCGTTTCTCATCACAAACAACCTTGACGATGGAAAACTTTTGATCAATTCAATTCGGTCAACAAAAGACAGCAAAAATAGGTTCCGGTTATGATTATTTATTTTTGAGAAAAAAAAGAAAAGTTCAAAAAAATTGGTGGTGAGAAAATTCATAAATACAGTAAAAATAGAACGGGAGAGATCAATAAATAAAATAAAGAAGCACGCGCAAAAGGGACAGTATTTTACTTGGATTTGGTTTTCTTGGCAGCTGGTGCTGATGCTCCTTTGATTGGTTTCTGCTCAGCGGCGGGAGCGGCTCGTTTTTTATCGACAGGTTCAATGACTTCACCCATTTCTCGTTCGATTAGTGTAATTAGTGTATTAGCACGACGTTGTAATTCCTAAAATAAATATGATTTTTTAATATGAATAAACAAACAAACTTTGAAATGTGGAAATAAAATACTTCATGAAATTGAACCTGGGACGAAAAAAACCGTTAAATGTTTTAAAAATTGGTAAAATTTTAAGAAGTTTATATTCAATAAAATGAGTTGTTCTTTCAACTTTAATTTTAAAAAAAAATTAATTTTTGATATTTTGGAAAAATTACTTTATCACGTCACATTTTCAGTAAAATTTGAGAAAAAAAAAAGAAAATTGTCCCCAAAAACCAGTAAAAAACTAACCACAGCTGTGCGACTCTTCAAAAACCAATCAAATCTGAATTGTGGCGCATTTCTCACAGATTGTCGAACTTCTTCATAAACCGATTCTTTATCAAATCCTAATCGATGAATTTCACAAACCAAAAATCGATCTTCATCCTCCGTATACGTTTTTCCTTTATTCGCACCATATGCAATTCGCAATTGTTGGAAAGGCGATTTATATTTAGCAACTTTCGCATCTAATGCTCTTTTCACAGCTTGTCTTCTTTGAATTCTCAATTCTCCTTTTTCAATATTACTCAAAATCTTTTCAGCATCTTGCAATTCTTCAAATCTTGTCCAGAAAATATCACAATAATCTTTGACTTCTTCCAGTGGTTTTTCCATTTCTTTCGCAATATTTTCCAAATCCTCTCTTCCATATTTTTCATTCGCACGAAGGAATAATTGAAACTCTCTTTTAGTCCAATCAGTTGCTCCTTGTTTCAACAATTCTTGTTTTTCCTCTTCTTCCTTTTCTGTCAATGGTTTTGCCGAATCAATCAATTTTTGTTCCTCAGCTTGTCGTTTTTCAGCCTCTTTCGCACTGCAATCCTTCGGTTTTTCAGCCTGAAAATAATAATGATATTTTGCACTTCCTGTCAATTTCCTATCGAAAAATATATGAATTTTCTCATTTTGAGCCGTCAAAATAAAGCTGAAAATAAGCAGCTCATCTCCAAAGCAACCATATACTTATAAAGACTATATAAAATCGCCTTATCGCCTGCCACATTTTCTATTTTTATTGTTTTTGCTTCTGCTGTCTGTCGTGAAAACGATGAGCTCAGAAGAACACACTACTGTTTCGGAAACTGTTTTCACAACTTCGGAAGAAGATGGAGAAGAAGAAGAACTTATTGAAGAAGTTTGTCAAAAACCATCAAAAATATTTTTGTTGGGATTCATTGAAAAATCGAAACATAATTCGTAAGTGAATTTTTTTCCAAAAATAACTATCATGAAACTAAGTTTTTCAGTTCTCTCAAATCAATATCCGCTGACTTGTTATCAAACTTTTTCATCGCTTCAAACTCTTCATCTCCAGAAGATTCATCAATAAATCGTCAACTTTTGGCAAAATCAGATGTTTTGCTATTTTTCATAAATGAACAAACACTTCGAGATACAACATGTCTTCTTACTCTTCAATTGGCTTATTTATCACAAATTCCAATTATTATGCTACGCCCTCCTTTGACTAAACTGATGATTTCAAATCGAGATATAACACGAGAAAAAGAGAAGATATCGTAAGTTATTTTCGAAGTTTCAATTAAATCAGTCATTTTTGAAATTTCTAGGATAATTGCAAAAAGCGCAATTCTTCGCAGTCCACGAAATTGGGATCTTATTAATGATGACACTAAAATCGATTATAATTTGCTTCAAGACATTCTCTACGAAGGATTCAAAATATCCATTTTATATGACAAACAAGAACATTCTGATTGCATTTCTCGAATTCGTCACAAACTTCAAAATGTTATCACTTCTACAAAACGTTCAGAATCTTCAATCACAACCTCTTCAGGTTCCCAACCGCATTTCTATCTTTCTCCATCAAATCATTCAATCAGTTCTATTTTCTCGAGAAATGTGCAAGTGGATGATTCAAAACGGCGAGGTATAAAAAAGATAATATTTCTAACACGGGATAATCTCAGATAATCTTAGGAAAGAGTCGTTCGTCTTCTCGACGTCACAAAACAGCAAAAAGTAACGATGCGATGAAATTAAATTTATCATTGAGCACCGGGAATTTGTCGAAAATCATGAGAACTCCACATCCAGTTAAATTCACATACGATGAAGAACTTGAAGGAAAACACACCCCAAGACATATTTTGGTAAACGGATTTCGGCTTATGAAACTTATATTTTTTTTTTTCTAGAAAAGTCCTCCACCACCAGATAGAATACCATCTTCAATTGCTGTGAGTGATTGTGGTGAAACCGAAGATATTATAACAAAAGATAATCTCGAAATTGATGCTGACAAATTTCCTCTTCCACCTCTAACTCCAAAAACTCCATCATCTGCATTGTATCATCAAAATAATACAAGTAGCAGAAGTCGTCCACCACTCGGTTCTCTAACAAGTTTATCCTCATCCTGTGATCGCCGAATGAGTTTGAGTTGCATCGAAGACTTGTCAAATTATCAAAAAACTCAATATCTCGTTTTTCCACTACGTGATTCATCCAAAAAACCCTATTTACTCAAATTTCCAGATGATATGCACGAAGAAGAGGAAAAACATAATGGAAGTGTTTGGGGATCGGATACAAGTTTGGAGGAGGAAATTAAATTAGCCGGAACTATAAATGCTGGAATTATAGTTGATCAAATGGATGATTCGCCTATTCAATCACCAGCTCCATATCTCGGAGATCTTCATTGAAATATTAATCAATCATGATTAATTGTTGGAAAAAAATGTGTTGTGTTGTGTTTTGTTGTGTTGTGCTGACCGAATAAACATTAAATCTATGTATTTTTTAACCACACATCAGCCGTGGAAGTAAAAAGCCTACTATAAAATCTTCAAGGAGCCAAGTCTTGAGAGCCTCTTCCTCAAGTATTCGCGTAGATCGAGACAATCACTTTGGCAAGGTGCCGCTGCTAGAGATCATCATTCTCAAGGAGCCGCTGCTAGAGATCATAATTCTCAAGAAGCCGCGCCTATAGATTATAGCTCTCAAGTAGCCGCTGCTAGAGATAATAGTTCACAAGGAGCCGCGCCTAAATAACCTAATTGTCTAGGACTTTCGCGTTTTCAGAGCCTGCTTCTCAAATAACCACAAGAACAATTCAACATTCCTCGCCCAAAAAATGATTCTCAAAAAAACCAACCGAATATCCAATAGTTTTCCGGAAATGATATATTTCCTTATCCATCAATTCCATCAATCGTTTCGGATAAAAATGAAAATCATGAACTTGTGGCAATTTCGGTCTTGGTGCTCTATAAGTTTTATCAACTGGATTTCCAACTCTCATAGCTTCCTTATAGTATAAATCAACTTGATAATTCGCTTTTCTTTCTCTTTTTGGTGGTTCGATCCAGAAATGTCCCATTCCATCGGATTGTTTTCCTTTATAGTTTTCACCTTCGAATTGATAAACCTACAAATTTTCATTTTTTTTATTTATGGGGCTATTCATGTATTTTCTCAGCATGTTGAGAAAACAGGAGAAATGCGGAGGAAATACATTTTCTCCGTTTTTTTCGTATTTTCTCAGCCTACCTGAATAGGTTTTCTCCGCTTTTCTCCCGTTTTCTCAGCGTTGAAAAATAACATGAATAGCCCCATTAAAAATAATTTTTCCCCATTCAAAAAAGTAAACTAACGGTAAATTTGCTGTCCTCAAATGTCAAATTTCTCAAACTGCTTTCTTCCATTTTTCCCATTTTCTCATTCAATTCCGCAGTTTTGACTTCAGCTTTCTCAAGAATTGTATCAATATCATCATCACTAATTGTCGAATCTTTTGCAGCAAATACTTGTTCAGCTCCATGTCGAATCATACTAACCATATCTTCTTTTCCAAGAGTTTTTTGCGCTTCTGTCATTCTTCCTTGTTGAATTACAATGTTATCCAATTTCAGTTTCATTTCAGCTTTTTCAATGATTCGTTCATCAACAGTATTTTCAGTGATCAAACGGAAAACTCGAACCTAAAAATATTTCTTTTTTATTAATTTTTTTTTGCTAATTTCTCCTTACCTGTTTCTTTTGTCCAATTCTATGTGCTCGATCCATGGCTTGCAAATCAGATTGTGGATTCCAATCCGAATCATAAATAATAACAACATCAGCGGTAGCCAAGTTGATACCAAGACCTCCAGCACGAGTTGTAAGCATGAAAATGAACTTTTTCGAATTTGGCGCATTATAAGCATCGATTGATTGTTGACGTTCTTCGTGAGCAGTCGAACCATCAAGCCGGCAATAATCATATCTGAAAATCAATTTTCATGTGTTTTTGATATATTTTTTAGAGACTCACTTTCTCCACCAACAATAATCTTCCAACAAATCCAACATTCTCGAAAATTGTGAGAAAATCAAAACTCTCGATCCTTGTTCCTTCAACTTCACCAATAATTTATCCAAAACAACCATTTTTCCGGAATTATCAACAATATGTTGATCTGTTGTATATGGCGGTCCAGGTTCAGCTCCGTCAAAAAGATAAGGATGATTCAAACATTTTCTCAAATGCATCAAAATATTCATAAGTCGAGCCTTTTCAGCTTTTCCAGCTCCATTAATAATATCAATATCTTTCATCAACACTTTTGTATACCATTCTCTTTGCATTTTTGATAAACCAACATAAACTTTGACTTCTTTTTTGGGTAAAAGCGATTTTTCGACATCGGATTTGATACGACGTAAAAGGAATGGTTGCAATACTTTATGAAGTCTTTGTATCAAATCTGTATTTGCACTCATTGATTCATTTGAAAACCAGGAATCAAAATCATCAGATGATGTGAAAATATCAGGGAGAAGGAAATTCAACAGAGCCCAAAGTTCATGCAAATTGTTTTGGAGCGGTGTTCCTGTTATCAGTAATCGATTTTTCGATTTTAATTCTCTGACAGTTTCAGACAATTTTGATTTTTCATTTTTGATTCGATGAGCTTCATCAATAATGATGTATTTCCACGATAATTTTCGAAGTTGTCCTTTCACTTTTAACATCATTTCATAAGTTGTACAACAAACATCGAAATTTTGAGGGAGAATTGTTTCACGAAGAGTTTCATTCTGAAAAAATCATGTTATATTTGAGCACCCAGTTATTATTTGAAGAACTTACTCTTGCAGTTTCATCTCCGATCAAACAAACAGTTCTAATTGTTGGACACCATTTAGCAAATTCATTCATCCAATTTTGAAGTGTAGATTTTGGAACAATAACCAAATGTGGACTTGGCATACCTCGATAATGTTTCATATATCCAAGCAACGAAATAGTTTGTAAAGTTTTTCCCAAACCCATTTCATCAGCCAAAATTCCATTAATTCCATTATAATGAAGAGAAACCATCCAATTGAGACCTCTTACTTGATAATCTCTCATTTCTCCATTTTCAATATAAAATGGTGATTTATCGAAAATTGTGATATTGTCTTCTTTATCTGCAGCTGCAACCATTTCTTCATCTTCTTCTTGTTCTGTTTTTCGATGTCTATGATCTCCCTCAATTCCAACTCCTTTTCCTGGTCTTCCTTTCTTCTTTTTATCAGTTGGTCCAGAAGCAGAAACGGCAGCTAAAAAAGTAATTTTCAAAAATTTCTTTGAAATAAATGCAAACCTTTGTCTCCAGATGTCAAGCAATGTGAGAAATTTTCAGTTTTCTTCAGCAACATTTCGAATCTTTTGAAGGAATCCATATCATCTTCAGCTTGAACATTCGGTTTTTGTTCCTATAAATGTGAAAAATGACATTTTGAAATAAGACGTTTTTTTTCAAAAAAAAAAAAATAGGGCAACACTTACATCAACTTCCATTTCTTCTTGTTTCACGGGAGCTTCTTCAGTTTCCATTTCTTCGACATTTGGCTTAGTTTCAGTGTCAGACATTTCACTGAAAATAATGGTTTTCTTTATTTCAACAACTGGTTTTGAAACAACAAAAAAAATGTGAAAATGCGGTAACGCTATTCAAGCGAACATTTTCGCGGCAAAGGCTGTGCAAACACTGCGACGCACAATTGCACACTTTTTCGCTGGACGCTACCGTAGTTTACCACTTGTTCCCTTTAAAAATAGTTTTTCGCACTAGAGACATAAGTATTTAATTATTTGCGCAACCTCCATTAAAAATGTGAAAATCAAAAATCGAAAGCGAGTGATGATGACAAAAAAATGATGACAAAAACAGTATAAAAACAGAACAATTTTCAAACTTGTATACTTAAAATCAACATGTCTTCTCCAAAAATCTCTCTTCACTATTTCGATATTCGCGGTTGGGCTGAATACATTCGACTTCTTCTCGTCGATCAAAATGTCAAATTCGAGGATGTTCGTTTTGCTTGGAAAAGTGAAGAATGGGAACAAATCAAGAAAAATATGTTGTTCGGTCAAGTTCCATGCATGAAAATCGGAGATACGGAATATGTTCAAACTGGGGCAATAATTAGACATTTGGCAAGACTTTATGGTAAGTTAAAATATAAATATTGCTCATATTATCGACCTACAGCAACCCTATCATTTTTCAGATTTATATGGATCAAGTCCTTCGGAAGCCACCTTCATTGATATGGTTTTTGAATGCGCTCGAGATTTGCGCTACAAATACGTTCGTTATGTTTATTTCAACGATGAAACCAAAGAAAATTATGACAATGTAACTTTGCCACAAATTCTTTCGAATTTATCAAAACTTTTGGGCGATCGTCAATATATCGGGGGAAATAAAATCACATTTGCTGACTATAATTTGTTTGAAGAATTGGATATTGCAAATGCTACTTCTCCAGGATCAATCAATAAATTTGAGAATTTGAAGGCTTTTCACAAAAGAATGTCGGAGAGACCAAATTTGAAGGTGGGTTAAAAACTGATGGGGTTCAGGAAATACTTAAATTTTTTCCAATGAAATATCCCTGGTTACTGTAGTTCTGGTAAAAAATCTAATAAGTTACCGTATTGTGAAGTTTTTTTGAAAATTCAGATTTTTTTATTGTTAAATTTTTTGAAACCTAAAAGGCTTAAGAACCTTGAAGAGCCTAATAAGCCTAAGAAGTCTGAAAACCCAAGAGAAGGAAATTGGGAGCCCTAAAATAATAAGGAGCTCAAGGACCCTAAGAAGCCTAAGGAACCCAAGAAGCCTAAAAAGCCCAAGCCTAATCACCCCATGAAATTCCAAAAACAATTTTTTCATTCCAGAATTATCTTCTCAATCGTCGCACTCCAATCAACGCCATCGATCGAATTTAAAAATCAACTGAAAAATTGCGAATTCCAAAAAATTCCAATTTATATTTTATGTTCTATATTTTCTCATAAAATTTTCGAAGCCTAATATTTCCATCCCTAATTAATCTTTTCCCCTATTTCCTTCTTTCTCTCTCTTTCGTTTCTTCTGAAAAACAACACAACCCATCCGCGTCTGAAAATAAAATAACTCCTATTTTTGCGGCTGCCTTCGTTTTTTGTCTACTCTTTCTTTCTTTTTGTGCTTCGCAAAAATCTCGCGAAAAATATAGGCTCTGTCAAAGACAGAACTGTGTCTTTGACTAATTTTTACTGATTTGATCGATTTCCCCTCCCATTTTGCCATCAAATTGCCAAACACATCCCGAACCAGCAAATGCTAGCCGAAACCACATCCAGAAGCAACTCATTCAGCAACTCATTTCCTTCAAATCTTCCCATTTGTCTCCAAATGCGCTCAATTTCTCCTAAATTCATGAGGAAAGCGAAAGGAAGAAAAGAAAGACAAGACGAAATGAAGATAGAGCAGAGAAACAGAGAAAACACATTCAAACCGCCGCCTCGTTTGAATTGCCGCGTAGCCGCATCTTCCACTCGAGACACAAACAGCTCCTACTCGCCTACAAATTAATTTTTCTCTCTCCTAAATTCTTTGATTTTTCCCTCTATCCTACTTTTGCACTCTTCCGTTGCCCTTCTACCCGTTGTTTTGTGTGCCCAACTGCGATGCTGTACGTACAATTGGTTTTTATGAATAAATTATTGGTATGAAACCGTTGTTCCACTCACTCCGTCCGTTCCGCACCTCCTCTACCAACTTCTCAATGCACACACCGTCCGTATAGTTAGGAATCAACAAATTAGGTAACAAAATCACTCCATCCACTCTGAACTCAAACTATTTAAAAAATCTTAAACTTCTCTGATTTTTACATGGTGCATCGACCGAATTGGTCAAAACACTTCAAAAAACTACCACTGAACTCAAATTTTCGCGAATTCCTACTAATTCCGCGACAGAACTCAATTTTTGAGATAAAATTTGATAATTCTTTCATGGATTCTTCAGATGTTGTCTCAAATTTCACAAATTAGAACTATTGCTCCAATTGCAACTCCTTGACACTTTGCTCAAGAGTTTAGTTATCTTTCAGAGAGACTTCCAAGATTTTCGAAATTTATCGATTTTTTTCGAATACTTTCGAAATATCGATTTTTCGATTTTCGCCGAGCACTTGAATAATCAATTAAACTTAGAATTCATTTGAAGTACACTACTGTCTTCTCGAAAACGCACCGAACTTTTGGAACTTTGAAACTCCAGTGATTTTCTCGAACAATTTCGAAAAGTCAAATTCTGGTTTTCTACACTTGCATCAACTTCGAAACTTATCAAATAATTCCTTTGCTTCTCAAGGTCAGATGGATTTCTCGAAACAATTCGAAATTTTCCCGATTTCTCCGAAACACTTCAATATTAGTTTGATCTTCTGAGACTAATGCAAAACTCTTCTAACTTTCAAAATGCTTTGCTTGAATCTGCCAACTCTTGCGCAACTCTTTCAACATTTGAACCAAACTTGGAACTTCCTCAACTTTGTATAAGTTTCAAACTTCTAAAGGTTTCGGAACTAATTACACTTCCAATCCAACTATTACTTTGAGCAACTTTTTACTCTACTTTGAATGTGGAACGGCACCTATAACAGAAACTGGCTCTTGAGCTCAAAATTTTTGGCTCCAATTAAAAATGCCTTTTTAGACAACACTTTTGAATTTCTCTTCGAATTCATGGCTCTTGCGCTTGAATAATACTGCCTCAGTGCATGACAATGATTTTCAGTGAACTCAAACTGGAATCTCAAAGCAAATCTGTAACTTATCTGCTTTAAAACAATCTTCTCTAAATGTCCAAACTCCCAATCCATTAAGCCCAACTTTCTGAAAACTTTCAGGCTTTACTGAAGGTTCTGATGGGAACTTCTTGAGAATCTGTCCAAGCCTGCCAAGATTGCTTTCAGGTCCAGAAGATTCCCATTAGAACTAACTCGCAGTCTTTTCGTATTCGGAACTACTCATTATTCTGTGAAACTGAACGATCAAAACTTTTGTTATACCAACCCGAAGTTTTTTCTCGTGTGATTCCGAATTCTCACAGTAAGTCATTGGAAAACAACTGAACTCAACCAAACAATTCCAACTTTAATTTCCAACTCCAGAAACCAAATGATCAATCATCGGAAACTATCCCAATACTCTCAAATTTGGCACAATCTTCAAGCTATACTTTCTATGTTTTTCTCTCACAAAAAACACACTCAAAAACTGACTGGAAAGAAGTCCATGCTACTTACACACCTGTCCATTTGTACAAAACTTTACCAAAACCGAAACTTTGAAATCTGCTATATCAAAACTTGTTAAACTAAACAACAACGCTCGCGTTTCTACGCTCCCAAAAACTGAAAATTTTGCAAACTTCTTGCTAACACTGCAAATTTATATGAAACTCTACAACATTTCGTACTTATTTCTTGCTTTTTCCAAACCGAAAAAAAAAAAAAAATGTTTGGAAACCTAATTTTGACATCTACTGCCATCTTGAACCAACTTAATTTCACACTTGTGATCTGAACAGACCTCAAGTGCCTGTAAAAGTTTGTACGTATACACAACTCGAAACTGATCAACGAACTCATCTTGAACCAAAGATATATCTGATTACTGAATTCTCTCGAAACTTAACTCAGGATCAAAAACAATTCATTCTCAGTTATCCACTCAAACTGGAGTGAGACTCAAATCAAAAGACACTAGTCACAAAAACTAGTCCCTTATGTCCTAGTGTAAGATTAGAGAAGATTCGTCATAATCACTCTCTGAAATTACCTAGGAAATTAGTAGTGACAGAAGAAGGGAAAACTTCAACTTTCCAAGGCGACTTCTTTGTCTAGGAGTGAACCTACCCCCTAGGGAGATATTAATCGATGACTATCTCTTGTGCTGTGCAGATCTATTGTATAGCAATCGTACTCATGTAGAAAAAGGTAGTCGCGGCACCTGATTTTACAACAATCTTACTGTACCTGAACCTAGGGCTACTACTGGCCGGTAGGTGGCCAGCTGTCTCGAGCACAGCTTCGGCACCAGTGTATTATTGGAAACACCACTTGTTTGACACTAGCTCCGTCGATACTGAAATTGACGTCAATATACACAAACCGTGACTCCGAAAAGCTAATCACATCCACAGTTCCGTATTAACACATAGGCAGATATTCGCCAATATCTGCATTACTTCGATCTCTCTCCTCAGCGATCATCCGTTCGCTATCGAAGAGCCCGAATCCCAACTCATCTTCAAACTGTTTCTGAATCGAAAATTCCAGTAAACTTTAGCATCGTTGCCTCTATAAACACTTTAAATCTCTGCTGTAGTCCACTTCGGACGCCATATGACTTTCAGAAAGCGGGGAGATTCACTTGTTGTGAAATCCCGACTAGAATCGTAAAACTTCCACTCGTTGATCTACCAAATTCAAACTAAAACTTCCATTCCTTGATCTACCAAATTCAAACTAGAAGTGCTACAGTACTATTCACTTGTTGTGAAATCCCAACTAGAATCGTAAAACTTCCACTCGTTGATCTACCAAATTCAAACTAAAACTTCCATTCCTTGATCTACCAAATTCAAACTAGAAGTGCTACAGTACTATTCACTTGTTGTGAAATCCCAACTAGAATCGTAAAACTTCCATTCGTTGATCTACCAAATTCAAACTAGAAATGCTACAGTACTCACCGATGAGCTATTGTGGGCCATCAAATTGCAACTCTACTAGTCAAAACTCTAGGCAGAATCGTCTGGCGATTTCTTGACACCTCATCATATTCCAATCCATCGGGAACACTTTTCAACCAAGATAGCACAAGTACTCTCTCTAAACTCTCATGAGTAAATCTATGACTCTTCTGAGCAAATCATTCTTAGAAAGGTTCAACAAAACTTCTAATCACTTCTTACTGTAAATTATACACGCCAACATTCTCCTTTCAAAAAGGGAATACTTCTTTTTGATTGGCCCCCAATGTCAAAGACAGAACTGTGTCTTTGACTAATTTTTACTGATTTGATCGATTTCCCCTCCCATTTTGCCATCAAATTGCCAAACACATCCCGAACCAGCAAATGCTAGCCGAAACCACATCCAGAAGCAACTCATTCAGCAACTCATTTCCTTCAAATCTTCCCATTTGTCTCCAAATGCGCTCAATTTCTCCTAAATTCATGAGGAAAGCGAAAGGAAGAAAAGAAAGACAAGACGAAATGAAGATAGAGCAGAGAAACAGAGAAAACACATTCAAACCGCCGCCTCGTTTGAATTGCCGCGTAGCCGCATCTTCCACTCGAGACACAAACAGCTCCTACTCGCCTACAAATTAATTTTTCTCTCTCCTAAATTCTTTGATTTTTCCCTCTATCCTACTTTTGCACTCTTCCGTTGCCCTTCTACCCGTTGTTTTGTGTGCCCAACTGCGATGCTGTACGTACAATTGGTTTTTATGAATAAATTATTGGTATGAAACCGTTGTTCCACTCACTCCGTCCGTTCCGCACCTCCTCTACCAACTTCTCAATGCACACACCGTCCGTATAGTTAGGAATCAACAAATTAGGTAACAAAATCACTCCATCCACTCTGAACTCAAACTATTTAAAAAATCTTAAACTTCTCTGATTTTTACAGGCTCCACCCATTTTAGCCACATCCTTTCTTTTTATTCTTCTTTCGTTCGCTCTTCTTCCAAGCTCGCTAATTTTTCATGAGATTTTTTTGGGAATTCAACTCAAGATGCTCAGTTTCTTCAACATCACTTTATTCTTTTTAATGAGTGAGTTTTTCCAGACTAAAAAAAGTTACGAAAAGTTCCAACCGCATAATTGCTTGTTTTTTTCAAGTTTCCGTTCTCCCTTCTTTTTTTTTGAAAATAAAGAAAAGATCCCAAAACTTTTTCCAAAAAAATTATACATTTCATTTTTTATACATTTTTTCCACCTACTCTTTACAACCTAATAAAAGTCCAAAAACCTTGTCGGCGAGAAAAAATGCAGAAAATCCAATAAAGAAAAATCTTTTTTTTTTTCGTTTTTCCCATCCATCCATCGAAGAAGAAGATGAAGAAAAAAGAGTTCTCTTTGGCACATATAAAAATATGAATATATGTATATATTTGATCCACTGGGTTTGAACAGAAAAAACTCTCCGGGGAACTTTCAACGCAAAAAAATCGGGTTTCAAGAAAACAGAAAAACAAGCAAACAAAAATGAGCCAACAAAAATATAACTCAATTTTTTTGGTGTTTTTTTAGACGGTGCCACAACAACTTCAATTCAAAGACGAAGTCAATTTGGAGATCAAAATGTGATGAAACTTTATCGATATTTATTGCATGATTATAACAATGAAGTTCGACCAGTTGTTCATCCAAAAACTCCGATCAATGTGACTTTTGTATTTTCGCTAACTCAAATTATTGATGTTGTAAGTTGTGTATCTAAAAATATATGAGATGAGAAAAAGTACACATTTTTTAATTAGTCAAATTTATCGCGATGTTTATAGTTCATGTGATGAATAATTAACAATAGGATGTTATTATCTGAATAGGTTCAATCAACGTTCAGAAATCAAGCAGGCAATTTGAGAAAGATACATTTCAACTTTTAAACATTTAGAGAAAAAACTCAGATCTGAGGAAAAAGATGCAAACTTCAGTAATCGAACACTTTTATGGTTCAATATAGAAAATTTTTTATTTTAATTTTGCACATGATGAAATTCCAGAAGTTTCTAAATTCCCTGAAAGTTTATTTCTCAAACTTTTCAGTTTCAAAATTTCAGAAAAAAGAACGAAATGAATTTTTTAAATTCTGAAAATTTGGATCAAAATTTAAAAAAATTTCAATCTACATTAACCCTAACCTTTCCCAGGACGAACGAAATCAAATCCTAACAACAAACTCCTGGGTTCGTCTACATTGGCAAGATTATAAACTGGTATGGGATCCATGTGAATTTGCAAACGTCACAAAAATGCATATTCCAAGTGACAAAATTTGGAAACCTGATATTATTTTGTACAATAAGTGAGTTCATATATGAATTAGCTAAATAAGTGTTTGTTGATATTTCAGTGCGGATGCTCAATATACGAAATCAGTGATGTCAACAGATGTGATAGTTGATTATTTGGGAAATATTCATTGGCCATTGTCGGCTATTTTTACGTGGGTTATATTTTCAAAAAAAATTTTCGGCCTCAATTTTTTTGAATCAAAAAATGTTCAGATCATCGTGCCCTCTTGATGTCAAACATTATCCATTTGATCGTCAAACTTGTCTTTTAAAATATGCGAGTTGGGCTTATGATGGCACAAAAATCGATCTTCATTTGAAATCTGAAGAAGGAGATGTCACAAATTATATAACAAACACAGAATGGAATCTAATTGGGATAAAAGCCAAAAAGGATTTTTCAATCTACAGTTGTTGCCCCGAACCTTACCCATTTATTGATGTTTTGGTAACAATCGAAAGAAGAGCAATGTTTTATGTTTTCAATTTAATTCTTCCATGTGTTCTAATTAGTCTTATTGCTTTGATGGGTTTCTATATGCCAACAGATTCCGGGGAAAAAGTCACACTTGGAATCACATCTCTTCTATCAACTACTGTATTTTTGATGTTAGTTGCTGAAGGAATGCCACCAACAGCTGAAGCATTGCCATTGATTGGAATATACTACGGTGTTACAATTATGTTAGTCGCGTTGGCAACTGCGATGACTGTATTCACTGTTAATATTCATCATAATGGAGTTCACGGATATCCAGTTCCACCGTTTCTTCAAATTTTCGCTTTTCGGTATTTGTCCAAAATTTTATTCGTGAGAATTGAACCATATCATTCGATAACAGCGCATGTTCGACATATGTATCAGGTAGGAAAAGTGATTTTGATTTCATTGTCAGTAAAAAATAATTCTGAAAATGTTTTTTTTTCAGAAAGAGCATCCGAATGAGTGTAAATTATCAGCTGGACTTCAAATAAAGCGCATAAATGATTGTGAAGATCAATTGAGATTAAGGAGAGATGAATCATGTGAGTACTGTATTAGATTTTTGGGGTACTGTATCTACAGTAAACTAGAGTATTTCTAGGCCTCACATTTTCTGATATTAGTACCTGTATTACTGTAGATAAACAAAATAGAAGCCTCCAAAAATTCACAAAAAAGTTCCGAAATCTCTGTAGATCAGAAATAGTGCCTTCCACAGTAAACCAAGGGAGTTAAGGTTACTGTACCTTTTAATTGTGGGGTACTGTAGGGGCTACTGTAGGTCTAACATTTTCTGATCTCAAGGTGGTGTAGCTAGTATTACTGTAGATACAAACTACAGTACCCCAAAAAGATCGCGATAAAAGTTTTAAATATTTCGTAGATAAGAAAAAGTGCCAACTACCGTAATCCAAGGATTTTTGGGTTACTGTACCTTTGAATTTCCATAGCCCTTCTGTAGTTAGGATTACTGAAAAAAACCAAATTTCAAAATTCGGATAATTTCCAGCAGAAATCTTAGATCTACAGTAACCCTGTTCATTTCCAGCCATCTCAATTGTATCTGCAAATGTTCACTGTGATCCGAATGATCGTCTTCTCATCTCCTCTTCCTCAACTCCACAAAACACAACACCTCTCCCATTTCGCGCAACTTTATCAGCTCGAAATACAGATTCACCAAAAAAGAAAAAGGTAAGTCTTCATTTTTTTTAAATTCGAACTTAATTTCCAAATTCATTTTTCTAAATATCGATTTTTCAATTAGATTTTTGTCGGCTCGAGGAATAGAGAAACAGATGTTTCGCATTTGGTCAGATTTTTTTCAACTGTGTGGCTTTTGCTTTTTCCTAGATATTATGCTATGCTATGCGCCTTTAAATATTTCTGAAATTAAAAAAAAACAACAAAAATTTTTCAGGTTTCATTTTCATCACTCAATGAGCCGCCAACAGATTCACCAATTTATGGAAGAAAAGTTGGGAGGTACTGTATCTTAATGTATCCCAGAAATTTATCGATTTTTCAGACAACACCGCGGCACAGAAAACAATGAGAATAAAAATGAGGAGGGTGATGAATTTGAGAGAGAATTTCTGCGTGTAATGTCGATGGTTCATGGGATAATTGAGAGGAATGAGATGAGAGTTGCGGAGAGGGATAAAAGAGATGCGATTGCGCTGGAATGGCAACAGGTAAACTTCAAAGCTCTGTGAGGGAACGGGGGAAATCACGGGATTCTGATCCACTATTTGAAGTTATTTTTGAATGAGGTGTTGAACTTTTCGGAACATGGATTTGAAGTTTTTCGGAATAATATTAATATTAGAATTAAAGTTATGATTCAAAAATTTTAATTTAAAAATACTGAAATTGTCCGAAAAAATCAATAGTTCTGAAACCCGTCCCTGATTTCTAACAAAAAAATTTCCTTCTTCCTATTCACATCCAAACTCACTCACCACGTTTCAAATCAATCAATAAATCATTTTCAGGTCGCAATGGTTCTCGATCGATTCCTCCTCGTTGTATTTTTGATCGGAACTTCTGCTTCAACTTTTGTAATTTTAAATCAGCGGAATCTTTTTGACGAATAATAAAACTTTACGGGTTTATTCATAAATTATATCTTATATACATACAGGCTTTGATAATAAGTTTGTTATTCTTCTGGTGAGGGAGTTAGTGATTCTCTAGTATTTTCATCTCGTTTTCGACGGCGATCACATCTGAAAATTATTTTTGGATACTAACAGTCATAAAGAATGAATCAGGTTACCTTGGACATTGCAAGCTTCGTTTCTCAAAACATTTTCGATGATAAACAGCCAAACATTTTTGACAATTTCTGGAATTTTCAGTGAATGCAAATAAAATACGATCATCATTACAAAGTTCACAGAAAAATCCATTTCCTTTACAAGTCTCGCATTCTTCTTCAATATGTTTTCTGAATACAGTATGAATATCCTCCAATTCTTGTAAAATAGTTCCATCAAGAAGTTCGCGCAATTCCCGAAGTGAATAAGTTGATGCCGAATCAACGAAATGACTATGATCTTTGAGGTATTGTAGAATTCGCAATTTTTTCGCTGTCTGAAAACAAGGAGATTTGGGGGTTAATTTCAACATAAGAAAAATTACCCTGCAGCTAACAAAATAACATTTCATAAGAAGAAAGTTTCGTCGAATTTCAGTGACTCTACGGAGTTCTTTGTGGAATTTGATAAGAGAGAGGCTCGATTCATTAATATCGATTAGTGGACGATTATCAACAATTGAGAGAAGTTGTTTGATTGCACGGCAAACTGGACGAGGAGTTGAATCAAGGTTGTGAACTATTCTGTAAAAACAAAGGATTTGAGGCAAATTTTAGGCTTGTGAAGACACTTTTCCGAATTTTTGGATTTTTCACGGAAAAATCCGGAAAGTGATTTTTGATTGTAAAATTTTCTCAATTTTCGGGAAGTTTTGAAAAATAAAATTCTGAATTTTTTTTCGATTTTCTCTCACATAGACAAATTTCAGAAAAAAAAAGTTTACCAATCGAAAAAAAATGCTGCGGTTCAGAAAATCCAGAACCTTACCTTGCTGGAATACTCCACAAATCATTCCAATGACAATTTGGACAAAACAATTCTCCACTATAATCACACAATCTAGCTTCTTGTTCCGCTGGTCCATCAAAACAAATCGAAGCCGAACATTCAGCACATTGATAACCTTGTTCAGCCAGACTTCTCTCTTCGCAAATATTCAATTGTAATTCGAATTTATTTCTCGCTGCTAATACACCAGCACAAACTCTTCGCACTTCTTCAGCACATTTATCATGTGCTCTCAATCCACAAATTCGACATCGTCTCCAATATTGAACCAATCTCCAAATCGCATGCATACATACTTCACAACACGGATTATGTCTTCCTCGCGCTGATTGAATCACAAATTCGTGTCCTTCAATTCTCAAAATCTCATTTTCAATCGATCCATCGAGTTCCTGAATTCTTTGCCTTTCCAATCCAAGTTGCACGATTTTATCAAAATACATTTGTTTTCTCATCGATTTTTTCTCGCGATCCACAAAATTTGGCAAATTTCCAAGAGTATCTTGAATGATATCAACTGGAAGGAAACTTATGAGGAGGAGGAGAAAAAATGATTGGAACTGTCTTACTAGGTTTCGTTTTTCCAGTATCATTTGTCTCGATTTGTTCATCATTGAGCAATTCTTTAAGTTGGTCTCGACAAAATTCAAGGGCATGTTCGATTTCTTTGATTCTGGAAAAACAACAAATTGTTTCGTTGATACGTAAAAAGAACTCAGAGATTCGCTGGCCAGCTCGCCACCAGGTGGGGAGGCTGGCTGACCTGGGAACCACATGGAAACCATGTCGCCCGGTTTTTTTCGCTGGCAAGGTGGCCAGGCTCTGGCTAGGTCACGGCCACATGGCTACCATGTGGTGGCCACTTCGCCGCGTCAAAATGAATTTTCATAAAAATGTCTGAAAAACTTATGAATTGAGGCATTTTCGAAAAATTTGGCTCATTTTCTGTTTTTTCGCAGCACTTGAAACCTTAGGAAGTGAAAAAAACAGTAGAAAATGCAGTGTTTTGAGTACAAACCACTGTCTTGCCAGCTTTCCAGAATTTCAAACACACAGGCCACGTCGCCGGAAAACTCGAGGCGACCTGGCGGCCATGCGGTTTCCAGGTGGCCGCAGCGATCTGGTGGCGAGCTGGCCAGCGAATCTCTGAGAAGATATGTACTTTGAACAAGAATTTTTCGAATGAAAAAATCTCGGCTAGGTTCGAAGATTCAACATTTTTAGTGACAAAAGCTCCACATTCTCAAAATAACTTGATAATTTCAGATTTTATCTGAAAGCTCAGGTTTTGAATTTGTGGTTTCATCCGATCTTTTTCCGTAAAATCAAAAAAAATACAAACCTCTCAACCCCATTCAAATTATCCTTTCGAAAATCATCCATAACTTGCTCAATCTCTTGATCAACTTCATTTTCATCAACTTTCGAAATAAGCCAACTCCCTTTTCGACTTCGACATGTCGATGACCCGTAGGACATTATATCTGATATGACAAGAAAAAATAACTATCAATAAATGGTCATGTGTAAAAACTATTTTTTCTCCGATAAGAAAACAGAGGGCAATGTGGGATATTTATTGCCAAAAAGAAATCGGAACGGATAAGAAAATGGTCAAAGTTCGTGGTAAATACACAAAGTTTCGAAATATATCTATAATCAATGGAGAATGTGTGTGAGAGAGAGAGAGGTTCCATAGAAAACATACAGTTTTATGGGAAAAGATGCCCGAATGAGAAAAAGATTCGACTTTTTGATAAGACATCGGGAAATTTTGGAAAAAATTGTATCTATATAGGTCCCATGATTTCTACAATAGTCTAGGTTACTGTAACTATGAAGAGTAGTCTGAACTCCCATATTTTTGAAATAATTCAGAATCCTATCTAACTGAAAAAGTTATGACGTGACAAATCTCGAAAATCATATTTTTGGAGTGCTGTTTCAAACCTAAACTTGAAGAAAATATAATTTTGAAAATTCAACAAATCAAATTTTCAAGAAAATTAACAACATAATATTTCATTACACGTAAAAAGTCAACAATTCAAAAAAAACATTAAAAAGTAAAAATCAGTCAAACAACAGACAAAAAACCGGATTCATCAGTAAAAAAAAATAAATTTTGGGTGGAGAAAAAGTTTAAAGCACAAAAGAAAAATCCTAGAAAAAATTGAAATGAAAGAATGCAAATATGGTACAAGTTTGAAAGAATATTTAGTGAAGAATTTCGACTGGAAAAAATTCCAGTCGAAACCCCAAAAAGTGTGGAGGTATTATATAATACTTGTAAGAATACAACGCATCGGGGGGTTTAGTTCAAAAAAATAAATAATAAAAATTAAAGAAAAAAAACACGGGGAAGGAGAAAAAATGAAAAAACAACAGGAAAACATATAAATAATAATAGTAACCTAATTTTCGTCAGTTTTGACGACACTTCGACCACAATGTCCTTCGAGTTGTTGAACCAATGTTCGAACATGATTTGGCAAAACAAGGAGACCTAAACACAAAATTTATGTTAGGAAAAATACTTTCATTTTCAGCGAAGAAAAATACATACCAACAATTTTTTGATCTTGCTCGGTTCTCACTCGAATAACTTGCATTCTTGATGATTTTCTATCATTTCCAGATAGGACTTCTTCAACAATCGGCCAAACTGACAAAACAGATCCGGATAATACGAAATATGTTCGAGTTCTTCGTCCAACTTCACAATATGTTCCGCCGGCTTCAGTTCGACATTTTCCATAGATATAATTGTGTTGGCACATATTAGCAGCGCCTAGAAATAATGAAAATTTAGAATTCCTTAACTTCAAACAATGTGCAAAAAATCTGAATTTTTTCTCAAGTTTCAGAAATTTTCATAAAAATTTCCAAAAATTGTTTCAATAATTTTTGTCCGAAAAATTTTGCAATCCTGTAATTTCAAGTTGCCTCATATAACTTTTCAAATAAATTTCAATACTCACCATCATATTGTGCTTCCCAAATCGATTTAGCTTCATCCACCGTAACCTTGCTGAACCGCTTTTTCAAATCCGCCATAATCATCAATTTCGGTGATCTTCCAGTCGATGGTCTTGTGATTGCATAAAGTCTTGCACCATTATCCATTCGAACTTTTCCGATTCCATAAATTAATGCAGCAACTTTTCTTCCACTTCCATTTACTCCAGGTTGACAAACATAAAATCCATCTTCATCGGTATTATGATCTTTATATAAACCAAGAGCTTCTTCCCAGCTAACACCTCTTTCAACTCCAATTTTATGAATCTCAACGCGGAAACTTCCATTATCAGCTCGCCCCGAAAAGAATCTAGTTTCAAGTTTTCGAACTTGATCATCTCCAGTTCCCAAATCCATAATTCCCGTATCATAAGTTCCATCATGTTTCGATTGTGCAATCAATTCAGCAACAATTTCCGAGAAATAAACAAAAAGAGCATTTTGTGCATGAACTGGTAAACCAAGAATTCTATTCAAAAACTTTGGAATTGTGGCCGCTTCCTTTTCAATGATATATTGACCATTTGCTTTGTTTCGAGACAAAAGACCAACACCTTCCATATAAAGTCGCATATCTGCAAAAAAATGTTTTGGATCTTGGATTGTGTTATGATTAAATTATTCTATTCATAAAAACTCTGCAAAAATATGTTTATTCGATTCATCTTAAGTAAGTGTCTTTGTTCAATTCAAACAAGGAAGAATATGACGTTTTTGAGAGGGAAAAGGAAAATAAATCGAAAAAAGAAAGAGGAACTTGAAGGGATTTTCTTTTCCAGCTTTAAAATCGGAAGATACTGTAATCTACAAGATGGTATAAGTTTCATCACGAAAAATTTGAATGTTTTAAAGGCGCGTAATGGGTCTCACAGCGATTTAGGGTTAAAATAAAAAGATTCACGTTATCCTACACCATTAAAGAATTTTAATTTTCAAAAATACAATTTTTTCTGGTCCAAAAAACTCCAGCAAAAAATACTAACCTTCGAAAAAGTCTCCAGCCTTATAATCTTTCGGTGGTTCAATAAGCGGTGGATTATTTTGTCCGATGACAGTTTTGAGTAAAACATCCAAAGCAACACGACCATATTTATTATCCATATTGAATTGTGACAAATCACGAGTTTCAGTGGCACGTCGATCTCCGTGAGTCAATGCACCAAGTGATTCAAGACGTTTGGCAACAACTGATGCAAATCTGAAAATTGAATTATGCCAATATTTAGAGAACCTTTTCAAAATATTTGACAAACCTTTTTTCTCCAGCCAATTCCGAAATCAAAAACACATATTCTGGTCCACTAACTTGATTCGATCTATGAGTTCTTCCAAATTGTTGAATAGCTTTATCAGCACTCCATGGTAATTCCAAAGTAATATGAACTCGTCTTCTTTTATTAATTGCTCTTCGATCAGATTGCAATGAAATTCCACTACTCGCCGCTTCCGAAATGATCGCAATCAATTTCTCGCCTCTCATAAACTTTTCCTTCTCTTCCATATTAATCAATTCAAGTGATACTTCAGCATTTGCATTTCTTCTTTCATACATTACATCTCCATTTTCATTAGTCACCATATGTCCTCTTCTTCCAGTCATTTCAGCAACATATTCCGGTCCACCTAATTCATCAATCAATTGATCCAAAGTATTTGCAGGTAATGAAGGAGCCAATCTTTCAACCGCAGCCAACAATTCAGTTTTAATCAACATTGGATTGATATTCGATTTATCATCATCACCAGCTCCACAAAGTCGAGAAGATGTTATAAAATCATTCGCATTTCCCCGCTAAAAATTAAAACTTTTGAACTTCTAACTTTATTGAAATTAATTATAATAACTTACCGATTGCAAAGCTTCCTGTCTTCTTTTCTCTTCTCTTTCAGCCTTTCTTTTAGCTCTTCTCAACTTCTTTTCTCGTCTTTCTTCTCGTTTTTTCCGTCTTTCTTTCATTTCTTCACTTTCAACTTCTTCCACACGTTTTCGCTTTTTGGTAGTTGATTTCACGGCTTTTTCAGGTTTTTCTTCAACGATTTGTTGCTTGTTTGCCCATGGATCTGAAGAAAAGTGTTATTTTGGGTTATGAATTAGATACATTTTGAAAATTCTAAAAATTATTTTCAAACAAAAATCGTTCAGAAATCAGTTACAGAATAATTTTTCCCCGAAATCGTCCAAAAAATTTGAAACAAATTCACTGTTTTGACCAAAATATGTTCAGAATTTGGTCAATTTTTGTCTAAAAAACAATTTCGTGCATTTTTTCGTCGAAATTGGTGGTGAAATATTTTGAAAATGATTTTTAGACAATTTCAGAGTGAAATTTCCCAAAAAAAACTAACCATTATTGGTGAAATCACACATAAATGGATTAAATTCCTCTTCATTTTCCTCTTTTGTATCATTCAATGGCGGCTGTCTACTATCCTCATCTTCTCCATTTCCATCTTCCTCTTCTTCATCAGAATCACTCGAAGATTCCGCTTCAGCAAGCAAAGCCTTAACCCATTCATCCTCCTCACAATCATCTAAATATTTATGATTATAAATAACTCAAAAACTCTAAATTCTTTCCAAACCTAATGTTCTTGCTCCTTCAGCTTCTTCTCTCGCCGAATCCCATGATTTCTCTTCATCTTCACTCATAATCGATTTATCATCATCACTTGATTCAGATGTTGTCGAATTATCCTCATTATTTTTCGATGATTGTCCAACTTTTCCGCTCATTCCAACTGTGGCTCCAGTCCAACTACCGTAATCACCCAAAAAACTGAGAGTATCTTGATGATTTTTCCTTCTTTTAGCCGGTCGCTCTCCAAAATCTAAATCATCAAACATGTCTCGATGTGAACCGCCTTCAGTTGGAAAATGTTTATCGATCAAGCCATACATAACAGTTCTGAAAATAACAGGGAATAAATTAAAGATATTCAGAAAAAAGCTTACTTTGCTGTGGATACAAATTCATTCAATTCTCCTCCCATTTCTTCCAATGTTTCGAGTGTCGCAGATTCTCCAGTTGATTGAAGTCCAATTACAACACATTTCTTGGCTTTTATTGATTCTCTGGTTAATCGAACACATGTATCAACTTTCGCGGCAATACACAAATATTTGAAGAATCTTTGATGACACGCCCAAAATTGTCCCCAAACAGTTTTACATTGTGATCGATCTTCTTCATCCATATTTTCAAGAACTGTTTGGAATTGTCTTCTCACTTCCATCCACAATTTAACTGCATCATCATAAACTTTCACAAAATCCGCAGATAATTGAACTTCTTGAACAGCAAACGAAACACCACGGAATGATAATTGTCTTGCTAAATACAATCCTCTTTGTTTCATATCCATCGCAACAATTTCCATCGCACCAACTCCTCTTCTTTCAACAGCTGTTATGAAATCACCGAACTCTGGGAATGCTTGTCTTTCACCCCACAATCCGAGTCTTGTCATATATGCCATATTTCTTGGTTCAGTTGCTCCGGTCGCAGAAGCATAAACAACACGGGCATTTGGTAATGCTTTTTGTAGTTCGAGAACCATTCGACCTGTTTTTGTTGGTTTGGCGCCAGCGGTTGGAACCAAATTTTTTGCTCGATGACATTCATCCAAAATGATCACACCATCGTAATCCTGTGGAAAAATGAGTTGAGTTTTGGGGAAAACATATGAAGGGCGACTTTTCGAAGAACTTTCCAAGAAAACTTTTCATTTTTTTTAATTTTATCCAAAAAGAAAAATAAATTTGAGAGTTTCAGAAAAAACTGAATTTGGGATAAAAATTCGGGAAAAAATTAAAAAAAAAAGTTAGTAGAAATCGAGCCCCCAAAAAGTCGATATTTTGGGTGCCCGGATCGAACATTTTCAAAAATTTAGAATTTTTCTCAAAAAATCGGACCTAGTCCTTCTTGAGATAAAAATTGTCTCAAGTTTCTTATTTTTCCAAATTTCCTGTGTGGAAACTTTGGAATTTTTCCAAGAATATAGTTTTAAAAATATTGATTGGTCTAAAAATTGGCAGAAAATAACTTTTTTTTTTCAAAATTCCCCCATTCAAAAATAACTCACAGTTCCAAACCATTGAATCAATTGTTTTATTCTACTTCGATATTTTTTCGATTTCGCACCTCGACATTCTCCAATCAACGAAGTATACGTCGCAAAAATAACACCTTTCTTAATTGATCCATTCTCTTTTCCAGATATTTTTGCATATTTCATTTTGTTCAATGCATGCACAGCAATATTCGGCGCTCCAACATCTCTCAAATCTCTTTCCGCATCAAATTTCAAATCCGAACTAACCGACAGCCAAATTGCTCGTTTTCGACCTTGCAAATAGTTTTCAAAAATGATGCATGAAACCGTTCGACCTTTCCCAACTCCAGCTCCATCTCCAATTAAATAACCATATCTTTCACCAGAAGGCATTCTTTTTTCGTGCATTTGACAAGCATAAATAACAGCTTCAAGTTGAAGAGCCGAAATATGTCCCATATCAATTAGCTAAAAATTAATTTTCTGGTGATAAATGTGATTGATTTTTTTAAACTCACATATTCTGGAATTGAAATCTGATATCTAACATCAGGAGGTGCAACACTACTTAAAGAAGCTGATTCAACAACACTGTCAGGATGTGCCATTCCAGATCGAAGTTTAGCCGGTGTATATTCCGAATAAGTTTCGGCGTATCCAAGATTTTCATCCTACAAAAAATAAATAAATGAAGATCGAAAGACTTTTGACAAAAGTTTACAGAACATGCCAAATAAAAAAAAAGCAAAACTAACATCATCATCCATATCATTTTTCCGTTGTACCATTGCTTCTTCTTTTCCCATTTGATATGCCATCTTCATTTCATCTTTCGCTTTCTGACTTTTTGTTAAAATCGCAGGTTGTTGTGAAATAACCGCAGAAGTCAATGGTGAAAATTGTGGTGTTACAATTCTTGGCGATGCTAAACCCGATCCAGGTTGTCTTATCGTCGAAGATGTTGCTAACATAAGTCTTTGTCGATCTGACATATCAAAACCAGCAGCCATTCTTCCTCTTTGCATAATTCGTCCATTTCCTGGAGGTTGATAAGGTGAGCTCGAACCATCAGTTTGATCCAAATATTGAAAAGTGGGTGATGATTGTGAGAAATGAAGTGGTGAATCAGATCGAGTTGTTGTATATCGAACACCTCCTCTTCCAATCATTCCAGCTCCTCTTCCAGTTATTCTCGTCAATTGATGATTCATCATAGTTGCTCCACCAGTTGTTCTTCCAACCAAATTAGTTACTCGATAATTTGGTTGAGTTGCTTGTGTTTGAATTGTTGTTCCTCTTCCATTACCATTTCGAATTATCAAATTCGTCGTTCCTCTTTGCGAATTTCCACGTATTATAGTTCCGCCGCGTCGAGCAGGATCGAATGGAGCATTACTCAACACTTTTTTAACAAGAACTTGTTGACCATTTGGACCTTCTTGTCGAACCATAACAATGCGTTCCCCATTTTGTGGTTGAATCGCAGGATTATGAATTGTTCTGGTAGCTATCTGTTGACGTGGAGTCCCTCGAACTGTTACAGTACCTCTTGATGCAGGAGAAATTACTGTATTCGGAGATGCTTGACCAGAAGCAACATTTGGAGGAGCTGTACTCAATGCTCTATAGATTTTCTGACCTTCCGCCTGCAAAAAAAACTTATTTGAACAAAATCCTCACGAATGCAGAAAAAAACTCACATTAATATACGGTTTCAAATATTGCGTCTGAATTCCGTTTCGAGTATGGATTGTTCTTTTGATTATCGGTCCAATTGGTGAAACTTTTGTGGAAGAAGATGGAGCTGGCGAAGGTTGTTGAGAATTGTTGGAAAATGTTGATGAAGAAGCTGGCGATGATGTCATACTTCTTTGTGATGTTGCAGTTAAAATTCGAGGCGATGGTGAACACGAATTTCTGAAAATTATTTTTGAAGATATTTTTGGGGATTAATCTGAGGGTAGGGTTTTTTTCATGGTGAGTAATTTTTTAGGATTTCCGAACAGGTTCAAGATTTTTGGCTTTTGTCCAGGTTGGGCCGAGAAACCGGTCAAATCCACAACCAAAGACACCTTTATGTTCAGGACAACCTAAAACCAACTTAACAACTCAAAACTAAATTTTGTGAGCCCCTATGTTTCTTTTAAATTCTCCCAAAACCAAAACTCACTCATTCGAAGTTCTCGTAACTTGAACATGCAACGGCTTAACATCTTCAATTTCTCTCTTCACAATACCATCTCCAACATCCTTTTCCTCTTCCTTCACCTCTTTTTTCAAATCTTCCTTTTCAATTTTTGGTGGTCTTTCATCTTTGACAACAGCCATATTCCCTTCCGGTGGTTGTTTCCTCGGAATAACCATACATTCAACAGGCGGAGGAATCGATTTACTTCCAGACGGGAAAAAATCTTCATAAATCGCCGCATCATCAATATCATCGAAATGTGTTGATGTTGTTGTGGTTGTAGTTTGTGTTGGTTGCGGTGGAGCATCTCGACTTGTTTCATCGTGACAACTACCAGATGTACTTGGCGCAGGCGAAGTTTGACATAAAAACTCACCGAGGCCCGATTCGCACAGGGCCGCGGATAGTAAATCGTCCATGCGTTGAACAAATAATTCTAGAATTTCGGATATATGTGTGAGCAATATTTTGTAACTCGACCGAGAGAGGCAAGAAAAAATAATGGGCTAAAACAAAAAATGAAAATTTTCAATTTGACGTATCACGCGAAAAATAATTTTCTTCTTGTTTGAAGGCCAAAATTTTTTAATTTTCAAAACGTCAATTTCAAAAAAGCTTCAAAAGATGAGATGCGAATTCATCAATTTCGTTTTGTTTATAAAATAAAACCTCGGCGAGGCGAAGAAAAAATTTGGCGAAAAAACAAAATTTTTTAGGCCAGCCAAGGAAAAATTATATTTATCAGTGGCAAAAAATCTCATATGTGAACAGAAAAAAATGGGAGGAGATTCGTTTTCGCAATTTTGATTTCAAAAAATATTACTTCCCATGTTCCACGTGTTTTTTGTGGCACGTGTTTCAAAACAAAATTCAGTTTTCAAGGAGTTTTAAATTTCAGAGAGAAAATGAGTTTTAATAGTGAATTACCTAACTTTATTTAATGCACTCTACTGAATCATTGATTTTTTCAAACCAGTTTATACTACAGATCAAATTGGAATCAAAACCTATCAAATTATCATAAATCATTCTATGAATATTTGTTATAAATTATAGTAAAATTAAAATAAATATTTCCAAATACAAAAAATTCTTTAACAAGACCTTCAGAAATATCAATTTCTCCTCTCTATTTTTGGGAAAAATCTAGAAATCAAGAAAAATTCAAGCCCAGGCGAGTGCGAAAAAAACGAAAGAATGAGAAAATCGCCGTCCAGCCAGCGCTCTCTTAGGTTAGACAAAGAACATTGAGAGAAAAATGTATGAAAAATTGAGAGAGCATGGAGAGAAAGAAGCGAAAATTGAGAAATAGACAGATGGTGGCAGAGAAAACCGACACACAAAAAAACGATGATGACGAAATTTTGATGATTTTTTGGAGGCTATTTTATTAAATTTTTAGTCGAAAACTAGTTGTTCACAATTAGCGTGAATGAATGAATATAACTTATTATAATATTAGTATTTAGGGCATCCAACTGATAAGAAATCATATTCTAGCCCAGACGAAATTTTGACTATAAATTCCTAGACATCTCTAGGTGTGCCCAATACATTTTTTTAGTCTAAAAATATTTTTTTTTTTGAATATCCACGGTTCAAAAGTTGAAAGCTCAATGAATCACTTTTTACAATAAATCATCAGAGAGAAATATTATCAACAGAAAAATGAAGAGGTGGTACAAAATAAACAAATCATTATTATGTGTAATGAAAACTATTGAGAGACTCAGAGAAATATGCTAATATTCAAGTGAAAAACGGAAATCCAATAAAAACCGTGGCAGCTGATAACACAGCATAGTATTGTGATATTGAATACGGGAAATTTGAAAAGCTTTGCTGGATAAACGTTGGCGAGGCCTTTTATTGAAAAAAATAAAAATAATTGCGCGTCATCTTTATTGTTTGGTGCAAACACAACATGAAACCGTACTCCGCGAAAATTTCGTCTTGCAGAAGGAAATTTTCAGCGAATTTCAGATGAAAAACTACACACGCTATTTTAAAAAAGAAGAAGAGCGTCCGAATCGAGAGAGATGACAGAGACGCGAAAACTCCCTTTAAGTACAGTAGTTTTATGGTATTTTTGTTTGTTCGTTTCGAGAAACGCGTGAAAAAGACACACGCGAAGCAATAGATACAGTAGTATTACCAAAATATTTTTGTTCGTGTCGAGAAACGAGCGTCTTTTTCTCTGCGCCACTCTCTCGATTTGGACGGCCAAAAATAGCGTGTACACCTAGAATTAAAGTTGGGGCTAGATGAAGTGAAAACTAATATGCAAATAAGTAAATCCCGCTAGCACATAGCAACTAATTAGTATAATTACATAGCAAAACCTTTCTTGGACCAAAAACAAAATAACCTCATCCAACATGTCCAAAAGCAATCAGTGAGAAATAGAGGCGCAGAAAAATTATCTGGTCCGAAAAAAACCACGTATTAGTTCACGTTTACGTATTTAAAATTAATTCTCATATTTTTTTCCAATGAAAAGTCAAAAGAACAAGAATTTCTCGAAAAGCTTCGAAAAAAACCAAAGACAAATAATGCGCTTTTTGTTTGTGTTCACAAATTTTCTGGTGATTTTCATGATAATATCTAGATACCTAGCGGAAAATACATCTAAAAATAATATTTTGAAAAATAGGAATGACGTGGAAAATAGTTTTTCTCACAATAATTTTTGAATTATCAGTGTTTTCTGAATAAACAATCTGTAATATTAGTGTTGGAGTGACTCAGAATCAGTCAGAAATCAACAAAAGGTTAAATAATCGTATAATTCTCTTGTCGACAAGTTGCAGGTTCTTTAAAAAATTTGAAAGGGAACAATCAATTTGCCCTTCAAGAAAAACAAAAAATCCAATTTTTGTTATTTTTTATTAATAAAAATCGTAGTAAATATATAAATACAATAAAACTCGTAGGAAATTACAAAAAAGGCAGTGGTAAATAATTATTTGGTATTTTTTAATAAGTAGTACAAGTGATAAGAAAATCCCCGTATTTTTTTTTTTGGCTGCTCTCACAATGAAAAGAGATCACAACATTTTACCCCGTTTTTTGTTTGTTGAGAAAAAGATAAGTAATATACGATTAAGGATAAGTAATTTGGCAATTAGTTTCCATTTTTCCAGTGTCCAACAAGAGCTTTTAATTGTTGAAGACGTTCAGCTGCTTTTCCATTGTCTTCAATTTTCAAAAGTTCATTGACTTGATGAAGAAGCAAAACATGTTCTGGGTTGGGTGGCAAATCCTGAAAAAAATAAATTTTAGAATTTTTTAAAATACACTTAAAAAAAATTATTTACCTCAACTGGGGGAGTCGAAACTTCCGATTTGTTATGTGGAATAACTGGAGCGAAAGCCGATCCTCTAATTGGAATTGGCGCCAAAATAGCTGGTTTTTGTTCAACTTGTGCAACAGTCGATGTTCCTTCTGGTTGAGCTGGTTGAACTGCTGGAAAAGACGCGGCAGCAAATGGATAAACAACTGGTGGAATCAAATTCTCTTTTTGAGTTGTCAAAAATTGCGAATACATTTGTTGTTGTTGCAAATGATAAGCAGCCAACATTTGTTGAGCTGGTGTAATCATTTGTTGAATAAGCGATTGTTGATTTGGTTGAGCAACGGTATTTGGTGTATTTGAACGAGTTGTTGCTTGAGATGATGAAGATGTTGCACTACTACGTGGCGATGCAAGTTCTCCACAACTTCCAAGCGATTGCCTTCCAACTCCCATACTTCTTCGTGCTTTTTGCGACACTTTCATATACATGTGATATGATACTTCATGATCATTGTGAATTGGATTAAGTGTTGTGATTTTCAAACACTTTTCTGTGAAACTGTAATTGAGACGAAGCATTGCACGGCATCCGCATGGAAGATAATTTTGATTTGGCCGTTTTCCAACTCCTGAAAATCAAACACAAATTAGAAATTAGCATAATTCTAGGAAAATATTTCCCGCTGAGAAGCCAGCTGATTTTGATGAATTTAATTGGGTGTGACAGATTTTCATGTGATTAATAGCAAAAGCATTTTCATTCGGATACCCAAGAAGATCTCATATTTCAGATTCATATATGTCTTATTACGTCATCCAGCCATCTACCTCCAAAACATCTGTTGCTAAATACTATTCTCTCCCTTACTGACACGCTAATTATATCCCTCTATACACACATTTGGCAATGATCCAGACAGCGCGTGCGCCTGTCCGAACCACCGCAATCATTCGGTTGTGACACCTGTTTGTATATATTTTATATTATATGTACAAAAATCTAACAACATGTGTTTGAGAATGAGCTGAGCAGCTGCATTTCATCAAATTTCTGTGTATGGAAATTTCATGTTCATCTGCCGAGATTTGAATGAAATTGAAATCTTGCATTGTTCAAAGCAATTTAGAATAAGCCAAAGCCAATCCAAACAAACAATGTTGCGCAACAAATCTGATTTTAAAGGCATACCGCCTCTCCTTTCCTAATCCCCCCTCCCCAAATAACTATAAAATCACATACCTCTCATTCTTGGCTCTCCATAATGAGCACAGTGATAAACAACATAACGATATTTGAAGACTTGGTTGATTGTTCCATCTGGTTCACGAAGAGCTTCTGAAGATGCGACACGGAATGGGTGTAAATATTGTCGCTTCCACAAGTTGAACGTTTGTTCAAAGTTTGCGAAACTGTTGAATGACGAATTGCTGTGAATCAGCTCATCAGTGTTGCTGGTGAGTTCGACAAACTCTTCTGCAAAAACGGTTGTGTTTAGGTGGCGAAATGGAAAAAAATGATAATTTCAAACAAGTTTATCTTCTGCAAAAACGGCTGTGTTTAGGTGGCGAAATGGAAAAAAATGATAATTTCAAACAAGTTTACTGTGCGCCGCATCGTGGCGAGACCCCACACAAAATTTCCCCAACTGTCCCTTGACTTACTGTAATCATTTGGTTTTTCCCCAACCGGTTGAACTGAAATTGGCGCAATTGCTTTCGGATTTTGAAGTCCTTTAATGGCAGCCAATGTGGCGAAGTCAACTTTAGCATCCATTACTGTGCTGAAATAGAACTTTATAATTAATTACATAAATAAAACAATTATGTAAGTAAGTAAGAGAGAGTTAAAGTTAGGTGTGGGTGGCAGAACACGCTAATGAATAAGTGATGTAAAGAAATTCGCCAGTTGTGGTGGCTCAAGAAAGTGGGCGGAGCTTTGGGAAAAGGGGTGGTACAAGTGGGCGGGAAAAGACGCCAATGGGAAGTCGATTACTGTATGGGAAGAAACGGGGAAAGATGGCTGCTAAAAATAAAGAGCAGGTGACAATGGATATGGAGATGTTTGGTGGTAAAATGTGCTAGAAATGGTGAGAATCTGAGAAAACTAGAAGCCATGGGAAAGGGTTGGAAATTGAGCGGGTAGATCAAAAAAATAAAATTTAGTGCTGGAATATTTGTGGGACACGTGGGAAGACTTACGGGAACTAGCTGCAATTTCTCCACTAGAAAATTTTTGGAAATGATTTGATTTGAAATTAAATCTTTCCTACACGTGGAATATTTCACGTTAATTTATTGTTGATATTTATCAGAAGAGATTTGTTGACAACTTTTTTAAAAAAAAAAGTAAAGTTTTCCACGCGAATTCCAGAATTTACTGTAATTTTTCAATATTTTCCAAGAATCTCATAATGTTCACAGTATCTAATTGTAACCTAAAAGTTGTTATTGGTGACAAATCAACTGGACGTTGGCCAAAAACGCTGTCGATTTTCTCTCGCCTCTCTCACAAATCCACAATCTTTCTCATGTTCTCGAATCTTTAATGATGACATCATTTGATGGCGTTGTTTACCGCTTGTGCCACCATCCACCCAAAATGTGCACGGTCCCCCCGACGAGAGACTGTTGGAGATAAAGAGACGCAGACATAAAAGTGACCTGATTGATCAATTGCATAACTATATGAGAGAGTATTTAGTAGAGAAGAATGAGAAGAAAAACTAGAATAGGCCCACAACAACTATTTTTGGATAGAGAAAATGTAAAGATCTTTTTTTTGGAACAGCCGGTGCACCTGCAAAAGTACGAATTCAGTAACATAGAAAAAAAAGAGGCGAGAAGTTTTGTGAAAATGATTTTCTGTGGGAAGAAAATAATCGAATTAAGAAAAAACTTGAACGATTTTGAACTGATTTTTCTCAAATTTTTAAGTGCTTTGGGATTTTACAAAGGAGTCGATGATTTCATTATCTTGTGCCGAAAATTTTCAAGATTTCTTGCTCACCTGGTTTTTCGAGAAAAAATCTCTTTTCTGAAAAAGGGTTCAGAATATCTGGAAAAGTAATTTTAAGATATACCCGGTCAATTTTGTGAGTTCGTTTTTTCAAGATGGTAGAAATTGTTTGAATCCGAACTTTTGGAACTCCAATGTCAAAATAAATATTGAGTTTTCCGGATTCAAAACTCTGGAACTTCGAACAAACTTTTCACAAACACATTTTCTAAATCTAGAAATTATTGCCAGTAGAATACTCGAGACCCAACATTCTTGTGAACACCTGGTTCACAGTTGGAATGTATTCTCACCGCGAAACTGGACAAAACTGGTCGATCTTCAAATATCTAAAATGGTTTCGTAAACTTTTTTCCTATATTACCTTTTTGTTTATTTATCCACGCTACAGGATATCTGTAAGTATCTGTCGAAAACATTCTCAATTCTCAAGTCGGCATTTTTCTTTCTCTCTCTTTCAATAATTATTACTTTAGCCCACTAAAACTTACTTTCTCTCCTATTTCTGGCTCTTTATTTTTAACACATTTCCCCTTTTGCCCATTTTTGTAGTTGTCACATTTTAGCGGGATATCTGTCAAACATCAAAAGAACAATAGAATACAACACCACCTGGGACACCATAAATATACTTTTTTGGTCATATCTTATCTCCACCTGGGACACTTTGAGAGCACAACACATCAATCAATCATCCTAAAAACTTTCGATTAGCTAATGAAAAAAAGGTTTTTGGAAATTTGCCAGGTTTTTATGAGGGTACTGTAGGATTCAATAGTTTTTTTGGGTGAGGATTGCATTGAAGTAGTTCCAGCTCAATCAGAAATTGAAATATTTGAATTCAAATCCTACTGTACACAGAAGTGTTTGCACAAAATCCTCTGGACCAGGAGGCAATTTGAAATTTCGAAAATACAGAATCATTTTGGATGTCACAAAAAGTTTTCACAAAAAGTTTTGAGGGAAACCGAAAAATTGGTCCACATTTCCTGAGATTACTGTAGATCTAAAGAAGTTGTATACAAAATTATAACGAATTTGTTTTTCGCCAGCTTTCCTTCAAATTTTTGACCTTCTCATTTCCTCAATAAATTTTCTTTGGTCTCTAATTTATAAAACACAAATTTGTATGCATTTCCAACAATTATATTTGAATAAGGTGAGAAAACCAAAAAAAAACCTTGCCAAATAATCCTAGTTTACACATGTTGCGTAAAAAGTGTAAAGTACAGTCGATTCGCGGATAAATATACATATGGCGTAACAGCTCGTTGGCACTTCTGTCACTATTTTTTGGGTTGTATGGTTCGAGCGAGCGAGTGTAATTATCATCATTAGGATTTTGGGAAGTTACAATAAAACAAAGAGAACAATTAATTTATGAATAAACACTTCTAAATTCAAAAAAATCATCACTCGCAAAATAATCATAACTAGGTTTATCAGATTCTGTGTCATATCCCAATAACTTTAGAAAAGGCGCCAAGCGATCCAATTTCGATAAAAGTTCCATATCAAAACAATCAAACCAGGAAGTCAGCGGCTCATTGTTTATTGAATTTTTGACTTGAGACGCTGAAAATTCTTGACTTGAAAGCGCAACTTCAACTCCAATAAATTCTTCATGTTTCAACATTCTTTCATCAAATTCAATATCCAAAAATTGACAAATTCTTTCAATTTCATCTTTTGGTCGTTGAATAAGTCTTTCATAATATACTTTTAAACAGTTTCCGCCAGCCATCATACATTGAGTGGTCATTTTTCGGATTTCAGTATTCCAATTTCTAAACATTTGTTTTTCATCTGAAATATTATATCCGACAACTGGAACTTTTCTTTCAATCATTGAATGAATTATTGCTCGAGCATCTCGAATCATTAAAATAAATTTGGAATTTGGATAAAGTCTTTGAAGAGTTGGTAACCAGAGTGCTGTGTATGGATCTTTATTACACAATCGATCAGCCATTTCACCATGTTTCGCAATTATCTGGGGGAAAAATTGAGTTGAGAGACCCATGGGAACATTGAAAAGATACTATTTTTCATCATTTTTTAGAAATGAAAAAAATCGGTCCCATTTTTGGAACTTGAAAATTTTAGCTCTAAAATTTCATCTTTAAAACTTCAGCCGCCTTTAAAATCTCTTAAATTATTCCCAAATTTTCGAACCTCCATCATAAATGCCGAAACCGCATCATCCATAACCTTCCTCGTAATTCCCGTATTATTCGCCCAATCACTTTTCCGCCAACTTGCTTGCCACGACAAAAAGTTCGGAATCATCATAGTCTCACCACCACTGCAAATTTTTATGTGAAATTAAAATTGGATTAATTTTCTCCTACCATCTAACATTTGGATGAGCATCAAGAATTGCTCGCATTAAAGTTGTTCCAGATCTTGGAATTCCACCTGATAAATTTCAAATTTTCAGAGATTTTGCTCAATGTGAGGCTTTCCTACCTACAAATATCAAAGGTTCATCATTTGATAAAATTTTTCTTGATTCTCGTTCTGGAATTTGTTTCTGTTCCTCAAAAACTACCAGGTTTTCCGAAAGTTTTAAATTCTGAATTTCAATTTCTAAAATTTTACATCTTTTCATTAGAAGTAATAAAATACATAGAAGTAAAATAAAAATGCAGAAAATCAGAAAAAGAATGTGGGATTTTATTTTCATCCTTCAGAAACTGAATTGAATTGGTCAGATATGATAATTAAAATTCACAAAATTATATTTGTCCACCTGGAATTTTGAATTTTTAATAAAATTCAAATATTCAACATACAGTAGCATTTAAAATCTTCATTTTCCAAAAATATAATCAGACGAAAGCGGATAAATGGCACCGGGAAATTGTTTGGATAAAATATTGGAGAACGTTTTGGCTGACATGCTTTTTCGTTTGGCTAGAAGGGTTGAAGATTGTTTGGTAGGTCTCGAGGCGACTTGCATTATTGTGGCACGCGGTTGTTGGACGAACTCGCTTGACACTATCTGAGGGTTTCGTTTTAGATTTTTAGTTGGGGAAAAGAAGAGTGGAAAAACATGCTGTGTGTAAAATAAAAAAATTTAATATTTTCAAACATTATTTTTGAAAAAAACAATTTCAGAGAAAAAACTACAGTATTCTTGTCTCTAGGCTTTGCTCCAAGAGAACTAGGCTCTCTAGACGCTGATCCTTGACAACTGGATTTTCAAGGCGCGGCTACTTGGCCGAGCATAGAAGCTTTCAAGGTGCTGTTCCTTGACAGAGTGAATCTCTAGGAGCGGTTACTAGGCAGCTAGAAGTTTAAGCCTACTTGACTGATCTCTAGGCGGAATTTTCGAAGAGTACTGTATTTCATTCTTGATAATAACATATTTATGATAAAGTATTTCCTTATGACGTCACAGCAAATGTGTTTTGTGCATGAAATACAAACAAACTGCTTTCATAAAATATTTTCATGAATTTTCAAATCAATAAAAAGTTTTATAGCGAGCTGATATCAATTGTTGAATGATTACGACTCGAATCCTCAGAAACATATCGAATTTTTTCGTCGAAAATCTGAAAATCTTTGCTGTGTGAATGTTTTAAGCGTGAAAATTTTAAGGTTACCTGAACATTTCCACCTCCAGGTTTATGCTTAATATTGTCCTTTGAGCCAACTTTACTTTCCGCTTTCCAATTTAATTTTTGATTGAGAATCTAAAAGAGAAAGCAATGAGCAATGTCACACAAAAAAGCTAATTCGGAATAAATTTTTAAATACAATACCTGAACATTTCCACCAGTTGGTCGATGACTTGCATTATCCATTGATCCAACTTTGGATTGTGCACTCCAGCTAAGCTTCTCACTGTGAATCTGAGAATTTTGAACTTAAAAAAAGTAGAAAAAAAGAGAAATAGCTCACTTTAACATCAGATTTCTGCGGAGTATAATTAGTTTTTGATCCGACTTTTGGAGCGGCGCTGGAGAAATCAAGACGTCTATTTTCAATTTTTACATTTCCTCCTCCTGGAGTGTGACTCGAGTTTGCTAATGAGCCAACTTTGGAGCCAACAACATATTCCTGAAATTAATTTGGAGGACTGAAAATGTGTCTTAAAAATCTTGAAGATAGTAGCTCAAATCTTACTGTAGGCAAAAGTGTTTGCACACTCTTTGGGACTCGAAGGCAATTTCAGATTTCAGAAATTCAAATATTTTTCCCCCAAAAATCCCACCTTTTTCTCCGAAAAAATCTCCACATTTCCACCACCTGCTTTATGATTTGTAACACTTCCAACTTTCGATCTCACATTCACAAATTTCGCATTGACTTTTGGTGTAAATTTCCCAACATTATCTTCAAAAAAACCACACATTTTATTTATTACTCCAAAAATTTTCCAACTCACCAATACTCTTCGTTGATTGTGATTTCTCAATAACATTCGATCTTTCTCGAGACATTTTTCTGGAAAAAAAGAGGAATGAAAAATATTCTTTGTGCAACAATTATTGTGGAAAAGGAAATCGCAAATTTTCAGAAAAACTTACGATTGTGGTCTTGGTGATGCTGTGCTTCGTGTAGTTATTGGTGTTTTGGGGGTAGTTGTAACGGGTCTGGAAAAACTAATTGTGAATAATTGTGGTCAAGCTGGGCTAATTTTGGAATTTGACACCTTGGTGACACGTGGCAACCAAGATTTTTTTTTGGAATTTTAGTTTGTAGTGCTAAAAATGGCATTTTTTAAACGAATTTCTAGAAAATTGTAAACTTAGAACTTTTTTGTACTTATTATAAAGCGTATTTTCGGAATTGGACAAATTTCAAAGTGCTTTACATAATTCAAAATGATTTTTTCATCCCCCCCCCCCCCAAAGTTCTAACCTCGGTTTCGCAGCTGGAACTGGAACTTCAGTTGGTTTCCTCAAAACCGCAGTTGGTGGCCTGATTCCAGATCGAACTGTGTGTGTACCATTTGCAATTTTATTCTTCTCTTGTTTTTGCTCACTTGGCTGTGGCTGTGGCTCATTTTCATTATTGTTATTATTTGTGGAAGTTGGTGAGGAATCAGAGATTTTGAGGTTTTCAATATTTATAGCATCCATTTCTGCGTTTTGGATTTCTGGAATTTCTGTAGGTTCAGCCAGTTTTGATTCTTCTTTTGGATCTTCAGGATCTTTTTCTTGAATTGGAACTTCAACCGCTTCTTGTTTTTCCTCTTGAACTACAATTTCAATATTTTCTTCCTCTAGGGCCTCTTCAGAATTCTTGATCTCTTCTGGTTCAACTTCTAGGGTTTCTTCAGAATTCTTGAATTCTTCTGGTTCTTCTTGAACTTTTTCTTGAACTTCGTCGTTCACAAATTCTTCTTGTGTGACCTCTAAAGTTTCTGATTCTTTTTCGCTAACTTCTTCAACTTTTTCGTCTTCTTCTTGCTCAGGAGATATATTTTCTTCTTTATTTTCCTGATTTTCTATCTCAACTTCAGTCTGAAAAAAATATGGGTTTTTTTTGAGAAAAAAAATTCAGTCGTATTTCCAAATTTCAAAAAGTCAACAAAAAAAGCCAGAACAATGAAAAAGTGAGAAAGCGATTTAGTGGAAAAACACACACACACAAAATAAATCAGAGAGCGCAAAAACAACAACATGTGTCAATAATAAAAATCGAATCGAAAAATCTGACAACACAGAAAAAATATTTCAGTTGCAGATTTTTTGAGAATTTAGGTCAATTTGGGCACTGCATTTTAGGATTGGATCAAGATGCTCAGATTTCTGTAGGGCTCAAAAAATTTAGATTTAGATTTTTTGAGCCCGAAATCTCAAGAGAGTCAAAAGGATTATCCAAAAAATACAGATAATTCTGAATCTCAAAGTGAAAATTCTGTAGAATTCAGGTCAAAATGATGTGTGAACAAAAGAAAAGAGGGTGTGTCAGTTAGAATACAAAATACTTAATAGTTTCGGTATTCATGAAATAAAACATTTATTCATCCCGAATTATAATGACCAGAAGGGAGAGAGAGCTATTAACTGACCTTGGAATTATTGTGATTTAACACGGGAAAAAACACTGATTCGGGAAATTTAAAAGGTCCAAAGATTTTTTTTTGGGAATAAAGTTAACCTTGGTAGTTCACAAAAGGTTCAGCCCTGACTTTAAAAAACTCTTGAGTTGACTAGGAGGGATTCTGAATATTGTAGTCTAGTTTGATAAGCAAATTTTGGGTTACTGTATAGAATCTCGAGATCTCACGGTATTTTTGCGAATTTCAAAATATATGTAAATTCAAAAATTCTAAATACACTCTAGTCTTGTTCTAATTCATTTTCCTTTCCCCAACTGTATAAAAATAGTAAAAATGCAAGAAAAAAAATGAAAAAAGATACACAAACACGAAAAAATAATGGAGGAAGAGAGGAGAAGATGTGAAATTGAATATCCGACTAAAAATGGAGAAAAAAGACACAGAAAAAGAAAACAGACAGATAAAAGTAAATATTAGCAGGCGGCAGGTGTGAGAGGCAAAATAAATGGATTATACTGTTGGATTCATTACATTTTAATTTTTAATTAGCATAATTTATTTGGGATTTTGAAAAACATAAAAAAAATTGAACTGTATATTCGTTTATCAAAAAAATCTCCCAGAAAATATAGGTTTTCTGAAAAAAAGTTTTACGATGAAACAAACCATAATTAGTAGATTTCGTATCTAATTATTGGTTTTATGTTTTCAAACTAGTCCTCTTCAGAAAAAACACATATTGCTAATTAGAAAAAGAGAGAAGATACAACATTGTAGAAGTCGTAAAACAGTGATAAAAAATCTCACAAAAAAAGTGTGCTCAATTTCAAATTAAACACCTTCTTGCTCTCTTTCGACAAAATTTGTCTATTTGTGTATGCTTTTCATCATTTCATCTGCGCACAAAAAAAAACGAGGCAAAGCCGTTTTTTTGTTGTGTGTGACTCTTGAAATGTCTGTGCTCTCTAATAATTGAACGATGTATCGTTTTACGAGAGAACTTTTTTTTTTACGAAAATGAGAGAAAACAAAATTTTTTTGCGCATGGATTTTTGAGCAGATAGATGTGTGTGGATACATGAGAGCGATACATGAAAAATCAAATTTATTTATTCGAAAAAAAAAACTCGAAATGATATTCTTCTTGGGGAAGATTTTCAGATTTTCAATTAAAAAAATGGTTGGCACAGTAGCCAAACTGCAAAATTTTATGAAGATCAAAAAAATTCTGACTAACTTTATTCAACAAATTCTACAGTAACCTCATATTGTTTAGCTACAGTAACCGAAACTGCAAAATGTACTGGAGAGAAACAAACTTGGAACTATTTTCAATTTGACAAATTCTACAGTAACCTCATATTTTTTAACTACAGTAACTCAAACTGAAAATTTTTCTGAAGATCAAAAAATATCATTAGAAGAATTTTGTGGCAACAATGCACAACTGCAAAAATCAGAAGCTACAAAAAATTTAAATAATTGATATTCTTCTCAGATAGAAAGTTTTTTTGAAGAAAAATCTTCTTCCTCCAAAAAAACACAATTTTTTGTTGCGACCAAACAAAAAACAGCAAATTTCAAATCAAAACAAGTTTTTTTTTGCCTCTTTCCCATTAAAAACAGTGACCTTCTTCGGATGTTTTTTTTGGGAAAAAAGAGTAAATTGGGTTAAGTATTTTGAATAAAACTTTGAAACTTTTGTTAGTGTTTCAAATTTTTTCTTATCAACTTGATGAAAAATAGTAAATAAATCAAGAAAAAACAGCGGGATATCAAGAAAAAAATGAGAATTTTTTTATATTTCAAATACGACATTCTCTCATTCATCATGAAAGATGTAATAAATCCGTTTTGGAGAAAATTAACATATGTAATGTGAAATATCTTTTCCTTATAGTCAATGATGCTAATTAGATAGAAAACAACATCAAAAAGATAGACCCGTCTTCCGTCCATCTTTTAGCATTAGAAAAAAAATAAATTGGGAGGAGAAGCTTAGATTTTTAGAGGAAAAGGGGGTTAAAAAATTAAAAATAGGTACGCGCCTGATGTAAATCGCCCACAATAAAAGTGGTGAGACTAAAAATCGATGAAATCAACGCAGAGATTTAGAGAAAAAATTTTTTGATCTACCAGAAAAAAGTTTGGAAAAATTGGAAGTCTAACGGCTTGAGGTAGTAAAATACAGACTGAGATTTCTGGTTTTGCAAAAAAAGGTTTCCGGATGATTTTAAAAATTTTTGAAAAATAAAATCACGGACCAACTTTGAAAATTTGTTGATGATGGACCCCGAATGTGTTTATCCCAAGTTTCTAATTTTTTCAGATTCCAAAACACAAAATCTAAAAGAGTTTCTAAAAGTTTCGAAATCCACCTTTTTCCAAATTTTATTTCCCGATAACATGAAAAAGTGAAGAAAACGCCCAAAAAGTCACACACAAAAAGAAGTGAAAATGTAAATAAACAGATATTTATTACCGTTTCTTCGATTTCAACTATATTTTCATTTTCATTTTCTTCAGAAGACATCTGTAACAAAAAAATAATAAATACCTCCCAGAAAAAAAGAAGAAAAGACAAAAATCAATGAGTTACTACACAACTACAAGAAAAGCTTTTCTTTCTTTTCTATAAGCAAAAGCACCTTCTTTTTTGCGCGCGCGGCAAAAATTCAAATAAGCCTTGCTCGGACTCTCTTCGAATATGCACATTTATTATTATTAGCGGTTGGGAAAATATAAAGAGTTCCTTCTCTTCGTTTTTCGAAAAATAAAATAATATTAGTTTTTGGTTGAATGAGTTTCGAAGGAATATTCTATTTCTACAAGAATCAACAAAATATTATTTTTTTTTTCAAAAATGAAAAACAGATAATCTGAAAAGATGATTGACAGATTTTCTAATTCCAGATAATCCCATGAGATATTCTCTCACTCACAGCAAAAAAAAAACAAAAAAAACGGTGTTTTTTTGGCGCCAAAAATGGCTGCTCATCGTTATTGCATGTATTTTTTCGTTTGTCATCCATTTTTAAGTTGTTTGTCATTTTGATGGTTTTTTCGATGAGAAGATCGAGAAAAAGGGCAATTTTTAATGTCTTCAGAGAAATATTGGCTTTTAGAAAAAAGAGCAAGAACCAGGGTCCTAGAATAATTTTGTGTCGAATATGATTTTGTGTAGTTCTTTTGGAGGAATTTATGAAAACAGTGACAAAGCTGATAAATCTGGAAACAATTCGAAGAAATACGAAATTGTGAAGTTTTTGGGTTTCACCGCGAACAGGATTTCGTGTACTTCTTTTGGAGAATTTTTATTGCAAATTAAAAAAATTCCGAATCTGAAAAAAAATGAAATTTGAATAAAATCTACCAAATATCTTCTTAAAAATTCATTTTTAAATCTTTCACACAAAAAAACCGTGATTTGTCATTCATAAATATCAATTCAACCCGTAAATAATTTTAGCTTTTCTTGAATATTCTTTTTGCCATTTCGGAATCTTCGCCTTCGACTCCTCAATCCACTCAAATCCAATAATATTTTCCAAAACTTTTCGATCTCTCAAAGAAATTGCCCAAATATCAAAATGTGTCCATGAATTATCCGTATCATCTTCCGATTCAAAAGTATAAGATGCCAAATGTGCTGGACTTGTGTCATTTGCTGGAATTCGATGAGATTCTGATATTATTGAATTATCGAGTCGACGCATTGAAAACATTTGAGCATCCGAATCTGATATTCCACACATTTTTAGAATTGATGTTAAATGTTCATCCTTTGATGAATTTTCGAGATGATATTCATTTGGAAGTGAGAAATTATCATTGACAAGAATTCGACAATGTTTCTCGCCACTGAAAATAATATAATATGATCGACGATTTGGACCGAACTTCGGATTGTTTCCACGTCCACAGATTCCTGAAAAAAACTTTTATTTTGCTAAAAAAATTGCACCAAAATGCTCACCCATTCTTCCATTTGGATTCATTGGAAATCCAGCAGCAGTCAATCTCCAAGCTCCGCCCATCTGATTTGCTTGTTTCTCTCTCCACAATCTTTTCAATTCACTCAAATTCTGTTCGCTAACAATGTCGACAAATTTTTGAATTGTAATCGGAAATTCTTCAGCCGGTTTGCAATAAAATGGAGGATCATATCGACCGATTGGTTTATCCCAGGATTTCGTGTAATTTGTTGACATTTGAAGTTTCATTATACTTGAACCAGAGGGAGATGTGGCATATTCGATTTGTGGAGATTCTAGAAGATTTGGAGGATCAGACAGAATTATTTAATTAACAATATTTTTAATAAAATAGGATTCAGCTCAAAAAATGAGGCCTTGATGTTCTAGGAAAAGTTCCAAAAAAGTTTAGATCAGAATAAGGTTTACGGTAGAAAATTGCTGAATTTTTGTTGTTAAACCGAAATTTTCAAAGCCGTGGAAGTGAAAACCAAGTTTTTTTTCTCTTTCTAAAATTACTGTAGACTTACTTGTTGAAAAATGTGAAAACTTCCGATTCTGTGTGTCGTATGATTCTTTCAACATCAACATTCGAATTTGATTTGAAACTTCATGAATTTCCGAATTTTGTTTCTCTTTCTTCTTTGAGGTATTCAATTTCTTCCAATTTTCAATCGCCAATTTCCTCCAAAATTGTCCATTTGATATATTTTTCGTTGGCACAGAAGGATTACGATATAAGTTCCCAAATTTCCATTTTTCAGCTCGATAATCCGGATGATTTTGACTCCCAGAATCTCGAATCCAATTTCCACGACAACATCCAAATCCAGAACATAACAAGCAAATAAAAGTGAATGGAGGTGGCAGAGATGGTCGCAAATAGAATTCATCAGCTAATGAATACAATTGGAATCTCCATATTTTGTCAGCTTCTTCGTCAACTGATTTTGCAGTTTTTGAGAAGAAAGCAAATAAAATTGGCCAGAGAAGAAGTTTGAGGAGGACAAAATACTCGAGAATTATGAAATATGCGGGAATTGATTGAGATGGACAGGTTGGATTTGCATATTCACCGAGATTGTTACAGTATTTTTTGGGGGCGCCAAGGAAGGTTTTTCGACATGTTTCAGATTCCGAGAGATCTGAAGAGAAAATATATCACTTATTTGTCTTAAGTCACAAAAAATGATTCCCGAAAACAAAACTAACTTGATAGATCCGTTGTAAATAAACTCATCCAAATCCAAGACATTGTTTTTCGAATAACATTGAAATCCACGTCTCTATCCGGATAAACAACTGCTTGAATTGCAACCGCGCTACTTAGCATAACTAATCCAACCATCAACAAAAAATTGGTGAAATCTCGTAATAACATTAATTTAACTCGAACAATCATTGGCCCAAAAATATCCGAAAGTGGAATATATGTGAAAAGCGTTGAGTAGGAAACATATAAAACGAATAAAGCTGAGATAACTTTGGCATTATAAATTGAATCGATATTCTGAAAAGATCAAGATTTATTAAATTTTTGTAGATTGTTCTGAAACATACCATAAAATGAAGTAGTGATACAATTGGGAAGACTTTCATGACTAATATCAAAATCAAAAATATCATGAAAACAACCACATCAAAAACTCTCCACGGCATTAATGAGATTGGAATTCGTTGAGCTCTCGCAGCCAAAACAAATACATTCTCAATCCACCAGAAAAATGACCAAGTCCAGATGATTGTGTCCCAAATATTTGAACCGCAGCCAGGTAAAATGACTGAATAAGCAAGGCAACAGATGTAGACAATTCGGAAAAGAAGTGAGAGCCAATATTTTACGATTGGAGTTGAGTAGAATGTTGAAAATGATGGTGGGTGAGCACGGCGGATTTTCTGGAAGAAATATTGGGTTGTGGAGTGTGGATTAAAGTTTTATGAAAAAAATTTTAAAGTTCTAAAACCTATAAAAGTTTTCTCTGCTCCCTAATTTTTCTCACCTTTTTCCCAAATGGTCTTGAATCCTTTTCAAATTCCTCAATATTCAATGGAAATACCATAGATTGTGGTGTTGCTGATTCTCCCCCTCCGCCTCCTCCATAATTCATCGAATTAACACCAAAATTAGTTGATAATGGCGCTGTTAATGATGTTAATGCATCACTTCTCGATGATATAACACTATAAGTTGAAACAGCTCTCTGTCGAACTCTTCCAACATCCAAAAGTGCGACAGTTGGTGAAACCGTCGATGATTCTTTATTTTGATGTCGAGGTCTGATTAGCATCCATAATTTGATTGGAATTATAAAAATTGCGGAGATTATGAATTTGAGCCATTTTGGAATCCACCATGGTTTTGGTTTCGCTTGCAAATTCCCGTATAATTTTCGATGAACCCATTTTTGACAGCATTCATGTGCAATTATCTCTCGCGCATTGCAATGAAATGCTAATTGTGTCATATTGAAACCATAAAAATGTTCGATCGGATCACAGAGTAATTTATAAGCTTTGGTTGGATTTGCTTGAAACACTCCATCAAAAAGTTCAGTTGCACTATGTGTTAAATTTTCTGATAAATCATTCAATGATTTCTCATAAAAATGATAATCGTGTGATTCTTTTGCCAATGATTTTGAAATTCGCGCAAGAATCAGAGCAAAGGCCACAGGTTCAGTTGAAAATGCAGCAAGACATTTGACGATTCCAGGACGATGAAGAAGAAGACTCCAGATTGCTAAGATTCTAATTGATTCATCATTGTCTCGTGTTGATTGATCATTACAAAATGCATTGGGATCAAATAAATTATCAACGCCGAATGATAATCTTTTCTAAAAAAAATATTAAAAAAAAAAAATGAAAATCATAGAATTCAAATGTGAAAAAACTAACCACAAGTTTTTGAATATCATTCGCAAATTTCCGATGAATTTCCATTGGAATATAAGAATAACCCATACATTGACACAATACAATTGTTGTGAAAAAATGTTCATCAGCGTGATTCATCATTCTTATCAGCATATTTGATGTAACTCGGATTGGCGGGTTCAATTGAAGAACTGAAGAGAGGAAATTCAATTGATCATCTTTGTTGATACATTCACATAATATCATTGTAAGTAATTCTTCATCGAGTTGAGTTGCAACATCCATCGAAGATAAAACACATGGGGTATTTAATTTTGCAGCCAAGAGTAATATTGATTTCTCCTCTCCGAAACTTGAATAACATTCCAAACATCGATCGATTATTATTGAACAAAGATCATCGAGTTGAACAACATCGATGAATTCGATCAATTCAACACCTCCACCAGAAGATCCAACAAGAATACGTTGAACTAAATCGAGACTTTGCTTAGTGAGACCAATTGAACCAAGACGACTTGAAAGCCAGTCTGTGAATTTTGATTGATCAAATGAGGAATCAAACATTAATTGGTAAGCTGAATGAAGAATTGCGCAAAGTTCACAACTATCCTGAAAAAATTTGAATTTCAAAATTCCATATTCAGAAAAAAACCAACCTGTAGAACAATAACTGGAACCCCATTTTCAATTAAATTCATCATTTCTTCTAATGCATCTTCAGATGCTCCAGCAAATATTGAAATTGGAAATGGATGTTTATCATTCGATGGTGAGAGAAGAATCGGATTTGAATAGGGCGAAGTCATTGGCTCGGAAGGAACTCCGATCAAAAGAGCTGGCGGTGGATGAGCCAATTTAACAGTTGTTGCAGCTCTCAATTTCGAAATATTTGTATCAGATCCTTTTGAGATAATCATAAGAGTATTCAAAGATGTGTCAACAATTTCAATTGTATTTGTATCATTTGCAATTATATTTGAAGAATTTACAATAATATGTAATACTTCACCAGGTTCTTCAAGACCTTCTTTCATTGTATTACTTGCAACTCGAGCAATCGGATCATTTACTTCACCAGATGATATCAACCATGTTCCACAATTTCGAATTATTTTTTTCAAACCATTTTCAATATTTTCCATATATCGAGTTGATAGCGAATTTTGATTCGAAATTAATGAAATTATGAGATCAGGAACACCTTGATCGACTTCATTTGCTGCCGCAGCCAATCTACTGTACATATGTTTCACAGCTCCTGGAAGAGCATGAGAAGAGCCAAGAATTAAAGAGGGACATAATTGGATATTTGAAGTGTCTGTGGATGTGGAAACAATTACTGGAATTGTATCGGGGTATAGGGATAGATCTGGTATATCAGGTTCATCCATCTGGAAAAAAAAGTTATAAAAAAGGGATAAGAGTTGAAACTTTTGGAAATAAGCTAAAAAACTTCAAAAAAAAAAACAAAATTTAAGAAAAATATAAAAGAACTTTCCTAAAAATGGATTATTTTTATATTGGTCATTTTTTTACTGAAACAAATTTCCGCTTTCAGTAGACACTTTCAGCATTTACCACAAAGTTTCTCTATTAATTAATTTTAAAAAAAATTTGAAACGAAAAAAGAAGAAGTTGTAAATGATAAAAAAATATCACAACACAAAATCGACTTTTCTACAGAAAAAAACAGGTTGTCACTTCAGTTCTTGTAATCAATTATCACTTGTAAATGATATATATTTCCAAGAAACTTTGAAATTTTCAAAATGAAATGAAATTAGATGAAACAAAAGTCGTAAATGTTATGTTCTTGTTTCAAAATGAAACAGAGATAAATCGAGTGTGTAAAAAATGATATAAATTAAATGGATATCGCTCTGACATACACATCAACAATAAAAAATAAAATGTTGTCTAGAAAAACATGCAACAAAACTGTTTGACCTACCTAACAACAGGTGTTAATAAAATAATAATATTAGAGAAAGAGTATGGTGGGTGAAGAGACGCAGAGAAACCTTGAAGACAATGGCTTATGCATTATGCAAATATTTGGCACAATTTTCCATTTTTTGTTTCACTTATGAAAATTTCATTATCACGAAATGCGATTTTTATTTTTCTTTTTTATATTTATATTTTCACTCGTTTCAACTTCTGAAATTATAAATGGAGAAACTCAAGGTATTTTTCAGTTTGAATATTTTTTTGAAAACTATCTATAATTTTTTTAGAAACCTTTCGAGATCTTGAAATATTTGAAAATCCAAATTTGTTAGCAAGATCCACTCGACCACGACAAAAAGTTTCTGAAAATTGTAGCGATGAAAAGCTGAGAAAAATTATGCATGAAGTTGGTTTTATTTTTTTCATTTTTATTTTCATATCTCAAACCCACCTTTTTTCTCACAGAATATATCGGAAGATGGATCAACTGAATCGAAGAGATCTCTTCAAGCGGTGTTCAAAGATCGAGATGGCGTTTGGAGTATAATTTGTGCGCCTTGCTCATTTTCGTACTTGGCACATAGCCATGAATATTGTGTTCATTCGCGTTTTGGTGTGACTTGTTTGGTTTTTAGGGATATTGTTGGGAGTGATTAGATGAATAAATGTTTTCGATGTCGATGTGCCAGTAAAATTTCCAAGCTCCCAGAAATACGCCAGCAATTTTTCCTATCAAAAATGGAACAAAAAAACTTGCAGCAACAAAAAATGCGCCAGCAAATTCCAAAACTTTTAGCAATTTTCCAAGTTTTTTGAAAAATGAAAAATTGGTTTTCAAACTCGTATTTTTTTTGCAGAAAAAAAAACTGATATCCAGGAAAAAATTGGTAACTTTCTCTGATGATCCATGATTTACATAAAATTCAGAATCTCATCCAAACAATGGAAATTTTTTTTTGAAACTCATAATTCAAACCAAATTTTAACTTTTTGAAAATGAAATTCTGACTAAAAACTTCTTGGAAGATATTGAATTTCAAGTTACTCTAAATCTTTGGGTCCAAAAAATAACTTTAATATTTCTCTACCAAATTTCTAATACAGTATACTTTTTCTTTTCTTTCCAAAATAATCTTCTCGCGGCTCTTTTTCTTTTATCTATCTATCTATCTCAATTCACATCCCCTTTCCCATTCAAACACAAAAAGCTATAAAATCAATCGCTATGACGTAATAAAGGGCGGCGGTAGCTCATAAATTTCAAATTCCCTCTTCCTCCTGTTGTTCGACCATAAAACTGTTCCGTTTAAGGCCATCCTCACAGTTAGTGTCTTTTGCTATTTGCTCCGCCCATTTTACCTGTGGATCTCTGTGTCTTCTCATTCTCAATTATCTCTCATCGACCCCCAGCTGTCCCTTATTGTTTTATATTTTGCAAGAAGAGCAAATAGAAATCTGAAGAGCGAACGATATTTAGCTACTTTTATTTTGACTTATTTACTAATAAATATTTTATTAATTAATTATAATATTAATATTTGTACTCAAATGAAGTCCTGGATTCTCCAATTTTTCATTATTCCTATTCTTTCAAGTTCAGTTTCCTGGGTCAAAATCACGGTAGCTTTGATTTTTATAGACTTCAGAAGTTTTGAAATCTGATTTCAAATTCAGAAGCCAACGCTAATATGGGAAGAGATGAAAGAATCTGCGTCTGGGGAACGAATATTTTATTGTGGGGAATTCGATGCAAAATATACGGTAGGTCGATCATATTTTGAACTTAACTTAAAGGAGGCGAGACAGTTATTGAGTTTTACTGAAACCACCCACGAAGCTTCTGATTTAAATAGGTCAAATCGAAAAATGAAAGTGAAATATTGAAGTTCAAATCGTACTGTACGCGAAGTGGGCAATTTAAAACAGAATTAACGTAACTCGTATTAACTTTCATGTTTTCAGAAGTCGTTTACTATTTTTTCACAAGAAGCTTCGAGGGAAACCGAGTCTATGTGTCTTTAAATAATTCTGAATTTCAATTTAAAAAATTTTCAGGGGAGATATCATTGGAGATTCAATGGATCCTCGATTCTTCCGGAAAGAACACAGATTCACAAAAATCAGTTCACGTAAGTTCTGAAAACTGTAGATCACACCCCTAAATCAAAAACTTCTCACAATTTTTTTTCCTATCCAGGCTCCAATCAATTAGCTTTTTTTCCTCTTTTTCTTTCCCGATGTCTATCCTTTTAATATATCCACCTGACCGCTCAAGAACACATGTTTTTTTGTTCTTCAGTCAGGTTGGTCCAAAAACATTGATTGATTATAATTGCCACAAATTAATGGGTGGTCTGTTGGCATTCGGCCAAGGACAAATCTCTTCAGAAAAATGACTGATGGATTTGAATTTGTTATTTTTCAGATTTTTATCCGGCTCCAATGCGATTCGAAATCGATTGGCTGGAGAGTATGAATGTTGTATTCGCGAAACTTTGGGAAATGCCTGCTATTCTCGAAATCTCATTGTTCAAAGTAAGTGGAAACGGGGGAAATTCTAAATCCAGGTTTATATGAGCTATGACGTGGCAAAATTTGAAAACTCCAAATTTTACCGAATAAAAATTATTTTCAAAATTTCTTGTCATCTCAAAAATAGGCTGAAAAACAAACAACCTCGAAAACTTTTTTTTTGGTTTTTCGAGATCTCAAAGCTTTGCCATGTGGTACATTTTTTCAGATAAAACCTCGATAATCAATGCGAATCTAATTGGTTTGGACGATTTGAAAGTGGAAGAAGGTAGCACTTATTATTTGAAGTGAGTTTTTATTTTTAACCTAAATTTGTTGATCCTTGAAAGGAAACCGATATGGCCTAGAAAACCAAAATTACTGTACTAATTTTCTCTTCCACGGCTCTATTTTTCCAGACTTTTGGATGTGAAACGAATTGAAAATGTTAAGTGTACACAAGATGGCGAAAATATGGATAATTTCAAGTATCCGGTAAGTTTTCTTTAAATTTTTTAAATTTGCTTCATTTTAAATTTGCAGCTCCTTGGAAAGAATTCGAAAAAATCAATAGGATATCATTTGAAAATCGAAAATATCGAAAAAACGGGTCTCGTGAATTGTGAAATTCGAGTTCAAAACAAGCAAATTGTTGAAAAATCATTTCTTATTCGATTTTTTGATGATGTTCCAAGTTTTGTGTCGATTCAGGGCAATTTGTTAGTTTTTGTGATTGTTTTTGTATTTATTTTGAATTTCTAAAAAAAAAATAAATATTTTTGAAAAAACGTGACCTTCTGTCTTCTGAGATCTCTTTTTAAAAATTAGATTATTTCTAGTTTTTATTCAAATTTAAAAATCGAAGCTTTTCAAAAATGGAAGAAGATCATAAAGTTCGCGGTGGAAAATTGGCAACAAATTTCATGGAAAAAGGTGCAATTATTGGCTCGAAAAGAGCATTTCGAATTGAAAAAATGGTTGGAGGCGGAGGATTCGGGCAAATCTATCGAGCAATTGATTTGGAATCGAGAATTGTGGTGGCGGTGAAAGTCGAACCAAAATCAACTGAATCCGGGAGAATAGTATTGGAGCTTAATATTTTGCTACTTCTCCAACATTGTGTGAATATTCCAAAAATTGTGAGTTCGGGGGATTTAGGAGTGATTAAATTAAGTTAATCAATCAGTAAATTTTTTGCAGTTCTACAGTGGCGAAGTCAACCGAATGAATTACATCGTGATGCAACTTTTGGGCAAAAATTTAGGTGATTTGCGAAAATATCAAAGACATCGTACCTTATCAAATATTACTGTAAGTGTTTTAGCGAAAAAAAACCCATGCTGTCATTGCGTAGTCTCGTTAGCAAAACGTGAAAAAAATGTTGAATGTTTGAAAAAAGCCGCATGAAATACACGTGTCGTCATTGCGTAGTCTCGTTGACAATACGTTTTTTTAGACAGCTCGAGTTGGAATTCAATGCTTACAATGTCTAAAAGAAGTTCATAACCTCGGTTATATCCATCGAGATATAAAACCATCAAACATCTGTGCTGGAATCGGAGAACATAAAAGAATATTATACATCGTTGATTTTGGAATGGCAAGAAAAATCAGAAATGATGATGGAACATTTCGTCCAGAGCGAACTTATGCATCCTTTCGCGGAACTACACGATATGTCTCAATAACTGCGCATGAAAGAAAAGAACAGGGTTTCGTTGATGATATTTGGTCATTATTCTTCTCATTGTGTGAATTATCCGAAGGTCTTTCTTGGAAAAATCTGACCGATCAAGATGAAATATATCTTGCCAAGAAAATCATGTTGAACAGATTTCAATCAAGGTTTGTTGTTTCTACTGTTGGAGAAACCTATTTTAATTTTGCCTTTTTTTCAGAAAACTTTCACGATCTTTCGAAGCTTTTCCAATTTTGCTTGAAAAAACTGAACGAACTGAAATGCCAGATTATCCAAAACTCATCGAAATTCTCAAAACAAGTTGTCCAAACTTCGAAGAATGTTCTGAATTTGAATGGGATGCCGAGTCAGAGTTTTCTTATTGAAAAATCAAATCAATTATTTATTATTTATTAATTTTATTATCATACATACATATTTCGACTATCTATTGTATTATAAGTAGACTAGTTTGTTTGATGTTGGAACAAAAAATGATTTGGGTGGGTTAAGAAAAAAGGCAGCAGGAAAACCGTGGAATATACATTATTCTTGAGAAATTAAAGGCAATTTGTGTTTGTGTGAATTTGAAAACTAATTAGTTAGGAATTTTGGAAACTAGTCATTTTCTTCAATTTTACAACTGTTGGCCGTAGGAGAGCAATTTGGATATTGCTGGAAAAAAACCAATTCGGAAAAAGAAATCAGATCATGCTCGATTTTTGAAAAAGTAGATTTTTTAGTGGCTTTGGTAACCTTGTTCTGACTCAAAACATCTTCAGACCTTCCTCACATCAGATCCCATTCCAAAACCTCCCAGAAAAAACTGACCTTCAAATGTGGATGATCTAAATCGCCTCGATTATTCGATTTCTTCACCGCTTCCACTCCTGACAAACCAGTTCCGAAATTCTTGACACAAGCGCATCGTCGACTTTTTGTCGTCTGATCCAAAAGAACTCTTGGAACTCCAGCCCATTCTCGATTGACTCCTCCACTTCGAGTCGAACACCAAACACGTCCTCCTGTTTTTTGATGCCATTCGCTATTACACGGTGGGAAGACCTGCAAGATTTACATATGGTTTAAAATCAAGATTTCTGAATAAGAAAGAGAAAGAAAAGTACCTCAGTCTCAACGGCTTGCAATTTCCTAAATTCATTCGCTGTTTCAATTCTTGCCAATGTATTTTCCAATTCCTTTGTCGGTTTTCCATCCTGATCATAATATCTTCCTATAACAACTCCAACCAATGTATAATCTTTCTCGTAGAATGAAACCCAATCCCGAATTCCAAGCAAATCTTCATGTGACAATCCTTCGGTATCATCGATCAGACCTTTTTCGGTGAAATCACCAGTGACAAAAGCGCGTGTAGCATCACGACCTGAAAAGGTTTTTGAGTTATATAAACTTCTAGAAAAAATCGTTTTACCAGAAAAGAAGCTATATCCTCCTCCAGGTCCATAATGCTTTTTGCCTTTGTTCACATCATAAACTCGTCCCAAAATTGCCAAATAAACTGGCTTTGAATCTCGACTCCCATCGAAGAATTTCAGTTGTTCTGGTGTTAGGATTTGCTTTCCATCGGCGATATGAACTTCAGCATTTACAGCCTGAAAAAATACATTTTATCAAAAATAACCATAACGTGAACCTTCCACGTATTCCCAAAAAATCCAACAAACCTTCAAATCTTCAGCTTTTCTTGATGGTATTTTCATCGATTCTTTAGTCTCTTCCCACGATTCACTTATCCATTCCATATATCCTTTCGTATAATCAAATTCATATAAAAAATCTATTGTTAATACTGTAGCGTTACGAATTCCAAAATTATAATATGATGAAAGACATGACAAAATGGCGACCTGGAATTGAATTTTTTATAGTTTAGAAATTGTTACGTTTTCAAAATTACCTGCACCGCAGCATAAATCAAAGTTGTTGTCAATAAACCAGGTCCTACCACTTTCCTTTTAACCGCCGGTGGAATTGTTGGAACCTTTTCTGACGTTGATGGTATCACACCATTTCCAACACCCTCACCCATGCCTGAAACTTTAAGGAATTATTGATTTATTGATCTCAGATATATCAAATGAAGATAACATCACGTGTAAGCAAAAATTTTGAAATTTAAAAAATTCATTCATATACAAACCCGTGTTTTGGGTTTTTGCTTTTTTGATGAAAAGGAAGCAGTTAAAAACGGATTAAAAAGGAAAAGAAAGAAAAATTCTGTTGAGAAAAGTGTATACATTGTGAAATGTTTAATAATATGAGGAATAGGCAGAAATCTCATTTTGTTTTTCGTTGGAGGCGTTTGGATTGGGATAATTGTATTTTTCGCGAGCATATTCGACGAATTGATCGATCAAAACTGGCCAAGCTCCATCTTCATCGTAGTTTGAAAGATCTGATTTGATTGTATAAACAAAATCCAGAAGAAGACTCCAGGTATCTTTTGTGATACCTCCTAAAGAATGACATTTAGTTTTGATTTTTTTTATTCAATCGAAAAATGCGGAAAACAAAAACAAACCCTTATGTTCTTCTCTCAAAAACTCTTCCCATTGTCCAAAAATATTGAATTGTTCTCCGAATAAAACATGCCAATAGGCAATCGCAGTTTCCATGTCCAAACTACGTTGACTAGCTGGTTTTCCGTATTGGAAAGTGAAATTATAGAGTTCGCGGAACTTTTGTTTGTCAGAGCTCAATTCGTTGTCAAGAGTGTTCAAACGTTCTCGAACAGCATCAATTGAATCAGCGCGAAGAGCTGACATCCCTTCAAACCATTCTTCGAGCGAGAATTCGCATTGAGTTGCAGCCTGAATTATTTGGATTGAGATTCTGAAAACTAATCGGGTAGGAAAAATGTACCTTGAACTTGCAAGCCAAGAGTAAAACACGGCGATCACATGGATTATATCCCAAGTCATTCAACAATCTTTGTACTCCATGAGGTCCCATTCTTTTGGCTCCTAATTTATCGCATTCCTCGACATACGACGAGAACAATCTTTCAATTTTTAGTCTATCAACCGAAGGAACCGATTGCTCAAAAAGTCTTGGATTGTCGAAATACAATTGAGTCGCATACTCGATATTCCAATTGGCTTTTGTCAGAAAACTTATTGCGGTTGGATCGGTTGATTGTGTCCATTGAACAAAGCTTTTCACTTTACTGCGTTGATCAGTCTTCAATCTATTCATTTTGATGAACCTGCAAGAAAGAAACTATGTTATGATGTTAATCAATAGTTTAATATATCATTTGACTTTGAAAATGTGTCACTTTTATCTGAAAAACGAGCATGCGCGCAACACACACAAAAAATCGGAAAAAAATGCTGTGTAAAGTGTTTGCCTGTTGTTTAGCATTGACAGTAATGCGGAGTGTCGTTGCTCTTTTCTCCATTCTTTTTTTCGAAGAAGGGAAAAAGTTTTGTTTATGTTTTGCACAGTATCTAAGTATCGAAGGAAATATTTGCGGATAAAAGGGAGGAAATTCGGGTCCCCGGAGAAAACTACGTTGGAACTCAGTCAACCGAGCACTTTCCTCTTTCACATCTTGAACTCAATGAGCTGGAAAAACTGGCGGTCGATGGATGAGAAACCTTTTTTTCGTCACACCCAATAAAGACTTTTTGAACTTTCCCAGATTTCCTCTTTTTCCTGAGAATGAGAGGAAAAATGGGAAAATTTAAAATTCATGGAATTTTTTCCAGATTGAAATTTGTTTGCTTTCTTTTCGCATTCACAATCAGAGAGAACACAAAGTCCACAATTTCACTTCAGATTTTTTTTCATTTTTTTCTTACTTGGATTGAAAATTAGATTTAGTTTTTCTCACGATAACCTAATTAGTTCGAAACACTTGTTTGAAGCCACGCCCATTGGAAAAGTGTGACCAACTTTGTTCACATCAAAACCCAACGATCATATTGAATTTCAGATAATTTCCGGTTTTTGGGAAATTTTTCATTTTTCGGTGAAATTTTCTTGAACTTTTGAAAACACAAACTTTCATCTTCAAATTAGTTTAGTTTTTTTTCGTGCGAAATTCAACCAATAGTGCATGCATTTGTGCGTCGCTCTGTTTTCACACTTTTGAGCTACCGTACTCTGCCACACAAATTATAATATATTTGAGGAACAGTTTGCAACCGGGCGCATATTATTGCGTGGCCTAAGTTTTTGATGAACCAAAATTTTTAGGCCAGAATCCTGAGTTTGAAAAATTTTGCAAAAAAACTTACTTATGATGCCAATTAGAAAAAGCATAGAGTCCAACATTTTTTTTGGTTGGATTTCCACTCATCAAAGTTCTCAAAATGGTAATGCATTTCATTTCCGCAAAAATAAGAAGATGAAATTTCACGTCACAAAATTTTGCAAAAACAAATGTGCTTTTTTTTAATATTTAAATATCATTTCAAATTTTCAGTGCTCCAATTTTTCGAGAGCACTGCATTCCTCACATTATTGCTTGTGATCCCTCACCATCTTTGTCTTTTTTTTCGATTTTTTTTTGTTTCACATGCTATGAAATGAAAATATCGAATTTCTTGGAAATGAAAAAGTAAGTGGGTGTTTGTAAGTGAAACCTTTTTTCTCGAAACAAGCCACGCCCTGCGCAGTGAGCAGAAAAAAAAACAAAACATATAATTACTTACTAATTTGGGGTTTTTTTTGAGAGTGAGAAGAGTGAGAGAAAAATAGAACTGATGTGAGTTTAGAAATGTCGAACCATTATTTTTTATAATTTCGAAAAATTAGGGATTTAGATTTTCAAGTTGGACTTTAGTTTTGTTTCTTGAAAATGCATTTTAAATTTTTTTCAGTTCAGAACTGCAGGTTCTCTGATGTTGATTTTTGCTGTCTGAACTCAAGTATACTGTAGTTTCAAAAATAATTATTTGTTTCTTGTTTTTCTGAAGTGATTTAATTCTAGCTCTATCTTAATCAGTTCAAAACATCATAATTCATTTTAGATTTTCCAAAAATTTTCTGAGATGATCGAAAATATTTTCTCTAAACCTCTCAATTTTCTTTAAATAGCTTTCGTTCCACTTTTCAGACAAGATTTTTTCAAAAGAATTTCTAAAACTGCTTACTTATTCTTTGAATTTCCTTATTTACTAATTGTAAGTATAATATTAAAATAGCCCTTTTTCCCATACATCAAAGAATATTTTCTCAAATTCCAGAAATCCAATTTTCCAGAAGTGCAATTAAAATAAACAATTTGCATCTTTTTTCTTCAAAAACAGGAAGGAAATAAAATAGATGCGCCTCCTGGGAAAATTAAAAATGCACTTCGCTTGAATCCAAAATTTTACCAACTTTTTTATAAGATCTTTATTTTTCAGAAAACCTATAATATTATTTTTGATTTTTAGTTCAAAATCCGAAAAAAAGAGGTTCTTGTAATATTGAAATGAATAAATCTCATTGTGTTGTTTTTCATTCACAGACAAAAATGAGACAAAAATTGTCTCCTCTTTTTTTTTTGGGTTTTTTGTGTATACGTGTTATGTAGCTCAAAAAATAAGAAATTCTCCTTTGGCTTCTCTTTCTTTCAAATTTCATTTCTCACCGATGTGAAAATAAATAAAATATTTTTCTTCTAGAGACCAATCCCAATTAAAATTCAAATTCAAATAGTTTTATTTTTAACAAATCTTAAACTTTGTACGAACATTTTTAATTGCCCTTCTCTCAAGAAAAAAGTTCCTTATTCAAAAAATAGATGTGATGTCACAATAAATCATAATTATAGCTGGCAAGAAATACTATAATTTTCATGCTTCGAGAGTTTTATGAATTCGAACTTTTGATTGAATTTTCATTCAGGAAATAACTTTTAGATGTGTTAGGAAGATCCTACTCATGCTCTTTTTTTCATTCAAAAATATATTTTTTCTACCGTAGTTTAAAGGGGGGGTAAGACGACAAAATTTTATTTGCTCAATGAATCGGGCTCCTTTTGAATAGTAAAAGCCCCAGGGGATTTTTTCTCGAAGGGCCTAAAAAGGTCCGAAAAAAATATTCCATGAACTTTTTTCAACGTATAGCTATACGTTGTCCGAAAGTTTATGGAATAATTTCAACGTATAGCTATACGTGGTACCTAGTTTATGGAACATTTTTTCTGAGCTTTTCCAGAAAAAATCCCTTGGAGGTTTTACTACTTTTGGGGAGCCTTTAACTTTGCGACAAAAAAAATTTGTCGTCTTACCCCCCCTTTAATATGTTTTGAAATTTTGAACTTTTTTAGTGATGAATTCTAATTCCAATGTTTCAGCTGATTAATTTTGAATCATAATTGCTAATTCAAGTAAAAATGTTCATACACTAGAAATTCAAGTTGTCAAGTAGCCACGCCTAGAGAGTCCAATTGTCAAGGATCAGCGCCTAGAGACCCACTCTGACAAGGATCCGCGCCTTGAAGCTCTAGATGTTAAGGATCAGCGTCTAGTTCTCACTGCCCTTCAGAAAATTGTATTTACTTAATTTTGATGAAATTCGGGACCGAAAACAACAGAGTGCATGGTTTTAAATTTAATCTTGATTTTCATTTTCATTTCCCTGAAAATGAGAATCAAGATTTTCTTACTGTAGTGTACCCTGATTGAACTCCGAAAGTCTTTCATTTTTCATTTTTCATTTCGATTCATCAATCCCTTGAAACCATAGAGATGTTTAGCTATGTTTTATTTGTCGAAAAAATAGACAAACACAGCTTGTTTTTCTCAGAAGGTTTAAGCATGAGAAAAATCAAAAAACAAAAAAAAACCTATCGAAGTTTGAAATTTTTTTGATTTTTTTCTCGAAATGAGGAGGGAAAACATGATAAATAATTAACAAAATCTGAAAAAAAATGTTTGATGTCACAAATATCTATGCAAAAAGTTAAAAGAAACAAATATTTTTAATCTTGATCTAGAGTACGGTAGACTTTTTTCTAAAATTTTCGATAAACCGTTCCAGCTTAAAAATTCATCAAAGTAATTTTTTATCCGTCAAACTTTGAATTTTATGGCATTAGTTTGGGGAATTATTTCTCTTCTGAAACTTTGTTTGAAACAAAGCAAAAAAATCCTCCTCAAATTTCCATATATCAATTTTTTGATCTACGAGCAGGAGCTCAGATTTTGAGGCAGATAAGTTTGAAGAAGAAAATTATTTTTTCCAGCCGCATGCGAAATCTAGACAGCCTCAGTTCATATATTATTCAGGAATTTTTGAAAGCTGGTGTTTTTTTTTTGCACATCCATGTCTTTTCTTCACCTGATTTTTGTTTTTTGTCGGATTTTTTTCGCTGGAGAAAAAAAAGTACAGTCTGCCTGCCTACAATTTTTGTTTTTCCAATTTTTTTCATGTTAGAAAATAAAAAAGAACACAGATTGGTTGGGGCGTGGTGTCATCAATCAAAATTCCCCTCGATTTTTTTTTGTTCACTTTTTTTGCCAAATCCCGGAAATTCCCCTTTTCCGCTTACTAAAAACTATTTTGTTTCGTGAACTTCAGTCCAACCTTTTTTCTTTTTTTTTCTTTAAAAAATTGTGTTTTTTGCAGATGTTCTTGTTAGATAATGACGAAATATATGAGAACTATACGAGGATTTCACCACCAATTCCAAAATTTACAGTGAGTTTTGGGAAATTCAGAGGGCGTGGGAAATTCAGTGTTTGCTTGAAGCTATGGTTCAATATGAGATGAATGTTAATATGAGCAATGCTCTAAAATTTTTATGTTTAGCGGGTTCTTTTAACTAGAAATTATTCCTCACCCCACACGTGACTAGAAATTTTTGCTCACTCACATCAATCAAATGTCAAACTTTCAACTATTTGCATTCATTTTGTTAGTTTCCGGTAACTCTTTAGAAGAATTTTTTACCGCACAATTTTTCACTCTATTCAAAAAATTTGCAAGGTGCGTCCACCCTTTTTGCAAAAATAATGTGTTTTTTTGGAATTTTTTTTTCTGAAAAAAAGGAGAATAGATTTTTTTTTGTTTTTTGTGTTTTCAAAAAAAAAATAGTAGCTAATTTTTCACTTTTTCGAGGGATTGGAAAACTGTTCGGAATAACAAAACACTCAAAAGGTTCAAGAAGATTTGAGTGGTCAAAAACCCAAGGGCAAAAAATACAATACAAAAAATTTAGTTGTGGACAAGGTTAAAAATTTTCTAGTTGTGAGTGGCAAATTCAAAAAGAGGGCTTGGGGGGCTTTAGGGAGGCTTTTTGTGGACTTTAGGGAGCTTCGGAAGATTTTAAGAAGCATTAGAGGATTTCAGATGCTTCAGAGGTCTTTAAAGGCTTTAGGGGGCTTTAGGCTTTTGCTCTTTAAAATGAAATGTTCGGATATTTGAAAACCCGAAGATTACTGTAGTAAAGTTCTATTAGAACTTCTAAACTTCAAAAGTCTGAAGTGCACCCAAGTTCAGATTAATTTTTAGTTCCCCTTTCCCCTTTATAACTCATTTTTTGCTCACTCGAATAACACAAATATCTCTATAAGAAAAAAATATGATTTCTCAACAAATGTAACATCTCCTTCCTCAATTAGACACAAAACCTGCCAGCCTGTCATGTATTCGTTTCTCGTTTTTTTTCAATTTCCTTTGTTTTGGTCTTTCTCGATATACGCTCATTTTCAGAGAAAAATTTCCATTATTTCTGTTGATTAGATAGATAGCCTTTCTTTTTTATTCATTTCAATATTTTTTGCGAATCAGTGAAGGTTTTAGGGGCTTTAGAGACCTTAAAAATGCTTTAGGGGGCTTCAGAAGGGGATCCAGGAAGATTCTAAGGGTTCAGGGAATCAGTGAAGCTAAATTTTTAAAGAAACTTTTTTCTTTTCAATATTTTTTCATTGAATAGTTCATTTATTAACAATGCACTTCCGTTTGAATTGTTGTTGTTTGTGAAAAAAGTTTTTTTTTTTTCGAGTCGCGAGAAATATAACTTCATCATGCGTGCTCTTTTTCAGTTATTTTTCTCATACACTTTCTCTTTTTCCAGTCACAAAAATACTCAAAAATAGAAAGTTTTCAGAACAACCCTCCCTCCTTCTTCTTTTTTTTTATAATCAACTTAGGATTTCCTCGTTTCTAGTTTCTTCTACATAGTTTTACTTCCTCAGTCAGAATCTCAAATTTCAAAGTTAGAATAACTGCATTTTTTGATCTTTAAAACTTTCTGATCTTATTATAGATATCCCATTGTTGTTTTTTCTACTTTTTCCTAGCTTTTTCCCTCCCGAAAAAGTGGGCGTGGCTGAATAAATTAAATCCTCGAGCTGAAAATATGTAGTTTTATTTTATTTTTCCAGTTTTTTTCTATCTGCTGAAAATAGCAGCTTTTTGGTTTAGACGTGCATATTTTAAATATGACATTTTTGACAACGGTAACAAAAACCCGCGTGGTCAACTGGCATACATTTCTGTTTTCTAATTTCTATACCAAGGTTCGACCCCACCAGCGGCCCAATTTTTTTAATTTTTGAAATTGAATTCTTTGTTGACGGAACTTGTGCTTTTCGTGTCAACTCGAACCTTCCTTTTTCTTCATTTCAAAAATCAAACATCTTCCAATTTATTTTCCTGACCTCTTCCTTTTGCTCTTTTGAAATTGCAATTGCAATATTGCTCCTCGAAATACATATAGTGTCAATTCAGACTCGAGACATCTTCTTCTTCATTTTCCAAGGAGAATGGTTATAGTGAGTTTGAAATATCTATATCTATATTTTCTCACACTAAATTTTTCCTTTCCTTTCATTAATACGAAATTAGATCTTCTTTCTTTCCTTTCAAATATCAAATTTTTTGCGAGACAAAAGGTTAGGGGTTCCAAAAATAATCTGGAAAGGAGCTTTTAGAAAAAGTAATCTAATTTATAACAACTTCTGAGAATAGAAAAAAAATCAGAAGTTTTTTTTGGTAATAAAATACAAATAAAAGGTAAAAGAAAAACAAAAGAAAAATAATGAGAAATCGAGAAAAATACTGAAATATTCAATAGGAATGTGTGTGGAACAAAGAGCCAAATTCAAAAAAAAATATATATTCAAATAATTTCAGGGACTTCGAGTGTATGTTGCAACAACTTATATCTGTTTCAATTTTATTGGATTCGCAATCAATTTATGGGTTCTTTATGTGGTTGCACCATTGTTATTTGCCCCGGCAATCAAGGTAAAATATTCTGTTTTCTCTTGAAAATATAAATAATTCGTAGTTTTTAGTGAGTATGTCATGAAAGGTTAAACTTTATATTTCTTCCGGGTAACTTTTACATTTAATGAGAATGAGGGAAGAGGTCAAAAATTAAATAGACACCACGAAGAAGTAATGAAATCCCAAGAGGATATTTGATCGAGAAAAAAAGTTTCAAATTTTCGGGAACTTATTGGTATACGGTACATCGATCAATAATCTCGCGAAGTTTTTGAATAGGACTTGAGGAATCGGACCAGGCTAGTCCAAATTCTGAAAAGTGAGAGATTCAGAGAAACACTTTTTTAAAATCTACCCCTTTTTCCAAAAAAAAAAGTTTCTTTTTTGAGGCCCGGTGATTCTGGGTGATAAATTACACAAACAATGATATTTTTTAAAATAAAAATATACCCCGATATGTTTTTTTAAAAAAATTCTCGTCTTCCATCCATCATCATTTTTATTTTCCAGGTTCCAAAATCAATCCTCTTCTACATTTTTGCACTATGTGTTGGTGATTTGATGACAATGGTTGCCATGTTTTTATTAATCATCGATTTGGTCTTTGGAACTTGGCAATTCTCAGATTGGGTTTGTAAATCATATTTGATCTTTGATTCGATGAATAAGTCAGTTTTCCATTATTTTTAAATATACTTAATTCCTAAATCCGATTATATTAAGATTCATGGCACCAATGATAGTATTTCTGATAAGTCGAACATGTTATTCAACAGTTTGTCTTGATAAAAAAGCGGGAGAAAAAGCAGCGACTTTGAAAAATGCAATTGTTCAATTTTGTGTTGCAGTCGTTTTTGTTCTCATTCTTCTGTGGCCAGTTTTTGCGTATTCCCAGGTACTGTATTTTTATTTGGAAACTTTATAATTTTTCTACATATTTAGGTATACGAATTCAATATGAATCCAAACAATGTTACGCAAGAAATCATACACATGAAGAAATGTGGATTTTTTCCATCGACCCAAATTCAATTCTGGTTCAATATTATTGCCTGTTTCACTTCGTATGCTGTTCCACTTTTTGGAATTGTTTATTGGTAAGACATTTTTGGGTTCAGGAAATTAGAGTTTTTAAAATAATTCTGAAGTTAGATTGAATGAGAAAATATAAGCCTGGTTCTCAAAACTGAAAATTTCAAAGAGCCGCGACTTGGGAGCGTAATTGCCAAGTAGCCGCGTCTAGAAAATTCAAATTTCAACGATCAGCGCCTACAGATGCTAGTTCTCAAGCAGCGGCGCCTAGAGATTTTAATTTTCTCGAACCCGCATCTAGAGATCCTCTTCGTCAAGGATCCGCGCCTTGAGCGTTTGTATGCGAAGTAGCCGAGCCTAGACATTCTAGCCGCACCGAAACAACCCCTTTTTGAGCTCTAAAAATAGATACAACTATGATTTCTGAACAAAAGCTCAAAAAACTTCATTCCTTTCCTTTCTCTCTTTGGTCTTTAATGGAAGAGGAAGTTTAAATATCTGTGACGCAAACATTATCGATGAAGCATGAAAAATCATGTCTATTTTAGGTATGTCTCTGTTCCATTCTTCCTCAAACGTCGTGCAGTTAATGCTCTTGTTACTTCAAGGTTTGCTAAAAATAGAACTTGTCTAAAAATCAAATAATTTTTTCCAGCTCAACTGATGCAGCATTGAAAAAAGTTATCACAACTGTTTTGTTGTTAACAGTAATTTATGTTGTCTGTTGGACTCCTTATTGGATTTCAATGTTTACCTCACATCTTTTGGTTATGGATAAAAAACATGGTATGTTGCTTGAAATATTAAAAATTTTCCTGAAATTAGATTTTTCAGTGATCATAATATCTTATATCATCCATCTTTTGCCATATATTAGTTGTGTTGCATATCCATTGATTTTCACATTATTAAATCGAGGAATCAGATCTGCTCATGCAAAAAATAAAGAGGATAATCGACGTCGTTTCCGAAGTATGACAGATGATGCAAGTACACAAGTTAGAACTGCGATTCGATCGATTCCTGGAGCAAAACCAATTTCAAATCAACAAAAACAGAAAACAGAAATCACCTATGATGCTTCATCAAATGAGAAAAAAATGTCGGAAAACTCATTTCCTGATGAAACTCTACTTTGATCTAATTTGTTTTGTACTCTTTAATAATTTATGACGGGTTGTTCTCTTGTTTGATAAAATCTTGGCATTAAAATGATGTGTGTTTGGAAAACTATACAAACTTCCTGCAGAAAAGTAATGTGTTGTTTTTTTTGTGTTAACTTTTTTTTTGAGTGATAAGAGTTCAGTTGTGAAAAACAATACTAATACTATTTATGTGCTGCCTCATAATTTTGCTCTATTATTTTTTGGGGTGAGTTAATTTGCAAGAGAGTTTTAGTTTTCGGCTGGGTTTAGAATTAGCCTAACTCCAGAAGTTCCGAAAGTTATATGCTAAAATTTTTAACTACAATAAACACAATTTAAAATTTTAAGGCTACAATATGAAACTAAAATAATCCTAGTTCAAATGTTAGACTACAGTAACACAAATTAAGTTCATAACCTACAGTAACCCTAAGGAAATTCAACTTTTAAACTACAGTATCCCAAATCCAAATTATAAGACTACAGTAACACAAACTTTTCTATTTAAAAAATATCAGAAATCGACAACAAACCTCTCCGTCAAATGAAAATGGAAACAGCAATTTGGGATTCAGCACAGATCCTCCACCAAATTATGATGAAGTTATGAAAAATTCAAGTGATTTACCGACTTATGATCAAGCTATGAGAGCAAGGTTCGTTCCCTTGAACTTCTAATGATTTCAAAAATTTTGCAGATCAGTTTCATATATAATTGATATGCAGCAATCAACTTCAGAACAAATATAAATGATCTCGGATTTTTTATTCAAAAAAAAAAACAATAAATCAGCATTCATCAATTTCATACATTTTTGCTTCTTCATAACTCGGAAGATAGTTTTTGTCCTGTTTCATCACTGCTTTATAACTTGGAGGCTTCGAAGGATCTCTGAAAAAATAATTTTCAGTGGAAAAATGTTGTTATCTAGATTACCGTGTGCACCATTTTCGATAACAATCTCTGAGAATTTGGACGAGAAAAAGAATAGATAAACAAATAAGAAGAGTAACAAGAGTTGAAGTTTCCATTTTTTTTAGAATTTTAGAATAAAATGAGAACTTCATGATACCATGAAAAATATTTCGAAATGTTTCAGATTTTTTTGTTGTTTTTAATGATAATGATAATTTAAAAAAAACAACAACAACTGTTCCAAAAATGAGCACAAAGCAAACGTTTTGTGCTCATTTTAAATTGTTTGGCACAAAAATAAAATGGCAAACTTGTCTGTGGCTACAATATATTTTGCACCGAGAGTAAAAAAAACAAATGTTTTTTTTCCGAAAACTTGAATTGAAAAATAGAGAACTCATAGCCTAATTTCTAATTGATACTGTAATAATTCAAAAAAAAAAAAACGAAAAATGAAAGCGATGAATATTTATTTGAGCAAAGCAAATTATTAGTGAACGTTATTCTTTATTCATCAAAAATCTCGAATCTCAAAGCCTTGAATTCGCATTTCCCTGAACCAATCGAATCAATCCATCTCGATATTCAGCCTTACATTCTTCTTTGATCAATTGAACCAAAGTCTTCGAGAAAACTAATTGATATTCGTGCTCAATTAAAACTAAATCATTTTCACTTCTTGACACTAAAATTCTTATCAAATCTTTGTCTTTTGTACCAAGCCCTTTTGTTGCTGCATTCACTTGATTTGCCAAGAATCGAGGAATGTTTCGAGATGTTTCAATGAGAGCCTGCAATTTAGATAGGAAATTTTATTTTTTCAAAGTTTTGAGATAAAAAACCAACCAAGATAAGATTTTTGAAATCTCCAGATAGCTCTTTATCCAAAATTTTTGCAAATTGTTTTCCAGTTGATTTTTCAACTTCTTCAATTACTTTTGAAATATGATTTCCATCTGCTGTTGCGAATATTTTAAATGCCTCAAATTTCTCAACGCCATTTTTCTTATCAAAACTTTTAACAATTCTTCCCGCATCTTCCGAAATCGAGCCAAAATGTGTTCCACGTTTCGCTTGAAGAATAATAATCAAAAGTTTCTTGAAGTCTCCCGAAGTATCAGAAGCCACAGCATCTTCCAAAGATTTTGCATAAGTTGTGAAGTATGTGTTTTTGAGTGATTCAATTTCCTCGTTTTTTCGAGTTGTTAGAATTTCAATCAAATTCTTTTCATTTGTTCCTAATCCTTTAACAGCTCGATTCAATTCAACCACATCTAATTTTGTTGGAGTTTGGAGGAGAGCAACAAGAAAATCTTCGAAATCTCCAGATGTTACTTTTTTGATTTCATCTTCCAAATCTTTGCCATATCTTGTTTTGTAAGGGGTTCGAAGCTGCAAAAACATTTTATTGGAAAACCGAATTTTTCGCAAAAAAATCTTACCATTTGTCGTTGTGTGTTATTTCCAGCCAACAAAATTTCATAAATTTTTGCTTTTTCTTTGTTTCTAAAAGCTTTTTCCAACTTTTCAGCAGCGATTACCTTAAACATTATATTTTAGACTCAATTTCATGGATTAAAATAAGAAATCGTATTTTTTGGAGTTACTCCAAATTTCCAAAAATTTCTTACCTCATCAAAATATGGGTTATAAAGAACGCGAGACGTTGTCATGTTGAATCAGCAGAAGATAACTGAAAATCAAAGTTGTCTGACATCTTTTATAGATAGTTTTATTAAAAAGTTTATGATGAATCATTTTGTTGATAAGAAAAGAAAAAAGGTTCGAAAAAATATTGATTTCCGGTATTTGGAACTTTTATTTTGAAAAATAGAAGGTTATTTGTGAGGGGAAAACATAGTAATGGTGGATGCAGAACAAATTAATGTAAAAGAGAAAGTTTTGATTGACGAAAAATGAAATTGTTGAAACTTTTTTTTGAAATTGAATAAATATATTTATTGATAGATCTGGTTTTATTCATCGGTTTTTGAACACTATTTATTGTGGGTTAGAAAAAATGACATTTTTAAACAACAAAAATTTAAATCAAAAACTTTTTCCCTGGGTTTATGAGCCTAACATGAGCAATCTCTAAATTATCACAAAAAAAATTCCCATTTGAAAATCAATAACCCTATTATGAAACAAAAACTCCAAAAAAAAAATGAAAAAAAAAATTCCAAAAGTTTCGACCATACCAAAAAATGAATCATTGTACTTGAACATATATGTTTACATTGCGAACAAAAACTTTTTGGAATTCAAAAAAAAAATGTTGAACAAATACTTGACAACACGCCCAATCAAAAAAACCATATTAGTTTCGAGAAGGAAAACTTTCTTGGAAAATTTGATGTTGATTACTGTAGATCAGTTCAAAAGTTGTATTTTTTGCATTTTTTCAGGCAGAAAATTACTATTTTATTGAATTTCCTCGGCGGAAAATATTCAAAAAAAATTGTCGAAAACAACTTTTTTGAAAAAGGGGATTCTGCTTTGTTAAAAAACATACCAGTGCAGTTTATCTGAAAATTCCTATTTACAAAACAACAAACAATAAAATACCCATGAAATTATTCATCCCAAAATTCGATTGCCTCATTTTCGCTCAAATTCGCCAATTTCAAATCCTTCTGACTTATCGGAAAACACAATTTATTTTCTGCAAGAAAATCTCGAAACTCTTCATAATCTTCTTCTTCGCGTAATTTTAACAAAAATTCATTGAATGTTTCGAAAATGTTGTATTTGATGCAAAGTTGGCGGATTTCGAGGATTTGAGTGTGGATTACCTGGAAAAATTAGATTTTTCTCGGATTTTTCTGGATTTAGGGGGAGATTGAAAAAAAATTTTGACGTTATTTTTTTTCAAAAAATCTCCATCTACTTTCAAAATATTACCTCAAAACATTGTTCCCTCGACATTTTATCAGGTATCAAACACATTGCTCCAATTGTTTTTATCGCTCCTTTACACGCTTCAATCGCTGAATTTGTAGCATCTTTTTCAAACTTCGATTCAAGATCTTCTTTTTTATTTCCTCCGGTTTTCTTTTCTTTTTCAGTATTCTTCTTATTTTTATATTCATCTATCAAATTTTGCATATCTTGTTTATCTAATTCAATTCTTTGCCGCTTTTCTTTCACAACTCGATTCAAATTGAATTCTTCCGATAATCTTTTGAACAATCCTCTGTAATTATATGTATTTTTGATTATCATATGTATTTTTAAGCCTTACCCATTGGCTTCAACCAAATTATTAATTGGTTTCATAAATTCATCAACTTTTTCCATTGCATTCTCTAAATGTTGCTTTGTAGAAATATCAGGTTTCAGAATTTTATCGCGTAGAAAATGACATTGAAGTTGAAGTTGAGGATCAGGCATTTGTCCAGTTGTAAAGGTGTTTCTGAAAACAAAACTAATTGTATTTAATTAGTCCGATGAATAAATCAACTTACACAGTCGTTTCATCAAATTGCATCAGATCAATCAAATCATCGATTGCAGAAAGATGAGCAACTGAAAATCCACGAATATTCTTTTGAAAGTGAAACTAACTAACCAGTCGGTTTTGTTTCATCTGAATCTGTTAGAAACATCATATCATGACTGCTTTTTTCGAATGTTGGAAATTTCAAACACCGCATATCATCAACAAATGGAAGACGGACTGCGCGAAGAAACTAAATCACAAAAGCTTGTTTTTCAGAAAGTTTTCAGGATACTTACCGCAACTTCATTTTCTTCATCAAAATGTGGAATTAGGGCCATTAATTGAAGATGTGAACTAACTGAATAAGCATATCGACAAATTGCAACAACTTCTAATTCGAACATTGATTCGATGAGAGCAAGTGTGCATCGAGTTGTATTCTGAATAAATTATTTTGGTTCTAAAAAATCAGAAAATCAGAACTTACTAAATTATTTCCACTTGTTGTTTTACTCACAGAAGGCATCACTGTATAACTTTTATCACCGAGGAAAAAACTTGGATCAATCTAAAATACAAATATTTCTCATTCCACATTTCAAATAAAAAATTCCTCACATTTTCTTTTTTGGTGAATTGTATCAACTTCAAACATCCGCCTTTTTCACCATCGTTGAAATTGTGATTGTTATACTGGCTCTTGATTTCATCATCATCAAAAAATATCAACGTTTTCCCGAAAAAATAACCAGAACAAACTTCATCTTTTGGTATTTCATCGGATGTTTCGGTTTCAACTATGAAACTGGTTTCTTCTTCGCAATTTTTTTCGAAGACGGCTTTGGGAAGTTGCGCGAAGGTTTGAGTTTCACCGTTTTCGTTTTGAACATTCAGTTGACTTACACGAACTACCTGAAAAATTGAATGTGATATGAATTTTTGTTGAGAACTTACATTTGAACCATAATCATCAACTAATGAGAATTTCAATCCCGAGCTTGTACTTTTCGCAGATTTTGTAGTGAATGCTAAAGGTAATCTGATATCTGGTGCGATCTTGAAAAATATCAAATGACCAAAAATAATGTTTCAATTTTCAATATAAATACCTCAAATTGTTTGTACATATTTCGGGTATCTGTGATTTTCGGCATAAAAACTGACACATTTTTGAGCATAAAATCATATGTATAAACTTGCGCATTAACTTCTTCGATGAATTTTGTCAGGGGGTTTTCCTGTGTATTTTCTTGACCACTGAAAAAATTTTGAAAAATCAGGACCAAAAAGTAGAAGGGAGCTTACATGATGATAATATCGATTCCGGCAAGTTTTTCGGCAAGAAGATCGATTTTTTCTTGTTTCAAATATTCGGTGTTGGAATTTGTGATCACAACAATAGTTCTATCTGAAATTCAAAAAATTGATTTCTCATTTACTATTCAAAATTATTATTTACCATTTACAAAACCATCATGATCTCGTTCGTGTGTTTCAATCATATCAATAGCAACGGAAACTCCATTGTAAACTGAAATTTTTGCTGATTAATTATAGTTAAAAATATATTATCTTACTATCTCCGTAATTTTTGTTAACTTCTAATTCATTATTGATAAATTTCAACTGGTCGAAAGTTCGCAGGTTGCAGGATTTCAGAATGGACTTGCACATTTTTCAAATTCATTGAATTTTGAGTGATTGAAGAATTGAAAGCAGCGACTGCTAATTTCTCCTCGGAGTTCGAAAACAACTAAAAAATGAATATATATTTATTTAAAAAAAAACTTCTAATTATGAAATTTTACCTTTCTTGAAAATATCCAATCAGCTGTTGTTCGCGATTTTTCAATATCTTCAGCAATATTTGCTCCAACATCCACCAATACTACTGTCACTCCATATTGCTTCGATTTTGGTGGCATTTTGCTCGAAAACTTTTCTGAAAATCTCGATTTTGCGGCAAAAATAAAAATTTTGAAATTTTTGGGTTTGTGCGATGGAGCGAACATTCCCCCTTTCGATGTCAATTTTTCTCGGCCAAAAATGTTTGTAGTTACAATGTTAGTAGGCAGGAAAAAATTTGTTTTTTCGATAGTTACAGGAAAAAAAATTTAACTAATTTGAGGTAAATAAAAAATTCCTAGTTGAAAAATGTATCATTCGTATCGTCTCTCCCTCAAATAAATAATGTTCACAAAAAGTTTCCGAAAGATTATATAATTTGTATTCCAATTACAGAACTGTAATGGAGTTGTTTTTGCAACTGAAAGATCAAGATGATATTCTTCACAGTAGTTTAGAATGTGAATTTGAGAGTGAGGTAGGGTTTATAAACTAATTATAATTAATTTCCGGTCTTTAAATGTAGATTTTTAGGCGACGCTCAAACAATTAAAATGCAAACTGAAGGCGGTATGGGATATTGATCAAGATTATCAAGAAATTTATTTTGACGATGGAAATCCACTTGTGGGACTCAGGGAAAATAGCCTGAAATCGTACGGGGTAACCCATGGCTCTAAACTAATAGTCGTAAGTTTTTAATGTTATATTCGGTAAATTTTTGTTTTTAAATACAAATGTTTTCTTTTGAGTTTGAAATGTTTTTCACAAAATTTCGACCAACATCGTGGTTCCAAAAATAAAAATTTACTCTGGAACATTTAAACGTGAAATCCTTTTTTTGTGTACTCTGAAAATTTTCTAATTTTTTTTGGAAATTCTACTCTGGCTCACGGTGCCGAGATGTGATTTCAACCTAAGTTGCCCTATGAGAAAAACGTCTGATTAAATAGTAAAATCTACCAATAAATATGGATCATGTTCACATTTTGAAGAGCAATCATTTTTTAGAAGCACTCGAATCTATCGTGGTGGTCGCAATATAAGAACTACATAGAAATCGCAATAAAACCAGGTGATAAAAGAATGGTACATGCCAGAGAGGCCGTAAATCTCCAAACTCGTTTAATGGAACAAGGATTTTTCAATGTGTATAGCAGTTTCAACGCTTTTCGCATGAAATACCACCACGATGTTGCCGCCTGGGCGGACGATAATTTGCAATTAATGAAAAAAGCAATCGAGATCCAATTTCGTGCGCAACATTTCAAACGTGGAGCCGAAGATGAGTCTGATTTTTCTTGTCGATTTGAAATTCGACCAATAGATCTAGCAGGCTCACGAAAAAACACATTGGCCTTAGTTAAACTTCATGGAGAGAAAGAAGAGACGAAATTCAACGTGAAGTAAATATTTTCTCTAATTTCCAATACTTTAACTATCAAAGTTTATTTAGATGTCACCATTTCGGTCCTTCGTGTAGCTTTCCAAAAGGTCAATTTCCTGATATCAAAGAAGTTTTTTGCTACAAGCTACTCGAATTGATCAACGTCGGGCCTGAGGCACAGTTTATTCTCTCGAACAAATTCACCGGCAGCAAAACTTCGATGTAATAATATTGAATCTTACTCCAATTTAAATGTTACTCAAACTTTAGATATATCGCAACCAAATGGAATGAGAGATTTGTACCGATTTCCGGCGGAGAAGAAATTAACGTGGAAACACTTGGGCAACTTCTACTGCTTGGAAAATTTCTGTTTCTCGACGATCTCCACTCCGACAACTGTGGTAATTTAAAAAAAATATGAACATTACTAGTGAAAACATTATTAATTTTATTTAGGTAAATGGAAAGATACCAACGAAGCGGCGATTGTGGATTTTCTCCCTAAAAGTCACACTTTATACAAAGACATAAAGATGGCGCTGCTCGACAATCAATCATCATTGTACTGGGAAACGACTCAGATCGATGCGTTGGAAAAATGCAGTGAAAAATTTCGATTGCAAATAGCAAAGAAGTATATTCACAAATGGGATCTATTGACTAAGATAGACATGGCCAATGAGCAAATTAAGCGTGAGAAGGATTTGATGAAACGACATGAAATTGGCTTCAAGGGCGAAAAAAATCCCACAGAAGAACTTGAACGTTATATAGAAGTAGTAAAGGAAAATATAACAGCATTAATCGATATTGTGAATGACGTCGAGTAGTGAATAATGTGTATTTTTTTCAATGTTTTTGAAAATTCAAAAAAAAATCGAATTCTGCGTCCTCAAAGGAGTTTTTGTTACGTGTATTATTATTGTTATTACTCATATTTTAAAATATTTTTGTTGTAAAGAGGTTGAATACCAATATTTCATGTTTTTTTGTTTAAAATTATTATGTATTTATCAAATTATCCACATGTGTAAAAGTAAAACCGGTCCGGTTTGCTATGCCTTATCTATGCCGAAGCAGCGAGCCGCTCCAGGATGGACAACGTTCCCAGCGACAATGAAACGCAAGAACTAAGTTCTTAGGTCGCGAACCGCGCGTAAGAGGGATAGGCAGACTATCCTAAATCACAAAGGCGTAAACATTCACTACCCAACATTCTTGCAGATACCACCACAACTTCAACCACGTCCAATCATCAATAGACAGGTCGAATCCAAACATGCCGGATAGGATTGTAAGAACAACAAGAAGCTACCTACTATAAAAGCATCCACGAATCACTGATAAGCAGTCTAATTGGGAGACTCGTAGAACGAGGTCGAAGTTGGTATTATTATTATTAGATCTGTTGTAACTTGTTATTTATGAGAATAAACTTATTATTATATATCTGGTCTAGCAGTTACAATTTTCCCGGAAAAAATTTAATTCCAAAAAATCAGCTTCACTTTATAAACTATGGAGGTTTTTGACTTTTCAAAGTTTTCGATAAAATTCAAAAATACCTGGAAATATTCGGGCAATTATATGAAAAACACTTATTAATTGAGCACGGTCAGCAGGAGATGTTGTTTCAGGAACTGCAAAAAATGTTGGATTAGGCTTTTTTCACACAAAAAGGAATTATTTTTCCTTTGAAAAAATACAAAACTTTTGGCCAGAAAATAATCTAAAATCTCTTCTGGGAATCTCAATTTTGCGGCAAAAATAAAAATTTTGAAATTTTTGGGTGTGCGCGATGGAGCGAACATTCCCCCTTTCGATATCAATTTTTGTTCGGCCAAAAATGTTTGTCCTTTTTAAACAAAACAAAAAAAATTGTGTCTATCATATCGATCTAAAATTTCACATCAAACTTACTTGAATATTTCTTATAATCATTGTTTTATATTTACTGTCAGGATATAAGCTTCTCCGTGGCAATTGAAATGCTTGTTATTGACCGACTCTTTCTGGCCTAGTAAACCAAATATTTTTATGTGTACTTCTCGCGGAGTATTTTTTCCTTTTTTCGATTTTGCATGCGCGCATCAATCAAACTTCTATAAAAAGATGTAATGACACGTTTTTTGAAGTTTTCCATCTTTTACACATCATAGCTTATAATATGATTTGAGCTTGGAAGTTTTTGACAACGGCTTCGGCGAGTCAAAACCGAAATACTAGAGAATATCACCTTTTTCTTTTTAAAAATTGAAAATCTCTGATTCGAAAATCATTGAAATTCAGAAATGCCTATTGGAAAAAAATATGTTGATCCAAATTAATTTTTGCGTGACACTTTCACGTCAAACTGCAATTTTGCCGTTTTCTCTGTTTATTTCTCGATTTTTTCAGGCCAACAAATGGACTATAGCTATCGGGATAAAGGACCAAGTTGGTCAAAAGATCCACCAAGATCGAAAAAGTCATCGACAGATTATTCATACAATGGGCAGTTTATTGAAGAAGATGAGGTAAAGAAAGTATTAAATGGCATTTTCAAATTCAAATGTTTGTTTCTAGGAGCCAACACAAGAAAATAAACGAGTTATTGATTTGAAAGATCCTCTCGATTCAATTTCACTCAACAGCACTGAAAACCTGGCAGTTATAGCAGGTCTACGAGGAGTTTTGCAAGTTATAAAAATAGTTGTGGATGAAGAAAATGTAGATGAAGGACCATTTATTATCAATGATGTAGATTTGAAAAGAACGAAAAAGAGAAATTTGGTTTATTCTGCAAAAAATGTGAAATGGAATAAGAATAATGGTAAAGCAATTTGCTAAATAAATATATAGAAAAATCAATATTTTCAGATGATTTGATTGCTGCAACATCATCGGCTGGACCTATTACTGTTTGGAATGTATCAGATGGATCGCGTAAGTTCCTATTCATTTTTTATTTGAAAAAAAAAACTGATGTGTTTCAGACCAAGCTATAAAAGCTCATGAAAGATCAGTAACTTGTATCGATTGGAATTATGAAGATCCAAACGTTCTTATCTCGGGTTCCAAAGATTGTCATGTATTCATGTTTGATTTGAGAACTCCTGAAAAGAAAATTGGTGATTTCATGTAAGTTTTTTATAGAAAATAAATAAATGACTAAATAATTTCAGAGATGGAACAAGTGAAGCAATTCATGATTTAGCATTTGTGAATCATCCTGGAGCATTCAATTATTTCTTTACTGGAGATGATTCTGGTGCATTGAAATTATGGGATCGACGAATTACGGGGAGGTAAGCATCCTCTTTTTGTCTCCGCAAAACCAACCCTCCTCTTTTTCGTGTTTCCGTTGACCACTCTATGTTCGTCTGTGTCTCTTCCTTTTCATTATCTCTCGCTTCTTTCCCACAAACTCAATTTTCTTCTCAAAGACTTTTCGATTTTTCAATATTTATTTATGTTTATATAAATTTCAAAACCTCTTCTTTCTTCCAGATTCGTATTCCAAAGAACTGCGCACAATTCATTTGTTTCAACATTATCAGTAAATCCATCAAATAAATATTTATTAGCAACTGGCGGTGGAAGAGATAAAGTTGTTAAAGTTTGGGATTGGAGTCGTGGAAAAATTGATGGAAAATGTGTTGTTGAAACGACAGCTCCGCTTGGAAAATGTATTTGGAGACCGAATAAACCATTTCAAATTGCGACGTGTGCAAGTGAGTTTTACAGGGAGGGGTAAAATTATATATAAAAACTACACCACACGTCGTTAACTTTGAGCTAAAGACTGCTTCTTTTTGGCAAAAATCGAAAAATTTGATGTTTGTTGGGCCCAAACCCGAAAATGTAGCTTTTTTATAGAAAAGGCACAGAAATTCATGGATTCTCCCCCTATAATTTTCGAATTTCCACGTCATAGATAAATTTATTATATTTTTCAGCAATTTTTAGTCAAATTTAAACTCCAAATTACATTCGTTCAAAAGCAGAAAATAATACGTTTCAAAATTTTGATATAACAAATCATCAAATTATTTTTTCAATAACGCAAAACTCTCAAAATGTGGACAAAAATTCTGAAATTATCGATTTTTGAAATTCAAATTCATGAAAATTTGAAGTGATAAATTACAAAGCTGAGTAAATATCTTTAAAGTTATTTTTGAAGTAAGCTGTAAATTGTGAATTTCAAAACATTTTTCCAAAAAACCCATTGTTTCTAGGTGTTAATGATCAATGTGTTCATATTTGGGATATCCGTCGCCCTTTTATTCCACTCGCAACTTATGAAGAGCATACAGACAGTGTCACCGATGCCTGTTGGCCACTTTCAAGTTTACCTGAAATGGATTTATTCCTCTCATGTGGTAAAGATAATATTGTTGTATTACATACATCTGAAAGTGGCCATGCTCCAATATCTTATGCTTGTGATATTCCATTTGATATTACACCAGATGGAGTTATTGCGATTGCTTGTAATACTGAAATTCATCAGAAAAATCAGGAAATGGAGAAATTACCGAAAGCTGCGAAAACAAGTAATCCTGCAGTTGATCAAGTAAGTTTTATTGATTTTTTAATTTCAAAATTGAAGGAAAAATATTTTCAGTTGAATCGCCAGCGAAAGAAACAACCTGTGAAAAAATACGAGCCATTCAGTGGGCCAATCAAAAGTATAGTAACATGTGGATTACCAGATACAATGCGTATTTCTCTGCCACCAAATGAATTTTATCATTTGGCACAAAAGTATTTGCTTGGAGGAAGGAAATTGTCAAGAATTTGCACGCTAAACGCAAAAATTGCGAAAGAATTGGGAAAAGAGCATGTTGCACAAACTTGGAGATTAGTTGAAGCGCTCATTTCACAAGCAAAGTTGCAGGAGATTTATGATGAAGATGAGAGAAAGTTGAAAATTGATACGGCGAGGAGATGGGATATGTGAGTTTTGGGAATTTAAATTTTTGTGCGAAATTTCGATTTGGGTAAAAAATTCCGAAAAGATTTGCTACGAGGCTTTTGGCATCATAATTAAAATTATAACGTTAAAAAATTTCGGAAAATTTATCCACTTGGATTTTTTGGCGCCAAAACTTCTAAATTTGAAAAAAAATTCAAAAAAAAAATTGCCACGTGTCTTTGGGGAATTCACACCCTATTTTAATATTTATGAAATATTTTGGTTAGCCCAAATAAGTTTAGGCTGATTTATAGTTCCCAAGAAAAATCAAACCCTATTTTTTTCAGTCGTAAAAAAGAATTGGCTCGAGAAGGAAATCGAGTTCTGCCAAATGTTAATGAATTGAACATTGATAATATGAAGCGAATTTTTGCTGATGTATGTTTTTTTTTACTTTTGTATCATATTCCATCGAACCCATTTTTTTCCAGAAACTTGAAAGTACTCTTCTTGTCAATGAATTTATCAATGAGTCCAATGAACAATCTGAAGATTCGGCACCCGATTCTTGGGAAAATTCAGAAGAAGATAAAGCTGAATCTGAAGAAGAACACGAAAAACATCTATATTCGGAACAGGAAAGTGAGGGAACATCGGAAAAGGGAAAGAATAGAGCGAAGAAACGAAGAAGGAACCGGAATTTGTCGATTGCCGAATTTTATTTTGGTGGCGCAGAATCGAATTATTATCATGAACAGGAACGAAAGTAAGGATTATTGTCTGTTTTTTTTTTAATTTGAGAGAAATAATTATAGAGAAAATCTGCAATTGAATGAATTCATGGGGCTTCGAGATGAAGCTTTCGAGTTGCGAACCATTTTCAAAGATCAGAAGTTCTTTTGTGATGCCAGCAAATCGGGTATGTTTTTTGTTTTGATGGGGAAAAACTTGTTTGTTAACCTTTTATTATTGACAATTTTTTTGGATGGATTGATTTTTTTCTGAAAAAAAAATCAGAAAATTTTCACGTCACGTCATTATTTTTTCCCAAAAATCTGGAATTGGGCCCGTGACTTTATTCCGAATATCCAATTTTTCAGCCGAAAATGGGAATGATTCTGGATGGTCTCCAATGATGGAAGTCATGCGACTCCTCCGATATCATTCAGAACAAGGAGATGTTCAAACTTGCGCATCTGTCGCAATTGTTTGTGGAAGTAAATTATTCGAAGCTGTTGATACTTATACCGTTGAAGCTTGGATTGATAGTTATATGGGTTAGTTTAAAAAACACGCAAATTATTCTTTTCTAACTTGTAAATCAACATTTTTCAGAAATGTTGAATCGTCTTGAGTTATTTGTGACGATTGCGAAAATCAAGAAATATTGCGCGATTTATCGGATAAATTCAATGTCCCAACAAGGAACTGCTGTTGAAATTGTTCATTCGGAATGTGAAAAACCAGTTATAAATGGAAGATGTCAGAAATGTGAAAAAGTGGCGGCTCCGATTTGTTCGATGTGTAGACAACCAGTTACTGGACTTGTTTATGAATGTCGAATTTGTAGACATATTATGCATCCTGAACATGCGCAGATATGGTTTGTTGAGGTAAATTATCAAAAATCGATTATTTATCAAGTGTTCATCAAATTTCAGAATAATTTGTGTTGTGCAATTGATTGTCTTTGTAATTGTCGAGATTCTGAATATCCAAAACTTGTGAGATATTATGTTGAAGGAGATGATGTTGAAATTGATGCGGAACCTTTACCGGAATCCACTTCGAAAATCACACAAAAATTAATAGATCGTGGAATTGTTGCACCAAAGGGATATGACATTGAAGAATATGAGAATGATTCAGAAGAAGAATTTGATGATTCGGATGATTCTGAACGAGAAGATTATCATGAATTGGGAGGAGTTGAGACGAAATATCTGAGAATTTCTGCGACGAAAACTGAATATTCGGAAAATAATAAAATATTGCAATTGACATTGAAGCAGAAAGAAATGGTTGATGAATTTGAGAAAGTGCCGTTGAAAAAATGGACAGAAGGACACTTTTATGGAATTCTTGAACAAATGGCGAAACAAAAAGATGATCGGAGAAAAGGAGGAAATAAAAAGGATGAGGGAAAAATAGACGACTGGGAACATGAAGAAGAAGTAGAAGATCTTCTCGCATCGGATGTTTCGGGTACAATATCTGAATCGGAATTCGATTATTTTGAACATGTACAAATTCCTGAAAGTAAACCAATATCTGGTGATGAAAAAGAGGAAGAAAAAGTTGAGGACAATGTTGATTTGGTAGAAACAGTTCAGAAAGAATCGGAAGAAGTTGATAGATTGGAAAAAGAAAAAAGAGATGCGGAAGCGGAAGCGGAACAAATTCGAATGAAAGAAGTGGAAGAAGAAGAAGCACGGGAGAATGAAGAGTTTTCGCAACCAAGATCGAGGGAATCTGATATTAGTGAAGTGAATGAGACGAAAAGTGTTTCTTCATCGGTGAGATTTTTTAAAAGATGTTGGGGAGCTGTAGAATAAGCTTCTCTTTGAAATAGACTCTTGATAAGTTAAAAAAAATTAGTTAGCTCAAAAAATTCTGGAAATTCCCTATTTTTTAACCCAAATTTGAATAGGATTTTTTGGCGCCAAACATTTATCTACAGTAATCCAAAAACCTCACTCAGACATCCGAAAATTTTACGCTTTTGAAAGATATTTTAAAAGATGTTGGGGAGCTGTAGAATAGACTCTCGGCAAGTATTTTTATAGTCTGGCTAAATTTGAAAAAAAAATACCTGCCAAAAGTTTGTTAGCTCAAAAAATTATGGAAATTCCCTGTTTTTCGATACCAAATTTGAATAGGATTTTTTGGCGCCAAACATTTCCACAGTAATCCGAAAACCTCGCTCAGAGCACAAAAAATACTGTAGAAAATCCTCACAAAAAAAATATGAGAAATGAATTTTTAAATGTGTCACGTTAAGACATTTTTCCAGATAACAAGTATTCGAACACCTTCTCCAACTATGACAGCTTCTACATTTGCATATAAACATATATTTGGATCGGATATATCTTCTGATGATTTAGATGATGAAGAAGAATATGAAATTGAAGAATACGAGGATGAAGAGTATGATGAAGAAGAAATTGAAGAAACTGAACTGGAAAAAGAGGAAAGATTGAGATTATTAGAAATTAGCGGGAAAATGGTGAATTTGGTTGTTGAAGGAAATAAAAGAGTTGCAATGAGAGCACCGCATGAGATTGGAGTTGGATGTTTTGAAGATTTTGAAGGTGGATCGGATAATTTTGAAAATGAAGAAGAATTGGAAATGGCAGAAGGAGAGGGGAATTTGAGAGAATGTGGATGTGAAATTAGAATACCGATTGAAAATGAAGCGAAATTTGTGGAAAGATGGAACAATGCGATGATTATAGCTGAAGAACAGATTTCGAGTCTTCAACGAGAATTGTAGGTTTTTAAGGCGCCGCTACTTGACAACTAGGGGCTGTAGGCTTTGCTGCTTGGAATAGAAAATCTCAAGAGGTGGTTGCTAGAGAACTAGATTTACTAGTCTTGACTACTTGACGTAGAAAGACAATGAGTATGTCTAGGCGTGGCTGCTTGACAACTAGGTTTTCTAGACTTAGCTGCTTGGCAAGTTTCTAGGCACTATTCCTAGACAATGAGGTTTTCTATACTCTGCTTCTTTCCAGCTAGACGCGGCTCCTTGCAAGAGTGGCTCTCTGGACAAGGTTACTAACCAAACTGATTCACTAGGCACCGCTCCTAGACAATTAGGTTATTCAGACTTTGCCACTTCACAAATAAGCTTTCTAGGCGCCGCTATTTGTTGATACATAAAACGCCCATTTTGTTTCAGAGAAGAAGCAATTAAACAGTTGGAAGAACTTCGAACACCTGAGGATGTATTGGAAACTGATTCGGAAAAAGCTGAAGAAGGAATCGACGAAAACGGGGAAGATCAAACTTGGAAAAATCCACCCATGGAAGAAGAATATTCTTGGAAAATGCCGGAATTTATCACAATTCTCAAAAGAACCAATACAATGATCGATCAACAATATAATCAAGCTTTTATTGATCAGTTAGTTTTCTCTCTCCTCCTGATCTAGTTTTTTTTCGAAAATTTCAGGGTTCAAAACGATAAGTTTCTGATATGTCGGAAAGGTGAAATTGCGTCGGACTGTGTTCAAAATCAATGGAGAATTTTGGAAAGTTTGGAGAATGTTCAAGAAGCTGCCAGGATTGAAGCGAGAATGTTTGGAGAATTTGTGATGGTGTTTTATTTTGTGCCGTGGAAGAGAATTAGAAATAATGAACTTCTTGTGAGGAAAATGTTTGAAATGTGGGAAGAATACAAAAATGCAAGAAAAAACACATGTCGAGAACATTTTTATGATTTTCTATTCAAATTTTTCAGTTCATCGTGAGTTTAAGTTCTTCAAATTCTTTATAAATATTTGTTTTTTCACAGAATTGCTGCCAAAATTAAATTTGATTATGTAAATATTATAAAAAGTGGAGAAAAAGATGTGGAAATAAGTGAAGAGGAAGAAGATTATGAAGATGATGAAGAGGAAAATGAAGAAAATGAGGAGGAAAGTGATGAAGAAGAATTTGGAATTGATAATATTGATTGGACAAATCTTAAAAGCTGCTTGAAAAGTTTTGATAATTTAGAAGAGCAAGAATTGGAAGATAAAATAATTGGGCCAATTGCTGAAAATAGAATAGAAAGATACACAAATGAAGAGAAAGAGTATGTGAAGAAATATTGGAATATATTTGGAAAAAGTGAAATTGAAATCAAGAGTCGAGAGAAAAAGGAGTCAAACAAGAAATTCCGAAAGCCTCGAAGAATTGTGAAAGAATTATTTGGAATTAAGATTGAACGAAAATATGAGAGCAAAATTCGAAAATATAATGAGAAATATCCGGAAAGAGTTCGAGATTTCATACGCAAAAATGATGGGGGAAATTGGAAGAAAAATGATATTTGTGAGTTTTTTTTACATATTTTTTTTAAAACAAAAAATATATTTTCAGACCAAACACGCTCTGAATTATATTATCAACCGAAGGATACGTGTTTTCCGATTTGTGAATTTGAAGATTCGAATCATATCATCACGATTTATCCGAAAACACCTAAATTTCTGCAAGCTCTCAAACTTCGATTACGTCATAAGTTTACGGGAAAATATCATGATCAATTGAAAATTGATTCGAATCACTATCAGATTCTGAAATCTTCGAAGTTTCAACGATTCCAAAAAATCATAAAATCGAAAGAAATTGGAAAAAAACCAGCAAAATTAGGAAGAATTATTGAGGAAACTGATGAATCGTTGTTTTGGTATAATTTCTTCGATAAAATCCGAGGATGTTATACTCAAATTGAAGATGAAATTATGAAAATTGAAAGAGAAAGTGAGAAATTGATTGAGGAGGAAGAACGAAAGAAATATCAGAAAAGACTTCGAGGAGAAAACAGGAAATATGAAATTGCAAATATTTGGAAAATGAAATGGTTTCTCAGATTTGAGCAAAATTGTCGAGATGCGCTAAAAATTATGGATAGGGTACTTGATATTTATTAATTACTAATAGATAATAATTTCATTTTCAGGCCAAATATTTGGTTGATCGAGATATTCGCTTATGGCTTCAGTACAATTTTCAAATTCATGAAAAACGACGAAATTTGGCGATTCAACGAAGAACTGAAAGAAGATTGAGAAGAAGAGCAAATAAATATGGAATTGATCGAGATCCACAAATTATTGATCCGAAATTGATTGATTTTTTGCCGATTGAACAACGTGATATTATTGAAACTGAAGAGGAATTGGAATATGATGAAGAGCAAAATTGGCAATGTCATGCATATCAACAAGGATGTTTATCGATTATTGATATTGAGGTGGGAGAAGGAATTGAGGGGCCTAAACGGAAAACGAGGGTTTCTGATAATTAACTTTTCATGGGTTTTTTTTTCGAGAGCCCAAATTTTAACTGTGATCAAGCTTTTGAAAATCCTTCTTTACTAAAAAGCCTCTTTTTTATTTCTAAACTTCTTTTTTCCCGTGCAGAGCCTGATTAAGTTATCTGAAATTCATTTGTGAGTTTTCCAGAGACAATATGATTTCGACAATGAAAAACATTTTTATGAAGCGAGAACGAAACCAGAAATTGAGCGAGTTGACACAAATACAACAACTAGTTTTGGAACATGTCGTGAGTTTTGAAATATTACAGTATCCTTTGCAGATGTGTGAAATTTTGTATAATGTAAAAATTGTATTTGAAAAAAAATCATTAATTTTTTAGCCACAAGTCCTTCGGATGATGGAAGTCTTGAATTGGCTGAACAAAGTGAATATATCATTGAAAATTTGGAAAAAATCGATTATGAAAATGAGCAGAAAGTGATAAAAATGAAATTGGGCGGAAGAAATTATCGATCGAATTTGGAGAAAAAAGACGAAAGAATTGAATTGTATGAAAATATGAAAGAAAGTTTGGAAAAAAACGATGAAAAGGTTGAAGAAAAAACTGAGAATGTGTTTGATTTTATTCGAAAATTGCACGAAAGAGAAATGGAAAGAGTGTCAAATCGAGAAATTCGACGAATTCATGAAAATCGATTTGCAATGATGAATTATTCGAATGAATATGAAAGAATTGGCGAATGTTTTGGTGAACTTGACAAACTGGAACATCGCTCAAATGTTCGTGGAAAATTCAGAATGAAATATTGTGGAGATAAATTGGGTTCAAGTTATTATCTCAATTCGTTTTTTGCGTGGATTTTGAGAACATTTTCGTCTGGAATGATTATTGATCGAAGTTCGATCAAACATGTTATCGATTTGTTTTGGGAAAATGGTGCGAGAAATGAAGTTGATGAATTTTATGAAATGATGCGAGCACAAATTACACAATCTACTGAATATTCAATGGGTGAGTTGATTTTTTGAGGACAATCGGATCAATTTTTGGTTCGTTTGATACACCTGCCCCGATGCAAGATTCCCCTATAATCTTAATTTTTCACAGGTTTTACTTGCGAAGAAGTTGAAGAATTAGGCCAAGATGTTATTGATCTTTTCCAAGATGAATTAATTGAAATTCAAGTGATTGATGTTGTCAATGATATGTTATCCGAAGTTGAGCATTATGAAATACAACAACGTGAACAAATGAGCGCTGTGAGTACTCCAAGTCGTTGGTTGAAAACTTATTTCAAAAGATCGATTTATAAAATGAATATGACGGAATTCTTCCAATGGAAATGGGTTGATTATTATAAAGAGTTGGCTTGTTTTTATCAAAGGATTGAAGAATTTAGGGTTGGTTTGTTTCTGATTTTGCGAATCGATCAATGAGATTTCGTATTACAGAGAAGATCTGAGGAAGAGGTTCTAAACGATCAGAGAAAAGGAGAAATGTTGAAATCGATTTTGAAAAAACAAGGATATAAAATAATGTTGGAGAATGGTGATCTTGAAACAGCTGAACTACTCGAAATGGAAAAATATTGGGTTCCAGCGCCACCTGTTTTGCAAGAAATGAATCATGTTGAAGAAATTGAACTGGTAAGTTTAAAAGTTAAAAAATATGTAGTTTTCATTAATTTTCAGCCATATTTTATAGAAAAATTTAGAAAAAAACAACAAAATTTCACACTGCAAAAATGTTTCCTGAAAGTCTTGTGTGATTTATACAAAAATAATTGATTTTCATTCCAGATGATCAAATTTCTTGATTTGAACATGGATGAAATCAAACCACACTTCGGACAACTATTACTCGATTTTTTGATCGAATATCCAAAATGTGCTGAAATTATGGAAAAAGCTGAATGCTCAAATGGATTTTATGAAAAAGAGGAATTTGATGAATTGAAAAATCAATTGATTCAATATCAAAAAAGCGCTGATAATAATTTTCGAAATGATCCTGAAAGTGAATATTCAGTTGTGCCAAAATATGCAATTGGAAATAATTGGGACACATATTCGGATATTATGAAGAAGTTCGGGAAAAATACAATTGATAAGAAATATATTAAATTGGAATTCCAACCGTTTTCGCGATCTTTATCGAATTCTGAATTTTCATCTTCAGCTTCATCTTCAGCTTTATCCGAAACAACATATAATTCAGTTCAAAATTTGAATGAATACGAATTATATTTTGTAAGTTTGATTCAGGAATAACAAACCATTACCCAACTATCTTTTTTTTTCCAGTCTCATCAAAACTTTTCATATCGCCAGCCATTATTGATTTTGATATTTGAACCACAGGATTTTGTTGAAAAACGAAGAAATTTTGAGAAAATCATCGAAAACTTTTCATCAATCGATGAATTTTATCGATTACTTCAAATTGAGAGGATTATTCAAAGTTCGAAGGAGAAATTTGGAGAGGAAATTTCGAAAAAATATGGAAAAGTTCTATTTGATTGTCGAATTTCTGTAATTATTGATACAAAATTGAATCCATGGTTTTATTTGATTCAATCGAAAAATGAAAAAATGGAAAAGAACTTTGAAAAATGTGGAAATATTGATGAATCAACGCGATTTGAAATGCTTAGACAATCCAAAATATTCACGGAAAATATTATTAAAATTCACCGAATCGATCAAATCTTACTCAAATTTTGCCCAATTCTACATATTCAAAATGATTATTTATTGAAGATTGCAAATATTCGAACTGAGATGGAAATTGAAAAATTGACAAAACAGGAGGCATTCGAAATGTTGGATGTGAGTTTTGATTTTAATTTTGATTCTCAAAAAAAAAATCAGAATTGTTTTTTTTAGGTAATTTGTAAGATGAGAGAGCCAAGTTCGGAAAAGGTGAAATTATTGGAAAGGATTTTCAAACATTGGTATCCGGAATGGAGATATGAGAGAACTAAAAATCTAGTATCTGATGAAGAACATGCTGAACAAATTATACAAAATCAAGGTAAGTTTTTTTGTGTGTTGGGTCTCGCAACGATTACGTTCTTGTTCCTTTAATTTTTCTCCTTTATTTTCGTGTTTTTTGTGTTAATTTCGTGACAGAAAAATTGTTTTTCTACAAAAGAATTTTTCATTTCCCAAACATTAGCCAAAAACATATTTGATATATCAAAATTTGAATTTTTGAATTAAAATTTTACTCAAGTTCGTTGAAAACTGGAATAAATTTATCTATAACGTGGCAGTTTGAAAATTAATGGTTTCTAGGTAAAAAAATCCTTTTTCGGATTTTCTGGACGAAAATCGAAGTTTTTCAGTTTCTAGACCGAAAGAAAATAAAAATTTTCGATTTTTTGCCGAAAAAAAGCAATTCTGAGCTCAAAGTTCATAGATGTTCCCATTTTGATTCTTAAATCTTTTATTTTCAGTGAAAATGGCTATGAATTATGCATATCAATATTATCGAATGATTAAATATGATCCAGTTTTATCAAAGACAAAATGCAAGGATTTTTCAATAAGATTTCGTGAGTTACTCTTAACATTCCCATCCTAAAATATATTTTCCTATTTTTCAGCAACATTCCGACAAGATGTTCCATCTTCTTCACTTTTATCCAATTTACGAGAATGTATTGTTGATTTTCTCCAAAATGTTTCGATCAATCTGCCAGATCGAAATTCAATCAATAAACAGATTCTTGAGATCGCTGAACATGGAAATCCGAATCCAAGAATAATGTTTTCTCGAGCGAAATCTGGAGGGAATTCGTTGGGAAGAGGAGGAGTAAATGAGGATTTGAATGTGTCAATGGATGATTTGAGGAGCACAAAAAATGCGAATTTGAACAATAATAGCAGTCAAAATACAATGAATGATTGTTATGATGAAATATTGTGGTTGAGATCGAAATATGAAATGAAAGATATGGTTCGAAGAAGATTTACTGCTCAAATATCATATGAGATTGTGAAAATGACATTGATGAAAGTGGCACCGAAATTGGCGAATTTCAAATTAGCCGAAAGAAAATTTGAGGAATTGATGAAGAAACATGCGAGACAACGACCACTTCTTGATATGATGTTGACTAAAATATCGGGAATTGATGAAATGGTTTGATTTTGATTTTTTTTTGAAGAAGTTTGAATAATTTGATCAAATTTTTATAGACTGATGAACAGCGCCAGTTTTTGTATGAAAATAAATTGATAAATGAAGAAGATATTCATGGATTTAAACATGATCATTTGGAAGAATCGAGCACACGGAAAACATCATTTCTTACCACTCGAAGCGAAGAATCGATTAAAATTTCATTTTTACCAAGTGGAAAACTTCCTGAGCCATTCTCGTCGGATGATGAAGAAGAAGAACCAGAAGAACATCATAAAAGTGAAATTAAAATTGAAATGATAAACGAGAAATTGAGAAAAATCTCGGAAATTAGCGAGGATTATTCAATTGATGATTTCGATGATGGCAATCATATTTATAGTTCGGAGAAAAAAATCATTGGAAAAAGTTTGTGGGAAAGAAGAGAGAAATTGAAGGCGGAATATCATGATATTGCGATGAAAGATCGGAATGTTGTATTGGCCAAATTGCCGAAACAATTGAAATATGTTATTGATAGGGTAAGTTGTGGCGGGAATTTTTTGGGACGGAGGGGGTAAATCAAAAAAAAGTTTAAATTTTTCAGTGGAAAACTGAGCTTTGAGTTTTTTGACCTCTGAAAATCCCAAAATCAGATGTTTTTTTTAATTAGATTTTTATCTTTGAAGTCCAAAAATCGCCAAATTTTGGAACTGAAAAATATCAACGAAAAAAATTCGTAGTTGTAAATAGAATTCTGAATTTTTTTTTGTCAAAAAAATTTCATCTGAAAATTGTTTAAAGATCATACCATTTTCAGAACCTGAAATTCCAGGGCAAAATTTTTCTGTTACAGATTTTTGAACGAGATTTGCGAAAAATTGATGAAAATCAAAATATTCTGAAAATTTTTCAAAATTAAAAAAAAATTGACTGTTTCAAAAATATTTCAATTTAAAATCATTTTCCGGATTTTCCGATCAAAACAGAAAATTTACAAAAAATTAATGACCTCAAAAAATTTTTTATTTACATTTTCCCATTTTTCTTCAGATAACTCAAATAATTCGCGACAATTGCGACGTGGCACATCCCTCTTGGGGACAATTACGACAAATTGACAAATGGGATGATATTTTGGGACCAGATGGACCAAGTGAAGAAGAAATTCGCAAATATGATGGAAATGTACCTAAAGTGAGTCAATTTTTGAAAGAAACTGCTTTATTTTTAAAAAATTTCAGAAAATGTATATAGCGCCAAAAGTTTATGATAGCAGTAATCCAGGACAAAACGGTAGTAGATGGTTCTAGTATTTTATAGTTGTTATATGTATTTATTTAATTTCCAAGTTTTTTATTTTTATTTTTTTGTTGTAAATATATTTTTAATTTTTGAAAATTTTATGATTAATCAATGGTTTTGAACCAAATCTATATTTTTCTGAATTAAAAAAATTTTTCCTATTCTCATATCAAATCAGGTAATGAAATGCGAATAGCATTATTTGCCATAAGTCATATTCGAAGGAATTTGTGTATTCGAAAAACGGGAATAAGTTTGGGATTAGTTTCCCTGGCTGTGAAAGAAAATGTGATTGCTGAACAACAAAAAGATCCGTGGTTATTAGTTCCTGAGCGAAAAATTAAGGAGAAAAGAAATTTGTTATGGACACCGGTTACTGTAATTGTTGAAGTTTTGGTTTTTCTGAGGAAAGCTGTGAGGTTGGTTATTTCTTTATTGAAAATATCCACCACCCTGGTTTTTTCTAGATGCATAAGTTTGTTTATTCGATTTGCTCCACTTCTAATAACTTATCCAATTGCGAGTCGAATAGAGAGATTGGAAAATGTTTGGTGGAAAATATTGTTGTGGGCTGTGCAGAATAGTGGACCCACTTTTATCAAATTGGGACAATGGGCCAGTACGAGAAGAGATATTTTTAGCAAAACTTTTTGTGATCGGGTTGGTTTTTTATTGATTTTTGGGTAGGAATTTCGAGTCCGCCAGTGCATTGTTGAAAATTTCTGACAGAAAGGACTCCACAGAAATTGAAAAACTTCGATTTTGGTCCAGCTTTTTTGAAAAAATCACAAAATTTCATGGATTTTTTCCCTGGAAACCTTCAATTTTCAAATAGCCACGTCACAGATAAATTTATTCTAGTTTTCAGCTCAAATTCTCACTTTCAGCGATTTTGAGTCAAATTTCAACTCAAAATTGTAATTTTCCAAAAACAAAAAAACATACGTTTCAAAATTTTTTATTATTTGTTATCAAATATTTTTTCAATCAATTCTGCTTTCCATATCACCATTAGAAAATCTTCAAAGTTTGTATGCAATTTCTGAAATTATCAATTTTTGGATAAAAATTCACAGGCGCAAAAAATGACCATTGCTCATATTATAATTTTCCAAAAAAATATTCGAGCCATTTTTAAGCTCATTCAGAAAAACGATATGTTTTCAACCGAAACATCCTGAATTTTTTTTGTTATTTTTAAAAATCTTCGAAATACCTCAGGTTTCGATGTAATTTCCCAAAAAATCTAAATATCCTCAAAAACTTTCAATATTTTTAGTTATCAATTTTACACATTCAAACCAAGAAAAGACGACATTTTCGAGATAAAAAAGAGATATTAGAAGAAGTATTTGGAAAAGAATTCATGAAATTACATGGAAAAAAGATATTTATCGAAATTGAGCCATATTCGATCGGAAGTGGCTGTATTGCTCAGGTTTATCGAGGAACTATTGATTTGAAACAATTTGAAAATGCAATTGGATATAATATTGAAGAATTAAAAGGAAAACAAATACAACAAATTGCTATTAAAGTTGCTGATAAAGGAGTTGAAAAACAAATTGAATTGGATTTGAGTATTTTGAGGACTGGAGCTTATGTTATGCAAACGGTACTTTTTCTATGTTTCAAAAAAAAATAAACAAAAATCAATAATTCCAGATTTTTCCTTCGTTATGGTATTTGGATCCGATGGGTGCTTTGGAACAATTCGAAATGGTTTTGCGAAGACAAGTCGATTTATCGAATGAGGCGAAAGCTTTGAAGAAATTTTCGCAGAATTTCAACCCCAAAGAAACTGGTATTAAATTTCCGATTGTTCTTGGATATACAAAATCGGCAATTGTTGAGACTTTTGAAGAGGGTGTTTATATTAATCGATTAGTTGCGGAAGAAGGAAAAACTGAGGTAGTTTTGGGGGAATTTTGAGTGAGAAAACAGTGACATTTTTAAAAGGAATTGGATCATTAAAAAATTGAAATTTTAAATTTTAACAGTGTTAAAGTTTTACCAAAACCCATCTTAATGTTACCCAGTTTTGCTCATGTTATTTTTTCTAGGTGACTGCTCGTCAATCAACTGCAGTTCGTCGTCGAATTGCTTTAATGGGAGCTCGAGCACTTCTCAAAATGATATTCGTTGATAATTTTGTTCATGGCGATCTTCATCCTGGAAATATTCTAATTCGTTTCAATGATTCGGAAAATAATTTGGAAGGTGTTCACAAAGCACCACAAGCTGATGGAATCATAAAGAAAAGTGTTGAATGGCTCCGAAGTTTGATGAACATAAGATCAGCGCCAAGGCTAAGATTCACGGACTCACCGGATTTAGAAGATGAGCCAACTCTTGTTCTGTTGGATACTGGAATTGCGATATCGGAGACGCCCAAGAATTTGCATAATTTGAAGAGTTTGTTTAGAAGTGTTGTGGAGAAAAAGGTGCGGGTTTGAAATTGGAGACTGAAAAAATTGGATATTTTTCATTTTAGGTCCCAAGAAGTTTTAAATTCCGGATATTTTTTCTGGGAAACTTTCGAAATTTTACAGAAATTCGCAGTTCCTAATTCAATTTTCAAAAAAAAACAGAAATTTTACAAAAACCTCTCATGGTGAATTCAAGCTTCCCAAGTTTTGCCAAAATTCCGAAAAAAAATCCAAAATTTGGGAAAAGTACTCACAATCAGTTCTAATTCAATTTTCAAAAAACCAAAAAAATTCAATCTTCCAAAAACCTCGAAACTCCATTTTTTCCAGGGTTATGAAGTTGGTCGACTTCTCCTAAATCAATCACCATTCCAACAATGCAAAGATCCCGAAAAATTCTGTCGTCAAGTCGAAAAACTAGTTCTAAAAGCAAGAAGTGAAAAAAGTCTCCGAACTCTCAATATTTCTGCACTTTTATCCGAAATGTTCTCAATCGTTGCTGAACATAAAGTTGAATTGGATTCCTCTTTCACAACTGTGATTCTGTCTGTAATGGTTTTAGAAGGATTTGGTCGATCTCTTGATCCGGATTTAGATCTTTTCCAATGTGCAAGACCTTATTTGTTAAATGTTTTTGTTTAGTTTTTTAATTGTTAGTTAGATAGCTTTAGGATTTTTCTACAGGTTGTATATAATAGTTAATAAATAAATTATTATATATTTCTAAAGTTTTTAATTATTTTTAACTGGTCTATTTTCCAGCAAAACTATCTCTCTGAAAATTGAGTTTTCAAGTAAAATTTGAAATTTTTAAGAAAATTTCGAATTTTCAATTGCTGTGCTATACATTTTTTTTTATTTTTTTCAGTATATTTTTTTTTATTTTTCAGCATGTTTTATTTTTCAGTATTTTTATTTTTCAGTATTTATATTTTTCAGAATTTCTGATGTGTTGTGTTGTGGTGTGCTGTGGTAAATTGAAATTTTAAAATTTAAATTCCAACAATTTTAATTTCAGATGAATTATCAGGTTCCTCCACTCCGACAAGAAGGAAAACCCCATTCAAAAAACGAAAAATTATCATGGCTCGAAGAATATTTGGAGGGAAAAGATGAAATACTTTTGTATATCACTGCTGCGATGGGAGTTCTTCTACCCGGAATTGTCTATTTTCTCTATCACAAATGTCACGCATATTATGAGAAATATTCGAGAAAAAAAGAGGAAGAACGAATGAGAGAAGAGATGGAACAATCGGAAGCTGTTGTTATTGTTTTGGGTGAAAAAGGACCGGCGGAAAAATATTCGAAAATTGTTTATGATAAGTTGTGCGAAGAGATGATTAGAAAACCGGAGATTTGGATGTCGGAGAGTTTGCAAGTTAAACAATTGATGGATTTTAAGGTGAATAGAAACATTATTTTTTGAACCGGCTGAAAATTGATATTTTTCAAAGAAGTTTTTTGAAGACATCGAAAATTTCCAGAATTTTTTGAAAAATTTTGATATTTTGTGCTAAAAAAATGATTTTTTGGAAAAATTATATTAGATTTTCTGAAATTTGGAGCCCTTCACAGTCCAAAAATTATCAATTTTCGGCCGGTTCCAAAAAAGTTCCCTTGTCAATGAAAAACTCAAAATTTCTTTGTTTTTCAGGGTTTCTGTATATTTTTGGTCGACACTTTGGATGGTGGAAAAGCGAGTCCATCAACTGATTGGTTTTTAGAATGGCTCGAAGATGTGGCAGCGGATGCAAAATTGAAAAAGAAATCGAATTTCGATAAAATCCGATTCTCAATCGTAGGATTTGGAAGCAGTTTGGATGGACAACACGCATTCAATAAAACTGCGCGGATTTTATTGAAACGCTTGAAAATTGTTGGATCGAAACAAATCACTGAAGTTGAAATTTATGACACTACTGTAGCAGGTTAGATTGAGATCTTGGAGTTAAAATTAAAAGTATCATGGAATTTTCAGATTCGAGAATTGCTGAAGCTTTCGAGCTATACAGTTTGGAGTTGTTGGAAGCTATGGATCGAAATTTGCCGGGAAACGATGTGCAAACAGATTCCGAAGATGGAGAAGATGATGATGAATCATCCATGGATTCTGATGACTCTTCCGCAAAACATCAAAAATCAAAATAATAATTATTTTCACAAAACCATGCATTTTATTATATCTCAATTTCAATTCATCTAATCTAAATACAATAATGATAATAATAATAATAATAATCCTTTCCTTATATAAAAATAAAACTATACAAAAATTCACTTATTTTCTGCTAATCGCATTATTATTGAGCTCCTCATATTCCGCCATTCTCGCGTACAAATTTTCCTGAAAAAAATTTTTTTCTAAAAAAAAATTAAAGATTTTTCTGAAATTACCCCGTATGCGTGTGCAAAAACAAAACTCCATCGTTTATCACTCATTTCACGTGGCTCTTCGAAATTGCATTTACAATAAACGCATTGAACCTATAAGAATCAAAAAGTATTATAGAAATAAAAGTGTTTATAAATTTCTTACCTTTTTCTGTGGATGTTCGAGTTCATAGTGATTTCGAAATTCTTCATTCGAATCGCAAGTTGAAGAGCAAAAAGCACACTGCATTTTCAATCCATGTTGATTCATTTCATGATGGATTAGACCCTTAAAAACTGAATATATTCAATTTCCTCCATAAAATCTAAGTACCTTCAAACTCGCTTTTCTCGATCCACAAGTTGAACAACATAATCTCGAAATATCAGAATTTCTTCGAACTCGTTTGGTTGTTTCATTTTTCAATCTGTATGCTCTCGGAAGTCTTTCTCTTGAACATGAACTGTCACAGCTGCTACTGCTACATTTTCGATATCTTTTTCTTATTCCATCGAATTTCCTTTCATCTTTTTCTTTTCGAACTTGACGACTTCTACTTGGAGATCTAGGAATTGATCAGTTTGAACAGGAATCAAATAGGTTTTTTCGAAAAACTTTTTTGATTTGAATTTTGAAAAAATCTTTTTTATATAATAAGAGGTGATTTGTAAATTTTTGACCGAAAAGAAAAGTTGAGAAAAAAATATTATAATTTGAAGAGAGTTCTCAATAGATGTTCAGCATATGAATTAATATCAATTTTTAACTAAACTCGTGTGTTTTGGCTCGAAAAACTGGAATTTTCTGATCGAAAATTTCACGGGGCAACATATTTTGTCTAGTGCTAAAAAATCCACGTCTAGTGCTAAAAAATCCAAATTTTTAGAAAACAACTTCGGAAAGATGTTCATTCAGAATTTTCTTGTAAAATTTCCCTTAATTTACCTTTTCACAATTTTTCGATGTTTCCACATTGGCTTATCCTCTTTCTCCGAATCCGATGAAGAACTTGATGAAGAGGAACTATCACTCCTAAATTTCAAATTTGAAAATCTGGAAAAAAAACTTCTAAACTCACATCGTCGGATCCTCTTCCAATATCTCACCATCTTCCGACGTCATTTTATCGTAGAATGAAATTTTTATTTTTGCAAAAATGAACCACGTCACACAAATTTACGTGTCACGTGAAAAAATAAATCGATTCCACGTGCAAAACATTTATTTTTTATTATTTATGAAAAAAAAACATAACCGAGAAAACAATAAATACTATGTCTGAAAATAAATAGCAAAAAAACATAGATGGGAAATTTGAGGAGAAAAATCTTGAAATTAATAACTTCTTCCGAAAAGCGCAAAGAATTTTGGAGCATGCGAACAACCTGGGAAAAGACATTTTGATGGAAGTTCTTGTTTTGGTTGTTCCAATGGGATACATAATGTTTTGGCTCCCATTTGTGCTCCTTCTCCATCTTCTCTTGTTGATGCTTTCTTAATTTCCTCTTCACATTCTGGCAATCCACAGAATGGTGACAAAATAATACATTTCTCGTCTAGCAATTTTTTGAACTCTTCAATATCCGAAGTTGTTTTCAAATGAGCATCACGAGCGGCCAAAACCCTAAAGAAATTTTTTTTTATTTATATAAAATTTTTTGGAGGAACTTACTTGTTATACATTTGTGTATGAATATCATCCAATAAAGCCTTAACAGTTTGAGCCAAACCTTCCAATTTCAAAGCCTTTTTCTCTCCATTGAATCGAATAACAGCAGTAACTTGTTTTTGAGCCAAATCTTTTGGACCAACTTCGAATCGGATTGGAACTCCTTTCAATTCCCAATGATTGAATTTCCATCCTGGTGAATAGTTGTCTCTGAAAATTTAAACTGCTTAATGTTTTTTTCTCAAAAAGCAAAAAAAAACCAACCTCAAATCAGTTTCAGCTCTAATTCCACTTTCAACCAAATCCTGAGCAATTTTCTCAACAGTTGCAGTCAATTCAGCCTTTTGCTCCTCACTGGTTTGAGCAGTAACTCCAACTGGCACAATAATAGTCTGAATTTGAGCAACTCTTGGTGGCAAAACCAATCCTTGATCATCTCCATGAATCATAACCATTGCTCCAATTGTTCTTGTCGACAAACCCCACGAATTTTGCCAAGCAAACGCCTTCTCTCCGTTGTTTGGATCTTCATATGAGATATCGAACATTTTCGAGAAATTTTGTCCCAAATGATGTGAAGTGGCTCCTTGAATTCCTCGCCCGTTACATGGAACATATGCTTCGACTGTTGTTGTGAAATCACCTCCAGCAAACTTTTCCTTCTCACTTTTTCTTCCTTTTACAACTGGGATTGCGAGCAAATCAGTGTAAACTCCAGAATATAAATCAAGGATTTGGAAGACTTCTTTTTCAGCATCTTGTGGATTGGCAAATGCTGTATGTCCTTCTTGCCAAAGGAATTCGCGAGTTCGAAGGAATGGAGTTGGATGTTTGAATTCCCATCTCTTAAAACAATAGTTTAATTAAGTATTACCAACAAAGAAAAACTTACCACAACATTACACCATTGGTTAAGTTTAATTGGCAAATCTCTGTGTGATTGAACCCATTTTTTATACGATGGATACATAACAGTTTCAGATGTTGGTCTGATAGCAATTGGTTCAGCCATTTCAGAATTTCCAGCTCGAGTAACCCAAGCAACTTCTGGTGCAAAATCAGCAATATGTGTCTTTTCTCTTTCCAATGCAGCATTACTCACGAACATTGGGAAATAGCAATTTTTGACTCCCAATTTTTTGATTCCACCATCAAACCAAGCTTGAATTGATTCCCAAATCGCATAACTCCATGGACGAAGAACATAACACCCAGAAACATCATAATATTCAATCATTTCAGCTTTTGTAATAACTTGAGAATACCATTCCGAATAATTTTCATCTTTCAATGTTTCAATTCCAAGTTTTGTTTGTTTCTTTCCATCTTCTTTCTTTGGTTGTGGTTTCTTTTCTTCTTTCTTTTTCTCTTGTTTTGGTTTTTGTTGTCGTGCATTTGGAGCAGCAAAATCTTTACCGGTCACTTCTTTATAACTTAATTTGAGAGCAAGAAGTTTCTCAATCGCCTCCTTTTTGGCTTCTTCGGTGGCCGATTTGTCCGATTTAATTCTTCTCACTTCATTTCCTTGCTCCTCGATTTGTTTCTCGATCACCTCAACTGACATTTTCTAGGCTGAAAATATATTAAATGAGCTCAAAAATAAGAAATGAACGCGAAACGATTCAAATAAACGAGGAGAGTTGCGAAAAATTTCACAATATTTGAATTATTCCTGAAATTTTTGAATTTCGTCCAAGAGAAACGGAAACTCTGCAATCATGTGTAATTTTACAAATTCTTATGATTAAAATAAACAAATAATCATAAGAGTTTGATAAGAAAAATGAAATAGGTTAGTTTTTGTTTCAGTATTTTCCCCGTTCAATCGATGAAAACATTTCTAGTTTGCTCAAATTCTCGAAATTTATACAAAAACCTTTGAATTAAAACAGAAAAACAAAAAATATACTGAAAACTTTGAAAGAAAACATAAAAATTAGGAACTTCGTTTTTTTCGCGAAAAAATAAAAGTAAAATTTGAGAGGGAGAATGTGCGCTCCATTGAGAAAAGTGTGTAGTTTTGTTTTCAGAGGGAATTCAAAAATATTGTGAAGTTTGAGAAAAATGCTAATTTGGTGGAATGGGGATAAATTTGACGTTCTGAAGATCCTCTCACATATTTTTCCCGCAGAACAATATTCAGTGGTCAAGCTTTATCGATTTTTTTTTGGAAAATAGAAAAAATTGTTCGCTTTTCGAAAAAAATGAAATTTCAATTTGTTGGCCAACAAAATACAAATAAATAATATTAAACCGAACCAATCAATAAAAAAGAAGACAAATATGTATTCATTAAATGTTTGTCGCGCGCGAGAAAAGCTTGTTTTGACCCGAAAAAAGAAAAAAAAACGAGAAGAAAAAAGAAACTTCCTCCCAAAAACTGACAAATCGACATGAAGAAAAACAGGTTTTTTTCTCCAAAGAAAATGCGCGAATTCAAATTCAAATTCGAATAAATTGATTTATTAATTAAAAACACAAAGAATAAATTATCCCGTTGAACCCTAGTAAAAATATATTGAAGAAGGGCAAGAAAAGAATTCACAACACAATACAAAATAGAGCATTTATTGTTCATTGGCTCCCCATTCGAAACCTCCTGGTCTTTCTTCTGCAGCAACTGGTTCAGGGGCTCGTTCTTCGAATATCCAAGTCAACCATCGGGGAGTTTTGAGAAGTCGAACACCGTGTTCCTGAATGAAATTTAATTGGGGAAAAAATCTCGGGAATTTTTTGAATAGGGTTTTGATTGAAATTAATTTTTCTAACATAATTTTTCTGTATTTTTATTCAAGAGCTAACTGAAACATGGCACTGGAATTTTAACTAACGAAATTAAAAATGAACATTTGCAGCTCAAATTTGGGCCACGTTGAATTTCACCTCGATTTTTCGTCACGTGAATTTTTGAGCTCAAATTCTTGCCACGTGGATTCACGAGCTCAAAAGTGTGCCACGTGAATTTTGGAGCTCCTAATTGTACAACATGGATTTTCAGCTCAAATAGTTGCCACGTGGATTTATGAGCTCAAGATTCTGTTACATGTATTTATGCACACAAATTTGTGCCACGTGGATTTTCAGTTATTATTTTCTTCACTTGAATTTTCAGCTCGAATTTGGTCACGTTGAGCTAAAATATTTTAACGTAGATTCATGAGCTCAAAATTGAGCCACGAGGATTTTTGAGCTCAAAATTGAGCTTCGTGGATTAACGAGCTGAAAATTTCTTAATGGGGATTTTGAGCTCAAAACTGTACCACGTGGATTATCAGCTCACATTTTGGGCCGGGTTCAAAAATTCTCCATTTTCTTTTTTTCTTTTTTATTTTTACCTGATATGGAAACACATCCTCCAAGAAATAATAAATATGTCCACATCCGATTCCCATAAAATCAACAGCCGCATTGTTGCCAAGCAAAAGTGAGAAGAACAACAAAACCCATGGTAGATATGGAGCATTGAAGGCTATCATTCCCAAAAAGTTCATCTGAAATTTTTTTTTTTGTTTTTTTTTTTAATTTCACAATCAAAAAGAAATCCAACAGACCTGAATATCAGGATTTCTTCGGCTCCAAATATAAACCAACATAATTGTGAAAGCTTGTCCCAAGAAAAGCATTTGCGCAAAAATTCCACAAATAACCATAAGAATTGCGCCGAACATGAACATGAACACAAAATCAGCACGTCTTCCACGGAATGAACCTTCTTCTAGCATCATACAATAACGATATGTGAATATTATATTGAAGAGAAATGAGAAACCAGCTTGACCATAGAAACAAAACGACGAAAGAAGACGCCATAGCTGGAAAGAAATATATTGAAGGTATGCTTCGTTGAGAAATCTGTAGTTTTGCTCTAAAATTCAAATTATGTGATCGGAAATTGAATTTTGATAAAAGAACAACAACTTTTTGATAAATTTTTTTCGGAAATGAAAATGAATTTTAAAAAAAACGGGGAACTATTTTGAAAAAGCCCGAATTGCCACAGGGATTCCGGAATCAACATTTTTGAACTGTGGCTTTTTAGTGCTGAAATTTCTGAATTTTCAAGTTGCCACGTGGAATTTTGAAACAAACATCTTTGAAATTTTCTATTTGCCACATGGTTTCTTAGCACGAAAAATTCCACGTGGGTTTTAGGCGCCAAAATTTCTCACCTGTAACTTGTGAACAACAAGATCCCAACTGAAATATAATTGATACGGTGTAACATATCCCATATGCTGCAAAAAAAATCATTATTCAATTTTTTAGGCTTAAATTTCCACATACCACGGCAATTGTTGTCAAAACACAAGCTCCACAATAGAACTTTGTGACCGGCGGCATATCTTCCAATCCCAATTGTATTCCAGCCATTTTCAAGAGCCCTACAATATTTGGTCTTAAAATTTGGGTCTGAGATTAATTGCAGATAATTTTCAGGTTGAAAAAACCTGTGAAAACAATGATTCAAGAAAAAAAATAAGAACATCAGAGGTATGAACAGTTCAATAAAATAAAAACAAATAACAAATCTATAAAAAAATGACTACTAAATACGTGAAAATGACCTGAATTAAATTATGGTGTCAAAATGGTGGATGTTGATTTATTTCCAGCCAAATTTGTGAGCAATTTATTGAGTCGACCAACCATTCGAGATGTATCTTTTATTAAACCAGCAGTGATCAGAGCATTGTCATAAATCTGAATTTTTTTTTGGAAAATTTGGCGGGAAATTTGAATTTTCAATTTAGCGCCTTGGGATTTCTGGCGGGAAATTTGAATTTTCGAATTTCGCAGCTCGAAAAATTGAGCCAAGAATTTGATTTTTTGAATTTCGCGGCTTTGGAAATTTGGCAGGAGATTTGAATTCACCACCTTCAACATTAAAAAAATGCGTGTTTTTTTAAATTTCGACAATTTTTCAGCTCGAAGTTCCCGAAACTTCTATAAAACTTCAAAAAAAGTTTCCTCCCCCTTTCCCAAAAAAAAATCCAACCTGTTCAGCCAAAATCTCCGCAGTCTCCTTATCATTTCTTCTCATTTTATAAAGCGATTTGATCAATGGATGTGTCAAATTGACATGAACATGCGGTTTGAAATACACCAAATGTTCCATATCCTTAATTTCACCAGTTCTCAAAAAATGTCGCGCGGCGCCCATATCAAGTACAGTAACCATAATTGGATGATCCGATGCTCGATGATTTCCAGATATTTCAGCCACTTTTACACTTCCCAATGTTTGTTTCATCCAATCCAACAATTCTTTTTTGTCTGTGTCACGGAATTCTTCTGCAAAAATATTTAAAAACATTTTTAAATGATCGGGGGATTTTCAAAATAAAAGAAAACGAAAAACAAACTTTGATCTCCAGCAGTTTTATCCTCATTTCCAGCTTCTTCTTGTGCCCATTTTTCAACCGGTACCAAATTTTTCATCGCAAATTGTCCTAATCCAAGGAACACAACTTCATCAGCTGGATCATATAAGAATAGAACTTCTTTGTTCTGAGATTTGATAACTTCATAATATGGAGATGATTCGGCGAGTTGACGACTAAAAGTAATACGGTATTAGATGTAGAAGGGATGAAAATTAGTACAAGAAATTTCAGCAAACTCGTGAACACACCTCGGCCAAGCAGTGGCTGGCCAGAGTACAATTTTTGGAAAAATCAGAATTTCAGTTTTTAGAGGTCAAAAATTCAAAAATCTCAATTTATAGAGGACAAAAAACGGAAAAATTCACAATTTTTATACTGTAAAAAGTTAGCGTACAATTTTTTATTGTGGAAACCACGATTTTCGCCGAGGTGTGCTCGTGAAACAGTTTTCTTGTTAAAAATCCCTTCTCAATTGAAAAAAACCTACTTATTTGCATACATATAATAAATCTCCTTCTGATCTTCCTGCATTCTTTTCACATAATCTCCCAAACTTGTCAATTCTCCAGCCTTTTTCGAAGATGACTCGAAAAGCAACAATTTCGCGACTTCTTCCTAAATATACAAAATAATCACAATTTTTCCCCCAAAAAAATTACGAACCTTTACAGTCTGATCTTGTTCAGTGACAACACCTTCTTTGAAATACAATGAATAATTGCGGTAGAATTCCGAATATTTGACTGGATCTTTTCGCATTTCAGATTGGAGGGATCCAAGAATTTTATCGGTTAGGATTTTTTTGAGTTTACGTAGGACCGGGTTGTTTTGTAGCATTTCTCGACTCAAATTCAATGGAATATCTTCTGAATCGACGACTCCAATGACAAAACGAAGATAGCTGAAATTATGAGAGCCTAGAGCTAAAATTTTGCTGCATGGATGTTTTTAAGCTGAAAATTTTGCCACGTGGATTTATGAGCTGAGAACTGTGCCACGTAGATTTTCGAGCTCAAACTGTGCCACGTGAATTTTTGAGCTCACTCAAATAGTTACCACGTAGATTTTTGAGCTCAAAATTGTGCCACGTGGTTTTCCAGCTTAATTTTCGCTTCCTGCGGTTAACACTCGCTTCTCGAAAAAAACCCACTTTGGAATGAGTTCTTGTGCATCTGGTTTAATCAAAACTCTTCTCGCATACAAAGACAATCCACACATTTTTTTGCTGAGCCATAAATGATAATTGATTGAATTGCGATTGAGGAATATAAATCACAGATCGCAATGAGATTGGTGTATCAGTCTGAAAAACATCTTCTTGAATTTCAAAAAAATTCAAAGAATATTGAAATAAATCTTACTTGAAAATGAATAGTGTATTGAGGAGTTTGAAAAATATCCGATTTTCCTTGCGTTTTGACAAGTTGTTTGAAAAAGTTCTCATGCATTTCCTTGTTGACTTCTCTCGCTTGCATCGTCCAAATCGCGTTCAAATTATTGACTCTTTCGCCATTCACCAAAATTGGCGCCGAAACGAAATATGAATATTTGTTGATGACCTCTTTGATTCGCTCTTCTTCTGCATAACTCGCCGAATCTCCAACTTTCAATCGAATTTCAATACTTGTTCCAGTTGGAAGACCAGAAGTCTCAGCAATTTCATATGTATTATCACTGAAAAACAAAAAAAAAGATATTTTTGAGTGAAACATCAGTTAAAAGCTTACCCATTCCAAGTCCATTGCAATCCATCCGAATCCGAACTTCCAACTTTTCGAGTTCGAACAACAACTGAATCAGCCACCATGAAAGCCGAATAGAAACCAACACCAAATTGTCCGATTACAGCTTCAGCATTTTCCTTGTTCTGGAAAAAAACGATGAAGGGGAGAGGCATAGAAAATTGGGAGGGAATTTTTTGTCTTGGGAAAAAATTCCTGCTGAAAATAGGGTTGTCCATTTTTAGAAAATCGTGCCCCGTTTTCTCTAAAATTCCTACATTCTCAATAAAATCCTTGGATCCAGATTTGGCAATTGTTCCAAGAAATTTCACCAAATCCTCTCGATTCATTCCAATTCCAGTATCTTCAAATGTAATTGTTCGATTATCCTGAAATCCCAACATTTTCTATTTTTCTTCATAAATTCCTCTTATCTACCTTATTAGTGACAATTCGAATTTCAGATGGTCCTTCAGCAACATCTCCTTTCAATTCAGCATATCTTCGTTTTTCCAAAGCATCCGATGCATTTGAGATCAATTCGCGGACAAAAACCTGAAAATGTTAATTTTTTTTGAAGAAAATTCCAAATTTTCCCAGAGACAATTTTTATTTTTATGATAACGTTGCACTAAAAATTATCGATTATTTATTTTTGAGAAAATAAATAAATGTTTTGGACAGGAAATTTTCAGGAATTGAATTACCTTTAATTATCAGGTTACTTTTGAAGAAAATTTCTCTGGAAATGAGAGAAAAAAAATTTTTGGGAAAAAAAAATAAGAATTCCAACTCAAACAGTCCACGTTTAAAATGAAGGTCAGCAAAATTTTTTTTAATTTAAAAAACATGTGAATCTGTTTCGGAATTAAGAGATTTGTGGGTTCCATGAGAAAAAACGGAACATCACAGACCTGGCCGGATTTTCAACATTTCAAATTTCCCACCAAATTTTCCAAGGCGCGAAATAGAAAAATTCAAATTTCCCGCGAAATTTTGGAAAAAAAACAAAGCCCGGTCAAATTTTCAAACTCGCAATCTCCTCTCCGCAAAAATCACAAACCTCGCTGTGTGAATAAAGTGATTTCGCGACAATATCCATCAGATTTTTGGTCTCCGCTTGGAATTCATGCTTCTGTGCTTCCGATGCGAACCATCTCTTTTGATTTTCCAAAACTCGCGGTTTCCTTGCCTCATTTTGTGTTACACAAATAGCTCTCGAAGTTGCTGCTCGAATTAATCGAGAAGTTCGCAAAACTCGTAACATCTGAGCGTTTTTTGGAATTTTTTTTCAAAGATTTCATATAGATATTCTACAAGTTAAAGTAACTTGATAAGGTAATCTAATATGATAAAAAATTCTTAAAATGCATTTATTTGAGGTAAAAGTAAAAAAATTGTACATAAAGCAGATATTCACAATTGAGCATTTCACATCCCGAATCACAATCGTTTTTTGCAATTTTTATTGTCATTTTTCTGCCCAATAAATTGTTGCAACACAAAATCGCGACTATCTTGTGAAGAAGTTATCATATCATGAAAACTTTGTTGAACTTCCGAATCAGTGAAACCTAAGGATGTTGTTGGTTGCGGATTTGTGGTTGAAGCAGCGGCATTTTGATTTGATGTTGATGATAAATATTTCGTTGGGGTCGATGAAATTTCGCCAAATAAAATGTCAGTTAATTCGCAACGAGATCTGAAAAAATATTTTTCTTCGAGGGAAAACTGGGGTTTCTTTTTTGAATTTCCAACTCACAAATCATCATCTAATTGTGGATTCAATGATTTTCTGGTTGTTGAAGGTGACATTGAAATATCGCCAAATAATGAATCGATAATTGATGCTGCCGTTTTCTTGGGTGTTTTTGTTGGAGTTTTGAGAGAGTCCAAGAATTGCTCATTCAATTTTCGCTGGCGAGAATCGCATTTTATTGGCGATGGGTTGAACTGGAAAAATCAAAAAATTAGACCTTCGAGCACTTTTTCCCCATGTTTTTTGGAATTTTGAATGTTTTTGGTCTTTTTTTGTCAATTTTCAATCATTTTTTGGTTATTTTTCCAACAAAAAAAGAATTCTGGAATTCGAGAAAAAATTATCAATTTTTGGCGATTTGGTCAATTTTTGGTGATTTTTTTCAATTCAAAAAAACTCAATAAAACTCACATCACTAAAATCAGTTTTCGGACTATTGATCCTCGTTTTCTTCGGCGATTCTCGTATACTTTTCGGAATTAATTGACAAACTATCGGTGATTCAACAATCGGTGGTGGAATTGGTGTCGAACATAACATTGCTTGTGGAGTTCGATTATTAATCGATAACGATGAATTATTAACCGCAGGTGAAGATCGAATCGCTTTCTACAAAAAATCAACTTTTTTTGGTTGAGACACTATTTGTAAAACCTTATTTACCTTCCCATTCACTTTAGATTTCCTCAATCCCAATAGTTGATTTTTAAATGCATCATTTTCAGCTTGTACAATATCAGGAGGTGCTGTATTTTGATGATTATTAATTTTTGGTTTTTTCGCAATCGGCTCTTCTTCATTTTGTGCAACAGATGGATCTTCAGAACTTTTTGTTTGAAGAATTGAAGTGGGGACAGGAAGAGGAGCGCATATCGAATCACCATAATCTCGAGATAACATATCAATCATTGCTTCCCATGGTTCTAGTCGAGGTTCAATATTCATTTCGTATTGTAGTTCAATTATATCCGTCATTCCACACTAGAAAAAAAGGTTTTTGGAATTTAAAGAGAGAAGTTGAATAGTTTGCTGGTGGTGGGAAAAGAGTGAAAAATCGGTGCAAACTTGACAAAAAATTTTGTAATCAAAAAAAATTGGTCAGAAATTGACTTATTAAATTTTTCCGAAATTTTATCAATAAAGTTTTAAAAAATTAATTTCAGGTCCAAAATAATAACTCACTGTGCAGTACAATTCAGCCACTATAATATTCCCAACATTTTTCTCCGAAATCCCTTTTTTCATAATTTCATCAGTTAAACTAAAAGGCTTCGGATACAGCACATTGTATTTTGGTTGAATTTCTAAAAAAAAACTTTAATAATTTTAAATAAAAAAAACAAAATTCTGAACTTACGCATTCCATCTTTCGAAATTCCACCATTCAAATTTGGTTGCGCGTCTTTTGTATCAATTTGAAGTTCTTCGGTTTCTTTTCGTAATTTATTCAAAGATAATGCAACAAATGGGGAAATTTCAGTTTCAACAACTTGTAATCGACCAACTTCGGTTTTGAAACTCGGCCAAATTCGAATATTTTTAGAACTCTGAAAAAATGGAGTTTTGGAAAAAAAAATTATCAATAATTTCACTAACATCTCCATTCGCCCATTTCTTCGTCAACAATTCGATCAACTTTGCCAACCTTTCATTCGTACTCATTCTTACTTTCAAAAGTGGATTTTGAAAAGTGGAACGAATGAATGAAGAAACACTATTTGACACCGGTTTGAGGCAAAATATCACATCCGATGGGAATTTTTCAACGCGTCGGTTTTCTGAATAAATAATTTTGAGCTATTTATTGAACAGGGAACAAAAAAGGAAAGAAGGACTCACTAGTGAACCATTTGATTAAACTTGGACATGGCGGAGTTTTGATTTGCACTGATTTTTTATTCATCCTCACAGTTGTTGAGCTGAAAATTTAACTAGATTTGAGGACTCACTCACATTGTCTCTAGTCTATTTTCCCCCTTTTGGGGATAAAAAACGTGTACTTCTGTCTTGGGAGCTTAAAATTGTGATTTTTGGCCAATTTCTGATAAAATTTTGAACAAAAAAGAGGTCAAAAATAGCCAAATGTTGTTTTTTTTGAGTAACAAATGCATCAATTTTTGAACTTTCTATCCCCATAATGGTATGAAAGACACTTGAATATTTCCCCTTCGAATCAAATCCTTCAAAGTCCAAACATACCCTTCAAAGAGCAATTCCTTCAATCTCTCACTAACAAATTTCCCATGATTCGTCCTCTTCTTCCATTCACACGCATTCAACGCCAAAAACAATTCTTTGGCGTCTTTTGGCACCGCTTCTCCTCCCAAATCCTCTTCCTCAATCGATAATAATTGCTTGATTATTTTGAGCGAATTATAAAAATAGTTTTTGATTTGATCTTTGTCTTTCATCACTTTTCGTTTCGACAATCCTCGTGCAACACTATCAAAATCTTTTCCATACTGAAAACAGAGAGGATTTGTGAGATGGAGAAGGGAAGTGAAGAATAGAACTCACTAATTTCAAAGCTTCATAATATGCCATAATATCATCATGCGTCCAAGTTTTTCCTCCTTTTTTTCGAGCCAATTCGTTGTCATTTTCTGGAAAAACAGGTCTTACAAAATTCCAGGCAAAAACTTCAAAAACTGACCATTATTTGTCAATCCAGATGTGCTCGGCCCTGCCGCATTTTCCAAAATAGTTGTATCCATAGTAGCCAATACCATAGCAGCTTGTGATTCTTCATTTGTAAGCACTTGTGGATTGGTTTTCTGTGGTGGTGGAATCGGCGGGCGGAAGGCTAACCTTCTTCGCGAAACTCCTGATGTTGAAGCATCGTCTTCCATCTAAAATGATTATTTGACTTGAATATTTCAAGAACTTTGAGATATTAAAATGTCTTCAGAAACATTTTGAAGAAACAAAGAAAAAGAGAAAATAAATACAACTTCATTCAAAAAATCATGGCTTTTGAATAAAACTTGGATCAAATTGTTCTAAATTGTCGAGGATTTGAGTGACGCGGTTTCTGAAAATATTATAAAGTTTTTTTCCCGTTATCAAGATAAAAATGACTTACTTGAATTCCAAATCCGAATTCGGGTCAAAAATCGATCGATCTGGGACCATGACACATTGCATTCCGGCTGCAAGTGCAGATAATACACCATTATACGAATCTTCGAAAACTAGGACATTTTTTGGCGAGGCGGGTTGGGATGAGAATCTGAAGATTATGCAGATTTTTGTGAAGTTCTGAGTTTCATACATAAATTTTGAGAAGTGCTCCATTTCCAAGCCATTTCAATTACAATAATTCTCGCGTTTTATTTTTTCAAAAAAAATGAACATAATATTTTTTACACGTTAGATCTTATCTTCCACAAATAACCTAAATGACGTGTAAATGTTTTGTATAAATAGACTTGCTTGGTGTGATTAGATATTTCTAAATTTGTATAAAAAATGGTGAATGAAGCTGAGCCGAAAAAAGTGGCTAGAAGAGCCGCAAAGAAGGCGCCAAAGAAGAGGGGCAAAAAGAAGCCCCTCTTCCCGCGCGAAGACGTTTCTGGGGAGAGGAAAAAGAGGATCGTGAGTTAGAATTATTTTTGATCAGGAAAATGAGGAATGATTTTTTGCAGAAACAAGCTCGTGAACAGGGCCTCCGAAGGGGATATCAATATGAAACAGATTCCGAGGCGGAAGAAGAAAAGAAAGAGAAACCGGCAGGAGAAAAGAAAACTTGAATAAATCTCTTGAAGTGTTTAATGTGAACGTGTTTATCTGTATTATTCTTCCCGCGCAAAATAAAACGATAATTGAAAAAGTCGCATACACCGTGACTCAAAATTGCACGGAAACAATATATTAGCTTCTGTGCAGGTCTCAGTGTGTTGTTTTTTGGTGCAAAACAAGATTAAACGAGATTTGGATTTCTCTTCCATGGACTAGAAAACATTGTTGTTTTTTGTGATTCCTAGGATTTTTCTCTATTTTTTAACAAAAAAACCAACCTTTTCATAGTAACCAAAAATGGATCAGGATGTGGTTTTCCAAATTTCACTTCCGGATCATCGCCCGACAAAACTTGCAATTTAATAAGATCCAACCAATCTGCATGATTTTTCGCCTTTGGTGGAAATGTTCGACTACAAGAACCAGTGCATAATGCAACCGGAATATCTGGAAAAAAACACTGTTTCGTGTCAAAGATCATAAATTTTTGAAGTGTACGAACCTTTCTCAATCAAATATCGCACAAGTTTTTCAGCTCCAGGCAATGCTTCACTTTTTAAGAAAAGTTCATTCAAAATTCGATCATATTTTTGTGAATATTCTTGTTCGGTGATCAAATGTCCGATTTCCATTTCATTTATCAGCCAGCGAATTGCTTCATCGTGTTTTTTACCCATTTGTCCTAGAAAAATCAAAAATGCAGGTGTTGTCCAAATTCGGGCAGACCTGATCGGAATGGCTCCAAGAATCTATCCTATTCCGATCAGACCTGATTTCGACTTACTTCTTTTCAAATCCATAGTGAATTCCTTTCCAAATTCCTTCAAAATCTCTGAATTCGCAATTGTATACGCAGGCTCCGTATCAACTAATAACCCATCAAAATCAAATATCACATGAGTAACCGGCTCGAAAACCATGCTAAAATTTTTGATGAAAACATCCAGAATTTTTCTTGAAAATAATTATGGCTTAAAAACCACTAAACCAAAGAATAAATTATATCTGATTGTGAATAAAAATATTTAATTCATATTTCAAAGTATTCAAAAATAAAATAAATAAATAATCCCGTAAAAAGTGCAATAGAGTATCGAAGTGGAATGGCAAAAATATGATCAAAAACAATTAGGTAACTTTGAAAAGTTGAAATTCTCTCGGCTTTTTCTGCCAAATTCCGAGATCATTTGTGCGTAAATATTTTTGGAATGCAGTTTTCGCCGAATCGTATTCCAGACTGCCACTTTTGAGGCTTTCATATGTCAAATTTGGTTCAATTTCGATGTTCGCAATTTTACAAACCTGGAAAAACAATCATTTTGTGATTTGAAATCTGAATTTTAGTCAGCTTCAAAAGTTTTTCGAGCCAAGATCTAAAATTAGAGCTCAATCTTCTGATTTTCCAAGTTTTCTCCAAAAAAACCTACTTTCACCATCAATTCCGCCATTTCCTTTTTACACAATCTTGATGAATTGATAATCTCAACCCCAGTCAAATCTTTCGTATGAACTTTTCCATCACCAGTTCGAACTATTTCAACATTTCCATCAGCAATATTCCAATTCACTGAATTCGGCGTAGTTTTTGCATTATTCGAAGAAGCTTGTTCAGTATCATCAATCTATAAGAATACATTTTGAACAACAATTACAAAAATCAAATAATAAGAAAGTACCTGACATTGTCCAACGAGAACATTTTTCTTTTTATAAGGAAAAGGTGGAATAAATCCATTCAATCTCGTATTCACCGCCCGTTGTAGTCTTGCATTATTATTCTGTTCGGCCACTCCGATTGATGTATAATAAATTGGATCGATTAAATGTGACAATAAAGATCCTTGAATACCTAGAATTGAAATTTTCAGAATAAAAATCTCCTTATTAAAAAAAAATTCCAATCACATACCTAAAACAGTGGTTCTCAACAATTTATCCGAACATGACATTGTTCTCATCCGTTCTCCTAACAAAATACCATCAAAAGTTTGCGGATCTGTGAATTCGTCATCGTTTCCAAGTACAGTACCCATTCCTTTGTCGATTTTGAAGCGAAGTTTTAATGCCAAATGAACTTCTTCTGCATTTTCTTCTTTCACTTTTTTCTGAAAAAAATTTATTAAGGCTTATATATCGTTTTGAGTTACAAAAAACTTGAATCAGACTTACTCGAAATTTTCATTAAAAAATTTCAAAATTCAAAATTGTCTTCATTTTCAAGTTCAAAATTTCTTAGACTTACCATAACTCTTCCAGTTCCACATGGTGCTGTGTTAATGAATAAATGAAAAGTGATTCCAGGTCTAAGGATGAGTTTTCCACGATGTCCTTCGCGAAATATTGAATCATGGGTTAGCGAAACAAATTTGATGATTTCGTTGTACAAAAATCTTTGAAGACCTCGGCGAACCAAGATTTCGGCGTGGCAATCAAGAAGAGCACTTCCATCTAATGTTACATTTTGACCTGTAATTGATTATTCAAGAAGCGGCTGCTTGAAAACTAGGGTTTCTAGGCTCAACTACTTGGCATAATGGAATTCTAGATGCGAGTCTTAGACAATTGGGCTCTTTAGGAACGGCTACTTGAGTACAAGGATCTCTAGGAGCGGCTGCTTGAAAATTGAAATTTTGTAGACGCGGCTACTTGTAAGTTCCTTGCCATAGTGTATTTCAAGATCTCTTAAAGAAACGTAAAAAACTAGAAACGTGTGTTCGTAATCGTAAATATTTGAAGGTGCGTCTTCTTCGAAAAAAATTGCCCACCTGGAATTCCAGGTATTGGGTGAGGTTTGCAAAAAAATCAACTAAAAAAATTATGCAACGTGTCGACCGGGGAGAAATAACACGTGCACCAGTTTCAAAATAGTTCAGTATTTTATATTTGAGAAGTTAGTAAACGGCAGGTAATTTTTCTAGCTACCTTCTTGAATATCATCCAAGACTTTTTCAGAATCAAATTCTTGGAATAAATTACAAAATGGAAAGGGAAAAAACTGAGAACAAAACTTTAGCAAAAAATGAGATTCATGTGCAATTTCAAGAATTTGGGCAGAAAGCCCGAAAAAATCACTGTTCGGAACGTGAGATTGTGGTTGTAATTGATCAGAGCTCAACAATAACTACTCCAACTATTCCATATGCAACTGGTTATAAATTAGCGCTACTTGATATACAAGCAGATGAATCACTTACGAGCCAATGTATGGAAGATGAACAATTCGAATCTGATTACATCAAAAACAAATTACAATTTTATCCATGGTATTGGGGTATGGTTTTGAGAACAAAAATGGATAATATTTTAAAAGTAACTGTGTTCTAAAATTGATCTACAAAAAGTACAATACTATTTTTCAGTGGAATAATTCATTTGTTGTTCGGCGATCGATTGACAGATTGCAAAATAAATTATTCATAATTACTACAGTGCGTTTCATAATGATAGGTTCACCCCCAAAATTTCTGAAATCAGCCGAGGTGTGAGTTGTAATAACAATCCGAGTTAAAAATAAAAAAGAGCACACAAAATTAGCTAAGAAAACTCAATTTTATCTGAAACTACCAAATAATAAAAAAATAAATGACCGGAGTTCAAAAATTTCAAAAATTTAGCGTTTCAAAACGATAGGTTCACCTAATCCAGAATTCCCATTGGAGACATATAATCGAAAATCAATACTTAGTTGGACCTCCATGTTTAGAAATGACATCATAGAGACGATTTGGCATCGAGTCAACAAGTCTCTTGAGGTAGTTCTTATCGATTTTATTCCATTCCGTCTCGATGGCATCTTTGAGTTGGTCCACAGTATCATATTTTTTTCCTTGAGCATAAACTCGGCGAACGAGCTCCCCCCATACGTTTTCCATCGGATTAAGATCAGGAGAACACGCTGGCCAATCCAAAACTTTGATTTTGTGGCTTTTGAACCAATCTTTTGATGATTGGCTGACGTGGATGGCAGCATTATCCTGTTGAAAAGTGAACTTTCTGGTCCGGAACCGCCTCAAATATGGCAAAAGATAGTCATGGAGGGTTTTTGGTAATCTAACGAATCCATCTTGAATGAAACAAAAGCTATTTTTAACGTTCCAGCTGCAGAAAATGCGCCCCAACACATAACCCGTCCTCCTCCAAAATTTCTCTTTGGGAAGCGAAGTTGATCCTTTCTGATATCATGCCAGTATGAGTTGTAACCATCCGGACCATCAAGATTAAACTTTTTTCGTCAGAAAAAATTATCTGAACAAGAAAACATCAATATTTGATGTTTTTAGAAAAATTACTTACCTTATCCCAATCTGTGGCCATGTTGGCTTTTGCGAAAGTAAGACGGTTGTCTTTGTGGCGAAGTGTGAGACGCGGAGCTGGCACCAATTTGGCTCGAACGATTTCTGGGGATTGGTCTATGGCTCTCCAAACTGTAGTCTTACTGATATTCAAACCCAGCTCGTTTTTGATGTCATTACACGATTTCATTGTGTTCGAAGCCAACCTAACAATCCCTCGTTTATCTCTCTCCGTGAGTTTTTTGGGAGCTCCAGTGTTTTTCATTCGCTCATAGTGATCCGGATTGTTGACAAATTGATTAATACAGTTGAGAGATCGTTTCAATTTTGACGAAATCATTCTATTGGACCATCCGGCGATTTTGAATGCTCTAATTTGAGCTTGTTCCTCTTTTGTAAGATGACTTCCCCGCGACATTGATGAATGACGTGAAAAAACGAGAACAAAAACAGAAACACGTTAAAATAATCAAATATCACTCGTATTTTCCAGAATATTCGATAAAACTCCTACCACGAAACATAACTACAGTACTACTGCGGGTGAACCTATCGTTTTGAAACGCTAAATTTTTGAAATTTTTGAACTCCGGTCATTTATTTTTTTATTATTTGGTAGTTTCAGATAAAATTGAGTTTTCTTAGCTAATTTTGTGTGCTCTTTTTTATTTTTAACTCGGATTGTTATTACAACTCACACCTCGGCTGATTTCAGAAATTTTGGGGGTGAACCTATCATTATGAAACGCACTGTATGAAACGAAATAATATTATAGAACACTATGAAATTTGTCGAAAATATACTAAATGGAGTGTTCCGAGATTATTAGACGAAAATCAACATTTCGAAGATATTCACGAACTCATGAACATGTTGTCAAAAAAGTTAAAGGGTGGAACTATTCCGATTCCAAGACCTCCGACTATCATTTACCATAATAATATAAAAATGGGAAAAGTATTAGGAAAAGGAGCATTTGGTGATGTATTACAAGCGAGAATAACATTTCCAGGTGGAGAAGTTCGAGAATGTGCTGTGAAAATGATTCGAGGAGATGCAACGAGAACGCAGATTGGCGAGTTCTATCAAGAAGTTCATATTATGAAGTTATTTGATAGTCCCTATGTAGTTAAGCTTTATGGAACGGCATGTTTATTGACACCTGTTATGGTTGCAATGGAATTATTACCTGGAGGAAGTGTATGGAATTATTTGAGGTATCACATTGTTGTATGAAATAAATAAGTAACTTGTAAATATTTTCAGAAAAAATGAAAATGTGAGTTATGGTAAAATGTTCGAAATGGCATGTGACATCGCTAAAGGAATGACACATTTAGTTGATTGTCAAGTTATTCATCGAGATTTGGCAGCTCGAAATTGTTTGCTGACTGCAGATCATCGTGTGAAAATATCAGATTTTGGTCTATCGATTGAAGCAACTCAAGTTATTGTCAAAAAATTGAAACAAGCTCCAATTCGATGGCTCAGCCCAGAAACCCTTACTAAAGGAATTTTCAATGAAAAAACTGATGTTTGGTCATATGGAGTTGTTCTTTGGGAAATATTCACCAAATGCGCCAATCCACCATTACACCCAAAAACCCAAAAGGAATCAATTTTGGTTATCAAAGAAGTGGAAAATCCACACAATTTAGAAGATGAGAAAGAAGTGAATGAAATTATAGCATCTTGTTGTAACAAAAATTCATCCGATCGTCCAAACTTTGAAAAAATTATAAAATTATGGGAACCTATGCTCAATAATACAAAAATAATCGATGTAAGCTTTTTCTAGTTGTTTGAAAAAAAATCAACATTTTTCACACAGAAAATTCCGAAGAAATCCCAGTCGAAGGATAATCTATCAACGAAAGAAAAAGCTGATAAAAAAGAAAAATCGAAAGATACAAAAGGCAAAAAACCTTCGAAGTTTTTTTCTCACGCTAAGATAACTCAATATAAAAATTAAATTTCTGAGAGAAGCAGACATTTGAAGACACAGGAACCTTTTTGTTAATGTACTTCCAATGAGTGAAGGTTCTTTTATATCATCCTTCACTGAAGGATGATATCGAACGATTTCTAGCTTTCTCCGTGTCTTTATGTATGTTGAGCCTTTTGGGCTTTCGTAAAATCAAAAAAAACAGTCCACGTTCAAAAATTGTTGAAACTCTCACCTCGTAGACATTTATTCCCCGTCGCCAACGTAATCAATCTCAATTGCTCATCAACTTTAATAAACACACTCGCAATCACTTTCTCCATTCCATAAATTTCCGGATTCTCTCTCGATAAATCATAAAACTTTGCATAAGTGTGCTCTCTCATCAATTCGAAAATCGTTGTTTCTTCTTCGAATTTCGCATCGGCTAGAAATGGTTGACTCAAACAATTCAACAAAACACTCAATCCTTTCAAAGCGCACGAAAGTTTTGCCTTTTTCTTCTGTGAAAATAATCCGCCTTCTATATAAATCCCATCAAACGATGTGAAACATAGGAATTTAATTTGATTTTCCTCAATTGTTCGAGTTTCGAATTGCATTTCTGGAGACATTGCGGTCAACTGCAAATTCTGACTTTCATTCCAAATAAAATTTAAAAAAAAAGTAAATTACAAACCTGAACATACATTTCAGTGAACAATGATATCGGATTTTTTCCACTTCTTTCTACAGTTTCCTTCACCAACGCTGAAACATTTTCACTAGCAAAAACTGATTGATCAACTATAGATTCAGGTTTAACTGTCACTGCTTCAACACTGCCACTTTCGGACATTCTGAAAACATTATTTTTCCCTGCCTTTGTGAAAATTTAATGAAATAGTGTTAAAAATCGTGTTTTAACGATAAGAGAAGCTTTTAAAAAATCAAAAAATAAACTTTCATCTACAAAAAAAAACACTTTAGGCACACTATTACATATCTTCAAAAAAAAAAACATCCGGACTACAAAACAATTATCTGTCGTTCGATTTAACGGTAAAGATATTCAGCTTGCAAGTTTGAAGCCAATTCTGGTTCCCATCGATCACCGTTAAGCAATAATTTTTCCTGAAAATTATATTCATCTAGCTTTAAATTCGAAAAAAAAGTCAAAAGAGTTACCTTATTGTAGAGCAACTCTTCGTGAGTTTCAGTCGAATATTCGAAATTTGGTCCTTCGACAATCGCATCAACAGGACAAGCTTCTTGGCACAAACCACAGAAAATACATTTTGTCATGTCGATATCGTATCGAGTTGTACGACGACTGCCATCTGGACGAGTTTCGGCTTCGATGGTGATTGCCTGGAAATTATATGTACTTTGAGATTGAAGAAAATTACAAAAATTGTCATTATTTCAATAAAAAAAATTCAGAACTTTTCGAAAAATAAATCTTTAAAAAAACTAACTTGAGCTGGGCAGATAGCCTCACATAATTTGCAAGCAATACATCTTTCTTCTCCAGATGGATATCTTCGAAGAGCGTGTTCTCCACGGAATCTCGAACTCAATGGTCCTTTCTCAAATGGATAATTGATTGTTGCCGGCTCCATGAAAACGTGTCCCAACATGACACCAAAACCGCGGAACAATTCGGTGAAAAATATTGTATGCAAACCGTAGTTCAAGTCTCCGGCAACGGTTCCATCACTTTCAGCTGGCATACCAACGTATTTGTAGTTTGATCGTTTTTGTTGAACATTTCCGGTTGTGAGTGCGAGTTGGGCATTTCTGCCGAATATTCCTTTTGTCAAACTTGCCACGTTTTTCAACGCCATCCTTGGTTAATTATCTGCAACAATTTTGAATAACAATCATCGATATTTTTCACGTAAAAACTGCTGGAAAAAGAAAAAAACAATTCGCGAAGCGCGCAAAACACCATCTTTCTTCAGAATGCAAACGCGCTCTGTCGCACACCGGGGCTGTGAGGAGCGGTTGACAAGAGAAAATGCGCTCTGTTGCTCGCACCGGGGGAGTTTAAAATTGATTTTTTTTCCAATTTTTTCATTTTTCCTTGGAAGAATCAAGTAAGCATCATAAAAATCTATCTTTATTATCATCATCATAAAATATGTTTTTAAAAAAATATGTTTCATTTTTACACGTTGGGTATATAAGTAATCGCTATACAATTAAAGCTATAAAAAATGATTTGTGGTTATTTAAATAATTATTTTTATTTCAAATTTTGAACCAAGTTTTGAAGACATTTCACATGATTTCGAGAAGATGTTAAGATCCTCGAACAATCGTGTCTTTCCGCCATTTCTGAAAAAATGTTTTTTTTTTTGTTTGAAAAAAAATATCTCTAAAATGAAATTACCATTGAAAAATTTGATCATATCTGTAAAATCCATATTATTTGTAACAATAACATCTCGATAATTAGTGACTAATGCCAATGCGAAGAATAACGCGAAATTTTCAGTGATTTCCAATCGAGTTGCAGACCAAATAGTTTCCCATACTTTATAAGTGCATTCATATGAAAGTTCTCTTTTGAAATCAAGTAAAAACCAGCGATATGAGAAATAAAGATGGGTGAAATCGGAAGACGCGGTTAACATTTGGAATATTTGAGGATCAACCACTTGAATCAATGAGCGAAGGTTTGATAAACATTTGTCCATTCCACTTCGTTGTGGGAAGTTTTCACGAAGTCGAGCCATCAAGATAGTGAAACATTCCAAAGTCAGCGCTTCTAAAAAAAAATTTTTTTTTTTTTGAAATATTCCCCAGATAAAATATTACCATCCTCAAAAACCACCAAAAGTGGTGCCAATAAATCGCACATTCCCTGAATATACCCCTCTTCCAAATTTCGGCGAACATACGTGCACATAACTCGACGCAAACTCTCCAAATTATCTTTATTCGAGAAAAATATGAGATTTCGATCACATCTTTCAACATCTTTGTCGATTCGATGAAGATTTGCCATGAATGAGACGACGAGATGTTCATGATCATCACGGTGTGAACATGTTGGTTCCTAGAAAAAAACAAAAACATATTTACACAGAGTGTAATTTACTACCCGAAAAATTTCGCGCATTTTTTGAGACCTGACACGATCTTAGGGGTGGGACTAAAATCGACGAAATTCAACGCAAAAACGAGAGATTTAGAGAAAAATTATTTTTGATCTACCCAAAAATTAATGAAAAATTTGAGGTCTAGCGATTTGAGGTAGTGAATTACACCCTGTGATTTATAGCAGTGTTAGGCTAACTAACATCTTCAAACACTTCATTGATAATTGATCCTTCTCTCAAAGGTGTTGCAGTTTTCTTGGCTCTTGCTGCAATAAATGCTTCCTCATCTCTTCGCCGAACTTCAGTCTCAAGAACTCTCCATTCTTCAATATCATTCAAATATCTAAAAACAAACATAATAATAAATCCAATTTTTAAAACTCAAATTCATACCTTCTCGTATATTCTTCCAATCGTTGTTCACAATTTTGTTCATTCCACGTATACAATCCCATCAAATATGGCCATGCAAATCGTCTCAATTCTTTACTCTCAATTCCACAATAATACACTCTTCGCAAAAATTCGGTCTCAGATTCTGCTGTCGGATTTGATCTACATTCCTTCCAGAATTTTTCATCAACAACTTCATATTCCGATTCATCGCCATTTTCTTTTGTTGTGTTGACGAGATGTAGAAGATGTTGACGGATTGTTCGAAGATGTCGAACATAACTCAGCCAACCATAAAATGCTCGAGCTAGGATTTGATTTCGCATTGATTGACAAGCTTTGCCGATTTGGAAACTGAAATATTTGTAGAATGAACAAAAACGAAAAAATTGAAGTGTTTTGTTTTTTTTTTTACTTCCTCTAAATAAGTACTCACTTTACAACACTGTCAACATTATCAATAATATATGGAGAATTAGGTAGACTAATACATCTATCATGCATTTCTGATACATTGTACCCTTTTTTATATCCAACTCCATTTTCTTCGCCTTCTTCATCTCCTTCTTCTTCTTCAATTTCTCTTTGCGAATTCAAATTTGGAGGAGGAATCGATGGTTCAGCTCCGGAAGTTCGAACTAATCGGAATACATAATCTAGCATTGCTGAAGATGCTGACACTGCTGTCGATCGTTTTCGAAGTCGAGGTAACATTTTTTCTAGAAAAAAAGTATATGAGATTGATATGAATAGTAGGATTTTGAAAGGTTGTAGTCGGCTGGCATGGAAACCCAAACAGGTGGAAAAGGAGCAGAGAAAATGAGAAAATACTATAAAATTTTAATATGTCGACCAGACTTTATAGGAATTGTGTCATTTCAAATTGATCCAAAAAATATTTTTGAAAAAAAAACGTAGCTCTAAAAAGCCTAGAGTTTTTCTGAAAATCTAGTCCGCCTGATTTGGAACCCATATATCAACTAACCTTTAGTTGATCCAATCCAAAGCGGTGGATCCAATCTCAAAATTGGCGCAAGTCCAGCTTCAAGCGACGATAAAAATGCAATTGTATGTTGTCCAGCTGGTAAATGAAGCGGAGCACTTTGCACACCTTCACAATTCACAAATGTCAAACAAGCCGGACTTGTTTCATCTTTTTGATGAAGATGAATATAAATTATTTCAGACATGTCAATTTGTATCGCATTTTTCCATAAATTACTGAATTCACCGTTGTTTGAATGAGCGGATGATGGTTGAGAGCTGGAAGATTCAAAAGGTACTGTAAGACAATCGCCACAAAACTGTAGTTTAAACAAACCTCGCATGCATCAATTGATTCGGAATCCACTTGAGTGTCAAATTTCCATCATAATTTTTATGAAGTGATAAATAACCTTTAGCTTGATCATTATTATCAGTTGCAACTGACACATTATTTTTTCCAAAAAGTAAACTTGTTTTGAAATTGTGATGTAGAGAATAAACATAATCTCGACTAACTGAGCCATTTCGATCCAGGGATGACACAATACTTGAACCTTGTCGAGTTATCTGAAATTGGGGTTTGGAAAAAAGAAACTCAGAAAAAGTTTCTGACTTTTTAAAAAAAATGTTCCAAATTCTTTAGACACCCACTTATTCCACATTTGGATTTTTGTCTAACAAATGTAAATACAAAAAATTATTTTTTTCTTGAGATTAACTTACTGATAATGGTGGTCTAGTTGTGCTATCTCCTGATCCCACTCCTCCATTCTGATATCTATTTTTAGTTGAATTATAACTTCCACAATTAATTCCACCTCCTCTTTCAACTAATTCTTCAGCAGTTGCCTCTTCAGAAGCCATTCTTCGAAATGTGACTGCACACGGTCCTACTGAAAAAAATAGAAAAGGGTTATTTTTCAAAAAAAAAAAAAAGAGAAAAAGATGAAGCCATATGGATGCATATAATACTACTACTAATTTGTTATTTGAGCTGCGCGGCCAACAATTTTTTTTAATGAGATTTGATATTTTTCAAAAAAAAAAAATCGAAATACGTCAACAACAAATTGTTCAAGGATTAACTCGGCGACTACAAAAAAACCTGAAACATTGCCAACAACAAAAAGCTGCCAAAAAAACGAGGGAATTCCATCTGACTCTCTAATTTCTCCACTACTTCATACACTATTTTGCTGCTGAAAAATTAATCAATAAGCTGCGCGAGAGCTAAAAAAAGAAAAAAGAAAAAAGTGAGCAAAGCAAAAATGAAATGGGATGGAATGTGAGATGAAGTTTTTGCTAATCGAATTCGTTTTGATGAATATGAATATGACTAAAAACAAAAATTGAAAGTGCATGAATCTTCTTTTAGAGAATCTAGAGAAATTCTAAATTACATTTTTTTTCCAAATCCAATTTCACCGCTTTTTATTTATTTTATTTCTAGAGAAGAAGAAACCAAACAAAAAGAAAATCTTAAGACAAAAGCTTTTTGTTTTGTTTTGATTTCATTAAAAATTCATGAAATTTTTAGCAGGTCTGAAAAATGAAGAAGAAGACTTACAAAGAAGCGCCGCAACCATTCCACCTTTTGCACGATCCAACATCAGGGAATTCTTGTCATATAATCGTTGAATGCTGGAATAAATATTTGAAAATTGAAAATTTCCGGCAAAAAACTCAGATTTCATTTTCAAGATTTTTTTGAAAACTTAATTTTCCAAAGATGAAAATTTCAAAAAGCCTTTTTATTCTCAGCCAAAATTTTTTGGGTTTTCAATTTTTCCAAACTCTCAATTTCTCATGTCATCTGGAAAATTCAAAAATCGATAAATTATAAATATTTATGAATCACGAAATCGAATACAAATCATTGTACTTTGGTCCTATGATTTATTTTTTGCTCCTACAAATTGTAATCTTCTGTTTTTTCAAATCTGTTTTAATGTTTTGAATGTCATGTCTCAGATTTCATTGTGAGAAAAAAGCAAAAAATAGGGACTCTAGAAAATCTGAAAATTGAATTCTGAATTGTCAAAATTTTTGTTTCACTTGGAATATTTTTAATCTCCGGAAAATGGCAAGATTAATTTGGCTAATTGGATTAGGAAGAGCATTTTTTTTAAAAGTATAGACTGAAAAATTCCACGTAGCTTTCTATGACGTGGCAAACTAAACTTCGATTTAACATGTTATTTTTTTACTGTAGAACCAGACACATTTTTTTCCAAAATATACAAAGTTCAACCAGAAGTTCAGAACTTTTCACTCTCAAAAAAGTTCCAACAACTTTTTGAACTTTTCCGGTTTCGGTTTTGTTGTTGTCCTTCTTTCCCCAACCAAATCCCTCCATTCATAATTTTCCAAAAGTTTTTTTTCCATTTTCAAAGACTACAGTAATCTTCAATTGTTAATCTCTCTCTCCCTTTCTCACTCACTTTTTTGCAGTGCTAATATGATGTATAATAGTGCTCAATGATCTAAGATGAAGTGCTTCTCGAATCCATACTAAATGTGGTCCGATATTTGTTTGACCTTCGAATTCGTAGGTTTTGATTAATATCGTTTCGGCGGTCGCATTTTGTTTGGCAAGAATTTGAATGAGCGCCAAAGATGATCGACAACTGAATAGGCCGAGTAATCGACGACGCAATCCGTCCATTAAACAAGCATCGATTGCGACTGCAACATTTTTTTTTGAAATTTGAAAAAGGTCCGGTAAATTTCGAAATTTTTAAATCGAGAAATCAATATACAGTAATCTCGAATCGGCTACAGTAATCCTAGATTTATTGAATCTTGGAAATTTGTTAAATTAATTACAGTAATCTTAGACTGATCTACAGTAATCCCTAAAATTATTCACAGTTATCCTAATTAACCCTAAATTGATGTTAAGAACTCATACGGCCATGTGGTTTTCTATGACGTGGCAAATATTCCACGTCATCGTAATCCACGTGGCCTCCAGCCCCCAAAAAAAGACATACCGCAAAGTGAAGTAACATAAGGCGAATTCAAATCCATCATTTTCTTCGTCACCGCTTCTTCCATAATAACTTTGACCTCTTTTTTCAACTGTGAAATCAGCAGATCTTTATGTTGAGTTGAAACATTTGGTTGAGATTCTTCAACTGCACAAACACTTCCATTTCTTGTCAATCGCTCATCTTCATTTCTGAAAAAAGAGAATTTGGGAGGGGGGTGGGCTGGAGAGATACTGTAGAGATCAAAAATACCTCGGAATCCAATCAGAATTCGAATTATTGTTATCACTAAATCCAGTGATCCAATCAACAACAGAAGGTCTTCGATCAGTCGCCGATCTTCGTTCTAATGGTTTTTTCTTCCAAGTATCGGCTGATGAGTGGCGGAAGATTTGCATTCTGGAAAATTTCAAAATTTTTGAAACGAGACCTCCGAGGCAAGCGAGTGTATTCGCAAGATTCTCTGTACAACAATTGAGGGTTACTGCGGATTACTGTGATTTAGAGGTACTGTTGAGCATCTTAGGATAATTCTAAACAAGTCTGGGAGTACTGTAGATCAATCAAAGGCTACTGTAAATAAGCATAGCATTTCCGTAGCTCAATCTGTAGTATTCAATCAATATATAGTCACTGAAGCCTACTGTAGTTCAGAAATCTAGAAATACTTTAACTCGATCAAGGTTTCTATAGATCACTACTGTGGAATGATACGTTTTTGAACACATAAAAAAATCAGATTTGAAAAATTTGCCAAATTTTTGAAACGTAAAAAATTGTGGAAAATTTTCACGCAATTTTGGGTCAAAAATAACCTGTAGATCAGGTATACTATAAGTTGACCTACAATCTCAAGATTCGCGCAGCAAAATATTTTCCAAGCCTAACCTTGAGAACAAATAATCGCAAGTGCAAAAAAATAATTATGCCATAAATTAGTTACAGTAACCCTCTACTAGTTTATTTTTTTCTGCAAAAAAATTTCAGAAAAGAAGAAAAAAAGAACATGAAATTAATTCAAGAAGTGGAAAAAGTTGTTGTTTTTCTCTCCGAATACTAATATGATTTTTATTTTTTTTTCAGAAAATACTTATCAAAAAGCAAAGCAAAAACAACAAAATTACGAGTTTTGAGATTTTCGCTGAAAAAATTTGGATATCTGAAAAAAACAGGTGAAAATAATTGAATGAATTGATAAAAGTACACAGATTATGGGCGGTTCTTAGAAAAATATTCAACAAGAGCAAAAATGAATGAATGGGCGGGGAAAAAGGCCATAATGGGTCTTGAAAGGAAAAGCCTCTTAAAAAATGAAAAATGGGTTTGTTTGGGCGCCAGAGTTCAAGCAGAATGAAAAATTCTTTTGAAAGCAAAAAAAAACACATACGCATATCTAAAACATAATTAATCCAATCTCGTCTATAGAAATGAAATGAAAAAAATATGTTTTTGTATTGGGAAAATATCTATCTAAAATAGGAGGAAAAGGAAGAGGGGCACAAAAAAAAGAAAGAACAATAAACCTATTTACATGTTATTCTTTCTTTTTTTCTTTTTTTTGTGCGCGCGAAAAAATGCTCAGCTCGTTCGACTCGACTAGAAAAAAAACGAGACATACACAACCAATTTTATGTATGTATGTGCTCTTTTTCGGAAAAAAATAACACACGCATAGAACTTGAAGTGGTCTAAGCTCATAAAGCCTTGATCTTCTGAATCCACATAAATTTGGGGCTGAAAATTTTGCTGAAACCTAAACTTGAACTTGGGATTTCGGGTCGACTCGTAGTAAAAAAATGAAAAGTGCATTTTCAGATATTTTTTCCTGCCATAAAAAACCCACAGTATTCTCAAAAATGTCTCTCTCTCTCAAAAAAATGCTCAACGATCCAGAAAAAATCATTGAAAAAGTACACTTTTCATATATATTTTTTTTTCTTTTTGTCGAATTCGAAGTGGAAAACAACCACATTTTCTCAACAATTATACGTTTTTCATGGGAAAATATCTATATGTATAATTTCAGCCGACCAAAATGTGTGTGTGGGCTGATTGAACTAACAAAACCAAAAATCCAACCAGCAAAAAAAAAACAGGAATCTTCGGGAATTTATAATTTCTTGTCTGGATGACAATCGAAAAATTAAAATCAAGAAAAAAAAGAAGAATCTGACATTTTTTGTTTTATTAATTTTATTGGGAAAAATACGTTTCAAAAAATTTTTATACAAAAAAATGAGATTCACAAAATGCTATTGCATTCTACCGTTGCATAGAAAAATTAAAATCATAATAATAAATAACTGGGATTTTTCAAAAGTTCGGAATTTTTATTTTGAACCCGATTAAGATAGTTTTGACATATTGAACTACTGTAGTTAAGTAGCAGATGTGTGCAATTGTGCGTCGCGGTGTATGTGTGTGGTTCCCCGCGCTTTTGACTTAATTTATTTTTCTGTGCGTTTTATGGATTGATTTTCGCTCCCGGAGCGACTGTGGCGCGAGTGTATACCGCAAGCTCCCGCGAAGCGGCACTGTCTTCCGCTTGCGGCAAGTCGCACGCGGAAAAGATATATTCAGAGTTTTTTTCCCATCTGAATCACCCCATAAGAAGAGAAAATGCACTTCACACATTTATCGAAATGAAAAAAAAAATGTTCAGATGAATAATTCGCTGAACTCGGCATAAACTTTGGTTTTTCTAATGAATATTCATCCAAGTTTTCATCTGAAAACACATCAAAAAGTTCCACTTATTTTCAAAAAGAAAAATTCAATTTCGAGCCACTAAAACAAAAAAAAAGTTTGTGAGCACTCAAATGTTTTTCTCTTTTTCTTCATCTTTCTGCTCGTTCATTCAATTTTCTAAATTGCCATGAAGCGAAAAATTTCTGGAATGAGTCAATTGAGTCAGTCCAATAATTTTTATGTGCAAAAAATGACATCAGGAAAAAAAGTAAGCAAGAAAGTTTTTATTAAAGGTGCTCTCTTGCAAGATCTTGGTGAAAACATCGTCTGCAAAAAGGTGTCACGGTGTTAGGCAAAATCGAACATGAAGATGGTTTTGTGCTCTTTGAAGTCATTTTACGGATTTCTATCGAACTCTTTTTGCTGTCAATGTTTTGCTTTGGTGTTTTTGCTCAATAAATATATTTTTTCTAAAGAAAACATGTGTTAATCTAATTGTGAGAGTAGAAAAACCTTCTCAAAAATATTCATTGAAATAATTCATGCGGCTTGATTGTTTACTGATTTTTGTGTTGAAGGCGAAATCGGTTCCATTTTGCTCGAAGATTTTTGGTGTTTTTTGATCTTCAATTTCCAAAAAAGGAATCCTCCAATCAAAATAATAGCAATGAAAATAAGAACACATACAACTATGATAATAATAATGAGAGTTGTTGAGTTATTTGACGATGAAATGCACAATCCAAAATGTTCGACACGTTTTCCATTTTCAAACTCCAAATATTTTGTATATCCTTTAAGACAACTTTGGTTCGAATCGCAATTTTCATCTGTTGTACATGCTTTTATTCCAACTTTATTTGAATCAACATCGTAGTTTTGAGGCGGGTCCGAAGTTGGTACTGAAATTGAATTTTTCTTGGAGGGGTAAAAGGTTCAAGTGTAAAATCTACCAATAAAAAACGAAAACGTTTGGCAGTTTCCCTGTTTTAACTTACATTTGAAGCAGAATGTGTTGGTTTCATCGAAATTTCCATTATCCTCATTCAAACTATAAATATTGGAACAAAATTCGTTTTCAGCACAATCCCCATTTTTTGCGCATTTCTTCATTTTTGATTTATGTGTTCCGTTTTTCCAATCAACTGGCAGATATTGTTTACCGATTTCTCCAATTTTATTATCATGATCAAGTTTTTTGAAAATCGAATAAAATAAATATGCAACGGGTTTCGATTCAATACACAATCCTTCATAGCTTTTTCGTTTTCCAAACTTATATTCTGATGTTGGTTGAATATATCCAGTCCACGTCAATAATTTTCCATCAATGTCGTATTGTTTGGCACATACACTATTCTCATCACAATCTGCATTTTTATCACATAACGACAAATTTGGTTTATCTGCATCGGTGTGAAATTGCTCAATACCAATATCAATTGGAATCAATGGATCTGGAAAATGAAAAATATAACAACACGCTAAGAAAACCGAAAAAATGCTGAGAAAAGCATTTTCTCAACCGTTTTCCTATTTTCTCAGCCTTCCTGAATAAGTTTTCTCAACCTTTTCAGCGTTGAGAAAATACGTTGAATAGCCGAATAAAGAAAAAAGAACGAACTCCAATAGCAAAATTTTTGAATTTTCTCCATAAGCGTCCATTTTTCAAGTTTCATATTACAAATTTCTGAATTGCAATACATGCTGAATGAGCCATTACTTTCTGAAAATTATTTATAATTATTTCTGCAGAATCTAGAGAAGCAGATATGCAGTTCTCTCGATAACAAGACATATCTAAACAGAAGATATGTCTTGAAGGTTCCAGCTTTAGAAACAAATCTAGTATAAACTGAACCCATGCTTTAAAGGTGGAGTCCGAGCAAAAATCAAGCTCATTTGAAAGAACGTGTTCTGATTAGTGCAATCCTCGAAGGATTTTTGGAAGCTTCTGAAATATTAAATCCAATATACAGTACTTATGGACTTTCAAAAGCCTTTCAGGCTTGGAGCCATCCATCAATATCACACCAATACCACAACAATATCATTTCACCAATCCAATCATCACGCAAACACTACCCCACCAACAGAATGGCATAAATTCATCCCACCATCTCCTGTGTGATTATCTAGACCCAAAACATCAAAACGACTGACTTGACATATGGAAATTACTGACACTTTTTTATATTTCCCAGGAAGATCATGGAAAAATTCGATTCAGATCTGTGATGCACCAGTCAGAAAAATTGGCGGTTTACAGGTCTGTTACTGGTGTTATTTTTCCAAAAACACCTTGCTTTCACCCCGCCAATAATTTTTTCAGAAACCACCACGCCAATTTTTATTCTTCATATGCACGGAGCTGGGCGTGGTATGTGCGATATGCCATTTTGCTCCTAACCTCGCAGTAATATGCCGCAACATTTTATGAGTAAAGTGTTATGTATTTTATTCTTTTTTTACCATAACTCACTGAGATAACCGCCTTCATTTAGGGGGTTAATAACATTTCCACAATATTGATTGATGCCACAATCCGAATTCTTTTGACACGTCACAATTTTCTCAGTTATATAGTTTGGATTTGTTGGCAAAAATATTTTGGGTGGTGACCTGGTGTTATAATCATATTGGTCAGCCCATACATATGCAACTGGTATTGCTGCAAAATCATTATGTTCTATCTCTATCAATCGAATTATCATTTGAAAAACTAACGACATGCAAACCACAATGGGTCTTCATTGACTTGATAGATATATTTATTGTGAGCATTGATGCCATGGTTGATATTTCTTGCATACGCGAATGTGCTATGCATATCTACGATGTATTTCGAAGTCATACCTGTGAACTTGCACGGAGTTTCATCGGCTGCAATAAAATTTTTCATTGGAAAAATACACAAAAATGAGTCTATGCAGAGAATTATACTTACGACAACACCAATACTCATTATTAAAAAGATAGGTGACTCCAGTTTCACAAAATGTTTCATCCGCCTCACCGTATGGACATGTTGTCTGTAATACGTATGAACGTCTTCACGAAAAACGTTTGTTTTTGGTTGCAAAACTCACTTCTACGGCTGTCGTGGAGATCACTTTCACTGAAAACAAACATTACTCGGGAACAGGGGTGACCGGAATCGGCACGCCGATTTTCTAAAATGCCGAGGTACGCTGATCTATCGGCAATTTTTGAAGTCGACAGTACCGACCAGAAAATATTTTTGATAGAAGTCGAACTTCGTGACGATTTTAAATCACTACCGAAATTGCGTTTTACGTTTTTTAAACTTCATTTTAAATTTCAACCATTTATCCATCATTTTGAGTGTTTTTAAAATTTCTGAACCACTGCTAAAATGCCGGATTTGATCAAAATCGGGGTGCCGAATCGCCGAAATCTTTTTTCGGCACAAAAAGTCGACATCGCGAAATGCTGACAAGCAAATTCCGCCGAGCCCTTGCCAACTTAGTTTTCAGTGTCTCTTCTTGAACTTCCCCCGAACTGGATGGTATGAAACTCACAAGAAAGCACAAAAAAGAGAATAAAATTCATTCGAAAGCTAATTTCTTCATTCAATGAAAAAAATAATGATTTGGATCACATTTTAGAGCTTTTATTATTGACGTGTTAGAAGAAATGTCACGCTGAAATTGTTTGTCTTTGTCCTTTTTTACATGTACATATTGTCAAATTTCGAAAAAACAGGTATTTCTGAATTAAAAAAATCAAGAATTTATGCCTGTGTTTCGGAACGTTGTGTTTAAAGTACCTTCCATGTAATAAACTTTTGTACATGCATAGTACTTCCATGCCATGTAAGTAGATTAAAGTATTACTTTTTACCTCCTCAGCTCTTTTTTTCGAGGTAAAAAAGTATACACATATTTTGCACACACACATACAAATGAGTTTGAGTGTAATATTTGTTAAACATTTCAGAACTACAGTACTACAGTACACCTACAGTAATTACACCCTTCTGTCAAATATTACACTCAAACTCATTTGTATGTGTGTGTGCAAAATATGTGTATACTTTTTTACCTCGAAAAAAAGAGCTGAGGAGGTAAAAAGTAATACTGTAATCTACTCATGTATTCCATGCATACTACTATTGACCCCGTAAAAATTTGTGTTTTCTTGAACAGGTATGTTTTGATAGTGTATTGGTTCGGCCAGGGCTGCCGCTGATACCTGGGTATACCCGGGCACTACCCGGGTATTGAGGCCCATCGACCTGGGTGTCAAATACCCGGGTTGGGTGTGGGCACCCTTAGGGCACCCTTGAATATGATGCAAATGTTTGTTTTTTTTTGTTTTGTTTAGCTATTATCCATGTTATTAGACGAATTAAGCTAAAACATGAGTGACTTTTGATTGAAAAACTAATATGCAACAAAAACGATCGATAAAGTTCTATTTTATCGATTTCGTTGACTTCTAAAATAACTTAAGATGCATTATATTGTAGAAAAAGATAGAATATATTTTACTTCGAAACCAAATTATATAAAAATAAAAGAGTTCGTTTTAAAATCCACCTTTGAGAGAATATGTGCTGAGGAGGTAATACTGAACTTATAGAAAGTCTTTTGTGTGTTTACAACACGGAAAATAGTGAAATTTTGATTTTTTAAAAAAGCTGATTTTTTGAAATTTCTCTACAGATTAGACCAATTTTTCATGTTGCTGACCACTTTTTATGAAAAAAACACAATTTCCAAACAAATTTCAAAAATAAATTAGTACGAAAAATCAAATACGAAGGCCCATTTTGGGTATCTGGGTGTGCCCGGGTATACCCACCCGTTCTGTCATTTTTCAATGAAAATACCCACCCGGGTGTACCCGCCGAACTGTGGGTATTAGGGTGCCCTGTGGGTGCCCAAACGACACCCCTGGTTCGGCTAAAAGAGAAAAAGCATAATTTTTTCAAAAATATTCATTGATTCAATCAATCTAAAATTCTTTCTCATTTCTTGATATTATTTGTTGAAGGCGAAATCGGTTCCATTTTGCTCGAAGATTTTTGGTGTTTTTTGATCTTCAATTTCCAAAAAAGGAATCCTCCAATCAAAATAATAGCAATGAAAATAAGAACACATACAACTATGATAATAATAATGAGAGTTGTTGAGTTATTTGACGATGAAATGCACAATCCAAAATGTTCGACACGTTTTCCATTTTCAAACTCCAAATATTTTGTATATCCTTTAAGACAACTTTGGTTCGAATCGCAATTTTCATCTGTTGTACATGCTTTTATTCCAACTTTATTTGAATCCACGGCATCTTTTGGAGTCATAATTGGAACTAAAATGAGAATAAAATTTCGAAAGTTATTCAAGAAATTATGAACGTACATTTGAAGCAGAATGTGTTGGTTTCATCGAAATTTCCATTATCCTCATTCAAACTATAAATATTGGAACAAAATTCGTTTTCAGCACAATCCCCATTTTTTGCGCATTTCTTCATTTTTGATTTATGTGTTCCGTTTTTCCAATCAACTGGCAGATATTGTTTACCGATTTCTCCAATTTTATTATCATGATCAAGTTTTTTGAAAATCGAATAAAATAAATATGCAACGGGTTTCGATTCAATACACAATCCTTCATAGCTTTTTCGTTTTCCAAACTTATATTCTGATGTTGGTTGAATATATCCAGTCCACGTCAATAATTTTCCATCAATGTCGTATTGTTTGGCACATACACTATTCTCATCACAATCTGCATTTTTATCACATAACGACAAATTTGGTTTATCTGCATCGATGTGAAATTGCTCAATACCGGTGTTAATTGGAAGTGGTGGGGCTAAAAAATGAATATATTAGAAAAAAACATTTTTTGGTTAAGAAAAAAACGAACTCCAATAGCAAAATTTTTGGGTTTTCTCCATGAGCGTCCAATTTTCATAATTCATATCACAAAAATCAACATTGCAAGACATGCTGAATGAGCCATTTTCTTCTGAAAATTGTTCATTGGACAATATGTTATTATTTATTTCTGCGATTCTCCCAATTACAAGGTACATCGAGAGAGAGAGGGTCCGTAATTTTCTTCATGGTTCCCCAAAAAAAGCCAGACTAGGTTTGGTGCATATTATATGAAAGACGAAATATACAAAATAACGTGTGACTGTGGGGGAATTTTATGTAGGTGAAACCGACAGATCTTTCGATTCGAAATTCTCTTAACACCGTTTCTGGAGATCGAGCACCACACAAGTAGAAGGAAAATCCTGGAGGGAGTTTTGATAAAACATCTAAATCCTTCATTTAATAACAAAGAAAAATTATCAGAGATGATATCAAGGTTCCGAGCCGCGCAAATCAGCTCCGATGTTTGCTCAGAAAATCTCAATTTTCATATGAACTACGTAAGCTTTGGGTAGAATTGAAGTACCCTACATTAGGGTTATTTGGGCCGGATTAAACGTTGCGAATATCTAGAAAAATTGACATCAAAAAAATGTGAGACGACAAAAAAATCTAATTTTTGCGAGATCGTGATCAGCGCGTCGAGTTACACAACTTGCCTTATTTCAAAACCCGTTATCACCCTAATGGAAGTCCCTTGTGAGATATATCCAAGAGATCTATAACTCACTGAGATAACCGCCTTCATTTAGGGGGTTAATAACATTTCCACAATATTGATTGATATCACAATCCGAATTCTTTTGACACGTCACAATTTTCTCAGTTATATAGTTTGGATTTGTTGGCAAAAATATGTTGGGAGACCTGGTGTTATAATCATATTGGTCAGCCCATATATATGCAATTGGTATTGCTGCAAAATCATTATGTTCTATCTCTATCAATCGAATTATCATTTGAAAAACTAACGACATACAAACCACAATGGGTCTTCATCGATTTGATACAGATACTTTCTGTGTTGCTCAGGACAATGGTGAATATTTCTTGCATACCAGAAACTTTCAGAATACTCGTGTGCCACGTATTGCGAAGCCATACCAGTGAACTTGCATGGAGTTTCATCGGCTGTAATATGAAACAATATGCGCAAAACTCATCGATGATGATGATGATGACGCAACAAAAATATACTTACGACAACACTCCTTTATACCATAGAATACATATGCGACTCCAGTTTCACAGAATGATTCATCCGAACTGCCGTATGGACATGTTGTCTGTAATTGGCAAGCTTTATTTCGCTGAATTTTAGCCTTTTCCCGACACAACTAAAGATAAGTAGGTACAGAGAGACACACTGCAATTCCTGTCTTAATTGGCAAGAAAAAACATCGTGCAGGACTGTTTTTTTTTTCATCAAACCTATTCACTCACATATGTTTCCTCAGCTAAACAAATCGATGCATGCACTGAAAATTAGTAATTTATCATATCTGCAAACTGCTGAAACCTACAGAGAACAACTAGGAAAAACGCTAAATATTTGTTTGACCACATTTGTTTCATGATGAAAAAATTAATGATTTTATTTACAATTTTCATTTATTAATACGGCACGTGAAGCTTGAAAATGGGTCACGCAATTTTTTTTGTTGAAAAAGCTTTTTATTCAAAGCATATTTCTCAAAAAATTCCTCAATTATATCCGGACGTTCCAAAGTCTCTCCAACAATTCTCTGAATGTCACATCTGCAAAAATAAGACGGATTACCATGTCAAACTTCTCGCGCAAAAATAATACCCATCAACCATTTGAGGGTTAGGGTTACTGTGAACAATTGAGGGTTACTGTGTATTACATTAGGATAACTGTGAATAGTTTTGGGATTACTGTAGATTAGTCTAGAGTTACTGTAACTCAGATTCTATCTAATAAAAATAGGTTACTGTAGAACAGAAATCTAAAAATACTGTAACTTGATCAAGGATTCTGTAGATCAATACTGTGGGATGATACGTTTTTAAACAAATAAAAAAAATCAGATTTGAAAAAATTTGCCAAATTTTTAGGTCAAAAATAATTCTGTACATCAGGTATACTATAAGTTGACCTACAATCTCAAGATTCGCGCAGCAAAATATTTTCCAATCCTAACCTTGAGAACAAATAATCGCAAGTGCAAAAAAAATAATTATGCCATAAATTAGTTACAGTAACCCTATACTAGTTTATTTTTTTCTGCAAAAAAATTTCAGAAAAGAAGAAAAAAGAACATGAAATTAATTCAAGAAGTGGAAAAAGTTGTTGTTTTTATCTCCGAATACTAATATGATACGCACAGAACTTGAAGTGGTCTAAGCTCATAAAGCCTTGATCTTCTGAATCCACATAAATTTGGGGCTGAAAATTTTGCTGAAACCTAAACTTGAACTTGGGATTTTGGGTCGACGAAATCCGAATGATTTTTTAAAGAGAGGGAGAGAATGTCCAAATCAATGACCAGAGGTTTTCCACCAAATCAAAAAATTCGAATCATTTTTTTTGCCAATAGTTTTTTGCCAATTTTAAAATCACACAGATATCTCAGAGAAATGGGATGGAGAACAGGCGGAGAAAACGACCTGTCGGCGAACTTTCGGACAACCGGTGGACAAATGTTTCGGCGAAATAGTGTAGGTCAGACCCTCCGCCGGTTGTCCGAGAGTTCGCCGACATGTCGTTTTCTCCGCCGGTTCTCCAGCCTGTTTCTCTGAGTATATCTGAGTTTTTCGAACAAAAATTTGCTACGTGCAATTTTCTTTCTCGCGGGTAGGTCAAAAAAATTTTTGTTTCGTTATTTTTTCCATAATTTTTTTTTTGAAAATACCGCGCGGGGGCATGTAACTCAGAGATTCGCTGGCCAGCTCGCCACCAGGTGGGGAGGCTGGCTGACCTGGGAACCACATGGAAACCATGTCGCCCGGTTTTTTTCGCTGGCAAGGTGGCCAGGCTCTGGCTAGGTCACGGCCACATGGCTACCACGTGGTGGCCACTTCGCCGCGTCAAAATGAATTTTCATGAAAATGTCTGAAAAACTTGTGAATCGGGGCATTTTCGAAAAATTTGGCTCATTTTCTGTTTTTTCGCAGCACTTGAAACCTTATGAAGTGAAAAAAACAGTAGAAAATGCAGTGTTTTGAGTACAAACCACTGTCTTGCCAGCTTTCCAGAATTTCAAACACACAGGCCACGTCGCCGGAAAACTCAAGGCGACCTGGCGGCCATGCGGTTTCCAAGTGGCCGCAGCGATCTGGTGGCGAGCTGGCCAGCGAATCTCTGAGAACATATTGTTCATCCGGACGAATTGAAGATTTGACCTACCAAATTTTTATAGTTTGAAGCCAAAATAGTGTGTAAAACGAGAGATTCAGACAGTAGATCACAAAATCCCACTGATCAATTCGTCCGGATGAACAATAGCTCCGAATCGGGAGCATAAAATTTTGAGCTAACAATAAGAAAACAAATAAAAGTTTGTAAGCACTAAATTTTTTTCTCTTTTTCTTCATCTTTCAAAAAATGACATCAGAAAAAAAGTAAGCAAGAAAGTTTATATTAAATATACAGACACAAAAAATAAAATAAAATTATTTAGAAGAAAAAAAATTTAAATGGAATCCATTGATTTGGAAATTATGGATGATGTCAATTTCTCCTTTTCGTCGTTGTAAATTTCAGACAAATAGGAATCCTGGAAAAATTTGAGTTTTATTAGAGAAACTGGGATTTCTAGGGTCGACTACTTGATAAATAAGCTGTTAAGGCGTGTCTCCTTGCCAGAAGACTGCTCTAGACATGGGTGCTAGTCGAATTAGCTTCTATATCCGTCTAATTGAGAACTAGGCCTCACGCTGAAAAAAACCCCGTTTTCAGTTTTTGCTAAGCGACTCTCTAAAGCCCAAAAATGAGCCAAAAGTCGTGAATTTTGTGAAAATCGCGTTTTTGAGAGCTTATTACTCATGTTAGAGAAGATTTTATCAAAAACTGATTACATTTTCTCTAACATGAGTAACAGGTCCCCAAAATCGCGATTTTCACAAAATTCTGGACTTCTGGCTCATTTTTGGGACCTTCGGAGAGTCGCTCAGCAAAAACTGAAAACAGGATTTTTCTCAGCGTGAAAAACAGTACAGAAACATTTATGTCTCATTGAAAATCTCCGTGGACTCATAAAATATTTCCCAAACCTCTCAAAAAAACCTCACCAATAAATTAGACGTATATCTATGACATATTCCATTCATTTGCAATTGTGCAAATCGATATCTTTGTTTTTCATGTTCCGTCATCATTCTACGAACCTCAAATCGATAATCAACATGATACAACATCAAATTCTCCACTTTTTTACACACTTTCATTTCTCGATGCCATTCAACATTTCGTGAATTCGCACCATATTCCGAATCCAAATATTCCTTTGCCTCCTTTTTGAATTGCTCAATTTTGTCGGCAGAAATCGGCGAATTTGGCGAATATTTCAAATATTTTTCATTGAGAATTTCAACAATCGAACCCCAAATATCAATCCAAAACGAATCAAAAACATCATATGGATCATCGAGATCTTCAATTTTATATTGTTGTAGAAGTGTAGCTGGTTGCCAAACATTTAAAGCTGTTAACCAATCACAACCTCGAAGTTCATTTTGATGTTCAACTGCTTTTGAAATCATAACTTCTCCCTGAAAATATAAGGTTGACTGATTTCTGGATCTTTTCAAAAACTCACAAATGATGCGACCAAATCTCTACAACAAACATCAATATCAACTCGATTCTCTTCTTCATCTTCTCCATTTAAAGTTTCTTCGAGATCTACTTCTTTTCTTGGTGTATCAGCCAAATGTTGAAAAACTGGAGAACCATCCAATAATGATTTGAGTTTTGGAGCTGGCTGGAAATAAAAAACACGTGTTTCGAAATGTGTTCCGTGAAACAACTATCAAATTTTTCCAATTTTCGGGAAAGCTTTTTTCAATCAAGATTCGGAAATTCAGCATTGCTCATATCATGCTAAAAATCATAATTATTTGAATTTAGGATTTTTCAGGTAATTGCAATCAAGTTTTCAGAAAAGTTCGAACTTTTCATACAAATTTCAAAACGTTATATTTGAAACTTCAAAATTCAGCATTGCTCAGATTATGCTAAAATTTCTAAATATCTGAATTTCGCAAATCTTCTATGATTTTTCAATTTTTCCTCACCTTATTACTCAACAAAAATCCCGAATCATCAGCAGAATCATTCATTGAAACTTCAGATTTTTCTCGAATCGACTTCTCCTCGATCACCGAATTTGTTTGCGATTCATTTGACACTGCAAAAACATAATAATAAATCTACTATAAATTTTTTGCATATACTCACAATTTTCGTCTTCAAAATCATCTTCATATTCATCACGAATCACAAATTTCTTCGTTTCATCTCCTTCTTCTTGTTCAAATATCGAAGCACTTTCTAATCCCACATTTTTCTCCTTTATCACTTCTTCAACAATTTCCGTTTCATCTTTTCCAATGACATTTTCAGCCACCTGTTTTTCTTCCAATTCTTTCTGATGGAGTTCGAGAAAATGCGCAATTCCAGCCGATAATTTTCGAGCTGATGCTAAATCCAAACTTCCTCGCGCACTTTTTGTTGGTGGCGTTTCTTCGGCTGCTGATGAAGGTCTTGATGGGAAAACTGATTCGAATTTTCGAAAAGATTCGCTTCGGTTCAGCAATGAATCATCGGCATTTTGAAAAGAGATGTTTTGAGCATCTGAAAAAAAAAAACTTATGGATTTGGCGAGCGCCTTGCGCGAGTGTAAACCGCAAGCTTTAGCGGCCACGTGGGTTAAGAGCGTAGAAATATCAGTACGTTTCCCACGTCATAGCAAACTATTTTGCAGGAATCTCACAGTTTACACTCGCTGCGCTCGAAAACTTACTCATAAAAAATGGAGCATCTTCCAAGCTCTTATCATCATTCAAAACAATCGAATCAAGCATTTGATCTAACACCGCAATTTTTTCATCTTCCACTTTTTTCTCAAGTCCCGATAAATCCAATGGTTCAACTCCAGCTTTTCTAGGTGTACTTTCCTTCTCTTTCTCTTCAACTTCCTCATTTTCTTCATCGATTCGAGATGTCATTTGTGTTGATGTATCGCATTTGGTAATCAAAGGTTCGATTTTAATCGCTTCACTATTTCTTCTGGAATTCGAAATTGAATTTCTTAGCATTGCTCGACGATTTTTGCGCTCTTTTTTGGCGGCCAAATTTTGATTGAACGCATTGAGAAGAAGCTGGAAATATATAAATGGAAATTGGGATTTGAGATCATTGGGCTTAGGACCTGATCTAAGATTTAGCTGTCTGACACGTGGGTTCTCAAGATCGGCAAGAACACATTCTCCAATTAGTTACCTTAAATTCCTTTGATAATCTTCGCAAATGTCTTGTATATTGATTTTCAAACAAATGCATATCATCAATTTCTTCCAAAACAACAAGATTTTCAAGTTCTTTTTCATCATCTGAATCATCTTCAACTCTTCCATTTTTCCGATTTTCCAATTCTCCAATCATTTTTCGAATCTTCCTAATCTGCTCGATTTTCTGTCTCAATTCATTTATCATCTCTTTTTTCCTCTCTTCATTCCTCTCTTTTCCTCCATCCAATCTTTTCTTGATATTTTCCAATTTTTCAATTTGTTTCTCCATTTTTTCCGCATCTTCACTATACTTTCGTTGCATTTGTGAAGCACAAATCAAAGTTTCCACATATGTCATATTTTCTGATGAAGCTCCGCCAATCGTTGTTTTATGCTGTTCAACTTGCAAAATTCGCGCTACAGAATGTTTTGGCGGCGAAAAAACTCGAGGAGAATTTTCGATTGATTCCAAGAGCGAAAATCTGTCAGATTCCGGAGTTTTGCGAACTTCTTTGACAGGATTTCTGAAAAAAAATTATATGAAATTTTTTTATTTTTCAAGTCCCAAACTCACATATGTTCAGGCTGCTTTTCAGGCGTTTCTTCAACTCTCCCAAAAGTTTTCGACATATTCTCAAAGCTTCGATTCATCTGTTCATCCAATAGTTTTTGACGAATCCGAAGTTTATCCAAATTTGACAAATGATTATATTCACCTGAAAAATGCGTTGAATTCATTGAGAAATGAGAATATTTATGAGATTTGCAGAATGCGTCAAAAAATTAAAACGTGAATGAAAACGACATTTTTTTAATCATTTTTATTTTTTTTGTTGGAAAACGCGAATTTGAGCGCCATAAAATAGATCAAACCTAAATTGGAAGACATTGGAGTTTGAAATAATTCATCATTTGAAGATGGCGTTGGTGGATGGCGCATTGGTGTGTAGAACATTTCTGGCGGAGAATCTGAAAGTTGCGCTAACTAGTTTTCGCGCGGATTTGAGCTTCACGAATATAACATTTTCAAAACTGAATTATTTTGAAAATTAAGAAAAAACTAACTGTTTGGCTCAGGAGATTGAAAATGTACATTGCTTGAATTTCGCTCGCCCTGTAAATATTTTCAAATTCGAAATTTTAATCCTCTCGGGAAAAGAACCGCAATTGTGGCAGCATTTGTCGCAGCGCTGCGGCATTTTTTTTGTTGCAACACATGCGCCGGAGTTGCGACAAAACTCGCAACTGTTGCGTGAACTGTTGCGGAAATGGGCGCAACTCCGGCGCATGTGTTGCGGTGCCGCAGCGCTGCGACAAATTGCCGCAGCGCTGCGACAAATGCTGCCACAGTTGCAGAAAGTTGCGGTTCTTTTCCCGAGGCTATTTTCAATTTTTTGCAAACCTTTGTCGGTGTTCTCATTTCATTTCGACTCGCTTGTCTAATTTCTCTCGCATGTTCTCGAAATCTTCGATCCGCATCAAATTCCTCAAAATCTTTTCTGGTTGGTGAAGGATCTCGCAGAGAAAATGAATTTTTCTCCGAATTCTCTCGTTTTTCTCGATGTTCACGGTATTTTGGCGAGTATAAAACACTCGAAGGTTTCGAATTCGATGAACTTTCTTTCCATTTATTAAATGACATACTTATTATAACTGAAAAATCATAATTAGACCACAAAAATAAAAAAAATCGATTTAAAAAATTTGAAAAATTGAAGAGGCGCGAAAATTGTGTGTGGCAACGCACAATTCTCATTTAACACCGCGACGCGAAAATGCACAAATTAAATATTTTTCTGCAAAAAATCGTTTTTGTACAACCGAATGTTTTATTTCTGGTTCTGGTTTACAAAATTGTTACAAGAGACGAGAAAATGAATCTACCCATCTAATATATAAGGTGAAAATACATTGAAAATAATACACATAATACGAAAGAAACAAACTTGAAATATCTATAAAAAGTGCAAAAATCACCGTATTTTTTTGTATTTTTCTTATTTCTGGCCAGCAGCTTAAAGAAGGATTAAAATGTGATTAAAATATAAAAAAAAGAGAAAAATCCTGCGGGAACGGGATAGTGAAAAAAGGCATAAATGGTGAGAAAATTGGAAAAAAACTATACAATAATTTACATATATTAGATATCAGAATCTTCATCTTCTTCCATTTCGAAATTATCCAAATCGTCTTCTGAATCATCTTCCTCTTTTTGTGAATTATCAGATGATGAAAAAATTGGAAGTGGAGCACACGTCACTTTTTTGTTGTTTGATTGAATATTCGATTTTGTTGACGAAGATTTTGATGATCCACGGCGAGCCAAACTTGGAGAATGGGTATCGAAAAATTCTTCGACCGCGTCGATCTGAATTTGTTGAATTTTATTGTGATAGATTAATTTTATATTAAAATTATTTCAAATAAAAAAAACTTACATCATTGTTGCTAGAATAAGTTGGACCATCAGAAGAAATATCACGAATTGCATCAGCAATTTTCATCGAAATATCATTCTGTGAATCATAATTAGATGCACTGATAGAATTCATTGAAGTATAACTTCCACATTCAATACGAGTCGCATCTGATGGAATTGAATTTTGGAATGCTGAAAATAAACATTCTTGGTTATAGAAAGAGAGATTTTCCAAAAAAACCTACCATTACCAGTTCCAGCTCCAATCATAACAGGAATAGATCTTTGTCCATTTCTATGATTCGATGTTTCATGTGGACTCATCAAAACCGCAGTATCAGCCTCCTCTTTATATTCAAAGAATGTAACTTGTGGTCCTTGCCAAATCCATCTATGCGGTGCTTGATATGTTCGTGTTTCAACATGCGGTGTCCACATATCTTCCAACCTTCTTCCTTGATACTTTGATATTTCCTCGGATTTTTGTGCCAAATTCACCAAAGGAGATCCATTTGGCATTGGAAGATGCATATCTGCATTGTTTTTTGTTCTTTGTAGATTCCAAATTGAAATTGGAGAAATATTCAATTTTGGTGCATCTTCACTCGATGTTCCATTTTCCGGTTTCTTTGGTCTCAATTCATATTCTGACATAATTGCTCCAATATTCGCATCGGCTCTCGAAATTAGAAGATGAAGTTTATTCGATTTCGAAGATGAAAAAGCAATTGAAACTCTCGAAACATCCAATCGCTTTCTTGCATTCGCAGCTGCTGAATTCGCTGCTCCAGTTGTACTTGTCGCAGCTCCAACAGCTCCAGCCAAATCACTAGCCCAAGCAGAATACGAATCTGTTGAATTATCCTTGATTTTTTCAACGGCTGTCAAATATAATGGAGGTGGAAATGGTCCGATTCGAGAATTGCTGTTACATCTGAAATTTGAAAAATTTTTGTTTGTTGATGAAATTATGAAGAAAAAACTCACTTTGACAAAACTTGATTGGTTTCTGAGACTGGATGTTGTTTCGTATAAATACTTTGTTCACTTTGTCCTCTTTGTCCAGTTGCAGCTTTTACTTCAGCACTGTCTGTTAAACCAGCTGAACGATGGAATCGAGATTCTCTGAAAAAAATGTGTTTGTTTCAAAAAAACACATATTTACTAGAAGAACTCACTTATTAACAAAAGTATCTCCATGTGTTCGTTGATTTGGTTTTCCACCAAATGGGCAAATTGCAAAAATATGAGTTGTTCCATGATTTGTCACAACTGATAACCATCTTGAATCTAATGAAAATGCTGACGAACAAATTTTCGCCGGTGTATTTCCACGTTGCAATTTATATAAATGTTGAACAGATGCCAAAGATGAACAAACTGAATGTGGAAGAATTGAAAAGATATTATAAACAGTGGCAGTCGAATCAGATGTTAGAACAAGTCGTTGATCGGGTGAAAATGAAATATATGAAATATAATCAGTGTGTGCAATCCAATGACATAAAACATCAAATGAATCGTCAGATGGTCGAGATAAATCGATTATTGTCATTATTCCGTGAGCTGATTTTGCTTTTGTTGATGATGCTCCAACTGATTCACTCCATGATTTGACGGTTCGACCGAAACTCTGAAAATGGAGATTGGATTCGTGGAAATCGACATTTCAAGCGACGCATATCTGGTCGGCGATTAGTCGTAAGTTTATTCTAGTTTTTCAGCTCGAATGTTCATTTTCACCGAATTTTAGTCAAATTTTGAGTCAAAAATTTTAATTTGATATGATTTATGTGTTTCAATCCGTTTTTATAATTTCCAAATAATTTGTTCATTTGCTAATACACTGTGCATTGAAAAACATATTTGATAATAAATTATATCAAAATTTTGAAACGTATATATTTATGGTTTCAAACAAATTGGAATTTTCGGATTTAAATTAAGCGTAAATGGCTCAAAAACAGAAATTGCATTTTTTTAAAAATTATTTTTGGATCAGAATTCAATTGTAGCTACACGTCGACCCAACTGCTGCAATGGGTGTACGGTTTTTTGTGTTTTCCACGAAGTGCTACGAGAAAAAACCTCGACTATAATTCATGAAATTTTTTGATTTTTGACGCTCTAAATCCATCATTTTTCATATTATTTTTTGAACAACAGAGTTCATTAAAAAAACTAACACTCATAGCACTAATCATTTGTCCAGCATATTGTTGTGTACTACTTGCTGCACTACTCGAAGTCGCCTCAATTTCATTCGCTAATCCACCACCACTTTGAAGATCCAAATTCAATTTCGTGTCAGCAAATGCCAATAATTCTCCAGTCACAGCGATTGACGGCGGACAATTTTCACATGGTGAAGCAGTTCGAATTGTTCGAATCTCTTTGAATTTATCCAAAGTGTCATAAACATATGAAACATTTGATAAAACCACAACAAGATATCTGAAAAAAAATGGAATTTGGAGGAATTTCAATAATTAACAAACCTATCAGTTGTATGTAATGCACAAATTGGCTCATCAAATGTCAATCTATGAATCAATGAATTTGTGGTTAATGAATAAATCTGAACAGAACAATATTGTCGATCAGGAATATGTGAAGACGCATCAACAACAGCCATAAGAGGACGTTGCCCAAAATGAACATCATTTTTTCCTCGAAAATTATTTCCAAGTATTTTGCACGCTCGAATTGGACCTTGTCTTTCTGATAATATTTCTTCACATTCCCCATTTGCCTGAAAAAATGGAAAGATAGAACAATTTTATTTTTACAGGATGTGAAAAAACTAACATAAATTGCCCAAATCTGGAAACCTCGCAATAATCCGACAACCAAAAATTCTTGCTTCTCATTAGGATTTCCATATTTCTCAACACTAAACAATTGTACCCAATCAGCTCTTTCAACAGCAGGCAAATGAACATTTTGAGATTGTGATTTTGGTATAACATCATGCATCAATTCAGCAACAGATCCAACAATTGTTGCAGCTCTGAAGAAAAACATTGGATTCAGAATAAAAAAAATAAAACTCACGGTGGTTCAGATGGTCGAACAACTTGTCCTTTTATATAAGAAATACTAGAATTCCTCGATCTTTGTGAAACTCCTTCTTTTTGATTCGCATTAAATGGAACTGATTTCATAATTGAATTACCAGGTGAGCCCATATTGTTTGGTGCAACTTTTGCAGTTTGTTGGTGTGATTTTCTTGGCGGAGCCAATGGTTTGTCCTCGTTTGTTGTGTCGATTAAAACCGTTTTCTTCTCCATTGAAATGATTAATTTGTCGATTTCGTTACTTTCGTCTTTCGATGTTTTCTGATTCTAAATAAAATACTTATTTAATTATGCCATAATTTTCATTTAGAATTTTTTGGGTCCAAATTGGTCACATGAAAATTAGGATTATTTTCTTCTCATTTCCAATATTTCAGTTTTTTGAATCGTGGGATTCTCATTAACTTTAAAAGTGAAAAATTTGGACCCATCTTGAAATAAACTCACCACTTCACAATTATCCTCACTGAAATCGACCAAATCTTTTTCTGTATCGTTGTTTGGTTTCAATGAATCCTTTTCATTACCTTCTTCTATTTCTACTTCTTCTTCTTCGTCTTCTTCTGTATCCTGATCTACTTTTACTACTTTTTTCTTTTCGATTTCTTCTTTCACCGATTGGGTTAGAGATTCGGCCTGGAAAATGGTTATTTTGAAGGGGAAAAATATTTTGTTGAAATTCCCACAAGTGTTATCCTAAATTTTCTTATGTATATTTTTTTTTAAAGAATAAAACTAAATCCTTCAGAATAAACCAAACATAATCGATTGTGCCCAAAAAAAAAAGAAAAAAAGTGAAAGAAAAAAGGGATAGCATGAAAACAGAAATGTGACCAATTTTTCTTTTTTTTTTTCTCTTGGTCAGCTGATAAATAAAAAGGCCGATATTTTGTGGTGGAAAGCAGAAGAAGAATCATGTGCTAATAAGGGAACAAATATTTGATTTCCGTTTTTGATCTAAAAACAAATCGAAACAGAAACTTGAAAAAACATTTTGTGTTGGAAAAAATCCAGTCAAAAATGAGGAATGTTTTTGTGGTTAGAAGAAAAAAAAATGGAAAGAGATAGAGAACACATATTATTTACCAGAGACAGAAAACAAGCAAAAAAGAAAACAACCAGCCACTCAAAACATACACTTTTTATGTACTTTTTCAAAATTAATTTGGTTTTATTTTTTGTTTTATGAAAGACAACATAATTGAACTAGGAGAAAAACAAAAAATAAAATAATTTTTCTTCGAATTTGAGGTAGAAATTATAAATGACGAATATTGAATTGTAAAAAAAAACTCAAGAAACACTTCTGACGATCATAAGACTATTTTTTCCTGATGTAAAAATGGTACAGTAAAGAAAAAAGTCATATTTAATGGGTGTGTCATAATATCAGATTGGGACACCTGTTTGTCTGACTGTTATTGTTGACAATTATATTTATAAAACTAGAGAGTTTGTTTTGAAAACAACAGAAATATGAATGAAAATACAGACATTTTGTACGTTTTAAAAATCGAAACGACAAAAATTATTTTGCTAGGTTAGAAAAAATTCAATTCCAGATAGAAAAAACTGGTTTTGTTCAAGAAAAGGTGAAACTTTCAGTTTCATTTTAAAGGAGGAGTTTAACGTTTTATTTTATCGAAAAAAGCACAAAAATAGTCTAGTTTTCTAAATTCAAAGGGTTTTTGTACATACATGTTTTTCTCCCTGGATCGACCCCTACAGTTAGCGAGACCTCAAATAAAAATTTTCAAAGTTAGTAAGACCGTTAGTGTGGGGGGCAAAAGCCTCCCACACTAAAAAAAATTTTTATTTTTTTTTCGAAAAAAATTGAAAAATTTTGCAACACGTTTCCAGTATGTGAACTCGAACCATATGGTAGCTACCATTGGGTCCCTAACTCAGCGCTCTACCACTGCGCTATGTGTGCCCACATAACCCGCATGCTGTTTTTCTCATTTGAATAGGATGCGTTTGAGAGATAGAAAAAACACAAACAGTAAATTACATTTTTGTATTTTACATTCAATTATTCAAAAAAATATAGAAGAAAATCATGGATTGAATTGTAAATTGAAATACGAATTCTTTAGACCTTATACAACAATATAAAAGCTTATCTTCAATGAATAAATACGATAAAATACTTTTTTCCATTCGAAAATGTTGAAAATTGGTTATTACCAGAAAACTCAAAACCTAGAAAAGTATGTCAAAATTAATATTTTCACTTGAAAATTTGCACAGTGTGTCTAGAGGTCCTATTGAGGTATATTGAACTATGAAATTGATAAATAATGCTGCATGGGGAAAATAGTTGAGACCACTGGATTTTATCCAGGGTTACCCTGGATTTTATCCAGAATTTTATATAAGTGCCCGGCGGTCTCAGTAGACCTTTCAGAAAGGGCATTTATTCTGGATAATACTTAAGAATAGACCTTGTGGCATAACCTAGAACGATTTTCAGATGCTAAAATCAATTTTGGTTTAACACTTTATGATGATAGAAGTGGTGTATTGATGAAAAAAGTAGATTTTCGATAGTTTTTGGGCCGGCGGTCTCAGTAGACTTCTTAGAAAGGGGTTTTATTTTGCATAATACCTAAGAGGGGACCTTGTAACATAACCTAGATTGATTTTCAGATACAAAAACCAAATTTCGTTCAACACTTTATGATGATAAAAGTGGTGTATTGATGAAAAAAGTAGATTTTCGATAGTTTTTGGGCCGGCGGTCTCACTAGATCTTTCAGAAAAAGCATTTATTTTGGATAATGAGTAAGAGTGGACCTTGTGACATAATCTAGAGCAATTTTGAAATCGAAAAATTATTTCATGTTCAAAACTTTATGATGATAACTAATTAAAAAAATTTTCAAAAAAAATCGATTTTCAAAAAAAAAGTTAGTAGGACCTCAAATTTTTTTCGGAGTTAGTAAGACCACAACCCTGGATAAATCCAGGGGTAAAACATGTATGTTTTTGTAAAATCAATAATTTCAATAATTAATTTTTCACGAGGCAATTCGGAAAGTATTCCTCAATGTTGAAAATGTTGCGAAATTATTTTCAATAGACAAAAATAGAGAATAAATTTTACCGAATAGCGTCATGATTTAAAAAAACTAGGTGAAAAATTTCGTAATAAAAATTAAATTCAAAACTCACCACTTCTACTGTAACATTTTCCTGGCTGCTCAAACTAGCACTATCTTCTACTTCTTGCTGTGTTATTCTATTATTCTCTTGTTGTTCAGCTGCAGCTGCATTTGCTGCAGCTAACGCAGCCGCCGCTGCAGCTGCTCTTTCCTTTTTGCTCTTTTTCTTTCCACCACCAACGGAATGTGCATTTGGTGGCATATCCAATGAGTACTCAAGATATAACGAGTCTCTGCAAAAATGAAATGCAATTAAAAGATAAGGAGATCTAGAGGTTACGATAAGGAAAAGCCCAAGTTTTTTAAAACAAAGTTTCATTTAAAAAATGCCAATAGATTCGCTTGTTATTATTTCATATTCAAATTGAATTTTATCGAAGAAAAATATGATAATGAATTGAAAAGGCGCCTAAATGTCTATGAAATATTTTTTTCTTCTTCAAGGAAAATCAATAGAAGAACACAAAAAAAACAACAAAAGAGAAAAGACTCAGTTTTTATTGCTGAAAATCAAGACGAGTTTTTTTTCTTGTTGTTATTACACCTATTGTCAAACAATTTCAAAAATATTCCATGCAAAAGGTAAAAGGGTTTCGTTTATCAAACAAAATGATAAGACATTATTTAAATGTTTTTTAATGATTTCATGAGATGAAGCAATCAATGTTGAAAGAAGTTTAAGTGATCAAACCTAGGTCAAATATCGGATTTCTCTCTCTAGACAGATATTTACTCATGGAGGAAAAAAAATGAAAAGATGCGAATCGATATGTCAATATGAAAAGAAAAGCACATGGTTGTCTGATGACCATCTGGTTTCACAGTTTGACAAAAATATTAAGAGACCGCACTATTCAGAACCATATTTCAGAAATAATTGTATACGAATTTCTGAATATGAAAACTTCTGCAGAAGACAAAAAATAGCTTTTCTCATATGTATAAATATTTTGGTACGATGTCAATTAATGTTTTCTGATAATCCAAGGTTTTGCTACAAAACCCCTCGTTTTTCGACAATTTCATCCAGAATCCACCCACCCTTCTTCATCCATTGTGTTTTCTTTTTCTTCTTCTTTTTTCTCTTTTCTCATCAACAAGAACAATCAGAAATCATCGAAAAAAGGGCAGATTTGACAAATGTTTCTTCTTCTTCTTCTCTCTTTTATTTTTTCAGCTAAGGTAGATAGTTTCGAGAATAGAAAATGTAGAGAATGTACGAGTTGAAGAGAAATAAAGAGAAAAGAACAAAGTGTTGTTCTTCTCACGTGCGTTTGCATGTGAGGAGAAATATAATATGTTTGAAGGAGGAAGCGAGAGAAAAAAGGAGTTAGAATAATTCGGAAAAGAGAGAATAATACGTATTTGCGTACAAACGCAACGGTGCGAATTCGAAATGAGGATTTTTCAGGTTTTTGCTTCGGAATAAATTCTACAAAACATCTGTACGCTATAATTTTTTCAGATTGCTATATTTTTCAAACACATCCTAACAACCAAGTTCAGAAAAGTTTTCTGGCCTCTATTTCTAAAAACTTCAAATTCTATATAGTTCAACCGAAACTCGAGTAATCACAGCAAAAACCAAAATAAACATTTTTCAAGTTAACTCGCACACGAAGGCAAAAAAGAAGTGAAAATCGATTTGTTGACAGAAAACTACGCGTTGTTTTTGTTTACAACAACGAAAATGCAAAGAGAGACAACACCAGAAAAAGGAACACTTTCATCAGGAAAAATATCAGCCAAAACTAGTTTTCAGTTATCTAACATTCGGACGAAAAGTGTAATCGAACAAGGAGAACATCCGATTTTTCAGTACAAAAGATAATATTTCCGTCAAAAATCTTGATTCAACAAGGTTGCAAAAATTGCGATGAACGAAGTTTAATCTCATTTGATTGTATTTTCGCTAAACATAATTTCTAGACTCAAATTACCTTTTGAGTATACCGCTTTTGAGCACATTCTGGTTTAGGTATGATTTGTGATCATGCATGCTCGAGTACCTTTCTACCAGTTCACTGGTAGTAATTTTCATAATTCAAAGAACCCCCTCCTAATACCTGATCAAGTAGAATTTTCCAAATTCTCACTAAAACTTTATTGACAGTCTCATTTATGATGGATAGAAGTGATTATCGAATTTCCTGCTTTATATGTATTTTTCTAGAAAAACTTCAATTTCGTTATGTTATTGAGAAGACTTATATATCTCGTAAGCCATCAGATTAGATGAATACTCCTCATTTTTTTCATATAATTCATTTCCCAACTATATTCATATTATGACAGTGCTTCGAATGAGAATATGAAGAACCAAAATGATTGAGAAATGTTACGGTTTGATCGAGTTATCTAAGGACTTTTCTCATTTCCTCTGTATTGTGAAATGATCCTAGACTCCTATGGATTTTCGGAACAAACGACCGTTTCTTAGCTCTGCTGATTCATCGATCACAAAGCGAAATCAAAACAACTTTGTTCAAACTAAGTCGTATATAGCCATTGCCTATTACCATCTGATTGCTAAACAGTCCGGTTTTATCACTATAATAGCTTTGAAAAGTACAAAAAACCATCCAATTCACTCATTTTAGTCAACGTATTCACTAATCCATCGAATACCATTAATAAGGTCCGCCTAAAGTCGTTTTTGCTCGAACACACAACTCAAAAAACATCCAGCCGGTGCAAAAAAAAAACAAAAATAAAAGGGGGAATTGATTGGTCATGAAGTGGGTTATGTGCGCTCTAACACACAACTACCGTAGTTTGATGCCCGCATTTTCGTTGCAAGACTCAATTGTCCAGTTTTGCGATGCGTTTCGGCTCGATTCGCATCTAAATTTTCGCTTTTTTCCTTCTTCCTCTCGTAAAACTAAAAAGTTATGTTTATTTATGCACGTTTCATATTATTACTTTTATTTTTGTTGTAATAAATCAAATTCTTATTCACAATTCGGTTTTTCAGATCTTTTTGGGTTGGCAAACACTTGCATTCTGAGAGATGGAAACAGAAAAGTTGAATCTTGATAATATCATCGCTCGTTTGCTCGAAGGTTAGTTCTTATTATTATCAATATTTTATGTTTAGAATTTTAAACGATGTTTTGAAACTATATCCAGCTTGAAATACAGTTAAATCCTTGTATTTAGAATAATTTTTCTATTATTTTGCCGGATGACTCATACCTAAATTTTTTCTTGAATGATGATAAACCATTTTAACTTTTCAGTTCGAGGATCCAAACCAGGAAAGAATGTTCAATTGACAGAAAGCGAAATTAAAGGATTGTGCCAGAAATCGCGCGAGATTTTTCTCAGTCAACCAATATTGTTAGAACTCGAAGCACCTTTGAAAATCTGCGGTAATTGTTTTTTTTTATCTTGAAAGAACATATTTTATTCACCGGTGATGATACTTCTACCATATCAGACGAGTCTATTTTTGTGATCTATTCGAGTTTTTCGAAGAAATCACTATTATCAGGGTGAAATTGAGGCATTTGTCTGAGGTGTTAAATTATTAAGAGTTAAATATTACATTTTGGTTTCGCAAAGTTTATGATGTTTTTTTTCAGGAGATGTTCATGGACAATACTACGATTTACTCAGATTGTTCGAATATGGAGGATTCCCACCAGAATCAAATTATCTTTTCTTGGGAGATTATGTTGATAGAGGAAAGCAGTCGCTCGAGACTATCTGCCTTTTATTGGCCTACAAAATCAAGTATCCAGAAAACTTCTTCTTGCTCCGTGGAAACCACGAATGTGCATCAATCAATAGAATCTATGGATTTTATGATGAATGCAAAAGAAGGTACAATATCAAATTGTGGAAAACATTCACTGATTGTTTCAACTGTCTACCAGTAGCCGCTATTATTGATGAGAAAATTTTCTGCTGTCACGGTGGATTATCGCCAGATCTACAATCGATGGAACAAATTCGTCGCATCATGCGTCCAACTGATGTTCCTGATCAAGGATTACTTTGCGATTTGTTATGGTCGGATCCAGACAAAGATGTCACAGGATGGGGTGAAAATGACAGAGGTGTTTCATTCACATTCGGACCAGAAGTTGTTGCCAAATTTTTGCACAAACATGATTTGGATTTGATCTGTCGAGCACATCAAGTGAGTATTTCGGATATTTTCTGGTTTTCTGTTGAAACTAATGAATATATTTCAGGTAGTAGAAGATGGTTATGAATTCTTCGCCAAACGCCAGCTCGTCACATTATTTAGTGCACCAAACTATTGCGGTGAATTCGATAATGCCGGATCAATGATGACAGTTGATGAAACACTAATGTGCTCATTCCAGGTATGAATTTAGAGAGAGAATAGACTTTTCATGAAGTAGTTTTAAGATTATTTTATAATACAAACTGGGACACATATTATTCTATTGACCTATTGACAAGAAACTAAAAAAATGAAATTATTACAGATTCTGAAACCTGCTGACAAAAAGAAGTTCCCATACAGTGGTGGAGTAGGATCAAATCGACCTGTAACACCTCCACGATCAGCACCAGCTGCACAATCGAAAAAAGGAGGCAAGAAGTAGAATTGCAGCCCTCTCAACAAATCACCAACATTCCTGTTTTTCCTCTCCCCCCAATTCTCCTTTCTTCCTCTTTGTTTCATTTCAAATCTTTCTGGCAACCGCCATATATATATTTTTAAATTATAATTATTATTATATTCTTCCAAGGAATATCTGTAAATATTTCAATATCTCCTTCAAAAAGCTTTCCCCACCAAAAGTAGCACCAATTGGTGCAAAATTCTCTCTCTTTTCTTTTTCCGACAATAAAAACACATCTAGAATGTTAGTTTCACCGCTCAAAAATACTTTGATTTGATTTCCATTCAGCTATTTCTCGTTATCCTTCTATTTTTATAATATTTTTAAAACAAAAATAGAAAGGTCCGTATTTGTCCTCCGTTTTTTTTTCTTGATATTAATTCTGTTTTTAAACATTTCTCACCAAATTTTGTCTCTTTTGTCCTATTCCAATTTATTTCTGAAATGAAAAATACATTTATATCTGAATTTAGTTTTTTTGTGAATTGTGAAGTTCATACCTCGAATTCAAGCAGAAGAATTCGTTGACATTGCTGAGGTCAGAGAATCTCGAAATGAGGAAAAATTCGAAATATCGATTTTCAGGAGTGACGTGGGATTAGGTCACGCAATTTTTAACACGTTTTTTTTTTCATTTGATCATTTTCAAACCGGATAAACAGGAACAAATTTTTATATCTTACGTTTAAAAACAAAAAAATGGAGGGGAAATGTGGACATCAAAACAGATATATACACTACTTAAAATATGATTGATTCAAGTTCTTTTCGGATATCTTGGAATATTTGTTTGAATCCGTTTTGCAGAAGGAGATGAACATTGTGGAGAAACGCTGGAAAAATTGAATTTTTAAATATACAAAATAATTTTTTAATTGACTTACTTTGCGTGATTAACTCTTGGTCGTTTTCTAACTTTCCGCTCTTTTTCATCTTTTTTCTCTTCTTCCTCTAGAATATTTTTCAAATCCGTAGCAATCGATGAACTTCTTCGTTTTCTCAAATCCGGTTTCTTTCCCAAATCCAAATGTGTCCAATTCATTTGCTCATTATCTTGTTCATCTAATAGTGATAGTTTTTCTGCTAATTTCTCTTGAATTTGTTTAGCAAATTCAGTATCAGCAGCTAATTTGTACATTTCACCGACTTGCGTTTCAGTCATCATTGTCTGTAACTAAACTGTATTCGATAAGTGATAAAAATATAAACAAACCTCCATTAATTCAGCCAAAGCATCTGCTGATCGTGGTGAGATTATTTTTGTTGCAGCATATTCTAACATCAGAAAAACAGCATGTTTATCAGCTTGAAGAATTGTTCTTTTCTTTTGTTCACGTTGAATAATCAATGTCATCATATTTCGTTGCTGGAAAAAACCATGTTTGATTTAGGCTCGAAATTCCTGAATTATATACCTGATCTAATCGAATTCTCGCATCTCTAAACATCAACAATTTTTTCTCAATCATATTTGGTTGTTTTTTCTCATAGTTCATTTTTGTTCTATCGATTCGGCTGATTTCAGGCAAATTCAGAAAATTGGAAGTTCCGACGACGATTCGATCTTGAGGATCGCCAATCAATGATTCACAATTCCGATTTTTTCGTTTCTGTTTCCAATATTCATAAACATCCGAAACTAACAATTGCGGTAAATTCAACCTGGAAAAATCGAGTTATTTTTAAATATGAAAAATAATTTAATTCTCACTCACATTTTGGCAATTTTATCGAAATCAGCATACAAATAAAATGATTTCTCATATCTTTTCAATTTTTCATTTGCACCTTCTTCGCCTTGATTTCGATTTGATGAATCACCATTTGATTCATTATTATGCGAATGTTTTTTACAATACGAATTAAACTGTATTTCATCGTTTTGCTCTTCAATTTTCATTGTAAAACCACTTCGAAGTGCACAAGTTACGTGAAATGGAGTTGAACAACCTTTGAATTTACATTGTATGCAAGCACCTGTAATAATTATTGTGAAGTAAATCATTTTTGAAAATAAAAACTAACCTTGACGAGTATCACAAACAGAACATTTTAGCTGCCATCTTTCTTCATCTATATTTTCTATTGACATTATTGGTTCACGAGTTTCAACATTTCCAAATCTACATTCAGGAATCCACAAAGCACACGCTACATGAATCCATTTATCTCCATTTTCAGTACATTTCATTGCTCCTCCGGTTGTTGGACACAGTAAACAAGGTGGAATGGAATCGAGAAGTGTTGAACATTTTTGACAAATCCATTCACCAGGTGGAAGTTCGGATAAACCATAACAAGACATGTGAACAGACATATTGCAACCATCACAAAACACTATTTTATCTTCGAGGTCAGATTCGGGCTAAAAAAGATTATGTGAATTAATTTTTAATTTTTTTCAAAACTTACACATCGACAAACATCACAAGCAGCATCTTCATTTTCATTATTTTTTGAATCTGTGTTTGGAGAATGTAACGGGCTGAGAAGAGCTTCATGAATATTTGAATATGCTTCGATTTCCAATGCGTTTAAAATATCCAACAATGTTTCACAACTTAGCCAATCATTTCCATTCGCTGTTTTTCTTTTCAAATTCAATTTTTCCAAAAATCTCAAATCCATCTCATCTCCTTGATAAATTCGATCTTTTGGTAATTCGAAAACTTCAATTGGCGAATCATCAGAAGAATTTGAAGAAACTGATGGGTTTGTTATAATTAGAGATGAAGGGCTAAAAAAATAATAGCGGTTATTTTTAAATAAAGAAAAAATACTTACATTTTGAAAGGCGATTTTGGTTTGAGATCAAATGTAAAATCATGAGTTTCAAAATTTGGCAAACTTTCAGGATGCACAAGCATTTGAACACCATTATTATATTCAGGTTTCCATTTATCGGTCAATGTAATTGTTTGATGTGATGTTCCAGCTTCATCTCCACTTTCTTCATCTTCATCAATATTATTATGCAAATTATTCCGGTAGACCATGCTATATTTTTCTGTTGCTACTCCATCTGAATTTTTGACATAATATTCTCCCCGCTTTGCAGGTTCTTCGATATTATTTTGAACTGAACTATTACTTGTGGATGGCCTAAATTATTATATTTTATTAATTCAAATAATTATTTTGAATACTTACTTCGAAATTTGAAAATCTTCATCCTCTCCTCCAGATAATTCTAAATTCTCATCTGCAGGATTTCTTCTTCCCATCGGCCAAGACATTCGAATTCCGCGTCGCTTTTTCCAATTTTCATCATTTGGCGAAGAAGCCGCAGTTCCTAGCGCTGCAAAAATTAAAAATATTTTTAAATTAAAAATTAGACCACGTGTACTAACTTTTACGCTTCTTTTTCGGCTTCTCCACTTTCTTCTTCATTTTTACCAATGCGTCCGTGATTAATTCGCCGTGTTGAGGAAGATAATCTAAAAATGGTATGGGCTTTTAAAAAAATTATTAAAAAAAACTTCACCAACCTGATCGAAGAAATGTTGTTAGCGAAGGTGGCATTTGACGTTCAATGATATTTCTGAATTAAGAAGAAATTATTAATCGCCAATATTCCTTACACAAAAAAGCTAAGACAAACAATTCGACACCCGCCAATCGAGAGAAATATTTGGAAACCTAGTCCCCCTTGTTGTCTTCTTTTTAATGAGTTTTTCGTGAAAATTTCATAGAAAAACCTTCTAATTTGGTGTAAAATTGTTTTCGAAATAATTAGGGGTTTTCATCAAGCTTTTCTCTATAAGCTGTTATTGATTTTTCATGCAAAATGATAATTCAAGAAAATTTTAAATTTTTATCAGGGAGTTTTTGGAACGAACTTTAAAGTTTATCTAATACCCAACTTCATAATTATTGTTTCTGGACCAATTTCTTAGTTGAGCCCAGCTTCTAAAGCCCTAAACTTTGATCAAAAGTTGAGTTTATCATATGAGGGACTAGGTTTCCATGGCCGTGAAAAAAGTGAAAACGCGATGCACAACCGCGACGCGTCGGCAAACATTGGGATGTCTGCGTATCTAACATCGCCACACATTCAAACATTTTTTATCGATTTTTTTCTTTTTCGTAGGTGTGAAATCCTGGTAAATTATAGGTTTAGAAAGTGAATATAACATGACAGAGTGAATCTATTTTTTTAGTTTCGAAGTTTATAGTTTTCTTTCACTATTCTAATTATCAGGTTTTCAAAATTCAATATTTTATCGTTTTTTTCAGATGTCTGAACACGGTGATCATCCACTACCAGAGGGAAAACAAGATCGCGAAGACGTTTGCCGCGATTTTCTCAAAAATATATGCAACCGCGGCTCGCGCTGTAAATTCTTTCACCCGCCAGATCACAAGCCATCCGCTGCAGCTCCAACAAATGACAATGAATACAATTTTTGTATCGATTATCAGGTGCGCTAGGTTACTTTATTTTTTCTTTAAAAATTTCGAGTGCTGCTCGCTTTGCGATCAAAATTTTATGTTCTGATATTTCTTTCAAAATCGCACCTCGATACGTACATTTGGCAAAAATCTTCATTTAATGCGTTGTTTTAGAATCGAGGGTGCCGGCGCGACAATTGCCGATTTGTTCATGCCCCGCGCGATGAAGTGGAACGTTACAAGCAAACGCGCGAACTGACGCTAGTGCTCGCGCGATCAATCGCAGCAGCAGGCGGTCACGGCGATTCAATCGGTGGTATTCCGATATGCAAAGAATTCCAAACTGGAAGATGTGCTCGCGGCGCGCAAAGATGTCGCTATTGGCATGTAAATGTTGAATTGGAAAGACAACGAAGATCTCGCGGACTTCCACCAACTAATGAATTCGCTGGCGGTCCTCCTGATGATTTTATAAATGGAAATGGATTTATGGGTGGAAATGGGGGACCTCCGCCGCCACCAATGATGGGAGGAGGAGGAGGTGGAAGAAGAAGAGGTTATGATGATGGTGGATATGATGAAATGGATATGAAAAGACCAAGAATGATGCCAAATGATCATATGATTGATTTGGAAAAGAAAAATGCTGAATTGCAAAAAGAAGTCGATTCTTTAAGACGTGAATTGAAAAGAGAACACGAACGATATGAGGATTTATATGCTTTGTTCAGACAACAAAGTGGTGGAGCACCTGCGCCACCAAAAGCAGCTGGATCAGCACCAACAGCACCGCCATCTGATTATTATTCAACTTCTCAACCAGTTTGGGGCGCATTGGGTGGCGGCACAAGTTGGTAATTCATTTCAATTTTAATTAATTTGTTCTCTTCTCCATTATTTTTTTATCACAACTGAATTGTGTATGACACGGTTATATTCTATAAATCTCTAAAAAGTTGCACTCCAAAAAAATTATCAATCAATTATCTCGTGTTGTTGTTTCTGTTCGTCGTTTTATTTTGCACACAAAATGAAATAATAAATATATAAATTGAAATTAGTGTAAATATCATATCTCGATAAAAAAGACCCGGAATGATTGTTGAAACATATCGAAAAAGTAAGGCAAAATGAGAATATGCGTAAACATCGGGATAAAACAAGCAATAAAGTAAAGAAAATCTGATTGGGCGGGGCGGGGCTTATGAAAAGTTTTTGAAAATATTTAGGTTGAGTGATAACCTGAGCAGCGATTTAATGTAAATTTAATTCTCCTATAGAATTGTGCAGTGTTTCTTCAATCCAGATCGCTTTTTTCTTCCGGTATTATGCCCAGATACATCAATTCCAATCGCAGCTTGGTTACCTCCCTTTCTTCTTTTCATTTCTCTCATCAAATCATAGAATACCTGCAAAAATTCTGTTTTACTTTTGAAAATTCCCATAAAAACTACATTCAATATTGTTGAATTAACATCAAGAACCGGGAGATCATACTAAAAACCGGTTCCTCTATTCTTTTCAAAAAAATTTGCATATTACGAAAAAAAACCAACCTTATCAACATTTTCTCGCCTCTTCGCTGATGTTTCAACATATTGAACACCCCATTGTTCGGCTCTTTGTCGACAGAGTTCAATCGGAACAACTCGATCATCTTTCATATCTCCTTTATTTCCAACCAAAACAATTGGAACCGAATTATCCGAATTTTTGACACGAAGAATTTGCTCGCGGAATTCGCTTGTTGCTTCGAATGATTCCATGTCAAGAATCGAGAAAACACAAATAAATCCTTCACCGCTTCGATAATAATTATCACTGGAAAGAAAAGACAATTCGGGGTCTAGCTCTTCGAAAAAAAAACTTACCGAATCGCAGAATAATCTTCTTGACCAGCAGTATCAAGAATATCAATCGAGCATTCTTCACCATCCAAAACAACCTTTTTTCGATACGAATCGGCTTTTGTTGGCTCATATTCTTCGACAAACTGAAAAATGATTTTTTTTTCAAATTTTATATCATAAAAATAAATTAACAAACCTCATCATACATGAATTGAAGAGTTAACGCAGATTTACCAACACCTCCACTTCCAACCATAATAACCTTAATTAATTTTTAATTAAATTCAAATCTAAATTAAAAAATGACAAACCTTATGTACAACTTGTTGTGCTGGAGCCGGTTGTCCGCTTGCTTTCTTCGAAGCCATTACTGAAGAAAAAAAAATGAGATTTCAAAAGTTTTTGTTTCAAAGTTATATATTTTCAAAAACTGACATATATATATCACAAAAAGAAGAAAAAGTGACCCTTCTTCGCTTATTTTTTGCGCTTTTAAAATGAAATGGAGATTGATTGTGAGGAGAAAAAGGCAAAAGAATGAGGAAATAAAAGAGATTTAGAGATGCAATCGATACAAAATGGATCAAAGAAATAGTACAAGATATTGAAGAGATGTTAGAGAAAATACCGAGGACACAACCAAAAAAACTAGATTTTGTTCTCGAAACAATTTATTATTGGTTGGTTGGATGAAGTTTTGGATTATTTTTATTATTTATAAAAATTTTCAAATTCGAAAACAATAAAAATTGAAATTCAAAAGGTTTTATGGAAATATGAAAAATGTTTATCAATTCCAATTTTCCTGTCAAAAATAATCGGAGGGCATTTTTTCATGACTCATGATAATTCAAAAAAAAAAGTGAGTCAAAAAATATTTCGCAATATTATTCTCAAAAACTGTCTAAAAATGGATTTTTCCGACATTATTTCGTAATAACACGAAGAAAAAAAAGGGAAAATGGACAATGCTCTTTTTTCTCATGAATTTATAATACTTTTTGTTTATTTCTTTTTTCGACAATTTTTTGCTCGTTTTATGATAAATTAGGAAAATAAGTGGCAATCAATAATTTAATTGAAATTTATTTTGGAAAAATTTAATTGAATTTAATTTTATTGACAGAAAGTCAAAACCCAATCAATATTTGACTTGAAATTAATTCTGATAAAAATAATTTAATTGAATTTGATTCAACACAACTTTTCTATCGTTCCCCATTTCTCATTCACAAAAATTCCAATTTTTCTCATATCCGCTTTGTTTTGTTTCGTTTCCCATCATTTTTCTTTAAAAAAATCATAATAATAATATTTTTATTATGAATTGAAAAAGCATAAGAAGAGGCTCGTCACTGTGCAAACAAACCAGTCTCAAGCTTATCATACAAAAACGTATTATTACTATTTATAAAAGTAATATTCATAGAATTTCACTTTCCAAACTTTAGTATAAAATGAACAATTTAATGGCGCATTAATAATATGACGTCTAAAATTCAGAATTTTCAGAATCGAACATTTCCGCTGATTTTTTAAAAATGTGAGTTCTACGAAAAATATAAAAATTGAAGATCATAAATTCTGAACTGATTTTCTAGTCAACTCACTTGAATTTGTATTCCTAGGAAAATGAAAATTATTAAAATTGAACTAACCTTCAGGGCTGAATAAATCTTCATTATGTTTACCAGTCAGAAAATGCCAAAACGCCAAAAATTTCAGTTTAATCCACTTCCAGACATTTTTAGAAATATGTACAACCTTTTCCATTTTTAGTTTTGTTGGAAATGCTTGTTTTTCGATCGAAAAAAGAGAGAAAAAAGGTGCCTAGCAACGAGGAAAGGCTATGGGAATAGATAGACTCCGCCTATATTTTTGACCAATTATGCAGAAATGTATATTGGGACAACAAAAAGAGGAAAAAAAAAGAAGAAGGACATTGGAATTGTTTGTGAATTAATGAAAAATAAAATCTAAAGTGGAATTTGAATGAATTTCAATTCATTAAAGAGAGTACTTGACTTTTGGGACTCTATGAAAATTATTATCACGTGTTATAATCCAAAATATCGTTAATTCAATATTTTTCCGAAGAAGATACATATACAAACAATTATAATTTTAATTATATTAATTGCATGTTACCAGAAGGTCGCCACCGGTTATTGTCGGCTTCTTCTTTTTGAGGCCCTTTTCGTAAAGTAACTTTTGAGAAAGTCGAAATTTGGTGTTTCGAAGAGATTTCATGAAATACTCTTTTTTTGGAATTTTAAATTTCTTATTGAAAAAATTATATTTTTAGGCTATATTTAGGAAGTTCTGAGAAGTATTTATGTTTTTTGGATCAATATAAAGAAGATTTCATAAATTGCAAAAATATTCCGTACCTAATCTGGTTTCTAATCAAGATACGGAAATAACACTTCATTTGGATTGCTATGAATGAAAAACAATGCTTTTCGAGAACATGTGTAAATAATGAATTTAAAAAATCGAACGAGATTGAGAAAAATGAAAAAAACTTTTGTGAACTTTTGCGTAAGACACTAAACTTTTGAGAAATTTTATGAATCTGGAAAAAATAAGACATTTTTCAATGTTTTCTAGAAAAAAACGTCACTCTTGGCCGAATAATTAATTAAAGAACGAAAAAATAAAAGGGCGATCGATTGGGGAAAATGTTTATTTTTGGCGTCACTAACAAATAATACAGAGAAGAAAAAGAAGAAGCTTTCAACTATATAAACATTTGGCAAGTTTTTTTTCTCGTCGGATAAAATATAAACATTTTGAGGTCAGTGAAACGATAGATAAGATACTTACTTTACACTATTTTCTGCGGTTTGCACTTTTAATATATGACATTTTCAAATTCAATAAAATTTTTAAGAAATAAAAATTTAGAAATATTTTCTCACGGAATTTAAGAGTTCACGTGTTAAAAAAAATATCATTTTGAATTAAAATTCAAAGAAAAATGTTTTATTCTCAAAAAAACGTACGAAACAGGATGGATGAAAGAAGAAAAAGCAGAACATAAATAAAAAAGGACTGTCGGAAACATTCGAAATATTATACAAACATTGTCCAAAACAAACATTTTTTCAAATCGTGTTGAGACCTTTTTCATGACTAATTCTTCCGAATTGCTCTCGCCAAAATCAGTTTTGCTCGCGCTTCTTCGAAATCCATCAAGACTTTCATAATTCGTTGATAGAAATCTGAGCGAAGTCCCATATCTGCCATTTTCGAGCCATACTTGAGTTGATACAAAATATCTCGAGCCATATATTTTCGAGATTGACAAACACAACTCCATGATATGTTAATTTTACCAGAAGATTGGCCATCGGCAGCGAGGCGAAGAAGTGGATTATTCTGGAAAATATTTCGGTTGTGGAGGTCTTGAAAAGTTTCGAATTTACCTCATTCAATCCAAAATAATCGATATCAATTGGCTGGCCAACAAAACTTTCATATAATGAATTATTTGAAATAGGGCGCCATAAATGAATTGTTGAATTATTCCTAAATTAATTCAAAGGTTTTAATTAGGTCAATGAATCTATATGATTTTCATACCTTCCAGGATCTATTGAAATATACACACATCCATATCCAGCAATAAATTGTCTTCCCCAATAATCAATCGAATAAACTCTTATCATGAGCAATGGTTGACAATTTTTCTCAAGTTTTGATTCCTGCTCAAAACAAAACTCGAAACTTTGCGAAAGATTAAGATTTCCTTGTGAATCGGCTGAATAACGATGTGTTTTTCCAGATATATTTTCAGATTTCAATTCAATTCCTTTGGGTATTTTCAATTTATATTCTATAGTCAATCCTTGATCAATCAATAATTCTGAAGCCGAATCGAACGATAACATCATACATGTTTCGATAAAACCATCTTTTGTTATATTGAATGACTCATTTTCAACAAGACTTGTCTGAAAATTAATTTAAAAAATTGAAGACAATAACCCAAATAAAACAACTCACAATAGAATTTCGACTTTTAATATTATCAAGAATAAGATCTTCATTTGTATCTTGGTCTCCAATTTTAAACTTCACTGAAAAATCTCCGAATCGAGTTTCTAATTTTATTGAATGATCCAAATCCAACCGAGGTGTTATTGAAAATCGACTATTTGAGCATATTTTCAAAGTTGCCACCAAATGTATGCTTATCGGATCACTGAAAAAGAATTTTTCAAAAAAAAAACCTAATAAAAATTTATTCACTCACTTCAAATCTTGAGATCCCAAGTTTGCCAAAATATACATAACTAAATTTTTCGGTTGTTCTGAAATGATTTTGGATTTTCTGAAAACTATATAGTCATTATTGGTGGCCATTTCTTTTGATGATTCGGCAATTTTTCCAGAATTATCTTCATTTCCATCATTTTTGAATTGATTGAGATGGCTTGGAAGTTCGTCAGATTCCAAAAGTGTAAACAATTTTTTTCTGTAAATTAAAAATATTACTTTTGATTATTTAAAAAAAAAGAAATATAAAGTACCAACTTTTGTGGAACACGTTGTTGCCAGCCAAAAGAAATATCATCGATTCGCGATTTTTCAGAATTTTGAAAACCCTTTCCGGAACTTTTATCGAAGTTTTCAAAATCGAGAGGTGGCAGACCAATTTGATACAGCTGTGCTCTGAAAAAAAACACAGTTATACCGAGAAATCAACTTGAAAAAAAAAACAAACCTTATAAAAATCCTTTCAATTGGTCCCGAAAATTCGAAAACACTCATTTTTCCTTTGAAAATTATTCAAAAAATATAACCAGAAATTTGGTTTGTTGCTATGGAGACACATTTTTCCCTATTCGGTATATACTTTTGCTTTTGTTTGTTTGTTTTTTCAGATAAATTTCATAAATATCTGAAATATCCTGATCTTTGGAATCCAATTAGTGTTTTCTTTCCATTTCCAACCTCACAAATTGAATTCATGTTCTAATTCGACAAAAATTTGATTTTGTGCGAATTCTTTGCAGAGTTCCGCAGTTGTTGTTTCTCAAAACTTTAGAAAATGATTCTACAAAGTTCTTTCTATCGTAAATTCTTGTTTTTGATGAAAACTGACAAGTAAGTTGAAATCTTAGATTTTGATGGATAACAGGTTGCCGTGATTATTTTGAATTTCCCTCAAAAAAATTGAGAAAAACATTATGAAATATTTTTCTAGAAACTACACTCAACGTCTAACTGTACTTCCGAGTGGTGAAATAGTACTTCAATGTACACCAAAAATCAAGAGATCTCAAAAAGTGTATCGTGTCAGATGTCATTCAATTCACTAATTATAACATGCTCTTTCTAGAAATGTCTTTCGAAATCTTTTATTTCCAAAAAATAACAATGAACATTTATTTTGAACATACTCCATTTCGACAAGTGTAAGATGACTGACAACAAGAATTTCCACATTGATCACGAGTCACTGGACAATTCTGAAAATTTACAATCGATTTTTCTTTTTGTGAATAATTACGAACGGAAAGTCTGGGGAAACATCTGTTTTTGATGCAAGATTGATTCGAATTACAGCATTCATAAGCCGAGCATTGATTCGTCTGGTAATCACATCGTGAAGACGATGAACCTGAAAATAAATTCTCAACTAATTAATATTTATTTTCAAAAAAACTTACCCCGTTGTTGTGGTGCTCTTGTGGTGGTTGTCGTTTTTCTCCCAAAGTTGAAAAAAGAACCAGCGGAAATTTCAACAATAAGTATGACTAATAGAAGAATGTTTAAAAACTGCATGTTCTGTAAAAATTATTAGAAAATGGAACAAAACGAGCGAACAAACAAAATTAAAAACGAAAGGGGTTAGAAAAAGTAAATATTTGAAAAAAAAAAAGAAAACTGGTGAACTTCATAAATAAAATCACACGGAAATTAACCGTGTGAAAAAGATTCCATTGAATATCCACTTTCTTAACGAATATTGAAACATAACTCGAATTTATGAAAGAATATTTTTGGATCGGAAAACACGGGAAGGAATATAATGTTTTGGATGCTTTTCAATGTTTTTGTGAAATTTCTTTTCCTTTCGATTCGTACAATTTGGCCAACTCTTTTGGACAAGTATGCATGTAACCTTTGTTAGCATCGCAAATCTCTTTCATTCGCTTGTATGGATCGTATGTTCTGAAAAACACTTTCATCAAGTAATTTTTCATCCGTCACTTACGCAAAGAAATTCTCATATGCATAATGACGTGGCCAAACGTATGCAGCATTGAAAACAACAGTCGAAGCTACTGCAACAACAAATGAAACATAAAGACTACGGCGACCGTATTGATGGAGCATATTGCGAGTTTGACTTGGAGAAACCATCTCTCTGAAACATTATCTTTTGAAATTCAATGTATTCTGCGATATTTGCAGGGTCGAGCTAAAAAAAACAGAATAAACTGAAAAAAAAATGAAAATGACCGCCCGAATACGGTAATTTCAAAAATGTGCATCGGTGTTTGCACTGAAATATAATCTACAGTATTATATATTTTATTTTTTTCGATTTTTTGCACTAAAAAACGTTTTTTGGTTCTTCCCAGTTATTTGGAAAGAAATGTACTTCAGCTTTTCAGATTCGAATGAATAATGTCGGATTTTATTCATTGCAACCGATGTTTCACAACCAAAAATGCAAAGTTCATGTTAGGACAATGTTTTCATGTCAGTTGTGAAAAATGCATTTTGAAAGATCCCCAAAAACATTGCCCAGTCTGTAAAAAACCTGCAAAATATGTGCCGATCGGCGGAAAAATGCCAGAATCATTGAAAATCTATTTCTCCGATTCTAGTCAACTGATTGAAAAGGAATTGGCGAAACTTCAAAAACAATACGATTTTCAAAATGGAATGGCAACACATTTATTGGGACATTTGAAAAAGGAAAAGGAGAAGATCAAGAAAATGGAACACGTTTTGAGGAAAAAGTGTAGAGACGATGAAGTTTTGAGGAAAGAATATGAATCGGCGAAAAAATGGATTGAAATGGCTGAAGAGAAAATGAAAAAACAAGAAAATGAAATTGATGAATTGAAACAGCAAATGGCAAGATTGGAAGGATCTGATTTTCGAGGTGCAACTGATCATACTTCAAAGTTTCGATTTCTCGAATCAGACGCAGATAGTCAATGTAAGTGTTTTGCTCTGACATGACACATTTCTATGATTATTTTCCAGTCACAGTTTCTTCAATCCAAAGCTCAAATTCAAGCTTTCATTTATTATCACCAATTCGTTCTCCACCAATTCAAACACAATTTGAAGAAATGGAAGTTGATCAACAGAATTTCTCCAATCCATTTGTTGCTCCAAAAACAGCAGATGCTAAACAATTTGTGAATGTTTTCAACAACGTGAGTAATTTTTAAAAACGTGACCTATTTAAGTGGCAATATGAAATTCATTTTTATTTATTTCATTTTCAGATGATCACACCTGGACGTCATTACAAACAAAATGTTCCGGATAAAACAATTACTGGCGATAAAACAAGTTTATCTTTGGATGATCAAACATTATTGAATGCATCTGATAAATCGAGACGAGAAACATCATTGCCTCCAAGAACACCTACAAAATATCAAAGCTATGCTGGTGACTATTCAGTTTCTGGAAGAGAGCGACAATTTCCTCGTTCAGTTCAAGAATTAAGACGAAATGCATCACAAAAAGGTATAGTTACTCGAAATTCAATAATACCAAGTTCATATCTTAATTTGGGAGATTAATCTCTTGTCAATATTATCATGTGAATAGTATTTCGTTGTTTAAAAATAAATAGTTTCATTCATCAAGCAAAAAAAATGGGGGGGGGTATTTTACATTTCAAAAAGAAAAAAGTTTGTTCCCGATATAAATAAACAAATTATCCGTTTCATATGTATGTGGTTGGTTTGAAAATTAAAAAGGAATGGTATGTACATATAGAGAACACTACTGTTTAGAAAACGAGAGAAAAACAAAGAAAAAGAGCAAAAACAAACTGATTAACTTTGACTACTACAACTAGGTTGTTCTTCTTCGGGTATTTCAATTCCTTCTGGAATACTCGAAGGTGGACTATCTGAATTATTTGAAATGACAGAAGACGAATTACGAGCTGATAAAGTTGATGATTGAGCTGTTGGAGGTTGTTGACAAGGATCCAATACGAGGTATTTCAAAATATCCGAAAGCGAAACAACACCCACCACCTAGAAATAATAAATTTTTTAAGATTTGAGATTCTCATAATGAAATCTTACCTTTTTCTCATGATCAGTGACAATCAATCTATGAACTTCAGCTTTCACAATAGCTTCCAAAACATTAAAAAGTGAATCAGTTTCAAGACAAGTATGAACACCTTCAAACCATTCTGATCGATGTTTCAACGCTTCTTGAACTGTACAATCCAATTTATCATAAGAATTTTCTGCTGCCAAACTAATAACATCAAACTTTGCATAAATATCTACACATTGTCCATTTTCATCAATCAAAGGTAACGCAGATACTCGATTTTTCAAGAATAATTCAAGAGCATCGTGAATTGGAGTATTCACATTACAGCACAAAACATCTCCCCATGATCCAATACCCAATTCATGAGGTGTGCAATTCATAAATGATGGTCGCGGCAAATCTCGCATCTGAAATGATTTTTCTTGTTTTTTTTTTAAATAAAACTTCAGAATTCAACTCACGTATAACGACAAAAATTTGATAATTCGTTTGTGTGTCAAAATATATGTAATATTTCCAGTCTTTTTATCCAAAACAGGCAATCGATGAACTTTTGATTCGCACAATATCTCAACAGCTCGATGAAGACTTTCATTTGGATCAATTGATATAAATTGTCGAAGTGACCCGTCTTGTTCAAATTGTTCTCTCCAATGACTGATTTGTTGATCTTCAAGTGCTCGAATTCTTTCCGAATTTGCGTCTCCTTGATCATAATGTCTGAAAAATTAGGTATTCAGAAAAATTTTTGAAAAACAAAATTCGTGAATTTTTTCCCGTAAGGAGGTGAATAATTTTTAATGCTCTCAAAAACTTTCAACTTTTTTGCACAAAATCTTTGAAATATAATCCACAGTACTTGGAATTATGACAAAAATTTAAATAAAAAATTGAAATTTTATTTTTTCTTCAATTCTCCCAGTTCCAAAAACACACCTGCATAAAATCTTGATAAAATCAGTAATCGTCAACATTCCGGTAAATTGTTGTTTATCCGAATCCCAAAGTGGCGCCGCTCTTACTCCATTATAAACCAACGCATAAAATGCTTTTCGAACCGGTAAATGAGTGTCAAAGACCACCAATTTAGACGAAGTCGGGATCAAATCGTAGCATTTGTGAGCTTTCATGAAAAGTGAATATACAGCATCGTGATTGTCTGAAAACATAGAGAATTATGCTTAGAAATTTGAGAGAAAAAAATTCGCAATCCAACCAAAGAAAATTGCGTTAATATCATTTTGTGTAGATGTTGTATTTCCAATTGTCATCGAATCAAAACTTGGAAACAATGATGCCTGAAAACCAACAAATAATAACCCATTAACTAACCATTCTGATCAGTATGCCACGTATAAAAATCAAAAACCGGATCACTAAGTGGCGCTTTTATCACTCCAATTGCACCCGGAGAAACTTTGAGGGAATTCGAGTGATTTCGCGGAACTCGAAATATAATGACTGGTGGTTTCCGGGATTCACCATTTCTGATTTTCATCTCATTCGCTAAATCCTGCAGTTTTCCGTGTGAAGTATTTCCAACTCGTGATTTTCCATAATGTCCACTTGCTGGTAATGATTTCACAGTATCATAATTATCTTGATATTCTTCTGTATCATCACCATCTTCTTCTAGAATAGCATCTTCCGCATCTTTAGTTCGTCCCTTCTTACTCGATTTTCCAAATAATGTTCTTCTCAATGTCCCTTTCCAACCTTTCTTTTGTTTTTTCTGATGTTGCTCTTGATTATTCGAAGTTGATGTTGATGTTCTATCATTTTCAATTGTACTAATAACACCTTCTTGAATCGGTGGCGAACTTAGGCGCCTAATTACCATATCTAATGAATTATGTGGTGGTTTGTGATGGAATAAATATCTGGTGGGATGACATCAACCAAATACAAACTGCAAAACAGAGTTCAAAATGTTTTCGCAAAAAGAAACGAGAGAAAAATAAGTGAAAATTCCAGACAAAAATGAGAAAAGGTTGATCATAGAAAATCAATAATTTTTGGGCGGGTAGAATTAGTGAAAATGATAAGACGGAGAAGACAAAACTTTTTTTTTTTATCAATTTTACAAATCACATGTACTTTTTTCCTAGAATTTTTAAAATAATTACGAATTTACTTTTAATTAACTTAAATATTAAAATTTATTTTTAAATAGAAGAAGAAAATTTGAATTTGAATAAAAGTTATCAACCAAGTTTCCGTGAGCGCTAAAAGCAAATTTTCCGCGTTCGGGCTTCGCGCAAGCTTGCGGTTTCACACAACTTATCAAAGAAAAAAATCAGATTTCTAAAAAGTCAAAAAATCAAAGAACCTTCCCAAACCGGTTTCTCACAAACCATTGGGTTCAAAATAAATTTGGTCCAAAAAATTTTCTAAGCCTTCTCTTCTAAATGTAATAGAAATGTTAGAGAGAGAGTCACATCACTAAAATATGCAAATTTGAACATAATAATCGCCTTTTTCTTTCACCAACTCGGGGAATCGTGCGAATTTGTATATTTCGGGGGGAGAAAAAAGAACAAAATCAATTGAACAAAAAATACATAATATTGTTGGGGGGAGGCGAAAGTTTCTAAAACAAACATGATATATTCTTTTTCCGTATACTTTTTTGTCTGATTCGTTCAACTTTTCTTTTTTTTTTGTTGAAAACTCAGAAAAGGTGAGAACAAATATCAAAAAATGATTTGTAAATAAAAAATAGAAAAACTAGGATCGTGGTTGCCAAAAATGGTAATTGTACTTTTAATTTTTGAGTTGAAAGATCAGAGGAGGATTTTTGGCTCATAGAAAGCCTAGTTGTCAAGAATCAGAGGCTATGGAGCCTGGTCATCAAGTAGCCGCTCCTAGAGAATTCAATTGCCAAGGATCAGCGCCTAGGGAGCATAGTTCTCGAGCAGTCGCGACTATAGAACCAACACGTCAAGTAGCCGCGACTATAGATTCTAATTTCCAAAGATCAGCGCCTAGAGAACCTAAAAAACTATGATTATTCTCATTTCCCCCCAAGAAAAAAGGAATAAATAGCCAGAGGGCTCTTAAAAATCAATTCAGAAGTAAGTAGGTAGGAGAAAATCTATTTTCTCACTCACCAATTTCGTAACTGAAGTGGAGGAGTGAATAACAAATAAACTGACATTTTCCAGTTATTTTTCAGAAAAGACAACTGTTAGCAATAAAATCATTTTTTTTTCGAAAAAAAGTTCTAAAAAATATGAAGATGAAGGCGTATCTGAAGGAAAGAAGAAAACATGTGGTTTTTGAGAGAAAATTGCGAACGAAAAATCTCCAAAGAAACGAAATTCAAGGAGGCAACTCAAAAAATCCCCATTAATTTAGCGAAACAAAAAATTTCGAACACAAAAAAATGGCGGAAAATCGATTCGGTCGAGACAAAACCAAAACATTTTCATCTTTTTTGTGTTGTCTTCGCTTCTTTCTCAACCACAAAAATGTTCTAGGCAAAAGCTGCGAAGAAGCGGAGAGAGCATACGCATTGAGGAGACGTAGACAGACAAACAAAACACGAGGTAAAAATGAGAGAGAGAGTGGTCATTTTTGAGAGAAACGAATGAATGCGATGATGTCATCAAATGGTTTTTATTTATTAATTGATAATAATAAATAATAAACATTTTCGAAGATATTCGAAATTGTGTTGGAACAGAATGATGCAAAACAAAAATCACGTGGGAAATAATATTCGAAATTTTTCCCACGCTTGGTCTCGAAACGACAATTCATGGACAGTATTTTTTTTTTTCGAAAATACTATTGTGTTTTGAAGGGAAATGGATCATACAGCGATTTTTCGAGGATTTTTAAAGAGACATAAGTTCTCCCGATTGTTTACAGAAAATTTCCTTTTTTAAAGGAACATGGGTTCTGGAATGAAAAAAAATCCAATTTTGTCGCCCCCAATTTTTAGCCTAAATTCGGTCCTTCAAAATAGGCCCAAAATTTTTTGGAACCAGTTAAAAAATACATTTTTCCTTGCTCTGCTCAAAAACACACATTTCACCGGCTGAAAACAAAAATAAAATGCAATCAAGATAATGTCTATCGCGGGGTTCACCAAAGTGAATGACGCAAAAAATAATTGGATTTTTTCTGCAAGTGCCGATGTCAAATTTTGTGCTGCTGTCTTTAGACGGAAAAATTAATTTTTCAAATAAAAAGTAACAAGCATTTTTCTTCGAAAATAAATCAAATCAAACTAGATAGAGAAATAGACACGTGGCTTGCTCCGAACAACAAAAGTGATAAAAAGAAAATCATTGATTTAACACGAGACGAAAAAAAAATATTTTGAGGAGAAAAAATGAAGATATCAAAACATAGGGTGAATAATAAAATCATAATAGTCATAATTAGGGAAATGATTCGAGTACGGGATAATAATCTATTCAAAAAAGGTCACAGATCAATGACGCATTTTCATATGTTTCAATAACTATTATCAACGTAGAACATAAAAACAATAGAGATAGTACAATCAGTATCAAGATCTTCGAGCGCGTGCGGTTTGCAACGCGGCTTAAAATCGGAATAAAATATTGTCTAGTCTGAAGGAATCAATTCTTCAGACTAGACAATAAAAATATTTTGATATATTTTTCCAGCTCATAGGATTTTTCACATATTTTTTAGTGATCCGGTTTTCAATTTTGTACACGTGGCAAACCAAAAAAAAAAATCCAACTAACCTCTTTTATGAGCAATGCAGTATGATTGATTGTTGGCGATGTCAAATCCAAGCCCGAATCAAAACTTTTCGGCCCATTTCCAGTGAATCGCTGAAATCTTCCGCCAAAAGTTTGTCTTCGACCAGGTGAGGCGACTGAAAACAACTTTTTTTCAGGCATAACTAAACTATTTTTTGGAAATTCTATTTTTTGAATCAAAAACTGAATATTTTTTAGCGCTAGATCAAAAACTCACAAAATTGTTTAACCATGATGACGTTTGAGAATTTTTGTGTTTGTTTGAAATTTTTCGGGAGGAAAACGGAATAAATGAATGTATGTTGATGGTAAGTTCAAAATTTGTATAATCCGATTCACGCGAAAAAATAAAAGGCAGTGAAAATCATGTAGAGTTCAAATATGGAACACACAAAACACGAAACTAACAAAGAATGAAAGGAGAAAGAAGGAAAGAAGGAAACTAACTTGGTTGAGTATCACAAGATGCACTTGCTCTGGCTGCAATTGATTGTGGAGATGGAGAAGATGGAGAACCTCCAAAAAAATGGACTGCTCGATAGTTGTAACTGAAAAAAAAGAAGATTTTATTTTTTTGGAGATTTGGGATTTGGAATGATTTGGGAGCATTTTTTTGAAAATTATATGGTATGACGTGGCAAATTCAACAATTTTTGAGATTACAAAGTTTGCACTCGATTTTGAAAAAAAATTGCTGCGATTTAGAAATTTTCTCAAAAACTCGGATTTGGACCAATCCAAAATTTGCCACGTCATAACTCACCCTCCCAAAAATCAACTAACCGAATATGTTCGATTCCTTCCTCTAACAAAATCCACAACTTGAGTCACCGGACTTCGTTTCTTCAAATTATCCTGATTTGCAATTTGTGTGTCGACGAAAAGTGGTCGAGCACGTGGAGATCCCTGAGCAATGTTTGAATTTTGTTGTGACGAGCCTGAAATTAATTTTATGTTCGATATATTTTTGGCTTACAAAATTCTGTGATAAATTTTGCAAATTCCCAAAACAATTACTATTTTTATCAGAGCTCATAATTCGTTTCCGGAATTTTTTAATCAATCCTTTTGAAGGCAACGGCGATGGTTGATCATTTTCAATTATCCCATTTTCCTCTTCTTCTTCCTCCAAAAAACTCGAGTCACAATCTAGACTCATTGAGTTTCTTTCCAAAGTTCTTGGCGCTGGCGAAGCAGCTAACAAAACAATTAATGCACTTCGACCATTTCTTTCAGACGAAGATTTTTGGCATAAACTTGTCATATATTTTCTGGAGAAATTCGAGATGGAAAGAAAATGAAAAACGAACAAAAACAATTTTTCAGTGAGAGTGCTAGCTATGTATAAATCTAGCCGGAATCCTATAAGAAACGAAAACCCTATTATATTCCGAAAAAGACCAAAAAACATGGTTGCTCGACAAAAAAAAATTTCAATATGTTCTAAATGGGTTGGTAATAAAAACAGGCAATTTCTATTTTTTGTTGGAAAACAACAACGCATCTCAAAAAAAATTGGGGGAAATGGTGTCTGATTTCATTGGGAGAAAAAATGCTGAAAAGTTGCCTGACAGGAAAAAACAACCAATACTGTTTCGAATTTCTATCGAGATTTTTGATGAATGTTTTCTACTGATTGCTAAATTACAGAATTCAATTTTTAACATGAGTTATGACGTGGCAAAATTCTAGCTTCAAAAAAGACTTTAAAATCTGATAGCGTAGTTGTTCAGGATGCTATCAGATTTGCAACCATTTTTAAAGGTTTTTTTTTTTAAATTTTCGAACTTTGCCACGTCATAACTCGTGTCAGGCTCACTAAACTTAATCTAACTTTTCTCTATTTTTCAAGATTTCGAAGCCAATTTCTAATTTTAATGAGCTTAAAAAAGCCAGCCCTAGTATTCAGACACTCGATGAAAAAACAACCAAAAAAGAATCCAACATAAATCATATAAATAAATAATAGTCACAAAAAAGAATGACTCGAGTTAGAAAAAGCCCTTTCCTTGGCTTTTCTCCTCCACAAACAAAAAAGGAGAAGAAGCGGAATAAATAGAAAAAAAATGTCTCGTGTTCGAAATTAAAGATTTTTTTTGAAGAAGGAGAGAAGAACAAGGGAGAAATGCTGGCACATCGAGAAAAGAATTAAAGAGGCAAATGTTTACGTGTTACCAGTTTTGATACATGTGTTGGGATAATAACAGAAAAAGTAGAGATAGGAATGAGAAAATTCTCCAACATTTTCAATGATTAACGGAAAAAGTGCACAGGTGATTTATATAAGAAATCTGATGACAACAATTTTGTTATTGATTTTGAGCACACCTGGGACAACCTAGGAAAAAACCGTGAAACTTTGAAACAAAAAATGATCTTAACAGAAATAAAATCGCAGAAACTTTGAAAATTAAACAATTTTCCAAGATTCTAAGTCGAAATCCAACTTCAAAACTCCCAGACCAGAAAGATTTTGAATTTATCTAAAACAAAATGAAGAAGTTCTTTAAAAACATAATGATGAATTGGTCAATCAATCATATGATTTTTGATCGCAAAAAACTTCAGATGATAACAATAAATACTCGAAATGATAATAAATATTGTTCCAAATAATTTGTTCGTGTTTCGTTTCGTTTTAAAAAATAAAAAGAACTGAAAAATCATGATTATCACTAGAAAAAACGGAAATTTGGGCGGAAATGTGATAGTAGATAGGATACTTTCTTTTATAAAAGATACTCTGGAAAAACAACAAAAATATCACGTGTTTTGGAAATGAACAAATGTTAAGTTCAAATTATTATTCCAATAATAATAATTTTTTGAGAAAAACAAAAAGAAAATGATCGAATTATGGAGTATGGTCGATTTTTTGATCTATCACAAAATATGGAAAAATCTGGTTTTTTCGGGTTGTAAAAACAGTTAATTGAGACAAATAAATAACTTTTTTTGAACAAAAGGGTCACTTTTTTTCAAAGAACCAAAAAAAACTCACCGATTTTTGTATCAACACTTTTCATACTAACATCATCTTCGATTTCTTCCATTTCTGAACTATTTGACCAGAATTTCACAGCTCCTGGGCAGGTTTCATCTGTTGATGATTCATGGCGAGGTGAATTAACTGAAGAACATTTGATTTTAATTTTTCCATGTTTTCCCCCTTCGAAATTCTAACCTTGTCCAATTGAGGAAGTAGGTGAAGAAGGGAAGAACACCAACAATCCACCCATTCCTCCACCATTACTATTTGTTCCCGATAATTTTCGAGATGAAAGCATTCCCTGATGAGCATCCGATTTTGAACGACTTCTCATTCGATTATCCCCGATCAACCCGCAGAAAACTTCAGGTGGTGGAGAACAAACTGGAGGAAACCCGAGGTCTGAAAAAATTTCGTAATACATCTATTTTTTTTGAAAAATAAACTTGCCTTCATCTAATTTGGTATCCGATGGAAGATTCAAACTTGCTTGCCGCATTCTTCGCCGATATCCTTCCATATATCTGAAAAAAACAAAGAAAATAATTGTTTTCGAGAACAGCCATTTCCTAATGAGTTTGAATGTCCTTTTTGTTATTTTTTCACGAGAAAAATTAATAGTTACCTGGTTCCGCGTGGAGAATAACCAGCTCTTTGGGATTGCGAACAAGCTGCTATAATTTCTGAAAATGAATTCCTATTTGTTAAATATCGAGATCTCATTTCAAACAAACCTCTAGGACTTGCTCCAGGTGTATATGGGCGTTTGTGAGCATGCTGTGCTCCGGTTTCTACATCTATTCTTGAATACGAATTCTGTGGTGCCGGAAATCCCGAAGGATCGTTGTTTTTCATTGATGACATTGATTTCCAACTGAAAAAAACAAATAATTTTTGCACGCACTCAAATTTTTTTTTGAAAAAAATAAAAAATAGTCCGAGAGAAGTACACACTAGACGCAACGTGACAAGACCATTTCTGATGAATGGGTGTCCCTTTGAAATGAAATTTTCATTATTTTTTGGGGGAAAAGGGCAAGTGTGCAAAATGTGACCATGAGAGAATCGAATAATATGAAAAAACACATTGATGTGATGTTGGCTGGGACGCGCGCGCCGGCAAAAAACAAATGTGTTCTTGGTTTTTTGTGTTTCTCTGCGTCTCTTCGTTAGACTGTATGTCTTATATGAAATGAATCACATGGCGTTTGCCAAGATGCGGCGCCAAAATTGAGTTTTCAAAAAAAGTGTTATTTTTTTCTGCATTTTGGAATCGGTTATTCATTTGAACTATGCTTGGACTAAAATCAAGTTTAGAATGTGAAATTCAGGGTTATTTTGAGATTTCAAAATAAATGATTTTTCCCGGGAAGATGACGGGAGAGGGAAACCAAAAAACAAAGTGCACCGAATTCATTTTCTTTTTATTTCGTTTTTTTTCTCTCTCGAACAAAAAAAGTAGAGGATCATAGATTAGAAGGACACATAAACAACATGTGAATGAAACTCAAACGTGATCTTTGGAAGAGAAATTATTATTTAAAAATGTTGATCATATTCAATTGGATAATAGCTTTCCAAATCGGATTCTCAAAAAATCGAATGTCCAAAAAAAAAGAAAAAGAAAAAAAACGAACAAAAAATGAAGGAGATGGTTAGACAGTGTGGTGAGTTGAGAGAACATAGAGAAACCGACAAAAATAAACGAAAAGCACGTGGGTTAGAGATTGTGTAGAATTGAGAGACGCAGACAGGTTGTTTGTGCAAAATAAGAAATGAATAGATGGTCAAAAAATATTTAGAAAAGGGAACGTAGGCAGAACTGTCGATTTATAAATAAATGAGTACTTACTTCCTTTTTGACCATGGTAAATGTGTAATAATCAAAGGAAATAGCGGATTAAAATCTGCAAAAACTTATTGTTTTGGAATTTTCGAAAAACATTTTGAATAAAAAATTAGTTACCTGGTGTTCTTGAATCGCTTGCTTCTGATATAAATATTCGAGGTACCTGCATGTGATCTGAAAAATATAGAAAAATGAAAAAGCGAGAAATGGCGAAAGGAAATAATATAATTGGTAGTTTGAATGAGTTCACGTCATCATTTTTTAATACGGTATTAAAAATAATTTGTGTTTTTTTTTAAATTGGAGAAAAGGCTTGAAGTTTTACTTACACTATCGTTTTTCCTATTTTTTGAAATATTTTTTCATTAAAAAATTTTTGTGGTTCTCATTTTAATTTATAAAAAAATCCTCTGTTCTGAAATTCTTAACCCAAATTTTTCTCTCAAAATTTTGAAAAACGCCGTACTAAAAAAGTGTTGTAGACCTCAAATGAGAACTTTTTATTCATTTTTTAAACAAAGTTAATTAGATTCTCTAACTCTAGCCAGAAAAATTGTTATCCATGAAAAAGAGAAATTGAAGCACTTTCAAGCACGCAGAAGCCAATTGAATATATTATGTTTATGTAAGCAAACGAAAAACATGTTCGTTTAAGATATTCAAAGTTTGATGTGTTGAATATTTTAAGAGATCAGAGTTGACCTAACTTTCATTTTTCTAGTTTCAATTTTCCTGTTTCCAAAAACTTTGCACTTTGTTTCCCTTGAGATCAACTTGCAAAAAATAAAAAATAAAATTTATTGAGTGTCTAGCGAAATGTAAAGCCCGTGGATATATAATAAATCTTTTTACTTAGCGCAAATATCACACTTTGAGATATTTATTGGATTGTGGAGTTGTTGTTGGGGTTGTTCCAACTTCGCTCGAACGTCGTGAATTATTTTTTGAGGATGTCGAAGATGTTGTGATTTGTCCGGGACAAACTGAAGTTGTCATTGTTGCACATTCGGTTATTATTGCTGGAAAAAATATTTTTTTTGATTTTTGGAACAAGGAATCTTTACTAACATTCATGTTGAACACATGTTTCTTGTGGTACAATCTCAACTCTTTCTGTTGATCGGCACATATTTCGATCTAAAAAATTGAAATTCAAAGTTCATCTGCAAATTTTGAAGAAACCAACCAATTTGATATCTTCCTAACATAGATGTTGTCATTCTTCGAAATGTGTGTTTTGGGAATATTTTTCCGGAGAAAATCAAAAAACAAAACGAGGAAAGGAAAGGAGGGAAGACGATGATTAGTAAGTGTCACGTTCCGTTTTTTGGCTCTTGGGAACTCTGAAAATATAGATGTCTTTGAGTTTATACGTTTGAATACGTGGCGGAAAAAGTGTGAGATAAATAAGGGTCAATTTTTGATCTGAAGAAAGTTCTCCTAACTTTAAAAAAATTAGCTAATTTTTTGGAATCATAGAATTTTTTCAACCAAGATTTTTGTGCTTTTTTTCGAGAAAGATGTTTAGGAATACATTTTTTAATTTTGAATTTTGGTTAAATTTCTTGAGAAGCTTAAAAATAAATTCTGGAAAACAGTTTCGAGAATAAAAATTCTTAAACAAATTAGGTTTTTGAACATTTTCAGGAAAATGAATTAAAATTCGAGTTAAGGGTTTCCAAAAAAATTATTTATCAAAATCTTTCCCAAAATTAGTTTCACCAAGTCTCAGCCTAACTCTAACCCTACTGAAACTAAAATAAATAATCAGTACAACAAAAATAGCAAAAATGTTCGAGAAGTGAAACTGACACCAAAAGTCTCGCGATTTTCTGTTCTTTTTTCAAATTGTCTCATGGGATCATCACACAGAGAAAAATGATGAATCGCGAAAAAAAAACGAAAGAGAGAAGCGTGTTTCAAATAATTCAGTTTTTGATATTCGCCTTGTTTTTCTTGTGTCTTGCTTGATAGAAGAAGATTTAAACGGATTAAATCGGACACAAATTGCATTTTATCCAAGCCACGGGTCACATTTCTTTGTTTTTTTTTCTGTCACAAGGTCAATTCACTGAAAAAGAAGGGAAAAAGAAAGAAAAACGAGAAAAACAAAAATTATTCAATCAAAACACGAGGCCAGAAAATGAAATTGATTTCATATGATTTCCGAAGGGTTACTGTAAGCTTCATATCAAAACAAATGCGTTTATTATTTCCAAACCCGATAAAAGGCAAAACGTGAGCAGATATAAATGATAAGCAAAAATTTTAATGTGAGCTAACTGGTGGAAGATCAGCTCGAGCAATTAGAATATGAAGAACATTTGATTGTTTGATGAATTTTACAGCTCGATCATGTGTCATCATTGTGAAATCATTTCCATTCACCTGGAAAATTATATTAAAAATTTGAAACGTACAATTCGAGAGTTTGAGAAAGGGAAGAAAAGCTGAATAGAGCTACAGTATTTTTGGAGAGAAATATTTTTGATCTACTAGAAAATTTGAGGTCTAGCGAGCTGTTGTATTGCGTAAGGTCAAGTGCACTCTAATTCAAGTTTCAGCTCTCGATGTGTAAGTCCAAACTCTAACAAAATTCCATTATTTATAAATTTACCTGCAAAATCTTGTCATGTTTCCTCAATCCCGCTTCCGACGCTGGTGAATCAGGTTCCACATTCGTTATATAAATTCCAGCATCCGGATATTTGTAGGGGGCTTTTGTTGGATCTTGATCGATTCCGCCGCCAATTCGAAAACCAACTCGAATCACCATTTGCCCGAATTCATCAATTATTTGCTGTTTATGCAATTCAACAGGAATACTGAGACATTCAATTGCTTCGCCAGGCAAATGACCATAAGCTGTCATTCTGGAAAAAAAACGAAAAATTGTTGGGGTTTTCTACTTTTTTTTACAAAGAAAAACCATTGGACTAAAAAGAAAATGTGAACAAGTGTCGACGAGGAAAAGCCTTTGAATAAATATGACTCATGTTAGCTAAATTGTATTGCGAAATGTTTGTTGTATTTTTTGGGGGGATTGAAATAATTTACAAAAAAACTAAAATGTTTAGAAAAACAACAGAATAGTGAGAAATTTACATAGATCGATAAAGTGTCCTTGTCTTTTGTTCCCATCTTTTTTGTCTCCTTGTTTTTATGCAGTGCAACTAATATTTATCACAGTGTCCCGAACGCGTATTGCGCCAGCACTCCACACTCCACACACTCTCTCGTTTTCTCTCTATCTCTCATCCGTCTCTTCAGCAAAGCGCGCTCTCTCATCTTTTTTTTGCGCTTTTGTTTTCTTGCTGAAAAATGCTGGAAATGGAATTTTTGTAACTAAATCGAGTATGGAGAAGACAGAGGAAGAAAAATTGAAGCAGTTCCAAGTTGTTTCATGAAAAATGGTTGAGAATGAAATGAGCAGGAGCTCTTCAAAAATAAGCTTGTGCAAAAACATCATTTTTGACCCAGGAAAGCTGATAAAATTCAGTGCTATACTTCCAAAACATTGAAATAGGACTCCCCAAGTCTGTGAAATCAATGATAATTCAAAACTATGCCGTTTTTGTTATTTTCATTTCCATCGAAATTTGCCCAAAATTGATCAAAAAACCAGATTTCAGAAGTTTATTTTGATCAAATATTTCCTAAAATACCTTGAAAGTATTCTAATTCAAATATTTATCATAAAACAAGTGCCGAATCACATTTTTCCTTCATAAAATTTGAATTGTTTTTCTTCAAAAGATATTAACTAACTCATTTTGAATCCAATCTTCACATTTTTTATATCAAAACGTTCCTCTCATTATTCTCCAGAACATATAGCTCAGTTTGGGAGTTTTCATGCAAGTAAAATTCAAATCTAATCGTTTCAAGAAAAAACCTAGTGTTAAATTTTCAAAAAACCGACAAACAGGCTTGTGCGCTCTACCGCACATGCACCAAAAATGCGCACAACTTTTCTCTGGCTACGCGTTCGGGGCACTGTGATATTTGTAAAAAGAAAAATATGGCCGTGGAAGAGAAAACGCAAGACCAAACATCATATTTTATTTTCATTTTCTGGTTTTTTTGCTACTTTTAGGTTTTTCATGGAGAATCAGTGGAATTATGCTGAAAAATGTGTTTTCTATTTGAATACACGTAATTTCGATTAAGTAACCTTCAAGTTTTCAGATATGTGCGAGCCACCATCCGATACATCAGATGAGCAACGTTTCGATGAAATGTTTATTCATTTGACACCCCGAGGTGCCACAATTCCTTTTGGTTTATGTTATGACTCGCAAGATAATCTATGGGTAAGAATTCAAATTTTTGTTTCTCAAAATCTGTCGAATTTTCAGGTTGCAACAAAAGGCGGTTTGTTCAAATTCGACCCGAAAACTCGAAAAACTCTTTGGGAACGAAAAAATATTTTCCCGAAAAAGATGGCTCCTTTCCCGCAAGTATTCTTCCATAAAAAACAAAATCGTCTACACGTGCGCCGAATTTTCCTATAATACCACTGAACTTCGGATATTTTCACTAGAAGGAGAGATTTTAAACGAGTCTTTTATTGATGGATTATGTAAGTTTTTTATTTGGAGAATAAAAACAATGAAAAAAAAACTGAAAAATGATGATGTTGAATTTTTGCAGTGGTTTCGATGACAATCTCTGAAGAAGGAGAGATTTTTATAACAAAAAAGTTGAATCCTGGAGAATGCAAAAATACGATTTTCACGTGAGTTATTAGGAAAATGTTTGATTTTACGTGGCTTTTCAAAAAAGTATTTTTAAAATTAAAGCTCAACTCCTAATATGAGTTATGACGTGGCAAAGTAAAAAAAATGTTAGCGAAAAATTAACCTAGCAAAATAATTATCCCGAAAATTCCCCGACACAGCCTTGCTTTCCCTATTCAAAATAATTTCAGAACTTCAATTGATGCTCCAATTGGTTGGGATGAAGTAATAAGTTCAGACAAAGGCGAAGCATTTTTTGCAATCTGTTCAATGTCCGAAGATATTCTAGTCGCCGCAGTTTCTAGCCTCCCTGCTCATATGAACGCTGCTCAAAAATTAGTTTATATCGATATTCCAAGTAGAAAAATTCGAAATACAGTGTCGAAAGGTGGAAGAAATGATGGTGAAATATTTTTCCCTCGTCAAATTGTGAAAAATGGCGAAAATGCATTGATGGTCGACAAATCTGGACGATTTTTGGAATTTTCAGCGTCTGGGGAATATTTGGGTGTTCGAGCTGAAATTGATGCTTTTCTTGCAAATGGATTTTGTATAAAAGATGATGAAGCTTTGATTTCATTGTCTGGAATTGTAAGAGATTCGGTAAGTTTTACATTTTTGTTTTGAAAATTCGAGAATTATTTTCAGGATGGTCAAACGATTTGTGATGATTGGCTTGAATTTATAAAACTCGACGGATCTTCTTGGAAAAAGCAGCGAGAAGAGAAAAAGTCACAAAATGGGTCAAAATAAGCTTGCAGTGATATTTACACAGACTTTTATTCATCAGGATTTTATTTGTTGAACATGAACATTCCAAAAATAAACATGAAAACTTTTTTATTAAAAAAGAAACAAAAAAAACAACCTAGAGATCTGATTGAACATAAAAATCCTAATTGAGCGTTTTTGTGCGATATGATTGGGAAGCAATTAAAATCTCGATTGAATTGTTGTTTGTTGATCTTCGAGAGCCATGACATAAGAACGACGAATACGAGAATCGACAGTTGGGCGAACTGTTTCAAGAACAAGGCGGGTCTTAAAAAATTAAAACTTTTGTTAGTGATAAAGTTAATACGAAAAACCTACAGTTCCCAAATCTTCAGCCACTTTATTTGGCAACAAATCTTCTTCTCCAGCAGCTCCAATCAATTTTCCCAATTTTTCGCTCAACAAATTTGCAGATTTTTTGATTTGCTCTAATAATTTATTGATGAATTCGATATTTGGATTTGTTTTAACAGGAATTTGAACATTCTTTTTCGATTTTGTTGGAACTTGTTCCACTTTTTTCTCACTTCCAAACAATCGAGAAATAATTCGAAGTTGAATCTTTGTAATTGCAAGAGTTTGAAGAATTCGAGAAGAAGCACAAATTGGCTCGCGAAGCCAGAAATATGTTGATGATGGTTTTCGATCCGGTGATGGAATTGAATCAATAAGAACTGAACACATTTTGAAAATGAAATATTAGTTATCGCGATAAAACACTCACCATTCAACTCAATTTCCAAATCTTTTTCAGATCCCAATAAACTTTCAATATTCTCGATTTGATTTCCAGCATCTAATTGCTCAACAATTTTCTTGGAAGCTTCGAAGAATCTTTGAATCGATTTGAAACACGCCGAATGAATCCATTGAGCAAAGAAAAGTGGAGCTGGAGATTGTGGAAGACGAGACTGCAAAAGATTTTTGTTTTTTGTGAAAAATTCTGAATTCAAAATTTCCCGCAAAAAACCCACCGCAACATCGAAACTTTGATAATCTTTTTGACATTGCTCCAAATGTTTGGAAAACGCATCAATTTCATCAATCAATTGTTTTCTTGATTGCTCTTTTGGCACATCAGATCGAGTTATTCTACCAACACTTGAAACTGCACGACAAATCGAATGACGCAGGCGAATCACATCAATCTGAACAATGAGAATTTGCTAAATAAAAAAAAAGAAAAATTGAAAGGCTCACATATTCTTTGAATGTTCTTGATTTCATATCATCCAAAATAGTCTGATAATTCTCATTTTCAGTTGTTGGGATAACATTCAAATCGCGATTGTCGACATATTCAGACCAATCTGAAAAATTAAATTAAATTTTTTAAACAAAATTAAATTAAACAACTAACTGATTGGTTCTTCATCTCCATAACAAGTTGTAATAATTCCATCCAAATCATCCAAAACAAAAAGCGACGACAAATATCGATTCAAAACATCACATCCAACAGCTTGCGATGATTTACTCATTCTTTCCGATAATGCGTATAAACGTGGAACTTGTTCGAATTTTCCATTTTTATATGCCGCTATATTGCTTTCAGTTATCTAGAAAAATCAATATTTTATATTTTAATATTTTTTCTTGAAGTAAATAGGTACCTCTTTTTCAGCCTGATCATAGATAACTGATAATTGAGTATTTACGATAATTGCCAAGTTAAATCTTCCAGCAACTTCGAAAATCGGAAAACTCAAATAACCCAATGTATCATTTTGAACTGATTTAATATCCAATGATTTCGTCAAAGCAGTCACTCTTACAGTATTACCTTAAATATTTAGCAACTTTGGTAGTGTGAAAAAAAAACAGAAAAAACTAGGAGTTTTTGATAGGAATTGGACCAGAATTTTTCTCACCCCGGTTCAAAAAACTATTCAAAATCTCCCGATAAAACTCACCCATATGTGCATATGCTCGAATTAATTCTAATTTACAAACAGGATCAGATTCATTATGCTGTGCAACATATTCCAACAACAAAATCATCTCATAAAATTGCTCAATATTATCCTCTTTTCTCCACGAATCCCATAAACCGGATGATGCTAAATTAGACAATGCTCCTTGAGCAAGTTCACTTATTGAAGGCTGAAATTTTATAGAAAATTATTTTCAGATTCAATTTTTTGTTGATAAACCTGTATAATTTGTGCAATAAATTGTTGCAACAATTGTCTTTGCTCTAATTTGCTGAGTTTTTCCCATTCTCCAAAAACTCGTCGAATTCTTTCATATACAATTATTGCCCATACTTTTGTTTCTTTTCCTTCTTCTTCGTCGTTTTCGGATATTTCTTTTATCCAACCATCCAATGATTTAATAAGCGATGATTTTGATGAACTTGAAAGAATTGGGAAATACTGAAAGAAGCTTTAATTTAATTTGGATTCTAAAATTTCAAAAAAAAAACTAACAATTTGAACATCATTGAAACAAGTTGGACGAGTATAAAACTTTTGAATAAAATCGAAAATCAAATCTTCTGGTTTTCCCAAAACTGACAAATCGATGGTTTTATTTTCAAAATCATTGAATTTCTTGATAATTTCAAGTCTGGCTAAATATGGTCCTCTTGTTTTCAAAGTTGCTTTTTCGATATGAGAATCGGAAAATGAAACAAGTTCCGAGAAGATTCTTTTTGTGATCATTTCCTTGTTTGATCAATCCAATAGTTGCTTCAATTCGATGTTTCCACATAATCCAATCATCCGAAAATTCTTCCAACATTTTTTCAGATAAAATTCTCAAATCTTCAAACTTTTCAAGTTTCACATAACAATCTGCCCGTTTTTGATTGATGAAAATGACAGGAGTTCTGTTATCAAGCGGTTTTTTCAACAATTCGATAACATTTTCGTATTTTTCCAAGCCTTCTAATATCAATATTTCTAATTCAAGTTCAGCTCCACTTCCTTTTGTATATCCAGTCTTTTTGATTTGAGTATCAAACATTTTTTCAGCCAAAGGATACAACATTTTCTTTCCCAATTGTTCATTTTCGATTGCTTGCATTATAACAGCCATAACACCCCAATAATAATATGGAGTATGTTCAAACTCTTTGAATAGTTTCATTCCAATCAATTGTTGTTTTTTGAATTCTCTTGTTCTAACATGAGACATAAATAATTGTGTATAATTAGCCTCATTTGGTTCAACTTCACATACTCTTTCATATAATCGAGTTATTCTTTCTGGTATCACGGCTTCTTTATAACAACTAACCAATGCTAAAATTGTATTCGCATCATGTTTTGCGCCCGGAACATCAATCGAATCCAAAATTTCGATTGCTTCACTCAATTTTTCATTTCGAATGAAGCAAAATGCTTTCAAAACTCTAGCCGCTGCAGTATCCGGGTGTTTTTTCAAAACTTTGTCTGCTTCTTGTAAAGCTTTTTTCGTATTCAAATTGTCCAATGCATCTATAAAAACATTCCTAAATTAATTTCCAATTTTTTCTTTTAGAAACCTACCATAGATTGGACGAAGACGGCGCTCCAAAATGGCTTGAGACATGTTTACCCGCAAAGTTTTCTGAAATAACAGGTAATTTCAATGAATTACAGCTTTGGCACGTTCAAAACCGAGAAAAAAGGTTTTAAAACAAAAATGAAAATGTGGCCTAGAATGTGCGACGGAGCGCGTTTTTTTCGTCGTTTCTTCGGTCACGCGTTTAATTATAAATTCGCGGCCACGCGCGGCAATTCATATTTTTGTTTTCTTTTGCGTGCTTCATTTCAGAATTGTAACTTTACTATTCAAGTTGGTGGCTTTTAAATTGTTGATCTGGAATTGTTTAGCAAAATTAGTACTTATTTTTCAGATGTCAATCGATTGGAACACTCTCAGTGAAAATGAAAGAAGAAAAGTTCTTCAAAAAGGCCAAATGGAATTGGATGATCTGAAAAGAAAAATAGATGAGAAACAAAAACAATTGTGCGAAAAACGAGCAACTATTCCGGAAATATGTAAACAGTCATTTATAGAAGAAAAGGTGACTTTATTAGGCCATGCTGTAAGTGTTTCATTTCTTTGAGCAAAAAAATCGAATAATATCACCACGATTTCAGATAGAAGGAGAATTGCCAATTGTGCATTCAAATAAACCAAGTCTCGATGCTCAAACTGTTATTGGAGAAATTCAAAATCGGCTCAAAGCAGACGAATACAATTTGGAAACCGAAAACGCACTGAAAGAACACATCGCAAAGGCTGAAAAAGAAATCGAAGAAACAAATCAAAAATGTCTCGAAGTCGCTGCGAATTTGTTGTCGATGAAATATATTGTATAACTCCATTTGTTCCATTTTTGTAAATAAGTTTTTTTTAAATCAATTTCAATTTCCCTTTTTTTTTTTCTTTGACTTTTTTTGTCAGCTGTTATCTGATATCACACGGATTCAACTCGTAGTTTTCTTACACAAAAAATCATCAAAAAATGAGTTGAAATTGCACTTGTTTTTATTTTTTTCAACTGGTGTAGTGTTGCTGATAAAATAATTTCGATAGAATACACTTTTTGTACTTACTTTTACAAATATTATTCCAAAAGTACAATCAGAAATACAGCAAAAGTTTTTCTTCTGATCTCCGCGAACCGCGGTCAAAAGTCGTTTAAATTTGTTGTTTTCCAATTTTTCCGGGGAAAAAACTTATTTTTCATGCCGTTTCTTTTCTGAAAAGTCTCGTGCTTTTTCTTTTTACCTACTTTTTGTTTTGTCAAAAATAAAAACATTGTGTTTTGATTTGGTCGAAAAAGTGTTCAGAACTAGACAAATTTTAGAAATGCCTAATTTTCATAAAAATAAATTTAAGCCAAATCTAAGTTTGAATGAGTTTCGATAAATCACATCGCAATTGTATACTGTAGCCACCAGAGTCCGCAATGTTTGCTCAAAATCTGCAAACACCGTCTATGTTTGACGACAATTATTTTTCCTTTTTTTTAGGCTTTTTCCCTTTCTGACTAAAAGTTTGGTTTGTCATAAATCACATGAATCATAAATCCGGATAATGATTAAATATAAAGCGATTTTGTCAGATATGTAGCTTTTTTTGTATCTCACCTTTCTTTTTTTTCTGAATTTGTATTATTTCCTGTATAAACGTGCATTGGTGCATATTTACACGAATCTGACCTTCTTTTCTCGGTCTTCTTATTATTTGGTCGACCTGACAGATGTCTACAACACTCATTCATTTCCTCTTTCTTTCGTTTTTTCTCTCTGAATGCTCTTTGAAGTGAGAGAAAAAGAAAGTAATTTTCCTCGTTTTTTTGTCCGGACGTCATTCGTTTTTCTTTTTTTTTCTTGCTTTAAAATGATTGCTCTGGAAAGTACTTTAATATATCTGTCTAGATTAGATTTGACAATAAAACAATTTTCAGTATTGAATGTACAAAACACAATTTACGATCTTGTTTATTTTCCTCTGTAGTTTGTCCGTTCAAAGTATCATTTTTTTTATCATTTGTTGTTTTCTTAAATTTTAAAACTCCGCCCATTTTGTTCCCAGAGTACAAAATATCCGATATAAAATCCGAAAGATGTAAAATAGTTAATCAGACAATGATTTTCAGATACCTAACAATGAGCACTTCATCAGTTTCCACTCCATCAAATATTTCAACTTCATCAGTTCCAACTTCAACTAACTCAACTAATTCTTCTGGAGTATGGGAAGCGGCTCAAAATTTCTTCAAAAATGCTAAGAAAAGTGAGTTTTAGATGTTTTTTTGATTGAAAATTTAAAATTATTGGTTTGATATTTTGTTGGAAATTTTTATTGTGAAAAAATGTAAAAAATGGAGTTCACAAGATTCTTCATAATTTCAATCATCTAGATTTTTAAATTACATGTAGCTAACAAAAAATAATTTTCAAATTTAATTGAAAAAATTTCAGAATCATTCACATTCCTCTCAACATCTTCTCAACGTGTAAAACCAGCAAAATCATGCGATGCTGATTCCTTTTATATGTATGGATGTGGATCAATCAATATGCCATGAATCGAACACAATTTTTTTTCTAAAGCTCAAGATCTCTCGCAATCAATTTCTCCTCTATTTCTTCTAAATATGTTATGTATTATTTTCATTATGTTCAGTCATAATTTCGATTTTTGAAAAAAATCTAATAAATTTTCTGCTTTTTTGACCCATGTTAATTTTATGGGTTTTGTTAGTCGACGAGACAGTGTTGAAAATTGAGAGACATTGAGATTTCCGTCCGCGTTCACCGTTTTTTTTTGCTTGGCGCGATTCATTTTTGCCCGTTGTCTTTTCGTCATTTTTCGTTTCAAAAAAAAAGAAGGTTTTTGAGGTTTGTTTCGCAAAGAAAATTTTCCCAAAAATTGATATTTTTTATTGTTTTCATATCATAGATTTCAATGTTTTTTCGTCTATTCCTAAATATTTCTCTTTTCTTTTTCTCCTATTTTTTCTATGTCAATATTACTGATTTTTTTACCTGCCAACCAACCTTGTGATTTTTTTCTGTTTATTTTGATAATAACCAACTAATTATCGATTTTTCTGTTCCTTTATTGATAACTTTGAAAAATGAACATCTTTTTAGATTTTTATTTGTAAATGACGTTTTTTTAATGATAAAAAATGATTCATACCGACAAAACGGTGCCAATCTTCCCACTTTCCTCTTATTTTTAATCAATCCATATATTTTTTTTTAGAAATGAATGGACTTTTGCATATGCATGGTCCGGCTGTCAAAAAACTTTTGGGTTGGAAAATCGGAGAAGATGAGGAGAAATGGTGTGAGAAAGCTGTTGAAGCGTTGGTGAAAAAATTGAAGAAAAATAATGCCGGTTGTGGTGAGTAGACTTGATTTTATCTCGAAAGTTAGGGTAACTCCAGACCACCCACGAAGCCTCTGGTCTAAACTTGATCAAATAAAAAAAGTTCAGATCCTACTGTACGCACAAATGCGTCGCAGTGTTTGCACACAACACTGCGCTGAGCGTGGAGGCAATTTGAAAATTTAGAAATGTTTTCAGAATTTGTTACTGGTTTTTTTCTCACAAAAATTTTTTTCAGGAACACTAGAAGATCTCGAATCAGTTCTAGCAAATCCAAATGCAAATTCTCGATGTGTTACAATTCCAAAAAGTCTTGATGGTCGATTACAAGTTTCACACAAAAAAGGTCTTCCCCATGTTATTTATTGCAAAGTTTGGAGATGGCCTGATATTAGTTCTCATCAGGTATAGGAAAGACTACTGTAGATTGAGAAATTGAAAAATCTTACTGTATGTTTTCAGGAACTTCGATCAATTGAAACTTGTTTATATCCTTATGAATCAAGTACTCGAACACAACAAATATGCATAAATCCATATCATTATCAAAGAATTGCTCGACCAAATCCAAATCTTTTTAATAGTCAATGCTCAATTAGTTCACCTCAATCAATTCCATCTTCACCAAATGGTTCGTTTTTTGGATAATTTCTGAGTTCATGAGATTCAATAAAAATGAATTATTTAGGCATGTGGCCATCTTCATCTTCAACAACATCATGTGCAAGTTCACCAAGTCCATCAATATTTTCGGAAGATGGTGATAGTCCAGCAATTCCTCCTCGAAAACCAATTCGAACTCCAAAATCATGGGCACAAATCACCTATTTTGAATTGAACAGTCGAGTTGGTGAAAACTTCAAATTAGTTAATGAAAGTATTACAATTGACGGGTATACAGATCCATCAAGTTCCGATACAAGGTTTCTCTTCGAAGACTTGAGATGGTATTTGAAAATTACATATTTTTTTTAGAATCTGCCTTGGTCGATTAACAAATGTGAATAGAAATGCAACAATTGAAAAAACACGAAAACATATTGGACGTGGAATTCGATTAGAACATCTTGAAAATATGCAAATTACTATGATCAATAATTCAGAGATGCCTGTTTTTGTGCAATCGAAAAATACAAATTTATTGCTCAATCAAACACCTCTGAAAGTTTGTCGAATACCTCCAAGAATGTCACTGGTAGTTTTTGAATATGGAATATTTTTCCAGGTTTGTCTATAGTACCAAAATTTTTTGATAATTATTTTTTGCAGATGCTTGAAAGATCTAGAAATGAAACTGATGATCTGAGTGAATTATCAAAACATTGTTTCATCAGAATATCTTTCGTCAAAGGTTGGGGAGATGATTATCCAAGACAAGATGTGACTTCAACTCCATGTTGGTTAGAACTTCGCTTAAATCTTCCACTCGCAGTAAGTTATAATATTTTATTGATATTTAAATGAAAACAAAACATTAGAAACATTACAGTACATTGATCAAAAGATGAAACAAACACCTCGAGTACGATTAGAAGAACCAAATTCGCAGACATAAACAAACAGATCATTCAATTTTCATATGTTTTTTCTTAATTTGATTTTTTACCGGTAACCAACATGTAATAAATGGTCCCATAATTGATTTGAAATTCGATTTCCAATCACCCAAATCGAAACGCTAGAAGAATATGAGTTCAAGGGAATTCTGACAAAAAACTAAACCTACATCATCATCTCGCGATTCTTCGATAAGCGTTTGATTTCTGAGCAAGTTTGGGATTTGGAATTTGAGAAGATATAATGCAGCAAATCCAACCATCTGAAAATTAAAGGTTTTCACTCATAAGTTCCGAAAAAAACTAACAAATGAATTAGACATTCCAGTTCCCATATAATGTTGTTCAGTTGATATTTTCTCAAAAGTGAAACCCGAATAAAAAACCATAAAAAGATCATAATATCCATAAGACAATGTAAAAATCGCAAGAATCAATGGCCAACAAAGGAAGAGCAAGAAGAATTTGTGATTGTCCTCATGAATGCACATTTGAAGAATTGGACAATGATGATCCATTCGATAAACACATCGATCACATTTTCGACAATGATGCCATCTTTTTGGTTTGATATAATCACATTTATCACAATAATCACCTTCCCAACCATTTTCTGGAATCGGAACAATATCACGGCATTTTAATGGTGGTGTAAATGATGCTTGGAAAAATGAACAAGTTATGATAATCCACAGAAAATGAAATATATAAAGACTTATTTGTGGCATCAAACCACGAGACGAATATAAAACAACCATCACTTGAAACCTGCAAAATTTTCTTTAAAATTTGAATGCTGAAATTTCTGGGGCTTACCAAAAAATAAATGCGCACGGCCATCCAAAACTAGCAATAATCCATTTGACTTTGTCTAATGATTTCCAGAGTTTTTCGTTTTTCAAAAATTTTTTGAGCATTTTGGGAAATGCGAAATGAGGAGTGATTTTGAAAAAAAATGAAAAATTAAATATTGGAACACGTTTTTATTTTTTCAAGGGTCTCACCTTTTTTTTGAAGAATTTTATGGATTTTTGAATTTTGAAGGATTTTTGAAATTTTTGGGGAACTGAACTACGGGAATCTGAATTTTTTGTACCTGTATTTTTGGAACTTAATATCGAAAACCTGACAAGAGGATTTTCTCTCAAAAAATTGCCACCCCCATCATAAATATCAGTATTATTTTTTGGAACCTACAGTACCTCTAGATCCGGTAAGAACAATAAAACACATATTTCGTTTTTCTCCGAATCACTCTTTTTTTCTGTTATCAGTGTCGAAATTGTCTATTTATCAATATATTAATTAGCATGAAATAAAAAACCAATTACGAAACAAATTATTTTCTTTGGTAGTTTGATTGATCATCACAAATCAATTTTAGGTACAAAGATTATCAAAAGTTATCATGGAATTTTTATGTTAAGGTTATTGTTTTGTTTGTTCAGAATTATCAGAATTATGATTTTTGTTCATTATAATTCCATTGACTCAATAGAAATTTCCGGGTTTTTATCAACCAAAAATTCGCGACCTCTCACAAATTATCATCTTGATAGAAATATTTTTATTGATTTTCAAAGAAATCAAACTTGAACTCCATGCTTCTTTTTTTGTTTCGATGACAACGATAAAAAATTCTTCAATTTTTATCAAATTTTTATATTGATGTGTTTTATGTTCATTTTTTAAAACAAAAAAAAATTAAATCAAATCGATTTTCAGAATTTCGTCGAAAAATTTGAAACTCCGCTGGATTTTCGTTCGTTCTCAAAAAGGAGTTCGATGATTCCAACCAATATTATTATAACTATCGAATTTATATCATCAATTATTTCCCTAATTTGTCTGCCAATTAATATTTGTTTTGTTTATATTATTTTTATTGAAAGGTGAGGAAACTTTAGCCAAAACTTTTTGAGAAAAAAAACAATAATTTATTTCAGACATCGTCCACCTTATAATACACCATTTTTTCGACTATGTATTCATTTGAGTGTGGCTGATATTTTAATGGAAGTTTTTGTGACTATATTTTTCAAATGTTCAGTTTTCGGATATTGTCTGAATAGACCTTTGATGGTAAGAAAATTTTTTTTTCGGTGGGAGACCACGTGGCACAGGCAGATGCAGAACGGCCGGATACTTGCCAAAAATTGAAAACCGGTCCGAAACTTGTACGTTTCCGACCAGTGTTGAAAACGGCCAAAAACCACTCGAAAATCGGCCGGTTTCTGCTCAAATTCAACAAAAACGGCCGAAAACCAGTGAAAAAACACGGCCGGTTACTGGTCAATTTTGATAAACCGGTCAGAAACTGGTCGGTTTTTGAGTTGTTACTGGCCGTTTTTCAACACTGGTCGGAAACGTACAAGTTTCGGACCGGTTTTCAATTTTTGGCAAGTGTCCGGCCGTTCTGCATCTGCCTGTGTGGCAAAGTTTCAGCGTTGAAAAGAGTGTATTTTCTGAAAAGCTCATCGGCCTAGAATTGAATGAGCCTATTCGCGCTTAGCTAATTTTAGAAACTTGGAAAGCCAAAACTGAACCAGGCTTAAAATATGCTTCAAACCAGAAAATTTTCCAAAAACAGAGAGGTCTTAAAAATCCAATTTTCCTAGAATTAATTCTAGTTTGTCTCCAGAACACCCCGATTCCAATAGCCGGTATGCAATATCTTGGACACGCTCAAGCAATTGGTATAATTTTCATCGCTGCAAATCGTTTCACCGCAGTCTACTTTCCAATAAAACATCGACAAAGTTGGTGGACATCCAAAACCACAACATATATTTTACTATTTCAATGGATTTTCCCGCTATTTTTCTGGATTCCTTTGAAATTTCTGACTTTTGAGGAAAAACACGTGGATGATAAGACACATAATTTGGAAGATAATTATCCTCGATTAACAAAACAATATCATTTGATTATTTCGGTTGCAGATGGTATATTTATTAATTTGATTGTTCTCATTTTATATGGAGCTATATTTTTGAGGTGAGCAAGATTATCTTAATTAATTAATTAATTTTTGCAGAGTGCATACACATGTTGTAGTTCGAAAACCTGGGGAATTGGCACTTCGATTAGCACTATCAGCATTTATTATTTTTGTTTGTTATTTATTTTCGGGGGTAAGTTCTAACAGGATTTATTTGGGATTTGCGGGAAAAACAGATTCGCTAATTCAAATTTCAAATAATATTCCGGGATCAAAAGCTACAGCTGATTTTCGCGCTAAAAATTCCAATTCAAAAACAAACTTTCGACAGCAGAACCTACAGTAATATAAATAAAACTTGGTGTCAAAAATTTGAATTTTAAAAAAAAATTAGGGATTTAGGAAACGCTACAGTAATTCCGGCACCTTTTGTAGCCAGAATCTACACGGAGCTTTTCTAAAACCCTATATTGTTTGAAAAAATTTCCCAAATTGATTCAGATCTTCAATCTATTATGTGCATTCACAACCGACGCAAACAATGAATTATTTTATCATACAATGTGGTTTGTTGTCAATGATATTTTATGCAATTCGAGTGCTCTTGTACTTCTCGCATTGAATCGACCAATAAGAAAAGTAAGTGATTTTGAAACCTATTAAAATTTTTTATCTTCATTTTCTCCAGGCATTCGTGCGTCATTTCCGTTGTTCTTCAAAATTTCGTGTCAGCACTAAAAATAATTCACTTCTTCAACAAATTTGATCTCTGCTCTGCTTTTTTTCCAAAAAGTTTCATAAATTATGATAATAATAATAATAATATTTAAGAAAGAATAATATTTATTTTTGTGACAGCATAAAAGATCATTTGTGAAAAACCCGTGAAAAATAATAAGTTAGGTAAACTTTGGTTTTCGAAGATGAAGGTCTTTGCTTTTTGGTCGAGGATGACGAGTTCGCGGAGGTTTCAATAGATTTTCATTCGATTTTTTGGTATCGTCATCATTTTCTTCCAAATGTGTGAATGTTCTTCGTCGACCGGTTACAGCAATTCCACTCGGAACTTCTAATTGTTTCATATTTTCTTGTAATCGTGATAATTCAGTTTCAGTTAAACCATGTTTCAGATTATTCATTTTCTTGTGCCAGAATCCTCGTAATTGTGGAGTACTTGTGGTCTGAAACACAGTGTAAAATGTGTGAAAACAGGAATGAATAGAATCCAACTCACATGATGAACAAATCCAGAATCAGTCGAAGTTGAAGAAGACGATGAATTATCCCGATGAAACTTCAAAACAACTTGTTTCTCTTGTAGAATCCGGCTTTCATTTAGATTGTCAACAACTTCTACAATTTCAATTTCTCGAGGATTCGCCTGAAAATATTATTTTTACCTTGTGAATCATAAATTTTCAATTATTTCGTAACATACAACACTGTCGGCAAAATAAACACTTGCAACCACTCGAATTGTTGTTCTTTGAATGTTTTCTACAGTAATCCAATCGGGATTCGAAGTCATTCCGGAAGAAATTGAACAGGCTGGCTCGTGGATTGGTTTCTACAAGAATAATCCTCTGGCTTGAGAATGTTTCAAAAGCACTTACCTTTGTGTAATCGTCCAGAACAGAAAAACAAACAGTTTTGATAAATGCAGAAGTTGATTTTGATTTCAAATCACTCGATGTTTCACCCCAATCAGAATCCACATAAAACTTCAGTTTTCTCCGATTCTCATCAATTTTTCTTATATAAACACCCAAAAGCAAAACAAGTGTTATATTTGATGGAATTTTTCCCGGACTTCTAGATTTCTGAAAAAATATTTTTCTTTCAACACAATACACAAATAAAAATTCTTACAGTTTGTGAATCTTTTTTCATGGCAACTTCAAGTGTTGGAAAATTATGCAAAGCTTTTTGTTGATCTTTTAATCTTCCAATTGCTTTCATAACATCAATTCGACTTCCCAATTTATAAACTCCAAGATGTTCCAAATCGTTTTGAGTAATTTCTAGAAGTCTTGCGCCAGTGATTCGATTTCGAAAAACCGCTGCATTAACTCGATCTAAAAATCGTTGATCTCCAGACAAAGATTTATTTAATATATTTTCAATCCAATGTGATGTATGATGTTCACTCCATTGTTGAACATCTTGTGGTGGATGTCTTGCTGAAGCCATCACAGCTTGTTCAACTTTTATTCGTTGATTCAACGCTTTTTCTCGAATTTCCAACTTCTCTTTTCTTTTTTCTAAATCTTTCCGTAGCTTTTCAACATTCTTTGTTTGATTTTCAATCTCAATTCTCCAATCTTCCAATTCCAAAACAACATCTCCTTCAATTTTCGACAATTCTCCAACAATTTGTTTCATTTTCATTCTTTCTTTTGGTTGCATTTTCCAACAATTCAACATAATATTTTTCAATGGAAGTGGACAACTATCAGGTATCGCCAAATTTATTCCTTGTTGTGTTACAATTGAATAAATTCGAAATTCAGTATATTCCTTAAATGGAACTTCTCTCGATAATATTTCCCATAAAACAACTCCATAACTCCAAACATCAGTGGCGGTTGTAATTCCCTCTGATTGCATTATCATTTCAGGGCTGAACTATAACGTTTTTTTTTTTCAAATTTGAAAATCAAAAATAAATTAACCTCATCCAGGCAGCTGTTCCTCCCCAAGTTGGAGCTGTGCAAGAATGTGTTAAATCCTTCGATGTTCCAAAATCACAAATCTTACAAATCAAATTAGCATCCAACACAACATTTTTTGATTTTAAATCACGATGAATTATTGTATCAACCGCATCATTATGTAAATATTGAATACCATTTGCAATCTATAAAAACCCTATTGATATTTCAAAAATATTCCAATAATTTTACCTGTAATGCCCATCCAATTAAACCATCAAAACAATGTTCGAATCCACATTTATCCGAATGAATATGATCATATAAACTGCCCCTTTCAGCACATTCCGTAACAATGAAAAAATCCGAAGTGGTTTTGCAAATTCCATAAAATTGAATAATATTTTTATGCCGAATTTTTGATAATATTTCAGCTTCTTTTTCAAGTACAAACACTTTTTTCAAAGCAACTGATCGAATATTTCCATCAGAAATATTCCATGTTCCTTTAAAAACTGCTCCAAAACTACCAACTCCTAATTGTTCACCAACAATTATATCATCTCTATGAATATCCGGGAATAAAGTTGGATCAAATGATGTTGAAGATGATGATTCTTCTGATGTTGTTGATGGCATTACTGTAGATCAATAAAATTTTGGAAACAATAATTTTACTACAGAAAAACAAACTGCGAAAAAACAAAAAAAGTATTTATTATTTAAAACTTTAAATGACTTGACCTTGAATTAAAAATCATTCTAACAATAAATTTTGGAAAAATAAAATAAAATCGATTGAAAGAGAGAAAAGAGAAGTGTGAATATGAATAGTCAAAAAGTAAACATTCATGTGTTAAAAGAGGAACGCAATACACAAATAAAAATCCGAAAACCCAATGAAACAATCAATATTCGGTTCATTTTTGGAAAAAAGATATGAAATAGTATGGAAACATGAAGAGAAATAGACATTGAACAACTGATAAAACAATTGTCGATGTCAGAAATAATTTGACATTTGGCCAGGCGGGAAGTGTACGCATCGGTGGTTCAGTGGTAGAATGCTCGCCTGCCACGCGGGCGGCCCGGGTTCGATTCCCGGTCGATGCAATTCTTTTGCTATTTTTTTGGAAATGATTTTTTAAAATTTAAAACAACTTTTTTTTGTAAAGTTCAGGAACACCGTTCAATTTGAAAAATAATTGGTTTATTCAAAATTCGTGCAAAAACGATGCACATTGTCAATCACTAACATGAGCAATAATTGGATCCCGTAAAACACAAAAAAGCCTAAATTATGAAATTCTCAGAATTTGTACAGAAACAAAAGTGAAAGAAAAGTAGAAATGATTATAGTCAAAATTTCGAAATCAAATTCTTGCAGCAACAATATCCACACGTTTTTGTGCTTCACGTGACATTGCTCTTCGAAGTGCTGTGAGTACTGTAGAACTTGGTGGTTGTGGATGACGTGGCATCATTGTTTTACGTTGTGGTTTGATATTATTATATTGTGTTGTTGTTTTTGATGCTTGAACTGCTGCTTTGATTTCACCAGAAGTTGGTGCAACCAAAAGTGATGTTTTTGATAAACGGCTCACTGGATTGGCAGATGCTTTTTTGGTTGTCTAGAAATTTCAGTGTTGAGGAAAAATTCAGAGAAATCAGAAGTGAACTTACATTTTTAATTGAAGAACCTTCAGATGAACCAACTCCACTTTCTTCACTTCCAACTGTTTCGTTATTCTGTTTTTTCTGCGCTTTTTTGTCATTTGTTTCATTATCAACTTCTTCTAATTCCTCACTTCCATGATCGTCTTCTGCAAAAAAATTAGATGAGATTTCAGCGATTGAAAAATTAATTTAAAAAATTTACCTAGTTTTTTATTTTCCTTTTCTCCTTTTTTGTCAATTGTCCCATTCTTCTGATTTGTCAAAATTTCCCACGAAGGCGAAATATTCGAAAGCCATGGATGTTGTAATATTGTTTCTAACGGACATCTTTGAAATGGATCAAATGCCAAACATTTATTGATAAGATCTTTTGCATCTTGACTAACTGGAACATAAAATGGAAGTGGTCCGAGTAAATGTGCTGTGCAAATATCTTTCTCATTTCTAAATGGTAATCGACCATTCAATGAATTGTATAAAAGTACACCCAATGACCAAACAGCTGCTTCTCTACCCAAATATAGAGAATGAAGAAACCATTCGGGTGGACAATAAAGGCGAGTTCCTTGGAAATCTGAATATTGAGTTTTTCGAAGACTTGTTGCTGCACCAAAATCGATAAGGCGCGTTGATCCATTCACCAAATCAATCACAACGTTTTCATCCTAAAAACTTTTTTTTTTGCTTCATGAGTCATTGTCAGAGTAAAGAGAGAAAAGTTATTTTTGAAGATAGGCTCAAATTTCAAAAATGTTCACAAACCTTCAAATCTCGATGCAAAACTCGATTATGTGCACATTCGGTAACTGTTTGTGCAATTTGTCGGAATAGAAATCTCGCCATATCCTCATTCAATTTTCCTTGTCCTTTGATAAAATCAAACATATCCACACATGGATACGGTCTTTCCATTATAATTAAATATCCTTCCGGGATACTGTACCAATCGATAAGTCGGATGACTCCTCGGGTTTTTGAGCATTTTGCAAGCATACAGATTTCCATTGGAACTTGTTCACCATTAACCTGGAATTTGATTAAAATTTGAAAAAGTTGGTTTTAGAGTAGAAAGATCTTCCCAAAGTGTTTTGTTGGAAAAACCAAAAATTTAAAAATAAAATGAATTTTTTTAGAAAAACAAAGAATTTTTCAAATTCGTGTTCAGAAATATTGAGAGTAATTTTAGATAAAAACCTCTTTAGGTATGAATAGGTGAGATAAGTTTTCCCCCTTCAAACTTCAAACTCACTCTTGCCCATTCTTTCACACTATTTCGATCAATAAATTTGACAGCAACCGGTAAATCATCTCGAATTCGAACTGCTCGATAAACAATACCAAATCCGCCTCTTCCCAATTCCCCCTTCAATTTATAATTTTTCTTGAATTTCGAAAAACCTCTGCTCGATTCTCCATTCAACAATAATTTCAGATTGAATAATTGGCTCGATGCCAATTTCTTCATTTTTTTCGCCAGATTTGGAAGAGTCATTGAGGGAGCAACTTGAGCCGTAGAAGTTGATGAAGCAACTACGGCTGATGTTGATGTTGATAACTGTGTTTTGAGCGGAATTTTGATATCTGCAAGAAAACTTCTTTTTTTTTTGAAAATAAGGAGCACAAAACACGAAAAAGTAAGAAAGAAGTCTCGAAAATCAAGCGATTTCTGAACAATTCTTTATTCTTCAGGTAAAATGACCCGAGCTCAAAATTTTTGACAAAAAGCTCAAAAAAGTGAGGAAGAAGCTCAGAAAGTTATCTCATCTTTTTCTCTGACACAGAGAATGTTTGGAATTTCCTCCTGGCTGGTCCTAATGATCTTTTGACTTGACAACTGACATTTTTATCTTGTAATTTAGTGTTTTTCATTCAGTTTTTTTTGGCTTTCTGACCAGACAGAACAACAAAAACATGTGTTTTTTTGGTTGAGATAATAAAAAAAGAAAAAACACAACAAAACTAGAGGAAATTTGAGAAGATTTTGGTACGATTATTGTCAAAAAGTGTAAATAATTTTTTTTTCAAAGATGAATCATAACTAGAAAGTTTAGCGAACAGAAATTTGGTGACTACTTACAGTAACCTAGGTTTTCTATTAGGAACTTCTTAAGACCTTCAGGTTCAAAAATCTATATAACTTTCATTTCAAAACTCAGATTTTTGCTCAAAAATCTAACCTGATTCTGAAAATTTAATCTTCAAATTCATCCAATTCTAAAGCTTCCAAAAAAATTTTGTAATAGTTTTTTCATCTTCGAAAATATTTATCCAAGTTCGTCGAACCTACAGTAACCCTACCCCCTCCCCAACCAAGAAAAATACTTTATCCCAATAATATTTACGTCGCTTTCCCCATTCTGTTTTTCTGTACTTTTGGGAAATTGAGCATATGCTTTTTCTTTTTCTATTTAAAAATAGAAAAAAGTATAGTTCAAAAAAATATTGGGGAGAAAAATTAATGGGTTCAAAAAAAGAAAGCAATATAAAAAACCATTAGAGATGTTCTCATGAACTTCTCTCTTTTTCAAAAAGATATCATGTGACGATAAATAAAAGAAACATTTTTCTCTTTTTTTTCGAGGAGGGACAAGAAAAGTGAAATGAAATGAACTGGATGGGAAATGGCTGGCTGAAAATGGAACATTGAAATGTGAATGAAGAAAAAACAAGTATCTTTTAATTGATTATTTGGAACTTCTTTTGTACTTATGTACCTACATTTTTGGAAAATAAAAATAAAAAACAAGATTGGGTTTGTGAGAAGAAAGGAAAATAACAATCTATTACGAAAAAATATTTATAAAACTTTTAGGGAGAGCTGGTGATTGCTCATATTAGTCAACTAAAAAATATGGCTCATGTTAGAGAAGTTTATAAGAGTTTAGAGGAGTTTAGATATCTCGGAATTTCTGAATTCAAAGGAATTCAGGAAGTCGAAAAATTCTTGGATCTCAGTGGGAAAGTTTGACCTCACTGATCTCTAAGATGAAAACAAAAAAGTAGAAATATATAATAGTTAGTACACGTGGTCTCATAGATCGAATCAAAGATAAAATCAGAAATTAGACGAATACTTTCGTCATTCTCGAACTCAAAAATATCTAATTGTAAGTTGCCAAGAAAAATGTATGTTCAAGTTTCTTTATTTTGCTAAAAATAATTTAAGATTTTTCTCCGCCCTCAACTAGTAAATCACATCATTAAATAAAGTAAAAGTTGAGCTTGGCACGGGCTCGAAAAAAATTCGAAAAATGATGGAATTTTGGAACAAGTTCCACCTCTTTTGTTTGTCATTTGTATTACGGTTGATGATTGAGAAGAGCAAAAAAAGAGGGGAGAATCTGTTGATTTTTAAGATTTTGCTGACTGATTGGATTGGGGGGCGAAAATTAGAACACTTCTTTCCATGTGACCGGAAAATTCACGTGGAAAATGTTGGAGAAGATTTCGAATGCGCAAATTTTTTGGAGAGAAGGTGAGGGGACCAGAGCTTTTTAGGCTTAGGCTTAGACTGTAAGGCTTAGTGTTTAAGGCTAAGGTCTGTCTTAGGCTTAGGTTGCTAGGCTTAGGACATTGTGTTTCAGGCTTAGTCTAAGGCTGTTCTAGGCTTGGGCTTTATGGCAGAAGCTTTGGCTCAATCTTATTTTTCAGGATTTTAGGCTTTCCCCCAAATTTGTTTCAACTCAAAAAAATACATTTTCGAATTTCTTGGAGCAAAAAATTGGGAACAAGAAAATTCACAAAAATCCTAAACATCAAAAAACAGTAGTTTGTGTCAAAGTTGAACATGAGCAAAAAATCTAGTTATATATCTTGTATGGCTAAATATTTGTCTAAATATTACTAGCAAACAAACACAAAAAAACTTTCGAGTTGACTGAAATACACTTTTTTTCTAGGTGTGTAGTCATTTTCGCAACATCATTTTTTTTCAAGCGGTTTTAATAATATCAATGTTTTCTGGAATCTGCAACTCCGCCCATTGGCAATTTCGTTCCAGAACAAGCCAAAAAAAGTTGCAAATCAAATCACACGAAAAATACTCGAGAAACACAACCATTTCGATGAGAAATGAGACAAAAGAAGTGTAATTTTGCTGTAGTAAAAAAAAGGAATTCTTGAAAAAAGGGAAAAGCTATTACACATTCTAGAAATGACTGTTTGTTTCTTGTATTTGTGTGAAAAAAAAGATGATAGCTATCAGAAATTAAAAAAAATTTTTTTTCTGAAAAAAAGTTTATATCAATTATTAATTTTTTTTTTTAGAAATTTTCAAAAAAGTGTACAAAAGTACAAAAACATCTTTTGTCAAACAACAAAAAAAAAACAACAACTGAAAAACTTGTATAAAAAAGAACGATGTCCAGTTGCGTCACAATAATAAATGAAAAAATATTTATGTTGAAATATTAAAAAAATTGTGTTTATCAAAAATCTGGTACATACAGTACGGTATGTACTAGAAAAACTTTATAAAGAAGAAATCGATGTGATTTTCGAAAAAGAAGAAAAAAGAAGAAAACGATTGATATGGGCGCGATAATAAATATATCAAATATCTGGTTTTTGTCACGTTTTGTGTTTCTACGAAAATTCACACAGCTGTGCAAAAAATATTATTAGCGTCTTGAGAGCTAGGGTCACTAGGTAAGACGCCTTGAGGGTTGATGTGTCAAGGGTCCAAGTCTAGAAAACCTAGTTGTCAAGTAGCCGAGCCTTAGGAACCTAATTGTATAGCAGCCGCGTCTTGAAAGCTACTATGGGTAGACACGGCGCCTTAGGAGCTGATGTGTCTAGACTACGCCTATTTTAGCCTGGGATGATTTTTGCGAAAATTTTTATAGACCCACAGATTAATATTTTGTGAAAAAATACAAAAATTAGAGACAACGTAAAATATAGAGATTCCAGACAAAGAACAACTTTTCAAAAAAAAAAGTAAAATAAATATAAAAAATTCACATGCTCTTTTTTCGAAACACATGTCTTCTGATAAAAAACCATGTTAACAAATTGTGGGCGAAAATTTGCGTCATTGAATTTTTTTTTTCATTTGTACAAAAAAAGGAAGAAAGTATAAAGAATGGATTGATTATAATACCTTTAAAGATAGGAAGAAGAAGAAATGAAAGATAACAAAAAAAGACAGAAAAATGGTACTGTCATAAATTATATGTATCCCCGCAGGGAAACAGAAAATTGTTTTTGCAAAGGGAAAAGGATATAGATTTTTTTTTGGTTTCAGATATATAAAAATGTGATTTGGTTATACTTAACAAGATACTTGACTCAAGTACTTTTGAGTAAAACAAGTAAAAAAATGAAAATAATAAAACGAAGAAAGAAAGAAAAAGTGAGAAAAGTTATTTTATACGTGATTTATTTTGATCGGTCAAAAAAATCTTATTATTTTGGTATTTTTAGTTGGTTAATCCATCAACTTCTGATCTGAGAAAAGAAAAATCAAACAGAAATGTTTTTAGCGATAACTGAAACTCTGGGAAAAATTATCAGGAGTTTTTTCTATTCTTATTTTCGGAGAAAAACATGTGGGTACAAAATTTCCTTAAGAAGCTTATCTTATTTTTTATTATGAAGTTTCTGATAAGCCTGAAAAGTTTCTGAAAAAATCTGAAACCCAAAACCCCATAAAATTACTGTATGAAAAACTAATCAAACATCAAAATGTTCCACATGGTTTTCTATTACATCAAAACATTTTTTTCTGATAAAAAATGTGTCTTGGTTGCTCCTTATAAATAGTAAAAGGCGTAGGCTTTTCACCGGAAACATCGAAAATTAGGTAGGCGAGTCTAGCTTATCATTAGGTTTTTGTCACGAACGATATGAATTGTAAACAGTTATGGACAACTACTGTAGCTAGACAGAGAGACCAGAAAAACACGTGTTTGAAAAATAAAATGAAACTTGAACTTTGGAATTTTGGGGAAAAACTGAATTAATTTTTGCTAATGTGGTGACTCAGGAAAACAACAAAACATCAAAGACTATATTTTTCGCGAAGTTCTCACCAGAAATCGAAAATTGAAGATTTTTCTGATTTCAAAAGCTACAACCTGATAAGTTTGTTTGTTTTTCAGAAAAAAAAGATATTTTAATTTTTTTCAAAATTCAACCAAAAATCTAAAAATGTTCCAAACTTCCTCTTGAAACACATTTTTATATCAATTTCTTTCTTGTTCGAAGATGAGATCAAATACGAAGAAATTAATATGATGTCAATCAAAATAGGAGTACTGTATGAACATATATAATTTTTTTCTTTCTTTTGAAGCTGACGTAAATGATCACAGAAAACACAGTAATTTAGAATTAGTCATAGTCATTTTGAATTAGCGCTTCTTTCAATGACTGATTTCAAAGTTCAATCGAAAACAAAACAATTTTTTTTCTTTGAGTGGGCGAAAAAAATCGTTCGTTGAAAACTGATAATGAACAAAAAAATGAGGCTCAATTTTTTCGTATTTTTTCCTGATAAAAAGAAAAAGTGTTTTTCTAAACTTTTCGTCCTCAACAAAAAATCAAGTTTCAATGAAATGCTCAAGAAAACATAAATGTCAGAAATTTATAGATAAGTTGTTTTATTTTCGCTTTTTTTTATTTTCTAGTTATTTGTTTTCAGTGTCAGTGTAATTTGATAATCAATGGTCATTTGATGAATTTCTTTGTTTCTTTGTTGATACATTTTTTTTTGCTAGAGGACATTGCGAAAAAATTAATGATTTGACCAAACCAATAACAAGAATTAAAAAAAAATGAAATTGATATAGTAAGGGACTAACAAGGACATTTTTTAAATTTGAAGTTGAGATTTTGCAGGACCGTTGTCAAAAATCTGCAAATCTCAACTCCTAATATAGGTTATGACGTGGCAAAATGAGAAAATTTTGAAAAATCTTTTTGATTTTCAAGCGCAGAAAAAATGCTTATTCAATTAAGCCCCGCCCCTTTCGCACACAAACAATCACGGCACGCACAACCCGTGAACCGTCGTCCACACCAGAAATTTATATACTCGTGTGTTCTGTGTGTTTATCGCTTTAGGGCGGTGGCGAAGCTATCGCCAAATTTTTTTTTGAATTGCGAATATTTTGAAAATTTCGAGGTGTCGAAACTAGAAAAATTCCACCTTGCACAAAAATTTAGGACACAGTCTCCCCAGATATGCCACGTCATACCACATATTAGCAGTTTAGCTTTACACAATAAAATTAAAAAGAAAAAATATACAAACAATTTTTTGTACTTTTTTTTTGCTTATGTCCATCATAAAATAAAAAAAAAATAAGTTGTTAGAAAAAGTTTTTGGGGAAAATGCATAATAAAAATATAAAAAGAATACTTATCATCATAGACACAAATTATTATTATATTATTATTATACGAAAAAATAATGAAAGAGAAAATGATTTGAGAAAACCAGTTTCAGACAAAAAAAAAGAGGGATTTTTGGAAGCAGCCAAAATAAACTAGAAGAAATCCAATTGAACGAAGAAAAAAAAAAATGATTGGCACAGGGGAAAACCGGACAAATGTTTACAAGAATGTCGAGATTGTTACGAACTATGAACTAGGTAAATATTTAGGAGAAAATGGGGGAAGAGAGAGAGAGAAAAATGATGGGAAAACCATGGTTTGGAAGGTTTTTGGATATCACAAGAGGTATGTGGAAAATTAGGAAAAATATCAAGTTTTGAGAATAGAAGAAATCGGTATCTCGAAGTTATGGTAATTGAAAAACGGATGATTTTAATTGGAAATTTGAGAAAATGTGTGTAACAATCTCAGAAGTTTCTACATTTTTAAAATTTTCAGGGAAGTTTCCAAATTTGTTTGGCATTTTTTGGGAGAAAAATACAACATTTTGAGTTTCTAAAATTTGAGCCAAAAACAAACATTTTCCAGAATAAAATCAAAGTTTTTGAAGTAAAGAAAAAGTTTTCCGAATTGAAAAAAATCTAATTACTCAGAGATTCGCTGGCCAGCTCGCCACCAGATCGCTGCGGCCACCTGGAAACCGCATGGCCGCCAGTTCGCCTTGAGTTTTCCGGCGACGTGGCCTGTGTGTTTGAAATTCTGGAAAGCTGGCAAGACGGTGGTTTGTACTCAAAACACTGCATTTTTTACTGTTTTTTTCACTTCCTAAGGTTTTAAGTGCTGCGAAAAAAACAGAAAATGAGCCAATTTTTTCGAAAATGCCTCAATTCACAAGTTTTTCAGACATTTTCATGAAAATTCAACTTGACGTGGTGAAGTGGCCACCACATGGTAGCCATGTGGGCTTGACCTAGCCAGGGCTTGGCCACCTTGCCAGCAAAAAAAAACCGGGCGACATGGTTTCCATGTGGTTCCCAGGTCAGCCAGCCTCCCCACCTGGTGGCGAGCTGGCCAGCGAATCTCTGAGTAAATTCACTTCAATTGAAACTAATGAGAAATTCAAATTCTAAACAAAGTTTTGTCGAAAAACCTGAAACGTCAAAAAGAGTCGTGCTTGTTCATCTCGTATTTGCCTAATTATTTGACATTTTTTGCCGAAATCTGATCTGCGCACGATTATGAAATATCCTGCAAAAATACTTTTTCGAGTAATATAACAGTATTTGTACAACGAAATCTGATCAATTTTTTGTGTCACGTTAAAATTTTTTTTTCAGTTTTTTATTTTTGTTTTGTTTTGTTTTTCAACGAGATAAAAATCTTGCCACGTCTCTTTTGTCAGAAAATACGTGGCGGCCTTTTGCTTGTTTTTCTGGATTTTGTCCAGTCATTGATAATTTTTTGCGTCCGGAAAATGGTGAGTGAGCAGAACATCAAAAATTGAAAAAATGTTTTTGTTTTCAGATTTTTCTTCTACAGTAAACCATTACGCGCTGATCGAATGTTTCGCCTCAATTGAATCTACGGTAAATAATAAATTCCTCTAGCCAGTTCTAATTTTGAATTTTTTATAGCTGGCTTCAGAAAAATTGGAGTCGGCCGATTACCCGACTATTATCATCGAAAAACCGATCGAATGATTTTGTGAAGCTGACGTTTCAATAATGAAGATTTTCAACGAAATTTCGGGATTAACGAAGATATTTTGAAGTGTTTTTTCTTGAAAATGAATTTTTTTTGCTTTGTTTGATTTTGATTTTCACTATATTATTGGTACCTACTGTAGTGATTTTTAGCAATAGTAATTTTTCTTTTTGAGTAGACCTGTGACGGAAATTCTCCAGTTTTTCACGGAAAATTTTCCGATTATCCGGAAATTGTGCCCGGAAAATCAGGAAAGTGATTTTTCTTGGTGAAATCTTCAAAATCCAATTTTGTGAAAATGTTCCCAAAGTCTCACAAATAATCAGAATTTTCGAAAGTTTTCTGAATTTTTTTGAAAATTTTTAGATTTCTGGATCTGAAAACGTCTCAAACAGTTACTAAATCTTCTGTAAATGGATGAATTCCAGTAAAAAAACAAGTTTTGCAGTCAATTTGGTGCTGAAAGTTTTTGCTCCCCGTTATCTCACGGAATAAATTAATTTGGACCATTGTCTCAAAAAAATTTCTCTAAATTTGAGAAATGAAAAAAAAATTCACGTGAAAATTTGAAATAAAAACGTGACAAAATTTTTAGTGATCAGATTTCGTTGTATACCTACGGGACTGTTTTCGAGTATCATATTCAAACTACTGTATATCTAGGGATGCTGTGTCAGCTATTGAAGAAAGAATATGTTTTTATAATATTCTCGACACACATTTTTTCTTAATTTCTTACAGTACATAAATCAGCTCAATTTTCTATTTTTAAGGTATAAATAGAAGATACTGTAGAAAATCTTGATTAATCTAGAAAAAACAACATTAAATTCGACGAGAAACCGATCACTGTATCTAGTTATACATCAATTCTTACAGTACGCAACAAATGCAAACAACTACAGTAATCTTATTGTAGACACGCAATCTACAGTACCCTGATTACTGTACCTTTACAATATTCAAGATCAACAAAACTACAAGTCATTGGCTTATAAGCAATGACTTGTAGAGAAAAAAAAACTACGGTAATTTCCTACTTTTTGGCTTTTAAGCAAAAAGCAGGAATGAATGAATGAATTACGATAAAATTGAAATTAAATTGCATCCAAGAGTTTAGGCGATATCCAGAATCTTTTAATTTGATTGATTTCCAGAAAAATTGGCAGCAGTCGCTCTGAAAATTTCAAGATTTTCAATAAAAATTTAAAAATTTGGTCTCAACTGAAATTCCAATTTGGAACTGATAAAATCAAAGATTATTAAAGATTTCCAGAAAAAATCGAAGTTTTATCAGTTTTAAATTGAAACTTCAAAATTTCAAGTAATTTAATTTTTCACTCACCAAAAAAGCACCATATATTTTGTTGTTGAGATTTGGAGATGTGATCGAATGAGTTGAGATAATCAATCTGAAAAACAATAGTTGATTTAATTTGAAAACAAATTAACTCAGAAATTTTCGTTTTTCTGGAAATGAAATTTAACATCTACATATAGGTCACGTTGAAAAATAAAATTTGAGAATATTTATTGTTTTCATTTGCAGAAAAAAACAAGTTTTTCGACAAAAATTCAAAAATTGGGCATAGCTTCCGCATCTCCGCTGAAATTCCAATTTGGAACTGATAAAATCAACCATTTTTCAAGATTTTCAAAAAAAAAAATCAAGAAAAACAGAATATTTATAAATTTCAAATTGAAATTCCAGAAATTCTCTTTGTCATTTTCAATTCTCAGAAAATCAATCGAAAGCTTACCGAATGTTCAGTTGGTTTCAAAATCGATTCCATTTCGATGAATGTTAGCGATTTCCTCCGAATGATGTTTTTCCTGATGGATGGTACGCAATCGCTCTGAAAATTTTAAGATTCTCGATAAAAATTCAAAAATTGGGCATAGCTTCCGCATCCCAACTGAAATTCCAATTTGGAATTGAAAGATCAACCATTTTTCAAGATTTCCAAAAAGAAATCGAGAAAAATAAAATTGTTTTCAGTTTCAAACAGGATATTTCAGAAATTCGTGTCATTTTTTTCACTCACCAATTTCCAAACTAAATATTTCCGGAAGTTTCGTTGATGATAAAGTTGAGAGAACGATGCAATCTGAAAAATTGTTGTTAAAGCAACACCCTCGTATAATAAGGCCATTTCGAAATGCTTTCAAACACCAAAATATATAAAATTAACCTATTCAGTTATACTCATAAGAAATATGAAAAAGAAATACTCAAAAACAATCAAGTTTGACCGATTTTGAAAAAAAAAATTATTTTTTTTTGAAAATCGCCTGCAGATTGTGCAGATCCGCAATTTCATGACATTTGTGCAAACACTGTGACGACAATTGTGTGCTACAGTACCCATTTCAACTTTTTTTCAACAAAAAGTGAATTGTTTCACTGAAAACAATGAAATAAATTGTAACAATGATTTCTGAACATCCTTAACTATCTCTACTTTCATTTTTGACAATGATATTTCAGTTTTATATTGCATATTCCGGTCAAAAACTGAAAAAACACAATTTCCATTGAAAAATTTAGTTTTCGTCTGAAATATTGAATCTTAGTGTTTATACTTCTTCAATTTATTTTTTTCATACCCAGAAAACAGTTTTTTCCATGCAAATTGTCATTTTCCGAAAAAAACGGAAAAATTTTGCGAAAAAATAAAAAAGAAAACAACGAGACTCCGCGTTGACGTTAGCCCGCGTTGTTTGAATTTGAGTTTTTTCAGTTTTTCAATGGGCTTCCATATTTCGGCGACTACTTATTCAAACGTTTTGAATTTTTTCTCCTAACTAGAAAACAGTAAAACTAAGCTAAATCTAAGATTTGAGAACCTTTGGGCTTTTTTCAAGAAAGTGCCTATTATACGAGGGTGTTGCTTTAACAAAAAAAAATTGAACTCTATTAGATATGTACAACATTTTTAAAAGATTACAGTAGTAGTAGTTTTTTCTGTAATGTTTGACACCAAACACTACAGTAATCCAGAAACATTCAGGACTACAAAAATCCGGGAAAAATAGGTATTTATCAAAAATTGTGAATAAGTTTTCTATATTTTTTGAAACCAAGAAAAACAATCAGGAAGTAACGAATATCATCCTGGGATTTTGAAACTTTAGGTAATCACTCACCAAAATGTTGAAGCCAGATTTTCGAGGGAAACCTTGGCATGATTCGTCGCATCTTGCGGCTCGAAATCCCGCAACAATTCAAGATCTGGCAATTGTGTTGGCAAATAAACTTGTTGATGATTTCCAGTTTGTGGCACCAATTATTGGTGACCAATACAATGCATCGAATCTCTTTGACTTTTGGATTATTCGACGGTGAAGTACCGTATATCAAACCGGTGATTTGTGTTCGGAGATTGTGATGAACTTCTTGACGATGTTTTTGGGGAGGATGTAGGCGTATCGAGTGTCTTTGACATCGTCCGAATTGACATAAATGTGTTAGGTTCGGAGATGGAGATTTTTTTGACGAAATTGAACGAACTCGCCATTCCTGCAGAAAATTGGGATTTCTAGGAGAATTTTGAAGAAATGAAACTAGAAATCTACTTAGAGTTTTCACAAAAATCTTCATACATAAAATTCAAGAATTCACTAGATTAAAAAATCGCGATTTCGGAGTAACTACGAAATCACGATTTATCATTTTTATCCATGAAATTTAGCTAGATTAAAAATTCGGAGTAATTTTCAAAAAAAAAATCGAGAAAAATGAACGTTTTGTCAGTTTCAAATTGCAATTCCAGAAATTCTCAGTTTCTTTCACTTCTTGAACAAATTCTACGACATACCTTATTTTTTTCGGTGTGCTCAAAACAATTTCAGCGATAAAATTGGTGCATAGTCTTCGTTCAAATTGTTCGAAAATCCCAATTCTCTCAGGAACACTGCATAACTTCAAAATGTTCGCAATTCTTCAGATTTCCAGATTTCGAATCGGTTCAAATGGAAGTTGGCACGAGATCTCAGAAAATCGATAGTTGATCTGAAAATTGAAGTTTTTTTTGAATAATAATCGGATATAGCGTGGAAAAACTCACAAGCACAAGCCAACTTCCAGATCCAACTTTTCCGGCGAGCTGACTGATTGATGAGCGATTTTCTGAAAAAAAAAAAGCATTAAATGTGCAGGTCGAATTTCCTCAAAAAGACAAATGCCCCAATTTCCAATCAAGTTCCTTCGCTCATCCAAAACCAGGTCCCGTCTTCCCATTCCACCCAAATCGGTGGCTGAAGAGCAGTTCTATATGGGAACCTCAGGTCTTGCTCATCACTGTTTTCCAATCAAATCCAGGCGGTATTCCGCGGTCCACAATTTCGTAAAAAACTGTGTCCCTACCGAGGTTCCTGGTAGTGGCAATGACTAGTGGGCTCGAAATTAATTGAGCCCTGTACTAACTCCGAGCAAGACTTCTAGAACTGCTCGGAATGGGATTTGTGGAGTGTTTTGGATGAATTCGATAGGAAACGGGGGCAAAAACCTCAAAAAAACTCATCTTTTTGTGTCGAATCACCAAACAAAACACATCTTGGGCGGCGCAAAAAAAGAATTGAGAAAAAAAATCGATTTTTTGGTTGGCGCGTCGAAAAAATAAAAATTCGCGGGCAGGTTTTGAATTTTTGTGTGTTGTGTGTCAAGACGCAGTAGCTGGTTGCAATGTTCCTTTGAATTGTACCGTACCACACAAACGTTTTTTTCTTTTACTTTCGCTTTTTTTCCGAATTTTTCTTTTTCAACACGTCGACCCAACTGCTGCAATGGGTGTACGGTTTTTCGAGTTGTCCGCGAAGTGCTACGAGAAAAAACATCAACTAGAATTCATGAAACTTCTTATTTCCATAGATTTGAACACGCTGATCATGAATATGTAATCAGGTTTCAAAATGGTTCAGTAGTTTTCTTGCATTTTGATGCATTCAGTCTCACACCCATTGCAGCAGTTTGTTCTTTGGTGGGTCGACGTGTCAACGTGGAAAAAGCGAAAAATGGAGCCGGAGACGAAGAAAATCAAGGTTGATGATGATCCAGAGAAGACTAGCTGGTTCGATTTGAATTTTTTTTTTAAATTAAAAAGTTAAAACACCGAATTTCAGAATAAAATATGAAAAATTTTATTATCAAAAAAAAAACAAATACATAGAAATTCCAGAATTCTGAAAGATTTGGATCAAAAATTCTTCTAAAAGGCATCTGGAAATATGTTTTGTTTTTCAAAAAAAAATTGAAAAAAAGTACCCGGTTATTTGGTTGAAATGAAATATGATGCAAATGAAGAATTATGGGAGGAGCGGGAAGAATTTGGCAAAAATAATAACAAAGAGATCGAGAAAATTGGGGGGATAAAAAAAGAAAATAGAGGAAATGAAATCACATGAATTATACCAGAAATTGGGGATTTTTCAGAACAAAAAATCACCGGGGGAAAACATTGGGGAGAAAAAAGAGGCACTCGGTTATAGATAATTTTGAAGAAAGAAAGTTAGAAAATTGGATAGAAAAAGAAATATTGACCCTGAGAAATACCAATAAAAAACTATTCAAATATTGAAAGAAAACAATGTGTTGTTATAAAATCGTATCAGTTTCTTGTGTTGGAGTTGGCGGATCATGTGATGATAATCTTGATACTCGCATTTCATCAAATACTCCTCCACTATTTCCATTCCCACCGCCATTTGGTAAACGAATTCCAGCAGCGGATGAGATGAAGTTTGAGTTTGGAATTGGATTTCGATGACGAATTGAAGATTGGATATGTGGTGGAGATGATGAAGATGATGGTGAAGAATCTGAGAAAAATATCGAAAATTATTGGTATGTTTTGAGATAAAAATGGTGAAGGGAAAACGTGAATCTGCAATAAAACGTCTGAAAATTTGGAAGAGATACTTTTTAATAAAAATTTAATGACAATTAAATATCAAATCAAAAATTTTTAAACGTGACTTATTTTTGAACTATCAAAGATCATTTTCAGAAATAATGATAGTTTTTTGTCATTGAAAAACTCAATAAACTCTTTGAAACTCCCAAAAAACCCATGATATTTTATCACAAAAATATTTTGCCTATCTAAATATTGTGAGAGGAAAAATCAACGACAACACGAAACAAGAAAAACATTCCAATTTTTGCTACCAAAATTGGTTATTTCGTATAAAAATATAAATATCAAATACAATAATTAAATATCAACACGCACACAATCTCAAACTTATCAATCAATGTTCTTTTTTTCTGCTATTGGTTGCGTTCACGGCAAAAACAATATATATATTCAAAACTATATATAGAAAAAAACCATATGGATTGAGAAGGAAAAAAGAAGGGTGGAAATGGTGAAATAAATGAAATGTGCATGGTGATATTTGATTATATAAGTATTTTCTATATTTATTATACAAAATAACCAACCTGATTGCGAATTCGAACATTTTTCTGTTTCTTGTCTAGTTTTTCGAATTCCTACCTCCGTCACCATTTGGTCCATTCTTGATTGATTGATCTTTGACTAATCGAATCAATAATTCGATATCTGTGTTGAATTTGTTCTGCATTCGTTCGATTTGGCTGAAAAAAACGATATTGAAAAGAGGGGAAACATTTATAGAGTGATAATACTTTTTGGTAATCACTAAAGAAATTTCTCGAATTTTGATTCAGGAAATACGGACTTTACAATCCAATTTTCATTTTTCTATCTTTGCCTTGTCTTTCTCTATCTTCTCATATACGATGTTCTCGGTGAAAATCGCAAAATTTCCTGATTCCACGAAAAAAACCGAATCGAAAAAATAAACGAGATAGTGTTGCGTCTAGAAGAGACGAGAGAGAAGGAGAGAAAAATGAGAGATAGAAACTCGTAAGAGAGAACGTCAGACAACACGAATTTTGTGAATTTTTCTCAACCCCAAAAACATTTTTCGTTTTTTCACCAAAAATGCTAAAATCGTTCATACTCAACCAAATTCAAAGATCTTTGCGGCAAAAGATAGAAAATCCTCGAGAATAGAGATTGCAAAAAGAAAAACCTCGAAAACTTTTCACCAAACACCAAAAAACTATGATTACAGGTTTTTCGCCTCGATTTCCTCATTTTCGTAGTCCGAATTTTATTTTTCTGCTTTTGCCTTGTCTTTCTCTATCTTCTCATATATAATGCTCTCGATCAAAACTGCGATTTTTCCTGATTTCATTAAAAAAAAACCGAATTGAAAAAAATAAACGAGAGAGTGTTGCATCTAGAAGAGACGAGGAGAAGGAGAGAAAAATGAGAGATAGAAACTCGTAAGAGAGAACGCCAGACAACACAAATTTTGTGAATTTTTCTCAACCCCAAAACCGTTTTTCGTTTTTTCACCAAAAATGCTAAAATCGTTCATACTCAACCAAATTCAAAGATCTTTGCTGCAAAAGATAGCAAATCCTCGAGAATAGAGATTGCAAAAAGAAAAACCTCGAAAAAATTTCCCCAAGCACCAAAATACTATGATTATATGTTTTTCGCCTTGATTTCCCTTGATTTTTATATTATTCAAGTTGTTTTTTTTTAATGTTATTCATTTTCTATACAAAAATATACACAAATTCGTTAAAAATTTTCTTTAAAATTTTTTTTTCGTGAAAAAATGCTTACCTTTCAAGTGATTCGAGCCTCCTCAAAAACATGCTTGTTTTTCTTTCTTCATAATCATCTACAGAACGATCTACAAAATTATCCATTTTTTATTAAATTTTTACTTAAATATTCTTTTTAATATTATTAAAAATAGACATGCATTTTCATAAGTCACTGCAAATTTGTGTTTTCTTACCAATTGGTGGAATATCTTTAAAAGAGAATGGTTGTGAATGTGGCGGTGATGCAATTGTAACAGTATTTCCACGTGCAAATGCTCGAATATCATCAAAAAGTGCATCATTATCATCATTATCACATAAACCATTAGTCATTGGAGGAGCTCGTCGAAGAAGTGGAGTGGCTTCGGAACGAGTTGCGGTAAGTGTTGCATGTGGAGGTGAACAACGCGATGAACCTGAATAGGCAGATGATTTGTTAGTGAGCAAAGCATATGAAATATCAATGGAACGACATTCAAAAACGCGAGGGTTAGTTGAAAAATTATGGGAGAAAATGGATTAATTCTTACTTCTTGATCCTGCAGATTGTCTCCGATCGATTGGCATTGAATCACATCTCGACACAGAATCAGCACTTCTTCGAATCGTCTGCGATTGTTGTTGAAGAGAATCACAACCTACGAAAAAACGGGATAATCATTCGGGGGAAAATAGAGAAAAAACACTCAAAAATAGATATGTGCATTCCAAAACACTTCATGATTTTTTCAAACTTAAAAATTCAAAATCCAAAAAAACCCACCATCAACTGGAGGTCTTTCTTTGTTCAACGAAGATGACATTCGAAGCAATTTGTGTCGATCAAATCGTTTTCTCAAACTTTGTGCATCATCTCGTAAATTATAAGTGATCGTCAAGTTTTTGCAAAATGTTTCGGCGAATTCAGGATACATGTCCAAAACATCCAACAATTCATCTCGCATAATTTTATGTAGATCACAGTATGTCAATGCGCGAACATTACAAGATGATTTTCCAACTTCATCATATAATAGTGGATTCTCTCCGAAAATATCGTCTTTTCCTGAAAATGGTATTGATTATGACGTGGCAAAACCTCTGTTGTTAACGCAAACTATTTGAGTACTGTATTTTCCTGCGCAACTAAGACTGTGGTTCCAAAAGATAAGATTGCACTCTGAAGATTCAATTTTAATCTTTGAAGATCATCAGAGCCGCGCCTTGAGAGCTTATATGACAAGTAGCCGAGTCTAGAAATGCTAGTTGTTAAGTAACCGAGCCTAGAGACCCCAGTTCTTAGGAAGCCACGCCTAGAGAACCTGATTGTGTAGGAGCAGCATCTATAGATTCACTATGACAAGGATCAGCGCCTTGAGAGCTACTATACCAAATTTCCCCTGTCCAGAAAGTTCAATTTTCAAGGATCAGCGCCTAGAGAATCTAGTTTTGTAGTAGCCGCGCCTACAACCACACTAAAATATAAAAATCATCCATGACCTTCCAAAACTCTCCCAAAAACTAACCTAAAATACCCATAACCGTATTATCATCATTGAGAATTTCTACACTTCCACGTGCTATAAAATACAAGCCCGTCAAAATATCGCCTCGATGAACTAAAGTGTCACCAGGTGGAGAATGTGTTGTACGAAATCTGAAAAAAACAAATTAATAAAAATCTTTCCAAAAAAGCATACCTCATACTCAACGCTCTTAAACAACCAGGTGAACTTCCAGCAAATGCAGCACATCCACTCAACAAATTCCGATTCAAATGCAAACAAATATCAGCTTGTAAACAATCGGGAAACCCTTTTAGCACAAGATTCATATCAATTCCATTTGTATAAGACCAAGCATGTTGAAAATATTCTTCTAATCGTTGTCGCAATGGATTCGGAATCTGATGAAATCGAATAAATTCGCGTAGTCTTGACATTTCTGTGTGATATCGAGCTGTTCCAGAATATAATCGTTGAATTATTGCTGACACATTTCCAAAAACTGAGGCATACATTAATGAACCTAATATCATCATTATAATTGTGAATATTTTTTCGGAATCTGTATTTGCTGATACATTACCAAAACCTGTAAGAAAAATAATTTATTTAAAAGAAATTGGATATTTTTTGTAAAAAATATGATAAAACTTTTGAAAAAATATGAGACTCATTTAAAACTAATTTTGAATTATCATAACTCCAACAAAAATATTTAAAAAAAAAACATACCTATAGATGTGATAGTTGAGAGTGTAAAATAAAGAGATGTAACATATCGACTTCGCAATGATGGACCTTGTATTACAATCGATTTATTTGCAGGATCAGTACCATTCACTACACTATACGGGACAGCTAATTGTTTACCTGTAAATACATGAATTCAAAATTTTGACATTCAAGAAAAACAACATACTTAATTGATATAACCACGTATATTCTCTGAGATCTTTTACTCCCTCACCAACACCTTGCGTTAATTCAGCATGTCCAATTGCATACCAAATACACGCTAACCAATGTGCTATTAATGCAAATGTAGCCATAAGAAGTAATAAAACGGCTGCACCATATTCAGAATACCTATCCAATTTTCTGGCGACCCGTACTAATCGTAAAAGACGAGCAGTTTTTAGTAACCCGATTAATGTTGTTGTCTGCAAAAATGGCGGGGTTTCAGGTGAGTTTGGAATAGTCAACCAACCTCCTCATTATTCGGGTTAACAAGAAGCAAATCAAATGGAACAGCAGCAATCATATCAATTATAAACCATCCTTTGAAATAGTGGTTGGCGATTTTTCCAGGATGTGAGACGACCTGAAAATAATAATTGGGAGAAAGCATTGTTAGAAAAACATCTGAAATTCGAAGGCCCTCAAAATTTCTGATTCTAATTCTCAAACTGGAAGTTTGTACCAGAATTCTGATGAGAAATTTTTAATTTTTCAAGATTCGTAGCTTTAAGATTCGTATTCGTATAAATTGTTCTATGAGTCTTCAAAAATTCAAAATTACAGTATCCAGATTTCATCGAAAAACCAATTCACCTTTTACATTTTTTTTGGATTTCAGATTTTTTCAGATTCTACAGTAGCCCCTTCCTTAATTCCAAAAAAACATACCTCATCATTTTCATTGACATAAGTTGTTCTAAAATTTATAATAATATCAACAATAAACATTATATCAACTATTAGATCGACGATTTCAAGTGGATCAGCAAATTTTGTTGTCCGGAAAGATTTTTGAATCTGAAATCAACATTTTTTTGATGATCAATTATAAATAAAAACCAACCTCTGGGAGTAAAAAAGCTGCAACATATGGTGTGAAAATTGCTGTGTATATTACAAGTAATAAAATTATCCAATCCCAAACTGCTTTGAATGGACTATAATGTACAATTGTGCAGTGATGTATTCGGGTTGGTTGTAATTTATATTCGGGTAAAACATCAGCACCAAGTGACAGAACCTAGAAAAAAAATATTTTTAATGAATATGGGAGCAAAGTAGTTGGGTCCGATTTTCTGGGCAGAGTATTTTTTCTTTTATTTTTTGAGCTCATACGTAAAACCATGAAGTTTAATTATTCCAAAGTGAATAATTTCAGACATCTGACAAATAAATTCTACCTTATGTGATCCATTTTGCAAAACAATCATCAACTGTTTCGGAAGATTAGTTGATGTTGTTGAATTCGCCGCCAAGTTACAATTCGATCCTCCCACTCCACCACCCGACATTTATCCCTTTCCTTTTTGGTCCCCACGTTGTCACGTTAACATTTTCACATTTATGAATGAAGGCAGAATTGAAGAATCAAATATGACGAGATGAATAGAGAGAAACACCAAATTTCCAAAAAAAAAAAACACAGATTTTTTTGTTGAACAAGGAAGGAGTAAAAAATACGGAGACAAAAGAATGAAAGAAAAAAGAAAGGACAAAAGAAGAGCAATGTTACAATTAGTCACAAAGACACCAGCAAGAAAAAAAGAGAGAAGATTCGATTTTTGGTTCTGGTTCTGGTTTTTTCTAGCTCAATAGTAGGTCATGAAATTTAATTTGAATCAGAGCCTTGTTAGGGTGTCTAAAGTGGAACAGGGTGAAATTTTGAATAGAAATCGGACCATCAAAAAAAAATCAGTGCAGAAATTTATTCACCACCCAAAAAAAGAGAGACCTCAAATTTTTCAAACGAAAATTCCGGTAGATCAAAAACCTCTGGAAGTTGACTATTCCAAAAGAAAAATTTTTAGATTAGAAAACACACTCTGTAAATTCTTGGGTTTCTGAATCGGGGAACATTTTAAAAAATTTGCCCGATTTTTGGGCTGCTTTCGGAATTTTTCTGGTGGCCCATGTCAGTTCCAAATTAAATTTTGGTGATCTGACCTGCTTTCCAACCCAAATCACATTCAAAAATTCTTGGTTCGAGTCAGTTTTCTCCCCATTTACACTGCAAAAAAGACTCAGATTGTGAGTCTGAAAAATCTCAAAAAAAAACAAGTCGCACGTCATTTTGGCTCAACGGAAACTCATAAAGACACAACCAAATCAGATGGAACAAAAATTGAAAATTCATCCCGAAGAAGAATCAAGATGACGCATTTCTTCTTCTTCTTCTTCTTTTTTTCAGAATCCTTCACAAAAGAGGGGAAAAAGAAAAAGACGAAGAAATGGAGAAGAAGAAAGAAAGAAGCATTAGTATAATGAATTATTCTGCTCACGCAGTCACCGCGTCATTTTTCGTTCCGAAGAAGCGAAAAAAAGTAGAAAAAAATGAGAAGATATATGTATTTCTCCAATTTCAAAAGAAACTAATAAGTTCTGACACAACTTGAGTAAAGGCTGAAAATAAATCATGGAATTTTTTGGGGGGAAAAATGAGGGGTTATTTTTAGAAAATAATTGTTGATGAGGGGGATCAAAAACAAAAATTATCCGAAATTAGAAAAAGCCCAAAGGACCGGACAGGCTGCTATTCTTGGAAAATTATTATGCGATTCTCTGATTTAGAATTTCTTGTTGAAGAATTTAAAAAAACTTTGGAAATTCAACAAGATTTTTTACTATGAAATTATTTATTTTTTCAAATTTTCTGTCCAAGATCTAACCTCAAAGGGAGGGGCTAAACAGCTATTGCGTGTCACCTGGACCACCCACAAAGCCAAATCAAAAATTTAATCTTTAATTGTACGCAAAAGTGTGTGGCAGTGTTTGCACACACCAATTTGGTGGCAATTTGAAATTCAAAACAAAAAAAAAGGTTTTCTTAGCTTCTAATAACTTTCAGAATGTGTTAAAATCCATCAAATTCTTTGTGAACATTCAAAAAAAAATCAGAATCTTAGAACTTCCAGAAACACTTGCAAGTCAGTCTCAAATAAAATTAAAATTTTGCAAAAAACATCTAATTCCAGCCGAATCAGATAATTTTGTTTACAACCTATCCTATTTTTTCTCTCTAGATAGACTAAGTGAAAAATGATCGAGTAGCTAGATTATAGTATTTTTCGCTTCCGCTTGTAAATTTTGCCAACCTCCTTTTTTTCAGAGCGAAAATAGACATTGGAAAAACCGGGATGAAATCGATCGAGAAAATGTTGGAAAAATGGGGGGGGGGGGGAAAGGGCAAATACATCGAGACCCTGTTATTATTCTTTGTGCATGCAAGCGATTTCAAAATTATTATTTTCCGGAACCCGGACAATTTTCACTTCTTTTTTCTTTTTCAGGAAACAATTTGGATAGGTTTGCTAAATATTTTAGAATTTACTGATTCAAGAAAAAATAAGACGAATGCAAAAAAATGTTCCAGAGCCAACATAAAATAAAAAAAAACAAATTGTGTATACGGGGTAGAAGCAATTGAACAGAAAAAAAATACACTTCACAAATTGCTACTATTCACATTGCAGTCAATGCAAAACAAAAATACTACGAAAATTAGAATTTTTATTTTATTTTATTGGGCCGCAGAAAAACTCGCTATATTTCTAATCAGAAAAATACAATAATTCACTTTTTTGGATGAAGGGAATTTGTATTTGTAGCTAGAAAAGATATGTTTTTTGTGTAGTCCGCAAGCTTCCGCAAATTCCCAAAATCATTAGATACTCAGTTAACAAACATGTACGCAGTCAAAATATGACATAGGAAATTTGTAGTCACTCAGCTCTATTTTTTTTTGCAAAAAAATGTTCCAAAAAACAGAACCAGAGAAAAAAGAAGAATAGAATGAATATGTAAACGAGCCAGCAAAAAAAATAAAATAAATTTGTCCAATTACAACAAAAACGAGTCAATTTCGACACCAAAAAACGTCTCAAATTTCTCCGCCGCTGAAAAAAAAAATGCATAGAACGAAAAAGATAATTAGGTAGCTGGCTGAAGACAGAAGGAATGTCTAGAAAAATATATTTGGTTTTTTTTTCGGCGGCGGGACAAAAAACATGAAACGGATGTGATGAAAAAGGAAACGAAACGGGGACGGATGAATGAAAAAAGTGCATCAAAAAACATATTTTTTCAGAAAAGAAAAAAAAATAGTTTGAGGTTGAATAGGTTCTTGAGCACAATTTTATTTTATTTTATTTTAAATGATGTGGAAAAGGTTCGAAAAAACGCGAAATAATATAAAAATAGAACTAAAAGCAGAAGAAAATGAAAATAAGCATTTTCATCATTCATCTTTTTTTCTTTCAATATATTCAAAAGATGGATATTTTTTCTCTAATGATTGCACAAATGAATAAATTATTGGGAAAAATTGAGATGAAAAATAAAAGAGGAATTTTTCAAAAATGTGAGAAAATTGACGTTCTTGCAGGAGAAATTCAGAAAAATCGGCAACCATAGAAACTAGTAGATATCATTTGATTATTTTTCATTAGCGCCCGCCACATTTTTTTTGTTCAAAAGTTATTATAAATGAGAAAAACAGGTGAAAATCGACAGAAATCATATCTGTTGTTAGATTTGACCAAAAAAAAATTTCTGAGACTGTCTGAACCAGGTTGGCACAATTCCTATAGTTCAATTCAAAAGCTGCTGAAAGATCTAAAAACAAAAAACACTAACACTAATTTTTTGTGGAGAAAAAACAGAAAAACAGAAAATGTTGTTGAATATTTTATAAGCAATTAGAAATAAGAATCACCATGGAGAGACAAAAAACACACGAGAAAAACTAAACAAGAAACTCGGGAGAACATGATGAATTCGATTTTACGGCTCGAAGAACTAAATAACTTTCAGGACGACGAATTTGATCGAATAAATCAGAGCAAGGAGAACTTGGAAGAAAAAAATAATACTATTTGGAAAATGAAAAAAACTCAGTTTCAGAAATATTTTTGAGATGGAAATGAATGAGGAAGAAAAAAATAGAGCAATTTTAGCCAAAAACAAATTTCCAGCTAGAAATGAATTGAAAAAGAGCAAAGGAGTTTGAAAATAAAAAGGTCACACTTGAGAATTGTGGAAAAGCTTGAACCTTCAAGTTAAGCTAAGTTACAATCAGATTTTATGAAAACCCTTTTGAAGTTAGTTTGACTCTTGGAGAATCTCATTTTTTTTCATTCTTGGCCACGTCATAACTCAGGTTAGGAGTTGAGTTATGCAATTTCTCAAGTGAAATTTGAAACAGTTCCATTATAAGAACATCAGACATCAGAATCAGATCCGATTCGGAAAATCCCTTTTTTCACCTTCAAATACTTTACAGAAAATTCGAAAAAAAAAATATTTTCAAATTTTCAGTAAACCCTGGGTATAAAATACGCAATAAATGAATGATTACAAAACCAAATTTTAGAGCCCAAATAGACCTAAACCTGCGCCTAAACTAACCGCTGACAATGGTACAGGATCAGCAGATAATGTTGGAATTGCCATCGACATTCTTCGAACAAAAGCCGAAGCTCTTCTCGAACTCGAAGAAGATGTTGATGCAATAGCTGCATTTCTTCTTGTGGTTGATGTCAAATGATTATGTTGATTTGTCGAATTATTGTAGGTTACAACAACCATTCCTTGTTGTCCTCCTCCACCTCCACCAATCGCTGCTCCACTCCCACCAGTTCCGCCAATCGATTGAATTGATGGACACGGTGAGAGGGAGCGTGATTGTTTTTTCAACGATTGATTGTTTTTCGAATGATTGTTGTTGTTGTTGTTGATGTTGGTATTCGAATTGGTGGTGAAAAAGGTTTTGGAGGATGATGACGATAATTGTGAAGAGGTTGAATTCTTTGAGATTTTTTTTATTAAAAAGTATGAAGATATAAAAAGAGAGAACAAGAGAAATAGAGAATCAGAACAAAATAACTCAAAAATGCAACTGCAATGTCAAATTTTCCAATGCATACAAAATTTCAGGGGAACTTCAGAGGTTCTCAAATATTTTTTTGGTTAGATATTTAAGAAAAAGAAATCCGATTATTTTTAGGGATTTCTTATTTTTGTGAATTTTCTTTTAAAAATAGCAAAATATTCTAGGTATTGGATAATTTTCGATGACGATGAGTAAAATAAGAAATTATGAATTATTTTTCTCTCATAAATAAAATCGAAATAATTTTTTTTCAAATTCTGAAAGTGCCTAGCTAAAAAGGTTTACAAAGATCAAGGGCACTTGTTAAAACAAATCTGAAGATCGAAAAATGAGAAGCAGAAGAAAAAAGAAGGATAAAAAACTAGAAAGGAAAAAGGAGGAGCATTATGATGAAAACAATATGCATTACAAATTGGAAGAAGAAAAAGAAGCTGAAGAACTAAAAAAAAGAAAAAGAAGAAGTCTTCGTCTCTTGTTCATTCATAAATACATACACAGATACTCAAGAATTAGGAGGGGAAAATGGATTTTCTCGGTGAACAACGACAAAAAACTTTGGTCTATTTTTGCATCTAGATCATCTTCCTAACTCAATAAATCTTTAAAATTTTTCAAAAGCGATTTTTCATTAAACTCGTGCTTATCTCTTTAAAAAATCGATTCACTAGAAATCTAAGGTACTAAAAAAGTGCACGGCAAAATGAAATGATGAGAAAAAAGAAAGAACAAATTGAAACAGAGGAAAAACGTTTTATCCAATGAGTCGAAACAAAAAAAATACTTTCTTCTTTCAAATTAATTTTTTTTTTGTTTAAAGATTTCATTATCGATTAATTCTGGGAGATTTCGAAGTGTATAGTGTGGGGCTAAAAATTTCTTGTTATTAAAAAATGGAGAAAAATTGAAGTTGTCCTTAATTGACAATTGCGTGTTTGCCCAATTTTTGGGAAATTTTTAAATTAAATTTTTGATGAAACATAGTGGAAGATATTAATTCGAATATTCTGAAAGTGACTCTGAAGTCAAAAATTGAAACTTTGAAAATTAAAAATTGAAGTTTCAACTAGGGCAGGAAATGTTTCAATTTAAAAAATGAGAAAATATTTCAAAACCAAAAGCCACACACATTTTGGATATACATTCTCTATATCTGAAATTTTCCTTCTTAAAATTCTCTAGAACAAAAACAAAACATTTTTACGACTTTGTTATTCTCTAACTTATTACTATTATTATATCGAATTTCCTATAACTAATGAAATGAAAAATGAAAACTTAAAATGATCTTACTAAAACCGAAAGAATCCAGCAATTTTTTTTGTCTGAAAGGCAACAGAAAAGGCTCATGTGCGCGTGTGCACAAATTGAAATTTGTGTATGGGTATGAATACATGTGTATGTATGGATGGAAAAAAACGAAGAAGGAATCTATCCATATCTTCTTCTTCTTCTTTCTTTCTTCACACTACTTTTGTTTGTTGCATAGCACAGAAAAAACACAAAAACAGAACAGATATTTAAGAGGAAAAGAGACAGATTTTTTCAGAACAATTTTGTCAAGAAAGGTACCTTTTTACGTTTTTCTTCATCCTCTCCTCCATCTTCTCCTTCTTCACTTGCTTCTTCTGAATATTTTGGGGATTTTTTCCCTTTTTTCTGAATTTGAAATCGGGGGGAAGGGATCCGATTTCAAATTATGTTAATAGGTAGAAAAATGATCAGAAGAGATGTCTGGAGTTTGATCTTATATGTATGTTAGTATTTGAATCAGATGACTAAAAAAATTAGGGAAATTTGAATTCGGATGATTATTTTGATCACTTCATAGTGCCTAGCTCCGAAAATCTTAAAACTATGTATTAAAATCTAACAGAAAACTGAACTTTTCCTAAATTGATACTACAGTATCCCCCACTCTAATTTTCAATAGAAAATTGGTTAACCTTTGGAAGAGAACCGATGTGGCCTAGAAAACCAAACATTTTCTGGTTTCTCTTCCATCACTTGGTGTTTTTGAATTTCTCAACCAAACTCCAGACATTTTCCAATCATTTCCCTCCAAGAAACCTCTAACAATAATAGTTTGTGATTTTTTCAGAAATCCTTTCCGCTTGATATCACTTCCATAATTATAAAACACATTATCATCACCGTTTTCTTCTTCATTTTGTTCTTTTTCTTCATTTTCCTCCTCTTCTTCCTCCTCATCTTCTCCAATATCTTCTGGAACTGGTGCCAATCTCAACAATGGTGGTCTTCTCGACAAATTCGACATCGATGTTGATCGAATAATCGATTGAATAGCCGACGTCGAACCAATCGGTACCGATTCGTCGTCGATCGATTCGAAAAACGACGGAATAATGGGTAGATTTTGAATTTTTAGATTGGTTCGCCAAAAGGCAATAAGTGACGACGATGGAAAGAAGGAGAAGATGAAGGAGAATAAAGTGGAGAAGAAACAAATCATTGTTGACACATTTTTGTGGTTTGGGTGGAGTGGGCCCCGATAATGGTGTATGTTGAGAGGAGCAACCACAAAATGATTAGTTTTTTTATTTGAAATTGAATGATGACTACTATACCTCTTTTCAACAAAGAAAACATCAGAAGTTCTTCAAAAAATTAGAGAGAAAAAAGATGTATCAGGATTTTTGAGACGAAGAAAATTTTTTTAAAAAATAAGAAAAATATTCTGGAACATGCAATAACAAAAAATATATATCCATATGTATTCTCGAATTTCACCAACCACACAACTCTTGCTCACAATCTTTCTAGCTCAAAATAAATAATTATTGCTGCCCCGTCGTGACACAATAAAATTATTCAAAAAAAAACACGAGGAACAATTAGTTGAAGGAGCCACTTCTGCCTGAAGATGGAAGAAGAAGAAAAAGCGAGGGAAACAGAAACAGAAAAAGATTTTTTGGTAACTCGACACTTGATACTTTACACATTGGAAAATAGGAGATGTGAAGGATACCTGCCAATTATCAGGTAAAACTTTTTACCGCGAGCAAGTGATTCAGAAAAAATCCACAAACTTAGCAGAACTTGGGGAGCTTTAAAGCAATAAAAAATAATAGAGAATATTTTGAATACAATAAAATTAATTAGTTCATTTTAAAATCCCAGGGGAATTTTTTAATGATAATTTTAGAGTGCGAGAAAAAAATTCTGCAATTTTTTGAACCTATGGCCTAGAAAACCAAATATTTCCACTAAAAAAACAAATTTGGTTTTCTCTTCCACGGCCCAAAATATTTAAATAGAAGAGTTTCAATTTTGCCAAACCCTCTTCGTGAAAAAATATCCAAAAAAACTAACATGAGCAATATCCGCCACAGGTTTCGTCTTTTTCTCCCCTCCAATCATACTCGAATTCGAATGTTTTGAAACAAGCGGTCTTCTCGAAGATGTTGTTATATCAGAAAATGGACTTGGAGCCATTAAAGGTGGACTCAAAAGTGATAAACTACTACTTGTTCGATGATTCATAATCGCTTTTCCATTTTGTATTGAATGTCTTCGAATCATTTCAATATTCGATAAATGCGATGGTAATAAAAGTGTTGATCTTCGAAGATTTTTAGTTTGCCGATGATTTTTATTCTCTCCATCTTCATCTTCAGAAGATCCAACTAAATCTATCATTGGAACTAGAACAGTTTCATCAATCATAATAGTAATAAACTACTAGTAATATATATTGGAGTCAGTCAGTCTTTCAGTCAGTCGGTTAGTTACTTTCTTGTCGATCGGTAGAGAAAAAACAAAAAAAGTGTGAGCTCATTTCATTGTGTGTGTGTGTGCTCCTTTTTTGAGCTAGCTCGTTGCTAGGAGCAGCTAGAATTCTTATTAACTAAAAAAGAAAGAAGCGAAAAAACGAAGAAGAAGAAGAACATATTTTGCTGCTTCACACATTTTGGCAAATTTTCCAGTTTTAATTATTCATTTGTTACTGTAGAGATTCACACTTATGTCTTTGTTAAAATGAAACAAATAAATTATTCAGAATTTCAAAGAAGTTAGTGACGTACAGTGGAAAAAGAAAAGAAAAGCATCAGGTGAACAGAATGAATTATGAAAATATTTTTCCAAATAGACAATCTCAAGAGAGTTATTCTAATTTGCATTAATTTTTTAGATGAACCAAAAACAGGTGTCATTTTGAGTCCTCACACTTCAGAGGCTCCACATTTATAAGGTCAGAAATCAGAAATCCTGTTGGTAGGGACCCGAAATTTGGTTGACACATGGGAACGTCCCAGTTTAGTTTTCAAAAATCATAAAATCTGATTTTTCGAAGTTTCTACAAGTCTAGAAAGCATATTTCGAATTTCCGCAGAATTTTTCTCAAGTGGGCGTGGCTTAAATGCAACTACCGCACACAGTTTTAACTGCAACCATTCTTGATTCAAAAAGGTTCTCTGATGTGAGCACAGATGTTTTGGATCAAAGTTCAGACATCGGATCTTGGCTCAAAAATTAGCTGCCCAGCTCCAGCCTGATCCACGACAATTTAAAATTTTCCAAGTCCAGACAGATCTACAGTACTCTTTGTCTCCGTTTCCCATTTCTCCATGGAAACTTTTTTTTGCAAAGAAAAATTTTGCGATTGCTCATCATCATCATAATGGAAAAAGCGGGATGACAGAAAAACAATTTTTTTTGGAGAAAATTAAAAAGGACACGGGACAAAACTAATCAAAAGAAACGAATGTGTCGACTTTCAAGAAAAAAAAAATGGGGAAAAAGTTGAGGAGGGCAATGCGAATAATAAAAAATATGATGGAATGGAATGGAATGAACCACACCGGCCGGAAAGAAGAAATATGTTCGAGGAGCAGAAAAAAACGGGGGGAAGGGTTATAAATTATTCGACAAAATAGAGAATGAAGAAAAATACTTTTTTGAGAACAATAACTTTACGAGAAGATTGACTACTCACATCGAATCGAATCATAATAAAAACAAAAGATTTACGACAAAAACACAAGATGGGAGACATGCTAAAAAGAGATTTCTGAATTTCAGGGGTCGGGGGTCGGGGGTTCGGATTGAGAATAGAATCTAGATGGGATGTAGTTTAGAAGGCGAAGATGAGAATTTCAAAAATTCCGCTGCAGAAGTGTGCTCTGAGCAATGAAAAACAACAGGATCACATCAACTTTTGAAAAAAAATATTTAAAATGAGCAACCCCTGAATAGAATTCGATTTGGGAGTCCATCTGAGAATTTTCAAAGAAACAAAAACATTTCACAGTTTAGAAATATAGGCGCAGAATCCTTGATTCTTTAGATTTTTCGAAATTCGAACTCTTTGTAAGCTATATGAATTTTTGAAATTTTAAAAATTTGATAAAACTCATATTCTGGCTTAGAAAAATCTTCTTGAAATATCCATGTGGATTTTCAGCTCAGAACTTGTTCGGGTATTTTTTGGAACTCACAATCAGGATCTAGAGAGAAACAAGATCTATAGGCACCATTCCTGGGTTTTCTAGGATCACCTACAAACTCCAAAGAATCTTCTGATGATTTTTGGAACTTACATTAGGACAAAAATCAATCAATAAGGTATGTCTTCCAAAACATAAACTAACCGCTAAAGCTTGTGGACTTAAAATATTATGATGATGATGATGAATTTGTCTTGCAGCCGGTTGTGAAATCGATGATTGTTTTCTCAATACAGTAGCACCTCCTGACATAGTTGTTGATAATATTTTAGCAGATGAAGAAGACGGCGAATTTGCCAGATCAACTATTTTTATGCGATTAGTTAGATCAAGACTATAATTTCGATGATTCGATCGAATTTCATTGGTGGTCGACATGATATTGAAAAAATATAAAATGAAATAAAATAATAAAAAAAGCCGAATAATAGTGTATCTTCTTTTTCTTCTTCTTCTTTTTTGCCCTCTTGATGAAATAAAACAGCGGCGGAAAAAAAGCAAAAAAAAAGTATCAGGAGCCGAGGAAAAAGTATAAATAAATAAGATTTAATTCTCGATACTGCTCCTTTTCTGAGTGCTTCTTGCCTGACTGACCGTGATTTTCATGAATTTCTTACTAGATCTGTCTGTCATACAACTACCAGAATAACACAAAAAGAGACGAGAAGAAACCAAGAGAAAAACTTTTTCTTGTTTTTTTTTCGAAGGGTACTTGATAATACTTGAGGATTTTTTTTTGTTTTTTTTTCTGTTGTTGTTATTTTTTACTTTTGAACGGAACCGAAATTTTCAATATTTTTCAAACCAAAAATTACCTGTATATAGCCATTTGATATAATTAGTTGGGTTAATTTCCGTTTCGAATCTGTCGATTTTGGCATTTTTTGCGAGATGAAATTTAGACAAGCATCTGATATTATCAACAATTTTTTTGAAAATAAGTAAATGAACAACGAAAATATATATCAAAGAAGGGCAAAAAGTTCAAAAAACTTTTTTCACAGAAGAATGAAGATTTTCTGCGCGACGTTTTTTTCGCCGGAATTTCCTACTACTTGATTTCACTTTTTTGCATGTAAAAAAGAGAAAAGTCAAAAAACATTTCAACGTTTTAATGTCTAGAAAAAACAATAAATTTGTATTTTTTGTGAAGAGCAAACAAATTTCTGTCTGGAATAGGCCCTACTTAAGCTAACTCTAAATTTTTTAAATTTGAAAAAAAACCTAACTTAAGTATTTTGAAAATCAAAAAAAAGATGACATTTTTCAGAGCACAAATGTCGTTTAACGCGTTGCGGTCATGCGCTGCGTGCAGTTAATTTTTTGAAAATAAAACACGCAGCGCGTAGCCGTCACGCGTTCAACGAAATTTATTTTGATTTTGACAAGAATTTGTGTGCAAACATTTCAATTGCACAATTAAAAAAAAAAATTTGCCAACGAGACTACGCATTGACAGCACTTTTTTTCAGTTCTAGATTAAATCTACGGGTTCTTCAAAAGAAAATTAGTTAATGTTTGGTAATATGAACAAACTGGATAATAATAAAAATCAGTCGAGTAATTTGAGAACAAAAAATGTGCAATTACCATTCTTTCTTCCTAATACTACTTTTCGCTGTCTAATTCGATAAATAAGAAGAACACGACTCTTTTTTTTCTTTTTTTTTGAGCAACAGAAAAACAATTATGTTGTTAGTTGTAGGTTAATTGATTAGAAAAAAAGGGATTGAAAAGAGAAAAGAAAAATATCTCAATAAAATAAAAATTATTTATTTATTTGTGAAAATATTGAATTTCTGCTTCGTTTTTTTGCTATATTTTGCACAAGATCTGCTTCTGAAAGCAAACAAACATTCAAGTTCATCCAAAAATTCAATTTCCGTTGGCTAACCACAAAAAATATCAAACTAGTAACTATTGTGAGCAAAAATTGAATGAAACGTGGCAATGATGTCATTGAGGCAGGCAGGATAAAAAAGGAGAAAAAGAAGAATAAAAAACCAACGAAAAAATACTTGATTATTCGTTGTCTCATAGATCGAAAACAAAACAAAAAACAATTGTATATAGAACAACAAAATTCCCTTTTCTTCTTCTTCTTCTTCTTATTTTTCGGCTCAAAATTTCCAGATTTTTTTCATATTTCTTTTGAGAGACAAGTTAAGAAGCAGGCAAAAAATTGGAGAATATGAGCTCCAGACAATCATATTTATTCCGTATTTTTTTTACTCATTATTCAGAAGGAGAAGGAGAAAAAAAATAAAGAGGGAATAAAAAAGAAAATGACACGAGAATATTACAGTAGGTGATTGACATCAAAGTATTTTCAATCTTATTTTTATTGGGGAAACTGAAAAAAGGAGCAAAGAAGAGGTCTAAGCTTTTAGTTGGGAACGAAGCTATAAAAGGTTGACTCCAAATTTGCCAAAAATTTCGGAATTCCAGAAATTTGATAAACCCAAATAATTTAAATTTTAAAAAATTAAGTTTAGCTCGAACTCAAAGAGCTCTGAAATTCTGATAATGAAAATCGAGAAAAAAATAGATCAAAAAAATTTCAAAAAAATGATTACTCAAATTTTGAAAAAAAAATTCAGAAGTTCAAAAACTTGAGGCCGGAAGTTGGGGTGAACCCAAGAATTCTAAATTTAAAAATCAAGCTTTGTTCGAACTCAAAGATCTCCAGAATTCTAAGAAGCAAAAAATAGATTTCAAAAATTCAAAAAAAAAAGATAACCTGTGTTTCATTAAAAAAAAAAACTCCCCGGTCTCAAAATTTTGTGGATTTTTGATAAATTAATGCTCAAGTTGCAGAAGTTTTGAAAGCCCAATTTATATCAACCTGGCTCAGATTTCTACAAAATTCAAACTTCCCCATAAAAATGGGCGTGGCTTTGTTGCAAGTCCGGCACACTTTTTTCTAACTCAAACAAAATCTAGCAGTTTTTCCCCTTTTCCTCAAAAACTAACCCCTAAAGCAGAAACATTATGCATTCGACTTGTTCTTCTCGATGAATGTGATGGTCTTTGTCCGCTTGGTCCAGTTGCAGTCCCGCCACTCGATCTCTCTCCACCTCCTCTTTCACTATTTCCACCGCCACCTCCAATTTGATTCCGTTTATGATGGTGATGACTGGATGGTGGAACAAGTGTGGAGGACGGTGTAAAAGTAAGAGATGGCGGAGCACCACATGGTGAACTCGGTTCTCCCGAATTGCCACCAAAAACTGCTGTCTTCATCAGCAGATATCATTCATTTCTGGGGGTGGTTGTGGCGATATTCTGAATCTTTCAAAAATGAAAGAACATCGAGAAAAAAACAATAGGAAGATAATAGAAGAAGAAAAAAAAAACAGAAGAAGAAGAAGAAAATGATGTGAAAATAAGAGGAAAAAAACAAGGATGAGACGAAAACATGTAAATTATAGACCTTAAATAAACATTTCATTTTGAGCCAAAATTTTGTTTTTTTTTTTTCGCTTTTACTTCAAAAATATGTGAAAAATGAAAATGGATGGGTCAGACCGCATCTAGACACTAAATCTGACAAGGGTTCACGCCTTGAGAACTTCTATGGCAAGTATCCGACCCGAGAGATCATAGTTGTCAAGGACCCACATCTAGACACTAAATCTGACAAGGGTTCACGCCTTGAGAGCCTCTACGTCAAGTAGCTGATCCTAGGAATCCTAGTTTCCAAGTAGCCGCGCCTGGACAGTCCTATTGTCAAGGATATGCGCTTAGATGGCTTATTTGTCGTCTAGGATGCGTATCTAGAGATCCACAGTGACAAGAAGCCGCGCCTTGGAAACTTTAAGTAGTCGACCCTAGGAATTTTTTCTGGGACCATTTTCAATGAAAATTAATTTCTTATAAATATTTTTAAAAACAATTTTCAACCTTTTCAAAATACGAAATTTTTCCCTTTAAAATCTTCCGACTCTAGCTTGCTATCAAAAAAGTTAACAAAAATTTCCCCCAGGTATCAAAAAAAGAAATAATTCTAGTTGCTACAACAACCAAAAATACAAATTTTAGTGGATTTTGCTCACACATTCATTCTCATCAAACAAAAAAGTTTTGCTAAAAAATCTCATTTCGGCTTTTAATTTTAATTTCAATCTCATTTTCAGATTCTTGAAATTAAATGAAATTAAAACTAAATCAAACAAAACAAAACAAGATTTGATTCTATCTCGAAAAAGAGATTTTGAGGGGGGAAAAATGAATGTATGTAGAAATAATATAGAATTTTTTTGAGGCAAAGCCAAAGGCGAAAAAAAATAGAAAATGAATGAATGAATGAAAAATCGGAGAAAAAAGGACAGATTTATTCGGATACATTTTTGAGTGACTTTTGGAAGAGAGAACGAAACAAAAAAGGACACCTATTCGACCAAATTTCGATCTTTTTTGGAAAAAAAATAAAGTTGAAATTCAACCAACCGTTGCTATATATAAGTTTTCTCTAATTTATTAGTTCAGTAAATTTTTCGCATTTATCATCGAAAAAAATCAAAGAAAATATTCTAGTGGTACTCGAGACACTCGTCTAAATTTTCTTCAGATTTTTTCGTGCGCTGGGAAAAAAGGCCCTAGAAGTGAACGTGTATTTTTTGAGGAAAAATTAGAAATGAAAAAGAATTGGGAACGTGAACAATAATTAATTTTGCGTGAAAATTTTGAATTTCATTTCAAAAAAAAATAATAGTGAGAATTGAGGTCGTGATTATTTTTGTTTGAATTTCTGATTCAAAAGTTTGAAGAGCATCAGAGCCCGCGTTGTCTAGGACCCGCGCTAGAAATTCTCAAAATGTTTTTTTAAAAATCAAATGTTTTAATTTGAAAAAGTTTTATAGGTTTCGAAAAAACAGGTGAAATTTTCATTGATAAAACCAATCTCAAAATTTCCAAACCAACTAAACTTAAATCAGAAAAAAGTAGAATTTATTAGGTGAGGTGAGACATGCTAAACTTTGTATCTCAAATTTCTCCTCGTAAAAAAGTATTCGATCGACCAAAAACAGAAAAACTAACATGGAAAAGGTTAGTTAGTATTCCAGTCTCAAATTTCTTTTTTTTCAGTTTTTTTTGTTTGTTGGAAGATATTGATGACGAAAACTGAAGAGACAAACTTTTTATGATTTATTTTTGAACTTCAAAAAAAAAATATGAAATGAAAATATTTGGACTCTCAAAAGAGAAAGATTTATGGAACAGATGTGTTTTTGAAAAAATAATAATAAAAAAATACGAGGGAGGAATAAAAACATATTGTCATTAAATATTAAGATAACAATATCTAGATCATGTTTTTCTATAATAAAAAATTTCCGGGAGACGCAGATTCGGTTATGAATTTGCTTTGAGATCTCAAAACATCGAAGGATTTTTTAAAGGATAATTTGTGTGCAAACACTACGACGTGAAAATGCACAGTTTGAAAAATAATGTCAAATTTTCTGCCAACGAGACTACGCAATGACGACACGTTTTTTCAAGCGGTTTTTCGAAAAAAAAATTCAGTTTTTCCTCAAACGTGAGATCTATATTTCAAAAATAGTAATGCGAAAGTTTGAAAAATGAGAAGAAAACAGCGAAAAAAGGAAAGAATAATTAGGCCAAAAATAGTCACAAATTAGTTCGAAAGACCCGGAAAATGGGAGTTTTTGAGAAAAAAAATACACTTTTGTGTTCTGGTTGGAAAAAAGGAGAGAGGGAGGAGGAAAAAGAGCCGGAATAATCGAATCAGTAGAATTTCGACAATTTGAAAAAAAAACTGGAAAGGAAAAGAGAGATTGAAGTGGTGCGGGGTTTGGAATTTTTGAACTTCAATCACCTGAAGAAAACAAAAAAAAACAAAACAAGAAGAAAACAAAAAAGGATAAGAACGAAAAGAGAGAAAACAAATTGAGTAAATGAAATATTTCGAGAAAAAAAACGAAAAAGAGGAGAAAAACGAAGAGGATAATGAAAACAAAATAGCTGAAAAGTTGAGAGCAGCGAAAAAAAAATGGAAAAACGGGGGAAAAGCCGTCGAACAAACCACCAACACCATCTCATCTCATCATCAGAAAGAAGAAGAAGAAGAAAAAAAGAAGGCATAAGCATATACATGTATTCTTCTTCTTCATTTATATATCTATGTATGTCTATGAGAAGAGCTAGAAGAAGGCTTCAGAAGGAGAAAAGAAGAAGAAGAAGAAAAACCAATTAGGCAGACGTGTCATTTTTTGACGACGACAGAAAGCAGAAGCTGAACGAAGTAGCAAAAAAGTGGAGAAAAATGATGGCGAGGTGGACAATTCAACTATTTCAGAATCAAAATCAGAATCAAGATCTGGATCTGGATCTGGATTTTTTCGGAGAAATTTTGAGATGTGTAAAGTTCAGATCTCTCTTACTGGAACTTAGATCAACTCAGCTTTGAAAAAAAAATCGAGTAACTGAAGAAAAATATTGTCGAAATTTTCAGATTCATCTTGAATTTCTGATTTTTCAAAGTTCAGAATTGCAGACCGGATTTGGCACAAAAAATTAATGGGTTTCAAAAGTTACTCAAAAATGAGTCTATACGTTTTGAAAGTGAACATCAGCTTTAAATTGAAGTACAGTACAAATCAGACTTCAGACAGAAAAAAATGATTTTTTTTTCGAGTTCAGATTCTCAAGCTCAAAATAGCTTCAGAAATCTAGGATCAAAAAATAAACAAGTAAAAAAATTCCTGAGTTTTTATGGAAGCAAAAAAATGCAGATTTTCAGGAAAAAATTTAGGTTTGAATTTACAATTTTAAAAATAATTTTTCATCGCCAAAAATATCAATATCAACATCAATATAAACCTGCCCAAAAAATTCACGAAAATAATTCAAAATTCAGAAGAAAACACTTCGTGTCTTCAAAATATGTACAAACAAATCATCATTCCACAAAAAAAAAACACTTGACGAGCAAAAAAAAAATTTTCTTCAAGAAATATATTTTTACTTACTAATTTCGTTCTACTCTGCCCAAAAAGTGGAAAAACCAAAAAAATGAACTAACCGTTCTCATTGTTGTCCTTTTCCTTGTGTTTTCTCAAATCGAAACCAAAATTCCAAAAAAAAATGATGATAGTTGATGAATATTATTAGTTCATATCTGAAAATAAATTATGATTGATGCGGAATCGAAATAATTCAGCCCTTATTCAGAAATACAAAAAATTATAAGATTTTTTGTCGAGGAAAAAATCGAATCAGATCAACAGCAAAAACAATGACGGACAACTGTTGTGCAACAAAAAATATACACGCGAGAGAGCTGTCAATTTTTCTTTTTTTTTCTCATTTTGTAGACCGAAGACAAAACACTTTTTGTTTTTAGCAAACTCGCTCTAATGATAATGTTAAAAGTATATGTTTTCGAATGGAAATTCAGGGATTGAAAAAAAAATCACTTATGGAAAAGTGCTCCTAGAAAACTAGAAGCTGTAATTTTATTTGGGGTAAAATTTTGAAGATCCAAACTTCTCAGAGTAGCAGAAAAAGTCTGTACAAATTGGAAGTTGATTGAAAAATCTAACATGAGCAATATATATTTAACAACTAGAATGCGAGAACAAAATTACAGTATTCAAAAAAACACAGCTAGAAAAAATTACAACGTGGCACAGTTCCAATGTTGGTTCAAAATTTTGAGTACTGTAATTTTTTGAAAAAAAAATTTCAAATGTGGAATATTAGAAAAAATGAGACTTGAAAGTCTTTACGAATTTCGGAACCGAAGTTTTTTTTTGAAAAAAAAAATTCTGGAAAGTGTGACTCAGAATTTAACCTGAGCAATGCTATAAAAATAACAGCCGAGAACAAAATTCGAATTTTTGAAAGTGTAGGATTTTTGAATCTCAAAAATATCAGGAAAATGTTTGAACTCCTAGCTTTCTACCTCAAAACGTTTCTAACGGGTTTCTTTAACATTATTTCTAGACTTTTTAAGAAAAAGACGTTCACCCAAAAAAACTTAGAGCTGAAACATCAGTCAGAAAAAACCAAAGACCTTTGCTAACAATATTGTTTCGTGTTCCTTGAAACGGAAAATCTTATTTTCAAGGATCTCCAAGAACATTTCTAGACCTCAAGAAAAAAAAATACTACAGGACCTGCATAACAGCCAAAAAAACAAGGATGTCCATCAATCGATGTGTGCTTTTTCATCTTCTGGTTATTCCGAAATCAATGAAACATTATTATATTTTTGGAGAGCTCAGAGATGTCAATTATGAGAAGAGTGTGGGAAAACAAGAGAGTGCAGAGATCGAATATGACAGTTGTTGTCATTTTGAAAGAGAACTAGAGATATGAAATGAAATGTGTATGTTGTTTTGTGGTGACAGCTTGTCAAAATTCTGACGAATTATTATCAACAGGTGGAACAACAACAACATTTTTAATTAAAAAAAGTCAAACAAGGTTTTTGGAGGATATTGTTAGGTTAACTTTCCCGCTGCGCGGAAGATTGCGGTTTACTCCGCTCGAACTTGGCTATTTTTTTTGTTCAAAACTTCAAATATCATGTTCACTATCGGAAAAAACAACGAAAAAAGTTCATTGGAGCGGAAATCAGAAAAAAGTCAGCTTTCTTCACTTTCTTATTGAATTTTTCTCAAAAAACAAGCTATTTATCATCGCGAGAAGAAAAAGATGATGCTAATTTTTCGAAAAAAAAATATATATGGAAAAATTGTGTGTTTTTTTTTGGATAAAAAAGTCCATTTTTAGTTTATGGCTATCCATCTTAAGCTGCTTTTTGGGATGAGAGACACAAATTTTTGATGCGCGAAGAAGAGAGGAATTTTCGAATCTTGAAATTTTTGGAAAAAAAACGAAGAACGAGAAAAAAGGAAGGTACTTTTGCAAAAAAAAAACTTGGTTAAATTAAGCGTGAATAATTTGAGAGCAGAGAGCATTTACAGAAAAATTGAAAAAAAAAACCCGGGCTGACCTGGAAGAGAATCAATATGGCCTAGTAAACCAAATAATTCCCTTTAAATTCAATTTTCTATCAATAATGAAGCCCGTGGACCTGCTAATCTTAATAAAAATGCCCGAAAAAATCAACAAAAATGTGTCTAGATGTGTTTATTTTTCCAATATTTTTTCTAGAAAACAAATTGAATTAATACGAAATTAATGAAAGGCGGGCAAAATATGTATATTCTTGGGTTCTTCAATCTTCGTCTTCCAAAAATAAAGAAAAAGGTGTCAAATAAATAGAAAAAAGCTTCTTCTTCTCTTTTTTCAGCGTAAAATTGAATAAGACGAGAAAAATTGGGAGAAGAACCGGGATAGAATGAATTTTTTTATTTTATTTTTGTTGAGTTGTTGAGAGTGGGTGAGAAAAAATGGTATAAAATGGAGCACGCAAACTCTTCAGAATATTTTTTATATTTATTTATAGAAAAAAGTGGAGTAAAATAGAAAAAGTGCTTCATTTTTTCTATAAAATTGCAAATGGGATTATAAAATAAAATAAAAATTCTGGAAGAAATCAATATTCTTCCTTTTTCTTTTTTTCTAAAAAGTTTAACTCAAAAAATAATGGGAGAGGATTATTTTTGTACTTACTAGAAAGAAATAAAAAATATTTTTTTGGAAATATTTTTTGGGGGAGCAAAACTTCAAGGATTAAAACAATAAAAGGCAGAACAAATTGGATTTCTAATGTGACACTCAAAAAAAAACGTTTTCTTTCTAGAAATTTTCAGACAAATATGGCTGAAAATTTACTGGTTAGGTATTTCGAAAGTTTTTTCCAACAACAAAAACTATAAATAAAAATGACGTTTGAGCATTTCAACATCGGAAAAGGAAAAAGGTCACTGAAAATAAAATTGAATATAAAGTATGAAAAATACACAAATATTCAGACTAAATCTAATTTTTTGAAGAAAAAAATAATCATAAAACTTTCAAGCTCTTTACGAGAAAATTGATTTTTTACCCTACGCTAGAAATAAATGGGTAAAAAAGTTAGACTAATTGGTAAATAGCTCAAATTTGTTTTGTTTTGTTTTGTTTTGAGAAAAGAATGTGGTGAATTTCAAACTAGCTCGAAGCAAGACGAAAAAGCAGCTAAAACTCATAAACTTGTGAGAAAAACTATAAAAAACTGATTTGAGTTCGAGATATTTTCAAGAGAATGACAGAAAATACTTAAATGGAATCGATAAATAATTTATGCGGTCTTTTCTATTTTAGGGTTCTGAAACTAACTAAAACGAGAGAGAAAATGGAAAAAAATTGAATTTTAAAGTTTCAAAAAAGAGGTCAAAAAGTCAAAAAAGGACAACAAAAAGAGTTAACAAAAGAGGAGTTGATTGTAGAAAGAAAACAGCTAAAAGAAAAGAAAACGGAAAAAATATGAGCTACTAAATCGGGTAATAGCGGAAATGACATTGGAATAATTATGCGACATTTTTTTCTCTCTCTGCTTTATTTATGTGCAAATTTTTCGCTGGTCACAACCAACATCTGGATGTTTTTGTTGTTTTTTTTTTTGGCTTTCATCCAAAGAGAAAAAATTTGTGGCGGTAATAAAAAAGCGAACCGAACCGAAACTTCTTGGTAAAAACTCGATGGGTGAATGAGATAAAAAAGAGGGTGGCAGATGGTGGCGGGGTGCATTTTAATTTGATGTATGCTATCCAAATTGAGGTTGAGAAAAAACACGGAATATATGGGAAAATATAAGTATATTATATTTATATATGTATATTAGAGAGAGAAAAAGAGAGGAGAATTAGAGAAAAATACGAAATTTCGAAGTTACAGCTTCATCCTACATTTATCCGGAAAATTATTGAAATTTTACAGGAGCGAAATAAAAAGTCACATTTTTCCCATTAAAATCTACTAACCTGCATTATTGGCAAATTCATAGCTTTGTTCGATTTCCGCCGCAATTTTTTGACCACATTGTGGCAATATGTGAATAAATATGCATTGAATTGATTTGAGAAAAACCTTTTCGAGGCTGAACATTTGGGAGAAATGAATAGAACATTGAAAATATTCATGTCACGCAAAAATTAATAAAAAAAAACTCTTTTCAGTTTTTTTTTTCAATTATTTGTCCGGTGGAAATTTTCGGCGTGAACTTGGCAAAATTCCACATGTATTCTTATTTTTTCTTTTATTTATTTCTCAGTTATATAGATCTACAATCTGTCCGCTCTATTCGCAAACTCCGAAAATAAAAATAAAAATTCAAATTCTGTGCAAACACCGCGACGAACAAATGCGGATGAGCGCGCGATCAAAAAATCGAATTTTATTTTTTTTCTGTTCGTTCAACGAAAGCTCACGATTCTCCTTAAAATATGGCTGATAATACACTTTGCTCAATTCGAGAACAATTAGATAACTTGAACGACGCTACTGATAATATAAATACATTAGAAATTCGACTAGACAATGCGAAAAAGGACTTCAGGTTAGTTTTTCATGTTTTCCTAATGACATTCTTTTTTTTCTAGGGAAACGCAAAGCATTTTCAATAAAGAAATGAGTGGTTTATCTAGAAAACATTCGAAACATATTGCAAAATCAAGAATATTTTTCGATTTGAAAGCAAAGGAGAACGAATTGAAAAATAGTGCACAAACTGCGGCTGAAAATTATAAAAAGAAGCAAATAATTCATGAATTATCGAAACAACATCTGGATGAATTGATGAGAACAAGTAATATTGAAGAATATTCAGAGGTTCTCAGGCTCTATGAATTTATTTTAATTATTCATGTTTTTGAAGGTAATAAGTCAACAAATTGAAATGATACATGAATCGGAAAATGAGTGCGAAGAAGCCGAACGAATTCACGAAACTAAAATAGGAGATTTACTCGCAACAGAATCATGTCTAGCAAAATTGGAAGACGAATATAGGTTAGTTTCGAGGTCCAAACACATCTCAAATTAATCAGAAAAAGTTTAGAACATCAATCAAAAAATCGAAACAGTATTACGAGCGGAAAGATTATTTTATGAAAAAAATGAAAGCACAAATCGAATTGGTCACTTTTTTGGAGGATCAGGTGAAAGCTATGCAAAACAATAGAAAAACATAATTATTCCTGTGCACAAACACGTAGAAAAAGAAAATACGCAGAATATCATCATTTTTGATTGAAGACAACGTAAAATTGAGAGAGAGCGCAGACACACAAATTAGTTTTTTGTATTTTTTGTTCGAATAACTAATTTTCTGTATGCGCTCTCTCATTATCATGTTGTATTTTGTTTTTCGACATTTTGTCTGTAAAATTATGTTTTTTATTACAAAACTAGTGGTTCCTGGGCGTGTTGTTCAAACTTGTTCATTCACCACCCCGACATAACAATTTTTTCACTTGGCGCAAAACTAAAAAAATATTCATTCAAATCAATGTTCATACTGATTAGTAGATTTTGAAAACCTCTCTCTTTTATGAAAACCTCTTCGAAAATTCCGTTCAGAAGTTTTCATGCAATTTATGGCTTTTAGCGGACTCAAAAATGATGATTATACGGTAGTTTCCGAACTCGTTGCTGGCCTGAATTCAAATCTCTCACAGTTTACGTAAGCTGGTAAAACGTGAAAACGGATACATTCCAAGCACCAAATTATCAACGATAGCGATTTCCCAATATTTATTGAAAATAAAACAACAAAAAAATAATAGCACAAATAAGTTGAATTTCCCATTGTCGATGTCCTTGTTGATGCCGCCACCTGAAAATTGTTGAATTATGATAATGTATGATAATTTGGAGTTTAGTTCAATAATAGTTTGAAACTGTGTCGAAAAATGTATATTATTGGAATGAATAATTTTGAAAAAACAGCGAGGGCAGAAAGAAATACCATACTTTCGGATTTTGGGAGTTTTTCAATATTTAAACTGGATCATGAATTCATGATTATACTTTGAAGTTTGAAATTAAAACTTTCTTTAATACCAGTATTTTTATTAATATGATTTTTTAAAGCTTGGCCGTAAAATTTTCTATTTTTCTTGAAGTTGAAACTTGAATTTTTTTTTGAAAAACCGCCATCTTCAATTTTTTTGAGTTCTAAAATAATTGGAAACTCACAATTTTTTAATTAATAAATTTAAAGATTTTTCAAAAATGACACTTCAAATGAAATGTGAATTCAGTTCTATTAGGTTAATCCTATTTTTATATTTTTTGTTTTTGTTTATTTTAAAACATTTTGAGCTTCAGAAATGAAGCTAGGATTTTTTAAAGAAAAAACCCAGGTACCTGGGAAATTTTTGAAATTAGAATTCAATCGATTATTTATCGTTTTAGATTTCTATGCTGGAACGAATTGTGCGACGCGCTAGAAAACTTATCAGCGTTCGATGTTCAGCTTTTTATAAAATTATAAAATATGAACCCAAAACTTCTAGAAAATTACTTTTTAAAAATAAAACTGATAGAGGCGCATAATTCTCAAATATAGCGTATTTTGTCTTTTGAAAGCGAAGAACTCACTTCTTTTTCTTGTATTGTGCATATTCGTGTGGCTGCAAGTGCGGTGCCTGAAGAAGAACAGTTTATTATACCAAATAGAAAGTTGAGTTTGACTTACGTATCGAAACCTCCAAAGCCGCGACAAAAAAGGGAAGAAAACAATAAAAAATGAAAAAAAATAAAAAAAAAACACACGCCACTTTAGTGTTACCGTAGTCTCATCGCGCCAAGAAAAAAACGAACAATTGGCTGTCCCTTTATCCGACCAAACCACCCGTTTTTGATTTTCTTTTTTTTATGTAAAGAAGATATATTAATCCGCATAGAATCATTCAACTTCAACTTCATTTATTGATAATTTTATTATTTCAGATCCAGAATAAAAAGAAGAGTTATAGCACATCGATGAGAAATCTGGAAATAATAAGTGAACAAATTCACTTTGAAAGATCAATGAATGCAGAAAATGGGTAATTATTTCTATTTATAATAGTTTATTTATGTCAATTTATTTTCAGTTTAATAAAATTTGAAATTAAATACAATTTATATGATATGATATTTCTAATTGTTCCCAATTCAATCAATATTTTATTTTATGGTCAATTTATATTTAGTTTGGATATGAAATGATCGACATGAGAACAAGCGGCACTTTTTGAATGACCAGTCAATGAGCAAAATTGACAATATTCTGGAGATATTGGTGAGGTAAGTCGATTTCTGAATAACATTTTTGATTCAAATTTTGAATATTTCAGAATTCAAACCTTGGTGGTTCAGTCTCTTTCTCAATTATTGGTGGATTTTCATCATCTGTCCAATTGAAATATCGAGAATTGTTGTATCGTCTACTGAAGTTGCGTGGATTTGCAGTTTGTGGAGTTGGAAGGCGATCCTAGAAGTTAGTTTATTTTGGGGTCTAAGTGTTTTGATACTGAAAAATAGCTAACATTTCGATTGTTAATATCTTGTTTCGTCGAATTCGCTTGATTCCACAAACTATCAACTTCTTGCTTAAGTTCTTCCGCTTTCTGTTTTTCGATTCTTTCTTTCTCAGCTTCTTTCAATCGTCGACGAATTTCATTTTTCTTTACTTCTCTTCTATCAAATTTTTCAGCGATTTCTGTGATTTCCGGTGATTTTGGTGTGACTGGGGTAGATGTTCTTCGTGTAACTAGAAAAATTAGAGATGATCGAATTTAAGGAACTGGAATATGTAGGTCCGATATTATTCAAGATGTATGGGGTTCTGGATTTTACTAGTTCTAATAAGTCGTTAGAATCAGATTATTCTCACAAGGTTGATTCAGGCATCTTGAAAATCAGGTCGGATTGATCAAAGCTGCCCCGATTTCTCAAGTGAACTAGCCACAGCGCTGGTAGAAATGCACTTCGGAATTTTGGAAGTTTCCCTTTCGCTTCCGATTTTTGTCGGAAGTTCCTACTTCGAAAAATAAACCTAATAAAAGTTAACCCCTCCTCCTCTCCGATTCTAGAAAGTTCAATTTCAAAAATATTTCTAGATTCCTGTTTTTCACCAACCTAGTTTTCTCTTATGCGGCCTCAAATCATCTTCCGATTCCATCAGCTTGAAATCTGACATTATTACGAATAAAAATAGTAGTAGCTGAAAATCACAATAAAAATAGGAAGATTCTTTGGACTTGATGAATATTTTCGCTTGTTTCCATGGTTCACTATTTTGTGTTCTGCTTGGTTACAAAACATATTTATTTATTTATTTTATTGTTCAAAATAAATGTTTTTTGGAAAACTAATAAATGTACAAAAAACTGCAGTTGGTAACAAAAAAAGAATCAAACATAATAAACCATTTCATCTCCAATGAATACATTTGCAACTTCGAATTGTTTTTTGACAATCGGTCTTTTATCCGAATGTTTCCTTTTTCTTCTTCTGATTTGTCGTCTTTTGGTAGTTTTTGATGAAACCATGTAAACACAAAGTAAGTAGAGCTGAAAATATTCAATTTATTTTTGTTCTCTTGAGTTGTCTTTCTTTCTGATTGCTAATTCTTACGGAAATTGGAATATTCAAGAAATGTAAAACATCAACACAAGCTTTCAAAATATCGATTATTGAAAGACTTTGAGATGTTTCAACACGACGAATAACAAGTTGAATAATATCCGAATTAACGATGAAAAGTGCCAGAATTGTGTTGAAAAACATCCAAATTAGCCACAAAATTGAGATGAACGAAATTCTCTGAAAACTTGAAAAGTTTTGGATTTTTTTGGAGTTTTTATATTTACCGCATCATATGCATTGTGCATTGCAAGTGAGATCAAAACTCCAAAAACCACAAATAGACATTCGCTGACTGAAAAAAGGAACATTGATTAGGATTTAATTTAATTTGGAGGATAGGAAGAACACCCACGAAGCCTTTCAGTTCAATGAGAAATTAATTTTGAAAAGGAGTACTGTAGGCAAAAGTTTGTCGCAGTGTTTGAACCAATTCATGTGACTTGGGGGTAATTTGAAATTTGAATCAAAAACACAAGATTTTCTCAGCAAGGGAACGTGATCACGATCCAAAAGTTGTGAGCACTTTTTGGAGCTCCGAAGTTGGATAAAGCCTTATGAACTTTCCGAATTTTTATTAAAATATTTTTCACATTGAGCTTCTAAGAACATCCAAATACTGTCTAACTTTAAAAAATAATTTGATCGATTTTCTTTTTCGTAAAAAGTTTTCCCCTATAGTGTTGAGCTGTCAATTTCATATTCATGACAAAATAATAATGTCAATCTACTTTTTTCTTCAACTTCTTCTTCTTTTACTTGTTTACCTTGCCATTGAACATCGATATCTGAAGAAGTTGAAGCCAATTCGAAAACAACTCGAAGCATATAAATACATGAGATAATGAAGGAATATGTGGAGAATATTCGATGATTTATCATTGTTCGAGAATTCGACAATTTCTTTCTGCTCATTTTCACTGAAATCAATAGCATTTTTGGTTGGGGGACATGAGTTATAATCATTATAATAATGAAATCAGGCGATGATTAAGAAACACCTGCTCAAAGTGATCAATGTTAAAGGAACATGGCACATTTTGAATCGGATTTTCAAAATCATAAAATTACAGGAATATTCAGAGAAGTTTCAGACAAGAATACATTACTATGATTAAATTTCAAAAGTTTGCAAAAACATGTTTTGTTTTGCTTTTTTTTCGAAGAAAAAAAAACAGAATGACAAGCATTTTCCGGTGAATCAAAAATACTTTCTAATTCTTTTGAGATGAAAAAAAATAACAACAAGATGAAAACAAGAGAAAATAGAGAAGTTTGTCTCGATTAAATTTCCATTTTCTTCCCTCCCAAGAAAGGTCCACAAACTCCAGAAAACAAAACATGAGCAATTGAGAAGTTTACGAAGCGAAAACGAATTCGAAGCTTTTGGGTGGAGATGTGTATTACTCAACGAAAAAATCTCTTCCTTCATTTTTTTTTGCCGAAAGATGAAAAAAGAGCAAATGTATTTTGCTGAACACTGCATAATTATTGAGCACAAAAAATGAGAGAAGAAAGAAAATTGGCAAAATGAAAATGGATAGAGCAAAGAGGAGAAAACCCGCGCAGTGGAAAAAAAACATGAATAAAAGTAGGAGGTGTGGTCAGATTTGTTTTTGTGGGTGAAAAATTGACTAATGTTTGGTGGCGGAACAATTTTTCCAGCATGTATAGTTTTTTGCGGAAAATTTGTCATAGACGCTTTTAGAGCTTGTATGTCAAGTAACCGCGCCTAGAAAGCTTGGGTTACAAGTAGCTGAGGCTACAGAAACTATTTTCCGAGGCGCCTCGTCTAGAGATTCACTCTGACAAGGAGCAACGCTTTGAGAACCACTCTGGATAGGTACAGCGCTTTGGGAGCTTCTTAATCAACTATTCAAGCCTGGACGGTCTAGTTGTCAAGTAGCTGAGCCTAGAGAGTCTCATTGTCAAGGAGGCGCATCTAGAGATACACTTTGGTAAGTAACTGCTCTTTGATAGCTTCTATATAACTTTCCCACACAATGTTTTATGTGACACAACTGTCTAGAAACTGAGTTATGACAAGGCAAAGTTGCCTACCGATTTCTCTCACGAGATTAGGATTCAGAAATAACACCTATGAAAAATTGAAGAAGGGATTTTTCATCTTAAAAAGTTGTTCAGACAGCTATTTTCAAGTTCATAATTCAAACATGATTATTTTTCTAAGTGACATCTTTCTGTTCAGACCTAAATATTCTTCACAATCAGAATGATCAAAAATCTGGCTGAAAACAACAAACTGCAAAAAAATAATTGCTATTGACTCGTACGAAACTAATTCATTAAAACAACTTACAAATTCAAACTGCTGAACTCAAATTAATGATCAAACTAATTAGTTTATTCTTTTCAAGAATATGATTATTTATTCTAATGATGTGACTGACTCAACTTGGACAAACTTGCTATGCATAAAAAATCTGGAACTTGAGCAAAACAGAATCGAATCGAAAAGGACTACCGGAAATTGCGCGCGACCTTATTTACATTTCGAAAATGTTGGTAGTTTCGGAAATCGAATTGTTCAACGGTTTTTTGGGGCGAAGCAAAAAAAAAGTCAGAAAGAATTTACGTACATGATTTATTGCAACATAGATGAGAACAAAAGAGTATTTGGTTTGGAAAAGGAATTATTGAGAAAAAACGGGAAAAAATCGTAAGATTTTATTTTATTTTCCTAGTGCAACACATTTCCACAACCATCACAATTATGTTGTTATTTTTTCACATTCAGTCAGTCAGTTTTCCTGCTTTTACTATCCAATTATTTCACACGCAAACAACAAAACACTCAGATTTCAAGAAAAACGAAGCAAGAAAGTCTAATTTTTGCAATAATAATAATAAGAATAATAAGAATGAAGGAAATATTTATTTTGATATAGCTGAAAACAAGCGATTGTATGCATGATTGAAAATGAAAAAAGAATTGAAATTTTCATGATGAAAACAAAATTATTAGCTCGATTAATTCACTATTTTTTCTCTGGAAAGCTGGCTGAAAATTTGGATTAAACATCGAAAATAACTAGAAATTTGGCAAAAAATTAAGAGCGAGTACCTGGAATCGAACTCGTGACCCTGAGATTGACAGAAGAAAACACTGAACTACTTTACCGCTTTTGTAGCAGAAACATCGCATTTTGAATTCATGAGAAGTTTCGAAACCTAGCTCGAACACGATGTTTCAATAAGAATGAAAGATCGTATAAATCTAAAATTTGACAAAGGACTATATAGGTTAGAAACACAGCTCAGATAGTGCTACATTATGTAATTTTTAAGTGGATTCTAAATTCGTAGGCTAAAATTCAACGTGAGACCCATCAAATCAGAAAAATGTTTTTTCTAACTATTTCTGATTTTTGTTGGTAAAATTAAAATAGCATGCTTTCAAATGCAGTGTTTCAGATGAAACTTAGATAAAAAGTGACGTCAACTCATTTGAAAACGAGACATTTAAAACATCAAATGTTTTCGAGCAATCATAATTTTTGATTTTCATATTAACATATATTTAATTCTCCCGATATTTTCAAGAATAAATCACATGTTTCAGAAAAAATATAAGTAATCATAAACCAAGTTTCTATTTTTCTCACCAGCTGGATTCTATAAGTTTAAACTTATAATTAAGTAATGAGAGAAAATGTCACAAAATAAAGTGGAGAAAAAGTGTTACACGAAAAAGAGAAAAATGGCTCTTTTTTGTGTGGGAAGAGCACACGCACATCAGCTATAAAAAATTCTATTTTTTTGTATCTAATTGGAAATTCTGAAAAGACTTGGAAAAGAACGCACTTTATGTATTATTATTAGTTAATGAATTCCTGAGAAGTGTTTACACTTATTTTCATACAGCTGTATTGTAAAGTGTACTTGCTGGAGGTGGTTGAACACGTTCAGAATTATTATTGAAGGCTTCTTTTTCGTTGGCGGGGAGAAATGCGGCAACCTGGAAGATGTCAGATAATTTTGATTTTTTTGCAAGAAGTTAGAGTTACCTGTTGTCTTTTGATTGCATTGTGTGATTGTGAACCAGGTTGAGCTACAGCTCCTCCTTCAATCGATAATCGTAGTTGCGAAGACAATGCACTTTTCAAATTTTTCTGAAATAAAATTCAATAGATCGCGGACTTTGGAAGATCTAAAAAGTTAGTCTAACTTTGCCGCTTCGCGGGAGCTTGCGGTTCACACTTGCTCCACTCGAATATTCCCCATTCACTAACCGCAAAATTCGCCACGAGTGAACTCGAATTCGATTTCCTTGCTTCAATTCGACTTCGATATAAAAATTCGCCCAACGCGGCAAACATCGATGCAACCATTCCACCCATTAAAATATAAAATATCCCGGCGACTTTTGATAAATTCAAACTTGCCGATGATCCATCAACAGTAATACCTTGATCACATTGTCCTCTATCATACCACCATTTATTCTCCAGTTTTTTGAGTTCTCCTCGTTCTTGTAATGCTAAAATTGCGAGATTTATATGATCTTTCCAATCGGAGCCGAATGGTGTTGCGATTCCATATCCTATGCTGTTTAGATTTGCTCCAACTTTCATTGTATCACATGGGATTCGAGTATTTTCGTATTCATTTGCTGTGGCTTCCAAAAGGAAAGCATAGCGGCCTTTTTGATTTCTCACTCTTTCAATTCCTGGAAGAAATTGTGAAAATGAGAATCAGATTTTTGGAGTGACACCAAATAAGCCCATGTTTTGCACCAAACATCTAAATTCGGATTACTGTAGATCAATTTTTCGCGCCAAAAGTTTTTGGGTTCATTTTAAGGCTCATGTTAAGTTTTCAAATGGTTATTTTAGTGTTCATTTTTAGATCTAAATCATAATCTGATTTTTTGGAGTGACTCCAAATTTCCGATTTCGTCAGCCAAATCTGATTTTTCGTTTTTTCCTCACCTTCTGCATAAGTATTCGTAAAAACAGTCGGAACTTGTGATTCCATATATCTCCACATTCTTTGATAAATTTGAACCGAAGAAAATTTGAAAAACGAAGCAGTCGAACCTCCTCCTTGAATTCCATATTTGATTTTCGTCTGTTTTGCAAGATCTTCGACACTTTCAATTGGTGCCTGCATTTTTTCAAGAGTCAAAAAAGCGGCAAGATTAGCTGTGTATGACGAAACAATGATCATTGTGAAGAACCACCATGCGGATGATGCTATTCTTCCAGATATTGATCTATAGAACAATTTAAGTTGGGAAATATGAATACCAAAAAAATGTACCTTGGAAGAATATCAGTTCCTTGTTGCATAAACGCAGCTAATGTGAACCATAAACAATTATAAACACTAAAATCATTCGAAATCGTAAATCCACCTCTCGATGTTTCTTCAACTCTCCATTCATATGGTGAAAATCGTGAGACAAGGAAAATAACAACAGAAACACCGATATACGCAAAAATAATATACATCCAAATTTCAGTGCTCAACGGTTGCATAAATGAAAATACAGAGAATTCTTGTTTGTCTGGTTTTTTAATCATAATTGATATTCCAGTTGTCATAAATGGTTTTGAAAAATCAACAACTCGTTCTCTTTCTTGATTTATTGTTAAACTTGCAACAACCGCATGTGCTTTTCCATTTAATAAATCTCCAATCATCCCATTCCAACTTCCATCTGGTTGTTTTGAACCAGCTTTTGTGCCAATTCGTATCAAATAATTGAACCCGTCTATTTTTTCGGATAATAATCGAAGAAGATCAATACAATATCCCTCATATTTATTATTTCCATCACATTCGGTTTTGTTTGTTCCAGCTGGACATTCAGCTTTCAGCATCACAAATGGAGCAACCTGGAAATTAATTAATATATTTCAATTTGTAGAAATTTCCCCAGAACTCACCAAATTTGTTAGAACAATAACATCCTCATTCGTTCGACTGCTGTGAATTTTCCTTGAATGCTGTGCAATGGTTCGATTTGTGAAAAATCCAACACCTTGCCGCCAAGCCAAAACTTCTCTCCGATTAAACGTTGCTTTGGTATTTGAGACAAGATCAATCACAGAAACATCGAAATTTTTTCGATTCCCTAGTCGATCGAATTCGATGTTTCCAGTTAGTGTTCCTTCAAGTGCGCCAATTTGAATCTGTCAGAAATGTTCACTTCAGAAACGTTCAAACTTTTGAGACTCACATTCTTCAAAGCACTGCTTATAACTTTTCCATGTTCAAAAGACGAAAATGGTCGATTCGAATGTGTTCGATCAGAAAGTGGATCACAATAAATTCCAGGAAATCCTCGATTAAAAAATCGTCGATGTCTAAATGTTCCGTGAAACAACGAATCATTTGTTTGTAAACATTTCATAAATCCATGCCATATTACAAGTATTGCATCGTGTCCAATTGCAGCTTCCATTGTAATATCTTCATTTTGTTGTTTCGTATCTTTCAAATGTTTCTTCAATGACCAATATTCTCGACTTTCTTTATTTATAATATTGAATCCACTTATATTTATATTACCATTTTGGAACATTTCTTGATCATATGGCAGAAAATCCTGAAGAATTCATCATTAATTAATTAAATAATTAATATTTAATAAGCAATTAAACTCACATAATTAGCCAAAACGTAGTGATAATTAGCTTGATTAAATTGAGCCGATCTTATTGCAATCAAAAACTTTTTAATTCTACTTGGCGACGAGCTGTCAATTATAATACGATTCGTCACATTATTCCGCATCATATTGAACTGCCTTAAAAATAGCTCAAAATCATCTTCATCTGCTGGTAAATCATAAATCGATGCTTGAACTGAGGAATTTGTACGGGATCGAAGATGCTTCCAAATTGGCTGAAGTTGAAGTCCAGCTAAAAGTGTTGTCTCGAGTTTTGAAAATATTTGAAAATTGAAACTCACAAAATTGAGTGTCAACCATAACCAGAATCTCATCCCATCCTTTATGAATTATAAAATCACCGAGTAATTCAGTAACCGATGGACGAATTGATAATTCAAATCTGGAACGAAATTCAAATAAAAATATTTTAAAAAATTCTACAAGAACAAACTAACATATTAGAGAATTGTGGCAATTCATTAGTTGGAGAGGATAATGATATTAAAGGCATTTCTAATGCATCTGAAACACCTCGAATACCTTCTCGACCTTTTCCATTAACACTATTGATTAATGTCATTGCTCCTTCTTTCAATGTATTACAAACTGAGCTGACCATATTCCATGAAACCGCTGCACCTTCTTCGATTTTATTATGCTCGAATTCAATTTTAAATGGAATATCATCTCGACTGTTTATCAAATCAGCGGTATATTCCATTGATTTGAGTGATATTGTTGAAATCTCATCGTCGTATCCGAATGATCCTTAAATATTGATTCATATTTATTTTTCCTGATGTTTCTTGAACTTACTCAATACAATATGACTTGGATATGGATGAACCACGGTTAAATTGAGAACAGTGAATAAAACAGAAATCATGAAACGACAAATGCAGCTGGCCATTTTTCCTTTTTGTTGTTGCATTTTTTTTTTCTTTTTCACAACGAAATTCGAGAAGAGTTAGGACATCTTGAGCCGAAAATAGGATTAGGAAGAAGGCCTTCGGAAAAAAAAGAAAGAAAAGATGGATAATTGAATATGAACGGAAAAGTAAGAAAGTGAATATGACAAGAGACAGAAAATGCAAAAAAAAAAGGAAGAAGATGGGCTAGAAGATGTGTACTTGCTACTAATTGATTCTGATGTTTTCAAGTGGTCAGATTTGGAAAATTTCGGAAAAAAATAGAAATCAAGGTTCTGAGCCAATTTTTGGGTCAATGAACTACTTTTCTAGAAATTTCGAATAAAAAATCTAGGGTTACTGTATGTTTCTTCAGGAATACTGAATGAGCCTCTAAAATTCTCTACAGTGCCCTTTAAATTTTATTGGGGGACTGTAGGCTCTTTTAAAGTGATATATCGTACCCTCAGCGGCTTTGGCAGAAGTATATGCCCCTTTAACATTTGTTAAGGGTACTGTGGGCCCTCTTAAAATGCACTACAGTACCTTGAAATAACATCTGGTGCGATATTATTTTCTTATAATTTTAAGTTCATGAGGATTACTGTAGGGCCCTTTAAAACTGTCTACAGTAGCCCCAGTGCCTTTGGCACTAGTGTAGATCAATATTCCTAACTAACTCAAAAAAATTTTAAAATGAAAAATTCGTCTAATTTAAGCTCGTTCAAAATATAAAATGGAAAAAAACAAATAGATAAATTGCTTTTCAACCGACGACAACACAAAAACATTACTATTTTATGGTGAATGTTTTGGCGTTGCGACCAGAAGAAACCCGAAATTACATTTTGAACTGCTAACCTCTTTCTCTTCTTTCTGAACGCGTGAAAAGTTGGGGAAACTTGAAGAGAAAACGAAAAAGATGAGCAGTTTTTGGAAGACGACTTCATCTTCTTCCTACTTTTCCCCGTTTACCAATCAACTTTATGGAAAATGTAAAAGAGGTTAGAAGAAAAAAGGGAAGAAAACTACGGTGAAATTCAATTTATTTTTTCATGTAGAGAGGAGGTGAACATAGATTTTTGGAAATGAATGAGAAATTGGGTTCATTGGATTAATAGAATAGACTTGGTTTTATTTTTGAGTTCATTCTATGCTTGTGGGAAGAAAATCTGAAAAATCTGTAATTAAAGGCGGCTGGGCATTTGGATAGAAATTTCACAAAAATTTGAAATTTCAATTTATTTCCCCCCAATTTTACGTCAACTTCAACTTTTTTCAAGTTCTGACATGTTTCAAGCTCCCTCGTATTTTTTTTTCAAACATTTTTTTCGCTGTGATCTTTGAAAATTTCACACATTTTTTGTTGAACAAAACGTTTTTTCCCCAAATTTCCGAAATTCAATTTTCTTTTCCTCGAAAAGTTCTCGATCAAAATTTTCCACACGTGCCTAAAATTTGATTTATTAATTAGTATCTGAATTGTTTTCTCAAAAAAACTTCTCGTGTTTCTCACTTCTCAATTTAGAGTTCAAACATTCCTCTTTTTCCCTCCTCAATCTCCAAAAAAAATGAGGAAATTGAGAAGAAGCCTTGAACATCGGAACTATAGTCAAATGGAAATAATTTATTTTTAGTTTCGATTAAATTAAACCGAAGAAACAGCTCGATTCAAAACATTCAAATTGGCAATTAATTGAGAATAGGAACTTGCTACTAAACTCAATTTTCGAGTTGGTGTCGAAATATTAGCAGACATTGTTTGGTTATCCAATTTGGCTATAAATGATGTTATTGAACAAAATACCTGGAATTGTATTAATAGAATTCATAGAAATCTTTAAGAATCTATACCTGGTTTAATTCTGTGCTTAGAAGTTCAGAATGATAGACTGTTGTATTGATTTTTATGTTGTTAATTGTTTTTGCCAGAAATGTTGCGGCTGAAACGGTTTCCGGTAGAAGTGATTGAATAGTTGATGTGCTTGATGAAGGAATCCTAAAAAAATAATGATTTTTGAAAATTCAACTTTTTTTTGTCGGAAAAAAAACCAACTGATTAAGTTGTTTGACAACAATTTGTATTCGATTAATTGCATCCGATGCTTTTGATTTTTCCGATGACAAATCATTAAGTAACTTATCACAACTCTGCGATTTTTGACACGTTGTCTCGATGGATTTCAGCCTGAAAATGAGAATATAACACATTTTGTTTCGAAAAAAATTGAATTCTTCTCGATTTTCCGTTTTGAAGAAATTGAGTTTCAAGCGAGAGTTTTTCTTTTTTCTTTTTTGAGAATAAAAATATGAGCAAACCTGCTGATTGCTGTTTGAATATCCATATCTTCTTCTGATTGTGTGGCTAATCTACGAGCGGGTGATTCATAAGTGTCGGATGGGAGAATTGATCGACGACGATTCGAAAATGAATTGAGGAGGGATGATTGGGAGACTGAGGATTTCCAAGTTGGAGTTTCGATATCTCTGAAAATCGTGGTTTCCAGAGTTGAACATTGTCAAAGGGATTTCGACTTATGAACTTTTGGAGATTGTGTGGCAAATAGCCAAGCCTAGAAATCCAAGTTGTCAAGCAGTTGAGGCTAAATAACCTAGGCGTCTACGACCCTGATCTAGAGATTTCCTCTAGCAAGGAGCTGAGCTTAGAAACTCTAGTCCTGAAGGAATCACTGCTAGAGGTCCCCTTTAGCAAGGAGCTGCGTCTTGAGAGCTCCTATGTCAAGAAGCCAAGCCTAGAAACTCTAATTCTAAAAGAGTCGCTCCTAGAGAACCTAGTCGTCTAGGACCCTCGTCTAGAACTCACATATGGCAAAGAGCCGCGTCTTGAGGGATCCTATGACAAGGAGCTGAGCTTAGAAACTCAAGGAGCCGCTCCTAGAGTATCTAATCGCATCTAGAATCAAGTTTTCATTCTAAAGCTGTACTCTGCCTCACAATGAGCCGAAGTGACTCAAATAAATCATCAATTAGACGACTTACGCTAACTTTGGCTCCCCTGCCAAACCATTGAATTCAGCTAAACTCATCCGCCTCACTTGAACATGCAGATTTTCTGGATCTTCGCTTTCCTAAAATCAAAATTGTTTTTTTTTTTCAAAAAATCAAGCATTCCATCTCATACCTGATCGCAAATCGAATTCGATCTCCGCCAAAAGTCTTCGATATCTTTCCGATTCAAACTTGTATTCATTTTTCTTCTGAAAAAAAGAAAAACACAGAAACTAGTAAAGAATATAGAAAATAATATGAAGAGGTGGAAAAAAGAGGAGGAAAGGCTAATGAGATTTTTGAGGCAATGTCGAAAAACGAAAAAAAAATGAGATGTTGAAGAAGGAGGAAATACGATCACAGAAACATGACTAATTTATGAATATTTTGTGTGATCTATGAAGTTCAGAAGTTTGAAAATAGTATTGTAAATAATAGAAGTTTTTTTTTCAGTCAGGAAAAGAAAAAAGCTTTACTTATCATTCATTCAAAAATCCTCTCCTAGTGGCGCAAAATAAAGTGAGTAACAAAGTTTTTTTCGTCGGAAGCTGGCCGAAAAAAATAAGAACACCTTTCAAGCAATAACAACACCAAAAAGCTCTTTTTTCGTATTTTACTGAAAAATAAGGGGCGGAGAGAAAAGGAAAAAAGGAAAACAGAAAGAAGAAGAAAAAGAAAAAAAGAAACTGAACCAACAACAACAAAAAAGTTTTCTTCTTGAAAAAAAAAAGAAAAAAATGCAATTTTTCTGGATTTCAGAAGAATTTGTTTTTGCGAAATGCGAAAGTGCATGATTTTTTTTGCCTTTTTTTCAGAAGAAAAAAAAGTTGTAGTTCTCAAGGACCTTGCTTATTAGTTTTATTCATTCTTGAGAAAAAAACTGATTTTTTAGAAGAGAATATTTTTGAATAGAAAAATCAACGTAATTCACTAGAGAATCGGCGGGAAATTCAAAAACAAGCCAGGCTTTTTTGTTTTGTTATTTTGGAATTCTTGCACGTGTTTGCGAAAAATTAGTTTTTCACTTTTTTTCGGGGAGAAAATTAGTTTGGCACAATTTATTGGTTGTAGAAATGTTTGGAGCAAAGTTGGATGTTGAAGAAAAATGGTTTTTGGATCACAGATGGAAAAAATTTTAGATTTTTGTGGGGAAATCCTGAATCATAAATTTTTTGCTAGACAGAAAAAAAATAGAAAATAAAAAAATCAGAATTAATGAAAAATTGTCCAGAAAATTAGTTTGGCACAATTTATTTGCTGCAGAAAATTTTGGAGCAAAGAGCAGATTTTAAGATTTCACAGAAGAACATTTTAGATTTTCGTTGGGAAATTCTGGACTTGAACTAGGACAGGACCAAATGCATATATAAAAATGGTATCCCAAAAATTTCTAAACAAAAAACCTTCGAGAGAATTCCCAAACATTAAGTTCCGATAAAATGCGATTTGTAATCTAGCGCGGGAAAAGTTTTTGAATTTGAAAATTTTTCCCGCGCTTGATTACGTTTTGAATATTTCTCAAAGTGCGATTTTCAAAAGGTCATTAACAAAAATGGCCCAAATTTCATCAAAATATCGCAGGTGTTCAAAAACAACCAAAAACTTTGGCCTAAAAACGAAACAAATCAGATCGGTTGTTAGGCGCGCGGCTGGCGGAAAACGGCATTCATCAACTAATGCACTTTTTTATCCCGTGAGAATTCCGCCCGCTCACAGAAAAAAAACGAAAGAAAGAATACACGGCAAAAATATGAGCGGCCATTATTTTTTTCTTCTTTGCTGTGGCGAAGCGAAGAATGAAGCAGCAGCAGCATGTGCAAATGTATATTGTTATTTTTATATTATTCATACACGAAATGGAAAAACATAGAATAGAACATAAGAAGAAGAAGAAGAAAAAGAATCTAATCAAAAATATATGTAAGAATAGCACAGAATAGCATTTTGAGTTAACCGAAATCCAGTGGAAATTATTTGATTTCAGAAATGCAAAAAAATGTTAAGAATGTAAAATGTTTCCAAGTAGTCGCGTCTAGAAGATCTAGCTTTCAAGCAGCTGCGCCTAGAAGGACTAGTTTTCAACTAACCGCGCCTAGAAGACCTAGCTCTCAAGCATCTGATCCTTGGAAGCCTAATTCTCAAGCAGCCGCCCCTAGAAAACCCTATTGTCTAGGACGCACATCTAGAGATGCACTCTGACTAGGAGCCGAGCCTTGGGAGCTTCTTTATCAAGTACTGTATGACTCTATATCGTTTCGAGACCATAGTGAAACAAATTCAAAAGTGCATCGATTTTTATCAGCTGTTCCCACAGCGAAATACACCGTTTTTTTGCCAAATTTTTTGCTGTCAATAATAATTTTCAGTATATTGAATCAAAAAAATGTTGTCATAAAGACTCATAAGAAAAATGAATTTATGAATCATTGCGTGTTGGCAACTGAATACATTTCGCAAAAAAAAAACGAATTAACCACGCCCAGTCTTCGTTTGGTTTTTTCCAACGAATGTGGAAAAAAAGGGCAGAAGTCACGACACAGAAATTAAATTTGTAATAAATTAGCATCGCTTCTTTTTTCGCCATCTTTTAGTAGAGATATGTATGTGACTAGTGAGAATCCTGGAAAAAAAACCAAAAATTATTCGAGAAGAACAAGAAAACGATGGATCCAATAAGTTCAATTAGACTAGGAGGAGGGCTCGTAAAAAAATGTTTGTGTATCTGAAAATTACCATCATTTGTCGTCCTTTCGTTTCAATTGGCAAACTCAACGAAGCAATCAAGCCGAATACAGCCATTACACCATAAATTCCAATTGGAAGCGATAAAGACCGCTCGGATGCAACCTAGAAAAAGGATGGAATTTGAACAACAAAATAGCCGATGAAATATGAGCAAACCTGAGCAATGAAGGGTGTGATTATTGCACCAATTCTTGCCATCGCTGAACATGTTCCAAGTCCGACGGCTCGAAGAGTTGTTGGATAGACTTCAGGTGTATAGACGTAGGCACATTGGAATGCTCCAGAAATAAATGCGCGGGCAACAAATATTAATAGGGTTACTGTGAATCTGGAAATGGAAACTTTTTTTTAGAAAATTGAGAGAGATATAGATTTCATAATATTCGGGTCAAAAAATCAAAAATTTGATAATCATAAAATTTTTTAAAAGCTAAAATTCAAAAAATAGACTTTTCAGCCTTCAATTTTTCTGGAAGTTTTTTGAATTATTTCTTGTGAGAAACCTAGTTCTAGAAGGTTTTCCACAGAATTCATGTCCGGAAGAGATACAATGTTAAAGTGATTCTGAACTCAGAGTTTCGAAAAGAATTTCTAAAATTTTTAAATTTTTGGAAAGAATCTTGGAAATTGGAAAGAACTCTCCCCAAAAAAATAAATTTTTTCAAATTATTTTTTCCTCCTCACCTATCCAAACAAAAATACAACATAAAAGTGAAAATCGCAAATATCGCATATTCCAAAGCCATCGTCTTTTTCCTTCCCAACCATTCAATTATCAAAACAGTTATAATTAATCCAGGAAACTCTGCCAAAGTAGTCGAAAGTAGATCAAAATAATCAGAACGTGTTAATGGTTGACATGTTTCAAGTTGTGTGCCATTTGAGAATAAACCACCGTGACATTCATCGTGGGATTGGAAGAGAACTGTTGTAAACAGAACCATTCCATAGTATGAAAATGCCGTGATTGACCTAGAAAAATTCAATGTAGTTCTTGTTAATAGTAGAAAAATGTTACCAAATAATCCATAAAAGTATTGTTGTTTTTCGAAGATCTGGTGATAAAAGATTGACAATATCTCCCCGAGTTTCTGCTCCACTTTTATTCGAATTTGATGCTATTAATTTCCCAGCTGGTAATTGTACTCGATTCATTCGCGCAGCTTCTTGTAGTGTCTCCATGGCTTTTTCGGTGTTTCCAGATGCCATATCAAATCGAGCCGATTCGGGGAGCCACTGGAAATGGGAGGTTTTGAATTTTGAAAGACTCGAGTGGATTTTTTAGAAATAAATTTTTTTTTTGGAAAAAATGAAATTTGAATTCCATTTTCATTTTCAGAATATTTTCATGCATTTTAAATTTTGACTTACAAATGAGCTGAACCAAATTTAAATTTCAAAATTAGCTATTGTCAGCCCGAAATTTTTGATCTTTGGACCAAATATTTTCTCCTTCAATACCAGAGACAAAGCCTACTCTATTCTGTTTTTTTTCTTCCGCGGATCTAATAATTTTTGAAAACAGTATCGTTCAAAATTTGAATTCCATTTTCAGAATTTTTGGAATTTTTTCTTGAATTCTTAATTTCGACTCAAAAATGGAGCGTAGCGAAGTGAATAATTTTCAAAATGTTTTGATTCTTGGAAGTGAACCTATATGACCTAGAAAACCAAACATTTTCTCTTTCAATACAAAAGATCAGAGGAGCCGACAAAGTCTACTGTAATTTGGTTTTCTCTTCCACGGCTCTAATAATTTCGAAGGGCCTATACTGAAAATCATAAAAATTTGAACGAAAAAAACAATTTTCAGAATTTTTCTGTTTTTCCCCTCTTCCCTCTATCATCTCCAGAATCTTTAACTCACAAATGAAGCGATCGCAAAAAATCCCAACGGAAGAGACGAGCATAACATAAGAGCTCTCCATCCCCAAGTATTCATTACAAAATAAGCGAGAAGTGCTTCGAAAACAGCACCAATTGCCCAAAATGATTCAATTAAGACGACACATTTGGCGCGTTGTGCAGTTGGAAGGAACTCGGCATATAAAGTTACACTGGAACAAAAAAATATGAATACAAATATCTCTACAAAAAAAATAAAACGTACCTTTGAGGAACCCCTCCGATACCAAAACCAGTCAACCCACGGAATAATAAAAGTACATAAAAATGTGGAGAAAACGAGGCAAATATTCCCATGATACAAGCGATTGATGTGGAGAATGTTAGACCTTTTCGCCTTCCGATTCGATCACAAAATTTACCCCAAAATGTGCTTGATAACATCATTCCACTGAACACACAAGTTGTAACTAATGCTTGTTGAACTGAAGAAATTCCCCATTCACAAGCTAGAGCTGGAGAAATCAACGAGAGTAACATCATTTCCATCGCATCAGCCATCTTCAAAAAAATTTGTTATTTTGGTTTTGAAGAGATAAGAAAAAGATCTGGGGCCAGATTCTCAAAAAGGTACACAAAAAATCCAGCCCCTTCAAATGAAGCTCTAAATATTCACCCAGGCCATTCCTGTCAAAATCGAAAGTTTCAATTGAAATCTTCCAAAACCTAATGCTTCCACAGCTTCATCAACTGTAAATGTTTTTTCGTCTTGTTCAGATGTTGTTTGATCAGACGGTTCTCCAAGTTCGGCACGATCATCTAGGTTCGAATATCGAACTACGAAATCATCACCAACATGTCTGATTCTGAAAATTAGATTTTCTCAGATAGGCTACAGTACAGTAATCTTTGTGGTACTACTGTAACCACATGATTTTTATTTTTTATTTACAATAAAAGGGTATAAATTCCCAGGGTACCACCAGCATACAGTAATCCTTTTCTAGTTATCAATTTATTTTCATCAACAAGTTTTCGACTCACTCTTTTATTAGGGATTTTGCAGTGAGATCAGCATATGTTTCGGTGAGATTTGAAGCTTCCAAAACTTCAGTCAGTATAACTTTGTCTCCCATAATCCAAGCTTCTTTCTTTTACGAACACAAAGAAAAATACATTTGAAATCTGAAACAGCGAATATTTAGATAGAAGCGTGGGAAATTCGCCGAAAATGTTTTTTTAATCAATAACTTTTTCGACAAAAAATGGGTTGCCACGAGATTTATTCTATTTCATAATTCATATTTTGGAAAAAAATTCAGCAAAAATACAAAGGCTTTAGATGGAAAAAGCATTGAATATTTGGTAAGAGAGAAGAGAAATAGAGAATTAAAGAGAAGAATGGAGCTGCGATAGATGGAAGAAGAAGGAGGAAAAAAAGAAGAAGCAGGAGGATATATTTACTTTTTCGAGAAGAGGCAAACAACACCATTTCGCGCATATATTTAAAAACAATTGTGGAAAATTGAGAGGATCTGGATTCTAGATCAGAAAATTGTCTTGATATTGTTAATTTTTCGAACAAGATTCCCTATAATATTTTTCCAGCTACGTCATAAGCTTCAGTGGATAATCCTTCTTCTCCACTTTATTTTTCTGTGCACTTCTCGAGAAGCTTCTCCATAAAATTAATTTTTTTATCAATTATTTTTTGAACACCCTCGTGTATTTTCTTCAAATGCGTCAGCTTGCAAACACTGACGCAACTACAGTGCAACAAAAATATTTTCTTTTTTTTTCCCGAAAAAAAAAACGTTTTCTTTGTTTCGCCAATGATTTGTTACTATTCATTGAAAAATGAACTTTAGTTTTTAGTTTGATATTTACGTTACCAGTGAGAAATTGTTGTGTTCAGAAAAATGGCGAATCCAATGGAGGCGACTCAAATGAAGGTGAAAATGGCGGTGGATGAAATGATCAACGATTTGGACAAGAATTATTTGCGAGACATGCAGAAGAATATGTTTTTGTGCTCAGCAAGATGTTGTGAAAATAAGAATAGTACAAGAGATGCGGTCGAAGGATGTGTTGATAAATGTAATGATGGAATGAAGAAAGCGCAAATCAATTTGGAAAAAGAATTGGGAGGCCTTCAGGTTAGCAATAATATTCGGGGTTTTCAAACCTGTTGATAATGGGGTTCTTTAATTATTTATTGTGGGTATTGGTTTTTATTTTGAGCTCGAAAATGAACTGTGAACGGAAAATAGAAAATCTCACAGCGGGATGCACTTCCTTGAGCTCTATTTTTCTCCATCTGCTTCTAAATTTTTATCAATAATTCAGGATCAACTTTCACGGTGTGCCATGACTTGCTACGATAAATTGGTTCAATCATTCGGCCCGGATGTCAACAAATATTCAGAATCACAGGTAAAAATAGTTTGTTTATTTATTTATAAAACAATACAAACTCAAACTCAAAAATCCACCCGCATCAAAAAGACTTAGGAGAACATTGAATCGTGAAGCTCGTCGAGATTTGCTTGGCGAATTTCATCTTCAAGTTCTCTGTCTGATTTTATTTCAGTTCGGCAATGTGGACATGATTTACTCTGAAAATTATTTGTTTAGTGCGATTTTATTTTCAAAAAATAACAAGGTTTACCTGCTCATACCACATTTTCGCACATTTGTAATGATAATAATGATTGCACGGTGTTTTGACAATAACTCTAGCCAATTCTGCATCAGATTGATCTTCGTGTGGTCGAGCAACAACATCTAGACAAATTGTACATTGCGCTGAAAAGAATAGGCTATTATTAACCAGAGCTTCTTCACAACTTACCTTGCTCATCCAAAATCTCTCCGCAGTCATGTTTTTTGAATTTTTCGAATTCTTTCATTGATGAGTTTTTCTGATTTCTGAAAAATTATTAATTTCGAGTTGAAATCTGAACTTTTACTATTGATAAAGTTACAAACCCTGACGGCAATCCCAATGCTTCAAAAATCCCAATAATCTCATTTTGTCTTAATCCTTCAATTTGCTCAGCAGACATACCTAAAATGTAGTTATAATAAGTGCTACAAATATTAAATCTTGAAGAAAAAACTCACTGAGCATTTCATAAATAGTATATCTTGGTCTTGGCTCCTCGTTTGGATCGACATTGTGTTCGCGATGATAATCACTTTGCATTTTTCTGAAATCTATAAGTTTAATATAACTTTTGTTGAAAGAATTCCAGCGAGACGATGACTTTTTCTACAAAAAAACGGCGAACCAATTACTTTTTTGCGAAATAATGACAAATGATTTTGCTATTTTTGTTGCATGCAATCTATGGAAAATGTGTGCATTTTGTCGTCAAAGTGTTTACACACATTTGGCTTTTCCTTTGTTATTATTCGTCATTCATCTTTCGCATACATTTTCTCACGGAAATTTGTTTTGTATTATGCCTTTTTTCTATGGTTTTCCTATAATTTAAAATTGAATCTTACCTTGACGACTTCTGAAAATAATGATAAAAAAAATGAAATAATAAAGAAATTTCGTAAGGTCAGGCGACTCGCGTGGAAAACCCATATTTTAATATCAGTTCATTTTCGTTTATTAGAAATCCAGAAAAAAAAATTCCAAACCACCCAAAAATCATGTTCAGATGCTTCAATTCAACGAAAAATTGGACAAATGTGTTGCTGTATGCGCAGATGATCATATCAAACTAATTCCAGCAATCAAAAAACGATTCGCAAAAAATATCTGAAATTCATCTCATTTTTCTTTCATATCACCTTTTTGTTCTGTAGTACTTTTTTTTAGGAATGCTTTTCTTGTTGTTATTTTATTTCACCACTAAAAAAACTTTATATTTTTCTAGAATTTTAATTTATTTTGATCATGGTCTCCTTCCATTTATATCGAATTGTGTTTTGTTTTTATCCAGCTTATATTTTTTTCAGAAATGCGATGTAATTTAATATTTTTATTGGTTTGGATTTATCAAGTTATTGGTAAGTTTGAGTTTCTTCCTAGACGTTCCCCGAAAAAATTCTGTTTATTTCAGGTGAAACTAAAGTTGCTGATTTCGATGGCAGAGTTTGTGCATTTGCCGATTTTGATTCGGATAGGTTAGTAACTCTAATTTAGAAACATCTCAATTTATGAAAACTTTTCAGAAATACTGATATTCTTATGGTTCGGAATGGAAATTTGACGATATCACTGCAGGAAACGAAACTATGGGAAGTTGTGAGTTGTTTTGAAACATATTTTGTTCTATTTTTCAAAATGTTATTACAGTTAGAACCTCTGAAATTCGTAAACTCGACATCGTGGAAAATTGGAGATCCGAAAGAGGATAATCTTGTTGAATGTGCAACTGGTGATTTTGATGGCGATTCTCGAATTGATGTTTTAGTATCAATTCGACGGGGAAATAATCAATATAAACATACACTTTATATTTCTCGAATTTCAAATGGAATTGAAGAATTTGATGCATTAGAAATTGATGAAATATTAGCTGAACCTGCGATGTCAATTGATATCAATTCAGATGGTTTTAGTGATATTGTTGGATTTTTACCAAATGGTTCATTGTATTGTTCGAGTGTTGATGTTACTGGAATGATTTTGACTGATTGTTCGAAAAGTTTCAATTCTTTTCCGATTAAATTAACAAATTATGAAGGAATGCCACATTTATTTGTTGATATTAATGGTAAGGTTTTTACTTGTGTAAACCTTGTGTAAAAACATATATAAAATAGGTCCCCCGAGTCAGTTTTTAAAGTTAGGGTCCCTCCTTGAAAATTTTCCAAAGTTAAACACCTTCCTCACATTTTTGGGCGAATTTTGGACAAATCTGGGAATTTTGGTAAATTATCAGCTGAAAATTGGCTGAAAATTGGACCCTTCCCTTCAGATTTTTGAAAAAAGTTAAACCCCTCACCCCGATTCTGGGGACCCATTTTATGTATGTGTAAAAATCAGAAAATGTTTATTTTTAGGCGATCTTCGTGCGGATATTGTATTTATGACAAAAGATTCTGATGGTTCACTTGTTATGCGAGTTTTTCAACAACAAAAAATCGGTTGGGTTGAGAAAACTTGGATTCCCAAACTGTCAATTGCTCAATATGCGTTTGTTGGTGCGCCAATTCCAATGGATTACGATGGAGATGGAATGATCGATTTATTAGTTCCAATTTGCCGTGAATTGGCATGTACACATGTCACTTCGTTGGCTTCGTATTCATTTACCAAAGGATGGTCAAATGTTGCAATTGATATGCAAGAACTTGAAATTATCCGCGCGGATCCGTATTCTCGTGTTCTTTTCCGTGTTGGCGACTATTTTGCTAATGGTTTTCCTGATCTTCTCACAGTTGTCTATTCGAGTAATATCGAAAATAAAACGAGAACGAAATCAGTGAAATTGATTCAAAATACGGAATGTAAAAATTGTGAGAAAAATGGGACGAGAAAGTTTGAATTTTCGAATCTTGAATTGGTTCAAACTGGAGGTATGGCAATTGGATCAATTGATATGGCTGTGTTTTTTGATTTATTGGAAGATGGAAAATTGGATCTTTTGGTTGAATATAAAAATGTGAAGCATAATGGAAGTAGCATTGGATTTATGGTCAATAAAAATGAATTCGATACAACTTTTTTGAAAGTTCAGATTTTCAATGGAGTTTGTAATGTGAATTGTGATGATCGAACAAAAGATTTGGGGCCAGGATCAACTGTAACACTTTCTGGATCATGTGGTTCATTTTCAATGAGTGATGGTTGGGGTGGAAGTTCGCAAAGTATTCAATGTCAAACGCCATCAACTTCATATCGAACATTGAATTTACCATATCTATTTTTTGGACTTGGAAGATCGCCAAATTTTGTTGATGAATTGAATATGGGAATACCGAAATATAAAGATATGAAGTCACAATGGTTCAATTCACTCAAACAAATTGTGCCGAATTCACGGATTATGGTGCAACCAACTGAATCTGGACATTGGCTAAGTCGATTATATGTGACACCGTCTCAACTTATTCTGCAGGTGAGAAATTTAATTGAAACATTTTTGGGGAAAAATTAATGTTCAAAAAAATCAATATTTTTCTGCATCAAATTGTATTCAAAATTTTGGCTCAATGTTTTTTAAATTTTGGTTCATTTTTCGAAAGAAGAATTTCCCAAGCAAAACCGGTGGCCTAACTTTCCAAAAGCTAGGTCACGACTTTCTAGGCCACCCCAAGAATTCCCCCCTAAAATATTTATTTTGCAGAGTATCCTTGTAATCACATCAGTTTGCGGAATTCTTCTAATGGTCGCATTATTTTTGCATTATAGAGAAAAGAAAGAAGATCGATATGAACGACAACAACAATCACATCAATTCCATTTTGATGCCATGTAAATGTAAATCAAATCATTCATTCATTCTTTCTTCGCCTGCTTTCCCACTGTATGCAAAAATTCGGCCATCATTCTTGTTTGCTTTAATGTATATCAACATAATATTTTAGTGGCTCTTACTAGTCTACGCTTTCCGCTTCATTATCCCAAACGACCCCCCCCAATCCCCCCAAATTGTCCACGGGTAGATTTTCAACTTTTCTATGAGTATTTTAAATATATGTGATTCCCCCTTCCTCTCTCACAAAATTATTTATCATTTTATCTTTTTCCTCCGCCAAAACGTGACCTTTTCTCGAATAAACTGACTTGACTCATTCTCATTTTTTGTTTTTTTTCTCTCTAAAAAAACCATGTCAAAAATGTCGCTGATTCAACCGGATATTGAAGCGCAGGTTCGTTTATTTTTCAAGTTTCAATTTAATTAATTCTAGTTTTTGCAGGTAGTTCGACGAAAAACATTGAGATCGACGCTGAAAGGATTATTTTTGGAATTATGGAACCCTTTGAAATTGTGAGTTTTTTTTAAAGTTATGAGCTTTTCGATTAGAGAAAATTTAAAATTGAGAAAGTCTAGACAACTAAAATTAATTTTCGATTAAAACATACAAGATACATTTTTTGTCAAGCTCTTCCTCCAATGACGTGGAATTTCTTGCTGTTTCAGAGCATTCCACGTGGCAGCTAGCGAAGCGAGTGTATTCCGCACGCTTCCGCGAACGCTGCCACGCGGAATGCACTGAAATAGAAGTTATAAAAATTCCACGTCATCGTAGAAAACAGCATGACAAAAAATTTGTTTATTGTTCGAAAAATTATTTTGTGTTGTCTAGACTCTCCTAATTTTACACTGTCTCTAATCAAAAAAATCAATTTCATTTTTCCAGATATTTTCTGTCTTTCCCAGTTCCATTATGTATATGTGACAATCGACATTGGAGGTTGGTTTCAAAGTTTTTTTTCAGCAAACATTTTAAATTCAATTTTCAGAGCGATTTCCAAGAATATAACAACAGAAGACACAATTGTAATGCACGAATTCAAGGAAAAACGAATTGTTATTCTTCAAACTCAACCTTTTGAATAAAATATTTGTTACCTGTACCGAAATTTCATTATATATTTTTTCTTTTTCGGGTTTCACCACCCTTTATTTATTTATTTATTCCATACATTTCCCACGTGTCTCCATCTCAAACCCATTTTTCAGGAAGAAAAATGTCGGATGAAGATAAATTGGAAGGTTCGATTCGTAATATTTTGGAGCAAAAAACATTGAAATGGATTTTTGTTGGAGGAAAAGGAGGAGTTGGAAAGACAACTTGCAGGTGAGGATTATTTGATGATTCCCTCGAAACTCTAAAATTCCCATTTTCAGTTGCTCTTTGGCTGCTCAATTATCAAAAGTTCGTGAACGTGTCCTTTTGATTTCCACCGATCCGGCTCACAATATCTCGGACGCATTCGCTCAAAAATTCACCAAACAACCGACTGCTGTCAACGGATTTTCGAACTTGTTTGCAATGGAAATCGATTCGAATCCGGCTGGAGATGGATCGGAATTTGGAGGATTGGAAGAAATGTTGCAAAATGCGGCACAGAATAATGGAGGACAAGGAGCTGGTGGAGCATTTGGAATGGGAAAGGATTTTTTGCAAAGTATTGCGGGAGGTTTGTTGAATTTTCAGAGGGGAGACTCAAAATGGGATCCAGGGACAGCTGAAAATTTATGTTGTTTTTTCCAAGAAAATTTTCCTAAATGTTGATAATTTTTCCAAATTTTGGATATTTGACAATGAAATTGTTGAAAAATACGAAACAAATAAATAGTGATTTTAATTTTCAAAAAAAATTCCTCTCTTAACAAAAACCGTTACAACATAATTTTCAGGACTTCCTGGTATCGATGAAGCAATGAGTTTCGCCGAAATGATGAAACTAATCGATACCCTCGATTTCGATGTTGTTGTCTTCGATACAGCTCCAACTGGTCACACATTACGACTCCTACAATTCCCATCACTTTTAGACAAAGCGTTCACCAAAATCCTATCGCTTCAAGGAATGTTCGGACCAATGTTGAATCAATTTTCGGGTTTATTAGGAGGCGGTGCAAATGGCGCAAATTCGATGGGTGACATGATGGAGAAATTGCAATCGACGCTGGAAGTTGTTAAGAAAATGAATGCGCAATTCAAAAATCCGGTTGGTTTGGGGCGAAATATTTTATTTAGTTTTGAATTTTGAATTTTTTCAGGATTTGACAACTTTTGTTTGCGTTTGTATTGCTGAATTTTTATCATTGTATGAGACAGAAAGATTGATTCAAGAATTGACAAAACAAGAAATCGATACACATAATATTATTGTTAATCAATTATTATATCCGGATAAGGTTGATTTTTGGTCTTGAAAAAAAAAATATCCAAAATTCAATTTTTTCAGGATGCTTCTGGAAATGTTGTTTGTCGAAAATGTAAATCTCGTTCAGGAATACAAGGAAAATATTTAGAAGAGGTAATTTTCTTGTTTTTTTTTTCTTGAAATTCAGATTCAAAACAATGTTTTTTCAGATTGATGAACTTTACGAAGATTTCCATGTCACAAAACTTCCACTGTTGGAGACCGAAGTTCGCGGAAGTGAAAATATTATGAAATTCAGTGAGAGACTTGTAAATGCTTCGACTGATGCATAACTTTTTCTTTTCTGGTTTTTGTTTTACTCGAATGATCTTTTCTATGTGTTTTGTTTATTTATTTGCAAGATGGGAAAAATTAAATATTTTATGTGAGGACTAGTGACTATTCAAAATGAAAATGATGAAAAATGTACATATATTCGAGAAAATAAGGAAAAAGCAATATAATAAATATGAACCGGTCAATTCGAAAAGACCCAAAACATTTGATAAATACTGGAATGATCGAAAAATTGTGAAAAAAAAATGACAAAACCTTATGGATCTGGAGTTCCGAAAGATTGAACAATTGCTTGGATATTTGTATAAGTTCCAGCACAAATTGCAAAAATGCCAATTGAGATAACAATGCAATTAATTGTTATTTTTGTGATTCTCTGGCGATATGATAATAATCCTTTCCAATCAGTCCAAAATGTGATCATTTCGAAGACTGGCGGGAAAATGAATGCGCAAAGTGTTCCGCTGGTAACACCGACTAATGGAATCATAATTTCGAGTTTTGGAATCAGAACAGCCATCAAATATGTGACCAACACCCAGAAAACACGGAATCCCTGCAAAAATTTGAATTTTGTGATGAAGTAAAGCCAAGGCTAGGCTTAGTTACCCTAACTTTCTCGATTTACCCAAATAACTCACTTTATCAGACAACCATTTGGGACAATTCGGAAATCTCGCTCCAAACTTTCTTCTAAATCCATTGAAAAACATATCATAAACTACATACATTGCAATCGAATTACCCAACAATGATTGTAACATGAGAAATACATTAACTGTCGAATAAAGTCCATCTTTTGGCACATTTGTTGTGATGGTTGGAGCAATCGAATCACCGAAACCGGTGTAGCCGAAAAATCCGAGAGCTGTCATGAAAGCGGTGCAAATCATCATTGTTGTTGGGAGAACACCAAAAGGAGCGAGGAATGCAGCCGGGTTGTCGAGTTTGTTCTCAATTGGAAGAATCTGGAATAAATAGGATTAGATGGTGAAGCCGGGAAAAAAGTTTACCATAGTTTGTCCTTCAAAAGCATACATACTCATTCCAATCATTGTTATTGTTCCAGAAAAATTCGTCGACGCCGGTAACTTTGACCACTGATTTGGTTGTCTGAAAAATATTCAGAACTCTAAATTTTCAAAAATATTGTATTTTTAGAAGATTTCATGGCAAAATCAGGAAAAATTTTGAACTTTGGTACTAATTTTAGCTTTTATCCAGGTTTTCGTTGATTTACTTTTACTAGGGATGATTTTTTCTGAAAAAAATTTTCTCTGTGATTTTCAGCTGGAAAAATGAGCCAAATAATTGAATTTTCGGGACTTTATTTTGAATTTGAGTTAAAAAATAATGTTTGATTAAATTTTGAGAACAAAAATTCCAAATATTTTATATTTTTAACTGAAAATTGTGATTTTTTGCATTTTTCAGCAGTTTTTGAGTACAATTTTCTGAATCTAAATTTTTTTGAATTGAAATTAGAATTAGTGAAGAATTCTCATTTTTTGTCTATCTTCAAAAAGTTTTTAAAACGATTTTTCGAATTATTTTTCCCGCTCTAACTAACTGAATTGTGAATTGCATAATAACAGCAGCTCCAATCACAAAGAAAACCGAAGAAACGAGCGCGAAAAATGAGACAATCCTCATTTCTGTGAACATATTGGTTAACAAAATGAAGAAAAGTGAAACTGTGGCCATAAGAACCATTTGTTGATGACGAGTTCCTGATAAATGATCACCAACAAGATTTACCTGAAACAAAATGTTCCAATTACACTTCAATCATCTCAGAGACTCACCAAGTTATCAGAAATGAACAAAATAGCAACACTGCACATTCCAAGTTGGTAGAACAAAATAGTAATATTTACAAAATACATAACACCTTTGGAATGATTTCGTAGAAATCGGATATCACTATAATCGCAAACTTTCTTAGCAAAATGACCGTAATCGAGAGCGGATCTTTCGGATTTTTTGGCGAGATGTTGACTGGCTCGCACAAGAACATGATTACCATACCAATTGAGACCGGCGATGACAAATGACATTACGAACGAGACCCATAAACCACCCAATTTCCAAGCATACGGAAGGGAGAAACAACCAGCATTGAACATTGATTTTGAGAGGGTCAAAACCGCGCGAGTTGGGCTGGAATATATGAAATGGGGTTGAAATTGGAAGAAAAAAACATTCAGGGATCTTTTTACTATTTTTTGGGAAATTTCTGAATCAAACTTCATAAATTTCTTATTTATCAATAACTTTAATAAGATTTTTCTGGATTTTTTTTCAGTTCTGAGAATAGCTCGTAATTCAGAAGCTGAAATTACAGGGCAAAATTTCTATAGGTTTCCATGAAATTTCTGATATTTTTCAAAATTTCTCCGGAATTTGTTTTAGAGTTCAGAAAAGCCTATGAATTATCCGGTCAGAAATTTCAAAACAAATTCAGAATTTCTGAACCAATCTTCATAAATTTCGTATTTATCGAAATTTTGAATCATGATCAAAACTCAATAAGAATTCAAAAAACAAATCAAAACTCCTCAGAGATTCGCTGGCCAGCTCGCCACCAGGTGGGGAGGCTGGCTGACCTGGGAACCACATGGAAACCATGTCGCCCGGTTTTTTCGCTGGCAAGGTGGCCAGGCTCTGGCTAGGTCACGACCACATGGCTACCATGTGGTGGCCACTTCGCCGCGTCAAAATGAATTTTCATGAAAATGTCTGAAAAACTTGTGAATTGAGGCATTTTCGAAAAATTTGGCTCATTTTCTGTTTTTTCGCAGCACTTGAAACCTTATGAAGTGAAAAAAACAGTAGAAAATGCAGTGTTTTGAGTACAAACCACTGTCTTGCCAGCTTTCCATAATTTCAAACACACAGGCCACGTCGCCGGAAAACTCGAGGCGACCTGGCGGCCATGCGGTTTCCAGGTGGCCGCAGCGATCTGGTGGCGAGCTGGCCAGCGAATCTCTGAGTCAATAAGAATTTAAAATTATGAGAATTTTTTGTAAAGCTCAAAATCTTACAGTGTTTTGAAAATCCAATAAAAATTTGATTTTTATCAAATTAAAAATATTCTTCTATTTTCACTGATCTTGAATTTTCGGTGAAAATCAAGAAACCTTCAACAATTTCAAGTAAAATTTAAATTTCTACTTTTTTGTTCACGTTAGGGTTTCATGCATTTTTGAAAAATTAGCGATTTCCGCATCATTTCAAGATTTCAAAGCCTCCACTCACCTAATAACATCTCCACTTCGAATCGGCGCTTGAACAAGAGCTCTTCCATCATTCATAGATTCATTATCCCCATCCAAAGTAACTGTCCGACTCCTATTATCTTCTTCTTCGTTCATTTCACTATAAAAACTATTTATTTGGAAAAAAAAGATTTTCATCAATTTAAATATTCAGCACGGTTAAAAACCGATACAAAAAGTGTTTTCTAACACAAAAAAACGAATTTTTATTGATTATTATTATTTTCAAAAAATTATAAGTTGCCATTGAAAACTCGTTGTCCAGCGCAGAATGTTGCCTTAACTTCGATGTTTTCGTCGAGTAAAACGATGTCAGCAAGATTTCCCACTGACAAAACTCCTTTCTCATTTTGAATTCCGATAAGTTGGGCTGAAAATTTAAATTTAAAAATCACATTTTTAAACTGGAAATCAAGCTCCAGCTCCAATGGTTCTTCAAAAAAGTTACCAGGTTTTTCAGTGGCACATTTCAACGCATATTCAACTGAACAATGTGTAGTTTTAATCAAATGTCGAATACAAAATGGCATATTTGCAACACTTCCAGCAGTTGTATTTGTTCCTTGCAAAATAGCGTGTAACCCATTCACATTTATAGTTTGAGATCCAAGTTTATGAATTCCATCAGACATTCCAAGTGCTGCAATTGCATCGGTCACAAGGATCATTCCATCGGCATTTGTTCTGGAATATTTTTTCATAAATAAAATTCTTCCTAGATCTCCTGACCTGTGAGCAATTCTTAATGCTGAATCATGTGTATGAATTCCATCGGAAATAATTCCATAGCTCACTTTTCTTCCATTTTCCGAAGTCAATAAACCAATAAGTCCTGGATCTCTATGATGATACTAAACAAAACAAAAATATTGATCGTTTTGAATTCCACAATATAAACTTACAGCTTGCATTGCATTAAACAAATGAGTTATCATTTTTGCTCCATGATTTATCGCATTTTCCCCGTGTTCTAAGTTAGCTGAAGAATGTCCAACTGAAACTGTGATTTCTTGATTTGTCAGATATTCAATTGCTTTGTCAGATCCTTCTAATTCTGGAGCCAAGGTTACGATTGCAATGTTCTCGAAACTTGAATACGTCTAAAGATAAACAAATGTTGAAATAATTTCACAATAAAAATAGTAAACTCACATTCTTGATAGTCTCCTCAACATTCTCTCCAAAACTCGAAATCACAAAATTTTTCGGGTGACATCCTCGTTTCTCGGCCGAAATGAATGGTCCTTCCAAATGCGCTCCAACAATTCCCGCACCATTTTCAGCACAACCATTCGATTTCTTGAGCAATGGAAGAACCTAGAAATGAATGAATAATTCGATCAATTCGAATAAAAACAGGAGAAAAGAACAGAGTGAATAGAGAAATACAGAGAGACGAAAACAAGTGCATAGCGAACCCTTCAACACTCTGCGTCTACATATTTTTTGTATTTATAATGAATGGATGAATAGAATTTTGGTAGAAAATGAAAATGTAGGAAAATGTTCCTTTAAAACTTAATACGGTTTTTTACATAGACTTGAACATACTGTAGTGAATTTTAAAGGAACATATGACCAATTTTCTTTCTTGTCAACAGTTTCGCAATGAAGTCATTCAAAAATCTTTGTTTCAATAAACCAGATATTTTAATTATTGCGAAACAATGTACATTTCGCTCTGAAAATACAACAGCAAAAATCAAACCTCCAAAGTGGACAAAAGAAAGGAAAAAAAAACAAGAAAATGAAGGAAAATTGAGGGCGAACGGAGAAAAGAAACGAAAAATAAACACAGAAAGTGAAAGAGACTATGTTGGCGACAGAGACGCAGACAAATGGTCATTGAACTGTTTTTTGAGATTTTCTATGAAAAAAAAAGACAAAAGGGAGCAGCATTTTACACATTGATAACATAATCTAATACATGCATTGATTATTTTTGGAAAAAAAGAAGATAAGGGCAAAAGTACTATTTGGAACAAAATTATAAGAACTAGAACTAACCTTGTGATAGACATCTGATGTACTTGTTATAATAGTTGGTGCAAAACTGGTGACTCCATGTGCCAATAAATTCTTCGCCACTTTTGATACATCATCTGCATAGTTTGTAGTGTAGGTGGAAAAATCGATTCCAAACCCGCCTAAATATGTGTTTAGTTATTTTTTTTCGATAGATTTTTTCACAGCTGGACAAATTGGAATGAGTCACAGCAAAAAATGAAAAGGGAAAAGGAATTGTGAAATTTTTGATTATCAAAATTTGACAGGAAAAAAACAAAAATTTATGTGTGAAACTTACCATTCAATTGTAAATCAATAAATCCTGGAGAGAGAATGAGACCACAACAATCAACTTGGATGTCGGCTTCTTTTCCTTCGTCGAAAAATAAAACAGTTTCGTCGACAATTCGCCCATCTCTAACCTGGAAATTTACAAGAAATTTGAAAATTTCAAACTATGCAATATAAAAAACATGAAAACTCACCCAAAGATGATCGAACTTGATCTGATCGTTGCGAAAAACTCTGCAATTCAGAAATTGGATAAGTTTTCCACGATTCTCAATATTTTCGAGCTCTACAGAATTATACTTGAAAGCCATCTTGAAAATAATGAAGAGTCAGTCAGAACAAGAAGAATTATAATAATTTAGAATAACACTAACTAAAGTTGTTTTTTAAGGCGGACCATTTGTTATCAACTTATCAAAGTGTTCATTGTTTACCTATCAATTCAATACAAAGTAATTTTAAAGCCATTCGGCAAGGTCATTTTGAAAGAGCTCTTCGGAAAATGAAAGGCTCGCGACAAAAAAAAATAAAATAAAATTCAAAAATGTGTAAACACGGCGACGCGAAAGCACACAAAACCTACAGTACATTAAAGGAACACGGATAAAACAGAAATGAGTCTCGAAATTCCGCGCGGGCGGGTTCACTTAAGTATGCGATAGAGCAAACTTGATTGCAAGTCCGCAATTGTGCGTCACGATTTTCAACTGATTTTAAAAGAGCTGAAAATTGAACCACAATTAGAGAAGTATACAAAAATGTTGTATGTGTGCGATAGAGCAAACTTGATTGCTCATGTGGTATACTCCAGGTTTTTAGAACCCTCTAGCTCAGTACGTTGATAATTATGGATTCCGAGAGAAGTACACACAAATAAATTATGTGTAGGATAGAGGAAATTTGATTCTGGCTTGGCCATAATTCAACGCCTAAGGCTTTTTTAACATCCTTGAAAAGAGAAACAGAAACTGAATCGATAACTGTAGATTTTATTGATCTACAAGATTTTCGGAATATTTGGCACGATTCTCAAAACATGAGGATTACTGTAGATTTCATTGTGTTTTTTCGTGTAGAAATCTAGATTTTTCATAATTTATGATTAATTACATCAACAAACAAAATTATGTACATATTTTACAAAATTGGAAAATCTTTTCAACTCGAAATTTTCTAAATTTAGTTTTTCATCGTAAAAGAATGATCACGTAATTGATTATTTCAACGGCCACGGTCACGTCATTGTTCTAGTTTTACAAAAAAAAATGAAATAAATTTGGCCATTTCTCGATATTATAGTTGAAAGAGAAGGCGCTCAATAAACAATTACAATGGGTAAGTGAAGAGTACCTTGGAAACCTATTTATATCAGAATCTTGAAATATGAGATAATATTTTCACAAAAATCACAGTTTGCCGACTAGAAATTTTTTATTTAGTTTCATATGAACTTGACAAATTATGATTTTTTGTAGTTTGAAACTGTAGAAATCAAGAGGTTTTGTTAGACAATTCGATCACAAAATCCCACTGATCAATTCAAAATCAAATGAGTAAGGACCAAAAGTTTTTGGGCTAAACATACCCCACATGGACCACACTTTTTGGGGAAACTATTTCGGATATTCCACATTCCCTTTAGAATTATTTGTCACTTGGTTTTTGGAAATGAAATGATAGTTAACTAGGTCACGTTCTAACATTTCGAAATTATTGAAATTTCCAAGAAAAAAAATTATGAATGTATCCAGAAAAATTGAAAAAAAAAACATTTATGAGAATTATTTTACAGATAACGTAGAAAGCTGTCTTTTTATGTTAGTAAACTCAACAGAGGTGAAATTTTCAACATATTGTAAAGGACCGGGTTTACAATCTGTCCTACCAATCGCAACTCCACTTTGGTTATGGATTGTTTCGGAAAATAATTTGGAATCTGTAGAGTTCGATATTCAACGTAAGGAAAAATGATCATTGTTGTTAAAAATATAACATTTATTTCAGTCGAAAACAAGGAAAAATTACAATATCTGAAAAATATCGACCGAAAATCGAAGAAACTCGCAATATTTTATACGATTCCTCCGACAAATGCAAAAAGAATTGTTATTTCTATCAATGATGATGGACAAATGTACAATTTTATGAGCGACATTTCTCTCGACAAGGAACCATCAAAACTCAACGAAAGTATTACCGAAGTTGTGAGTTGAACATTTTTCCGAAATGTTGAAAAAACAGCGCATTGAAAATATATCGCACTTTGATCCAAAATGCAGGCATGTTCATTTTGCTTTGCCGGCAAAAAGCAAAGCAGCTTTGCTGGGCGTGGCTTTGCTTTTTGCTGGCAAAAAGCAAGTAAGGAAAAAGCAAAAAAGCAGCCGCGGCTGCCTGCCGGGCTGCTTTTTCAAAATACAAAAGGCAACAAGCGAAGCTCCGCCCCTCCACACACAAAACATGGCAACACACAAAACCAGTGAACCGTCCGCGTATGCATTTATTCAAGTAGTCTCGCGCGCGCGTTAGAGAAGCAAAAAGAGGTTGTTTTGTCAATGCATTTTCACTGCTTTCAGATGATTTTTTGAAGGAGTGAAAAAAGCATTGCCGGCAATTCGGCAGGCTGCTTTGCTGTTGCTTTTTCACAGTCTTGCCGTGTAAAAGCAAAAGCGGCTTTGCTTTTTCGGGGGACGGCAAAAAGCAGGCAATGCCGGCAAAATGAACATGCCTGCCAAAATGCATTGCTTTAGACTCCTACAGCGCGCTGTGTGTTTCTAAGAAAACTTACAAGGAATAGTTCCCAAAATTCCCCCCTGAAAAAAGTTGTTACTATGCGGAAGTTATACTATCTGGTGAGGTGAGAAAAACCCCAAGTGGTTTTTGCATGCAAAAATTTCTTTCCCTAATTTCGGGGGTAGGTTTTCACAAAAAAATAACAAAAAACCGATTTCCAGCATTTTTGGGAGCATGGATACCTGATGATTTCAACATGTTAACATACGTAACTTTTTGCGTAGAGTTCGAAAATCGACACTAGAATACTGCAAACATTTTCTGAAAACATTTCAAAAAAAATTCAAAAAACTCGAAAAAAAAATTGTTTTTTAGAGCCGAATTCTGAATTTGACTACAACTCCCGAAACCTCTGCTTGCGTCAGTTCGGATCCATTGTGGAAGAAAAACTCGACTGATCCAACATCAACATTCGATTGTGGAAATCGCACGACTTCGACAAAGTGAGTTATGCACGAAGTCTCATTAAAAGTTCTTTGTGGAACCTCCCATTTGAGCTCAGAAAATTAAACTCTGGAAATTAAATTTCAGGATTGAAGTGACTCTTGAAATGGATAAAACGAAGTCGAAAATTGATATGGGCCCGGAGAAGTCAAATGATCAAAATGTTGCGGCAGTTTTGGAAGAGAAAAAAAAAGGTTACTGGTCTTAACAAGACATGTTAGCCTCTTACTCTGCTGAATAAAAATGTGTATGAAATAGATGTGAAGTCTACTTATTAAACATGAAATAATGCAGTATACTCCACGCGCGGATTGTTATAACTTAAGTTCGTTGGCAAAAAAATAAAATTCAAAAATGTGTAAACACGGCGACGCGAAAGCACACAAAACCTACAGTACATTAAAGGAACACGGCAAAACAGAAATGAGTCTCGAAATTCCGCGCGGGCGGGTTCACTTGTTTTCAAAAAACGCTCAAGTTTTTTTTTCTTTTTTTCGTTTCTTGCTTTTCGTTTCTAAGAAGGTTTTCCTTGTTCAAAGTGTTGAATTGCTGAGTTTCATAATTTTTAGCTATAAATATACTGTGGACATTGTTCGGAACGAGTAGTTCTGCAGAAAAATCTAATTTTAATGATTGAAATCCTAGGTTTATGATAATTCAAGATTTCACAATTTCCACTTGTTACTCCAACTATTTCTCATTTCGAAGTGAAAAGCAAATATTGTAAATATTTCCTAAGCATGTTTTCTTCTGTTTTGTTTCAAACACTCTAATATTTTAAATTTTCTATGTTTTTTTGCAGTATCGGCTCAAAATGGAAGACGCGTCTTGTCTGATTTCAATGCCATGGAAGATTATCAAACAAACTGGTAAACGACTTTCAGGCGAAGATATTAATTTGAAAAACTTCCAAGTAACAAGACAATGGCAAGTTTTCATATTTACTGATTTTGTATTATTCAAAATATAATTTTTCAGTGAATCAAGCGAAGTCGAATGTTTTAATTGGAAATGGTCGCCAGATGGAAGATATGGTATTGATTTACCTGTCAGTTTTTATTTGATTTAATTTTATTTTTGAAAATATCAATTGAATTTTCAGGGTGGCCGCGATAAAATAATTCAAAATTTCAATGATTTTTTATCCGTTTTTGATATGCACACTTTAAGCTGGCAACAATATAAATTACTACACTTTAATTTTGAGGTAGGGCTTTTGTTATCAATTTTGAGACAAAAATTCAAGTTTTTCAGATTCCACGTGCCGCATTTTTGTATTGGCTTTCGTGTGATATTATTTGTGTAGTTACTTTAATGGTAAAACATTTTTTTGCCCCAAGAAACCAAAAAAAACATGTGAAAAATTTCAGCATCCCGATGAAAACGATGAACGCGAAATGATCAAATTGATCTTCTGCCAAACATTTCTTAAAATTTGTCACAAAACAAAACAACTCACAAAACTTGACAGTGTGTAAGTTGCTACCTAAATAATTGAAGAATTTATCAACAAAAAATGAAATTTTCTTCAGAATCTATGAAACAGACAGAACAATTCCAGTTAATTATTGGTATCACATTTTCGAAAATCGAAGTGGTGAACCCTTTTTGGATGCAAATATGGAGAGTTGGCTGATTTTTTCGAATGGAAAAGATTCATTGATTCTTATACCATATGTTCCAAAACGAGAAAAATCGAGAAATCGTGTGAGATACGTGGATTTTGATATGGATTCAATTGTTGCAAAAAATATAGGTATTTTTTGAACTTTTAAAGTGTTATGGTCATGGCTTCAAAATTGCAAATTGTACTCTAAAATTTTGAGATGACTAGAAACTAGGGTTGGAAAAACAGTGTATTTAAAAATTGATCTTTGTTTTTTTTAAATTTTTCTCTGCAACAGGTTGACCTAGGATGAAAAACATGGGAAAATTTTCACCAGAAAATTTTGATTCAAGAAGTTTTTCCCACAAAAATCAATTTTTCCATGGATAATTTTTTTTAGAAATGTTCTTGAATCACAAAAACATTCAAACAGAAATCTAATATTTTCATATTAATTTCAGGATGTCAAATCTCGCTGGATCCATATTTCTGCACACACTATGTGCCATTTGTCTATAAAAATGAAATCAATTTCATGTTTCGAATCAATCAAAAAACTTGTGAATTTGGACATGGTTATAATGAAACAATTAACGGAATATACCAATTACAAATCAATTTGGCAAAAGTTATGGAAAATAAAGAAAATGCGAGTTTTGATAAAAGTAAGTTTATTTTTATTTTGTGAAATCAAAGTTGATTCATGTAGTTTTCATTTCAGATGATATTAATATTTTTCGAAAACTACACTTTGATCCGGATTCTCAACACATTCATTATTCACAATATAAAAATATGCTGACATTTTTCAAATGGAAAAGATGTGACAGATTTTATGAGAGAGATGTGGTTGGTTTTTGTTTTTTTTTTCATTTTTAGAAATATACATAGAATTAGATATAAAATATCGATTTTTCTAGATCAATCAAACGCTCCCAATTCGATATCGTAAATGTGTTCAGCAAAGTTCTTTCGGAACTATTGATTTAGAAACTGATCAAGAAAATACTTTTCATCATATTATTTTACCGTAAGTTTTTTTTTCTTTGTTTTTTTTTTCAAAAAAATAAACAAACTCGTTTTCAGAAATGACGTACTTTCCTTCCATCCATCAGGTTCTCTTCTCGCTTTTCGATACAAAGAGGATTACGGTATGTTTATTTTTAGCACACACATGGTCTAAATATGACAATTTTGCAGAAATGTTAATGTGCTGTCTTCCATTTTATAAACCACTTCCATTGTCATTAATAACGGTTCAAACTTTGAATAATTGTATAAATCTCGATCCAAACTGGTGAGTTTTGAAAACTTTATGTTGAATTTTTTAATTTTCATAAAATCTGAATCTAATTTTCAAGTTAGCCGCAGAATTATGAACTTTGCCAACATTCAAGTATAGTTGGACATCGACTAAATCGACTAAATGACATTTTCATGTTTTTTAAGCAACTGAGTTGAAATATTGGGTTTTATATTTCAACTCAGTTGCCTAAAAAACATGAAAATATTATTTAGTCGATTTAGTCGATGTCCAACTATACATCCAAGGCAAGGAATTTTTGAATTAGATTCCAAGATTGGAAAAACCGAAAACTTCCCCATTTTCCTTCAGATTCGGCTTTTTCCTAATTCAATTTTCAAAATATCCTATTTTTGCAGTATAATTCATCGAAAGTGCATTTTTCATTCTTCCATGATTCGTTCAACAAATCACGGCTGAACCTAATAATTGTTTTTTGTTTTCCCTTTTTGTTTACTGCCTCCCTATATATATATCGATGATTTTCTTATTATTGACTGTATCTTATTTTGATTTTAATAATTGTATAATAATTGAGTTTCCAAAGGAAACTAGAAAGAAAAAGAGTCTAAAAGATCAATAAATATTTACCAATAAATAATCAAAAAAAGAATAGATTATAACAAAAAGAACCGTAAAATTTTTGACTTCTTTGGATCGGAAATTGAGGAAAAAAGGAGAATTAGCATGAACATTGACTAGCAAGACCGGATTTTTCAGTTCCATTTTCATCACGAGGTGGACCCATAACAACAATATTTGCTGGAAAAATCAGATTTTTTTTTGAAAAAAAATTCAGAGGTGGAAAAAACTCACGTTGATCACTTGTTTCTTCATTAACAACACCAGGAAGAGCAGTTGCGATTTTGCGGAAAAGCTGCAAAATTTTGAAACTTATCGGAACTCCAAATAAAACTCCCAACCTGTTTAACATTATATCCAGCTTTTGCAGAAGTTTCGATAAACATAACATTCAAATCTCTCGCTTTTTTCTCTCCTTCTTCAGTGGTTACTTGTCTGAAAATGCTGAATTTAGAAATTGAAGAAAATCAATGAAAATTACCGTTTATCAGCCAGATCAGTTTTATTGCCAACCAATACAATAATAACATCTCCACCTCTTTCTGTTCTAACATCATCGACCCATTTGGTGGTTTGGTGAAAAGAGCTGGAGTCTGGAATTAGAATTGAAATGAGATACTGTGTTGGAAGTTACGGTAATGTTTCTGAAACTGAAAAAAATCTAGAGATCATGCAATTCTCTGAAATTCTTATATTTTAAGCCAGCTTTTTTCGAAGAACCTCCTCTTGCAATTAAAAAAAAACCTACTGGTAATATCATAAACGACAACAGCAACACTTGAATCTCTGATATAAGATGGAATCAATGACCGGAATCGCTCTTGTCCAGCCGTATCCCAAAGTTGAAGACGAATCTAAAAATTTCGATACCTCAGGGCTAATTGGCCGAGGTGGGTTTGGGCTAAAATTGGGACTCGATTCTTTTTTGTTGAAAAACTGGTCATGAGAAAAAAGTAGGAATTATTCCACTTCAAAATTTCGGAACTACTTTTTTGTCATTTCCAATTTTTAGGCAATAAAATGAGAAAAAAAATCTTTCAGCAATCTGAATTTTCAAAAATAGTGAAAAAAATGAATGTGTTATTTTCTGATTTTTGAAAAAATTTTTTTTTTGAATCTCTCAATGACAGGAAAAAATAATAAACCAAGAATTGTTTTCTAGAAAATACGTGAACGTGACCCAGCTTATTCAATATTATTTTTCACATTTTTAAAAAAACAATGCGAAATTTGAAGACTTCGAGAATTTTCCATCATTTTTCCATTCCAATTCCCTCAAAACTCACAGTTCTATCTTCCAAATACATTGTTTTGCTCAAAAAATCAATTCCTATAGTTGCTTGATAAGTGTTATCAAATGAATCATACATGAAACGAGTTATAATCGATGTTTTTCCCACTGAAAATTCGAAAATTTTCCCAGAATATCTGAGTTGTAGTAACTCACCACTTTGTTCGCCCAAAAACACGAGCTTGAATTTTTTGAGAGGATTTGCCGCATCCGCCATTTTTGATATTTTGCAGACTGAAAAATGAGAAAAAAATTGGGAGAACACGTTTTCACGTGAAAAATAAAAGGAAAATCGACCCAGAATTGTTTTTAATATTTTTTCCAATAAAAAAACTAACATAGTTTATAAAATTTGCTCGAGAAAAAAAAAGAAAAAACGGGGAGAGAAAGAAAAAAGGAAAAAGAATGTACAGTTGGGAGAAAAAAGGCACAAAAACGAGAGAAAATAAAATATACAAAATATTCTTTTGATAAGGCAGTGCAATACTATTTTCACTGGGAACAAGTTAGTTCCACTGTTCTTAACCACAACATCCAGCAACTCTTGGATCAAGCCCCGATCTTTTTGTGATTTGAAGTTTCAAAAATTCTTCAGCTGAACATGGATGAATCGCAATTGTTGATTTGATATCCGAGAAAGTGATTCCACGTCGAAATGCGACTGCGAAACCTGAAAAAATCGATTTTGAAATTGAAAAAAAAGAGAGAAAAACGACATCTGGTCATTTGAACATGTGTTTTTTTTTTCACATCGAAACCCCTCAATTTTGCAGGTTACCTTGCATAATTTCGGCAGCATTTGGTCCAACAAAATGAAGTCCAAGGATATTTTGTGGCTCATTTCGCATACAAATCAATTTCACATAACAATATTTGCTGTCAGAATCTTGTGAAATGACGTGTTCGAATGGTGTGAAGTAGGAATGATAGATCTGGAAAATAAAGAGGTTTGTGAATAAATTGTTTTGGGAACGGAAGTTCATCACCTGAATACTTTTGACTTTCAAAAAATCACGTTTTGACCGTCAAAAGATCACAAAAATGCTCCATGAGCTCAAGAAAAATCTCAAAAACATCAGGGGGACTAGATTTACATCCTAGTCCTCTTAGTCCCCGTGTCTTCTGTGAATTAGGAAAACTCGAGAAATTCCAGATTTTTGGGCTAAAAATAGGAATTTTTGTTGTATCTAAAACGTTGAAAATTTCGAGATTTTCGGCTTCCAAAAATTAAAATGAATTGCAAATTTTTCCATAACTATACTCAGGTCCGCCCACCTCAATATCATGTTCTCCATATAATCTCAAAGCATCGTGTTCAGTCAATCCAATAGTTGATAATTCCAATGGTGTAAATACAGTAGTCGCCACCTTCTCATATTCCACTATTTCTTTACTTCCATCAAACAATCTTTTCGCCAATAATTTTCCCGATTGAATTGCTAAAGGTGTCAATTCATTTCGATTAAATACAATATCACCAATCGCATAAATTCCATCTTGACTAGTTCGATCAAATTCATCCGCCAAAATCCTTCCATTCTTCGCCGATTGCGATACTTTCACATTTTCCAAACCAATTTTCGAAATATTCGGTTTCCTTCCCATCGCCCAGATTACTGTATCATATTGAATAGGATCATCTGAATTTTTGAAGTGAACTCGTTTTTTCTCCAGATTTTCTCCAGATTTTTCAACTTTCACCACTTCATCTCTCCATTTTATATTAACTCCATGAGATTCCAAATTTGATACCACTTTATCAACGCAATCCTGTTCAAAAAATAATATGGGTAAAAACCAAAATTTCTAAAAACAAAAAAAACAACCTTATCAAAATTCTTGAGTGGTTCAGATCTTATCAATAAATCAACATCGTGTCCAAGATCTGCCAATAATCCAGCACATTCCAAAGCAACATATCCACCTCCAACAACTAGTGTTTTTCCGGGCGATTTTTCAAGCGAAAACAAATCATCCGATGTGATTCCGAGTTCGGCTCCTTCAATTTTCGGATAAATTGGTCGAAGTCCTGTTGAGATCACGATATTTTTTGCTTTGAGAATATTTGAAGTTTTCTTTTTATCAACTCCTTGAGTTGAAACAGTATTTCGATCGATTATTGTGCCAAATGCATTGTAGTATTTTATTCCTCTGGAAAAAATGGGTGTGGGAATTGAAAATTTTTATGATGTAGGATAAAACCTCCAGCAGAAAACGGCTAAATATTCTAAAACTGTCACACCTTATTCAGTAACTGAAACTACAGAACAAAATAATTTCCCAAGCCTATTTCCATGCAAAATTTTGGTAAGTAATGCTGGTTTTGGAACTCGGGCTTCAAATATGATTTTTACTGACCCTAACCAACAAATCTCCAAATTCCACTCACTTCTCATTCAACTGTACTCGATAAACCCAATTATTCGCTTTTATTCTATCATTCACCACTTCCACCAGAGTTGACCAATTATGTTGGGAGTTTCCCGAACTTTTCCATCCATATTTTTCAGCATGTTTTAACTGTAACATAGATTTTGGATAATTTTGAAGCCCGGGCTGACTTTCCAGATGCCTCGAAAAACATCGGGCCTGGCCTGTCCCGATGTTTTTACCAACCTCTCTTCCAACAATCGCTGCATGATGCATCAATTTTTTGGGAATACATCCAACATTTGCGCAAGTTCCTCCAATTCCCCAACTTTTTCCATCCGGAGTCGGCTGCACTGCATCAATTAAAGCAACCCGCGCACCAAGATCTGATCTAGAAAAATATTTTCCATTTTTTATAAGTGAAATAAATACTCACGCAGCTTTTGAGCATGACAATCCACCCGATCCTCCACCAATCACAATCAAATCATACTCGTGTTGGAGTTGGTGTTGCTGTATTTTTTGGCTAAAACTACGTCGAAAAATTCGAAGAATCATCTGGAATGTTTTTTCATTATCCTGAATTTGAATTAAAGGTATCTAATTGAAGATGGAAAATTCCAGATGTCATGTACATATTTTCAAGAACTTATCAAATCTTTATTTTATTTCAAGTGTAAAAATAAGTGGATTATTTGTGTTGAGGTAAACTTTATTACTCGTTAATTCATTTGAAGAACTTATCAAAGTTCCGAATTCCAAGGGAGTTTTATCTGCAAAAAATACTTTTGAAAAACATATTTGAATTTTTAAAAAAAACCAACCTAAATTCCATCGTAATCCATTTGTTGTCACAATTGTTTCCCGTTGTAAAATTGGCATAATTCCACAGATTCTAGTAGTTTTTCCGACTTCTATTTCAATCTCAGATTCTCCTTCAGCTATACAAAAAACAAGATTATCGCCATCGATTGCGATTATATTTTGATTTTTGAATTTGACGAGAGTGGAAAGAGTTGACATTGTATGATCGAAACGGCCATTCAAACCTCCCAATAGAATTATTTCATCGAAATTCCACTGAAATTTAGCTTATGAAGATATTTTGTAGTGAAATCGAGAAGAATTTATGAAATGAGCAAATGCAGCCTAATATTTTTAAAAAACATTATTTTGATTAGAGACAACCTAAAATTGATAGAGTCCAGACTGAAAATTATATAGTTTCTGTTTTTTTCTGTCGATACTCTCTCAATTTTCCGTTGTCTCTACTCGAAATAATATTTAGTTTTTCGAAATTTTTCTGAATAGGAAAAGTAGTGTCTCAAAATATTTTTTTTCAAAATCAAAATCCCTTTGAAAACTCACATCTTTCTTGTTTTCATTGCTAAATTCAATCGTCTTCTGAAGATCTGTTTTATCTTGATCGGGAAGATGGACTAATCTGAAAATAACATATTTTTCCTCTCTTTCTCTGAGAAACTTCCTCTTTATTACCTGAAATATTTCTCCTTTTCAGCCTTTGTTACAGAATCGAAATCTCCACATAAATAATCGGGTTTTTTGAGAACATCGTTCCTGAAAAACAAAAAAGAAAAATAATTTTTTTACAACTGGAAAGAACAGCTGTTTGTTCTTTAGCCATTGAGTTCTCTGCTCCAAATGAATATTTTCGAACCTTTTTCCAATTCGATTCGCAGCTCCATCACAAGCCAATCGATATTTCGCATCATTCCAAATTTTCAGCCAAAAATCTCTTTCTGCTGAAATCTCGCCATTCAACCAAATCGCAACAATATTTGCATTTTTGAGTATTTCAAATGGTTTAACCAGTCGCATTCAATAAAGAAATCTGGAAATGGGAAAATGTAGAAAGTTTGGTGGCAGGCGGTTTTTGGACGTTTTTTAGAAAAATAAATGATTTTGGGGGAAAAACAAAAATCGTGTGTAAATAAATGAAAACAAGTCATTGGAAAGTGAATTTGAGGTTATTTTGATAAGATTGTTTACTTGTTTTGACCAACTTGAATTTTCGATCTTTTTAGAAGAAAAGGTTCAAAAAAGTGCATAGGAACTAGAAAATATCTTGAATAAATTATTTTACGGATTTTTGATTGAAAATTATAATTAACAATTTTAATTTGAATTAACTCTCAATAAAACGAATTGTTTAGAATGTGAGGTTTTTTGTTGGTGAAAAGATTTCAATGTTAATTTTTCAGCCTGAAAAAATGATGTGTTCAATTCAGTTTTTTTAGGTTAACTTATTTATCAACATTTTTCGGGAGTTTTCCGTAACCTCATTCTCGAAAATCCCAATTTTCTGTAAAAACAAACTACTCTTCTTTGAACCGCCTCAAATGCCACGTCATAATCTGAAATTTTAAAACAGAAAAGATATCAAAAAGAAGCATTCCACCATCAACCAAAAAAAATACTTCAATATTTTTGTTCAACACATTTATTCCAAAGTTAGTAAAAGAAAGTAAATCCATTCCAGATAAACTTCAGAAAAATAAATACATTTGAAAAAATCGGGTCATCTAAAAGCAAATAGAATTCTGGACTTTTTTTTAGTTGTAATAAAATATAATGCACAAACCAACCACAAACACAAATATGGACAAACACAACACAAAAATAATTAGGGCAATCTATAATTGTTCTTCAGCTTCTCTTTCTTCAGCCAAGATTTTTTCGAATGAGAATGGAGCAAATTCATATCCAAGACCTCCATAGAATTTCGATTGGAATTCGACCCTACAAAATGATTATTGATTTTTCGAGCGGGGCGAGTGTATGTTTCAGGCCTGGAATAAGATCCAGGCCTGAAAATCGAGATTTCAAAAAACCTACCAATGAAGACGAAGCGCGTGAAGAAAAGCGGACAATCCTTCCATCAAAACAAGAATAAAGACAGACATTGTTCCAAAAATGAAGAAAATGAAATAAGTCAAAACAGCTCCAAGATATCCATCAGCAGCAAAGCATTGACGGAAAACCATTGTCCACAAAACATCAGAGAGTTCTGGAAAAAAAAGGATTAGACAAAATTCAAAAAAAAAAAGAAGAGAAGAACTTACGTGCATGAGCCAATGAAAGAGCCCACAAACGAAGATATGAAGCGGTGTGAGAAACACATCCGAGAACAAATTCGATTGTGTGAATTGCTTGATAAACCATTGTATCAGCCATGTCCAACTGGAAAAATGTTGATGTTGGAAATTTTATTTCGAAAATATTATGAGATTTCAATCGGGCTCTGGGACAAAGTTAGAAATTTTCAAACATTTGAAGGTGGTCCTGTTCTTTTGGTCATATTTTTCAAAATTTCTCTTTGACATTGGGAAATTCAGAATCGGACCAAAACATTTCAAAAATAGAAATATATATTTTCAGACAATCTTAATTTTATTCTCACTTTTTAGACTAACAAGGGAAGTGCATAGGGTCAGGTGTTGAACTTTTGCTGAAACGTTCGAAATATACCAAATCGACCATGCTGATCACGAATCCGAAGTCAAAAATTGCCACAAATGCATGTGAGCACTTTTCTGGAGCTCCAAAGTTGGAATTGAGTTTTGGTTTTTGCCCATTTTCACCATATTCCTGGGTGGAAAATCAATTTTTATAACTTGAATAAGGTTGTTCACCACATTCGAAAACCTATCAGCTTTTTAGTTTTTCAAAAAATATGAAAAACCAGCTGAAAACTGTAATTTTCAAAAATGCACAAAAAACTTTGAAAAACGTGTGTATTTACGTGTGTTTGTGTGTATTTTCAGGACTTTCTTAAAAATTACAGTTTTCAGCTGGTTTTTCATATTTTTTGAAAAACTAAAAAGCTGATAGGTTTTCGAATGTGGTGAACAACCTTATTCAAGTTATAAAAATTGATTTTCCACCCAGGAATATGGTGAAAATGGGCAAAAACCAAAACTCAATTCCAACTTTGGAGCTCCAGAAAAGTGCTCACATGCATTTGTGGCAATTTTTGACTTCGGAATCGTGATCAGCATGGTCGATTTGGTATATTTCGAACGTTTCATCAAAAGTTCAACACCTGACCCTATGCACTTCCCTTGTAAACAGGGTGACTGAATTGTTAGACTAAATTTTGAATTTTGAGAAAAATCAAGGCAGATAGAAAAATAACTAAAAACTTACAGGTCCATCTCCGTGTCCATGTCCATGTCCCCCAGCTGGTTTTGGTTGAGTTTCTGGCGCGTGAACAACTTCCACGTCATCACCATTCATATCAGCTCTAACGCTCTAAAAACAATTAAATCATCAAAACTATATTGAATTAGATTATTTAGGTGCATCCACAACACAAAAATTAGTACAAATCCATGCATTCTTTGATTGAATAAGTTTACCTCATCATGATTATTATGATTATGCAAATTCTGGTAATTTGTCTGTTTTTTCGATCGTTTATACAAGAAAAACGGTTTGGCGAACAACATGATTGGTACTTGAACAACAGCCAAAACCACAAGAACAATTTCAGCATAACTCTGAAAATCGACAGGTTGGCTGGAGATCTGGTCGAGAAGAGACCGAATCCGAGCCGAATGTCAAAATTCAGAGAACCACAGACAACATCAAATTAGATATTTAATTAGTGTTTTTTCGAGGTGGGTGAAAAAATATTGGTGAGTTTGTTTGTGAATAATCATGCCAATTGCGGAATGGGTGAAATTTCGGGGAAAACTCTTTTTTAGACTTTGTTGTTTGAGTTCAGAAGGGGAAAAATTAAATCAAAAATTTTTATGTTTCAGAATTTAAGGAATCGAATTGTGAAAGTCAAACTTTGGTAGAAATCTTGAAATTGCTAAGTTAGATCTTGATGTTAATTCTATGGGTAAACTCAAATTCTACCTTTTTAATAATCTATATTTAAAAAATGAAAATCATATTTTTGATCCAGAATTCAGAAACAAAATTTATCGACTAGGCTCCCAGGATCATCCAGAAAACTCAAAAATTAAATGTGTTTCGTGCAATACCATCACCAACAATATTTAAAAAAAAAACAAAATCAGTGTTTCTTTTCACGTGCACCACCAAAACAACATTGATTTATATCTCACCAATTGTTGGTGTCCCGCTTCGCGGCGCTCTTTTTCCGCTTTCCACAACATGTACGGTTTTCCGAACAACATAACCGGAACACACGCAATCGCAACCAATACGAAAATCGTTTCGAAGAATGACTAAATTTGTTTTAGTTTTAGTTTTGTTTTCAAACATTAGATCTTGTCTTTGTGGTTCTCCAAATTTTGAATCAGCGATCGGATTTCAATAAAACTAACCTGTCCAGGATACCAAGTCGACAAATAGCATTGATCAATTTGTTGACCAGATTCATCAACAAATCCAGCTTTTCTATCTTTCATCATAAACATATTAATAAGTCCAATAAGAAGAGATGGTGCACAATTTGATCCAGGATATTGATATCCAAATACAGAATCAGCCTGAAATTGAATAAATGTTTTTTTTTTTTGAATTTTTGTGTAAATTTAACTCACAGCTGCTCCAAAAACAAGCCATTTTACAATAATTTGCAAGCATAAATAGACAAAAATCGATCCCAAGAAGATCATTTGCGGGATGAACATATATTTGATATCCAAATCCGATTTGAAGTAACTGGAAAAAATCAATAAATTGGGATATGAAAAAATTTGAGAACCGGAAATTTTAAATCGGACCAGAGGAATCAAGTTCAACATTTTTCTCAAAAAACCAACTTTTTTTTTTGAAACAGTGAATTTTTCTTGGAAATTTATCATGTTCTTTTAAATTTTTGGAACCGTGAATATTTTTTTGGATAAAATTGAAAAATAAACAAAATTCAACAAATTCAAAATTATTTCCAAATTTTTTCGAAACGTAAATCATCCAGAAAAATAAAAAAAAATCATTGAACCCAACATTTTCAATTTTTTTTAAACATTTCTTCTTGAAATTCCTGGTCCCATTCAAAAATCCCCTTTGAAAACTCACATATAATTTTGATACGACAACAAAACTCCGAAAACCATTTGTGTGATTCCAAAAATAACCGACATTTTCATTTTCAACGAATTCAAAAATGACAATTTATTGGCTTCAGCAACATTCCAAATTGGATCAACACCAACTGGATATGGAGTTCCAGCATAAGCAAGTTCCGGAATCAACATAAATGTGCTCTCCGGATCAAGTGGTTTCTCCAAAGTCGATTCAGGAATACTATTCTGCCACGAGGAACCGAACAAATTAAAACTCTTCGAAAACACATCATTATACATGAATCCAGTGTAAATCGAGAATACGCCCATCAAAAATATAACATATCTTCCACCAAAAAATGTTTGGAATATTTCATCTTTAATTCTCGCCGCTTCTAATTGTTTCTCTTTTAAAATGAAGAAAAGAGCAGCGAGGAACATAATAATACCATGTCCCAAATCACCAAACATGACAGCAAATAAGAATGGGAAAGATATCATTGTATATGGTGCTGGATTGATTTCACGATATGTTGCGATTCCATAGGCATCAACAATATTTTGAAATCCTTTTGTGAATTTATTTGTTTTATTATAAGTTGGAGGCGCTTCTGATGTTTCCATTCGATTTAAAATTGATGGAACTTGACTTCCACTTTCATCAGTTCCTCTTTTCAATGCCATTTTGATTCTATCTAATTCAGCGATTGGACACCAAACTTCAGCAATCAAACATTTTTGAGTGACATCAATATTGAAAAGATTGAGAGTGTGATAAATCGATTTAATCTTGCGAACTTTCGTCAACCACATTCTCACATTCTTCGACGCCGCCACCAAAACCCGATGTCTATGATCTTGTGTTTGTCCCAACACAGTTTTCAAATCCTCAATTCTTGTCATAACTCCAATCGACATTTCTCTTCTTTCTTGTGGTGTATCTGGACATGGATAAAGAGTCGCACGGAATCCTTCGCAAATCTTCTTCACTTTGGTTTTCAATTGTTCTCCTTGGAAGAAAATGATGAAAACGCATTTATTAACTGGTTCTCCGGTTACGGTATCATTCAAAACATCATCGATTTCACTTGTTCGAAGAAAAACGTTTCCACGACAAGCACGCCATAAAAGACGCTCAAATGCCGGAAGACGTTCACGTTGAATAACACCAGCAACAAAACTGAAAAAAAAAATTATTTTGAGAATTTTTTATGGGAAAGCCAACTTAGATAATAATCTATTTCCTCATCCACCACGCACATTTACAAAAGGTTCACAAATAGAAAAACTACGAAAAAAAAACACAACATCGCCTACCGTAATTGTAATTTGAGAGGTGAAGTATCGTCATTGAATCTAGTTTGATCATCGACTTCAAATGAATTCATTCGACTCGCTCCAACCATTCCAGTATTTTCAGACGAAGCAATCAGATCTTCATGCTAAAAACCAAATAAAAACACTAATTACAGCAAACTTTTGGAAATTTTGAAAAAGGGAACCTTTTTTCGAAATAGGTTGAAACGAAAATTTTCTAGAAACAATATTATATTCATTTAGCCGAAAACGCTTTTTTGCCACGTCATAAATATATTTTGGGAGAGTTATACACTCTTGAAAATCTAGAGATCTATAAGTTTATAAATTTTTGGATCGATATCTCTGCTCCTAGAATATTTTTTTACAGCCGGTCCCGAAAAAAAGTTCCCTTTTGATATTTTTATGATATTGTTTGAAAACCACCACCTAATTAGCAACATGCAACAACATTACAACACTAAGAATCAACAACAACAACACCAAAAATATCTAATCAATATCTCACCCAAAATTGGCGAACATTGTACCGCCAGCTGCCATATTCTGGGTGAGTTCAAGCGATTCTTCGCCATTTTCACCAATTCCCCCCGGCGGAATTATACTTTCACCACTTCCAGCCTAAAGTATTTGTGAATTTTTTTGAAATTTCTAATTTTAAAGTCATTTTAGTTAGCTAAATATTGGACTAGGACAAGAAAGGAGACAAAGAGAAAAGACAAAGAGAAGGAGAAGAATAAACACTAAGTTAGTCGTGGTGGTGGATTGGAATTGAATCGATTTGAAACAATCCAACTAACCCCAATTTTAACATTGCCATTCGACTAATATCTCCTCCAGAAATATTGTCCAAATCTGATTGGCCTCCAATATCAATTAAAGGCCTTTCATCATCTGGAACCGAATTTCCTCTACCTTCCAAAATTCTCCAACGATCATGATCAACCTGTATGTAGTTTAGTTTGAAATCAAAAAGTATTTGAAAAATAAATCTAATATCTAAACTAAAAGCAGGGTTAAGTAGAACAGAAGATTTCCCGGTATGATTGTTTTTCAGAAAATTAAAAATTCAGAGTTAAATTTTGTGGTGCATTATCAAAACTAACCTCCTCGAAAAACGTCTGAGTTTTTCTCAAAATATGTTTCAATTCTGTGAGTTCAGAAAAGTTTTTCTTGAGAGTCTCCTCGTTTTTGTTGACCTCTCTCAATTCGTTCTCAAGTTTTTCGAAAGTTGCCTCTAAATCAATCATTTCTCTTGGAAGTGGAGCGTCTGGATTTTCTCCAGTGTCGAGCATTGGAATCTGATCTTTTTTGATTTCGCGCTCAAGGTATCTCAATTTTCTTTCCATTTCATCACATCGTCGAACTTCGTTCACATATTTTCGTTGGAATGAACTGACATCAGGATTTAGCTACAAATTAATCAAATTAAATATGAAAATATTAATTTTATCTCTATATCTTACATCTCTAAATTGAACTAATCCAAGTTCGCCTAACTCAGCAACACATTGATAAGCGGCATCAGATTGTAAATATAATTGAGCCAAACACATTTGTTCACTCCGATAAATCCCCGGCTGAGCCGGTTCTTCTCCTGGTGTCACATAATCACCCATTTTCTGCAAAAATGTCAAATATTTCAGCAAAAAAAGAGTATTTCCAAAAAAAGGAGCAAGAATTGAGCTGGAGCAAAACTGAAGACCAGATATTGATGTAGTCGGAGAAAAGAGGAAAAGAATGAGAGAGCTCAGAATTGAGCACGAAGAAGAGCAGCAAAAGAAGGAGAGAAAAACAAAAAAAGGGAAGGATTGAAAATGTGCTCTATTGAGAGACACATATTTGGAGATCGCAAAAAACAAACACTGAAGTTTTTCAAAGAAAGACTAACATATTATAATAGAAATACACTTAAAGACATATGTTCATTAAAAGAACATTTTACAATAGAAAACCGGTTTGCCTTAATAATATCGATTCGAAATACAATCTTAAATGTGTGTGGAGCACAAAAAACGCATGATAAATACAATTCAAAGATAAGATTGCTATCTATTTGGGGTCAATGCACTATTTTCTCAGAAACTACGAGCATTTTACGCACAGGGTACAATGACTTACATGATAAATTGATGTGAGATAATGAAAAATCGAAATGAGATATATTGAAATGGGAGAGATTTACGTGAATAAATATTTTACGCTAAATAAAATTGTATCACGGAACTAAAAATGAATCATTTCATCATTTCTATTTTATTCGAACGAACGCTATGCTTTTGTTTTTGCTCGAATTCGCGAACACGCTGACAGAAAAAAAAACAAAAATGAGTTACAGTACTTTATCGAAAGACGCACAATGAATAAACACAAATCGCTTCGAGACTCAGAGTGTGCAATAATTGCGTCTTCAAAATTATACGGTGGAAAGTTCTTTCGAAAATTTTCCGAGAAATTCTAGAAACAGCTTCTGGAACAGATTTCAGCGTATTTTGCTCAGAAGGTTAGTTTTTAGTAAACTTTTGGTAGAAATAAAATAGAAAATATGTGGGATTGTTTTGAAATCTTAACATTTAATAGATAAAATAGGAATGAATTTATTATTACGAAATTTTGAACGAATGACTAACGATTTTGTAATAAACATTTAAAAAATTCGATATTCATGTGTAAACAAACAATTCAAATTTTTAGAACTTTCGAAAAAAATCGATAATCTATGAACTTCCATCTTTAAAGATACGTTAGAATGTGTTAAGTTAAACAAAAAGAAGAAAACAAGGAAAAAAGAATAAGATGACACGACAATCCCATTCCTTTTTTCTTCCCAAAACTCCTTGTCCTTTTTCTTTTCCCCCTCCAACTCTCTCACCTTACACTCGATGCATTTCTCTGTGCACTCTTTCCATTGCACTCTCTCTCATCCTGTCATTCGGGACAATCGTGGTAAGACCACAAAATGTGTTTGAAAATCGTTTGTGGTGGCCGGAAAAGTGCGCCGATTCAAAGTTTTTTATTTTTCATTATTTTTTCCCCTTTTTCTTCGAGTATACTCTTTTCAAATGGCGTTTTTTTATAGGAATGTCAGCAGCAGTGCGTAGCCCACGTAAAAAAGTGTCACCAGAACAGGTAGATTCATCTAATTCTGTGAAAAATTACTCTATCTCTCTACAGGAAAGAGATAACACATCAACGCGTTATCGATTACGTGAAAATTCAAAACTGCCTTCGAGATATCGAGATGATGAAGTATTTGTATCGCCTTCGAGACCCAAAAAATCAACAAGTCAATCGCCGAAAAAGTGAGACAGTTTAAAAATCGATTGAACAAAAAACAAATCGAATAATTTGCAGGCCGATTGTACGGAGAGCAGCCGGAAAAGATTCGCCATCACTCAATAATTATGCAACTTCCAAACTTAACTTGGTAAATGAATAAAATATTTGAAAATTTAATTAGTAAAGTGTAACTTTTGCTAAATTAAAAATAAATAAACATTTTCAGCTGGCAACAAGTGCAATCGATCACGAATCAGCTTCAAGTAGTTCATCAACAGATCAATTCGATCTGTTAACACCAAAAGAAGAAACAGAACAACCAAAAAGAGGTCCAGCTCGAAGAGTTATTCAAGTATCTCCTCCACCAAAACAACAACAACAAGATGGTTTAATTAATGAATCTGAAATTATGGTTGGAGTTGAAGAAGAAGTTGAAGGTGAAGCTGAGGATGAAGAAGAATTTGAATATGATGAATCTGGAATGAAAATATCGAAACATGATGAATTTATTGATATGCAAACGTTTTTTGATATGTTTAATGATGCTGAAAGAGAAGAAATGATCGCGAAATTCTCAAAGTATGTTAACTTGTTTATTTATTTATTAGAAAAAACTTTCTCATTCATCAACAAATTCAAATTTTCAGTTATCAACACAAATCTCAACGTGATGTTTCTCGATTCATGCGTGGAAATTTGAAAAAATTATACAATATGCTGAAGTATAAAAAGGCGAGACAATGGATTGTTTGTGAATTCTTCTATTCTGGAATTGATGAGCAAATTTTCCGGGGAGAAAATGAATTTGCGAGTATAATCAAAGAAAGTTTTCCAAATTTGAAAAATATGATGTTGAATAAAACTGAATGGAGAACAATTAGAAGATTATTAGGTATTTAATAACTACTTGAGAACAAAACAATTCATTTGGATTTCAGGAAAACCTCGTCGATGCTCGGCACTTTTCTTTGAAGAAGAACGATTGTATTTGGAGGAAAAAAGACTGAGAATTCGAAGTGTTTACGAAGGTTCATACTTAAATGATCCATCAATTGATTTGAAAGATCTTCCTGCGAAATTACCAAAACAATTAGTTGTTGGAAGTAAAGTATATGCAAGAGTAAGACAACCAAGAGATGGAATTTATGCTGGAACTGTTGATGCATTAGTGCCAAATGGTTATCGAGTTGTATTTGAGAAACGAGAATTGCCTCCAACTTTGGTTAGAGATACAGAAGTTGTAATGGATGGAACACCGGAATTGTTGAGTATTGCATATTTTATTGAACAAGCTAATTCGAAATTACCAAATGGAGTTAGACCTTTTGGTATGTTTTGGTAAGATTTTTTCAAACAAATAAAAAGTTCCCTTTTTCAGTTACCGCAGTTCGTGACGCAAATCGTCCTCATTTAGTAAAAGAAGAGTTGATTGCTAGACCAATTGGAGAAAAAGCGGGACCACTAAAAGGCCCAAATGACGCAAGACTTAGCGCAAGAAATCCGGAAATGGTTGGAAACTTTCCTCTTAGATTCCTGGTTAATTTGGTGAAATTGACGAAGTTAATCGAAATCAAAAAGGGATTGGTGAAACAATTGATGGAAATGAATGCAGAAGCTGAGTTGAACAATTTGACAACTTCGAAATATTCAGCGGTTTTTCAGGTTGGTTTTTTTTGAGAGAGAAAAAAATGTAAAGAGGAACTTTTTCAGGAAAAATATTCGAAAATAGTGATCGATTTAGAACATGTTAATCAAAATATTGATTCAAATATGAGCGGAATACAGGAACATAACATGTATTATGCATCAAATAGTGAAGTGACAAATGTGAAACCCGAAACAGTTCGAAAGTTTTGTTATCAACAAGCTGGTCGATTTGTGGAACATTGTAATCAAGGATTGAATGTTGAAAATGTTCACGCATTAACTTTGATTCAATCATTGACAGCTGCTTTGTTACAAGTTAGATCGTTAGGAAATCAAAAAATATCTGCGTGTGATTTGAATTCACTTTCGGATACAATTAATTCGATTCGACAACAGGTTGGTTTTTGTTGGAATTTTTTGCTATTTAAAATTGCACTTTAAAATATATGTTCTCTAGAAGTTTCCGACCCGCTGATCACGATCCTGCGGTCTGAAGTTGCAGAACTCAAGTCCTAACATGAGTTATGACGTGGAAAATTTCGAAAAATCAGGATTTTATGTGCTGAAAACTAGCTTAGAAAATGAGAAGGCTCAATCATTTTTAAAGCTAGTTTTCAGATTCTAAAATCCCGATTTTTCGAAATTCGCCACGTCATATCTCATTTCAGGAGTTGAGTTCTGCAATTTTAGATATCGGGTCGAAATTAGGTGTAAACCTATTTTATCAAAAATCTAGAGAAACAGATTTCCGTACATCTTGTAATCAAAAAACTTTCAGATCTCGCCCAAAAATGCTTCATTTTTCCAAGATTATGTTGAAGTTCATATGAAACAATTCCATAAATTAATGATCGACAATGGTGCCATTTCAGGATTTAGAAGATAACTGATTCTTATACTTTTTCTCATTCTCGTAATAATTTTCAAGGTTATTTTATTTTCATTTCTCCCCCTATCACATGTTTTTTTTGCTTCTTTTCTCCTATTTTTCATTTTTCTTCTTTAAAAAAATCAAATAAAATAACAAATCAATCTTCTCCTTTTCATTTTTCGTTTCCAGCTTCTCTTTTACCTTTACTTTACTTTGCCTCAATTTCTTCCCAAAGTGCATTTTGTAAATTTTCTCATAATTTTTTTGTTGTAAAATAAAGTTGATTCTATTTTTGTTGCCCGCGAGGTAAATATTTATTCATTATTTACTATTTGATTTTCCGCGCGAATGTTTCACTGAACTTTTTATTAGTCATCATCAATTATTTGTGCATTTTTAACATTTTCAGATGTCTTTCCGAATTTTCCTGATTTTTTCGTTGATCGCAATTGTTTTTGGCTCTCGAATTCCAAGAGCAATTCATTCTGGCGGATGTCCAAAAAATGCGGTTTATAAAGAATGCACAAATTTGTGTCCAGCGAAAAGTTGTCAGAATTATATGCAGGTTGGATTTTATTTTGAAAAGATTAGAAACTATTTTTTCAAAAATTGAAATTTCAAATTTGATTTTTTTTTTTGGTTTTTAGAATTTTCGCTACATTTTAGAACCTTGATTTTTGAAATTCACCTGAAATTTGGAGCATTTTTCGGGAAACAATGAGAAAATTGAAATTTCTGGGGAATTTTGAATTCCACTTGGAATTTGAAGCAGTTTGAGCTCACGAACTGGATTTTTCGGAAAAAAAATGAGAAAATTTGATTGCAAATGTTGAAATTTTTAAATTTCACGTGAAATTTGGAGCATTTGTTGAGCTTGACCAGATTTGAATTGTTGCATGAAAATTCAAATTTTTGCGGATTTTCGAATTCCACGTGAAATTTTGAGTTCAGAAACTGGATTTTTTGAACAAACTTCAATTTTAAAGTCAGAATTGCCGTAACGCCTGATTTTTTTTAGGTTTCTGGCTGCTTCTCACTTCGTTGTGCTCCACCCGGTTGTATTTGCAAAGAAGGACATGTTCTCTTGAATTCTGCCGATTCATCACAAGGTTGTGTTCCAAGAGAAACTTGCAGGTGAATATTTCATTGAATTATTTGATATTCCTGATTTTCTATCATTTTTCAGCAAACTTGCCAAAATTCAAAATGCAACAACAACTGCTTCAAACTAATTTTTAAAAAAGAATATATTATTATTTAACAAGAAAATGCATAAATAAGTAAATAAATATTTTTCAAAGTGAAAGTGAAAATGTACAATAATCAACCAGTATTCAAAAATCTAATCATTTCTATATTTAACAACTGAATTTTCAAATCGATCCAATTCTTTCATCCAAATATTTTTCCAATTAGTATTCCTTATTTCATCCAATTCAATTTCTTTCCTATTTTTTCTTTCGAATAATCTATTCATTTCTTCTGGCGTCAATCGATATAATGGAATTTCCAAAAGATATCCGAATTCGCTTTTTTTCTTGTTCGGATCTTTCTCTAACTTCATTCTTCTCATAATTTCTTCCAATTCAAATCGATTCGTTTTTCTCAAATCAATATTTCCATTTGTAACCATTTCAATAAATCTCATTTGATTTTCAGCATATTTCAGTTTTTCCAAACATTGATTTTCCAACATCTCCTTTCGTTTTTCGTATAAATTTTTACGAATTTCAAAAAACTGCAGAGCAATTCCTCGAATATTTTCAAATTCTTCAAGTTTTCCAAAACTATTGAAAAATACTAAATTTTCCGTCATTGTTGAAGATAATTTGAATATTTTGATCAATTCCGAATTTGTTTTTCTCAAAAGTTCAGCTGATTTTATTCGACGTCGATCAAATACAATTCGAAAATTCGCCTTCTTTTCCGTATGATGTTCAGTGAATTCTCTGAAAATGTTGTAATTCAATCCGAAATTCTAGATAAAGAATTCTAGACTCACATAACATCAAAATTCTCCAAAACTTTCTGAAGTTTCTCTTTGTATTTCGAAGTCCACATTCCAATTGGTAATTCAGATATTTCCAGCACAAAACTCGTTGAATTTTTCCGCTCAGGTTTCCATATTCTAGCAATTCCTCTTGACAAAAATCGATTAGTCGAAAGTTTCTCAATCTTTCCATTATGACCCTCATAGAATGGTAAAATATTCTGAAATTCGTTCAAATTTTCCGAATCTTCAATCATTTTCCGTGTCATTTCAATAATTTCAAATAAATTTCTATTCATAATTCGAGTATTCCATCCAGTTCCAATTCCTTCGACACCATTTATAAGAACAGTTGGGATTATTGGACATAAATATTCAGGTTCAACTAGTTGGCCATCTTCAAATCTTCGATTTAATAAACTATAATCAGATGGTGGGAATAGAAATCGAGTTGGTGGACTGAAAAAAATAATAGGGAGTGGGATTTTTTGAAAAAAACATTGCATTGCTCATGTTAGTAATCTATTTAGCAAAAAAGAAGAGATTTCTAATGTTAATCTCAAAAAACATATCTGGTAGAAGCTTCTTATCATCTTAAAAATCCGCATTTTTAATTTAAAATTTAAAAATAAGCTTTTTTGTAATCAATTCAGGTGAACCAAGTTGCACTAATTGTAAGATTCGAGCAGAATTGAGAACTACAGAATTCATCACAAAACTTGAAAACTCACGCCAATTTTGTATAAATATATCTGGCAGAAGCTGCATCATTTCCATTTTCATGCCTCGTTCCAAATTGTCCAATCGGTTCCAACAAATTCAAATTCGAACTCCCACAAAATCTCTGTGCCATTCGAATAATTGTTCTCACAAGTGATTCTTCTCCGTGATGATATGATTGACTATGCGAAACAGCTCCGGATAATTGAGACACTTTCATTTCTCTCGATTCTTCCATTGATAAAAGTGTCCAGAGAATTTTTCGCTGGGAAGGCTTCAAACCATCAATGAGACATGGGATTGATCTGAAGAAAAACTTTGGAATTTGCGATTTTCAAAATGTTTTTACCTTCTCAAATCAACGATTCCAAATTTCATGAGATCTTCATCAACAAACTCTTTATAACTTATTAAATTATTATTATTGATTTCTTTCTCAGATTTTTCGGAATCTGAGTATTTTTTAATCCACTCTTTCCTATCATCACTTTTCTCGCGATCAAAAGCCATTCGAATTGCAGAATCGTCTTCCGAATTTTCATATTTGAAGCTGAAAATTGGAATTTCTTTAACCCAGATTTCCAGATTTTTCGGGTCCAATTCAAAATGTTCCAACTAACTCAATAACATGATGTTCTAAATCTTTGAAATATTGTCTAGCTTCTTCCGAAGTACTGGTTCCTAATCCTTTATAATATTTAATCGCATATTTCCCCGAAGTTTCCTCAGAATTTTGCCAATTTTCAAATTCTTGATGATTGAAAAAAGAATGCACTTCTTTTCCTCGTTTTGCCTTGAGAAGAGGTGTTCGAAAACTTTGAATAAATCCATTTTTCAACAAATCTGGCCAGAATTTGTGAATGAAATTGATGATTAGCCCTTTGATATGTGATCCATCTTCATCTTGATCTGCCAGAATCATCAATTTTCCATATCTCAAATTCATTTCTTCAAACTTCTGAACATCAAATTTCAATCCAATAATTCGCATCAGTGTGGAAATCTCCTCATTTTCACTCGCTTTTTTCTCATCCAAATTCGAGACATTGATTAATTTGCCTTTCAGGGGAAAAACTCCAAATTTCTCACGGCCCAAAATTTCGAGACCAGATAAAGCGAGAGCTTTCGCAGAATCACCTGGAAAAATTATCTGGATATGGTTTTTTAAAAATTAACTTAACAAGGGAACCCTTTTTTCGGAACCAAAAATGAAATCGATATAAAATTAAATTTCTAGAACCGGAATGATCTTGTGAGTCGAGTTACCGTGCTCAAAATTTCAGAAATCATACAGATTTTGTTAGAGAAGTTTTCAAAGGCCCATTTCAAAATATTTGCATTTTTTAAATATTTACCTTCAGTCACAATAAGTGTGCACAATTGTGATTTTTCTTTATTTCCAGCCAATATCGCATCTTCTAGCTTCACAATATCCCGAAAATCAAAATCTCCCCCAACTCTTCTTTTTTTCGTTTTTTTCTTCAAATTCATCACAGTTTCCATAATTTCTTCAATTAATCCACTTTCATTCGCCCAATTTATCAATTTCTAGAAAAAATGAGATCTTTAAGTTTTTTTCTTGAACAAAATAAAATAACTCACCTTCTGATCAACTTCAAAACTCGATCCAAAAAACTTTGGTTTCGTTGTCAGAGTTTCTTTAGTTTGACTTTCGAAAGATGGATTTTCGATGAGTGAATTTATGAAAATTGAAATATGATTCTTGATATTTGCCGGTTTGACTCGGAATCCTGAATTTTCCATTTTCTCATCGATAACTTTCTTCAAAATTGGAATAATTTTATCAAAAACATGATCCACATGTGTTCCACCCTACAAAAAATCTTGATTTTTATGTTTTTTTTAATGTTCCTTTAAATCTTCTTACTTTTTCTGTATTAATATTATTGACAAAACTCATAGATTCAGGCATTATACAATCCTCCTCATTTTCATTTCCATCTTCCAATTCCATTCTTCTTTTCGTTATCCCAATATGCCATCTCGAATTCGGATGCAAAAATAGAATCGAATTATTTTCCGGGATAAATGATTTGATGTATCCTTCGAATCCAGCCTCATTATTCACTTTTTCGTTGTTGAAAACTACAGTAACTCCACGTGGCAAAGTTGCGGAAACATCAAAGACTCGTTTTTGTATTAGAGATATCATGTCGTCTGTGAGTGATTCCAAATTGAAGCGTGATAAATCGGGGATGAATTCGACCTGGAAGAAAAATTTGGTTGAAATTTGGAGTTGAAAAGGGGGGTTTGTAATTATTTTTAAATTTTTTAATATAAACTTTAAGATCAATCATTAATTTTATTCATAATATTTCTTTGGAAATCATTTTTTTTTTTTTTTAACATGAGCAATGCTTAAAAATGTAATCCCAAATCTTTTTAGGATCCATAAAAATTTCCTTAACCTCCTAAGCCTCTCCTCAACCTTCCCAAATTTCCCGTAATTCTATTTGTCCAAGATGTATCAAAAAATCATTGAAACATTTTTTTTCTTCCATTTTACAACCGCCTATCATGTGAGCTTTGACTGGCCGTGACACATAAAAATAAATCACTTTTTTGTTCGCCGTGAATCATCACTTTTCTTATTCTTTTCCATCTGGCAGAAAATATTTACGTTTGATAAACAAAAACAAAGTTTCAGCGAAATACAATCTATGATATCATTTTGTATGATGAATCATTCCAGATATCACTCAAATATTTGCTGAAAAAAAATCAAATATGAATGATATCAGATACCGGTCTTGACACGAAAAAGTACTCAAGAAAAGTGTTTTGTTGATTTTTTTTGTTAGCGGAACTAACACAAGAAAGATCAATTTATGACCATATTATTTGACAGCGAGAAAAAAGGAAACCGAATTTTTGATATGTGAAGAAAGATAACAGTAAAAGTGTCAAATGAGTGAGTTAAGGAAAAATTTGGTCTCGATCTTGATTTGGTTTTTGATGACTCATGAAAATAGGAAGAAACGGTCTGATATTTTTAGGCTAATTTTGGCCTGAAGATTGTATATAGGCTTGTGTAAAATGATCCAGGCTAGGCTAATTTTAGGCCTCTCAGGTTAGTTTGAGGTCTGGCAAAACGTATTATAGGCTCATGTAAAATTATCCAGGCTAATTTTAAGCACGACAAAAATTGGCCTAGTTTAAGCGTTCAGGAATTTTTCAGGCCCAGAAAGGCCTAAACTTTAGAGCTGATTTTAGAGTCTAAAATTTAGACCTGGAAAAATATATTAGGCATCGTGTAAAATAATTTTATGTAGGCCCAACAAAAATCAATTTAGGCCTAGTTTTTTCTGGACCTGAGCCCAGAAAAATTTTTGAAGTTCATTTTTGTAGAGAAAATTTTTGTGGCCTCAAAAATTTAGATTTTTCAGAATTTTAGTTTCCAAATTGTTTAACAGAATTTCTCAAATTTTCCGGGTAGCAAACTAGACTCTATTTATGATCCCATGAAGTTGTTTTTATTCCATTCAGAAATTCCCCAAGCTTGGAAATTCTGTGTGATAATTGAATCATCTCTTTTTTTTCGCTCCGCCTAATGATCTTCAAAACACCGTGACTCTTTGGAAAAATCAAAGTACACTTGCTATTTTCCAAGCTCCGCCCATTTTGTGAAACCTATAAAATGACTCGGCCGAATGCTTTTCTCTCAACAACACATAAACATTTTATCATTTTCCATTTTTTTCTCGCATGTTTTTTTTCTGTTTCTAATTTTGTGTCCTGGATTGTTGTCTTTCGGTTTGAGTTCAAAACTAACACCTAATTAACATTTTTGAATATTTTCGATGTTTGTTCAGCTTTTCTGAATATTTTCGTATCGATAAATCGATTGAAAAAAAAATAGTTTTGACTCAAATAGAAAGCTCAATTCCAGAGAAACAAAATGCAGAAACTTTTCGTCGTGTCAATTCTTATTTTGAGTGTTTACAGTATGCCAGTTGATCAAGAATTGGTTGGAGGAAGATCTGTTCCACATCCAAGTAAGTATAAGGGGGTTCTCCAAGAGAAGTACACAGAAATTAATTATGTGTGCAATAGAGCAAACTTGAATTTTTTCCGATGAAATACAACCTCTCTAACAAAGAAAATAATATAAAATTGGTAACTTTTGAAAAAGATTAGCGTTATCATTTGTGAACTACAAATATTTGTTTTGTCGAAAAAGGCGACGAAAACTTTGTTTACTATCAGCTTTCCTCTTTCTTATCAATCAAAAACCAATGTCCAACATTTACAGACAGTGCAGCTGGACAAGCTTTCGCTAATAAGGATTTGTCAGCTGATGGCAAAACTGGAGGAAGATCAGTGCCTCATCCAAATTCTGCTGCTGGCCAAGCTCTTTCAGCTGGAGCCACCGGTGGTTCTTCAGTTCCACATCCAAACTCGGCTGCTGGACAAGCGTTGAGCGAGAAAACTGTTTTAGAGGGAGGAACTCAAGTTAAGCCATGGCTTAAGAATCAACCAAATTTGGCTAACTTGAACAAAGATGAATAATTCGATTTTGAATCAGAAATGAGTGTAAATTATGTGTATTTTTTTTTCAAAAAATGAAATTTTACCTTTGTATAATCCTTCAAATTCGTGTCATTTACAACTTCGATAATTGGCTCATCAAATTTCTGCATATTTTCAAACCATCTTTGTCGAAATTTCAAATTCCTTGATTTATCAACAGTTTCAACGATAAATTCCTTCGAAAAAATATTGCACAATTTTGCTCCGTAACCATTTCGTCCTCCTGAATATTCATGATATTTTCTCGAGAAACAAAAAACAAGGAAATCCAAACCAACCAACAGTCTTGATCTCATTATCATCATAATTCGAAGAAGTGAACAAATTTCCAAAAACCAATGTTGGCACATAAACTCCTTCTTTTGGATGAATTTCGACCGGTAATCCTCGACCATTGTTCCAAACACTGATGCGGTTCGTTTCTCTGAAAATATTTAGGTTTTCACGTGTTTTTGAATAATTTCACGAGGAAAATATAGACCTCAACATTTTTCCAGGTCCAAAAGAAAAAGAAAAAAGTGTGGTCCGCGGTAAAGTCCCCGCAATCCATAGGTTTTTGATTGAAGGGGTGGAATACAGTCCTGGAATACGATTTATGCCCACTTCCATGCAATCGCAATATAGAAAACACATGCGACTGTTTGGTAATGGGGCAAAGCGGGAGTCGAACTCTCGACCTTCAGATTCAAAACTCAACACTCTACCTCTACACTATTTGTCTGTCGCTGGGCCTGCGAACAAAAAACGTTTAAAAAGAAGAGACGGCTAGAGTATATTTATTTTCGTGAAGCGAGAGAAAACAAACCTCACCCAACACCTGGAATTCCAGGTGGGCAATTTTTTTTCGAAAACCCTAGGTGGGCAAATTTTTTAGGGTCTTTAAGGCGAGCCTCGGCTGGGCAAATTTTTTAGGGTCTTTAAGGCGAGCCTCAGCTGGGCAAATTTTTTAGGGTCTTTAAGGCGAGCCTCAGCTGGGCAAATTTTTTAGGGTCTTTAAGGCGAGCCTCAGTTGGGCAAATTTTTTAGGGTCTTTAAGGCGAGCCTCAGCTGGGCAAATTTTTTAGGGTCTTTAAGGCGAGCCTCGGCTGGGCAAATTTTTTAGGGTATTTAAGGCGAGCCTCAGCTGGGCAAATTTTTTAGGGTCTTTAAGGCGAGCCTCAGCTGGGCAAATTTTGAAAATAAACCCAGGTGGGCAGTTTTTTTCCCACTTCTCCAGGTTCTTGGGTGAGGTTTGGAGAGAAAAAAGGAACTTTTGGGGAAAATGAGTTCTTATTTTTCTTTTAAAAAAAATATCAACAAACCTATCTACAGTAACTTCTAGTCGATCCATATTTCTATCTCTAATTTTATTATCCGCCGAATTCACAAGAATTTCATCGAAAATTTTGAGCAAACCCGGTGGATAATTTCCAACTGTTCTATGCATTTTCCGGATTTTTCGATCAAAATTCCAAATTTCCGCATTTTCTCTCATCCCAATTCCTCCAATATAAGTATCGGGTCGAATCAAAACGTGCTCCATCGCACTTTTCTTTTCATATTTCGAAGCTTCTCCAAATTTTCGAAGCGATACAGTTCTGATAACATTTTTTGGTTGCAATAATATCCGTCTCATAAACTATTTCGATTTTTGGGGTTAAATTAAATGTGAAATCTTCAAATATAAACATGAAGACCACAACTTCGATGTTTTTCAAAGAAAAAATTACAAACAAATAACAAAAAACATTCATGAGATCAATAAAATGTTAAAAATAAAAATAGAACAAAATTTGAATATTTACAATAATCTACCTCGACAAATATCGGATCCACAATTGCATTGAATTTTTTCATCATCATCTCTTGTGAAAGTATAATTATAATCCCAACAGAGTTCCTGAAAATAAAACATTGAAATGGAAAGATTCGGGGAGAAAAATATGGAACAAAAAACTCGCTTAAAATATAGTTATGACGTGGCAAAGTTGCCTGTCGTAATTAACTTCAGAGCAAATATTTTCGAAAACACAAAATTCAAAATTCTATCCGAAAAATTGTGAATTTTTCCCAATTTCAGAAGTCAAAACGGAACTTTCTCCAAAAATCGTTTAAAATGTTTTGAACTTATCAAATCTTTTGAAAAAATGTGAAATCCGAATTCAAAAATATTGGATCAGAAACTCCGATTTATGGCAGTGGTGGCAACTTTGCCACGTCATAACTATATTTTTGGCGGGGTGCGGCGAGTTGTGAATCATAGAATTTTCGGAATATCATTTCTGGGATACTCTTCTCTCCGAAAAACACTCACCTCTCCAGCTCGAACAGGTTTAACTGTGAAAAACGCAACCCAAGGAAGCCGCAAATCATGTGTATCATATAAAACATGCTGAACATGAACATTCGGATCGCACGAATGGTTGAGGAATCTGCAAAACAATCAAATAGTTATCCCAAACATACATAGAATCGAGGAGAGCAGCTTAACTTCTACCAAAAATCGGAAAATTGTTAGATTTATCCAAAAATCATTCAAAAATGCGGGGAAAGGGGTTTAAATTTGGCAATTTTTCAAAGAGTGAGCCTAAAAATGCATAAAATAAGTCTCGAGAATCGGGGTGGCGAGCTTAACACTTTTTTTCTAAAATCTAAAGGAGAGAGTGCCTAACTGGGCTAATTTTCTGCAAATAATTCAGGAAAATTCCCAAATTTATCAAAAGACTGAAAAATTTGGCTAAATGTATGATCCGAATCCCAAAAACCCGATAAAACCCCCTAACCTTCCAATATTTCCTCTCGCTTTCGCATCAACCACAAAAAGTGCCATATCTTGGAAATAATCATCCCATTTGAATGCTCGATTCAGTGCATCTTCTTCATTTCTCTCTTTCATTTTTTCCATCTTCTTTTTCGATTTTTCTCTTTGCTTCTTAGCAGTCTGCCGATTCGATCTTCTCAAATTCGCATCTTCCGAACTCATACTCGCTCCTTCATCTGAGTTTCCTAATCCATCATCAGCAACATTCTCACTTTCACCTTCTTCTTCCTCTTCAAAATCTTCATAATCCTCATCATCTTCGAATCCATGATCTCCTTCGTTATCAACCATCATTTTCTCTTTTTCTACCTTAATTATTTATTGAAGTTTGAGAAAAACCTTTCAAGAAAATAACTTACAACATCTTTCAAATCCAAATCCGCAAAATATTGATCTTCATTCTGTAATTGATCAGCCAAATCATTTGTCAACAATGCTCCAACATAATTACACAAAAATGCGCCTTTTGGAATGTCAGTCAAAGCACGAACACCCCATCCAGATTGAGCGGTTTTGAATAGCTGAAAATCGCAATTTCAGATTCATTTTTAAGGGAAACACTTACCTGCATCGGATATTTGATATTATTTTGAACAACTCGATTATGACACGTTTTTCTACACGAACATTGATCATTGCATTCATAAATTCCACTAGAAACTTTGGCAGACAAAAGTCGATAATCATACCTGAAAAAATATTGATTGAAACTGCCAGCGCTAATCAAAATCTCAAAAAAAAACTCACAATCCTTGAAACTTTTTGTTTGGATATTGAAGCATTTTGGGTAATCGATTATACGAATCCATTGTTAATTTTTGACATTCACAACTTGGTGAGTCCGTGCAATTTCCTATAAAATTTCGATTCGCTCAGAAACTTTTAGAAAAAATTCCAAACCTTGACAAGTGCAACCCGAACAAAAATCTCGATGAATCGAATGTATATCAACAGTTGCATCATATTGAAAACGTCTTTTCGTGTATTCGATTTGTGGCGGATCTTCGTTGTCAATTGTGTTAACGGCTGGGATTGGAATACCTTCTAATCCATTTGTATAATCAGCTGTTTTTATATATTTCGGATCGACCTGAAAAAAAAACTTGTTTTGGGAGTTGATGGGAAAAACATCCACGTGGCAAAATGATTTTGGATTTTTTAGTGGAGATCGAATTTTCGCGTCAAAAATCCACGTGGAAAAGGCTTTGTGGAACTTTGAAAAATTAATTTTTATCGGATATAAACTCCAAATGTTCGGATTTTTTGGAGAAATCCTCGAGAACTGCACAAACAAAAGCGGCGCCAACAAAATGTTATTCAAAACCTGAGATTCTGCGCATAGAAAAACTCACATAAATAAATATTTCGGTATCAACATCCAAATCAAACGAAAAACAATCAATAGTAACCATACTTCTCGTTTCGGTCAAATATTCTCCAATTTCTCTCAATGTTGTCAATGGTTTTCCACACGGCGCATAATATAAAATAGTTCTCCGTGTTGTTGTTCTTCTTTTGAACACTCGAAGAGTGAATTTCTGAAAAAAAAAATCATTAGAGAAAAATTAGAGAAAAATACACTCTAAACTAACATATCTCCGCCATCCGCATAAAAGTGGAATATGAAGTGGTGAACATTCATAAAATCTCGAATTATAAGGATCTGAATCCATATTTTGAAGACATTCTGGTCCACATTTTTCATGAAATTTCAAATCTTTCAATGCTTTTAATTCCGGCGTCTCATTTCTTCGTTTCAAAATCTGAAAATAACACAATTTCACGTTTCACGTCATAAATAATTAATTAATTTACCATAGTTTGTTTCTTTCTCCTATCAGCAATCTCAGAATTGCTCATTTTCTTCGTTTTCTTATTTTCCGAATAATTTGCAGTGTCCAACATATTAATAGCTTCATAATCCAATCTTTCAACTTGCGGCATTCGTTTTCTTGGTTCAGCATTATCAAATTGTCGCAATACTTTATCCATTGATCTTTTCGATATATTATTGTTCTCAGTTCCTTTTCCATTAAATTGATAAACTTCGGGAATTCGATAACTTCCTCGATAAATCGATTCATCAGTGTGTGAATGTCCTTCTTGAAGACAAGGATAATCAATACATCCGTAGCCGATTGAAGAAATTGATTGTTGATGTCGAACTATACAAAAACCACGATCTGTATGGACGACTGTTACCATATTTTTGTGTCGGCGATCGAGTGAAGGATAATATATCTGCAAAAAGAAAATTAATTGAATGATAGGAATATTTTGAAGTAGAAGAAAGTATATATATTTTAATTTTAAAATCATGGTTAGAAATGTAGCATGAAAATTTAGCCCAAAAAACATATGATAACCCAAATGTTGAAAGTTTTTGGACTATTTCGCCGTTAAATTTTGCTTCGTAATTTCAGGCTCTGAATACTGTATAAGGGGTTTCTGAAATCCGAGAATTTCCTGATAAAATTTGAAAGCCATTAAGAAGTTATAGCATTGCAAAGACACCTTTTAAATATTTCAATCTTTCTTCAGTGTTTAGAACTTTCAGAAATATTTCTTCGAAAAAATATGTACATTTTCATCCAATTCAAAGCAAAATTTTGACTTCTACAAATTCCTAACCTAGGTATCCCCCTCTCCCCTTCCAAACCCCTCACCTGCAAAACTTTTCCAATCGCAAGTCTCAAAAGTGGCCATTCGGGATACTTTTCCATAAACTTTTCCAAAAAATGCGCTCTAATCCGATCTCTCAATTGCTCATGAACCTTCAATCGATCGAGTTGAGCATTTTCGTTGAAACTTTGTGAAATCATCGGAACCATTTTCAACAGAGAAATACGTTTTTTGACAACTTCAACATTATTTGTATCGGTGGGTAGCTGCAAAATTTGAATATGCACATTTTTATATCAGAAAAACAAATACCTCATAAATAGCAATAGATTCTTTGGAAATAGCACTATAGGGAGCATTCAAATAAATATCATCTCCTCTATCTAAAAATACAAGAAATTCATCGCCATGTGATGCAGATCTTCCTCCAATTGTTCCCGAATACCATCGATATACTTCAGATTTTGCCGATTCTTTGCATAAACAAGCAACTCGTAGACCAACATAACATGTATTTATAACTAAAGCATCCATCATTCCAAATTTGATAAATGCAATATCTTTGATATTTACAGTTTCGGATACTGAACTACGAACAAATTTCAAGCGATAACAAACTGATGAAGGCTGCAAAATATGATAAGTGTATTAGGGCTAATTTATCAGAAATTCTGAGGCTAGAAATTTAAATTCGTCTAATTTAAAATTTTTTGAGATTTTTCTGATTTATTGAATATCAGCGATTCTAAACGTATATGAATCCTAATGAATTTTTTCTGAATAAATACAGCAAATTATTTTTTTTTCAAATTCTAACCTGATTTTCAACAATAGCTAATTGTAAATATTGATTATCATTAGCATCGGCTCTTGCTAAACAATAATCTCCTGGCCATAAAACAAGTGCTTCGTGTAATGTTTTTGCAGATTCTCTGATTTCAGCAATTTCCGAATTCTTCTTATCAATCATTTCTTTTGTTGCATCCATTGAATCGATTAATTGTTGCACTTTTTCACGTTCTTCGTTACTCAATAAATCCAATGTTTCAGGCGGTTCAATTTTTGAGATTTCATCGCGAATATCATCCATTTTACAAGACAATAGTTCATTTTTCACTTGAAGTACTCGATCCATATCTTCTCGAATCGCTTTTTCAGTTGCTTCCAAATCATGAAAAGCTTCATCCAAGATTCTGCAATATTTTATTTTAGATTTCGGGATCCTTTTGTTAGATCTAACTGACCCGGTTATTTTCCCATTTTCTTCGTGAATTTCTTGATTTTTCTGCCAATATTGTTTCGAAGTTTTCACAACTAAATTTTCAAATTCTTCCAATTCTTTTAAAGTGCAAGTATATGTTTCGATTTCCATAAACTCGAGATTTACAGGTATCGAACTTTCGTTTAACCAATGAAGAGTTAAACCCAAAAATACAAAAGATGGAGGCGCGTAGATCAATTTCATTAGTTCTAATGGTCCATGAGTTGTGCCTTCTTCGACTCCAGTATCAGCAAAATCAAGAAATCTTCGAATCTCTCTATATGCCCATAAATCAAGCCGATCGTAACAAAGTGGTCCAAAATCGATATTATCCTCATTATTCTCTGAAAAAAACAGTTTCAAATCAAATTTTTAAAACAAATCATGAATTCATATGCAAAGAAAAAATATAAAAATGTACGAGTGATGTCAGAAAGACAGATCATTGAATCTTATCCATTCCAACATCTCACAAACACTTTTCCCAAGTCGGAAACCGTCACAACTATTGAAAGTTGATCCGGGGCAAAGACCGGGCAAGGCATCGAACTGCGACCTTGTGAACGGCAAACAAACACTCTACCGCCTGAGCTATCAAAGGTTGTCAGAAACTATGAGAGAAAAGTGTAGAAGAGAAAGAGAGGAAAACAGATGGGGAAAAAAAGCAGAGAAAGTATTTTTCGATGGGTTTTGAAGACTCACTTTCCAAAGTTGCTACACAAATTCCCATAAGAGCATGATGAACTGAAGGAAGATCGAATTCTTCAACAACTTTGTCCAAATCCTCACATTTTTTATAACATTCAAGATATTTTATTGAAGATTCCATTTCAATAACTATAGAAGGCATAATTGAACTTGTCAAATAATCTGCTCGAAATATTTCGCAATTTTCGATGAGTTCTGGTTTCAAACGAATGAACCATCTGAAAAAGGGATTCTTGAATTGAAAATGTTATTTTGTATAGATACTCACGATAATAATTTGTCTATCCGATCAACTCGTAATTTACTCTTCTCTTCTTCTGTCGCTGCTTTAGTTATTATAATGTCATCATCGTCATCATCTTCATCATCCAATACGACTTCCTGTAAAAATTTTGTAGTATTCGTCTTGCGTTTCAGCTTCAGGAGAGAGAAAAGCTAAAGTTTTTCAAAATGCCCAACCTCAATTGCGTTTGTCGATTCAACAATTCTAATATTTTCTGTGTTGTTTGCTGCCATCGACATCTCAACAACTTCAGAACTTTCACTTTCTATTTGAACCTCTGAATCATCATCCAAATCAATAATCTCATCAGACTGATCTCCTCGTGCATTTTGAAACGAATCCAAACTGTTTTCATCAATATTCGAAAGATTTGCAGCTTCGGTGTAGTTTACTATTTCTTCGAGAACTTCTTTGATGACTTCTTCATCCATTATTTTTCTGCAATAAAATTATATTTTTCGAAAATGATAAAATGAGAATAAACGTTATTTACGAGGCCAAACCACGTGTTTTCATTAATTTTTGACTCGAAAATGAAAAGCTTCATTTCTATTGTTTCAATTCCATAAAGTGAGTTTAGCATGACTAAATAACGCCTGAAAACCTCTGAAAAACACGACGAAACAAAAAAAAACACATTTTCAAATGCTGCGCGTCAAGTTGTGTGCTTGCACACTTTGCGGTGTTTGCACTTTTTTGGGTGTGGCTTTCGCATTGAAGGAATTTGTACAGTAATCCTAGTTACTAAAATCGATTTCAGTGAATACATATATTGGGATCCCGCGGGAGAAACTCAATATCATTCGAAATATTCAAAATATTCCGAAATTTCTCGAAAATTCATGATTTCAGTAATAATTCAAAGCACAAAACGCGTTGTTCGGTTGTCATGGATACATAAGAATTATTCGGAAAATAAATTGGACAGCGATTTTTCATTCCTCTCTCAAAAATGTCGATGAAGGTAAGCGTTTTATTCCGATTTTGAAAAAATTCAATGTTATTCAGATTCAATATCGTCGATCAGCAGATGAAATCGGAAACGGAACCCCAATTGTAAAATGGCGACCAAATTCGCATGCTCTCGCAGTTGCTTGTCCAAATCAAAGTGTCATTTATTATGACAAAAAAGGAAATATAATTGATGCTGTTGAAATGACTGGACCAGTTTTAGATATTGCATGGGATAAAGAAGGCGATGTTCTTGCAATTGCACAAACAAGTATGTCAACTATCACTTTATGGGATGTTAATTCAAGATCAACGGATATTGTCGAAAGTGGAGCAGCTTCCACGAAGTAAGATTTTGTCTTGGTTTTTGGAAGGCTCTCATGTCTTGGTTTCAGAGAAGTTCCAACATGTATGACTTGGTCACCAGTGAGTTCCACTTTGGTTGTTGGAAATAATGGTGGAAATTTGTTGGTGTATAATCATAGAAATTCAAGAAAAGTATCATTGATGGGGAAACATCAAAGAAGTGTTGCTTATGTTAGAATAACTAATGATGATTTGATTGTTTCTTGCAGTGATGATAACACGATTTCCAGTAAGTTTTATAAAATCAGTTCCAAACGGCCAGATCGGATTTGGGATTTCTAGATTCCGGAACCGACAGATTTCTCAAGGCGAGAAAAAAACAGCTTGTAGATCAAAAAAATTTGCGAGTTTAAAAATTACAACTTTTCAGAAAATTTTTAAACTTGACTCTGAAACTCATAAATTTTGAATTTCTAGTCACTTGATAACAAAAAAAATGATTTTTGAAAAGCAAGTTTGCATGAAAATCTTGAAATTTTAAAACTGTGAGTTTCACACTCATAATATTTTTTGATCTACCCAAAATAAGTGTGCGGAACCTTGCCATTTAGGCTCAACCCTTTATTGAATTTTTCTGCAGCAGCGGTTTTTCATTGGAAAAGGTTCTGTTTTCTGAAGCTTTCCACACCAAACCAATGTTCAAATGGTTTTTTTCTATCGAGAGTTATGCAAAATTATTTTTACTAAAATGTTTGGATTTTTTTCTCTCTCTCTGAAGTTTGTTCTTTTGCTCATGAATATTGTTTTTCTAGTATCAAGTTTGGATGGTCAAACAATTGCAACATCTACAGTAAGCGGAGAACCAACTTTTTTAGAAATTGGACAAGTTGTTAGATCTGGCACCACTACTCAGACCATGGTAAGATTAATACCCTCAACACAAATTCAGAATCATTTTTGTCTTCAGATTAGCTGCATTCTTGGCAAGAAAATCTTGATGTTAGCTGATGTGACAAGCCTCGATAATCCAGTCAATTTACAATTTCAAGAAAGATATGGAAATATAACATCATATTCTTGGTATAATGATGGATACCTCTCAATTGGTTTTGATAAAGGTTACATCGTTTCAATATCAGCTCATCAATCAGAACTTGGATCGGAAATCAGTAGCATAACGGAATATAAAACATATCTGGGAGCTGTTATAACAAGTCAATCATTTGATAAAGTTCTGTCAGTTGGAGATAATCAAATCAAAATTCGTGAATTATCCCAAATGAATGATATGTATATTATGAGTGATGTTGATACGGATAATAATTTGAATGATATTCAAATAACCGACGATGGCCAATTAATTGCAGTCACCTCAATTTCTGGTCAATTATTTGTGTATGTCACAAAAATGCCATCACTTGCAGCTGCTTATTGCAATACAATTGCATATTTAACTGGATTGACACAAATAACAATATCAGCTGATTTGGATAAAAAACAAATAACAACATTGGAAATTGGAATTGAGCCAAGTTTATTGGGAGTTGGGCCGATGAATTTTGCAGTTGCGACGAATAATCAAGTATTTTTTTATGATTTCAATTTTCCAACTTCGCCTTCTCTAATTATCCAACAATCATCTGAAAGAGTCACATTTGCTGAACCAATCAATAAATCCGAATACTTGGCAACTGTCACAAATGTTCAATTAAATAGTAATTTCGCTGCAATCACAACTGGCAATAAACTTCGACTTCACAAAATTCGATACAGCGAGGAGAATAATGTCACTATTGATTTCCCCGAACCTTCGAGAAATGCTCGACTTTTATCTTCAGCGCTAACCGATAATTTCCTGATTTTTTCAACTGATGTAAGAAGAAGTTAGCAAAACATTCCCAACAATTTTATTTTTTCAGACCAACTACATTGTCTATTTTTCATTAGATGAATGGTCAATTGTGAGTGAATATCGACATGTTGTTCCACTTCGAAGTATTTTTCCGCATCCTACAAATGTGATGTGTTGTTGTTTTGATGATCGACTTGATACGCTGATTTATAGCGCGGTTGATGATGGAATTTTGAAGTTACCAGCTGTTGGGAGTACTGTACATGTTAGTTTTGAAAGGGGGAGAAACCTAGTTAGGACAACTCAAAAATAGATCCTCGAGGAATTATTTCTCGAATGCTCTATGAAATGCTCGGAATACCTAAATTCAAAGAATTGATAAAATCTCATTTCCAAAAAAAATTGCCAGAAGCTATTCACTTTTTATTCATAACTCTGACAAAATTTAACCTAATTCTTGAGAATAGAGATCGAAAAAAGAAAAACTTCATAAACAATCCGTATTCTTCTAATTTTCATGTGAAATTTCAATTTTGAAAGATTATCGATTGGAAATTATTGGTTTCAGTTATTTCGAGAAGAATAACTTCTAATGTTACATTTCACAATTCGATGTTCATTTTTCTGTCTTTGTCTTGTGTTTCTCTATCTTCTCATATACGATGTTCTCGATGAAAATCGTGAAATTTCCTGATTTCACAATTCACGAAAAAATAACGAATTGAAAAAATAAAAAAAAGCGAGAGAGTGTTGCATCTAGAAGAGACGAGGAGAAGGAGAGAAAAACACGACGGTTTGCAAACATTTTTCCGAACCTCAAAACCGTTTTTTGTTTTTTCACAAAAAATGCTAAAATCCTTCAAACTTAACCAAATTTCACAATCTTTGCTGGAAAAAATAGCAAATTCTCGGGAATAGAGATTGCAATAAGAAAAACCTCAAAAAATTTTCTCGAAGGACCAAAATACCATGATTATAGGTTGTTAGCCTCGATTTCCTCATTTTCGTAGTCCGAATTTTATTTTTCTGCTTTTGCCTTGTCTTTCTCTATCTTCTCATATATAATGTTCTCGATCAAAACTGCGATTTTTCCTGATTTCACGAAAAAAACCGAATTGAAAAAACGAACGAGAGAGTGTTGCTTCTAGAAGAGACGAGGAGAAGGAGAGAAAAATGAGAGATAGAAACTCGTAAGAGAGAACGCCAGACAACACGACTTTTGTGAATTTTTTTTCTCAACCCCAAAACCATTTTTCGTTTTTTCACAAAAAATGCTAAAATGCTTCATACTCAACCAAATTCAAAGATCTTTGCCACACATGTTCAAGAGAAAGAAAATGATGCAATGCGCCTTTAAACAAAACTGAAATCGGTGTCGCCTGCTATGACAAAATGGCTTAACCGAAAAAATCACAACGTTCCGAAACGCAATTGGGTGAGAGGAGAGAGATTCTAGAGAAAGCATACGTTTTTAGTGGGCAAACGTGCTCAAATGATAACCAGAATTCTACTTTTTCAAACATTTTCTGAGAGGTCGTTCAAACGTATTGCCGACATTGATCAAACAAATGGCCAAGCGCTATACACACATGTATTATTTTTCTTTCTTTTTTTGAAAAATGAAGCGAGGCGACAAGAGTTCACGCGAATAATCAAATAAACGTGAATTCTTTTATGTTTTTGTCTAAATCTCTTCCTCTCACCCTATTGCATTTTATCATTAGCGTAAAATGTTGTGAAAAAATATGATTAGATATTCGAAATCTACGTATTCGAATTTAGTTGAATAACTATGCGCCGATTCACACACGTTTTTCCCATGCAATGAAGAGTCATGGTAAGCAGTGACAACGGTGTTTGCGGACAGGTGTTTGCACACATTTTGTTCTCACACATCTCTCGCACTCTCCACTGTGTTTTTTTCTAATAGAAAAATGCAATTTCGAGGAGACGCAGACACTCGCTGGTCTCGACGCGCTGTGTGTCTGCCACACACTATTTCTCTCCCTTTTTCGGCGAGAGATTTGTCTGCACACGTTAAAGTCTGCGTCTCCCTCGAATTGCAAAAAAAAATACAGTGTCTCCTCGTTTGTCACACTCTTTATTTTTTTCTTGTGAAAAAAAGAGGTACGGTTTCAAAGGCGCATGTGTTTTCAATTTGAAATGGTCTCGCAGCGGAGGCTAACTTTCTTCCCAGGACCCCTAAAAATTAAAAATAAAGTCATTCGCACAGATCTCGATACGCTGATTTTCGCTATGTTTTTTGTTTTTGATCAAGTAGGGGTAATTAAACCGCTAGACGTTGCACCGTTTTTGTCGGCTGCGCGATGAAAATTGCACAACTTTCTTCTTTTTCAAACGTGTGTGGATTCACCAAACACCCTAGGAAAAAAGTCACCATCGCTTCGAGATATCGCTCGTAAAAAACATTATGTTCCTTTAAAATTCTACCGTAAAATGACAAATAAAGAGTGTGAAACACGGAGAGAGTGCGAGAGAAAAAAAGGAAAATCTGCATACACACAGGTACGCAGAGTGTTTGCAAACAGTAAGACTCATTGCACCGTTTGAACGTGTGTGTTGCGGCAAAAGATAGCAAATCCTCGAGAATAGAGATGGCAAAAAGAAAAACCTCGAAAACTTTTCACCAAACACCAAAAAATGATGATTATAGGTTTTTCGCATTGAAACATTCGAATACCTGTCTTGAAAGTTCTACTAACCCATCTATCCAAGTTTCAAAATTCAATTTCAGTACAAAGGTGCACTTTGGGAAACGTTCACAATCGATAAAGACACCTTCGCAGTTTATGACAATCAAAATATCTATGTATTTCTCATGACAAAACGACGAATTGAAGGAGAAGGTGTTGCATTTATCGGAACTACAAAACTACCGTATTCTCATGTGCCTTTAACATTGAACAAGGTAACCTCATTATTTTTTGGAATTATTTTTAAAACTCAATGATATTTTTCAGGGACTTGTGAAATGTCTGGTTCCTTCTGGAAAAATTTCATCAGTTCTTCTGAATTCGCATAGAACTGATACGATTTTGGAAAACAAAAATAATCAGCAGGTTAGCTATTTCAAAAAAATATTTTGTTTTCTAAAAAATTTGTTTTTAGATTGGCGAGTTATTGAATCGAGCTTTATTGATGCAAAGGCAAGTTTTTTTTTCAAATTTTATCCGAATTCACCAACTATCCAATGTTGAAAATGGGTCTTGATGAGTCTGAAAATTTTTTATGTTGTTTCAAATTATATTTGGTGCCTCACCGCCACTGTATTTGTGTTTCCTGATGCTGGAACTACAAGATCAGGAGTGCTTGAAAAAGTTCTTGAAGTTGATGGAGGTGGTTGTGGTGTGGTGTTAGCTTGAAAATTTTTCGAAATTAAGTATTTTTTTGGTGAGGTTCTTACGATTTGCAAATCCTGTATCTCTTCTTGGAATATCATTCATACGCATGGCATCTGAAAATTCAAATTTTTTCTAGAATTTTGAATTCAAAAACTAACTTTGTTGAGCATTGAAGTCGTAAGCAGCATTCATCTAAAAATAATTGTTTTTCTTCGATCACAAATTCCAAGATCATTGAAAACTTACCGCTGCATTTTTTCGTTTTTGAACAACCATAGTACGGTATGCTGCATAGACCAATATTCCAATTAGAACTAATCCTTCAAGAATTGCTACAGTAACCGCTGCACCATTTCCAGAAGATTGATTTGATTTTGAGGTATCGTATTTTATACGAATCCAACTTATCTGAAGAAGCTTTTAGTTTTTGCGAATCTAAAAGTAGCTTGAAAATTCAAGATGATTCCAAGGTTTTTGATTTAAAAAAATGATTTTGATAAACCTACAGTAGCATTTCTAGGTATATCCGGTCTTAGTGTTGTTGGTGGTTTTGTTGAACTTGCAGTTGTCGATCCTGTGTTTGTTGTACTTTTAGGTGTAGTCGACGTTGGTTTAGTAGTAGTTGTTGATTGTTGCACTGAATTGGAAATCATTAGAAGGAGATGCACAATTTTTAAAAAATTTTGATACTTGAACAGCCCTGTCAACTCATTTCGAACCAGTGTACAGTTTTTGAGAAAATTTACTTGAACACTTGAACTCTTTGAACTGAACAGTTTAGCGTTCAATTTTTAATTTTTTAAACACAATCAAGTATTCAAAATGTGCTAAAAACTACAATACTTGTTTCCAGATTCATTTTTCTAACAACTCACAGCTTTTTATTTCAATAACAGTTTGTTGTAGAGTATTAACTTGCGCAGTTTCGTTCACAACAAAAAATCCTTGCTCATAAGTAGATTCCCATTCCAAACCAATTGTAAAATTTTTCTTATTTTCACCTACTTCTCCCTTAATTGATTTTTTGAAATCAAAATTTTGTTCAAGTGGAAAATATCACTCACTCCGTTCATATATATAGCGATAGTATCCGTTGATTTTTCACATGAATGTTGACATGGCTTTGAATCTATCTGGAGAAAATTACAGTGACTTATTGATCTTCGTTTGTCAACTTACAGTAATGTTGAGTGCTGTACAATTAAGTGATGTTGATGGAGTAAAAATAATCGAGGTTATTAGAATATTGTCTTTATATTCACAATTCACAAAAAATAAAAGAAGTGAGAAGAAGAAAATTGAATTTCTCATCTGAAAAAATTTTTTGAAGTAGGATACAGTAATCTAGAAATTTGACACGTCATAGCTTTTTTTCAAAAAACTTTACAAAATGAGGGATCAAATATAGCCAGATGTGACTGTAAGAAATCGGAAAATCGGGAAAATTTCCGGCACCGACTTGCAGATTCAAAATTAAAATGTTATTTTTCAGATGGGTGCAAGCTTGGAAAATTTGCGAATTCTCAAATGATTTATCACATTGGAATATGTTTGCTCATGCTTGTCTTTTGGATTCAGATGTATTAATGGGTAAGCAAAAAATTAATATAATTTCAACAAAAATAAATAAATACAAATTGATGAAAATGCAAAAAGTAATTGATAAGAAGTGTTCTAATCATTATGAATCGTCACTCAAAAGCTTTTTTCAAATTTGGCAAAAAATCGATAAATACTTGTTTGATTAGTCACAATAATACTTTTTGTATGGATGCTATCTAAATATTGAAACACAAAAAAAATGAATTTTTTGAAACAAAAAAAACATGGATAGATAAAAAGGACATGTAAATTTATATTTATGTGTTGTTTTTTATTTGGAAAAAAAAACAATTTTTTGGATAATTTTGGGTTTCGAGGACTGTAAATACACAAACAATTTTCCAGCCATTCGAATATTTCGACATATTGGTGACGTGGCAATGGTGAACGCTTTGGAACAACTTGAACATCTCGAGGAGAAGAATCTGTTATCAGCTCAAGTTGCGATAATTCTTGGAAGATATGATGAAGCTGAGCAGTTATTCATGTTATCTTCTCGACCAAATGAAGCACTTAATGTACTTAAAATAATATGGGGGAAAATATTTGAGAGAAATTTAATTTTTCAGATGCGTCGAGATCTTTTGGAATGGCCAAAAGCATTGGTTTTGGCTGAAAAAATGGCACCCGAAGAGATACCGTATATTTCAAAGGAATATGCACAGCAATTAGAATTGATGTATGTTTTGAACCTAGATACAGTAACCCTTGCAGTTTGAGTTACAGTATACCTTGCAGTTCTCGATAATTGTCATCCTAATCCTGAGGCTACAGTATACCTTGTAGTCTTCAATTTGTTATTCGGGCTAAACTAACTTCTGAAAATTCTCGAGGCTACTGTAATTCTTTGCAGTTTGGAGTACAGTAGGTCATCGTACTCTTTGTAGCCCGGGATGGCTACAAAAATCCTTCGAATTACAGTATTCCTTGTAGTCTTTGATTTTTAATATGAGGCTACAGTAATCCTTGCAGTTCTAGTTCAGAAATATTTCTCAAATCCCTCATTTCAGGGGTGATCACGCAAATGCTCTTGACAATTATGAAAAAGGATTGTTGGATAATAACTTGGTTGAAAATCAAGAACACAATGAAATATGTCAATCTGGAATTGCTAGAATGTCAATAAAAACCGGAGATTTGAGAAGAGGAATTCAATTGGCAAAAAGTTTGGAAGGTCGAGTTGTGAAAAGAGATTGTGCAATTATATTGGAGCAATTGAAACAATATACTGAAGCTGCACAACTTTATGAAATTGGATTGTTTTTTGATCGAGCTGCAGCTGTTTGTCTTAAAGCAAATGCTTGGTTGGTTTTTTTTTTGGGATTTTGACAAGATTTCTTGAAAATAATTTGCAATTGGTTGTAATCACAATATATTTTCTGACTAAAAATAATTCAAAAAATCAACAAATGTCTACTTTTTAGGGGAAAAGTTGCTGATCTTCTTGACAAAGTCAAATCTCCAAAAATTCATATTCAATATGGAAAAATAATGGAAAATGAGAAGAAGTTTAAAATGGCGGCTGTTGTGAGTTTTTTTTCTAGATTTTTTGCGAAGATATTTCTGTAGAGCATACAAGAATTTTTCAGTGTTATGAACGTGGTCGTGATTATGACAATCTTGTTCGAATACTCCTTGATCCATTAAATATGCCAGAAGAAGCGGTTCGAGTTGTGAGAGAAAGTCGGAGTATTGAAGGAGCGAAGCTTGTGGCAAAGTAGGAATATTTTCTGAAGGAGGACCTATTTTTGAGCCCTGGCTACCCCGTGAGCCTCTCTGATTTGTTTCTTTTTCCAGATTCTTCTCTCGTCTTGGTGATCACAGTTCAGCGATTCAATTCTTGGTAATGTCTCAATGTATTCAAGAAGCTTTTGATTTGGCAGAACGAAATGATAGTATGGCTGATTATGCGACTGCAATTGAACAACACGGAACAGCTGAACAGGCAAATGAATTGGCTGAATATTTTGTATCAATTGCTGATCATTTTAATGCTGCGAGGTTTCATATTAAAGGAGGACAATTTCAGACTGTGAGTTGATTTTTTGGTGTTAAATTTGTCTAAAAAAATTCGGACACTTTTGATTACTCACGTGAACTTGTGAATCGAAAAATTCAGAAGTTTTTTCGTAGATTATTCGAAATCATTTTCTGGATTTTACATAATGCTGTATTTTTATTCAGCCAAACTTTCAACGATTTTTTATAGAAAATGAACTGTGCCCCTAGGCAGAAACAGTTAGAAAATTAATAAAATTAATTTTTAACTTATGCGGCTATTCAACTCTTTTCTCAAATGCTCAAAGAATTCAACAAAAACCGAAATTTTGATTCTCGTTGAAAGAATTCAACAAAAACCGAAATTTTGATTTTCGTTGAAAGAATTCAACAAAAACCGAAATTTTGATTCTCGTTGAAAGTAGTTTTAGAACTTTACTCGTGACAAAAGTTATTGAAGGACTGAAATTTCTCAGAAATTTCACGATTTTTACCGAGAACATCATATATGAGAAGATAGAAAAAGACAAGGCAAAGACAGAAAAATAAAATAGGATTGTGAAATTGACTAGAATTTCTGAAAAACATTTTCCAAAAACTACTGTGGCCTCAAATTTCAAATCCTCTCAACTTCCAGGCAATGATCCTACTTCTTCGACTCGGAGAACGTCAAGAAGCCATCGAATTATCAGTAGACTGTGCAATCAAATCAAATGACAAGGAAATATTAAATAATGTTACACAATTCCTAACTGGTCAAATCGATGGAATTCCAAAAGATCCAACACATTTATTCCGTTTATATGTTGGCTTAGGAATGGTGAAAGAAGCTGCCAAAACTGCTGTTATTGTTTCACAAGCACATCAAAGTAGAGGAAGTTATCGAATTGCACGCGATGTTTTATTTCATATGTATATGGTAATTTGAATCTGAAAGTGGGATTTTCAGAAATAAATATATAATTTCAGAAACTGGAAGAGGGACAACTTAAAATCCCATCAGAAATGCATCGAAATATGACAATTATTCATTCGTATATAATTATAAAGCCACTGATTGCGAGAAAAGAACATTTGAAAGCTGCAAGAATGTTGATTCGAACTTGTGATAATATTAGCAAATTTCCAACTCGTAAGTTTTTTTGAAAGCAGTCAGACCAGGCATGTTCATTTTGCTTTGCCGGCAAAAAGCAAAGCAGCTTTGCTGGGCGTGGCTTTGCTTTTTGCTGGCAAAAAGCAAGTAAGGAAAAAGCAAAAAAGCAGCCGCGGCTGCCTGCCGGGCTGCTTTTTCAAAATACAAAAGGCAACAAGCGAAGCTCCTCCCCTCCACACACAAAACATGGCAACACACAAAACCAGTGAACCGTCCGCGTATGCATTTATTCAAGTAGTCTCGCGCGCGCGTTAGAGAGGCAAAAAGAGGTTGTTTTGTCAATGCATTTTCACTGCTTTCAGATGATTTTGGAAGGAGTGAAAAAAGCATTGCCGGCAATTCGGCAGGCTGCTTTGCTGTTGCTTTTTCACAGTCTTACCGTGTAAAAGCAAAAGCGGCTTTGCTTTTTCGGGGGACGGCAAAAAGCAGGCAATGCCGGCAAAATGAACATGCCTGAGTCAGACACAAGATTTTCTCAATTTCTTCACTGGTTCCTTTCATTTTGAACTATTTTTGACACTAACGAAGCTTCGAGGAAAATCGAAATATTTGTCTTACTGCCATTACTTTAAGCTCAAAATTTATTTTTTTTATTTAATCAAAACCAAAATTTTAAAATTGGAAAATTCTGAAGTTTTCGATTTTTGGATCTAAATTCAAGAAAAAGTTGAGTATTCCCAATGAATGATTAAGTATCAAAAGTTTTTAAAAAAATCTTCAAATTTAATTCCAGATGTTGTTCAAATTCTAACAAGTACAGTTGTTATTTGTACTCAAGCCGGTCTTCGAAAATCAGCTCACAAATACGCATCAGCTCTAATGAATCCAGAATATCGACCGAAAATTCATACAAAATATAAGAAGAAAATCGAGGATATTGTAAGAAAAAGTGGAAAAGAAGACGATCCTCAAGAAGACAAATCAATGTGTCCATTTTGTAATTATTTGATCGAAGAAACTATTTTGACATGTAGTCAATGCAAAAATAATCTACCGTATTGCATTTTGACTGTAAGTTTTTGAAAAAATATATTTAAAAAAATTAAACACATACTTTTAGGGTCGCCATCTGATATCGAGTGATTTCGCTTTGTGCACTACATGTCAGATGCCTGGATATTTCTCAGAATTCAAAAAATTATCGGCATTGGGATTGAAATGTTATATGTGCAATGGTGAAACTGGAGATGTTATTCCAGGAGATTCGAAATCGTATTTCGACAAATTCGCCGAACAAACATAATATTCTAAATAAAAAATTTACTTTTCTCTTTGAGCAAAAACAAAACACATTGTACAGATTATAAAAGGGTTACTTATTAGAGTACATGACACAGTAAATATGAGGGAAAATCTAAACAAAACAAAAAATTAACAACATGGTATGAAAAGCATTAAACAGATATTTGGGTTTAGTGGAGAGAATGAGATGATCCACTATCGATACTCATTGTTGACATTTCTTCGCGGATTTCTCGCAAATAAATTGGCTCGAAAGCCCCTTCTTGTTTGACTTCGAATTTTTGGTCTTTCAGAGCTCCTGGAAAATTTGAATTTTTTTTTTGGAAAAAATTTGAAAAATCAGGAGTTTTTACAGAAATGTTTAGAAAAATAAGTCTACAAAATTCGAAATGAAATTTTCCCCGCTTGCAATACAATTTATACGTGTACTCAATTTCTAGTTCACGCTGTCTCTTTTTCTTCATTTAACTCGAAAAAAATTTAGAAGCATTTCATTATTTGAAAATAAAATGTTGCATTCTTGTACTCGGATATTTCTTATCAAAAAATTGCAATGTGAGTTCCAATTTTTTGGGAGCATGCGGGAAACTTTTGAAATCAAACTAACCGAGAATGATGTCAAACGCGCAAGCAGCCTTTTTTCTGTTCATATTTTGCGTGAATTCATTGAAATTGTACCAATCCGGATGTGCATCTTTGATGGATTCAATCAAATCATCTTCTAATTTATATCTGGCATCAATCAATGATCCGGATGAGAAATAAAATTCATTTGATGCTTCCTGGGTTGTAACTTGTGTTTGAGGATCCGTTTCGAGTGATTCAATGAGAGGTTCCGAATTGTACAAAGTCGATTTTCTTTGTTTTTCGACAATTGGATCAATCATTCCAGTTGATAAACGAACATTTTCATTCGAATATAATTCTTGATTTGGCTCAGGGATTGGCATCGGAATATCGATTGGCTCTAACAGTTGTTGATCAATTTGATCGATTTGTTGTTCCGCCATCAATGTGATACTGAAAAGTGTTATTAAAATTAGGAAACTAAAGGAAAAAACTAACTCTTCAAGTGGTGGCAGCAACATTGTGCTGAAAAACACTTCTCTTCTATCCTTCTCAATTGAATCAGCAATCGAACTTTCTTCATCCTCATCTCTAACACGAGTTCCAATATTTTCGAATTTTGCTGATCCGTAGAGACTATACAATTCGGCTGGCAATTCTATAAAAAAACTTTTCGTGATTTTTTTTTGTAAAAATGCTTTTCACTCACTCTTTGTTCGCATAAAAAGCGGAACTGGATCAAGAAGTTGTTGGACACTTGGATAAACTTTCTCCGAACTAATTATAACATCATTTTTGTCTCTCAAAAGTGCACTATAATCTTGTCGCATTTCCACCATTTCTTCTTCATCAATTTGCACATTTTGATAAACATTCTGACGTCGGACTCTTTGCTTCTTCGGTTTATTCAAATCTTCAACAATTGAATCCAGTTCTAACGGTTCGAACGCATTCGTTCTATCCGTTTGAAATGTCGCTTGACCCACTGGTGTTTTCTTTCTAGATTCTCTACGAATATTCTCCAACTTTGATCTTTTCGCAGATAATTCATCCAATTCTTCTTCAATTTGTGGAATTGTTGGTGTTTCAACAATTGGAATTGGAATATCAATAATATTTTCAATTGGATCGACATTTTCATGCGTCTTGTTCGTGGTGATATCAACAATCGGATCAATAATATTTTGAATTTCAGGCATTACAATTTCTGGAACAGGTTGTGGTTCTTCGAATTGTTGTGGCTTTTTTGGATTGACAGCTGGTTCGAATTCTTGAATTTCCGCATGTTTTCTTTTCTTCGCGCGATTATCGTCCTTTTGTATGATTTCTTTCATACCACCTTTATCACTATTATCCGAAGAATGACCATCAACAAAGGTGATTTGATTGACAGTTCTGAAATTCATTATTTGAGGTTGAAGATTTCATAAGACAAAAAACTCACGGAATAAGATCGATTTCTGGAATAAGATCATCTTGTATATATTGATGCATTGCTAATCGAAGATCGCTTTCATCGTATAAAGTGATGTCATTGGGATTTGCATTGATCTGAAAATTAAATATACGTTTTTTTTACATTTCTCTTCAAGAACGTACTCCTAAACCACTGCTGATCTTCTCTAAATCGGCAAGATCTTCTCCATCATCAAGTTCAAGAATTCTAGTGGATCTTGATCTGTTGGCAGCTTCTCTTTGTTTTTCCCGAAGTTCTTTTTCGAATTTCTTAGCAAATTTCAAAATCGAATGACCTTGTTTCAAAGAATCTATCAAACCACGAATATCTCCTAAAAATATTAACATTCATTAAGAAATTTCGAAACAATTCTAGAAGTACTCACGCTCTAAGAAGACGACTTGTTCTCGAAATACCAATACAGTTCCAAACATCAATTTTGCCAACAGATAAAGTGACATTTTCTTCGAACTACCACGAAAATCTGATATATTTGGAATCATACGTTCGATTGATCTACAAAGATCCGATACATTCAGATCCTGCATTGAACGTTTATCCATGGAATTTCCATTTGATAATTGCCAAATTACATAAAATTCAGCACTTCGTTGCGCGAGAATTTCAGATGAGTAGAACATCTGCAATTATTGAGGTGATTTGAAAGGAGTTTGAAATCCTGAACAATTATACGGAAGACATAAAATTTTCTGCGCATAATTTATTCGGAAGAAATCAGGTAGAAGCATTGTGGCGCGAGCAAAGGACGAAACTTTCTTCAAAAAAAAAAACAAAATTAAAAATTTTCAAATATTGTGTGGAGTACTGTAGGGCGTTGCGAGACCTGACAGAATATCCGGTTTGTGTGCCTTGATTTTTTCTCGCGAAATTTTTTCCCGATTCACAGCTGCAAAAACCGATTGTGCGCCAGCAATGTCTCCTGCACTCTTCTCTCTCGCCCTCCACGGGCGTGTGTGTTTGTCGGCGTCTCTATAAGCGCACACACTCTCTCGCCGAAAAATTATTTTTTAAAATTTTTTCTCGAATTTTTCGAAAAAAGCTGGAGTTACCGGAAGTTTCAACAAATGAATCGTACATGAGAAGATAGAGGAGAATGAGACGAAGACAGAGAAATATAATTTGCTGAGTGAAAAAATTTATTAGGCGTGAAAAACGTGAGATTTTGAAGTACACTCACGAAAAAGATATTTTTGAAATATTGAAGCAAAACTTTCAAACTTTTTATATGAAATAAGATATTTCATATACTTATGTTGAAAAAAGAAATAAGAACTTCTTACCGGACAATGAATTTGTACTGTTAGACGATAGAATAACCATTCTTTGTCTTAAAAATTTCAAAGAACCGATGTTTTTCGGGAAAAATTTCAACAGTGATTTGAAAAATTACAAGTATGGCTTACAATTTCATGATAAAATCATATTTTATTTTTGCTGAGATGTTTCTGAAGCTTTAGAAGCAGGATCTCTTCTAACAATCAGAAAACCACATTTATCATCGAAATTTGAAATTTTCTCAAACTGCTTCAAACCTTAAATTTTGTGGCACTTTTTGATTGGAATTTAAAGAATATTAACAACACTCAAGTTCAAAGCAGAAAAAGTTTATTGAAAATCTGTTATTTAAGGCTAAATATTAGAATATTATTATAAAATCCACTTCGTCCATGATCGAAACCGCTGATTCCACTTGGTTGACGTTCGCAATAACTGAAAACAACATTGTTTGTTTGAATTCAACAGTTTTGAATCACGGACATATGAAATATTAGTTCTTATTACAATCAAACGCGATGAAAATGAAAATAGAATTTTACTTTTCGAAAATGAACGGTAGAAATTTTATTTGATCATGTATCTTGATATAGTTTTTGCTTCTGAGAAAGATAGACTAAGTCTTGATACTCCCCCATCCCTCTATCATGGTGAAATAACGTCAAAATGACGGAAACATTGAATTTGTATCATTTCTTCAATTGATTTTACTATTTTATATAAATCAATGAAAAATAGGAATTACCTTCAATAAAATGTTCCATAGAATCCCAAAACTCTCCTCGTGAGTCTCTCCACGTGATCTCTTTCGTGAATTTCTTGTCAGGTTGGCAATAAATTGGACTCTTTTGTCGAAATAATTTTTGTTTGGGACTTTCCGACATCTTCACGTTTCCGTCAACTCGTATCAGGCTCATCTAAATATAAAATCATGATTTTTTGATAAATTTAGATACGAATAACTCACTTTTCAACAAGAAAAATATTGAATCGCCGACCTCGAAAAATGGTTCTCTAATGCATCGCATCTCACTCAAAATCATCGGAAATTCATCTCCAACCAATTGTATATTCATTCCAACTCACAAAAATTCAAACTCAATCAATTCCAGAATAAAAAAATTTTTCGTCGAAAAAAATGGACTTCATAAAAACAACTTTAGCATCCGTCAGCCCCATTTTCATCACTCGATCCAAACATAATAAAATTCTCCTTTAAATTCTCTACAAACCATAGTCTGTCCGAATATGTGAAACTTCCTGAAAAACTCACAAAAAAATAAAAAAGAAGAAAAAAATTAATTTTCTGATGGAAAAAAACAAAAAAAAAGAAAATTTTTTTCTCGTGCAAAAACCGAAAACGCGTCAACTGCTGGCGCGTTTCGCGCGATCATTCAGTTTTTGCAGCTGTGCGATTGGACTTGCCACGAAAACAGCTCTCCCAAAACTCATTTCCATGCACTTTTACATGTAGATAACGAATTTGTGATGATTTTCATATGATGCAGCCATCCTTGAGATTTCCACGAAAAAACATTAAAATTTAACTTCTAGAATGTAGAACAAAAACCGGTATCATCTTTATTCGACACGAAAAAAAATAGTTAGAAAAAAGCGAAGAGAAAAATTTAAAAACCCGATAAAAACTCCAGGAGTTCTAGATATAAAATCTATAACCTAGAAATCAAATCTTTTCTTTGTTGCGAATCGGCGAAAAGTGATTTGATTAATCCGACAACTTCTTTTTCATTCAAATGTTCTGCCATTGGGCCTTTTCCATTAAACCATCTCATTTCGATATCTTGCATTCGATTTGCCAAAACAAATATTATTTCATGAAGACGGAAATATTGTTCCGAACAAAAATCAGTTGTTTGTGAACGTCCGCGCAACTGAAAATTCATATTTTTTGCAATTTTGTTCATTCTTGGTGTTGTAAAACCTTTGAAGGAATCTCTAAGTAAAGTTTCCCTAATTAAAAAAAAACAACAAACCGTCATAATTGCATCAACCGCATCAATAACATGTTTGAAAATGTCAGTCATAGCATTCGCATCATTTTCTCGAATATCACTTTTCGAAATAACATGTTTTACAAGTGATTCCAACAAGAAATTCACCAAACTTCCAATCGATTTACAATAAACAACTTCAGGCATAATTTCTCTCCAACTATTTGACATTGATCGAATATGCAAAAGACACGCAGCCAAAGATTGCACCAATTTCGGCTCATTTTTATTTGAAACAAATTGATTGTCAGTGAAACTGAATGTGTTTTGCGGAGTTTTGTAGCCTTTTGGTAAATGCTCGAAAATATTTGGATCATCGAGGAAAAGTGACAAATCTCGGCGACATCTCAAAAGAGTATTTTCAAGACTTTCAGCTGCAACATCTCGTAATCTTCCAATTGAATCAATCAATAATGGTTCCAATAATTGTTTTTGTTTCTTCTTCTTATCATTATTGAATTCAAATGATAATGTCATAATAGAATGAGCAATGAAATAACAATTATTGTAAAACAATGCAGCAACTGAAGGAATTGATTGTATTTGATTGGCATGTTTTCGACTGGATTGAATAATATATAGACGAACAATATTTTGAGCTGTCAATGAAATTCGCGATTGAGCAATCTGTATAATTATTTATTTATTCATAAATTTCCTCGTATTTATGTTGTTGGACTTACCTCATCTTCAGTATCAAAAGCTGCTTTGATAGTGTTCTTCAATAAATTCACAAATTTCACCGCTGATGCACTAACACAACATTTTTGCATAACAAATATTGGTGGAAAAGCGCCATCTCCTCCGGCCTTCAAAATATTTTCCAGATAATTATCGGTTTTTTGTAATTTTTGAATATTGGAATACAGTTTTGATAGAGTATCTTCGTCTTGAATCATTTCTCCACTTCCACCAACACTTTCAACTTTTTCATAAGTTTCTTCGATTATTTCTTGGGCTTTTTTAACAATTGCAAAACAACGACGATTGACAAGAATTGTTGAATTTTCGAAACTTGAAATATCCAAAAGTTTTGCCGATTGTGAGAAAAATTTTAAAGATTTCATGTGTTCCACAAACTTTTCACCTCTTTCTAAAACTTGTAAAAACAATTTTTCATCTTGTTCAAATTCGGAGAGTGGAGCAGCTACCGAAATTATATCCTGGAAATAAATTTGAATTTCTTATCATTGCCAAATAATCGAGAACCTACCTTTAAAACAAGTTGCATCAAGTCATCTTCACAATAATTTCCAATAGTTGAGATGAAACATTTTCCAGTTGCATCATATAATTCATAACCATCCAAAACTTCAGCCAAATCACTGAAAAATCTTTCCATAGTATCCAAAACACCATTTGTATCCATTGTTTCGGCAATTGGTGTTGATTTAATGCGAGTAAGCAATTTGAAAGTTGAAACATTTGGAAATACTTTATCCAGTTGATATACATTTTGACCATTTCGACTATTTGCAATTGTATCACAAAAAACATCGACAATTAGAACTTTCCAAGTTTGAAGACGTTCCGATAATTGTCCAATCATGTTCATCGCGGTGAGACTGGAAAAAAACACATAATTATCTAGATTTTAACAATTCTACATACCATTGATTTATATTTTCGGTATCTAATGGATTAGACGATTTTTTGATTGACATGATCAAACTAGATTTATCTTGTTTTCCTCTGGTTGAGATTTTTGGAAGTTTGAAATAATTGTCATAGTCTGCTGACAAAAAATATCTGCATTGATAATTGAGATGAGCGAATTCGGCGCCGAAATGTTTCACAGCTTCTTCGACATTTAAATCTCCGCATTTCATGACTTTCTGAAATTGTTATATTTACTAAAAACCTGTTTCTTGAAGTTACTTCAAACTTACAGTCAAATCTTCAATTTCTCTCAAATGATTCTTGCATTCAATTATAGAATTTCCCCAATCGCTTTTCTTCGAACTATTCGATCTCAAAACAATCAACTTCCCTTCAATTTTCCTCATAATTTCAACAAGTTCCAATAATTCGCTACAACATTCCATTTGTTTTTTGATATTCTCAATCTGTGATGGATTTTCTTTTTGATTCTCTTCAATAATCTTGTTGAAATCCGATTGAGAAACTTTCGCATTATCCTCCAAACTTTCTAATTGATTGAATATTTGTCTTGCAGCCGTTGGAACATTCAAATCCATTCGCATTTTTCCGTATTTGTCAGAGATGTTACGAGATGCGAAAACGATTCCTTCGCGGAGCGATTTCTCCACATGGGAACAATTATCGATTGTCATCATGGTTTCAGCAACGTTTAAGCTCCGCACTGAGTCCTCAGGCAGTAGAAAACTCTGGAGGGCAACCAGAAAACGCGAAAACTCCGGAGATAGGCTAAAGTGGGTACAGAAAATCGAGAGAGTGCCTGCCTTTTCTAGTTTGGCATGTCCTTCTAGTTTGGTTTTGGCGATTCTCCGGAGGAAATCGCTGTCGATCGAACGCGCTCCATCGAATGATGACAATGACGAGTCATTTTTTCATTTCATTTATTTTTTTCGTTTTTCTAGTTTTTGCTATTCCTTCAAAATTGCTCAGTTTTCAGAGTGTCTTTGCCTAATTTGATAATTTTCAGACAATTGAAATCGTCTGGAAGCAATGTGCGTCCTACGAAATCGTCATGAATAAAAGTCAACCTGGACTTGGAACAAAATTAGCGATTTTTGCTCCTGGTGAGTGAAGTGTCTTCAACAAAAGTGAATACTAGTTTAATTTATAGATTCGATTGGATCCCCTCGCGCTAGGAGAATTCGAAAGCAGAGGCCCGCTCAATTTTCATTTCTGGAGGATCGCCTTGCAATATTTCCAAAATCGTGAATCACAAGATGTATTCTATTTATGAGGTGAGAAAGAAAATTTATGTTACGTATATTTCTCCATCAGAGAGAAAATTTATGTTACGTATATTTCTCAAGTGTTTGTGAGCTTTCAAATTTTCCAAATTCCGAACTCATAATCTATCTCATCCCAACTCTCGAAAAAAACCGTTCAAAACTAGAAATTAGACTAAATCATTCACTGGGTGAACATATTCTTTCAAATCTATTATCATTTTCAATTTTTCAGCATGAAACATGGTCATGATGCCTCTACACAATGCTGAATTTGTCAAAAAATTGCTCAAAATGGCAACGAACAGAAGATTCCGTCAAAATAATTGCGAAATCAACACCAAATCTTCATCAAAATGCATGCCTAATCTTGTGATGCTCACATTCTACTCGTTTGGACAATGGATCAATCAGAAAATAACTAATTTCTCCTTTTTGATGAAAATAAATATTGATTTTTGAGAGTGAAAGACTAGAATGTATTCGAAAAAAGCAGGCGACAAAATCAAAAAACTCTAGAGAATCGACAAAAAAGTTCCGGAGAATCGCCAAAACGTACCGAGAAAAGATCTGGAACCGGGTTTGGAGCCTTTTTTGCGACATTCTCGTTCCATTCCGGCGAAACTCCGGAGTTTTCTACTGCCTGAGTCAGAAGCGAGCTTCCAGAAAAACTGCGCGCGTTGGAATTTTTTTGAAATGAAAAGTTGTGTTTTTTCAAATTTTCGCGGTGTGCGCTAGAGCGCACATTCTTTTTTAGCCAATCCATATTTTTTTTGTCACACACACAAAAACTTTGCCGTTTCATGGATTGACTACTGTCATGCTTCGAAGTTTATTTGGTAGAAGATCTCGTTCCACGTGGGTTCGATTGATTTATTTATGCCTGGTTACAGTGGTTTTTCTCTTTGTGACGTCACACTTCAATAGCGTCAAATTGGATGCAAGAGTTATTCCGGAAGAGGTAATGTTTCACTGATTTTAAAATTTAATTGTTTATTTTTTTCAAGATTCCGGTTCAACATGAGATTGTTATTGAGAGAATACGTGAACCTGTCGAACATGAGAAAGAATGGCAAGTTATTCAACCGAACAAATTCCAAAAACCCACGAAAACTGTATATATAAACAATGAAAAATATCCAAAACTGAATAGTAATGGAAAAGTGATTGCACAACGTCGAATAGTTCATCTTGATTTAAAAGGAGCTCCATATAAACCACATTTCTTTGTGGAACTTTTCTCATTTTTCAATCGTCTTCAAGCTACAGGAATTATCATTGAATGGGAAGATATGTTTCCATATCAAGGAAAATTGAGAAATGCGACAAATAAATATGCATATTCTATACAAGATATTGAAATGATTCTTGGAGAAGCGAAAAAACGAAATCTTCAAATAATTCCGCTTGTTCAAACAATGGGACATCTGGAATGGATTCTGAAATTAGAACAATTTGCACATTTACGTGAAGATCCGAAATTCCCTCAAGTCATTTGTTTTGCGGCATCAGAAGCATGGGAATTAATTGAAGAAATGATAAAAGAAGTTGGCGAGATCCATAAAAAATATGGAATGGAATATTTTCATATAGGTGCTGATGAAGCTTTTCAAATTGGGTTCTGCCGTGAAAATATCATAAGAATGGAAAAAGAAATAAGTCGAGAACGTTTAATGTTATGGCATATTGCAAGAACCGCAAAATATGTGAAGAATACATTTGAGAATGTTGAAGTTTTGGCTTGGCATGATATGTTAGTCAATGGAATGGAAAATGATATTAGAGATTATAAACTAACCGAAGTAAGTTTTTTTCTTTTCCAACATTTATCATTTTTATTCTATATAATTTTTTATAGCTTATCCAACCTGTGCTATGGAACTATGCAGAAGATCTTGATATGTATTTACCTAGAACAACTTGGATGTTATTACGAAGTTTCAAAAGAGTTTGGGGTTCTTCTGCATGGAAAGGCGCTGATGGACCAGCAAGATATTCAACACATTCTGAACATTATATCAAAAATCATGAATCTTGGATCAATCAATTTTCAATGGTATATCAAGATTTTGAGGCGATTGAAGGGCTGATTATGACTGGTTGGTCAAGATATGATCACCTGGCTGTTTTGGCAGAATTAGGTCCAATTGGATTACCAACATTGGCTATGAGTATGGAAACTATTCTTGTATGTTTACGTAATATTTAAAAATTTAAATCAATCAATAATATTCTTTCAGGAAGGTCGACAACTTCGAGGAGATTATCCGGTGACTTCAGAATTGCTACAATGTACACCACCAATTGATAATGGATATAGTGCAACAGGTTGCCGGTTTCCAGGCTCAAGAATTTATGAAATTGTCAATGATTTATATCAGAAGAGACGGCAATTGAAAGCATATCGAGATGATGATTATGAATTGAATGGTTGGATGTCGAGATTATCGGATGAGTATAGTGTGTCAAGTCATTGGTATATTGATGTTAGTTTTTTATAGTGAAAAGGGATTTGGGGGTCTCTTTTTGAGTATTTAAAAAATAGGTTGTTTTCATCCTGCCAAAAATTTCTCAAAAATCACTCCCCATTTTTAATTTTTTTTTATTTGCATGGAGCTGTGCTTTCTATGTCTAGACATCAAAATTTTCAAAAGTTTCTCTCTGAATCTCACACTTTTTAACTCTCACAAAAACACGTAAAATTTTCAAAATCACCTGACAATTTTTCGAGTCATGAAATTTTTCAGCTTTGAAAAATTTTAATTCAGTTCAATAATTGTCAAAAAAAAGTGTTGTAAAAATTGAAAAAAAAAAAGAAGTTTTTTTGAAAAATGAATTCCTTCTTTCAAATTTCATCATTTTTGTTTCAGAAAATCCAGCCAATGATTGAAATGTATGGAGTTCCTTTGGAACAAATTGAAAAAGATTTGCGATTTGAAATGAGCAAAATATTCTATCAAGTAAGTTTCCATTCTTTCTCTTGTTTTTTTTTTTCATTTTCAAATTTTCAGGACACAATCGATGAATTCATTTTCACATATATTGGCGAAGATCTCGATTGGATTCGAAGGAAGCGAAAAACAATGCAACGAATTTCAGAGCTTCGGAATTTTCCAATTCGACCATTTTTCGATGAAAAACATCGGATAACAGAAAAATCGTCTTGTGAGAATATAACAAGTTCAACCTCAACCTGAATCAGGTTTTTTTTGGGATTTTTCTTCATTTTATGTACATATATAAGCTATCTAATTAGGTATGCAGTTTACGGTTTGATGTATTTTTTATTTTTGAAGATATTCATTTATTAGGTGCTGCTATTTCATTTTGCATAATATTTTTTCTTCCAAACGTGTTTCTTTTTTTCTGCTGTCTTCTTCTCAACTCCTCGTTCGTTCTTCCATTCGTTTTGTTGTAATTTGAATAAGTGTGTCTATCTTCTCCCAGCCACGGACCCTTTTCTCCTCGTTTTTTTTCGTCGTTGGCTGGTTTCTCATGTCAAATATGTCTCTGCGTCTCTTTTGCTCAATACACTCTCTTATTTGTCTTGTTCTACTCTTTTTCTCACACATCTGTGTGTATTTGAGATGTTTTGAAAAATACCAACTTGAAGCTGGTTTAATTTGAAATTTTTTCAGCATTTTCAGGTGGAACCATCTATTTTCAGAAAATCTAGGTTAGTTTTTTTTTACTTATTTTTGGGCGGGGAGACGAACACTTGAATTAAATTGTAAAATTGAACTTCTCGAAATTCCCCTTCTCCAACGTTTTTTTGATTCGCTCCATCGAGCTTTTCTCTAATTTTGCTCAATTTCCCCTTTCTTCCGGTTTGCCCCGCGCCTACACAAAAAGTGTTTCTTTTTTTTCTTTAAAACAATTTCGCATTGCTTTTTTAATTAATACGCATTTTTTTATCCCCAATTATCCAAATATTACTGTAATGAATAAATATTGATTTTTTGCAGTTCGGAATGATGGAAACAACAACAATTACAACTTCAGGTAGCACATCATTATTAGATTCGTGTCTGGCGCCTGGATTAAGAGCATGGATGTTGATTGCATTGGTTGGAGGAGTTCTTCTTATTATGAGTGAGTTTTCTTAGATTTTTGGGAATGTATTTGGTAGAGAAAACACTTTATGCTAGAAAATGTTCATATTCTGAAATAAACCTCAGAAAAGTATCAAGAATTTGGTTTTGTTTCAGTCGTAATTGTTTGTTGCTTTATGAAGATTCGAATTCCGAGAACAAAACGACAAATTGATTTGATTGCGGCGAAACGAAAATTACGAAAAAGCAATAAGAAAAGTGAAGCGAATGCTCAAAGTAAGTCGGATCTCCTATGACCCGAATTTTCCAATATTCATTTTTTCTTCAGATGAAGAACGTGCTCAAGCAATTGTGATGAATTCAATGCGCCCAACAAAGTCTTCCGATTCTTCACGTCCTTCTGGCTCAAGAATTCAATCTCAAGTTTAATTTTTTTCAGTGCCACAATTCTCAGATTCTCAATTTCCTTCTTGCCTAATAAATATACTATGACCATTTCTTCCTTATTTTGTCTGAAATCTGGTTTTCAACCAAACGGTGATATATCTTTTCTAAATAGCTAGTAATTTTCGAAACACATTTCCCCATGGACAATTTTTACAGTAGTTATGATAAGTTTATAATTAAATCGAAATGGATAATATTTTGAAACATTTCGAGAAGAATGCGAGAGAGCGAGAAGAATTGGAGACGCAGACAAGAAGGAAAGAGTTGGCTGAAAAATTGGAACCATTTGTATTGGGATATTTGACGAGGAAAAAGTATCGCGATAAATTGGGGTGGGTGAAACCTCAGATTTTGAATATTTGTTTCATTTTCTAGAAACCCTAAGCTTAATTTTTAGATTAAGCTTAAAATTCTGAAGTTCAGGTACTCTTTTTCGTTTCCTAAACCATTCTCAACTTTCTTGGCTGAGTATCAAACGTCTAGAGATACGCAGTCAATTTCTGCTCGGCTGAACATCCTGTTCCTGTTCAGAACTGGTTTTTGAATAAAATATTCAAAAAAAATATTTTCAGAACATGTCGCCTAAATATTTTCAACGATTTCACCGACCTCGACAAATCCAATAAAACCCTTCTGACAAATGATCAATTTTTAATAAAAGCTCCGACTTGCTTGAAAAATGCTTTGAAACAAAATGATGTACAGGTAATTTCTTTTTTTTTGAACTTTTTTTCCAAAATTCAAATTTTTCTTGCAGACAATTTGTAATATTTGCCGCCATCTGATAATTTCTCTCGATTCCACGAATAAGGAGACCAACTTTGCCGCGACTTTTTTGAATAAAGAGACAATTGGAAGTGCGAGTCAATTGATTAGCTCGATTTTTGCGAAAATTCCCGAAATTTTGAATCGAATTACGGTATGTCCCTTTGATTTTATTAAAAAGATAGAAAATAATGTTACAAGAATCTATGTTTTGCAGGGCGAAAAAGCGATCGAATTGAAACAATGGCAATGTTTGATTCATTTTATAATTGTGTTTTCATCTGTTTCAACTTGGAGTTTAGTCAGAAATGCTCCACAAGTTCATCAAGTTTTGAATGGATTATGTCTGAAAATGACAACTTGTTTTATCGAGGAAGCGAATTATGAAAAAATGGCGGTAAGAAATTTGGATTTCTGGGGAAGGGATTGGGGCTGAGATAAAAAATTGAGCTTTAAAAATAATTTTATCCAAAAGTTCTTAAAGTGTCCGAAAACCTTTTGAAATTTTTTAAAGATCAATTTTTAGCCTGAAAATAATGGGATTGCTCATTTTAAACCAAATGTACGTGCTGAGCGCGAAATTTTGAATCTGAAAATTATAGGCTCATTTTGAGCAAAATTCTGCTGAAAATTGAAAATTTTTGGACCTTTTTTCAGATTTCAAATTAACAATAGGTTGAAAACAGAAATCGAATATTTTTTTCCCTTTTGAATGTTCTCTGAAAATTCACTTTGAATCGAAACATGAGCAACTCTGGACTCAAAATGCTCCAAATTTTCAGGAGAAGCTGAAAATCCCATTTTTCTAGAACTTAAAAATTTCCAGAACTTCCAAATTCAAATAAATGTTTTCCAGAACTCGTTGTTTGTTGCAATCAATGATCAAAAACCGCTTGTCAGTCTTGAAACTGTCAATGCACATTTCTCAATTATCCACAAATCAATCAAATTGCCAAATGAGAATCAAAATTTGTTCAATATTTTTGTGAAGAGAGTTCTAACTTGTCCAGCACTTTTGTTGCATTTAAATCAACAGGTAAAGCTTTTCCCCTTGATCATCATGAGAATATTTTTCATTTAGAACATCGAACAAATTCGAAACAGTCAAATATTTGAGCGAACTCTTCTTTGGCTTCGATCAAATCAAGATGAAATTGAATCGAATTTAGATGTTCGAATTGTAATTAATTTATTAGCGAATCTTGTACATTTTGCACATATCGATGAAAAAACTCTTGAATCAAATGTATTTGAATGGACTTGGGCTGTTGGAATATCACTTTCAAGATGTACAGAGATGACGGTGAAAAAGGAGAGCAAAACAAGTTTGCATTATTGGCATCCTGTGTTTGGTCATTATTTATTGCCTGTTGATAAGAAGTTAGTATTTTTCATTTGAAAAGAGTTTTCATAGCTATGTACAGGATTTTTTTTCAGAACTGAAGGAGCCCTCAAAAATGTTCTGCATCAACTTCGATTTCTTTGGAGCGCTAAAGTTGTTCGATGTCTTTTTGGGAAAGTGATGGAAAATACGTGTACTGCTGGATCACCGAATAATCAAAGGGCGAAATCGCCGAATCATCAGAAGGATATTAGCGCGGTTTTTGGGAGTTAGTCTAAGTTTTGAGGCTGGGAGGAGGAGAAGTGGATTTTTTGGAGACTCCAAGCTAAAATTTAAAATTTTCTGATTGAGCCAGAATAATTTCAAATTCTAAAACTATAAACTTATAAAAATAAACATTAAAACTTCAATTTTCGATAATTTTTCATGATATATTTTATATTCTAGAATTTTGACCCAAAATTTTGAAGAAAAGGGATTTTTATGAATCATTTCTGATAAATGTTGTACTTAACTTCAATTTTATCATTGAAAAATGTAGATATTTTTAAATTCTGATTAATTTTGCTCCTTGAAATTGCAACTCATCAATATTTATCTATTTTTCCAGAACTATGGAAAAAACTCGGAGGAACCTTGGACAAAGAAAAGGTGGAAAATAAAGAACCGCCTCCAACATTAATCGCAATAGTTTGTCAATTATATATGACTGCATTAGCCACAATGATGCACATGAAAGGTGAAATAATATCAGGTTTATGTCGAGATGATCAACTTCTTCGACAACTTTGGCAATATTTGAAAGAATGGGGTGAAAAGTATTCGAATCCATCGTCATCTTCGATTTTTAATAATAATTCTTCGTCAAATTCGGATGGACCGATATTTGCATCACTTCAATCACTTCGACATCCAACTTCTCCGCATACAGCTACACTTCGACTTTTTATTGATTCGACTGCGGCTATTGTTTCGTGAGTTTTACAGAGAAAAAGTTACAGTCAATATTGAAATTGTATTGCCTTTTTTGTTTTGGATAGCCTAACTTTTCAAATTAAGTTTCAAGATTAAGAAAATACATATTTCAATTTCAATTTTAGGCTCAAAAGATTTTCAGACTGGTCATTTTTTCACCTAAAAATATTGAAACCATAAAACCTGATTTTTTCACCTTGAATTCCACGTGGAATTCTAAAACTTTTTGCATGAAATTTTTCAGTCCCTCAAAATGTCTATTTTCAGAATCTTGGACGAAGAAGAGATTTTTGAAAAAGGAACGCCATTTTCAACTGGAGAACTCGAATCGATCTCGAAATTTGTCAATGTTTTTTGCTTTCGAGCAATTTGGAGTGGATTTGTTGGTAGGGTTTTTTAATTTGAAAAATGGGGTGAAAGTTTTGAGAAAAATAAATGATATGACTTTTTTAACAAAATTCAAAACTATTCTTTTTAAAATCAAAATTAAGAATTATTTTCACTCAAAATTAGTTTTAAAAAATGAAATTTTTCTTGACCTAAATCCTCTCAAAAACTATTTTCAGACGAAGTATCTTCTACAAATTCGGGACTTTTTCAAAGTATCCATTCATTATTATTGATTTTATATGAAAGAGATAGTCGAAGACAATTTGTGATGGATTCAAAGTTCTGGATTGTTAGGTTAGTTCAAAATATTTCCCAACATATCATAATCTTATTAATTTAGCGATGTGAAATCGTCAACAATAATGACAGAATATGAAAAACGAATGGGACGTGGCATTCTTGTGATGCGAAAAATGTCACATTTAGTTCCGATCAAAGAACGGATGTTATTATTTCGAAGACAAGTAACTGAAGATAAACAAAGAGCATCAAATACAGTATCTGCTACGTGGATTACTGTACAGAGAAACAGAATAATTGAGGATGGTTTCACTCATTTGTCAAAAGCATCGTTGGCCGCATTGAAATCGACGATTCGAGTGAAATTTGTGAATGAACAAGGATTGGATGAAGCTGGAATTGATCAAGATGGAGTATTTAAAGAGTTTTCGGAGTTAACATTGAAAAAAGTATTTGATCCACAGATGAATTTATTCACAACAACTTCAACTGGTGTTATGTATCCATCTTCAACTTCTTCGTTACATGAAAATCATCTGCAATTATTTCAATTTGTTGGAAAAATGTTGGGAAAAGCAGTTTATGAGGGAATTGTTGTTGATGTTCAATTGGCTCCGGTTTTATTAGCTGCAGTTCTTGGAAGTCATCGACTTTGCGCGTTTGATGAATTGTCACAACTTGATCCAGAATTATATCGAAGTTTGACATTTGTAAAGAGATATGAGGGAGATATGTCTGAATTATCGCTGACTTTTTCGGTTGATGAAGATTTCATGGATAAAATTACGACTGTTGATTTGGTGCCAAGTGGAAGAACAATTCCAGTGACAAATGAGAATAAAATTGATTATGTTCATAGAATGGCACATCATAGAGTATTTCGAAGAACACAAGAGCAATGTCGAGCATTTGTGCAAGGAATTCAATCGATTTTACAACCCACTTGGTTGAGTCTTTTTGCACCAAATGATTTGCAATGTTTGATTAGTGGACAAAATACGTGAGTTTCTTGAAATTATAATAACTTACAAAAATCAATAAATTTTGAAGTGATATCGATTTGGCTGATTTGAAAAAACATGTTCAATATTTTGGCGGATTTCATGGAAATCATCGACTCATCAAATGGTTGTGGGATGTTTTGGAGAATAAATTTTCGGCTGATGAGAGAAAATTATTTCTCAAGGTTGGAGCTCCACCTCCTCTATCATAAAATCATACCGTTTTTGCAGTTCGTTACTAGTTGCTCGAGACCGCCTGTTCTTGGATTTTCATACTTGGAGCCACCGTTTTCGATTCGATGTGTTGAAGTTTCTGATGATCAAGACCAGGGTGATACTTTGGGAAGTGTTGTTCGAGGTTTTTTGGCTTTACGAAAAGGAACAGCTGCGTCAAGACTTCCAACTTCTTCAACATGCTTTAATCTTTTGAAACTTCCAAATTATAATCGAAAAACATTGTTATTGGAAAAATTGAGATATGCCATCCATGCCGGTAGTGGATTCGAATTGTCGTAATAATTGTGTATATAACGGGTTATAACAATAAATTATTGTAAATACCAAATCTATTCAATTATTTATGTTAACACTTATTACATGAAAACAGGAAACTGTTCTTCTTTATAATACGAGTTGAGAGTTTTAGGAACTCGTGAGAAATAAAGATTTATGCGTCAATTAGTTTTGGGGCGGCTGAATCATCGCCACCTTCGACTTGTTTGGCATCACCTTTTTTGTTGTTTCTGTTCTTGTTTTTGTTGGTGCGGCGATTTCCTTTTTTCTCGCCATTGGCCACAACGGCATTTGAACCGTCACCGTTTCCTTGATCTTCCTGAAATATTGATTTTTGATTCAACAAATACGTGGAATGAGAAGTTGAAATTGCGAACTTATTCGCTATTAAAACTATACAGCTTTTTTGAGCAAAAACTCACTTTATGACCATTTCCAACTTTTTCCACCCCTTCGTTTTGCGCGTTTGGTGCAAGTTTTCCGCGAGCACGGCGTGGACGACGTTTTTGGGCTCCGCGAGCCTCACCAGCTTCGGTATTCTGAGCTTCGTCGCCGTTTTTGTTGTCTTTTTCAGCGGCTCCATCATCAGTGGCTCTTTGACGTCTTGGTGGACCATTTGGACGACGGAAACGCCAGAGAAGTTGACGAGAGTATTTTGATCCTCTGACATTTTCACCATCTGGTCCAGTAATATTAGCAGCCTCGAGGCCTTTGGCTCCTTCAACGATATCGAAAACGACTTTTTCTCCATCATCCAAAGTACGAAGATATACTTTGATGGTGCTTGATTTGATGATTGCACTTTGATGAACAAAATAATCATCTTTCTCGTTTTCTTTTCCGTTTTCACGAGCAACAAATCCGTAACGGCCGCGAACCGAGAACCATTTAACGTATCCATTAACACCGGTCTCAATGACTTTTTTGTTCTTCTGTTCTTCTTCGATCTTTTTCAATTGTTCTTCATATGGAATGCGTGGAACGAACTGTAATTCATTTTCGATGTTTTTTTTCATTAAAAAATCAATAAAAGCTTACGTTTCTTCTTCCTCCTCGTCCACCACGTCCACGATAACCTCCACGTCTTCCAGTGAAATTGCGACGCGCTGGTTTTCCGTTAGCCTCTTTCGTGTTGTCAACATTCAAGTCGGCCAATTTTTCGGCGACTTTGTCAGCTTCATCCTTATTGATGTTGGATTTCTCAATTTCCGTGGTTGACATGATGTTATCTTCAGGCGTTGATCTTCTTTTGGATGGTCTTATTCGGGGTGAGGAAAAACCTCTAAGCTGATTGTGTGACTACACTCTGAAAAATGAAAATGATATCAAATTTTGTTTGAAATGACACATCGAAACAAAAACAAAAGTGGAAAGATGAAAATCGATGGGCGGAAAACTCTCGAAAAAATTTAATCGGATTCCGAAATTCTGGTCAAACAAAAACATAAATTATTTTAACAATAACAGTTCGTTTTATAAACTTTCCAACCAGGAAATGTTACGAAATTTCTTGTCAGGAAAATAATTTCAAATCATGTACCTAAAACTTATATTTGTTCATCTAAATCGAGTGACATTAGGAAATACATCAAATAGATCAGTCCTTATGCAATTAAGTAACATTTTGGGGTAAATGATTGCAAAAATAAATATCGAAAACAAAAGTGTTCTGCTTCGAGAAAGAATGAAATGAGGAATGACGATGAAAAGTGAACGCCTAGTACGAGACTGACGCATTTTAAAACGAAACATTTTTCTTTATCTTCTTTTTTTCTTTATAAAAATAAAAATTGACTCAGATAGAAGAAAATTTGCTCCGCGATTGTATATGAGAAAATATATGTTGAAGCTTTAAGTTGGTTGGGAATTCATGATAGACATAGTGATATTTGAAAAGTAACTCGAAAAATGATAAAAGAAATAACTCTAAAACCAACTTCCTTTTATCTGGTATTGAAAATTCCACCTAAACGGAAATAACGTTTTGAACATTTCAAAAACAGCAAGAGGCAAAGGTTTAAATTCAATAATCAACGCTTTTACTCGCTCTTTTAACAGTTGATAAAATCGTTAGAAAACCATATTGAGAAAAAAGAACAGACGAGTTGTACCATAGAAATATCTTATGTATAACATTAGGTAAGTAAACTCAATGTACGTCACAACCGGACGCGCTTGCAGACTTGAAAGCGCAAAAAAATGAAAAAAAAAAGATGAGCACCGCTCAACTACAGTACCCTAATTTCAAATCCAATCGAGACCATTTCACTGAAATCAACTATGTAGCTGAGTTCGGCACGAGACCATCATTTTTTATTTGTGTTCCTTTAACTACTTTATTTTTTTAAATTCTGAAATTTGAGAATAAAAAATAAAATTAATTTTTTGCGAAGCTCGTTTTAGAATGAAAGTAAAAAAAATGACTATAATTATACTCATAAAATGTTGCGGCGTATTACTGCGAGGTTTTTGCAATGTCGCAGCGAGGTTATTCCGTCTTATGGCGCGCTATCCGTCAGGCAGTGCTTTTTTCCGTCGCTAACCTAGCAGCGACCTGGCAAATGTGTGGCTGCCACCCGTCTTTTTTTTTTGTTCGCTAGAAACGGCAGCTTGCATACTAGCGCTTTGTATAGCATAAATTCGAGATTTGTATTGTGAGAAGCGTTTATTTAATTAATAAATAATGAACAACAAGAAAAATTAAAATTAATCTCCGCGGTGAAGAAATTGGTGATGTCGAGACTTCTGGAGCAGGGGATTTTGTTGAAGATGAAGGCATGATTGTGGAGATAGGCTCCGACTGGAGACGACGAGGGTGATTTCTTCGATGCCAGTTGGAAGTTGATTTGATTTCCGGACTTTTGCCAGTGTCCTATATAGTCTCCAAAACCAAGGTGTTTGCCAAAATCATCATTTTTGAAGATTTTGTTGTAGTTTCTGTAATATTTCAAGTTTAAATTCACGGGATGAATATGAAATTTGCGAAGTACTCACGTGATATTTTGGATGTTTTTTAGCCACGCGAACCATGTTGACATCGTCATAAAATGTTGTCGATGTTCCAGACATGGATTCTGAAACAGATGGTCATATTGGGATGATTTTTCTGAATTCAACATACCTACACAGGCTCCATCATGATTGCCAAAAGCTCATCTCCAATACCAGGATGATTGCCAAAATCATTGAATGTTGAAGATTGTGTTGTAGTTTCTGCAATATTTCGAATTGATTGTCACGGTAAATTGGAATTCCACGAATTAAAAACAAACTTACTCGATTAAAACAGTGATTTTCGGCTTCTTCGGAATTCGATCGTTCAACCAGCTCGAATATGCTGAAAATGATTTTTATTTAGCAAAATGGGATTTGTAGCACGAAACATCGTCACGAAAAACAATATAAATCGGAAAACCCAAAAAGAAGAAGCTGTTTTACAGATAAACTGCCCTTCTTTTTGGAATTTTGGGAACTTTGAAAAATGAAAATAAAAATTTTGGCAGAGGAAATGCGCTCCATTGCGAAAAAATGGGAATAGGCGACTAGCAGGCAGGTTGCTGCGACGTCGCAAACTTGAGCGTCCGCAATTTTTTGTGTGACGGGTCGCTGCCATATTGCGGCAGTCGCAAAAACCCGCCAAACCTCGCTGCGATATGCCATTTTGCTTCTAACCTCGCAGTAATATGCCGCAACATTTTATGAGTAAATGAAACTTCTAAAACAAATAGAAACGATGTTTAGAAAATGTGAGGTTAGTTTATGGATATGTCCGCGTCTTTTGTTGTCTGGTGCTCTATCACTTTTCTCACTGTCTCATAAAAGCCTTTCTTGCTCTTTTGCGCAAGGCGAAAAAGTGTTTTGAATTATAGAAAAATGTTACATATTTATATTCGATAGTTAAAATTTTCAGGTGAACAAATGGATCGTTTCAAAGAACAAATAACAAAAACAGTCCAACAACTTGGAGAATCATTTTCGACTGATGACGATGTCAAAGTTCTTCTAGAAGATATGGGAGATTTCGTGATGAGTTCATATGATGAACCAAGTACATCAGAAGTTGTAAATATTCCAATTACACCAAAAACAACACCAAAAAAACAGAAAATATCAGATGATGAAGAAATTATCAATTCAATAGATGCTGCTTATTTTATAGATCATGACGATTTTAATGCGATAGATTATGAGCTCAAAAAATTATGTGATGTTGAAATGTGTTATGAGGATATTCAAAGAGAACGTCTTCGACTAAAATCTCAACATACAGTAGTTTCAAAGAAGATATCATCATTGATTATGCAAAAATCACCATCATATAGTGGACAAATTGGAGAAATGGATAATATTCGAAAAGAATTATCAGAAGTTATCAAAAATGTTGCTGAAATTCGAAGAGGACTTTTGCTATCAAAATCTCAAACGAGAACATGTTTAGGTTTGATTGCAAATGAGAAAAAAGAAAAGTATGCTGAAATATTTGAAAGAAACACTGGAAACAGTTAAGGATATTTATGAAGCTGAACAAAGAATTCAAGAAGTTATAGAACTTGGAAATTTTCCACTTGCTATTCAAATGCTCATCGAAAATCAAATAAAAGCAACAAGTTATGCACAATTCACATGTATAAAGTTAGTTTTAAAAAATGAAAATATTTTTAAAATCCAAAAATTTTCAGCGATGTCATGTCAAAATTAGCTGGTTTGAGTGTTTCAATCGAATCAGGCCTTTTATCAAAATTGAGTAATATTTCTGTAATTTTCGATCAAGAACAATATGGTTTTGTATTCACTGCCTATGAAATGCTCGACAAGGCAAATGATCTAATTTTGAATTTGGAAGATATTTTCCAAAAAACTATTGAATCTACATCTCGTGCAATTGTAATCGATAAATTGAAACCGGAAAATTTTGAAGAATCTACATTTCTCAGTCTTTGCATGGTAAGTTTATTTGGGATTAGGAAAAGTTTATATATTTTTTCTATTTAGAAATTGGAGAATGATCAAATAGTTCAAGTTTTCCGTGAAATGGGATTTGTTATATGTCGAACATTATTTTCATATCATTCTGTGATACGATTCCATTCTCAGGAACATTTGCACGGTTAGTTTCAGCAATTATAAAATTCATGGAAAAAAATGAGTCTTTTATAGAAGTATCAAAAGAAATCAAACGAATATTATTGGAAAATCGACAAAAATTATATCTGGTGGCTGTGACAAAAATCAAAACTTTGATAGAATCGCGAGATTTTGTTGCGTTAAAATTCGATCAATTGTTAGAAATTGTAGATATGATAAATCGATTCAATGCGATTGGACAACAATATTTTTGCCATAATTCTCGAGAACTTTTGGATGCTGTTGAAGTTAGAATATCAAATTATTTCGAAAAATATCATAGGTAAAAATTCCCAAATTTTATTTCTTAAATTAATTAATACAAATTCAGAGATCGTCTTGATGAATTAATTATGTTTATTGAAAATGAATCATTCACATTATGTCCGATTCCAATTCAATTCACTATTTTTGATTTACAAGATTTTGATTTTTTGAAAGAAGCAAAAAGAGCAGAAGAAGAAGAGCTAAAAGAAAAAGAGAAAGTGGGTGAAGAAAATGATGAAGAAGAAGATGAGGAGAAATTTATAATGGCCAATGATTGGTTGAATCCATTTAGCCAAGCTGTTATAAAAGTTGGTTTTTTCTTTCAATTAATTTCAGTTCAATTTTCTTCAAATCTTTAATTTCAGTCTCGCCATCAATCAACGTATAGTCAAAGATCAAATCGAAGTTTATCAACAACTTCTGATAACTTCGATGATCCATTAGATGAACCATCTTCAAATCTTCAACCATCACCGAATTTGTGCAATACAGCATTGAATCTTCTTCGATTTTTCGGAAGATATATTCGAATGACTGCTCTTCTCCCAACTATTTCCAATAAATCAGCACCTGCGATTATTGAATTATTCGAGTTTTTCTTTGCATCGGTAATTTATTTTTTCAAAATAACATATTGATAATGATGAACTTTCAGATTTGTCATATTTTTGCAACTGAAGGCTCTGAATTTGTTGGAAAAAGTCAACGACTTATGAATTGTTTGGACAATATTTCGAAGAAGATTTCATCTAAAAATAGTCCATCTTCACCGTTCAAAAAAGTTTTTCGATCGAAAGAAGATGGAGTGGTTAGTTAAAAATAGTTTTTTTTATTTGCAAGAAAATTGTTTTTTTTCAGATTTATCCAAGTCTTTGTCCAACTGTTCAAATTGCTTTTATTGATAATTTATATGGTGCTTGTGAAAGAATTATTGGAATTGATTCAATGTGAGTTTTTTTTTCAAATTATTTTAAATATTCAAGTTTTGAATAGGCTCTAAAAATGATTATTAAAAAATTCCAAGCTCTAATTTTTAAATTTTCAGTGAATTTGTTGCGAAACAATTGGATCTTATTCGACCTGTCATTGAATCTCTGATACTTGAAGAATTTAAAGAAGAATTGCTTGAGAAAATCGACGAGTTTTATTCGAAGGTTAGTCTAGTCCTCTATTTTTATCTCATATATTCCTCCCAATTTCAGGTTCTCGTTTGTTGCTCTGATGCAAAAGTTCTAATAATTGATACATCCGCATCTCGTTCTCTTCGTCTAAAAACTCTTGTTGAAAATGTATCGGCTACAAAATGGGATATAAATGAGCTGAAAAGTCAACATAGTCCATATGTTGATCTTTTGATTCAAGATTTTGAAGTTTTTCGACTTCGATTGAATGCATTGGAGGAAGAAAATCCGATTAATGTTACTGAAAATATGAAACAATTATTTTGGAATCGAGCCATTTTTTATGCTTTCAAAGCACTTGTTCAAGGGTAAGCTTGAAATTTTTATATTTGAGGTTAACGTTCTTAATAAAAAAAATATTTTTAGTTATGGTGATGGTGGAAAATGTTCGACAGAAGGACGTGCTTTGATGCAGTTGGATTTTCAAAATATTCTGATGAAACTCGAAAATATTTGTGGCCAAAAACCAGTTCCTCACGCGAATTTTGTTGATGGTTATATCAAAGCATATTATTTGCCAGAAAATGGATTGGAACAATGGATTAAAAATCATTCGGTGAGTATTTGAGGGGAGAGACCGAAAGCTTCGGCGAACTTTCTATAAGTTATGATAACTTTGCTACTGCGCGATTTTGCCTCCATCCCAAAAGTTTCAAATTTCTTTTATTTCAGGAATATTCTTCAAAACAAATAACTTCACTTCTCGGTGCCGCTGCTCATGTTAGCAAAAAAGCAAAAATTCGAATTTTGGATGCGCTCAAGGAATAACTATATTAAATACTAATATATAATACATAAATAAAAAGTTTTATATTTTAATTCAAAAAATCTCCTTTTCTGAATTCGGCAACATTGTTGATAACTTCTGATAATTATTTTCGAATATTATCAATTTCTCCTATATGTCCACTTATGATGGTGATTTTGCCTATTCAATTTTGAATTGAATAATGATGATATCTTTTTTGAGTATACATTTTTCACCGCTGTTTTACATAATTCAATATCTACTATATACTAATATATATCTTCTTTTTTAAAATAGCGTGATACATAAATAAATATTTCAAAAAAATAAATAAACTCAGAGAAAGCCGGCGACTAATCGGCGACGAACTTACGACGAATCGAGATCAGGCGACTAATCGTCTGCCAATCGTAAGTTTGTCGCAAGTTCGTCGGCGAAAATAGTGTGTGTTTCCCGGAGACGCAGACGAAAAAGTTTCAGGCGACTAATCGGCGACCAATCATAAGTTAGTCGCCGATTAGTCGCCGATTAGTCGCCTGAAACTTTTTCGTCTGCGTCTCCGGGAAACACACACTATTTTCGCCGACGAACTTGCGACGAACTTGTTGGTCGCCGATTAGTCGCCGGCTTTCTCTGAGAAGCTCAACTTTCTCGAAGTTATAAAGTGGTAGTGTTACCATTTTTGATGAAACCGGTTTACAACTCTTCCGAGTACTCTAATTCATTTCAAAGACATCTTCTCCAATTAGAAATTTTAATCATAAATAGAGATGTTTTATTTTGAAATTTCAATCCCAGATTTCTCAACACAGATATTTTTCGTATGAAATCCCTTATGGGTTTCTCATGTCTGCTCTTATGGGTCTATGTTCCGTTTTTGAGAACCCCTGACATACCTCGGCCAAAATCGTGGTTCCCAAAAAAAAATTGTACGCTAACTTTTTACAGTACAAAAATTTTGGATTTTTCAGTTTTTGTTCTCTAAAATTTGTGATTTTTCAATTTTTGACCTCTAAAAATTGAAATTCAGTTTTTTCCAAAAATTGTACTCTGGCCAGCCACGGCTTGACCGAGGTGTGACCCCTGAAACCCTCAGAACTCAAGATGAGATGAAAAATATGAAATGACACTATTTCCACCTTTTTTATCTATATAAATTTTCAGAAGAGAATTGGCAGTGTTTGAGTGCGATGGTTGGATGATGATAAGTTTAAATCGGTGTTAAAGGATTCCTTCGAAGCTTTCACTTACAACTCAGCCACGAAAGTCGGATATTTGCGTGTTGTGAGTTTTTTTTTCATAATCTAAAGCAGCTAAAAATTATGAGTATAATTTATGAAAATTATTAACAAATGTTCAACTATTTTATTCAGCAATTGTGTATTTCATCTTTTAGCACACCTCGGCCAAAATCGTGGTTTCCGAAATAAAAAGTTGTACGCTAACTTTTTACAGCACAAAAATTGTGATTTTTTCAGTTTTTATCCTCTAAAAATTGTGATTTTTCAATTTTTGACCTCTAAAAACTGAAATTCAGATTTTTCAAAAAAATTTACTCTGGCCAGCCACGGCTTGGCCGAGGTGTGTTTTTTAGGTCTAACTAGAGAACAAAAACTAGGTTGAAAATGAAAAAAAAACCGATTTGTATAGAAATAATTGTTTTGTTTTCAGACAACACATTTCGAGGCCGAAAAATTGCGTCATCATGGAGTGATTCGTGTGCAAAATGACGAATTTGAAATATGTGGCCGTTCGGAATACTCAATGATAATTAGACCAATGCCAAAACAAATCAATCATGCTCGAGCTGTGGAACTTTTTTCGAGGAGATACCCGGATTGTATTCAAGTCGAATTGTTGCATTATCACGGCGATCAGAGTGTGAAATTATCATATTACGAAAAGGAAAACCGAGATCGCGATCTCAAAGATTTGGCAACATCGCGTGTATTGGTGGAAAATTCATGGTATGTTAATTGTGGATATAACTCCTGATTTTGTTCAAATCATCTCATTAATAAAAATGTAGAAAAAAGGAAAATATCGAAAATAAACAACAAAAAAATTATCTTCGAAAGTTTCACATTTGTAGTCAGCTGTGTCATCAAATTTGAAATTCGGAATTTTTCGACGTCGCAGCTCAATTTTGTTTTCAAATGGCCTAATTTTTTTTAAATTGACGACTGCAGTACCCAAGACAAGAATCCATACACAATTTTGACCAAAAAAATTTTGGGGGTACGGTATTCGCCTTTTAACTTTGGCAATTTTTTAAAGAGGCAGCCTAACTGAAAATGTTGGCTCGAGGGACTTATTTTATGTATGGACATATAGTTTCTATTATTTATATTTCCCGGAAAATTCATCATTGCTGTTTCATTGAGACGGTTCCGAGAAAATTTCAAACAGTTTTATTTGAACAGCCTGTTCTAAAAAAAGAAATATAATAATAATCTGAAATTGTGGATTTCAATGAGAAACCCAATTCAGTAATTAACATTTTTAAGTTGTTTTAGGAATGTTGAAAATGAAAAAACTGAGTTGTATAGAAATAATTGTTTTATTTGCAGAAATCAAGAGAATGTGCTCAAAAATTGCGAGAAGAAGGAGTTATGAAAATCGATAATGTCGAATATATAATTGCTGGAAGATCGGAATATACTATTGTGGCGAGACCGATTCCGAAAGCATTAATTGAGAAGAGGGCTGCTGAGATGTTCATGAAGAAATTTCAGGATTGTGTAAACTTGGAATCATGTTCATATCACGGTGACGAAGCAATCACAATGTACTATTATGAAAAGGATGTTAGAGACCGAGATTTGAACTTGTTTGAGAGTTCTCGAATTATTATAAGAGATATTTGGTATGTTTATTTTGGATATAATTATTTATTTCATTCAAAAAATTTAGCGAATTAAAAATAGAAAAATGTGGGTGTTGAGATTTCATAGAAATAACAGATAATTATCTACAAAAGTCAAACATTTTTGGTCAGCCTCAAATTTGAAATTGAAACGTTTTTCAATGTCGCAACTCAAATGTGTTCAATTACCGATAATTGAACATAATAAAACTATGGAAAAGTGGAAAATACGTGTTTATCTGAATTTTATCACAAACATTTCATTTTTCGTATTTCTGAAAAACATAGAAAATAATGGGCCTAAGATCAATTATGCAACAAATTAGTCTACAAATTTTCCATGAAAAAGTTCTGAAATAGAAAAACGGAGAAAATATGTGAACATTCCTGACACGCGAGCTTGTGCGCATTTTTGACAACGACGGAAATCTCGAAATTAAAAAGATATTTAAAAAAATGCATTTTTCTTGTGAAATCTAGAAAACCTTCATTTTTCTTATATATCAATATAAATGGAATGTATTTTATAGGATGCCGATCCTCGCAATCGTTGGACCAACAACATCTTATAAACGTTCTGGTTTCGAAGATCTCAGCAACGAGCATAAAGAAAAGTGAGTTCATTTGAAATATGATTTCTTTCCAAAAATAGTTATTTTCCATTTCAATTAATTTTACAATTAAATACTTAACAAGTAAGGCAATGTTCGATTGATCGTAGTGATTTTTCCACTATATGAAGATGTAACAATGTCCCATTATGAAAAATACGTTATTTTTAGCGATGTTGATTCATTTTTGCAAACAATGTCGGTAAAAAATGTTTTTAAAAATAGTTACGATTTTTCTGAAAAATTTTATCACAAAAATCAAAAACCCAAAAATATCGAAAAAAAATTTTTCTCTCCTTATTCCCGTTAGGGTTTTTCTGACCCACGAAAACCCTAAACATTCCACATACTCTCGATTTTTTTCTTGGGGGAACATTGAAAACCTTTCCTTGTAAAAAAAATTGAAAAAAATCTGTGCTCTCAACAATATGAATGGTTCGAAAATGGATCATAAATTGCACAATTTCTTAGCTTTTATCACTGTCTTCGGTTTACATAAAATTCATCAATTTTTTTTTAAATCACGATGTATGAATTTTTTCCGAGCCTGGTTGGTGGTGTTTTAAGAAAAATGTTGCAATTCGCTGAAAAATTAAATTTTCAAAAATTAATCGGTACATTTGGAATGACTTACCATATAAAATTATTTTCGACAAAATAACTTCAAAAAGTCGATAATATGGAATTTTTCAGATGTATGAATTTTCAACTCGTCCTGTCACCACCAGAATGTTTCGAAAGTTTTCATTACAAATCTATCGAACAATTGGAACAAAAGAAGCATGCAAAAATCAATGCTGCCGTTAGTTCATTTCGAATTGCCAGAAGCGAACAAATGAAGGATTTGGAAGTAATGAAAATCAAATATGAAGAGGAATCAATCCGAAAAAGTAATTTGTTTTTTTTAAATGCAGTGAAATGGTCCGGAAACGGAGAGCACTGTTAAAATGTTGATGAATGAATTTGAAAATTCATTTACTTTCCAAAAACACAGGCATAAATTCTTGACTTTTTTAATTCAGAAATGCCTGTCGCAGATAAAAAAATTTCTGGCGTGAATCGGGAGGCGGGATTTATTTGGCAAGGTGCGGCACGTTTTTTTTCAAGCAAAAATTATTTCTGATTTTTTGCATTTCGAAATTTAGTGAAGAAAAAAAGATGAAATCGAAAAAATTATTTAAAAAACGTGAAACGTGTAATCGTGGCAGGGGGCGGAGCCAGCAGGAAAAAAAGTCAGCAATTTATGCCTGTGTAAAAAGAGAAGTTGAACATAAGATTCAGAGAAATAAAAAAAAAACTGAAAAAAGAAAAATATATGTGGCCGAATTATTTTACCCAATTACCGGGTCATTGATCTTAATTCAACTCAATTGATGTTCATTTAACTTAATACTTTTCAGAAAAAAAATGATGACTGATGGCTAGCTGCTCCCCTTCGCTCCCACCTTATTTTTCCCATTTTGCCTCGATAATTTTCTTTTTTTCTACATATTTGTTTTTTCGCACCTATTTCCTATTTTAATTACGCCCGTTCTTCGCCCATTTATTCTTTGCCCATTCGCCCATTTATTCCCCAAAAGTTACAGTTTTTCATTTCAGTTACAGTTTTATCACCCAAATTAGTTTATGCATTTTTCCTTTTTTATCCCCCACCAAAAAAAAGTGCAAGAAATTTGAGCGCAACTCGCGAATATTAAGTAGAATTTGAAATTTCCGTTGATGTGATTTTGAATGTTTATGGTTCCAGGAAATAAACGTGACATTTGAAGTAATAAATTGAATTAAAATGTTTTTGACGTCAAAAATGCTGAGAAAGAAAACTAATATTTCCCTCACAATCAGTTTTTATTAGCTTTTTTTCAAAAAGTTTCCTGAAAGATTTCATTGCTCAGCAATACTACAACAGATGAAAATAAAGTACAATTTCTGGACTTATAAATATTAAACACCAGAGTAGGTCTTCACACACAGACGGAATTTGATGTTTATTCTAATAAATTGGAGTGTGAGCAAAAAATAAGTTATGCTCAGAGCATGTTCAAAAAATAAGTTATGCTCAGAGCATGTTCTAATTAGTACAGCCATCGAAGAATTTTTCTGAAAGCTTCTGAAACATTAGAGGAACACAGCTCCAAAACACTGGACATCTGGATTTTTAATTCATTGTACACGGTGTTTCACTGTTTTTTCGAACTTCTAATTTTTCAATGTTTGAGAAGCTTCCAGAAAAAAATCCCTAGAAGATTGTATGCTCTTTCAAAAGATCACAACTTATTTTTTTGCACAGGCTGAACCTTTAAAACTTTATTTTAAAACCCACCCATAAACACTCACCATCCTTCACACCTCTAACATTATCTCTATTACCTGAAATTAATTTAAACAAGTATTTTAATCCACAAAGTCACAGCGGATATATTTCATAGCAAATAAAAAACCAATATTTTATCAAATCACTTTATTTCATTAAACAAAATAATAATTAACTCAGCACAACCAACAAAATTCCACATTAAAATTTTCAAAAAACAAAATAAAAACAAAACTACAACACTCATCATCCGTGCTCCAATTCCATCCAAATCACCGCTTAATTCTCATAGCACGCGTGGCGATACACGAATAACCACGATTTTCAGCCTAATTGCTTTTTTCTAATGGTTTCTGCTACAATAAGCTCCACCATTAGAAAAAAGAATGATTTGGTTTTTTTTTCGGTTTCGCTGTCGTCGAATCGCGACAGCACATCTTCAAAACAACATTTGAAAAGGCACGAACTGATTGTGAGTAAAAATTTAAAAACTTACTCATTTTATTCCTTGCTCCATTTCCATCTCCATCCATATCCATCTCCATATCCATCGAAATGAGCCCATCGCAGGCTCATTTTATTCCTTGCTCCATCCTCCACCTCCATACCCATCGAAATGAGCCCATTGCAGGCTCATTTTCTTCCTTTCTCCACATCCGTGCTCCAATGCCATCCAAATCATCGTCCAATTCTCATGGCATTTGTGACGATTCACAAAATAAATAAACTAACTATATTGCAATTGTCGTCGTCCTCCTTGTTGTCGTCGATGTTAGTCTTCCGAGTCTTCCGAGTGGTGCAATTGGTGGTGGTGGTGGTGGTGTTGAACGGAGTCGGAGTTGAGTAGATTTGCAGGAGACGATTGAAGTGGCATCTTGACATTGGCAATTCTGGAAAAAAATGCTTTGTCTCAAATTTTTTCAATTAAAAAGAACTTACTAAAATTTCAATTTTCCATTAAAAAAACTCAAATCATCGCTGAATTCTCATAGAATTTGTGACGATACACAAATAACCACGATTTTCAGCCTTCATGCTTTTTTCTATTGGCTTCTGCTACAATAAGCTCCACCAATAGAAAAAATGATTTGATTTTTTTTCGGTTTCGCTGTCGTCGAATCGCTACAGGACATCTTCAAAACAACATTTGAACAAGCACGAACTGATTGTGAGTAAAAATTGAAAAACTTACCTAAAAATCGATCCAAATATGTGGGCCATTTCAGCGGCGGTGGGAAGATGAGAAAATATGAAAAACCCAAGCCAACAATTCGCCTTTCATGCACACAAAACCACAATTAAAAATCGCCCGCTGCCGCAAAAACAATAAGTCAAAAAAAATTCGATGCGCGCGCATGCAAAGAAAACCTATTTTTTTTTGTTTTTTTGCGACCAACCTTTTTGTTTTTTGCGACCAACCAGAAACAATGCATTTCGAGCAAGCATATCTAGTTTGAAATAGTGACGCAATCTTGCGAGCTTATTTTTTCAAGTTGAAAGAAAGAAAAATGCGCTGAAAGAATAATTAACAAAAAAAAACAAATAAATAAAAAATTTTATTACATCAGATTACATTATTCTATCAACACTTTTTATCATCATTTTTCTGATAACAAGTTTCTTTTCAAATCAATTCATTTGAAAAGAAAAATGGTTTTACACGGTGTGCATTCGAAGGCTCTGAAAAATGGCGATGCTGAGATTCCACTTGAAGCTGGAAAATTTCGAGTTTATAATATGAGATTTTGTCCATGGGCTGAAAGAGCAATGATTTATATATCAGTCAAGGGAATTGAGTGAGTTTGAATTATTTTTCGAAAATTTCGAACTGTGATAAAGTCAGTTATAATTGTCAAAACTCCATAAAATTGAAAATATATTTTAGCAGGAAATCATTGATGTCGATAATAATCTAGACAAAAAAATTTCAAATTAAGCTTTGAAAATGAGTTGATTCTGTTGAGCACGTTTCTGGGGCTCATTCATTTTTTCGTTCAATAATTCTTCAGTTTCTCCAATATTTCAGTGCTGAAGTTATCAATTTGAATGTGACCGATAAACCGCAATGGTATTTTTCAAAACATTATCAAGGAAAAGCTCCAGCCATCGAATATAATGGAAAAATTGTGATTGAATCTGCATATATTCCAGAATATCTTGACGATATTTTCCCAGAATCTCGAATTCTTCCAACTGATCCATATGAAAAAGTTCAGCAAAAATTGTTGACTGAAAGATTGACTGCGGTATTTTTTCTATATTAAAAATCCATTTGAATGTGAAAATTATAGGTTGCAATGTCTGTTCCTTCACTATTTGCTGTAATGCGCGACAAATCTTTGAAGACTGAAAAAAATCAAAAAGTTATCGAAACTCTTGAGATGGCTGAATCTCTTCTTGCCAATTCTGATTTCTTCGCTGGAAAATCAGCAGGATATCCGGATTTCCTAACTTTTCCATTTTTTGAGAAAATGTGGTGGGCTACAAGAATTGAAGGAGTCACCGATTTACCGGAAATCGGTTTTCCGGGAGTTGAAAAATTCCCAAAATTGACAAAATGGTTTGATTATATGATTAATTTGGAGGCTATTCAAAATGTTACTCAATCGATTGAACATGGAAGTCAATTTATGAATGCTTATGCCACTCATTCAAAACTTGATTATAATCTTGGGCTTTAACTTGATTTTGAACTGAATAGAAATGAAGGATCATACAGTATCTACAGTAATCTATGAAATTTTCTTTTTTTTTTAATTTTGATTTTTTTTTAACTTCAAAAAAATTGTTCGAAATATAGCAACATAACCTGCATGTTACAGTACTCCAAAATTTAAAAAATTCTGGATGAGCAAAAATAGAGCCACAGTAACCTACAGTACCAATTTTTTGTTTAAATGAATGGAGAACAATTATTTGAGGTTAAAAATAAACGAATATTTCTAAAAGTTATTTTTATTATGAATTTTGAAGCCTAAATTTTTGAGCTTGAGGGCTAGAAAAATCAGCCTGAGCCTTTTGCCACGTCGATTTTAAGTCCCGAATTCAAATTTTCCATATGTTCTCACTTGTCTTTTTCCACCAGAACTCCTTGATATTTTGATCCTTATTTTTTGTCTCCAAAAATGTCCATCAAAACTTGTCAAATGGCCCTTTTTCCTCGTCTTTCTTGTTCTTTTTTCTTCATGCCGCGAAAAAACGCATATTTCGAAATTCTTCGGAAAAAAGAGGCAAAAAGAGAGAAGAAGCTGTGGCGTCATTTGTGGTTAATCGAATTTTTTGAGTACCCCAAATGGACAGAGAAGCAAATGAATAAATTGAATTTTTGAAGAAGAAGAAGAAGAAGAGAACACTTTCAGTATATATTGTCTTTTGAGCCAAAAAAAGAATAATTTTCCGTACGGAACTTTTTTTTTCATATATATTATATTCGGAGCCATTCACATTCAATCATCCATCATTATAAATGTATATATTATATACTTTTTTTGCATTCATTCACAATTGTTCATATTAATCTTTTGCTTCTTTACCGGAGGCCGCTAAGTTATGGTAACTTGGGAGAAGCATGGGTTTTTTAACTGAAAAATTTGAAAAATAAACGAGTTGAGCTAAAATTTCAGATAACACTAATTTGAATTCAAAAATACTTTTTTATCGGGAACATTGTGGTGAATTCGATACCCTGAGTTTTCAATGTTGTGAAAAGCTTCAAAATAAATTTGTTGTAACTTTTTTTTGTACTTTGTTTGGAGCAAGTATTTTCAGAACATTTATTACATCCTTCAGAGTTTAGCCACGTCATAGTTTTTCCCAACAAAAAAAAACCCGGTTTTCAGAAATTACCACGTTGGGTTCTTATTTTTCAGAGATTTTCAGAAAATTATATTTCCAGATTTCAAATTTTGATTTTTTTTTCTTCCCTCAAAACTCCACTTCAACATTTTTGTTCTACAAAACTCATTTTTGTTTTTGTTGTCGTCATTAAATTCATTTCATAGTCCTCTTTCTTTCTTCTCCTTTTTTGAATTATTCTAACTTTTTCCTTTATTTTCTTCTAGCTTTTCCCTTTCTATCGATTCGTGCTCTTTTACGGGCTCTTCTTCTTTTTTCTTCATCTTCTTCTTCTTTCCTTCTTTTCCACATCGATTTTTTCCTTCTTCTATTTTATTTTTTCGTTTCGCGCACAACACGAAGCTTCTTTTTTCTTGCTTGAAAGCATAGCTAGATAGATAGAAAGAAGAGATAGATTGCCCCCCAAAAACCTTTTTTGTCCTTCTTCTGCTCCTTTTTGTTTTTGGTTTTTTTACGATTTTATAATTTCTCTGGAGATTTTAGTTTTGTCGAGATTTTCTTCTTTTTTTAAAACATGTTTTATTTATGGATGAATGATGTCATTTTTTGAACAAATTTCATATAATTTTCAAAATTGTGCTAGGTTTTCAAAAGGTTACTGTATTAGAAAATTCGAAAACTACAGTAATCTTGATGTGCAGAGTATCTGAAACTTCCCAACTTTCTGAGGTCTAATTACATCTTAAAAATGTTCCAGAGTTTTCGAAAAGATTACTGTATCACCAGCTCATTCCAAATCCTATCTCTGAAACCAGAAGTCTTGGAAGGTGGTCCCAACACTCAAACATCCCACTCCAACAAAGAAATCTGACATTTCTCTCGCGCCAACATAATTTATATGTTTTTTTTCCAGAAAAAGTATACAATTTGCGTGGTTGTTTACTGATGTAGAAAATAACATTTTCTTCCATATTTTTCTTTTTTTCTTTCTTCCAAAAGAAATATTCTTGAGAAATTCGACACTTTTTGAGCAAATCAAGAAGAAGAAGAAGTATTTGTCTTTTTAATTCAAACAACTGAATATTTAATTTCTCTTTTCTTTTTTTTCGAATTCATTTTGGAACAAAGATTAAGAGTTTTAAAATTTTGTTTGGAAATTTAAAAGGTTTCAGGCGCGGATTCTGGAAAATATCTAGGCTTAGCTACTTTTAGGCGTGGCTACGGGAGACCTGGGCTTCTCTAGGCGCTGATCCTTGGCAACCCAATTTTCTAGGCGTGGCTACTTGGAATATAAGCTCTCAAGGCGTTGAATGAAAATAGAGGAACAATTTATTCTTAAAATCATTTTTTTTTTGAATCCTTTTAGCCAAGTTTTCTGGACCTCCTAAAAATCTTTTGTCACGCAAAATATGTCAAAAATCAGTCTCATCTAATATGAATCATCTGACATACTCCATGTTTTTTTCTCGATTTGACAAAGAATAAGAGGAATAACATATTATTTTCATTCTTCTTTTTTTCAGGCGTTTTTCTTGATGACGAGATATTTCATGTTTTTCTCCAATATTGTTTTTTGGTGAAACAAAACAAAACATTTTGAGAAGAAATGGGCGCAAATTTGACTTCACCATTACCACATCGACCACAAACATCGGTAAGGAATATGGGAATGATTATATTTTTGGGGGAACCTTTCGGGAGTAGGCTGGCAAAAATAATGCAATAATACAACATTTTAGAAATGCCAAGAAAAGGCGAAAAACCTGTAATCATAGTATTTTGGTGATTGGAGAACATTTTTCGAGGTTTTTCTTATTGCAATCTCTATTCCCGAGATTTTCCTATTTTTTGCTGCAAAGATTGTGAAATTTGGTTAAGTTTGAAGGATTTTAGCATTTTTTGTGAAAAAACGAAAAACGGTTTTGAGGTTTGGAAAAATTGTAGGAAAACCTACGCGTTGTCTGCGTTCTCTCTTACGCGTTTCTATCTCTCATTTTTCTCTCTTTCTCTATCGTCTCTTCTAGAAGCAACACTCTCTCGCTCATTTTTTCAGTTTTTTTTTTCTTGAAATCAGGAAAAATCGCAGTTTTCACGGGGAACATCATATATGAAAGTATAGAGAAAGACAAGGAAAAGACAGAAAAATAAAAATCGAATTGTAAAATTTAAGTTGGATTTGATAATTTTTGCAAAAAAGGGAAAAATGTTGTATATTATTGCATTTCTGAAAACTAGTCAGAAAATTTGAAATTTGAAAAAAAAAAAACATTTTAGACAAGTCTGATTCAAAAACTCTGAAGATCAGATTTCTACTCAAGAAACTTTCCAGTAACTTCAAAAAAGCTTCCCATAAGTATCTATCACACAAAATTTCAGGTCTGCAATCATTTATTTTCGCCCGGTGATGGTGGACCAACATTTGCACCTCAACGAAATCAACAACACCCAAAAGAATCGGTTTTGATGCAAGGTTGGAATTGGAGCAAACGGAATATTCAGCCTGTTATGAGTCGACGAAGTTTGCCAAAATCCGAGTCATCTTCTGACACAACAATATCATCAAAATCAAGTGATAGTCTTGTTTCATTCACAAGATCAACACAATTCTCCGGTGGAAGTAAGGTGTCGATTTGTTTGGACAAGAATCAGAATTATCACCATAACCATCATAATGCGACATCTCGATCTTTGACTTCTTCATCATCTTCATCTTCAACAGGAATCGCAAATGATTCAACAACAATTATACCAAATTATTATAGTATTCGGGATGAATTTCGACGCGGGTTACAATTAAATAAACAACAAGATTATATAAATAATAATAATAATGACAATATTTCTCCACCAAATCATATTCCAAGACAAATTGGAACTAAAGATGAAAATGCAAATGGATATGGATTTGGATCTACAAATCAGCTTAAAGATTTGGTAAGCTCCTTCATTTTTTTATTTGAGAAAAAAAAATGTATTTTTAGAACACTTCCACATCAACAACAACATCAAAGTTAACACAAACACAATCACGAAAAACAATAATTCAAGCATCAACATCGGAATTATTACGAGGTCTTGGTATATTTATTGCAAATACGTGTATTGTTCCGGATTTTGAAGCGGCTCATTTGGTGACTTGGTTGAGATCTGTTGATAGATCATTATTGTTACAAGGATGGCAAGATATTGCATTTATTAATCCCGCCAATTTGGTTTTTATTTTTATGATTGTTAGAGATGTTTTGCCTGGTATGTTTGGATTGCGAAAATGAGATGAACTTTAAGAAAAAAAAGTGGGAATAAGACTCTTGTAAAAAAATATAAATGTGAAAAAACTTTAAAGTGATCTACTTGAATTCCAATTTTTTTCCTGTCGATCAAAAGACAATTTTTCTCAATCCGTAATTATATTAAATCCGGGAAATAGAGAAAACCAAACTACAGTATACTTTGTCGGCCTCGTGTTTTCCTACTGAAAAAATTCAATTGATTTTTACGCGATTCTATGTGCAATAGGGCAAACTTGATTTCCTGTGTGTTATGTTTCAATTTTTCGTGTGTTTTAGAAAAAAAACTTTTTTTTTGAAAAGTGGAAATTCAACCTTATTCCTATTGAGTTAGCACAAGTTTCTCCACAAAAACATCTATATATTTTCAGTTGAACGACATTCAATAATAACACTTCAAGAACTCCACGCCTGGGTTCTCAGCTGTCTCTATGTCTCCTATTCTTATATGGGTAATGAAATTTCGTATCCTCTTAAACCATTTTTAATTGAAACGGTGAGCCTTTTTATTCTAAATTTTTTTTTCAATTTCAAAATTTCCAGGATCGTAACGCATTTTGGTCTCGATGTGTTTCAATGATCACATCGCATAGTGAAAAGATGCTTCGGCTAAATTCATCGTCAACATTTTTCACCGAAGTCTTCACTGATCTCAAACGACACTCCACCGATTCTGAATAGTCATTGTTTTTTTTCTCCACCAATTGGAATTCAGGGTTTTCTCCCCGTCACTACGCTTTTTCTTTTTTATTCATTTGTTTTTGTCATTTATGCTCATAATTCGCTTTTTTCGTTTTTCAATATTTTGTAAGGCAGCAATTGGTGCTAATTGTATAAATATTATTAGTGTTTTTATTATTTTTTAATTTGTCCCGATGATCTCTTTTTTGTGTCTGCTTTATGCCATATTTATTTGTAATAAAATAAAATAAACAATTCTCATGTGACCTATTAAATTCTCAAATACATATAAATTGGGAATGGGAATTATTCAATACACCAAATCAATTTTATTCAAAAGATGAAGGCGAAGGTTTGTTATTTATTCGAGACTTGATTTTCGGAAAACAAAATTCCACGTGGTTTTTATGTGGAAATTTTGAAACGTGGAAGATTCTAGAAGCTTTTCAAAGGAACACTTTTGCCATTTTCCATAAGTTTTTAGATCAAAGTTGTTGTCAAATAAAAATTTGGGCACATGAAATTTTCTACTGAAAATCTGCGATATTTTTGGCAAATAGTTGTTTCTAGAGGATTTCTGAGCTTCAGAACAAATTTTCCACGTGGAAAATAACTTTCCTAACTCTTTGTCTTCTTTAAAAATGTTTTTCAGAATATTCTACTACTCCTTGTCGCAATATGCCTATCAATCTCAATCTCAAGTGTTCCTCTAAATAAAGAATGTGTAACAGAGAAAAGCTGCAAAAAACACGAAAAATGCGTGAATGGTTTCTGTTTTCATAAAAACGAACATGTTTTTGAATGCAACACAAAAAAGGATTGTCCGGATTATCATATTTGTATGAAACATGTTTGCTTGATTGATACAACTCGGAAAAATTGACGAAAATATTTGCTGTATTTGAAAGAATATGTTTTTAATTATTTATGTTGAAATAAATATTTTAAATTTTGTGGAACGTGAACGTGACACGTTTTGGCTGACATCAGGTTTTTTTTTGGAAAATTCAGTATTTTTAAAATGGCAGATTCAAACAACAGGTGAGTAGAGATTCTTTGGAACACATTGTGTAAACTACCCTAAATCTCTTGACCTTACATTTTTCTAGTAGAACAAAAATATGTGTCTCTAAATGCCAGGGTTCTCGTTATTACACTTTTCCAGGGAGGTACTGTAGAGTTTGTGCGTAGTGTTTGTTGTTTGCAGATTTTTTTCAGCGTGTTTGCGGATATTTTCAAATTGTATTTTTTTTTGAAAAAAAAGGTTTCTCTCGCTTTTAAGTTGACTTTAGTAGCATCCCATAGAAAAACATTCAGGTATTTAGTAAAATGCATTCTGCTGTCTAATTCTATTGTTATATTGATATTATTTTCAGTACATTACGAGAAAAACTCTTTAAATTCAAATACCCTGAAATCGGTGATCGCGAAGAAGGTTATGATGGACATTATGAATGGAATAGCGATGATCCAATAATTCTCGAAGCAATTCATGATTTCCAAACTGCAGTTCGAACAAGAAATCCAACACTTCTTCTCGATATTTTGAGCTCAATTGTTGCTGGTGGAGAAGATGGAAGATTGAACGCAGTTATCAATTTATTGATCGATTCACTGACTTCTGAAGAGAGTTTGAAAGAGGCGCTTCTGGTTGCAATTACGATTGGAAGTCGGCCAATGGTTGAATTTATTTTATCACTTTATAATAAATTCCCATATTTGGAGAGGAATGGTGGGAAATTAGGAAAAAATATAAGAAAAATGAAGTTTTTTTTCAGGTTGCTCAAATTCTCCCAATTTTTCACCACATATGACTCCATTAATGTTGGCAGCAATTATGAATCATTTTTCAATTGTTCATTGCTTATTATTACGTGGCCACAGTATTCCAATTCCACATTATCCAACGTGTAAGATTTTTAGAGCTTTTAGAAGATTTTCAGAATTATGTAATTCAAAATTTTTGCAGGTGAATGTTATGTTTGTAAAAGAATAACAGTAAGCACCCGATCAAATATTCGAACAGTTGATATAATGCGAGCAATTTCATCTGAAGCTTATCTTTGGCTGGCAACTGATGATGTCTTTGCATCTTGTTGTAGTATTTCGAAAGATCTCAAATTTCTGATATCTCATGATGGAATTGAATTCATTGAAGTTTATCGTGTTCTTGAAGCAAATGTTCAAAGATTTATGGCGAGATTGTCTGATATGGCTTGGAGATCGGAAGAATTCAATGCTTTGATGGCATCGGTAGGTGACAGAAAGGTTTTCCTTCTATATTTTCCGATTTTTCTTCCAGAAAAATCATTGCGAAACAGTTATGGAAAAAATGTCATCACCACGTATTCAAATGGCTCTCAATTGTCAAATGAAACAATTCGCTTGCACTGCAAATGTTCAAACAACAATGAAAAGTATTTTCAGAGCTGGTTAGTTATATTTTCAGTTATCTAGATTCATCTATTTTTTGTTACAGATTGGTATAACATTGGGAATAATCGAAAACGTGATTTATGGAGATATTGTAGATGTATGATGTTATTTCCATTCACATCCATTTGTAACACATTTTCAAAATCCAATTTTCGACATGTTCTAATTCCATTTTCAAGATATGTTTCACATTTAGTCACATATTTGTTATTCCTGCTCGCTGTGATTGTCCGATTATTTTTCAAATCTGATTCATTGGGAAGTTATATCATTGATGGTTATTTGTATGCTTATATTCTTGGATATACTGTTGAAAAACTTATAATGTTGCAAAGAATCGGATATTCCTTATTTGTCCAATGTTGGTGGAGAGTTTATGATCTACTTATGATCACGGCCTGCCTTATTTCGCTGTTCTGTTTTATTGCTTCAAAAATAGAAAGAGAAGCTTTTGATTCAACAAAAGTTGATCGAGCAAATTGGCCAAGTTTTGATTGTCGATTGATGTATGAAGTTTCGTTTGCGATTGCTTGTGTTATTGGAATGTCGAAGATATTTTATTATATGCAATTGTTGAATGGAATTGGTGGATCTGTGGTAAGTCGAGAGAAGCGAGTGTAAATCGCAAGAGCGGCCAGGTTGCTCTGCGTCTCTAGCTTCTGATTTCTCTGTCTAGCCCAAATTCAAAATATTTTTTTACAGATTTCGGTTGGAAAATGTGTTGGAAAAGTGTACACATATTTAATTATAATGTTAATTGTAATATGTTCATTCTCAGTTGGCCTAAACATTCTAACAAGCCCATATAATTCTCGAGTTTATCGAGATGATCCAGCTGGCCCTGGAACTGCTTCAGTTCATTATGGAAGTTTGGCCCCATCAATCAAGAATCTATTTTGGTCCGTTTTCGGATATCTTGGACCATCAACATATCATTATTCGGTTGGTAATGCAGGTCCAGATAATTCCCCTGTTTCACATATTTTACAAACAACTTCATTGGAAATATTGGCAGCTGTTTATCATGGAATTATTATAATCACTTTGATGAATTTGATGACGTCATTATTAGTCAAAAAAGCTGATGAAATATTGGATAATGAAGAACTTGAATTCAAATATACTCGAGCTATTATTTATTCCGAATTTTTTTCGTGGGAAAAGATTTCGCCGCCACCTTTCAATTTGATTCATATTTTCTTTTCAACTGGTCGACATTTTATGGATTTGAATAAGAAAAAGAATCAAGAAGATGCAAATGTTATGAGAATGAATAATGTCAAATTTATGGTAAGATATTTTGGGGAAGTTTTTTTTGGCATCCTGAAATCTTTGATTTTTTTGGGAAAAATTCGGAAAGAGAATGTAATTCTAAAACTACAGTATTCTTGGGGAATTTTGAAAAATTATTGTTATCTCTGAAAATTTTGAACATTCAAAACTTACAGTAATCCTTGAAACTTTGAGAAAAATCCAAATCTAGGAATCTTAAGATATTAAAAAACTCTTAAAGTTTCGAAAAAGTCCAAAAAACTTCTGGTTTTTTTTCTATTCAAAATTAGATTCCCTGAAAAATTAATTTTAATTTTTCAGGAGACACTTCGTATAATATTCGATCGATTCTGTGCATCAAAAGAATGTAAATATAGATCTGTTTGGAGATCCGAATATGATGTAAGTTTTCAATTTTATAGTTAATTTTATTCAAATTCCAATATTTCAGAAAGAGTTACATCGTTTGGCTCATGTTCAATATCTAATTTCAAATCCAAATCCTCGCTCCGTTGATAACACATATTATCAACCGAAAAAAAGAAAAGAAGATGAAAAATCGAATAAGAAATTGAATTATGAAAGAAAAAGATGTCGAAAACAGCAAGAAAATGATGAAAATAATAACAATAATAGGAATGATTATAATGGAATTGCGACACCAATGCCAGAACAAAGTTCTTATGCTCCGAATTGAAAAAACTGATAAAGGATGATTATTGTACTTGTTTTCTATAAATAGATAAATAAATATTGGTCAAATTCTTCCAAAAAAATTTACAATTTTTTGGATAGTCTTATAGTTCGAATGTTTGGGCAAAACATTCCAAGGAAAAACATAATGGAGAAGCTTTGGTGATTGATTTTGATATTTTGGAAGTCGAGCGCGACACAAAAATCCGGAAGATCAGTGAAGGAGTTTTGATAAAACATCACAATCCTTTGTTAAACAATAAAGCGGAACTCTCGGATATGATCACAAGACTTAAAACAATCCAAATATCGAATTCTTTCTAACTAACACTCAAAAATTCTCATTTCAATTTTATTTTCACAACAAAAAATAAATCAAGAATAAAATGCTCCTAAAGTACTAACAACACTCCACCTACCCGCACTTTAGCAGATTTAATATATTGATTGTTCAAAATTTTGTTTTCTGAAGATTTTTGTCCATTTTAAGTTTAGTTCGAAATTTGTAACTTATATTCGCAAAAGCGAAGAGCACACAAATAAAATTGGCGTTTGTTCAAAAATTATCACTAGAGCTTGACCGCCAGCTTTCGAAAATTGATTTTTTTGAAAAAAAAATTTCTTCTCATTCGCCGCTGATCAATTCAGCAGATTCAGTAAAAGGGAAAGGGAATTTTCACACTATTTATTCTTTGGGATACGGTTAATTCTAAAATCTCATTCGTCTTCACCTTCATTATCACTCGATTCGGAATCGTCAACTGATCCTTCGTGGAAATGAATTTCTCCAAGTGTTTTTTGACAGTCTTGAATTGCAGTTGATATTTTCGACTCTTCTGCGTTCTGTAAGTCAATTTTTGCGCCCATTAAATTAATAAATTGACTCACTTTAAGAAACATTGCCACTCAAGATCACAAAGTGTTGGATTTCCTTCGATATTCCTCTGTTTTCTATCGTGAAACGCTCTTGAGAATTCTGAAACTTCAATAGTTTTTTTTTTGCATATGTTTCCATTGAATTTACCTGGATTTTCGAATTCTCATCTTCCATTCTCTGCAATTCCTTGAGAGCTTCGTCTTCAGATTGTTTCAGATAAAACAACAATTTGTTCAATGTTTTGATGGTGATGCTCTGCTTCAAACCGACATTCAATATCTTTTCTCTCACTTTCTTGTTCTCATGCAGTGCAACTGCAGAGGGCGATATTGCTTTCGTCAAATTGATTCCGAGTGTTTCCATCAAGTCTTTTTTGTTGGGCAATTTGAAGGAAAACTGCGGTTTTTTGGCGTGAACATGGTTTTTGATTTTTTCAATCAACGAAAACTGGAATTTATTGGTATACTTATTCAATAGGTAAATTTGAAAAATACCCTTCTTTGGCCCCATTAAATATTACTAGAAGGGCTTCGCTGGCTAACGCCATCTACAGTAGAAATGACTGAAAATATTCGACTATGGGAGAAATTAGAACGATCAGATAAGAAACGTGGCCTAATAATTTTTTCGAATAAAAACGTGATCATTCTTTTTTACATGAAAAAAGTTTTGATTTTTCACGTGAAAACTCGCGCATTTTTTGAAAAATCGAATATTAGCGCCTCGATGGGAAAGAATTTGGGATAGAATGGTGAAGGTCCCATCAAAAATGGTCTTCTGGAAATTGAGAAAAGTCGAGCGACACATTTTAAATCCGAAAAATACATTGAGATTTTCAAACTTTTGATTCTCCGCGCACTCACAGACATTTTGAGAAAGAATGAATAAGATGCGCACCGAGCTGCCAACATTTAGAAACTTTTTCTTTTTTTGATCATCAATTTTTATGCGCACAGTTTTGAGAACGGGACCCGGACACACTATTGCCAAAAAAATTTTCCCAATTAGTATATAGTAGATTGGACTCACCCTGTTCGCCAATGTTAAACGGGGACCAGTTTTTCCTACAATGTCGGAGATATCATTGTATAATGAGTTGGAGCACCGTTTTCTTGTATTTGATAATGCTTGGAATTCGATTGGCACAAAGTTTTCTGAATTTGTATTCGAGTTTTCAGTCGAACTACAAGTCGAACTCGAAATCTGAAAAAAATATTTTGTTCAGCAAAACTGATTGTGGTTTTTTAAATTTACACTTACGTTAAAAAATCAGACAAGGAAACATTTGCAGGATTAATCGACGAGTTTGTGGACGATGATTCAGCTAAGTCACTTTCGTAAACAAGTCTCGCAGTCAAGTTCATAATAACTTTTAATTGTTCGTACATAGCGACGAATATTCAATATGCAACATTCCGGTTCATTTGATGATAGTATTTCTCGACAACCTTCAATTCCATCTTGACCACTTTGATTCACTACAAATTGTTGTTGGTGAATAGACAATATGAACCTAAAAAGAACTGGATTTAGGAACTTCATGATTGAAAATATTTACGGGAAGAATTCAAATTTTTTGAATTCTGCCGGTATATTTTAAAACTTGCAACTAACCATCCATTGTCAGCATTCATTTCGATTCTTTCCAAATTCTCTTGGATCTCTGGATCAAATTCAAAAAACCTGATTTTTCCACCATTTGTGTCGTGTTCGCCAATTCACGGAACAAAACGATAGCATTGTGAGAATCTTCTGGGTTTTCATCGATCGGAAAAAAAATTATTGCCAATTTTTATTAAGAACTTTTTTCGTGGACCAAATAGCGTTTTTTGGCGCGAAATTTGAAGAATTTTCACAGGGTTACTGTTGAAAAAAATAAAAGTAAAAGATGAAAAAAGAATCGCCATTTTTCCTCATTTTGTTTCACGTGAACGTATGACGTGGTTCATGAGACTTTTTTTGTCATTTTATATATTTTTTCCTGTGTTTGGTGTCAAAACTCATCAAATTTCGGCACAACGAATCTCAGAGGTCAGAAAAACATTTCTTGAATTGATAAACTTACTCGGAAATCGCGGATCTCATAATTGAGGCCTTCTCGATATTGATCATGTTCATACCAAACGATCATCAATAATCTGTTCATCCCACTGAAGTTGAAATTGAAGATATTCCCAATAGCGTGTAGTTTCAACACACTATTCTCCACATTAATTCCACTTCCCTGAAAACAATGAATATTGAAAATGGAAACATAAAATTTCATTCAACTAACCACAGCGAACCTTTTCCATCAAAAACTTCTTGTAATTTATCGAGAATATTAGCTGACATATTTGAATAGAATGTAGATAACTTTTAAAGAGAGTAATAATAAAATCAAAACTAGTAGTTTTTCGAGTAGACGAAATAATCAAAATAGTGGTTTCTGATATATGTGCTCTATTTATATGCTCTCATTTCCACATAATCAGGTCACGCAATTAATTTTTATTTTTATTCTATTTTTATCTTTATTTTATTATTTCTGGATTTCATGTTTCAGAATTTTAAAAATTCAGAAATGTCTTGTGTTAATTTGCGAACTACAAGAAATTTGTGGTGTCTAATGAAAAATAATCCAGAAATGCTTTGGACTTTTCCCGAAACTTTTTTCTTTATAAGTTTCTGAAAGTTCTAGATTATTGTAATCTATTGGAATTTAGAGGATTACTGTCATTTTTTTCAATTTCCAAAGCTTACTGTAGTCTCTGGATGTTTTAGCAAAATTTTCAGAGATTACTGTAGGTTTTCCAATTTTCAAGCCTTACTGTATTTTTTAGATTTCTTCAAGAACTTCTAGAAATTACTGTAGTTTTTAAGATTTTCCAACAAATAAAAATTGGGCTAATTTTTTCTTATTCTCCGAGTGAAAAAAAAAACTGAAAAAGGATGATTACTGTACTTGTTTTCTATAAATAAATAAATAAATATTGGTCAAATTATTCCAAAAAATATACAATTTTGGCAAAATCTGCTGATCAAATAATATAGTAACACCTCCCTTTTTGTTCCTATAAAAGGTTCAGATTTGTATTTGTAAATATTGCAAATCAAAAATGAAAATCATTGTTTTTTCATTGCTCTTTATTTTGGTTGATTCGCTTGCGGTTTTTGATAGAAATTATACAAAACCTTATGTTCTTAAAAAGACATGGGTTCAGAATTTCATCAAATTTCAATATATTTTTGAGGGGAAGATGAGGAAGCCGAAGATTGTTCCGCTTGGTGAGTTGGCAAGGATCAGCGCCTAGAGATTCACTATGGCAAGGAGCCGTGCCTTGAGAGCTTCTAAACCGAGTAGCCAAGCCTAGAAAATTATATTGTCAAGGATCAGTGTCTATAGAGGCTAGTTCTCAAGTATTCGCTTCGATATATCCACTCTGGCAAGTAGCCGAGTCTTGGAATTTCAATTCTCAAGGATCAGAGACTAGAACATTTAGCTTCCAAGTGACCGCGCCTAGAGAGCATAACTGTGTAGAATCCACGTCTAGATTATTGCTGTGGCAAGTAGCCTCGCCTTGAGAGTTCAATTCTCAAGGATCAGTGGCTAGAGAACCTAGTTCTCAAGTACCCTCTTCGAGATATCCACTCTGACAAGCAGCCGCGCCTAGAAAATCTATTGTCAAGGATCCGCGCCTATAGAGCCTAGGTTCTCAAGTAGCCACTCCTTAAGAACCTAATTGTCTATGACACTGCCTCTGGATATCCACAAATTCACCTATCATTCACTTTTTTATCCATTTTAATTAATTAAGGCTGCGTTCCAACAAATATCGATGATGGAAAAATGCTGAAAGTCGGTGAATTACATCACGAACATGATTTTGTATTTTCTTGCGAGTCTGGTGAAGATGGAGTATTGAATTATGAAGCAATCGCATGTGTTGACGCATTTGGCGAAACAATGTATCCAGGAGAAACGAGAAGACTAAGCAATGGAACTGTTGTATTGCATTGCAATATATTCGGAGGAGCTTTGAAAAAAGTTGTCGAAAGAGCCGCCGGTTGTTATTTCAATGAAACAATTTACGGGGAAGATGAGAAATGGGTTGAACCAATCAATTCAAATAATACAGATGAAATTGATGGGAGATTGATGCAATGCTTCCGACCACATTATAGTTATTATGAAAGTCATGTTGTTGGATGTGTTATTGGTAGATTGGGAATATTGGTTGATGAATATGGACAGAAATTGGATGGGAGTTATGTGAAATGTGTTGAAGATTCACTTGGACATGTTACATTGAAACAAGTTACTGTAGATGGTAAGATTTTGGAATTTGGGGAGGGGGGGGGGTTAAAACTTTTTTTGCTTTCAAATGCTTATATAGAAAGCTAGCTCACAAAGATCCCCTATTTTCTTATTATGAAGAAATTTTCAGAATTATCGTGTAAAATGGATAATCAAACATTTGCACATGATAGCGAATGGACTGATGAAAAAAGAAGTGCAGTCATGCAGTGCTCATATGGACATATTATCAAAACTAGTTAGTTTTTTCTCTTATTAACCCGTTTATCTTTTCCAAATTTTCAGAATGTCTCCTTGATGGTGAATTGACACCAATTGGACAAGAAGTTGCTGTAAGTCGCGGTTGCGTGTTCCTTTGTCACCCGCAAACCAATGTTTATATTTGTGATGACAAATTGACGGAATTCAAGATAATTCGAGAGGCGAATGAGACAACTTCGAATGTTTTCAAGTTCTAGGGGCTTTTTTTTCGAAATATTTTCAATGTTTGTATTATATTTGGAATAAAAAATTAATTGAGAGTGCAATTCTTATCAGTTTTTTTTCGAGTAGTTCAAAGGAAAATTAATTGATTATTTATTATGAGAGGCACATTATTTTTTCTAATTTTTATAATTCTTCAAGTTCATGTAACTTCGAAGCCAGTTGTAATAACCGGAAACGATAAGCAAACTATAAACCTTATGGGTTAGTTGTTTCTTGTTAATAAAATTTTTTTTCAATTTTAGTATGGATATGCCCTGATGCGACACTATTTGCAATGATACAATCTGCTCTTCAACAATATCGAACTGTTGATGATATCAATAAATCTGTTCAAGATCAAGTGACTGGGTGAGAAAATTTTTTCCAATTATCAAATTCATAAATATTGCCCATTTTCAGCTATAAAAATGCGATTTGGCTTGTAAATACAATAAACTACAGTCGAACAACAGCAAATACAGATCCAATTCCGAATACTTCTTCAAAAAATTTGTGTTTTATACAAGCTCCAAGTGAACAATTAATTGTATTTATTGCCGCAGTTGTTGCATAAATATTTTATGATATTTCAAAAATGAACAAAACTAATCTGAATCAGATCCAGAACCATAATCAGCTAACCCGGCTAATCCTCCGATTGTTGTTGAAACTGGCGGAGTCACTTCGATTTTCTGCAATAATAAAATAATTGAGAAAACTTATGATTTTCAATAAATTACCTCTGGTTTCTTTTTGAGAACAATCATTTTTGATAGAATATCTTTTTGATCAGGTTTCTTCTTTTTTGGGGGCTCTTCTATCTTTTTCTCCTCCTCTTCAGGTTCTTCTTTTTTCACTTCTAATTTTATTTCTCGTTTCATCGAACTTGTACTTGGCCCAGGTTTATTATAATCATAATCTTCATCCTCTTCTTCCTCATCTTTTATCCTTTTCGCAAATTTTCCATCTTCAGCAATTCCTAACATCTCCCTAGCTAATCGATCATCCTCATCTTCTTGCATTTTAATTCGAAAAGCTTGAGCTGCATGCGGATCAGTTGCTGACAAATATCCCAAAGTATCAATTCCCTCTTTGTGTCGACTCAAATCTTGTAAATCTTCCAAGTTTCCCATTTCTTCCATTTCTTGTCGACTCATCATTGTTCGTTTTTCCAACATTTTCATCGGATCTTTTGCATCTTCTGCTTCTTTTTCTTCTACTTGTTTTTGTTGATCTTGATATAATTTAACAGCTTCGAATAATCGAGTAGCTCCATGTTCATTTTGATAATCGCAATTCTCTAAATCTGTCTTGAAAGTGATTTCTGCCAAACAATTGGGACATCTGAAAATGCTAGTTATAATAAATGCAATCCAAGAAACAAGAAAATATTTACAAACCTGAAATAAAATCGAAAAATCTTCAATCCAAGATATGTTTCCCCTTCTGCAGTTTCTCTTTTCATATTGAACTTCTTTCCTTTATAAATATATTCATGACAAGTGTTACATTGCATATTAAAAGGTGTCATTACACGTTGTACAAATTGCCTGGAAAAAATTCAGTTTCAAAAGTTTTCAGAAGACAACTAACTTATTCCGTTGTCCTTTTGCTCTCGGGATTTTCGAAGGATCGAAATCCGGTGGATAATACTTTTGGAACACTTTACGCTCTGTTCCAGTCATATTTCAAGTCTGAAAATGAAATTGAACAGCTTTTTCGAAAACGAAACAAAATAAAAATATTTGTTCGTTGGGGCGCACTTTCTCTTTTCAACGTTTTTATTTTTTCGTTAAAGTTTTCAGTGGGGAAAATGAGGTTACAAGATTTAGCAAAATATAAAAAGAGCTGCGAATTCCAGTATTTGGGAAAAGAGGTCTCCAAAAACAAACCTAAACAAAAATCGATATTTTGACGCCTTCTAAATTTGAGCAAACGGACGAGATACACACCAAACTAGTCCGCTAACAATCAATCAAATAAATAATTATGCATGTATCGTATCGATCGATGCTAAATTCTTATAATCTAAAAAATATTTTTCCAGGAATGTCAGAAAATTTGGAAGAAAAAGAAGTTGATAGAGCCGAAACAAGCGAACATCCACAGTGGAAGAAGCCAGGAAAATCGTTGATTTGGAAATATTTTGAGAGAATCGACAACAATTCAAGGGTAAGGTTTTTAAACCTTTTAAAAATATTTGAGAAATGAAACAATATGCAGTTTGATTGAGGTCACGTTGAATTTCTCACGTGTTCTGTTTTTAATAGGAAATCCGCTGAGATTCAAAATCTTCAGAAAATTCCCATCTTTCTGATTTTTTCAGCTCCGTTGTAAATTATGTAGCAAAATTTATATGCCATCGAAAACCAAAAGCACATCGACCCAATTGAATCATCTTCGACATCAACATAAAATGTACGTTATTAGTTTCACTGATTTTTTTCCATTCAACATATGAAACTTCCAGATTCAATTTATTGGAGGAAACAGTTGAAAATCGAAGTTCAACATCAACTGAGATACCAACGCCAACACAAAATTATGAAGATCCCGTGCAATTTTTGCCCAATGAAGAGAAATTTTCGGAACAATTCGGTTTGAATGATTTCAATCTTTGGAATCGAGAAGTTTCATCGAGTCCTTCATTGGATATTCCACCAAAAGAAGATAATCGTATTCGAGTTTTGAGTATGTTTGTTTATAAATGAATATGATTTTCTTGAACTATTGCTTTCAGCTGATTTGGTTCGTCAACAATCACTTTTACTTCTACAAAATGGTCATGAGGCGAAATTCCAGAAGTTTTGGAGTCAAGTAATATCTGCTGTCGCCGAATCAAACACCTGATAAATGAATGATTTTATACACAGTTCTATTAAATTTTACTGTACTATTCCTTATATTTCGACAAAAAACTAATGAAAATGAACCGAAAAAATAATAAAATACAGGAGGAATCTACTCGTAGACATCTTCGCGTTCGCAAATGTATTTGAATGCGTCGCGAATGGTCTGAAATATAACAAGATTAGAATTATCGTAACTACTTCAAAATTGTTGCTTACTTTGAATTTATCCGAATCTTGCAATGGAATTTCGAAACCGAATTCGTCTTCGAGGGCCATAACAATTTCGACTTGATCCAATGAATCGAAACCGAAATCTTTGCTCAAATCAGCGTCAAGTTTCAACAATCCTTCTTTGTCGGCTGGGAAACGATCCCATGATCGGACAGCTTTCAACACTCTATCTTCAACCTGAAATAAATATCAAAAATGAGAAAAATGTGAACTACTTCAACGATTATTCAATTTTTGAACGTGAAACAAGCCCAGAAAAATTTACAGAAATTCATTTTTAGATAATTTCAAGTGAAACGCTCTCAGTCCAGATTATCGATCGATATTTTTCAAATGAACTGAAGTATGTTCAACTTTTTATAGACCAAACTTCAGGAAGATTCAAATTTTTGGTCGCATATCACGAAAAAAACATATTTATCTAAATCGCTAACTTATTTTCAAAGAGTTTTCGTTTCTAGTACTCTCACAAGCAAGAACTAAGGCTAATTAGCTCCGAAAAGGTGGAAAATTCACTCTCGAAGAGTAAAAAAGCATTGTTTTATTGGTTCAGTTCAAACCGCCCGTTATTCTATTGATCCAGCACAGCTTTGTTTGATAAATTTTGTCAAAATCTTTGATAAAGAGTTGCAAGAAACACATTTCTATGGAACGCGCATCTTTACTTTCAAAAAAAAAAATCAATAATTACCTCTTTGAATGTCAATCGCTTTGGTGGATCGAAAGGTCCGAAAACTTCAACCTTGCTACCTCTGGTTTGGATAACATTGACCGATGGGACCATCATTTTGATTGATTTGAAATTACAAGCAGAAAAAGTCCGTCGCTGTGCTGACAAAGTGGCGGTTTTCGCAACGAAGCGAAACACTTGACGAGCAGCCATTTCAACCTTACGAAAATCTCTTTGGAAACTTTTCTATCAAGAGTTGTGCCTCAAGTATCAGAGGCGACTCAACGCGGATCACATTATTTCTCAGTAAAAACAGAACGCATTTTTAAGAATAACAATTTATCAACGACAACAAGTTTATTTGTGGGCTTTACGTTGAGCGATGATGACTCCTTGGAGTTCCTCACGCTTTCTCTTGGCGCGGAGGTGGGTTCCGATGCGTCTCTTCAAGAATTTGAGGGCACGCTTGTCCTTGGAGATACGAAGCATTTCAAGAACTCTGCGTTCGTATGGAGCGAATCCAGTGATTTCACGAACAAGTTCTCTGACGATCTGAAAACATCAAGTTTTTCGAGTAAAAACATTTGACAAACTACCTTGGTTTTCTTGGAGGCAACTCCACGGTGTCTATTTTGACGAGTTTTAGCTTCCAATTGGGTAGCAGAGTGTCCCTTGTTGAGGCCGACGGCCAATCCTTCAACTCCAGCTTGACTCATCTAAAAAACATCAGTGAAGATGATTAGAACGATAAAAAATAATAAAGATAATTAACGCGGAATATAACCGCAGATATCACAAATAACAAATGCAACCCATATTTTGGTTTATTATCTGAGAACTCTTTGAGCAAATTCAGAAATTTACATTATATACATGTACAAAATTTACAATTATGGCAATAGAATTGATTTCACTTTGGTGGAAAACTTATTGGTGAGCAACGAAGCGAGTGTGAAAATACTCAGTTTTGGTATTTCTATCCCAGGATAATCTCGCTTCCAGTTTGCCTAAAAAAATTGTGATTGAAAAAATTATTTTATGAAACTGATTTTTACCTTATAGCTGCTGATTATGAAGAATGGGAAGAGTGTAGCAAAAATGCATCCATTGACGATGACATTTGAAGATAAAGATGTTGCTATCGTCAACGGAGCTCCAAATCCCACAAAATAAGGCCAGTGTTCTTCAACACGACTAATACGTTGCTGTAGCGAGACACTGCGAGAAGCCCAAAAATATTCGAAACTGTACATAGAATTCAACAAGTTCATATGAACAAGTACAAGAAATGTTGAAATCCGAGGGATCGGAAGATATTCCACCAACAACCCCTGGCATAGGAAAAATGTGCATAAGATGAAAGAGACGACAGTATCCGCCAAAGCCAACCTGGAACATCAATATTAATCACTAAACTCTTTTTTCAAACAAACCTAAAATCAACTGGAGGTGGATCTTGAAGCTTCAATTGGCGCAAACATGCACTGGCAACGTCGGAGAACCAAAGAGCCATCAAAATCCTCGTGATCAAGAAAAATGGAAGGCAGCATATATTTGTTATATATACACCATAGGATCCATCAGAAAATAAACTGACGATAAAATTGAACAACAGCGAGAGGCAAAAAAGCATCCCGATAATCGCCAAATTTACACCGGCACATTGTAAAACCCTTAAAATATACTGTTTTGAAAATCCTACAAGTAAAAAAGTTACCTTTTCCATACTCGTTCACGATGGCGCAATACTTTTTCGGCTGGACGATTGATTGCTCCGTTCTTCTCTCGTCTTGCTTGAAGAACTGTCCTCACCGGAGGAGCCGGTTTGGTTAGCTCCTCGTATTCATCGTCCTGATCGAGTTGCCGAATGAACTAAAAAAAATACAATAAATTTAAATTTCAAGATAACGTAATACTTACTGATAAACCTTTAATCGAATCTACAAAACCATGCGAAAAGTCCAACAAAACTGCATAAACAATGTCGGTCATGTTCAACAAATCATCTGTAAAATTCGTATATTGAAAATAACCAATTGCAGAATCGGTCAAGTAAGAGAAACGTATCAAAATAAGCAGATTTCATGCAGCTTGAAATTCTCAAATTCAACAGAAATTCAGTAACACGCCGTACGCTCCAGCAAAGCCGTGCAAAAAAGAAAAAAAAATCAAAAAAAATGGGCATCCTAAAAGCTGTCCTCCTATAAACATGTGAGAAATGCGATATCGTGGCGAGACCATTGGCTGCGTAGCACTCTTCAGTGGGTCGGCGATACGCAGTTAGATCGGCCATTGGAAAAATAATTTTTTTACTTTTCTTTTTCGTTTTTTGACGTGTGTTTCGCGTGGATTTCCATTTTTTGAAAAGTTTTTTTAGATTAAAAAAATGATTAATCTTGTTATTCTCATACTGTATAGTTTTTCTTTTATCCCTTTCCTAAATTGCCAAAATATACCTTGTTTTTAGTCTTGGATAATGGCTCCCGCTCGTAAGGGAAAGGCAAAGGAGGAACAGGCTGTTGTGTCCCTTGGACCACAAGCCAAAGAAGGTGAACTTATCTTCGGAGTCGCTCACATCTTCGCCTCATTCAACGATACATTCGTCCACATCACCGATATTTCTGGTAAGATTTTAATTAACATATTTTTTTCAAAATAAACGTTTAATTTTCAGGCCGTGAAACCATCGTCAGAGTTACCGGAGGAATGAAAGTTAAAGCTGATCGTGACGAGTCGTCTCCATACGCTGCTATGCTTGCTGCTCAAGATGTCGCTGATCGTTGTAAACAAGTGAGATTTTAAACTATCGAGATTTATCTTATGATTAAAATTCAGCTCGGAATCAACGCTCTCCACATCAAGCTTCGTGCCACCGGTGGAACCAGAACTAAGACCCCAGGACCAGGAGCTCAATCAGCGCTCCGTGCCCTTGCTCGCGCTGGAATGAAGATTGGAAGAATCGAAGACGTTACCCCAATTCCATCTGATTCAACAAGAAGAAAGGGAGGTCGTCGTGGACGTCGTCTTTAAATTGTTATTTGTTATTCAAATACATTGTTTACAAAATCACGTCTTATACATAGCAAAAACAAGGTGCGTTGTAATGAGTTCATTAATTTACCAGTACATTCTCAAGAGATAATAGAAAAACCTGAGTACAGAAAATACTTTACATAAAATTACGCCTTCTTCGCGGTGTTCTCAATTCCGAACTTGAATTGGAATTTGAGTACAGCGAAAATCCATTCAAAGTGCTTGCCAAACTTTCAACAGATGAATGACGGTGTGTGGCTAATGCGGTCAGGCCTAGCTTTTTGAGCTTCTTCCAATATTTCGCGACATCGACGCCTTCCCATCCGGCATTCTCCAGTCTGTCGAGATAGCTGTAATTTTTGATTCACCATCGATTACCTTATCGATCCGAGAAAAACTGACCGTCTCATAATTCGATCTCGAACTCTCTGTTCAACGTCGTTAATCTTCCCATGGCAACAAAGTTCCAAATTGCTCATAACTTGTTCGACACTATCCATTCCAACTAAACAACAGTAAATATTCGGAAAGTTCATAGCGTAGTCAAGAGCAAGTTTCGAGATACTGATATTTTTGGACTGAAATAATGAATGAAGTACAATTGGTATTTGCAAGCGAAATTATTACCATGCAATATGTAGTGGCCGCCAAACAAGCTTCACGTATTTCATCACTAGCTGGATGCCAGGGTGGTGGTCCTTTCTCAGTTAAAAGTCCCCAGCAGAGAGCTCCAGAATTCACAACACAAATATTTCTCGAATTAAACCACGATGTAAATTGGCCTAGTGAATTGTTGTTCAAAGTTCCTTTACAATATGTCATTACAAAATCAATCTTTGTATTTGCACAGTCAACCAGTTGTCTGTAAAATTTGAAAGTTACGGTTTTTATTGAAGTTTCAATAATTACACAATCTTCGGAAGTGGATATCCTGTCAAACCAATGTATTTTATTTTCCCTGAAGATTTTGCCATTTCCAAAGCCTGAAGTGTTTCATAAAGTACGATACTTTCATTCGGTGCAAAATCAGCGTCATGAATCTGGAAAATTTAAAATTATTTGAATTAATTCGAAATTTCAAACCTGAACATAACAAATATCAATATATGTCAATTGTAGTCGTTTCAAACTATTCGTCAAAGATTCCAAAATTTTATCAGCACGAAAATCAAAAGTTCTCGCATAATCCAATTCAAATCTTCCCACTTTCGAACTTATATAATACGATTTTCGCGGAATTTTTGATAAAGCCTGTGAATTGAAAAAATATTTATAAAAATCTGGCCAGGATGAAAATTACCTTTCCTAAAATTGATTCACTCCTACTTTGACTATACCAATATCCTGTATCGATATAATTAATTCCTTGTTTTATGGCAGTTTCAACAACTTTTGTAATTGAATCTTCTACATTTCCGAACATTCCTCCAATTGCAGCTGCTCCTGAAAAAAATAATTTTTTATGATTTGAAAAAATATTTCAAAAAAAATACCAAATCCAATTTTTGAAATTTTCATATCAGTTCCCGGAATTTGTCGATATGTCATTCTTCGAACTGCAACTTCATCATGAAATCGAGGAATATAAGTTGGAGGAAATGATGACTGAAAAAATAGAAAATGTGGGGGAAATGTAGAATTTTAAAAGTAAAAATTTACTTCAATTTTATCATTTCTTCTTTGACCAGTTGGGGCAAGAGATATTGATCGAGGAATTTGGCGAGAAGTTGAAGGCTGGAAAAATATTAGAATTATTTTTTTTTGAAAATTTCTGTAGGACTTTTAATAGTTTTCAATTGTGAACCCATAATTTTTACAAGAAAATAAAATTCGGAAACTCCTGGAAATAGCTCACAAGTAAAAATGTGCATTGAATTTCCCAGGAAAAATTATTCGGTAATTCTAATTTTCTTGAAATATTCGGAAAGTTTGTCAAAAAAACTGATGATATTCAAAATTCATACAAAATCCTGTGAATTAGTCACAAAATTACAACAAATAGCCTGATTTTTCCAGACACAAGTTTCCAGACAACTTTTTGTTGAAAAATTTTTTCAGCAAAATTATTTATTGATATCAAATTTTGCAAAAAAAATTTAAAGCACTGGAAAACTTTCAGAATTTATAGAAAGTCTCCAACTCCAACTACAGAAAAATTTTCAGACAACTCTATCAAATTTCAAAAAATCTTCCAGATTTTCCTGTTACCTCTGATAATCGATCATATAAACGTTGATGTGAAACACTTCCATTCATATAAATTGGAACTCCTCGACTACGAGTAAATGTATGAGATTGCATTTCATCTGACAAAAAAAACGTGTTCAAGAAAGTGCAAGAAATAAAAAATTAATTGAATTCTTCTTCATCGAAAACTTTCTAATTCGAAAAATTTCCCCACAAAAACCCATCCGGCAAAAAAAGAGCACCAGAGCAAAGAAGGAAAAAAGTATCGAGAAGAAAAGGATGGGACAAGACAAAAATTGTGACGCCTCCTCATTTCACACACTATTTTCGGGTTTACCGTAATTTGAAATGCATGACCAACCAAAACATTCACATAGTTGAGAAATCGAAAAAAAAATGGAAGAAGCAGAAAAAGAAGGAATATATCTGGACTGGAAGGAATATTTTTGTGAGGGAGGACGAAATTCCAAAAATAAAAATTGTAGAACCATAATATTGGGTTACTGTACAATATGAAATAAGTAAGTACTGTACAAAAATTGAGATTTTTAATGATTTTCGGCACAAAATGTGACCCAGGAAACATGAGAATCCACGTGGCATAATTTGTCAAACTTGAAGTTTTGACGCAAAAAATCCACGTGGTATTATTTTACGAAATTTCAGTGTTAAAATCCACAATTATAATTTTTATTCGCGTGAACCTTTTGGCATTTTGGACACGTCATCACATACTATAAAAAGAGATCTCTCGCGGGAAAAATCATTATTTTAGTATTTCAAGTGGTTCTATATTAGACCTTCCATAGTTCTATTCAACAAAACTATTTTATTCGCTTTTTGGTAAAATGTATGTTTTTCAAATCTCCCACCATATTGAACGCACAAGTGCGCTCTAGCGAACAGCGCGAAAATTCAAATATTTCAATTCGTGTTCGCGCGCGCTCAACAATTTTCATTCTGTTTCTTTTCTCTGCAGCGTTTCGAACTCAGGAAAACGAGGCGAAGCATCGACAGAGAAATTTTGATAGAACTTTTCTCTGCTGGTTGTCCGCCCCATTCTTCTGAGCGTTTATAAACTTTTCTTTCGAAAAAAATGCAAAGATTTCGTAAATTACTTCCTCTCAATATATTGTTCTCTAAAAACTACTTGTTGTTATGGAAACGTTTTTTTTCAGAAGAATGGATGATTTATCACTTCTCCAGGATTCCCAAGAGGAAAGGAATGATCAAACTCCGCTCAACAGAAAATCGATGTCACAACCAGTGCTTCCACAAGGACCTTCAACCAGCAGCCAAAATGTTCGAAATATCCCAATAATTCAAACTTGGCACGAGAACGAAGAATTGAAGGGAAAGATGTATACACTGCGATGTGAAGTTGATATGTATAAACATCGATATGAAATGGCAAAAGAAACCATGCATCAAAGTGTACAAAATGTGCTGGATGAATATGTCACTTTAAAATTGAATCAAGATGATGCAGATCAAAAAATTCGTGATTTTCAAGTCGTCAATCAACAACTTATTGATTTGCGTGAAAAATATGATGACATGAAATTCAAATTGGATGAAAAAGATGCCGAAATTCGTCGTCTTCAAGAGGAATTTGATCGAAAATTGTCGGAATTCGAAAGGACTCCGAATCCAGAATCATCTTTGAATTTGACAACTTCTTCGTTCAAAGGTACTTTGGACGATATTTTGAAGAAAGATGATCCAGATTTCACGTTGGTTGGACCGGATGATAAGAAGATAATGGAACTCGAGGACAAATTGTTCACCGAAATGGAAAAAGTCTTCAATTTGCAGAAATTGGTTGACGAATTGCGTGATGATTTGAGCGAAAAATCAGCTCGTTTGGCCGAATCTGATAACCAACGAATTCAATTATTAGCATCAAAAGGACAAGGAATTCTTGGAATGGCAAATGAATCAAAAACATTTGTAATTGGAGATGGAAGAGATTCATTGACAACTGAACAACTCGCTTATATTGATGAATTGGAAAAGAATTTGAAAATCACACGCGAAAATTTGGAGAAAACAACATGTGCACTTGGAGAATATATGAATAAAGTGAGCAGATTGGAAAGAGAATTGCATAATTTGAAGAAAAACAATACATTTGACACGTCTTCTTATTTGTATGATGCAAAAACGGCGGAAGAATTGAAAGCACAGATTGCTCGAACCAACGCTGAACTCAATATTCTACGAACTGAAAATCGAAATTTGAGAATTCGTTGTGATCGTATGAATGGTGGTTTGGGAAATGTCAGTGATTCATTTGGACATTCTCGACTTTTGGCTGGAATTTCAGCACATGCAACTGGAAGAGCATCAACAACCTCATCAATGGATGTTCAACAAAATGAGCATAATGAGAGTAGCCGAGTATTCCCACCACAATTGCTTCGAAACAATAGTGAATTGTCGGAGAATGATAGTTGTTTGATGGATTTATCATCAGCAAGAAGAATGGTTGGTTTTTCATTGTGATTTTGAACATTGAATAATAAAAAAAATTGTTGCAGAACGCTGAAGACAATGAAAACTTCGAAGCAGCAGTTGCACAATTCCAAGAATATATGGCGACTCGAAACGATTCTCTCGAATGCTCACTAAATGAATCAGTTCCCGCTGTTATCGGATCATCCGATTCTGAGAAACGAGAATCGATGAATTCACGAACATCATCGGCGTTGACAACAATTCCAGCTCATGAATCATCGAGTCGTCGTTTGCCAACTCATTTGGATATTCCTCTTCTTCAAGAAGTTCAAAATGTGAGTTCACTAAAGATTTTTCAGAGGGCAACAATTTTTAAATTTTCAGATTCTCGATACTTCGGCTGCTCTCATTGAAGGCAATCAAGTTGCATCGATGGATGTTGAGAAAATGCAAGCGAAAATGTTGGCAGTTCGAGAAGCTCTTACTCGACTTTTCGATCGTCTCAAATCATCAGCTGCGTTGTTCGAAGAAATCTTGGAGAAAATGGGATCATCGAGTCCAATGGCTGATCAAATCCAAAAAATGAAATTGGCATTTGAGAATAGTATTTGTGATCATGAAGATGTTTCGCAATTCCTGGAAGCCGCTGAACAAGATCTCAATAATTTATCATTGAATTTTTCGGTTCTCGAAAAATCGATTATGAATCAATCAGCAATTGCCGATATTTCTCGACGTTTTTCGATTGCTCCAAATGCAAATGATATTTTATCATCGAGTATCAATTTGAACAATTCCCAATATTCTCCAGTCTTCAAGTTTCAAAATGGCAATGCTGAAATTGAGAAATTGAACAAGCAAATTGAGGAATTGAGAGAGGAATTGGCAAGAACTCGAAGATCCTCTTCATCAACTCCAGAAGTTTTGCAAAGACAATTGACTGATACACAAGTGAAAGCATCGAAGAATTTCGAAGATTTGGAAGTTTGTCAGGCAACATTGAATCGAGTTGAATCGGAAAAGTTGAAAATCGAAAGAGAATTGAGAGAATTGAATGGAAGATATTCGAATATTGAGGCAAGACTTGGAGAAACTGAACATGAATTGAGAGAATCAATGAAAATCATTGAAGAAGAGAGAAAAGTCCGGAAAGATCAAGAAACTGTGGCAAATAATTCAATTATGGAATTGAGACAACAAATCAATGCGTATCAAGAGAATTTGACACAAAATGGAAACATTTCGAAATCTCTTGAAAAAGAGTTGAAAGAAGCATTGGTTAGTTTAATCAAATTCTTTGGAATATAAAATATGATTTTGTAGGATGCTGAAAATGAGTTGCGAGATGCTTATGAGGAATTATCCAAAGAGGCTGAGCACTTGAAAGTGTTGCTCTCCGATTCTGAATCGAAGTTTGTTTCAACGTGTCGAGAAAATCGAAAATTGAATGATGAATTGAATGAGATGGAAGTCGAGATTCAAAGATTGAGGAAATTCGAGGAGGAACAAACTGATTTGAACAAGAAGACGGAGAAAGCTGAAAACCGCAGAAGCGCCCAATTTGATGTAGGAATTTTGCCCAAGTTTTTTCCCCAAAAACACCATATTTTTTACAGAGTTATGCGAGAAGTACTCAAACACTTGAAGAAAGTAAAAAGGAAGATAATACTGTGGAATTAACAGAGTTAAAATCATTCGAAACTGAAGCTATTCAAGGATTGCAAAGTATTCAGAATGAATTGAGTGGACTTGTTGAGAAGAAATTGAAGATTAAGATTTGTGCTGGAAATGTTTCTTCAATTCGTCTTGGTTGCCAGGAAATTTGCAAACGATTGGAGCAAGAACAAGTGAGAAGACATGAACATGCTGAAGTACTTCGACAAGTCAATGATACATTGGAAAAGAAGACGGAAACACTTGCGATTGTAATGTCATCGAATAAAGTTGGACAAGAGAATATTGAACCACAATCTAGTTCGAATGTGTTGAGCGATGAGAAAAAGAGTTAGTTTGTTAATCGAAAAAAATTGCATTTCATTTCATTTTTCTAGAATACCGTGATCCAACTCGTCAACTTTTGCACGATGCCACACAAGCAATTGATGCGATTGTTCAAAAAATGAAGAAAACTGTGAATTTGGAAGGAATGACTGGTGAATTGAAACCAACAATTGCAGCAATTCTCGTTGATTCAAGACATCTTCGTGATTTCCTTCATCAAAAATTCATGTTGTTCAAATCTGTTGATATTTCTCATATCAGAAATGAATCATGCACTTATGAACAGTTATTGCAAAGAGTAAGTTGTGAGAATTTTTTAAAAATTTTTCAAAAAGTCATATTTTTCAGCTTGAAAAGAGTTATCAAGATTTCGTGATTGTTGATGAAGAATGTCGCAAATTGAAACATGAAATGAAGAAGATGAAGGCTAGTATTCCGGTAAGAATAATTATTGTATTCAATAATTATTATTTTCAATCAATTCTATTTTTTCTTATTTTGCAGAGCCTTGGAACTGATGTCGAATCAAGAATCAAGAAGGAAATCGGAGGAATTGCTAGAGATATGGGCGCCGTCAACTCGCTAAGAAAATAATACCATGTAACTATTTATTTATTTTATTTTTCGCTCAAAATTTTCATTATTTACGCTTACCCATGAAGTTTATCAATTTAAAACAATTTATCCAACAACAAAAATCAAAGGCAGTTAGACAATTATTCCGGTTTTCCTCGAAGCTTAGTGTCAAAAATCGTTTATTATGAAAGGAACCAGTAAAAAAATTCCGAAATCATTAAAGTTAGTACGAGCTGAGAAAATCTTACGTTTTCAAAATTTCAAATCGCCCCCACGTCCAGCGGATTTGTGTGTGTGCAAACACCGCGACGCACTTTTACACAAGAAGATTTGAAGTTTCATATTTTCACAATATTTCATCTCTATCTTTTGTTTGGTCCAAGTTTAGCCCGGTTAAAGTCGGAGGCTTCGTGGGTGGTCTCCGTCAACCGGAATAGCTGTCTGACCGCCTTCAACAATACTCAAAAACATTTGAAATTAAATGCGCTTCTTTTTGGCTACAAGCACAATTTCATCTTCCTCATCTACCGTATCACCAAGAGTAACTACAGTACTTTCCTCTTCTTCGTCATCATCTCCTAATCCGGCTAGCAAATCATCGACTTCTTGGATTTCTCCCTAAAAAACTTTGATTTTTATAAATTATTATTGAAATTTGGAAACTAACATGTCTATCAAGTGATTGTTTGTTATCCAATTCAACACGATTCACACTTTGTTGAATATTTGCCAATTGTTCGTCGATCATTTGTTCTTCATCGATTTCTTCTTGTTTGACACCATCAGAACGAAGAGGATTTTCCTGGAAAAGGGAAAGTTTCATATTTTTTTGGTTTTTTGAAGTCACTCCAAATTTCCGATATCCCCAGCCAACATATTTTTTATTTTCATTATAACTTCAAAACTCAGACTCTCATTTTTAGGCACTAAAATCCACTCACAAAAAACGTCCGATTTTTAAAAGTTACATTTAGTCATCGAAAAGTTCCGTTTGCAACAAAAAATTTCAGTTCGAGTTCAATGGCCAAATGGAAAACAAGCTGCATTTGAATATTTTTTCATGTTAATGAGAAATGTTGAAAGTCAAATTGAAGTTGATTTACTCGCGAATATCTCACAGTATGTTTCTTGTTTTCTTTTTCATAAAATAAAAAACAACCTGAAAAACTTTCCAGTTTGGATTCAAGATTTTTTGATGAAGTGATTCGTAACTTCAGAGTTAAAATGTTTCATAGTTCAGAAATGATTTTTTTCTTTGGAATAATTCTAGGAGATGGATAGAACCCTCAGAATGAGTTTTTTGTACCACTAGGAAATTCACTGTTTCAAAATTAGTTTTCGAAAGAGTTTATGAAAAATTCTCTATTCAAAAAATTTGATAGTTATGAAAACCTCCCAAAGTGCATCTTTTAAAGCCGAAATCGGTTATTTTCCAGGGAATTTGGAGGAGATATTCCCCAAGATACACAAAAGGAAAGAAAAGAGTAGAAATAGTGTGATTGGAAGAAATGGTGAGAATTTTGAGAGGATTTGGGTAAAAATTTGGAATTTTTAGATAAAAATATGAATAAAATGCAATAGGGTAAGAGGAGAGATTCAGAGAAAAACTTAAAAGAATTCATGTTTTTTTTTAATTGGAGCCAAATTATCAATTACGATGTAATAATCAAAAAACACATCTAAAAAATTGACATAAACAACACTCCTCATCCCCCCTTGTTTAGCGTAAATACACACATGATGATTATTCCCCCCTCTCCATTGTCTAGTCTTCCATTGCCTATTTCTTTTCTTTTCTTTCCTTTTCTTTCATTTTCTGTGCAATTTTCGAATTTATGATATTTTTTAATTTTGTATTTTGAATTTTACAGTCCCTGATGATGCTCAGCATTTGCGGGCGTAGCTTAAACGTAGACAGAGGGTGCATTTAGCTAATGCGTAGCTACGGTTTAGCTACGCATTTTTACAAGCTGACCGCGTTGCAAAGCGAGTACTCTCGAGTGCGCTGCGGTCGTTCATTTCGCTTTTTCATTTTTGTTTTTCACGGCCTAAAATTGCTGCAAAATCAGAGTTTCATCGACTAAAACTGGTTTTGAGAAGGTGAGTTACATTGAAAAACTTATTTTAACCATAAATAATGTATAAATTTGCAGAAAAACCGTTTAATTCGCCCAAATAATCAATTTTTCGACGAAAAGAGGATTTCAATCAAAACAATGTGATTATGCTGTCGAAAAGCTAATTTTGGAAACAAAAAGTGAGTTATTTTTTGATTATCATGATAGGCAGAGTCTAGAAAATGACGGTTTCCTGAAATTCCGTCTAATCTTCTGTAATGAAGGAAGTTTTATTGAATTCCTAGGTCTTGATGGGTATTTTCATTTGTCAGTCTATTTTCAGTTCAATAAATCAGTTTTTTCAGCCCGGATTTCATCATTCATCAATCGGAACAAAAAAATCACATTTCCAACCAGAAAACAGTCACCAACATTGTCATTTACACCAACATCAAATCAATTGTTAAATAATTTTTTCTATGTACTTATTTTTCTTGAAATTATGTTATTTATTATTCTTATATATAAGTTGTATAATAAATACTTCTTTTTTCATCTTATGTGTTAAAAATGGAAAAATTCCTAGGGCGACGAAAAAAGAAAACAAAACCCATTTCCGGCGCACAAACACACATTGCGTAGCTAAACCGTACCTATTTGTGTAGCTAAACCGATGTCATCGGCTGACATCGGTTCGTCTACGTTTAAGCTACGTACGCAAATGCTGAGTGGTATAAGTACCTTATTAACTTAAAATCTACAATGCGACTAATCAACACGTTCCCCTTGCAATTTATCAAAAATTCATGTTTTGTTAGTTATTCGCGTCAAATCTTGTCTCCTCGCTTCTTTTTTCAGAAAAAAAGAAAATAATAAATGTGTGTATATTGCCTCCCGGAATGTCATACTATTCAAAATTTACTTTTTTTAAGACTCTGAAATACAATCAAATGTGTCTCCCGATTGGCAATCAGTGGTCATTGAAGCTTTGGAAGTCCTGGATTCTACGCCACCACCACCACCAGAACAAACAAATGTTGTTCGAATTATGCTTAAAAAATTAATTGAAGAATATCCACAAGCGCAAAATCATCATCAGGATTATTCAATGGTGAGAAAATTTGAAGAAGTTCTAATGGGTTTGAAAATTCATAAATTCAATAGGTTTGGAAATTTGTTTCTAGACAAAAATAAGATTTGTTGAAATGAAAATGACATCGTGGTTTCCAAAATAAAAGATTTCGCAATTTTTTTAAAGTATAAACTAGAAAAAATATTTTTTTATCCGGAGGCAGCACAAAAAATCAATGTTTTTATGATTTTCGGCACAAGAAATCAGTCTGAAATTCAAGTTTTCTTAATCTATAGTATACTCGGACATGGTTCGAAAAAAACCGAGCGAAACTGGTTTTTTTGGTTCGCCCAAATTTTGGTTTTTGGTTCGCTCATTTGAAATGGTTTGGTTTGGTTTTGGTTTTTGGTTCGCTCACTCATTTCAAACTGGTTCGAACCGGTTTTCGATCAAATGGTTTTTGGATTTCTGGCTCCTGGGTGTCCGGAGTTGATGAATTTCGAGGTTTTCGGGTATGGGGATTACTGTAGTGAACTTATTTTCATGTAAAAGTCACTCTTAAAGGCACATACCCACCAAAAAAAATTTTTTTTTTGAAAATGAGGTATTTTGGCACGGGGAACATTTTGGTGAGGTATACGGTCGGGAACAGACTTTTAAAGGCGCATGCCAAGCTCTTACCCATTTTCCGAGTTATTTTTTTCAAACTATCATAACTTTTTTATTTTTGAAGCTTTTTTGAAATTTCGACAACCATTTTGACGGTCTTGAGGTGGGCTAAATTTTTTGTGTTGACACCAACTACCGTATTTCGCTCCTAGGAGGTGAAAAACAAGGGTTTGTTCAAGTTTACATAAAAAATGACACGGTTTTGTTCGAATTTACATTAAAAATGACATTTTTGAGAGAAAAACCGTGTTTTTCACCTCCTAGGAGCGAAATACGGTAGTTGGTGTCCACACAAAAAATTTAGCCCACCTCAAGACCGTCAAAATGGTTGTCGAAATTTCAAAAAAGCTTCAAAAATAAAAAAGTTATGATAGTTTGAAAAAAATATCTCGGAAAATGGGTAATAGCTTGGCATGCGCCTTTAAAAGTCTGTTCGCGACCGTATACTTCACCAAAATGTTCCCCGTGCCAAAATACCTCATTTTCAAAAAAAACATTTTTTGGTGGGTATGTGCCTTTAAGAGTGACTTTTACATGAAAAGAAGTTCACTACAGTAATCCCCATACCCAAAAACCCCGAAATTCATCAACTCCTGATACCCAGGAGCCAGAAATCCAAAAACCATTTGATCGAAAACCGGTTCGAACCAGTTTGAAATGAGTGAGCGAACCAAAAACCAAAACCAAACCAAACCATTTCAAATGAGCGAACCAAAACCAAATGAGTGAGCGAACCAAAAAAACTGGTTTCGCTCAAACCATTTGAAAAACCGCTCATGTCTGAGTATAATCTATAGCCAAAAATATTAGATAATCTGTAATTTCAAGCAATAATGTGTCAATGCTGAAATTCAGTGCTGAAAATCATAGAATTACTTCTATTCAGTGTTTTTATAATTTTCAGCACAAAAAATCAGTCTGAAATTCAAGTTTTCTTAATCTATAGCCAAAAATATTAGATAATCAAGCAATACAAAAAACGCCAAGAAAGGCGTTTCCTGTAGATATTCTTATTTTCATGTTTTCCAGGAAGAAGAATTCGACGAACCACTTCAACACACCAATCCACAAGAGGCCATTTCTCACGTGGACTCCAATGAAACAAGTTCCCGAAATGAAGATTCTACAATTCCAGCTGAACAGGTAAGAATTATTGATATTCTCAGAAAATGCTGAAAATGACGCCAAACTCGACTATAAAATCTAGCTCGATTTTTTTGGATAAAAATGATAAAAACATATGCAGTTTGGCTTTTGAAAGAAATCAGTCTGAAATTCAAGTTTTCTTAATCTATAGCCAAAAATATTAGATAATCTGTAATTTCAAGCAATAATGTGTCAATGCTGAAATTTAGTGCTGAAAATCATAGAATCACTTATATTGAATTTATTTATCAAAATACACCACTTTGAAAAGTTTCAAGTGTTTTGATCAATTTTTCTTTCTACAAATATTGATAGTTGACAGAATATACATATTCAACTTATAAACAATTGATAAATATGAAATAAAATCATTATTATAATTTACAGAATCAGCCTCCACCAACTCCAAACGACATGTTTCAATCGAATAACGTCGAAGTTGACATTTTTTCAATAAGGAATTCGAACAATTTACAAATTTCAATTTTCAATGAAAATAATGTATCAAAATCGCCATCGGAGATTTTCACAATAGAAACAGCAAGAGCAGATGGTTTGCAAACATCATGTTTTATGAAAGATGGAGAAGAATCTCCAACAATTCTTATGTGTTCATCGGATGAAAATTTTGAAAAGTCGTGTTCAAAAATCGAAAGTTCTTTCGGCGGAGACGAATCCGTGAGTTTTTTCCAAAGTATTTCAATCACACGGTTTTCTTTCCCGAAATTTAGAATTTTATATGATTATCCAGTTCCACAGCAAAACAAAATTATAAAAAATATTCAAACACTCGGAAATTAAAAAAAAGTGGTGAGAATTTACCTTATCTCAATGCACAACATTCTTATAATAATAAAGTAAAATTTTGAGCTAAATCATTTCATTTTGATTTCCCAATTGAATTCTTTTCAGAATTCGAGAATATGTTCAACAAATTGGGCGAATGGAATCATTATGAATTCTACAGAAAACTGTAGAAATGAAGTGAGTTTGTTTTATTTCATGAACAAGAGAGATACTGGAGAATTTTTGGATAACGTCACAAAAAACCTTTTTAATATGAAAACAAACAAGAATCGTAAAATCAGCTGATTTTCAAGAACAAGAATTGAGTTTGAGCAAAACATCAGATATGCTCATTTGAACGAGTATGTTTTAATTAGTACAATCCTCGAAATATTCATTCTTATCAAAACATTCGAAATGAGATGAATTCCCGTGAATTTTTGGAATTTGGTCGATTTTGAATCATACTTTTTGTTCATAAACTGAATATTTTCGACCTCATTTAAACCCCACAAGGTGCAATTTATTCAGAAATTGTTATGTCTTTCATTCACGTGAAAATCTGATAAAGATACTATTGTCAATCCGAAAAAATAAGAACCTTGGAAGAGAACCGAAATGGCCTAGAAAACCAAGACTACAGTAGACTTCGCAAAATTTTGAAGTCTATTTGAAAAATAAAATGCGAAATTTACACGCTGGCTATTTGCCAACCAGTTTGATGTGCATGTGTCACGTCATTTTTAGTCTACTGTACGTGAGCGCCAATTCAAACGGGGGTTCTTTTATTTTCGGAATGACAATAATCAAAAATGGTTCCTGTCTGCCTTTTTATTAAAATCCCGATAGGGCGGTGTCTCATGGATTTTTCAATTCTCTCATTTTCCCATTTTTGCGGTTTTTTTTTCCGAAATCATACAACCGCAAAAAAAATTTCTTTTTTAAAAAAATTTTCTTTTGAAAAAGGAGACTGTTACTGGGTCCTAGCAAATTTTAAAGTAAAAAAAATATCGATTTTTCAAGAAGTTTCTTCAAAAAACGATAAATATTGATTATTTATAATGTAAAAAACAAATAACGATGACTTTTAATTTCAGAACACAAAATATAATGACATCGACGGCAACAATTTTGATATCATTGTCAAACGACGAGCAACTGGAAAACAATATCGTTTGGAGTTATATTTGAACAATAACAATTTCAAGAATGTGAAATTTTCGACCCAAAACGGTCGTCCAGCTGTTTTCGCCGACTTCAATCATGATAATCTATGTATACTCGCTGATGGGATTCAAAATGTCGATGTTTTCCACCAAGAAGATTGTGAGCAAGTTGATATAAGTTTACAAGATTCGGACGAAACCATCGAGATGAGGGAATCAGGAATTGAAACGAATGCTGAAGAGCCTGAAGAACAAGATCATCGTCGAAGAAGTTTGAGAATCAGCGGGAAAAGAAAGAATCACACATTTTCACCATCACCTTCCCCAAAGAGATCAAGAATAAATGTTCAAGGAAAAAAATGTGATGCGAAGTCCATATCCATTATCTCTCCCTTATAAAAAACGAAATCACTGAAAATTTGGCGTCACATAAAATGTTTCTTTTTGTGCAAACATCGTTTCGTTTTTTGAAAAATCAACGCGCGTTGCGAGACACGGGAGAAAAATTGTGTGCGCCTTTGATGCGGGGTACGGTAGAAGTATTCGTGAATTTTTATTTATTTTTTCTTTTTTTGAGGGTTTGAGCGCTGTAATTTTTGGAACATCTAACACGCCTATTGTAACTTCAGGGGATTATTTTCAAAATGGGAACCCCCCTCCCTTCTTACTTTGAGAATAGATAACATCAAAAGTATAACAGTTGGGAACCCTGCGATTCTCTCCACCTACACTTCACGGAGAGAATACTAGTTCGGAGAACGCGATTTCAGGCAAGCCGCCTGGCACGCCAAACAATTTTTGAAAAACAACTCGCGCTGCGAGACCCAAGAAACGCACGAGTGTGCGCCTTTGACTACAGTACTAATTTTCGCACAAAATTATTTTTTTAAAGTTGCATTTTCCGCCCAAATTTCAACTAACTTTGCCATTTTAAGCGAGAAGTACTCAAACACTTGAAGAAAATCAGAAGCAAGATAATACTGTGGAATTAACAGAGTTAAAATCATTTGAAACTGAAGCTATTCATGGATTGCAAAGTATTCAGAATGAATTGAGTGGACTTGTTGAGAAGAAATTGAAGATTAAGATTTGTGCTGGAAATGTTTCTTCAATTCGTCTTGGTTGCCAGGAAATTTGCAAACGATTGGAGCAAGAACAAGTGAGAAGACATGAACATGCTGAAGTACTTCGACAAGTCAATGATACATTGGAAAAGAAGACGGAAACACTTGCGATTGTAATGTCATCGAATAAAGTTGGACAAGAGAATATTGAACCACAATCTAGTTCGAATGTGTTGAGCGATGAGAAAAAGAGTTAGTTTGTTAATCGAAAAAATTGCATTTCATTTCATTTTTCTAGAATACCGTGATCCAACTCGTCAACTTTTGCACGATGCCACACAAGCAATTGATGCGATTGTTCAAAAAATGAAGAAAACTGTGAATTTGGAAGGAATGACTGGTGAATTGAAACCAACAATTGCAGCAATTCTCGTTGATTCAAGACATCTTCGTGATTTCCTTCATCAAAAATTCATGTTGTTCAAATCTGTTGATATTTCTCATATCAGAAATGAATCATGCACTTATGAACAGTTATTGCAAAGAGTAAGTTGAGAGAATTTTTTGAAATTTTTTCAAAAAATCATATTTTTGCAGTTTGAAAAGAGTTATCAAGATTTCGTGATTGTTGATGAAGAATGTCGCAAATTGAAACATGAAATGAAGAAGATGAAGGCTATTATTCCGGTAAGAATAATTATTGTATTCAATAATTATTATTTTCAATCAATTCTATTTTTTCTTATTTTGCAGAGCCTTGGAACTGATGTCGAATCAAGAATCAAGAGAGAAATTGGAGGAATTGCTAGAGATATGGGCGCCGTCAACTCGCTAAGAAAATAATACCATGTAACTATTTATTTATTTTATTTTTCGCTCAAAATTTTCATTATTTACGCTTAACCATGAAGTTTATCAATTTAAAACAATTTATCCAACAACAAAAATCAACAATATTTAAAAGGCTAAACATACTTTGAAATCAAAAGCGCTTCTTTTTGGCTACAAGCACAATTTCATCTTCCTCGTCTACCGTATCACCAAGAGTAACTACAGTACTTTCCTCTTCTTCGTCATCATCTCCTAATCCGGCTAGCAAATCATCGACTTCTTGGATTTCTCCCTAAAAAACTTTGATTTTTATAAATTATTATTGAAATTTTGAAACTAACATGTCTATCAAGTGATTGTTTGTTATCCAATTCGACACGATTCACACTTTGTTGAATATTTGCCAATTGTTCGTCGATCATTTGTTCTTCATCGATTTCTTCTTGTTTTACACCATCAGAACGAAGAGGATTTTCCTGGAAAAGGGAAAGTTTCATATTTTTTTACGGCTGAAAAGGAGAACCTGGTTTTTGAAGTCACTCCAAATTTCCGATAATCCCCAGCCAACATATTTTTTATTTTCATTATAACTTCAAAACTCAGACTCTCATCATTAGCCACTCACAAAAAACGTCCGATTTTTAAAAATTACATTTAGTCATCGAAAAAAGTTAATAAAAAAATAATTTTCTTTAGGCAGTGCTCAATAAATGCTGACGAAATGAATTACAATCAATTTAAGCCTAAAATCTTGAAAATTGGCTCGAAAATGATGGATTTGTGAAACTGGAAGCTCTTCCAGATTTACAAATTTTTGAACAAAAAAAAAAGTTGAGCGAAAAAAAGTATTTTCTTTGGATATTACTTAAAAGATGCTGACGGAATGAATTACAATCAATTTAAGCCTAAAATCTTGAAAATTGGCTCGAAAATGATGGATTTGTAAAACTGGAAGCTCTTCCAGATTTACAACTTTTTGAACAAAAAAAAAGTTGAGCGAAAAAAATGTATTTTCTTTGGATATTACTTAAAAGATGCTGACGGAATGAATTACAATCAATTTAAGCCTAAAATCTTGAAAATTGGCTCGAAAATGATGGATTTGTAAAACTGGAAGCTCTTCCAGATTTACAAATTTTTGAACAAAAAAAAAAGTTGAGCGAAAAAAAAGTATTTTCTTTGGATATTACTTAAAAGATGCTGACGGAATGAATTACAATCAATTTAAGCCTAAAATCTTGAAAATTGGCTCGAAAATGATGGATTTGTAAAACTGGAAGCTCTTCCAGATTTACAAATTTTTGAACAAAAAAAAGTTGAGCGAAAAAAAAGTATTTTCTTTGGATATTACTTAAAAGATGCTGACGGAATGAATTACAATCAATTTAAGCCTAAAATCTTGAAAATTGGCTCGAAAATGATGGATTTGTAAAACTGGAAGCTCTTCCAGATTTACAAATTTTTGAACAAAAAAAAAAGTTGAGCGAAAAAAAAGTATTTTCTTTGGATATTACTTAAAAGATGATCACGAAATGAATTACAATCAATTTAAGCCTAAAATCTTGAAAATTGGCTCGAAAATGATGGATTTGTAAAACTGGAAGCTCTTCCAGATTTACAAATTTTTGAACAAAAAAAAAAGTTGAGCGAAAAAAAGTATTTTCTTTGGATATTACTTAAAAGATGATCACGAAATGAATTACAATCAATTTAAGCCTAAAATCTTGAAAATTGGCTCGAAAATGATGGATTTGTAAAACTGGAAGCTCTTCCAGATTTACAACTTTTTGAACAAAAAAAAAAGTTGAGCGAAAAAAATGTATTTTCTTTGGATATTACTTAAAAGATGCTGACGGAATGAATTACAATCAATTTAAGCCTAAAATCTTGAAAATTGGCTCGAAAATGATGGATTTGTAAAACTGGAAGCTCTTCCAGATTTACAAATTTTTGAACAAAAAAAGTTGAGCGAAAAAAAGTATTTTCTTTGGATATTACTTAAAAGATGCTGACGGAATGAATTACAATCAATTTAAGCCTAAAATCTTGAAAATTGGCTCGAAAATGATGGATTTGTAAAACTGGAAGCTCTTCCAGATTTACAAATTTTTGAACAAAAAAAAAAGTTGAGCGAAAAAAGTATTTTCTTTGGATATTACTTAAAAGATGCTGACGGAATGAATTACAATCAATTTAAGCCTAAAATCTTGAAAATTGGCTCGAAAATGATGGATTTGTAAAACTGGAAGCTCTTCCAGATTTACAAATTTTTGAACAAAAAAAAAAGTTGAGCGAAAAAAAGTATTTTCTTTGGATATTACTTAAAAGATGATCACGAAATGAATTACAATCAATTTAAGCCTAAAATCTTGAAAATTGGCTCGAAAATGATGCATTTGTAAAACTGGAAGAGCTTCCAGATTTACAAAATTTGACCCAAAAATCCGCAAACGTCCACAATTGCGACATTTCAAAAATGAGAACAGGGGGAACCCCATTGAAAAATACTTCTTCCATCGAGACACCACCCAATCCGATAATTTACAGAAAAATTCCCAGATTAATGCAAAAAAAGTGAGCCTAATTGTAAGTTAAAACAAGTTGGTTCGGGAAACCTATGAACTCTGTCCAGATTTAATTTAAAAATAAACCCACATTCATAATAACACTTGATTGATAAGCTTGTCTTTGTTTTTCACTTTCTTCTTCTTCGATTTCTTCTTGTTCGATTTCCATTTTAATTGGAGCACGAATTTGTTGAGCAACAACTCGATTCTCGTTCAAAATGATTGCAGGACTTGTGATCGCGAAACCACTTGGACGTTTGAAAGCACTTCTGAAATGAAATATGAAATTCAGAATTTTTAATAAAAATTTTATTATATTTGAAAAAAAAGGTTAAATTTCATAAAATTTTCAGGATTTCCTACATTCCCATTCCGATTATCCCTTTTACCAACCTTTCTCTCTGATCTTGTCTAATAACATCAATAACAACACTTGAAAGTTCTTCCGCTCGACTCATTGCTAATTTTACACAATTTTCAATTTGTTTGGTAGTTAAAATCAGATTTGTACTTTGATGAAGTGCACAAACTTCTTTCCGTTTGTTGCATGCAACAACAATTGTTCCATCAAGACATTCGGATTCTTTTTCAGTTGGATCAATTATAATTGTTGATCTGAAAATAAAGATAAAGATGAAAATTGAGAGAAGAAAAAACGAACCCTTTATCTAAAAGTCCGATTGTTGTGCAAATTGGCATGTGATAAATATTGAGAGGGATTGGCGATTTTTCATATTCGGAATACTGAAAAAATTGGGGAATTTTGAGAGAAATGAATGGAAAAAAATATTTTTAATATTTTTCTTGAACTTGTTTGACAGGTTTTAGATATTTCAATTAAGATTAAAACTTTTAGTTTTGCTTCAAAAATCTCTTGAATACTTCAACTTACAACTAAAGTGTGATGTGGTTCAAGTGTAACATTTGGTCTTTTGAAATGTTGCAAAGCAGTAATCGCAGCCAAACAAGCACAATCTAAAATCGAGCCATCTTCATCCAAAATCCGAACATCTACTTTAATCTTCCAAACTTCTTTTCCAGCTCGGATACAAAGCGATTCAACATCAATACATCTCGAATCACGAATAATCAACTCTAACAATCGTGTCAATTCCATTCCTTTTTGTCCCATTCGATCATGTTCGTGGGCTAAAAATTTTACAGGATCAAATAGAAAAACGAATGAAAAACTCACAATAATTCGCCATCGGACTCAAATCAACATCTATATTTATAACCCCTTTTTGTGGTCGCATTGAAGATGGTTCGGTTATTTCAGCACTAACCGCGCAGATAACTCTGAAAATTGAATTCATATGAGTTTATCTATTTTTCTTACTTTGTTTGTCCAATGCTACAAATTGCAGTCCCGATTTCTGATCCAACGATTAATTTGACATTTCGAAATTCTTCTCGACTTCGGAAGTCGAGTCTCTGGAAATGAGAAGGACTGGATAAGATTTGAAAAAAACCAACATTCCCAGGTAAATTCAAACCATCAGGATAAATACCAAAAAAGTTTCGGACCGATTTTGAAATTGAAAAAACGGCTTGTAATAACTCGAAACTCGGCCTGATTCTGCTCACAGAAGAACTCGTTCAACTTTCAATCGAGATTTTCATTGAAACCTATGTTTTCTGGTAGTTTTTGACCCGCATGATGACGTGGCAAAGTTTCAACATCTCGAAAAATGGGACTGGGAGGTCAGCAAAAACCTGAAGTCTCGATTTTTCAAAAAGTTTCAACTTTGCCACGTCATACCTAGAAATTGGGCTTCGCAGTTTTTGACAAAGGAATAGCAATCAGCTGGTCGAAAATTAATTGGAAAACATATATTATGATTAAAATTTCGAATTGAAAAAGTGCCCTTGTGATCAAAAACAGGCCGGTTTTCTAGTTGATCCTGAACTTTTTTCGAACTTCAAAACCTGTCCGAAACTTGAACAGTTTTTATTGGCCTATCCTGTAATTTTCCATTTGCCAGTGCTTTGTATTAAAACCCTTACCTTTCCAGCTCTCAATGATTCAACAATCAATGTTTTCTCACAAATCGTCAAAGGTTGTGTTCTCATTTTTCTAAAAATTCCAAAAAATATTTTTTCTCTGCATTTTGAAAATAAAAAGTATTAATTCGATCGAATTCCACGTCAAACTTCAGAACTTCAAAAAAATCTTAAAAGCAGCAAAGTTTATTATTCAACTGAAAACATGCAAAAAGTATAATAATAATCGTAAAAAGAAAAAAAAATTGAGATTCATTTTATTTATTTAGCCTGTTGAATTTGGGCGAGTTGTGCTTGAATTTTTGATTGGAAAGTGTCGGAGAGAATGGCACGAGTTTTTCTTTTGTCCACAAGAATCTTCTCGACTGTTTCAATTTGATTCAACATGTGTTGTTTCTTTCTGTCGAAAATTCCTTTTGCTTTTTCACGATCCAATTCGACAAAATAACCAGTTCCGATTTCAACGAGATTCTTGTCTGGATTTGGAATTTCAGCGCGGATATAAAGAGATTCAGAGAGTGGAATGAGGGCTGAATGATTTGGTTGAGATCCTTTCAAGTCAGATAATGCGAAAATACTTTTGTCGTTGCGTTGTGACAGCATCTGAAACAAGGAAAATAATTACTTTAAATTATGGTAAGACATTTTTTAGAAACTTTTTCAGTATTTAAATTCTCAGTTTTTACGAAAAAAGATCGAAAATTCTAAAAAAAATTCAAATTTCACAGAATTTCTCGCTCTCAACAAATATCCCAAAAATATTACCTTCAAAGTTTGTAGTGATTCCTGGAAGAACTGCATTTCCTGTTCGACTTGTTTTTGTAATTGATTGATTTGCTCAATTCCCAATTCGCTAATTGGAACTCCTTTTGATTCGTCTGCCATTTTGAACCTCAAAAACAAAAAATGCCAAAATGCCAAAAGCGAAAGAAATATCGCGAAACAATTTCGCAGTGAAAATGCTAGTCCCCGATAATTGGAAAACTAGTCCACCAGCCGCAGAAAGCATAAAAATATTGTTCATATGTATTTTTTAAACACTTGGTTCTGATATAGAAAATAAAACTTGGATATTTATTAAAAAGCAGTAAACGTTTATCATCTTTTTAGAAACACCGGATTGAATACAACATAAAACAACAAAACATCAACAAAAATTTGAAAGGTACTCGTTTTTTTTCGACCAGTTTTCGATGGATTCTTAAAATTTCGGTGGATTCTCAGTGAGGCGTAGAGTTTTCCTGAAAAATATTTGAGTTATTTTGATGTGTCTGATGGAGAAGAGACTTACTCAATTCTATTTGCGATCGCATCGTTTCTAGTTTCTCCACACAAATATACTTGATAATATCCATGACTCACTGGGCGTGCATTCGACAGCGTTTTATCTGAAATTAAAGCTATTTGGAAAATTATATCGATTCTTAATTTCTGCTTAAAATACAAGAATTTCAATAGATTGACCCTAGCAGATTGAACAGAAAAATAAAACGGACCATCGTTTCGGCGATAAGACGACTCTGGGGCGTTTCCATTCACTCCGTTGACAACATTCTCCGTCTCAACTCTTCCATTGAAAGAAGTTCTGCTGGATTGATGATTTTCGAAACTCCAATGATTTTTTCTCAATGGACTTTGTACAGATCTATCATCGAATTGTTGACGGGTTTGTTGTTGTGGTTCAGTCGACCAAGAATTCGGTAAGGCAGATCGCATAGCATTAACATTATAAGTATCCATTTTATCATCTTGGGATCGAATTCTTGAGACTGATATGGGTTGCTTTTGCGGAGTCCCACTCATTGTTGAATCGTATTTATTATAGTACGACTTCTGTACAATAGGTGGAGCAACTTGTCGAAAAGCAGCTGGTGGATTCGCGAATTCCTGAGATTGAGAAGACCCATATGACGATTCTCGAATTGGAAATGGTTTGTGTATGGATTGACGACTTGAAGGCTGAAAAATGATGATTCATGTAAATTCATCAGTTCATTCTCCTGAAGTGGAAAGAGCAGAATAAATATTCTACTGCGAAACTCACTCTTTCATCCAAATTGGAAATGGCCTCATCACCGATTGATACATATTGATCCTAAAAATTCGATCACGATTCACGGCCTCTTTTGAACTTAAGCTTACCGAGCTTCTCATTTGACCAAACGAATTTCCTCTTCCTTTGATGGGAATCTGTGAATTGACACAAACAAATTTTTGAAACGCATGCTCGTTTGCTTCACTCTCATGGTCGAATCTTCTATCTGAAATAACTTGTTCAAATTTTTATTTCCAATCTGAATCCAATTCACCCATTGCAATCCTCGATTCGGACAACAATCTGCTATCCTTCATTTTATTGAAATGAGCTGTGTTTTGAACCACCGTTTTCAAATGATCGATATCCACTTTCGATTTTTGATTATCTTGTAATTGTCGCGCTTGTATTTGCATTTGTTGTTGTTGTTGCTGTGGTTGTCTCTACAAAACAAACAATTATTGCGACTATTCATCATTAGCAAAATTCAAACCTCAGAGTTTCTGTTGTAGTAAGAATTGAGATCGAACGGTTGAGATTTTTGTTTTGGACTGGATGCATAATTATTATCTGAATAATACACAAATTGTAACAGAAAACAATACGAAAAGTCTCACTTCTATTATCTTGGTTCTCTAGAAGATCCTGCGAAATCTCTTTGATAAACTGATCTGTGTTGATCGACTCCTGGAAAGATGATTATGAAAAATGTGAAAATTATACACTCGCACTCACTTCAAACTTTCTATCATCATTCCAATCGGCCATTTTGAGATCCGCAGTATCCAGATATCTGAAAACAAAAAATACAGGTCAAATGAAATTGTGTTCACTGTATGACGTTGTATAAGCAAAGGTCACGTAAAAAATAAAAATTTCGAACGTGAAATTCTCTTTGAAGTACTTCTAGATGAAAATAGGTTTTTCGAATTTAAAAGCGGAAAATCTAACTTTCCACGAAAAGTTGGATAGTGCTAAAACAGAATTTTCAAGTATTTTCACTATTTCACAACAAATGCAACTGAAAATTCCATTTCGAGACGAAAAAAACCTCATCAAAAATTCAAAAAACGAGCTCAAAATCCCAAAATTTCCCTTCGCGAACAAATACCGTAACCTTGCTTTCGTGGCATGCATGTTCGTTGCGAGACGATATACACATTTTGAAGCAACCTTCCTTTGATACAGTACTTGTTTTCCACTTTATTTGGTATTTTGTAAATATTAAAACCTCTCGACAATGTCAGTTGTTTACATAGAAGAGAGAATTTCCTAATTGATATGATTGATATAATTCGAAGATCATTTGAACACTCTTCAATGATCATAATGATTTCTAAAGATTCATTTTCTATTTTTAGTTGTGTAATCAATCAGAAAGACAAAAAAATGATTTTTTGTATATAAATAATAGAGATATTATGGTGATAAGTTTAACAAAACCTGAAAGGACTATGATTTCATATTTTATTGTTAAATCTTTCTTTTAAAGAAAGGGTAAAAATTAACTTCGAAATTTTTTTCTCTAAAAGTTTTGTGATAAAAAATGTGGAAAATTCAAAAAAAAAACCGAAAAAACATAAAAAACATAAACATTCCAGATCTATAATTCTATAATTTATTTTCAAAACAATTCTAGTTCCGAAAATGTGTTCCTATCATTTTTAAATTTCATGGAAGTTGTTTCTGTCTTGTGGTGAATTCTGAACTTTGAGTTTACAATTTCTCTAGTTATAATCCTCATGATGGCCCATTTTCAATAATCTGTTGATCTCAAGCTTCAACTCTACAACAAAAACATATCTCTCACTTTCAATTTTTGAAATTCACTTCAAAGTGGGCGTGTCATTTTCGTCTACAAAAGGCATGGAAAATGACAACTTATATGAAAATGAGAGAGTGTTAGAGATAAATACAGTAGTCATCATCATCTCCTTCTTCTTCTTCTTATTTTTGCTATTCCTTTCTTGTCATTTTCTCTCAATTTATTTTGTGATTTCAGAAAGTTATGATACATGATACAACTATAATAATATTATTAATATGTCTACCATTATTTATAATATCCCATTCACTTCGAGATTCCGATTATTCATTGGAGAAGGAATCAAATGTTGATGAAGCTTCTAGAAGAACTCGTTTGATTTCTGAAAAAGATCAAGAAGTTGTCAATTTTTATATGGAAAAAATGAACAAATTGGCGGCTGAAAAACATCCGGAGGTAAAAAAAATGTGGTTTTAGTTCAGCCAGGAAATATTTTGAAGGTCATACTTACTTTCAGTCAAATCAAATTAGCCATAAAATCAATGTGGGGAAAAGTCTTGACATGGTTTGGTTTGGTTTTTGACAATAAACAAAACAGGTTGTTGTGTGTGTTGCCTGTTTCTTTTTGAGACGCAATTAAAAATATAATTGAGGGTACAACTTTCTGTGGATTTTCCAAGCCACAACTTTTTTTATACATCAAAATACCACGATAGTGTTACACATTTTCTCCAAAAAAACTAATAAATATTTCACACTTCAGTTTGAAAAAGAAAAAGTGTAAGAAAGGGTCATTTATATTGAAAATCGAGACCCGTTCCATTATTATCAATCGATTCATGTCTTTTCTTTTATGTATTATCCTTATCAACATAATCACACCGCATTTTCAATCATCTTCAACAATCATCAGCCAAAAAAAAACAATGAAAAAACCATTTTTTAGGAAAAAGAAATGTCAAAAGAACTGAATGATTGGTCGAAATCACGACTTCGTGCTGATGTTTTGAATCCAGAGGAAAGGGGGAAGTATTTCCAAGGAGATATTGTTTTATATCCTGAACAGGCTAAAGCAATGTATGAAAAAGCAGTGGAAAGTGGGAAGAATCGGAGGAAACGGAAGTTTATTGGAGCAAAAATACGAAGATGGGATGCTTCGCAACCGATTATTTATAATTTTGATGGATCACATAGTGAGTTTGAGTACTGTAGATTGAAAAGATAAATTTTCGCGACTGAAAATCGTGAATCCTATTTTCAATTTGATCTATTTTTTGGAATTTTGAAAAAAAAACGTTTCGGAACCTTGAAAAAAATCAAAGAAATGTTTGCCACGTCACAATCATTGCTTATATTAAAAATCACACCGTAATCCAAGGGTTTTTCGGCTACAGTATCTCAATGAATTTCCAAAAAATAGTAGATCAAGAATAGTAGATCAAGAATAGTCGTACTGTAGTCGTGAATTAAACAAAAACTACCGTAATCCTTGCGGTTACTGTGTATTATGCTTTCAAAGACATTTACAGTAGTCAAAGAATGAATTGAAAATAAAAATAATTTTCAAAAAAGGTTCACCTATGTCCGGATTTCTGGGGAAAACATTTGGATTTCATTTATAAATTCTTATTTTCGAGTTCTGAATTATCATTTTTTTTTTTAGAATTTTTGCTTTATATTACTGAAAATTCCGATTTTACTTTATGAAAAAATTCGTGACCGAAACGTGGCAATTTAGAATTTCAATTTCTGATTATCAAGTTCACGTTTGAAATACGATCCCAATTTCTAAAAATTATTTCATTCCCATTTTTCCAGCTCAACGTGAACAACGAATAATCGAACTTGCTCTCGAACATTGGCATAATATAACATGTTTGAATTTCGAAAGAAACGATAACATAAATTCAGGAAATCGAATTGTTTTCACAGATGTTGATGGATGTGCAAGTAATGTTGGCAGAAATCCAACCGGCGAAGAACAACTTGTCTCCCTCGCACCAGAATGTATTCGATTAGGTGTTATTGCACACGAAGTTGCACATGCTCTTGGTTTTTGGCATGAGCAATCAAGACCTGATCGAGATCAATTTGTAACCGTGAAATGGGAAAACATCGAGAAAGATTCGAAGGGTCAATTTTTGAAAGAGGATCCAGATGATGTTGATAATTCCGGAGTTCCTTATGATTATGGAAGTATTATGCATTATAGAAGTAAAGCATTTGGAAAAATTGATGATTTGTATACAATCAGCACTTTTGTATCCGATTATCAAAAAACTATTGGTAAATTTTTTTTCAGAAGAAAACTTTTTTATTCAAATATTTTTGATATTTCAGGCCAACGTGATCAATTATCATTCAATGATATTCGACTCATGAATAAAATATATTGCAGTAACACCTGTCCTTCAAATTTACCATGTCAACGTGGCGGATACACAGATCCTCGCAGATGTGATCGTTGCAGATGTCCCGATGGTTTTACTGGACAATATTGTGAACAAGTTATGCCAGGATACGGTGCAACTTGTGGTGGAAGACTTCAATTAACTCGCTCAACTACCAAAATATCATCGCCAGGTTATCCAAGAGACTTCAAAGAAGGTCAAGAATGTTCGTGGTTGTTGGTTGCACCGCCTGGACATATTGTGGAATTCCAATTTATTGGAGAATTTGAAATGTATTGTAAAGTTAGGCATTCTTTATGTATGGATTATGTGGAAGTTAGAAATACCACTGATTTCGCCAATACTGGAATGAGGTGAATAGGTTTTAGAAAGAAAATTCATAAAAATAATTGAGAGGATTTTAGATATTGTTGCTATGGAACTCCACCAACAAGAATACGTTCAGCAACCACTGATATGGTAGTGCTATTCAGAAGTTTCTACCGGGGTGGAAAAGGTTTTGAAGCTCGTGCTAGAGCGGTACCTGAGGCGGGTAACTGGAATCAATGGGGACAATGGAGTGCATGTAGTGCATCTTGTGGTGCATGTGGTAGCCGAATGAGGACAAGAGTTTGCCCACCTGGAAATGCATGCGCGTATGTTATTCTAACATCTCAAACCTAATTACTATCCTAATTAAACTAATCAATTTGTTTTCTAGGGGAGAACCATTGGAAACCCAAGTTTGCAATACTCAAGCGTGTACGGGTATGTGCGCCAAGAAGAAAGAGGAAGAGGGACAATGTGGAGGATTCCTATCGCTTCTACGTGGCGTCAGGTGTAAACAGTATGTTTTTTGATGATAAAAACATGTAACAATTTATTGTTCTTAATTTCAGAGAGAAAACTGTGATGGCACCTTGCGAGAATGCTTGTTGTCCTGGTTTCAGTCTTCAACGTGGTCGATGTGTTAGGTGAAAAGCACTACAGAATACTGTTCAACTAATTTTAAATGTATACGGGCCTTCATTTTATGATTTGTTTTTGTATGTTTTGAACGAAACTTTTTTTATTTTATCAACAATTTTAAATATATGATTATACTTTTAATGAATTATTTACGATAAACTTCATAGTTCAATTTCAGGATATTTTTCAGAAAAATAACGTTGGTTAATGATGTTTTGAACAGAAATATCAAACCACTTACGTAGATTTATTGTGAACGTGAACTCATTCTAGCGTATTTTTCAAAAATAACCCCCATTTCTTCTACGGTTTTTCCTGACATCCTCCGTCTATTTCTTTCGGAAACAAGAAATTTCAACCAAAAAACAATTGCTGATCACGAGGTTTGTTTGTATTCATACTATTTTACTTCCTAAAACCAAGATCATCAACAAAAACATGAAAAACTTCGAGAAAACCCCTTTGCTTTCCGAAAGAAAACATACACAAAACGGCGAAAAAATATTTATTCGCACACGCGAAATAAATGTTACCGTAGTTGTGTGTTGTGTCTTATAGCGAAGAGCGTTTAATACTCAGTGAACGACCCAGCAGCCAAATTTCGCCGTATTTTTATTCTTTTTTTCAACTTTTTTTGGTTTTTCACGTCGAATTTCACGCAAAAATACGTTTTTCTTGTCATTATTGTGAAGAAAACATACTTTATGTATAGTAGATAATCTCCATTTTACAAGTATTCCGATATCGTATGCTAAATACCGATTTTTGTATTTGTTGCCGTAATTTTCATTATTTTAAATTTTTCGTTTTTCAGTGGGTACACAATGGTTGGAAAGAGAAACCTCCCAGTTATCAGCAGAAACTTCGACCTCTCCCCAGGAGTTCTTCGTTTCTCTACTACTCGTCTTCGTTTGAAGAAGAACCAAAAGACACCACTTGTCAAGGCGGCCAAGCCAGTAAGTTATATTATTTTTCAAAAATTATTTCCGAAGTCCAGAGTCACCTTTTTTGCTAGAGTACGATTGAGGTGCTAGGATTGTTCGAAAATAAAAATGGTATAATATGCAAATAGAGCTTGGTTTACCCTCCTCTATTTCACCTCAATCCATAACATCCGAAAAAATTTCTGAGATTCATGTTGGCGTGAAATTATGTTAAATTTGTTCCGTTTGGAATTTACATGATTGTTTTTCAGAGCAACAAGCTCGCTGCTCTTCAAAGAGATGGACAAAAATTCAAGCTCGGACACTCAAAGAAGGTTGCTCTCCGCAAGTCACTCACTCCAGGAACAGTCTTGATTGTTTTGGCTGGACGTCATAAGGGAAAGAGAGTTGTTTTCCTCAAGCAATTGGAATCCTCTGGACTCCTCCTTGTTACTGGTATGTTTTTAATTATTTTTAGTGATAAACAATCAGTTTTAAAAAGTTGCACTCATAAGGGACGGAATTCTCCTATGAGATTCTTCGTATAATTTTAGGTGCGAAATAGTAGAGAGGCGCAGTGTTACTCTTCCTTCCTTATTGGAAATGGAGAGTGTCAAGCGCTTCCCACATTAAATATAAAATTTTTTAACAAAATTATTCATTTTTCAGGACCACACAAGATCAACGGATTCCCACTCCGCAGAATCTCCCAATCTTTTGTCATCGCCACTTCCTTGAAAATCGACGTTTCGGGAGTCAAGGTTCCAGCACACATCAATGATGATTACTTCAGAAGAAAGTCGACCGCCCAAAAGAACGGAAAGAACATCTTTGCTTCCGGAAAGGCCGAATACACCGTAAGTTTTCAAGTTAAATCAGTTTTCAGCAAAAAATTATTTAAAAAAATTGGAACTCACATAGAAAATTTTTCCTCTATTAGAGTTCTAAAAATACTTTTAAAGCAAACATGAAGGCGCAAAGCAATATATTCTGTATGACTTAGGAATCCTAGGTTCTAAAACAATCAAATCGTATTTCACCGCAGTAAGTATTTGCAAAATAGCTGCTAGTTTTCGGCTCATATTGAACTTTACAAATTTGGCTTGTCTTTTTATAGTGGCACTCATAAGGGACGGATTTCTCCTATGAGATTCTCCGTATAATTTTAGGTGCGAAATAGTAGAGAGGTGCAGTGTTACTCTTCCTTCCTCATTGGAAATGGAGAGTGTCAAGCGCTTCCCACATTGAATATCAAATTTTATTCCCAATTGATTTATTGGAATTTAATTTTCAATTACAGGTATCCGATCAAAGAAAGGCCGACATCAAGACCGTCGACGCCCCAATCCTCGCCGCCATCAAGAAGAACAAGGACCACAAATTTTTGTTCGGATACCTTGGAACCAGATTCTCGTTGGGAAAGAACCAATACCCACACAACATGGTCTTCTAAATGTATTGTTATTGAATAAATTGTTGACTTTTATTCAAATAGCATCGATAATAATTTATCTGCCGAAGCATCAGTTCAAATTCTGAGAAATAAGAAATTCCTTTTAGAAGTAGCTCCCAGGTGAAAAAATATTCTCATATAATATGCGAAAAAATATCGAGGTTTGTTGCAAAATGGCTTCTTTTCACTTTTTATTTCCCAACATCTCGTGACAATTTTCCTTTAATGAGCAACAACACTCCGCTTTTGCCTCACAAATCTCCCTCTCTTTTTTCGTACTTATATTTTTCTTTCGTTGTTGTTCGTTGATTGATTGAACCTGTGTTTTGTTATTTAAAGTGTGTCATGTTTGGAGGAATTCGAGACCGGCTCTACCGCTATCAACGGAACAAAAGCTCACGTGTCGAATTCTACCCGAATGCTGCAAAAGGTCAAGTTTGTTTTTAATAAATAAGTTTTGGGGTTGCTAAAAATATTAATTTACGTAAAAGTATCGATATTACCACGTTTGCACGAAAAAAATCATTTTAATTTGATCTTTTGTTCTAACACTTTGATCTATCAAAAACCCGCTAATAATACGAATGATTCTATTTAAATTATTGATTTGATTCATTAATTCATTAATCCTCTGTAAGCATGTTCAATATTTTAACCCATGGGTTTTGTTTCCCTTCATACTTGGTTTGTCAATTTTAAAATCGATTCTAATTTCCGCTATGCCATGTTTTTCTTTTTTGCACCTGCAACTTATTTTTCAACGAGTTTGTTGTTGTTGTTGTTTGTGTTGAGGGAAACAATTCTTCAATTTGAAATTATTGAAATGGGGATATTGATTTTTGAATCTGAAAAACTCTTCGTCTTTTTTTCCCAACAAAAACAAACATTTTGATAATAAAAAAAAATTCCCCCCATTTTTTTGTCGTTGACATTTTCATTCAACCAGAAAATAATGTTTTATTATCAATTCAATTCGATATATACACATCTGTTGGAGATTCGTTTTTTTTCTTTATTTTTTATCTTTCTTGACCTTTTTTATCGATGGTTTCAGGGCAAATGTACTTTGAATTTGATTTGCATACTTGATATTAAATACCAAAAAATGACCAAAGAAAAGTAAAGTGAAGTAAAATCTCTTCAAGAATTATTCTTATTTGATTCGATTTGCTTGATTTAGTTAAATTATTGATTCAATTTTCAGCGACTGCAAACTTGCGGGAAAGTTTAGTTGAGCAAAAGACACAAGAATCAACAATTGAGCCGCCTTCAAAACCACAGCCACAATCTTCGACGACAACAGCAACTTGTACAACACCAAACGAAGGAGGTTTGTATTTTTATTTGAATTTCTGATGAAAAATGTTTTAGGATGAAGGGAAATCAATAAATTTTGTGTGATGCACCATTGGAAACGAATAATTTCATATTTGAATGCAATAATTTGATATTCGAAGAAAAAGGCATTGATTGAACCGAGATTTTCATGTTTTCTTGCGAAAATTCTTTGAGATCTTGCATTATAATCTTGTTCATAAGATAGAGACTATTCGTATCATATAATTTTTGATTACTTTACGTTATTCATAAGTGATTTAGCGACATTTATACTGAAAAACGTTAAATCACTTATGAGTAACGTAAAGTAATCAAAAATTATATCTTTAGAATTGTCTCTATCTTAGAAATGCGATTATAATCCAAGATCTCAACGCACTTCTGCGAAAAAAAATGTCGGTTTAATGTCCATGCCTTTTTCTTCGCGTATTAAATTATTGCATTAAAAAATTATTCTTTTCCCATGGCGCATCACACAAAATTTATTGATTTTATTTTATTACCAAACAATTTTCTCCATTTCCTCTCCCCAAAGGCCGATCTCAAATCCAAAAAATATTTTTCCTTATCTCCCCAAAGTTTTATCCCTTACTGTACATATATCATCGCTGAAATGAGAAAAAACGGGCGGTTTTTGAGGAGATTGATAAGAAAAAGTGCACATTTTTTCCCAATGTCTACCAAAAAATGTACATTTTTTTCTGGATTTCGATTTTTTCTCTTCTATACAAATAAACACTTCAAATGATTTTTTGAACTGTAGAAAAAATCCTTCACTATCTAAAATTGCGCGTCTTTTTTTCCCCATATGTTTTGACACATTAGTTGTATCTAGATTGTATAAAAAACGACGCTAGTCCCGCCTTTTTTTCGGGAACACCCCCAGCCAAAAAGTGCATAGTTTTATTACTGCTCATTTACTTACAAAATAATGGCTGGAGGTGAGTCTTCTTAATTTCTTAACCTCTATACTCAAGTCTTCTTCTCAAAAACATGTGCAATTTCAGACAAATCATTGCAAGTTTCAACGGACGCTCATCAACACCATCATCCAACACCTCCAACCTCATTTTTCTCATCAACTTCACTCGCAGTTCACCCATCACCAAATACACTTCCATCATCTTCAACTGAAGAATTAAGAATGCCAAATATTAAGGTAGCGTGCCCATATCAATTTCAAAAAACAAAAAATTTCAGGTTTTTTCTGGGTCTTCTCATGCTGATTTGTCTCAAAGAATTTGTGAAAGACTTCAATTGGAAGTCTCAAAAGCGTCGTTGAAAAAATTCAGTAATAAAGAAACAAATGTTGAAATTGGTGAATCGGTTCGTGGTGAAGATGTTTATATAATTCAATCGGCTGCCGGTGAAATCAATGATAATCTAATGGAACTTCTGATTATGATCAATGCCTGCAAAATCGCATCATCTTGTCGTGTTGCAGCTGTTATTCCCGCTTTTCCATATGCGAGACAAGATAAAAAGGACAAATCTCGAGCTCCGATTTCAGCCAAACTTGTTGCAAATATGTTATCTGTTGCTGGAGCTGATCATATTATTACAATGGATTTGCATGCGTCGCAAATTCAAGGATTTTTCGATATTCCAGTCGATAATTTGTATGCTGAACCAGCTATTTTGAAATATATCAAGGAATCGATTCCGAATTGGCAAACATCGGTTATTGTATCACCAGATGCTGGAGGTGCTAAAAGGTTTGTTGAATAAATATCTAACAAGGAGCTTCGGTTAGGGTAAACACGGGTTTTGAAATAGGATAAGTGCAGTCGTAGATAACTTGATGCGCTGATAAAGATGCTGAAAAAATTAGCTGCTGAGTTCCAATCTGAGCTCCAAAACGAAAATTTATCATAAAAATTTGGGTTTCAAAACTTTTCCCAATTTTTGTCACAAAATTTTGCTTTGGAGCTCAGTTGCGTGGAGCTCAGCAGCTATTTTTTCCAGCATCGTTATCAGCGCGTCAAGTAATCTAAGACTGAACTTATCCTAATTCAAAACCCATGTTCACCCTAACCGAATTCTCTTGTAATTTTTTGTTTTATCCAAAATGTTTGATTTCAGAGTTACATCAATTGCTGATCGTTTGAATGTTGATTTCGCCCTTATCCACAAAGAAAGAAAACGTGCAAATGAAGTTGAGAAAATGACTTTGGTTGGATCTGTCGAAGGAAAAGTTGCGATTCTTGTTGATGACATGGCTGATACTTGTGGAACTATTTGTATGGCTGCTGACAAATTGGTCGAAGCTGGAGCTGAAAAAGTTTATGCGTTCTGTGTTCATGGAATCTTCTCAGGACCCGCGATTTCTCGTTTGAATGCGTCGAAATTCGAAGCGGTTGTTGTGACAAATACTATTCCACAAGAGGAAAATATGAAACAATGCTCAAAAATTCAGGTTGGTTTTGAGAATTTTTTTGTTGAAAAAATTGGTTTCAAAATTGGATTTTCGTGAATTTTTAAAAGCCTTGAGAAAACTTCAACAAAATTTAATTTTTGATTTCGAGTTAAATTTTTTTAATGCCTCTAATCTTTTCCTTCTCCTCAAATCATAATAATTTTTTGCAGTGCATCGACATTTCGATGATTTTGGCTGAAGCAATCCGTCGAACCCATAATGGTGAATCTGTTTCATATCTTTTTTCACATGTTCCTATTTGTTGATTTTTCCATTTTCATCCCGTTTTCCCGTTTCCCCGTTATTTCTTCCCATTTCCCCAGGTTTATTTGTTTTTTTGTCGTTGTTTTAATTTAGTTGTGACGGTCCCCCAACTCCTTTTTCACAATAGTTCATTTTTTTATTTCTGTGTTCAAAATAAATCGATTTTATATTTTTAACTTCTTGATGCACCAACAACTGCTCTCTCTGAATCTCTCTGGGTTTTATTCTATCTCATTGCATTCGTTTTTTCTCCTCGTCCAGGCAGGTTACACTGTTGTTCCATTCATTCATTCCAATTGTCTTTTCATTTTCAAAAAGTATATGAGAGAATCTGGAGAATGAAATGATTTTTTGGACTCATTTCATATTGGTTTTATTTCATTTTTATCAAATAACATGTTCATTTGAACAACGATCGGATTGTGTGAAATATTGTGAACATTTGGATACAAGTGGAGAATTTGGAAATTGTTTGACAAGTTGTTCAAGAACTCCAAGAAGTGATTATTATAATGATAATTGTGAGTTTGGAAAATTTGGGATTCGAACTTTTCCGAAATCGGGCTGAAATGTTTTTATAGGCTGAATTCTTAGGATCTCTAGAGTCTAGATTATTTTCCCTAGTTTTGTAATACAAAATTTAAAAATTCGAAAACTTACTATTTTTTGAACTTCAGTTTTCAGAGAAAATGATTTTTTTCAGAAAATAAAATTCGGGAGAAACATTTCAGAACATTTTAAAAAAAGTGGTATTTTCTTTGTAATTTTGAAAATAGTTTTTTTCCAAAAATTTTCAAAGTCATAAATGTTCTGATCAATTTTTCACTCCGAGTCAATTATTAAAGTATGTAACTCCCAGGTTTTAATCTGAATTCAGTTTTTCAAAATAACTTTCCTCAAAGGTGCTTACAGTAGATTTTTCCTAGTTTTTAGATTTTGTAGATCAAGGCGGAAACAACATAAAACATCTTGCCTTTAGTTTTTAAATTAGAAAAGTTTTAAGCAATACTGTACTCCCAGCCAATTTTTTAAAAGTATGTAAAGTTCCTAGGTTTAATGTTAGCCTAAATTTAGTTTTCCCAAAAATATTCCGAATTTTTTCAGATTCCTAACAGTTACAACCATTTTTTGTTTTTATTTGTTCTTTTTCAATAAATTTTTCTGAAAAAAAATGTGTTTTTGATTGGAAAAAAAGTCGGGAAAAATGATCAAAAAATGGTGAAAAATTGGTGGGAAAAAGTTCAAAAATTGACAAAAAAGGGTGAAAAAAATGGTGCATTTTTGATCAATTTTTGTTCAAATTTTTTTTGGCCAAAAATTGGTCAATTTTTGGTCAACCTCCCAGGACCAGTGCTACACTTCACAAAAAGATCTGTGCCGTCTTCGTCAACTTTGCATCCCACATAATATCCATAAACATTTGAAACATTGTTTTCCAAAAAATGCGCGATCGATCGAACTTTTTCTTCATTCGTGTTCTTATTGTTAGCAAAATGAAAAAAGAAGTAAGGATGATATTCAATGTTAGGCTTTAGTTTCTGAAAAAATTAGAAAAATAGTGTAATATGAAATTCTGACAAGGATTCGAAACTTGTATGAAAACTCTCATTTTTTGAACGATCTCGAGTTCAGTAATACTTTTTTACAAACATACGGTGGGGAAAAAATGGGGAAGTTCGTAACTGAATTGTATTTCCTTTTTTAAGGGACGTTTTTTGTAAACGTGAAAAAGCTGTCGGACAAAAAAAGTCGAAATTTTCAAATGGGCTAATTTTTTTATTTGACAGCTACAGTACCCAGGACAAAAATCCACACAAAATTTTGATTACAAAATTTCGGGGGTACTGCATGCGCCTTTGAATGCACACAGTGAAAAACTTCCCATAAGCGCGCGCACACATACACCATCGTTTTCCTCTCGTAAAAACAATCATTTTTGCTTTTTTAATCATGAAAAAAGGTTAACTCTAACATAAGTTCCGATTGATCTACGAAATTTCACTGTGTGCATTCAAAGGCGCATACAGTACCCCCGAAATTTTTTAGTCAAAATTTTGTGTGGATTTTTGTCCTGGGTACTGTAGCTGCCAAATGAAAAAAAATAGCCCATTTGAAGACCTGAAATTTTTGTCCGAGATGCCTATCAAACATTTTCGCTCTTACAAAATACGTCTCTTAAGCTGTGAAACTCACCATCAAAGAATCCTCGTTTTTCTCATAAATTTCCGGATTTAAACTAATAATCGTATCATAAGTGAATTTGATTGCTTCAAAAATATCATCAATATTTTTAAGCCATTCAATCATAACGAATGTATAGTTGACATTAACCAATTGCAATATTATGAAATTCCAACCATCAACAACAATTTCAAAAAACTGAGGATTATATGCAGCAAGAAGATCAATAGACATCTGATTGATTGATTTTCCGGAATAGGTTAATCTCTCAATCGATTTACAGCAAATAATTTTCTTCAAAATTTCCAATGGAATTTCATCTTCTTCTACAATCATTCTTAATTCTTTGCACTTTGCATTTTTGAAATAATAATTCCATTGATCAAATGGAATAGTTCTTGTCAATTCAATTGTTCTTTTGAATGGAAGTATTCTTATCCATGGAACTTTAACGAAAATTGTTATTTCTAATCGAAGTTCCTTATTTTTGTTATAATACACTTTGGCATTACATTTTGGACCAGAAATCATCCAACGTTCTAATTCATGGGCATCAAATAGAAACTTTGATGAGTTTTTCAAATTTTGAACATCTTCGTATTCAAGCTGAAAAACATTTCAATTGGAAATGAAATCTTCTAAAAGCTTACCTTTTGAAAAATGGCTCCAAGAACTTCGAATGGCAATTTTTGAATCGGAGGTTCTTCTTTTTCTTCTTCAATTCGTCTGGCAAATGGATTGGTAAAAAAGCTTAGATATTTGTGGAGGATCAAGAAAATGACCAACATCAAAGAACGGTTGCAATAAATAATGTTTTTGCACACAGAAATGGAATGATTGGTTTGTGGTAGAATACACCAAGCGAGAGTGGCACGCTCAGATATTATCACCCATTATTGAGCATGTGCATTGTTCCCAAGATAATGTTGTAGTGTTTTGGGAAAACACACACATCAGCTATTGAACTTCTGGTGGGGATCAGCAAATTGAGAAATCAACAGTGAAAGATAAAAATAAAGTACAATTTCTAGATTTAGAAATTATAAATTCTAGAGAAGACCTTCATACTAGACTATACAATAAAACAGACGATTACACATTCGAGATAGTACGATACCCTAAAGCTAAAAGTTATATGCCCGAAAGAATCGCAATAAATACAATATACACCGAACTTCTCCGAATATTTGACACATGCACTTACTATTATGATGCTTTACCTAGAATTAAAGCTCTAATTACTCAATTTGTAAAAAATGGATTTCAACAACCATTTACAGAACAACAAACTGTTAAATATTTCCATAAAATCAACATTCATAAAAAATACCGATTTGATCTTAAAAATAATCTATGCTAAAATTCTACCACATTTGTTTTTTTGTTTGTTTCTTTGTTTTTGTTTCCTCATTCTATCAATAATTTCCTTCTATAAAATATATTATTTTGAATATAGTTCTCCCTCCTCTCACTAATCTTCTCTTCATTCTCCTCACTCTCTCATCTACTCTTCCTCTCTAACATATCGTCTCCCTCCACTCTACATGTTTTCACAAATAGTTTTATTTATACACCTTTTAACTTTTCTTATTATTTTTTCTTATCTTGGCGCGTAGGATAGGTTTAGAACTAATACTTAAGGTCCAGCAAAGAGGCATCACTGATGAGACCTACCTCTTCGCCGTCTGATGTTCAGGTCGAAACGGCTTTACCGCGTATCTATATTCTTTTAATTTCTTCTTTTTCTTATGTGATAAAGATAATGAAGCCTAACCACAAGAATTTCTAATTATTACATCCATGAAATCAAGATTTGAGGTTTTTTTCAACAAATTATGGCTCTATCTCAATATCAGGGTCCCATGGAAATATAAGGGTCCGTAATTTTGTTTAAGGGTCCAACAAGAATCGCAACTTTTCCTTCGACAGATCCAACCAAAGAAAAATCGGCTGCAGAGCTCCAGTCTGAGCCACGCAACTGAGCTCCAAAGCAAAATCTTATCACAAAAATTTGGGAAAAACGTTTTGAAACTCAAAATTCCTACTCAAATCTTCATTTTTCTGGTGCATCGACATTTCGATGATTTTGGCTGAAGCAATCCGTCGAACCCATAATGGCGAATCTGTTTTTTTGTTGATTTTTCCATTTTCATCCCGTTTTCCCGTTTCCCCGTTATTTCTTCCCATTTCCCCAGGTTTATTTGTTTTTTTTGTCGTTGTTTTAATTTAGTTGTGACGGTCCCCCAACTCCTTTTTCACAATAGTTCATTTTTTTATTTCTGTGTTCAAAATAAATCGATTTTATATTTTTAACTTCTTGATGCACCAACAACTGCTCTCTCTGAATCTCTCTGGGTTTTATTATATCTCTTTGCATTCGTTTTTTCTCCCCGTCCAGGCAGGTTACACTGTTGTTCCATTCATTCATTCCAATTGTCTTTTCATTTTCAAAAAGTATATGAGAGAATCTGGAGAATGAAATGATTTTTTGGACTCATTTCATATTTGTTTTACTGGGTTTCTATAAATTTGTGGAGTCATTTGAACAACGATCGGATTGTGTGAAATATTGTGAACATTTGGATACAAGTGGAGAATTTGGAAATTGTTTGACAAGTTGTTCAAGAACTCCAAGAAGTGATTATTATAATGATAATTGTGAGTTCGGGAAATATGGAACTATTTCAGAAATCGGGCTGAAATATTTGTTTATAGACTTATGTTAATTTTCAGAATCTCTAGAGTCTAGATTATTTTCCCTAGTTTTGTAATTTAAAATTAAAAAATATTTCAAAAAAAGCGGTATTTTCTTTGTAATTTTTAAAATAGTTTTTTCCAAAAATTTTTGAAATCATAAAAAATCTGATCAATTTTTCACACCGAGTCAATTGTTAAAGTCTATAAAATTTTCAGGATTAAATCTGAATTCAGTTTTGCAAAATAACTTTCTTTAAAGGCGCATACAGTAGTTTTCCCTAGCTTCTAGATTTTGTAGATCAAGGCGGTCAATTTAAGTATAAACATCTTGCCTTTAATTTTCAAATTAGAAAAGTTTTGAGCAATACTGTGCTCCCAGCCATTTTTTTCAAAATTCTGTCAAGTTCCTAGGTTTTATGTTAAATTTAGTTTTCCCAAAAATATTCCGAATTTTTGCAAAAAAGTGTAGCATTCTTATAATTTTTTTCAAAATAAGTTTATTTTGAGAATCAAACTTTTGGAATCATTTTTCGGAATTTTCAATTTCGAAATATTATTTTAACGGAAACTTCTGGTGAATTACGTTGTCACAAGAAGATCAAATTTTGAAAAGTTTTCTGAATTCATATTTTCTGAAAGACATTGTTCCAAAATTATTTTTGATAATTTTCCAAAGTTTTGAAGTTTGGGATCAACTTTGTGTCTGATCCTGAAAAATTGAACATTCTAGACACCTCTAGGATTTTAAGGCTCGTCTACTTGCCAATTAGAATGAGCTCTCAAAGCACACGGCTGAACTTAAAAGTTCAGAATAAAAAATTTAGAGTACAATTTCAAACCACATCGATGAAAAATTGACAGAAGCTTTTGAATTAGGCGCAACAAAAACATTTTTTTTTCCAAAAAAAAATCTGAAGTCAAATCCCATATTAATAATCATAGATCAAGTAAAATGTAGATGTTTATTTATCTCTATGTCCCTCTTTTTTGTCCACCAAACAGTTGTCAAATAAGATGAGATGTGATTTTTCTTGTCCTCATTTATCTTTTATTTTTCCAGTATTCGCCTCTCCCCCTTTCGATGTTCAAATTGAAACAAAAATCGAAAATGTTGATGGAATTATGTTGGAAACACATTTTAAATGGAAAGCTGATGAACGAGATTCTCGTCGAACTGGCTTTTCAATCCGATACACAGCATTGAATGAAACCTGCCAGAAAAATTTTCCAGGATTTTTCACCTCTTCAATTTCCTCAACTGAAAGATCATTCAAAATTCCAGCTGTTTTCAATGGTCATTCTCTAATTATCGATTTTCTATGCACATATCAATTACAAATTCGATCAATACCGTATCCATCCTATAATAACAATAACAATGATTATATAATTGGAGTAAATCATACTGTAGGTGAATGTATTGGAGAGTACTGTATGTGTAAACCGGAGAAAATGGATGAAATCAAGGAAATAAAAATTGAAGAAATCTCAAAACAAAATTATGAATTATCTTGGAAAATCGAGAAATCAGCCAATCTATCATATTCATTTTATGTAGATGTTTTTGAGGAAATCGAATCACCTTTGGAAAAACTTCGCGAAAATCATAACAAAGAGAAAGACTACACTTATGAAATTGCGAATGAAGAACCAATTAAAATATTAGAAGAAGAATCAAAGATTGGAGAATCTTCCACGCATAAATTCATTCTTCCTTTTCCATTTGAGCCAACAAAACACTATAAAATCGGGATTTTTGGGCTGAGCAACAAATTTTGCCCGACAAATGAGATTTTTTATTTTTTCAATCCTATTTCATTGAATATCAGTGTGGTCGAAAAAATTGTGGAAAATGTGGAAATTGAAAAGAAAAATGCGACAATTTCGAATGTTTTGAAGACTTCAGCGATTCAAGATCGGAATAATAACATATTTCTGGAGTCGACCGCTTTTTTCGTGTTTTTCATTTTGGTTGCCTGTATGAGCCCATTGTGCACGGCGTTTATTCTGTTCCTTTGGAAAAGGTAGGTCAAAGGTCATGGGTACTGTACCGTTTGAAAACACGACAAAAAAAAATCGAAAAAAAAAATGAAAAAAATGCAACGGAATCTTCAATTTAAGATCGTCATTTTAAGAATTCGAATGTCTCTTTTTACCGCTCTTAAAACTGAGCGGAATCGCGGAGCGTCGTTGTTTTCGCGAAAATACCATGTTATGGGGCATTTTTCATAGATACTGAGCAAAAAGGGTTTTTCACTGCCTAGAACTATCAGAAAAAAATTAACTCATGATTTTTTTGGTCCAAAAATGTTGGTGGTCTTTTTTTTTAAAAAAAACTCTCCCCATTTCAGACGAAGCTCCAAGAAAAAACTCGAGACTCGTTTTCTGAATCGTCGATCGATTTCATGCTCTCGACACAGTATTATGGAGACAAATATATTATATCGATCACCACAGGATATCAATGGAGCAGCGAATGCTGAATGGAAAATCAGAGGGCAGGATATTGCTGTTGGAACTGTTATTGGTGGGTTGTTTTGGGGCAGGACTGATAGGATTTAGGATTTCCAGGCTTGGCTACTTGCCAGAGTGAATCTCTAGACGCTGGTTCTAGACAATTAGATAGTTTAGGCGAGGCTCCTTAAGAACTAGGGTTTCTAGGTGCTGACCCTTGGAAGTTCAAGTTTCTAGGCGCGGCTACTTGACGTATGAGCGAATCCTTGCCACAGTGAATCTATAGATATGGGTCTTAGATGATTAGGTTCTTTGTGCGCAGCTCCTTGAGAGCTAGGATGTCTAGGCGTCGACCCTTGAAAATTCAATTTTCTAGACACTGAAAAAAAATTAAAACCCGAAATTTTCGAAAACAATTTTTTGCGTGAGATTTTCACGTACGTCATTTCTCAAAGTTATAATTCATTTCATTTTTTTCTTAGGCGAGGGAGCATTCGGTTTGGTTTTCAAAGGAATTCTTCGCGGACCAAATGGACAAGTTGTTCGAGTTGCTGTCAAACAATTAAAAGCAAATGCTCTCGATGAAGAAAAAGAGGAATTTGTGCATGAAATTCAAATGATGCAAACTGTTGGACAACATGAGAATATAGTTACAATGTATGGATATTGTATGGATGATAGTTTGCAATGTATGATTATGGAATATGTGCCATTTGGAGATTTGAAACATTATTTGCAAAATTATCGAAAAGAGGTTTCTCCTAATATTAATTTTTCCTAATAATTTTCAAATATTTTTGTTTTCAGCTAGTTTCATCAAATCCTGAGGACACAAATGATGAAAAATTGGGCTTGGATTTAAATGAACTTCAATCATTCGCTCAACAAATAGCAAGAGGAATGGCACATTTAGAATCGCGAGGAATAATTCATCGAGATTTGGCAGCGCGCAATATCCTAGTCGGAACTGGCAAAATTTTGAAAATTTCGGATTTTGGAATGTCTCGCCCGGGTGTTTATGTTAAAACAAGTCGCGGTGTTATTCCACTTCGTTGGCTGAGCCCTGAAGCAATTAAAGATAATACTTATTCATCGAAAAGTGATGTTTGGGCATATGGAGTTCTTCTTTGGGAAATTGCAACACTTGGTGGTTTTCCTTATAATAATATAGCGGATAAGGATATTTATGCGCATTTGAGTGAAGCGAATCGATTGGAAAAACCTGTCAAATGTTCGGATGAAATGTGAGTTGAATTAGAACACTGTTTTAAGTATACCGAAAATAAAAAAATTAAAATTCAGATACGATCTAATGAAATCATGTTGGGCGATTGACTTCAACGACAGACCATCGTTTTTCGCAATTTGTCAACATTTTGATAAAAAATCTGATAATTCATCGATAGTTTGATATTCTGCTCAAAGTTCAAATTCAATATGTGATATTTGTTATTTTTTACGGTGTCTTGTACATAATTCATAAATATTTGGAACAAATTTTTTCGACAAAACAAACAATAAAAAATAACAGCGGACAAGAGACAAATGAAATTAATGAAAACCCAATCCATTACCTTTTCCCATATGTGTTGTTTCTCGTGCAATTGCATATTGTCTTTCCAAATCTGACAATAGTTTCGTCTGTTTTTCGCGCTCATCACTTCCATTACTCTCGTTTGCTTTTGGCGCATTTTTGACTCCCATAAGACGCATGAATTTACTTGCTTGTGATTGATCAACACCAGTTGCAGCAATAGCTGATGACCAGAGTTTCTCGTTTTTTGCGACAGAAGTGGAAGAAGATGGAGTTGCATCGGTTTCTTTTGTTGATTCCTCAGTTTTTGGTTTGTTTCCCCAAAGTGCTTTGCGTTGAGCTTTGATCTCTTCTTGACTTAAACGATTTCTGGAAAAATATACTTGATTGATTTTCGTGTCTCAGAGATTCCTTATATTAAAAAACTCACTTATCATTTTGCTCCCTATTTCGATCTCTATCTCTTCTATCATATTCTCTATGACGATCTGCTCGATCTCTGTCTCGTCTTCTATTATCATCCCGATCTCTATCGCCTCTTTCATACTTGTTTCCTCGATGTTCTCGTTCTTTCTCCTGAAAATAAATAAATATATATATAGTTTCGTACCATGTGCTTAAAAAGTTAAAAAAAAACTTACCCGATGTTTGTCCTCTCTTGGTGATCTATCACGATTTTTCTTCTCCTCTCGATGCTTTTTCTTTTCTTCTCTCCGATGTTCATGATTTTTTTCTTCTCTACAATGGGAAGCTGCATAGTTTCAGATTAGCATTATTATCAAGAAATCTTGATATCAAAGTTTTCCCTCCCATTAGGCTGACAAAAAGGCAGAATTTCTAAATTTCAAAATTATGCATTTAAAAGTATCTATTTATTATGAGAATTGACGTGAAGTGTAAAAATGTATATCATTTCTAAAAATTCAATTTTTGCCAGCCAACCTCACTCCCCACTGAAAACCACTGTACCTCGAATCTTTCTCGTCGTCACTGCTATCAAACTTCGTGTGCTTCCCCATTTTGATTGTTTTTAGATTGGCAGCGTCTTCGAGCAAAAAAAAAGAAAACAAAAAAAAAAGAAATGTCGGCGAGTCTAATGCACAGTACGCGATTTATCAGATTTTCTGCAAACACCGTTGTCAACCGTATGCAAACATGAGATTTTTTTCTTTCCAACGCAAGTATTTATTTTTGCCACAGCTTATCTTTGTGAAAAACAAAAAAGTGTCTTTCAGATGCTACATGTTTATGGGAGAAAAGTATTGAAGAATGTTTTGGAAACAGCGGTTCGAAGCAATTCAACTGGACATAAATTTAAAAGTGAGTTTTTCTTCGTTGTTTTTTATTAATTCAGAAAAAATATAAAATTATAGCCAATGAGGTAACCAAGGAGAATACGACATATGTGAATATGGAAAGAGTTGGAGATAGTGTTGGTCCACGAAAAGACGGCGAATTTTGCTCACTTTGCACATGTAATTTACCAGTTAAAGTGAGCTACAAAGATGTGCTTATACTGGAACAATTTATGCGAGAAGATGGAACTGTATTACCTCGACAATTGACTGGATTATGCAAAACACAACAATTACGGGTTGAAAGATGTGTTATGCAAGCATTTTGGTCAGGTCTTTTTGGTGATAAATTTGGAAATGAAGCAGATCGAGCAGGTTATAAAAGATTCAATAGGTAAATAGTGACGTCACAGTTTTCATTATTCAAAATGTTCATTTTTTCTTTAGGTATTGGAAAAATGATATGTCAATGTATCAATTAGAAAAGAAAGAGAAAGATGGAACATGGTATTACATCAAACGATATCCAACCAAAAATCAACAATTGTTTAAAAATCCTCTAAATTAATTCAGATTTTTTTCTAGGTTTAGTTTGTTATTAAAGTTATTTGTTTTTTTTCTTTACTTATTCTTATTCTTTTTAAATATTCGTCTCAAAGCGAATTATATTATCTATTATTTTTTCAAAATCTTAACTTATTTTATTCCTTTTGTTTCAGATAACAAATGTCATTATAATGGAAAAAAGGGTTTTTGTGTGGCTGTATATATTTTCGCTGGGAACTTGCTCTTTAAATGATTCCAGTGTTATTGTCACAGAATCATCATGTCCGATGGTTTCGACATGTGCTTGTATAAATGAGGATATACGATTTATTCAGTGTCATTCAATCGGACATGAAACATTGAAAGAAATCGAGAAAATATATGGGAAAAACATTGAAACGCTAGAAATTGAAAAATGGGAAGAATCTTTCATTGATTTCAATAATTTCACACAGTTTTCAAAGTTGCGAGAACTACAAATATTCAGTGAGTTTTTAAATTCAATTTTCATCATAAACAATCTCTTTTTTCATAGACAGTGAAATTGAGAACATTTTCATTAATTCAAGTATCAATTCTTTGGAGAAACTTGAATTAGAAAATGATGAAATTGAAAACGATGAAATAATTTGTAATCTACTCGATTTTCTTCCAAATCTCGCATATTTATCGCTCACCAACAATTATTTGAAGAAGTTTGATTGTTTCAAAAGTGCACTCAAACTAAAAACATTGAAATTGCGGAAGAATTCAATTGAATTTGTTGATTTGCCAGATTCACTCGAAAATCTCGATATTTCGTTCAATTCTTTGACAAATATAGAAAATATTGCGAAAAACAAGAAATTAGTCGAATTGGATTTGTCATTTAATAGAATAAATGAATGGAATGCTGAATTGGAACTTCCAAAATTGAAAATATTGAATATTTCTGGTTTGAGAATCAAGAAAGGTTTTGGATTATATGCACCAAGATTAGAAGAACTTATAATGAATCAATCGATTTTGAGATATCTGAACTTCTATAAAATTCGAACTGAAAATCTCAAAAGATTCTCCGCTACAAAATCGATATATCTCGAATCAGTTGCCGGACGAATTCCAGCGAAACTTGAAAATATGACGATGACCGACACTCAAATTATGAATCTTCCAGTTAATTTTTTCGAGAAAAAACAACTCAAACTACTTTTTTCGTCTTCAAATATTCAGTGTGAACCGTGTGTTTTGAAATGGTCTTTGCCAGTTTTTGATCAAATCGATCTTCGGAAAATTTGTAATTTGACAATGTAAGGTTTTTTTTTTCAAAAAAAAAGTTCAGGTTTCAATATTTTTCAGGAAAGATATAAAAATAGCAAATTGTTCAATTGGAATTGGGAAATCACCAATTATTTATGGCAAATATTCAGATGATACCCTTCTTCGATGTTTTTACTACGGTGATCCAATTCCAAAAATAACATGGTATCGATATCGACCAAGTGAATTACTTGGAACATATGATCCTGATCAAAATATTATTGATTATTCAAATGTTACAAATTCTTCACTACAAAGTTATTCAATTATTGATGGCGGACATTTATTAATTCGAAATCCAAATCGAAGTCATATTGAAAGATATGTTTGTGTAGCTGAAAATCAACATGGAAAAGTTCATGAAATTATCAATTTCAGGTAATTACAATTTGAAGAATTTGTCCCAAAAACTCTCCCAATTTTTTCTTTAGACTTGATTATTCTGATTGGTATTCTTTCGATGTTTTTCATTCAGTATTTTATGGTGGTTTGGCAACTTCATTAATTGTTTGTTTTGTATCATTCCTTTTGAATATCACATGGATTTTGACGAGAAAATCGGCACTTTGGTGGATTCAAAGAGCTGAACGATTATCAAGAGTTCGTAAAATGGTTGAAGCGATGGAAAAATATCGAGTTCGTCAAATGGAATCGCTTCATGAAAAATATACGAAACGTGTTCAAATTGTTCGAGACAATTATCATCAACAAGTTGAAGCACTGCGAGTCTCATATACGTCACAATCCGAAAAATTCCGAGATTATCGAGCTGCACAACTTGAAACTGTTAGTTCGCATCTGGAATCGATGAGAGATAATTATAATACACAATTAGCGAGAGTTCGAGAATATGGTGCTAAAAGAGCGGATACATTGTGGGATAGTTATGAGAAACAAGTGAATCGAATGAGAACATTCAGTTTGCAACATCGATTGAAATTGATGAGACAATATAAAGTGAAACAGCGATATTTGAATAAACTTTTGGAATCATTTCAAGCAATGTCACCAGAACAACGATTGGAGCATGTATGTTTTTTTTTTGAAAAAATAATTTTGTTTTTTGGAAAAATATTAAATAATTTCAGGAAGATAAAATCCGAGAAGCTCTTGATATTCCAAATGATCCGATAGATATCGATTCAGCTGGTGGTTCTCGATTATCTCGTTCATCATCTTTCCATTCTCTTCCCGAATATTTGATTGATGAAAGAGGAAATATTCAACCTGGAATACCTCCTTCTTCCCAAACAATTCGTTTTTCAAATATTCAACCACTTCAATCGCCTTCTTCATCTTCAACTCCATTACACAATCAACCATCAACTTCATCTTCTTCTCCAAAGCCATAAACTTTAGATTATTATTCCGGGTTTCCTGAGGGAAATATCTACAAAACTATTAGTTTTATCATCGTTGTGAATTATACGGTATTATTGTACTTATTTATCAATGTGATGTTTTTTTTGAATAGTTCTCACTGTTTACAGATTTAAGAATAAATAATCATTTTAAGAATTAGTTTATTCTTCTTGTAAATAAAATTTCAGATTATAATCTAGATTTTTCGAAGAATTTGGGCGATTTCAAAACAAAAGAAACATTGCTGTATTTTTTGTGTGGGTCTCGCGACGATTGCAAGGTTGCATACGGTACTTCGAATTTTATTTTCATTTTCACTTTTTTTCGCGGAAGTTATCTTGTTTTGAACATGGAACCAGTTCAGAAAAAACAAAAGATATGTACGGAAGATGCGAGCAAGTTACCAGAGGTATTCTTTTGATTTTTCAATTTGCTTTTCCCCTTTTTTCCCTTAATATAAAACTTTTAGGAAAAGCAAACTGGTTGGGATGATTTGCCGTATGAATTAAGAAGAATAATTGTTGAAGAGATGGAATTCGAAACGATTTTCAAATTTGCTCAATGTTCAAATCTTTGTTATTCAGATGCAATTCAATCGCCCAAATATATGCATGGAATTGAAATCATCACTGAAAAAAGAAAATTGGTTACTTTCGAAATTTCACACGCAAAAGATGGTCGAGAATGCTCAATCACTTTCAAAACTTCTGGAACAAACACGATTGTTTCTTATTAGTAGGTTGAATATAATGAATTATATTGAAATATTAAAATAAAGCAAATTTTCAGTCGTCGAGGATTCAAAGATCAAATGTTGTTGAAATGGCAAGAGACTAAGAAAGGACAGAAATCGAAAATAGCTGGAAAGTTCTTGTTCGATTATTTGAATAAATTCGAGAAGAATTTGAAAGTGTTCAAAGCCAAAGGGGTAATAGTTTCATTACAATTTCCATAAATTTTGATATGTTTTAGGATGAGTTTATTTTCGAAAATTTGACTTTGTCGCGTGCTATTAGATTGGAAACATTTGAGTTTCTTGTTGAAGCTCATCAAAATATCATCAAAAACCGGTTTATCACTCTTGATTTGGTGAGTTTTGTTTTTTCTAGATAGAGACACATTATTCAATATTATCATTTCAGTTATGTAGAATTCGCAACTCTGTCAAACTTCATCTTCCGCTTACATTCAAGCAAGCGATTCAATTGAAATGCAAGAAACTTTGCCTCAAGCCAATGTGTTTTTCATTCGAAGATTTGAACAAATTCTTTCAATTGTGGTCGAATGGTGAAGTTCATGAAAATTTCGCTAAAATGCAATTGGTTAGAAATCCGGAAGTTCCATACGACTTTGAGAAACTATTAATCGATGTGAATGCTATCGATTTCCAAGAAAAGCGACTCAAATAGTAAGTTCAACTTTAAATTCCAATGCTGATAATGATAATAAAAATTTAAGCTACACATTCAAATTGGTCAATTCAAACGATCAAAACAAATATTTGAAAGTTCGTTTATTGTATGCCTCGGTTTTGATGAAAGTTTTCGATAAAACATCGGATTCAGATGATCAGCCATCAAGAGAATGGTGGGAGGATGAATACTTTGACGAATCAGATATTGAATTCGAAGGATTCTAAGTTAATTTTTTGTTGTTGAATTTTAATAATAAATCTTTTATATTTATAGAAAATCAATTCCAATTACTAAAAGAATGGTAACTTCCGAAAACTACTTTTTATCTGATATAAATATTTGCCAAACCAAATTTGATTAAAAATTTTATTCATTGCGTCAATTGTTGGATGATTGACGTTTTTGTGTGACAGGCTGTTGGCGCATTTTCCGCGCAAAAAATGATGAAATTTTCAGGTTTTGATTGTTAAAAGTAGTAATAAGTCTTATTAATTGTTATCATTCGTATCGAATAATATAAAATCATTGAAAATTTACAGAATGTTACGTCGTGGTTTAGCTAGTTTGTCTGGAATCGCTCAAAATTCATTGAAATCACAAAGATGTGTTAGCGTTAGTGCACAATGTTTTAGTGCTACAACAGCCGAATCAGCAGAATCTCAAAGTTATTCGATTAGAAAGGATGGAAAAAGACTTAAAGGATCGGAATATGAAGAAATTGTTGTTGGTTCAATTGAAGGAGAAAATAAATCTCAAGTTCCAAAAAGTGCACTTGATGTTTTATTGAAAGAATATGATGAGTTGATTGCTGAAAGCTCAGATAATTTGGTTAGTTTTTTTTATTGAAAAACTATAAGGAAATCATTAAATTTAGGACAAATATAAAAGATCGCTTGCTGAAACCGAAAATGTTCGTAGAAGAGGATTGAAACAAACTGAAGATGCCAAAGTGTTCGCAATTCAAGGTTTTTGTAAAGATTTGCTTGAAGTATCGGATATTTTGGATATTGCTGTCAAATCAGTTAAACCTGAAGAAATTGAACAAGGAGGCAAATCTTTCAAAGATCTTTATGAAGGAGTTTCAATGACAAGAACTGTTTTATTGAAAGTTTTCGAGAAACATGGATTGAAAACTGTTGATCCTACAAATGAGAAATTCGATCCAAATTTACACGAGGCAGTTTTCCAAATTCCATCGGCAAATGTATGTTTTTCCTCACCTAATTTTAATATTGATTATATTTTTAAGGCCAAACAACCTGTTGGACATATTGAGGTTTGTACAAAAATTGGATATAACCTCAAAGATCGCCCAATTCGTCCAGCTCAAGTTGGCGTTGTTTCTCAATAAATTCTATCATTTTCCAAGATAATTTAGGCTTTTTTGTTTAAGTTTTTTTTCTTCACTTATACCCATTTTCTGTTACCTTCTTTTGTTTTTTTTTCAAATTTCGTTAGAATAGAGTTTTACAAATTATTTATCTTCTATTTTTTTTAATTTGTTTATCGGGTTCAATTAACCCTGGAATACTTGATTAATTGTGAGAAAATACGTTAATTTCAATTATTTCAGAACAAATGATCGATTTAGCTGAAAAACAACAAAATAATGATATTTTACGAGTTCAAGTTTGTGACGAAGGAGAACTAGAGAAAAGCACTGTCTATAGCTATGGGTAAGCATTTTTTATAATTTTATTGAAGTTTTGTGGAATTTTTCAGAAGTCGGAGAATAGATCCTGAACAATGGATTACTTGGGCGACTGAATGCAAATATTTACCCGAAGCAGATGCAATTGCACTTTGTAGTGTGTAAGTATTCTCGAATGGCTGAAATTTAGGTTAATTTCTAATTTTCAGACTCATAGATAGATTGTCAATGGAACCAAATGTTGTGCCAGTTTCATCACCAGTCACAATATGTGGAGATATTCACGGACAGTTTTATGATTTGCTCGAATTGTTCAAAACCGGTGGAACAGTTCCAAATACAAAATATGTTTTCATGGGTGATTATGTTGATCGTGGTCATTATAGCCTTGAAACAGTTACTCTACTTTTTTGTCTTCTTCTCAAATATCCACAACATATCACACTTTTACGTGGCAATCACGAATCTCGACGAATTTCGAATGTTTATGGTTTCTATGATGAATGTCAAAACAAATATGGACATGGAAGTGTTTATAAATGGTTTTGTAAAGTGTTCGATGTTTTGCCGATTGGTGCGTTAATTGATGATTCGACTTTATGTGTACATGGAGGATTATCACCTGATTTGAAAACTATTGATAGTATGATGTCGTTAGATCGTGCACTTGAAGTGCCAAACAAGGTATTTTTGAAAAATGAAATAGGAAAATCAATCAATATCATTATTATAGGGTCCACTGTGTGATATAATGTGGTCTGATCCAGACGACGAAGTTGATGAATGGGTTATAAGTCAAAGAGGAGCTGGTTATATTTTCGGAGCAAAAGCGACACATCAATTTTTATACAATAATAATTTGGCGTTAATTTGTCGATCACATCAATTAGTCGAAGAAGGTTTCAAATATATGTTCAATGAGAAATTGGCAACTGTTTGGTCAGGTAAATTTTTGCCGGGAATTTTCAAGTTTGAAAAATTTGGAAGAAATTTTCTTTTTGAAAAAAATGATTCTGATTTAGCCCGGCCAAAAATGTATCTGTTTAAAAAAAATAATTTTGGAAAATTCTTAAATTTCAGCTAGAAAACCTGAATTTTAACCCGAAAACTCTAAATTTCAGGTTTTTGGTTCGGATTTTAGGCTTTGCGGAAGGAATAGGATATTTTTATGACTTTCAGGCTTTTTGGATTTTTCTGTGTTTTTGAACGGGGTCATATGACATAGAATCAATAATTTCTTATTTTCAACTAAATATTGGCCAAAAAGCCTGATATCCAGAAAAATATCCTGTTTCTTCCGCAAAAAGCTTGAATTAAACTTGAAATTCAAGTTTTCTGGCTGAAATTTAGCCAATTTAAAGAGAAATTCTGAAAAACTCTTAAATTTCAGCCAGAAAAACTTTAAGACCAAATTCTAAGACCATGTAGAAATTCCATGACCAAATAAAGAGACATTCTGAAAAATTCTTATTTTAAATAGCAAAATCGATTTTCCAGCTCCAAACTATTGTTATCGATGCGGAAATGCGGCAGCGGTTTTCGAAATCGACGGAAATATGCGAATCGCCAAATATTTCAACGCAGTTCCCGATCAAAATCGCGAAAAACCCGATCGAGTTGTGGCTCCATATTTCCTCTAATGATCTCTCTCTTTTTTGTTTCACATGTATTCTTTTTCTCCTGTTTTTCTCTTCTTCCTCAATTCCCAACAATTTCACTTTTTGTTTCATGAAAAAATGGTTCATTTTGAAAACTACGAGAAAAATGGTATATCTACAGAAAGGAAACAAGAAGAAGAAGAAGAGGAGGACCAGTTGAAGACAGAAAACAAAATGGAAATAGAAATGCAACATTTATACAGTAACCCAGGATTGCACGCGGAATGGGAATATAAACAATTTGGTAGCGAATATTTACATGGCTGATGGAGGTGGAGGAGGTGGTGGTTGATCCTAGAATTTGAAATTTTGATAAATTGGAAGATGAGTTAGTTTTTATTGCTTCAGGGCCCTTTTAGTCTCAAAATTATGTCACAGAACCCGATGTTTTGAAAAAGTTCTGAATATGAATATCTTCTAATTCAGATTCAAAACTTCTCAAAATATCTTAAAAATCGTGTCCAATTTGAATTTGTCCAAAACTCACATTCGAAGAAGAAGTTGGTTTCTCCAAAATCGCCTCCTCATTATTTCGTTGTCTCTCCGCTCCAGATCTCATCGAATTCGGTCGCATAAAATACAATCCCATCGCCAAAACTGTCCATAACAAAGTCCACAGCATAATCGTCTGATCACCCGATCCTCCAGCCAAACCATCTGGTAAACATTCCGAATCTGTGCACAAACTTTGAGAGTTTCGGAGCTGCAAAACAGATTTTCTTTGAAGAATTCTCATCTAAATCTTTTGAACTTACAATAGCTAAAAGTCTTTGAACAGCGGCTTCTTGATTGAAAAAACATTCACATGGATCACTCATTTTTTGAACTGAAATAATTTGGAATTTATAAATAAATGAAAAATGTAACGATATTTAATGCAACGTCGACTTGTGAACAGAAAAAAATCGAGCACACGGAAAAAATGAAGAGATGTTAGATGAACAGACAGATTTAGTTGTTGGTGTTGGGGAATTTGGGAACACAGAAACAGATGTTCGATGCGGGAAGGCAAAAAGTATAGGTACTGTACAGGCGAGACATTGAGAGACGGCAGAGAAAATTAGCTGATAAAAAAATGATATTTTTAAAGATACACCGAAAATTTGTCAATTAGTATCATTTTTTCATCAATTCGCCAGACAGCAATATTTATGGGGGAAACTACGAAACTTCCTTTTATTTAGCAAAAAATAGACGAGCGGAAATTATTTACGAAACAAAAAACACTAAAAAACCAAAAAGTCTGGTTTTTTCGATTCCCAAAAAATTCATAAAAATTCAAAATTGATAATAAAATTTTTGATGGCAGCTAGAAAATCGATACGGGCAGGCAGGACAATTCAAAAAACTTTGTTTATTTTCTCGAGTGAACGAGAAAAAAAATGAAAAGTTGTTTAAACAAAATGGATCCAAAAATAAAAGAGGAGATTTTTTGACAAAAAATGAGAATTTTCGAGGAAATGGAAATGATTTTTTGGAGCCGAATATTACGTCAGAAAAATGATTTTTTGAATCGAATTTGAAATTTAGTAGCTAACATAAAAATAGAATTTTCAAAAGCTAGGGTTTTAATCAAAAATACATTTTGAATTTTCTAGAACAATTTTTGGGTACAAAAAATACACCGGTGCCGCCTCAAAAACTTAAATCCAATTTTTACTCCCAGGTGATTAATTAAAAATGCATTTTGCAAGATCGTGAAATGTAGTCATGTTTTGATTATATAAAAAAAATAATTAGACAATTCCCAGGTGATTAATTTGGCAGCAAGAAAGACTTCCAAAAAATTACACAACAATTAATTAACAAGATTTTACAAAAACTCAAGTTATTAGAAAAATAAAAAAACCAGCTGTTTCGATTCATAACAAATCAATACTGCAAAATATTCTTTCTTTTATTTTGTTTATGAACAAAAAGAAGAAGAAGAAAGGAAAGTTCAACGTTGCCGAAAGAGAGAATAGAGACGCAGACACGAAAGTATAGAAAATGTCAGTCGATATAAAACATTGACGCACAATTTACAACAGTACTGTATTTTTTTATTTTTGAATATTTATTTTGTAAATAATTAGCTCCAATTTTTAAAGGTTTGTGATTTTTTTTTTCAAAAAAAGCTATGGCAATCGGATAAATCTGTGAAGCAGAAAGATTTGTTCTTCGATAAAATTTAAAAAAAAAGAACAAAACAAAATAACACAGCATAGCAAAAATAGAAGAAAATAAATACCATAAAAAATCGATAAGATAAATAAGGGGCCATAACATATGTCATGTCTGCGTCTCTTCTCTCTCATCTGGCACACAGCACACATTGTAATGTCCTCCCATCCCACAACAAATCTTATATCTCCAAAACGCCTACACTTTTATTTTTTAAATGTTTCAAAAAAAAATTAATTTAGAAATTTTGCAGAAAAAATGCCGAAGACTGAAAAACGGAAAGAGGAAAGCACCGAAATCGAACATGTCGATCGAAATATTTCCACTTTTTCGCAAATTTCGCATTTGAGTTAGTTTAAATTATTCGAAATGGGTTTAAAAATTTTATTATTGTTTCAGTCGATGCTGAAAATATCACGAGATTAACTTTGAGTCACAATAAATTGACTGCGGTTCCACCAAACATTGCTGATCTCATCAATTTGCATGTGAGTTTTTATTTCAAATTTTTAAAACAAAAATAATAAAAAATCGATTTTTTTGCAGACTTTGAATCTCTGGAATAACAGCATTGAAGAATTGCCACCATCGATTTCAAGTTTGCCAAAACTTCGGATTCTTAATTTAGGGTAAGAGTATTTTTTTTTTGACTGCTGAAATTTAAATTTAAAAAAAAGTCGCGAGGTGGACTTTTTTTCATTTAAGGTTTCCTGAAAATCTAGCCAAAATTTCAAAATTCATTTAACTAAAGCCTGAAATAATTTAACCCAAATGAAAATATTCCGCGAGAAGTCCACACAAAATAGTACCATAGAGCAAACTTGATGATTGTCTCCCAATTTTTTTCAAATCCGATTTTTTCTAGCATGAATCGATTGTCGATTTTGCCACGTGGATTCGGATCCTTTCCAGCGCTCGAAGTTCTCGATTTGACCTACAATAATATCAGCGAACGATCGTTGCCAGGCAACTTTTTCTTTATTCGTAAGTGAAATTTATAATTAATTTTCCAAAAAAATCTGTAAAATTTTTCAGAAACCCTTCGTGCATTATATCTTGGAGATAATGATTTCGAAATGTTGCCAGGAGACGTGGAAAATCTCATAAATTTGCAAATTCTTGTTCTGAGAGAAAATGATTTGTTGACTTTGCCAAAGGAGTTGGGAAAACTCAGCAGATTGAATGAATTGCATATTCAAGGAAATCGATTGACAATGTTGCCAACTGAAATTGGATATTTGGAATTGATTGGGCAAAAAAAGACATTGAGATTAGAGCATAATCCATGGATTCCAGATATTCAGGTGAGAAACTATGTAGATACAGTAACTTATTGGGAAATTTTGTTTGAAAATTGGTAGATCAAAAGTATAGTTCTTCAGCTTCAGGGAAACATACGTGAAATTTTTTGGAACATTCTGTGCTACAGTAATCCAAAAATTGTATGATTCTTAAATTCAGAAAATTTACACGACATGTAATTTACTACTGAATCCTCTAGACTTCAAAATTTTCTGGTTGATCAAAAACAAATTTCTCTAAACCTTGTTTTTCGTTGAACTTTGTCGATCTAGCCTCAAAGATCATGTGGCTACAGTAACCCAAAAATTGTGCATTAGAGCGCTTTTTCTTGTTTTTTGAGGGAAACTTGAATTTTTTCTGAAATTGGAACTTCAAAGGAACATCTCATCACTACAGTAACCCAGAATTTCCTAATTATCTCTTGATCTACAAGTTTAAAATTCCTGAATTCAGAAAATTCACCTACATTCAGAATTAAACTTAATATTAAAAAAAACATAATTTAAAAATATATAATTAAAGTTTCTAGGAACAATTTGATTTGGGAGGCGGTGCAGCAGTTTGGGGCTACATTCGAAGCGAGAAATATAAATATTTGGCATCTCGCCAAGAACCATCTTCAACTCCAGTTCCACCAAAACGCAATAAAGACAAGAAGATCTCGAGAAAAGGAATTCAACAAGCCTAGGAAATATTGTCAAACATCATCGCTTCTAATTCACACAATTCTTTATTAATTACCTAATTGCTGCTACAGTAATCTTTGGGTTACTGTAGCGGCGGATGATGTTTGACACTTAAATATTGTATGTTTGTTGGTGCTACTTATGTATTGAGAGAAAAACATTTATATGTATTTATATATAACAGATTTATTATTAATAAACATATGCTTTAGACACACCCGTTTTAAATTTTAAATTAAATTATGCAAATTAAAGGAGTATCACACACACAAACAGAAATTCAAAAAAAGAGAGAGAGCTACTTGAAAATTGAAAAACACGAAAATACACGACGAAAATGACTTTTCCGCTTCTTTGGTGGAAATGGAAGATGTGTCAAACTTCGAGAGATCGAATCCGAATTTTTAAATGAGCAAAACATTGGATTAATATGGCTTTCGACGGGATGAGAAGGAGAAGAGGAAGATGAAGGTGTTGATTGATTTTGGGAGAAAATGTTGCGAAATGATTGCAGGAATCGATGTTGGTTTGAATCGGATTGGGATGGATATGTTTCCTGAAATAATTTGAAAGTTAAAACTTTTTTGTCGGAAGTTGCTAAACAATATCACAGGGCCTTTTAGAGTTAAATCAAGAGAAATAAAAAAAAATGGAGAAAAAATCCAAAACTTCTGAAAAATTGGATCAACCGGGTTACTGTAGAAAATATGTTTTCTTAAATTTTGTGCTGAAGATATCTGAGAAATTGATAGTTCCATGATTTAGAAAAAGGTTTGGAATTTTTTGGCACAATTTTCTACAGTTTTTTTAAAGGGTTTCTAGACCCAAAGTCTGGAATTTGCTGAAAATTTATTCCGAGAGTTCGAAAAAAACATTTTTTAAATTTCCAAAATATAATTTGAGTTCAAAATGAGCTTTCCCTTATTCCTCCCCAAAAAAGTTCCAAAAATAATTATAGTTTCTAGTTTTCTCTCATCAAAAAAAGTTCCAAAAGGCAAAGCATTAAATGGTTTCCGGTGGGAAAACTGATAAGCAGCCAAAATATTGAGGGCAAAGTCAAACTTACTTGATATTTGTTCAATAATTCTCCAACATCAACAAATCCAACCGAAGATGCTCGACGACTTCGACATGAAATTGAATCATTATCGATTGGTGTCTAGAAAATTTTATTTCAAATTTTTGAAAAAAAAAAACAATCGATAAATAAAACACCTACGGTATCAGTGAGAATTTCGATGCGTTTCAATCGATTTTGCAAATGTATCGGATGTGTTCTTGGTGGAACTTTTGGCGGGCTTTCCGAAGCCATGCTATAGTTTTGTGGTGTTTCGACGACAGCTGAAATTCGCAAAATTCTTCTTAAAATTTGTTGAGGAATGGGGCCATTTCCGGAGAGGCCCGGATGTCTTATCAAAAAATAAATAAGTTTAGAGAGACACTATGAGTTGAGGAGTGCGAAAAGGTAATGTGTATGATAAGATTGGGAAGAATAAAAAATGTATCAATAAAAATTAACCGGTTAATTTTTGGGGTGAATGGCCTAGAATGGTTTTCTCTAGAAACTTGGAAAATATATGTACAAAAATAAATAGAAAATTGACCTTCTCGAAAAAAGATAACAAGATGCACAAACAGTGAAAAATAAAATAAACAAAATATTTTTGAAAACTCATTGAAAATTATGATTTTATAGGAAAAAAATAAGGCTGGAGTTTTATGATGATAAGAAGAGAAAGAAGACAATCACTGAAATAAATAAAAAAAACAAAAACAAATCCAATATCCGGTGTAAAAAAAAGAAATATTGGAATGGGGTTATTTGAAAAAGAAAGTGACCAGATGGAAAGAAAATTCCGGAAATCACTTTATTATTATAATATCTAGAAAATATCTAGAAAATATAAATATTCCACGAGAAAAAAAACATTACAAATGAAATGACAGAAATTCTGAGGAGCTTAGGAGGTATTCTTAAACGGAAAATTGATAAGAAGTGACCGATCACTCAGAGACAACAAAGCACAAAATATTCAGAACACCTACGCAGATCATAAGAGAAATTACTGGATTTTTAATGAGTCAAGTTCTGAAACATGTGATCTACAAATACTTTTTTTGGGAAAAAGCAAATATGGAAGAAAGAAAACTGGTGTGTTGTTTACTTTCGACACATTTTTTATCAAGAATTAGTTGGGTTCATTTTCATGTTAACTAGAAAATTTTGAGAGTTGTAAACAGAAAATTTGAATGTGAAAATGTCTAGTTTGCTCTAGGCATTTTGCAGAGAGAGACGCAGAGAAAAATGGACAGAACCTTCCAGAGAAATTCAAAATATGATTTTGGATTCAAAAAAAGTTTCCCACCCAAAACTTAGGTCTAGGATAAGCTGAAAATTGAGACAACCTAGAGTCTTATCAGAAAATCGACAATTTTTAAAGTGCCTAACAAAAAAGAATCAAACTATTCCCAGCACATGAATAGCAAAGCATTTTTGGTGAAACGTATTCCAACCGGTGGCCTCAAAACGGTCTCAAAACATTGCTTTTGGGAAATTTTCTAAAATTTGTATAAAAAACTGAGAGCAGTTAGATTTGCATTATGAAAAAGCGACTTTTTCATAAGAGTTATGACGTGGAAAGGTTCAAATTTTTTTTGAAAATTTTAGAGGAAACATTTTCTGGAACAGTTTTTTTCCAATTTCATTTGTTGCAAAAAAATGTACAGTTTTCTATTCAGATCTAGATCTTCAAAAAAAATGCGAAACATTTATTGAATTGTGACACCGGTATTAATTGAACACAACAAAAATCGAACAATAAAACTAGAATAAATTATCTGGCAAAGACTGTTTAAAAATATTCCCGTAGCTCAAAAATATGAAAATAAATAAGTGAAAGCAAAAACAAACGTCAATGAATAAATGAGATGAATAGAAGAACAAGGTTCATCGAGATCTGGATCACCAATATAATCTGGAACTACAATTGGAGGCGAACAATTTGAACAAAAATCTGAACATTCTGGACATAAAATACTTCCTTCTCTTAGCCATCCATCAACTAATCTTTTGACATGAACTTTCTGATTTGGCGCGAAACAAGGATACATTTCAGTCGAATTGAAAAATCCAATATAAAGTGTACCATTTTGACAATTATATTCATAACATCCAGCCATATAATGTGTCAATGCTCTTTTCCTTCCACATTTTCTCTCAATCCAAGGATGTGGAAAATCGAAACATTTCGAAGATTCACCATAAACTTCTAGAATATCCTCCCCTTTTTTGTTATTTCCCTCAAGTTCACATCTCGAATCTCTTCGTTCTGTCGAATTATTCATTTTCCATTCAAATTCTTGAGAATATGGACAGAAATCGGCCAATTCAACAGATCCTCCATAATGTTTTGTGCCTTGTGGATGAACACCGGGAAGAGAATCGAAGTTGCGAAATTCTTTTGGTAGCGGTTTTTGGAATGGGACAAGATTGCAAAGAGCAAGAGAGTCACGTTGAGATGTACACCTGGAAATTGAAGATTAGGAAGGTTGATTCAGGAACTTTTGGAACATTTTGATACCCCACAAGCCTAGGGTTACTGTAGGAAAATTGTGCCAAAAGTTCTGAAAATTGGATCAACCGGGTTACTGTAGAAACTATGTTTTTAGACTGAAATTTTGTGCTGAAAATCGTGGAAATGCTGAAAATTGATAGTTCCATGATAAAAAAAAGCGCAAAATTTCAGCCTAGGTTCGGAACTTTTTGGCACAGTTTTCTACAGTACCCAAATTTGGTGCTGAAAATTCTGGAAATTAGTATTTCCACAGTTATCAGTATAGAAAAATTTCAAAAGGTACTGTAGAAAAATTGTACAAAAAGTTCGGAAAAATTGGATCAACCGGGTTACTGTAGAAAATATGTTTTAGACTGAAATTTTGAGATAAAAATCGTGGAAATTCTGAAAATATATGGAAAACTCTTTTTCTGTTGTTTTTACACAAAATTTTCTCAAAATCAACAAAATTTAAATTCTGAGCAAAATCTTAAAATGAATATTCCAGAAATACACCACCTTGTTCCAAAATTTCCAACTCACCGTGTAATAGCCAATGATTTATGTCCATCATGTTTAATATCACTACAAAACGGATACGGATCTCGATTTTCCAATCGTTTCTGATAAATCCATTCGCCACAACTTTTCATCGAAAAATCGCATCCCAAATTCTTTCCCCAATGCAAATCCTCAGCAATCTCATAATTCGGTTTATACCATCCTGAATCTTCCAGCAAAGCTAAAGTGATTCTCGAATAAACTGGATTCTGTGTATGTGTTCCAGTCATCGCCTCATTCTCAAATACCCGTTTTTCCCAATGTGTTAGAATTGTGCCATCGCCTCCTTGATTTTCCAATTCAGCTCCTTCGAGATTCTGACAGCCGAAATGTTTTCGAGCTTCTTCACGGACTTTTGGAGTGACCATCATATGAATTGGATGAGTTACCTGCAAATATTTTTTTGGAAAAAAATTTTCAAATAAATTTTTGTTACCTTTCCCTCTCCAGTCCACCAATTTTCTCGTAAAATTGTATCAATTGTATTTTTATCCCAATCATAATATCCTTTTTCTCTATTCAAAACAACTGGTTTACCATATCGATTCCTAAAAATTTTCTAGGATTACTGTAGATTTGATACACTTTTTTTCTCATTCAAAAAGTGCTTGTTTTGGTTTTTTCTGCACTTTGTTCCTTTTTTTCTCACACACAATCGCTCTTTTTTCTCTCGTTGCCCAAGCATGTCGACCAGATCTGGTCATTTTCTCTCGGTGACAAACGTGCTTCCGTGGCGCAATAGGCAGCGCGTTCGGCTGTTAACCGAAAGGTTGGTGGTTCGAGCCCACCCGGGAGCGAAATTTTTTGATTTTTTTAATTCCAGATTTTAATTTTCTACAGAAAATTGGGGGTATTTGAAAATTTGTTCAACTAACCGTTTTGTCCTCGGATTTCCAGCCTCATCTCGGAAAAACGCATAAAGTCCAACCGAAAAACCAAGCGCGTGTAAAATTTCGTGTTTCACTGTGCTCACAAGAATTTCTTGATCGTGTCGATGAGTTGATAATGCATATGGGCACAGATTAACATGTCCAGCGATCGGTCTATCAAAATCTGCTTCTTGTTGACAATGTGCAGCATATGCTAATGTTTCAGGACCATCGCATCGTTTGGTTTTTATGGCGGTAACATATAGAACAAAATCTGAATCTTGAACACCTTCGCCAATTTCGCCATCCGATTTACAATCGTCAGAATTTGTGCAAGATAAGCAATCCTGAAATTTTAGAATTTCATAAAAATTGAGAAGAAAAAAATAAAAAACATTCCGTCGAGCCGGATTCGAACCAGCGACCTAAGGATACCCACTGACTCTACAGTCCTCCGCTCTACCAACTGAGCTATCGACGGTGTTGAGAAACGCTTGTTCACTTACCAACAAATGTTCGCTGGGCAACACTGCTTCTCCGCATGTCGTTTTTTCTCTACACGATTTGTCGCAAGCCACGTTTTTCATTCCTTGCTTGAAATAATAAGATGAAGACGCACATTTTCTAAAGAAAAGTTTTTTTCAAAAGTTGATCTTTGGTCAAACCTTCTCAATCGAATAGGTGTTAACATCGGTCGAACTCTCAATACCTTCTCCCAATAACCAGCTGCATCTGGCAAAAGGCTACTCTAAAATATTAAAGATGAATTTCAGAAAAAAATTCAGGAAACTCTTACATTCACAAAATTCTGCTTTTCTTGCCCTAATTTTCTCACACTTTCATCATAATGCAAATGTATTCTCAATGGAGCGAACTTGGAAAAAGGTTGAGCGTTTCTTCGAAAACGATTATTTTCATTGTGTTCGACGGGAACCTCGAGAAGTATATCTTCAACTCGTGGACTCTGGAAAATTTAGAATTTTTGAATTAATTTTTGGAAAAAGTTAAGCTTACCTGATAGGAACATGGTAAACTTGAAACAAAACTAAAATATTGAATAACTAGAAATAAATATGATGAATAAATTTGTAACCGGATTATCATTTATACATTTATATATATAATACCTGCAAAAAATAATATTAGGAGGAAAAAATACAAAGGTTAGAGGAGCCTCGAGGGTTCAAGGTCTTTGAAGGCATCAGATAAAAGAGAGGGCGAAATTACACCAAAAACATTGAATAATCATTTTGGCGTGACGATCATATATTTACATAAAGGGTTGGTGTGGGAATAAATAATAAAACTTTTTATATTCGGGTACTGTACTTTGCAAATGTTTTTGTGTGCAATTGTGCGTCGCGGTGTATGTGTGCGCTTTTTGAAATTTTTGAATTGTTTTTTGCGAGGTTTTTAGGATCAACCGGGTTACTGTAGAAAATATGTTTTTAGACTGAAATTCTGTACTGAAAATTGTGGAAATGCTGAAAATATCTGGAAATTGATAGTTCCATTTTTGGCAAAATTTTGCTACAAATAACTTTTTAAAGGGTTTCTAGACTCAAATTTTGTGCTGAAATTTCAGTCTAGAAAATGTTCAAAAGGTACTGTAGAGAATTACGTTTTCGACCAAAAATAAAAAAATGAGAAAAAAAAGATTGCGGAAAATGGGAAAATGGAAAAATCTTGAAAAAATGGAATCTTGTTCTTCTCATTTTTCTCTCTATTTGTGTTGTGTTGTGTAAAATAAGATGGCAAATAAAAGTGTGGTCAAGCAGAGAGAAAAAAATGACCGGATATTTAGCGGTAAAATATATGTAAACTGTGTGAAAAAATATCTATGAGGGCACAACAAAACAATGCGAAAAAGACGGAAGACAAAAATGGGGAATAAGTAGATTATCGCGCATTATTTCGGAACCAAGTCGAGTGTTGAAAATAACAAATACAAATAAGGAACAAAAAGGAATTGAATCAAAAAAAAAGAGGAGAAATGAATAAGAATAGATGGGGTCAAGAGTAAGTATATGAATAATGGAAAAATGGTTGACACTTCAAAAAAAAATGAATAGATCTAGGAGAGGAATATTTGAAACAGTGAGAATAGGAAGAGTGACCTAGTTGGAATGAGTCAAGTCAATTTAATTTCCTGTTATTCTGCGTTGCCTCTGGGTTAATTAATTACTTTAGGATTAGTACTCACAAAATAAAATACATATTGTGAGAGAATTAGGAAAAAAAATATTGTCGAGGAAAAAATTGAGAGAAATATTTTTGATCTACCAAACAAGGTTTTGAGGTCTAGAGATTTTTCCAAAAAAAAAATAGAACTACATTAGGAAATTGAACTTTTGAAGGAGTGGCTCAGGATTTCGTTAAATTTAATTTGAAAGTAGAAAAACCTAAAACTCGGCGAATTAGCGTAAGTCTCAGAAAAAGAATATTTTCGAAAAAAAAACCTGATCTCAAATAGCCTTTGCCCTATAATTTTACAAAAATAAATGAGGTCCACAGTAACATTTTGAATCGATCACAACATTGTTTGGTCCTACTGTAAAAAATTTGAATTTAGAATCCTAAAACTTCTGGCAAACACCACAACGAATAGAAATTAATAGTTGTTTACAATAGAATAAAACACAAATATCTTTTACTTTAGTATCTTTTTTGTATCCAAACATTTACAAGTCAAAACCAACCCGAAAATGTAATTAGTAATGTATGTGTACATAAAGAAACGAAAGGGAAGAAAAGAGCACAGATGAAAGATATTTAACCAACCACAGCCAGCCACAAACAATCTGTTGAGCTTAGCTTATATTTCCCAATTGGATTGTAATCGAAAGAGCAAAAAAAGGATTCCGAAAAGTATCAGATTTCACAAAAATTTTGATTTATTTCATTTTTTTGGTACTCAAAAAAACCCCCGACAAAATGTTTTTTGAAGTATCAAACTAACTCATTTGAAATCCATAAAACGAGATCGAAGAAATCGGAGAAAAGAGAAGAAGAAAAGAAAATTTGACCCGATTTCGGCGAAAAAAAACGAAGACAAGAAAAAAAAAACAGGTTCCGAAAAAGGTTGAAAAAAAAGAATTTCTAAAAAAAAAAAAGAAAAATCGATTTCGAGCCAAAAAAAGAGGTTTAGAGAAATAGAGAAAATTCTTGAACGAGGACAAGAAACTTGTTTTTTTTTGCTTGAAGGCTAACATTTTATTTGAAATTTTTGAAAAAAGGAAGAAAAAGAGAGATCTAAAATTTAAAAATTGTTAAATGGAAATGAAAATGAAAAATAACACTAATACTAAATAAATTTCCGAATTAATTAATTATTCTTCATTTAATTCAATTGATTTTGCGCGTTGTTCAGCGATTTGTGCCTCCCACATTGATGCATAAACTCCATTTATCGACATTAGTTCTTTGTGGCTGAAATGAATTGTTGACAGATTTTCAGACAAATTTAAGCGTTGTTTAGAATTCTGAATAAACCTTTTTCATTTTGACATTCACTTTTTGAAAGATATTTTTTGAAAATTTGAAAACTCGAGAATTTAGGGTTCTTGATTCAATTTAGGTTTCAACAAATTCGGTATTCCAGAATTTTTTGAGATAATTTTTAAACTTTAAAAACTTTTAAAATTTAAAGCCGATTTTCACCCACCTTCCTCTTTCCACAATTTTTCCCTTTTCCAAAACCACAATCAAATTCGCATTAACAACAGTTGATAATCGATGAGCAACAACAACTCCAGTCCTCGATTTACACAATTTCTCCAAACATTTCTGAATTGCTCTTTCAGTTGTTGTATCCAACGCAGAAGTTGCCTCGTCCAGAAATATGAATTGAGGCTTTTTCAAAATTGTTCTCGCAATAGCAACTCGTTGTTTTTCACCTCCAGACAATTTCAAACCTCTTTCACCAACCAATGTTTCATATCCATCAGGTAGTGATATTATTTTGTCATGAATCATTGCTGCTTTTGCTGCTTCATATATCTCTTCGTCAGTTGCATCTGTTCGACCAAATCGAATATTATATCTGACAAAGAACAAATTATTTTTGATAAGAAATATACGACTAATATTACTTGATAGTATCATTGAAAAGTACTGTATCTTGTGGAACTATTCCAATTTGTTTTCTCAATGATTTCATTGTCATTTTTCGAATATCAACTCCATCAAATTCAATATTTCCATCTTGAGCTTCAAATAAACGGAACAGAAGTCGAATCATTGTTGATTTTCCAGATCCAGATGGGCCAACCTGAAAATGAAATAAAATTTTGAATAATTTTCCCAAGTCTGATCATTGAAATTGTGTCTAAATCTCTTGCGGGATCAAACTACAAATAATTTCAGATGAAGCATAGCGAAACTTGGTTTTTTTTTTTGAAAACAACCTGTAGCTTAAGATCACGATAAAAATATTTAATAGATTCCTTTCGATAATTTCTAGAAAACAACAATTTTAATTTGTCACCCAATATTTAAATTAAATTTTGTAGAAGTTCAGATTTTTGTAGTTCAAAATATTTTCCCCATTCAATTCCATAATTTTATCCCATCAAACATCAAATTTATCCAGAACTTCCAAATAGTTTCGAATTTGCAAAACAAGAATATAGCGAAAAACATAGCGAAAAACAAGATAACACTCCACCCCACATTCAATGACGCTCCAACTTCAACAAGGCGCAGCGCATCGCAGACTGCACCAAAAAAGATAAAACCTGCACCATCTTGAAGAGAATTTCCAGGGCTTTCAGAAAATGTAAAAATATCTTTAGGTCACCGCTGAAATTTCAGAGATAATTCACTTCAAAGTGCCACTACGGTGTTTACATTTTCAGAAAAATCGGTCATGGTCGATGCTAAAATTTGAATCTAGTGTTAATTTTTATATATTTCGATAGCTTAGGTCTCGTGCTTCACAATGAAGTCAAAATCGAAGAATTTCAAGGATTTTCAGACAAGTTACAGCCCTCGGCGCACCATCAACCCGGTATCCAATCCCATTCACTGACTTTCAGAGCGAATAACTTTTTTCATTGTTGATGAAAAACTTTGAATTTTTGCACAATTATAGACGCTTTCATGCTGAATTCAATGATATAATTTATATTCCATGAAACAGTCCAGGAGTGCTGAAAATTCCAGAAAAGTGCGAACCGCCCAACTGAAACCCGATTGATATTGGGTGTGCGTGTTGGAAAAGAAGAGGTGTCCCCGCACGGTGGTAGATGTGTGGTATAAATACGCGAGTGTTTGCCATTATTTTCATTGCATTCTCTTTTTGCACTACCCCACTCACTCTTCAAAACCAATCAACATGTCTGACGCCGTTGTTGCCGCTGCCCCAGTCGCCGCTCCATCACCAAAGAAAGCCACCAAGGCTACCAAGATCCCAAAGGTCAAGAAGGCTGCCGGTGCTGCTCCAGCTCATCCACCATACATCAACATGATCAAGGCCGCTATCAAGGATATCAAGGACCGTAAGGGAGCTTCCAAGCAAGCTATCCTTAAGTTCATCTCCCAAAACAACAAGCTCGGAGACAACACCAAATCGGTAAGTACTCTTTTTTCCACAAGATTTTTCACATCGCCTTCGAAGATCCATCAATTCATTATTCTTCTTTCAGATCAACGCTCATCTCAAGCAAGCTTTGGTCCGTGGAGTCGCCTCCAAGGCCCTTGTTCAAGCCGCCGGAGCTGGAGCCAACGGACGATTCAAGTTGGCTGAAAAAGCCGCCGCTGCACCAAAGAAGGCCGCTGCCCCAAAACCAAAGAAGGCTGCCGGAGCTGCCAAGCCAAAGAAAGCCGCCGGAGCTGCCAAGCCAAAGAAGGCCGCCGCCGCCAAGAAACCAGCTGCTGAAAAGAAGGCCAAGTCACCAAAGAAGGCCGCTGCCCCAAAGGTCAAGAAGGTCGCCAAATCACCAGCCAAGAAAGCCGCACCAAAGAAGGCTGCAAAGAAAGCCACCAAAGCTTAAATGTTTGATTCATCCCGTTTAATTTTTTTATCCGAGTTGATCTCATTTTTCTTTTTTGTACATATTTCTTGGCACCCCTCACAAAATACTGGTATCTTTTTGAAAGATAATAAAATATATAAATAAATAAAAAATTTTAAAATAACTCGTGTTCTGTTTTTTCTCTTCAAGATGTTCTTCAGATCCTTGGTTCGCTCCGCATGAAAAATGCCTTCCGAATTCTCTTGAAAAGTTCTGTCGCTTTCAAATTGTTGGATTAATCGATTTCTCATCGGAATGTTTGTAGTTTGATCCCAAAATGTCTTGTTGAAGTGATCAATTCAAAAAGTAGATCACAAAATCCCACTGATCAATTAATTCTTCGAATCCTACAGTAACTTCCATTTCTCATTCTTTCTTTTATTGTATGTATTGCAATTAAAAAGGCGTGTAAACACATTGCCTTGTGACGTCACAAAACATTGGCCGTTTGCCAGCAACAGGTGGAACGAGAGAGGGAGAAAAGAGGCCAGGAAAAATGGGTGTGAACACCATGGGTGGAAAAGAAGAAGATGAAGATTGATTGATGGGATATGAATAAGTAGGGACGGATGGATGTTTCGAATACAATGATTATTCAGGGAGATAGGGGACATATGCTGGGAAATTTCCACGTGGGTTTTTCGCGCCAAAAGTTTTGAATTTGCTTCTTCACATTGAAAATCATATTCATGACGTCACTAGAGGCTTGAACTTATTGATTTCGATCTGAACAATTTCAAAAAGAAGGCTAGAAATTCAAAAAAAATGTCACAATTTCCACGTGGATTGTTGACTCCAAATCTTTTGATTTTTCAAATTTCCACGTGGATTTTTCGGGTCAAAAGATTAGAACTTCAAAATTCCCATTTTGATTTTTGGTGTCAAAATTGGGCTCATTGATTTTTTATCTCAAAACATATTTTTTTCGAAAGTTGTGCCAAATTTTCTGAATATCGGGTGACTCAAAATTTTCAATGACTTTAGTACAATTTTGTCTGACTACTGTATTTTTCCGAGCTCCAAAAGCTTTTCTGAATTATAATTTATGTAAATGTTCCGACCATTTTCCCATATTTCTCCTCATTCTCATTATTCACTTTCAAAAAGAGTACCGCAATTCCTCTTCCCATTACTCATTACGCATTTCATTGCACAATAAAAGTACACAATGGCGTCATGTGCACAGATGTCTCATATTTTGAGGTTGGCGCGTGTTCAAATGTACATATTCGCGCGTCATATTACTCACCAAAGCCACAGTCTGTCCTTTTCCAATTTCGAAACTAATATCATTGAGAACTGGAATTCCAGAATTATATTCAAAGGACAAATTATTGACAGCAATTCGACCGTCCGATGGATTATATTGAATTGCATTTGGAATATCAATAACTTCGACATCTTCATCCATCAAATCGAACATATTTTCCATATCAACAAATGCTTTTTGAATAACTCGATAAATTGTTCCAAAAAAGTTGAGAGGCGTGTAAAGTTGTAATAAATATGTTGTGAATAGAACATAGTCTCCAACCTAAAACCAAAAAATTATTCAAGAAGTCCTGGGACTTCTGGGCACAGAAGGTCAACCTACAGTCATAGTTTTCTCATGAACAACCATATAAACAACTAAAAGTGATCCAATCATCATTCCAACTCCAATAATCGAATTTTGAAGAAAGTTGAGAAAAGCGAGAGATGCTTGAGATTTCCATTCGAGAAGTTGGAAAGCTTCGATTGAATCTCTGAATCTTTTCACTTCATATTCCTCATTTCCATAATATTTTACTGTTTCATAATTGAGAAGAGAATCTGTTGCAATTGCACTGCTAATATTATCTTTTTCGTTAGATTCTCGCAAAAACTTCGTGCGCCATTCAGTGATCATAATTGTGAAAACTAAATAAAGGACCATTGTAACCAAAACTATAATTCCAAATTGCCAACTGAAAGTCGAAAAGAAAAATATAACAGCAATTGTGATATCAGCAATTGTTGGAACAATATTGAAAAGAATATAACTGCAAAAGAGAATCTTATTTTGTTTTTTCAAAATTTGAAACACAACTAACTTCAGAATACTGTTAACCGAACTAGTTCCTCGATCCATAACCCTCAAAACATGTCCAGTTTTTCTGGAAAGATGCCAGCGAAGACTCAAAGAATGAAGATGTGTGAACAATTGCACTTCTAATTCTCTAGTTGTGTATTGTTGAATTGGGATCCAAAGATATGATCGGACTGTGTTTAAAAATCCACCCATCGCGCCATTTCCTTGCAAGAATTTGAGAACTGTTGCGATTATGATCAACCAATAATTGAACGAGTCAGGGGTGGTCAATTCATCGACTGGAAAAATGTGGTTGAATATTGAGTAGGATATTTTGCTGGATTTGTCAAAAAAAATTTAAAAGTTCGGAATCTCTTGAGTTTTTTTTCTGACTTTTCATTGCTCATATCTGATTTGATATTTTTTTTGTGGAAAAAATTTAATGTTTCGAAAATTTTATGATAAAAATAAACTTGAACGAAATATCATATTTATGACGTCACCAGAGATTTGAACTTGTTAATTTAGATTTTAAAATTTTTAACACAAAGCCTAGAAATGTTGAAAATTCCACGTGGATTTTTACAACCAAAATTTTGAATTTTCAAAAAATCACAGCTGAACAAAATTAAAATAACGAGCGAGAGTTCATAATTTTAAAAAATAAACTTCAGACTTATTTATAATTAGTTCACGCACAATTGCGGAATTGCTTTTTTTTCACATTTTATCACCCCTCTGAATTCTTACCAATCCATTTGCTAAAAACTGGCAACGCAACATTAATCAATCTTCCAGCAACCAACAAAAACAAGCAAATCACAACTTTCAATTGCAAATAAATTGATTTCGTCGGCCAAACATACGGTGCAACCATCACAATTTTCTTCGACATATTATTCCAGGCCGATGCATTGCTTGGATCCGTTGAACTTTCGCCTCGTTTCAATAATGGAGAAATCATTGAAAATGCGAAAACCAGAAAAACAAGAACGAGCTCGATTATATAGAAAACGAGGTCTCCTTTTTTGCGAGCACTGAATAATACATTTCCAGATACAAAAAAAATCCTGAGAACTTACTTTATATCAAAAAATATATCCCATGCTGTGAGGGGGATTAAATCGATGAAAAATGCAATGGAAAATGCGAGAGCCAGCGAAATTGGAACGTGTCCAAGCATACGGTATTTTGATAATGAGCATAGAGAGAATATCCAGAAAAGCTGCAAATTTTGAGATTTAGAATCTATTTGAAAATTTAAAAGTCTTTTAGGAACCTACCAATTTTGAGGAGCAATAAATGAGCAACAATAAATTATAGCCATGAAAATAGAATGTAAATGCGAAATAGAAAATTGATTGGCAAATGACGATGAAAATGGCACATATTGAGAGGATTATTGAGAAGGAAATATTTTGAGATCTACTATGGGAAGAGGTGGTTTCGGGTTCTTCTGAAAATGAGAAATGATTTGGAAAATGAGATGGAGGTGGAATATAAATAAATTCATGTGGGTCACGTGAAAAATAATTTATTTTATTTTTATTTTCATTTTTTTTTTCATATCTGGGCTAAGAAGATGGTTTTCTAAACTAAAAATGTTCCTCTGAATGTCTAATTCTTACTCTGAATATTATGAGAGGATTTTTGACTCATGGAGCCTTGAGAGCTTGAATGCCAACTAGACAACCCTAGAAAATCTAGTTGTCAAGTAGCCGAGCCTAGAAATTTCAATTGTCAAGGATCAGCGTCTAGAGAGCCTAGTTTTCAAGCAATCCCGTCTAGAGATCCAGTTTTGAATTCAAAAATATTAAAATTTGATTTTTTTTTTCTTGAAATTGTATGCTGGCTCACAACAGGATATTCGAGGTGTGTTTATTTTTTTGTGAAAAATTTTTTCCCAACAAAATTTTCCCAACATACCCATTCGATTATAAGCATTTCTTCGATTCGGCCAAAAAACCACAAAAATATTAGCAATTATAAAAAATGAGTAGATCGTCGTGGATAACACCTGAATTTTTTTAAAATTGAAAATCAGAGCACAAATATGAAAATTACAGTACCTTATCGCAATTTGGTGTTATTGGCCAAGTTGCACATTGTGAAATGTTCATCCTGAAATTTCGTCATTATTTTTTGTAGCGATTTGTGGTGTGTGCTTTTTTTTCGACAAAAGTTGACAAAGTACAATGTTATTAGTGTACATTTCTTTCTCATTAAAGTAAATATCAGAGAACCAAAACACTTAAAACAACTAAACTTTTAAATGTTCTAGATAGTTCTAGGCTATAAACCACTGTTCAAAGAGTTGTGTATTTTTAAAAGTGTAAATTTATGCAACAAACTCAAACTTAACAATAGACAAAAAACGAGTGATAAAATCAACAGAGAAAAAAAAAATGATAAGATAAATATTTCAGCAAAAATTATTCAACAATCAGCCATTTTGCAGCATTTCGCAATTTATCCGATTTTCCTTTGCGCTTCAAAATCGCTTTTCGAACAGAATCCATTGAATCAATGACTTGTTGACGGAAATCTTTGAGAAGAAAATCGTTTGATTGATTTTCGGCGGCTCGAACAATTGATTCGATTAGGCAAGTTGTTTGAGGAAGAAATGTACCGCCCGTGTCTTCGAGAATACTTGTAGCTAAAAATATTGATATAAATTATCAAATACACTTTTTTTGTGAAACTTACTAATAAGTGGTGCTAACACTTTGTTCAAGTTCAACAACGCGGAGGGTAATTCGAAAGGTGAAACTGATGTTGCTTTTGATGACGTCATAATTGTAAAATCGAATGGACTCTGACCTTCAGATTGATAAAATACATTTTTCAAATCACCAGACTTCTCATCGAATTTTTGATCTTCGAAGTTTATTTTCAAATCGATTTCTTGGATTTGTTTTCTTCTAGAAACATCGAATACCTGAAAATTGAATTTGAAAAAAAAAGAATTATAAATAATTCTGAAAAAGCCTACATTTACAAACGATAAAATAGTATCCAAAAATCCGGGTTTATTCCACAGTGGTTTCCTGGAACTTCCAAGAAAATTGATAAAAGACGGGAAAAGATCGGGATTATTCCGACACAATTCGGGATATGAAGACATAAGTGTTGATAGAATTGAAAGAGCAAAATTCCTGATTGGTAATTCCATATGTGATAAAGCACGGAAAACATGAGCCAAGAATAATGTGATATGAGCTGACATTGTTTGACTTGGAACTGTGCAGATTACACGCAATAATGCCTTTAATTGTACACGGTGTGAAGGTTCCAAACTCTAAATTCAAATAAATATTATTTCACCTACATTCTGGAAACTTACGTTATCACTCATTAATCTAGCAATCGATGGAATCAAAGTTCGCAAATGGATTGTAATCAAATCAGGTCGAGACGTGAGAATTTGTTTCAGCCCAATAATCGCACTATTTCGAATATTTTTATTGAAATGTCCCAATTGCTTGCTCAAATCATCCAAAGTTAAACCTCTAAATGAAAGAGGTTTATCCTCACTGTCGATTTTCTCTTCCAATTGTTGAGCAAGAACAACTTTTCGTGCTGAAAAAATAATTGTATTAATATTTTTAAAGTTGATTTTTTACGAACCTTTGATGGTGGTATCAGTTGTTGTCGTTTTCTTCAACTTCTTTCCAACCTTCAGCTTCACTTTTTTGAAATCTTCATTCTTCTTTGCTTTCTTTTTGGTCACCATTTTGCTCTGAAACTTGAAAAAATCAAAAGTTTTTTTTACGAAAAACAAGATACTCCGTGAGAAATACACAAACAATGAAAACGAGAAAATGCGCTCTATTGATAGACCGCGAAAGTGAGTGGTTTGAAGCAAAAAAAAACGATTTTTTATTTTTTCCCGCATTCTAAACAAAAACTGCTCTATTTCAGGAAGATGTCGGATACAGAAAATCAAGAAGACTCTGATATTCGAAGATCATCGCGTAGAAGAGAAAGTTCCAAACAAACTTCGAGAAAAAGTGCGATTGAGCGATTGAAAGAAGCAAGAGAAACTGGAAAATCGTATCGACCAAATCTCGATGTTGATGATGTTTATGAAGTTGTAGATGAAAGGGAATATAATGATATTGTTTCACAACGTCAAAATGATAATTTTGTGGTGGATGATGGTGAGTTAAACGTGAACTAAATGTCGTGTCTCAGCGTGTAATGATAACATTTAAAATTATTTTTATTTCTCATTTTTAGATGGAATGGGTTATGTGGACACTGGAGTCGATTTCGAAGAAGAATATGAAGATGATTACGAAGAATATGGTGGTCCATCTTCAAAAAAGGGAGAAAAGAAATCGAAAAAATCATCGAAAAAGGAGAAAAAGAAGGGAGCTCTCGACAGTTTCTTCTCTGGAGGAGCGAAGAAAACAGTTTTGGATGATTCAAAAGTCAAAGTGAATCTTGAAGAAGACGAAGACTTGAAAAATATGCTTGGAGATATTTTGGACGGCGACGATGATGAAGAAGATGAGCAAGAAAAAAGGCGAAAGAGAAATATTGCGGCTCCACTTCCAAAAAATCCATTCAAAAGAGAAAGAACATGTTAGTTTGGAAGATCGAAGATTTTAAGATTAAAAAAAATTGTTCCAGCATCTCCCCCATCAGATGATTTGGCTCCTCGACCAATTGCGAAAAAGGCGAAAACCAATTTTCTATCAAAAAATGCGACTCCAAAACCACAACCCAAGGCGAAACCGGTTGAAGAGCCAATTCCAGAAGAAAATGATGACGATGATGACTATGGTAGATATATAATTTAGAGATATACCAAAAACAAAAATTATAATTTTAGGTGTTCCTGATTACGATGACAATGAACCAATTGCGATCAAAAATGAGGTCAACATCAGTCCAGTGAAGCAATCTGTTCAGGAAAAGCCGGAAGTCTGTGAAGATGTGAAAGTTGAATTAGAAGATGTTGAGATGGAAGAGGATAAAACTGCGGCGAAATTCCAACTAAGTTGTGATATGTGGGATGCAGATGAAACGTATGTTAGGCTAGGCTGAACCGAAGGAGACTATCTCAATTTTCACTCTAGATTTTTTTTTTACAAAATAGATGTTTTCTAGTAGTTTTCGACCCGCTGATCAATGTTTCTATGTATAAAATTGCAGAACTCAACTCCTAACATTAGTTATGACGTGGCAAAGTGGAAAATTTGGGACTTTAGGAGCTGAAAAATAGCTTCAAAAATGATTTTCATGCAAATCTGATAGCTCAGGATACTCGATGGCATAAATAAGGAAAATATGGAGTCTACTTATGTTATAGAGCTTCCTGAATAATGCTATTTAAATGAAAATCATTTTTGAATCTAGTTTTCAGCTCCTAAAGTCCCGATTCTTCCAACTTTGCCACGTCATAACTCATAAGAAGTTGAGTTCTGCAATTTTCGACATCGGAATAGTGATCAGCGGTTCGAAAACTATTAGAAAAACTTAAGTTTTATCAAAAATCTTTTCCCTTGTCAGCACCAGATATTCTAATAACCTAGATTTTCCAGGCAAGACGATGATAGTCAAAAGGTTGAAGTTAAAACTGGATCCGAATTATTTTATGTGATGGGCGGTGAAAATGGTGATACAAAAGCTATTCGAATGTATTGGATTGACGCATTTGAAGATGCTCATAAAAATAATGGTGAGCTGGAATATTATCCACATCTGAAACTCTTTATATTTTTATAGGAACTGTTTATTTATTCGGGCGAGTCAAAGTTAGTGAATCTCAATGGTCGAGTTGTTGTTGTGTTGTGAAGAATATCTATAGACAGGTATTCTTCCTTCCAAAGGAAACGGTAAGATTCAGATCGTTTTTTCAAACTCTAATCCTCATTTTTTTCAGAACGATGATGGAGAAGATATTCAACAAGTGGATGTTTTCAATGAAATATCTCAAATCCTCAAAACAAAACTAAACGTTGTCAATTTCAAATGTCGTGCGATTGAAAGAAAATTGATTAATGATAAAAATCTCGGAGAATTTGCTGGAGAAAAAACTACTGTTATGGAGGTCCTCTATGAAAGCACATTTCCGAAACTTGACGCAAGTTTGACCGGAAAAACTTTCTCCAAAATCTTCAACACAACTTCAACACCATTAGAAAGATTGCTAATTGAGAAGAAGTTTATGGGACCAGGATGGATTGAGATTTTCAATTTTAGTGAGTTTTATTTTTTTGTTTGGAAAATTGAACTTTAAAAAATTATTTTCAGCCGAAGCAACTGCAAAAGTTTCCAATTGTCAATATGAATTTGTGATTGATATGGAGAGAATGAAGAATTTGAGATATTTGGAGAATGAAAGTGTCAAGGAGCCGATTCGTGTGAGAATGATGATTATTAATGTATTAACAACGCTGAATGAGAATAAGGAAAATGAGGTGGGAAATTGTTTTTCTTTATTTCTTAAAAAATCTTATGAGGTTTCAGATTTGCATGATTTCAATGTTATACAATCCAAAAGCCAATTTTCTTCATCCAAGTGCTTATACTCAAGATTTGCAAAGGAAATGTTGTGAGTTGAAATTTAAAACCAAAAAAAAACTTAAGAAAATTCTACGATTCACGTGGGTTTCTAAAGGTTTTTGTTGAGAAATCTAACCTTTTTAAGCATTGCTCATGTTAAATTTCAAAATAAAATGTAATTCTCAAGGAACCACCCCTATCTAACCTAAATGTCTAGGCCTCACATCTAAAAAGTAGTAGGTAGCCGAGCCTAGAAAGCCTAGTTCTCAAGTCCCCGCCACTTCAAGCCAAATTATTTTCATTTTTTCAGTGGTCACAAAACCTTCTGGAGGTGCTCTACCGTACAATATAAAACAATATTTACAAAATGAAAGAATGGATCAATTTGTCACTGTAACTGCCAACGAAAAAGCTCTTCTCACATTGTTTTTGGCGAAAATGAATGAAATGGAACCCGATGTTATTGTTGTAAGTTATTTCAAAAAAATCTTGAAATTCTATCATTTTTTTTGCAGGGCCACGATTTGCAAGCACTAACCGCAATTTTGGTTTCACGATTATCTGTTTTGAAAATTGCAAATTGGTCGAGAATTTCGCGCCTCAAAAGAACTATCAATATCGGAAAAGTTGGGCATAACAAAGCTGGACAATGGGAATTGACGGCTGGAAGATTGCTTGTTGATTCAAAATTGGCAGCAATGGAATTGGTTCGAGCAAGAAGTTATGATTTAACTGAATTGTCCAGTCAATTGCTCAAAGTAACAAGAAAAGATATTTATGCGGATGAGGTTTCGAAAATGTTCTCAGCTTCTGATAAATTATTGAAATTGATCAATTGGTCTTGGAATGATCCACTTTTATCGCTCCGAATTATTTGTCAATTGAATGCTTTGCCACTTTTTGTACAGATTACAAATATTGTTGGAGGAGTTACTGTAAGTTCACTGAATTTTTAAAATTCCCGCTTTCGGACCCCAAATCTAATTTTTTTCAAAATATTTCCAGTCACGAACAATGATGGGAGGAAGAGCTGATCGAAATGAATATTTATTATTGCACGCTTTCCACAAAGCTGATTTAATAGCTCCGGATAAATATAATCCATTTGCCAAAAAATCAGCAGCTGCTTCGAATAAAAATCAAACAATCAGCGAGGAAAATGAGACTACAGTAATCCACGAGACTGGAGAAGAAGCCAAGAAGGGAAAAGCACAGTATTCTGGAGGACTTGTTTTGGAGCCGAAAAAGGGATTGTATGACACTCTCATTTTATTATTGGATTTCAATTCACTTTATCCAAGTATTATTCAAGAGTATAATATTTGCTATACAACTGTTGCTCATACTAAAGATAGTGATGAAGTTCCGGATGTTCCGAATTCAATTGATCAAGAAGGAGTTTTGCCAAGAGAAATTCGAAAATTGGTTGAATGTCGGAGAAATGTGAAACAATTAATGAAAACGGAGAATCGAGAAGGAGAAAGAAAACAATTGGATATTCGACAAATGGCATTGAAATTGACTGCAAATAGTATGTATGGATGTTTAGGTTTTCAATATTCGAGATTTTATGCAAAACCATTGGCTGCCTTGGTAACTGCAAAAGGAAGAGATATTCTAATGCACTCGAAAGATTTGGTTGAAAAAATAGGATATTCTGTTATTTATGGAGATACTGATTCAATTATGATTAATACTAATTCATATGATTTGGCTGAAGCAAAGAAATTAGGAATTGATATTAAGAAAGCGGTTAATAAATGTCATCGATTATTGGAATTGGAATTGGATGGAGTGTTTAAGAGAATGTTGTTATTGAAAAAGAAGAAATATGCGGCATTGACGATTAATCAGGATACGAAGGTTGAGACGAAAGAATTGAAGGGTTTGGATATTGTGAGAAGAGATTGGTCACAATTGGCAAAACAGGCTGGAACGTGAGTTTGAATGGGCGGGGGAGTTAAAGTAACTCAATTAACTAATTAACAAAAATTTAGAGCTGTTGTGGATAAAATCTTGGATGCTTCACTTAGTCGAGAGGAACTTGTTTCGACAATTGTTGAACTTTTGGAAGAATATCGAAAGCAACTTGATGCTGGGAAGATTCCTAATGAAGTTTTTCAGATTAGCAAGGTAAGTTGGCAGAAAAGATGGAACGCGGAAAATATCCGGAAAGACGGAAGGTTTCCGGAATTTTTTTTTAGAGTTCCCAATTTTTTGTAGGACCATTTTGTAGCTCTTGAAATTATCCACGAATCTTTTCTCAAAAAATTCTGGAATTTTTGAGAAGCTGAAATTCAGATTTGAAAATGACCCCTTCTCGAAATTTTTAGGGAATTTTGAAAAATTCTATTTATGTCCTAAAATTCCGTACGAAATCCACAATTTTTTCTAGAAATTAGGTAATTCGAAACACCCGAAAATCGGGGTTCCAAAAATTTGCAGCCAAATTTTCGCATTTTCAGAAAATGCTGAAAACACCATGTTGTAGCTCTTAATCTCACATTTAAAATTTTTCTTATGATTTTTTCACAAAAAATGTTTCCATGGAAATAAGAGCATGACTTTTTCGGCTGAAACTCAATATAAATTTCATTTTTTTTCCAGCAATTGACAAGAAATCCAAAAGACTATGCTGACATCAAATCACAACCCCACGCTTTTGTCGCGAAACGACTCAACGAATCTGGAAAATTCAATTTACGTCAAGGTGATATTGTGGAATATATTATTTGTGAAGATGGAAGTGGAAATCCAGCAACACAACGAGCTTATCATCGAACTGAAATGGAAGAGAATAAAGATTTGAAAATTGGTAAGGTTTTTGGATCTGAACGGAAAAAAGGGCACACCTCGGCCAATCTCTTGTGGCAATTTTTAAAAATATCTACGTTTGAGCATTTTAGAGGTCCAAAACTGAAAATTTACAGTTTTTACACTGAAACGATATTGGTTTCAGAAGTAGCAGAATTTTGAGCTTAAATATTTTTTTAAGAGCATTTAGTTTTCAAACCTCTTTTTTTCCCGAAATCCTCCCCTCCTCTATCAAAAATTACATATTTAAACATTTCCAGATTTGGTTTATTATTTGGCTCAACAAATTCATCCGGTTGTCTCAAGATTGTGTGCTCCGATTGAAGAAGTTGATGCTGTTCGAATTGCTGAAGCACTTGGAATGGATTCGACGAATTATGGCCGCGCGGCTGCCGCACAAGCACATCAAAACGCGGAAGAAGATGATTATTTGTGGCAGCAAGAGGTTGGTTTCGCAATATTTTTGTTATCTAAATATTTTTGTTTGTTTGTTTGCAGAATTATGATCTTTGCGAGGGAATTGTTATTAAATGTCCAAGTTCGAGTTGTGGACAAATTAATATTATTCGAAATACTTTTGATGTTGAGGTAAGGGTTTTGGGTAGACAAAATTGTTTCGAAAATTTATTTTATTATGAAATCGTGTCATTTGAAAGTTTCAATCGATTTTCATTTTTAAAACCGAAAAATTCAGAATTCAAGAGATTTTTCTTATTTTTAGGTTAATTTTTATTTTGAATGGAAAATCATATTTATGACGTCATCGGAGGTTTGAACTTGCCACTTAGATTTGCAAATTTTCAACAAAAGCCTAGTTTCCTTGAACTCATTGCCAAAATTTTGCAAACAAGTTCCAAATTTTTTGATATTAAAATTTTGCTTTGAAAATGTACGTTTCAAATTATCTTGTAGTTGAATCAGAAAATTTCAATCCCGTTTCTTCAAGGATTGCGAAACCACGATTGTCTTCACTATCTATTATCTCCAGAATTTCTTAAATTTCTTCAACTTTTTGTCATCCTCGTCCTATACAAATTCCACCCTTAAGTAAAATGTAAAATTCCTAATCGAGAAGAATTTCATTCTAGAATTCTGTTTAGTTAGTTTTTTGAAATGAAATGAGAATTTTAATTTTAAAATGCTCCAACACGGTCACGTTTTTGTTTTTGTTTTTTATTCGTTAAACGAAAACGAATTTTGTTATTCAAATTTTGAATTACCTTAATGGAAAGATAATGGAAGATTTTGGGTTATTGTGATTCAAAATTATGAGGTTACTGTGGAATAAAAACCTCCAAAACGAAATTTTGCAGACTGATCCAAACTCACCGCGACTAAACCTCTCTTCTTGTTCAAAATGTCAAGTTTCATGGATCTTTGATGATTTCCTCAATGTTATAATCAATCAAATTGATCGACAAATGTCCGAATTTGTTGCTAAACACATGTCTGCTGGATATAAATGCGATGAACCAACTTGTGAATATAAATCGAATCATCAAACAATGAAATGGTGTCGAGAAGGATTGGAATGTGTGAAATGTTCGACGGGAATTTTGAGAAAAGAATACACGTCGAAACAATTGTTCGATCAACAAATGTTTTGGAGAAATATTTTGGATGTTGAAAATGCGTTGGGAAAATTGACGGCTTCTGAAGCTAGTGAGTTGTTTTCGGATATTGTCTTTAGCCGAGCCAAGTAGTCGAGACTACAAGGTTTAGTTAGAAAGTAGCGGAGTCTGAAGAATCTAGAGGACGCTAGAGGACCTAGTCCTCAAGTAGCCGCGCCTAAACAATTCAATTGTCTAGGATCGACGCTTAAAAAAACTACTTCTGAAGCAGGCGAGCCTACAGAGCCTAATTTTCTAGTAGTCGAGCCTAGAAAGGTCAATTGTCAAGTATCAGCGCCTAGATAACTTATTTTTTATCATCAAGTCTTATAATTTTTCAGAAAGTGCCCGAATGCGACCAGAATTTGCTGAAACACGAAACGAATCAATTGAAATGATGAACCTTATCAGTGTTAAATATTTGGAGAAAAACTCATATAATCGCGTCGACTTGGCTTATATTTTTGCGCCAATGATTAAATTGAACTAACCAATTTTTGAATTAATTTTTTCTGTTGTATTATTTTTCGGGTTTATGAATTTTTAAATTCTTCAACTTTTTTTTTTGTTTTTAGCGAGTTAAAAGTATGCACACTTTTATTCAAATATTTACTGTTTTATTGGAAATTGAAGAGAAAATGATTTAGATGGATGAGACAAAATATGGAGAAGATGGGGAAGTTTTGAATGTGAATAAGAAGGTGAATTTATTTACAGTTCTAAAAAACTACAGGTATGGTTTTTCAGTACACATTTTTTGTGATTGATGCATCTGAGGCGATGTTTGAGAGCAACAAAGATGGAGAATGTGATTTCAAATATGCTTTGAAGCTGGTTTTGAATGAGTATTTGAATATTTGTTGTAATTGGACATTGAAGAATCAAGTTGGAATTATTATTACGAATCGGGTAAGATTTATATGGAAATTGGGTTTTGAAACAGCTAAAAATTCTGAATTTCTGAAGTTTTCTCTTTAATTTTTCATTTCCTTCAAAAATGTCATGATAAAAATCATATTTATGACGTCATAAGAGGTTTGAACTTATCAACTCAGAGCTTTTAAAATAATTTGAAGAAGAAGTCAAGAAATTAAAAAAAATCCACGATTTCCACGTGGATTTTTGACAGCAGAATTTGTGAATTTTCAAAAATTAGGTAAATCAGAAAAATTCAAAAGATCACGTTCCGACCCATCAAAAATTTGAAAAAAATTAAATATTGATCAAATTTTTGAAACAGTGAAAAATATTATTTGAAGCAATTTTCCAATTGAAACTTGAAAATCCCAGAAATTGTTCGAATTATTCCCAAATTTCAGGAAAATCCAGAAACCAATGACAATTTCATCGTTTTTTCACCGATGGGAATTCCGGGACAAGAAGAAGTGAACGAAATTCGAGAATTGTTGGAAAGTGGTCAGATTTTCTTCCTTTTCTCTCAATTTTTTTTCAAAATCCCGTTTTTTTCCAGAAAATATCAAAAAGGAAATAAAAGGCGAGTCGAAGACGTGCGATTTGGCGAATTGTTTCAATTTTTGTAAACGACAATTTTCGGGTTTCTCAAATACCAGACATCAATCAGTGATTTATTTTACGAATAATCGAAATCCGTTTGGAAGAGATGATTTTTGGGAATCTTCGTATTTTGTAAGTTGAGCGAACTTTTAGGGGAAAATAATTGGACCGAAAATGGGAAAAAAACTGTTTGTGTTAGAATTTCAGCAGAATCTGAAATTTTTCAAAATACTCTCAAAATTCTGAAAAATTTTAAATGAGCTCGAGTTTAGGCTCAAAAAATTTCGGACTCTGAAAATTTCAGATGTCTTTTGATTGTCGGTTTTCGTGATTTTTTTCTTGTTTGAAAAATTCAGATTCCCTTTGAAATTCTGAGTATTTTGAGCACAAAAAAGCTCTTTTTGAAACGTTTTTTTTCCTAAAACATTAGATACCTTAAAATTAAATTTTTGATCTTCAAGTTCACCAAAATCAACTAATTTCCGTTCAGAAACGCACCAAAACTGCGATCTCAAAAATCATTGGAATTGGTCAGCGAAAAACCCTTGGTGAATTCTCAGTCATCCTTGTACCTGAAGACTCTTATCGACCTGAAAATCGAGAAGAAAAAGAAAAAGAAGCTTGGTATCATTTGGACACTGAAGTGTTCACCAAAGAATGCGATTCACAGCGAAGAATTCGACAGAAAACCACTGTTACAAGATCGCATGCGAATGTTACTGTGAAATTGGGGCCCGGTGTGGAATTTGATGTTGGAGTGTGAGTTTTTCAGAATCTGATTACTGGGAAGAGGGTTTGGGGGATCAGAAAATATGAGGTTCAGAAATCATATACAGAAAACATATTAATTTTATTCTAAAATACTAAAAAAAATGTTTGAATAAGCTCAATTGTCGAGATACACAAGATCACCGATAAATCATTATTTGACAATTTTCTGTTCACAGTTCTATTCACATCAGAAATAATAATTGCTTTGAAAATTTCGAAAAATTACGTTTCAAAATATTATGTTATTTTTCCTTGGATTCCGGCATTTTCAATCTTAAGCTTTTCGATGATTCGAATCTGAAATGTTTCTTCTTCAGAATCAATTCCTATACAATTAATTGTAAAACTCACCTTGGTATTCATCTTCACATTTTTAGTTTTGCACAATCTTTTCATCAATTTAGAAATCATCATCTTTTCTACTGGAATGCAATGCAATTTCTTCGACAGATTTATTTGGCTTAAATAAAAATGATGATTTTTTTTCGCTGTGAAAATACGTTTCAGAAGATTCTGTTGAAGGGCTAGACTTATCAATACAATTGTTTTGTTTGGCTGAAATAAAAATGTGAATATTTGGGGTTCCTCAATTGTCGAGGTTGACGATAAATCATCATCCGACGTTTTTCTGTGGGGAGTTCTGTTCAGATCAGACGAGGTTCAGAAATCATATACAAAAAAATTACATTTTGTTAAAATTCGGAAAATTTTGAATTATATATGTCCAAGACAGATCAATCGGACTGATTTTCAGAATCCCTTTAGCTACGATCCTGATTCAAAAATTTTCTTTCAGCTTCACACTTGTTTCGGAAGCTCGTCCATGGCCAAAAGCACAAAAATATTTGAAATCAACTGAAATGCCGATTGAAAAGAATGTTGGATATGTACCAGTTCCACAAAAACAAAAAGGAGAATTTGAAGATTCAGATGATGATTTCTTTGTGAGTTTATCATTTTCACAAGCTTTCTTTGAACTTTATATTCAACAAATTTCAGAGTTCTTCGAAACCCGCAAAACCTACAATTTCTGAATTGAAAACACAATTAACAAATCAAGTGATTCAAGGTGGAGAAGAATTGCGAAAAAGAGCTGAATTGAGGAAAATGGTTGAACTTGGAGGAGAGAAAGTTGTGCTGGATTCAGAAGAACACAAAGCAATGACACAATTCGCGCAAAAAGGGATTCAATTGATTGGATTTTGTCCAATTGAGAATGTTGATTGTGAAATTTCGATTGGGCAGCCGAAATTATTGAGGCCGAATGAGGAGGTGAGATTTGAAGGGGGTGCTCCGGAAAAATTTCAGTTGTGCCGAAAAATTAACTGAAATTTTTGAAAAAAAATCGAGACATAAATTTTCATTTTTTCCGGAATATTTCTAAAATGAAAATTGGAGTTTCTAAAAGCCCACGGCTACTAGAAAACTAATATTTGTAGGCTCTGCTACTTAAGAACTTGAGTCTGTAGGCGCAGGCCCTAGACAATCAGGGTTTCTAGGCTCGGCTGCTTGAGAACTAGTTTCTCTAGACGCTGGTCCTAGACAATTAGGTTCTCTAGTCTCGGCTACTTGACAACTAATTTTTATAGGCTAGGCTATTTGACAGCTAGGTTCTCTAGACTCAGTTGCTTGAGAACTAGGCTCGACGCAAGCCCTATAAGTATAAAATCCTCTTAAAGTTTGGATTTAAAAATCTAATGTAAAACCTTCACCAAAATCTCAAAAAAAAATAATAAATTTCAGACAACACTCGGAAGCACACGAATTTATCGAGCATTGCTGGATCGATGTTTTGCCAGACAACAAGCAATGATTTGTAAATATCAAAGTAGATCAAATGAAAAAATGAGAATGGTTGCATTGATTCCGTGGAAAAAAGCTGGTTTAGAAGAGCAAGGACAAGAAGGAGATGATGAAGATCAGAAACCAGATGTGGTAAGAATATTTTGAAGATTTACATAAAAACAAGAATTTCAGAAAAATTTGAGAAAACTTCGCGCTCAAGCTGATGCTTCTGAATTTCTACAAGAAGGTTTTAGTATTGTTGCGCTGCCGTATAGAGAAGAGGTAAATATTCATTTCTTATGTTCATTTTTTCATCCAATAAAAATTTCAGATGAAATCTACTGTTTCGAGTGATGTTAAATGGCCAGAAATTGAGGAACAGGAGAAGACAGTCGCAAAAAAATTCATCAAAAAATTGACAATGTCTTATAACCCGGGATTCTATGAAAATCCGAGACTTTTATCCGAAAGATCTGCACTTTGTGAAAGAGCAACTGGAGAAGAATTAATTGAGAGAAGAGATACTTTGAGTAAGTCAGAATTTATTAGTTTAGTATTTAAAATATGGAATTTTCTGCAGTACCTTATCATAATTATCCTGAGCGACTTCAAAGAGTTCATGCTGAAATTGAACAAATAACTCAAGTTTTTCATTTGGATGAGGTTGGAAAAGCTGAATCAAAACCCCAGAAAAAACGGAAAAATGAGGAAGATTCTGGAAATTCGAAAAACAAAAAAGGAAAACCAGATATTAAAGAATTGTATGAATCTGGAAAACTAGCGAAATTGACGAAAGATGAATTATTAGAAGAAATTGAGAAGAATTGTAAAAATGCGGATATCAACAAAAAATCGATGAAACAAGATTTGGTGGATTTTTTGACGAATTATTTTGAGAACTTGTAAATATTTATCTATTCACAAATTTATTGTTCATGAGAAATTGTATTTTTTTTTATCTCTCTTGCTATCTGCGTGTCCTCGAGCAAATTCAATTTATTTTTCCGCAAATAATATATACAGACGAATCTGTATATCTGTAAAGTTTTCGTCAAAATTCAACAGGTTTGAGTAAATTCACATGAAAAACTAGTTTTGCATATCTTTTTGGCCAGTACTGTATATAGATTTGTTTGTTTGGAAAAAGAAAAGAAAATTTTGCTCGATAGAGCGCACACAGGCTCTGAATAAAAAAAGCATTTTAATTTAAAAATACTTCTGAATGTTTATTTGGCAAATTGCCACAAACACAAAATTATGAATTGTTGGTGGCACAGTATGACGAATGATCTAGAAGGGAACTCAACTTTTGTGACCTTCATCTTCAATTCGCGGCTTTTTCTCGCCATGCTCGTACTAAAAAAATTAAAATTAAACCAATCTCAAAACTGGATAAACTTACAAGCGAGTCTTCAGTTATATCCAAGTTTGATAGTACAATATGTATAGGAATGATGCAAGATTTGTTGTAATGGTCCGAGATTTCCGTGAAATTTATTTTTGGAGTTTGGACCGAGAAATCGACTATACCTTTCCTTATATTAGTATTCGACAACTTGAGAGATATTTTTCCGACTATTATACCCAATACTTTTCCAGTCAAATCAAAAACCGCGGAACCACTATCGCCTTTTTTGCAGTGAGAAGTACCGTAAAAAAAACCCGCTAAATAAAAAAAAATTGTGAACGTTTACAAAACTCTGAGTTCTCTCAAACTTCTCAAAACTACCTCCTACTGAAGAGATAACGCCACCGTTCCACACCAAATTTCCAGAATCCAAGCCCAGGGTTCTATAATCTTGACCACGATGTATTATTTCGAAATTGATCGGAAAACTTGGAAATTCTTCATTGATTGTGTGGAAAACTACGTAATCATTTCTTTCCGAAATGAAAACTACAGTTGTCTAAAAAGTTCAAGGTAAATCATTCTTTTGAAAAGCTTAAAACTAACCTTAATTTCGATGTTTGCATTTACAATGTTTATGAGCGTCACTGTATCATTTATAAGATACTTTGAATTTACTTGCCCATGACGGTAGGTAATTGCATGACTCTTTGTGAAAGCCACGACCGGTCTTTTCGTATCGTCAATTCCAGATCTTGCCCAGTAAACCACATTTTCTAAATGTTTAATAACACGCTGATCCATATTAATTGGTGTCGATTGTAGACAATATTTAAATATTTTTATGTATTCCAAGCTCTGCTTTTATACTACCTTTATTTGAAGATTTCCACGTTGAGATTACAAATATGTGTCGCGTCTTTTTATTTATAAACTTAATATTTATTCATTTCTGAACTTTTATCTATTTATTTCTTTTTTCATTAAAAATATGAATAGGACCAAATTTTTTGTTGAAATCCTGAAAATCTGGTTCTATTGATCTGACATACTTCTTGGGTGCGACTCGAAAATTTCAAGCACATCGTCCGAAAATTTCGAAGCAATTATAGCACATAATTAATTATGTAGCTAATTCTTCATCAGAAAGAATATCCAAAATTTCATAATTTTGTGTTTCAATTCATCGTTGTTCTTTTCCTCGTTATTGTCTCATACAAATTCTGCCTTGAAATAAACGAAATTTATAATTCTTCCACTATTTTTCAAATGAATTTTTGAGTAAATAAAAGTTCCAAATGTTTTGAACTTCAGAAAAATTTGCACTTCCGATTACTGTATTTCAAAAAATATGAGGTTACTGTAGAATTTTATATTATTATTTTGCAGTTTGGGTTATTATCAAAGTCAAACTTTTGACTTTACAATTAAATCAAAACTCATAAAGTTTGAGAATAATATTAGGGATTTAGGATTTATAATATCGAAAAAGTTGGATTTTGAGGAACATTGGAAAAAATCTGTTTCTAACAAGGAATGTTCCACAATGTCAAGGAGCCAAGCCATGAGGCGATTCATGTCAAGGAGTCGAGTGTTGAGGCGATTTATGTCAAGGAGTCGAGTGTTGAGACTGTTTCTTTCAAGAGGTGAAGCCTTGAGGTGATGTATTTGAAGCAGCGGAGCCTTGAGAATGTTTCTCTCAAGGAGCCAAGCCTTGAGGCGATTTATATCGAGGAGGCGAGCCTTGAGATTGTTTTGTTTGAAGGAGTGAAGTCTTGAGGTGATGTAATTCAAGGAGCCGAGCGTTGAAAATGTTTCTCTCAAGGAGCCAAGCCTTGAGGCGATTTATGTCAAGGAGGTGAGCCTTGAGAACTTTTTATGCTATATTCAACGCCTTGAGAACATATTTGACTATGTTGTCACCTTGGAAAAAAAAATCATGAAGCATGTGGGATCGAACCCATGACTGATTTCTTAATAATCATGCGTGTTAACCACTCGGTTTCTGGAGATTCGCCTACAAAACTAAAAAGGCTTCATCACAGGTGATTTCCAAAAGTATGACAAAACGTGCACGTGTACGTTATGTGTACGTCTCTCTATCCTTTATGTGTACGTTTCCTATCCTTTTCGTATACTTCAAAATTTCCGATTTCCAGCCTATTTTCAGCTTTTCCTAGCTGAAAATGCTGAAATTCATCTCGTCACACACTTTTCAGAGGTCCCCCAACAAAAACCCAAAGTTTGAGCCCAACTTCAAAATTTTCGATTTTCAGCCTATTTTCAGCTTTTCCTAGCTGAAAGTGACCCCAGAAGCTTAAAATCACACTTTCAGATACTTAGTTCAAGTCCACACACCTTATCTGAAAGTTTGGGGTTCTCGCTGAAATTTTGATTTTCTAACCTTTTTCTATCCTTTTTCTACCCAAAAAGGATAGAAAACGTATACGAAAAGGATAGGAAACGTACACATAACGTATAGATACACGTGCACGTTTTGTCATACTTTTGGAAATCACCTGTGATATTCCACGGTCAATTTTCCTGAAAAGTTGTGCCTAGACCTAATTTTGCGTTTTGAGTGCTTTGGAAGCAACTAGAATTCATGAATTTGCCTCCTTCATGCTTTTTCAATTTTGGGTCATTTCAAACTTTTTCGTTTTCATGGGTTTTCAATCTCTAAATTTTTTTTCATAATCATGGCTGGGGTGAAACGCAGAACAGGCCCCCACCCATATCATTTTATGCCCCCGATTCGGAACCATGTTACAGGCCCCCGCGCGGTATTTTCAAAAAAATAAACTTTGGAAAAAATAACGAAACAAAAATTTTTTCTGACCTACCCGCGAAAAAGAAAATTGCACGTAGCAAATTTTTGTTACTCTGGTAGCTCAGAGAAATGGGCTGGGGAACCGGCGGAAAACTTTCGGAGATCCAGCCTACGGCTGGCGGTTCGCCGAGAGTTCTCCGCCGGTTATCCGAAAGTTTTCCATAGTTTCTCCGACAGTTCTCCATTGTTTCTCCGCTAGGCGCTTTTTTGCACTTTTTCGCTCTTCAAACTAGAAAATTTTCTCCAGCCGAAAAATCAGCACCACATGACTTATCGTACCGAAAAAAAAAATTTTTTTTTTGAGTGATATGGTCCTTTAAAAGTGATATTCATACAAAAACATTATCACTGGGCGAATCCCCATACCTGAAAACCCACAAATTCCGATTTTCAGATCAATCAGATGATATTGATAATTTAGTGATAACAGCTGATAAGAGCTTTTGAGATGAAGCTTGATGTATAAAGTTATCAAAAAAATCTCTATTAGCCCCAGACATCATTTTCCGCAAGTTTCAGCCAAATCTGAGCATATTGATAATTTAGTGATAACAGCTGATAAGAGCTTCTGAGGTGAAGCTGGAGCTCTAAACTTATCAAAAATAGTCTCTACTAGCTTCAGAGATCATGTTTTCCAAGTTTCAGCCAAATGTGAGCATATTGATGAATTAGTGATAAGGACTGATAAGAGCTTCTGAGATGAAGCTGGAGCTCTAAACTTATCAAAATTGTCATCTACTATCGCCAAACATCATTTCCTCCAACTCCCAGCTCAATCTGATAATTTTGAGATTTCACTGATAATCACTGATAAGAGGTGATACGCGTATTTTCGTGTCATATCATTATCACCATGATGCTCCACGGAGCCGAAAACCCCCCGTCCATCAATTTCAGAAATTAAAATCAATTTCTGAAAATTCGAAAAAAAAATTTCTTAGTCGAACCGAGTCGATAAAAAGGCTATCGACTCGACTTTAGTCGATAGCTTATCGACTTGGCTTATCGACTAAACGACTTAGTCGTTAGCCGAGTCGTTTATTTTCTCTTATCGACTCGACTAAAAGTCGATAATTATCGACTTGAGTCTAGTCGTTGACCAACTATACATCCATCTAACAATCCTAGACGTCCAGATATTCCTAAATTTCAGACTCATTTTTGACTAATAACAAGCCTATAAATCGAAAATGGGTCTGAAGTTTATGGATCTCTGGACGTCTGATTGAACTCTAAAATTGTTAGATGAATGTAATTTCATATTTCTCACTTTCAAATTGATCATAAAGCAGCTTTTTCGCTAGATTTAGAAACTTTTATTAAATTTTGACTAATAATATGTACCGTATTAGTCTATAATAGGCCCAAATTAAAAATAAGTCAATAATAGACTAATAATAAGCTGATCTGTAATTGCCTGTGCACAGGAAATTCGAAAAAACAGTTCAAAAAGCGCAAGCCCCGCCCACTTTCCATGAAAAACATGGCGCCACACACTACCCGCCAGATGTCCGTCGCTCGCATTAAATAAATAAAAAAATTTTGGCGCTCCAGGCACTGTCAACCTGTTGACTCTTCGCGCTTACAGAAAGTGCTGATGGACATGATTGATCCATGATAAGTAATTTTTGAACCTTGAACATCAATAGAATTGATTTCAGTTATTATATTCCAATTTAAAAATTCGGCAATTTTAGACTAATATTCGACCTATTTTTGACTAATAATAAGCCAATAATATGTACCGTATTAGCCTATAATAGGCCTATATTCATTTTGAACAATAGGTCAATAATAGACTAATAATAAGCTTATCTGTAATTGCCTGTGTGATTTGTAAATTTTGAGTGGAAAAAACGAACCCCATTATTTTCAACCCCATTTGGTATTATGAAAAATTTAAACCCATTTGGCTGTACTCTAAGAAATTTACACCCCTTTTTACCATTTCAACCCCATTTGGTCCACCCCATTCTGTTTTTGCCAAAAATCAGAATTAACCTCAGAGATCGCCCAATTCGCCCAGCTCAAGTCGGCGTTGTTTCTCAGTAATTCCACAATATTTATCATTTTCCAAGATAATTTAGGCTCTTTTTGTTTTTTGAATACGGCGCCCAAGTGACAAAAAACCTACGCGATAACGCGTTAGAGAGTGTCCAAATGCAACGATTCTTTTTTGAACGCTTGCTCATATTAACATATATTTTCAGTCATTAACTTCAGAATGTCCTAAAAAACAAATTTGACACTTACAAATTTTCTCTGGGCGCTTATTTTTTTTCAACACTCTCTTGGCGCGCACTAACGTATCTACGAACGCTTTTTTTTTCACTTGGACGCCGTATTAAAAAAATTCAAAAAAAATTGGTCTAGCCCCATGCCGGCGCTATTTTTCGGTTAAACAATGCTTTTAAATGCGGTTTTGATCGAGTTTTTTCGTTGAGTTTGAGCTGAATTACGAATTTTCAAAAATATAAGCATTTTTAACTTTTTGGAAATTATTCAGAATTTCGACCTCCGGATTCTCATGAAAGAAATTTTTACTGACAAAATCCCCTTTGTGTTTTTCATAACTTCCCATAAGGATCTATTTGAGCATAAAACCGAACTTTTTCAGGGTTGTCACATTGGGATCTATTCCTTGTCAGTGCTATTAGAAATTTGCACCCCATTTTTTGAAAATACACCCCGTTCAGTACATCTTATTCGGCAAAAACTGAATGGGGTGTATTTTCAAAAAATGGGGTGTATATTTCTAATAATAGCACTGAATGGGGTTTAATTTTGCAATGACTGAATGGGGTGTATTTTCAAAAAGTACTTACACTGAATGGGGTGCAAAATTTAGTTTTTAATTTTGAAAGCGCATTTTAACTCTATTTTTATCACAAGACACATTTCATACTCAAATGTATCCGATCATCGCATGCTAACTTCCAGCAACTCTAAAATGTGTCTTAAAAAACACATTTAAAATGTGTCTCTAAAATGTGTCTTAAAAACACATTTTAGCAAAAGTTCAGATAATTTGTTGATGAACATCCAAAATAAGTTCAAAATTCGAATTCTTTTTTCTAAACTACAAAAAATGATCTAGATCTGAGTTTCAGTTGTGATGTGATCACTATTTTTGTGAAAAACGTCGTGTGATTAACTATCAACTCTTTTTTGAAAATGCACCCCATTTTTTTCGAGCCCCATTCAGTCATTGCAAAATTTAACCCCATTCAGTGTTATTAGCGAGATTTCGCACCCCATTTTTTGAAAATACACCCCATTCAGTTTTTGCCATCCCATTCAGTATTTGCCCTCATTCAGAGTTTACCAAATATCCGATTCATATTTGAAAATAGATATGTTTTATTTGTCTCTAATAAGTCGTTTCCCACTCATTTTCTCACGTCGTGCCACCACACAAGTTCGAGGAGACGCAGACAAACATTTCCGGTTAGAAACTCGCTGTGAGACCTGAACGCATCAAAGGCGAAACCAATTTTGTTGAGATATCGTTTACATTTAGAAAAACTGGCTAAAAATTAAGAGAACGTGGTGAAAACACAGCAAAACGTGGTGAAAAAGAAAACGAATAAAGAAACAACAAATGTGTGAATTCTGTCACCGCGGTCTGTGCACAATTGCCTACAGTACACAAAACAAACATTCTCCCGCGCGTGTTAATTTCTTGTCAGCGTGTGTGCACTAAGTATGTCCCCCCCCCCCGAAGAGGTGAACTGCTGAGTACAGTATCTTAACCCGCCTGCGAATCAAACTTTGCAACATAGCGCGTTTCCTTCTGTTAAAAAATGCTCGCCGCCTAGCGACTTTTCCGCGCTGCATGCTGACATGATGAGGGTTTCACCAGTCCTCACCCAACTTTTGATAACTTCTTTAATCTTTTGTTTTACCAAGAGCTCTTCAATTTTCAGATAAAATTGGACTGAAATTGTGAGTCACTTCAGAAGATGGATCAAAGTACAATTCAATATTTGGAGAAGGTAATTTTTACCACCAGCATATCAAGTGAGAAATCAAAAAGATGTGTGGTCGCTTTTGCAAGGCGTAATGCTATATCATACCGACACGGAACAGAACATTCAAAATTTGAACTTCATGATGAATTGGTGTTAAATAATGTTAAAAATCCAAACATAATCATTAGGGTTGGTTTTAAGTTCTTCAAAAGAGTGAGTTAAAAACACGTTTTGTAAAAACCTAAACTTTCTATTGGAAAAATCCATCTGACAAAGAAATTGTATAAGGTCACGGAATAAACTTTCTATGAGACTTGGTACACATATAGGTTCGAACACACAGATCTCGAATCGGTTTTCAAAAATTGCCACAAAGGGAGTTTCGCGTCATTAAAAATTGATCATTTTTTCAAGTGCCATTTTCATATTCGACATTTTTGACACTAAAAATAATTTTCTGCTCATTTCTAGATGCTCTTGTATCTTTAATAAAAATTGACGGATTCTGAGTCTTTGGGTCTTCTTACAAAAAAATGTTTTGAACTTTTTTCAGGTTTCGGTCGTTTTTATCTCCGATAGAAACGATTACATAGTTTTTCAAACAATTGATGACCCTTTCCCGGATATTCCAATTGGCTATGAAATTATCTATCGAGGTCAAGATTATCGTTCGTTGGGACTCGATTTTAATAGAGGATTAGTGTGGAAAAACGGCATCATCTCGTCAGCAGGAGGTAGTTTTGAGATTTTTAAAAACATTCACATTTTGATTTAGCTGGATATATCAATGGATCTTCTCCTTGTGAAAAAGGCGATAGCGGATCTGCTGTATTCGACTTGACTGGCCGGATTTTGGGAATAGTAGTTGATAAGAAATCTTTTAAATTTTCAAATCTCAACATCAGCAAAGGGACTGTTGATTCCGCAATTGAGACACCAAAAGTGAATTGTACGGAAATTGCTGACCATTTCAATATAACCATCATTTTTCCTATACACACTGTATTATCAAATTTAGATGTTCCGGAGGAAACACTGGTGAGTTCATCTGATTTGCAGATTGGTTGAATTTCAATTTTTAGTACGAACCTGTTGAAAAAAAACCAAATTTTGCTGCCGAGGAAGGAACAATTTAAATTCATGTTTTCGCTGGTTTTCGAATGGCTCTCATTCCAAAATAATTTGTAATTATTTTTATTTGAAAATACTAGTCATAAAAATGTTCATATGGAACTAAAAAGATTAATTACTGTATTCAAAAAAGTTTAAGAGAAATTTTTCTGCGCGCGCTAAAATCTGTGTCTCTCGGAAATGACAAGAAAAAACATCGTGTGCAATTTGGGTTGAAAATGCCATTTCACAATACGTTTCAAATAATACCCTTAAGGGTAATTATTTCACAAAAGATGATGTACCATAATCTGGCCACGATGTAAATTGAACCTGCTCAACTGTGTGAAATTTCCCAGTAGTCCTATTAAAAATACGACAAGTAAGTTTGGAAATTAAAAATACAATTTGAAAAAATTTGGAAATTTTCAGAGAACCAAAACGTAAACCACGAAATTTGGAAGAAATGTCGGCTGAAGCTAAAAAATATAGAGATGCATTCCAAAATAATTTGTAATTATTTTTATTTGAAATTACTAGTCATAAAAATGTTTGCAAGAAATGAAAGAGATTACTGTAGTTCAAAAAATATGAGGATACTGTAGAAGAAGTTTCTGCACACGCTAAAATCTGCATCCCTCGGAAATGACAAGAAAAAACATCGTGTGCAATTTGAGTTGAAAATGCCTTTTCACAATACGTTTCAAATAATATCCTTGAAGAACTCGATTTGTACAAAAATTGCTTCGTAGTCGACAAGTTGGACATAAGGCTGAAATAATATTTGTTATTTATATGAAAAATGTAATGCGTTTGCCATCCTCGAGCAAAAACGCGTATTATATCAACAACTAGATTCATAAAAAAATAAGTTAACTCACTTGGTTTGATGGGCTTAATGGTGGTGCTGCACTAGTTATGTTTTGATCGATAAGAGAGCTTGTTTCAACCGTCATCTCTTTTATTTTCCAGCTTTCAATGTGTCTCTCCTTTGATATTTGTATCTCTACATTATTATTGATCAATAAATAATAAGAAATTGGTGGTTCTACAATAACTTTTCCAATCCGCATCAATTCCATTTTATTTGGAAAATCAATCGGTTTCAACCAAGACCATTGAACCAATATAAAGAACGCGGTGAAAACTTCTTGCGGATCGCTGTAACTGTGAACTTCACAAAAATACTATCAAAACCAACATTTGAAAAATTGATCCGGTGGCACCATATGGAATCTTCTGAAATTTTTTAGATTTTATTTCTCTATAATTTTATAATGTAGAGGAAATTGAGGCAATTTTGATTCTACATCTAATTATAAATGTTTTTTTTTCAGGAGCTTTAGAAAAATTTCAGATGCAGAAATGTTTTCTAAAATGGACCCATTTTTCGTAAATCATATGAAAAACTCATTAAAATGACACTGTTTACCCTTTATGCCTATGGAAAAAAAGTCCAATGAGTCAAATCAAAATACGTTTCAAATAAACGAGAGAAATTTGGAATCCCATCGGACCTAGTTGATTTCTTCAATGCATTCATAAGTGATCGGAAATCTTTTGTGAAGATTAATTCGTTTGTCTCAAATAAGTGTTTTGATGTATTGTCCGGGGTGTTACAAGGAACGGTCACAGGGCCTTTGTTGTTTCTCATCTACATAGATGATATCGTGAAGGTCATCCCCGATAATGTTCAAATACAGATTTTTGCAGATGACATAAAGATTTTTAGTTCAGACCCAATAGCTCTCCAAGAAGCTCTAACAAACATTCAGTTGTGGTCTTCAAAGTGGGACCTCCCTATTGCTCCTAATAAAACAACGGTGCTACATCTTGGTAAAACCAATCCAAGAGTGTCTTACACAATGAACGACACGGTTATTGCTGCATCAGAAGTTGTAAGAGACCTCGGGGTTTGGATCGACCGGAATCTATCATTTGATCACCATGTAAATACAGTGGTACAGAAAGCCATTTGGAAGTCCCGTCTAATCATGAAGGCATTTCAATTCGGTCACCTGAATACTTATTTATTATTGTACAAAACCTATATTTCACCAATCATAGATTATTGCTCTGAAATTTATCGTCCTCTGATATCTAGAAAGCTGAGTTTATTAGCCGAATCACCATTACGGAGATATTCAAGATCTATCTTCCGCAGATGCAACATGTCTTATGAATCCTATGAGGATCGGTTGTTAAAATTGGAATACTTTAGTGCAGAAAGGAGAAGTTTAAACTCGGGGATCTTTACTTTCCTAGGGATTCTTGAAGGGTCCATCCACTTTCCCTCCCTTTGTACATTTGTTTGCAGGAAATATTGTCAGCGTTTTCCACTTCAGCGGAGCCTAACAGAATTATGCCCAGTTAACAGTTTCTTTGGAAAAATTATCCCGGTCTGGAACGAAATTGTCAAAAAGGTCAAACCCAACATCAGCTCAAAGCAATTGCGCGATTTCATCCTATCCATACCTGATGCCAACCTAGTTGGTCCTTCCCAGAGCCCTTGGCTCATGAATTCTCTTGTCAGGAATTGAGAGCCATTGTAATGTTAATTTTTCCAAACTTACTTGTCGTATTTTTAATAGGACTACTGGGAAATTTCACACAGTTGAGCAGGTTCAATTTACATCGTGGCCAGATTATGGTACATCATCTTTTGTGAAATAATTACCCTTAAGGGTATTATTTGAAACGTATTGTGAAATGGCATTTTCAACCCAAATTGCACACGATGTTTTTTCTTGTCATTT